>LR738541.1:35816340-38618007 GCA_902685375.1 Neostethus bicornis
GGAACAGTGCCAGGTTCACAAAAGATAATAAGCCTCTCTATAAACAATCAATTGCTCCCACATTCTACTGGATCCACAAAGAGGCAAAGTCCATTCCAGCATTAAACAGGAGTGGATACTTTTTCTATAAAATCTTCTCTATCTCCATGGAAACCACCGGGGTTGTCATGGTTCATTTTAGACAGTTAAAGCTTTCCATTTTTGGGTGTTTCATCTCTGTCTGAATCAAATGGTAATAAAAGAATCATATCATGTAGAAGTAAACTATCAATAGTCATTGTGTTATGGATTATACCACAACTCAGTAAACAAACTTGGGTTGGACATGTCTCTACTGTGGCTACAGATATTACAAACATTTTACTTTGTAATAAACTTGTACTTTCTCTAAAAGAAATGCATGATGTGGTCCTGTTGGCTTCATTGGGCTGTGATCCATAGCTCTCGCTGGACCGATTTGCTGCCAAATGTGAAGCGCCGGAATGGAAATCAGAGCCTCTAAATCTGAGACCATGGTCTTCGCCTAGAAAAGGATGGAAAGCCCCCTGCGGTTCAGAGACAGGGTTCTGCCCTAACGAAGGAGTTTAAGTATCTCGGGGTCTTCTTCACAAGTAGAGGAAGGATGGAGCGGGAGATCAACCGACGGATTGGTGTGGTGTCCGCAGCTAGAATGCTGCATCGGTCCGTCATGATGAAGAAAGAGCTGTGCCAAAAGCAAAGCTCTCGATTCACCAGTCGATCTAGGTTTGTACCCTCGCCTATGGTCACCAGCTGTGGGTGGTGACCAAAAGAACAAGATCGCGGAACAAGCGGTCGAAATGAGCTTCCTCCGTAGAGTGGCAGGCTCTCACTCAATAATAGGGTGAAGAACTCTACCATTTGGGAGGGGCTTGCAGTAGAGCCATTGCTCCCCCACGTCGAGAGATGTTTATCTCTACGTTTCTCCCACATTAATTGCTACCAAGTGATGAAAAGCGTGTGTATTACTTTGTGCTTCTGTATCAGTGTGCTCAGTAGAAGACTTGTTCTACTGTCTCAGGTTTTCTATGGTTTCCTGTTTTTTTTTCTCTTATGATTAAATTATCTGACAGATCTTGGTGCAGAAACTCAACACACTGGAAATGAACTTCATGTTCTCATGTTGACATTTTCTCCATCCCATCTTTAGAATTATTGACTGCTCTTAGTACTTTGTGCCAAGTCTCCTTCTGTTAGCACGACACACAAATGTTCTGCTGAATATTCCTGCATTCACAAAGTGTTTTGTAGGCAATGCAGCAGTGGTGAGGTACATCACCAATGTGAACAATTTTGAATACAAAGAAGAGAAAAAGAAAGAGGACTATTTGAAGCGGTGGTGCAGGGAAAGGATGAGCTTTAGAAAAGGATTGCTTGATTCAGAGGAAACAAAATAGCTCTCCATGCTTTATCCAGAACATTGGTGGACTGTGGAAAGTTTCTCCAACTCTATTCTGTCCTTTCAACATCTTACGTGAAGAGACCACCACATCTGGTGGCGTGAGACAGGCTCATTTAAACGTATTTCTTTCTAAGGAAACCGAAGTGAACTTTGACAATTTCCAGTCCCACTGTAGAGATGTAGTGGTGATAGTCCTTCAGTCTAGCATTCTTGTAGCCACTTCACAGAAGAGCTCTCCAGAAGGTATTTGTCACAGCAGATGAAAAGGAAGCTTTTTATTTATGAAAAGCCCACCGAGTGTTCAATTTAATTGAAAATCTGAAAGACCAATGAAGTCGGTCGCCGCTTTGTCCTAAAAAAAGATCTTTGAAAAACTTTTCGTTTTGTCTTCTGAACCGTCCATTCCTACTGGGACTCCAGAGGGTGCCGGAGCGAATCCCGGCTGATTGTAGGTGAAAGGCAGGGTACATTCCGAGCAGGTCGCCTGTCTGCTGCTGGGCGATATTTGAAAAGTAAAGAAAAAAAAACAAAAAACAAAAAACTGACTAAAAACTAACTAACAAATGGTATACTACAATTTACCAATATCCTCCTATCCTGTCCAATTGGTGCTCTTGGAACCAATTCCAAGCAACAGGCAGGATACACCCTGCATAGTCAATATGTCATGACATACATTTACAGAATGTTCTTGCTTTGATTTTTAAATGGTTTTACATTTTATCTGTTCATTCACTGTTTACCAACAACAAATTTGATAAATCTGCAAGCAAGTCTAAAATGAATTAACAAATTCCTTCTATTAGAAAAAAATAGAAGACAGACTGGCGACCTGTTCGGTGTGTACCCAGCCCTTTGCCTTGAATCAGCCAAGTTGGGCTCCGGCAACCCCTGCAACCCTGAAAGGCACAGACGGTTAAGAAGGTGACTGACTGACTGACTAAAGAAAATATGTTCAAATTTTCCAGTAGGGGCCAAAATCTATCGCTCAAATTTTTTGTCCTAACAGCTAATGGTTACCACGTAAAGGGTAATGCCTGATGGACACTGTAAACATTCTCTCCATTCATTTTAGACGTTCCCTGAAAGGAATGGACACCCCAGAAGGTACTACCCCTCTTATGCCAGTCATTTGAGAAATACTAAATACATATTCATTCAAGCACAAGTACGTTTGTTTGCGGTTTTAATCATGACGTTTTTTTCTCATAAGTACCGTAATGGCTGACTATTTGGTAGTATTTGTTGCCATGGTAACGGCCACAGATCCTGCAGCTGGTCCACAAGTAGAAGACAGTGACATATGCTTTACGATACTTGAGTTAAACAGAATATCATTTTAAAAGACAAGGGCACCTCTACCACTTGTTTTTGTTCAGTCAATGGAAATTTTATCTTCAAAAAAATGGAGTCTTTGTGGGGATTTTTAGAGATCATTTTTATTGAAGGAAATGTCTAAAATGTTAAATGAACCAAGCAATAGTTGAAATTTTGTTTGCATGCTAGGTTGATTGGCCACTACCTGATTGGCCCTGGGAATGAGTGTGTGTATGGTTGTGTGAGTGTGGCCCCGCGACAGTTTGGCGACCCTTTCGGGATGCACCCTGCCCTTCGCCTCGAATCAGCTGCGATGGGCTACGGCACCCCAGTTAGGGATAGACGGTTAAGAAGGTGACTGACTTATAATAACAATGCTTGGAGCTCATGCTGAGGTTATTTGACTGAAAGATCTTTCAGCCAATCACAATTGAGTATTCATTCATGCCATTGTTTCCTTTGCTTCATTCAAAATTATTTTTGTGGAATAACTGTTTTAACGACAACAAAGTCTGCCTATCTCCTACTGTATTTTGTGTATTCGATTGTGTCCAATGAAAGTGAAAGCGAAGGATTTCTTTACAACCAAAACTTGGAATCACTAAGACAGCAGATTTAAGAGACTTGAGGAATGGTTCCTCCTCCACAAAGTGTCCCATTAAACACAACCGTGTGTGAGAAAAATGAATCAAAAGCAGCCTGTTTCAGTCGAAAACACGGTAAATAAACTGCTGATTATGGTCTGTTAGCACAAATGATTCATAACAAGCTACCTCAGTGACCGTGAGCGGAACTCTACAGTAATGACATTTACAATCAGAAACATTCGGCTTCCTCACTCACACTAATGAAATATCAGGAGTAATGTTAATCATAGATATCATGGAGGCTTAATGGTACCTGCACAGCAGGAAGACACTCACTTTGACATAAATGAGATATCCTGCACAGAAAGATGAGCAATTCACGGAAGGTAAAAAATAAAAGTTTATTTCGCTTATTTTTTTATCCACTTCAAGCAAAAAAAAAAAAACTAATAAAAAGCCCTTACAAAGAACATGAATACCAATCATAATATAGAAACATTTTGCATACACCAACACCAACACCAACCAATGACAACATTAAACTTGTTTTTTTTTTCTACAATCTGATTGGATCATTTGTTTTTGTAAACTTTTGAATTTGGGAGTGTTTTAGCTCTGCTTTCAATGAGAGTTTAGTTTGTTCCATCATTATTGTAAATTTACAAGTCAATCTACGTTCCCACCCTCACCTATGGTCACCAGCTGTGGGTGGTGACCGAAAGAATGAGATTGCAGATACAAGCGACCGAAATGAGTTTCCTCCGCAGCGTGGCTGGGCTCTCACTCAGAAATCGAGTGCCATCCGGGAGGAGCTCGGTGTCGAGCCGCTCCTCCTTCAGGTCGAGAGGAGCCAGATGGGGTGGTTCGGGCATCTGGTCAGGATGCCCCCGAGCGCCTCGCTGGTGAGGTGTTTTGGTTACATCCCACCGGGAGGAGACCAAGAGGCAGACCCCGGACCCACTGGACAGACTACGTCTCTCAGCTGGCCAAGGAACAACTCAGGATCCTTCCGGGTGAGCTGGAGGATGCAGCCAGGGAGAGAGAAGCCCGGGCTGCCCGTCTGAGGCTGTTGACCCCGCGACCCGGCCCCGGATGAGCGGAAGATGACGGAACGGAATTTTTCTTCTCACAAGGTAACACAAAACAATCGCTTTATTAACAGTAACACTGAGTGAATGCTTCCTGACCTGCTCTCACTCTGCCAATGAGAGCGCCACTGCCCCTTTGTGTAGTGGAGTGGTAATGCACTTCATTCGAGAACAGTAAAAAAACAGAAAAATCATGTTCCCCGAGGTCAAATGCGCCCCCTTTGATGGAGCGCCCCACTATTTGAGAACCACTGGCTTATTCATATTTTTATTTAATCTTTATTTAACCAGGTATTTCTCATTTACAACGACAGCGTCCTGGGCCAGAGCAGGTTGTTGTGGATATAAGTGGTGGTTAATGTCTGGAGGATAAAAGGTTAATGAGATGGATGGAGAACGTCAGAAATTATTTGATGGTATAATCGTTAGAAATAACGGTTGTGAACTTTTTATTTTAATGTAATGTAAACATGATTATCATGAAAGACCAGCGGCCGCTTTGGAAATACTATTTGTAAAAAAGAGAAAAAAGACGTGTCCTCAATCGCTCTCGCAAACAAATCCATTCAGTATGTTCAGAATCGAATGTGTCAGATTGTAATTTAGCATTTTATGACTAAAAAAGCCCCAGTTTTCATAGCATCCAGATTCACCAGACAAAATTGCCGAAATTATTTCTGGTCAGAAAGCCTGAGAATAACAAATACAAATATCTTTAATTTCTTTCAGTACTGAAACCCTCAGCAGGCATTACAGAACAATAGACACAACAGAAAACTGTTTTTGTGGATCTTTGATGCTGTCTCAAACTAAACAAAAAACAGGAGTCTTAACAACAGAATTTAAACTGTATATGAATTAATCCCATGCCATGGTCCTCACTTTGCACCTTCTTTGCCAGAATAAAGCGGTAACCTTTAATCTGACTTCTTAAAAGGTTGTTTTGACAGAAAAATAGGCCAGCAGTGTGTTTTATAAAAGCTCAGAAAGGTCATATCTTCAGGGATGGAATATTTTTCAGAATATTGAGCCAATACCAAGAAACTGGTCAGAACGACATAAAATTTTTATCAGAGTCACACCTGCTGTAGCTTTAAAGGGAATTCTTCCAAAGAGCACAAACTCAAGAACTAGAGATGTGAGGAGGTCCACAGGGATCTTTGGCTTTTGCCCAAAACAGAACTCCCTCGACTGTTGCATAGAGCTTTCAGAAAATTCTAACTAACTTTTTAATAACTTCGATAAAACATCAAAATAAAATATTTCAGAAATTTGCATAGTTTGAAGTATGCTGTGGGATTTATGACATTTACCAGCTTTAAGAAAGTCTGAAGTGGAAATTGATTAATCAAATGTTTCACACACAGAATAAATCTTAAACCTGTAACAGGGGAAAGAGATTTCTCATAGGAAGTGAACCATGACAATCCAATGGTCCAAATGAGTCATCATCCAAACACAACTATAAAAATACAACTTAGAAAGAGAAACGTAAAGAGGTTAACTAGAGTCAGTAAGAGGAAACTTGTCATCTGGAAGAAGGCGGAAAGGTGGGACCTGGAATCTTCTTATTTTACAGTGGACTGAAGGGCTCTGGGAAAAAGCCTGGTGGTCGCCTTGAGCAGGCTTTTTCCTGGGCAGGCGTAAATCCTGTGCAGGTATGGCAAGACTAGACTTAGCGGAGGGTGGTTCTTCAAATGTTGGGGAGGTGTGCCGGAGAGGGATACACCAGAGCAAAACACCATTACAACAGAAGACCATACACTTCGGACCTGCTGGAGAGAAGTTCATGTGCTTTAAGATACGGAAGCTCAGAGCTGCCAAAAATAAAACATTAATAAGCATATCCTCCTAAAGAGGAGGTTCATGGATACAGTGAAGGAAGACATGAAGATAGTTGGCGTGACCGAAGAGGATGCAGCAGATAGGGTTAGATGGAAGAAACTGACTTGCTGTGGCAACCCCTGAAGGGAAATGCCGAAACGAGAAGAAGAATAAGAATAAGCATATCCTTGACGAAAGCCGTCAAGGGTTTCAGTGTAAGTATAAAAAGGGAAAAGATGAGACAAAACATTTGGGAGCGACGGTTGATGTAGAAAATTAGGGCAAAGGCGAGAACAAGAAGAAAGAGAAAGTGCCAGAAAGGAGTAGGATCATGATTAAACTGATCTTAAGACACTAGAAATGATTTGTGTGGATTTTGTGCAGGTTGAATGTACCAAAACAGATAGAATGGAAAGATTCAGAAAGTATCCCTGAAAAATATCCCAAACAAAATCTTAATTCCACCAGAAATCTCGACGGGTAAAAAAGATACACAACAAAATAACTTCCTTTACAGAATTGCAGGAACAAAATATTACATTTTGGAGTATGCACTATAAGGTGGAATCGGAAAAGTGCCTGAAGGATTGGTCCACGCCTTCAGGGAGATGTCTATCAGATGAGTTGAACATGTTTCCTTTAATCGCTCCTTGGAGAGATGAACCAATTAAAAATGTTTGCTGAACAGATGTATCACTGGACGGGATGAGTTGGAGCATGAGAGCAACGGAAACAAATTGTGTTAATAGCAACACGAATGTAGATTGTTAAAATCATTACAGGACCAATGAAACATTTAAAAACTAAATTTTTGGATAAAATATTGAGCTCAAGTTTCTTTTTACAGAGCATTTAGTCTGATACTTTTAAGAAGCAGCAATATTTTCCTTGTTAGAGCTGCTTGGATTTTGTTGGTGAAGCCTCCTCCACTTGATCAATAAAGACAGGGCTGACCTGGAAGGTTGCCGGCTCTATGCTTCGCCAGACAGGCTGCTAATGATGCCTCCACTGGATGGATAAAAAGGGGTGCAGCTGGTGGAGAGTGGGAGTGTTTTAGAGGTCCCTTTTTTTTCAGAAAATAGATCTCACATCTTTCATTTGAACAAATACAGAAAAACTTTCCAATAACGATTACCAAAAAATCCACAAGCGTTTTCTTAATTAAACAACTTTTGCTTGTAGCCTGGTTGTATTTGGGCGGCAACATATTTCTGTTCTCGTAAAATGGCATCTTGTCTGTCATTGTGTCAACACAAAACTAGTTTCTCCTTTTTCTTTCGGCATTTCCCATCAGGGGTCGCCACAGCAAGTCAGTTTCTTCCATCTAACCCCGTCTGCTGCATCCTCTTCGGTCACGCCGACTATCTTCATGTCTTCCTTCACTGTAACCTCCTCTTTGGTCTTCCTCTAGACCTCTTGCCTGCCTCCAAACCCGGCATCCCTCTTCCGATGTGTTCTCTCTCCTCTGCACATGTTCAAACCATCTCAGTCTGGCCATCTCAGTCTGACTTTATCTCCAAAACTTCTAACATGTGCTGTTCCTCTGATCCTTTCCATCCTGGTTTCTCACAAAGAGATCCTCAGCATCTTCATCTCTGCTACCTCCATCTCTGTTTCCTGTCTTTTTCTTAGTGGTACTGTTTCTAGACCAATCAGCATGGCCGGTCTCACCACGGTTTTGTACACGTTCTCTTTCATTTTAGCTGAAACTCCTCTATCACACATCACACTTGACACTTTTCTTCATCCGGTCCAGCCTGCCTGCACATGCTTCTTCACCTCTTTTCCACACTCTCCAACACAAAACTAGTTTACATTATAAAAATGAATTAAGAATATATTTACATACCGGTATGTATATATTTGGGTAGGCATAGTTCATTGGTAAAATGCCAACTTTGTACCAAAGAGTTGCCGGTTAAAACCCTGCCGAGCTTATGCCTGGGTGTCCCTGGAGCAAACACCTAACACCCTAGTTGCTCCCACCATTGGCGCCGTCATTGGCTGAATGCCTGATGCCTGCAATGCAGCACAGGAATTTCCCCATGAGGGAAATGGTATGGTATAATAATTAGTAATAATAATAAAACATACGTATGTACTGGATATATCTACCACATATGTCATTTTAATAATATCAAATGTAAAAGTTTGATAATCTTATTAGTTGATCCTGCAACATGTTTCTCTTCAATTCCCTCATACTGCCATAAGTTTATAATCATTCACTTAAACTTCATATTTGAACCCGTTAGCCCAGGCTTGGAAATGTGTAGCCTTGTGCCATTGAATGGTCTGATTCAAGACTTAAGAGACTTGTTTTATTTAAATCCTAAAATCCTTCAAAATTGAGTGAGTCAGTTTCAAGATGATTTTTTTAGACCTTGAAAAAAATGAGTTGACTCTTATGAAATATTACCACATAAAAGGAAGAATATTTCTCTTCTTCACCACATAAAGAATTGGTCTCTCAGGTTTTTCAAACTGTGAAGTTTGACACATAACAAGCACATCATAAATATCTATAATATATTTTATTTGTGTACAAATGTCTGTTACATAAAAGGTATGAAATATAAATATTAATGGTCCGCTGTCTTAATAGATGATTGAGCGCCAGATTCATATTCCTTTGCAGTACATCAGCGTGTCATTGGGCTGGACAGAAAGACAATAGGTGGTGCTGGAAAATTTGCCCCACGCCCTGATGATAAGCCCGGTCCCCGAAGTTTGGATTTTTAATTTTTTTTACAATGTGATGTGC
The DNA here is from genome assembly GCA_902685375.1 of Neostethus bicornis. Lineage (NCBI taxonomy): Eukaryota > Metazoa > Chordata > Actinopteri > Atheriniformes > Phallostethidae > Neostethus > Neostethus bicornis. Next base: position 35,825,341 of record LR738541.1, read on the forward strand.
TTCATAATGTTATGACTCGTATGGTCTAAGGTTAGGTTGATACGTAGACAGATGTTATAATTGATCCCCGGGCGTGAAACAATCAATTGAAGAACGAGGAAGAGTAGGGTGTTGAAGAAATAAACGATTTATTTACAATCAATTTTTAACTGTATCTCAACAACTGAAAGCTTCATTAGGGAATGCTGCAGAAGGGTCCTCTCTCAGCTTGGCACCAGTCCTTTTTAATCAGCCAACTAGCAATCATCTCTAACTGCCAACAGGTGGGGAAGGTTGGAAGCTTGGGTGGCAGAGGTAAAGGAAAAACACAAGAGGGCAACAAAAACAAAAACCCAAACATACCACAAATGGGAATGCCCATTACACATAATTACACAAATATCTAGAGAGAACGTTTGAACGTTATTCCAAAATTAAAAGCATACCTGAAGTACTTTTACTATTTCATTCATGCATGTTTGAGTAATTCTCAAGCTCTACGATCCAACTGACTTTTGTTATGCCTTTTGTTCTCCGCCATACCCACATTCTAACATAAGCAGGAAGTGTTGCTCCAGCATAGATGGTCCCAACCAGAAAAAGAACATATAAACAGATGTGCTAAGTTTGCTAATTTGATGAGATTTACATTATTTGTGCGAGATTCAATAAGATTTACGCAGTGTCGTGCAAATTTTCAGGGGGCGAGATGAAATGGGGAGAAAGAGTAAGGGATTTATTTCACTGACAAAATAAAATAAAACTGGATAAATGTATTATAAGCTTTTTTGGGGGGGGCTATCACCTACCTGTATCTGCACTAGGGAAAGGTATTCTATTCATCTATATGTACCATAAAATAAGGAATTACTCCACAAAAATGTAACACCATCTCTTAATAAATTCAGACTGTTACAACTAGTTAATCCACATGTACCCAAAGTGCCCTAATTTTCACACCAAGCACCTGTTCATTAATTATTTGTGTACCCCCCTGCATTAAGCCCTTAGTTCTAATGACTCTTTGAAATCTCATATATTTTTCTTCAGCCTTTTTTCTCCTGACCCTCTGTTGGAGATGTTGGTGCCTTGTGGAGGTGATCCCCTGTGCACTGCGCCTCGCCCCTTCGTGATGCTGAGATCACTTGTGGAAGGCGGCGCGCACAGACAGGGCTACGTGTTGCTGCGCAGCAACAGATAGAGAGAAGAGAGAAACAGTGGGAGAGAGGAATTCCCTCGCACAAACAAAAGCTGCTGTCAGGGGCGTTTCAACCCCCCACTCCCAAAGCCAAATACACTCGATCTCTGCAGGCGCTCTGAAAGCAGAATGTGAGAAGAACAAATACAAAAAGAGCATCAGTTACTCTCTGAGAGGAGGCTTTCTTGTTTTAAAGAGGATCGGAAGAGAACCAGCTTTTCTCTGAGTCCACCATCAGCCCAAAGGACAAAGGTCTCTGCGTCAGTTTGAGGAGCAGATCTGTTGCATCTGAGATGAGAGATTTCTGCAAAATGCAGGAAGATTCGGTGATCTGAAAGAGCCTCAAAGTGAGTAAGTTGAAGCTTCAGCAGCAAGTCGTGTCTTCTGTGTTTAATTCATTTGGAAACACGTGGTTTTCCATCTCACATGGTTTTTCCATCATTCACATGATGAAGCATTTTTGTCATTTTATATTTAAAATACTCATTTCTTTTTCTTATCTCTCCTTTCTTTGTTGTCGGTTTCCATCCACGTTCCTCTTTGTGTTATTTGTGATTTGGTCTGTCACCTTCTCTTTCATGCTCTCCGCGCACCGTGGACTCATGTGTGCCTGTGTGTGTATTCCAGACATGACAGGTCAGGTCCTGGGGGAACCATGCGGTGGGGCTTCTATGGAGGACAACGTCGCCATCCGGATAAACGTGGGTGGCTTTAAGAAGCGCCTGCAGTCGGACACGCTCTCCCGCTTTCCTGAAACTAGACTCGCACGTCTCCTGCAGTGCCGGTCCAAAGAATCCATCCTCGAGCTGTGTGATGACTACGATGACACAGAGAAAGAGTTTTACTTTGATAGGAACCCGGCACTCTTTCCTTATGTGCTGAATTTCTACAACACAGGGCGGCTGCATGTCATGGCAGAGCTGTGCATCTTTTCTTTCAGCCAGGAGATTGAGTATTGGGGCATCAATGAGTTTTTTATTGACTCCTGTTGCAGCAGTGCCTATCACTGCAGAAAAATGGACCAAGACCGGGAAGACTGGGAGGACCGGAGCGATGAAGGAAGTACCACCTCCTCTTTTGATGAACTTTTGGAGTTTTATAATGACGCCAGTAAGTTTGACAAACAGGTTCTTGGAAGCATGCGGAGAAGGATTTGGTTGATGCTGGATAACCCCGGCTACTCAGTGGCCAGCCGCATAATTAGCATCCTCTCCATCCTGGTGGTGCTTGGCTCCATTGCTACCATGTGTATGAACAGCATGATTGAATTCAGCCTGTTGGACAGTGAGGGTCAACCCACAGAGGACCCACGTTTTGAGACAGTCGAGCACTTTGGGATTGGTTGGTTTACTCTAGAGCTGGTGGCTCGGTTTGTGGTGGCACCAGATCTTCTACATTTCTTCGATCACCCATTAAACCTGATTGACTTAGTCTCCATACTTCCATTTTATTTGACTCTGCTGATAAACCTGGTGGTGGAGAGCAGTCCTGCGTTGGCCAACCTGGGTCGAGTTGCACAAGTTTTGCGGCTGATGAGGATTTTTCGCATCCTGAAATTGGCGCGTCACTCCACGGGGTTGCGCTCTTTGGGGGCCACCCTGCGAAACAGCTACAAAGAGGTCGGACTGCTTCTCCTTTACTTGGCAGTAGGGGTATCCTTCTTTTCTGTGATGGCCTACACAGTAGAGAAAGAAGACAGTGAGGATTTTTCCACCATTCCTGCATGCTGGTGGTGGGCCACGGTCAGCATGACCACAGTAGGCTATGGAGATGTGGTGCCGGTCTCCATAGCAGGCAAACTGACTGCCTCAGCATGCATCCTAGCTGGTATCCTGGTCGTTGTGCTTCCAATCACGCTAATTTTCAACAAGTTTTCTCTCTTCTACAAAAGACAAAAGCAGCTGGAGATCGCCATGAGGAGCTGTGACTTTGATGAGGGAATAAAGGAAGTCCGCTCGGTGAACTTGAGGAACTATTATGCCCACAAAGTGAAATCCCTCATGGCCAGTTTGTCAAATATGAGCCGGAGTTCCCCTAGTGAACAGAGCCTGAATGAATCATTACACTGAAACCACTTTCGGTCATGTTTGCTGGCACCATTCGTCCAACATGGTCTCACCAGAAGTTGACCGAGAGCTTCTGATGTCGGACCTTTTTGCCTGTGTAGTTGAGTGCAAAAACACGTTAAAGTATTGAATGTGTAGAAATGTACATGATACCTTAATGTAACATCTTATTGTGCATTAGTTCAATCTCTAACCCTAGCAGGCTAAAAATCAGACCCCAACACAATGTAACACTAACATTCGTCCATCAAGTTGTGATCGTACGTGTCTGAAGTTGTATCTGTAACGAGAGAGACTTTACGTGTAAATGTGCAAACAGCAGTACTTCAGTTGTGTTGTTAAAACTAAAAAGGATTAAAAAAAGAACTCAATGACATTCTTTCTTTTTTTTTACCCCACATTTCCTCAGCAGAGTTAGATCGTTTCCTGGATGTCTCTCGCTCTAATTGAAGCAACACGTGTAAAACTGGAGGAGGAGAGAAAGAATGGATGGTGATGACTGACGTATTATCTCAAACAGTCTGACAGGCACAACGTTAACCATTCAGAGGCGACACAAAAAGCTCAAACAATTTATTTCAGGGTTTCAATCAGGTTCAGACCTATTTTGAACATTTTAAATGACTAAAGTGATACTGAAACCATAAAACAGCCATTAAATCGACTATAAGTCATTGTTCTTTTAGGGAAAATTAAGGCACATACAAGCAGGACAGGCTCCACAGTTATGCAGTGATTAGTGCAATGGCCTCTTAGCAGGAAGATTCGGGTTTGCGTTCTGAACGGGACGAAGCTTGAAAACACTGGCCTTTTAGTGTGAGGTTTGCATATTCTCCCCGTGTATGCATCGGTTTTCTTCAGGTATTCCAGTTTTCTCCCACCCTCCAAAATATGCATGTTAGGTTGATTGGTCGCCATGAAATTGCCCCTAGGAACGAATATGTGTGTGTATGGCTGTGTACGTGCAGCCCTGGAACAGGTTAGTGACCTGTTCGGGGTGTTCCCTGCATCTCGCTTAAAATCAACAGGGATAGGCTCCGGCACTGCCCCACAAACCCGCTAGGGATAAATGGCTCAGAAGACGAAATGAAACAAGTAGGACACTTAAAAAATGGATTAAAAAAAGAGCTTTTATTTTCTTAAAATTGTTTTTCTTTCATTCCCATTTTATTTATTTAGATGTGCTAAATTAATATTTTGGAGGTTTAACATGTTGGAATTTTATTCCCACATAAAAAAAAAGTATCTTTCTATTCTATTCATGCATGTTTGAGCAATTTGCAAATGTGTATTTTTGCAGCATACATGTGCTCTGCTCATGCTCAGTGCAAACAGGGAGTGTCATTTTAATATAAATGCACACAAATAAGAATGTTTAGAAAAATGTACCAGTTTGCACACAAAAACAATTTATGCCATGTCAAGTTGGGTAGTGAGAGGAAAATTCAGTGTAAAAAATGGAACCAAAACTATATTAATGCATTTATAAGCAATTTTCCATCAAAAAAGAAATCATATTTTAAACCAAAAGTACCATGTTTACCATCTATCCTACGAAATAAAAGTTATTACACCACAAAAACACAATGCCCACTCTTTAAACATAAATCCTAAAAATGAGCGAACAACCTCATATCTAATATTCTGTCTTGTTCCAAGATTTGCTGCCAGAATACATTTACTTGCTTAAAACTGATGTCTTTCTACTCTGGTACGAACCCTTTGGTCAGACCAATAATAAATAGGCTTTTTACAGAAGCAGCTGCAGGGATTTAGTCGGGAACTCACTTACAGGCATTGATTTCATTTTAAAGGATAAAGAGTCAATTCCTACAAGTAGACGGCAGAGTTGAAAATCCATCTTTGCTTTTTTCCTTGTTTCGTTTTTATAGCATTTTTTTAAGAAAAAAAAAAAGCATTTTATTTCTCATTTTAGCATATTTTATAATAAAATGTTTCTTTTTTATCAGAAGTCTATTAGTATTGTAAAAATGTCATCATGCAATTGCTGTCTGCTTCAAATCAATAGCAAAATACAATCAAACAAGCATTTTATGCAACATGGCAGTAATAATGGAAAAACCGAGCTGCACTAAGTAGTACTTCTCATTTCATCCAGAAGGTCAGGCATCGCTGTTAAATGCTAATGAGAAATTTATGTTTTTTCAGCGCCTTTTCCAAACATTTCCGGGCAGCTCATCTAAAATAATATTTCCCTTCAGAGCCCTATTATATCAGCTTGTTTCTGGCTATTCTCAAACCTTTGAAATTACTCCTGTGTGGCTGCAAAGGTGACAGAAAGATTTGAGCATTGCGTCAGCAGAAGGAGGACATCTAAAAAAAAAAAAAACGAGGGTGTCAAAATTTTATGGCCTGAAATGTCCTCCATGAATGCAGAGAAGCTGTGATAAGATATGTGAACATGCTCGGATTGATTTAAATCTAACCAACAGGGTGCGTGTGTTTGCATAGGTCACAGTGACTTCTGAGGAGAATGATGGAAACGTCTGGCCCTTTAGTGGAGTCCCTTTGGCTCGTTGGTAGCATTACCTTCAGACTGTGGTGATAAATGTAAGAAAAGCTCATGGTCTGCTCGGCACACCTCTGAGTATATGCAAAAAATAGCTGTTTCATTTTCTCTATTAATCTAAATGCACAGCAATAGCTTCAACTTGGATTTTTTATGACACACAGAAAACTATATGGTAATGATTATTTAGGAGCTTCCAATGAAAGCGAGAGTCTCTCTGTGAAAAATATGGACAGTGGCTCTCTGGCTTGTCATCAGATGTGTTTGAAAATCAATGACCAGCAAAAAATTGATCTTTCCCCTTGATGTTTTGTGGAGGAAGAGCTAATTTATGGCTCTGCGTATGCTGGAACACCATCAAACCAGGAGAAATGAGAGTGTGTGAGGCGCAAGGGAGCAAAACTGACACCTGTATGGTCCTTCCGACTGAGCTGGAGGAAAAACCGCTGGGATTAATAAACGGTTACTGTGGGAAACTAGAAGATTTCACACAGAAATGAGGTGCTTCATTTTACCAGGAGCATCTTTCTGGGCTTCTGGGATTAGCTATAAAACACAGGATGTCAGGGTTAAGGTGTATATGCAGACTGACCATCGAAGGATGAAGTAGAATTTTAGAAGCTTAGTCTAGAAATGTAAGACGGATTGAAACGAAATCAGTTCACTCGGTTAAAATCGTGTGATCACAAAACAATGCATGCAAGCGATATTTTCTGTCGTCAGGACAACTCGTGATTTAAAAAGAGAAAATTTGGAAAACAAAACTACATGCACATTGTGAATTCATTATGCCAAAGAATGAGGAGGTCCAGCTGAAACTCTGCCAAGTTTACAGATTGTGTGGGAAAATGTGTGTGCATTGTTGCACACCTGCCTGAGGAAGAGTTTCTCTGCAAAATAGGGACAAAACAACACATTATTTGCTTGTAATTAAAACAAGAACATTTGAGTTTTGAATATTAGAAAGTATAAGAGTTTAAGTATCTCGTGGTCATGTTCATGAGTGGGAGAAAATTGGTGCGGGAGATCGACAGGCAAATCGGTGCGGTGTCAGAAATAACTAGGACGCTGCATCGGTTCAATGTGGTAAAGAGAGATCTGAGCCGAAAAGCAAAGCCCTCGATTTACAAGTCGATCTATGTTCCAACCCTCACCTATGGTCACCAGCTCTGGGTGGTGACTGAAAGAATGAGATTGCGGGTACAAGCGGCCGAAATGAGCTTCCTCCACAGGGTGGCTGGGCTCCCACTCAGAGATCGGGTGAGGAGCTCTGCCATCTGGGAGGAGCTCGGTGTCGAGCCGCTCCTCCTCCAAGTCGAGAGGAGCCAGATGGGGTGGTTCGGGCATCTGGTCAGGATGCCCCCCAAGCACCTTGCGGGCGGAGTGTTTCGGGCACGTCCTACCGGAAGGAGACCAAGGGCCAGACCCTGGACCCGCTGGAGAGACTATGTCTCACAGCTGGCCGGGGAACGACTTGGGATCCTTCCGGGTGAGCTGGAGGATGCAGCCGGGGTGAGAGAGGCCTGGGCTACCCTTTGAAGCTGTTGCCCCCGCGACCCGACCCCGGAACAAGCGGAAGATGACGGAACGGAGTTCAACTTTAGTGATTAAATGACATTTTGAGACAAAAATGATCACCTGTCACAAGACCAAAAAAGACAGGGTAAAATAATAAATCTGACCTTTTTGAGAGCTGTTATTTGTCAAAACGGGCATCAACAAATAAATTTGGCCTCATTTTTGTGGAAACAGTTTCTTATGAGACTGAAAAGAGATTTATTTCTTTTTCAACTGCTTAACATGAAACATTATCCAAACTTGATTAAGATGAAAGATGATGAAATTCTCCAACTACATCATTTTCTCCCACACATTATCACTCTTTCAGATGTCTGTTTGAAATTGAGGGCTAATTATTGAATCACACAGCATCTTTTTTGTCTTGTAACTTGGGAATTTAAAAAGATTTCCCATTAAATTCAAAGTGGTTGGATTTTATGGATTCTGTCTTGTTGGCAAAAATAGAAGATAAAGAGAATAAAATGTGTGTGTTTGTGTCTGTACACAAGCTCAGCAGACAGCATGTCTAATGGGGAACTTATTGAAGTTGCAGCAAAGGCGTCATCACCAGTCTGCTTTGTATTGGTGACTTAAACTCTGTTACTAAGCAGGCGTTTGGTGTTGTTGCACATTACCATCTGCTTCCATCCCAAACAGTGTGGGAAGATTGGATCGTTTAGACGTGCACGCTCTTTTCTCTCCTCACGTCGCATCAAGTGTGAAAAGCTTTAAAAATAATTTCTCACCGTTGAGCTAATTGTCAGGCAAATTATCACATGTGTGGCGAGAATATTTTTAGGTGAAGCTGGAGAAAATGGTGATTTAGATTAACACATAAAAAAAGGAAGAAAAAGACGCTTTTCTTTGGGATAACACGACCTCAATTTTATTTTTAGAGTGCATCTTAATTTTGATCTTTCAGATTTAGGTTACTTGATCAACTGATCAGTTGCCAAATCCTAAAACTTTAGCAAATGTTAAAGAACGAGACGTGAAAAACTAATGCCCAGTTGGCATAATAAATTTCACAAAATCAGTGTATTATCTTAAAATATCAGCTTTATATGAATGTTGATAAAAAAAAAAAAAAAAGAAGATCACATATGCACATATTACTCATGAGTGGAGTTTGATAGAATACCAGGGGCGGATCTAGGATTTTCTAAAGGGGAGACAAAGGGAGGTCATTGACAAAGCCAGTATACGGAGGCTAGGGGTATCTTCCCCTCCAAACATTTTAAAAAATAACACTAATTTTCCTGCATTTTGGTGGCCCATTCGCTAGCCCTGCAAGGGGATAGCTTGACTAGTCCCCTTTCTTATCTTCTTTTTTTTTTTTTGTGGGCCAAAAGGGCGGCGTGCGCTCCCACGCCCCCCCCTCTGGATCCACCCTTGAGTACATTTATGCTCTTGTACTTATCGTTTATGCTTAAAACTTTTTATAGTTTGTTGAAAAAAGGGTAATAATTTGGAAGGTTTAACGAGCGTGTGTGCTGAGCACACAACTGTACGGTAGTGAAGCTTGGACACTGTTTACCTACCAAGAGCGAAGACTAAACACTTTCTACCTACATAACCTTAGATGTCTTGTAAGCATCACCTGGCAAGATCGAGTATCCAATGCGGACGTTCTGACCTAGCCGAAGATGTCAAGTATGTTCACCATATTCTCACAGAAGCGCCTGCACTGGCTGGGCCATGTATATAGGAGGTACGATTCCAGCATTCCAAAAGACATCCTCTATGGGAAGCTCACCACAGAAACCCAGCCAACTGGATAACCTGCCCTGCGGTACAAAGATGCCTGTAAGAGAGACCTGAAGTCATGCAACATCAATGCAGCAGATCTCGAGTCAGAGACCTCTGACTGCTATAGGTGGCGTGCAACTTTCAAAATCAATATGAAGCAGGCCGAGGAGAACAGAGAGATCTAACGTGAGGCCGAAACTTCACAAACAGAGAAGTACCCAGGTGCAGATTCCATTGTCTCCAGAGACAGGATGCCAACACAACAACAACAGAATTTGAAATTATTTATAAGATAAACATGGTATTTTAATGTTACCTCGGAAAAGCAATCTGGCCCCCAAAAATGTGTAAATATTTTTCCACAGTTTCCCTTCAATTTATGTCATTGTAAATTTCCCCCTCCTCTCACACCCTACTTAGTTCTACTTTCCAAGTGCGTGGACGACAGAGCGTAAATCCTGTTTGAGGTTTCAAGTACAGTGTTAAATGCATCAAGTTCGCAAAGCTACCGCATATTCTTGATTCATCGCACATTCTTGATTCAGTGCATTTATATGTCACAATAATTCTTAGTAAAAGATGCAAAATACGTTAAAAAAAAACCTACAGATGTAAATGAGACATGAGAAATTATTGTTAGATTCTTAAAGATCGTCAGTTTCTTGGTTCATAGACAATACAAACTTTTTTTACATTGACTTGGGAATTTCTGCTCAAAACATTGCCCCCGAGAGCATTTTGAAAAATAGCAGTCATTTTTCCGCATTTTGGTGGCCCATTTGCTGGCTCTGCAAGGGGATACAGTGACTAGTCCCCTTTCATTTCTTCTTTTTTTTTTTTTTTGTGGACTAAAAGGGGGTAGACGTATGCTCCCCACTCTCATGCACCGCTGGATCCACCCCAAATAAAGTATCCATAAGCTCTCAATAGTGTGTCTCTATTAACCTCCTGTTCATTTAAACTAAATAATCAGAGAACCATCAAGTTAATTAATTATAACTTCCTTTTGTTAATTAGCGTTTGGTTTCTTTCTAAAAAGCCCTGAAGACACACGGTTATTTGTGAAGCTCTGAAAGATAAATGGCTTGTGTTTCTTCTTTTAAATGCAATCTTCCATTAAGTTGTTCGTTTTTGGAAACTTCGGTGATTAAAGTCCAATAAGAGCTCCAAAAGAATAGTAACGAGAATAAAAGAATGAGAAATTTTATTAAGTACAATCCATCTTTTTACCAAAAGTTTTACAAAAAAACATAACCAGATAATCCTGGAAACATTTCGTTTCCTCCTGAAAGGAAAATAAGTACACTTTGGTGCTCAACAAAAGAAAAAGTGCACAGGTTCATACAAAATGTTTCACTTCATCTTCTTCATCTTTTGGCATTTCCCTTCATGAGTCGCCACAGCAAGTCAGTTTCTTCCATCTAACCCTATCTGCTGCATCCTCTTCGGTCACGCCAACTGTCATCATGTGAATTCTGACTTGCATAATTTTATTTGGCGTAGTTTTACGTCGAATGCCTTTCCTGACACAAACCTCTGTGATTATCTGGCCAAATGTTCATTGCAAAACCATTTGGATGGTTAGTAATTAGATGTTTCACTGAGGAGTACAACATCTAAACCTGCAATTAATGAAAATGATAAATGGGTTGTACTTATACAGCGCTTTTCCACCTGTGTAGGCACTCAAAGCGCTCTACAGTGAAGTTCACATTCACCCATTCACACACACATTCATACCTGATGCCATGCAAGGTGCAAGCCGTCATCAGGGGTAAGTGAGAGGTTCAATGTCTTCCTCCAGGACACCTCGGCATGAACTTTGGGCAACCCTCTGGTTACAGGGCGGTCGCCCTGCTCACTAAACCTAAAGTAATTTCAATCTTCAAAATGAACATTCAGAAAAAGTTTAATAACCTTTGTTAGAATTTTAGGTAATATTTTTAAAGCTGGGGCATTGTGCTTTCTTATTAAGATATTAAATATATATTTTGTTATTATTGAAGTATACTTTAAAAAATATGAAACAAAAATATGGTATTCTCAAAAAAAAACAAAAAAAAACTGTACATTTGACTGTTTTCAGTTCAAAGAATTCCCCCTCATCTCATTACCTGTTTAGTCCTGCCTCTTGACATGCATGACACAGTGTAAATCTTGTTTGAAGCAGCAAATACAATAAAAAGTTAGCCATATATTCAATTGTATTCTTATTTTGGTGCATCTACACAACACTGATGACACTCCTTGATTGGACGGATATGTGCACAACTTGTGTATTCTGTGAAATGGGCCTGAGCTTTAAGGAGAACAAAATCCATGGCCAAGAACACTGGATTGAACTAATTGAAAATTTGTACATTTTTGATGTGGGAAATACAGTATGTTCAAACATTGTAGAAAGTTCCAAAAAAATTATTCAGCAGAATATCGGGTCCCCTTAATGCCAAAACCCTTCCACCTAAAAACAAAATTTCTCCGACTTACTCCATTATTGTTTAGTAGAAACGGGTCCAAATTGTTTCGTCAACATACAGTATATATTTTTTTTTAAAAACCAACCAAACAATTCACATTCAAGTTTTTTTTTTTTCCTAACAGGAATAAAAAATGTGAAGTTTAATCAGGTTAAAGAAAAAAAAGAAAACTTCTTCAGCAGTTCCAATAGTTTTTCCTTTTGTTTTATGCTCTTGTCAGACATCCTCCGAGCTACATCGGGGTCACATAGTCTGCAACTTAATCTCCCTCCTCTAGTTTTAGACTCTTCTGAGAAATTATAAACTCGAAGAAAGATCTGAAATACAAAGCAATTTTTCATCAAAAAGTACAAGTTTGTGCCAAAATCTTATGAGACAGCTGCTTTAAACCAACACATAAACAAAGGCCTGATTTTGAAGCCTCTTCTTTAATTTTCTGACTCAAAACAAAGAAGTGTAGAGGTGATTTCAGAGGGAGTTTGTGTCTCTGTGAAAGGATAAAATAGATTAGTTTACCTAGTAGTGGATAAGGGAGTCAAGTAGTTCAGTCTTCTACCCATAAAACAAGTGAAAGTAGGTTACTGACAAAGTAAAAAGTCTATTTGCTCAGTAATTCTGCACAGTGGAGGCAAAGTAGAACACTGGGTTCCAGTTGAATAGTGAAATCTGGGTTTAAAATGAGGGATTATTAGATTTCTCCAGGTTTCTAGATGTGCAAAGCGACATTATTAAAAACTACGGACAGAAAAATCGGGTCCAGTAAGGGAGAAAACAAATGAGCAGAAAAACTAACTACACTTTATAAATGGCTAAAACAAATCTCACATCATTATCTGACAAACAGGTGGTGAAGCAAACACTAGAGAAATAAATGAGCTGCAGATTATTTGTGGATATATCTCTCCTCGTTTGGGGGGAGAGGCACCTCCAGTGCCTTCAGGCGATGCAGGTCTGTGCTGGCAGACTTTTCATGAACACTTCCAACTGGTTTCCGGTTCATTTTAGCATCTACTGAATCCTGACTTTTCGAATCTTCCAAAGTAAACCTCTATACCAGGGCCATTCGCAGTCCATTCGGCCTTTAGAAATGAGCTTTGACCTCGACATCTGATTTGCTTGCGAGCCGGGATAAACTCAGGCGATCCAGAAAACATAAATATTTTGTTCTTCGCAGTTAATCTCATATTTCTTCATAAATGGCACTTTGTGGTGCCCAAAGTGTCTCTCTTTTATTCATTTCCATTCCTCATTCCAGATTCCTTATTGATCATTTAGGTTCTTTTCTTGACCGTTGTCAGACTGAGTAATCCTTGGTCCTTGATTGCGCGTCCACAATAGGAGGATATCCCTTCTTCATGTGGAACAGACAATATTTTTTATCTGTACCAAGTTTTTTTTTTAGTGTAACCTTGCTGTAAGGATGAGTGGAGCGAAACAAAATGTTTGGAAATATTGACTTTTCTGTTAATTTAAAATGAAAATTTCTGTTTTGCCCATGTCCGTTTTCTAATGAAATGGTTTTACTAAAACACATAATCCAGTCCCTCTTGTTCGATTATAGAACCCTTTGTGGCATACAAATGAAAAAAAAAAAGCCTCCCTTTGTTGCAGGCCATTCCTCCCACCAAATTTAGGTCAGGAGGATATTATGTGTTTCAAGCCTCCAGACTGAAGAAAACACAGAAGAATGACAGAGCAACTAAGTCATGTTAAAAGATCCAAAGTGTGGTTGCATTTCTTTAAAGTTGTTTCCGACAATGCATGTTTTCTGAAATGGAATCAAAAAGTTGCGTGCAAAGGTGGAACACCAGTAATTTTGTCGTGATCCCCTACCCTGACGCCAGAGGGAGCTCTGGACCCTCCTCATCACCCTGAATAGAGACACCTGAGGATGATTGATCGGATGACACTCCCCTGTGGATACTGGTACCTATTTAAAGGCAGTGTCCCCTGACTCCAACATTGGGTCATCATTATTCTTCCCAGCCGGATCTTCCTAGCTGCCTGACCAAGTTTATCTTTGAGCTCTGTTATAATTTTGGACTTGAAGACATTCCTTTGGATTAATCCTATGTTTTTGCCTTACAGACTTCCCTGAGTTCTGTTAATAAATCCTATTTGTGTCCTGTAATTGGGTCCTCCTCCTTCCACATCATAACAAACTTAATCATTCAAACGGAAAGTTCCACGGTGTTTGAGCGTCTCGGTGTCCACGTGGGGAGCACCTAATAATTGTGTTGTTTTATCAAAAATAAGTGTATGGAATTTTAATTTATTGAATACTAAGACCAGTATGTAAAAGTAGTGACATGTTAACAGGCTGAAAGTTAATTTTGTCTCTTTAATTCTGATAAATTACGACATATAAATTACGATAAATTATTTAGATCACTTCATTGTATCAACGTAAAAGAAATCAAGTTAATATTTTGGTTTAAATAGTTTCAAATGAAATATTTGGTTGCATCCACGTAGTTGGCCTTGCTTGATCTCTTCATGGGGTATTTGAGTCATGCTTTGTCTGGCCCCTCACCTAGGACCTGTTTGCGTTGGTTGACCCTACCAGGGTCATTAAGCCCCTACGGTGGGGCTCCTCCACCGGAAGGAGACTAAGAGGTAGACCTCAGACCCGCTGGAAAGACTATGTCTCACAGCCTATTGGGGAACGACTTGGGATCCTTCCAGGTGAGCTGGAGGATCTAGCTGGGGTGAGAGAAGCATGGGCTTCCCGTCAAAGGCTGTTGATGAGAGCCAATGGTGTCGGAGGCCTGTCTTGTTCAGAACTCTTTTAACTCCACTTTTAAAATGGAAACAGAACCAAAAAAGAGCGCTATGTCTTTACCAGTTGGTAAGGCATTGATCAAAATCTCTATGGTTACATTCACAAAGAGATACATTTTTGCAGAAAATCAATTTTCTCTGAGTTTTTGTTATTTTTTCCATCTTTTCATCCATGACTCTATTTCAAGTGTTTTTTTTTTTATTCTATTCTTGCTTTGAAAGTGCAAAACTGACCCTGTATGACTTTAGAATAAAGAATTTTAAAATAAATACTGAAAAGCTTCAATGAAAAGGTTATAAAGCAACCTTTCTTCACATCTGTGGATCTTTAAAAATTCTTTGCAATATATTTAAAACTTTATGACTTGGTTTTCTTGCATCATGAGAACAGAATGCTCTTGAAAAAATACGAAAACAGACAAATGTGGTGGTCAGAACTTTTTATAACCGAAAATTCTTAGCGATGTATTCAAATATCAGCTTTTTGGAGCAACATCAGTCAATACAAGTCTACCTTTGCCGAGCCTGCTGAGCACCTGAGCATGCCCATGTAACATACCAACTTTGAAGTATGTAATTTACCAGCTCTTGTTATTTTAATCAGCTGAACAACAGGCCTAAAATACAATACTAACTCATCATTTCTCTGGGCATACAACATGAAGACCTCTCTTTTTATGATTCAATATTTTCATTCATTAAGGCACTTATTGGTGTCTTCAGATTGAATTAAATAATTGATTATATAATGGGCAAGTGTGGCATAGATTTAAATGCATGTGGAGCATTTATTTAGAAAATTACTCATAGAAAACCATCAGGGTCACAAATAACTCTAATCGATCATGTTCCTCACTGGAAGAGCTTGGTCACTTATGGGTTTAAAAACACCAAACTAAATTTTTGTTTTCAGCAACCAATGTGAAAAAAAGAACAAAAAGTCATTTTTGCTACTTTTGGCCACAACCACCAAGATATTTACGTTTGATTCTATTTATGTGGATCACATAAAAACCTCCCTCAGAAATCCCCATGAAAAGAAAAAGTGTCTGTCATCAAAACACTCCACATGCATGGATGTGTGGATGAAAACTGATTTCCGAGTCACGGGAGCTTGGATAACATATTATGAGACATGATGTGAATATAATAGCATAATGAGTCTATTTCTGCGCCTCACTATTGGTAGTTTTTCTC
This sequence comes from Neostethus bicornis, assembly GCA_902685375.1. Classification (NCBI taxonomy): domain Eukaryota; kingdom Metazoa; phylum Chordata; class Actinopteri; order Atheriniformes; family Phallostethidae; genus Neostethus; species Neostethus bicornis. The sequence goes on from LR738541.1 coordinate 35,840,878, forward strand.
CATTTCCCCTTCTTTCCCTCCGTCTTCATTTGTCTTACTGGATCATCAACTCACTGGATACTGAAAGTAACATCATGCCCCCGTAGTGCTGAGGAATGGTGATAATTACTAAATCTATCATGATTGTGGTGAGATAACTTATCTGCTGAGGTTAATTTCCTCTAAAATCCACCTGGTGTTAGAACCACTGCTGCAGAGGATTGAAGCCCTGACATGAAACTGATTACGAAAGCAAACTGAGCATCTCTATTCTTTTATTCTATCTAATCTCAGATTAGCCTCTGGTGGAGGCGGTTTGTTTCCACAGTGAAGGTGAAAACGCTTGTCGTTCTGCCTGGAGAAAAAAATGCTCCTCTGTGCTGGTTACTGGCAGGATGGATGCTGCTTCACTCAAAAACAGGACTGGTTTGGGCTGTTTGTTCAGCCATTTTTATCCTGGCAATAAATACTCGTTAACTGAGGGCTGGATATTAGATGGAAACGAGAGCCAGCCATTCCACTGGCGTAAAAGTTTGATATCAAATCCAATGAAACAGATGTAGCATCCTACACGTTATAATCCAACAGTCTTCTTCTCTTTACTTTCCTTGGAGAAAATAAACATGTCTTTCTGCTATTTCAGTGTGTGTGTGTGTGTCAGTGAGTGTGTGTGTGTGTGTGTGTGTGTGTGTGCGTGCGTGCGTGCGTGTGTGTGTGCTTCTACCGTCTAGATTCTGTTTCTAGATCTTTTCCAAATAGATAAAATGATAAAATAACGTGTGAAATAATGGATGAATAGAAAGACACACAGACAAAGAGGCAGGTAAAAAGATGGATGAAAGAGTGGTAATTTTGTCACAAAAAAAGCTTTGAGAACTCAACCAAACAAAATCAGGTAAAAACAAATTAATTTTGGGATGAGCGGAGGGGCGCACCTTATACAGGTCATCTGTTACAAATAGTTTTTAAAAAATGGTTATATCATGCTTTAATTTTAAATTTAAATGCTTAGTCTGTCATGATGTGGAATACAGGTGGAAAGAGGAGGACCCAATTGCAGGACAAGAAACATGGTTTGTTTAATGCTGTAACGAAAAAACACATGAATGATTAGAATGTCTTTAAGTTATTGTTCTAAATGTTTATCATGGTCAGGCAGCCAGGAAGACCTGGCTGGAATGGAATCTAATGACCCGGCACCTGAAGGGAAGACAGGCTGCCTATTTATAGGCAGCTGCACAAAGACCTTCAGGTGTCTAAAATCAGGCCGATTGGGGAAAGCCCCGTGTTCTGGTGGTGGGCAAGGTAACCATGAAGTACCATCCCTCAATGACGACCTTCAGGTAGTCAAGAATCATGTGGCATGGTGTGACTCGGCGCGCGGCTTGACTCGGCCTGGGCAGGGGCTTTTGCAGCAAACCTGGGCAGGCTTAAAGACATCTGTCCGCTGGGTCTGTTCTTGTTCGGGGGATTCTCTCATGATGTGGATTGCAGGTAGAAGGAGAAGGACCCGATTGCCGAACAAGAAACATAATTTATTTAATAAAGGAGTCCAGACTTGCCTTGAAGAAAAACACACGGATCAGTGGAAATGTCATGAAGTTATTGTTCAAAATATATTTCATGGTCAGGCAGCCAGGAAAACCTGGCTGGAATGGAAGGTAATCCGACACCTAGCGGGAAGATAGACTGCCTTTTTATAAGCAGCTGCAGAAAGACCTTCCGGTGTCTAAAATCAGGCAGATTTGGAAAGGCGCCGGGTTCCCTCTGGTGGTGGGCGAGGGAACTATGACATGGTCTTTTGTTCCATTAGAAAACAGGGCTTGTCGTTTAAAATCCCAAACGCTTCGCTAGATAATATCTTAAAGTCTTTGCCGTATCGTGTTTTTGATCAAATTAATCAAATTATAAGGTTTTATTAGGTTATCTTTTTTGTCTGACTTCACCTTCCAACACTTGTTCTTTTAAATCAAGTGTCAAAAACCCATTTTAAATGATCTTTATTAATTACAAAGTGTGAATAATCTTTTAGTTTTGTAGGTTGGAATCTAATTATTATGAACTACCTTCAAGGAGAAAATTACTACTTAGAGTTTGACTCAGCGTGACTCTTTTAAATGACTGTCTGAGGGGGCTGAACTGGCATTTTATCCCACTACTTATTTAGCTCAACGTTTAATTGTTTTTCTTTAACAGCCTCACACTTTGACCAGGAAGAACAACTTATTTAGTTCCAGCTTGTTAAAAATCTTTTTTCTTTTTTTTTTTTAAAAATTGAACCTTTTTTTTTTTTTATGTAACAGGGCAACTAAGTAAGGCAACTAAATAGGAAGTTAATATATATATATATATTGTAATGGCTTGGGTGTGTTCGAGTGCATTTATGGGGTCTCCGAAGCCCTTCCTTCTGCAGAGACATTACAATAGATACAAATAAAATGAAGCAACAGCGCGGAATGGTGCCACAGTGGTTAGCACAGTGGCCTTAAAGCAAGAAGGTTGGAGGTTTGCGTTCTGGGTTGGACAAGACTTGGAACACCAGTCTTTCTGTGTGGAGTTTGCATGTTCTCCCCATGTATGCGTGGGTTTTCTCTGGGTACTGCGGTTTCCTCCCACCCTCTGAAAACACAAGTAAGTATTATTTGTCCCACAATGGGGAAATTGCAGTATGCAACAGTATAGAAAAAAACCCAAAAACATGTATGTTAGGTTAATTGGCCACTAGGAAATTGCCTCTAGGAATGAATGTGTGTGTGTGTGCATGGTTGTATGTGTGTGGCCCTGGAATAGACTGCCGACTGTTGCGGGGTGTACCTTGCCTCTTGCCTGAAATCAGACAGGACAGGCTCTGGCACCCTCGTGACCCTGTTAAGGATAAGTGATTCAGAAGACGAAAATTAAGCTAATAAGCATGACATCGTATTACGTTGCACTGCACGATGTCGTAGTGTACAATTTTTATGCTTGATTTTCTTTACCTTGAATAAAGTATTCAAATTTATCCTAGCTAGTTAGAGTCTCGAGGAATGGTTCACCCTGCAAAATCACCAGTCTAATATAATATTACAAAATATTTAATTCAACATAAAAAAAAAAAACATACACACACACATTTGTGTGTACATATTTGACAGTATTGATCAAATTAACAGGACCTGGTTAAACTAGGGCAATCTTTGAAATGGATCTAGTTCCAACCAGATTCTATAATACAAACTAAAGTTATGTTGTTTCGGTACGACTTTAGGTGACCATCCACGAGCTTGAAAACAAACTGCATCACAAACCATGTACACAAACTGAGTGTCTCAGTTGATTGTATTGATAATCCAACCGTAGAGCCATCAAAACCTTTTACCCTTTAATTACATCTTTTTCTTAGAAAAAACTTCTTTCCATACCCTTCTTACAGAGCTGAATTACTTTCTTACTTCGACATTTTCCCAGTGATGTTGCGTTAAAGTGAAATTTTGCCAAAGTGTTGGAAGCTTTTTTATTTTTCCCAGTACTGAGAAACATGTCACCGTGGACAATCACTGATTCTCAACGCTCCAAGACACAAAAGCGTTTCACAGCTTCGTTGTGAACACTTAGCCAAGAAATGAGATTGAATTCCAATTTCAAAGTAGCTGCCGGCAGTCACAAAACGAAAATGTGTTTTTTAAATGATCTATGAGAAAATGAACTTGCAATGCATGAATATAATAAACTCTGATGGTAGTGATGTCTAATAAGTTTGGTGTTGAGCTCATTAGAACAAAACACCCAGCAAGAAAGCCAAGCCTGTAAAACAAATCAGAAGACTAACGAGCATAAATTAACAATAAAAAAAACACCGGAATTAAATTGGTAAACTTCTTCATTAACATTTCAGCATAGTCTAAGATTGTTCTCAGTGACTTATTCAGAGTAAAACAGAGTACGTGTGTGTGAATGAGAGGAATCCAAATGGAAAAGTGAGGTTACAGGGAGAAGAGATAAAGAAGGTAGAAGATTTTAAGTACTTAGGATCAACAGTTCAGAGCAATGGAGAGTGTGGAAAAGAGGTGAAGAAGTGTGTGCAGGCAGGCTGGTTGGAGAAAAGTATCAGGTGTGATGTGTGAATGTGTGATAGAGGAGTTTCAGCTAAAATGAAAGGGAAAGTGTGCAAAACCGTGGTGAGACCGGCCATGCTGTTTGGTCTAGAAACAGTAGCACTGAGAAAAAGACAGGAAACAGAGATGGAGGTAGCAGAGATGAAGATGCTGAAGATCTCTCTGGGAGTGACGAGGATGGACAGGATCTGAGGAACAGCACATGTTGGAGGTTTTGGAGATAAAGTCAGAGAGGCCAGACTGAGATGGTTTGGACATGTGCAGAGGAGAGAGAAAGAGTACATCGGCAGAAGGATGCTGGATTTGGAACCACCAGGAAAGAGGCCTAGAGGAAGACCAAAGAGTAGGTTCATGGACGCAGAGAAGGAAGCCATGAAGATAGTTGGTGTGACCGAAGAGGATGCAGCAGATAGGGTTAGATGGAAGAAACTGACTTGCTGTGGCGACCCCTGAAGGGAAATGCCGAAAGAAGAAGTTCTGAGTGACTTCAAACTCTCTAGATACAAACCTGGTCTGAAGATTTTTATGAATACATTTGAATACCAAAGGCCATTTACTAATATACAGACTGAAAAAGATCTCTTTTTAACCTCCTCTGGGAGACCGTTGGTGGTCTGATTGTTGTGACTAAATTTACTTTTGAGCTGATTACGATCCTAAACGCTTTTTTAAAAAAACAAAACAAATTCAACTTGCTGGCTTCATCCAATCAGAGTTTGAATCCAAAATAATCATGTAGTAAATTTTTATATACCGTAGTTAGCAATGTTCACTCTAATTTTTTACGCATCGAACCAAATAGACAAGCTTCCGAAGCAGAAGGGGGCGGAGCAAAAACGTTTACTCTTTTGTGACGTTACAAGCAGTGACCGAACCAGCGCTTTGAAGCAATTTGTTTCAAAAGGAAAGAAGAAAGAGATGTGCTCTGAAGCTCCGCCTCATTTTCCTATCTTTAGTTTAAATTGGGTTTTATTTTGTGCGCTGCATAGGTTTTCTTGTTCGCTATTAACCTGCGAGCAGTGCGCAATTGCGCAGGCGCGCAGCCTCGAGGGAACATTGAGAGTTAGGTTTATTCTGTGGATTACGCAAACATTTTATCTCTTCAATTCCTCAGAACTGTTAATAAGATTTATTGAAATGGGCAGTTTTGTTGCAGAAGGTCATGGTGTTGTGTAGGAGAGGGAATGAGGAGGATCCAAATGCAGGTTTAACAGTTTATTAAGTGTTGAACAAAGGAATCCACAGCAGAGAGATAAGGGCTTCAGGCAGTGCTGGATGGCCAAGAGGAAGGGCTGAAGGTTCCTGTGAGGAGAATAAGAAAATTAGTCTGATATCAAAATTTGACTCAGCTTAGAGGTGGTCAGTTTACCACTAGAATCGTTGAAGACCTGACAGAGACTGTGGGTGACACCAGGTCTTTTATAGCCACCGGTAAGTCTGTGCAGCTGGGAGCAATCAGCCAATCCTCCCGTTAGAAGCCATCCAGCACCTGTGAGTGTTGGGGGAGAAAAAAAAACAAACAAGCAGGCCTAAAAGGCCTCACACCACAGTACCCCCCCTCTACGGACGCCACCTGGCGGACCACCAGGCCTGTCCGGAAAGCAGCGGTGAAAGTCCCGGACCAAGCCAGGGTCCAGGATCGCTGAACGGGGCACCCAGCACGATCGGACCCCCAAATTGATCCTTTCTGGAACTCTCTGCGATTTGCATATTAAATTGCCAATCATACAAGGCTGTCCACAATAAAAGAAATCGTGGGGCTAGAGGGGGAGTATGTAAGTAAGTCTTTTAAATTCTGTCCTTAGACCCCCATCTCAGTGAGGAAAAAAAAATTGGTGAGAAAATAAAAAGAAGAAGCCTCATGGAGATACATGAGAAGGTGGGATCCCCTATCAGGATGGACAATGTACCAAAGATTTAATTATAGATTGCCAAAACAAACTCTGCAACTTTCCTTTTGAAGAATGCAGCAGATGGGTTTCATCCTGATGGAAATGGTTGGTGGTCAGTCCCCATTTCAGCTCCTTCTACACGTTCAAGGTCAGAATTAGCAAGAAGCATGATAAAAGCCTGGATCCATCCTACTTTGAACCAACTTTCAGGATGCTGCTGGTGGAATAATGAGTGGAAGTTTACTCACCCAGAGACTTCAAACCAGTAAAACATTTTCCAGAGGGTTTTTAGAGATAGCTGAAGCTCTTGAAATTGACCAATTTCTTGGGGCAAAACACCACAAATTTCTGACTTTGTAGACAAAATGTAAAAAATAACTGTTTCAGCGGACAGCTACAAATTTAATGGAGAATGTTTTTAGAACATACGAGGAAGAAAGCAATGTTGGCTGAATGTGTGTGTGTGTGTGCCAGACAGTGAGGAGTCTCAGACAAAGACTGATTTACTGTGACAGAGAAGCGTCCCTCACATCCTTCCTGTCTGCTTTCCCCCAGCAGGTCTGGAAAGAGAGAGGAGCTCTTGGCTGAGACCCCGACATATCAGCACAGACAGAATGTCATTACCTCCGCACCCACTCAGATGCCATACGCTTTGTTGTCTTTTGAGCAAAGTGGCATCACCAGACAGAATCAATCAGATTCATGCCTGTGGACAGAAGAAAAATTTGATTTCTCATTGACTCAAAGAGCTTTCTGCATCCACAGGGAGGTTGTTTTCTGAATAAAAATAGCATCTATCTTCGTCTCTACACTTCTCACGAGTCAAATTAATTGTGACCTTTCACAGGACTGGATAGCATTCCCTTTTTACTCGTGGAAAAGTTAATTATGTGTGTTTTGAGGGTTATGAGTGTCCAGGGAAGACTAATGAGCTCTCCAAAATGATGCATCTCTGGTGGTTGTGAAAGATTCAGATGAACTTGATCGCTAATGCAAGAAATATTGATTTGGCAAGTCATGAACTAGCTTCACATCATATCGCTACATCAACACATGGTAACAAAGCCTGCTCAAACCAGAGGATGAGTAATATTCAGGCTTTCATGTCTCCTTGTTTGTAATAAAACTCCAAAAATCAGTAAGATTTCATAATCTTTGTGTAATGGATGTTCTAAAAACCAAAATTGTGGTTGTTTAGTGCCTGAGACATGATGAGAAAAGACTGATTTTGCATCAAATGGGAGTTTTAAGAGTCTCACAAATGCATCACTGCTAACACAGATATGATTGGGATCACCTCACTGAAAACAGAACATTAACTAACTTTTTTTAAAAAATTGAGTTATTTTTAAGGAATGAAGGATAGAAACTTTGCTTTGATGATCCCTGATATTGCAAAATGTGCACAGTCAGTCCAGCCCCACATTTCTTTTCTTACTATTTAGGAGCTCTAATGTCTTTGTGTGTTCAGCTGGATCGCAGCCACTGTTCTACACTTGATTTCCCTCACACTGCTACACCTTTCTTATTTCTATTTTCTGGTTGATAAACAAGAGCTGCTCTTAACCACCTCCTCTTACTTTTTATCTTCTCACTGAGTAAGTTTTTAGTCAGAACATAATCTGATGATGTGTCGTTAAAGAATGACATCAAATCAAACTATCATTTAAAGTTGATTGGAAGCAAATAATGTTTCAAACAAGTCACCTAAAGTTTTTGATGTCAAATATGACCTTTTTAAAAACAGTTTCTAATTCGCTGGTATAGACTAATGAAAAGCAAGATCCAGAGAGTGTCATCATGGTTGTGAAGGTGGTGAATTAGGACCCAGATGTATAGCCACTTTTTATCAGTTTATTGCAGGAGTACAGAACCAGAAGTAGGAGCTCAGAAGGATGACGGACCAGCGGTAGTAGCTCAACAGGATGACGGACCAGAGATAGGAGCTCAGCAGGATGATGGAGCAGAGGTAGAAGCTCAGCAGGATGACGGACCGTAGGTAGGAGCTAAGCAGGATGATGGAGGAGAGGTAGGAGCTCAGCAGGGGAAGGGACCAGTACAGCAAGAGGAGGGACCAGGACAGCAGGGTGAGGGATCAGACATGGAGGGAAACCATCATGGCTGCATGACAGCAGTACTACAGGGTGCAGCACCGCAGTGCAACAGGGGATGATTTAACACGGAAGTGAAGGACATTTAAATGAGTGGGGAGAGGTGTGGCCTATATCAAAAGAGGTGGAGCTGAGATTAGGAGAGAAAATGAAGTGAATGCAGAAATGTCAAGTTGGGACGGAGTAATGGTGATGGGGTGCAGAAAGAACTAGAAAGGACTTCTTCTACTACCTTCTACTTTAAGTTTTAAAATGTCAACTTTTTCAATTGGTACTCGAGAAAGAAGCAATCAGATCACATATTTCAACGAAAGCTGCATACACTTTTATGGACTTAAAAAACACCAAGAAGCAGCAAAAACCAGAGAAAAGCTCATTCTGATAATGATTTTAGAGAAACCCTCTGGCTACTCGCTCTTTTTTAGAAATAAATATAAAATAATTGCTACATGACATAATAATCGGCTTAAAAAATAACAGTTGGGACAATTGCATCTATAAAACAGTGCACGGCTAATCTTTTTGAAGCAAAAATACAAACATTCTTGACGTCATAAAGACATTTAAAAAATGGTAAAATGTTAAAAATCTTTAGGCTCTTTATTCCTTGTAAACATTATCAGATATTTGACCCATGGCGTATTTAATGAATCATAATGGGAAGCCATCCATCTGTAATCTTCATCTGTTTTCTCACATTCACACCACTGTTGCCTCAAGTGAGATAATGACGAACATGAGGATACGTCTCCCAGCTGCTCCCTCTTTCATCTCCAGCTGCTGAATCACTCACATCCCTTTCAATAAAAGCTCCTCGTGTCTGAATAGTATTACTTGAATTCAGAAAAATCCTCCTCCTACGCATATACTTTACCATGTTTACACATCTTATGTTTACTTATAAGATGGTTTAGTGTAAGCTTCTATGGGGTTTTGTAAAGAGAAAACATGAAGAGAAACTTTTCCTGTGCAATATGAGATCATTGATGTATGTTTTATATGTCATGTGAACATGTATTTACATTGTATTGTTGGCATTGTTCTGTCTCTAGAGACAATGGAGTCTGCACCTGCATACGTACTTATCTGAATGTGCAGCGTTGGCTGTGGCTAAATAAGCCAATGTGGGAGCTGCAGCTTCTACCACACCTTGCTGCTAATGTGATAGGCTGTATGAGTCATGGGGGGAGCAGTGGCAGACTGACTCTTTTGCTGTTTCCATGTCTTTGTGGCCTTGCGCTTGATCTCTCTGTTCTTCTCGGCCTGCTTGATACCAACTTTGACAGTTGCACGCCACATATAGCGGTCAGAGGTCCTTGACTCGAGATCAGCTGCGGTGATGTTGCATCACTTCAGATCCTCCTTGCAGGCATCATGATCATGTACAAATATATATAGGATTTTGTCATGGTATAGGAAAAATTTGGGCTTCCCTGCTAAAGTTTCTGCATTAGAGGTCATTTGTAATTTTCTCATAACTAAAAGTTAACTCAAGTTTTCTGTTTCTAAAACTTTGAATCAGTTAGTTTAAACTTTTTTTGGGCAGTTTTTGTCACGTTTTCAGAAATAGGAAATATAATTATTGGCCAGCCTGTTCAAATATTATATCCCCAAATGTACATATTTAAAGCTGACAGTTCATTGATTTCTTGACTCATAAGAAAATTTTCATTTAAAAACTAGGTCATGGAACAAAAAAAAATGTCATTAACTTTTCAGAAGCAGCTTCAAACGGACAGAAATTAATTAAAGACAAACAGAGTCGGGCGTGACAGACTGAAAGTACTTTGCAAAGCCTACACTCAGAAGCAAACAGAGGTTTAATGATGGAGGGGCATGAAGAATGGATGACCACAGGGGGTCCATGCAGATCTAAAGCATTATTGGCATAGAAGTGGTCTGACCAGCCATGACCCTGCACTAGTCATTGATTAGCTGATGGATGGATGTCTGCATGCTGACTTCAGTGGGCTGCAGGCTCACAGAGATTACAGATTGATTCTTGATTTCAGCTGCCTCATTGGTCGGTCATTCAAAGTACAAAGATGAACTGCACATGAGAACAAAACTTCTTTCATTTTGGAAAAAGTCAGTGGTGGATGAAGTATTCACTTTTTGTTCTTAAGTAAAAGTACAATTAATGAGGCAAAAAAAATTACAAAGGTAAAAGTACCAATAAAAAAGTCTACTTAAGTAAAAGTACAAAAGTAATTGGTGTAAATTTTTCTTTTCAAGTAAAAAGTAAAAGTATTCGACTATAATTAAGATGTTATTTTTTTTTGTGCTGTAGAGTCACAGATAAATACTCTGTGTAATGATGGCTCTATTTTTTTATCTAAAATAAACACAACAAACAAGAATCTTTTGACTCTGTTTGTGCTATATTTGATGTTAGTTTTTTTGGCGGTAAATTATTGCGGAAAAAGTTTACTCTTGATTCTGATTGGTTCTCGATTCATTACTTCTTCTCCCTCTTGGAGACCACAAGAGAACAACTGCTTTCTCTACAGGTTGATTTTAGCGATGCGGCTTCAAAATGCGCTAAAAAAACCCCAAAACAACTATACTTTTCAAATTTCTGACTGTCAATGTAACAAAAAATGCAAACCCACTTATAAAAAGTAGTGAAGTAAAAGTACAGATATTTGCCCTCTTTCCTCACCACAATGGACCGATGCAGCTTCCTAATTATTGCGGATGCCACACCGATCCGTCTGTCGATCTCCTGCTTCATCTTTCACCCACTCGTTTGTAAGACCCTGAGATCCTTAAACTTCTCCTCTTGTTGAAGAAGTTTAAGTAGGACTTGACTTAGTGTTTTGCTGAAATCCACACACTCCAGCATTGATTGCTCAATTTATATTGAAGTTGGGCTATGGACAGATTTTGCCATAAGCAGTTCTGTATATAAAAAAAGGCTGCAAATCTCTTTTTACAATCTTGTACCGTCATGGTTAACTGCACTACTGGACGCTAATGTAACAAAGACATATTTCCACAGCGGCAATTGTTTTTTTAAATGATTTTAAAGTGGAACTTTAACAAGTTGATGTCGTTTAGTAGTACAACATAGCATGGCAGACTAACAGGTAGCTAATATTTTTCTCTCCTCCGTATTCCACTTTCTCCCGGCCTCTACACAGGGTGAGCTGGTTGTGAAACGAGTGATGTCCATCAGTTTTGGGTCACATCGGGGCCATGGATGGACAGAGACAGACATAGACAGGTTTTAGTAGCATATTGATTCCACAGAGCTCATCTATTCCTCTCTTCTGTTGGTTGTTTTCTCTAATTTGTTTGGAAAATGAGGGATAAGAGAGTGAGTCATCCAGACAGGCAACCTTCACTGTCTGGAGGCACACACCTATCATCCATTCACTCATCCTGCATCAAAATTGTCTATCATTTCAGCCTCGTTTTTCTTTTCTGCATCTCCAAAGATAAAAATCTGCACAGCGTTTTATGAAAATATCAGTACATAGGCCTCCGTAATTACTAATTAGCAAAGCAGAGCCTGAACAATATTTCACCACTGTTCAGTTTTTAATCCGAGTGTCAGGCAACCTCGTAAAAGCCACTTTTTTGGGGAAAAAAGTTGAGATGCAATTAGGCCTGAGTCCCTTTTTCCTTTCATGACTCCTTTCCTGTTATCTCCATTCTTCCATGACCCTCCAGGAAAGCGGTTTTATCTACCTGACAATATTAAATCTTCTCAATTACATGGTTGGGCTCCTGCAGGCTGTGAGCCTTTGAGAGGGTCTATTTTGATGAAAAATGTAATCATGATACTGTCTCTCACTTGCAGCCTCCTGGATAAACTGTGTCAGGGCAAGATGGCTGATTAACTGCCTATCTCGCAGAGCAGCCGAACCCCACAGGTGCACAGACACACACTTTACATGCTAAAGAAATCTCGTAGTTAAATGAACTTTTGCACTAACGTGCAACACGTATTTCTCTGCTAAGGAGAAATAATATATTTGGATATATTTTTTACATACAAAGACACATAAAATCAGAAAGGCACTTGTGGGGCAAATGTTTGACGGTCTGATTGGACGGAATCAGCATTGCATTGATTTCCGTTCGTTCCGTCATCTTCCGCTTGTTCCGGGGTCGGGTCGTGGGGGCAACAGCCTCAAACAGGTAGCCCAGGCCTCTGTCTCCCTGGCTGCATCCTCCAGCTCACCCGGAAGGATCCCAAGTCGTTCCCCAGCCAGCCGTGAGACATAGTCTCTTCAGCGGGTCCGGGGTCTGCCCCATGGTCTCCTCCCGGTGGGACGTGTCCAAAACACCTTGCCTGCGAGGCGCTCGGGGGGCATCCTGACCAGATGCCCGAACCACCCCATCTGGCTCCTCTCGACCTGGAGGAGGAGCGGCTCAACACCGAGCTCCTCCCGGATGGCAGTGCTCCTCACCCGATCTCTGAGTGAGAGCCCAGCCACCCTGCGGAGGAAGCTCATTTCGGCCGCTTGTACCCGCGATCTCATTCTTTCGGTCACCACCCACAGCTGGTGACCATAGGTAAGGGTTGGAACGTAGATCGACTTGTAAATTGAGAGCTTTGCTTATCGGCTCAGCTCTCTCTTTACCAGCTCACTCTTTACCGAGTGGGGGAAAGATGGAGCGGGAGATCGACAGGCGGATCGGTGCGGCATCAGCAATAACTAGGATGCTGCATCGGTCCGTCGTGGTAAAGAGAGAGCTGCATTGATTTACACTTTAGTAAATAAGGAAGATTGAATGTGGAGACCGGCGTCCACATTTTTAGAAACTCATTTGAAAGAAAGAAATGATACTTTATTCATCCCTCAACAGAAAAATTTGTATACAGCATTACACCGCCAGGACAGCGCCAATGGTATGAGAAACAGGGGGTAAGGTTTCTTCTCCAAGGACCCTAGAAATGAACTCAGTGAGATTCGACCTGGCGATCTACTGGGGAACTTGCGGTCCAAGGGCGAATTTTCTACCACTGTGCTATCGCCTTCCCTTTTTGGACCAGGAAATAAACAGTAGTCATTACTATTACTTTGATAACTTTGTTCTTCTTGTGTCATCACAGCAGCATGTCATACTAGTCCCATAAAGAATTGCAAAGTTGTCCCAATTCTTTTTAATACAAATATCTTTGCTTAAAAGAACTCAATACTTTTTACGAGTCATTGTGGCACCAAAAATATACAGCTTACAATTTTAACAACAGTGTTGAGTCAACACTTCTTTGACACAGTATTGACACGGTATTGTGTCAATGTGTCAGGATCCCCTCACTTGCTGTCAGAGGGAGCCCTAGATGTTCCTGATTAGGGTCACCTGAGATTGATTCTTGATTCCACAACTCTGTGGACCCTGCCATCTATTTAAGGGCAATCATCACCCGACTTCCATGTCGATTCATACAATCCCTTCCAGCCAGGTCTCCCTTGGTTGCCTGACCAAGTACACATTCTGACAATAACCTTTTGCCATGCAACTGAATTACTGATTTTTTCCTTTTCACAGTCTTAATAGACTTCCAAATTCAAATAAACCACGTTTTTGTCTGCAATTGGGTCCTTCTCTTTCCACCTGCATACCGCTTTCATGATACAAAGGAGTCCCCTTGGAACTCGAATCCCGACCTTGTTGCATAGGCTTTTTTTAACCACTTCAACAGAAGAGTGTAATGTAAATTTGTTTATTCCCTTGTTTACATTATTTTGCAACATTGCAGCTATGTTAAAAGAAATAGACACATTTAGTTTGCCACAATGTTGCAGCACAATGTTGTTGCAACTTTGGTGCAACAATGTTTGAATGTTGCGTCAATGTCATTTTGTCATGTGGTTACCTCATGGGTCTTGCTCTAACATTCAAAAGAAGAAAGGAAACTAAGACAAAAGTGTTGGATATACTGGGAGTGCTCCAGGTGGAACAGTACATCACCTCCCTTTGAGATGGTACAGAACTCCCCGCTAGTGAAGAAATAAATTGAACTCAAAGAAATAAGACATAATGGGGACCACAAAGAAAGAATAGTAGGGTTTTTTTGTAACAGTTTTCTCTGTTTGTTGAAGATTCTTAAAATGATTTCTTTCTCAAATATTACAGGCGCAAAACTTCATCACAAATCATTTGAACTCTTTGGCCTTTAAGCTTTTTATCTTCCCCCACAGTCAGAGGCAAAGTCTGAGAGGTAGGGAGCTATTTCCAGTTTCTGCTGATAGTCTCTTCAATTTTCTACACAGCTTCTTTTCCCCAGTTTTTTTTTACCTCAGCAATTCTTGTTGCCTCGTCTCGTAACATCTCAGCCCTCAAGGCTCAGATAAAAGCACAAGTTCAGCATGATGTAGATTAATTTTGATTTTTAATATGTGTAAATTACTGGTTGGTATAAATTAACATTAGGTATCGATAATCTAGGTTTTTTTGCATCCAAGATGCTGAGGAGACCTCTGAAAAATATCCACTTGGAATTCCTGCTACTCTCTTTTCTGGGAAACAGGCTGTTATCCTCATCTCCCTGAGGATCATTTCAGAAGAAATACATCTCTCCAAAAAGCGGATTAGTTGAAGTTTGAATCCAAGCCTGTGGCAAAAAAATGAAGTTTAAGAGGAAACAAAACCCTGAAAAAGATCTTGTAAAATTATCGATTTATGATTCAATTTAATTTCTCTTTCACCACAAAGTTGTCTCAAAGACAGTATCACACGTTGCAGACAAACCCTGAACATTCCCTTCATTAGATACCCCTTTTCTGGAGGAAAAGTTCCTAAAAATTCAGTTGAAGGAAAAAGAAAACTTCACTGAGTGACTATCCTCAAACCAGAGGGTTGCAGGTTCAATCCCAATCCCAGCACTGATTGAAGCCGTTACTTCTCTGGGTTGAGAGAAGCCAGATGGGGTGGCTCAGGCATCTGGTTAGAATGCCTCCTGAACGCCTCGCAAGTGAGGTACAGTATTTCAGGCACATCTCCATGGACAAGGAAGAGGAGACTTAGAGGCAGACCCAGGACCCTCTGCAGATGCTATAACTCACAGCTAGCCGGAGAACACCTCGGCGTCCTCCCGAGTGAGCTGGAGGATGAGGCTGTTGCCTCCGTGACCCGACCCCGGATAAGTGGAAGACAACGGTACGGAAGGAAACCAAGTCAAGTAAGAAGCTGCCGTTTGCTAATTTGGATGTGGGGGAAAAATAACATTTTTGGAAACGCGTAGAAAACACACATTAATGGCCATCAGTGTGTACCAATTCTTAAGAAATTGAATCACACATGAAAAAGGTTGTCAGTTAATATTTATTCTTATCGATCATCATCACATTTGAAATAACTTTGAATTTGTACACTTAAAATTGTAAACCTAAAATTGGGAGGCTGGGCTCAAATTGTCGGTGAATTTGTTGCCCAGTTCAGATTTGAAACATTCTAAAATAGCACAATGTATGCCTAGATTTAGTTAGCTGAAAGCTACGTACTGTATGTCTTTATAAATTAGGCCCCTGAAGCCTAGTCGTTGATTTCAGGACTACAAGAGATAATTAACGATGGGAATAAAGCTGCTGCCTGCAGCAGGTGAACTCATTCACTGGCTCCTCATTGTAATTTTACTGCCAGGCTGCTGGGTGAAACAGGCTAGGATTAAACATGCATGACCTATCTGACTGGTGCGGAGCAGTCCTGACAAGTGCCACCCCTCGCCTTTCTTTTTTCTTTCCCTTAAAATAGAGTCCAGTTTGAACTAAATCCATTGTAATTGTGCATTGTCACTGTTGGTGACAAATTTAAGTTCCCCAGTAGGTACTGCAAGAGGTTTTAAAAAAAGGTTGCTCTAGAAAAACAGGGATGCTTTTTCATGAAGAAGTTTATATTTAAAAAAAAACCTCTTAAAAAATTGGTTGTATTTATTTTCTTAAAATTGTAGAAATATTAAAGTGCTTAAAATGTACTATTGATATAAAATGCAAAATACGTTGTGATTATGTGTTTATTTATCCATCCATCTTCGTTCGTTTTTGTTTGACGCCAGTCCTATAGGGAGATGATAGCTCAGTGGTAGAATGTTCGCCCTTGGACCGGAAGTTCTTCGGACCGAATCCCACTGAGCTCATGTCTAGGTGTCCTTGGGGAAGACACCTAACCCCCGTTTCTCCCACCATTGGTGCCGTCGTGGTAGACTGCTGCAGTGTAATGCAGGACACAAATTTTCCCGTTGAGGATGAATAAAATATAATTCTTTCTTTATTATGTTCATGTATAAACTTTCTGTACAAGTTTTAAAAAGAAGATCAAAATCAGGACAATTTGGAAGAAAGCTAAGAATTTCCAGGCGGCAGGACACAATGGGTAGCACAGTGGCCTCACAGCAAGAAGGTTGTGGGTTTGAGTCCCAGGTGGGGACGAGGCTTGGAACACTGGCCTTTCTGTGTAGAGTTTGCATTATCTCTCTATGTATGTGTGTGTTTACCTCAGGTACTCCCTCCGACCCCTTCCAAAAACATGCATGGTAGGTTGATTGGCCCTAGGAATGAGTATGTATGTGACTCCAAGCAGACTTGCGACATATTCGGGGTGTACCCTACCTCTCGTCTTAAATCAGCCGGTATGGGCTCCGGCACCCCTCGCAACGCCATAGGGGGTAATGGTTTAGAAGGTGACTTACTGACTGGCTAAGAATTTTCCAGGTTTAATTGTAAATAATCCTATCATGACTTCCTTTTAATTTTTGACAGTACTTACGTGTGCTGTTTTTTCATATTGCAAAATGGTCATACTCAATTTTTCTTTTTTGTGCATATGATGAGCATCACTTTAAGGGGAAGGCAGTGGCTCAGAGCATTCACCCTCGGACCGGAAGTTCGCGGGTTCTCAACCCACTGAGTTCACGTGTAGGGTTATTGGAGAAGACACTTAACCCCCCATTCTCCCACAATTGGAGCCATCAGGGCAGCCTGCTGCAATGTAATAAAGCACGCAAATTTCCCTGTTGAGGGATCAATAAAGTATACATTATTATTTAATTTACCGTCCATACAAAGACATTCCAGCACAATCTTTGTTAAATTGATAAGAAAACATGGTGCATTTTGCATGAAAACTCTTACTAGTTTCATTTTAGTTGATTATGTATTAACAATTTACAACCAAGTAATATTTCTTAGCAACAGATAGTAATATGGCAACACATGTTTGGAACAAGGTTTTGATGATTAAAACTACTTTGTATGTTTTGTTAATAACTTTTGCAGAACTCGTTCTAGGTTATGAATAATTGTTCAAACAGATGGCTTGAGCTCAATTTTCATAAGCTTTTCTAATTTCTTACTTTAGTGAATAAATTATAACTTAATATATAAAAGTGAAGTGTTTGCCCTACATAAAATATCTCTTTCAGCCTCGTCTCTCAGACCACAAGCTCTGATCTTACAGTTTGAAAAAGCTTTGAATTGTTTTCTTTTTTTTGTACCTTATACAACAACCCAGATAGAGACGCTGTGAATAGAGTGAGAAGTAGTATTTCAATACACAGATGGGAGGATTTTAAAAAAGCCACAGGCGTTTATGGTATATGTGAACGTAAGCTGCCTTTGGGAACATTTTCCTCCAACAGCTCACTGTCCTCCTCCATGCATCGTTATATGATGGTGTGCTATTTTTTTTCTTCACCCTTCTTGGAATTAAACTTCAATGGATATTTTCTCAATCGGAAATTAAACGTTAAAGCCTGTCCTCATTCATGAGATACAGTCTGTCCATCATTGCGTCTCATACATGAAACACATTCATCCCACAACACGCTGGAGGAAAAGTCATTAAAATCTGGCTTGTTCCCAAGGAAACAGCTTCCCACTCCACTGCTGCCTGAATGAGTTTTTTTTACTTCTTTATTTTCAGCTTAGTAAAAAAAGGAGACATTTAGATCCCGATGATTAACTGTTTTCTTTTCAATATAACATTTTGTACAGAGATTTTTAGATATTCAAAAATAAACCTAAATTAAAGTATAATAATGACCTCAAAAACTTTAAAATATACAAATATTTAACTGTGTTTTTATTTAATCAATTTTGATCTTTGAGCGCTCAGTGAAATGACTTTCATTGTCATCTTCGCCTCATGATCTAAACTGAATGCTGTGTCAAATTTGAAAGAATCAGAAAGCCACTGAGACTGCGAAGGACAAGATAGCTCACTACAATGAAAAAACCCCAAGTTGATTAGTTAATTAGACACTTGGAGCAACTTATTTGCTGGGTTTCAACAATTACTTCTTCAATTGTTTGTCTGACAGGGTAAGTCTTAGGTGACTTGGTGACATCACAGACCAGGATGTGTGAAAATCAGATTATTTATTTTTTTATATATAATCTTGCTATGCAGATGACACACTGTTATTTCTTACTGATGTTGTACTCTCATCTTGTATTTTGGACATCCCCACTTGGATGAGAGAAACACAAGTTGGTGTCTTCAGGACAAGTGTACCAGTCTACCTACCTAGCTGGACCCTCGATACAATATCAGTATTTAGTTGTCATTCTCATCAAATCTGCCAAACATCTGAGAGTCATTGAGATGGTCTACTGAGATTCACCAACCTCATCTCCTTTGTCCCCAAGAAAGGCAAAGTTGTCAGAGTCAAAAGATGTGACCCTACCTTTTTTGAATATCCACCTCCCTCTGCAGGTTTTTCATCAGACCCTACAGCAATCACTGCTTTGTCTGCAAAAAAGAAAACACAAGTTTAAAGGATTTGTTGGCAAAATTCTCTCTTCTCACTAACTCTGAAAGTTGGTTTTGTGTAATTATACCTCTGGCATGAGTTTTAATACACGTGGGAGTGGAAAATGTCATCTGAACAAAAGCTGTGGACATTGGAGTTGGCTGTACCAATAAATTAAATACAAACAACTGCTTTTTGTGTCACAATGGGGAGATGTGGAAGGATGGAGGACCCAAGACCCAGGACAACAAAACAGGATTTATTTAACCAAAAGTCCAGTAAAGCTGTATGGCAAAGCACACATGATTAGCTCAGGATCAAAATTTCAAATAATATAACCGAGTTAAAAAACTTTAATTTATGGGTAGGCAGCCAGGAAGCCCTGGCTGTAAGGTCTGATGCTGGTGGTGATGACAACCCGACAAAGAATTTTGGGGTATTGCCTTTAAATTGGAAGCAGGATCCACAGGTGTGTGATATTAGACCAATCACCCTGAGATGTCCCTAATCAGGGTGATGAGGGAAGGTCCAGGGCTCCCTCTGGTGGCAGGGGAGGGATCATAATATTTTGTCGCTTTCTTAATTTTGTTCAGCTATTCCTAAAAAGTCTGTCTTGAAACTAACTTTGACAGTAAATGTGTCATTAAATTTATATATAGACCTCCTCTGTAAATTATGTGCTGAAAGAACAGCCTGGAACTCGATGTGGAATTCGAGCATGGAGATCGGTCTGCAACAATCAGGTTCTTTGGAATCTGAGTTCATGGCCACAGGGCCGTCTCAACAACAAGCGGACAAACATTATGGTTTCAAAAGAAAAGCTGTAGATGAACTTTGCCCGTTGAAAAGGGCGAGAATGATTGAGACACCTCACCAGTCCCAGAGCTGTCCCAACGTTAATGGCAATACTGCTACGGTAAGTTTGCCACTGAATTCTGAAATTCTTTTACACCAACAAAACAATACTTGCAGATGCTATTTGCTAGATTAACTAGCATAGTTTCTAACTAGCCAATCAACAGCTTTAAAAAAAAAAAAATTATGTCATTGTTGCCCAGCTTGGTGGCACTGCTGACAAAATCATTTTATTTTTTTTTTAATGTCAAAAGCTTCATTTTATTTGTTCTGGGTTTTAGAGCTCCTTCAAATACATACAGGAGAAAGAGGACAGAGAATCTTAATTATTTACTAAATCTTCAAATACTTGGACCGGCAGGAAAAACTTGAAGGTGCTGACAGCCACCACAGCTCTTTAAAGTGCTAAGCTCAACAGCTTGCATTTATGTAGGGTTGCTCATTTTGATCTACCATATCTGGCTACCAAATGACACATCAACACACGAACCCTCCTAAAACTGTACGGCTCATTGTTCCACCCATGGTAGATTGAGTTACATCAGTCTCCCTAGACTACAGCCTCATCGTCTTTTTTTTTTTTTTTTTTTTTTGCTCTTTATGATCAAACATTTATTCTAAAAGCACTTTTCTTTATTTCTTTCACCGTGACTTTGTTGTTTTTTTTCTTTTGCTTGCCTTGTGCCTCATTGTAAGTCACTTTGGTTAAAAGCGTCTGCCACATAATGAAATGCAAATGTAAATTCACAGACAGCTCTCCAATCGGAAATCCCTTGTGTTTTCAGAAACAAAATTATCCCTCAAAGCATGTCTGCTTGGAAGCAAAAGTATGAGCAGAATTCTATATTTTCTTTGTTATTTTGGGAGATACAAAGATTTTGATCATTTTATATGTGAGGTGAATCTGAAACAGCGTCTTAGATTTATAATGTGCAATACCATCAGATTGGAGATTGGGTGTGGCAATTTTTAGATTAAAAAATAAATAGAGAGTCAGAAAATGAAATGTTAAAATCTGTCTTGCTAGTTCATTTGAGAAATAATAAAGAACCTAACCATTTTTTTCCGGAATCAGGAAACAGAGTTGCAGGTAGCAGAGATGAAGATGCTGAGGATCTCTCTGGGAGTGACCAGGATGGAAAGGATCAGAGGAACAGCACATGTTAGAGGTTTTGGAAATAAAGTCAGAGAGGCCAGACTGAGATGGTTTGGACACGTGCAGAGAAAAGAGAGTACATCATCAGAAGGATGCTGGGTTTGGAACCACCAGGAAAGGGGTTTAGAGGAAGACCAAAGAGGAGGTTCATGCATACAGTGAGATAAGACATGAAGATAATTGGTGTGACCAAAGAGGATTCAGCGGATAGGGTTGGATGGAGGAAAGTGACTTGCTGTGGCGACCCCTGAAGGAAAATGTCAAAATAATCAGAAGAAAAGGGTTAACTGTTAGTAAACTGTCATTTCAGTCAGTGGTGGACCATAAGGCTCTGTAAGGCTTTTTTGGCTAGTCTGAGAAATATTTTAATTACAGAATGATTTTTCAGTTCAGTTCAGTTCAGATTTAGATTTATTCTATTGGTCATACATAAAATCACAACAATAACACAGATTGCAACAAAGAAACAAACAGACCAAAGAAAAGGAATAGGCTGAAGCATGGCTTATATGTGCCTATCCCTTTACATCTATATACATTTAACTGAACCGCATTTCTACAATCAAACAAAAATTAAATTTACAAAGTACACATCTCCAATCAAACAGAAAACCACAATAAACTTTACATTATTCTCTTTTCTCTCTTATTTTAACTTACTTATAATCACTAATACTTTTATATTTAAGATGATGTTTAAATTTAGGATAGAAGAACATAGTATTTTAAATTCATCATTGAGTTCATTCCATAATTTTACTCCAACAACAGAAACACATCTTGATTTTACCAAGGTTCTTACTTTAACAGGTTCAAATATATAACATCCTCGTAAATTATGATAACTATCTCTAAATTAAAAAAAACTTTGTATACCTTTTGGAACTAAGTTATTTTTAACTTTGTGCATAGTCTGTAATATTCTAATAATTACCATATCTTGTAGTTTTAAACAGTTATTCTGAATAAACAGTGGATTTGTGTGTTCATAAAATTCAACTCTGTTTACTATTCTTATTGCTTTTTTTTGTAATTTAACCAGTGAATCTATCTGAGTTTTTCCCGCATTCTCCCAAATCTCAGCACAATATGAAAAATATGGCATAACCAAGGAACTGTAAATCAAATATAACCCTTTTGTATTTAAAGCGTCTCTTGTTTTATACAGTATATCAATTGATTTTGAGATTATTTGTTTAATATGATAAATATGTGATTTCCAGGACAATTTTTCATCTGTAATAACTCCCAAAAATTTAAATTATATTTTGTTTATAACACTTATCATTTCATTTGAAATGGTCTGCTTTCCCTTGTAGATTTTCCAAGGGTTAATTATAGGAAGTAAGGTTTATTTGTTCTTTATTTTCGGAATTTCCCCACTGCTATGAGATACTTAAATTTAAAATCTCTGAAGTTTAGTTTTACTCAGATCATGTCATGCTTCGATATGGTGATTGAATTATGATATTAAACTTGGTGATGAAAACCTTCTGCTGAATTGCAAGTGTTGATAGTTTAGTTTGTCTTTGAAAATATAAAAAGCTACAAACCAGAAAATAATGTTTCACATCTCGGATTCATTGCTTTCTTTCATCACGCTCAGCAAGTCATTCCCTAACCAGCCCTAAAGCAAGAGGAGCAGAGAAAATAAAAACAGTGTCTATGATGCACAAGCTACAGCCAATGAGTGTTTTATCGGTAAAAAAAAAAAAAAGTCTATTAGAAGAAGAAAAGCAACAAAATTGCTGAAAGACACGACCAAGCATGTGTTGTAGGAAAAGATTTTGTACTATTTTGGCACAGTCTCCTACTGTTTCTGTAAAATGACTCAGCAACGTCCATCCCAGACACAGTATGTCTCTAAAACAGCAGAGCCATCACCTCGTTTTCATACATCAGCAGAATATATTCTGCCAAATCATCTAGAATCTTTAAAGCATGGGCACAAAAATAGTCCCAAAACGTCATATTCCAACTATAAATGTTTGAAGTGTCTCATAAAAAGGAAGGAAAACATCAAAATGCATGTTTTTAGTGACACATTCTTTTAGAGAATTCTGGCCTTTTTCTTCATCTTTTAACAACTTTTATGTTAGTTTAAATGTTTTAATGCAAAGTTTAAATTTAACTTACCGGTGATAGAAAAAAATGCATTGACCAGTTTACAGCTCAAGTGCTGAAAAAGTGATAGTTGAACAAACTCAAGCAAGTAATTTTTATTGTTCATCTCCTACCAATGTTTAAGCTTCGAAAGACCTGCAAACGTTGTAAAAATATTTTTGCTGAGATGACGAGGGCAAAAAACAGGAAAAAATCCATACTGATTTTAGACTGTGTTTACAGGTTTTGGAACACATCGTAACTCTTTATTATCATTATTTGTATATATTGGGGAAGAATGGCTTTATGTGTGGGACGACCGTTCACCAGCGAGGCGCTCTGGCGACATCCCGACTAGATGTCTGAACCACCCCATCTGGCTCCTCTTGACCTGGAGGAGGACAGGCTCAACACCGGACTCCTCCCGGATGGCAGAGCTCCTCACCCGATCTCTGAGTGAGAGCCCAGCCACCCTGCGGAGGAAGCTCATTTCGGCCGCTTGTATCCGCGATCTCATTCTTTAAGTCACCACCCACAGTTGGTGACCATAGGTGAGGGTGGGAATGTAGATCGACTTGTAAATCGAGAGCCTTTGCTTTTTGGCTCAGCTCTCTCTTTACCACGACGGACCGAAGCAGCGTCCTAGTTATTGCTGACGCCACACCGATCTGCCTGTCGATCTCCTGCTCCACCCTTCCCCCACTCAAGAACAAGACCCCGAGATACTTAAACTCCCCCATTTGGGGCAGGACCCTCTCTCTGACCCGAAGGGATAATTCCACCCTTTTCCGGGCGAGGAACAGTATGCTCATTAATTACCGTACTCCATTTTTATTCATACATTTTTAAGCCATTTCATCTAGTTGGATGTGAGGTGGGTTGGAATATCATTGAACCCCACATAATACCCATTTAAATGGCAGGGTACACTCTAGACAGGTCACCAATGCCTCCAAGAGCCAGCAACTGGTCGTGCATGTCAACATGCATGTCAACAGCAGAATGACCTCATAACCAGCTAGCCATTGAGAGCTAGCCGGACGATTTCTGAAAAATCAGCTGTCCAATACAGAACAACAAAGTCCAAAATGACGTACAAAGTGCGCTCAAAATGAAAACTCCAGAAAGAGACAAAATAAAAAAAATAAATCTGTGTCAATCCTTTACTGGTTCTGTTTTTTTTCTCCTGATAATAATAATATCAGTGTTTTACTTATTTCATTTTAAGTCAGTGTTTCTTTCATTTGTATAATAATGTATATCCAAAAAAATCCAGTGAAATGATATAAAACTAAACTTTTTACAACTGCATATTTTCTGGCAACCTTTTCTAATACAGGACTCGAAGCTCGAGACATCTTGTTGCGTTCAGCCTTGCAAGAGAGGATTTTGCTGAGGTAAATCCCCAAAAATCCATCAGACCTCTGTGATGAAGCTCAAATCGTCTGGCCTTGCCTGTCCACCCACAACCATGTTTTATATTGCTTGGAGCGAGGGTCACAACAAGTCGTTCTCACACTTCTCACACATTTACGAGCAGCCACAGAATGTTTTACAGAAAGAGAAAGATCACGGTGTTAAGATGTTTTGCAGTGACAGATAGGAGAGGAGCATCAGACAGAATGGAGACAGCCAAACATCCCGCAAATTTTACAGATCAGCGTGTGCGTACAGTTTTCCAAATGTTTTAATCAATTACTCGGTATTAGATAGTCTCAGAGTCTATTTTGACTATCTAGCAGGAGATGGGACACAACCTGAACAGATCGTCAGTCTGTCGTCAACATAAGTTTTATACATAAGTTATCCAGATGCATGATTAGTTTACATCTTGTTTCCTATGAATTATTTTCCTGTCTTAAGCTCTTTAAATTCTCCTTTGTAATTTCAAATGAAATCCTAAAATCTCCTTGCTGGAAAATGGTTGTCTAACTCTGGCCCCTCTGCTAAATACAGCCTGCAGCGTGATCATATTTATGTATCATATGCACCACCAAAATGACTGTTGGAGTTGGCTCTCAAGTGCTGTAGGCGTGTTCGGTAGCCTAAAACTACAAATTCAAGAGAGCTCTGCTATGGTTTTGACGTTTTTTCTGAACTTACGTCCCTGTTTTTTTTCAGCCAGCACTGCCGTGGATTCTTTTGTTTGCTTTTTGTTTTCTGATGTGAACCAAGTCCAGCATTTGGGTCTCACCTTCTAGCATCATATCATAATGCCTTTCCAGTTAGCTTCAATATCATTATTACTCGTCTACTGGGTGTATAAAGTAATTAAATGGAAATTTTATAAAGGATGATCATGTAATGTCAGTGTGAGTTTAATTTATCTGTGTTTTTTCAAGAGTCCCTCTCAGCAACTAATTAGTAGTGACCCCCTCTCTCAATGGCTTCTCTATGATTTGTTGCAACTATGGCAACTAGGAATGGGTTTTTTTTGTCTCTGTAGCGATGTATTATTATTTTATTTTTAGATCAAATGAAAGGTTTAAAGGTTTTTCAATTAATTTAAATCTAAGATGTGCCTGTGTGCAACCACTTATCTGAGGCACGGCCATGCAGCGTGAGGTAGCAGAGAAGATGGTGGGTGGAACTGCATCCGCTGTCAGATGTTTCATGAGCTCTTTTGTTGCAGACTTTCTTTTTCTGTTGCAGCTCCTCTCACACAATCTTTTGTTATATCCTCCTCACAGTCTCATCATCTCCTAAATGTCTTCTCACTCTTCATTTTATGCCCTCCGTGTACTTCCTGTTTCTTTCTGCTGCTTGTTCAAAGGCTTTTTTCTTCCTGCTTTACTGTGATTGTTTCTCTTGGAGATGAAATGGAAATGCTGATAATTACCTGGAGCAGAAGCAATGTGTGTGTGATTGTGTGTGTTCACTTGATTACAGGCCAATGACAACAAAGATGTTGGATCTGGGTTTGAGAGCTAATCCTCCAGATTCACTGGTGTTGAAATGAGTTAATCTGAGAGGAGCAGATTGGATTGAAGACATTTTTATAAATAAACCAATTATTTGCTTGTTGCCCACCAACTCATTTTTACATTTTACTTTATTATTATTATTATTTTTTTTTAATCTTCCAGTTAAATAATGGCTGCAGAAATCAATATAACAAGACAAATTTATGCTAAGCAACATCATCCATCAGAGCCACTCTGGATATTTTTCTTTGTAGACAGATTAATGCGTAGATCAACACAGGCTTAAAGCTTCTGTATTTCACCACTACACATGTCATTAATTATTTAACTCTAATCCCTCTTTGATATTCAAAGAGTTTGTCTAAAAGTGGCCACTAACAAATAAACTGTTGCACAAAGCTATTGCAACATAATTCATTGAGTGTGATTTTTGTTTGTGTTAATGAGGTTTCTTTCAAAAAATAGTTTTATTCTATGGGAGATGGATGCATTTTATCTGCAGGTGACATCAATCTTCTGATAAATGTTGATGCGACGCAAAGGAAAGATTGATTTTGGTGTTAGAAGTTTTTTTTTTTTTTAAGAAAATAGAATGAATCAGTGTTTCCCAATAAGGGATACGCAGTCCCCTTGTGGTCCACAAAAACATTGGAAGGAGACCACAAAATGTTTTTTCTCATCAAAGAAGATAAAAATTAGGAGGCAAACAACTATTTTCATTTTGCAGATTAAATTGAATAAAATCATAGAAATTATAATATTTACCAAAAATGTCAATTAGAACAAATTGCTGCTATCTGCAATACAAATATATTTTTCAGAAAACAAGAGACTGTGGGCGATGCAGCTTTTACCGCACTTTCTGCAAATTTGATATGCGGTATGACTCATGGGGGGACCAGTGACAGAATGACTTTTGTGAAGTTTCCAGGTCTTTCTGGCCTCGCGCTGGATCTTTTTGTTCTCCTTGGCTTGCTTGATACCAATTTTGACAATTGCATGCCACCTAAAGCGGTCAGAGGTCACTGACTCGAAATCTGCTGCGTTGATGTTGCACGACTTCAGATTGCTCTTGCATGCACCTTTGGACAGGTCGTCCAGTTGGCTACGTTTCTGTGGCAAGATCCCGATAGACAATATACACTGGAATCCAGCCATCGTCCATTCTACATATATAGCTTAGCCAGCGCAGGCACCTCTGTGAGAGTATAGCGAACAAACAGGACATGCTGATCTGGGTCAAGGTGTCTGCCTTGGGTACTCATGCTATGTTCCAACTCATATTCAAAACAAAATTAGACAAACAATTTTCAGATTTTTTTTGGTTTAAAACTGAATACTTTAAACTCTGTGCACACAACAAATTATGTACATATGTTAATAAGTTCTTGACTGTCTGACTGTTGCACTCAAATTTCCCTTCAGGGATAAATGAAGTATTTTCAATTAAGTTCTTTCAACTTCAATTTCACTTGACATTCAATGTTTATTGGAACATATTTATATAACCAGGCGCAAAAGTGGCACAAATAGAGACTTGTGGTGAGAATGAAGGACAATTTATAGGGTGGAAACTCATCTCGCTCGAGCAGTTCAACGGGAACTAGCATATGCTAACATTCACGTGGTCTTTTCCACACAGAAAGCGGAATGAGGCGAGTATTTTTGTGATTGAAAGCGTATATTGTTAGTGCTAAATGTTAAAAAAGGCAAAAAATAGGAGTCATGGATTTCTTTACTTTGGGAATTAGTGTAAGCAGAAATTCAAAATCAAATGACTTGGACTCCATGGCGGGAAAAATCTGACCGAAAAATCCCTTCAAAATATGCAGTCAAGAAACCTGTTAGGCACAAAAAACTATCAATGTCTCCGTTTCTAATTAAATTAATTCATGCTAACCTCACAAATGACTAATTTATACTCAGAAAAAAGAGTTCTCATGTCAATTAAAAGGAGTGGGTCTGTTTCTAAACAGCCGAACGTGTCAAAAAGTGAATATGGACATAATTCCAATTAGAAATGAATCAAATGTAATGATAATTCATGTTCAAACCTTACAGATGCTTTCATCACAGGGTGCTGTTTTCTGTGTTTTTTTTCTGTGAGGCTGTTTTTCTGTCCTAGTTGTGAAATAATACAGGGGTTATTCTCTTCTGGGTTTGGGTCTGAAATGGACTGAAAACTAGCTGGTGGTTATTTTGTGTGACTCTGATGTTCACATGTAACTGTAATCATTTTCTAGTTTGCTGCTGGTGGGCTCTAGCATCCTCTGCAGGAAAAACATAGCAATTACAAGTAAATAGAGAAGAATTTTAAAACAAAAACAATTAACAAGTTTAATTACAATGAGGGATAATTGTGCTTTTTAAAATAACTCAGACAAAAACAGTTGAAAGTGATGTTATTTACGTAAAGAAAATATTCAGATAAGTTTTTGTTACAACCGACTCTATTATAAAGTTAAACTTTTAGATCCATGTTAAACTAACGCTTTCTAAAAGTGTAGTCCAGCAACCGATTTGAGGTGAATTCAATAAACTTTTAATCTATTCTGGCTGCAGAAAGAAGCATCAGCAAAAAAATCTACTACCCACCAAAAAACCCACACACACTCAGTGCTGTACATTGCCCACTCATATCATGGCAGCAGAAAAATCAGCAGTAGACTTGCAAAAAAACAAGAGATGAGAAAAGCTGCTACTGGTACCCACATGCACTGTGTTAACAGTTTTAGGATTTGAAAGAATAATATTGGAGTACAAAACAAGTGCTAAATCTTACAATAGAAACCTGAATAATCAGCACAAAACTTTGGCGAGTTTTTTATCTTTGGAATTTATTTGATTATTATTGTCTTAATAATGTCTTCAATTATTTTAAAACCTTTTTTAAAAAAGTAGTTGAGCCGCTCCTCCTCAAGGTGGAGAGAAGCAGGGTGGGGTGGTTCGGGCATCTGGTCAGAATGCCGCGCGAGCACCTCGCTGGTCAGGTTTTTTCGGGCACGTCCCATCGGGAGGGGTGAGAGAAGTCTGGGCTTCTCATTTGAGGCTGTTCACCCCACGACCCGGCCCCGGATAAGCGGAAGACAACGGAACGGAACAAATACTACCTAATTCTACACAAATCCTGCTTCAGACTTGTTTCTCTGGAAAATGATTTCTTTAAATAAATTTGAGTTTATTACTTTTATTTGATTTTATTACTAAGGCTGTTCTAACATCTCACACTATTTATTGTCATACTGCAGCTACCTAGGCTAGACTATAATCAAGACTCTGATTGAAAAAAAAAAAAGCAGAGCTTGAACCACTTAGGGACAGGCATTGTAGTTCTGGAGTTTTCTTTGTGATCACCTACTTTGGTAATTGTAGCATTTGGTCAACATATTTTCCCAATAGGATAAAGAGGTCGTTTTTCAAGATATTTTTGGGAGAGACATAAAATTCTATAAATGAAAGCTCTTGGCTGAATTAGGAGCCCATGTGTCCTTCTTATAGGAGCCATATGAAGTGGCTAGAGTTGGAAAAGTCAGGTGAAAACTCAAACCTGGTTCAGTGTTAGATATGGAAATCATAACCAGGTGAACTTTGGTTTGTTCCTGTTATTCTCAGCAGCTTTCATCTCAGTGCCTCACATGCTATATGTCATCATAGTTAGCCAGAGCAGACATGTGTCAGACCTTATGATGAAAACCTAAGTCTGCAAATCCATCCATCCATTTTCTGAACCTGTCCTCCTGATGCAGGGTGTGCTGTATGCTTAAAATAGAGAGACAGTCGTCTTTTTTTTCTAAAAAAAATTCAGTGGATTTTACTTAACTTTTATGTCTCTTTAATCCTCTGATTACATTTGCACAACTTTTTCTTTTTTTAAATTTGATTTGGTTTTAGCTTTTAACCACTGCTGCAATTTTTAAAAGACCTTTGCTACTTTAAAAGCCACTCATCCTAAATGACTCTGACCTAGATTTTTTGGCAAGCAAAGGAGCACAATACATGATGTGTTGAGTCTGTTTTGCACCTCTAAAAAAACAAAATACTGCTAAAAAATAGGAAATTATGTGCATCAAGAATTTTGTTTAGTATTGATGCTTGATTTCTTAAAAACACATCATTAAAGTAAGTGGTGCCGTTGATATAATTTAGTGGAGAAAACACCCATAATCAAGCTCTTAATCAGTGAGCTCTTTTCTCTACCATATATGAGGTTATTTCTGTTTCTCTGTGACATGTATGAATCATATAAACCAGTTGGGGACGTCTTTTTCTGGTTGAAGAGAACAGGTTTGGGATTTGCAAGGGATCAAATCCGCACAGAGGGTGTCAGCTTGGTGAGCCACAAAGGTACTCTGGGAAAAAAAAAAGTTGTTTCTTCAGCTGTTTAACATCCGTTCAAATTCAGTGGCAGACCCAGAACACATACAAAGACTTTTTTGCAGTCCCAAAAAAATACAAACTAGTATTAATTATATTTCAGTCATTAGATTGAATCTTTCCGAATAATTTGTCCATTTTCTTTCAGAGCTTTTTTGGTAGCTGCACTGCTTCCAAATGTTTGTTTTTGTTATAAAGCATTTGAGCGATTGCGTTTCAGCCAGCATTTGTTGCTATGTTGGCTAAAGTTAGCATAGCTTCCATAAAGGTATTCAGAGTACGTTCTGCAGGGCCTCTCTATGCACTGGGATTGTAATGGAGCAGATTTTGAGCTAGTTTCTCTGGGTCCTCTCCCTGACCTTCTTTTCAGATCTGCTAATTGGACAGGCACAACGCACAGCTGCTAAACTAGCAAACAGCGTCATTTGTGTGTTGTTTTGTGTGTGTGTACAAGATAGGAATCTTTTTCACCACTGGATTGTTAATTGAGTTTCAACATTTATCATGGAGTTGCCCGTTGTGACGAGTGTGTTGTAATACTGGGCTTTACAAATAAAATTGAATTGAATTGGAGTTTTTCATTTGCGATGCCGGTATTATTTTTTTCTATTTTATTATAGATGTTTTATAACCATATGATAGTTATTTAAAGGTTAATTGATGCAGATGGAGCACTGCTGAAAATCTTGATGTAAAATGCACGGTCCACTATTGGTCAAATCTAAAAGGTTAGAGGCTTGATAATGTTTCGGTAAGTGAGCACACATGCTGAAAAAAAAGAAAGTATGGCTAACCACACTCTACACACAAGGTGTGAATCCACAGATTACTGTCCAATTCACAGGTATTACAGGATAAAATATGCTTACATTAGTGGCTCTTCAAGGCTGCTTGAGGATAGCGTTAAAGAAATCAACAAAGGGCTTCAAAACTAAAACGGAATCCTGATTGTGTTTGTGTTGTTGTCAGCAACACGACCGCATTCAGCGTAACAACATTCTGTCAGATGGGTGAAATCTGTTTTGATCCCTGTTCACATAAACTTCCCTTTTCAATCAATTCCAAACCAGACTCTTAAAAAGCACTTTGTGTCGTTGGAACATAAACAGGGAGCCCTGAAGTAAATCAAAAGAACACAACACAAATTAAATCACTCTTCCATAACCAAAACCAACATAAAAAAACAGGATCTTCTTGCTTCTGGCTGCTCATGTGTGAGATACTTATAGCTGTAAACAGTCCAGCTGGCAATCCGTTCAGAGGCCTCTGGGTTTTAGTCTGTGTCAGCGGAGTGCAGAGCCGAGTGGCTTTAACAGGGCCTCAGATACATATGAAAGACTCACTATCCCTCACCTGGATGTAATGGGCCCCAAGCCACTCAGACTCCCTCCTCTCTCCAAGGACGGACTCGGTGCAAGGCAGGGCAGATTCAGGTTGACATGTGTTGGGCAGATGTACCTTAGCGGTCTATTGCAACATTATCCATGAATTATTCCTAATCTTTTTGAAAGGCTACCTATAATAGAGGTAAAATAATGATGAAATGTATGTTCCAGATGTACAGTAACAGTTTTACAGATGTTTATGGTATCACACAAAAGAGGTAATAATGAACTCAAAATATTGAGATAAAAACTGAATATAATCTGAAAAAGAAACATACTTTTCTAAGATCTGTGCATTAACCTATTAAAATATCTTATAATAAACTTATCTACTAAAAAATCTAATTAATCACTCTTAAATGTGACAAAAATGTGCAAAGCTACACAATCCAGAATAGAGCGGAACAAAGTCTGATCTAGAAGCCAGTGTGGACTTTTAAAGTCTTTGAGTCTGGTCTTCATTACCTTTATAGACAGAATTTCTAGGCGCTGCTGAAGCGTTGGAGGAATCTGGTTCAGTGACCTCCAGATTGGATCTCTGCTTTTACGGATGATGTGGTCCTGTTGGCTTCGTCGGGCCGTGATCTCCAAGCTCCCCCTGGATCGATTTGCTGCTGAGTGTGAAGCGGCCAGGATGGGAATCAGCGCCTCCAAATCTGCGATCATACTTGCCCGGTAAAGGGTGGAATGCTCCTTGCAGGTCATGGTCAGGGTCCTGCCCCGAGTGGAGGAGTCAAGTATCTCAGGGTCTTGTTCATGAGTGGGGGAAGGATGGAGCGGGAGATTGATAGACAAATTGATGTGGCGTCTGCAATAATCAGGACGCTTCATTGGTCCAGTGTGGTGAAGAAAGAGCTGATCCAAAAAGCAAAGCTCTCGACATACAGTGGATCAACGTTCCTTGCCTCACCTATGGTCACCAGCTGCAGGTGGTGACCGAAAGAATGAGATCACGGATACAAGCGGCCAAAATGAGCTTCCTACATGTGGTGGCTGGGGTCTCGCACAGAGATAGGGTGAGGAGCTCGGAGTAGAGCTGTTACTCCTCTGAGTCGAGAGAAGCCAGATGGGGTGGTTTAGGCATCTGGTTAGGATACCTCCCAAAAGCCTCACTGGTGAGGTGTTTCTGGCCTTGTCCCACCGGGAGGAGACCCAGGGACTTAGGACCCGTTTGAGGGACTATGTCTCACTGCTGGACGGGGCATGCCTCTGGATCCTCCCGGGTGAGCTGGAGGATGCAGCCGGGGTGAGAGAAGCCTGGGGTTCCCGTCTGAGGCTGTTACCCCACGACCTGGCCCTGGATAAGTGGAAGACAACAGAACAGAGTCTGGTCTGCTGAACTTCAATGAATGGTTTAAATAAACCTTTAAATAATTTCAATAAATAAACTTCACCCTTCAAAGGAATTGCTTCATAAAAAATGTACATTCTCTCCTCTCCGAGTTAACTGTAAAGTATTTAAATTTGCAACGAAATGTATGTATTTTGTGACAAGTTTTCTGTGTTTTGTAATAATAATTTGCACCAGTTGTGTGGCTCATAAATTTAGTTATACTAGACAGTTTATGTGTCTGGGTTTTATGTTATCTTAAAAATATGATTGTTTGCTGATGAGCAGGAAGTATCCCAGAGGGACGCATGTGAAAAATCCTCCAGTGTCATTGCTGACGATCAGCTATGAGAACACATTGCAATAGAAATGTTTTAAAATGTCATGCAACATAACATGATGCAACACAATGCAATGTAACATGGTGTGAACAATAACCCTGTCATTTTGTCAGGAAGGAAAACCTCCTGTAGGTCAGGGATAGAAATCTGTCTAAAGTAGAGTAAGTTTAAGTATCTTGCAGTTTTGTTCACAAGTGAGGGAAGAATGTAGATGGAGATCTGGAGTTGGACCAATGATCAGCACATTCCATCGTGATGAAGATAGAGGTAAGCCAAAAAGTGAAGCTTTCAGTTTAACACTCGATACACATTCCTACTCTCATCTATGATCACCGGCTGCAGCTTCCTCTTAGGTGGCCGGTATTGTGCTCAGAGACAGAGAGTGAGGAATTCTCGTGGCATGGCCCTTGGGGTAGAGCCGTTGCTCCTCAAAGCTGAGAGAAACCACAAGGGGTGGTTTGGGGACCTGGTCAGGATGCCTGACAGACTCTGGACCGATGAGGTACTCCAGGACTCATGAAGCGGTGTGCAGGTGGAAGGAGTGGAACCCAATTGAACAGAAAACATGGTTTATTTGAAAATGGCAGTCCAGTAATGCTATGAAAAAAAAAAACAAAGTTTCAGTGGCATGGCAAGAGGTTGTTGTTCAGAATTTGTTTCCCGGTCAGGCAACCTGAGAGAGTACTAGCTGGAAGGGATTTTAATGACCCGATGTAGAGGTACAGGGTGATTGCCCTTAAATAGGCAGCAGGGTTCACATGTGAGTGGCATCAGAATAATCACCCTCAGGTGTCTCAATCAGAGTGATGAGGGAAGATCCAGGGCTCCCTCTGGTGGCAGGTGAGGGGATCATGACACCAGGTACATTTTGTCAGGATAAGATAGACCCAGGCTTGGCCGCCTGTGGTCAAGTTCCCTGCCGGATTCCCTGCTAAGGCGACTGATGCCGGGACTTGACCCTGGATGAGCAACAGAAAAAGAACAACAATTTCTGAACACGGTTAACTTTGACAACCTCCAGGACAGTGATTACTTTCTTAACACCCAGCTGATTCAATTTCCAGCACAATAATATTATCCTACATCAGGTTCTTGATCCAGACTTTAAATCTACTCATTTTAGGGTGCAAAATAAAACTTACATTGACCCAAAGATAAATCACTGTCAAATATATCAAAGTTCAACCATTTAATATGGTTGATGAAGACATAACCCATCAATGCATTTTCTGTTTAACTAAAAATGAAGCAACTGTTTCAAATTGCTTCAGGCAAAAAAAATCTGGATTGTTTTCTTTATCGGTTTATTTAATAAGTCCACCACATGCTATCTGTGTGGTGTATTTAAGCTGCTCTCTGTTTGCTCCATGTTTATGTTGCAACTGGACTCATCATAATGTGTTTGGAAACCCGTGATATTCTCATGTGCACATGCAGCTTCTGCTAGTATGAAAATATTGTTCAGCTTTCATTACAATCCTCTAAATTTTAATAAAAGCTATGCAACTTGAGCCACATCCTCAAACCATGCAAAAACATTATTTTATATATTAAGCTCATTTACTTGGTTCAGGCTGGTGGTAGGCTGAGGACATCCAAAAACTCATAGGATATCTGACTGAAATATTTTTTATGGAAAGTTTGATCAGTAAAACTTTTGTCTGAAAAGAATGTCCACAGCAGCTCTAGTTTCTTCCAAATTTAAAACTTTTGAAATAATATTTCAATCTTACTTGACAATTTCACAATGTTTTCAATCTGCAGAAATACAGTTTAGATTATCACAAAATGTAATTTCCATAGAGTCACCCATCTTTACACAAAGAAACTGGCCATAACACTGGCTTATGAGTGAAAGACGACTTATTCTGCAGGAATTATGAAGGTGGGCAGCAGCCAGGTGCTTCTAGTCTAATACCTTTGATTCATGGATCAGCAGGTGCAAACACCTCTGAAAGCAGGGGGTTTAGGAGTTTTCTGGTCTCAAGTCAAGTCTGTGAAAACAATATTGAAAAGAAAAACATTAGCATGGCTTAAAGGACCACTTCCAGTTTTACTGTAATTTTGGGCAGACAGTGAGGTAGATCATCCTTATACTCGTAGTCTAAGAAAATATGATGCAAAGAGCAGACCATAGTTTATAAGAACGTACTTACAAATGATCAATGTATGTTGATTTAATATTTTCTGAACACACAAAACTTTTGGCTTTGTAACTACTTTTATTGTAGAAGAAAAAAAACACTTAAGCGCCATTGCATGTTCACGTTGAAGTTGCCATTCATCTGTCTCTATAGACAACGTATTCTGCACCTTGATATTTATCTTTTGGTGAAGTGTCTCATGTGGCGACGTAAGCTGATCCCGGAGATGCAGCTCCTACCTGTCATGAGGCGGAGTGCACGTGGAAAGAGGAGGACCCAGTTGCAGACAGTAAAACATGGTTTATTGAAAGGTTGGTAGTCCAGAATTACTGAGAAACAAAAACAAAGTGTCAGTGGCATGATAAACAGTTATTGCAGTAATGTGATTCATGGTCAGGCAACCAGGGAGACCTGGCTGGGAAGGATTGTAAGACCCGACCAGGAAGTCCGGGGTGATACAGCTTAAATAGATGGCACAAAGCACAGCTGTTTGGAATCATCAGTCATCCCCGGCTGATCCTGGTCAGATTGATGAGAGATGGCCATGGCTCCCTCTGGCTGCAGAAGAGGGGATCATGACACTACCACACTTGCTGCAAATGTGATAGGTGGTATGAGTCATGGGGGGAGAAGTAGCAGACTGATTTTTTTTTTTTTGCTGTTTAGACAAACAAGTTTGGTGACCTCAGGATCGGATCTCTGCTTTTTGCGGATGATGTGGTCCTGTTGGCTTCATCGGACCGTGATCTCCAGCTCTCGCTGGATCGATTTGCTGCAGAGTGTGAAGCGGCCGGGATGGGAATTAGCGCCTCCAAATCCGAGACCATGGTCCTTGCCCGGAAACGGGTGGAATGCCCCTGCGAGTCAGGGACAGGGTCCTGCCCCAAGTGGAGGAGTTTAAGTATCTCGGGGTCTTGTTCACGAGTGGGGGAAGGATGGAGCGGGAGATTGACAGACGGATCGGTGCGGCATCAGCAATAACTAGGACGCTGCATCGGTCCATCGTGGTAAAGAGAGAGCTGAGCTGAAAAGCAAAGCTTTGGATTTACAAGTCGAGCTACGTTCCAACCCTCACCTATGGTCACCAGCTGTGGGTGGTGACTGAAAGAATGAGATCGCGGGTACAAGCGGCCGAAATGAGCTTCCTCCGCAGGGTGGCCGGGCTCTCACTCAGAGATCGGGTGAGGAGCTCTGCCATCCGGGAGGAGCTCGGTGTCGAGCCGCTCCTTCTCCAGGTCGAGAGGAGCCAGATGGGGTGGTTCGGGCATCTGGTCAGGATGCCCCCCGAGCGCCTCGCGGGCGAGGTGTTTTGGGCACGTCTAACCGGGAGGAGACCAAGGGGCAGACCCCGGACCCGCTGGAGAGACTGGAACGACTTTGGATCCTTCCAGGTGAGCTAGAGGATGCAGCCGGGGAGAGAGAGGCTTGGGCTGCCCGCTTAAGGCTGTTGCCTCCGCGACCTGACCCCGGAACAAGCGGAAGATGACGGAACGGAACGGAAAGACAAACAGGTCTGGTAATTGTAGCAGCAGCTAAGTTTTGTACATTCAAATTCAGCAGAACTTCTCAAAGCTGTAAATGTTTCTAGATTCGATACTATTTTTCATTGACTATTTCTTCTTTTAAAACAAGTAATGCACTGCAATTAAAAGAACAAACAAAAATTCTTGCAAAATTGGGGGAAAAAAA
The DNA here is from genome assembly GCA_902685375.1 of Neostethus bicornis. Lineage (NCBI taxonomy): Eukaryota > Metazoa > Chordata > Actinopteri > Atheriniformes > Phallostethidae > Neostethus > Neostethus bicornis. Next base: position 35,877,960 of record LR738541.1, read on the forward strand.
CTATCTCTTCACATCGAGTGAGAGACTCATGGTTCCATCTCATTGCCAAGAAAAAGGTCTTGATAATCCCAATCATGATAAAACCCTCCCCAAAATATGTTCCCAGGAAAAATCTTACTCTTAACTTTCACAATCCCAGATAAGCAGCTGTGAAATCCTCTAGAGGGTTTTATGCACGTCTTTAAGATGTGTTTTTCATCACTTTCTAATCAAGAATGCACCCTTGACAATAGGCAACAACACCTCTATGTGGGCCAGAACAATGTGTGTGTGGGTGGTATTGTTAAAAAACTAAGGTAATTGTTTCTATCTTAGATGAGCAGTGGTGTGTGAAGTAATCTGGTACGTTGGTGATTCAATCTTTGCATTCTGATTGCTTAAATGGGTCATTTACACCTTGTGCAAACAAACTCGCTCCACTTCACCTTTAAGATTTAATTGAAACCTTTTACACATTCTTTGGAGGCTGATAAACACCCCACAATTTTTAATGAAGTAATGAAAGGATTGCAAAAACTGGAAGAGGTTGCATGTCACACAAAAGATCTAAATCCACCGTAATCCATATCTGCTGTTCACACAGCCTCTCTGTTCTCTGGATTAGACGTATGATAAAACTTAAACAGTAAACATATATTGTTATTTTGTTTTTGTTCCATCAATGCATTTATTAAAAGAAAAACACATGGCACAACGCTGGCCTCTGGTGGTGGAGGTGGAAATTACATTAAAAGGTTGCTTCTGTGACACTGTTTGCAGCAGAAATAACACATGATCAAACCTCCCACGTCGTTCTTTTTGTATCCAAGCATCCTTATTTCCAGCAAAGAGATGATGACTTCCACAGGACTGAAGGAGCTATTTAGAATCCCATCATCATAAGTCCAATGGGCTCTGGGAAAGGTTGCAAAGGCTCTTCCCTCACTCTGCTTCAAACTGTCTGTGTACAGTCACCTCTGGCTGTCCTCTGGCAAGATGTGCCAAAATAAGTTCATAACAAGGTATCTGGCTAAAAGCATCTATGCTGACTTTTAGATTTTCTTCAAGTCAGATTTTCCTGTGAGTCATCCTCTTTGACCACTGTCCTGCTTCCAATCTGAGGAACAACTGCTTCTCTTGCAGCTGGAATGGCTCAAACTCTTTATTAATAGGTATGTTGGCAAATTTCACATTGATATGGATCTCAGCTCTTTTTTTGTCATGGAAAATCTTCATTTGCTTTAAGAACAGGGACCTTGTTCAGGATTTTTAGCTCACTCTAATTCCTTTCCCATGCACAGAAAAACCAGCTTTTGTTTTTAGTTTCTCTCCTTGGTAGCCACATGTCTCAATTAAGATGTCCACTCCAGACAAGAAAGGTTTCGCTCCTCTGGGTGCATGCAACAACAACTTTCTGCTGACAGCAGTTGTTGGAAATTGCTCTGAGGCATAGACTACTGTGTCTGTGTTTAGGAAAAATCATTTAAAGGACATTAGGCGGCTTGGATGGGACTTCAAATGGAAAGTCAATCAGGGTGTGAAAACAGCAGCTTGCAATGTTCTCAGTTTCTATTGGAGAGTGACAGGCTGTAAAGCATGCCGAGTTGTGAGGGCTGCCCTTGTAAACATAATTTGTGGTTGAGGAAAAGTGGTGGGGGATTGTTTGTTGTTGGTTGGGCGTGCTGTTCCAAGTATGAGACTGTAAACCTGCCATAGCATATGATAAAATAACTTGTGTCTGAGCAGTGTGGAGCCGAGTGGAGAAACAGTTGTAGAGCCAGTCCTTTGGGATGGATGATTTCTTTTCTGTAACGTATGCTGAGCCGGTTTGATTTTCATTAAACTGGTGCAGATTGGGTCTCCGGTTCAATGATGGAGGGAGCATAGTTAGCACACCAAATGCTGATGGCTTAATGGGATTGACAAAGTTCAGCTCGTTTCACCTCTTCTTTTGGGCTGATGGAACAGGTCGGATGATATCATTGTCATGGTAACAGCAGTTAGCGTTTAAGACTACAGATTTAGACCTTGCACAGGTTACAGGAAGCCAGAGCAATCCATCAAAACCCCAAATTTCAGCATTATAATCCCTCCGAGGACGATAAAATTCTACACCTCCCATGTTTTCATCCCCCTCATTAAAAACCGTCAGGGCTACTCCACAGTCCTCTGATATACACGTGTGAGTGTGTATATACAGTTTGCACAGATCTGCACTTGAGTGAACTCATGCATGCATCAGTGTGCGTGTCATGACTCTGTGTGTAAGTGGAAGAGATCTGGAGGGTGGAGATACGCCTCATTGCTCGCACCACCAGCTGACTTTGCCCAGTGCGGAGGCCCATGGGCCAGGGTCCTGACTGGACAGCAGTCTGAACAGATGCCTGACATGTTAATGGGAACCAGTTGCAAAAGATAAAACCTCATTTCTACTGCCACCTTCGCTTCCTCGCACACTAACATTAGACCTAATGTATTCCCAAGCTGCGGGGAAGCCATCGAGTTGCACACACTGGAAGTTGGACAATAATCTTTAACTAATCATCTGTGTTTTTTTTTTCATTTAATTATTTACAAATTGCGCTCAATCTTGCATGTTGATTGTGCGTGCATGTTCCGAACATTAAATATACTCAAATAAGTTCAATTTCAGTGCTGTTTGTTTTTACTTTAATCCTGTTTGACATCAAGTTGGAGCATCTGATGTGCTGAATTTAAATAAAAGAAGGATGTTTTTATAATGAAACATCACCGCTTAAATTACATCTGAAGCAGATCAGTGCAATCTAAGCTGGATGTGTGGTCATTAAACGTTTGTTCAGACACACACAACCCTTTGCCAATGGCCGAGGGGGAGCAGTAATCAATTAGGCTCACACGGTATTGCAGTAATTATGTTCTCCAATTTACTCCTGGAGGGTGGATGGTGAGAGAGAAAGGAGGAGGGGGTTCAATGGAGGAGCACAGGGAAAAGAAGGAGAACCATTTCACGCTACTCTAAACCATTTCCATTCACATATCTCTCAGATCCTATCGCATTATAGCGCCAGCACACCAATTCAAACTGGCATGGAGGAAACCAGGTCCATATTACTCCCTAATTGGTCATTTCCAGGGGAAGCCTTGGTTTGCAAAATCTACTTCCAGGACAAGGCTCTCTTAAACAAGCAGAGGTTTAAAACAGAGACAACATCTGGGCGGCAGGCCGTTTGGGAGGGAGGCATTGATTGGGTCTGTCCCAGCAGTAAGTGGTCTGATTGCAGAGCAGGCAACACGTTACATCAGCTTTTAGTTTCCTATTTACCTTATGCCAGGAGAGAAAGGTATACACTCAAAACTTCAAAGGCAAAAAATCTGAATGCATTTCAATTCCAGTGTCTTTGACTGTGAAACTACACAATTTCTTGATGCTACTGATTATAGTCTTTGGGCCCCTTAATGTAAAGTCTGGACAAAATCAACCTCCATAGTAAAGCATGGTTTAGTTTCGCTGTACAGTTTACATATCTTTACAGCTGTCTGGTGATTGCCGGTTTATACAACCAGGTACACAATAAAAAAAAATCCTCAGACTTTCAAACATTGCCAAGAAACCTGGAAACACAAAACATATCATAAATCCAAAGGTTAATTTAACTCCTTAAAATTCAGGACTTTGTGTGATTGAACTTGGCTATAAATGGATTTTTGTTTATGATGTCCGTAGTTTTCTTATCAAACTGCGGAGTAACTTTGTGGTCATATCTACGGATTTTAGTTTGTAGTCATGGTTACAAAACAACAAAACAAACGCGGTCACATAGATTCATAAAAGCCTGGAAAGCTCAAACAAAAGACTCGTTTTACAGCAAATACAGCTTGGAAAATCAAAAATTTGACTAACAGTATTACAATTGATTGTTTCACTTGTAAAGAAGGCAGAATTGAAGAATCCAGAAGTCTCCAGAGATTCTATTGGTATACATAGGACTCACCTGGGTTCTAATATCCACCTGATGGTTACCAGCATACAGTGGGTGATGTTAGTTATATTTCACTTGGGGGCAGTGTACAGTTGGTCTGCAGAAATCCAGAGCGTTCTGCATGGTTGAACAGACCCAACAATAGAGAGACTGTTACAGTGTTAGAGCCAGAGCTCTCCTCACCTCCACCAGCGGAAATCACTGGTGGAATTTCTACAACTGGCAGAGCGCTGAGTGAGGCGGCCTCAACACCCCGACAGTAAAATACATCCACAAAGTTACAGCAGGATGAAAAATGAAAGGTTAACTAAACACATGTGAGCCTGGACGGCCTGTTTAGAAAAGCAACACATCAAATGAACCTTAATGAATATCATATTAATGTAAATTCACCATAACTTCATATCGGCTTTGTTTTTGGGTAATTTATCACAAATATAAAAAAACAAGCTTCTGGGCAACTGTTTGAAGCTATTAGGAGTAACTTGGTGGGTGTGTGGACGTATGTGTTCCTTGCTCTCCTATAATAACATCGGCAGGTGGCCGAGCAAACCCCGTACCTTCCATACATTCCCCCACTGTTCCACCGCAATGGAAAGCAGGTGTCGGACCCTGGTCTGGGGCTGGAATTGAATTAATGTGCAAAAACAAATGACTCCATCAACAGCGTCCACAAGAGTAGCAGTCACGGGTCTGCAGACCATGGTTAGCACATGGTCACCCGACACGGGGCTGACCAAGCTTATATATTCCCACCTATTACAGAAAGACTTATGGGAAAACATTTCAGGCCAAAAAGAAGGATGAGGAAAAGAAGAAAGAGCAAAGAATGAATGTAAAGAGAGTAAATTTATACTCTTTTTAATGATCTAGAAATTGAATTTAGTTTTTGTTAGTACTCTGGATCCACACGGCTTTGAGGAAAGGTCTCGTCTAATTGAAAGAGACGGTAGTCAATACGCAGGCGGAATCCCACCCTTGAATGACATGCCCAACTCTAATACTGTCTCCAATTTCAGGATTACCCTGATAATAACTGAGGCAGCCATTTCTAACATACACACGCACACATTGAGAAGCTCACAACACACAGGCGGCTCTGGCACTGACATTGAAGCAGGGCACCAAGAGTAAATGTCTTAAACCATTAACTACAGTGCCTCCAATAAGTCTATCTTGGCAGGGTGCTCATGAGAACCATCTCAAGGAGCGGTAAAAATGACAAAGTCAATAAGGAAGATGACTGCAATTAGAGGCTTTCAGGAGAGTGAGGAGTCACAGGTCTTCCTGGGAAGTATGTCTACATGTGGGTTAGAAGCTTCTCTTTGAAAGCTGTTTATTAGGAATTATCAGACACTCTGTAAAAGTTACTGGTACTTGTTATCAATCCAGATCCACACCAACTGTTCAGCCTCACTACTGCTGCTTTTTTATTGCCCTCTGTCTTCAGGTTGAAGTTTGAACTTGACGGAGTGAATACCGTTCACATCAACAAGCTGCTATCAGCACTGAGATCTAAAACACACGATGACTATATTTACATGTGTTTCTCTTTGGTTTCCAGGCAACCGAGGGCTTTCCTCTATGACGAATACCAAGTTTCAAGTGTCCCCGTTGGTCACCATTCTCACTCCTTTTCACCCCCCACAACCACAAACCTACCACAAGCCTGCGGTAATCTTATCACGTCTCACTGTTATAACCCAAGGGGAAAAAAAGGAGTCAGACACTATGGATATCACTGAGACTCCTTTGCCCTGAACTCACCCTCTGGAGAACTCTTTTCAATCATTTGGTGATTTGTAACTACACAGCCCCCACACTCAGACTCAACTTTCTGTGCTTTCATACCAGCCGAAAGGGGCCGTAGACGGAGTTCGGACAGAGGCCACTACTTCTTATAATGCTCAAATCAGCGGACAGATTTTGCTGTTAAGGATTAAACTCCAGTCAAAAAGGCAATTCATTCCGAGTTTCATAATTTCAACCCCCTAATTTGCGAAGAAATGTACTGAATTACATCAGCAGCTAGCAAAACATGAACAAGCATGAGAAAGAGCAAAGGAGGGACAAGGAGAGGTTCTGCTGGGGATTGTGGTTGGCCGACGGTGGCTGATTGAATTTGGGAGTGGTAGTGATGAGCTGTAATGATGTGATGTAGCTGTCTTGTGGTCTGGCTGGGACTATGGGTGTTAAAAAACGGGACAGATGGAGGATCAAATGGGAGAAGAGGGGGTGGTGGTATCTCTTTCTTTTTACCCAACTAAATCAGTAAGTACCATTGGCCCTCTATGTGGGGGATGCCGAGGGGGTCAAAGTGAAGCATGGGGAGTAGAGGCATTATCAGCTCTGATACGATAATCTGGGTGCAAACAGGGAACCCACGGGGGTGTGATGAATGGGGGCTTGAAAGGTTTGCCTGGGGGTATCGGCCACCGTGTTACGTATACAGCCCTGTCTGCATTTCCAGACTCTCACACTGTGTAAATATATCAGCATTCTTATAAATATGACAGACAGTCAAATCACTTCTAATCCAGGTTCTTCTTTCCAGTTAATCTGTTGAGTTTAGCAGCAGATCCTTCTGGATCAGCAGGATGGACTTCAACAGGGTAATGAGGTTTGAAGGTGCCCTTCCTTTAGATTCATTAATAGAAAACCCTCTAGATTTAATTATGTCTTGTAATGGTTGGTCTTCCAGTACAGAGCCGCAGATTTAATACCAGACGACACATTTACGGATAAGTGGGATTCAAAAGAAGATCTAGATCAGTTTCTCAAACTTGTCCCTGAAGTAGGATTTGGAGATACCGGTGGTTTGAAGTGTTTACAAGAGAAAGGACTTGATGGATCACAGAGTTACCATCCTCTCATTTCTCTATCTGAGTTGCTCCTGTTATCTCTCATGGCTAAATTTATGACCTCCTTAAGAGGTCATCAACAGGGTTACACGTTTTGCATTCCCAACAGTGAGGAAGTTGAAGGAATGAGAAAAGGGGGTGGTAAAAAGAAAGAAAGGGAGCAAATAGTAGGTAAGGGAGTGAGGTAGAATGAAGGAGAAGGAGAGATAAGGAGTGGGGGAGAAGAGCTGATGGCTGCAGGTCAAATGCCTGAAAGCAGCAGTCAATAAAATAGAGGCCCACCTTAACAACGTGATAAGAAATTGCCTTAAGTGTATGCAATAGATCACTATCCTAACCCTGCTCTGACTACCACGCTTTGGCTTTTCATGGAAGTTGCAGGTGTTTGTTGGGTTGATTTAAATTTTTGACCAGTTTAAAATGTTCCCTACATTAAAATCTAAAGGCATAAAATGTTATGCCAATGGATTAGATGTGCTTTCATTTAAAATGGACCACTTTTTGGAGTACATGTTCAAGAGAAGGGTCAAAGTCTGCACATGAGCGGTAGAATTTTTTTTTAAGTGTTTGGATTTCATTTCAGAAAACCTTCCCAAAGCCATCAAAGCTTTCTAATCACTGACTTACATCAAAACATTCAGGAGTCTGGCTCAATTAGACGAAAATCAACCGGGGTTTAATTGCATTTTGTTGCTCTACACATTGGAATTCACATTCCAGATTGGCGCAAAAAGCTTCAAATATCAACAAAGCGCCACACAAACTGTCACACCAAATCAACCTTGTTGTTTTTTGTTCTTTTTTTTGCATTCATCAAAAGCACCAGCGTTGGAGTTTTTTCAGCTTAATCGTCCTCATCAACGTTACTTTGAGCAGTGAGAAATTTTCCCAGAGCACGCTATGAACCGCTATGAGACTTAAACATGGCTCAGGTCACCACTTTTTCATGTTAGATCAAAGAGTTTACTTGATAGTTTCTTTTAGTTAATAATTTGTCAATAATGACACTAACTTATTTTTTTAGGGAAATAGCGTCTCCAAATCTGAGACCATGGTCCTCACCCGGAAAAGGGTGGAATGCCCCCTGCGGGTCAGGGACAGGGTTCCACCCCAAGTGGATGAGTTTAAGTATCTTGGGGTCTTGTTCACGAGTGGGGGAAGGATAGAGTGGGAGATCGACAGACGAATCGGTGCGGCGTCAGCAATAACTAGGATGCTGCATTGGTCCGTCGTGGTAAAGAGAGAGCTGAGCCGAAAAGCTAAGCTCTCAATTTACAACTTGATCTACGTTCCCACCCTCACCTATGGTCACCAGCTGTGGGTGGTGACCGAAAGAATGAGACCGCAGATACAAGCCGCCGAAATGAGCTTCCTTCGCAGGGTGGCCGGCTCTCACGCAGAGATCAGGTGAGGAGCTCTGCCATCCAGGAGGAGCTTGGTGTCGAGCCGCTCCTCCTCCAGGTCGAGAGACGCCAGATGGGGTGGTTCGGGCATCTGGTCAGGAGTGCCTCGGGCATGTCCCACCGGGAGGAGACCAAGAGGCATATCCCGGACCCGTTGGAGAGATTTTTTCTCACAGCTGGCCAGGGAACGACTCGGGATCCTTTCAGGTGAACTAGAGGATGCAGCTGGAGTGAGAGAAGCCTGTGCTTCCCGTCTGAGGCTGTTGCCCCCGCGACCCGGCCCCGAATGAGCGTAATACGACGGAACTTATTTTTTATCATTTGAGTTAAGTTTGAATTTCCCAAACTACAGATTTAATCCAAATTGAAGGGGTGCAACCCATGGGTGTAGTAGAAGTCTCATCGTGGTATCGGTTGTTTCTATGTGGTCAAATCCTTACACTAGTTAACAGATGTTTGCTGTTGATTTGTCATTTCTCTGCAGGATCTCTGTAGAAAGCACAGGGACTCTGAGGTATGTCAGCCAAACACATCATCAATAAATGTGATTAATGATGCAATCATCAGCTCCTAAAGTGAATGAATTTATTACTGTCATCTCACTCAACTACTCAACCCTCAGCTGAACCACCCACAAGGAGCTGGCCCCCGCTCATGTATCCATACACATCCTCCCACACTAGCTAGTAGAAGCCCAGCACCAGTTTATCCTTCTCAGGAACCTTTCTTCAGCAACTTTACACCAAATTTGTCAGCCTGGAGCTTCAACATCGGGACCCACCAAGGGATTGTGGGAATCTCAAAAACGATCTGCCAAAAGAAAAATAGAAAAAAAAAAGGCAAGGGTATGGGAGATGGATACGTGAGTGAATTAAACTGAGAAAAAGACAAGGAGAAGACAGAAAAAAGTAAAGAAAAATATGAACTCTTGGTGCCAGAGGTCCCAGGCAAATAAACACTTCCCAGTTCAATCCCGGCGTCTTCATCATGCTGTAAATCTGGTGAACAAATTTAAAGAGTCAAACTAGGGGTTTGTGCTTGTTTCAGTGCGTGTGTTTGTATGTCTAATATTTCCACCGTGACTGAGATTCAGGAAACGGCTCCATCTGCTACCAATGGAACCACTTCCATTAAATTTCCTCCCACATAAAGGGCATCCTAGAGAGTCCATCACTTCTGAGTCTTTATCTCTGCCCTGCTCAAAGCTTCTCTCCACCTTGCTGCTTCAGCCAGCACATATCTCCATCCATCAGATTAAAATCTATTTATGCTGAGCGCAAACATCCACCTCAGCCAGATCACCCCGGAGTAAGATAACACACTCTTCACACAGAAGTACACAGAAACAGTTTCTATCATAGATAATAATAATAAATAATGTTACAAGCAAATAGTAAGAAGAAAAATCACTGTACCGGTGGGTTGTTGAAACCTCACCTCGAGGTACACGTACTTCGATTTACAAAGTAATTCAATGTGTTTTATGTTCGTTGCGTTCAGTCGTCTTCCTCTTATCCGATACCGGGTTGCGGGGGCAACAGCCTCAGACAGGAAGCCCAAGCTTCTCTCACCCCAGCTGCATCCTCCAGCTCACTTGAAAGGATCCCGAGTCGTTCCCCAGCCAGCTGTGAGACATAGTCTCTCCAGCGGGTCCAAGGTCTGCCTCTTGGTCTCCACCCGCTGGGACATGCCCAAAAGGGGGCATCCTGACCAAATGCCCGAACCACCCCATCTGGCTTCTCTCAAACTGGAGGAGGAGCTGCTCGACACCGAGCTCCTCCCGGATGGCAGAGCTCGATGTGTTTTTATTTTTCGATCGAGTATCACAACAAAGTCAAAAAGCTTTACACATAAAATTAATGTAACAAAAACTTACAAATACACTTAAATCAGATCAGGTAATAATTAAACTCAAAAATTTAATGAAATGCATGAGTGAAATAGAAAATCATTCATCTAACGTTGGCGAAAACCTGCAAAAAGTTAATTTAGCCCAAATTTTTACCTTTAAACTCGATCAGTGACATGAAGTCAACACGGGAATCATGTACCGGTATGTAACTTAGTGGTGTCAGTTGATTAAAAAATTAATCAAATTAACTGCAGGATTTTGTAATTAATTAATTGAAGTAATCACCTTTTAATGTCATATTTGCTAAAGGTCTCCTGATAAAGAATTTGAATTCTAGGATATTAAAAAAATGTACTGTATGACTAATCAATTGAATACAGTAAGAAAAGAAGATTTTAAATCCAATTTATTATTGTTGAACAGTGCCTCATGGGGCCACGTGCATCATTTAAAAAAGTAAAACAAGGGTTGGGGTTCGTTAGGGTTCATTCTTATCTTCAACGATAGAAATTGGCCTGCAATCAGCAGCAACCCACTTTGCGATAGTATTTGTCAATTTCTCTGATGTGGATTTGCTCATTCGCTTGCCAAATTCAGCTAGCTTGGTTTGACAGAGCGAGCTCCTGGTAGCCACACTTGCAACAAAGAAATTTCCCTGAACATGTTTTACGTTTAGATGGTATGTCAGGCTGGAGTTGCTCTGGTGGTAGGAGAACTCCTTTTTGCAAAACCTACAAATTACTATGTTTTTATTTCTTGTCCCATTTCTATTATTTTTGTATAAAAACTTGCCGTTCAGTGGCCCGGCTGTCTCATCCTCCTGAGTCTTGTCCATGTCTGTTGTGTTTGACCACTACTGCCTTGTTAATTTGCCGGTGGAGGCGATGAAGCCGAGAAGACTACTGGTCCTTCAATGGGCCAAAATTCAAATGCGCAAGCACTTGCTCGCCACCTTTATTACGTCATAATTAATTGCGCTAATTTTTTTAAAATGCGGCATAATTAATTAATTGAATAACGCGTTAAAATGACAGCACCACTTTTTATAGGTGGATATTTCAAAACTTAAGACTGTTACTTTGAGTTCTACCTGACTGTAGCGTAGTGAAAGTGAAATCATTCTGTTGAAAGGTCAGTATCTCAACTTCAGGCCAGAACGCCTGCACCATTTCTCTTGTGGGAGAACTGGCCTTCGCTCATTTCAAAAATAGATTTTCATCTCATGAACTTGAGACCAATCTCAGAACAGTTTGTTGTTGACATTTTTAATCCGGCTCTGTTGAAGTGGAAGGAATGGGTGAGCAATGACAAATAAACAGCTCTTGGGATCAGAGTCCCAAACTGAAGAGGTTGTGACAGGCCCTCCTCCCTCGCGCTCTCATTCATTCACCTCCCATTGGAAAGAAAAACAGGAGGCTGAGGTTGTTGTAGGTGGCTTCACGAGCATGCAGTAGTGTTGTGACTGCAGAGTACCAACACCACCGAACAGCTGCAAATAGTTAGAAAGGAGTGTATGAAAATAAAGTCAAAATGAGCTTAAATTATTGATCAATCTACTGATTAATTTGAAAGATTTGCAATTAGAAAAAAATGTCTCTCCAAAGTATTTTAATATTTTGATCAGTACTTTTTGTCCTTGATTTTTATATGATTAGACCGAAAAACTCTGTCTTTTTATTCTTGTGATTGGATTTCTCTCAAATCATTGGAGGTATTTAAACTCTGTCCCAACTATAAGTATACTGATGAGGTTTTCAGGGTCCTGTGTCCAAAGGTCTGGATCACGAAGCTCAAAGTTTGAAATTCTTGTGAATGCATTAGAAGGGCTTTTGATGAATTGCCCACAGTGACTCAAAAGCAACTATAGATTAACTGATAGATTTGGTTGTATAGGGCAGACGGAGGCATATTGTTGTTTGTCTTATTCTTGTTACTTAAGAAGGGTTTAATGCTAGATACCCTAGCTGTTCCATTTCGCTGACTGCCGCTTCTCCTGGGCTGGGCTGAGGAGGCAACAGCCTCAAACGAAAAACCCTGGCTTCTCTCACCGCAACTGCATCCTCCAGCTTACTTAGGAGGATCCTGAGGTGTCCCTGTCTAGCTGTGAGACATTGTCTCTGGAGAGAGTCCGTCCTCCTCTGGACACTCTGACGAAATCCGTCACCAGCAAGGCGCACAGGGGGCATCCTAACCAGATACCCTAACCACCCCATCTGGCTTCTCTCGACTCAGAGGACTAACGGCTATACTCCGAGCTCCTCTCTGAAGTGCAGAGCTCTTCATTTTATTTCTGATTGAGAGCCCATCCACTCTGCTACTTTAGTAATGTAAAGTAGCATTACTTTACATGCTAAAGTAATGCTACTTTATGTCTGACTTTATGTATTTTGTAATTATGCAAGTATTGTAAGTATTATGCCAGTTGACTGCCATTAATTGTACTTCAAGGGGCAAATAAAGTTTTTCTGACCTTCTTCTTTCGGTATTTCCTTTCCGGGGTCGCTCACAGCAAGTCAGTTTCTTCCATCTAATTCTATCTTCAATGTATCCATGAACTTCCTCTTTGGTCTTCCTCTAGGTCTCTTTCCTGGTGGTTCCAAACCCAGCATCCTTCTGCCGATGTACTCTCTGTCTCTCCTCTGCACATGTCCAAACCATCTCAGTCTGGCATCTATGACTTTATCTCCAAAACCTCTAACATGTGCTGTTCTTCTGATCCTGTCCATCCTGGTCACTCCCAGAGAGACCGTCAGCATCTTCATCTCTGCTACCTCCATCTCTGTTTCCCGTCTTTTTCTTAGTGCCACAGTCTCTAAACCAAACAGCATGGCCGGTCTCACCATGGTTTTGTACAATTTCCCTTTCATTTTACCTGGAACTCTTCTATCACACATCACACCTGATACTTTTCTCCACCCGTTCCAGCCTGCCTGCACACGCTTCTTCACCTCTTTTCCACACTCTCCATTGCTGTGGACTGTTGATCCTAAGTACTTAAAATCTTCCACCTTCTTTATCTCTCCCTGTAACCTCACTTTTCCATTTGGATCCCTCTCATTTACACACATGTACTCTGTTTTACTCTGACTAATCTTCATTCCTCTTCTTTCTAGTGCAAACCTCCACCTCTCTAGCTTTTACTCCACCTCTTCCCTCCTCTCACTACAGATCACAATGTCATCTGCAAAATAAAGTTTTTCTGATTCTGATTTAATTTTTAAAAGTTATTCTCCAGACCACATAACACAGATAATTAGCGGGTGAGAACTACAGTATTGTATCTATGTGTGATTTAAAACAGCCGAATTTGCATGTTTTTAATTGTGGAAAGTAATCAGAATACCTGAAGAAAATGCAGTAATACATGGGGAGAAAATAAAATTCTTCACTGAAAAATCAGTCTCAAACTCACAACCTCCACTTATAAAACTGCAGCCATTACTTCTCCATCACTATGTTGCCCAAAGGATTAAAATATTCTAAATTTTAAAGTCCTAAATTATTTCTTTGGTAACCTAGAAAGAATGTGAGGGTGTGTTCGGACAGCAGGTTCTGGTCTGGATGGATGGATGGCTGAGCAGCAGGGCTGAAATAGCAAAGGCATTTAAACAAGTTAACTAATCAGCGCTCATTATAGACAATGTCTAGCCAGAACACAAACAGAGGCTCAACAAAGACTGAGGGTGTGTTAGCATTCAGCTACACACAACCAGATGGAAGTTTGCCTCAAATTTCTCACAAAAATGTCAGTACTTGCTGGTAAAAGCAATTAATTTGAGATTTTTTTCTACGAGTTTTAAAATGTAAATGCAACATTGATGAATTCAAGTGAAAACTTGATGTCATATTTGTACATTTTTGTGTTTCCAGATACTAAGTACTTCAGTCTGTGTGTCAACGCTTTTCATAGCATTTCCCAAACATTCACTCCTCTGTGGAGTTCGATTGAGATTTATGCACTTGTTTTTATTAGAAATATTGGTAAAATAAGAGACACGAAGGAATTTGTTGCTTGTGCATATTTACCCCAGGACTCAATTTGAAGTTCCAGCCCTATTTTTTTTTCATATTTAGAGAGGACATATCCAAAGTCTTGTTTGGATTTATTAAATCTTCCACAGATGCTCAGGGTTACTTGGTTACTTTTATGCCATCATCAAGTTTCCATTTGTGGTTTTAAGTGAAATGTATCAACTACTGGATGGTTTACTGTGTCATCTGATCCGGGCCGTCTACATCCCACTGAAGAAGGTTTTTTTTTTTTTACTGATCATTGGACTTTCATCTGGCTTCATTGTACGGTGACCCATTTTAACCTGTGCAATACTTTTCTTTTTAGCCTTCTGGATTAATGAGCATCTCTCCCTTTTAATGTATCGTATTTTTTTCAACTATTTGAATTTTTTTTTTTTGTCGAACACACTGTCACATCGCCATGATTTCCATAATGTTCAAGAAAAGTTTTCTAAGTCTCTCTGTGGCCTCGTAGCACGGCTGTTGTTAAGATAACATCGAACATTTAGAAAAGAGTTGTGTCATACCAGCTGCAACTAGTCAACAAAGACCAGCTGCAAGGAAAATACTGATGTGCCAAAGATTACGACTAAAATGCCTCTTTTATTTTTAACAACTTTAATTTGCAGGGGGAAAAAACATCTCAATTGATTTGTAGATGTCCCAAATATTATTTTAAATGATAGCTCTGCATATAAGTAAAGTATCAAAGTTGAAATCCAGTTTAAGATAGAGTTAAAAAAAAAAAACCTTTGGACATTGACATGTAAGGATGAGAAGCCGACCGTTTATTGACACAACAACCCATCCTTATCATTCCCCGATCGATATAGAGCTTCAGCCACATCCCATAGTGATTAAACAGATGCACTTTATATTCAGAAAGCTTTCTGCACTGCTCACTTTGTACACAGGCCTCATTGCGTTAATGCAACTCTCTGTCATCAGCATCGGGCCATTGGCCGCAGAGGACGTGTGCTAGATGGCGACTGATACTCAGGGGTCCATCATTGCCTTGGAAGTTGATGTAGAGGCCAGATAGCAGCCTTATCATTATCTTATCGCAGGCATCTGCTGCTAAGACGATTTTCTCAGCTCACAATCAGCTTTTTTATGCTCCCAACAGTGTCCTGTGAGAGGCCATAATGACTGCCATCATGCCATGAGGTCATTGTTCAATCGTCTGAGGGGGAACACACAAATCCACTCTGCTTAGAAACACACGCACGTATGCATCTGCAGCCGATATGCACACGGACTGTAAAAACTTTCTACCTGTTACACGTGAGAAAAGAGAGAAAAAAGAGAGGAGATGGCAGACGTTGAATGTAAACTGATGGCTCCAGTCTGCCACAGAAGCTGTTTGGATGTTATAAAGTCCCCAACAGGAGAGTGTGCACACACATGGCAGCAGGAAGTGAACATAGATTAGCTCGGTCTATACTAGTAACATTAAAATCAGATTGACATAGAAAAACACACACATAGAAGTCTCTTTATGGCTCATCCGTCTCAACTGATTATCTATTACAGGGGTGCCGGGAAGCTGTCATGGCCACTATCAAGCAAGAGGCGAAGTTCACCCTATAGAGGTCATCAGTCTGTCTAAGGGTGTCTTCTTTTGACTTTTAGTGGAACCAAGTCATTTGTTTCATAAAAATAAGAGGTCATGGGGTGTAAACACACTCTAGCTTGTAGCAGTGCTGATGGATCTCTAATTATTGAAAAAAAAACCACAGCTTTAGCACCTAGAGGTTGGTCTTAATGCACTACATTTATTCCGTTACATTTACTTGAGTAACTTCTTGAATAAAATGTACTTCTATGTGTATTTTTAATAGTTTTTACTTTTACTTGAGTAAATTTGTTAGTAAATAACTCTACTCTTACTCCATTACATTGGGCAAAAGTTGACCAATTACTTTTCTTGATTTTACGATGTTTTTCAGTACAATTAGTTTTTTCAAGAGTGCTTCCTGCTGTGGATGACTGTAAACAACGTTCCTCCAATCAAATGCAGTGGACATGGTCACATGACTCCATCTGACCTATCAGACGTGCCCATGCCCTACCTAGCAAGAAAACAAATCTCAACGGGGAAAAGTTTTTTTTGGAAAACAAGTTACTTCTAAAGCAGGTGAAAATGGAGGCAGTAAATGTCTCTCTTGAACAAGAGGACACAGCAGAAGAAAGTGAAGGGATTTTTGGTTTAAAAACTTCTGCATTTATTTCAGTTTATTTAAAATGATGGAATCTTTTTTTGTTTTTACTGATCTTTTAGCTTTATTTTGAAAATATAACTTTTGTTGTATTGTTTATATTCTTATGTCTACAAATGAATCAGATGTTACTTTTAAAGTTACTCAGTACTTGAGCAGTTTTTTTAACGCATACTTTTTATTGTTACTTGGGTAAAAAATTTTAGGTCTACCTATTACCTTTACTTGAGTAGAAATATTTTGGTGTAACTGTACTTTTATTTGAGTACATTTTTTGGCTACTCTACCCTCCTCTGTCAGCACCTAAGGAAGTTGAAAATGGCCTTGTTTTAAACAAATGTTTTATAGTGAGAAACTCAATCATTCAGGTGGGTTTTCTTCAAATGGAAGAGTTACTGTAAATAACACAGTTAAAGACCCTACATTTTATTCAATTTTACCATATTGGTAAGAAAACATATCATTGTCTTCTGTTTTATCCCGGGTTTCGTTGTAGCGGTGCCAGCGTCACGGAAGGGAAAACCAGATTTTCCCTCACACAGTCGCATCTTCTTGCCACTCCGTGAATATCCCGAGGCATTTTCAGGTTAACTGTGAAATGTAGTTCCTCTGGAGGGTCCTCCTATTTTTGTGTCCCCTCCCAGTCGGATGTGCCGGGGCAGGACAGCTTCTAACCAGTTGCACAAACCACCCCATCTGGCTCCTCTCTATGTAGGAGAGCCCCATCTCTTTTCCAAGCCCTTTCCAGATTGCAGAATTTCTAACTCTATCACTAAAAGGAAACTAAGCCACAGCAAACACCAGGTGTTTAACACCTCGATGCCCGCTCGCCCCCATCCACCGGCGTCCCAGTCCGGTCACACTGTGTCCAACCTGGCAACCCAAAACCTGGAGTCCGGAATGGGTCACACAGCCAGGCCGCAGTGGAGAACACCAAACTGGTCTCTCTGATTGTAGGTGAGAGGAGGAACCTGGGTTGACTGGTTAATTGAAAGCCACAACAACTAAACTAAGCAACTCAAGGACAACACTGTACCTAAAAACACATTTTAGGGGGAAAAATATAAACATCATTGAGAAGTGAAAAAGAAACAAAAGGAACAAAAACTGAAGCAAAACCAGCCAAACTTCACACTTAAAAGTCTTCTATTACAGTAGTTTACCTATTAATGGTGTACAATCCTATTTTATAACCACTCAACGGAAGTAATTGAGTGTGTATAAAGTGTTTAGAGTTTCTTGGAATATTAGGAAGCCTGATAAGGTACTGTAATGGGGAGATATAAGGGTTATTTATTAGGAAATCAGGGTGAAAAGAGGTTCAAAGTCAAGAAATCAATAGACAGTAGCTCTGATAACGGATCACTACTTCATGTTTGTTAAGTTTGTTCACCATCAGAGGGCACCAGAAGTGTTGTTTTCCTCCTGAACAGACCTCACAATTATGATTTTCTAAATTTATATGATTTGCACTGAAATTTTCTCTATAAAGTTTAATAGAGTAGACGGTTCTGTCCACAGCAGAGGAGGTTGTGACACCCACACACTGATTCATATTGCTTCTGAATTTGCAGATGTGTACAGTTATTATCAACCTGAACTCTGGTAGTGAACAATTAAACCAGATATGAGATAAACTCGTGAGCTATTATTTGTAACTACTATGCTGACTGAGCTGTATTCACTCGAGTGCATGGGATTTTTTTTATTCATGTCCAAGTTTTATTGGATTTGCTCGCAGTTGAAACACGGCCAGATAAAAACACTGCCATGATTTGCTTTTCTGTGCACCAGTTGCAGCATGTGCTTCCAAACAGCTTTGTTGAGCCACAGAAATTCCAGTGTTTCTTGAGGTTAATAAAACTTTTTTTTTTCTGGGAACTTTTTTCACATATTGTAACAATTTTGACCGCAAAGCCCAGATGGCGTTCAATCTTATTAAATACGATTAATTTTCCAGTCAAGAGTTGACTGGCTAGGAGGATGTTCTGGGTCCAACTATGACAGGTTGCAGTGTGTTTGGTTGGATTGGTCCTGGCATCTCATCAGACTGACTTATGTCTTACATAAAGACATGCAAACACTGTTGGCCAGGGACAAATGTGCATGTTTGGAATGAAAACAGTACAAATGGGTCCAGCTTCATGTGTGCATGTATGGTATGGTTTTTACTCTCAAGATACAGTTTAATAACTCATGGGACAGAAACACAAACAACCCGATACGCTCCAGAAAAGATGCCGATTCTGTGCAGTGGCCACTCTAACAATGTTCACTCTTTCAGTGCGTAACAGACTGAGAAAAGTTTTGATATACTCTATCATTTAAGTTTAATTTTGTAAACAGCTGTGTTCAACACTGGTACTCAGAAGGGGGTGCAGAAGGTTACAGAGAATGAGCAAAGCAAGTTGGCATGCAAGACGTAGGGTTATACACTATAAAGGTCACAAGTTTGTCATTCATTTTCTAAGCTGCTTGCCCAGCTCTGGAGCCTATCAAAAACAGCGTCAGGCAAGAGGTGGGGTACACCCTATACAGGGCACCAGTTTGTTCAAGGACCACACCACAGATAGACGATAAATCACATGCGCACTCACTATGAGGGGCAGTTTTCTAATGACCAATCTGCCTAACGTGCATGTTTCTAGAACCAAAATGTACACAAAGAAAATACACTAATTCCACACAAAAAATAGGCGTTGCCACAGATTCGGATTGTCAACCTTCTTTCACACTACAGCACTAAACAGGGGTGGATCCAGGATTTTTAAAAGAGGGCCGGGGCGTAGGCATTGACAAAGTCAGTATGGGAAGGCTGGGGGCCTTCCTCTTCCCAGAACATTTTGAAAAATAAGAGTCATTTTCCTGCATTTTGGTGGCCCATTCGCTGGCCCTGCAAGGGGATAGCTTGACTAGTCGCCTTTCCTTTCGTCTTCTTCTTTTTTTTTTTTTTGTGAACAGTAGGAACCCACCCCTTGCCCTCTGCCCTGATTCTGCCCCTGCTAACCAATACATTATCATACTGGCTGATGTAGAACAGCTTGATGTCATATTTTATCCTCAATGAATATTTTCCCCCCGTGAGGGTTAAGACAACATCAGCTAGAAGCTAAATTTATAAGAAATGACATTCTTTTGTTTTTTATTTTAATTGATTCGTGCATTTCTTTCAGGCAATGAAAACAATTAGCATTCATTTTTCAAAGGAACAGAGTGTTATTTATCCGGATCCATTTGAGCAATTATAACAGAAATAACAACTGAAAAATGCCCAAATGGGACTGGGAAAAAGAAATGTTCCTGAATCCCTTCTTCTTTTCTAATTTATCGGAAGTTAGTTCCATTGAACAATTTGCATGAGAATATTCATTCATCTTCTGAATCACTCATCACAGTTGGGATGGTGGGGGCTGGTTACAAACCAGGGGCAAGGTTGCCACACTGTTGTGGGGCACCTATAGAGACAGTCAACAATTCACGGGCTCACTCGTTTTCTTTAGGGGAAATCCTTCATGGGAAAATCACTGCGCTGCAATGCACCAGAGCGGGCAGCCACAACGGTGCTAAGGGTGGAAATAACTGGGGGATAGGTGTCTTCTCCATCGACAGTTAGGCATGAGCACTTCGCGGATGGAACTGGCAACTCTTCAGACCAAAGACAGTGGTTTTATCACTGAGATTTGCCTTTCCTTAAAAGTCCCGGTGTTCTATCGAGATCCGCGGCCCAATCGAGATCTGCGACCAGTGGCAGATCGAAGTTCCGAAAACTGACCTTAACGCTAAGTCCAATAGAAGTATGGCGGGTCGCAGATCTCGATGGTCGCAAATATCGTCAGGACACCGGTTGCAGATCTCGATGGTTAGATCATCTGGAAGGGATGGAGAGCGTTCTGGACTTGCGCAGAGGCGCAAAGTCGGAGATCTCAATGATCGCAGATCTCGTTAGGACACTGGCCACTTTTGTTTAACCCACCGAGGCTCAAACCCTGATCTTTTTTCTGTGAGTTTACAGTGCTAACCAACTGTACCAGGGTGTAGCCTACGTGAGTCCAGTCTACATGGTCCAGGAGGGAACATATAAGGACAGTGACTCCCCATCATAGCATGGCAACATAATAATTGCCATATCGCCATAACACATAATTAAATCTGCCATTTTTGCACTCACACAAGACATCGGTAAACAATAGAAAAAAGAATGCACAACTGGATTTAAGTATTTTAACTTTACACTCTTAAAGTACACTTAAATGTAATTTTGTTGTTTTCCAGCAGAATGCACTGTTTTACCTTTACGACCACAAGTTGGGGGCATGAACTCTTTTGAGTGTAGGGGGAGATCAGATTACAGCAGGTAGACCACCATGACTCATTTTCCGTAGGAATCTTTTTTTTTGGAGATCCCTTTAATGAAGTTGTGGGTGAGTAAGTAACTAAGTTGAGTAAGTAAGTTAATAAACTGTAAATGAGAGAAACTATTTTCACCTTCAGTTCATTCTCATGAATTCTCATCGTGCTTAATTTGACCTCTCAAGCAAACAAATTAGTGATTTCAAGTGGGTTATCACACTTAACAACAACTTTATTGTATTTTTTTCACGGTTTAAATAAATAAAATTTAACAAGTTTAAGGAATGCAGTGTGCGAAATGGACTATATAGCCAACAGTGCAGGTCAATGCCACCGTTAATGTGTCATTTTTTTGCCACAGTTTTGAACAGGCCCCACACAACAAGGCAGTAAGCTAAGAAATTATTGACATAATTATACTTTAAAAGAGAAATTACAGAAACCAATATGTTGTGTGACGTTATATCCATTGACGTAATCGCTTGCTGCATCATTTTAAAAGCGATATGAATTCCAATCAAAACTTTTTTCTAAATCATATAATTTAATATGGAAACTTTTGTTTTTACACCAAGTTCACTGCCAGGTTATTCAATTCAGTATTCAATTTTGTTTGTTGTCTGAAAATTATTTTTGACAACCTTAACACATGATTAATTTTCCAAACTGTTTTTATTATTCATGAGCATAAGATTAAATGCTTTTTTTTAAAACTGTCCGTGCAGAAATGAGCTTTTCTTGTGCTTTTGAAACATCGTCAGCATCTGTCTAAAAAAAACCTAATAATCGGTCGGGTCTAGTGCTGACAGATTGCAGATACAAGTAATAAAAACCCTATATTTAATGTGACCAGACCATAAGTTTGCAAATTAAACTTATATTTTGTCATTGCTTGAAATGTGTATCCAGATTGATCCAGAGATTCAAACCCCATTTAGATCCACAAAAACTGTTGTAGGTAGTTTGAACACTGGACAATTTAAAATTTCCGCGCCTCCAAATCCGAGATCATGGTCCTCACCCAGAAACGGGTGGAATGCCCCCTGCGGGTCAGAGACAGGGCCTTGCCCTAAATGGAGGAGTTTAAGTATCTCGGGGTCTTGTTCACGAGTGGGGGAAGGATGTAGCGGGAGATCGACAGGCGGATCGGTGTGGCTCAGCAATAACTAGGACGCTGCATCGGTCTGTCGTGGTAAAGACAGAGCTGAGCCGAAAAGCAAAGCTCCCAATTTACAAGTCGATCTACGTTCCAACCGTCACCCATGATCACCAGCTGTCGGTGGTGACCGAAAGAATGAGGTCGCGGACACAAGCGGCCAAAATGAGCTTCCTCCGCAAGGTGGCTGGGCTCTCAATCAGAGATCGGGTGAGGAGCTCTGCCATCCGTGAGGAGCTCGGTGTTGAGCCGCTCCTTCTCCAGGTCAAGAGGAGCCAGATGGGGTGGTTTGGGCATCTGGTTAGGATGTCCCCTGAGCGCCTCGCTGGTGAGGCGTTTCGGGCACGCCCCACCAGGAGGAGTCCGAGAGGCAGACCCCGGAGCCGCTGGAGACACTATGTCTCACAGCTGCCCGGGGAAAGACTCGGGATCCTTCCGAGTGAGCTGGAGGATGCAACCGGGGTGAAAGAAGCATGGGCTACCCGTCTGAGACTGTTGCCCTCGTGACCCGGCCCCAGATGAGCGGAAGATGACGGAACAGAACCCCGTCTCAATTTATCGTCATCTTTCTTCTGTTGAACAAACTTTGCAAATGGCTTTGTTGTAAATGATTGAATGCTTTAAATAAGATGACCAGTTTAATATAGTTTAGGTTGAAGAAAAAATCTTTTGAAAAATTGTATTATTTCATTTGCAAAGACACTGAATTCATCAGAGGGTCGCAGTGGGTGGTGGAGCCAATCCTGACAAGTTAGCACGCAAGAGGGAACACTCTGCATAGGTCACCAGTCTATCTCAGGGCCGCTCACAAATCACACACAAAAAACTATGTACAACTTGAACCAATCAAAGAAATAACACATTCAGATGTTTTGGTGCATAATTTTTTAAGAAACCACCTTGCATAGGGCAAAACCTTGTAAGTAAAAGAAATAAATCCCTCATATTTACAGATAAGAGTTGTTGATGTTGCCGAGAGCCAAGATTGTCAACTAAATCACCTATTGATAGGGTTTTAGGATGAGCTCCAAATAAAACAATCTTCTTCTTGGCTGGAACGCATCTTAGGCTTTATTGTGAGCAAAGGTCTGCAGCAGCTGGCACTGAGAGGTCCAGAGCTGGAATAATCTTATCTAACATCAGCTATAAATATTTGACAGAGAGGGGAGAGATGAGGAGGGAGGAAATAAAGAGGACAGGCTGAAAGCCATGAAGCTGGTCAGACTGGAAAGCAAGCAGCGTGACTCTGGGACCTCCTGAAAGTTCAGCGACAACTGTGTCTGGGACGTCTTTAGCAAATTAAAAGTCATTTACTGCTCAGGATTTGCTGGTCTCTTTAAAGTGGGAGCAGATTCAAATGCATTTCGTAGACATGTTTTCACTCCTTGGCCGACCAGTCCAACTTACAGCACATGCTGTACTTCCTTTACGCTCGATGTTCCTCATCATGATCCCAACCTCATTCTTCTGTATGGAAACACAGGTGGTACCACAAATAAACACTGTAAAACAGTCTGGACAGCTTTTATATTTGTACAGCACTCTCATAACACTCCTAATCAAAGGAAACAACCGCCAAAACACATTTCAGGTGGTCCAAGGGAATGTGTGTGTGTATGTGTGTGGGTGGATGAGGATGGGTGGAGGGGTTTACTCTATTCTTATATCCAACGACGTCAGATTTTCTTTAATTCATTCCACATTACCTAGTGACTTGTTGTGTTTTACTTCCCAGCACATGATCCAAACCTTCTCACAAGTGGAGATTATAGGAAGAGTGGAAAAACAAAACTAATTACTCAAAGTATTTCAACCAGCCAATGCTGCTTAAAATGTAATTACAAGGGTTTAGAGCTCTGGCTGAGGCTGGCGTTGCTGCAAATCTCACACTGCAGACTCGGACCATATATAAAACTTGACTTGCTTGAAATGACACCAGGAGGGAAAGATCTCATTGTGAATGTGTGTGTGTAAGTGTGTGTGAGTGTGTGTTTCCTGCTCGACACTTCAGCTAAATTCAGCTAGACATGTCATAATTTTGTTCTCCTAACACACAGTAAGTGATACAAAACTCTCTCATGTAATAAATTCATGCTATCAAATATAATTCTCTTGTGTTTATTGATCCTCTAGCATCGTAAAGAGCTGGCGTATATCATGTCATGTCGTTTGCTTTTTTTTGTTTTACAAGTTCTTGTGTTATGCCAGTGAGCCTGTAAACATTCATAAAACCAACAAAAGTTCACTTAAAACCTAATGAAATTCTTTATACCTTTCAAAAGTCTTGTTTAAAACAGTGCAACACAGGTAGCAGAGTTTTACAAGGACATCTCGTCATTTAATCACCAATTAACTACTGTAAACTGTTATCTTTGGGTGGATGCACCTTTGAACGCTATCACAGGTGAAGAGACGCACACAAAGGGTGGTAAAGCCATAAAATAAGGGTAGCTATTTGACAAAAGCCAGATAGCAGTTTGTATGAGGCAGAGGTGAAGGCTAGGCTCTGGAGAAGCTGATAAGAGGAGCTCATCTTTCCTCACAGCGATGGCAGTTTAAAGGGAGCTCTCTTTAAACTTTAGCTTATCTGTGGAGTTGTTCTCGTTTTCCACCCATAAAAAGCTCAACGCGTTACATGGATGGAGAAACTAATCATAATCTGATGACAACAAAATATAATTGTAAAAAAAAAAGAGCGTAAGCTAGATCTTGTTTAACGCAGCTATTCGTTAACTGAATGCTTTTTAGAAAAATGTTGAATTCAAAGAAGGGGTTTCAAGCAAACTTTTTAAAAGTTTCTACCATGCCTGAACAAAAACAAACAAAACATACTTGAAGTGGTTTTCTATTTCATTCTTGCATGTTTGAAAAATTTTCTCCTGTCCCGAATTCGGATGCTATTTGAATACCAAGTTGTTCTTGGCCACGCCTTTTGTTTTTCATCATGCTCACATTTTAAAGCAAGCAGTGTGTTTTAGTGCAGCTAGGTCTTTCTCCTCAACAGGGAGAGACATTTTCTGTAAATATACCAAAATAAATACATGCACAAGTGTTGCTAACTTTATGTACTTCAAACTGAATTCACTGCCTCTTTTCTTCAGTGCCACTGTCTCTAGACCAAAGAGCATGGCCGGTCTCACCACGGTTTTGTACACTTTCCCTTTCATTTTAGCTGAAACTCTTCTGTCACACATCACACCTGATAGTTTTCTCCACCCGTTCCAGGCTGCCTGCACACGCTTCTTCACCTCTTTTCCACACTCTCCATTGCTCTGGACTGTTGATCCTAAGTAAAAATCTTCTACCTTCTCGATCTCTTCTCCCTGCAACCTCTCTTTTCCTTTCTTCAATTAGTACCTCTGCAAATATTGTCGTACTCTATCTAATTTTCACATATTGATTGGTAAGGATTCTCCTCAGTACAAAAAAAACAGAAAAAGTAACGTAGCTTTTTATTTAATTCAGACCTTCCAGCTTATACAACATGACAATAAATAGCCAATGATAAACTACTGTTTATGTCCTGACAATAAAAGAGGGGTGTGTTTCCTTTGCTTTCTTTACGACTTGTCCTCTGTAGTCTTTCTATCATTTTCCTGTTTTGAAAGACTGTCCATACAAAGAGTCAAATCCAATTGTTTGGAAGAAAAATCCAAACACGAGCCACTGCGTTTTGCATGCGTTATGATCTGAATGTATAGTAATAAAAACGACAGCTTCTGTTTCATCCACGAGTCACAATCCCATGTGCTCTATATGTGTTTTTGATTTGCTTAACATTTGAATTTGTACTTCCATTAGGTTTGCATCTTCTCCAATTAGTTTTCTAAATAAAACCTAAACGTTTCAACTGAGACTCTTTATATAAACCATTTGCTATCATCTTCAACTTGGCCGCATGTGTTAGATTAATCAAGAGAAATCAGAAAGGAAGTTTGTTATAATTTATTGGAATCGACACAGAAACAAATGGCTTTCATTCAGTCAGCTCCTGTCTTCGCTGTGATGACACACACAAGAGAAAATGTTCCTAAAGCAACAAAAAATCTGTATTGATGTGTCACACTAGTGCTAGAAATGCATTAAAAACTTGTGTAAATACGCCAACTCCTTCAGCAGCCTCAGGAGTGCAGAACAAGACTTCTTCCTGGAGATTGTAAATGGGGTTTTGGAGAAGATGAAGAACACAGGCTGGCTATTTGGAGGTGATTTAATACAACTAGCATTTAGAACAACAAAGCACAGACAAACGCAGCCACTTGGACGGTGCTTCAAAGACTTGTGAGTTAAACACTTGCAGAGAGACATTCTTTGGAATCATGATCATTCAAAATAGCGGGAAAGAAGAATTAGGGAGGAAGTTGAGAGGGAGGAGGGCAAAAAGAGGAGAGGAAGAGTAAGCCAAACACACACAACAGTCCATCTGATGACACCAGAGCTACATGAAAGAGTTTTAAAAGGTTTCAATGTGATCTGCTGGGGTCCTCTCCTCATTCTGACTTCTCAGCAGACTCTGTGACATTCTATTATTCCACTTTGAATTGATAATAATTCAAACCAGGTCAGTTTGTGTCCGGTGGCATCAAGCAACTTGATAAAAAGTGCAAATCTGCTGACTCGGCAGCAACAAAAGCCCCCATCTCCAGCCAGAAATCCTCTCTGTCTCTCATCAGGTGGCTCGATTTAGTTCCTGTAGCAAAAATCTAAGACTCTGGCAATGTGTTTGAAGGCCCGCTGGATCAGCACCACTGGAACCGAGATCTAAGAGTCTGTACACAATTTAATGTGAAATAATAAACTTCCTCAAAGTATCATTTCTGTAAGTCAGCGCCAATGTTGCATGTGGTTTACGAAGGCTTTTGTTTAAAAAAATTAGTGGCAGATTTTTGGGGACATGTCATTATTAAAAGCAGATCAAAAATATCTGCAGCTCTGTTTGCTGAAACCGTACTGAGTTACAGTCACACCTTGGACCATGCATCAAACCAGCTGTGTTTTCTTTGATTGCATTACACAAAGAAAAAAAACACCACGGAGACAGATTAGAGGGCTTGGATAAAATCATTCTTGGTTAAAAAAAAAAAGGAAGAAAGAAATCCCAAGAGAAGCAGTAGAGAGAAAAAACAAAGAAACATTTGCATTTGCTTTATTTCGACTTAAAGAAGAGGACACTTGACATGACTTATTTTCTTGTAATTCAATCTAGATCCTAAACACTACTGCAACGAATCCCTCCTCCCCTTATAATTATTTTACCAATTCCATTTGCTTACATTCTCGGTGATTAATCAAAGTTAAGAAAAGCCAACCATCAACTGGGACATGTTTCGCATTTCCTCCTGCTGGTGGAGGATCCGTCTCGGCTCGGGCTGCTTGGCCTTATTACAAGTTAATTGAAACCTTGTTTAGAAATACCAAGGTCAACATTTCCAGCCATGTTATCCCAATTAGTCTGCAATGAATCCTTTTAAACAGGGGGTATAGAGTGGCTGACCCAATGTGCTACTTGAATTCCCAGTGGGACACCCACATACAGAGCCTGGGAATGAGACAGAGGGTGGCTAGAAGGAGAGACACCAGGAAGAGAAGGATAGCTGGTCATACTGTTAATGCATTTTCTTTTATATCCCCAGTTTGACTCATCCCATTCATCCACTCCCTGTTTTCTTTGATATTTTTCTTTTCTGCTTGTGGGCCTGAATGGGTTTAGCAATTTGACCAAAGTTTTTGGCAAATCAACTTGTGAAAGGACAGGATAATGTGGAATATGTAGAAATCATGCTTTAATTTCAGTTTATTTAAAACCCTTTTTGTACCTCAAATTCGAAACCTCCCCTCATTCTCACTTTCATGTCTGGATGAAGCTCATTTATTAAAAGGAAAAGTTAGTTATGAAACTGCAACACAAATGTATATTAGAGAAGTTATTTTGGTTTCCAGTGGTGATAATTTTTTATTAATGATTCATAAATCTCTCTTTCATGATCTCTCTTTCATGATCTCTCTTTCATGATCTCTCTTTCATGATCTCTCTTTCATGTGGATCCCCACGAGGTTTCTCATTTTTTTCCACACTGATGGGTTTTTTAGTAGTTTTTCCTCACCATGAAGGAGTTTGGTCTAGAAACAGTAGCACTGAAGAAAAGACAGGAAGCAGAGATGGAGGTAGCAGAGATGAAGATGCTGAGGATCTCTCTGGGAGTGACCAGGATGGACAGGATCAGAGGAACAGCACATGTTAGAGGTTTTGGAGATAAAGTCAGAGAGGCCATACTGAGATGGTTTGGGCATGTACAGGAGAGAGAGAGAGTACATAGGAAGAAGGATGCTGGATTTGGAACCACCAGGAAAGAGGACTAGAGGAAGACCAAAGATGTTGTTCATGGATACAGTGAAGGAAGACATGAAGATAGTTGGTGTGACCAAAGAGGATACAGCAGATAGGGTTAGATGGAAGAAACTGACTTGCTGTGGCGACCCCTAAAGGGAAATGCCGAAAGCATAAGAAGAAGGAGAGTCTAAGGGCATAAATGTGCTAGTCTTGTTTAGTTAGCATTTGTTAGTTATTTTTCTTGCTGTGCAGTTGTGTTAATACATTCCTCTTTTTCTTGTGAAGCCCATTGAGACGGAAATTCTGTGATTTTGGGCTATACAAATAAAATTGAATTGAACTGAATAAATGGATGAATATAGTATCCGGTTGTGTGAGGTTGCGGACACACACGCAAGACAGTTTGCAGTTTTAAACAAGAAACAGATTTATTTTCGAAACAAACTCAAATATATCCAATAGCAAAGTCACTCCAGCAGGTCACAAAACATTATAAATAACCGAAACTGAGGAAGACCTGTAGGTTAGTGTTTGGCACAAGGATGACACGGGCGACAACCTGGCGATGAGTGAAGAACAAGACACAGATTAAATATAGACGGGAAGATGCATGTGAGATACATTAGGAAGGAACAGCAAAGGGAGACCACGAGGAGGGAAGGCAAGACACCTGGAATGAGAGGGAAGTCAGTATTTCAAGATTAAATTGGAATCGAACAACAAAAACAACCGGTAAAGACATGAAGTTTTCGACAGTTTTGGACAATGAGAATCCCCCCTTCTCCCGTTCACTCGGCTCATGAGGGGCGGGAGAGCGTTACCTTAAGAGAGGGATCAAGCATGAGCAGAGCATGTGCATGAAAATTGTTCCTGCTAATCTTGAATGCGGTCTTGGTGAGAACAAAATTTACGGCCAAGAACAAGCTGGCCATTGTATCAAGCCATTGTATTCAAGATTGTATCCAATCTTTAATGGGAGAGCTAGATAATTACTCAAACTGAAAGTAAATAGATAACTACTTCTATGTTTTTTGATGTGGTAATGTCGGTAACCACCGAAAAGTTGATTTATCATCAAACCCCTCTTTTAAACAGTAACTCACTTCAAAATGTTGTTATTTTGCCATCAAGCTGTGTAAATGAAACTCTATGTCAGGATCCCCTCGCCTGCCACCTGCGGGAGCCCTGGGCCTTCCCTTAACACCCTGATTGAAACACCTGTGGGTGATTATTCTGATGCCACACACCTGAGGACCCTGCTGTCTATTTAAGGGCAATCACCCCAGACCTCTGCGTTGGGTCATTGTCTTCCTTCCCAGCCACATCCTCCTCACTGCCTGACCAAGTTTATTTTTGAACTCTATAATTTTGGACTTGAAGAAATCCCTTTGAATTAATCCTATGTTTTTCCCTTACAGACTTGCCTGACCTCTGTTAATGAATCCCGTTTTTGTCCTGCATTTGGGTCCTCCTTCCACATCACAACACTTTAAGGGGCTGTAAACTTGGTTGGTTAGATTAACTCTAAATTGCAACGGAATGATTAGAAAAAAAAAAAAACATTTCCCGCTCGGAATTTTCCCAGGAATCACGCTATTAAAAAACAAATTGGTAAGTCTGATTTTTCTATACCACCTGATTGCTCTCACAAATAATTTATTCAATGCTGCTGCTGGAAGTTTTCTGAAAAAATCTTTCAGAAAAAAAGTTGCTAAATTTCTAAGTGTCATAAGTTTATGGGAACTGAAGCCAGCAATGTGTCATACATGGTGTCTTTGAGAGTTTTAGTCCATCCATGGGCGCTATCAACATTTTATCACTAGAGAGAATAAAAGTAATCTTCAAATTCAGTTGGTCTTAATGAAAACCATCATCATCCCAACCGACATATGGAGCCAAGCAGGTTTCTGACAGACACTCCATTTTCCTTAAACTTTAAATGCATGACATGCATTATATGTGATGTCATGCTGCATTCGTTTCAGATTAGATGATAAAACGTCAAACCTATGGCTAAAAACTTTTGATAGATGTTTGATTTTCTTTTTTTCACTTTAATCAGCTGTACTTCCATTAAGTGGAGCTCAAATTACACAGCGCATCAGGCTGATCTAGTTTTATGCTTCACCTTTTTCACATTAATGGAAAGAGCTAAAAGACAAGAGAGCCAGAGCAGCTATAAATGTGCGAGGTAGGGTGGAACGAAGATGAGAGGATAAAAGATGACTACATCGCAAAGAAAAAAAAAAATCAACCTACATGTTTCACACCAAATGCATTTGATAAATAGTTATAATAGTGATCTTCAAGTCACTTAATCGGAAGTACTTTATTGAAACCTCACGTGGAATAAGAATCCTGCAACTCATTGTTAGTCCGGTTTTAACAGAGGGGGCAGCAGAAAAAGTGGGGGAAATCCACACTTCCCTCTTTTCAGGCATATCTTTCAACTCATCCAGGGAAATTCCAAGCAGTTCCCAAGTCAGTTTGTCCTGGCTCATCCCCGGGGCTTCCCCCTAGTGAAACGTACCTGGAACATCTCCCCAGCAAGCTGTCCAGGAGGCATACGGACCAAATTTCCCATTTTCTGGTTCATCCATATGTGGAGAAGTAGAGGCTTCCCTGTGATCTCCTTCTGGGTCGTAGAGTTCGGTAGTGAAAAGTCCAGCCACCTTTCAGAGGAAGTTCTTTTCAACTGCCTTTAATTGCGATCTTGTTCTTTCCTCGTCCACCGACCAATGGTGACTGTAGGTAAGGGCAGGATTGTAGAACTAATGGCAGGTCAAGAGCTATGCTCTTTGGTTCAACTCTCTCTTCACCATAACGGATTGATGAAACATCTTAATTGTTGTGGACCCTGCAGCAATCCACCTGTGGATCTACCACGTCATCTTTTTCCCACTCCTGAACAAGAACCCGAGTTAGTTTTAAATTACTACCGTCGAATGTGAGTGTGGTAGCATTAGACTTTTTCAAACGAAGCCAATTCCAATGTTGAATTGTTGAAGCTAGAAAGCTAGCGAGCTTTTTAAAAAGCTAGCTGCCAGTGGAGAGTGGCAAACTGCCAATTCAGCTGACTTATGGTCAAAATTCTTGTTGTTGCTGAGTAAGATCCGGTTGAATTTCCCTTACTTTGTTTACACAATTCAATCAAGTATTGTCTTGTATCATTATGACAATAAAGTTATGAGATGAAAATCTACCCAAGCCGACACGGTGGTACAGTTGTTTAGCAAAGTGGCCTCACAGCAAGAAGACCACGAACAGGTGAGACGAGACTTAGATCACTGGCCTTTCTGTGTGAAATTAGCATGTTATCCCCATGTATGCGTGGGTTTTTTCCGAGTACTCCGGTTTCCTCCCAATCTCCAAAAACATGCATGTTAGGTTGATTAGCCGCTACAAAATTTCTCCTAGGAACAAGTGTGTGTCAATGGTTGTGTGTGGCTCTGCACCAGAATGGTGACCAGGTGATGTTCGGGTTGTGTCTATTGCCTTAAATCAGCCGGGATAAGCTTCCCCTCCCACCCTAACCCCGTTACAGATGGACATTTCAGAAGACAAAACAATATCAAGTGTGTCCAATGGTAATGTATGAGTGGAAGCCATCTGGTCTTTTTTTTTTTTTATCTTCAAAAAGTTATGTTTATGGCTACCATTTACACATGCTCACGGAGGTCATATCAACAGAAACATATTGACAGAGTTTGTATAAGATGTAAAAAAATAAAGTATTGCAGGGCAAAAAGGCATTTTAGCTGGCTCTTGATGCTTATTCAGGCACCAAATTTTGGGAAAACACAGGTCTGCCCTGTAAAATAATTATAATCATGAGGGTAAATTCATAGTAATTTAGCAAATGGTTGTGCTAGGACCTCTTCTGGCTTTCCATGTGTAGATGTAGGCTATCTGAAGCAATGGGAGCAGCAAAAAGGACCCCTGGGAGTGTTTCACACTGTGGCAACAACACCAGACTTATTATTTTAGACCCATTTAGAAGGGTAAAAGGGTTGGGATACAGTTTGCTGTAAATACAAGTTAAAATTCCTTTGTAATTTGTTTTATTTGGCAATTAATATGATATAGAAGTATTCGTTAATCAATCACATGTAATACCTGGGTTGGTCCGCATCTCAAAATACAAGCTGAAAGGATTGTAGAATTATATTCTTGAGGGTTCCAAAAGCCTTGCCTACACATTTCTTCTTTTTCAAATGAAACCATCTGTTTTGCATCATGTGAAACTGTAATATAACTACATTATCAAGGTTTTAAAAATGTTCGATCCCTTCAAATTCTTTTCCAAATTGTAACGTTTTGCATTAAGGGTATCTGTCACAAAAGTGGTATTACACAAATATGACATGTTCAAAAATGCTTTTAAGGAAGTCAGAGGGAGGTTTTACACACAGACAGGCATGCCAGAAGATCCAATCCCTCATCTGACTTAATATTTTCCCAGGATTTTTTGACTTTTCATCGTTGCTTCCACTTATTGTTCATCAGGATTGGGCAACGAAAAATATGTTTATGATTTAAAAGAACAGTCATGACTCGAGGTTACTTCTAATGCATGCGAAACATACGTGGTTGAAAACACATTAACCAGCTAACAAAAGACGTTTATGCAACTGTGTCAGAATTGTGTTTCAACATACATCTGATTATTAGACCTAATGTGACCAAAGTTTGACCATTTTAGAAAAAAAAAATATAACCACGTTTGAGAACAGATTGCACACAGTCAAGTTTCAACACCTCCGTCTTTTAAACATCATGTTGGCACGAGACGAAGGATGAAAAAGTCACCAGGAGTCATTAAGTCTTACCCTTTGGGATCGTTGTTCTCAAGTTCATTCACTTAACAACAAGGCTGCCATCTCTGGAGGAATGCCACTCACTAAAAGGAGCTGGATTCAGAAAAGAGAATTGTATTTATCCAATGGGTTACTTTCATCACTAATACATTAATCTTACTCATGGAGAATACCCGAACACAAGTAGGGTGCAGGCAGAAAGGCAATGAGCTGCAGATGCCATGATGACATTATGTGTGTTAGTAGGACTGTTAAAGTCTGAAAGCTGTATGAAGTCAGCCACATTCCTGCATTGACGAAGCCCACTAATCTCCTCGCATGCTGTAATGACACAGAGTGCAAACACTCCTGATGCTTGATTACGACTCAGAAAAGGTTTCTGCATCTGGAAAAGAGGAGCACAATCATTTCTTCAGAAAAAGAAAAATATTGGTTAAATCTTTCCGGACATTTTTCTTTTATTCTGATTGCAATATTTTTCAAAGAAGATAGTTTGTCTGATATCATGTGCCGTTAGTCACCACTACCAACATGTTTGTAGGGGGAACTATGACAACACAAACATGTGGCCGATTAACTCTCATCTGCCTTCAGACACATGCGGACTTCAGACATCGTCTCAAGTTTTATTATATTTGGAATGACATGTGAATTTAATTTATCAAAAGTGATTTATTTCATACGAATGCATTCATTCAAAAGCACATCAATATTTTCCCTGTGATCTTTCCTTCTGTGTATCTCCAAGTTTTAAAAAATCAACCTTTTGCCTTGTTTTTAGATGACTTCATCGTGATAAATGAAATCTTTTTAAAGAAAAGTGTGAAGAAAAATGGGGGTGAGCGGGTATGAGCTTAATGAACTATATCACTGCAGACTAAGTCTCGAAAACTAAATATTTTCACAGAAATTCTTCTTCAATTGAGCAAAACCAGAAGCTTCCATCATGACCGAGACACAACAACAGGCGCAAGGAGCCACGATAGGTAAAAAGAATGAAAGTTAGCCATTCCAGCAGCAATCAATATCAACAAGTTTCTGAGTAATAGCATGGAATTACAACCAGGCAGTAATGCGGAGCTCTCTACTGTGGTTTCACAGCTTCCAAAAACATAAGCAGTGTCATTACCTCGCCCATAAGCCAGGCACGGTGAGCACCACGGCCGGTCCTCTCACTGCAATTCCACTCCAAATACACAGATCACTGTGCAAGGTTAAGAAAGCAGGGCTTGTGTATTTTGGCAGATGGGGTGTATTCTGAAAGAGCAACAAATCTGCTATATTTAGTTTTTTCGGAGCAAAGGGAACCAAGGTTTTAGTCGGTGGATTAAAAAAAAAAAAGAATGACAAAATCCAGTATGACAGAATTGATACACAAAATATACACCACCTGCCTAAAGGAATACTAGAAAAAAATGTCTCTAAAATTAAATAAATTTTGTTTTTACAAGATAACATCTTTGGGGTCTAGTTTCAGAGTTCAGAAGATAGCTGATCTCTTCTTTTTGTTTCCACTGATGGTAGTGCAGCTCATCCCAACATCCTGCCAGACTGCATCAAACTCCAAGCTGACATTTTTTGTTCCAGCACGGAGCTCTGTGCAGCGTTAGCCCCGGCAGATTTACAACCGCGCTTTAAAACGGCAACTGGCTGCACAAGAGAAAAGGTAATCTTGTTTACATTCAATCTGCTATTTCCTCTCCTCTCCAAAACCTTGAGAGACCAAAGTCATGTAATACTTGTATTAAAAATAAGTGTAGCAGAAATGGGCCTACTGGCAGCGATCAGCAAGGAGCTTTTGTGAGTGAGCCAAAAGGACCCGGGGCGAAAAGCAATCGATACGCCCAATATTCCTGCACGTACTCTTGAATAACAATAACCCACATTTAGGCCATACACCACGAGCCTACAACCTGCTCCAGAGAAAACAGGGGGGATTACTCGGTGTGTCTATGTCAATTGAAGCGGAGGTGCTGAATATTATGAAATGTAATGTTTCCCTGTGTGATGGGTGTGTGAACTGAAGAGTGTGTGTCCTAATATGAGGTAAAGAAAATATAATAACAAGATTCATTTCATTTCACTGCAGGAACAAGTCAGACATTCAGCAGATCTGTTGCAACACCTCAGGGTGACAACTTCTGATGTTGGTTGCATGATTGTTACGGGCACTTGATGATTATATTAAGATAGACAGTAGTGGTTAAACTCAGCTCAAGTTAGATTCAACAAATCGTTCTTTCTGTAAATCAAGATGACACAAAACGTATTGTTTTGGAATGAACCTTTGGGGTTTTTTTGGTTTCTGGAGCAGTAGCTTGAGCATGAAGTCCAAATTTCCCTTTTCTCAGCCAATTCTTGCTTGTGATAAAGAGTCCCAAGGGTTTCCAAACCAGTGTGCTTATTTGCGGAGATGGTCCAGCAAACCGTTCATGGAATGCAACAAAGTACGTTTGTCCAGTTTATTTACTGCTGCTTAAAGCTGCACTGAATGATCCAGCACTTGCACCTAACGGTGTCGGCACTCACATCAAATTGAGGACAAACAACATGAACCTGCCAAGCCGAGAAAATGAAGTCATTAACCTTTGCATGGTATTTATCTCTAAAATTAAAGTCCACCTTTACCTGCTTCTGTTGCATACCAACGACTGTTTAATACAGCAACCAGGTGAACCCTCACTTCAAAATCTTTAAAAATAAACTGACATTGAAGTTTAACCACAAACATATCAGAAGAATTTAGATTGAAAAATGTCTGATTGGTCTTCTAAGATTTAACCTGCATCAAATCCTTTTTTAGTGAGAGCTGTAATTGTACAATACAATATTTCAATCAGTTAACTGTCAGAGGATCTGGGGTCAGAATAGAACACATTTTCCTATTTCTCCAATATTGCAGTTCGTTATTCTAATAGTCACATTTTGAAAAAGTGACCAAACTGCTGCTAAAAGCAAATAAGCAGCATGATTGCAATTTTTTTTTTACTTAGGATCAATAGTCCAGCGCAATGGAGAGTGTGGAAAAGAGGTGAAGAA
Organism: Neostethus bicornis; assembly: GCA_902685375.1. Classification (NCBI taxonomy): domain Eukaryota; kingdom Metazoa; phylum Chordata; class Actinopteri; order Atheriniformes; family Phallostethidae; genus Neostethus; species Neostethus bicornis. The sequence goes on from LR738541.1 coordinate 35,913,943, forward strand.
GCGTGTGCAGGCAGCCTAGAACGGGTGGAGAAAAGTATCAAGTGTGATGTGTGAAAGACAAGTTTCAGCTAAAATGAAAGGATAAGTGTACAAAATCGTGGTGAGACCGGCCATACTGTTTGTTCTAGAGACAGTAGCACTGAGGAAAAGACAGGAAACAGAGATGGAGGTAGCAGAGATGAAGATGCTGAGGATCTCTCTGGTAGTGACCAGGATGGACAGGATCAGAAGAACAGCCCATGTTAGAGGTTTTGGGATAAAGTCTGACAGGCCAGACTGAGATGGTTTGGACATGTGCAGAGGAGAGAGAGGGAGTACATAGGAAGAAGGATGCTGGATTTGGAACCACCAGGAAAGAGGACTAGAGGAAGACCAAAGAGGAGGTTCATGGATACTGTGAAGGAAGACATGAAGATAGTTGGTGTGACCGAAGAGGATACAGCAGATAGGGTTAGATGGAAGAAACTGACTTGCTGTGGTGACCCCCATAGGGAAATGCCGCAAGAAGAAGAAGATTTCAGATTTTTTTTCTAAACGAGTTTGAGTTCTAAAAATAGGAAGTTTTAATCAACTGGAATGTTGACTTAATCTAAATGTCTGAGTTGATCTTAAACATGCTCGACATCTGAAGATTCGAACACAGATGAGACAAAATACTGTTTTTTCAAATGCAGTCATAGAACGTTATTTTTTATTTGTGTGTGTGTGTTTTCCCTCTTATTGCCAGTAGTCCTAGGGATGTCTTAGGCCCACTGGGAATCCAACCAGGTTCTCCCGATCAAAATACGGTATCTCTACCACTAAGCCAACGCCCCCTGGGACCAGAACATCCTTTTTTACAGTGTTTTTGGTGATTTAGGGACGTTTCCAAGTTTTGACGTTTTTTTAGATACAAAAAAAAATTATATTTGTCTGCAAGTCTTCAGTTGTTTAGAAAAAAGTTCAATATTTCTCTACAGACACCTGCAGCCACAGGTAGTATTTGTATATAAAACTCCACCCATACTGTACCTTGGAGACAACAAGCAGCCAACAGCACAGCAAACAGCCCTCTGGTGTGCTGTGGAACAGGCAGCTGAACCAGTCGGACCATAAAGGGTGAGTTAGAAATGACCCTCTCATCTCATTGTGAGAGCAACCTGGCAGTGTGAGGAGCGTAGAGAGGACAGATGGAGGGGAAGTCGTGTCAGACCCAGTTCCTAACCAGCTGTAACTAACTATAAATGAAAACTATGGCAGGGAGTGAACCTCCCTCAGGTGCCATATTCCTTTGATTTGACCAGGTCTGCTTACTTTTGCTCAGAATACCAAAACTCCCTTTCCTCTAATCAGAGACGGTTGCTGGTTTTGTAGAAGTTCTGTTGCCTCAGCAGCACTTTAACAACGAAGGCACGTCCACACAGAGGGTATTCACATGCACACATACACAGCAGCTTGAAGCCAAAGCAGCTGTGTTACACACAAGGAAAAGGTAAGTTGAGTAGAAGTTCAGAACATAAATTATGATTTTGCATAAAAAGAAATCAAATAAAAACACAAAGCTGATCATGAAAGAAACAAATGAAAGGAAATAGGGATCAAATCAGGAAGAAAAGCCCAGAGAAGTACGTTCTTTTTTACGGAAACTAAGTTTCAAACTGAAACCATGCAATCACCACATTAAAGGGTTCCCATTCTTTAGACAACCGCCGGTATGTGCTATGAATGCCAGGGCAATGTTTTCCATTTGATTTCTCTGTTTTTTCAGTTGATCTGGTAAATTAACTTACAACAGGCTGAACACAAGATGCAGGCTGGAAAGGAGCATAGCAGCAAATTGCATTTATCAAAAACACTCAGTGGAACTGTTTACTTTATGTGATCTAATAAAAAAAAGCCTCATGCTGGGAGTGTTTTACTGATTGCAAATGCATAGAAGGAAAGAGTATGTCAAAGGCATGGCCTCTCCAACCACATGAAGAAAGAGCCACATTTAAATTCCATCACCTTCATTTGTTGATCACTTCATCTTATTCATCTGGGCACTTTTTCCCATGCCGGCTGGAGTGATGAGTCTGGTTGCTCATAGTAGCTGCGGCATTCTTTACTGATAACTCAGCTAATAAAACTGCAGGTCATTTCCTCGCAGATCATTTATTACAGCTACATTTACACAAAAGCAACCATTGATTCCAGAATTAAAAAATGTATATATGCTTTTCAAGTACAGAAATATTTTCTGGTCTCTTACCACAAGTTTACAGAATCCTGCTGGGATGACAAGTTGTGAGGCAAAACTAAAGTTTGGAAAGAAACACCATTGCTATTTCGATTATCTATGAACGGAAGTGTCAGGGTTTTAGGGATGGTGGAGGAAGGAGGACCCAATTGCAGGACTTCAAACCAAGGTTTATTAACTTAATTCAGGAAAGTCTGTAAAGCAAGAAGCACAGGTTTAACTCAAGGTTTCAAAAGTCCAAATAATAACAAAGTTCAAACATGATCAGGCAATCAGGTTGACCTGGCTGAAAGGGATAGTAAGACCGAACAGGGAAGACTGGGGTGATTCCCCTTAAATAGATGGCAGGGTGCACAGATGAGTAGAATCAGGAATCATCCTCAGGTGATCCTAATCAGGTTGATTAGGAATATCCAGGTCTTCCTCCAGGGGCAGGTGAGGGATCCTGACAGGAAGAAATTTTTAAAGTTACAAAAGAATAAGGTAAATTCTAGAGGTAATTGTAAATAGTAAATACATTTCAAGTTATTAATCATTTTAAAAATAGATCAATAACACTTTTTTTAAATTTTTTTTTTTTTAACAAAAGTAAGCTGTGAAAAGCTCTTAGTCTGTACAGCTATGATGGTTAAACAGAATTAAATGCTTCCAGCAAAATGCCTCAATTTGATCATTTGAAGTTTAAACTTTGGCTTTCCAGAAAACTTGCATTGGTGTGTCATGATGGTGGTGAGGCTAGCAAGTAGGACCCAGATGCAAAGCTAATTTTGACCAGTTTATTGGAAGAGTGCAAAACCAGATATAGAGCTCGCCAGGATGAGTGACCAGAAGGTAAGAGCTCGGCAGGATGACGAGGGACCAAAAGGTAGGAACTCAGCAGGAGAATGCGAGGACCAGAAGGTAGGAGTTTGGCAGAACGACGAGGGGACCAAAAGGTAGGAATTCGGCTGGATGATGAGGGGACCAGAAGGTAGGAGCTTGGATGGACGACGAGGGGAGTAGAGTTATCAAGTCGCAAGTAGGACCCAGATGCAAAGCTAGTTTTAAACAGTTTATTGAAGAAGTGCATAACCAAACATTAAATAATTCAGGGCGAAACAAGACACACTTGTGTGCAAAACTAGGGCAGAGGGCAGGATAGGAGTGAGGAAGTGTTCCAAATGAGACAGGGATCATGACATTGTGAGTATAAAATGTTGCTATTATTACGAGATGAATTAGAGTGTTCTTCCAAAAAGTGTTAAAGATAGTTGTGACTCTTTTTGTGGTCAGGGTAATTTGCCATGCAATGTCAAATTATCAAACAATTTCCAAGTTTACAGCCTATTTATTAGAATTTTTTGTAGCGGCAAGCCAAGAGCATCACAAATACCTTCTCAACTGAATCAGTTCTGTTTTTTCATAGATTTTCAAACGAGTGACCTGCATCCACAAATGTGTTTTCACTCTAAAGACTTTGCATGTGAACATAGTAAATAAGAGTCATTATCCTGACTCAAGGTGAAGCAGCAGTCAATAGTTCAGATTTGATTCCGTATACAATGTGCAAATAACCAGTCAAAAACTGTGAGCACTTGAGCGTAAAAGGACAATGAAATCTGTTTTATTCATAAGAATTAAATGTTTAATAAAATATAGACTTTAGTTCTGAGAGAATGTACGCACTTGCATCAGAAGCTACGAGATATGGTCCAAATGTTGACTTGTCTGAAAGTCACGTGGAACATATTTATTTTCTATTTATAAATCTTGCAAATTGTACTTCGTTTTTTTACATCTGTATAAAACTTTGGGGAAATAATGTTAAAGACATTTTCTCGTTTTTGTTCTTCGATGGTCAGAAAACAAAAATGTCACTTCTCAATCTTTTTGGATAGTGTTTAACTTGGATTAGGAAGGAAATGTGTGCAGAATGTCATTGCTATTGGGGCAGAGGGCAGGATGGGAGCGGGTTGTCATACGAGGGATACTATTGTAGTTATTAAATAATATTTAAAGATGGCATTGATTTTCTTTTCTTGACCAGGTTGGTACATGCTAGAGTGGCTGTTGGGTTGGGTCGTATTTTTTGTTTGGGTATAATTTTTTCTCTTTTGGTGGGACCCAAGGTGCCGGTTGGAACTATGTTCTTTGTCTTTTTTAATTGCACTTGTACCAGACGATGCTTGTCGAAGTCATGTTAAATAAATAAAATTTCCTTCAGTTGCTTCTAAAAAAAAAAAAAAAATATGAAGGACTCTTGTGAGATGTCCTGTAGGTGTGGCAGAGTAGAGGTAGGAGTGGATCAGGGATCTGGTCTGAGACCCTTTTTGTTCGCTATGGTGTTGAACATACTAGCAGGTGAGGTTAGACATGAAACTCCATGAATTATAATGCATGCAGATAACATTGTGACAAAAAAAAGAACAGGTTGAGGAAAGGCTGGAGAGTTGGAGGAATAAAGGTTAGAAACAGAGATACAATGTACATGTGCATGAATAAGAGGAAAACAAGAGAATTAGTCAGATTACTGAGAGAAGAGGCGATAAAGAAGTAAGGTACAGTATTTGAAGTTTGAGTTCAGCTGTCCAGACCAATGAAGAGTTTGGAAAAGAGATGAAGAAGCGTGTGTAGACTGGCTAGAGCAGGTGGAGAAAAGTTTGCCAGAAAGGTTTCCAGATGAAAGGAAACATAGGGAAACCTGGTCAGAGCAACCATGCTGCTTGGCTTTGAGACAGTGGCACTGAGGAAAAGACAGGAGTCGGAGCTGGAGGTAGCAGAAATGAAAATTCTAACGTTCTCTTTGGGAGTGACGAAGATAGGCACGTGTCTTATTCCAATGTTTCCTCATGGGGATCCTCCATCCAAGCAGCTCGGCCTGCTCAGTCTGTGGGGTCCTCTCCTAGGGGGTCTGACTGGCCTGGGTGGCGCAGGTTCCTCACTTTAGCCAGGTGGCTTCTGTGGGTGCCCGTGTCTCCTTGAGCTGGGTGGACTCATGGTTTTGGCCTCTGCAGTCATGGGCAGGCCGACTTTTGGATCGATCGATCCCCAATTGTTTTGTCACAGCATCAGGCCAGATGTCTATTTTATTTTACTGTTCAGTTAAAGAGACAGTAGCTAGTGGTTCAGGGGAAATGAGGTGGGGAGGTGGAGGGCCTCTGGGAGAAATGTGGGGCTGTGTGAATGTTGATGCATGTGTGCAGGGTTTTGTGTAAGTGGGTGATGTTTTTCTTCCTCTTCTTCTTGTCTGTCTATCCCTTATAGGGTTGCGGGAGGTGCTGGAGCCCATCCCGGCTGATTTTAGGCGATGGGCAGGGTACACCCTGAACAGGTCGCCAGTCTGTTGCAGAGCCACACACATACAACCATCCACACACTCATTCCTAGGGGCAATTTTGGTATGGCCAATCAACCTAGCATGCATGTCTTTAGAGGGTGGGAGGAAATTGGAGTACCCGATGAAACCCACACAAACACGGGGAGAACATGCAAACTCCACACAGAAAGGACAGTGTTCCAAGCCTCTTCCCCACTCGGGACTCAAACCCACAACCTTCTTGCTGTGAGGCCACTGTGCTAACCACTGCGCCACCGTGCTGCCCGGTGATGTTTGTTTTTCACTTATTATTTTTTAATGATCCGGATTTTAATTCTGGTAAAGTTTTTATCACTTTGCGTAACTTTATGTTTGAAAAGCGCAGTATAAAGAAAATTTGACTTGATTTGATCAGGAATGAGTGCATTATAGGGACAGCACATGTTAGAGGATGCAGAAGACTGGATTAAATGAAGGGAACTAACTTGCTGTGGCATCCCCTTAGAGAAAAAACAAAGAGAAGTAGTTTTCACCATGACCAGGCACATGGTAAAACAAAAATGATTGCATTTTAGTGTGGGAATAAAGCTAACATGGACAAAGACGACCCTGTGAAATGCATCATCATTCCACATTTTTATCCAATCCTTCTCTCCTTCTTCACATTGTTGATGGAGATACGGCTGATGAACTTAGCAGATTCGTTCGCTATAAATGGGAACAAGTTAAATAAAGTTAAATTCCTTTTCACCCCTTAGTCTTTTTCTTTTCCAACAATGTCACATGTTAAACCTCAGCTTTACCATGTTTTATTTCAGTCGTACTAAATTGAAATTGTAACACCTTCCCATTCGCTCCATATTGTTCTTAACGTCATGATCCAACTCACTTTCAGCCAACACAGGTTCTTAAGGGTCACAGTCCAACAGTTTTTATGGGTCTCTTTAAATCATCAAGTGCTTAGCAAAATGGTTAAGTGTCCAAAAAGTTAAACAATGCAGCCAGGTAAGTAATGGGGCGCTTATGCTCTGAAGACCACAGACCACCCAGCCAGGAGCAGCAGAAGCAAGTCTAGCCTGTTTGCAGCTGTTGGATCTCCAAGTACCGGTCATCAGCCTTGTTTAGAAATTTAATGTAACTAAGTGATGGGAAAGCTGAATAAGATTAAGCGGAATTTTTTTTTTTAGGGTTCTCTTCTTTTTTGTGTCTCTGAAGATTTTAACTTTTACTGCTCTCGACAGGGAAATTCCCTTATCTTCTGAGGAGGTCAGAGATCAGAATCAGACACAGAGCAGTACTCCCGAAGCTTGATTCAATGTGTTGCTCAAGAACACCTCCATAAGGTGGAAGCCTGCCAGTGTTGGGTTCGAACGATTGTTTTGACCTCTAGGATACTCAGAGCTCACTTCACATGTACGACTTTGTCTTCTTGTGTATATGTATGTGCCCCTCTTTCTGTTTCAGTGTTTGTGAGTTTTTTTCTCTAAAGAGGCAATAGTGTGCTTTGTGGGGCAATAATTCTTATCTCATCGCTTATATAGATAAACATGGTCACATTTGTTCAGCTCAGAAATGCAATATTTGTTAAAATATGTGCACTGAAAAATCTCTTTCGTTTTTGAGACTGTAAATTTCCCCCTCCTCTCGCTTCCCTCTTAGTCTGAACTGGACGTTTGCAGCTTATTTGAAGCTACAAATCCAACATAAAGTGTATTAACTTGGTAAAGTTAGTAAATATTTGTTTATAATTTTTATTTTGGTTCATGTAAGTTAAAATGTACTAGAGTGAATGCACAAAAACATTTTTTGGGCATGTCAAATTGTGGGAGAACAAAATCCATGGCCAAGCACAACCTGGCATTAGTAGCCGATAGTAACATATTACTGGACAGGAGGGCTTGCAAATCACATAAAAAGGTATGGATGACATGTTATCGATGTGGGAGTAATGTTGAAATATGGAAAAAAAAAAACTTTTGAACAAGTTGATCATGTAAGATACTAGTTAGCAAATCCTGTCTGCTATCTTATATCTGAGTTTGTGACCCATCCAAAACCCCGCCCCATTGGTAGATGAAGGTCATCCTCTGACCTTTGGAGAGAAACTGGTTCCTCGCTGTGTAACAAGAAAGGGCAAAAGATATGCCAGTCTGGTAAAAAGGAAAATGTCATCTGTACGCAGCAAGCACTTAAAACGCAAACTTCTGTTGGAAACATGACCGCTGCACTGCCTGAGCAGTCTCATTTCTGCTCTCCCGCCCTCAGCGTGTTTTCTTTCTGGCTGCACCAGAGTGCTTTTTTAAGGTAGACCGAACTTCTCAGAAGATGAAAGCTCACGTGGGGCTATAAAAGTTTTGTGAGCATGCCTAAACGGTATCCTGGATGGAAATAAACAAAATCCTGTGGCTCTTTTTCATTTTGCATCACCAAGGTTTATTTCACAGCGGTGAAACCACAGTGGGCAGAGGGGATTATTTGATGCAATACCCACTGATGGAAACCTGCATTTATTATGTTGACTTTTACAGAGTGGTCGACCCAGTGGAATGGAAGCTCACAGTCAAATGTCCAGCCAGGCCATGATCAGCAAGTTTCGCATGACCTTTTCTGTCGCAGAGTTTTTTCCCAGCTTTCATCTCTCAGTAGATTTTCCTCATAAAATGCAGACAGTCCAGACCCTGTAAGGTTGATATGAAATGTGGGGTATGTCATCCTCATTGAACGGTGCAGCAAAAACACATAAGGAGTTTTCCACTTATTGAGACGCGTCACATGGAATAAAACCATAGTGACGCAAATTGATTTGCTTTACTTTTCAACAGAAAACGATTTCTATAAAAAAATGTCTGACAACATTTAGAAGTTGGATTTACCTTCAAAACTCTAAGAGAAAATTTGGAAAATGCACCAAAAGTTAAAACAATTCAAAAAGCGATCAACATTACCAACATTTTTAAGCATTACTCCAAGTTTATTTGAGTTTTTTTTCTCACAGTTCGCTGCCCGGTGTCACTCACTGTCTCAACTTTTAAACATTTATTTCCTTCTCAACCACCCACTTCTGCAATAAGTCACCCCTTTAAAAAAAAAATCAGACAAGTTGCCCAGAGAGAGAGAGCCAACCAGTCCAACAGTGGCAAAAAAGTGTGAGAAGCTTTATGAATCCAGCATCCCCAGGCTGATAGCTGGCCCTTCTTTACATGAGTCACACAGTGGAGTGGCAGTGGCAGAGAGGGAGACAGGCAGGGATGCATGGAAGAAAGGGAAATTCCCATTAAAGGATGGCCAAGAAGCTTAGCTGAGCCAAGCACGCCGGCAGAATGTGCACATCATTAGTGGGAAAGCGCTGGAGAGAACTGGGCCAGGCCAAGTTCTTTGAGGCTCGGGAAAAGCTAATAAAAGTCCATGCCAAGGAACTATACTAACACACATGGACCAGGAGATGGAGCAGGGCAGCAAGACAGCAGAGGTCTCATCAAACTGAACAGAGAGGCATTAAAGCGTGAGGGATTATTCCTGTGCTCCAACCTGTTGGAGAAGGTGACATCATGTTGAAAAAAGAAGCTTCTGAGACACAAACGGCAAGGAACTGTGTTTAAATGAGTGTTTCCAAGTTCAAAACTTTTTATTGTGAAGATAGGATCACTAGTCTTTATCTGTTGTAACTAAATCTGCAGATCGGGTTTGTTGCAAGCTTGCAGCTGGGCTGGAGTTGCTTAGATCACTACTGAACAGGTCAGGACCATGATGCTGTAGGTTAACATCGCCCCAGCAGCCACCCAGCTGTCTGAGCCTGGAAAGCTCACATAAAACACAAGCTATTTCATTGCATTTTCACATATGGCTGCACTTACACTCTTACACATCAGGACTCTGACTTATGGTAAGAAAGTTTCTGATGCAACAACTCTTCGAGCTTCATGCGAGTTTGAATCATAAAGGGGGAGGAAAAGCTGCAGGATATGAAGTTCAAGCTCAATATTTATGGAAATATGAAGGATTTGAAATAAAAAAGGTGTTGGCCAAAAAGCTATTTCTGAGGATGGTTGCAGAGTTTCTATCTTCCATGTCCAAAATGTCAAAACTCACCATGGTTCACAATGAACAGCCCAAAGGGATCTATTACAGCTGGTGTTTTTGTCACAGCTGAAGTCTTGTTCACAAAAATGACAGGATGACTGAATATTTACAGGCAGGATCTCCCGCCTCACACACCAGTGAGTCGGGGCTGGGGCTCGCAGCACCTGGACAGTTACAGATCCCCACAGTCCACTTCAACTTCTTGGACACACAATCCACCACAGGAGCTCGCTTCCCCCCGATCTCTCCAGCTACACGGCCCTACGCTTCCATCTCTCTTCACACACTTAAGCTGTGTTTATTCTCTCAAATAGTAACAAAAAGATGGGACCACCGAGAACTGTATTGTTTTACAATGTGGTGACATCACTTGTAAAAGTCACGAGGTAAACACACAGATCTTGGGCTCCTGGTCTTCCAGGTTTACGGTTCCCTGCATGTCCATGCATAGGGGCCCCTGGTCACCTCCGTATTGTAGTCTGACTCTTGATGGGGGTCAGGAACATTGCTCACATTGGTTTCACAACCCAATGAAATCACCCCAATGGACACGCTTGTGCAGTGCTGTTAATTCAGTCAGCGAGGAGCTAAACGGACAGTCAAGTAAGAAGTTTGAACCAATTGAGAATTTAAAGGAACAAGTAGTAAATATACAGAAAAGAAAAAGTATACATCTTAAGCCCTTGAGGACAAAAGATTTAGTTTTCATACCAGAATTAATTTTGAATTTATTACCGCTTCATGTGACCTCTAATATCCACATTAATCATCTCAAGTGAAGCAATGAAAAAACTAATTGAGAAATCTTCCGGTTCAGCTAGGTCTACGTCTGAAGTTACATTTGTCACTTCAATATGATGTTCAATATTTGATTATCCTGCTCTGATTTCAACAAATTTCTGGTTACCCACAGTCAGCCTGAAAACGTCAGTTATGCTTCTCCTATGGCTGCATTTAATCAACTTTTAATATGCACTTCCATCTCTTTATGTTCCTCAGAAGAATACTAAGACTGGACTTCTTCCAGACAATGAAGAACTTCACTGACAATGAAATCCATCCACCTCGGATGTGGTTTAGCTCATTGCACCACAAGTTAAAGCCAACTTGGGAGCTTTTTCAGTCTTGACATTAGGGGAATAATTTTTGTGTAAAGAGAGGGTTTCATGCGAAATAAACTTTTTTAGAGGTTAAGAATAAATTTGAACGACATACTGTACCTGAAATGTTTTTATTTCACACACATACGTTTGTATTCCAGTGATGAGATACTTTTAGAACACCAAGTTGTTGTGCCACACCCACATTCTAACACAAGCAGGAAGTGTTTTTAAGCAGGTGCTCTGCTCATGTTCAGTCCTTCTCATCAAGAAGTGTCATTTTTGTGTAATTACACCAAAATCAGAACATAAAAGAATATGCACTAGCTTTGCTAACTAAACGCCCTTTTCTTACTGTAGTTGCAGCCTTAAAATGAATTTACACTGTGTCGTGCACAAAACCAGAGGGCTGGACAAAGTGGGTAGTGAAAGGAGAGGAGAACTTACATTGTCAAAAATTAAAATAAAACTGAATAAGTGTATTTAATTGGTTTTAAAAGGGAATGTGTACAAAACCGTGGCGAGACCGGCCATGCTGTTTGGTCTAGAAACAAAAGCACTGAGACAGGAAACAGAGATGGAGGGAGCTGAGATGAAGATGCTGAGGGTCTCTCTGGGAGTGACCAGGATGGGGAACAGCACATGTTAGAGGTTTTGGGGATAAAGTCCGACAGGCCAGACTGAGATGGTTTGGACATGTGCAGAGGAGAGAGAGAGAGTACATTGGAAGAAGGATGCTGGATTTGGAACCACCAGGAAAGAGGACTAGAGGAAGGCCAAAGAGGAGGTTCATGGATGCAGTGAAGGAAGACATGAAGATAGTTGGTGTGACCAAAGAGGATGCAGCAGATAGGGTTAGATGGAAGAAACTGACTTGCTGTGGCGACCCCTGAAGGGAAATGCCGAAAGAAGAAGAAGAATTGGTTTTGAAAAGAATTAGCCCATTGAAGCACAATAACCCTAATGGCAAGAGTCTAGTTTCCCAGATACACTGTGTGCTATGTGTAAGGATCCCTCACCTGTTGCCAGAGGTAGCCCTGGATATTCATAATCAACCTGATTAGGGTCACCTGAGGATGATTCCTGATTCCACACATCTGTGCACCCTGCCATCTATTTAAGAGCAATCACCCTGAGATTTCCCTGTCGGGTCACACTATCCCTTCTAGCCAGGTCACCATGGTTGCCTGACCATGTTTGAACTTTGTTATTATTTGAACTTTTGGCATCCTGAGTTAATCTTGTGTCCTTTGCTTTACAGACTTACCTGACTTGTGTTAATAAACCTTGTTTGAAGTCCTGCAATTAGGTCCTCCTCCTTCCACACATTAAAACCCTGACGCTATATTGTATGAGCGTAAGTACCAGATAGTCACACTGCTTTCTTTACTTGTAAATGAGAAAAAGAAGAGCATGGATTTAGACTGCAAGTGAACCAGGGAGGATCAGCTGATCCCTGGCTGTTCAGAAATAATCTCTGCTGGTTACTGAGCCACTGGGCATCAATAATGGGGAGTGTTGGTCTCTACTTCCGTCCTGCGGTCACTTTGACAGCATCAGCTACCCCCCAATTCTACATCCAAGAAACAGAACAGCTAACTAAAAACACACAAATTAGCCATGAGGATGACAGTAAATATTTCCAGCTTCCCCTCGTCCAGGCCAGCTGGAGCTTCACTTTGCTACATTTCCACTAAATTGAAAAGAATCTAATTCAGATGATGTTCTCCAAGGAGAAAGATCATCGGTCTGGGAAGCTTTCCCTTCCCTCATCAGCACCAACAAAATTCAACAGATGAGCACGGAACATGCGCAAGGATGTTATTATATGCATGACATCACATTTACCTCAACATTTTTTCTTCAATCTGCCATCGCTGATCTCACATCCTGCAAATTCAGAGCTAATTTAGCGCTAATCGATACGGTTTATATCCGGCAACCAAAAGGATGGACTAACATCCACTCAACTTTCGATTTGCTTTTTGATTTTTCTAAAAACTCCATGTGGAGATGTTTATCTGAAACATCTTTTCTTTCTTTCTTTTTTGTCATTTTCACCAGTTTTGTTTGCCTAAATTGCAGTACACAGCTGTTGTTTTTGAAAAGCAGTAACAAAAATAATGTCTTTGTTCTAAAAGCAATAATCTGAGGGATGCTGACCTGTAAGGCAACTTCATTGGAAACTCATGATGTTTTTTCCATCATGCAATCCCGTATTAATACAAAAACTTCTAAAAACAATAAGCTGGCTTTGCAGAGCTCAGAAATTATTTTTAACTCCGGTTTTAAAGTTTAAATGATACTTATTTGAGGTATCCACTTTCTTCCGCAAAAAAAACTTCTATTGGCATGATGGGATCATTCATAATTATCCACTGGGAACAGCAATCACTCTCCACATTTCAACCAGTAATGTATCTACCATAAGTAATAGTAAAGATTTATAAATCTAAAAAGTTAGAATAATTGAGAATATGGAAGTTTTTATGGTATTTTTAACAACTCCCAAGGTGTTAGAGTCAGGGTCCAGGACCCTAGAGCCTCCAGCGAGGCCTTCATGAACATCCCAGGGTCTGTAATCCGCCTTGCTCTTCTGCTGCTTCAAGACTTGGTAGTCCAACACCACATGTGAAATCAATACGACTTCATTTATAGCCCGTTCTCACTTGTGCCATCAAATCTGAAACTTATTGCCAAAAGTATTACCTTTATTTTTTTACAGCTCTCTTTTCTAAGATAAAACCCAAAGAAAAAATCAGACAACTAAAGACATTTTTGACAGAATATCTAAAGTGTCAAGTGTGTTTAGTGGTGAACAAAGTCGTGAGAAGCATTTTAATTTCATGCTCAAATGGCAAGGGCGTGTGATGAGAGCATTCAGAGTGTTAAGTTGAATATTCATGGTACTTCACCAGTTTTAGGTCCTGTTGTAGGTGTTTAATAATAAAGCCCTGGTTCATCCAGACCCTCACTTTGACTGAGATTATGTGCTTCGCAGACCAACCCGGGGGCTCTTTAACTTTCATAAAACATAATCCCAGAACAGACGTACTCTATCCATCACTCCAACACACACTGAACAGGCCAGGATGCTTTTTGACACAGTCATACGTAAAATTTGACACGAAATTCAACTAAGATAAAGATTTTTACACCGTTGGTAACATTTTTCACCCCCCAAAAAATGGTAGATTCCAGGTATTTTACGTTTTAAACAAGTTTCTGTAGAATTGGTTCGGTCAAAAGGGACTGGAGCCAGAATGTGAACCTCCACAGACGTGAGAAATACATGATTTGTGAGCAGTTTTACCACTACATCACACCTCTTGCAGCAAGCCCCTTAACGTCCAATTACAGCATTCAAACACCAGCGACAAGAAACTCTTTCCATCCAAAGAAGTAAAAAAGGAATGCAAGTTCTCAGTGGTATTAGGAGTCATTTTACCAGAACCTGGGCACCAATATGAAGTCTATATAAAGACCAAGTTGCCTGTTTTTCTGCTTATTTACGCTCCCATCAGACACAGCAGCAGAATACTTCCCCGGCCCTGTCACACCAGGACTTTTTCCATCGGCTTCAAACAAATACTCGAGCTGTGACTCGGCTTCCCCTTGGTTTTACGACAAGGCACCAGTGTTGGTATAAAACAGGTCATTGGGACCTCCCCGGGACCTGTTTGGTGGAGCAGTGCAACCTGCCAATACCCACAGCCGCCCAGGAGCCCCCCTTTGGGCAATAACTCCACTCTCACCCATATGTCGTAAACAGCTTAAAACCCTATTAAAAGCACAAATACATTTCAGAAACCAAGTAGACTTTTATAAAACAATATTTCCTGTCTGAGTCGGCTGTGTGACTGTATGGATGCAGAAGCTCATAATGTATTCCTGGTGGTGGTCAAACTTTTTTTTTGGCTACAAGTTGTGAACATGCATCCTATAAATGCATCAGTAAAAGACGGTGATTTACTGGACTGGAAGGGAAGTGATTACGAGTGACTGATGAGAGAGCAAAAGCAACCTCCCTGAAGACTGCACCTGTGTGCATTAACATTTACTTAGTGTGTGAGAGTTAACCGACGTAATAATGCCTGAAAGCGTTTCTTGTGTGCTCGTGTGTATCCGTGTGTGTCCACGCACTAAATGCAACCATCCCTGCTATTAATACAAACCACAGAGGAGCAGAAATCCATCAAAAAAACACAAGAGTCCATTCAAAAAATGATGTTATTTTAGTTCAAAGAGCCAGAGGAAAATGAGAGGAAGAGGAGCAACAAGGTTGGAGTCCAGCCAGGATGGATATTTTTAGTTTTAAGAAAAACAACTACCTTTCCAGTGTAGTGGTTTTGGGCAAAAATAATGATAAGACCGAAAAAGTTGCACCGCTTCTCCTGGTTAAATCTACTTAGTTAGGGCCCTATGTTCAGAAAAGAAGTATCTGGTCCCTGAGGTGTGTCAGTGGAAAGGTCCTTCTTGTAACAGTGTCGAGATTTACTCCCATTTTTTTAAAGTGGCAAGTCATTTCCTGACTCGCTTTGCAATCCACATGCGTCTGGCACATCACAAAGAAGAAAAAAAGGCAGGGGAATAAAGAAATTAAATGAAATCACACAGCATGAATGTTATTGTTGTTGCTGTTGATGTGGGAAAATGACTGGGGCCATTGCTTTCTTCATTCCTCTTCCAACAACATCACAGAAATGTTTTTCATTGAGGCCCGTTTTCACTAAATCATGACTGGTAGTTTGGATGAACACAGGAATTCTTCCATTCTATGAGCCTTCATACCAGTTCTTTCTCCATCTGCTTCTTCAAACATCCACACCTCCTCCTATTCTACCCTTTCACACATCTTTCTATCCGTCAGACCTCTATTTTTTCTGTCCACCCAAACCCTGTTAAACTTGTTCATGCTTCACTTTCACTCTGTTTCCGACTTTCTGCCTCACCTGAGGTGCAGGATGGAGAAACTGGTCACATGAACCTTTTAAAAATGTCACTTCATACAAACTGGATGAGACACTCCACCGCTGTGTTGATTTATCCTTCCAGCGTGCTGCAATAACTTTGTTAACATCTCTCATCGGCCGATTAACAACACTTGAGTGTGGCCAGGAAACAGGTGCTGGGAGAGTTTCCTGCCACCTCCACAGTGGCAGCTGACCAACAAAATCAGGGGCAAATACAACTAAGTCTGAGGATTTAAAGCTTTTAGACTCACAGAAACAGCTTCACTAGCATGTACACAAAAGATCAAGCTGAAAATACAGTTTAGAGTGGTAAAACCAATGACTGCATATA
The DNA here is from genome assembly GCA_902685375.1 of Neostethus bicornis. Taxonomy (NCBI): domain Eukaryota; kingdom Metazoa; phylum Chordata; class Actinopteri; order Atheriniformes; family Phallostethidae; genus Neostethus; species Neostethus bicornis. The sequence continues at coordinate 35,929,940 of LR738541.1, forward strand.
GAAACTGGACGTAGCAAGTACCATTCTCCTGTGTGCCAAATAGGAAGTAGCTGCTGGTTCTAAAAACTTTCAGTCCACTGGATTTTTATTGAAAAACTGGTCATTTCTCAGTTACTTTTTTCACAATAATTATTCAGTCTGTGGCACTTTAGTTATAATGCATCCTCCATATTTCAGATATTATTATTGTTTTTTTTTTTTAGCCCTGGGTGAAACTTGTTTCTCAGCCAATCAGATGCATCCTTTAAAAATAGGGGCTGTTTCTCTCATGTGGGAACGTTTGACAGGTTTGATCGACCAATTTTACTTTGTCAAATACAGCAGAAAGCCAGACCGTAGGTCAGACAGATAGGATGCAGTTAGGCTCTCTAGTGCCAGAGGTGTATGAGTTTAAAAAGCTAGCTCCTGGTTGGCAAGGTGTTTGGCAACGTATTTTGAAAGGTAGTTATCATGCAAACGGAGACTAGATCAATGACTATATATACAGCTCTTAAATTTTAACATGGCAACTGAATTGGCTTCACTTGGTTGGAGCCGAACAACAGCCCCACTCTCTACAGTTTTCTCTCACCCACTATAAACACGCCCATTTGGCTGATAAATCAGTTTATTTGATCCGTGGGTGGGAATGTTTATTTGAATGCTTGTCCATCTCAATATGGCTGGCCCTGTCCATGTACACCTCTCTATTACCCGCTACCTATCCAGTATGAGATTTGACACCCCTAAAACTAACCGATGTGATTTTGAAAATTAGGTTAATTTAGAGTAGGTCAATTAAGCTGCAATGCGGCTCTATACTCTAACTTCATCTACCGTTTTTCTTTAGGTCTGTACAATTTCTCCTATTTTTATTTTTTCTGCAAGGAGGATATGCTATGGGAAGCGTGTTTCTGGGGGGCGGAGGGTGTATGTGAACAAGATGGCTCAAAAAGTTACAAGGGTATTTTTATGAAATTTTCAGAATTTATCCACAGTGGGAAGATGAAGAAGTGATTAAATTTTGGGGGTGATTTGGGTCACTGTCTGCGTCCAGGATTGTTAATTTTTTTTGTTTAAGGTCTAAAGTCTTGTCACACCCTGGCCGTTTAAGAGGCGGAGCAAAGGACACTGGAATGGCGCTCTTTGTGGAGGAAGCTTCGATTGTGTCAAGTTCTTTTAGTTTGTTAATCTGTTCAGATTGGCTGTCAGAAAAAATGGGGTAAAGATGATGACGATGACTCAGTTCTTATTGGTTCTAGTTTGTTAACCTGCATCGGCTGGCAGGGAAAAAGGGGCTGGATGAAGAGCTGTTTAAAAGGCAGAACAAAGGACACTGGAACTCTGGTCTTTATGGAGGAAGCTTAGGATATGTCAAGTTCCTATTGGTTTTCGTTAGTTTGTTCACTTGCACTGATGGGCGACATTGGCAGAGGTCTGCACTCTCCATATGCTTTACTAGTTTTATTTTTCATACCTCTAGTTAGCACATTGTTATTCATCAATTGTTGATTTCTCTTTCCCACTCCCCACTTTGGGTGAGTGGGAATATTCCTAATGCATGGATTCTGGTGGATGACCACTGATATCTGGACTTAAGCCGACCCAGTCTGTGGTCCTGTACTGATATTAGTGCCTCATTTGGCTTCTTGTGATCAGAACCCATTTCTTACCCCAATTTTCATCCGTATTAAGCCCATCCGTCACATCCTAGAAACATTTAATGTGTTGTAATTCCCAGTCTTGTCCTTCCATTATGGGGAACATCTTTCCACCAACCGAGTTTCAACAAAGATTAATCTTTTTGTTAACCTTCTGTGATTTTGGAGATGTTCTTCCCTAAAAAGAAGGGGTCCAAGGACAGGGATGTCTTTGCTCAGTTTAGTTCAGTTATTACTGGTGTTGATTGTGTTAACTCTGATTTTGTGCTTGTGTCTGTTTAACTGTGTGTGAAACCCTTTGAGAAACTATGTAGGGATACTGGGCTAAATCAAATCAAATTCAATTGATTTAATGAGCCACTCATGGCCGTCTGGTCATTGTTGGCCTACTGTTGCTGTTAGAAATGCGACGTCTTGTTCTTTCTTTCTTTCTTTTTTTCTTTCTTTTTTTTTTAGTTAGAATGAACGCATCATTGTATTGTTTTAGATGCATGATGCTACTAAAACATCATGCCCATCACAGTTGAACCCTGTAAAACTTGTGAAATAAGTTCTACAAGTTCAATAGTCAATGTCGCCCCGGAGATGATGAACCTCCGTGCCTCATCATCCCCGTTCCATCAGGATAAAATCCATCTACTCATCCCCGTCCTGGGCATCGCCGGGCTGAGGAGTCCCCCGTGTTTCCATCAGGATGAAGAACATCTATTGACTTCTTTAGATTTTTAGTTGTAGAGTAGAATAAGCTAATATTTAAACAATAGTCTTAGACATGGATTCTCGTCCCGGGGGAGGGATCTCTCATTCATGTGGATCCCCGCAAGGTTTCTCATTTTGTCCCCACTGATGGGTTTTTTAGAAGTTTTTCCCCACAGTGAAGGAGAGTCGAAGGACAGGAATGTGCTGGTATTGTCTAGCTAGCATTTGTTAGTTGGTTTTCTTGCTGTGTATTTGTGTTTATACTTTCCACTTTTCTTGTTTTTCGTCTTTCTGAATCTGCAATGTGAAGCCCATTGAGACAGAAATTCTGTGATTTTGGGCTATACAAATAAAACTGAATTGAATTAAGATCTTGTAAGTGGTGACAGTAATATAACAAAGCAAAATTTAGTGACCTCAAAGCAGATAGAACATGATTCAAAAAGTTTGATGTAACCCTCTCAAAGCCTATTCCATCACAATGCAAGAAATAAACTTTAGAGGGGTTAGAAACCACAACTCTGCGGTTTGGAAAAATGAATTATGAGTAGAATATTTAAAAGAGTCCAAATGCAAATTTATCTCATTTTTAATGCACATTTTTTTCAAAAGTCAAACATAGGGCCAAAAAATGTCCAATTAGAAAACACTTTTAACTATTTGGGTTTGTCAAAATTCCAGGCTATTCTTAAGTCCATCACGGCTGCAAGAAGGGGGACTCTCCCTTCGCCTGTTCAATGACACATTGTATCTCAGTTCAAAAAATTTTATTTATTACAAACTGCTTAATAACAAAACTTCCCTGAATGTATATGAACCCCTAAATGACTGAGTCTTCTGTTGAAGTTAAGAAGCAGAGCAGATGGATGACATGCGTCAGTGACCTCACCTCATTGGAGAAAAAATACATATCTAGGGATGTGGTGGATCTCTTGAGTTTGTGGAGGGCGTTATATTTGATCTAGGTATGGAAAGCCATCGGGGCCACAATACGCATGCATGCAAACAAGCAAGCTAGTTGTTACATCAAGCGTGTTAAAATTCAAATATTACTGGCGCTTGAAAAACGTTAATCCAGTGCGCTAGGTTTACAATGTGGGTTTGAAATCTAACGCGCTTGTTGATGTGCTGTTTGTTCTGACGATGTTCACATCACGGAGACACACATTTTACTGTGAGCAGTGTTGTTGTTTTCTCAACAAAGCCAATAAAGCTAGAATCTAGTGAGGAAACATCAGAATTGCAGGGGAAATAAAACATTAACAAGTTTTATTTATGAATTTTGTTCAAGTTTGGGGACTGAATTAAAACTTTTAACGACTGCATATGGCCCGCTGGCCGTAGTTTGCCCATGCCTGGAATTGCTGCTATGCATGCAAACAGCATCACTCGTAGGCAATGTGGAAATATAATTTTGTAACTGTAAAATCTTTATTATCAGGAAACAACAACTGAATGAGGAGAACAAATAGATTTGGTGAATGATGAAACATTTTAAAGAAGAACCAAAAAGAGAAGTTGAACAACTTCTAAAAAATATCTGGGTAGCCTAAAATAGGTTGAAATAGTTTCCACATTTATAGAAAACATACAGAAATGGAACAGACAGGCTTGACTTCCAGTTTCGGTGGGGAATGAGGAATATTCACAAACAATCCAAATTATTGATGAGTAAAATGTGTATCCTTATAAATCAGCGCAGCGGTATTTATGGATCATTTTGTCAGCTGTATACACAATGAGAGACATTTTATCAACCACTGAATTATTTAATGAATTTAGGCATTTATTGGTGAGGTTTTTCTCGTCTGTGATCGCCAAACTATTTATCTTCCTGTATGAATTTAGTGCAGTTAGATGGTTTTGTCTTGGTCTTCACTTGTAAGTGAAGGCCTGATGGAGTTCTATTGAAGAACTAGGTGTGAAATGCACGGTAAGCCTCTGCACATACTGTATGTGAAGACTGTACAAAGTAAACTTTGTTTTAAAAGTCAAAAGAATTTTGCCGCCCCCAGCGTTTCCTGTCCCATGTGAAATAAGTCCAAATTGCTCTTTGGTCTTTAAAGGTGGCCGACCCCTGGTTTTCAGAATGTCTCACCTTAAAGCCTTTTTCCTGCTGGCTTCACCCTGCACACAGCTTCCATGTATGTTAACAACGACAGCTGTGGCTGTGTGGAGAGATATGAAGCTTCCACTTTTCTTTTCTGGCAGTTTCTCGCTTTAAAAATATCACAGTTTTTTCATTTTTCTTTAAAACCTTCTTTTCCATCATGTCACATCCGACTGCTGCTCCTCCTCTACATCAGACATTTCACCCTTCTTTCTTTGAATGTACATCTAAGTTGTCTCTATCATATTGAAGAATGTTATTTGTGGGTTTTAATTCTGCTAATATATAGTCTTAATAAAGTCGTTATGTTTATGTCTGGGCTGACAGACAATTTTTAACCATCTAATGAGGTTACTCCAATGTGATTTTTTTATCAAGCGTTTTGAAGCTCGTTTGTGATCATAAAACCGATTCTTCTTTGTCATCTTTCTCTTGCTTCTTTACTCTGCTTGTCATCTGAAGAGACAACAAATAATTGGAGTTGTCATTTCCATGGCAAGGAGCTCCACAGAAGCGTCTGGCCTGCACAGACACAGCCAGAGGAAGCTATTCGCTGACAAATGGGATTTGGTGTTGGGCTTGAGCAACATTAACTGTGGGGTTTTATTGGCTGAAAGAGCACAATATCACGGCGGTTTTCTTCTCCATGCTTCTCTGGCAGAGTGGAGAACTTTGCAGGGAGCAGGAGGAATGTGGTCACGAACACAGATGGCAGGAGAGTGGCACTGGACAGCAGATGGAGAAAAGATCATGCAGGAGAACAGAGAGCGTTCCTCCTGAAATAGTACATCTCAGCTTTTCTACTGCAGGAACATCTGATCAGACTCTTCTACTGTTTCATCATGTGCAAAACTTTCAAGGAAAATTTAAAACAGCGCCTTCCCATAGGAAATAAAAGGAGAGAAAAATACAGCAGAAACTTTGTTATTTACACCAAAGCGATGATTTTATAGATTGTATTTATGCCCCCCGACCTCCTTCAATAATGCTGTCAGCACTAAGTCATGCATTTTGCAATATATCATAAAAAAATAAAAAATTCTGCAACATGGTTTTGAGATGAGTCCATTTGGGGGCAGTGTTGTACAATAAAGTGAAGAATAAAACATGCACACATCAGGTAATGTGCATGAAGGTCAAGTTTAAAATCACAATTTCTATTTTAAAGTTCATTTAAGGCAATGCTTCCATTTATTGCATCCACGTTCTTGCACATTAAACACTAAACTGCTCTTTTTGTCCACCTTTGTCATGTTTAATTTGAAAACAAATGTTATTTAATGTAGAATCAATGTATTTTAACTTCAAGCAAGTGATGAATTTTAATGATTCGTGTTCTAATTTGCAGCAGTGTAATTTTTTTAAAAAAAGTTTTATATAAATATTAACTAACTAGTAAAATCTTTTAGCTTAGATTTGTTTTAAAAAAAAAGAGCCAAACACTTCATCAAAATGTGAAAAAGGTTATTTAGTGATTTTATTTGAATGCAAATGCCGCAAAAAATTGAAAGAGTTAAACAGTGATGACAAATTGCCTGTTTCAGTAAACCAAAGAGGTGGATGAGACATAGACATTTTCTAGAAATGCAGAATTTCAAGAAAAGGGCTGTGAAGGAAAATGTGACTCGGAGGGTCTTTGAATAAAAACACAAAGCATCCTGAAAGAGCAGTCGTGGGAGAGGATGAGTGAAAGTGTAGGTGGGGAAGAGGGGGTTCGAAACCACATCAGGCAGGTAAGAATGACAGGTTTACCCCCCCCTGCTCTCAGACTATGGACCTGACATCCTGTTTGCCAGAACACTGTGAGTATAGCAGCAGAGAGACAGACAGAACCTGTGGAGCTGGCCAACATATCCACGATTTGGGTCGAACATTCTGCTTGGAGTAAAACAAGAGGTAAGAATAGTCTCTTCATAGGAATAGATATGTAAATATAATCATCAGTATATTTTCAGAGAAATTTTTTATGTTTTCTTGAATTTTTAAAAAAAGCAGATTCATTGGAATTTTTTTACTAAATATGTGTTTAATCACACATAAAATCTTCAGCTGGTGAGGACAAATTTTTCTTTTTAAAGTGATAAAACTACATAAGTTATTAAAAATGGATTATGATTCAACGTATGAAAAATCTACACTAAGTAATTTACTTTTTCATACATAGATGTTTGAAGTATTTGTGAGCTCGTCCGTCCAATATTTGGATACTTTCTGAACTAAATTGTTCTTAGCTCTGCCTTTTGTTCTCCAAGACGCCCACAGGAAGTGATCATAAGCAAATATAGTCCTGTTCAGTTTAATTATTATTGCAATTTTTATAGAAATGCACCAAAATAAGTATATAAAAAAATATGCACTAGCTTTGCAAACTTGATGCATATATTTACGGCCTCAAGAATCCACAAAGTTGAACTGAAACTCACCAAAGTGTCAAAGAAGCTCGTTTATGTGCTTTTTTTTAGATAAATATCACATTTCTGATCAAACATAAATAACTATATTTATCCATTCGAAGTATTACCCAATGAAAGCAGGATTTACCCCTGAAATGATTTCAGTCAGGCCCTTTTTTTTGTTCCTGAGTGTTATTGATAGAGGAGAGTCGGTCATAACAGTCCTGGCAGCTGCAACTCTGATAGTCTGTAGGAGTCATATTATCATAGAGAATGATGGCGGCTATAGGGGGACTCAGGGTGGGACCAAAGGGCAAGACATTAACTCTTTGGCTCCGACTTTACCTAAACTATAAAGAACCCAATGATCCTGCAGCACAGATTTGTGTAAAATGAAAACTGTAAAAATAGAGGCCAAAATGTCCTGTTAGGAGCATTAAAAAAAACTCCATGTGAAATAAATTTCCTCAACCTTCTCAGCTCGTTTTAAATTTAATTTTGATACCTGGGTTAAATTTAATAGAAGTGTCATCACAGGCAAATTAAATGTAATAAATCATCACATGTTCAGCTCCAGGAAAAGATTCTTCTGATTAATATTTGGCCGGATGATGTGGACGTCACAGGTTGTAGAAATGTCATGGAACAAAATTATTTCTCTCATCAAGATGAAACACCAAAATAGTCAGAAGGAAACGCTCCATGTTGCAGATTTAGGACTTTTGTGACCTGGTTTGTACTTTAAACTCGTGTTGGAAGGAAAACAAGTGAAAATAAAAATGGTTTCTTATTGAAACCTTGTAATAAAATGTCAGAAAAATATGTCTGATGTATATTTTCAATGTAAAACATATAATTTACAATAAAAAAAAGGACTTTAGAGACTATTTTTAAGTGCAAGAGATGTAAACTTATGTTTTACACACATGACAAAAATGAACTATATTTAAATTATTTGAAAACACAAAAAATGTATAAAATGCACAATGCGTTTCTGTGTAAAGTCTTTTTTTGTGTGTGTGTAATTGTGCGTAAGTGTGAAAAAGGAGCCCTGGGTGATGTGAAACTCAACAAAAACCACAAAACATATTGTGTGCAGACGATGCTCTGCAGTTCAGAGAAAACAAAAATTAAGTTTGCATGAGCTCATGAATACAGAAAAAATAAATACAAGCACTCATTTTGCTCATTGCTATCTAAAATGTTTTTAATATATTTTTTGAGGGTCAGCCTGTCATCAGGTTTCTAAGTGACCCTGCCAAGGGGGTTTTATTATTTTGTTCCATAATGTTGAAAAAATAATAATTAGGTGCTAATATTTTTTTCTGACACTGCTGAAAGCGAGAAAAATATAAAACTTCTCAGAAAGAAAAAAGAAATAATTTTTAGTGAAAAAAAAAAAAAAAGAGTGCGTTGTTCTCTTATTACATCAATAGGGGGCGCTACAAACTTGTTTTCTGTTCTTTTTCGGGTTTCACGAAGACACTTTAACAGTCTAAAATAAAAAGAAAAAATCCATTAAAAAAATATGATCCTAATATAAAAAATAGAGTATTTCTATATTTTAGTGAGATATGAAAATAAAATAAACAGTCCAGACACACACAGGCATGTTGGCACAATGAAGGCCTGGTTTGGTCATTTATTCTTTTAATTTTTTTTTCATTTAAAACACATTAAAAAAAATGGATCATAATTTTCAAGCTAATTTTTGTTTGGAGAAAATTGTTTAAAAAAATTTACAGTGTGTGTGTCAATTTGAAATCAGAAGTTGGTTGGGACCCTACAAATTAACACCAAAAAAAAAAAAGACTGGGTATTTGTCCCATGTACAAATATATATGTATATCTATACTTATATTTACACACAAACACATATACATAAAGATAAATATTTGTATACATATATTTATAAACATTATACATTGCATATAAATCCTATATGTTGTATTCGCATACACACATGTAAATGTGTGTGTGTGTCGATTTAGATGTTTAGATAACATTACACACATGTATTTTCTGAAGTTATGTTCATTTTAAATAACAATTGAAATAATGTATATAAACAGTATGAGTGTGTATGTAAATATATGAGTGTGTTTGTGTCAATATTAGTTGTTATTTTAAAAATAACTGATGCCGTTATTACAATTTTTAATAAACAAAATGATCATTTTTGGGTGTTACAGTAAATAAAAGCTCTCAAAAAAGTTTTTTTTTTTTTTTAATGTTGATAAAACACATAAAATACCAGAGTTAAGTAAATTAAAATTGTGTACTTTATCAATCAAGTTGTGGTTCTTTTTTTTTTTTTACATATATATAATTTTAATAAAAAAGGGTACCTTTTTTTCTAACCAAACTTTCTTTAAAGTTTAAGAAAAACGAAAAAAAAAAAAAAAGATCTTGTAAGATTTTCTGGAATCCAAAAAGGCACGTTTTGTAAATCGTGGAGTTGGAGGGAAAAAAGCGCTCAGGCTCCCCCCTCTCCTCCTTTCTCCTCTCCTCCTCCTCCCGCTGCTTCCTAACATGTCTCCAAAGGAAGGAATCAGGCTGCTGGTGTGTGTGAGAGGTGTGTGTGAGGACGCAGGTTGGACTGACTGAACACGCTTCTCCAACCATGCTCTGCAAGCCTTAGTTGCTATCCAAACACAAATAAACAGAGGGGAACATTGGAGTTAATGATAGAGGAGGAAAAGAGGGTGGTGGGGGGTGTGGGGGGCGTGTCGGAGGGCGGGCTGAGCCCTAAAAAAGTCAAGATCGCACACTTCCAGCCCCAGCTCCGGACTGGACTCCCACACTGTAGCTGTTTCTCCTCCAAAAAAACCCCTCTCCGTCTCTCTTTCCACAACTTTTCACAACTTGTCACATCTCTGCAAAACTGCAAGACATTAGAGTTTGGCTGCATGGCTCCATGAAACTTTGATGGACTTGGATCTTGGAAAGCTTTTAGCGACGCTTTATTGGAGCTCGTCGCCTCTATAGTTACTGTGGATTACTGACACACCGCAGGACCCTTGGCAGCTATTTATTGGGGTAAGATTCTGTTTGGCAAGGTCCATGTCAGTCCTGTGTGGAGAGAAAACAGCCCTCTCTCCTTTGACTTTTCCTTTTATTGTCATTACACTCTTATTACATTCATCTCTCTGCCAATCTGATGACTTTTAATGTCTCCATCAACAGTACCTGCATAGTAGTTATTTCAAATCTCATAGAGATTAATGTAAAATTGTAAGAATCAGTGACTTTGCAAAGTGGAAAAGAAGTCCAAAGGTGAAGAAGAACAAGCAGAGCGGAGCTCGATTAACGGGCAAAGAACAAGTGCCCTAGCAGTGATTTATGCTGCACCTGTGCGAAATTATATTTAACCCCATCTCATGCGAGAAAGGAAGCCAAGTTGTGAGAATTTAAAGATTTATGCAGTAAAGTTGAGTAAAAACAGTGAACAAGCAGCAGCAGCCTCTAGGCTACCGTGCGTAAAGCTCTCCAAGTGTGGCATTTTATCTCCACATGCAAGACTTCCAGTTAGACAGTAAAAAAAAATATTCATATATAAGATATATTTTCTTAAAAAAAAATCAAGTAGCTTTTTTTGTGTTACGTGAGAGTGAGATGGCCGTGCGTCTCTGCGCTGGCTGCTAGCCAGTTCCACTTTCACCATCTGGACACTTCAACTTCCACGATTGAGTTTTTCTGTGTGGGAAAACATAGGCTGTCATGCCCACAAAAACGGAACCAGCCCAGATCTGTCAGCTCAGACAATTAGTCCTGTTTTATACTGACAACTTTTCCTGTACATTTGGTAAAACTTGGCAATAAAATGCGCAAAATGACGTCTTTTTTACGCGTGATTTTTTATTTTAAAAATGCTGTGAACTCACAAATCAAATCATCACCAGAAAATACATTAAATAGAACATAAAAATTATCAAATCTGTTGTTTTTGAAAGATAGAGATCTGTGATTTTTCTGATGTGTAGCACTTGTTCTCCAAGATTTCTCCAAATATTTCCTCTCAGATTAATCTCCTCGTTTTAGTTTCATTTAACATTACAGTTTGTGTTGGAAAAAAGAAACCTTTTGTCCCAACACGCACCTAAATGTCTCATTTATCAGAATAAAATCGCGTTTGAAGCGCTCTTGGTTTAACTTGTAGGACTTGTGCCAGTAAAACACATGTTTGTGTTTTCTCTTCACTGTGATTTTACAACTTCTAACACTTCAAGCAGAATTGTAGAAAATGATAAAATGACATTTCTTTTGCAATTTGTTTTTTTAATGATAATCGGCTTTAAAATAGACAGACCAGACTTTTTTGTGGTTGCTCCAGATTTGAAATAAATTTGTATGCAAACATGTGGTTTTACTAGAAGCTCCTAATTGTTCTGCTGTAACAGTTTTTCTGTCTGACACTTTGGCACAAATACAGCGCTGATATGTTCTGCTTTCCTCTGCAGAGATTTCAGCTAAAATGGGGAGCAAAGCCCTGCACGCTCCGATCCCTCTGCACCCCGCTCTCCAGCTGACCAACTACTCCTTCCTGCAGGCCGTCAACACCTTCCCCGCAGACCAGTTGCAGGGTCTCTACGGCCTCAGCGCGGTGCAAACCATGCACATGAACCACTGGACTCTTGGTTACCCTCACATGCAAGGACTCAGATCTACAATCACAGCAGCTGCTCAGGGGCTGGTGGACCCCAGAATTCCTTTCCCGGGGCTACCCTTCACCACCGCCGCGCAGCTCCTCCACCCTAAACAGGCTGCCGTTACGCACGGTCTTCCATCTCTGCACAAGGACAGGCCCAGGTTTGACTTTGCAAATCTGGCTCTCGCTGCAACGCAAGAGGATCCCCCAAAAGCTGCGGATCTGGCTAAATTGGCATCGGGACTTGGGGGAACCATCTCAGAGCTGAGCAAGTTGTCTCCGGATCGAAAACCAACGCGGGGAAGGCTTCCGTCCAAAACTAAAAAGGAATTTATTTGCAAGTTCTGCGGCAGGCATTTCACCAAATCTTACAACCTGCTGATTCATGAGAGGACCCACACTGATGAGAGGCCTTATACATGTGATATCTGCCACAAGGCCTTTAGAAGACAGGATCATCTCAGAGACCACAGGTAAGGCAACATGCACTCTCCAAATCATCTAGATTTTAAAAAAAAATCAGTCCAAAATTTAACGCCTAAAATCTGATTTGAATTCTTCGCCACTTCTGCATGTTCCTTCACTGTTCTACATGAGGGCGCTAAAGCTCTTTAGAGAATCCACTTCTTTTCCACTTTAAATGGAGATTTTATCCCTATAAATGTGGGGTTTGTAAGCCACTGTAAGCAAATCCATGCATGAGCACACACTGATTAAGTGACATTTCTGTTTTACAGATACATCCACTCCAAGGAAAAACCATTCAAATGTCAAGAATGTGGGAAAGGATTCTGTCAGTCCCGAACTTTAGCCGTCCATAAAACCTTACACATGCAGGTAAGCTCAGAAAAACAACTCCAGCCATGATCTAGACTTTGTATAATTCTCATAATGACGTGTCTACTGCATGAATGGGGATTGTTATTCCTTTTAAAAACACACACAGTAGGTTTGGCCTTAGGATATTTGTGAGGAGCAAAACTCCAAAAGCTAATAATCCTTTTAAAAATGACAAATATAATTAATTTAATTATTTAGTTGTGTGAAATACAAATGGTAGCAATTCTATACACTTAAAGGGAATAATCCTTTGCTTGCTTTAAATCTAAACAGGAGTCTCCCCACAAATGCCCCACATGCGGAAGAACCTTTAATCAAAGAAGTAACCTGAAAACTCACCTTCTCACCCATACAGACATCAAGCCCTACTGCTGTGGCCGCTGCGGAAAGGTGTTTCGGCGCAACTGTGACTTGCGACGGCACAGTTTGACGCACAGCCCGCATCAGGACTTCTAACACAGTAATAACAAAATGGACAAAAAAAATCAGAGGAAAATCAGAGGTTTTAAAGGGACTCTCCAACTCAGGAGATTTTTTAAATCTGTGGATATGATTGCACCTCAAGAGGAAAAAGACTGCAGAACCTCCACCTGTAAATATCACTATGTACATAAATGACTTTTTTTTATTTTTCTCTTCTTGCCTTGAAATGATAAAGTTGTCAAAAAACAAGTCATAAGTTTAAAGTATGTTATATTGTATTTTAGAAATAAATATTTCCACAATAATTTTTTTGCTTTTGTCTTTATTTGATATGTGATTTTTTTTTTTGGATCTGGTTTATGTGTGAGTTCTGATCAGTTGTTGGGTCTTACAGTAAAATATTACAACAACAAAAAAAAAAAATCAGTGACAAAAAAATGAATTAGCTGTTTATCTGATAACTAAATTTTAAGTATAGCATTTAAATTAATTTCAAGCAGATTATTGCTTCAAAAATGTAGAGCCAAATTAGACTTTAATGAGGTGTTGAGAGAGATTATTAATTTTTATTAAAATTGACATAAATAATTTCCTTTTTCATTTTAATAGGTTTGTAATATAAGGCGCATGAAGAGACATTTGACATATTAATTTTAATAACACACTTTTGATATAATATTTGAGAGAAAACAATTTTTAAAACCTAAATTTGGTATTTTTCTTGTAATAAAAATAAACTTATAGTAGATCTTGTAAAAAATTTGTGAACATATATTTATTCCGTATAACGCATCTGATTATTAAAACAAAGCAGAAATTATTAATTAAAAAAAATCAAAGAGATGCATTATTTCAACTTTCTTATCATAATTTTTTAGGTAATTTTTTTCTTGTGGGGAAAAAAAAGCAATGCATTTTCTAGTGAACTGATTAATCATCAAGATGACTTGATGTGTGATTTTTTTAAAATGATTTGATAAAGATGGATTGATTTCTTAATCTCTTGTCGTTTTGTGGTGGCTGTGGTTGACTTTCCTTTTACAGCTTCTTTCCACCTGACTCTGCTGAAGGGAGAAAAGTAGCATTTTTCTTTAATAGGCTCACAAACAGGGTCTGGGGCCAAGTGGTTAAAATAACAACAGCAGGGGTCCACATGCGTTCAGAGCTCCTAAAATAAAGGATCGCATCGCAGAGAAAAGATTTACACTAATTACTTAAAAAAAGGACAAAAAAAACTCCCAACAAAATTAATAAAACAATAATATGCGTGTCAGTTTTTTGACATGCGCTCTGAAAATATACGAATTACTAAATATGTCAAATTCAAAGGAAGCAAATAAAAAGCAAAAATATTTTTTCTTTTAAAAAAATTATGCATAAAATGTATTTAATTGAGTACTTTAAAAAAAAAAAAAAGATAAATTAGACTGAATCATTTTTAAAAGCTGCAGTTTTACTTTTACATGCATTTTTTTAAAAAAGTGTATTTGATTAAAATAAAAATAGAAAAAATTGTAGCTAATTTATAAAATCTTAATCTTTTTTAAATGTCAGGTCAAAAAGACAAAATGATCATATGATTAAAAAATTTAATTATTCACAATTTTATCAATTTTCAATGAATCAAAACTAAAAAAAGTTCACATATACGTTTAGAACAAAAAATACAAACACATATGAATATACATCCAATAAAAACAGCAACATTTATTAGATATATTTATTTTTAAACATGCATATCTGTACACACACATCCATGCATATTTTCATATTTATATACAAAGACTTATAAGTATTTAGGTATTTTAATTAATTAGTAATCGTATACAAATTTATGCAATAGTTATGTTTGATTTTGCATACAAAATTTCAATATGAAATAATATTCTTGACTCCTGTTTAAACCTAAACTGATCTGTTCAGTGTTGGATCTTAGTTTGGGGTGTGCACATGGTAAGAGGTGGACACTGACACAGTAAATACAGCTGCTGGCCTGCATGTTTGAACCTGATCTGAAGGCCTGCAACACTGTCTGGACTCATGTTGAACAGTTATTCACATCCAAAGCTGACCAAATTTTCTTCATTGCTGGTTTAAGTGTCTGAATCAGGTCAGCAAACAGAAAAATGATTGATATTAAAAACAGTGCATTGGGTTCAGACATGAAACACCCAAAAATCTGTGTCTGATTATTGAGGGTAATAAAAGAATTAATTTGATTTTTCAGCTCTCATGTAAAAAAAGCAATCAAAACGAGAAAAATGATTCAATTTTGTAAAAATTTAACTTAAAATAACTTCTGATTATCCATGTCAACATCAATAATTTAATGATCTTAAAAAATCAGTTTCTTTTAAATCAAGTAATTATGAAAATATTTAAGATTGCACGCTTTAATTGGTGCAAGTCATTTAAATAAAATATATAAATGATTTAAAATGAAATGAGACATGATCTCTCTTTTATTTTCTTTTAGACTTTTATTATCTTGAAAATATATATATTTTTGGAAAATGATATCTTATATCAAAGTGATCAAATGATCAGATCATAATGATCAGTTGTGGAAATGAAATAGAAAATTATTCTAACCAATATAGATGTTTTAAAAAAGATTTACAATCTATGGAATACATTTAATATTAAATCAAACTTTATAAAATGAATTATTCTATAAGAACATTGAAGACGCATTAAAGGGAACACTTTGCGCTTCGTAAAATTAAGTAAATACAAACACATCAATGTATTATTTTTAAATTATAATTTCATATATTATTTAAAAAGCCGCAGGTAGTACCACCGCTTCGTCTCGTGGTTACCTAAGACCACTGATGTGATGTCTTGCGTTTTTCACACCTCAGTTTCTCAGATTGTGAGAATGACGTTGGAATGTGAAGAGAAATTTCCCGTGAACTTAAACGCGTCATGAGTAATACGGAAGCCGTGTTGGTGTTTACAGATGACGTTTGTGCTCTAACCGCTGAAAGATGTGGCTAACGATAGTTAAACATGCTTAAATAAACGTCCGACCACACAAACAGCTACTAAATTAAAACGACAATCAAGTAAGGAATAATTTGTCTTACATTTTTTTAAATTTAGCTTCAGGAGTACTTTTTCGGAGCCGTTGAGTTAGCTTTTTGCTAAAGGATCTGGATGCAATGAAAGCAAAGCTAGCCTCTTAAACATCTAATTTACTGTAAAATATCATTATTAATGCTATTTATCTTTACTTTGATTCATAAAAAAGGTTAATTTTTCAAATAAAGTTGCCAGAGAGTGGTAGCTTTTCTATTTATGTGCTTTTATTGAATGTTAACCCATATTAGCATCCATGCTAACAGGAGCCCCAAAAGTAAAAACGCTCTAATAATTTATTAATTTAAAAGTTAATTACATCTACATTTGAGTTGAAATGATTTATTTCCCTTTCTTTGAGGTGTAAATATAAATTCAAGAACATTCCATCATTAATCGAGCTTTTAAAGGACATGTTATTTCATTTAAGCTGGCATGAAACATCAATGTGTTAGAAGTTTTTCTTGATGAAAATAATGTCTCTCCTCTTTAACAAATATTTGAACAAGAAAAATCTGACACCGTTCTTAAGTAAAGTTAACTTTTGTGGATGTTAAAACAGAAAAATAAACACCGTATCAAGTTCAAATGCGTGCTATTTTTTACTATTTACTGGAGTAAAACTAAGTTAAATGTTATCAATGAGATTTTTTTGGTTACTTTTCTAGCAGTCCACATCATGATCACCTGTTGTTTTTGGCATCCTTCTGTCTCTAGAGACAATGGAGTCTGCACCTGGATACTTGTCTGTTTGTGCAGCTTTGTGTTCGGCTGAATAAGCCCAATGTAGGAGCTGAAGCTCCTACCCATACTTACTACAAATGTGATAGGCCGTATGAGTCATGGGGGGAGCAGTGGCAGACTGAATTTATTTGCTGTTTAGCTGTCAAACCCTGTGTTAAGTCTGCGTCATGACAGCTTGGGTGACCTCCCCATTTTGCGTCCATGTTTGCTAGTCAGGTCACACAAAACCTGGCAAGACAAAAATGTGATCAGAGCAAACACAAGACAGCACATTAAACAGAGAAAAGTCAATAGTTACAGCGCTGTTTTACTTTCAACCACTGCTTTAACTAGTCTCTGTTATCCTTCATTCCTTCATGAAGGAAGGATGGCTCACCTAGCAGGGCGACCGCCCTGTAACCGGAGGGTTGCCGTTTCGATTCCCCGCCAGGAGTTCATTCGGAGGTGTTCTTGAGCAAGACACCGAACCCCCCAATTTCTCCTGATGGTGGTTATCACCTTGCATGGTAGCATTACCATCAGGTATGAATGTGTGAGTGTGAGCTACACTATAAAGCGCTTTGAGTGCCAACACTGGTGGAAAAGCGCTATATAAGTAGAGTCCATTTACTATTCATTTGTCCATGAGTGATTCATTGTGTAAAAGGCTTCCAAGTTGTCTTCTGGACAGTGTATTCGACGATGAAGATGTTTTGATTTCCATCCTCTGGACAGTGTATTTGATGATCGAGACGTTTCAACTTTCGTCCTCTGAACAGTATATAGATCGAGGCGTTTCGATTTCCATCCCGGATGGAACGCCTTCATACCTGATGGAAGTTGAAACGTCTCCATAATCGAATACACTGTCCAGAACAAAACTTTGAAGGCTTTTCTACTACTGCTTCAACTGTGTTTTAAGTTTTGATAAAATTGGAGATTTTATTACGGAATGTGTTTTAAAGTTTAGTGGCTTTTACAGAAAGAGCATTTTGAATGCCTGATGTCTAGTGATTACTTTGTGAACATGATACAGTTTGAGTTGTCTATAACAGTAGATAAGACTGAAAACAGAAAACTTAGCTGAGGGAGGAACAGTGGATATTTTTGCTCTCTTGAAAATAGCAACATCATCCGCATACATTTGAAATGAAACATTTAAAGATTAGTTTGGTAACTGATTGTGATATAAAACAGTGTTGTTTTGTTTCTTTTGTCTGGATTCAGGTGGCGGAGAAAATGTTGGAGTCTTATGTGACACCGCTCCTCATGAGCTATGTGAACAAGTACATAAAGAACCTGAAACCATCTGACCTTCAGCTTTCCCTGTGGGGCGGTGATGTCGTGCTCAGCAAGCTGGACCTGAAACTGGACGTTCTGGAACAGGTACTATTTGTTGAATAAGACTTATGTTTTAGATCAGATTTCATCATTACACGAGAATATACAGATCAAAAGTTTTGACACACCTTCTCATTCAAAGAGTTTTCTTTATTTTCACAACAATGAAAATGTTAAATTTACACTGAAGGCATCAAAACTATGAATGAACACAATTAGAATTATAATTTTAACAAAAAAGGGTGAAAATATTAAAAAATTTCTAGATTCTTTAAAGTAGTCACCTTTTGCTTTGATTACTGTTTTGCACTGTCTCCTCTTAACAGTTGTTCTAGAGATGTGTCTGCTGCTAGAATTCTGTGCCATTGCCCTGGTCTCTAACCCGGACTCAAATGAACTTATTCTCCACAACAAAGATGATTCTTGGTCTTCCTTTTCTGGACCGTTCCTCATCAGAGCTGGTTTCTTTGTAGCAGTTGAGGGTTTTTGAGGAAACTTTCAAAGTTTACCCTATTTTTTTTTTGGGGCTGACTTGCGTAGCTGCTTCTTTGTTGCCATAAAGCAAATGGTTACAGTTTATTCAGTAGGACTATTGGCTGTATATCCTGACTTCTCCACAACACAAGTGATGGTCCCAATGTGAAGCCCATGGAGACAGAAATGTTGTAATTTTGTGCTAAACAAATAGAATTGAATTGAATTGAACCCCATTTATAAGGCAAGAAATCCCACTTGTTAAACCTGGCAGGGTACACCTCTGAAGGGAAAATAATTTCTGGTGAGCACCTCTTGAAGCTCATCAACATAATGCCAAGACTGTGCAAAACAGTTTTATGAAATGAGCAGCTGGTCTTCAATATAACATTGCCTGCCATAACCACAAGTCGTGTGGTGTAGATTAAGTCACCTATGGGAGATCCACCAAACAATTTTAGAGTGAATTTCAACATTTTAACATTTTTACACATCTGTGAATGAAACTGATGTTTTTGTACATAAATGTTGCTCATTTCGTGTAATAAGCTGGGTTTCAATTTCCCATTTCATGAAATGGGCAATTTCACAGATTGGGTGTAACATATATAGTTTGCCTTTTAGTGGAAAATATTTTGTTATCCATATTTATTCAAGTTAGAGACCAACATGTTTTCTGGTTGCTTTTTCAAATGCCACAAAATAGTTGTACAGTTTTCTGCTGTTAGGTCTCAAAAGTTTATGATCCAATCTTGGAAAATAATACTTTTCTCATTATATTTCGTGCACATAAGCAACCTTAATTTGGGTTTTGGAACCACTCTTTTGCAATCGTCATAAAATCTTACAGATTTATAGAGCTTTATAACTGACTAGGAATTGTGAAAATGTGACTTTTGCTCATCTTATTAAGTGCTATAGAGAACTAAACCAAATAAGAAACTTTATTTTGCTTGAAAAAGATTACCTTATTTTCACAACCATAGAGCTCAGTGTTTTTCTGTATTTATCAAATACAAAAGGCGCACTTGGTTTTGGGTCATGGGCACATTAAAACACACCAGTAAAAAATGTATGCTAGTGTGTGGTTTCACAAACGCAACAGCAGCAAAGCTGAGTTTGGATGAGATTTCTTCATGTATTTAGCAACGTACACACATTAGGTTTTCAATTGTCAATTCACAACCAAAAATCCATCAAAAATCTCATTTTCTGTATCTAAAAAGAACAGCTGGACTAGATTTCTCTCAAATATGACCGGTTCCTTTTCATCACTGTCAGAGTCCCGCTTGTTGCCGTGTGGCTCTTGATCGTATACGATGGCGGCTTTTGCGAAAGCTCAAAGAACAGTGTGAGCAGACACATCATCCCAAGCATCTACAATCTGTTCACAAATTGTGATGCAACTATTCCGGCGTTGCCTCCCAGTCTTAGTAAAAGTGTGTTCGCCATCTTCTTTCAAAACCACACTTCTCCCTTTTACCGTTTTCAGGCTATTTTGATATGCTGCACAGTTAGCATTTCAACACCCGATGCACACTAGTGCATCTCTAATTATAACAATTTCAGTCAATTGAATCACTCCAGGATGAATGAGAGCTTACACAAACTCATTCATTAATTAGAAAAAAACAAAAACAAAACCCTAGAAACATTTCCTCAAGCCAGTACATCACTTATACTGTTGCTCAAATATGGTGGTTGGTATTGAAAACTGTTGTAAATTTTGCTGTAAATTAGCCTAACCTTGGGCTCTGCTTTTAGTTTGTTTAAAGGCGTTGGAGTCTGGAAATATTTCCAGCTAACATTGTCCAAGAAGAGTCATTTCCTGGACAGCTGTTAGTCATGTGAATCAATGTATTCAGATCTGATAAATAGTTATGTTTACACTGTTTAGACAACTTGTTTCTCTGGCTTTTGAGTAATGGGAAGGTGTTTTCGAGGCATATCTGGGCAACTTTTTTTGTATTCATCAGCCTCACTCATGGAAACACTGGGATGCGCATGTTAAATTTCACCCGGGGAATTGTGGTTTGGGCTAAAGGAGTTGGCAGAGCTCAGTTTTTATTTACTGAAAAGCATGCTTGCTACATTAAGACTGTAAAACTGACAAAAACTTTCGGCGAAACAAGATGAGACAGCAGCCAGCTGGCAGGTTGTTCTCAGGCCTGATGTGTGTGTTTCCGTCAAAAATAATAACATTGTCTAGATATCACAAAAAGTCATTCTGGTCATGAAATTGTGCTCCATCACAACATACAGGATGCAGTGTGATAACAACCCATTCACATTGGAATCACATGTTTATCTGTTTTGGAGTTGGTGGTGGTTACTGGAGCATTTCTGATGCACCATTGCCTCCACCGCTCTGAGAATACACACACTCCTGCTGGCAGTCTAGGAAGTTTTTAGTGGTTTGATTTAAACCACATTTAAAACCCTGTTTACAGATGATTTTTATATATAAAAAAAACAGTTTTTCTTCACTCATAAAACCAAACTGGCATCACAGAGAATCTCATTTTGAGGTCTTTGGACTGTGGGAGGTAACTAAAGCCCACCTCAGATTTATCTGTCTGTGTGTCTATTCACGATCTCATCCCTAGTATTTAGTGATAGGCAGGGTACACCCTGTGCAAGTCACTAGTCCATTGTAAGAATCTTCTAGTATACTGTATATATATTGAATGATTCAACATCTTTATGTCTTCCAATAGGAACTGAAGCTGCCCTTTACCTTCATGAGCGGCCATATTCATGAACTCCGTATCCATGT
Source organism: Neostethus bicornis (assembly GCA_902685375.1). Classification (NCBI taxonomy): domain Eukaryota; kingdom Metazoa; phylum Chordata; class Actinopteri; order Atheriniformes; family Phallostethidae; genus Neostethus; species Neostethus bicornis. Next base: position 35,951,088 of record LR738541.1, read on the forward strand.
ACCCTGGACCAAGCTGGGTTCGGAGCCCGTAGTGATCACCATCAACACCATGGAGTGCATACTGAAACTAAGAGATGGAGCTCAGGTTAGTTATTTACTGGTACAAGGAAACATGCCAGCACCGTTATAACTGCTGAGCCAAAACAGGGTGGACCGAATCTTCTTGTTATGTGAAAGTCCAGCTTGTGCCAAAGTAAAGCTTTCTCATCCCCTTTCCCTCGTGTGCTTCCAGGAATGTTTGTAATGGCTTTTTCAAATGTTATTACTTTTCCCCTCTTTTTTTTTTCTTCTACTTTTTTAAACTATAGTTCTGACAAAATAATCCTTTAATTCTGACTTGAAGAAAATGATCGAAAGAAATAATGTTGTACAGTTTCATTTTTTTTTTTCATGCTTTTTTTGCAAAGCAATATGTGTTTAATACAAAAATCTATCAGCGTTTGCGGCCGAAAGGAGCATCCTCCGCGTGGTGGCTTGGCTCTCACTCAGAGATCGGGTGAGGAGCTCTGCCATCCGTGAGGAGCTTGGTGTCAAGCTGCTCCTCCTCCAAGTCGAGAGAAGCCAGATGGGGTGGTGCGGGCCTCTAGTCAGGATGCCCCCCGAGCGCCTCGCTGGTGAGGTGTTTCAGGCACGTCCCACCGGGAATAGGCCAAGAGGCAGACCCTGCACCTGCTGGAGAGACTATGTCTTACAGCTGGCTGGGGAACGACTCGGGATTCTTCTGGGTGAGATGGTGGATGCAGCCAGGGAGAGAGAAGTCTGAGCTTCTCGTCTGAGGCTGTTGCCCCCGAGACCCGGCCTCAGATGAGTGGAAGACGGCGGAACGGAACGAATTTAAATGTATTTGTAAACTATTTCAGCAAATGTCACATTTCTTAGCTAACCAAAGGTACCACTATCAATACTGTATATATCTATGTACGCTAAGAGGGAAGAATTATTACCTCACAAAAGCATAATACTTCTCCTTTAAACAAGTTTTAAAGACTTAAAGACCTTTAGTATCGCTAAATGTTTCTTTTATGGCCAAAATGTTGATCTTTAAGATATGTCAAGGACTATTAAGAGTTCATCATAATTGATTCTCAATTTCTGTTTCCATTAAAGAACAGTTCTCGTGAGCACAATTTTAAATGTAATTATTAATAAAAAGTGTTTTCGCTTGACTTGTATGTTAGACCACTGTAATATGAATAATTTAGGCTAGTTTAATTTTAAAAGACCCTAGCTTTATAGGTCTCTATAGGACTACTGTATATTTTCAAAATACCAAAGTCCTATTTTTACCACCCATGCAGAAAAATGTAAACGTATAACTCACCGCTGGGCTCTTATATAGGAAGGTTGAAGTTTCAAGGCCAGATGTTCCAGAAGAAACACATTTCAAGGGAAGTCAATTACAGCTAATTATATAGGCTGCAGCAAAAAGATTTGTAACACATGAGCTTGAGTCGCCCAGAACTAATGGTAAATATCGTACTGTGCAGGTGGCTACTGCTTATACGATCCAGTTTCTAGTCTAGTGGAAATTTAAGCTGTTTTTTCATGCTTTACACACAGCTTAAGGTCATGCACCAGTACGAGCATCGGTGTAATCTCAAAACAACTATTTGTTACAGATGTGCTCCAAAAGATTCCTTGTGAGGAAAAGAATTTTTGGGAATTGCAAATGACATTTGAACAAATTATTCAGTGGTATGTATGCCCCATGAGACATAATTTGGAGCGAAGCCAGACTTAGGAGAAGGCCTTCTAGCACGTGGAATTTAAATGAATTGCTTCACCTCTGTTTTATATGATGCGGGAGGCTGACTACCGTCTTCTGAAGCCAAGAAAATGAAACCAGTTCCATTAATTTTCTTTATATATGTGTAATACTGTAACTAATAGTGGTAATAATAGTAATAATAACAATAATGTCAGTAGGCCTCTCTTTCCACAGTAAATTTATACTTCTCTTGAGGCTAGATATCACGTTGATGTATACATTTTGGGCTTTGTTGAATTTTAATCAGATTCTAACTGAATGCAGAAAGTTAGTTTGGCACAGGTTCATGCAACAGATGGGCTATGACATTTCTCCCTGAAGCCTTTATGTAATTTGCACCATGGCATAAAAAGAACCTGGGAAAAAAAAATCTGTGAATGGAAAATCTTACATTTTAACTTCAGTAGATTACTACTGTTTTTTTTTTTTCACCCAGTTTATAAATGAACTCGTTGGTCGGCTTCACGCGGCAATGTGTGTAAATGATAAATGATATCATTAATATGGTTTGTTTTCATAATTACAGTTAAAGCCTGAGCTCTGGCCTGTAAAAACATCCGCACATCTTTTGAAGTTCATTAAGAGCTATGTAATACGACCGGAATTATTTGGACCTTTTTAATGTTCTTGTTTTCCCAAGAGAGGAACTGGGTTGTATTAGGTTTATTCAGATTGCCCAAAAGGCCCATCTGCAAAACACCAAGAACGACTCACAATTATAGTTTCCAGCAAATGTGGAAATTTGGGCATTTAGCAGCAGTTGGAGATTACAGCTTCTGCTGACAGTGTAATTGCTGGAAATTAGCTGTAATGAAGACCGTAGAGCAGAAAGTACGGTAATGAAAAAATGTTGTCCACCTTTTTCTTTTTTTTTTTTTTGCACTTTTATTTTACAAACTGCAGGCTAATTACAAAAAATAATTTTTCTATTACTTTTAGATTTTTCTTAAATTACATGATGTTTTATGGCCTGCTCAAAGTGCATGTTTCACTTTTAAAATTGCTTTTTTTCTTTTGCTTAGTTTACTAATTTATTGTTTTAACTATGCAGTTTTTAAAATAACTTGAATAAAAAATTAGAGTTTTAGTTTCCATTTTTTTTTCCACATTTGTTTTTGTAAGAACAAACTCTCCAAGTTTAAAGACCCCTAACAACTGTAGAAAGCGAAAGTTTCAGACTAAAAAAAGTCACATTTTTTTGTGTGAGTTTTAGGCAAATTCTATCAGAGATCAGGCAATTTAGTTTGCTACATTCATAAAAAAAAAAAAATGAATAAATTGATTTATTACGCTCAAAACATCTGCTTTTCATTAAACTTATTAAATAGGACAACTTGATGTTCAAGAATATTTTTCTAATCCATTACACTAGTTAAGTGATTATAATACTTGTTGGCTCACGAGAGTAACACATTCACCATTTGCTAATGGAAAATTATTTAGAAAAAAGAAGTATACTTTATTTATCCCTCAACGGGAAAATGTCTGTGCTGCATTACAGCGCAGCAGGTTGCCACGACGCCGCCAGTGGTGGGAGAAACAGGGTGGTTAGATGTCTTCCCCAACAACACCTAGACATGTGCTCAGTGGGGTTCGATCCCATGAACTTCTGGTCCAAGGACGAAAGTTCTACCACTTAGCTCTCACCTCCCCCTCAATTTACATGTTTACATTGGACAACCACAACGATGTTCTACAAATTAATCCAAGGAAGTCCTTGAATTCAATCCATGGTCGATTAAACTATACATTTTATCCAAAAATTACGTTTGGATTATTCCTAACAACTTTGAATAGAGAATGTAGGACTAATTTGTCTGACTGAAAGTGGATTTAGCAACAGAACAAAAGTTTGAGGTTTTAGAAAGCTCTCAAAATTTTGATGTTCTATTGATCACTGAGGAGCAATGAGGTTTGGGATATTCCTTTTAAATGAGCTGAGAAGGAATGCAACAAACAAAACAACAACTGACAAGCCAACAAATTTCAAAGACACTACCCTAAATCAATCAGTCAGTGAATCATAAAAAGAGCAAAATTACAAGCCAGAAATCAAATTACCATAGTGCAATCTTGCCCATGTTTTTTCAATTGAAGCATATTTTAGTTGATATTTCTGCTTCTTTTTAGTCTTTGTGTGGATTTTAAAAAGTTGATTTTATTTATACAACACTTTTGCATCAGAGTAGTGACATTAATTGTAAAGCGGGCTATTTAGCTTAAACTTTTTAACTATAAATGTGTCACTAAATTAAAAAAAATTCCAAATGACATAGCTAAAACTCATTTTCAGAATAAATCTTGCTATTATTATCAATATTCCACAGGTGTTTGGCCATTATGCGAGTGTGTTGCACACTTAGATTTTTAGGATTTTTAAAAATGTATGTGTTTTTATTGCGGGATGATAAATTCTTACTGTGGGAAATGTTTTTGACAATATATACAGGAATTAATTTTATATTTACGAGGATATAAAAATCCTCGTAAAAATACTCCATCCTCACCTGCTCCGCTCCCCCGTTACCAGTTTTAAAGGAGACCAGATTTAAATTTTCACATACTTAATTCATCCCTCAATGGGGAAATTTGTGTGCTGCATTACACCGCAGTAGGCCTCCATCACGGCGCCAATGGTTGGAGAAACGGGGAGTTAGGTGTCTTCCCCGAGGACACCTAGACATGAGCTCAGTGGGATCTGATCCCAAGAACTTCCGGTACAAGGGCAAACATTATACCACTGAGCTATCACCTCATAGTCAATTTGTCTTGAACAGTAACCATCGCCTCAGACTTTCCACACTCTAGCCGCATCTTCGACTTTCTCAGGGGGAATTTTGAGGTTTCCTTGGGCCAATCATGAGCTGTTCCTGTTGTGTGTTTGAGATAAAACTTTGGGCCTACTCCTGAGCGTACGTGGTTAGAACGAGTTGCTAGGGAAATGCACGAACCACCAGTTCTGGCTCCTTTCTACTCAGATTAACAGCTGTTGATTTCCAGTTGATTTGCATCTGATGGCAGAAGTCCTGATCCAATCTTTGAGAAACAGCCCGCCCTCCATCTGCAAGGAAAATCATTTTGGCTGCTTAGGTTACCAATATAATTTTTGGACACAATTTGATGATTGTGGGTCACTGTAATTGTTTCATAGAAATCACACAAAAGATGTCTCTCGGTTTTCTACAATTTAAATTTACAAACTGGAGACCAGTTTGACAAAGAAAACATTTTGCTTTTTACTATCACCGTTACATTATCCTCAAATTACTCAATGTTCTACAGCCTGTGTAGAAAATTTACAACTTTCATACATACTTTTGTTTTGAAATAATGTTTTCAAGTTTGGTAATTTATTGTTTAAAACTTTATTTCTTCTATTTTATAAATACTTGAACAAAAAATAAGAAAAATCTAGGATTAGTTTTTAGTTTGAATCTCCTGGTGGGACACATGTTTTTGTAGGATTAAGTTCAAACACGCTAGTCTTTGTGCCAGGCTGCTGCTCACACAACCATCTCATACCTTTATTGTTTTGTGAAAATCACCCAAAAGATGTTTCTACTTTCTTCTGCACGAATCAAAGGACATTTCAAAACAGTACGTAATTTATTGTGTAGCAGTGTTACAACAACTTCAAATTACTCAATGTTCAAGAGCCTACTTAGAACAAGTTATGTTTTTTGCTCTTATTGTATTCTCCCCATGTATGTGATGGTTTTTTCCAGTTTCTTCCTACCGTCTAAAAAAATGCGTGCTAGGTTGAATGGCCACTTACAATGAGTGTGTCTGTGGATGGTTATGTCTGTTCGGGTTGTATGTACCCTGCCTCTCGCCTTAAAAGCAGCCGGGATAGGCTCAGACACCCCCAGCGACTCCGTTAGGGATAAGCGGTTCAGAAGATGAAATAAAACAGTAATTTTATTATGACATGTTTTTTCGTGTTTAGTTGTGGGAAAATGTTTTTTTCATTTAATTTAGTAACTTTTTTAATATTAAACTTGCCTTCAGCTCGGGTGTTTCTTTGGGACATGTGTTTTTGTAACAGTTGTTTTTGTTTGACAAAGTTAAAAGTTTCTTCTCGTGCCAGCTTACAGCTCATACCGAACCCGACTGGTGCTTTAATTGTTAATGAATCGTCACTGAAATCACACAGGAAATCTTGTTTAAACTTTCTTTTACATGAATCAAAGTCTAATATAAAATCAAATTTGTTGTTTACCGATGTCATATCTTTAAATTAGTCTGTGTATATATTCTCAAACTTTCTGTACAATTTATGGCTTTGAGTGGATACTTTTGTTTCAAAATGTTTTTTTTGTTTTTGATTTATTGGGTAAAATTGTTTTTTCTTTTTGGGAAAAAAAAAAGTCGGACATTTGCTTTCAGCTCAGACTTTTTTTGGGACATGTGTTTTTTGTAACAATAATTTTTGTCGGACTCAAGAGTGTACCTCATGCGATACACGCCTTATACCTTATTCAGGGCTCCTATTTTCTCTAAAGTTTTATTCAAATACCGAAGATCATTCTGTAAATAAATAAATAAATAAACAAACATGTTTTTTTCTGTTTGCTAATATATTATCCTCACGTTACTCAATGTTCTACAGCCTGCTTAGAACAATTTATAGTCTGTGGTGCATACCTCAATTTTGAAACAATCTTTTTTAAAATTTTTTGCTTAGTTCACCAGTTTATTGTAGAAAAATAAATATTTTTTTTGTTTTATTATTTTAACTTGAATAAAAAATCTGGGTTAAGTTATCAGTTTTTAGTTTGAATGCTTCTTAGGGACATGTGTTTTTAAAACAACAATTTTTTTAGGGAATCAGTTAAAACATTTTTCTTTTTGTGCCAGACCACATATTGCACGTGAGCATGGAAAAAAAAAATCACACAAAAAGAATTTGGCAGTAACGTGACATTAAATTCTGGGCACTTTCAGCTGTTTTGTCTTTGACTTTACAGGGAATTAAATTGTTTTTTCACAGTTGAGGTGTTGTTGGTTTTAGCTGTTCCCTGGTTTGATTGGATGCATTTGATGTATAAATACACTGATACGAGTTTCGAGTATTTTGCCAACAACAAGACACTGTAATGGTTTTTTCACTCGCAATTGAGGGGCCGATAACACAATAAATTCATTTAATTAGTTTATTCCTTGAACCATAGAGATGATTTAAAATGAATAAAGATCTTTACTGATGTCGATGCATTTAACCATGTGCGGTCTCGACAATGGTGCTTGTCGTAAGTCTTATAAAAGACTTATAAAGACATTTTTTTTTAAAAAAAGATGCTTCAGTTCCAAATGAGTTCTAAATTCCAAAATCTTGGGTGAATGCTCATTATTTTCAGAGAATGTAATCCTCTGAAAGATGTTTTGTTGAAACCCCCCCGCCCCCCAGAATTTTATATTATTGTGCTTGCCAAAATACCATCTGATGACCATAACAACAAAAGCTCAAAACAAGTTATTTAGGCTATTTATTCTAATGGTAATAAGATAGAACAAAAACATGTGTGATTTTTCTTTTGGATATTTCTTATAAGAAAAATGTTTTTACAAACTACTTGCGGACTGTTTTTGGCAGCTAAATGTCATCATCTGGACAAACACAAGTGGTTTTTCTTTCTGTCACTAATCGAAAGTTATGCACATGTCCCTTTTTGTTACCGGTAAGTCGTGGACCAGCACTCGGCTCACTGAACGTTACCATAGCAACAAACGCCTACAAATTGTTCTCCACTTTTCTTATGAAAAAAATAAAGAAATTTAAACAGCAAATAAACATAAGGTTTTTCTACGTCATGTAAAACTTTTGTCTTCATTCCGTACGCTTATCCCTGACGTGGCCGTGGGGCGTGCCGCAACCTATCCCGGCTGATTTCAGGCGAGAGGCAGGGTACACTCCAAACAGGTCGCCAGTCTGTTGCGGGGCCACACACAGACATCCATCCACACACACACATATTCCTAGGGGCAATGTTATAGTGGCCAACCAACCTAACATGCATGTTTTTGGAGGGTGGGAGGAAACCAGTGTACCCGGAGAAAACCCACACATACACGGGGGAGAACATGCAATCCCAACACATAAAGGCCAGTGTTTTAAACTTCGTCCCACCCTGGACTCAAATCTTGATGTTTTTGCTGTGAAGTCACTGTGCTAACCACTGCACCACCGTGCAGCCCTCAATTTTTTTTTTAAATAATGCAAAAAGAATTTTCTTATTAAATGACTATGATACAAACATAATGTTTTTCAAGGTGTCTGTTATTCGAGCCATAATTATTTCAAGAAAGTAAGTAATTATGGCAACATCCATTCATTTCAAACAAGGAACACTTCGTGGGGTATGTGGCTTGCCTAATGTCAGAATAGAAAAAAAAAAACTGAATTCAAAAGTACTGTAACCAAAATTTAATGTATTTTGTTTCAAGTTAGAATAACAAGGTTATCGTACTTAGTGTCGGTGAGTACTTAAATAATAGAACTCGTATTCGTATTGGTTTTAATATAATTGTAACTCTAAATTTAGTGTTATTTATCGGGATGTTACGGGTGGAATCGGTTCATTGTGTTCTTGTTTTTTGGGCTGGATTGTGTTACTATTTATATGTACACATAATCCCATTTATACTTGGGAAATTAGAGTTTTTAGTGTAGGACTAAGTTTGACTTATATTCAACCTTGATGGAATTTTTTTTTTCTTAATCTATTGACCATTTTTTTTCCCATTACCCTACTGTGATGGTTATAAATTGCTCCAGATGTTGAGGACGAGGTGTGATCAGCAAAGCCTGAGAATAACTTGCTGGACAGCAGTTTCAGTGGATCATAACACTCTAAGACACACTTTATTTTTTATGAGACAATGATAAAGGCTCGGGTTTACTGAAGAGAGCCTTTCTGGTTTTGGCTCTACTCTCTGCTTGATCTGGGGATTTTTTATGACTGCTGAGTGCATTTGCCACTGATGTGGAGGTTCTGATTGATGCATTGCCTCAAGATGATTTGGGGAGGTGCCTTTGAGACTTGTTGGTTTGGCACGTGCTCCTTTCTTCTGTTATTTTCTTTCTAAACTATTTTTAGGGGTTTATACCACCAAACCCCACTGCTCCTAAATGATGGATAATGCATGGGAATTAGGGAACCCCTTAGTGAGGGCTTCCTAAAACCTCAAACTTTTGTTTTATTGCTAAACCCACCTCCAGTTGAACAAATCAGTCCAACTTTTACTTTTAGAAGTTATTAGGAATAATTTAAATGTTAAATTTAGATGTTATATCATCAAATGTAAAGTTTTATTGACCAGGGATTGAATTTAAGAACTTCCTGGATTGGATGAAGATGGTGAACTTCTTTGTGGTTGTCTAATGTAAACATGAATAATTTTATGGTTTAAATTGAAATGATTTTCTGTTGGCGGATGGTGACTGTGTTACTTTAAACACAAGCAATCATAATAAATGCTTAATTAATGAGAGGTCTGAAAGAAATTTTAAAATATTCTTAAATATTAAGTTTTTTTAGTCAAAATGTTTGAAATGCTAAATTTTCTGACTGCAAAAAAATAATTTCAATCAGGATTTTGCTGTCATTTGAAATGAATGTTACAAGCTAAATAACATTGTTTTGTAAGTAAGTTTTCTTAAATTTTAAAAGAAAAGTTTTAATTACTTTGTGTCTAAAAACAAACAACCAAAACAATTGAATCAATTTCTTTTACTAATTTACATGGTAATTTAAAGCAAAATTATTACCAAATATTACCGGGATAGTCTCAGACTATCCCACGAGGAGAAGTGTCCTGGTTCCTGTTTTTAAGAACAATGGAGATCTGCAGAGTTGTGGTAACTACAGAGGAATAAAACTGATCTGTCATAGAATGAAGTTATGGGAAAAAGTTGTCGAAGCTAGGCTAAGGTCGGAAGTAAAAATTTGTGAGTAGCAGTATGGTTTTATGCCTAAAAAGAGCAGTACAGATGCAGTATTTGCCTTAAGGATGCTGATTGAAAGTACAGGGAAGGTCAGAGGGAGCTGCACTGCGTCTTTGTAGATCTAGAGAAAGTGTATGACAGGATACCGAGAGAAGAACTATGGTATTGTATGAGGAAGTCTGGTGTGACGGAGAAGTATGTTAGAGCGGTGAAGGACATGTATGAGGGCTGTAAGACAGTGGTGAGGTGTGCTGTAGGTGAGACAGAGGAGTTCAGTGTGAGGGTGGGACTGCACCAGGGATCTGCTCTGAGTCCTTTGCTGTTTGCTATACGAGGTTAGACTGGAATCTCCATGGACAATGATGTTTGCAGTTAACATTGTGATCTGTAGTGAGAGGAGGGAAGAGGTGGAGGAAAAGCTGGAGAGGTGGAGGTTTGCACTAGAAAGAAGAGGAATGAAGATTAGTCAGAGTAAGACAGAGTACATGTGTGTGAAAGAGAGGGATCCAAATGAAAAAGTGAGGTTACAGGGAGAAGAGGTAAAGAAGGTGGAAGATTTTAAGTACGCCAGCCTGCCTAACCAGTTTGCATCAAGAGGAGATGCCATGTGCTTGGCCTCGTTATACATGTAATCATTTTTGTGAAAGGCATTAGAGTGTGCATCACGTGTACATCACGCGGGAGTTTTATTAGCTTGGGTGGGTGAGCTTGAAATAAATGGGTGTGTCCTGCCCAATGCGGGAGACAAAGCATGTCCGAACGAGGCTTGAACACTGGTCTTTCTGTGTGGAGTTTACATGTTCTCCCTGTGTATGCGTGGGTTTTCTCCGGGTAATCTAGCCTCCTCCTCCTCTCCAAGAATATGCACATTAGGTTGATTGGCCACTATGACATTGCCCCGAGGGTTAAGTGTGGGTGTGTGTGGCCCCGCAACAGACAGGGGATCTATGAAGGGTGTACCCTGGGTCTCGCCTGAAATCAGCCCGGATAGGTTCAGTCATCTGCACGACCCCATTACGGAAAAACAGTTCAGAAGACGAAACGAAACAGTTGTTTTGGAAAAGTTTGGTTGATTTTTACATTAATAGTTTTGTTTGCAAAACCCCAGAGCATTGATAATTGGCTGAAACAGAGATAAAGTGAGATAATGAGACTAACGTATCTGAAAATGTACGCCTGTTGTGGTCTAAGAATGAATGACTCATGAAATGCGGTAGTTTGAAGTGATGCTGAAACATCAACCTCACCTTACAGCTTGAATAACTTTAAGTATCAGCCCGTTATTTAGTTCTTATTAATTTAGTCAGCAAAACCCAGAATACATATAAAACGGATGCTTACTTTCTGTTTCAGTGGTTTAAAAATTGCCATTGACATTACAAGTCCTTTGGTGATAGTACGTAATGAACTCCTTTTTCACAAGTTGGAAAATAAAAGTAAAATTCTTGGTGGGAGTTTGCAATCAGATAGCGCAGATCGGATAATCTGTGTCCTCATGCCATCCGGAAATCCTGCCTTTGCTTCCCTAGCTTGCAAAAGCAAATGATTTTAAGAGATTGCTGTAAAAATCCTTCTGATCATCAGCTCAGTGGGGCCTCATTCACAGCACTGAGAACAGAGGAAAGAGGCAGGGAGGTTTTCAGAATATGCTTTCATTCAATCCAGCCCCTGCGGTGGTAACAAGACTAATGCCTGACTGCAAATGATAAGGAGATGGAATAGAGCTAAAACAGACTCCTCAGGGTTGATTAGAGATAAATTATTTCTTCTAATGAGAATTGGATCAACATTGCCTTGTAAAAGTTCATCTAATTTAAAATTGGCTTCTTAAACTAGCCTACTTTTCTTTAATGAATTCAGTTAGCATTTAAGGTGTCTTTTCTATTTTGACCCCAGGACCAAAACAAGTCTGTTAATGCCAGTGGTCACCTGAGAAGAAAACAAATGCAATCAATTTTCTGTGATTAATTGATAAAGATGAATTTGTGTTGGGTTGAATGGATGTGCCTTCGGGAAGGGGAGTAAATTGGAGCCACTGCTACTCCATATTGAGAGAAGTCAGGTGAGGTTCACCCAAATGTGGATGAAGTGGAAGTATGGTACGCTACGTTGTAGTAATTATAGTAGTGATGGTTAAAAGTATAATTTGATCCAAGTACTATTTCTACACTGAATATTTAAACCTATATTTTAAAGAAATGAGAAAGCATTGGCAGGAGGAAGCATATAGGTTGATCCTTCAAGCGAAAGTCCTGAGTATACCCAACCATCATTGTATGAGTCAGCCGAGACTGCACAACGCCTAGCTTTGTCTCAGTGGTTTGGTGGAAGTCTGAGTTCCTGGTAGGGTGAGGTTACTTCACCTCCTCAGACACAGGAAGGCAGCTGGGGGAAAAATTTATCCCAGTGGCTTCCTGCATTCTGTGACTCAAGTGGAGATCAATACACGAAGCAGGATGCTGCTGTTCCACAGTTTAATCCTCGCTCTGAGGCCATCCGGACTGGAGCAGCCCCTGACTGGACCTTATTACTTGCTTGGTTCTCTTGGTGATATTATAGTTTGGGAAACGATTACCTTACAATTAGAGCTAATGTTCACTCCATTAGGTCTTTGTTCTATGTGAACGTCTTGGAAGATATCACGTTGCAATTTGGAACAGTGTTTCACATGAGTCTTAAACATAAACAGACATAAACAGTGATTGCAGAGTTTAAGAGAGAATTTAGCCACTTGATGTTGCTTTTATAGGGATAGTTTGATTTCTTTGAAGTGGAGTTGTATGAAGCACTTATTCATAATTGCTGTAATACCTACAGTGTTGCCCAGACGGTTTGTAAACCAGTGCCCTGCAGGGATGGCAAAGAAAGTTTTTTTCTTTTTTCCCCTGGAACAGCTAACTTCAAAAACAAACAAAACAATTATTTTTACATGACACTGGAAAAGTTTTATAAATCTCTCTTCAAAGTCACTTGACTCATTTAATGGAATCATAGATGATTCAGAAGCATTGATCTCCCACCACTGAATCTGACGCGGTATTTCAAAGGTATTTTAATCGTTACCATTGGCATACGTGGCATTTTTAGTAGTACCCTCTCATTCCTTCTGTTTAAGACACTTTTACAGTTGACAATTTCAGCTTTAAAAATAACATTTTGTAAGTTTGATGTAGTTTTCTCTACATTTTCTGTGCTGAAATTCACTTAATAAATCCATTGATCTTCCTCAGGGGTCTACAAAGATTGTAAATTTTTACCAGTATTGGTGCCTGGCAAACTACGCAGAAATTAAGGACTTCTGTTGCACAAGACATTAATCGGTGGGCTATTTGTTTCACATTAGCCAATTGTGTTGCAGCAGTGAAACATCTAAAACGTGCAGAATAGTTGCGACTGGGATTGGTGGTCCAAACATTTAGTCAAAGGAAATATTTCTACACCACACAACCCTAACCATAACCCCAAACTATTAAAAACGTTTTAAATTCAGCTTAGTGGGGATACTTGTGATGACAGTGCAGAAAAAAGATTCCCTTCTTTGAATGTTACAAGTTATCTTTCTTTTTTGACTATTATGTAAGAAATGGGGATAGTTGGGTTAAAAATTTTTAAGTGGTGGTGCTCAAAGGCTCCTAAAAGATGACAGAGGAGTCAGACCAAGATGAGATGCACGATGTAGGTTGGTAAATGTTTTCATCAACGAAAACTGTTACGTGGAAAATTTACATTTCCCTCGAAATAACAAAATCAACATTTGTTTTTCATCTTTCTTTTTGTCTTTACAAAAAATTTGAGATGTTGAGGTTAACCCCTCAACTTTCTTTCCCTGTCTGGTTGAAGCCAATCTGCTTTTAGGACAACTTTTTCTGATGTGGCATGTAGTGGTAAATAACCGTATTGCAAAAAAAACCCCAAAATCAACATAAAATGGTTTATTCAGTTTGACGGGCCAGATCAAATAACCTCAATGGGTCTCATTTGGTCTTCGAATCATGGTTTGCCCCTACCATGGGTTTAAAGCAAACTTAAATTTTTGTGATTTGCCAACTATTGACATTTCAGCACAAATAAAAGACAAACCAAAGATGGTTTATTTAGTTTGACTGGTCGTATAAAAAAACTCTGGGCTACGTATGTTTGTTGGGTTACAGTTTGCTCACCCCTGGGTTTAAATAAAGCTTTAGGAGGTTTTTTTTTTAATTAATGCTAGATGCTCTGTTTGGAGCCTGCAGACACCTAAAACGCGCCTTAATTCAGGGAGGTGTTGGCTCAGTGGGAGAGTGGGAGAAATCAGTTCAAATCCCACTGACCCCTCTTGGTGTCCCTGGAGAAGACACCTAACCCCCTTGTTGCTCCCACCACTGGGAGCCATTGTGGCTGCCTGCTGCGGTGCAATGCAGCAAAGTAATTTCCTAATTGAGGGATCAATGTTGTACAGTAAAAAAGAACATGCTTTAAAAGAGTTCAATGAGCATATAAACCTAACAATTCAATTCAATTTTATTTGTATAGCCCAAAATTTGTATAGCCCAAAATCAGAATTAGCGCCTCCAAATCCGAGACCATGGTCCTCGCCTGGAAAAGGGTGGAATGCCTCCTGCGGGTCAGGGACAGGGTCCTGCCCCAAGTGGAGGAGTTTAAGTATCTCGGGGTCTTGTTCACGAGTGGGGGAAGGATGGAGCCGGAGATCGTCAGGCAGATCGGTGCGGCATCAGCAATAACTAGGACGCTGCATCAGTCCGTCGTGATAAAGAGAGAGCTGAGCCGAAAAGCAAAGCTCTCGATTTACAAGTCGATCTACGTTCCAACCCTCACCTATGGTCACCAGCTGTGGGTGGTGACCGAAAGAATGAGATCGCGGGTACAAGTGGCCGAAATGAGCTTCCTCCGCAGGGTGGCTGGGCTCTCACTCAGAGATCGGGTGAGGAGCTCAGCCATCCGGGAGGAGCTCGGTGTCGAGCCGCTCCTCCTTCAGGTCGAGAGGAGCCAGGTGGGGTGGTGCGGGCATCTGGTCAGGATGCCCCCTGAGCGCCTCGCGGGCGAGGTGTTTTGGGCACGTCCCACCGGGAGGAGACCAAGGGGCAGACCCCGGACCCGGTGGAGAGACTATGTCTCACAGCTGGCCGGGGAACGACTTGGGATCCTTCCAGGTGAGCTAGAAGATGCAGCCGGGGAGAGAGAGGCCTGGGCTGTCCGGTTGAAGCTGTTGCCCCCGCGACCCGACCCCAGAACAAGCGGAAGATGACGGAACGAAACAGAGCCCAAAATCACAGAATTTCCATCTCAATGGGCTTCACAAGAAAAGAGGAAGGTATTAACACAAATACACAGCAAGAAAAATAACTAACAAATGCTAACTAAACAAGACTAGCACATTTATGCCCTTAAACTCTCCTTCACGGTGAGGAAAAACTCCTAAAAAACCCATCAGTGGGGAAAAAATAAGAAACCTTGTGGGGATCCACATGACAGATCCTTTTTGGTCTCTGTTGGGTTGTTGTGCTATCAATTTTCAATGATTTACTTTGCAATGTCACCATCGGACATATAGTGATGTCAAGCCTGAAGACAACAAATAGAAAATGTTTTACCTTCAGAAAAAAAGGTCCAAATTTCTGAGTGGGCACATCTATTTGTCCTTCTCAATGGCATGTCTCTTGGAAATGGTCCAAACTGTTGCTAACTCTGAATTTAGTTTATAAACTTTTCGGAGATATGATAGGTGTAAAGTTAATTTATTAATTTTATTGATTAAGGATGAAACAAACCATAAGCTGACTATAAACTGAGGTTAGCAGATTTTCATCTCGAAGCCGATTATTGTGAACTGCACCACAACTCCATTCGACCCTGATTTGTAAACTTAATCCTAGTCTTACTCCTGTTTTCTTCCTGCATTTGGTAGTGAGGCACTTTCAAAATTTCTCAACTCTGATGGAAAGTCCTATCCCGTTTTGTTTGATTTATTCTTTTGTGGTGCTTTCAGAACATTGATACTTTCCAAGTATATTCAAGCCTCCACAGTTTGTCCCTTCCAGCTGCACCTCAAATGTGCAATTAAGTTGTCAGCGTAGCCTCAGCCACTGCTTTTGCTGTTCTTGGAGGCTTGTGCTTACATTGTTTAAGAGGTGCTCATGTCTTGTATAATGCGCTCAGTATTGTGGATGACATAATGGGAAAAGCTTAGAGAAGAGACAGTTTGCTTTTGACAAACCAATTCTGACACTCACCAGAATAAACTGGTTGGTTAAACTGTTTATCATTGCAAAATATTGAATTGCTCCAAAAGAATGTTTTCAAACTCAAGGATTTATTTTATTTCAAATGTTATTAAGCAGTGAGTGACCAAATTTGTGAAACCATTGTTGAGCGAAGTCTCTTTTGCAATGAGAAAAAAAAAAGAGCAAGCTGGAGTGAAGTTGAGGAATTCCCCTTGTGTGTGTGGCTTTTTTCTTTTTCTCTGATTTGGTTTGGGGTGTTATTGCACATGCTTCTGTGTGTAAAGACTGTGTGGACTGTTTGATTGTAGCCAACACATTGCAGTAATTAGCATTATAGGGTAGCCTTGCCAGCGTAAGCAGCATGCCTCACATGCTCAGCCTTGGATTGTGGTTAGCTTATGCAGACATCTGAAGGACCGTTGCCCCTCTGATCTAAATCAGGAGCAATTCAACCCCTTTCAAATCTTCTTTGTCTCTTTCCATTGTGAATATTATCTTTTACTATCTTTTTACATCAATCTTTCTTGTTTTTTATCTTAGCTGATTTGTGATTTGGTTTTTTTCTTTTCACTTAGTTTTTGAGTTTGTGTTTAAGTGCCTTACACTCATTTGCTCCGTCCCAAATGGGTTTATATGACACTGATAAAAATCACACAAGCACAATGACAGTACAACATCCAATAATAATCACATCTTAATAAGGATCTGTCAGAATATTAAAACAGATCCACCGTCTTTAGTGTTCCAGGTCTTTGCCACAAAAAGTTGTGAAAGAAAAATAATGATTTTCAAAAAGCGAACGGAATTTTTTTTCTTGCAACAACCAAAACAAATCTGGACACTTCTTTTTAATTACCTTGTTAATAGAAAGTCTTGAATTCTCATACAAAAGACATTAAAATATCAGATATAATTTGTCCTCAACAACCTGCAGGTCACGGACCTCACAAAGTCTTGCCTCTTCTGAAACAATTTGAATTTCTTTTTGGTTTTATTAAGGTTCTGTTTCTCTCAAACTGAACCAATACAAAGAGTATTTAAAATCGAGAAGGGCCACGATGTAGAAAACAAAGACCTTTTCCCAAAATATAGCATAGCACTAGTTTCCAACACAAATTTAAAGCAGGACATTTTCTTTAGTTTAAATTTGTACTAATGTTTAAACTCAATTTGAGTTTTTTTTTTTTTTTTGGTCTTGCCGTCTTAAGTTTACATAAAAAAGTTCAAACATTGCCACTTGAGAAAAACCAAAAACTCAGGCTTTCTACTTTGTTGTGGTTCTTTACTATTGTGGTGAAATTAGCTATTTTGTAACAAAGAAACCACTTTATGAGTAAATACCCCAGCTTTTGGATTTGGTTTATTAATGAGGGATTATAAACACCTTTCCTGGTTCACAATTAGCTACCGTTAATGCTGCAAATATATGTAAATCCCAGGATTACCTTACTTTGGCTTGCTCAACCCCCTCAAAAAAAGAGCATAAACTATTGCAAAACTTCTCCACATTAAACAAGCTTTTCAAATAGAAAAGCGAAGATGGCTCGACACTGCAGGGCTCCAATTGTGGATATTTTATGGCAGTAAAGTATAAAGTTGGCAATAAAGCAGCAATGGGTGAAACCCTGCAGTGTTCCAGCTATTGTTGGTTTTCTGTTAAGCCTGAGGAAAGCTCATTGGGGTTTAAACCAATTTCAGAGATTGTAATGGGTCCAGAGTAGAAATGTGACACAGGACAGAATGCACTGTTCATTTATTTTAAACTTAAATCTTCTGACAATAAAACAAAATGGCCATTTGGGTATTTTGCCTTCTCAAATGTTTGTGGCCACTTTGGTTGTATTTTATGACAAAGTTTGTTTGGTTTTTGTTCTCTGAGCTACAGATGGACCTTCTGAGCACAGATTTCTTCACCCTTAACGGCATTGATTTAGTAAGACAAATGTGGCTCTTACTGAAGATGGTCTTAAAGGGCATTATAATCCCAAACCAGATCAATTAGTAACAGTAATGGTCTCATTAAAATGGTTCTGTTTTACCTGAGTTTTGTATGAATACATATTTTTTATTTTAAAACTGCTTTGTCCAACCTAACATCAGGGGGGGATACTCAACTTGCCTTGTTGTTAGGTAAAAGGTGGGATACACTGTTCTGCGTCTTTTCCAAGGCCCACACAGACCCACATTTTTCCTCATTGGAAATTTAAAAAGAACAATCAGCCTAATGTGCATATTTTTGGTTGTTGGGAGGAATAAAGAAGCTTAAAAAACCCTCCCAAAACATCATTTCTGTCTTGCACCAACATTTAGAGTTTCTATGACTACAATTCTACTTTACATTTTTTTGTTTTCTTTGTTTAGGCATTACCCAGTTTTCCCGTTTCTCCTGCCATGAGACTTTTCTTTTATTTCGATCTCATACTTTCCAATAACTTCACAAGAAGCATATATTATTTTTTATTTTAGAAAAGAACCCCCAATAGGATGTTCATTTCATTGTCCCACAGTTAAACATGTGCCATAAAGCTGCAGCTTTTCATGTAAATATAATGAAAACGGCTGCGGAAATTCTCCGAAAACCCAGAAGTCAGAAGCCCAGTTGTTGCTCCCTGTGGAGCTGCTCTGGAACTGGAATTCTTGTTTGTCTCTGTTATTCTGGGCATGTTGGATTTCAATATTAAACATAGCTGGTTTGACTTGGGTATCGTAGAGGTAGTCTTGGAAAAGCATCAAACATGATATCATCAGTGTTGTGAGTCTTCAGCTTCAGTGTGAAATAGTTTAGAAAGTTTTTTTTCTTTTGCTTGTGCTCTGATTATTTTATATTTTCATATAGATTAATATATTTTAAAATCTACTATACTTGTCATTTCAGTTTTGTACAACTTTTGTGTGCAATACTTGTACAACTCGTGCAATAGTTTGTACATCAAAGTGTTGTCATCGATCCACTTAGAAATGTATCTTTAATGTATATTTTTTGTCTTTAACTTTTGGAAATCTATTGTTTACGCTTCAAAAGACTGGTGACCTGTTCAGCGTGTCACCCGCCCCATACCTGCTAATGAGTTGGCATAAGCTCAGATACCATTTGGGATGAGTTAATCAGTGAAGCAACTTAGACAAGTGAAAAAAAAAAAACATTAATATTGTCTTTTTTTTTTTTTACGCTTTTTTGTTTTTAAATGTGACCTTTCACTTGTGTGGCTTTTCAGAATAAAAGAACTAAATATACGTGAGTAGAAACACATGCATTTTACTTTTCAGAAAGCTTTTTTGTTGGTGTTTAGATGAGAGTAAATATTACTTTCCATTTTATTTCAAAGTATAATATGTGTGGAGCATGTATTTTTGTTGGCATGTTGTGATGCTTAACATGTCTAAATGTACACAAGAAGGATTTTGTTAGTTTTATAGCTTTGCGAGTTGGATTTTGTTCAAACAACACTAAAAAGTTGTAGTTTACTGCATTTGAATTCATCTTATATCATTTCACTTGCCTGAAAAAAGGTATTTATTAAATGTACTTTTGCTTTATAGCCTGCAGCACGTTGTGTACGCTTCACAAGTGAGATTTGATTTGTGCGTCCACTCTAAATGGGATTTTCGTTCCCAGTAGTGGATTCGGTTACTAAAGCAGAGGAGGAAAGAAAGAAGACAAGACCACATTTTTGTAATGAGCTGTTTTCATTGAGATAATTACTCAGAATGTCACACAATGTTATATCCATCATGGCTGATTTCAGTCTCTAATCCCTCCAATCTGCCATGGATTCCAGCTGCTCTACACGGAGTTTCATAGTACGCCTCTTTATACTTAGACTGCCTGTGAGAATGTGCTGGTGGACTTGTGTGTATTTTTGCATGCCGATCTTTCCTTTTTACATTTAAAAAGAAGTGTCGACATATCTATTTAAAAAAAACGCAAATCACATCTGTCGTACTTGGAGCTTTTTGTGTCGCGCCAACAGTGTTTGGAGTAACGTATTACAAATGTAATAAGTTATCTATTCCTTTTTGAATAATACAACACATTATCAAGAAACATGTTCACATGGTTACATACATTTAAAAGAAGTGCATTTATACTGTGATACCCAGATGAAAACGACTGCTCAAAAAGAGTTAAACGCAGAAATGCAGCGTAGAATTACGAGTTGCTACTGCAAACATAAATGGAATCTTTGTTATTGTATTAGAGTTACAGTTCTTAATTTCTTCTCAGATCTTCTTTATGCCATAGAAAAGAAAATTGAAATATCATCGCATTGTATTTTTTTTTCAATAACAAGTAATATAAAATGCTTTACAGTTTTAGAGGAAGTTGTACCTCCCTGAATGCAAGTTTTTCAAATTCCTGTAAACTCGATCACACTGGCCAGTCCGAAACCCTCTCTTCAGTCTATTTTTATTATAAAAAGAAAAAAACCAACTAATCCAATCTTTGTTATTGTATTAGAGTTACAGTTCTTACTTTCTTCTCAGATCTTCTTTATGCCATAGAAAAGAAAATTGAAATATTATCGTATTGTATTTCTTTTTCAATAACAAGTAATATAAAATGCGTTACAGTTTTAGAGGAAGTTGTACCTCCCTGAATGCAAGTTTTTCAAATTCCTGTAAACTCGATCACACTGGCCAGTCCGAAACCCTCTCTTCAGTCTATTTCTATTATAAAAAGAAAAAAAAACAACTCCATCTTTAATCACACTAAAATAGCTTTCTGCATTTGTTACACTTTCATTAAAAAGCCATTAGCGGCTAATTTTTAGCTGAGTTGACGGATGCGTTTGAAGCCAGGGACGTTAAAGAGGAGGTAATCGGAGTCAGCTTTGATGAGCTCTGTTTCTTTTAGCTAAAATTTCACCCGGGGGTTGTCATAAATGGTTCTTGCAGCATAAGTGTAAAAGGGTGAATGGATACTATTTGACATTACTGGCACCATCTCATACTGTGATTATGTGTTTTTTAAACAGCGTCCCTCGTTTCATGTCTCGTTCTCTACTTCAGCTGTAATCCATTCAAATGAACAACAGGGTCTTTTTCTTTTTCCTCCTCCTTTTGTTTTTTTACAGCCATCATACTTACTTGCTTCTGGTTTGATGGGAAAGCCAGGGAGAACTTCTACTTGTAGGCCACAGTGTGTGTCCATGTGACTTTGTTTTTCTATGTGTGTATGAGTAATTTGGAGGAGGGGTGGCGGACTCTCTGAGATAAGAAGCTATTGGGTTTCCTTCATTTATTTTCTCACTCCGTAGGCGTTCGCCTTGGCTCGCATGGCCTCCAATCTGCAGGTCTGCTGCTTTGATGTCGGCATGAGTTCACCAGCAACTTGCAGAGGAAAAACAACAAAAACAAAGATTGTGTTTATCCAGCAATGCTCTGCATGCTCCCACTAATCTGGTGAAACTTTGTGAAATTGACCAGTTTTAAAAATGTTTGGATTTCCAAGGATGAGGTGAGAAGCAATAAAGCTGCCGACTCCTGCCAAAGTTTTTTTTTTTCATTATTATCATAAAATTGAAAAAAGGGATCTGTGTAAAGAAAAATGACACTGTTTTTTAAAGAAATTTATTTATTCTTAACTCAAAAAAATGCAAAAACTTTTATTACTTCTTTTACGTAGAGGGGGAGTAAAAAATCTTTATCAATTTGTCTTTGTAATATTATTTTA
Organism: Neostethus bicornis; assembly: GCA_902685375.1. Classification (NCBI taxonomy): domain Eukaryota; kingdom Metazoa; phylum Chordata; class Actinopteri; order Atheriniformes; family Phallostethidae; genus Neostethus; species Neostethus bicornis. Next base: position 35,972,696 of record LR738541.1, read on the forward strand.
TACAAAAGAACTCTTTTCTCATTGGTTTTGGTACATCCACTACATCTTAGCCAGTTAACAAAAACTATTAGCTTGAAGCCTCTCAGTCTCTCAAACTTTTTGTTTTTGATGACAAATAAGTACTTCTATTGGGCAGGGATGCAAACCAAAAAAAAGTCAGAAAAACCCCAGACCCAAGAGGGTCTTAACACTTGTCCAGTATTCACAAAGAGTTGCTGGGCTGTCAGCGCTCGGAGATCTTCCATAGTGCTTTTAACATTTCCTGCAAAAAATAGTATCTTGTTTTTCTAACTAAAAAGATTCCTCACTAGTTTATATTTATAAATCACATTAACCTAAAATTCACTCAGCCTTCAACGACCTGAAATGACCCCATCTTTGAAATGTTTGCACTATTTCCCCCTTGAGTTTTACGTATTCACACCACAGTTTACACTTGCACAATGATTGATAAGGCTATGGTGGTTTCTAGTGTGTTGCAGTTAGTTTGTTTGTACAAGAAAAACTGTTTCTAATAGCTGGAGGTGGTGGTGGAGTTCAGCTAATGTGTTAAACAGCTTACACAGGTTGACCCCTAAAGACGGCCCATGTAACTACCCCCTGGACCCTGACAGAGTCAGACGTCTGCAGTGGGACAGAGGTCATGTCTAGGCTTCCTGTGTGAGACAACACCTCCACTGGTGCCCACTTACCCTCTGAGTAGGGGGTCTTCTTACCTGCCACTCAGGTTTTCTTTGTCTTTCTCATGTTTTTTAGTCCCACTCATGTCTTTCTTTCTCTTACTATCTCTGTTCTTCTGTCGCACTCCCTTTTGCCCTGTTGTTTTTTTTCCACTTATTGTTTCGAATGTATCACTTCCTTTTTAACTACCATCACTTCTCGTCAGCAGCTAAGTTGACATGCCTGCAGGGTGAATAACCCCACTACACTCCATTTTCCTGGTTCTTATGTCCTTCTTTTTCTATTCTTCCATCCCTCATTCCCCCGTCCTGTGCCCTGCCATGGCATTGGGAGGGATCAGTTTACCCAGCAGCAGCTGAGGTAGGCTTCAGTCATCCCAGGGCTTCCCTCTGAAAAGGCATTTTTCACCTCTGGAGAATTGCTTGCTGCACACAGTGACATTGAGCGCTTAATTGCGCTACTTCCAAATTTGGCAGTCTTGTTCTTTAGTGGCAGTTCAAGCTCTTGAACTCGGTGCACACTTGGCTCGCTGCGATACGCATTCCTTTAGGTATAGATATGGCAGTCTGTAGGGAAGGAGACTGTTTCTAATTCGAATGTGCTCATATGCTGCATTGTGATGGAAACTAAATGCTGTGGCATGTGACCGACACTCTTCCAACACATTTTAAACTTGTCTCTTTTATCTCTGTGTGTTTAAATATCACACCTGCAATAATGAACATGGTAGTATACGTACCTGTATGGTGTTATTTATAAATATCAACTTTAAAAGTGCACACATCTTGGATTTCTTTTTACTCAAATTAAAACTTTTTTTGTACTTCAACTTTTGGAGGTTTTTACATTATTTCTGCAACAAAGACACACCCAAAGTGGTTTCCTTTTTCTTTCATGCATTTTTGAGCCATTTGCAAACCTTCCAGTACAGCATTCAAGTACTTATCAATGCCAAATTGTTCTCGGCCATGGATTTTGTTCCCCCAACGCCCACATTCGAACGAAAGCAGGATTTGTTTTTTGTAGCAGCAGTGCTAGGCTAGGGCCTGCTCCTTTTTGGGGCCTCAAACAAGATTTATGCTGTGTCGTGCACATGTCATGGGGTGGGACTGAACAGGGAGCAAGAGGATGGGGGAATTCAGTGTCAAAAACAGAAGTAAAGACTGGATGGTTGTATTTATAAACCTTTTTTTTTTTGGCAAATATTGCATTTCTGAGCTAAGAAAAGGTACTACTTTTTTTTTCTAAATGCCATGAGATATAAATGATTACCCAACAAAATACAATCAATACCTTTTTTTTAAATCATCAAAGCAAATATGCGAGTTTGTACAGTACTGTGAGTCTAAGATCTGCCCAGTGGCTGTTTGACCATATGGTGCCTAAATATATTTGGCCTTGACACCTTGCGTGTTTATTTTAGTCAAGTTTAAGTATCCAGAGACTTAAATGATAAACACATGTGATCTACTCTTTCTTTTGTCCAAATTGTCCGGCCAGCTTATCACCTGGGTGCTAAAGTGTCACAGTCACCTCTAATAAATATACTGAGTTATGATTCAGTCACATAAACACATTTACACCAATTTCTCTGTTTGGATTGTGGATATGGAGTCTATTTATTGGTTTAATTGTTTTCTTATTAACGCAAGGCTGCTGCAATGTTATTTATTACAAACTAATATCAACTGCTAAATCTTTTGAGGTTTTTGTTTCTATTTAAACCAAGGGTAGGTCCCCCTCTGGCCCCAGGACCACATGCAGCCTGATGGCACTTTTAATTTGGTCTGCCAAACTTGTATGAATTTCAATAAATAAACCTTTAGAATAATTATGTAATTAGTGTAAGAATGGCTCAATTACATTGATTACTTCAAATCTACAGTTTAAAAAAAATTTAAAAATAAAAACCAATTTTAATTTATTTTTTCAGATCTTGTACCGCCACACTTTAAACAGCTACTTTAGCAGAGCGAACCCATGAGCTTGAAGACACACTAAAATCTACACTGTAATATGCTGTATCTTTTTTTTTAAATAAAAATACCAAACTCTTAAGGCAGAATAAAATTATATAAAAAAAGTTGTATAGGTTAATATTCCGAAGCTACTGCCGGTCGGACTCTGGCCTTATCATCTGCCATGGGAGTTTACATCAGTTGTGGTGGTGACTGTTTATGTTCCTCCGTCGGCTGATGCTGAAAACACTGGTGACGTAATTGCAACCACCATTTCCCACCTGCAGACACAACAGCCTAACTCCTTCTGTATCATAACTGGTGACTTAAACCGCATCAACATGAACAGATCACTTGTAGACTTCACCCAATACAGGGTCTGCCCCATCAGGGAGAATAAAACTTTGGACCTCCTGTATGCAAACATACTGAATGCGAAGAACAGATAACTGGTTGCTGTAACACACAAATTTTCCATATACGAGATCAATAAAGTAATGTTTTATACTAATGTGGCCGTAGCTGTAGCTTTTTTAAAAAAATAGTTTAGTTGTCTTTGTTGTTTTACTGGTGGTTTTGCCCCACTATAATGCTTTTGTCCTCTTCAGATTGTATAATCATTCTAAAGTTAAAAAGAATAATGTTTAAGATTTTGTCCAAGTCTTTTTTTGGTGTCAAATATGTTTTTGAGTGGAGTGGTTTTTCTTTTTTTTTTAAATTAAGATCGGGTTTGCATAGAAACAAAGAATCCCAAAATCCCACTCCCAAAAACTCAGAGATTTTATTTTTCGTCCGTATTGCCTAACCCTTCGGTGTGTAGACAACCTGAAAATGCATTCATGCCATGCTTTCTGACATGCCATGCTGTTTTAATGCCAATTTTGTACACTTTTCCAGTTAGACAGACATTTGTTAATCTTTTCATTATCACTTGAATGTACTTTAAATGTGTTTCACTCTTGGTTTAATTTGTGGGCCTAGTTCCCAATAAAGTAGTTTTAATAGCTGTTGATCTTCATCCAGACAGAGACATTGGAAGAAGTTTAGCATCAGGATAAGTTAATTTAATAAAGAATATGGGCGTTTTGTTTTAAAAACTGTTATCAGGGTCTTTTTTCTACATTTTTCCTTTTAATTTTTAGATGTTTTATCTTAACATATTCTGCATCTACTCATAGTTCGGCTCTTTGGTCGTGATGAAGGATTATTTGTGTTCCACAACTGGAAATGTTTGCTCGCTCTGATTTGCATAATAATAAATCACTTTAGCTTAGTTTTGTTGTTGTGTATGACTGTACTTTGCGGTTGGATATGCTCTATTGCCTGTCATTTAGACCTTTGGGCTTCTTTAAACTCATTGGCTGTAAACTCTGCTTCTTAGGTCTGTAGTAACTCTGAAAGCATACTGAAATGGTCAGCCCTCCTATTTACATGTAAGGTGTAAGATGCTCACAAGCTTTTTTGAATAGGAATTCTGTTTTAGAGTTTTCTGTGTTTGTAAATTCACTATCTTTAAAGGAGGAAAAATACGAAGACTATAAATCATGTGAGGTCTTGATATAAATGAACCCTTCTAATCTTTGAAAACAACAAATGAATTATTTATCTAAAGTTTTAAATTATTTGTTACTTTTTAATCTAATTTGTTGATACTTGTAGGAAATTTATTTCATGTGCATTAATAGATTAGCTAATGGGTCTTGACTGTTTTTGTACCAGAAGTCAGTCTCTAGTGGAAGTCCTTGGCTGGTAGTCCTTTAACCCTTGATCTTCTAACCTCTCCACTGTTTCACATCTGTCTCTATTGTTTTAATTGCAGCTTCAGACACAGAACACCTCCTGGCCCAACGCCCCCTTCCAGCTGAACCAATAAATAACTTCCTTATCCTGAATCATGGCTCGTTTTGTTTGTCTTCACCCCTATCCCTGAAGATGTTCACTATGTCATCGTTGCTACACATTTATAAAGACACACGCTGACAGGACATGTCATGTCCGGTAATTGAGGAGGAATTTTCTTTCCTCATCTGAGAATAAAAACTCATGATTAGGAAATGTTGAAATCGTTGATAAATTTGGATGGAACGATGTTTGGTGGAAATGGTTAGCGTAAGGCTCTGATGAAGGTTTTTAGTGGATAACACACTAGTTTAGAGGAAACACAGTTTGTGTGTGTGTTGGATTGTTCTTATTTTTTCAAATGCCAAACAATAATTCTCAATATTCATGAAGAAACCAGTTTATTGGTAAATTATAGACCTTAATGTTGTAAATAACAGTGAATCAAACGATATCTTCAAATAATTACAAGTTGTTTTCTTGCGTTTTCTTCTTATATTGAAATGTTTTTTTTTTTTAATTTTAGGATGATCATGACAGCGGTTCCAGTTCTACCAGTCGCAGTGCCTCAGACACCTCCAAGGCAGTTGCTAAGCCACGCCGCCTCCAACAGGCGGCCCCGAGTGACCCCGATCTGCCCCCAGGTGAGGGTTTAGTCTTTGGCTCACTGTGGGTACTCGATCTTGCTTGTTAGCCTGTAAGTTTGTCTCGATCTGAAATGTGAGCAGCGATTGTTGACAGTGAAATAAGAATAAATTTTTAGCTTGAGCACACATGATAATAAATCAGAAAGTAGTGGCTCTTCATCCGTGGACCCCCCACAGGAGCATAAATTCTTCTTTATTATGGAATCTCTTTTCTTGAATAATTTATACTCCGAGTTTGCTTTTTTCCATTGAAAATCCATTTGTAAATTTATATGCGCGACAGGCCTCACAGACAACTTAGTTCAACCACTAAAACATTTTGAAGACACATCAAAAACAAATGTAAAATCAATAAATATTACAAAGAAGATGATATTTTTAGATGCGGGCAGAGAGAAAAAAAAAGTAGGGGATTTTTTAAAGCAAGGAGCATAAAATAAAAAAAGAATTAGGTGTACCATCCAGAGACTTTTTTCCCCCCAAAGCCTGAATTAATTATACCCCTGGCTGGTCGTATCATGGGAGGATCTATTTCCTGGCCTGATGTTGTGAGATAATATCTCTCCCCAGCTGTTAAAGCAGGGTGCCCCACAGTCCAGTATTTCCCTTTGGACCTGTCTCCAACAGATCCTTTAACTGCATGTGTGAAAATGTGCTTTTGTTAAACTTTTTTTTTTAAACGTCCTAAGCATTCAGTGTATCTGTGTTCAGTTAAAAGCACATTCAACACTGTTCCTGCTTCGTCTCGACCTATTACACGCTACAGAGACAACTCGCAGGTCACAGGTCAGGTCGGCTTGGTAATAGTAAGGAAGTAGAAGAATATTGTAATCCCAGCCTTCCTAATTAAAAGGTGGAGGTTAAAAGGTAGATGGAGTAAAACTAACCTTTTATGACTCACACAGAGGAAATTTTCACAAGAATAAGTTACAAACCAAACCTGTTAGAAGACTTTTTAAGTTTCTAAGAGTAAACATGCCATAAAACCTGAATACCTGAAACCTGAATAGACTTTTTCTATTTTTTTTTATAGTTCACATACAAATAATTCAGCTTTATTATTAAGGTGAATAATATTTCCCATGCTTACAGGCATCTCTGTTGACAGGTTTATTAGTAAATGAGAAATGAAAACTTTATGATTATTTTTACAAATAAATGGTGCTTTTATAGTCAAATTTAATAAACAATCCAGTCGAGAAAAAAAGTCTCCTGTTGTCTGTGCATTGGCTGTGACACACAAGACCATCCATAAACACCTCATAAACTTTAATAATGTAAAAAATATAATGTTTGAAACAACCAAAAGCCTTGGATTTTGGAGACAAAATCAATCTTTCTCTCTTATCACCAATGCTAAAAGTGCTTTCTGCACAAGTTTTCTAAAAATGGATACACATGTTCTGTACTCTGCTGCTCGGATTTTTTTTACCTTATTCAACTTCTTTTGAAAAGCTCATCTTGAAAAGGACCTTGAGAGTAAGTCAGCCTCCAAATCTATTTGTTGCTGTTTAAAAATAAAATGGTCTTACAGCCAGAAACGGATATTTCAATTCATGACCGATGCTGTTTGCTAGTTTGGCTGCAATGCTCTACGACTGTCCAATCAGCAATTCTGAAAACGGTGATGTAAAAACCTCTGAGAAGCATCTGAGACACAAGATAAAATCTGATTGGTTGACACAGATGTTTCATTGTCATTCAGTGTAGAGAGCAATAACAGTGGGATCAGAAGAACGAAATCTGCAGGCCTTCATAGAATCTCTGCTGATTCAGGTTGTGGAACTTTCAATGAACAACTCAAAGTTTTTTCTCCCTCCAAAGACTCTTTATTTTAAATTTAGGACTGGAGACTGACTTGGCTTAGACACGCAGATTATGCAGCCAATTTGGTGGCTTACTCATTAATTAATTTTTATTCTCATTCATAAAGTTTGAGGCGTAATAATAACTGTGAAACTACGATCGTGTAACACTAACGGATATCAGCAAATCATCTCCAAATTTGTGCATTTGTGGTTTTAATTAAAAAAGCTTTATGTACAGCTTCACAAATTATACACAACGTGTTAGAAAGAAACCATTTTCCTAATTAACGGAATTTTGCTTTGAAAAGGAACTTTCACTAGCCATAATTCGTTATTCACCCCCTTCGTCCAAATTATGTTCATAAGTGGACTACAACCAAGCACGAGACAGGATCCTAAGGGAATTACTGATACAAGTCTTTTTGCTGTTTACAGGGCAATTTTTGGGCCCACATCTCTTTTTTTTTTTAAATATAAAATACTGACATTGTCCTCGGACAACCTGTACAAAATACAGGGCAGTGTGGTGTAAGCAGAAAAAAAGCAGGTTGGTTTGACACTGACGACGCCTCATACCAGATGGACGGAAGCAATTTGGTTTTCATGCAAACTCCGGGTTTTGGTAGAGAAAGTTAGACAGAGGGGCCCAGTGCCACTATTTCTGGTAGCAGGCCAAAACATATTTCTTTAGCAGGGCCGGATATGCAAAAATAAAAAAAAAAAAAACAGCCTCCAATTAGTACTTAGAGTAAGACCAGTTAGAGAATCACAAAGACAACTCTTATAAGCCAGAAGGTGACTAGTGGTGATCAAAGGCCAGGCTAAAGCTGAAAAACTCATTCATTATAAAACAACCTGAAGAAAGTTTCTTCTTTCATATGAAAGCATGGTGTTTTTGCCAGAATAATTTCTTCGGACTACAGATATTTACTATTTACAGTCCCAAAAGAACTCCTCATTCCACTTGTTTAAAACCCTAGAAGTGGTGCTTATGGTGTAAACTGTGGTGTCATTTGACTCTTTTTGACTTGAGATTATAAAACTCCAAAATACAATGATTATATTTCTTCTTTTTTAAGGTTATTCATCCAACGCTTATGTCTGCAATCTTTGCTGCTCAGCAAAGTAAATCCAAAGTGGAACTGGTTCTGTTTGCCACAGATCTTCAGCATTACCTGAACAGATCAGAGCTTCTGCTGATAATAGTAAATTGTATTATTTCTCTTCTCAATGATCAGGTTTGACTTCCAGTTCAGATGGTTATTCAGGTCCACTCTTACTGTTTTTTATTCTGGTAAAACCAGTCTCACCTAGGTAAATAGGTAAAGACTCCATCCAAAGTTGTGGAAAAAGCTCCGAAAATGGAAGGATACTGTAAGGCGTCCGGTAGGCATCTTATTCAGATGATCAAACAACACAATCTGGCTTTTCTCGACCTGGAGGGTCAAGGGCCGTTCTATGAGCTCCTTCTGGATTGCACAACGCCATACCCTATCTCTGTTCGGCCGACCCTATGAGGAAGCTCATTTCGGCCCCTTGCATCTGGGATCTTGTTCTTTCGGTCACCACCAATATCTCACAACCATCAGGGAGGATAGGAGCGCAGATTGTCTGGTAAATCAATAACTTTGTATTTAGGTTTTCTTCACCATGGACAAATGCAGTGTCCTAACTATTGCAGATGTCGGACCAGTCCGAATGCCAATCTCCTGTTCCTTTCTTCCCTAACTTATAACAGCTTATAATGCAGAATATGGACCTATGACTTACTGGTGTTCACAGCAAGTGACCACCACCAGGGTAACAAGGTTTGATTAGGAAAACTAAGAAGTGCCTCTATTTAAAGGAATTCAAAGATTTTTGGAGAGACCCGTCTAGTTTTCAGACCATGTTCAATATAAAATCATCACCTTTGATGATTTTAGCTGCACCTTTGTGTAGTTCAGCAACAGTCTTGAAATCTGAGAGATCTAGTAAAGGTCTGCATGGAGGAGTGGGCCAGAATCTCTGCAGAATGGATTGAAAACTCGAGAAAAATCTACAGGAACCATTTTACCTCTGTAAATCTTTAGAAGGCTCTTGTACCAAATTCCTCTTCTTCTTTCGGCATTTCCCTTCAGGGGTCGCCACAGCAAGTCAGATTCTTCCATCTAACCCTATCAGCTGAATCCTCTTCGGTCACACCAACTATCTTCATGTCTTCCTACACTAAGTCCATGAGCCTCCTCTTTGGCCTTCCTGTAGTCCTCTTTCCTGGTCGTTCCAAATCCAGCATCCTTCTTCCGATGTACTCTCTCCTCTGCACGTGCCCAAACCATCTCAGTCTGGCCTCTCTGACTTTATCTCCAAAACCTGTAACATGTGTTGTTCTCCTGATAAACTCATTTCTAATCCTGTCCATCCTGTTCACTCCCAGAGGGATGCTCAGCATCTTCATCTCTGCTACCTCCATCTCGGTTTCCTGTCTTTTTTCTCAGTGCCACTATTTCTAGACCAAACAGCATGGCCAGTCTCACCGCGGATTTGGACACTTTTTCTTTTATTTTAGCTGAAACTCTTCTGTCACACATCACACCTGATACTTTTCTCCACCCGTTCCAGCCTGCCTGCACACGCTTCTTCACTGCTTTTCCACACTCTCCATTGCTCTTGTGCCAAATTTTGATGTATTTTTGACTCAAGGGATCAAATACTTATTTATTTCGCTTTAAAAAAAATCATGTATACATTTATATTAGATAAACAGATCATTGATCAATACAAATTAGAAATAGTAATGGGAAATAATTACTGCAACGTGAGCGTGTGTGACCACCGATGACTAAAACCCAGAGTCCAGGACAATTGCTGTTCTGGTATCTTGGCCTTTGCTCTGAAAATAAATACAGCAGCTGCTCTGGTGCAACGTATGGTTACAGAATATCCCACAATGCTAAGAACAGGAGTATTCTCAAGCCGTCATCTGGTATGGGGACTCTTTGGTTCTTGGAGTCCAGCATTTTACTATGAGGAGATCATGACTTTCCACAAATTGTAATTATGTGTTTCATATTACCAAGCAACATTCTGGTTTGATAGTCATGCAGAGTTTCATCCCCACAGCAAGAAACCTGTCAGAGTGGGATAGAGAGCTTTACATGCTTTTATTTCCTCCACATAAGTAAATTTATAGAATTTCATCCTCTGATTGCTCCAGAAATATCTCAAAACATTGTCATGGGACCACCGTTCTGTTAAATTCTTTCCTCTTTGTGGCCGCTTAGGTAAATTTATGGTGGAACTCATTTACAGCTTATATTATTTTTCTCTCTAGATTGCACAAAAGAGAGTACTTGGCCTCTTCTCAGATTGCTAAAAAAAGTGGTTTTGTCCCCGCCTGGTCATTTTATGCTTGAACAGTTTTAAGTGATCTTTTTTCCTGTGGGCCTAGGAACAGGTGCCGGCTGTGTCGGTTTTTCACTGAAGTTTTTTGCTTGCAGAAAGATGAACTGCAGCCTCGGACTCTTAGTATCAAGGCGAGACAATGCAACAATGGTGAGGCAGAAAAATAAGAAAAAGAAGACATTTTAACATGGGTTAGCAATGTGCGCAAAGTGAGCTGGTTGTGGGTAAAATTTCCTAGAGTTGTGGTACAACAAAAAGCTGTTTTCTAATTTATCCACAAACCATTGCCACATCCACAAGCACACACGCACATTCATCCACATTTAAAGTACTCGGACCACCCGCAGGCGAGCACATTTTATGCAAGATCATGCACAAATATTATGAACACATACACCATTTCTGATTGAAGTTTATATTATGTCATATTCTCTTCCTGCCGTTCAGTTTGGTTTGGCAGCACACCTATGAGAGCTGTGTTAATTGGATTGTGTTAGTAAATAGGCCGGGTTGTGTACAGGTAACAGAACAGTTCTCTGATTCATCTTAGTTTTGGTATAAAGAGCAGTATTTATTGCAGACTGATTTCTGATGCTGTTATGCCCTCAGGCAGACATGTAGGAAGATAAATATTTGCTTTGGAAATAAGTAGTAAAGTTTTTTTCAAATGTTTTAACTTGTAGTATACAACACCTATTTCACACAGTAAAGGCTAATGTGATTGGTCATGTGGTTTAGAAGATTTATGTCTCTCTATATTTCAATATTTTGTCATTGAAATTCCCAGATCTGCAATGTTTCAGGGTTCTTCTGAACTTTGTTGAGGAAAGACATATCTCCCATATGTTCGTTCTGTGAAAGCTCTGTTTCTGGGTGTCTCTGAAACACTACAAGAAGGTGTGTTGTCTCACATCCATCCTAGCCAGTGTGTGTCTGCATGTATTTTTCTCACCTCACCTTTGATACAAAACAGACTCAAACTTAATTTTAATAATCGTACATGTGAAAGTTACTCGTATTTATTGTTGATTAATGTATCACATTTGTAAAATAAATTGAACTTAATAATTTATTTAAATAGAAATAGAAGATACAAAAAAAATAGGTGAGAACGTTTAAAATATTTAATGAACATGCAGAACTTCACCTGCTTTAATGTTTCTAAAGTTGATTTAAGGTTTTACATATAAAAGAAGAACAAGTTCCTTTAAAAAGGGTTAAAATCTCCAGTTTTCTCCACTTATTTATGTGATGCTCCTTTTAATCAGTTTTCCTAATGGGCTGTACCAAAAGATAACATACCAGGACCTCCTCTTATTTACAACCCATGAGGATCACAGGGGATCAGTGAACCCAGAATTTCAGGGAGTTCAACTCTTGATTTATCTTAGTGTTTTAACGCCGCATTAGTGTGCCCCGATAGATGGATATCTTCTTTAAAAACAAAACTGAATTGGGAGGTATCTTGTAGGTGAATGTCCGTGTAACAAGATAGCAACAGGCATCCCAAAAAAGTAACTTGGTGAACTCTTGTTGACTCAGAAGTGAAATCACTAAAACATTTAAGAGCTTTTCCATAAAATCGAAACTTGTGCAATACCTACGGTAAGAACTATTAAATCCTATCATTTGCAGAGTGATACAAGGACTTTGGCCTAAAAGAATCACCTCAATTTCTATCCTCCATTTGGTATCAAGTAAAGGTACGCTCTTTGTCTTTTGAGGTTAAAAGCAGGGTTCCACTTCTGTAACATTACTAGATACTTTGTCTTACAAAGTATTCTTCATTAACTTTGCATATCAATTTAGGAGGAAGAATTTTTCACTTAAGAGAATCTAAAATAAGTGTTTGGCTGTGAAGGAATGACAAAATAAGGAGAGCAAAAATGACCAAATATCAGCAAGATACACAGCCAGAATTGCTCAACTTGCGTGCGGTAGGCTGACCTGAGTACGGGATGTTTGGTGATGAGTGGCTAAAACACCCTAAAATGCTGAGGTGGATGGGTTTCTCTGTTGATCTCCCAAGAACCTATAGAATTCCACAGTTGAAGTGGTGTGAAATTAGGGAATTGAACATCTAGTTTCTTCAACAATATTTTTATTGAAACAAGTTAAGATGCAGTTTAGTTTAAGTGGATACGAAAAGAAGAAAGTTCTCTAATTTGCAGCATATTGAACATATTTTTTTCAAACAGTATGAATTAAAATATATATAAAACTTTCGGTCTGTGGTGATTGATGATTAATTTACAAGAAATAAGTCTCAACAGCTTGTGGCACAAGGTGGATAATCCGTTACTAACAAAGTCGTTTTCCATTGTTTTCATTGAAAAATTCTATTTAGCTTCTATATTACCTAGTTTGACCTAAAAGTGCAAATATTTAGGGTTGCTTCTGGTAACAAGCTCCTAAAAACATAATGTCTTCTTTCACACAGTTTGATACTTAGCTGTGCAGGGACTCAGATTGTGTGTTTGCTGTGGTAAACTGCAGGAGGGTCTTAATTGGGTCCTTAGCTGTAACTCGGCATCTGTGACTGATTAGGAAATCCAGTGTATTAAGTTTATGTTTATATAGCTACTATGTAACTCATAGCGCAGCTGTATTTCTGTAATTAGGCACGCTTGCTGCGCTGTCTTTGAACTTTTTTTTTTTTTGGCATGCATTGCAATTTCTTATGCATTCGTCTATTTGTTTGCAGGTTATGTGCAGAGTCTGATCAGGCGTGTGGTTAACAACGTGAACATTGTGGTGAACAACCTGATCCTGAAATATGTGGAGGATGACATTGTGCTTTCGGTCAACATCACATCGGCAGAGTGCTACACTGTGGATGATATATGGGAGCGGGCTTTCATGGACATCACCGGTGAGTATTGCGGACCATAAGGCGGAATATGGGAAAATAAGGAGCTCTGCAGGTCAAGCTGCAGTACCTTGAGCCACGAAAAACAATGGTTCAATATCGATGAAGTTTGCAGACTAGAGATCTCCAATACTTCGTCCTACATGTCTCACATTTTCATAAAACCTCAACCACTTTGTCCACATGTCTTTGGCTTGGCTTAAAGTTGGAAGTGCCATTGACTATAATCCTAAACTTTATAATTTAAACGGACAAGTAAGTAGTTGTGAAAATTTTACGTTACAGACTTAATCTCCACTCTGAAATCTTAGCAGAGCTCAGCTAAAAACATGTTTTTGGTGGATCGGAATCAGAATCCAGCCCAAAAACTACAATACACTTTGTTTAGACATCTTGCCAGAAATTCAGGAATGTGGAGAGTGGGATTTGGGAGCAGCGGTCTTATTCTCTCGTGTTCTCTGCAAAGATATGTGACATTAATTTTGTTGCATTTTTCTTCTTCCATTGCAGCTCCTGAGCTGGTCCTGAGAAAAGTTATTAACTTTGCAGACTGCACCGTGTGCTTGGACAAGCGAAATGCCAGTGGCAAGATTGAGTTTTACCAGGACCCTCTTCTGTACAAGTGCTCATTCAGAACGCGCCTCCACTTTACCTACGACAACATCAACTCAAAAATCCCATCAGTCATAAAAGTGAGAAAATGTTATTGGGTATTTTATATCATACTTTTGGCATTATGGTCTAAACATGTTCTTTCAATATTATAATTTATTTGTTATTGCAAATTCCAGCTAAACGAAATCTTGTCTCTTCCATTTGAGTGGTTATTAGTACTTAAAATGACCACACAACACGTTCTGCCCCTCTGCTTCTCTGTCAGAAACATTTTACACTTCTGTTATCAGTAGAACACTTCAAACATGACAATTTAGAAGTTTGTGATGGGGTGGCACCCCTTCTCTACGAGATTCACATACATTTGTTTTTTTTTTGTTTTGTTTTTTTTTAAACATGAAGCGTTTCACTGCTGTAGTTTTCTGAATAGTATCTTTAACAAACCTCATCACCTAATCTTCCATGTTCACTCATCCAAACCTACTACTGGGACTGATAGTGGCGATTAGATGTGATTGTAAAAAGTGATGGCTTAAGCCAAGCACAAACTCATTGGCTGTGTTTTTAGTGGGATGTTATTGGTTGATAGTGGACTTAATGGTTTTTTGTTTGATGGAATGTCTAAAGCCAAAACATCAAAAGAGACAGAAATAATTTGTTTTTAAAGAGGTAGATTTAAACAGTAAAATGATTTCTGAAATTCCGTTCCATCATCTTCCGCTTGTTCCGGGGTCGGGTCGCAGGGGCAACAGCCTCAAACAGGTAGCCCAGGCCTCTCTCTCCCCAGCTGCATCCTCTAGCTCACCCGGAAGGATCCCAAGTCGTTCCCCGGCCAGCTGTGAGACATAGACTCTCCAGCGGGTCCGGGGTCTGCCCCTTGGTCTCCTCCCGGTGGGACGTGCCCGAAACACCTCGCCTGCGAGGCGCTCGGGGGCATTCTGACCAGATGCCCAAACCACCCCATCTGGCTCCTCTCGACCTGGAGGAGGAGCGGCTCGACACCGAGCTCCTTCCGGATGGCAGAGCTCCTCACCCGATCTCTGAAATAAGTTTGAAAAAGTAAGCTGGGCTTTTTTTAGCGTCTAAGTTAATTCTTAGTAATAACTTAAATTTGCACACATTGGAGGGTGCAACTCTATATGGGGGGGAGGCATAGCTCAGTGGTAAAATTCTCATCTTTGGACCGAAGAATTGCCGGTTCAAATCCTGCTGAGCTCACGCCTCGGTCTCCCTGGAGAAGACATGCTCTGTTTCTTCCATCATTGGCTGCCTGCTGCGGTGCAATCCAGCACAGAAATTTCCCCATGAGGGATAAAAACAGTATAATAAAATAAATAAAAATTTGTTTGCATATTTAACTGTACAATTTTACTAAACTTATCATACAACAAATTCAACAACAAATTGAGGACTAAATCATTAAAGTTTTACAACATTGCCGGTTACTTATAAATCTACATTTTTGTTTTTTTCTACTTAATACTCATCATAAATTTTTTTTTATAGCTGCTATTTCTTTTGTGAGACCACATAAAACTATTCTAAACGGCTTTACCAAAAAAAAAAACCCAAAACTTTTCTAAACCCACTTTTATACCTAATTGTTATACTCATTGTGAAATTTGGGCGACTCTTGTGTAGATTCAGTTTGAACATTCAAAAAAATGTTCAGCAAAAATAAACAACCACAATATTTTTTTTTGTAAGAGTTTAAACCATAATTTAAGACGCGTTCTTTGCTTGATCTCAAATCGTTGGGACTACGTCTTAAGTGCTGTTCTTACCCAGAAATGGCCTGGCTTTGTTGACAAAGCTTATTACAGAGGTGGAAAAAGTTGAGTATTTATTTGTTTTATTTTTAACCAATCAGCCAACCAGTTTTAGATGCAGAAACAGGGCATTTGCTAAATGAGGCCCATTGGGAACATGTTAAAGTGTAACAAGCAGCAATGAACGCTTCTGGTGTCTGAAAAGAGATTATAGTTTTCCGCGATGAAAGACTCTGGAAACATATACATTGTACAGACATGTCAGTACGATGTACATGGCTTATTTTTAATGAAAGCTAAAGAGTAGACATAGCTGGGAGTGGAGCAGCTTCGGGCTTTCGACTCTACAGAGTCCTCTAAAGTTTAGAGGGCTGTTTTGAAGTGGGGGACTGAAGTTGATATTAGTGTGATCGAGGACCTCAGTGGCCCGAAGCTGTTTCAGTTCAAGCCACTGGCCCAATTCCCAGTAATACTCAAGTGGGAACATTTTGAGGCAATGCAGAAGCAGTTTCCGACTGGTAACACAACAGTTGTAGGAGGAAGAACGGATGTTTTCTGGTCATGTGACTGTGCTTCTTGTGCCATCTAAAACACCGGTCACGTAACGAGCAGCATTAAATGTCCAATCAACACTCTTGATTTAGTAGTTTTAATCAACATAAATTTAAAAAATGAAAGAATGTTTTTTTTTGTTGTTTTTACAAAAATCTCTTGAGGAAAGTGGTCTCCCTGCTTCCGTTTAGAATGTTAACTTTTTATTTCCACATACCTATACTTATATGCTGAAAGTTGTCAGAAGTTCTGTTCGGTTGTCGTCCGTTTATCCGGGGCTAGGTCGCGGGGGCAACAGCCTCAAACGAGAAACTCAAGCTTCTCTCAACTCGGCTGGATCCTCTAGCTCACCCGGGATGATCCCGATACTTTTCCTGGCCAGCTGTGAGACAGTCTCTCCAGAAGGTCCGGTGTCTGCCTCTTGGTCTTGGTGCCCGAAACACCCCACCAGCGAGGCATTCAGGAAGCATCCTACTAACCAGATGCCTGAACCACCCCATCTGGCTTCTCTCGACCCAGAGGAGCAATGGCTCTACTCCGAACTCCTCCCACATGGCGGAACTCCTCGCTTTATCTCGGAGTGACAGCTCAGCCATCCTGCAGAAAAAGCTCATTTCAGCCGCTTGTATCTGTGATCTCATTCTTTCGGTCACTACACACAGCTGGTGAGGTGAGGGTTGGAACATTGATCGACTGGTAAACCAAGAGCTTTGCTTTTTTGGCTCAGTCCAAACAAGTACAATTTCTTAGAAATTTAAACACAAAAAACTTTTTAATTAATAAAACCAAAACATTAAGTTTGTAAATGAGCCTCGTTTGTTCATTTTTAATGTAATCATTTTGTTTTAACATTGTAATTTCCTAACTGGTATTAAAGACACTTTTCCCTAATCAGTGTGGCTCAAATCGAGGATCACATATCGCTGTAAATCACAGCAATATTAATCTTTTATTGCTATTTCTTAAAAAAAATAGAAATAATATAAATTAAAAAGGGATTAAAAAAAAGACTTTACTTTTTTGTGCTTATATTTGATCACATTCCAGCCATTTGTTTAGAACTTTTTGGGAACAAAGTTGCTCAACTTCACTCAAATCAACCTACTTTCTCATCACTTCAAGTTTTCAATAACTAAGATCGCAGTACTTTGAAA
Organism: Neostethus bicornis; assembly: GCA_902685375.1. NCBI lineage: Eukaryota > Metazoa > Chordata > Actinopteri > Atheriniformes > Phallostethidae > Neostethus > Neostethus bicornis. The sequence goes on from LR738541.1 coordinate 35,989,972, forward strand.
GAATGAAAATATCCTCAAATAGTCTAATCCATTCCATACAGCAACAACCTACAACCTGAATATTAAAAGTAAACACAGTTTAAGTGCATGAGATGATGGATATTTGAAACGACAAAATGTTAAAGTACTTTTCTTCTTCAATATTCCTCAGATCCACACCATGGTAGAGAGCCTGAAACTATCAATAACAGATCAGCAGCTTCCCATGTTCATTCGCATCTTAGAGCTGATCCTCGCTCTTTACTACGGGGAAATCGGTGTACACAAAGAGGTGGAGAGTGAAGAGGGCGTAATCAGAGAGGGAGGAGCAACTTCACCTGGTGAGTTCTGTTCCGTCATCTTCTGCTAATCCGGGTGCCGGGTCACGGGGCAACAGCCTCAAACGGGAAGCCCAGGCCTCTCTCTCCCCGGCTGCATCCTCCAGCTCACCCAGAAGGATCCCAAGTCGTTCCCCGGCCAGCTGTGAGACATAGTCTCTCCAGCAGGTCCGGGGTCTGCTGGTTAGCGTTAATAAAAAATATTTACAACAGTTAAATCATGTAGACTACCTGCAATGTTTAGAGCAGGGGTGTCAACCTCCGGCTCCTGAGGACCGGTCCTTGAGGAGACATTGAAAACCTTGTCCTGAAGGTTTTCCATGTGTTCCTTCATCTATATGCCTGATGCAGCGTATTGAGTCAGTATGCCAAATTTTATTGACTGTTGATTTCACTTTCTGTGCATCAGTTGTATTGAACTGGAGCCACGTGGAAAACCTTCAGGACACCAGCCTTCAAGGACCGGATCTTGACACTCCTGGTTTAGAGAGTGGTACTGAGAGAATTCCTCACTACCAACCCAAAAAAGATCTGATAATATTTGAAGCAGGAAGTTTAGAGAATTGTGACTTAGAGAGCAGCCGTATTTAAAACAATTTAATCCTTAGACACATTCAGTGGTCGGAATGACCACTGTATGACCAACTTTTACAAAGCCCTACTTTGACCTCTCCTGCTTTTACTGTATAATGGCAATATTTTTTTCTATATCCAAAGGTCTGTAGAAATTTAACAATATTTAATTTGGTTTTTATTTTGCTTTTGTGATGATGCATTATTTTTCTTTTAGCTTTTCCAAATTTATTGCAAGTCGGTAGAATTAGTCAACTGTGAGTTTGCCCTTTTTGAGTCATGTTAAGAATTTCTTGGTAAAAATACTCAAGACGGCTTTGGTTAAACAATCCAACTGTGATGTAATTCTTTGTAAACTAAGGATCAAATTGGCAGAAAGGTGCTGAGTTTGGGACTGTCAGGCAGGAGGTCTAGAAGAAGACCATAAAGGAGGTTTATGGATGCAGTGAAGGAGGACATGAAGATATTCAATGCAATTCAATTTTATTTGCATAGCCCAAAATCACAGAATTTCTGTCTCAATGGGCTTCACATTGAGACAAAATGTGAAGATAGTTGGTGTGACAAAACAAGGTGCTGAAAAGAAAATGAGAGAGAGGCAACTAACACACACGCTGGGGCGTCCCTAAAGAGAAAAGCCAAAAAAAATTGAGGAAGACTTTTTGTAGTTGGCATTTGAAATATAAAATATACATGTCTATATAAACTCTAAAGTGCTCACTAAAAACACTTTTATTGCATTTACCTCCTCATAAATCTCACACTATTACCTTCATGTCCATTTCTTCCCCAAGTGCCCGGGCTTGTCCTTTCCAAACACAACAAGATAAAGCCACTGGCCCTGCTGCGCTAAATAAGCTTCTGTAGCACAAGGAGCAAATTATGGTGGACAGAAGTGGTGGGTAGAAAGGCAAGTAAGCAGCTCTCTCTAACTTGCTCCCTGCCTCTTGGCTTCAAACTTTCACTGCAAGTTGGCGCAGTTTCCAGTTCGGTGTCCAATGCCAGATGTACGAGTCTGTGTCATGCTAGTGCTATGCAGAACCTCTGAGAATGAATTAGTATCCCATCACAAAAATATACAAGAGAGGACCAGCTCTTGGAACCTGAGCACCCCTAGACCTTGTTATGCTGGAAGTAATTGACAGAGTGAAGAAGCTGAAAGAGTGTGGAGGATGGCGGGGCAGTTGTGTGCATGTGTGTGTATACACGGTAGTAGGCAGTTTAGCGTGTGTATGTTTGGAGAGGTTTGAGCTTGTTGATGAACTGTTTGTGGGTTTCAGTTCATGCATTTTAGAGGATAAAACTGAAGGCTTTTAAAAAAAATACATAGCTCAAATAATTTATTTGTAATGAGAAAAAAAATCCTTTGCATGGTCACGCAGCTGATAGTTTCTGAGTGCAACATGTTGTATAATGTGTGCAATCGAGTAGCTTGGCCAACGTACGGAACGGAGTATGTCGGTGGGTTTTAGTTGTTAGGGAACAATTTTTGCAGTATCACTGATTAAACATGATATCTGAATTGTATTCATTACATTCATTTGATTCCTTTTTGGTTGTTTTGTAAGTCTTTTTAAGAATAATCTGGCTCCTGGTTTTCATTTTTGTTTTGTTTTTTACAGTGGGGATCAGAAGTTTGGGCACCCTACATAAAAATGACTACTAATGTGGGTAAAAATCCATAGCCATTTTTAGAAACCCGAACCCCTAGAATTTTATCGATTTTGCTCAATCATTGTCTAGAAAGACAAGATGACCTCTAGACTAGACACCAGGTCTCTCTGAGGTTTTTAAGTGCCCAGATTCACGTGGTCTTACCCCAACAACCAGCACCTTTGTTTTTTTTCTAAACTGTTGTTTAGAACACTGAAAGCGATAAAAAGATAGTAAAGAATTATCAGATTAGAAAACCTCTCTTCAGAATGTGATCAAAAGATGCCAGTCATCTAGAACTATATAAGTAAAAGAGAGATCTGACAGACAAAGATAAAAAACCCCAGATGTTTGAAGATTCATCCAGAGAGCTCTGGTAGACTCTCTGGAGTTGTGCTACCAAATCCACCAAAGATACTTGTAAGAATCAGCAGAAAAGTTTATCTACCTCATCACCACAAAAAATAGGGTTGGAAGTTTGTAAATGAGCAGATAGACAAAATTGATGGGATTTGGAAACAAGTTCTTTGGACAAATGATGCCAAAATAGAACTTTTTGGCCGGATTGAGAAAAGGTATGTCTGGAAAAGAAATGGATCAGAATTGAATGAAACAAACTTCTGTCCAACTTCTGAGTATGGGTAGATCAATCTTTTTTAGGTATATATTGCAGCCAATGGCATAACGAATGTTTCACAATTAAAAAGAAAAATGGATTTGGTAAAATTTCAGCAAATTTGGGATGCTACTGTAACTTGATGTATTCAGTAAAAATGAAAGAGAAATGTAAAATGATCCAAATCATATATTAAAATCTCCAATGGATGACATCAAGATGTATAAACCAATGTTTATTTTTATGACCTTCACAATCTCCTCACTTCCATGTAAAAAAACTTCTATGGATACACTTTAAAAGAGCGGAGTGTGACACTCGAGAATTCTCAAAGAACTGGGGGATTTTTCTTGGAAGAATGAGTAAACAACTCAAACAAGAGTTGACATACAGTCTTCCTGACTGGATACAAAAAGCTTTTACAAGCTGCAGAGACTATTATTTTGTTTTCTGTTATTTTCCAAGTCTAGATACAGATAATAAAAAAAAAAACCTAAGGATGTCTCTTCTGTAATGTGATACATTTTGGATACTTTTCCATCTCTGCTTGGTTTCCTTAATGCATATCAATACCAATTTTTTACCTTTGTAGACAAACTTTTGATTTCAACTGTTTTGTCCAAAGTAGCTTGTGTTATTTTTATCATTGGATGTAAAGTTGTTCCCCACTTGAAAAGAGGGTTTAGAGCAAGGGTGCCCATTGCATTGATCGCAATTGACCTGCAGCTCCAAAAGACAGTTTAGGCTAAAGGTGTTTTATTTAACAAAAAAAAAAAAAAAGACTTCAGCGTGTAATCGGGAGGTCTAGTCTAGTAACGGTGGCTTAATGGTAGCGTGTTCGCCCTCGTTCTGGAAGTTAACCGGATGTTCGCGGGTTCGAATCTCAGTGAGTTCATATCTAGGGTCCGTGGAGAAGACACCTGACCCTTGTTTCTGCCATCATTGGCGCCGTCGTGGCAGCCTGCTGCGGTTTAATGCATCACACAAATTTCCCCGGTGAGGGATGAATAAACTATACATTATTATTATTAATTTCTAGCAGTGTGCCATTTTGTTATTTTACGAGCAAGTCTGTCCAGCTAGAAAAATGTCTTTTTGGCTCTGCTGTAGTCACAATGACCACACAACAGATTATTTTTCTCTACCTCTTTGTTACATGCACGTTCAATCCCTGCAAAGAATTTTGTTTTGCTACTACTAGAATGAAGATTCTTCTTTCAACACAAATTGGAATAAGATCAGAAAAAAATAATGCGCTGTCTCAACCCGATCTTCTTTGTTACATTTAGAGTGTAGAAAATTTCTTCTTGAATTCTGGACAAATTATCTTTAAGGTACAGGCTCACAATTTAGAACCAAATTTATAGGTAAACTAAAATACAAACTGCTGTTCTCAGATAGAAAATATTTGTACAATTTGGAAAGTAAACTGTTTTATTGTTTCATAAGAACATAAAGTTTGAACTGAGTGGGTCATCTCCACCACAATATTGTACTTAGTTTTTGTCAAACAGCAGTTAATAAACATCTAGAAATGAAGAAATAGAAAGAATGTTGTCTCGTTATTTTTTTTTAATGCAAGATGCTCAAACCTCTTTGGTTTTTATTTATTTTGTGGTTTGCAGTTTGCCAAATACTTTCAGTTTTTCAAACATTTTGAATCCCAGTGCACCATCATTTTTATGTTTTCTTGCATAAATAGACACATTTTCTCAGAGAAAAACTCAATTGTAACTTTTTAGCATTAATTTGGCTTTTTATATACCTAATATGTCAGTTTCATGGATGTTCAAACAACCAAATACAACTAGACATTCATGCTTTTCCAACTCAGTGCTGATAATAGTTAGACTGTTCCCTCCTTTGTGGTTTAGAAGATGCAATATACATAATTTCCAAAAGATTTTTCCAAATTTTGATTCATTTGAACACAGGGCAGTTTTTCACTTGGTCTCAGTTAATTTTAAATCACCTTTGGCCCAAAGATGATGGGAAAAATGTTTTAATCTTGGCATTAGACATGGCCGCCTCTCTCTCTCGGCTTTAACCTGCATTAGTACATGGCACCATAAACTAAGTTTATAGACGCCGATTCCTGGAAACCTTAGTAACCAATGCAATGGATTAAATGACAAAATCGGGACATTCAATGTCTTTCATGGATGTAAATATTTACATTCATACTGAGATTAATATATATTTTTTGGCCGTCTTGTTCCAAATGATCGCCCACATATTTTTTCTAAATAATTTGTGACTGTCATTATAGTTTTGAAGTTTTGTTTGGTGGTTTGAACCACTTATCCCTATTTGGGCTATGCAGAGTGCCGATTTATCCTGGCTGATTTCAGATGGGAGGCAGGGCACACCCAGTCTAATTTCAAAGTGATAAACAAAAATCAAATTAAATAATGATAAAAAAACCCCTCCCAATTATTTTTCATTAAAAAAAAAAAAAACACTCTGTTCCAAATTTTTAAACCCAAGAAAATTTGACAAAATTTTATTTATTGAAAACAGTCATTTTTAACAAATTTTTTCTTTTCTCTAATGAAAATAGTTTAAAAAAAGTTCCTTATAAGTTTTCAATGTCTTTCTCAATTCTATGATGAAAAAAATGTTAGAGATTCATTTTGATTTCAAGTTTGGAGCTTCGTTTGATATCTTTAAGTTAAGAAACATGTTAACTATGAAACGGAGGGTTAGGTGTCTTCTTTAAGGACACTGAGAGCATGTCTAGGGTCCTTGGAGAAGACACCTCACCATCCGTTTCTCCCACCATTGGCGCCGTCGTGGGCAGCCTGCTGCGGTGTAGGAGTGCAGCACACAAATTTTCCCGGGGAGGGAATACAGTATGTACAAATAAAATAAATAAAAACAATGTAAAAAATTATTCATTGGAGCTAATCCGGATTATTATTGTATTTTAAGCAGTTGGTCCCAAGGCTTTATTACATGTGTTTTTTTGTCTTAGGTATGACAATGAAGAGAAAACCTTCCCAAACAAATTGTTAAAAGTTAATCTAACTCCATTTTTTTGTTTACCAAGCTAGTGGTCTATTCATGTAACTCTCCGATATATTAAAAAGAGAGCGTAACCCTGTCAGGAGCACAGCTATTTTTTTTCTTTTCTGCAGTCTGAAATGTAGTGAGGTCGGTGAGGCACCAGACCAGCATGCAAACAGTTGGAAACACTGATGACTTGCATACTTTGAACGAATCAGTTGGTCACCACAAAGTAAGTTGTATGGTTACACCAAGTATGTGAAGAATGATGACCATCATGTGTTCGCGTACAGAAAAACCAGACATGTTTGTTTACCTCCGTGCTTTTGTCTCGCATCTGAGAGGATATGTTTGTGTGAGTGGCTGAAATGAAATTGTTTGACCGATTCCATGCATAGTTATTTTGAATGAAGTGTACGGGACAGGCTTCGTTTGTTGATGTATGGGAGGACTTTTCTCTGTTCTCTCTTGAGACCTATTAAATCGACTAGACCTCCAAACAAAAATCAACCCCAGGCTAAAGGCATCCACAGTCTGTTAAACTTACGCGTCTGTTTCATCCTATTAAGCAGCAAATGTATTTTTTTTTTTTTTAGTTAAGCAGCATTAAAGTTTTGTTGCTGAACATACAGCAAATTTAAAATACAAGCAAAAAGATTTATTTGATGTCTTTGCTTGTTTGTCCGTCTTAATAATCTACGTAATTCCATCTCAATAACTTATTGGAATTAACACGATTATCCTTGAAGTTCTTTTTTCTTACAAATTAATTGTCTGTAATTTAAAAAAAAAGAATTATGTTGAAAAAAAACAAAGGGGAAAAAGATAACTATGTTTAAAAGAAGAACAGTAAATCAACATGAAGACATTTATACACATAACTGGAAATGTGCTTAAAGATTACATAAATAAACTTCAACAATGTTGAACATTTCATTTGAAATAATAAAAAGATGTCTTCATTACTGAGTTTTTTTAAAATCCATTTATTAGCCCTCTGAAAATAGAGGTTGTGCAAAGTTGTCCAAGCCTTTTTTTGACATGTTAATACATTATCTCTTAAACAGAATTGATTGTTGTTGGCCTAGCCATTTCAGCAGAATGAGAGGATTTTTTTTTTCCCCACCCACATTCATCCCGAGTGCCCACTTTTCCCTCTATAAACATGCAGGGACATCTACTGGTCTATGAGGGCAACGCCTTTGTCACCCCTTGCCCACTGTGACACTAAGCTATTCACTAATCGTCATAAGACATATGTCCTCTTGCTTAAACAATTTATTTTCGGACTCTTTGACGTAAGGCATTTGCATTGGACTGTGTTTTAAAGGAAAGATGAGATTGTTTCATTTCCTACTCCTGTTGCCATGTTTCTCAGCTTAGTAGTCCAATGCTTTTTTTTCCCAGTTCTTAATCCCTCTTTGGCATAATTCACCCTGTTTTTTAATGCTATATCTCTAAAGATTTGCTAAGCAAGTCTATTTTGAATGTTTGGTTGGTAGTTGGCGACTTATTTTACGACTTTTTAATTAAAACATTCACTTCATCAGGCCTTGTTGTGAGTTACAACTTCAGGTCAATGAACAGACACTTCATTGCCTTATAAGGCAACAAACAAAAATAGGACTAGTAAAAATCATAAAATAAGCAAGCAAGAGATTATAAGACATAACATGGGATTTGCAACTGCAAATTCCCAAAGTGAAAGATTTAATTAAAAATATGTCATAATTTTCACCGCCTTAGCCTCTGGGATTCCTAAACTATGACTTCACAGACAATATTGTTTTCTCACAAAGGACATGAGGCAGTGAGGAATGGGATTACACATTCTTTTGAATTGACATCAGTTTCCTTTTACCCCAATGTGTATGGAAACAGACATGATCAGACCAGTTCAGGGGTCAGTAAATGGACCAGAGGGATGCAGTGTGGTTTGGGGATCCTGGATAATTTTCAAAGAAAGAAAAACATTTTTACTCATCTTTGTGAGCATGCACACCTACTTTCTATTCCAGTGACTTGTAACCCACTGATTGTAAATCCCAATGCATTAATCAATTAGTGGTGAAATTTGATTGGTTTTTCAAGTTTTACTCAAATTCTCCAAACATGGAAGTACATTTTAGTAAAATTCAGGGTTTTTTCTTATTATCTCAATTTCATTTTGCTTACTTAGGCCAAATATATAAGCCCTGCCTTTCAATGAAAGCGATTTAGGATATATCCTGTTCTGCTGGTCCAGAGCGAGCAGCCTTGACCACCGGCCCCAGTTAATGGCCCCTCTCTGTCAGGATGCTGGCTGACAAGCTGTACTATCTGGCATCAATTGTCGTGGACTTCCCCTACGACAGTTCACGCAGCAGACAAAGGCTCACACACCTGCAAGTTGGAGCACTGGCGGCAACTACTGTGAAAGTGCCTCAATCTGTGCTTTTCTGTGTTCGCTTGACAGCTGAAACAACTTGCTTGTATTAAAGCGCCCTGGAGGAATGGACTAATTCCCTGGGCTGCCTTGAGTAGAGACACCTTCATTATCACCAGTTGTTTCTTTTCCATAGCTGGATTGTTGAAAAAAGAGGTTTATCAATTTTCATCAGCTCAACAAAAACCCTGCAGAGGAGAAATGAGTCTTTCATGGTGTGCTCCATATAGGGAAGGATACTGTGAATTTGGTTTGAGTATGACAGTCCCGTTTTTCCACTTTCTCTCCGGCCTAAATTCACATAGGTTTTCACCATTCTTGCCTGACCACAGTTACGCCAGTATATTGCGACGGTTTCAAGGATAAACAGGAAGAGCTGAGCTGTCACTGAATGCAATGGAGTCCATCATTCTGGTTACTTTGTGGGTAATAATTTTAAGCTGTTTGGTCTGTGGTGGTCCACAGTTCTCTCATAGCATGTTGCTAAAAACCTCTTGTTGCTTTTTTAGCTGGAGAAAAGGTTTTTTGAGTTTCGCAAAGATGTGACATCACGCTTCCTATTCTGTGCTCCAGCGCGGCTGGTGCTCACTGTACATGTAAGCTGCCACTGAGTATATCTGAGCCATGCTCAGGTACACCTTCTCCAAAATGGCTAGGGACGGCTAAACAAACCACACCCAGGCACGTTTTGGAACACACACTAGTCAAATGAAACACACTTTGATGGTCAAGTGCACTCAGGCATGGTTCAAAATGCCTATTGTGAATACACCCTTAATAAAAGTCAGGTGTAACTTCATATTAAACTTTTTATTTCTCCCCGGGCTTAGTTAAACTTGATATTTTTATTCATGCTTTAACCATAATTGTTTCAGTATCATGAGACTTTTATCTCCTTCAGGGATGGATGTCCAGATGGAAAGGTGTGGATCGGGCCAGTTTTCCAGTCAGGACTTCTACATGCAGACCGGAAGTCCAGATGAGAACGACCAGGGCTGGGTATCTTGGGCTTGGTCTTTCGTGCCAGCCATTGTGGGCACGGAGGAAGAGGAGAACGAAGGGCTCTACCAGGAAGGGGAGATGGGAGGACTTCCCAGCAGCCCCCAGCAACACACTGCCAAAGACCCCATTGTTTCCATTGGGTTCTACTGCACTAAAGCCTCTGTCACATTCAAGGTAAATGTTCTGTTTGAAAAACTTTAACGCTGTGTCAAGCAAAATTTCTCATGGTTTGAGATGTACAATGGTCTATCACAATAGCCCAAAAAATTTCATTTTTTGCGGCCTTGTTTCACAAAGCTCTTAGCGCCATTTTGAAGATTTATTTTCTACAGTGCATCAATTCATGATGTGTTGTGTTCTGCAAGCTGATAAGAGGTTAGTTACACAATTTAGCGGGAGCGGATGCTGGGAAGGGCATCTCACATCACATCCATCACCTTTTGTTCCTGAAAATGTAAAATAGCAACATTTTTTCTCCTCCGTTCATTTCCATAAACCTGCGTAGGGTCACCTGACAGCCAAAGTTTTCCGGACCCGGAAGAAAAACAACAAAAACAACATGTCAATTTTTTCCCCAGGACAAACTGCTGTTCAAACAAAATAAATTGCAGCTGATTTTTTATTTTTACAAGAAGTATACACAGTTTCCAAATATTCTTCACTGTCGAGAACACAATTCTAATACAATGAAGATGTCGCTGTTTTAACTCCAAATGATTTTTTTATGGAGTTTTCAACATTAAGAGTATTTAAACGAGAGTGAAAAGTGAAGAAAGGTTTATGCCCGTTTGAAAAAAAGTCTATTTGAGTGTGTGGTACAATTTTGACCCAATACTTAATATTGCAGATTGCATTTTTTTTTTTTTCACAAGCCATTTTGAAGTAATTGTAAAATGTTAATCTATTAGAATATATTTTACATGTAAAAGGCTGTGAGTGTGAACTATTACACTAAAAGCTATGGAGGCTTAGGTGTTGATCGATCATGGCTAAAGGTAAGTCTTTACTAAAGTCTAGGCTGCAGTTCCATGATCGATTTCATAGTTACAGTATTTTATCACATGGCTTAATGTCTTGGACACAAGGGTAAAGTGAGGGGCGGAGCTATCAACTGATATCTACCTAATTTTGGGTTGACTTAGATGGTGGGGGAGGAAGCCGGTCAGACCTCGGAGGCCCAAACGATCATTCAGCGTCTGCTGGGAACAACTGGTTGATCCTTTCACCAGAGAGAACTTCAATTCACACCTCTGGCAGAGCTTCTCTTAGGTCCCGGAATAGGTGGGGGACATCGAGTCAGAATGATCTCTGTTCCGTACCAAGTATATTGTCGAGATGATAAGTCGGACATTGGACATAAGGTGATCATTGCCTGTCGTGGCGGCAAGCCCTGAACCTACTGTTGAAGGATGCCGTCAACCTGAAAAGTCTTACTGGCCTTATTGGCCTGTGGGACACCTGAAGCAGCTGACTAGTATTGACGAGCAAAGTGGAACGCAGCTTCGGTGATTGCAGAGGCAAAGGCCTGCCCTTGGGAGGAGTTCAGCGAGACCGTAAACAAACACTTATAGACGGCTTAGAAGAAATTCTGGTCCACCATCCGGCAACTGAGGAGGGGGAGCAGTGCATCATCACCACCAAATGGTGGAGGGAATACTTTGAAGACCTCCTCAATTCCATCTCCCCAAGATGAAGAAAACATACTGTAGTCATACTGTATGACTACAGAGGGCTTTTTGGATACTACATACTGTAGTGTGACTACAGTATGTTTCTACAGTATGACTACATACTGTAGAAACATACTGTAGTCATACTGTATGACTACAGTATGTTGGTTGCAACGTCGCAACCAACGTCGCGACGTGGCTTATGTCGCCACGTTGGTTGAAAGCTCCACAGCGACAAGGCTCTGGGTGTGGATGAGATAAATTCAGAAAATTAATTCCTCCATTTTCTGAATCACTTGTCCAACAATGGTTTTCGGGCATATCGATAGTGGTTAAGATAGTGTGAGGAACAAGGCAAGATGGACCTTGGGCAGATTGTCATTCAATATGAAACACAAACCTTCTAGTGAACTAGATAATTAAGTCAAACTTTAAATACAACTCTAGTTTTTGTGATTAGCTAACCACAGTTACTATTGATAAATTGGTATATTGGATCCGTTCCGTCATCTCCCTCTTATCCGTGGGGGCAACAGCCTCAGACGGCAAGCTCAAGCTTCTCTCACCCTGGCTGCATCCTCCAGCTCACCTGGAAGGATCCTGAGTCGTTCCCCGGCCAGCTGTGGGACATAGTCTCTCCAGCGAGTCCGGGGTCTGCCTCTCGGTCTCCTCCCGGTGGGACGTGCCCGAAACACCTCACCAGCGAGGCACTCAGCCTGACCAGATGCCCTAACCACCCGATCTGGCTCCTCTCGACCTGGAGGAGCAACGGCTCAACACCGAGCTCCTCTCGGATGGCAGAGCTCCTCACCCGATCTCTGAGTGAGAGCCTAGCTAACTAAGATAACTAGTAAGATAAGAGCCCAGATAATTAGGACACTCCATCGGTCCGTCGTGGAAAAGAGAGATCTGAGCCGAAAAGCAAAGCTCTCGATTTACAAGTCGATCTACATTCCCACCCTCATCTATGCTGGTGACCGAAAGAATGAGATCGCGGATGCAAGCGGCCGAAATGAGCTTCCTCCGCAGGTATATAGGATCAATCTGTGTAATTATCAATGTATTGGTATATTGATAGATTGCAACCTTAGTACAAAATAATAATCAGAGGGACTTTGGTGACCTTTGAATACTAAATACCCTCCTTAATTGAGATATTCTTCTTCCTCATTCTATTCTTGTTTATTCACCCCACTACACCCAATGTACATAGTTTTGTCTTGTGATTATTTTGTACTCCAAAAGCATGATCCTCAGGAAGTTTTAGATCCTTTTAGTCTCTGTGTGCGGTATCATGAAGGGTAGTGTAACCACTAACAGGGGTCTCAGGTCACATTAATGTTTTAAACATTAGACACAATTCAGAACTAGATCCCAAACTTTAATCCTACCTACTCACTTGGAGTTGCTGGAATCCATCCGTTTCCCCTCAGATTCAGCCACCACATATCAAATTACCCCTGGTGCATGTGTTTGTCTGTAATATGTGTGTAATTGCCACACACAACCCAGGTACTGCTCGAGTGTGTGTGTGTGTGTGCATGTGTTTGACCGTGTGTACAGAGTGAAGGAGGTCACATAAACCTTAGTGTTTTTCTAATAATGTTTAAACTGTTCCTGTATTGTTTGAGTTCTTTTAATCAATTAATTGCCCCTGTTCTGGAGTAATTGCACACAGCTGAAAGGATAGGATTTTAAACGTTCTCGTCTCCCTGCTAGAAGGAAGTATTTAGTTTGAAGGAATTTCATGTCTTTGAACAGCTCCTGCCTGAACTGGGGTTGGCATTTGAAATCGAAAATGTATTTTTAGATGGCTGACACACTATTTGTCACAACTCTTTGATAAAAAAAAAAGGTATAGTATTTATTGGGTTATCATTGTTTTTCAATTAAAAATGGCTTTTGATTAACTCTGTTGATCAAGCTATTTATCATGAAAATTCTACTGGATTATTATATAAATTTGCCTTATTTCTATCAAACAAATATTGAGTAAAGACAGATAGTATGTATTCTATGAAAAGATAAAAATTTGATCCATTCAAATTATAGTAGAAAAAGTTTCAAAAAAGTCTTCTGGACGGTTTAATTCTTGAACGAGACGTTTCGACTTCCATCCGGAAATCATTTTCAATCTGTCTGAATCATTCAGATTGAAAATGATTTCCGGATGGAAGTCGAAACGTCTCGTTCAAGAATTAAACCGTCCAGAAGACTTTTTTGAAACTTTTTTACTATGGATCACTCCTGGATGAATGAGGGACTACACGGATTTGATCCATTCAAATTGAAATAAAATTTTAGATTAATACCCAGAATTCAGTGGAAAAGAAGCAAAATACGTTTGCAGCTGAACAAGCCACATCTTTGTATTTTTCTTTAACCTTCTTTCATTATTTTTCGTTCACTTTTTTTTAGTAATCCTATACTTTATTTGTAAAATTTGGTGGAGATGGCAGCTTAGTGGTTAGACCGTTTGCGCGCGGACCGGAAATTTGCGAGTTTGCACCCACAGAAAGCACGTCCTTGGATAAGACACCTAACCCCCGCTTCTCCCACCATTGGCGCCGTCAAAGGGCAGCCTGCTGCGATGTAAGGAGTGCAGCACACAAATTTCCCCGGTGATGGATGAATAGAGTAATTCTTTTTTTTTTTTTTAATTAAATTCCCCCTACGCCATCTCAATTATTAGTATTAATTAAGGTTTTATTTGGTACAACATATAGGGATGGATCCAACATTCCTCTGAACGGGTCAGCACATAGGCAAGAAAACACACGCAGTTATTGATGTAGCATTTGGATGATTGCATACAACTTTTTTTTTTAACCTAATTTCTTATGTTTTTTAGTGTCGAGCTTCATTCTCAGGATTATTAAAGTCAATAAAAATGAGGAAGTCGAAGCGATGAACCAACAGTAGACTTGATCCTCTTCATGTCATGTTGTGCTCAATGGTGTGTTTTCATCATGCTCACCGACTAAGCTTGTTTGCAAGTGCATCTTCATATCAGGACAAGTTTTTCAACGTCCCTTTTCCACCGTTTCACTTAAGATTGACAGTTTGGGTTAGAACGGTCCCTGCTTGTTATTAAACTCTCAGGACCCAAAGAGGGGAAGGGAGTGAGAGCCTGCTCCATCATAATAATAAGCCACAGCTGCTACTTGCTCTGCACCTGCTTCCTGTGTTAAAACTGAAAGGGTTGGGGCCTGTGCTTTATGCCCCCCACCCAGATTTCCAACTAACCTCAAAACCTAGCAGCTCACTTCTGTCCTTTTCCTTGCCAGAATTTACTCAACATGCCTGAATTTTGCTTTTCCCTTCTCGACTCAATGTTTTGAGCCAAAACTAATGCACTACATAATTTTACCTTTTTTTTTTTTGTTCCACATGCTCTATTCTGATTGGCTACTGAGTTATTTATACACTTTTATTTTGCTTCTATAGGTTTTTATGTCCTTAATAATAATAATAATTTTATTTGTAACGCACTTTATATCTCAGTGGAGAGCTCAAAGTGCTACAATGACCAAAAGGAACAACAAACAGCAAAATTAAATAAAACCACATGACAAAAAAAACACAACAAAAACAACATTAAAAACTTTGCTGAAAAGCCTTTAGAAATAAAAATGTCTTCAGTCTTTTCTTAAAAGCCTCAACGCACTGTGGAGCCCTCAAGCTCTCAGGAAGATCGTTCCAGAGCCGTGGAGCAGCTGCCTGGAAGGCCCTGTCCTCCATAGTGGAGAGTTTGGTCCTTGGTTGGTGCAGGCAGTAGGAGGAGGAAGAGGAGGAGCGCAGGTCTCGGACAGTGGTGTGGAGGGTTAGGAGTTCTTGGAGATAAACGGGTTTTTCTCATTCTCACACATGAAAACCCTTCTAAAATGAAAATCAATACGTTGCGCTTGAGTCCACAGTGCAGAGGATTTGTGCAGATTTTAGTTGTGAAGTTCAAAGGACTGTTGTTCATGTGTTTTTATTGGTGGTAGAAATATATAACAATTGGCAGGTGATTTGTGAAGTTCATCTATAGTTGGTTTAGAGTAACTGCGGGCAGTTTCATTCAAACCCCTTCAGTGGTTAGGGAGATGTCGTATTGACAAAAGTGTTGCAGAAGGATGGATGGATACACGGAATCACTCGTGCTTAGTGCCTTCGAAATATTCTGTAGGTGAAGGCATGTTAAAAGGAAAACAATGTTTTTAGAATACAGTTTTAAAGGTATTTTTTAATTTTTTCTCACTCTATTCATCCCTCACTGGGGAAATTTGTGTGCTGCACTCCTACACAGTAGTAGGCTGCCACGACGGTGCCAATGGTGGGAGAAACGGAAGGTTAGGTGTCTTCTCCAAGGACCCTAGACATGCACTCAGTGGGATGCGAACCTGTGAACTTCCGGTTGACTTCCGGTCCGCGGGCGAACGCTTTAACCACTGAGCCACCGTCTCACACCACCGACTCCCCCCCATTTGTGACTAATATTGTTTTTTTTTCTTGCAGCTGGTTTCCGAATGATCAGTTTCGCTCATTTTAATATGAGTCAAGTCTTATTATTTTATGACTTAAACTAAAATTGAAAAAAATTATTGCATAGATGTTTTTGAACTCCCAGTGAAATGGAAGAGAGATCAATGGTGTCGCAGACTACGTCAAAGAGAATCTTGATAAATGTAATGTAAAAAAATCATGCAATTTTTCAAAATAAAACATCATTAGACTCAGATAACAAACCAAACAAAAATAATGGAAGTTAGTTATTCTTACCATGCGGCCTGGTACTAAATGACCTATGAACTGTTACCTGCCCTCGGCCCGATGGTAGGGGATCACTGCACTAAAACACTTCCGGCATACTTTATAATTTGGTCTTGGCTGAGAACAAAAGGGGTGCCAAAGAACAACCTGGTGTTCAAATTACATCCAAATACCAGACAATAGAACTCACAAATGACTTAAACAGGCATGAATGAAATATAAAATAATTTCAGGTATGTTTTCAATATGGCAATACTGTTCAAACATGGTTGAAATTTCCATAAAATTGATTTTGGATAGCACCCCCTCTTTAAGTATCCCCTTAACAACATTTTCTAAGGTTCAATGAATACTTCTTAACTGTTTAGGATGCATTTTCTAATAAGTATGTTTCTCTGTTTTTTCTAAGTTGACAGAAACACAATCAGAAAGCAGCTACTACAGTCCTCAGAAGGTAAAATCCAGAGAGGTTTTGTGTCTGGAGCAAGAAGGAATCACTATAGAGGTAAGACTACACAACTTAATTCAATTTAATAGGTTTCTTGACTTCTGCCAAATTTAACCGTGTATAAAAAGTTAGATTTTTTTTTTTTTTTAAACATCCTAAAAAAAGTAATTTTACAAGACCATGAACATCTATTTTGACTTCCTGGCCAACATGACTTAATAAGCAAGAGGCAAATAAAATCAATTTATTCTGACTCAAATTTTATGTTCCTGTGGTTTGATGCAGATAAGCAGCAGTTTTTAATGGCAAACAAAACCACTATGTAGTTGAGCAATTATTAGCCTCCAGCTGTATGTTGTCTGATAGTTTGGGCTCTTTTTACTGTGAATACATGTTAAGTTTACCTGAAGCAGCCTGGTTGCGTGCGTGGCTGTAGCATATTAATATTGATGCCTATCTATTACTTTAAAATAATACTACCACTATTATCTGTAACTTTATTGGTAAATGAAGGCTCCTCTTAATTTTCATTTGTAAAATTTGAAAGATTTGCCAGATCACTAATCTGCGGTCTGTTCTGTATTGAGTGCAGTCTGAGCTGAATCCAAGTCAGAACATTTCTGTGCCCTCCTGTCCTCCTCCCCACTACAATTCTTTTCTCTGATTACCTGTTCAGAATAGGAGTCTTTTTTTCTGCTTTGGGGTTTCTACCAGATGTGAAAATCCAGTGATTTCCAATTTCTATAATTTATGCTTTTTCTGGAAGGGAAACTGAGCACCATTGGAACCTGGACCAAATGTGGGAGTGTTGAAAGGAAAGAGGACGGCTAGTTTAACAGGAGAAGCAGGCCATGCGATAGTTGTGTGGTTAAATGTAAAGTTTTATTAGATTCTCTTAAAAGCTATTTGCTGTGTTGGCCAAAAAACATGCAAGGGAAAAATACACCTAAGGTGGTTGAAGAAATGGCTGGATTTCTACCACTAAACAATAACTCTGGTTGGCCATGTCTGCTCCTTCTGTCACAAAGAAATGAGTCTACAAAGTTAGCGGCACTATAAACCATATCGGCAATGATCTTGGAGATATGTTTTTATCAATAACGCATGGCACGTTACAAGATACAGTCATGATTTGTCATTGTTTTGACACACGGTTTTGTTACATTGTCAAATTCATTTTTTTGTGTTATTCTATCAGCTTAGGTTTACTGAATTTCACATGCTTTGTCTTTGGAAATCCTTTCAGAGCAGACTTTTTTTTTTACTCTTGTGACAGGCAAGTCTCACCGTAATTCACCATTATTTTAAAGGTTAAAAAGGTATTTCTGAACAGTCATAAACTATAAATCTACCAAGATTTCAGACTAAATAGTTGTATGTAGCGTTTAGGAATTGCTCAGTTTAATTTATCAAGTTATTAAATAATGCATAACTGCTATCTACCAATTTAGGGTTCTAAGTTTCAAGCAATTTTCTGACATCTTCTGTACATGATTTTTTGGTCAACCATGTAAAACTGTTTTTTGTGTGGATTTTTTTCCCAGATACTCATGATGGGGGAGCCCTTCTTTGATTGCCAGATTGGCTTTGTGGGCTGCCGGGCTCTCTGCCTGAAAGGCATTATGGGAGTCAGGGATTTTGAAGAAAATATGAACCGACGTGAAGAGGTAAAGACTGAACTGAAAAACCTCAAGGAAAGCCATAACAGTTTAAAAGACCCCAAGAAATTTTTTTTGGGGATTATTTTAAACTTTTAGGCATTTATCCATGCACATGCATGCGTCTACACATGTACAGTTTGTGAAACATTAGAACCCACAAAAATTATTATTTTTACATGCTCATACATGGATTTCTACATCTAAACAAACCCATCATGCATATTGCTCTTCAATGTGTGAGATGTACTGCACAGCATACATTTTGACAATAGCACAAAAGTTGTGTGCAGCTCTGATCATACTAAATAAATTTACTTAATTACATAATTAATTCCTGTTGTCTGTAACCTACAAGAAAACTTGATCCCGCCTCCTGTCAAAATTGTGCTATCTACATTCTCGCTTTTAGAGATTTCCTCTGAAATGTCTTTGTGTTTTCGGTCTCTGCAGGATTCTGTGTTCTTTCACTGTGGGGAAAGCCTCAACAGTAAAGGAATGACCTACCTGACAAACTCTCTTTTTGACTACCGAAGTCCAGAGAACAATGGAGTCAGAGCTGAGTTTGTACTGGATGCTGCTAATCACAAGGTCAGCATGATATGGTTTTTTTTTAAATATGAACAATGAGAGAAAAGTTAGATTTTTAAACAATACCCTCACGATGGAACGAGACTCAAAAGTAGGCCCGGGCCCGCTAGGGAGACTATGTCTCTTAGTTGGACAGGGAACACCTCGAGATCCTCCCGGGTGAGCATGGAAAATGCTGCCGGAGTGAGAGAAGCCTGGGCTTACCATCTGGCTGTTGCCATTATGACCTGGTCCCAGATGAGCGGAAGACAACGGAACCGAACCGTCACAATGTATTGATTGTTTGGGTTCTGTTTTAAAAGCGTTGAAATTTAATCTCTTCTTCAGTGCTAGTTGTTCTTTACAATGATGTTTGCAGATGACATTGTGAGCTGTAGTGAGAGGAGGGAAGAGGTGGATGAAAAGCTGGAGAGGTGGAGGTTTGCACTAGAAAGAAAAGGAATGAAGATTAGTCAGAGTAAAACAGAGTACATGTGTGTGAATGAGAGGGATCGAAATGGAAAAGTGAGGTTACAGGGAGAAGAGATAAAGAAGGTGGAAGATTTTAAGTACTTAGGATCAACAGTCCAGAGCAATGGAGAGTGTGGAAAACAGGTGAAGAAGCGTGTTCAAACAGGCTGGAACGGGTGGAGAAAAGTATCAGGTGTGATGTGTGACAGAAGAGTTTCAGCTAAAATGAAAGAAAAAGTGTACAAAACCGTGGTGAGACCGGCCATGCTGTTTGGTCTAGAAACAGTGGCACTGAGGAACAGACAGGAAGCAGAAATGAAGATGCTGAGGATCTCTCTGGGAGTGATCAGGATGGACAGGACCAAAAATGAGTATATCAGAGGAACAGCACATGTTACGAGGTTTTTGAGATAAAGTCAGAGAGGCCAAACTGAGATGGTTTGGACATGTACAGAGAAAAGAGACCGAGTACATTGGCAGAAGGATGCTGGGTTTGGAACCACCAGGAAAGAAGTCTAGAGGAACACCAAAGAGGAGTTTCATGGATACAGTGAAGGAAGACATGAAGATAGTTGGCGTGACTGAAGAGGATGCAGCAGATAGAGTTAGATGGAAGAAACTTACTTGCTGTGGCGACCCCTGAATGGAAATGCCAAAAGGAGAAGAAGAAGAATGCTAGTTGTTCTTTAGTTGATTCCTTGCTTTCCTCGGGAGAGCACGTGGTTGATAGACCCACTGTTTGTCATACTGTTTGTCAAATGTCCCATCGATCTTTTATCTCGCCCCGAAATAAACCCTTTCAAGATTGAGGAGGACTTCAGAGGTAATGATGCAAGATTAAAGTGATTTAAAAAGAATCACTGACCTCAAGACTCTTTCTAACAAACAAATCCAAATTAATACACAAATAAATAAAACAACCTTACAAGATCGTCAAAAATTAATTTCTTCTATGGGCACAATTTGCAGTGTTTTTAAGCATGTCATGCCACCGCATAACACGCTAAAAGAAAAAAAAAACAACAGAACCCCAATAAGAAGCAGATTTTGCTGGACTTTCTTCAATTTTTTTGTTTTATTTCAATAGCAAATATAGTCAGATTTAGTCAGAGATTTTCAAAAGCTTTTTCATCTAATGTTCAGGAACAAAACAACAATCTGACTTTGCTTCAATCAAAGTTTCAAAATGTAGAACGATTCCACCTTTCAGATTCAAGTTTTTGCAACATCTTCTGCAGCATTTTAGTGAAAAACATGTTGCTCAACAGTGTAACTTTTTACTCCCAAAACTGTGTGACTGTTCTTTCTTTTTGGTTTCCCATGAACTGCTCGTTTAATGTTGGTAAAACTTCCTGGGGTCTTTACTCAAAGTGCGCAGTTTCATAAAATCCAAATTGGAATTAAACATTGAAAAAACAAACATTAAGAAAGTATAACAACGCAATAAAAAGCACAGGAACAATGTAAAAGTACTGGACAAATGACAAAAATAGGAACAAGAAAATCCCCTGAATGTAAAAAAAGTAGCATTTAACACAGTTGTCTATTGCAGTTTAATTAAATAATGCAGTGCATAAAACAATCCACACCTCAATAACTACTTTGTGGTTATAAAAAACGATCTTGTTACAGATTTTTTCTTGCTTTATTCGGCAGTTTTTTTCTAACTTTAAAGTCAACAGCTCAATATGGTGATGGAAGATGGTCGTAGTGACACCAACTCAAAGTCTAACTGGCTGAAGAAAATATTTTCTTGACTTTTCATCTCTGTTAAGTGGCCTCCAGACTAAATCGTCAACGGCCTCAAAGCAGACATTTTTTTCTCTTACTTTACAGCAGCTCTTCTTTCTTCTTCTTTTGGCATTTCCCTTTAGGGGTCGCCACAGCTAGTCAGTTTCTTCCATCTAACCCTATCTGCTGCATCCTCTTTGGTCACACCAACTGTCTTCATGTCTTCCTTCACTGCATCCATGAACCTCCTCTTTGGCCTTCCTCTAGTCCTCTTTCCTGGTGGGTCCAAAATCCAGCATCCTTCTTCCGATGTACTCTCTCTCTCTCCTCTGTACATGCCCAAACCATCTCAGTCTTGCCTCTCGAACTTTATACCCAAAACCTCTAACATGTGCTGTTCCTCTGATGTACTCATTTCTGCATATTAGCAAACAATAGCTGTAATAAAATTGGTAAAATGCTTTAATATGTTTGTTGTTTGTGATATGTGGTAGTGCGGATAAGAAAAAATGTTTTAAATTACCTTCAACATGTTATTTAGAAAGTGAGTTTCCCGAAAGTTTTTAAAACATCTTTTTTTTTTTTTTTACAATGTTTTTTTTTTAGTAAAATAGAATTTTTAGATGAAAAAATGGCTATTTCCCTCTTTCAATGTCAATGTGCCATTTCGAGAATAATTTGGAGCTTCTTTGGCGGTAGAAAGGTTTGCTCCAGTGCGTTTGATTTGCAGAGCAACATGCATTTTGACGACTTATGTCCTTCAGTTATCTGCACCGCTACTAGTAACACATTATCTTTCATAAGCATACATTTAGATTTATTTTTATATCTATTTATGTGTTATAAAGGAATTTTCATTTTCTGAATCACTTCATCCAACCTGGGCAGCACGGTGGTGCAGTGGTTAGCACAGTGGCCTCCCGTCAAGAAGGTTGGGGTTTGATTCCTGGATGGGACGAGGCTGGGAACACTGGCCTCCTAGTGTGGAGTTTGCATTTTCTACCCGTGAGTGCGTAGGTTTCATCCGAGTACTCTGGTTTCTTTCTATCTCCAAAAACATGCATGTTAGGTTTATTGGCTGCTGGGAAATTAAGAAATGAATGGTTGTCTGTGTGTAGCCCTGCAACAGATTGGTGACCAGTTCAGGTTGTACCCTGCCTCTCACCTGAAATCAGCCGGGATAGGCGCTGGCATCCTACGCGACCTTGTTAGGGATAGGTTGTTCAGAAGACAAAAATGAATCTTAATCCAACCGTTGGGTGCCTAACCTTATCTCAGTTTCAAGCAAAAGGCGGGACACACAAGGCAGGGTACACCCCAGACAGTTCACTATTGTGTCAGAGTCAATTTGTCCTATTCCTGATATTGATCTTTTGTTCTTGTGCTTTTTAATCTTGCAGATTTTTTCATTTCTGTATCTTTCTGTTTCCATTTGGTATTAAAACATTTAAAATAAAATAATAATTAAAAAAATATCCATTATTCTTATAAGCCTTTTTAAATTCCTGTTTTTAACAGCTGTTGTATTTTTGCAGCGGTGCTAGTGAGGTGCTCCATCTTCTTGCTTAACTTGTATTTAATCCTTTGAGTAATAGAGTTTAAAGTTGTTTTCCCAAGCAGTCACTCAGTTGCCGGGTGGAATGTTCTCGCTATCTTAGAAGTGGCGGTAAAGCATTGTCCCTGATAATTTTGCGCTCCCCTCATCAGCCCTAACGGCTCAAGTGTTGACTCTACTCACAATGTTCATGGCCTTCAATAAAGCAAGTGTTTGGACATTCATCCATCTACCATCCATCCTCACCTTCCTCAACTCTTTGTTGAACGTCTTAAACCCAAAGCGGTTTAGCCTTAATTCATTAGTGATTTTGAAACCAGTCTGGCTTTGATCCAAAAGCATGCCACATCCATTAGAGCCAAAAAAGATCCCCTAATAAATATTACTTATTAACCTGTCGAGCTGATAAGGCTCTGCTGAAACCTAGTTTTGTGTAAAGACGGGGCTTAGAAACTGAAACATGAGGGTCTCCTTCAATTCCTTCCAGTTTTTATTGTCCACAAGATATTCAAACTTAAAATCAAAACCTAAATTTGGTACATTTTTAATTAAAACAAAACAAACATTTATTATGGTTTTGCATTGTTTCCAGCATCTGATTATGTCTGCAAAGATACAACAAGAAAGTGACTTTCAGACAAACTGATGTCCAAATCAGAACTTTTAAAAAGCATTTTTCAGGGATCTGAAGTTCGCCACCGTTCTGCTGCTTTTTTAATTCAGACATCTCCAGAAAGCTGCATTACCTTATTGAATCAATTTGTTATGAAGAGTAATTTTAATATTTTCCTGTTTCATGTACTTTAAACTTATTTAGTTTAGATCTTATTAAAACAAGAGTTACAAAGTGTTTTACGTTCTAACAGAAAGAAAACGAAATATATTCATATAGTGGATACATAAAAAATTACAAGTATAAAGAGATTAAAACAATTAATCGAGTTGTTAAAATCCAGAGAGCAATCTGATACAGATTTAGATGGAAGAAACTGACTTGCTGTGGCGACCCCTTAAGGGAAATGCCGAAAGAAGAAAAAGATCTGATTAAAAACATGTTTTAAGATGTGACGTAAAGATTAAAAGGATTCAGTCGACTACCAAATTCCATCTAACTGTACTACAAAAATAAGATGTTTTGCGGCATCTCAAAGGCTTATGAATCTGTTTATTATGAATGTGTTGTATGTGGAAACATCCAAATATGGGAAATTTAGTCCATTCTCTCTTAATGTCTGCAACATAATTGGTTTTAGATTTTGACTTGCTTTAATTTTCTCAGCTAAAAAAAATGAACCATTGTTTCGTTCTGTCAACTTACACTTATCCAGGGGCCGAGTCGCGAGGGGAACAGCTTCAGACAGGAAGCCCCGGCTTCTCTCACCCCAGCTACATCCTCCAGCTTACCTGGATGGATCCCAAGTTGTTCCCCGGCCAGCTGTGAGACATAGTCTCTTCAGCCGGTCTGGGGTTTACCTCTTGGTTACCTTCCGGTGGGACGTGCCCGAAACACCTCACTAGTGAGGCGCTTGGGAGGCATCCTGACCAGATGCCTGAACCACCCCATATGGCTTCTCTTGACCTCGATGAGTAGCGGCTAGACTCCGAGCTCCTCTCGGATGGCAGATGTCCTCACCTGATCTCTGAGTGAGAGTCCAGCCACCCTACAGAGGAAGCTCATTTCGGCCGCTTGTATCTGTGATCACATTCTTTCAATCACCACCCTCAGCTGGTGACCATAGGTGAGGGTGGGAACGTAGAATAAACCATTGTGTCAAAGTTTAAATGCTGTTGTATCAATTTAAGTCAGGTTACATGTATCGGAGCAGGCAGACATTTAAGCTTTGCCAGACCTGAAATAAAAATATTTGATTTATCCTACTAGACAGCAGATAAAACCTTTCTGTTAACACCTGTTTCTTTTGAATGTTTTTTTTGGCCTTTTATGCACTGTTTATAGTAGCAGTGACTGGACATACAGTAGCTCTGAAAACATAATTCTCATTAACAAAAAGAAAACACATATAATGAAATAAACTCTTGTTTTTTAAAAAAAACCAAAACAAAACAATTTCACTTCATTTGGTCTTCTGAACCGCTTATCGCAGGGGGTTCTGGAGCCTATACCGGCTGATTTCAAAGGAGAGGCCGGGTACACCCCAAGCAGGTCACCAGTCTGTTGTGGGACCACACACACACACACACAACCATCCACACATACACTTGTTCCAATGGCAATTTTGTAGCAGCCCATTAACCTAACATGCATGTTTTTGGAAGGTGGAAGGGAACCAGAGTACACATACATGGGAAGAACATGCAAACTTCACACAGAAAGACCATTGATTCAAGCATCATAAAAAAGCAATTTTTAAAAATTTTTTCTTTTTTTTGCTCAAATTGTCTTTGTTTGACCCCATGTACAATATTTTGAGACAGTTGAGCTTGTCTTGCAATTCAAATGGTTTACCTGTGTTCTTTTTTTAAAGATAAAAACAGCTCTATAGCTGCTAAACTATAGATTAGCATAGATGCCCAAATTTTATAGTTTGATAAATAGTTCTATATCAGTTATTAGTAAGCCTATCAGGGCAGTGAAGTCCTTCTAAGTAGTTCAGTCTCTCAATAGGCTTTTATCTGTGATTTGACCCTCTCTGTCGTATCTGCCTTGACCCCAGTCATTGCCACTCTTTTGGGCTATCAGTATGTTTGCTTCTTTACCACTGTGTTTACCTAATCCCACTTTTGTTTGACAGGAGGCCTACACAGAGATAGCGGGCATGCA
Organism: Neostethus bicornis; assembly: GCA_902685375.1. Taxonomy (NCBI): domain Eukaryota; kingdom Metazoa; phylum Chordata; class Actinopteri; order Atheriniformes; family Phallostethidae; genus Neostethus; species Neostethus bicornis. The sequence continues at coordinate 36,015,204 of LR738541.1, forward strand.
GCGCTTCGGGGCTTTCTACATGGATTATCTCTACACAATGGAAAACAGCAGCACCAAGGGTATTGTCTCATTCATTTCTCTTCAATGAGTTTGTTTGGTCACCTCTCCACCTCTCCTGTTTTCTTCAGGTGTCACACTCTCTCTTCCTTTTTTTCTCTCTTATTTATCCTCTCTTTTCTTTTCTCTGTCAAGTAAGTCCACTTCAGACTTGAAAAAAGGAGTTTCATTCACAGCCACCTGGTCCTTGACCCTCTCTGTCCTTTTTCTCACCTCAAAAGTACCTGCGGGGCAACTGTCAGAAGTGTTTAGTCTGCACTGACACGTATTTGAGTTTCAGCAGTGCTTGTTGAAACACTGTTTCCACTCTGTCTCTTTACCTGTAAGCTCATGAGAAAGTGAATAGGCCCTTCTTGCCTAATTAGATGTCACTCTTTCTGGCAGAAGCCCTAAGATGTGTGGGGTTCCTCATTCCTCTGCTTCGGCACACTGGAGTGTTTATTCACCGCTGAGAGATCTGAAGTTCCCATTAAGATATGAAGCGTGCTTCCTTCAGTTTGAAATGTTACACTTGGCCCGCGATTTCCTAAAGAGTGTGAGATTGAGCTTTTATTTCAGATGGTATGGAAACTTTATGGGAGTAAGATAATGACTAAATGAAAGTCTCCTGGCAAGAATTTAAAAAAATAGAGAATAATATTAATACATTTTATTTATAACACGCCTTACATTTAAAAAAAAAAAATCCTAGGGTGCAAGGATTGTACCATGAGAAAACCTTTCATGCTGAAAAAGAAATGCAAAACTCTCATGGTACAATCCTGTTGGACAAATGGCTACGTGTAGAAATGAATGCACATATGCAATTCAATATGCCTCACGAGTAGGCATCTTGATAAATGGTCAGATTTATGTTCTTGACTCGCCATATTTTGGAAAACATCACTACATCACAGCAGCATAGATTGTGATTGACTCTAGCCGCCTGTTTGTGTGCACAATGGGCATGTGTTCCAACGCCTGTGTTTTACGCAAATAGTCTGAGATGCTGAATTCTGCAAAATTGTGAAAGTAATTTTACGCGAGACTTGAAGATATGCAAATATTATTATTTTTTTATTTATTTCGGTCACATTGTAAATTCACATTGAAGAAAGTTACATTTTTTTTTTTTAATTGCATTTTACCAAAGGAACGAAAAGGTATTGGCTGAAGCAAACGCTTATTATGCCGACCTTTTTTCAAATCACCATGAAAGCAAAAACATATATTCAGAAAATATTCAGAAATCCATCATAAGACATAATATGAAAATTAGAACATCAAATGAAAAAGTAATACAATTGTTACTTTAAATTCATTATATATAAGCTTGAATTTAACCATCAAGACTTGCATATTTACTTTATATTACTTTACTTGCATATTGACTTTACATAGAAACTGAACGCTTTTGACATTGGTCGTAGAGGCCAGACTGAGATGATTTGGACATGTGCAGAGGAGAGAGAGTACATCAGAAGAAGGATGCTGGATTTGGAACCACCAGGAAAGAGGACTAGAGGAAGACCAAAGAGGAGGTTCATGGATACAGTGAAGGAAGACATGAAGATAGTTGGATTGACCCAAGAAGATGCTGCATTTAGGGTTAGATGGAAAAAACTGACTTGTTGTGGCGACCCCTGAAGGGAAATGCCGAAAGGAGAAGAAGAAGAAACAACTGAGAATGCACACTTCTACATGAGTGATTGTTAAGATTGGATTTCTAGTCAAACCCTATTGACGTTTTACTTTGTCGGATTTGTTGTCGGAGTTTTTAAAATATAATTGGGTGGAGACGGCAGCTCAGTGGTTAGAGCGTTCGCGCGCTGACCGGAAGTTTGCGGGTTTGCGTCCCACAGAGAGCACGTCTAGGGTCCTTGGAGAAGACACCTAACCCCTGCTTCTCCCACCATTGGCGCCGTCGAAGGGCAGCCTGCTGCGGTGTAAGGAGTGCAGCACACAAATTTATCTTTTTTCATTTAAATTAACATTTTCTTCGTAGTCTAAACGTATTTTTCTTTCACGCTGACTGCACTTTTAGGCTTTCTTTCTACTGAAGTATTTTTTCTCCTGCTGCTGCAAATAATGATCTAAATAATAGAAAAACATTCATACCATCATTTTTGACAGCAGAATAAATTTTAATCCCTTGTCCTAACAACAGGAAGGCTTCTCTTTCTCGGACAGGATCTCATATCGGATAGTAGATCATATCTACTAAAGGTAGTCGGTGTCACCGCTACATCAATGTAATCTCTGATTCGACCAAAATACAAACCCATCCAGGTTACTGTTACCAATGACTTCATATTAGAATCATGGTTAAGGTTTAAAACTATTTTTCTCTCCTAATCTTAGGAAACCGAGACACTTTTAATTTGTCTAAATCCCAGCTAATTTCAGGCTCCTCATCATTCCACTGGCTGCTCTAACTGCTGCCATATGGTTGATATTAACTATAATCCACTGCAGCCAGATCTCATTGAGGGGGTGGAAGTGGCAGTGCCTGTTGGCCTTTACAACTTTCCAAAATTCAGTGAGAGTTACACCTTCATACTGCGGTGGTGACTCTGAGAATGTTCTGTGCAGTGCAGGAATGTAATGAGAATAAAGCAAGTTGTGACCCTTTGTCCTCTTCCTCCTTTACTGCCACTCATCCAGCCCCCTTCTTTTATTTTTAATTTCTCCCTTTTTTATTGCTGGGAAGCCGAGGCTTTTAAGTGGACCTCTGGAACATGGGCCTGAGATGAATGAAAGGACAGCTGTGTGAGAGAACTAGACATTTGGAATATTCATCATTCCTGTAGAGCACACTGCTCCTACTGAGGCAGACCACATCTATCTGTGTGTGGTTGTTAGTGACATAAAAGAAAATGTTTGCATAGAAATATTTCTCTTTATTGTGGTTATTGCATAGAAATGACACATTTTAAACACTTAAGCTTGCTTATTTGGCTTTTTTTTCTCTTCTATAAAGGCTCTCAAGACTTTTCTGTGTTGAACACAGAAGAAGTGTTGCCTGTGACCCGAGAGACATCCATCAAGAGGTTGGTAGTAGGACCATTAGACGTCAGGTTGCACAGCAGCGCAGTCCATCGGATCCTTAAGATGGTCACCTGTGCCATGGACCATGAATATGAACCCTACTGCAAACCTCAGAAAGGTTAGAGCACAACTTCATACCATTGTCTTATTTACTCAGAAGGTGATATTAAAAAACATTTTTAAAGCTGTTTATTATCACTCAATAGATCATTCCCTAGAGGAAAATAAGATGTAATAGAATAGAAGATTAAACAGATTGTGTTTATTGATGTACAGATGCGGTGCATTTTCAATTATGTGTCCGCTCAGTTTTCACATGCAAGCTACTTTTAAAATGTCCAAATCTGAAAGTAACAAAATGTTAACATATCAACATCATGCATTGTAATAGAATTTCAAAGCTGACTCATTAAACTTGAATTTAAACAACTTTATTATTTAAATAAAAGCAACTATTCTATAGAAACTAGTGGTGTCAGTTGATTAAAAAAAAAATCGAATTAATTAATTCAATAATCGCATTTTAACGTCATAAAATTATCAGGAGACTAAGGTCTCCTGATAAAGAATTTGAATTCTAGGATATTAAAAAATGTACTGTATGACTAATCAATTGAATACAGTAAGAAGAGAAGATTTTAAATCCAATTTATTCTTGGTGAACTGTGCCTCTTGAGGCCAGGTGCATCATTAAAAAAAGTAAAACAAGGATTAGAGTTCGTTCTTATCTTCAACAATAGAAATTGGCCTGCAATCGGCAGCAACCCACTTTGCGATAGTATTTGTTAATTTCTCTGTTGTGGAATTGCTCATTCGCTTGCCAAATTCAGCTAGCATGGTTTGGCGGAGCGGGCTCCTGGTAGCCACACTCGTTACAGAGGAACTTGCCTGAACATGTTTTGTGTTTAGATGGTATGTCAGGCTGGACTTGCTCCAGTGGTAGGAGAACTCCTTTTTGAAAAAATGACAAATTATTACGTTTTTATTTATTGTCCTGTCTCTATAATTTTTGCATAAAAACTTGCCTTTCAGTGGCTCGACTCAGGGGCGAGTCCAGGATTTTCTAAAGGGGTTTGTGGTGGGGGACGTGCGCCAACGTTGCCTTGGGCTGCCACCGTTACGACATCATAATTAATTGCGTTAATTTTTTAAACGCGTTAAAATGCGGCATAATTAATTAATCAAATTAACGCGTTAAAATGACAGCACTAATAAAACATGTCATATTGAATACAACACTTTTTTTCGATTGAAAGAGGTAAATTGACTTTTTTTTGGTCATATTGATATGTTAAAAATGTGCCTAAACCTTTGCAAGGAGGTTAAAGTGGTTATTTTTCTTACTTTTAACGTCAAGAATAATGTGAAGGCTGAGACTAGAAGCTGTTACTTTTCTGAAGAGAATGAAATACAACCATAATTTTATCACATTCACGACTTTGTAGAGGCAACTATCCTGTGTCATCACTTTCTTAGAGAGTGGTGTAACTGTCTTTCCAAGATAGAATAGTAACACTTTGTCTATGATTTAATTTAAAAAAGCTGAATCTATCATTTTTAAGGCCAATATTTAGTTTTTAGAGCAAGCCACCGTTTGGCTATGGGTAGCATTTTATTTTTTATTACTGCTCACTGTACGTAATTAATTTATTACAAATGTGTATTTGCTCAAAAGAAATTTGAAGGTCAAGAACAGAGCTGTTTTTCTGTAAATCGTTCTTTTTCCACTCCTAGTTTCTTCATTCAGTACCTTCCAAAGATTAGAACATTTCTTTCCTCCTCAAACTGTAAATCTAACACAAACTTGCTACTATCTGTGTATTCTTATCTCCTTTGGACTGAAGTGTTACAACAATTTTTTTTTTGAACGTGATCCAGTTGTTGAGTTTGATATTAAACAGGAAAGTAGGAAACATTTTCTTCAATGCAGTTGGATTAACTGCACATAATTTTTTCGTCTCCTCACGGTTTAAAACTTTTTAATGTACATGAGAACTATGTGTTGTAATTATGCATGTTAATTTTAGATTACAATATGATCTCAGTACTTAATTATTTTCAGACATGGTTGCGCTAGTTAAACTTGATTCAAGCCACGGCGAGAGGCCAAAGACCAAAAAAGCTTTGAGATCAGGTTCTGAGCCCACCGTGGAGCTGGAAATTGAGCCCAAACCTTTTTTTTCTGGTCTAAAAGAAGACAATGTCCTGGGACCTGAGCCAAGATTGTAAAAAAAAGGTTCAGGTTTTGTTCTACCTCAGTCACAGGATTCAGTTTAGTGGTTCTATTTTCTGGTTCCACCTTTGGGTAGTCAAAGTTCACTCAGGCTGTTTTTCTCTGACCATTATTTAATGAGTATTTTACAAAATGATAAAAAAAAAAAAAAAAAACCTAAACAATAAGCTACTGAAAATTTATCTCGAGTGATTAAAAAAAAAACAGTTTTAGCGCTGGGCCACATTTTTCGTTTGCGTTATTAACAGCTGGTTTATGTTGGAGATTCTTTTCCTTATTTTTTTTGCAGAAAAAATAGAAACTCACTTAAGGCAATTGCTTCACAAAGCAAACCTCAATGGCTAAATCAAAATGTTTTCTTTTTAGTCTTTTCTTCACGTTCCAAAGCAAACAAATACCCCTGCGTTTTGTTGCAGAAACAGTGGAGACAAACAGCTGTGCATCGACTCCAGAGGAGATCTCACACCTGGAGGAATTCATCCCGACCAGGCTCACATCTTTCACACTGATTCAAGTGTCTGTCACTGTTGCCATGGCCGAATTCAACCTCCTCCACACCCTAATGGCTGCCATAATGGGTCGAAAGGTAGAATTAGAACTTTAGTCTCATTAACAACTTTTTACATTCTAACAAACACAGAGGCTTTTTTCTAATGCTATAGTCCTTCTCTGTGGAAAAGCCTATCAGAGGATCTCAGGGCTGTTCATTTTAAGAAAAAAACTCACCATCTTTCTGTCAATATTATCCCTCTCTCTTCTCTGGACATGTCCATACCATCTCAGTCTGGCCTCTCTGATTTAATATCCAAAGCCCCTGACATGTTTTTTTTATATCTTATGTATTTTTTTTTTTTTTTTTTACCTTGAGAGCTTTTAAAGGCGCTTCTAAATAAATTTAATATAATTATTATTATTTGATTTCTTCATAAGGGTTTTCGAGCCACGCTTTGTCTGGCCCCTCACCTAGGACCTGATTGCCTTGGGTGACCCTACCAGGGGTCCTCCAGGTCGAGAGGAGCCAGATAGGGTGGTTCGGGCATCTGGTCAGGATGCCCCCAAGCGCCTTGCGGGCGAGGTGTTTTGGGGACGTCTCACCGGGAGGAGACCAAGGGGCAGACCCCGGACCCGCTGGAGAGACTATGTCTCACAACTGGCCGGGAAATGACTTGGGATCCTTCCGGGTGAGCTGGAAGATGCAGTCGGGGAGAGAGAGGCGTGGGCTACCCGTTTGAGGCTGTTGCCCCCGTGACCCGACCCCGGAACAAACGGAAGATGATAGAACGGAATTATTATTATTATGTATTATTATTATGTGCTGTTCCTCTAATGTCTATGGTCCAAACAATTCTCATCAGTTTTTTCCACATTTAAAAATAACAGTTACTAGGGTTCACGTTATCCCCACTCCATATGAATGTTCACCCGCTGAATTCTATTAAAATAAACTGCAAGTGTAAATTTAAGGGGAGAAGGTGGCCGCGTGGTTAGAGCGTTCGCCCGCGGATCGGAAGATCGCGGGTTCGCGTCCCACGGGGAGCACGTCTAGGGTCCTTGGAGAAGACACCTAACCCCCCGCTTCTCCCACCATTGGCGCCGTTGAAGGGCAGCCTGCTGCGGTGTAAGGAGTGCAGCAAACAAATTTCCCCGGTGAGGGATGAATTGAGTAATTCATTATTATTATTATTATTATCATCATTAAATCTAGATTATTTCATTTATAATCCCCAATCCTAGTTTCATTCTGCCTGTCATTCTTGTCTCAGGCGTCTTCGTCCTTCACTTATAAATTTTTCCATCTTTTTATCTCTTTCTAATCCTTCAGGCTTCGCCAGGACCGGTTTGCATGCCGGCCTTTCAGCCACTGCGTCCGCTACCTTGTATGCAGTTCAAGGTCGAGAGGGTCAACGTGGAACACTCTGTGCCCATGTATGCTCCAGAACTAGTCTCCACAGTCAGCAGCCTCAGCCAGCCTTCAGAAAACCTGCTTCATCATTGCTACGCACATGTGTACTTAAAGGTGAGCAGAAGCACCTCAGCACAAAAATCCCCTTATACTGAAAATTTTAAGTCTTTTTCCAAAGTAAGCTGAGATGAGATTACGCTGAAGCTGTCCGGGTGATGATATGTGTTACTGTATTAGAGGAAATTCACCTAGAACACAGACAAAGTAAATCCACCAGAAAAAAATTCACATATTTTTTCAGTGAGAACCATAGAATGCAAGGTCAATTCATCAAGAAACGTGTAAAGTAATATCTGATGAGGAACCAAGCAGAAGCAGTCAATCTGAGCGGTTTTACAATGTTTTGAATTGAGGCGATACGCAAAAAAATTTCACCAGAAGTCATTAGCTTGTGTTGACAATAGATTGATCTGTTCGTGGTCTGAGTCACAAAAATCTGCGGATGACTTCACTTTGACCTTAGAAAGACATTGAGAATCCGGAACACGGGGAAGATTTAAAAAATTCCGATAGGAAGAGCAAATGTTTTTTTATAAAACATTTATCTTTGTGGAAACCTCCTACACCTTTACGATTTAGCGGAAGCACAGAAATTCATAGCGAAACATACGTATATGTTGAGTTTTGAAGAACTTCAATAAAAAACATGACCAAACAAATATGAATTGAAAAATAATTTGTGTTTTGTGTGTCTAACTTTTGGGTATTTTGTCGTATAAGCAGGAGTTGGTAATATTTGTTGTACATCCTGATGTGACTCCTCTTTTGGTTGTTGTTCTTGGAAGTTGACAAATGACCAGAAACTCCAGTTTTCTTATATTAAAATATAATCAATGTTTTTCTTTTTTAGTTATTTGCTGGTTAAAAAAGGTTTTACAATAAAGAAACAATATTTCCATTAATTATGATGCTCTATATTTGCTTACCCTGTATTGCCGTATGAATAGCCAATCAAGAGGTTGGAAAATGGTGATGTAAAGCCCAGAGAAACCAGTTCAAAAATCTGATTGGCTGAAGCAAAAGTTTTATTTCTATGCTTTACATTACAAAGCAAAGAAAGCAAACTCTGAAGGCCTTTGGGGAAGCTTTGCTGGGTTTAAACTACATGGCAACAAGTTCTGGCTGAAATACGATTGGTCAAATGTTTCAATATGAAAACGCATGTTTTGAAGCCACACAGCTATTGGAAAGACCAGGGAAGTGACAGACCATTTAGGAACATTTTTATCAATGTTAACTGGCAAAATGTCGGTCATTCATTTTCTCAAACGCTTATTCAAGTTGGTGTTGCGGGGATGCTGGAGTTAGTTCAGGCGAAAGGCAAACCTTAAACAAGTCGCCAGTCTGTTGCAGGGCCACACACGGACAACCATCCACACACGTACACTCACTCATTCATTGGGGCAATTTCACAGTGGCCAATCAATCCACAATGGAGGTTTTTAGAGGCTGGTAAGAAACCGATGTACCTTGAGAAAAGCCATGCATACGCAGGAAGACCATGCATACACCTTTGCAAAATGTAGTTTATAAATTAACGTTAGTTTCCGATTCAAATCCAAGCCAGCAAAGAAGATGTCCTGACGAGATCTGCGACTGTCGAGATCTGCGACCTCGCTCTCCACCTTTCTCTTCCCCTCCCTTCCAGATGATCTAAACATCGAGATTTGCGACCTTGTGTAATTCCAAATATTCTTTTGGAATTAGCGTTTTTTTGCAACTGCTCTGCATTTTTTTACTAAAAATGTAAAATTTTAAAATGTACAAGTACGTGTTTTATTAGTTTTATGTGTACAATTTTTAGATTCTGTGACCGGTTGTTCACTTCCGGTTGCTGACCGGTCGCAGATCTCGATGAGGCCACAGGTCTCGTCAGAACAAAGCCATTCAGGGTTCTCCACTCACTTCACTACAGTGATAACAAATAGAAAACATATTCATTTAAGAAAATAAACTACTCTTAATGCATCCAATTCTCTTCCATTAGTGCCTGTAAAAGACTCAGAGACAATAGAACTCTAAATCCACTGCATTGCCACACTCCTAAATGATCTCTGTGACCCTTTTAATGACCTTGATGACCCCTTTTCACCTGGTCATAAAATCTGAAGAAGCCCTGAACTTCTTCATGACTGCTTGTCCATCTCTGGAACTCTTCATTGATTTTATCAGTCATACAGAGGGGATGAGTGTTTCCACGTGACACTACCATCAACTTATTAGCATGAAAGTGTTACACTTATATGATTACAAAAGTATCTGCTGAAAGAGGGCTTTAAAAAAAGATTAAACTAATTTGTAGTTTTGTAGTGACTTTACAAATAGAACAAATCCAAGTGAACAAACTGGATCATTACATGAGGACAGATACAAAGCTGGGATTTGGTCTAGCCTTGCCTGTTTTTTTTTGTGAGCGTTTTTAAAAGCAGGATGTTTACTGGACATCTCGTTGGTAGTGCTTATCACAGGTTCACTGCAGGGTTAACAGACAGCTGGTCAGTGGCCAAGGACCATTGTAACCAATCAGCATCTCCATCTGCCAAGGTTTTAATGCTACCTCTGGTTTTTGGCAGCAGGATCATGACAAGGTGGAGGTCATTCTGGTCTAAACTCACTCGGTTCAGGAAGTGATTTGAAGAGGGTTTAAACCAAAGCTTATCTTAATGTTTGTTTTACTGATGCAGGCTGTGCTGTTGTATCTGTGTTGAAGGTATTTATTTCCTACTGTCTCACTACTACATACCTGTGGTTAAGCCTGTAAAAACACGCTTAACAAAGAGGCCACAAAAATAAATAAATGTATCAAAGTAATGGGTTTTATACATTTTGTGTGCAATAACTTCTTTAAATAGCAGCACAGGGAATATTAGACTCTCAGAAACTCAACTAAATCATTGTTTTATGTCTGTTTGGATTGAAAATTAGAGTGTTTATTTTGTTTAGGTTAATGCTTTTCCTGTAGTAGGCTCACCATTAGCGCCAGCAAGAAGCCACAGCTATTTTTTGGGGAGGAAATGTGATGTATTGCAATCATTTGATCAATTTTAGTTTGATTTATCACAACGTGTGGTTAAATCACATCCTTAGGCTTGTTTTCTTAGTAGAAGATCTTGTGTAACTTCAACATATGCCCCCAATTGTTAGAGGGTTGTTTTATATCATAGCTAACCTCAGGAGGACATGACAGTTGATGCATGAAGGTGCACGTAAAGTTTGAGATTTCATGTGAAACAAGGCAGAAACTGGTAAGTAAAACTTTCCCAGTCTATTTCAATTTAAACTTTATTTCTTTGAATTTTTGTTTCTAGTCTAATGTTAAGCTCAAAATAAGACTGCTAATCTCTGAGAAAGTTTCTAGTTTTAACAAACAGGTGCTAGAAATAAAATGAAGAGAATATCTAACACTAATATTTGGAGTTTTTTGGTCATATTGACAGATGCCAAGCTTTTGGCGGGGCCAAAAAGAGGAGGGGCTATGACATGATGTCACATCTGCCAATGGACAACACCCGCCATGATAGTTGGCGTAAAACAAACCGTTCAAAACATGAGAAAGCAGCTGGAAAGTTGTGCATCTTACGTGTATTACCACCTAGGGTTATATACGTATCAACGTATATAACGTAACTACGTATCAATACGAAGAGGAATTACCACCAGGAAAACACCCCTGTACTGCTTGTTCGCGCTTTGTTTTGCAGCTCACGCACATAAGCTGTCACATGACTAAAGTTCCTGGATGTCCGACTCCTTCCATACATTCATTAAAAACAATTCTGGCTATAGACCATGCAGATTGCTTGCGGCTTTCAGATGCACAGCAGCAGGAGATGCCATGTGCTTAGCCTCACTATACCTAATCATGTTCATGGAATGCACTGAAGTGTTCATCATGTGGGAGTTTTATTAGCCTTGGCGGGTGAGCGTGAGACAGGTCCTAATTGTGGGTGTCTCCCGCCCAATGCGGAAGACTCGGCATGTATGTATTGACCTGATGGAGGACTTTATCAGGTGGTTTGGGGAGAACCATCTGCAGCTGAATGTTACCAAGGAGATGGAAGTGTGTTTCAATAAAAGGGTGGTCTGGTCTGATAGATCAAAAGCTTCATCTATAAAGTTTACTTATCCTAAAATCTGTGTACACACCAACTTATGAACATGATGTGATGTGATGTGATGTGTGTATTTCACCTGAACAGTTAGTGTATCCGTAAAACAGAGCGTAAACATGAGTGTCAGTGATTGTTGCCATGGCCATACTACAAACACACCTGGCTAGACACTTGTGTTAGATACCATGAAGTCATCTCTATTTGCTGATTGGACGACCGTTTAGTTTGATGACCGGGTACCAGGCCGGTCATCAATAAAAAAGGCATTCTAATAATCGATATTCAAAGATATTTTAGATCTGGATTAATGTCATTTCATTTAGCTGAATAAAGATGGAAATATTTTTATATTTTGCATCTATCATTTTGATTAAAGGATTTAATTTTAGTAGAATTTAGATTACAGTGCATTCTTTTTCCCCTTTCTTTTTTAGGTTTTTGGGTTCCAAGCAGGTTTGACGTGCCAGGAAATCACAGGGGACTTTCTGCCTCTCATCTCCATCATTCCTTCCTTCAGCACTGCACTTTATGGAAAGCTGATCCAAATACCTACAGTCTGGTAAGTTTGTAGCACTTGTACAGTGATAGGAAAGGTGAGGGTCTTTATGAGACTCTACTCAGAGATACTGTTTGGGTAACATCAGCTTGGCCATGCAGATCTTCAAAGGAATGAACCACTTTTTAGATCCCTGTGAAAGCAGATAAGATTAGGTGCTGATCTAAACTTTCCTTTGGTTTGAAACACAAGTTATAGAGAGTATACTTGTATCTTTACACAATGTAACACACACAGGCTCACCCATTGACCTCTCTCTCACACCTTACAGTCAAAGTGCCTGTTAAAGCAGGAAACCTGCGCTGGAGCACCACCATGGGAATCTATTTCCTCCCATTAGTTTAGATTTAAACATGTCAAAGAGCCGCAGATGGTTTTGACTTCTTCTACAGGCAAATAATGTTTCTACTGTAAAGTGGTTGGCTTGCCAGAAAGGGGAACCACAAGCCCTATGCTGAGACAGAGTGTTTGACTTTGTCCTCAGACAGAACCTGATTCCCTGCACTCTCTGCTACTAATAAAAGACTGCGAGTAGTTCGTTTGATCTCCGCCCTCAACTTAACCCACTTCCCAGCCTTGCTGCACAAGTAATGGATGCAGATGTCAAAAAGATGCAATTTTTTCCCCCTTTTTTGACAATTACAAGATGTTTCTCATCTTCACGGAGCATTTTAGATGAAGACCGAGCCTCTCCTAAGTGAGGGTCTGATTGAAGGCTTTTTGTGAGTGACAAGAGGTACCAACTTAGGCTACTGGAGCAAACCTTTTAAATTAAAAGGGGCCTTTTCTAAGAATCCAGCTTTCTTTTAGTATTTTATTCATTCTCTTTCTTACAGGAATCACATAAACATGTGTCAGTACAAAGCACTCAGGCTGCCGTTTGAAGGAAAGTCGATGTTTTCGGTTAAGTGATGTTCAAAGAACAGTTTTATCATCTACCCAGTTTGTACCAAAAGGCCAAGTTGTGTTTCTGGATGAATATGAGCTCAACAAAAAGATGTTTGATGATCATAACTTTTAGTTGTATCACCTTTTTACCTTTTGTCCTTCATTTCCTTTTCTGTCTTCCTCAATGTTTCCGGCACTTGAACTTTCCCAGCGGCGTCCTGTTTGTTTGGCTCTCACTCTCTTTCCTGCAGATGATAATGTTTCCAGGTTATTGACTGTGTTAAGTGCTCTGTCATTTCACATTTGAAATGACTTATATTTGACCCTCTCTGTCTAAATAAGAAGCAGCCTAGCAGACAGGCTACTTCTTGACTTGTATGTCAGTAGTGTCAAAATCTAATTACCATGACTTGACAGCTTGCTCCTGGAAGAAAGACAATGAGCAGGTCTGGTAGAGTTCAACAAGTGGTTATGAATATGAAGGACTAGATAACAGAAGGTAAAATCAATGTCTGATGTTTTCTTTTTACTTTTTTGTGCAGAATTTATTCAAAACAAATTAAAATTGACTGAATGAAGAAAGCATGCTCTTCATGCTCTAAATATCAAATTAAAAAACAAAACAATACATGGCGGCGGCTAAAACAAGAGCTTCAATTCCGCCTTTAATTCAGGGTTTCCCACAGTTTTTCAAGATGATATTTAGGAAATGACCAGTTTAAGTGACCCACTTTAAGGGCCAAATATTTTCTTACATTGTCTTCCCTTAAAAGCAATTCTTTCAACACAAGAATTATGTTGTTTTTTTGCTCTTTTAAATTTTGTTCATCTAGTATCTTTGGATTAAATCCCACACTGCAGACTGAACTTTCTCACATATTTGAAAACAAATGGAAAAAGTTTGAGGTTATAGACAAATAGAGTTTTCAGTTTTACTTCTGTTTTTGATGCTGTAAATTCTCCTCTCGATCTTCGGCCTGCTGGGCGATTACAAATTACATAAAAATTCTCCTTTGAGGCAGAAAATACATCATAAGGTACATCAAAATAGCAAAACTTGCGCATATTCTTTTAAATTGTTTACTTTGGTGCATTTACATTGAAATGGCACTCCCTGTGGAGGGAAGGGACTGAGCCTGAGCAGAGCGTCTGCAGTAAAACACTCCCTGCTTTTTTTTTTTTTTTTTTTTTTTTTTTTTTTTTTGAAACTTGAAACTTTTTTATTTTGGACTCAGTCTCCGATAACATTATATACATTAACAAAAACAAATCCTCATATTCAAATGATACAGGTGACCAAGAACAGGCTGAAGCAAAAAAAATGCTTGTGTGCCCAAAAAAACTAGCTTTTACAACATAGGTTACCTTGAAACAAATTTACAGAAAAGATGGAAAAAAGGAAAAAAATGACACAAATCACAAAATTTAGTAACTTTCAAAAATAAATTGTGAGAGTTTCTTTTTAAAAATTTTAAACGAAACACATTCTTTTATATCTTTAGTTATAAAATTATTCCATAAATGAGGTCCAACATAAGATAAACACCTTTGTCTGAACCCTTTTCTGGTTTGGGGTAAAATAAATTTACAGTCATCTCTGAAATCATAAACAGTTTGTTGAAGTTTAAAGTATTTTTGTATATTTACTGGTAAAACATTGAACTTAGCTTTAAACATAAATTGAAGTACTTTGAAATGATGTAAATCTTTAAATTTAATCAATTTAGATTTAATAAATAAAGGATGTGTGTGTTCAAAATACCCAACTTTGTTTATTAATCTTATTGCACGTTTCTGTAATAAAAAGATCTCATTAATTAAAGTTTTATATGTTCCACCCCACAGTTCAACACAATACATCATATAAGGAAGAATTAAAGAGGAGTAAATAACAGATAAAGCCTTAAAACTGAGTAAATCTTTAGTTTTATACAGTATTCCTAGAGTTTTTGAGATTTTTGTCTTTATATATTTTACATGTTGTTTCCAGGTCAATTTAGCATCGATTATAATTCCTAAAAATTTTGTTTCATAAACTCTTTCAATTTCAACATCATCTATTTTAAGTTTTGTATCACTATCAATATCCTTTTTATTACCAAAAATTATATATTTTGTTTTTGCTGTATTAAGTGATAACTTATTTAAATCAAACCAGACTTTAAAGCTGTTGTAATTCATGTTGAATGTTGCTCAATAATTCCTGGAGTTTTTTTCCTGAACAGACTATTGTTGTGTCATCGGCAAACATAATACATTTAAATAAATTTGAACAATTACATATATCATTAATAAATATATTAAAGAGTTTTGGTCCAATAACAGATCCTTGTGGTATTCCACAAGTTTACCGATCTAAAGTTTGATCTTACATTGTTTACTTCAACACACTGTTTTCTGTTTTCTAAATAACTTTTTATCCAGGAATGTGCAGTTCCTCTAATACCATATTTTTCTAATTTTGTTAGTAATTGTTTATGATCTATAGTATCAAATGCTCGTTTTAAGTCTATATAGATACCAATTACATATTCATTTCTGTCCATAGAGGAACTGACCTCCTCAATCATGTTCGTCACTGCGTAGGTAGTTGTTAACTGTTTTCTAAACCCAAACTGTTGCGGAGAAATTAACTGATTTTTTTCAAGAAAATTATCTAACTGTTTAACAAAAAGCTTTTCCAAGATTTTTGAAATTTGTGGTAAAAGTGAGATGGGTCTGTAATTTGATATGAGATGTTTGTTACCACCTTTGAATATTGGTATAACTTTTGCCATTTTCATGTCATCTGGCACAACGCCATGATAAAAAGATTGATTACATATGTGAGTCAACGGTTGAGCAATTTGATCTATAACTTCTTTAATTATTATCACATCAGTTTGATTTATATCTGTTGATTTTTTTATTTTTAAATGCTTTAACTATATTTTTCACATCCACTTCGGTTACTCCACATAGGAACATCGACTTTACACTTGTATTTACCGTTTCTTTAATTTTATACTTGTCATAATTTATATTACCAGTATTTATTTTTGAAGCTAAAGTCTTTCCCATGTCTATAAAATAATTATTAAATTCATTAGATATACTTTCCAGGTTTTCTACTTTTACATTAGACTGTGGGCGTGACTGTGGCCACAAACCATCAGGCGTTTAAATAACATTCAAATACTGGAAAGAAGAGTTTGCAAATTAATCAAGCATGCATAAATAAAAAAAAAAACACTTTAGGCATGTTTTTATTGTAGAAATAATGGTCAAAACTTGCAAAAAGTATATTCAGCATAACAACACAATTTTACTTTGCCTTCTTTAATTTGTGTGGAAGGTAACTTACAACGTCTAGTAACATAGCAACTAAACTTCCCATTATAAAGTTCTTCTGCTAATAACATAAAGCTATGATTTTCTAACCAATTGTATTGTTGTCTAGAAAGTTGATCAAAATGATCATCTATCTCCATAGACTTTTTTTAAGAAGGCGGAGCATGCTTGAGACAAAGAGGCAGAGGAGAAGAATGCATTTTGGTTACATTGGTTACTATAAAACAAGTCAACATGGACCTTTTTTTTCTATCCTGAGGTCTTTTTTTCTTGTGACGTAATTGATCAGAATTTTGCCTGGGCGCTACTGGTCCGATGCGATTGGCATAATGAGAACGCTTGCAAATCCCAAAAGGCTTCCTATATGCTTAAACTTTGGTTAGATTAAGCTTGTGACATCCTCTCCATTTGTTAATGGCAGCATGTGCACCATCAGTGCCCTAAGTGCCACGACGTTCTTGTAGTTGCAATATCAGTGTTTCTCAGGGCCAAGCCTGTAAAGTCAACAACATAATGGTTTGGCATCACACCGCGTCCTGACTCTTGTGTTGACAACAGTTTCTGAAAACAGTCATTTTACGAGGCATTTCAGCTGGTTTATTATTTTTGACCGGCCTGTGAAAGAGTAACCTCAAAGACCAGATCGGCAGCTCAAGTGTTAGCTGCTTTGCTGCAAAAACAGAAAATAGCCATTTACATCTGAATGATGTGTTAGCAACCGTGACAAAAGTTATTACCCAATTGTCATACACTTTGAATGCTCTGTTGAATATCAGTAGAGGAGACCCAGAAGCTACGAGGCAGCAAGTTTCTAACTAATATTAAAATGTTAAAAACTTGAAACACTTTAGGACAATATCATTTTTTATATATTATTAACTTATTTCAATTATCAACAGGTCATCAATTCTTTGCAAGGTATCAGAAAACCACAGGCTCTCACTCAAAGGAAGAATTTTAAGTCACAAATAAGCTTAGCATGCATGTTTTTGGAAGAAACCACAGTATCCCAACATAACCTGGGAACATATGGGAACAAGGTTGATATTTCCAGCTGAGACTCAAACCAGCAATCATTCCAGGGCAAGTGGGGTAACCACCCCACCTCACATAGTTTAAAGGAAACAAATAAATATCTTTCAGCTATTAGGAGATTAGCAGAAAAACAGGTTGTTGACTGACTTCATAGTTTCCTTGTTGTTTTAGCGCACGTGTTGACTCTTTCAGCTATTAACAGATTACCTGTACTTTTCCGTCGAGTCTGCACAGGATGCTGCGGTGGGGAATTTATGCTGGTAACTAATAAGAGTGTAAGGCAATGTGTTAAAACTGAAAAACGAGTGAAAGGAGCAGTTTCCATTATCAGGAGCTGATTTTTTCCAATGAAAATCCAGTCGTTTGTTTTGAAATTTTAGCGGGAAACATTTTACTTTTATGATTCTGCCTTTGTGGGATTATAATTCTTATCTCGTCATATATTTTAGAAAAGTGCTATTGTTTTTTTTTTCCAATAGCAATGCATATAGTATTTATATTTTAATCTCCTAACAGTATGTACAATTTGTTTGAAAAATACTGACTTAGTGAATAAAATGTGTCTAAGGTTTGCTTCTTAGTCTATCCAGTGATAGACTCATACCTAACACAATTTCAATGCCATATCTTTGTAAAGAAATGTTAAAAACACACCCTCACCGTCTTAGGATCACAAAACTAATACCTCACTGAAACATCTTAATCATCCCATTGTTGATAAAACTGATGTGTGACATGTTGAAGCATTAGCTCGGCTAATGTTTAACTCTTCGTTAGTGCTTTTCTGCTGGCAAATGTTAACCCAGGTCTACTTGATCGTTGTAATCTGATCTGAGTTTGTGCACCTTATCTTAAATTTACTGAAGATGCACTGAGATGTTTTCCATGGTAATCAATTGTCATTTATTCTGTTCTATTTATTAGAAAAATGTTTTTTAATGTAAAAAAATGTAAAAAATGTAAAAATGTAAAAAAAATGTTTTTTACGACATTTGAAAGAGAAGAAAAAACAATAATTGTTACCAAAATTGGTAACATTAAAATTTTTTAATGATCCATTGATTGAACAAATAACTTTCATTGATTTTTAAAAAAAAAAAAATTGTAAGAATTAATATTACATTTAATTGTACCCACATACAATACTCACATACCCTGAGGAGGTTCTGTAAAAATCTAAAAAGACTGTTCTGCAAAAAGAAGGTTTTTGTTTTACGGTAAAATGCTGTCCAAAAATACAACCTGAGTGAATTGGCTTCATCTTTGGTCGACAAACACTTATGTAAAAAAAATATTCTGGAAGAGAATTGATTACTTTTGAAAAATGAATTGGTTTAAAAAAGGTGTTTTTTTTGTCACATTTGAGCTGATTTCTAATTCAACTTTATGTCTATTGTTGCTTTGAAGATCTTGCCTGCAAAAAAAATCACACTGCAAAGCAATTGCAGAAATTGAACCTCATTTCCTTTTCAAGTCCTGAGACTTACAAACAGCTTTCCAATCAAACATTCAGGTTTAGTTCTTTTCTATTCACGTGCATGTTTGCAGACCCTCCACGTTTCAATTTCCAACCGTCTGAGCGGTGACAGACAGAAATCTACCTAGTGATCTTTCATTATAGAGAAGAAATTATTTTTAAACTCTATTCCTGCTGTGGTATTTCATAACGTACTTGTGATTCTGAACTTCAGCTGCTGGCATCTATTCGTGAAAAACGCAATTTTGTCAAGTGAGGTTACAGGGAGAAGAGATAAAGAAGGTGGAGGATTTTAAGTATTTAGGATCAACAGTCCAGAGCAATGGAGAGTGTGGAAAAGAGGTGAAGAAGTGTGTGCAGGCAGGCTGGAACGGGTGGAGGAAAGTATCAGGTGTGATGTGTGATAGAAGAGTTTCAGCTAAAATTAAAGGGAAAGTGTACAAAACCGTGATGAGACCGGCTATGCTGTTTGGTCTAGAGACAGTAGCACTGAAGAAAAGACAGGAAGCAGAGATGGAGGTAGCAGAGATGAAGATGCTGAGGATCTCTCTGGGAGTGACCAGGATGAACAGGATCAGAGGAACAGCACATGTTAGAGGTTTTGGAAATAAAGTCAGAGAGGCCAGACTGAGATAGTTCGGACATGTGCAGAGGATAGAGAGAGAGAGTGTACATCAGAAGAAGGATGCTGGGTTTGGAACCACCAGGAAAGAGGCCCAGAGGAAGACCAAAGAGGAGGTTCATGGATACAGTGAAGGAAGACATGAAGATAGTTGGCGTGACCAAAGAAAATGCAGCAAATAGAGTTAGATGGAAGAAACTGACTTGCTGTGGCGACCCCTGAAGGGAAATGCCGAAAGAAGAAGCATATTGCACATTTCAATAAAAAAATGTCAAAACCACAAGTTCACTTGAGACGCTTCCCAAACTTTGAAAACTGTGGTTTTAAATGTACAGGATTTTCTATTTGAAAAAAGCAAAGTAAGTGAAATGATTTTAACCGTGTGTTAAACTCCTCCTGGGTGGTGGACGATCTCTCTACCCCCTCAGCCACTTGATACGCAGAACAAATATGAGTGAGCCATAATGTTGGTTGGTGTAGTTTTTTTTATGAAATATACTGACATGGATCCTATGACTTAGAGGCAACCACCGTGAGATGTCGTTTGGTTTGAAAAGCTCTTTTTCACACCTACACTGAAAGGTATCAGGTTGTACAGATGCTTAATAAAAAAAGTTGTGCACGGGCCCCCAACTTTTACAGGGGCAAGTCTTAGTTACTCCAACTGGTAAAGCTGTTATTGTAGGTGAAATCAGTGCTTGCACCCCCACACACACACCACCTTCCAAGAGGTGGGGAACCCTTGGAGTAGGGAGGGGATGTTAGAAGTGCCACCTGCATTGATCTCTCTAAAACTTAACCTCAGTCTCACTCGGGCACATGCACACACACTTGCGCTAACACCATATAATGTAGCTCACACAGGGCCACCTGATGGCAGCGACATATGGAGACGGGCCGTGGCCCACCAACCAACCAAGCAACAAACCAGCAGCAGCTTGGTGTGGTTCGTCGCATTACAGGCCATAATTCAAGCCTGCGCCTGCTTTTATGTGGCACTTTTAGCAGCCCCTATTAGTTGCGCAGCTATTTCTAAGGGGATAATTTCTTTAAGCATTTGGCATTACAGGTGCATGTTATACAGCGGCTTGCTTCTAGACTACCAGAATAAAACAGAATGTAGGTTTTCCCTTGATATCTCGTTATTGGTCTTGGTATGTTACATTGTCAGAGGTTAGTCCAGTTTTTTAGCACTACCTGTAAGATTTCATGCTTTTATGTGAAGTTGAGAAGTCTATTACCATGTCTGGACCAGTAGTCTAGACTCTAGATTAGCTCATGTTGTGATTTATAGAGGCTGCTTGAGGCATCTGAGGCACGAGGCTTCTGGTGTGATTGTAATGCCTCATTACTCCTGTTCATAGTTAGTCATAGCAAGTTGTTCCTGGTGTGTGTCTTCGACCGAAGCCAAGAACAGGATGACAAATGTTTTCTGTGCACTCAAGAAAAGATCTGAGCCAAATCTAGCAAATCAGAATATGCTGATGGAAACATTACTGATGTTGTCATTTCTGACTGTAAGCCAGACTGTAATAACTAGAAGTGAAATAATCACTCAGAAGTGATTGCAGAGTTTCTATTGGATAAAAACTTGGTGACTTTTTGTCATTTTAGTTGACATCAAGAGGCAAGTGATTTCTATAAAAAATTTTGTATTCAAAAGGTTAATGTAATGCTCAGAATGGTCTTTTCTTTAACATTTTTTTTTACTTCATTATCTCTGAAGAATGACTCATTAATTTTTGTGTGCAGACAGGGTTAAAGATACTTACAACTGTTGCTGTAAAAGTAAGGATAATTGAATGACCTCAAATCAGCGTGTGGTTGCTGTGGTCATGCACAGATTTGAGTTGTGGTTCAAAGGCCTAAGCACAACCAAGAATTAATTTAGCTGAATAAGGCAAGACACGCTGCGTAGGGCCTTTAACGCTTCTAAAGAAACAAAGGAATAATGTGCGCCATAAGAAGAAAAAACCTTACATGATGAGGCTGACGGGATGTGGGCAAAAACTCGCAACAAGTCCGCTTTATGTATTAACAGGTGCGTCTTAAAAGTTCCAAATGGTAAATGATGTAATATTGTTCCACTTTTTCACTCTGAACTATGAGAGTGTAACACACTGCTAGTTGCAAGGTAAAACATCATTTTTCGTGTGGCACAGTCCATAAAATATTTTGGCCAACTCTGCGGTAAGCATTTTTTTCTCCTCTGCATCTGGTCTCAGACAGTTTTATTTGGTTTTATGGCAGCCAGAGATCAGTGGATGCATAATGGAGCGTTGTTTTAAAGAAACGTCTAGAGTGAAAACAAGGCTCATACACTCTGTGACTGACATCTGGGTTCTAATGGAAGCTTCCACGCTTCGGTCTGCAATGCGCTGGAGAAACCGTCGTCATGCTACTGCAGAGTTTGTATGCTTGCCCTCATGATTTTGTCATGTGGTAGCTTAAATCAACATGGGCTTTAATTCAGCCCAGAGGTGTACGTTATATGCCGTAATGCTTTTAAGAGGCTGTATTCATGCAATCCAAGAATATCTATTGAATTTTAAGTTGACCATAAAATATCTTCGGATGTATAGATGAGAGCCAAGATAGTGGATTCAGGAGCAGCTGGAGATGTTTTCAGTTAACTGAAGGACTCCATTAATTCCTGAGTTAGTCATCTGAGGAACTGAAGCTTGAGGGAGGGAAAACAGTGGGAAATAAGGAAGGATGGATGGATTATCAGCTCTGAGTGGATTATTATCTCCTGTGGTGTGCATTCCACTGTCCCCCCACTCAACCTTAGTCCTGCTCCACTGCTTCCAAGATACAAGAGCACGAGACAACTGGGAAGTACAGGAAGAACTAGTATCATCTAAAAATAATTATTTTTTTATTTTCTAGATAGTGGGATGTAGGGATGGGTAATGTGGGCTAAAAATAGTAAAATCCATATAACATGTTTAGAATATTCCGTTCCGTTCTGTCTTCTGCTCATCCGGGGCCAGGTTGCGGGGGCAACAGCCTCAGACGGGAAGCCCAGGCTTCTCTTTCCCCGGCTGAATCTCCCAGCTCACCCTGTAGAATCCAGAGTCGTTCGCCGGCCAGCTATGAGAGAATATTAAAAATATAACAATTAAGACATTAATAATACTTTTGTACAATTATGATAAATTACAATCAATTGCTGCAACAAGCGCTTGTTCATTGTTAAGTAGAGAGTGAGAATAACCAAAAATAATTTCTTCAAATACCTCTGAATTATTCTAAAAACCACTTTGATGACAAATACTAGACCCATACGTCACTATTAGAATGTTGCAAGCTCTAAAAAGTTGATTAACATGCAGTAAGGCCAGGATTGGTGTGAAATAAATGAATGCAATAAGCTGAAAATAGAAGAGGTTGTTATTATTTTTGGATGACCACATACTGGGAGCTTTCGTTGTTAGCAACCCAGCTAATTATTGTTTGTCCAAACTCAAGAAATGGTTGGAATGTTACAAAGTGAAAATGTGTCATTCCATTCTTTGTGGTAATAGAAAAAGTTTGAGCATGTTTTTCAAGGTTTACAAAGAGGAGAGGGTGAAAAATGGTGCATCAAAGTTTCCGTCGTGTACACCTTGACACACTACTTGTTGCCATGGCAATACTAGTACGCTATCCTAACCCACAATGTATGCGGCATGACGTCACAATCAGTAACCTTCTCAACTTTCTATGCCTAACAAGGTTGGGGGGGAGCCGAAGCCCATCCTGGCTGATTCGAGGTGAGGGGCAGGGTACACCCCGAAAAGTCGCAGGGCCACACACATGTAACCACACACACACACATACACACACAGTCATTCCTAGGGCCAATGATGTAGTGGCCAATCAACCTAGCATGAATGTTTTTGGAAGTTGGGAGGAAACCGGAGTACCCGGAGAAAACCCACACATATGCAGGGAGAACATGCAAACTTCACACAGAAAGGCCAGTGTTCCAAGCCTCGTCCCCACCTCGGACTCAAACTCACGGCTTTCTTGCTGTGAGGCCAGTGTGCTACCCACGTCACAACCTCTTTTTCAAAAATAGGGAACGCTATTGTCATTTTCAGTGCACAATGTAATGCTCAGACACAAAAATTTAGGGTTAAATTGTCCTCATGACTCTGTATTTATGTTTGTTTTTCCTGTTCCTTGTCTTTTACACAGTAGCAAATTAATGGCCTTGCATAGATTTGTAAATTATTTTCAAATCAATTGAATTAAAAAGTCAATGAGAAAAATACCACGAAAGAGTATTTTTAAAAAAAAGCTTATATCTCTAAACACATAAGTTTGAAGTGACAAAAAAAAAGCACCAGTCTCAGGGTCCACTTTTTTTGTCTTCAAAAAGGAACAGATTTCATCCACAGCTGTACTTGTTGAGCCGAGGCGGGAAGCTGCACACATCCATCGGTCTGCTGATGCGTTTTCCTTTAATGCCTGATGAACCACATCATTGCCATTTTCTCGCCTCGCGGTCTGCAGCTGTCCGCAGCACTTGATTAAAACATTTCTTTTAGTAATCCCTGTGTAATGAAGCCGTCTCTGGAGAGTGGATCTCAGTGTGTTTGTGTATACGTCTACCTCATGTGTGTCTGTGTGAGGTTGTCTGTATTCGTGTGCGCTTTGGGTCAGGGGTGCTCCAGATGGGAGGAAGGGGAGGTCTGGGTATGTGTGAGAGTGAAAGAAAGAAAGAGAGAGGAGTGTTTCTTACCGTGAAGAGTTTCGGCTGTTCTGGACCAATGATTGAGAAATGCACACATGGATGACCCTTGACCACAGGGAATCACAGAACTGAGCTGTGACCTCAAATTTACTTCATACCTCCTTCTGACTTATTCCCAGATCCGATGCAGAGAATCAGTGTCATTACAGATTACAGCTGGGAGATAAAACCAAACCATAAGCAGGTGATTGCTGGGTTAAAATAACACAAGTCTACACTCACTTTAAGAGGACAGTTTAAGATATTTGTACATTTTGTTTGTCCTGTTATTACTTGGGCTTTTTGATTATATGGTAAGAGCGAATGAAACATATTTTAAAATGGCCTTTTTTAAGTGTTATTCCAACATCAAAAATATATCTGAAGTGATTTTCTTATTCATTCCTGCATTCTTGGGTTATTTGCAAGCGCTTGTTTTTTTTGTCCCGGATTTTTTTTTTATGTAATTCACAATCTATTTTTATTTTCAGTTAATTCACAATCAGGTGGTTAAAAAAAAATTTTGTATTGAATTATTGGTCCTTTAATTAGATGTGAATGGTTTTATAAATCTTCATTTAAATTATTTATAGACATCCAAATAACTCTGTTGTTTTAAGAAAAAAACATGTGTGTTCATCACAGCCCATCGGTCACAACTTTTTTTAATGGGGTCAGAGATCTTCAGGTCCTAATGGTGTGAAAAAGCTGGCATATTTTAAATCAATTTGTACCAAATTTATGAGACACTTTGATTGTCTGATTTCCTCCTAGAAAGCTGTAAAAAAAAGTTCCAACAAAAGCAGTAGAGGTTTTTTTTTCCTCCTTCATTTATTTGAGTTGGGTATGTTTATATTGGGGTGTGTGACAGTGAGTGATTTGAGGAAACTATAGATAAGTTATCACCAGTCTCAGGACAGTTACTATCTGTTGCATCTATCAGACAAATATGTCAGACCTGAATTGATTACTTTGGGTTTGTTTCAGATTTAAACAAAAGACTCAGATAAGTTTAAATTAAGAGAAAGTATCTCATTGTGGAGTATGCTTAACCTTCCCAACTCTCTTGGAAATGTTTCTACTTCTTTAGTTATTTTTAAATGTTCATTTTAAACTGGATCACAAGCTTTTATTACACTAAAAAATGAGTAGAAATTCACCTGTGTCATAGGATATCTGCAGAGAGACCAGACACATTTTGCTTCATGTCTGCTGCCAATGTCCTAATGCCCACAGATGTCTTTGCGAATGCATTTTGGAAATAGTGAGACAACTGATTTTTTTTTGTACCACACAGGATATGAGTAATAACATAAATGTATGTTCTGGAAACTGTAAGCAGGTTCCAAGCTTGTGTTTTGAGACGCTATGTAAACCATCAGGTCCAGCTGCTGTAGCGGTGTTTCTTCAATCACAGCAAGATGTAGATCTTTGAATAATAAAAAAAAGAGAAAGGAAAAGATTGAGTGTCTGTGATTGGCTTTGCTTATCAGACTGTGCGCTTGCTTTCTCAGGTGCATTTTTTATCAGAACATATCACATCTACACATAATGGACACTTTTCCCCACTTGAGCTGTTTCCTTTTTGGCTTTCTTTAAATAAAACGACACGTGTGGTGTTATTTCAACCAAAGAAAAACAGATGACATGAAATGACCAATTTTGAAGCTTTATGCACCGACTTTTCATTTTGAACTCTAATCTAATCTTAATTTCAGAATAGTTTTGCTAAAAATTTTAGTGGTAGTCAATGTGTAAACTTTATTGTTCCACACAAGTTAAGATGGATCAATATGGTGTATCACGGTGTGTCGAGAGAAGCCAGATGGATGCCTCCGAGTGCCTCACTGGTGAGATGTTTCGAGCATGTATAGGACCCAGAGGCGTACCCCAGACCTGCAGCTGGACAGTGTACACCTCGGGATCCTCCCGGGTGAGCTGGAGGATGCAGCTGCGATGGTAGAAGCCTGGGCTTCCCGTCTGAGGCTGTATTGCCCCCGCAGCCTGGCCCCAGATAGGCGGAAAAAGCAATGCAGTGTTCCGTTCCGTCGTCTTCCGCTTATTTGGGGCCAGTTCGCGAGACGGGAAGCCCAGGCTTCTCTCACCCCAGCTGCATCGTCCAGCTCACCCGAAAGGATCCCGAGTTGTTTCCCAGCCAGCTGTGAGACATAGTCTCTCCAGTGGGTCTGAGGTCTGCCTCTTGGGCTCCTTCCGGGTGGGACGTACCCAAAACACCTCACCAGCGAGGTGCTCAGGGGGCATCCTGACCAGATGCCAGAACCCTCCACCCCCATTTGACTTCAGGGTCCTGCCCCAAGTGGAGGAGTTTAAGTATCTTGCAGTGTTGTTCACGAGTGGGGGAAGGATGGAGCGGGAGATCAACAGGCGGATTTGTGTGGCATCAGCAATAACTAGGATGCTGCCTCGCTCCGTTGTGGTAAAGAAAGAGCTGAGCCAAAAAGCAAAGCTCTTGATTTACAAGTTGATCTACGTTCCTAGCCTCACCACAACCGACCGAAATGAGCTTCCTCCGCAGGGTGGGTGGGCAATACAGTGTATCAGTTGTATTTACCAAACTAGTTTTCTCAAGTCAGATTTACGTTGTCTATTTTACACGAAGAAAAAAGGAAACTTACCCTCTTTCGTAAAAAGTTGTGTTTTAAGACCCTTGAATAATAACAATATATTCGTCATCGTAAAGAGACCTGATCCTTGCTAAAATAAAATGATAAAAGCAAAGTTTAAATACAAACTTTGCTTTTAAGCAAAACGACGGTGACGAACACATCGGTTATATTTGATTTACAGTTCCTTGATTATGCCATATTTCTCATATTGTGCTGAGATTTGGGGGGATGCGGGAAAAGCTCAGATAGATACACTGGTTAAATTACAAAAAAAAAGCACTAAGAATATTAAACAGACTTGGATTTTATGAACACACAAATCAACTGTTTATTCAGAATAACTGTTTAAAACTACAAGATGTGGTAATTATTAGAATATTACAGATTATGTATAAAGTTAAAAATAATTTAGTTCCAAAAAGTATACAAAGTTTTTTTTAAATTTAGAGTTGGTCATTATAGTTTACGAGGATTTTCTATTTTTGAACGTGTTAAAATAAGAACCTTGGAAAAATCAAGATGTGTTTCAGTTGTTGGAGTAAAATTATGGAATGAACTAAGTGATGAATTTAAAATATGCTCTTCTATCCTAAAATTTAAACAACATCTCAAATATAAAAGTATTTGTGATTATAAGTAAGTTAAAATAAAAGTGAAAAGATGATAATATAAAGTTTATTGTGGTTTTCTCTTTGATTGGAGATGTGTACTTTGTAAATTTAATTTTTGTTTGATTGTAAAAATGCTGTTCAGTTAAATGTTACAAATGTATAGGGAGGCACATTTAAGCCATGCTTCAGCCGATTCCTCTTCTTTGGTCTATTTGTTTCTTTGTTGCAATCTGTATTATTACAATTTTGTTAAATTTGTGACCAAATGAATAAATTTAAATCTGAAAGTTAATATTTAATCTATTTTTTCTTTACAAATAAATTTTAGATTAAATATTCTGTTATTATTAGAGATTTAATGTATTATTTAATGTAATATATTCAGTATACGTGTCAGGTTTGTTGTGGATTAATCAAAGACAGTTTCTTAAATGCTTTTGTCAGCTGTAAATTCATCACTACTGTTGTTGCTTGGCTTACGAACAAGTCACTGTTTCTTTGTAAATGTGCATGCATGTGCATGACAGCTCATCATTTTCACACGAGTATCTCTGCTTCTTTATCTGCATGTGTTGGTGAAGGAATGCAGATTCATGTGTTTGCGCGAGCGAGGCCTTCTGAAGTAGCAAATAGCTGGAAAACAGCTGTACTAAACATTTTGTTTAGACAGTAAAAGCTCCAGATCACAATCCTGTCAGCCTCGTGGGCTAATCCGCCTTGTCAATTATGAATACAGATGAGTGTGGGTAAAATGTGATGTGATCATCTAATCCCAAAAACATATTTCAGCCTACAGTGAGGTCCTATGATCATTTAAACCCATTCGAAGAATAAAATAATAAAGTAAACATAAAACCACAAGTGGATGATAACAGAATAGGAGACATAAACAAGCCCCATGTCTGTGATTAGGAATATTTTTATTTTTTATTATTGCTTTTTCTTGATTTCTTGATTCTGAATATGTAAGTACACAACCAATGTTGCTTTAACAGAAAGAGTGAACCAAGCATTTTTAACGGTAAATTAAATTTTTTTTGTGGTCCTATTGGGCCAAAAAGGTTGCGTCATGACTTTGCAACTCTTTCTGGAACTTGAAGTCACCTTCTTAACCGTCTATCCCTCACAGGTGGTGCCTAAGGCGAGGGGCAGGGAACACCCCGAACAGGTCACCAGTCTGTCGCAGGGCACACGCATACAACCATACACACACACTCATTCCTAGGGGCAATTTGGCACCGGCCAATCAACCTAGCATGCATGTCTTTAGAGGGTGGAAGCAAACCGGAGGAAACCCACGCCAACACGGGGAGAACATGCAAACTCCACACAGAAAGGCCAGTGTTCCAAGCCTCGTCCCCACCCGGGACTCGAACCCACGGCCTTCTTGCTGTGAGGCCACTGTGCTACCCATTGCGCCGCCGTGCCGCCCTAGTCTAAATTAGTCAGTCATCTTCTTATCCGTCTATCCCTTTCGGGGTTGCAGGGGTGCCGGAGCCCATCCCGGCCAATTTAAGGCGAAGGGCAGAGTACACCCCAAACAGGTCGCCAGTCTGTCGCGGGGCCACACACGTACAACCATCCACACACACACACACACTCATTCTTAAGGGCACTTTGGAGCCGGCCAATAAGCCTAACATGCATGTTTTTTGGAGGTGGGGGGAAACCGGAGTACTCGGAGAAAACCCATGCAGACACGGGGAGAACATGCAAACTCCACACAGAAAGGCCAGTGTTCCAAGCCTCGTCCCCACCCGGGACTCGAACCCACGACCTTCTTGCTGTGAGGCCACTTTGCTACCCATTGCGCCACCGTGCCGCCCTATTCTAAATTAGGTTTGTAAAATTTGAAATATTAGACATTTATTCACACGCACATACAGGGTGAGCCACTGATACTTGCATGTGGGGGTTATTTCCCAAATGACAAAAGTCCATGGTCAATGTTCCTGGTTGTGAACATGGCGTAAACCTTGTTTTATCCATGAATGAAAGAAAGTAGTACAGCTGCTCTAATGCTTTCAGCTCTGACTCACCTCCTGCTCAACACATCACTTTGTTCTGTCAGGTTAGTTGGACAGAATAACTTTGTGCCCAGTCAATATACCTGCTACCCACCGAGGCGGCCAATAGGCCTGCCAGCTGGCCCTTACTCAGCCCGGTCCGGTTCATTGTCACTCAGTCACTGTTCTCCTGGGATCAGGTTGGGAAATGGGAAATGTCATTGAAATCTTCTAAAGGAAATCATATTTCATTTGTTAAACTTGAAACACCTACTGTTTCATAGCTTCTGACTAATTTTTGATTTCCTTTTTACATCCAGTATTCCTGGTGGCCTCAGTGTTTTAATGAAAAAAAGGTTATTGACTCAAAGCATTGCTGTGAGGTCAGAAACGGCCGACTCAACGAGCCACTGAGCTTCAAGCTAAAAGCAGCTGATTTCTTAAATTATGAGCCTGGATCTGAAGTGGGTTGTGGGTCCAACTCTGCTGGGTCTCTACATTATAGGAGAAGTATGCTTTCATGAGTTTTGCTCCCCAGGCTACAGATTGAATTCGTAATATGGGTTCTGCTCTCTAAGAGCAAAATACGTTGAGCAAACCTATTTTATATTCCGTACTTAATGTTTTAAAGCTGTCGTTTTTTTCTGCTGGAGGGGATGCTACAGATACTAATGTGTTTTGACCTCATGGATGCTTTAGTGTCCCACAGAGCTTGCGGTAACAGTAAAAAAGCACCTCGCCAAAAAGCTGTTTACCATGTTGCAGCTAGAAACACTGACCGTGCCAGCTACTTAATGAAATCCGATGAGTGCCTGGCTGTCTTCACATCCAGCATTCCCAAAACACCCTAATGAGACTTTCTGCTTCTCATTTAATCCTAAGATGCTGTTCACAAAGAAGTGGGCATGATATAATAAAAACAGGTGCATAATTAAAGTTTTAGGGGACCACATGCACATGACGAGCTCCCCTTGAACACTATAAACACTGAAATAAGCGAACAAACTTTCATCCTTTGCCAGTCTTCCCATTGAAGTGGCTTTGCAGGCACATTTGCTCTGCATGTGGGGACATTGTTGTTGCTGCGTCCTCCATGCTTTCTTTTGTTCAGCTGCAGGATTGCGCTCTGTGCACACACGCACCGACTGCACATATTTATGGGGTTGATTAATGTGTCGCTGGGTAGCATGCAACCGTGGAGACTTTTGAAAAAGCAAAACGACGGTGACGAACACATCGCATTTAGCAATATGCATGTGTCGTATGCGGGTTGTCATGGGGAACTCATTGACCCTGTCAGGGTTGGCCTTCTTTCTGCCCTCTCTCCCTGTTCTTTCTCTATTTTCTACTTTTTTTTTTTTTTTTTTATTAAGCAGCCTCACTTTTTGTTCTTCTAGTAAAGACAGCAGGCGGTTAGGAACTCTGGGCTTGTCTTCTGTGCAACTTACAGCTCATGTCACCCTGCAGAACCACCCAGGAGTAGAAGAAAGGGGAAGATAAAGGGACTCTCGGAGAAGCAGAGGGAGGGAAGCCGAGAAGTTAAACGATTGCAGAGCTGCCGAGCATTGGGGAAGGACCCTGTGACAAATCCCACACTCTGAACCGGGACCAGACCATAATGGATGTGTGATTAAATGAACTGCGATGCTCGTTCCTGACACGCTGCAGCCATCTCTGGAATCAGTCAAACTTCTATTTTCAATGAAAAGCTCATAAAGCAGGACCTTTTCTCCTCCATCACAACACACAGTCAAGTGCATGTGTGTTACAGACAAAAATAGCAAAAACAAGATGTAAGTCGGGACGTATCCATAAACTTCTCAGAAATGAAGCTGGTTTTGCCGACTAATTCTGTCTCTCTGGAACTTTTTAAATTGAACTAACTTGAGAGGAAGAGGAACACAATAAGATCAGTACTTGTGCGATCATTACAAGTGCATTATCACAATGGTCCTCAATTATTAAAGTTACATACAGCAAAATTTGGGTGTATAGGTGGTGTGGAACCCAAAACAATCTAGATTTATCAAGACGTAGGTGTACAATGTGCAGAGTGTTTTCAGCCACCGCATTTATCATGATTGCACTTTGTGCACACTTGAAAGCAACAGATACACTCCTCTTTATGAATCCCATAAAGAGGAGTGTATCTGTTGTATTTTATATGTATATATATCATATATATATGAATATATATGATATATATGAATTACTCTATTCATCCCTCACCGGGGAAATTTGTGTGCTGCACTCTTTACACCGCACCAGGCTGCCCTTCGATGGCGCCAATGGTGGGAGAAGCGGGGGTTAGGTGTCTTCTCCAAGGACCCTAGAAGTGCTCTCTCTGGGACGCAAACCCGCAAACTTCCGGTCCACGCGCGAACGCTCTAACCACTGAGCTGCCGTCTCCTCCGTATTTTCTGTGTACATCTAAAATTTATATAATTTTTTTGTGCAACTTTGGTAAACGCGGATCACTATCTATAACCCCATACCCTGTTCGCTCCATGTGTGTTACAGATCTTCCTCTTTTGTGTGTGATGGATCTGCTTTACAAAAAAATGAAAGCCTCTGAAACGAGGTTTGTGGATTAGAAAGACTGTAGGAGAGGGACAGGTTGTGTGCGGCATCGATGTAAACTAGAATCTCCTGAATATGTTCAAATTAAACATGTGACTAAGGAGACAGTGAGGGAGTGGTTGAAAAGAAGAATTCAAGTCTGTGCATGTGTGTGTGTGTGAGAGAGATGATAAATGAGAGCATGGTCTGTTGAAGTTGTGATGGGCAGGGGTTTGGAGGAGTCCATCACTGTTCTGTTACCTCATCCCTCCTGAACGCTCAACTCATCAGCTTGTCATGCGCTCAGACTCGCACAAACTCTCCCTCCACACTTTTGGAGACAGATGAGATGCTAAATGCTTCGATTCTTTTCAGTGTCGGGTTTCTGGGCTGTACATCTTTTCACATAAATCATCATCACTGTTTGGAGGGAGGTAGGAGAGGGGTCGACAACCTAACCCCACCTGCCAAGTAACCAAGGAAAGCTTGGCTCACACCTGGTACCTCTTTGGTCAACTGTTGGATTGAACTTCTACTTTTTTGACCTTTTGTAATATCACTGATCTGTTTTACATTGTGATGTTTGTACATGAGCTTATGTTGCTAACTGTTTTTGCACAGGTTTCTGTTTAATTCAGCATAAAAGAAACTGATTGTCTGACTTTTTATGTCCCTGTTGTCCAATTTGATCTTCTTTTTTTTATGTTTTCTTCCCGAAGTATATACAACAAACATATTCCACATTCACAGAAGCAAGACGGAGACCAGATCTTGTTAATGCTAAATCACATGTTGAAATATTAAATAATATTTTCTTTTACAATGTCCCTCATTTTTACCAAAGAAACTTTGCAAACCACACGTCAACAAACAGTTTTTTTGCTTTGTACATAACTAACAATGTCTGTAAGTTTCTAAAGTCTTTCAATAGTAACATTTGTTGCTTCTCTTCCAGGAGCAAAAGGTCGTCGGTGCCCACCACAGAGTGCATTTTTGAGCTGCCGCACTTCTCGGTTCAAGCTACAAGAGCTCAGACGCTTTTGATTCAAGCAATCTACCAGAGCTGGACCCACAGCATGCCCAGCGGAGTTCCACAGCCTCTCAGTGAAAGTCTGCTCAACGAGGTGTACAAAGTTTCAGGTTAGCAACATATTCTGTTCAAATTTTATTCCCACAGCACAGCTTTACCTTGGTTATCTCAAATAGCTTCAATCATAAGGGCTTGGGTTTCTATTATCAACAGAAATTATGACCAAGCTAAAGAGAGCCAGGACTAAAGCTTCCATTTTGTTGGGAAAAACAATTAACAAAACCTCAGTTTTGGAAAAGGGGAAAAAAAAAGAATAATCCTCATGAAAACTCAGTTGTAGAAGAGATATTTTCTCACGATGTCTCTAAGACTCAGAATTGCAGATTCGAGTGGGAGTGTCAAACTCAAATACCCATTCATTCATTCATTCATTCATTCATCTTTTGAGCAGTCTATCCCTAACGGGATCAAGGGGGGTGCTGAAGCCATCCCGGGTGATTCAAGGCGAGAGGCAGAGTACACCCCGAACAGGTCGCCAGTCTGTCGCGGGGCCACACACACACACAGACAACCATCCATTCACACACTCATTCTCAGGGAAAATTTCATAGTGGCCATTCAACCTAACACGCATGTGTTTGGATGGTGGGAGGAAACTGTAGTACCCATAGAAAACCCACACATGCACAGGGAGAACATGCAAACTCCACACAGAACAACCAGTATTCCAAGCTGCTTCCACACCTCGGACACGAACTCCTGACCTTCTTGCCGTGAAGCCACTGTGCTAACGACTATCCATCATGCCCTCCCTCAAATACCCGATGGGTCACAATTTAATATTAGAACTGAGTCGTAAGCCAAGGTTGATATTTTCGAAAAAAAATTTATTCTTACATGGAGCGATGATCCGTTTCATGTGGACCTAAAGAAATTTTGCTTAACAATTGAAAATAAATCAGTGATCAACAAATACAAACAAATTAATACAAATTCATTTTGACTTTATTTTTTTACATGAGACACCACTTCCACTTTATTGGCACCGCTGAATATGCTTAAATTGTATTCATTTAATTCATTCTTAATTTGGATAGTAAAACAAATCAAGACCGATTGCACATAAACGGGCAAAAAAGGTGGGATTTTGTCTTTTTAGCCTGCAGTGTGAACATAGCCGTTGTTGCCTGCAAATCCATGAAACGCTAACCTTGTTAAATGAACTTCAGATGCCAGATGATGTTAATGATGCAGATTTTTCCAGCTAGTGATTCACGTTATTTTTTTTTCCTCCAAAAAGGAAGGTCCAAGTTTATCAAAGCAGGAGAAGCATGTGTTTTTAATTGTTTAGCATGGCAAACAAATAGCTTGGTATGTTTTGTAATTTTTTTTTCTGCTGTTAGATGTATTTTACGATCCAGTTGTTGCTATTGGGTGGTAATCATAATTTAGCATTAGTAATTCAATCAACTGTGATTATAAAGAAAACTACAACAAAAAAGACTTATGATTTATTGTGTCCCTTAGTTTTAAAATAAAGAGCAGACATTCTCTTGCAGGGTCTTTTAGATCACCATGTATAACTTTAATGCATTTATTATTGTTGCTGATTTATCGGCATTTTATTTTTCATAAATTACGCATAGTTTCCTTTGTTTGTTTAGTTTCTTGTGAATAAAAGCTTGACATTTTTTATCTGGGGAAATTGTCAGTAGAGACATATAAAACTAGCTACAGCTAAAAAGTATTTCGCTTCACATAGGAAAAGTTTTATAGTTATTTCTCAGGGATCAATTCTAGTGTCAGACTATCATTCATGGAAAACAAGTCAACCAGATAGCAGCTTGTGAATTATAGACAAACTGGCTGCAGAGCCAGGAACAGGAGTGCCAGCGCATAACCAGAACATAAGCGCTCCAAATATATATGTGCTCACATGAGACGCCTAAACATCAACTTGTTTTGTGCCCAGCGAGGAGAACAAGACCCACAGTCGAGGGTAAATTAACTCTGTAACGCTCCATGTCACCTAGGATGCCTTAATGGCCAAATAATAAATTTCAGCCGTTATTAAATAGAGGTGGGGGAGTCT
Source organism: Neostethus bicornis (assembly GCA_902685375.1). Classification (NCBI taxonomy): domain Eukaryota; kingdom Metazoa; phylum Chordata; class Actinopteri; order Atheriniformes; family Phallostethidae; genus Neostethus; species Neostethus bicornis. Next base: position 36,050,149 of record LR738541.1, read on the forward strand.
GAATTCAATAAAACGGTAGCGTTTCTCATGACGGTAGCATCTGGACAGTCCTCTGGAGGGCCAGGGATTTTCCAACTCATTAGGATCATGTTGTTTGGTATGCTGTCAACATTCTCCCCAAGCCAAGCCTGTCAAGCTACCTTTTTTACCGCTGCGTAGTTGCCAGGATTTATGAAACTGGTCTCCCATGGAGTGAAGTCAAATATTCCTCTCCCCTCATTCAGCTTGAATAGCGACGTGGAGAAACATTTGCACATCTGGCCCATTTTTTAGCGGGTTAGAAAAAGCGAGGGAAGAGGTGATGCATTGTGTAAGTTTATATTTAGTGGAAAAATAAAGCAATTATTGATATCATATAACCCAAAATGTGTCTGTTTTCAAGGTTATTTTTGACAGTCATTGGATTTTAAAAATATTTCAGTGGTCTCGTTTGCTCTCTGACTTCGCCATGTGCGATCTAAAGTGTGTCAGAAAAAAAGAAGAGCTGAAGACAAAGTCTAATGGAATAAATTCGTCTGTAAAAAGCCTTTAAGCTTGGTTTGCTGTGGTGCATCTTTCTCACAATGTGCAAGTTGCCGAGCGGTTTTGGTTCATGTGGGCGCTGTGGCTGTGTGCAGACTGTAATGTCATGGCGGGCTCTGCCAGCTGTTCACTGCTGGGCTCCTGCCTTCCCACTTTAGTTCTTGGTTTCTCTACGCACCGCTTCACTTCATTTGCGTTTCACGACTAAACTGATAAGCATGGTGCCCCCATGTGACTTCATCAGATGACTTCCGCTATTTTGGACGTCACTTTGCTGTGTCTTTAACCCCATAATCTGAAACATGCACTCTTTCAGCAAGTTTATTGTTTCTACAGAGCTGAATTTCCCCTCATAAAGGATAAAAACAAAGATGTAGAAGTTGCTCAAAGAGGGGAGTATCGTACTCTTTTAAGGTAGTAGTTTTTTGTCTCACCTTTTGTTGGCTGAGAAATGCAATATATATTCACCAGTATACAAGTTTACTTATATTTTTGACATTGTGAATTCCCCCCTCTTCTCTCCACTCTTTGTCTTGCCACCTGAATTAGCATGAGCAGAGCATGTGCACTGCTTCTATAAAACATTACCTGCTCACGTTAAAATGAGAGAACAAAATTCATGGCTGGACAAAAAAAATCAAACTAAAAAACTGTCTTTTTTTTTTTTTTATCTTTATGGTTTACATATGCTGTTGATCCCTCACCGGGGGAATTTGTGTGCTGCTCTACTACACCGCAACGCAACGGCGCCAATGGTGGGAGAAACAGGGGTTTAGGTGTCACGACCCTTAGACATGAACTCAGGGGGAATCGAACCCACAAAGTTCCAATTGACTTCTGGTCCGCGGGTGAACGCTCTACCACTGAGCCACTGTCTCATTTAAACATGTTAAAAAAATGCATTTCTGGTAATATATTATTTAACTGGTGATACCTTTTAAAATGATATTTTTCAAGTTTTACACAGAATTTTACACAGAATCGATTACAAATGTTTGCTCAAATGTTCCAACAAAAGTCAAATGCATGTTAATTTACATTAATGCAAAAACTTCTCATTATTTATAAAATCTATTGTTGAATTGATGTGTGATATGTTAAAGTTCGACTGACCAGAGAATCATAGGGACAGGAAACAAAGGCCAAGGTTATTCGCAGAACTAAAACGAATGGGAACCACTGAATTAGAAAATGAATGGCTTTCAGCTCATTAGTTTGGTCACTATTTATTTTACTTAATTTAGATACTTTGATCAGGAAAGAAAAAAACCCCACCTAACCTGATAAAAACTAACTAAACTAACCAACTAACTAACCTGTGTTGCTTCGGCATCACATCTGTTTCACATTGGCATGGCCCCTGCGCAAGAAAGACTGTCAAATTCATAAAGCGATCCTCAATTTTTTTGTGGGGGAGACGGTGGCTCAGTGGTTAGAGCGTTCGCCCGCAGACCGGAAGTCAACCGGACGTTTGCGAGTTCGCATCCCAGTAAGTGCATGTTTAAGGTCCTTGGAGAAGACACCTAACCTGACGTTTCTCCCACCTTTGGCGCTGTCGTGGCAGCCTGCTGCGGTGTAGGAGTGCAGCACACAGATTTCCCCGGTGAGGGATGAATAGAGTGAGTAAAAAAAAAAAAAAAAAGTCAAATATACCATGCCTTTTTTAAAACTTAAAAAGAGAATGAGCAAATAGAATGTAGTAAAACAAAAGCTTCCAGGAACTTCGCTAAATAAATGAACAATTTAAAAAGATTGTTTACTGTCAGTTTTACAATTTCAATTTAACTTTACAAAGATAATAAAACTCCACTGAAAGAGCAGGTGTGACTTACCTTGAGTATCGGGGTACACACCAAAAAGGTCTCCAGTCTACTGCGGGGCCACATCCACACACACACTCATTCCCAGGGGCAATTTCATAGTGGTGAATCAATCTAACATGCATGTATTTGGAGGGTGGGAGGAAATTGGAGATCCTGGAGAAAACCTACACGTACACGGGGAGAACATGCATACTTTACACAGAAAGGACAGTGTTCCAAGCCTTGTCTAAATTTACTATTAGTAGATATAATTTTATCTTATTAAATAAGAGAGTTTTTAAATTTTTTTTTTTACTTTGATTCTAACAGCTTGGATCGGTTACGTATCGCCCAGACATGCTAATAAACATTAGTATTATTTCACCACCAGCCTAAAATCCCCAAGATCAGACCAGTTTTATGATGAAAATACTGAGACTAAACACTTAATGTGGGGAAATAAGAATCTTTTTTCTCTTTGAACTTTTGATGTGTTTTAAAATACGCCTTCTACTTCATCCTTTTGATGTTGTAGGGGATTTTTTTTAATACTGGAAGGTGTTTCATATTGAGGCCCCTCAGATAACACAGATGGTCAGTGTCCTTGGTACAAGGGGGGATGTTTGGGTGTTAGATTAGATTCAGAAAGGAGGGAGGAGCTCATCAGTTTTAACTTTTTATGTTCATGGTCTTTTACAAACTATGACATTTTACTGATAAATTTACAAATGACGAGAAACTAGTGTTTTTTAAAGTCATTAAAAGAGAATAAAGTTTTTCTGTTTTACACAATTGTATTTTTTATCTGGCTCAGAGACTTAGAGCTGCTTTTTTCCCTTTTTTTTCCTTCAAACCAAAACTGCTCTAAGATGAGATTTTTTTTTTTCTTTTTAATGTTCCTTTTTTCCCTCAGTTTGATTGTCCGAAGCCAGAAATCTCAGATTGTTTTTGTGGTTTTACAAAGCAGCAGCAGTAGTAGAGGGAAGCCTGTAATTCTTGTCTGCTCAGAGGCAATATTACCCCTCAGATTCAACCACACACTGACCACAGTGACCTCCCACACGTTACTACAGACTACGTAGTACGCTGTCAATAACAGTTTAACTCTTATTTCGCATCATTTAAAAAAATCCTAGTAAACTTTATTATGGCTGAAAAATACTATTCTGTTCTCTAAAATGACAGAAAGAAGAAAAATTATGTCCTATAATTTATGGCAATTTTCTCAAAATGCAGATTATTTAACCACCTCTTTACAAAACAGAATATTAGATTACAATGTTAAAATGATTTAGTTACACTGTCTAAAACCAGAAAGTTATTTTGATAAATCTTCACATTGCCGTGTCCTAAAAGTTGGAAATATGATCTGATTATTTGCAAGCACAATGTTTTTTTTTAATTACTTGTGTTAATTGATGAGGATTACTATGTGATCAAGTTGACCACATGTTAACACCCACATTTTGGTCAATCATCAAATTCTACAATATTAGTGAAAACTGGTAAATTGACTCTACTTATACAGCGCTTTTTTACCTGCGTTCATACTCAAAGCGCTTTACAGTGTAGCTCACATTCACCCATTCACACATACAAATTCATACCTGATAGTGATGCTGCCATGCTAGGTGCAAACCACCATCAGGAGTAATTGGGGTTCAGTGTCTTGTTCAAGGACACCTCGGCATGAACTCATGGCAGGGGATCGAACCGGCAACCCTCTGGTTACAGGGCGGTCACCCTACTCACTGAGCCATCCTTCCCCCAAAGAGTTAAAGTTAGACAGTAATGCTGACTATTTTATTTAAAAAATTAATTGCATCAGATGCTTTATTATTCCCCAAAGGGAAATTTGATCCTGGAATGCAAACACCTCGATGCGCTCATCCTTCCAGTGATCCTTCCCGGTTCGCTTCCACAGTGTAAAACCTGGCGTCTGAACAGCTGCCAGCCCAGAATGAATAAGTCTGGAATACTTTAAGAACCAACTAATGATTTCTTCTAATCCTAGTGTGCTCTTTTTATTAGTAGTTAACATCTTGAATCTTCATCTACAGATGAACTGATTAGGTTTGTCAAGGTCACAATTTAATAGAGAGGCAGAGGCTTATTGCTCGACGCCTTGGCGTTAAGTCTTGTTTCACTCTGCTGGTTTATTTCAGATAAATAGCACTCCTGAATAAATTTACTGGCCGATTTTCTAATCACTGAAGGTAGAACAAAGAACAAATATAAAAGTGCTATTTTTATCCAATAATGATGAATTTAACATTAATCCCAGCTGTTTTTTTGGCCACGGAGCTCTACGGTGGTCTGGCTCAGAACGGGGGTTGTGCGCGCTCTGGTTGAAGCTGGTTGCTGGTGGTCACCAGCCATGTTCTGGATGATTGCGGGGTGATATACGAGCTGTGACATAGCTTCAGCATGACAGATTCTGGAGAGAAAGAACAGAGGAAAGGGAAGAGAGAGTGGATTTTATAATGAGGGGAATGAAAAATGTAAGAGAAAAGGAATCTAAAGGTCAAAGGGAAAAGTGGCAGAAAGAAGGAAATAAAGAGACGGAGAGTGTGGGGCTGACCTCAGCGGCCCAGATTACAAGCGGCCATTGGTTTGCTTTATTAAACCTTGCTCCGCTTCCTTATGGAGTGTCAGGTTAGGCACATGTACAAAGAAAACCCCGGAAACATGCCTACCTCTATCTTTACTCCATCATCTATGTACTCACACCATATGATCCCATTTATGGTAAATGACTGGAGAACGCTTGGATATAGTCTGTCCATGCTCTTATGGCATAGCAAGTAGAGGTGTGTTGATAATATCAGAGGAGGACTTGTGCACTCACTCATAGCCATATCATTATTCAAACAAAGTTCTCTGTTTTTAGTTCTATGCATTTAAAATAAGAGAGAGGTGAGGATTGGATGAGAGTTCGGTTAAAACCAGGCAGAAGGATAGGGAAAAAAAAAAAGATGCGGTTGCATTACGGAACTAATTTATTCGTTTCTTCACCAACCAAATGTGATTTCATACACCATGTCAACAAAAGTTTTCACGCATTTTTGAACCGCATGAAAAAAAAAGCCCATTCCTGTCACGGCCAGCAGTCCACTTGTTGGTGATCTAAGTGGCATCAGGAGCCTGACTCTGACGTAAATCCCCCTGTGACGCTCCAGCACAAAAAGCGTCTGTAAAAGCTTTGCGTTATTAGGAGGGTAAATTGTCTATTTTCATTTCTTTCTGTCACCGCTGTAATCCGATCTTTGCCATGTTGCGTATTAAACATTGTCTCGTTGAGTTGGTAGCATGAACACTGGAGGTTTCACCCTTGTTTGAACGTTTTTCTTCTTTTTGTGATGATTGCAGCTGCCATGACACCAACTTCACAAACTTAATGCTCCTCATCATGTAATCAAGACAAACCAAAGCAACGCCCGTTTTTTTTTTCTCTCTCACATAATGAGTCCATACGTTCAGCTCATGCATACATTCAGCTTTTTCTTGCTTTTCATTGTTCTTTAGTAAGAGTGAAAGATAGAAGGACAAGCCTTTTTTATGGTTTGCGGTTGTCACAAATGTCAGTAAAGAAATGGGAAGTTTAAGGAAAGCCCTGAGATGTCTGTTTCAGCGTAGGCCTGGCCCCTCACTCAAGTATCCCTACTGCTTTGAAGAGGTAAATTATTGGTTTGAAAGAAATTTCTGCCTGTCTACTTGTCTGCTTCACGAATTGACATGAGGACAGGAAGAAAGCAGGAGGCAAAGGAAAGGGAAAGAGCTTTTTCATCCATATGCAACCTCATTTCTGACATAAAAAACACGTTGTGTCAGCATCAGAGAAGCGATAAATAAATCTTGGATGGAACTTGAGAAGGTTCTTGTCAATGAAAACTTCAATGAGCTACAGACGGGCTTCACTGCACTCCTGGAGGATTGTGATGATATTTTAAGTCAATCCAGACTCAAGCCTTCCCTACTTTTCTTTTGTCTCGGTGAAGCTGCCTGGTCTTTCTCTGCTGCCCCTTTTCAGTCATGAGTTGATCATAGAGGCAAAATCAAAGACAAAAGGCCATTTGAGTTATTTGCACAACACAAGTGTCTTTTTGGCCCGTTAGACTCAAAGTGCATGGAAATTAATATCTTTAATCGAATGAAAGTAACTACTCCTGATATCCTCCAGTTCTTTGAGCCACAAAATTCAGCTTTTCTACATGATACAAAACCACACATTGAGACCCAATCCACACCTATTAGCTTTATCAGACATCAAAGGCTAAAAGAAAGTTTAAAAACCGAGTCCAAGTTATTCTCTGCCAAAAATATTTTTATCTTTTTTTTTTTTTTCACTTAATGAAAGACCCAATGTTAACCAAACGTCTGTGTCTGGTACTGTCAGTGTTCCCAAAAACCAAATCTAACTGTACTATTTAGGGGATTCACTTATGTCTTGCTTCATTAGAAAACAAAAAAAACAAAAAAGGAAGACAGTTGCTGCTGACGTTAAGCAGTACTGTTCGTTCTTTAGGGAACAAAGAAACGTCAGATCTCATGGCAAGTGTGAGAAATGAAAACACCCCATATGATTTCAGTTGTTTCACTTCATTGTTGACTCATTCATCAGAGGATAATACGAAAAATATGCCCACGAATAGTGGTTACAATTGCTGGTAAAAGGCAGCGCGATGTAGGTTTATTTATTTCACACAATTTATGTACAAGGCAGTGCAGCTGCTGCTTGTCAACATTGAACATTTACATCCCGGTTTATTGCAATAAAAACATTTGAAGTACACAAAACAGCATTTTAAAGAAGACTTGAAAGTTTTTTACACATTAATATGTTCTTTATGGTACACATAATGTTGTTGTAGTCTTTTAGTCTTTTACTTGTTTTATTCTTTCTTATCTGTTTTTAATCTTTTATTTGAACTGTTGTTGTGTGTCCTGATGTGTGAATGGGAGCAACAGATGCCAAGACAATTTCCCTCGGGATTAATAAAGTATTTGTCATTGTCATTGTTGTGCATCCACTGCATGACAGATTATTAGTTTTAAAGCTTTCAAATATTTGATCTAGACGTTCTAATATGTTAAAATATTTTTAAATATAATGCATTGAGTGTTTGTTGGGGGACTTTTGTGAGGAGTTTGCATGTTCTCCCCGTGTATTAGTAGATTTTCTCCATGTACTCTGGTTTTCTTCCACCCTCCAAAAACATGTGTGTTAGGTTGATTCTTCTTTCGGCATTTCCCTTCACCACAGCAAGTCAGTTTCTTCCATCTAACCCTATCTGCTGAATCCTCTTCAGTCATGCCAACTATCTTCATGTCTTCCTTCACTGTATCCATGAACCTCCTCTTTGGTCTTCCTCTAGGCCTCTTTCCTGGTGGTTCCAAACCCAGCATCCTTCTTCCGATGTAGTCGCTCTGTCTTCTCTGCACATGTCCAAGTTGATTGACCACTATAAAAGTACCCCTCAGAATTAGTGTGTGTGTGGATGGTTGTATATGTGTGTGGCCCCACGACAGACTTGGCAACCTTTTTGGGATGTACCCAGCCTTTCTCCTTGAATCAGCCAGAATCGGCTCCAGCACTCGCCGCAACACAGTTAGGGATGGATGACTCAGACAATGAATGAATGAATAAGGCATTGAACATTTTTAACTATTGATCCAACATTAATTAAAACCAGAACCTTTTAACGACACCACTAGGAATTTATCCATATGAACATTAAAACAGGAACATTATTTACATGGTTTTAAAAGTTTTATTTGTATGTACATATAATGTGGACTAACTGATCTAAGTATGTTCTACTAGACTTAGATTTTCTTAAAGTGTCACCAATGTTCTCTGTACCAGTTCTGTCAATTCTTAACCATCAGATGGAACTAATATTGTACTTTATTAATGACTGGAAACCAGTGTTGAGGCTTCAAACTTGGACAGATTGGTTGAAATAACTTTGTTCTGGTTAAAAAAAAAAGAAGAGCAACCTCAAAATCAGGGTGAGCTGCAGATGCTTAATGCTCTTTTAGGAAAGTCCTTGTAAAAGGATGAAAGTAATCACATCTACTAGAGACATGCACGGATGAGTTTGTCTTGGTCTCTTCAGAGAAACATTTTTATTTTGTTGATGTTACTGGTAAAACGTTTCTTTGTGGAGCTTTGATGTTTGGTAGAGACAAATGCATGCATGAGATTCTGCTGTTATTTTAGGATAGAGAATAGTTCATTCTGCTGATGTTTCTGGTAAAAAGCTTCTTTGTGAAGCTTTGAAGTGGTTAGTGAAAATCAGATCAGTCTACAAACACACAGAGATTTTAAACTTACTTTGAGGTTTCTGTTGACCGGATTTCAAGATTCTAAGCAAAGCTCAGCTTTTTTATTTGCAACCAAACAAGAGCTTTTCAGGTTTCCTTCATTCAATCATAGAAAATTGTCGTTCATCCAGGTGTTTTTTTTTAAAGCCCAAACACTGACATTTGTTTTAAAGATGGCAAATGCCCATAGAGATGTTTTATCATCTGCATAACTGATGATCAACAGTAAAGTTTTCAGTCCCAGGGGGTGCTGGCCTTGTTTTAGAGTTACCGTCTTTCAACTGGGAGAACCTGGTTCGATTCCTACTTGGGCCCGTGACGTCCTAGGGACCAAATATTCAATTGATATAAGAATACTATATAGGAGATACGGTTGTATGGGGGAAACGGGCCCGGGGGCGGTCTCGCCTGGCCCTGCCGGGGCCCCTCGTCACCAGTTAGGGTTAAGAGGTGCACTGGGGTGAGCATCACTAGAGAGTTGGCAGGACTACAGTTGAGGGACTAGGGTAGTGAAGAGGGACATTAGGTGTGCAGAGGTGGTCTTTGGGCTGCCTGGGTCGGGCACCTGGCTGTGTGTTGGGCTGTGGCGGCTGCATGTGGGGTAGCCTGGCCCTGCTGGGCCCCCGGTTGAGCCCCGGCTCGGGGATTGTCGGGTCCTTGGGCCCTTGGGGTGAGTGCTCCCCTCTCGGTCCGGGCCTTGACTTCTGTCACCCCTGGGCTCGCCTAGGGCCGTGGGGTACGGTTGCCGCGTCTGCCCCGAGGCCTGTGGGTCCTGGCATCGGGGAGGCCCGTGCTCCTTGGTGCTGGAGTGGCCCTGGCAGGGGTTTCTCTATGCGCCTTGCTGGGTGGGTGGGCGGCTCCTCGGCCCGGCCCGGCTTCGGGGTCCCGGGATCTGGATGGGCGTGGGCCCGGGTAGCGTGTGTCTCTGCCTCCCTTGTTCCAATCCTTTGGGGCTGGGGACAATCCGTTGGTCCTAATAAGCACATGGTTCACATCGGCAGCATGCATGTACTTTCACTCACACTCGCACACTATATCACTCTGTTTACTGTCCGCTATGGTCCTTGCTATCAACCAATATTATTATAACTCTAGTAACATGTGTTTGTGTTGTACATCATTTGCTATAGAAGGTTTTGTTCTGTGTGTCAGTTTTATCACTGGTTTAAACTCTTGTTTGTACTTTTTTTTTTTTTTCCCCTCAGATAATCCAGCAGGTTGGTTGTGATGCAGAATACTACAACTTCAGATTTTCTTTTTACTTTCTCCCCCTCTCTTCTTCTTCTTCTGTACCCTATCCCTCCTCTTTTTCACCCCACCTACCCACGCCCCTCTCCAGCGCAGAAAGCATATATATTTTGATTGTAAAGCATTTAAAATAAACAAATAAAGCTTGTCAGGGTCGGCACACTGTGCTGACCCTGGTAGAACAAAACTGCCCAGCAATACTTGACATACAGATCATTATTCTGCTTGTCACAACGCCGGACAGGACAGGTATAAAAAAAAAAAAAAAAAGAATACTATATAGGATAGCTTGTAAATGACTTAATGTATGAATTAAATAGAAAACCACTTCTGGTATGTTTTTGATGTTGAAATAACGTTAAAACATTATACAAAGTAGAACAGGTTTTGCATGAAACTTCCCAATGTCAGTTTATGCTTTTTTCATTCATAGAAACTTTAACGTAATCACCCCCATGAGGGGTAAAATGAAATATAAACGCTTCACCCCCTGCAGCCATGGTTTATGAATCCTTTCTGTGATATACTTTTCAGCCTCCAGTGTCACTCTGACCTAACTTTATTAGATAATGTGTTAAACAGACTCCGAGGCGTGTTAGGTCCACTAATATCTTTGAATCTAAAATGACGTAAGCATCCCCAGAAATATAAGCCAAGTCTGTTACAGTTTAAACAATAATACATGTTTTTATTTAATCTTGGTATAAATGTTATTATAAAAATATCAAAAATACAATATACATGTAGCTATATATGGTCAAGAATTGTATATTTTATGCTCAGTTTATGAAAAGCTTGATAATAAACACATTTTGAAAAGTTACACACACTGAGCGACTTGAAGACATGAAACAAATTGCAATCTGAGAATCTTTGGTTTTAAAGCCCCTGCAGCAGACTGCTTTAGATTTTACCAAGCCTTGAATCAATGACAGACCCAAATAAATCTGTTTGTATTTATGTCATCTAGTAGTGTCTGCAGAGCTGGCTCCCTGCAGAGAACCAACCAACCCATCTGAGGGTAGTCACTAGTGCCGACTGAGCACATAGCTCCACGTCACAGGACCATAAATTTCCTCTGTAATTCCCATTGAAGTGCCCCAGCAGCACCGAAACCCCAGTCACGTCTTGGCTACCACCACACACAGACACACTCAGCCTCCTTATAGCTAAGGCATAAATATTGATCTCCATGGATTGCCAGTAAACAATAAAGCTTTGCGTCTTTTGTCTTTAATTTTGTCCCATAAGGGATTGAAGAACAGAGAAGAAAAGATCCTTTTATAAGTTAAACACACTCAGAGGATCTTAGAAGCTGGAAAACAACGATGGACTACGTCAAAGACACATTTCAGCAATAGGCAATTAGAACATAAAATGAAATGTGTTTTGAAGCTCTTTACAGTGGAACCGCACTGGCATCCAATCGTAGCCTCTACTTCAAAGCTAAAATGACCTAAACGAATCTGCCAGGTCAGCATTAAGCTAGGACGACCCGTCACCCAGAATGATCAATGTCACCACTTGATAAACAGTTCCTAAGCAGACATGTATATCACTCATAGAGTGTTTGTCTACCCGTCTTCCCCATAAATTCTATTTCACTTGTTCTTCAACCTCTAATTTGGTCCCTCTCTCTCTCTTTTTTTTCTAACATCCCATTCTCCCCCTCCTTTTGTGTCTTCCAAACCTCGCTGCCTGGGCACATTAGTGTTTACCAAATTGCTTCAGCATGAAGACTCCTTAATTGTGGTAATTCAGTGGCAGAATGAACCATGGTCTGAATGTGTAGAGAACATATGTCACTGCTTTAGTGGGCAGACAAAAAGCCAGGCAACACCTGGAGGAGATGGAAAATTTTGAAAACCAGACCCCCACCCGCTGCTACCACCAAAACTGTCACCACCACATCACTGTCTTTTTACCATGATTGTTGGATGCAATGAGTTACAATTGCTTACAGCACTGTTGCAATCAGACAGTGTGTGGGAGAAACATTTCTATCTGTGAATATTGGTCTCTGGATTCATTTATTTGAGAAATTCTAAAATAATGGTTGATTTTATTTTATTATTTTTTAAGAACTACAAAAAACAAACCACAGACCCAAGGATATTAATTCGGTAGAGAAAAACTAACCCATATGTCCTCTAGTTTTGCGAAGACAGAACTTTTCTCAACGGGAAGCAAATGCTTTAAGTTTGTTAATCTAAGTTTTTAAACATCAAACTTTGGGTTTAAGAGTATTTTTTTCATTCTTTAACACTGCTCAGTAAGGAAACATGGACGAAACAATTCAATCCATATCCTGATCATTTCTGCTATTTAGTATGATAACAATAATTTTTGTAGGGGAGGCATTGGCTCAGTAGTAGGACGTCCGTCCTTGAACCGGGAGAAGCTGGTTCAATCTCTACTGGGCCCATGCCTAAGTGTACCTGAAACAGACACCGAACCCCTAGTTTGTCCCACCATTGGCGCTGTCGTTGCTTCCTGCTGCGGTACAATGCAGCAAAAAGTAATTTCCCTAATGAGGAATAAATATAGTAAAAAAATTATGACAGCAAATAAAGACTAATAGCTTGTTTTACAAAATAGTTTTACAAAAACTTTTAGTGCAATAGATACAAAAACGAAGCTACGCGGAGTTTCAAAACTCAGAATGTAGTGTAAGAGAACAAAATCTGTGGCCCAAAGCAATTCATTTTAATTTAATGAGAAACACACCAGGTATTTTTGTGGGATTAATAAGCATGGTAGAAACCGTTAATCAAACAAATCTTAGAAATCCCACAGTAAACATGATTTAATCCTTTTTCGACAAAAATAAAAATAAAAAAGGAAGCTAAATGTGAATTGAAATTCAGTCCAATTATGTAAATGTCTGCTAAAACACACAAAATTAGTAAGAAACTGTTTATAATTCTTTGATTTATTATGTTAAGCATTAAAATTGTTCTAAATTATTATTTTTGTTGTACAGAGTTTTTTTTTTTTAAACCTAAATATCATAAAAAGGTCTGAAGGTTTTTATTTGGTGATATATTGAGTTACAGAGGAAAGTCAAAGGTATGTGCCGCAGACGTGTTTGTCTGAGAAAGTTGCTCTCCTCTTAGTTTTAACTGCAGGACAAACCACTACTGGTTGGCCTTGTCTGTTTTCCTGTCCCATTCCCTCTGCATGTGTCTGTATTTCTGCTGTGTGTCAGTTCTGGGCAGCATGCCAGCAGACCTGCTCCTACTTACTGCTTCTACTTCGGCCCCTCCTGACTTAGGAGACAGTTATTGTTTCTGCATCAGCACTTAATGGCTCAGCTGGCTGCTTTCAGGCTACCCAACTTGTCTATGTCTACCTCTTTTTCTGTCAGCCCCCTCGCTGCTTTGGGCACACTGCCAGGTTTGGGGCTTGCTGGTTATTTATCCTCTATCGTCCCCTTTACCTACACATTAGCTGAGTTTGGACTGCATTGACCGGTATAGGTGCTTTAACATCCCTGCTGCAGGAACGCTTTGCTATAAAATAGTCATATAAGTAAGCGACAGGTTTTGACAAATACTCATTCTGTGCGGTGAAAGTGTAGTTTTTCCTGGTCCATCAATGAAGGGATATAAGTTTTCCATACCATTTAAGAAGTGAGAGCAGGACATGTTGGAATGTGTGAAGCATGGCTCTCAATTCTCCAGATGTCTCACACACACACATCTACCGACTAACATTGGAGGTATGCCTGGAGTAGTCCCCCACTTCCCGTATTCACCGCTGTGTGTGTTCTCTATTTGTACACTAATATCTATGACTGAATGATGAAATGACATGTGCATTCATTCAAATTGTTATTGAGTCTTGTTTTTGGGCTGTCTGACAGATGTTTGGGTATAGGCTGTCCTTAAAATGATAGAGATACTGTTAAAAATACAAAAAAGAAGCCCTGTTAATAACACCCTGAAGTTACTATTCTAACTATGCTGGTTATCAGACGTCAGTGTGCAGATTGAATAAAGATGTCATGAAGCACACATTAAAAAAAAGAAGCACAAACACTCATAAAATGAAGAAATCCTCCATCTGAAGCCGTAATCCTCTGTCAGATTATGGAACATGTTATCATCATCTCTGCACAAGCCAACTCTGATAAAAAGAAAGTGGGAGAAAATGAATGGGAGCTTACAAGCAATCTAGGTTAGGCTTTAAAAATGCTATTTAGGACAGATTTGTACCATATGTTCTCATAGTCCCCAAATTTAAGAGATTTAATAAATTAAAAGATAAAATTGTACATTTTGTACTTTGTAGAAAAGCTGTCTTTTACTCTAAAAACCTGCTGTGATAGTTATTTACCATGCAGGTGGGTGGTTAGTGTTACATTGATGTATTTACAGGATTATTGTAACATTCCTAGTCATCTTCGTAGTGCAAGACCAAGACGACAGGTGTGTGGAGGTTACCCCATGCTGTTTTAAAAGCCACCGGCTCTACGGAAAACATGTGAAGTAAACAGAAAGTAAGATAGTCCGCTGGCTGCTGAGCTTCACAAAACTCACAGGATAGGATTTTAGAACTGACATTAATGAGGTGGTATTGTGCTTCATATCTCACAACAAACATAGTACCTCTTTTTTGCTCAGGAATGTGACGTGTGCCAAAAAAGTCTTTCTAAATACATATGTTTTGATTCACTTTTTATTTTGATTCTTGTGGTTTCTTTTTGGATCTCCTTTACTCTTGCTCATCACTCCTGGGCATGTCCACAATTAAGTGTAAATCTTGTTTGAGGTTCTGTTCCGTCAACTTCCGCTTGTTCCGGGGTCGGGTCGCGGGGGAAACAGCCTCAAACAGCCCGGGCCTCTCTCTCCCCGGCTGCATCCTCCAGCTCATCCGGAAGGATCCCAAGTCGTTCCCCGGCCAGCTGTGAGGCATAGTCTCTCCAGCGGGTCCGGGGTCTGCCCCTGGGTCTCCTCCTGGTGGGACGTGCCTGAAACAGCTCGCCCGAGAGGCGCTCGGGGGATCCTCACCAGATGCCCGAACTACCCAATCTGGCTCCTCTCAACCCGGAGGAGGAGCGGCTCGACACCGAGCTCCTCCCGGATGGCAGAGCTCCTCACCCGATCTCTGAGTGAGAGCCCAGCCACCCTGCGGAGGAAGCTCATTTCGGCTGCTTGTACTCGCGATCTCATTGTTTCGGTCACCACCCACAGCTGGTGACCATAGGTGAGGGTAGGAACGTAGATCGACTTGTTTGAGGTTGCAAATAATAATAATTGTAAATAAGAAAATACATTAAATTAGCAAAGCTAACACATTTTTTAAACCTTAGTTTGGTGCATTTACAAAAAAATAGTGTACACTTTTTGGGAATAGAACCAAGCAGGAGTAGAGCACTTAAACTTACTGCTTACATTAGAATGTGGAATGGCCGCGAAATAACTCGATGGCCAAGAAAAATGCATGCGAATTGGTCAAAAAAGCATAAATGAGGTCGGAAAGCACTTGAAGAATATTTGCGATCTAGAAAAAAACATCCAAACATAGTAGAAACTTCCAAAAAGTTGATTTTTTAAGTGTTTGAGAACACTTTGTCGTTCATTTTTAAAAATCATTTATATATTTTATCGTTAGAAATGAGTGTGCAGGTTAAATGAAAGGTGTTGTAGTTACGCGAGCGTGTTACACGCTTTAGACATAACGTTTATAAACCGGCTTCTCTTGTTTTGTGTTGCATTTTTGAAAATAAATATTCTTTTCAAATTAAACAATAAAATATGGTTCTCGGTTCTGTTTTCAAACCCAGAGTTTGGACACAAAACTCTATGTCGCTTATCAGTCACAAAAATGAGGACTTACAAAAATAGATTTTGAATTCCTTTTTGATTTAAAGTTTATAAATACAAATGAATTTAGTTTAAAATTGGAACACCGGCACATAAATGCAGTCTCTTTAACACTTCCTTTCCCGTCTCAGGACTTTCTCATCAGTTTTTAGTTTGTTTCATCCAGCTGCCCCTGATAGCCCTCTCAGCGTTTGATGGTGTGGCGTAGCCTTTGGCCTCTAGCTGTGTGTTTATGTACTTCTTGCACCTGCTTTTACTTGACGAGTAACAGCGCCACACACTATATTAAATTCATTGGCTTTGTCACTCATTTACACGCAGAAACACATGAGCACACATGCCTGGTTGTGTTACCCACAGATGCACCTTGCACACGTAACACACACAGAATGCCATTGTTTCAGCTGACATACTAACCAAGCGGTACACTTCCTGTGCACCCCACATTTTTATAGTCCAACAGCTGGGCAGAACATTGTCAAAAGCTCCCCCTCCATGCAACAACCTCCCAACCTAGCAGGTGCTCTGTTCCTTTTTGGACATCTACGTGGGCAAAAGGGATATGGTATAGTGATACCCTTAGTGGCATCTGTCAAAGAGCAGAACCCCCCGTCATCTTACCGACCAAATTGTACACAAAATCAACACAAAAATTACGATTCTTTTATTATTATTATTTTTTAAAGTATACTTTATTAATCCCTGACCGGGAAATTTGTGTGCTGCACTTCACTGCAGCAGGCTTCCCACCTATGACGGTGCCAATGGTGGGAGAAACGGGACTTTAGGTGTCTTCTCCAAGGACCCTAGACGTCCATTCAGTGGGATGCAAACCTGCAAACTTCCGGTTAACTTCGGTCAGTTTTGGGACAACGTTGCAGCCCAGCCTTGTTATTTGTAGAAAAGGCTTTCTTCGTGTGTAACAAGCCATTTTTAAATGAACACAGACAAACACAGCTCTAAAATACTTTTTACAAACTACACTTAACCAATGTTCTCTCTAATTTTTTATGGGTCTGAGCAAATATTCAAGCTTCCTGAGCAGAAGGAGGCGGGGCAAAAACTTTTACTCTTTTGTGACGTCACCAGTAGCGACGCGCCAAACTTCGAAGCGGTGGTTTGAAGCAATTTGTTTCAGAAAGATTGTAGAAACAGATATGCTCCGGAGCTCTGTCTCATTCTCCCATCTTTAGTTTAAATTGAGTTTCTTTTTTGTGCGCTGCATAGGTTTTCTTGTGCGCTATTAATCTGTGAGCAGTGCACAATTGCGCAGCTTAGAGGGAACATTGCACTTAATTGTATTGCAATTGCAGAAAATTACTAGATGAAGCTAGTATTAGGTCGCTATAATAACTATCAAACAGAGTTCATTTAGGGGTCTTGCCAACTGGTGTACCAAAAGAGCATGTTCGAATGCATACTATTATTCCTACATGCACTGCCAGCAATAATACCAGTAGGCTAACTTCAATTGTCATTTCGTGTTTTGCCCACGGGCCAGAGTTTGACACCTGTGCTAGATGTCACTATTATAACGTGTGTACACAGATTTACCTGCAAAACTACAACTGCTTGCAAAACAAAACAACATGCCTGTGCCTGGACTTGTAACAGTTTTTATTTTCCTTTTAAAAAAAAAAGTTAAATTATTGGTCTCAAATAAAATTGGTCTAAAAATATATTTTTTAAAGCTAATGGTAAATGATGACATTAAAGTTTTATGTCATCAGTTTTATGTAAACTATTTATGAAATAAATAGGTTGGATTTTCATGCAAACTAGTGGAAACACTAAGCCACCTGCTTGTGTCTAAAAAGACAGAGAGCTGTTAGTGAGCCTCAGACAAACGTGCCGTATGTTGCTGTTTGACCTGCAGATATATTAAGTGTGCGACAGAGAGACTGCAGGAAGGTTATTAACGTTACCATCTTCCATCTGGACTCACAGGGGGCCTCTCAGACGGCAGGTGAAGAGGTTGATTGGTAATTTGTCTGAGTGAGAGGAAGAAAAGGGAAGTCAGTGGTTAGTCATTCTAGCAATTTTCAGTAATTCCCATGGTTAAATGTGCTACGTATGCATCTACTTGAACCTCAGCTTTATGAAATATATATTTAAAAAAAAAAAAAAACTACATTGAAACTACAGTTAAAACCTTGACAAACCTGCCGGAGTAAGTCTGATCAGATGTTTCCTGTTGCACAACGATGAGCTGGACTTTCAGGCCGTTTTTCCTCCCTGTAAAACCATAGCAGTTCATAAACTTTTCTGGGAAGTCCTGATTGAGCGGCCATCTTCATGACATTCCACAGCAGCTCATACAGATCCAGGTCAGGGCTTTTGAAGCTTGACCTTCACTTTCACAGTGGTGGAGGTTGTTCTGACTTTGGCTGTTGATAGATAACCAGACGGGTGGATAGATAGCCAGATAGATGGATGGATGAACAAGTAGATAGATGGATGGACCGGTAGGTGGTAAAGTAGGTAGTTAGATGGGAAGGGAAATGGATATACACTGACTTTGGTATATCAGTCAATGGGATCTATTTATCTGTTCACACGTTCATCTGTTTGTCCTTCTATACATCCATCTATCTGTACGATAAATAGATAGAAAACATAATTTTTTTTTCTTAGCTGTACAAATAAAAATATGAGCAATAATGGTACAAATGGAAATCAATGTAAATAAAGTTAGAATTTTTTAAAAATAACTGATGCAAAAATCTTTACAGTCCAGCCTTTGCTTCATTGCTGCCCCGGAGAGGTGTTGGTGGGGTGATTATGTTCCCTCTAAATAAACGATGAGAAAAAAAGAGAGCTGTGAACACTAATCAGAAAGGAATGAGCTCTTTTCTCGAAGAGTTTTTTTACGAGAAGATTTTTTAAAGCTTTTTGTTGAAACAGGTGATGTCCGAATTCGGCGTGATTTTTCTCAACTTTTATTTTCACTTAAGGAATGTGGCAGAAGACTGATGGATCCTCCTCTCCTCTCTCAGCAGGCAGTTTGGCACAAAAACTCCATAACTTCATCATTTTTTTTTTTTTTATTTATCCGGCTAGTTTTCCTCCCTTGTTCGTTTTATGTGGCCAAAAGAAAATCACGGCCACGTTATTTTAGGTTCAAAGTCCTTCACCACACACACATACTTACACAAATGGACAGAACAGAAAATGTTGTGTTAAAATCCTTATGTTGTCAATTAATGGGACAAAAACTTTTACGAAAAGTACTAAAAAATAAGGTGGAAATACAGGATTACAGCGTGAATTTTTACGAGGTGATAACTCTTATCTCATGCATAATCATGGTATCCTTTGTTAGTTCAGAAAAGCAACATGTGTTGAATTAAGTTTACAAAATACACTGTGACACTGTGAAGTCCTCCCTCCCCACTCTGTCCCGCTCTTGGAGATGTACATGACACAATGTAAATCTCGTTTTACAGCGTAAATTGCATTAAGGTAACCAAAGCTAGCGCATATTCTTTTATATTCTTGTTCTGGTCCATTTACGAAAAAATGGCACGAGCTATTGAGGGGAAGGGCCGAACATGAACAGAGCAAGTTGACTGAAACACTTCTGGCTTATAGTGAGTTTATCGCGGAGAACAAAATCCATGGCCATAACAAAGTGACATTTGAATAGTAGCGGAATGCTCAATGACAGTGTTTGCGAATTACTCTAACATGCGCTGAATTAAATAATAATAATAATAATAATAAAAAAAAACACTTTAGGTATGTTTTTGATGTGGAAATAATGTTCAAACATGCTAACAACCTTAAAAAAGTTGTTTTAAATAGTGGCCCGTCCCCCTTAATTATTTAACTATATTTCAGCACCATATGTGTTTTGTAGAGATTGTTGTATCATTATTGTTTAAAATCAGCAAAAGAAACAAGAAGAAATCAAAAATAAATATTTCCAGGGTCTTTACAAAGACAGAACCTAGTGGAGTTCATATTCCCTACTTTTTTTCCTCCCATTTTTTTATTAGGTGTGAAGTATCCAAGCCCGTCACCGACTCTGGAAGGCTCGGTCCAGAACGTGGAGCTGAAGTTCTGCAGCCGTGCGATGGTGAAATGCGCCTCGGGAACTGTGGGAGCTGTAAAAGTGTGCGCCAGGACCCCAGGTGTGTACAGCTGTGCCCTGTTAAAACTTTACTGCCTGTGTAGGAGGGAAAGAGTGAGACAGAGTCGGCTCTTCTTTTTCTTTCTTTAACTCCTACTTTTTCTTTTTCTTTTTTTTGCTACATGCTTCACTTTGTCTCTGTCTGTCTCTTTCTCATGCTCAGGCTTTGTCTTGATTTCTTTCCGGGGTTGAGTCAGCTGCTGCTTTCTCCTGAAGTGTTGTCATTGTCTTTTATGGCGATGATGTTTCTGTCATCATCTCCATGATGATGCTGCATAGATCAACTATTTTCCTAATTAGTAACTAATATCCTTCTATCTTTAAAAAATGCTCATCACAACTCTAGGTTACAGGGGTTTCTCTAGCTCAGCGGTCGGCAACCCGCGGCTCCGGAGCCTCATGCGGCTCTTTCATCCTTATAATGCGGCTCTGATTGGCTTGGGAAAATAAATTGCTAAAAAAAATTTTTTTTGTATTTAATTGAAGTGTGTTTTATTTGTGTTAGTTTTTATATTATTTTAGTTCTAAATTTGAAGATTATTGTGATCTTGAAATATCACAAAGTATGCTCCGCTGCATACTTTGAAAGCCCAAGGCGATATAAGGATGACGGCTCACGGATTTTTCTCTTTTGTTTGCTGCATGCACAATTTAAATTCAGCTTTTTCATTTATTCGAAAGAGACATTCAGACATTATTATTTTTTCAAGAATTCAAAATGTGTTCATTACATCGGTAAAATTTAATTTTCTCCGTAGCACTTCATAAGACATAACCACACTATAGTTTATACAAAGTGTAAAGGTAAGAAAAAGCAATATATCATTTTAGATAAGATAAATGGATATAAGGATGACGCCTCATGGCATTTTTCTGCTTTCGTTTGCTACATGGACAATTTAAATTCAGCTTTTTAATTTATTTGAAAGAGACATTCATTGTTATTATTTTTCAAGAATTCAAAATGTGTTCATTAAATGAATAAAATGTAATTTTCTCTGTAGCACGTGGATTTCATAAGAAACATGCTGCGGTAAAGTAGTAGAAGTTTTTTTTTTTTTCATTTTAGATGTGCGGCTCCCAGTGTTTTCTTTTCCGTGGAAACCGGGTTCAAATGGCTCTTTCGGTGTCAAAGGTTGCCGACCGCTGCTCTAGCTATTATCGATCAAAAGGCAGGGTACAGCCTCTTCAAGTGACCAGTGTGTCACAGCACTAGTGAAAGGCCAGAGTTTTAACCCTGTTCCTGTTGGGCTTGAACCAGCAACTGGTTGACAAATGGTCACAAGACAAAAAGACTGTTAATAATGAGCGATGCCGGCAGTTGATCTTTCATTTCTCTGATTTTTTAAATTTTCTTTATACACTACTGCAGACTGTCATGAAACCTTTGAAGACTTTCAAAAGGCTTCAAACAAAAAAAAAATCTGATTTCACACAATAAACACAAATAACTAAACAGAGGAAGGACATTTGACCACCTTCTCTGTTGTAGGGTTGCACAATAAACACAAAACACCTAATTGCAGTTTGATCATTATTATATCTTCTTCTTCTTTCGGCATTTCCCTTCAGGGGTCGCCACAGCAAGTCAGTTTCTTCCATCTAACCCTATCTGCTGAATCCTCTTTGGTCACACCAACTATCTTCATGTCTTCCTTCACTGCTCTTTCCTCTAGTCCTCTTTCCTGGTGGTTCCAAATCCAGCATCCTTCTTCCGATGTACTCTCTTTCTCTCTTCTGCACATGTCCAAACCATCTCAGTCTGGCCTCTCTGACTTTATCCCCAAACTCTCTAACATGTCCTGTTCCCTTGATATACTCATTTCTAATCCTGTCCATCCTGGTCACTCCCAGAGAGATCCTCAGCATCTTCATCTCTGCTACCTCCATCTCTGCTTCCTGTCTTTTCGTCAGTGTTACTGTTTCTAGACCAAACAGCGTGGCTGGTCTCACCCCGGTTTTGTACACTTCCCCTTTCATTCTAGCTTGAAACTCTTCTGTCGTACATCACACCTGATACTTTCCCCCACCCGTTCCTGCCTGCCTGAACACGCTTCTTCACCTCTTTTCCACACTCTCCATTGCTCTAGACTATTGATCCTAAGTACTTAAAATCTTCCACCTTCTTCCTCTCTTCTCCCTGTAACCTCACTTTTCCATTTGGATCCCTCTCATTCACACACGTACTCACATGTATTCACACACATGATCCTTAATATATATTTTTTAGAAATATAAGATGAGGTGGGATTTGGTAGGAGATGAAGTTGATGATCAATATACTGGTACTTGTCATGTAAATCATTAGTTTAGTTAAAATACATGGACACGAATGATAAGCAGTTTATGTTGAATTATTACGCACGCACACACACATACAAAAGCATGGCTCATACTCTGCCTCTTATTTTAGAATAAACTGTTTTTTTCTTCTGATGGTGCCAGAACAAGTTTCTATTTCAGTTTTCTTAGTCTTTTTTAAAGCTGTTTATCAGAAGAATGTGTCCTGCAAAAGCTTACTTTCATTCCCTTTTTTTTTCTGTTAAATGTGTAATATTTATATATTTTTTTAAATGTTCATTACTATAAATTTCACTTGTCTCACCAGTTGAAGGAAGCTTTAGTGCCAATTTAACTTTTATATGAACAAAAAAGAGCCATAACCTGAAATGTCTTCTAAGAGAAGGAAAGGAAAATGCTTTCAAATCCGCAGAAAGAGCAATATCAGTATTTTCTGAATTGACATGGGAATGTTGTTAAAAGGAGATTGGTAGCCAACATATTTCCAACGATACTTTGTGTCTTCCAGGTTCAGGAGAAGGATTAAAGGAGAAGTTGGTTCCTTTACTCCAGGGCCCATCTGATACCAGAGAACTCCACACCAGCCGCTGGCTTAATGAGATCCGAAAACCTGAATCTCTACTGGCCCCGGACCTGCTGGCATTTTCTGTTCAAGTTCCACTTCAAGGAGACGATTGCAGGAACTCAGGTAGAGTTATTTCTCTCATTTTACATCTTCCTCTCTATTTCTCTGTCATTATTTCAAGAGTTTATTCCACCGAGTCCAAGTTTTTCTTCTATCTTTTATCTTTTACTCACCATCCTGGAAAAAAATTGGTTCCTTTTTAAAAAACTTTTCAATCCTAAAATCCAGGCTCATCAGACAGCCTGTCTGAGGCGGGCGGAGAAAGGACATCAAACCTCCTTTTGGATTTGTGTAGATGGCTCCTCTGATGTCAAGCTGTAGCTTTTAATGGCATCTTTAAATCAAACGTAGCATTACTCATGCAGGTGTACGTACAGGAGGGCGTGGGATTATCTAGTTGTACTTCCAAAAGACTTAAAATCTCATTTAGTGTCTAAGTTCAAAGTGCTAGAGTCGTTGATTTAGTAAGGTAGATGTTAAACGACGGCTCTGTTAATCTATTAAATTTGCAGCAGTAGCCAGGTATTCCTTTAATCCATACTGAGCCTCCAGTAAAACAGTTCCTGTCATGGTATCTTTCATAATTGAGGCCATGAATAATAGGACGTCATCTGTAAACTTTCTTCCACACCTGCGACTGCATCGAGCGCTGTTTAGCTCCCGGGAAAGATTCATTCCCCCTGGAAGAAGTAGACCTTCACAGTCTCTCTTATGTCATAGTCTTAAATTGCTTCTGAGGGTCTAACTGTTCAGAGGATTCATTTTTTTGGGCTAAAATTTGAGTTCTTAAAGCAGATACATGAGAACTATGGGATGAGGGTGTAAAATAATACACTCTGTGTATTTGTTGTCATGGAGTTTTCCTGTACATCATTTTCTGTATGCAGGACCTCTGGGATTCCCTTTCCAAACTAGACTACTTTCAAAAACCCCAG
Source organism: Neostethus bicornis (assembly GCA_902685375.1). Lineage (NCBI taxonomy): Eukaryota > Metazoa > Chordata > Actinopteri > Atheriniformes > Phallostethidae > Neostethus > Neostethus bicornis. Next base: position 36,073,869 of record LR738541.1, read on the forward strand.
AGCTGGTTCTAAATCATGTTAGAAACCTGGAGAGATTACATGAGAGTATAAGAAGCTGGTGCTGGGTGTCTTCAGACTCTGAGAAGAAGATCCAGCTGTAGCTTAAGGTGCAATAAGTCACAAGTCAAGATAAGTGGGTTTCAGAGACAGTTGATGTGGGAGGTCACGTCGAAGCAGACATTCCACTCCCATACTGCATCACTCCCGCAGCCCACTGTGCGTGAAAACACCACACAGTTAAAATATCGAATGGGTAAAAGATTACGTTTCACGCTCGGATGGCTACAAGAACGTAACAAGTGGATTTCAAAATCAAAGTTGTATTTTAAACAGGAGGTTCCTCTTATGTTTCCAGCTGCGCAGACTTGGTTAGATCATGTAAGAACTGTACTAGCAAACCTCAGACTCGGATTACGGTGATTTTGGAAGCGTAGTATTTCAGCAAACATAATGGCTCATAAAGTCAGTACATATTTTTGAAAATTAAAACCCGATATAAACACTAAGCAGACCCCCCTCCCCCGCCTCTCCCGTCTTCTCCCTCTTTACTCACTCAAGACAAAAAAAAAAAAAGAATCAGAGGTAAAAAAGAAGCTAAGTCTCAGAAGCATGGGATATATCCCCAGCAGATGTAGGCCTGCAATGCTTCTCATCAACATTTTGCTTCTTTTTTTTCTTTCCAGCTCTCTGTTTAATGTTCTTTCATCTCTTTTTACTCGTTTCCTAAACATTTCTCTGTTGTCTCTTTAATGTTCCCTTTGTTCCTTTCCTATTGCACTTTTTTAAAACATAAGCTTTACACAGTGACACACATGACTTTTCCGCCCCATTTTTCTCAAAAAGCATTTCCTTACATTTGGATTGATAAATAGAAATACATTTTTTAGTGGTTCCTCCAACTCATTCTGCAGACATATCCCTCACACAGATGCACGCATAAAGAACTTTGACCGTTAGACATTTCTTTTCTGTAAATTTTCTGGCATCATAATTGAGCTGTAAGTAAATGTACGTAATATGAACAAATTAGTTTTAACAATCAACTCATAAGGTTGGATAAGCTGTACACATTCTGTACTGTCCAGAAAACACCGTATGGGAGGGTTTCCCAGGATACTGAACATAATTCGCTGGAACAATGAAAACAAGCAAAATTAAACCAAAAACTTTGTGAAAGAGTGAGAGACTGCTAGATTACTGCATATTCATTTTTCATCCAAGCTTTCCATCGGCACATTTTGCTGCTTCATTTGGGGTTGGTTCTCCGAGGCATCGGCTTCAACAAAGAAGCTCAGACTTCCCTTACCCTGGCCACATCTTCCCAGCCCCGCTGTGAAACATCCCCGTAGTCCCTGTAGCAGGTCCTGGTCTTCCTCTGGTTTAGCTGTTGGTGACCCAGCATTCCAACCGGATTGCCTAACCACCCAGTTTGGTTCTTTTTTTTACATAGAAGGAACATCTATTCTTTTCTTGCATTTTATCTCCAGCATAAATTTCGCACGTGCCAGAAAAGCTTCTTTTACCTCTCTCTGAAGCATTGAATTGTGACAGTAACAATAATCCAGACTGGAACGTTTCTCTCCAAATCCATTTGTGCATTGTGTTGTGAATGTGCCGCTAAGGGAGAAGTTTGAAGAGTTGGTGCAAATGCATGCACATTCTCGGGTGTCTACTATGTAGTCTGCTTTTTGTTCGGTTTCTAAACTTACATCAAAGGCTCTGGCTGGTCCACATGTCCCATGTAACTGCTGTCACCCAGAGGTGACTGGGAGCCTATTAGTGTGATGTTAATGGAATGATAGATGCAACGCCTCGATCAGCCAGAGATGAAAGCTGCTGCAACAAAAGGCTTCCATGAGTCTGATTGACCCATTGTTTTAGCACCTTGCCAGTGCTGCATGCTTTAGGAAAACAGCACAATATCTAAAAGATCAACATTCGCTTAGTTAAATGTAGATTTTTGGCTATTCAATGCAAAGTTCAGTGGTCGAGTGTAATCCTCCCGGCCTTTCACTGAACAATAACATTTATTTAAAAGAGTAGACGTTTTTGGCAATCGTCACCAAGCTGCCAGTTTCTACTTTGCAAAGTTTTTGAATTTATATACTCACAAGCCTCGGTGCACGTTTACATAAATTTGTAGTCTCATGTTTCAGTGTAATTGATTGACTGCAGTGGCTTATAAGTTGGGAGAAGCTTTGCTTTTAGTGTTTCCCCTCCGGTCATGTACGTGTGATATCTGTGTCGTCTCATTTCTTAAAGGTTGTGACAGGCTCTGAAAATCACCAGCACTTTCCTTATGGATCCTTTAATTCATCGCAGAAGCTATTTTCTTCATCTTACGCTTTGTCTTTTGTTTGTAAGCTTTCAGAATGGTACATATCTCTTAAATTTTCTTCTGTTTGCACAAAGAAAACAGTTTTTCATAAATCAAAAAGTTGTCATGACCAGACTTTGATTTGTTTGCCAAGATTTTTTGTTTTTCAACTCACCACCAGTGTTATACTGAATTCATTAAGCTCATTTTATTGTTGATAGCAGCTATGTTAATTATAATAAATGTTATTTTAGGCAATAATTTCTCTTTAAATAATAACTTTGACATGTTCGAATCTTATCTATTCGTCACGGTTTCACAACCGCTCTCATGCGAAGTTAATTCAAGTCGATCAAGCTGCTTTTAAATATGGCCGGAAACATCTGTTTTCCGTCTTATTGTTTACTAGCGAATTAAAACAAAATTCCAATTTGCTTAGAAAATCAGGGCAATGTGCTGGAAGGGGGTGGTGGTTAAAGGGAATCCCTGTACACTTGCAGAGCTCCTGCGGATCCAGTTCAATGTGTTTTTGTTTAGTAGCGCTGAGCTTGGAGCGTCTAATAAATTAAACACAATTAAAGGCGTGGGTTTTAGCTCTAAAGAATGAAGTCGCTCCCCTTTGAACAAGGCCTCTGTTCATTTATCCAAAAGGATTGTGTAATCTCATATAGGTCCTAAAATTCTGGGGTACGGTGTGAAAGTCGAACACGAGTTTTTTTAAGTGAATTATTTGTCCAGATGGATTTCAGAATAATGACAGGAAAAGGTTGTCAGTGGCAGTCTTTAAGAAGAAGTATACTTTATTTATCTCTCAATGGGAAATTTTGTGTGCTGCATTACACCGCAGCAGGCTGCCAGAACAGCACCAATGATGGGAGAAACAGGGGGTTAGGTCTCTTCCCCAAGGACACATAGACATGAGCTCAGTGTGATTCGATCCTGCGAACTTCCGGAGAACTTCCGGAGAACTTCCGGTCTTAGGGCGAATGTTCTTCCACTGAGCTATCGCCTCCCCTTTAGTCTGAATTTTTAAAAAAAATTATTCACTCTGAAGGAAATCAAACATGATTTGTCTGTGCGGTTATAATAATTACATTATGAGACATAAAACAAGAATATATTGATACCAGGGGGTCAAATAATATGACTCCACCTGCTCCGTATCACAAACTTCATAAGTTCATTTGTAGTAGGTATTGAGTAACCGTTGCTCTTGCCTCATGTTGAAGGATTTAAAAGGCAGAGGGACACTTGAATGGAACTTGAATGTAGGAATAATGGGGTTAGAGGGCGTGATGATCCGGAGTGCTGAACTTTGAAACAAACAGCAGCCTACAGGTGCCCCCTCCCCTCCCGCCACCTTGGCTTCCGACACCCAGCCCTCACCACTAGGGGTTTGTATCAAAGGCAACCAATGAGTCGGGTGGGCTGGGTGATTGATTGAGAGAAAGGGAAAGAGAGAGGAAGAAAGCGAGAAAGAGAGAGCATGCGTTTTCCCTAGACGCGCCAGCAGCTGCGAGAGAATGATTTATGTTTTTTTCAGAACTCTGCAATCTCAAAATGTTACATTTAATCAAGCGCAATGAGAACAGAGCAAATGTTAAAGATGTTCTCCATAAACCCCCTCTAGATTTGATCTTTTTTCCATACCATTGGATCTGTGGGAATATAGAGAACAAAGTATTCTTTAATGTCAGTTTTACCAGACTGGAATTATTAAAGCTACAAGAAATTAATCTCTTGAGAATTCCCATCTTAAATAGTTTAATAAATTTAAGTGTTTTTGCTCTTTATTCTCTGTGTGGAAAACCAGCAGCTCCAAAGTGGTTTTGAAGTTCTTGCCTCTTCATTTCGCCGCTGCGATGTCTACGCCGTTAGATTAAGCATGCAGCTACTTAAAGAAAGCTGTTTGGTTTTGTACGCCGCCTGCTTTCTTTTCTCTTTGGTGACATATGCATGCAATTCTATGCTTGCGTGCTAGCTTGCATTTGTTAAGGTGTCCAGCGAGACTGGCTTGGCGCAGACAGAAACAGGTGGGATCTCACACCAGTCCAAGACTAATGAGAGCAGGTGGGAATGAAGCGCCACCTGACTTTGATCTGACCGTTTCACACAAACACACACTCTACCAATGCAGTTAGGTTTGCGCATGCAGATCCATAAGCCATACACATGCTCTTTTTTGCTTTCTTATCTGAAACTGTAGCCTTTGAATGGGTTGTACCGACACCATAGACGGGGTGTGAACTGAAGTGAAATCTCCCTTGGTAGACTCCTCCATTACAATCTTTCAAAGACTTGCCGTACTTTCATATGTCCATCTATCATGCTCTTTTCCCCTCCTTTGCATGTGTTCCTTCACTCCATAGAGTGTTAAATCAACAGTCTGGCTTTGTCTCAGGCATCAGCTTGACGGCTTTAAGCTGCCGCCTGAACTTTTTCCTGCTGACAGATCTTCAGTAGACAAAATTGTGCTAAAAATACATTTCTTGCTTTTTGAAAAGAGCGCCAATTTGTTAAGCTCTCATCAACATTAAACTAGTGCCAGGCCGGCATCTTTGTTGAAGCGATTGTGAATAAATGAAAGAAAACAAAGCTTTGCCTCTGTTAATAGTTGGTGGTTTAAATGTTAGTGTTGTCTAAAAAATCATATCCAGACACATTGGAATGAGTATCAATACCACGCTCTCATTTGGCTGTGTATCAATTTTTCTTTGGCATTTGGCAAGTTGTTCTATCCCCTGAATCACATATGCTTTTCTCCACCCGAAGGAGCAGTGTTGTTGGGAGATTAACAGAAGGATCGAATAGCTCGTGAACGGGTGAGACGACAGAACATCAAAAACAACCTTCTGTTGGAGATGGCAGCTTCAAACCCTTAGCTTGTGTTGCTTTGACTAAAATCAAGATTGCTGTACGGATGTACTTTGGATATAAAGCAGATACATTTTGTGCACTGAAAAACAACTACGTTTGTCTTTGCAAACTTACTTAGCAAAGTACTTGTTGGACAACCAGTTATATTTCCATAGTAAAACAAAAAGGGTTTGTTAATCTTGTTACATAATGGATCTAAGATGTTTGTTTTTGGTGACTTTGTTTTAACAAGAAGTGCTCTGTGATGTTATTTCTTCAAACTTTTATGGCTAAATTTAGCTTGAACTATACATGAGTCATTTCTGTAATGTCTTATGTGGTCATTCCATTCTGTTGTCTCCCGTTTACCCTGGGCCGGTTTGTGGGGGCAACAGCCTCAGACAAGAAGCCCAGACTTCTCTCACCCCGCCTGCGTCCTCCAGCTCACTTGGGAGGATCCTGTGGTGTTCCTTTTCCATCTGTGAGACATAGTCTCTCCTGCGTGTGTTGTGGCTACCTCTAGGTCTCCCCCCGGTGAGACGTGCCCGAAACACCTCACCAGCGAGGCGTTCGGGAGGCATCCTAACCAGATGCCCGAACCACTTCATCTGGTTTCTCTCGATCTGGATGAGCAACGGCTCTCCTTCGAGCTCCCTGGAGGCAGATCTCCTTACTCTATCGCTGAACAAGAGCCACTCTGCGGAGGAAGCTCATTTTAGCCATGTGTATCCACAATCTCACCACCCACAGTTGGTGACCATAAGTAAAGGTAGGAACATAGATCGACTGGCAAATCGAGAGCCTGGTGGCTGGGTTTTTGCCCATGGGGTCTGGTCGGGCTCAGGGGACATAGACTGTACTGCCAGTGGATTAACAACCTGCAGGAAGGGCCAAAGGGGTCAGGTGAAGGAAGAGATGGGCGGCAGCTGACGACAGGGACCCTGGTGGTCAGATCCTCAGCTTATGTCGTCATTTTTCGGGTAATATATTATGTGAATTTTTTTTCCTGAGGAAAGGTTTTCTGCACAATAAATAAAAAACACATCAGTTTGGGTTAGTGTTCAGTGGGGAAAGTAAATAAAAGTGAAAGCATTATCATTTTTGTTTTAAAAGCAAATATTGGTCCTTTTAAAAAAAAGTTCATGCCTTTTTTTCTTCCCTTCCTTTCCAGCTGCTCCATCCTGCTAAGACTTGGCTAGTTTTCATGCTTCAGACCAGAAATTCTCAGCAGAATCAAGTCTAAATTTAATTGTATTAGCATGTAGTTTTGAGTAAAAGTGAGATACTACTAAAAATCTCACTTTGAGATTTTAATGCATTGGGATTGAAGTTGGAGGATCAATAGCTATAGCCTCGCCTTGATATTATCATAAGACTATCAAAGCTAATCCTGTCATGTTATACCAGTGCTATCCATGGCTAGCTTTGACAAGAATCTGGAAGAGACAGCTTTTCCCACAGGTTGGAAAAATATCTCCACGTAAAGCTCAGAAATCATTCTCAGTTGTAGTTCTAAAGCCCAGTTTCACAACAGAGTCATGTCTTAAGTCTTCACACACAGTTAATCAAACAAAAACACAAAATCAGTCGAAACATGGTCAACACAAAGAATAGCTAAACTAAACCCGAGCTAGAACGTTCCCACCCAGAGAATCTTCTTTTCGGGGGGAAGCTTGTTTAGAAGAGGACAGATTTGTCCTCTGCTTTGGAGACTGAAAAAAAATCTGTTTCTTCCTTTTTTTTAAAAACCGTTTAATTAATTACAGACAATACTGACACAAATAATTCTAACACACATGCATATTTAATTTTAGATTCCAGATTTTTTAGATCTTTAAAGACTGATGCATTCATTTAAATGTTTATGGTTTGTTGAACTTCCTTAGCAGACTCTTTAATCTGCACTACTCATGATGTCTCATCAGTGTGTGTTTGAAGCATGTCAGATAATGTGGAGACTAAACCAATCCAGACTCAGCTATTGAGGTCACTCATGGCCCATTACTAGAACTGTTCATCTGTGAAGTGTTGGGCTACTTAGGCCACTCTCACAAAGCTTAAAACCTGTTTAGAGTGTGAAGCTGAGGGACGACTAAGAAATAAGGACGGATGTTAGAGATAGAGAAGGCCCAGAGTGTGACTGGGGTTAAAGCGACTGCTAACATTCATAATCACAAAATATTTATTATAGTTCAACTACAATTTTGATTGTAATTTCCGGTTATTACACCATAATATTAAGCCTTTTTAAAGTATTATCAACCAATCTACTGCTACTTAAACAGGATTTGTTGTTATATTTTCATAATACATTTTTTTCAAGGCTGGCAAATCAAAACGTTTCACTGTCTGTACAAGGCTACAAAACAATGAGCAAGTGAGCCAGACAGAAACAGAAACTCAGCTTTTGAGTGTGAAAAGAGGTCATTCTGGGTCAAAGCCGTTTAACTTCTTAAAGCTGTGGTCCATGTAGGGCAGTGTCAGGTGGAAAAAAAGGCTGCAATTAGGCTTTTTTCCTCTGTGAAAGTAGAGATGATGGTAGCTAATCGCTCTCATTAAGATGATCTTTTTAAAGGCTGAAATGGCAGCAAGAGGGCCTGCTTGATCACATTTGGTGTGAATGTTGAGTCCAAATCCGAGGAAGTTTCTTTGACTTTGATGTCTTTTTATTTAGAATTTTATCTTTTTTTTTTTTGCAATCTCAACATTAACAGTATACAGTTGGCTACCGCAATTCCTTTTAAAAACTACTGTAGATTTTTTAAACTCTATAAGAGGCACACATTTAAATCTGGATGAAAGAGTTACTCCAGTTTCAAATGGCAGTTTTCCTGTGAGTCAGAATAATGTCATGTGCTCATGTACGATGCGTCAGCTATCAAAAAAAAAAGAGAAGAAGCAGAGAAGTAATTGGTGTTGTTTTCACCAGTTTTAAATCAGAAACTCATAACACATGCTTTGAAAGCGCTGAAAGGACATGCTTACAAGCTGTTTACGCTTTATCCAGCTTCGGACTGGGTAGCAGCGTTGGAGGAGGTCAATTTACTTAACCTTATCTAATTGAATGTTGTCACTGGATCAAAGGTCGCCACATTCCACACAGGCAGATCAAACATTGCGCAACACAATCAAAACAATTGGCATCTCTGCATCAGGGGCTCGAGATTTTATTCTCACAAATTAGAGAGGATAACATAAAGACTGGCTGTGGAGGGCCGGGGCTATTCTTACTCAAGTACCTCAACAATTAGAGTTGTTGAGGTACTTGAGATATTTTTGTATCTCTTCTCTTCATGTTTCATGACAAACTGTGCTGATATGGTAGGCTGTCAGTTGTTAGATTTATCCATTTTCTCCACCAAACAACTTCCCCATCTTTGCTCATTGAGACAAACATCAGTTTGCGGTGGTTCGCTTCATCATGCCACTTAGTTTATCTGTGTCCCTGTCTGTCTGCGAGCCATGCTTCTGTCTTTCATCTCCTATTATTGCCGTCCCAGCCAGTCAGATCCATCATCTCCCCCTCACATCATTAGAGGTTGGTTACTGATTCATACTCTGCCAGTCCCAGAGTCACATACAGGCTTATCAGAGTTCAAACAAATGCCGATTAACCAGCGTAAAGTAGTACTGAAGTGAGCTGGCTGGAGTTCTGTACCAGTAGCCAAACCAATATATGTCTCGCCGCTTGAGCGCCCATCAGAAAACACTTGGTGGGCGTGGGAAGGGGAGCCCATTAGCTTCTTCACAGCTCAGCTGCCGCGATGCACCTCCCTCCCCGTACCGAACCCTCCCTTACCCCCTCAAAGAGACGATTTTCTGCCTGTTATAGATTCCCAGGCTATGCTATGGCTCCTTGAGTGCATAAAGCAGGCAAAGTTTTGCCACAGTAAGCTTAAAGCAATTCCGCCAAAGAGTTAAGAGAAGTTGAAGTTCAGCCCCGCAAAAAGCAGCAATGATGCTGAAAAGAGAGGAAGAACAGCACAGAATAAAATAGGGGGTAAAGAGAGCCTGTGTTCTTTGAAATTTATTTGATGGTGTGGGGGAGATTATTACTGAAAGTTTGTGTTAAGATGCAATTAATTAAGCTAATGGCTTTTTATGAGGAAGGGGTTTTGGGTGGGACCGCGGTGACAGTGAGGGGGATTTCTCACAAATCTCACAGAGTAAAATGCAAAGTAATTACCCGAACCAGTCGATAGGAACCAGACTGGGGGAGTTAAAGGGGTTCAGAGAGAGTCTGACAAGAAAGGAATGCATTGCACACAACCTGCTCTGATTTGGACTTGTGCATTTCCAGACTACTACATGCCAATTAGGATTCCCTGGGGTCTGCACACTTCAGGTCTATAAATGGAGATAAGAACATGTGGATATTTTGAACAAAATGCAACCGAAAACTACCCAAAAGAGAAAGAATGCATGAATCTAAGAAAACTCAACATTGGATGTCAAATTATATGCTATGGATTGAAATGTCTGGTGTTGCTAGCACACTTTGTGCTAGCGCTAAAATAAAAGTTAAAGGCACCACAGAAGATTTTCTAGGGCTGACATTCCAACAAATTTTTGCAAATACAAAGCCAGTGTTCATGTGGTGGGTAATGCAAATTAAACTTTTTAGAGGTTTCTTCCATTTTTGAACGTTCTTCCCACATCAAAATCGTATCTGGAATTGTTTTCTATTTTCTTTTAGGTATTTTGAGCAATTTAAAGTCAAACCATCCGGTGTTCAAATCCGATTCGAATGCCTGTTTGTTCTTCAACCACACCAACATTCATTGTTGCAGCAGCCCAAGGTCCATGTTTGATGGGGGATTTTACGTTTGGTTGTCCAACAGAGAGTTCCGTTTTAATGCTCTCGCTTTGCTAACCTAATATGCGTCACGCTGTATTTTAATAAATAATTAAATAAACAAATATAAGCACAAGTACTTATGGAGGCTTTTTTAAAAAAAAATATTATTAGATTTGGTCAGAATTTAAAGCAAAGTCTGTTGACTTGTATTTTTTTTTTTCTTTTTATTACTCTATTCATCCCTCACCGGGGAAATTTGTGTGCTGCACTCCTTACACCGCAGCAAGCTGCCCTTCGACGGCGCCAATGGTGGGAGAAGCGGGGGTTAGGTGTCTTCTCCAAGGACCCTAGACGTGCTCTCTGTGGGACGCAAACTCGCGAACTTCCGGTCCGCGTGCGAACGCTCTAACCAATGAGGTGCCGTCTCCACCCTTACAGCCTAAACTAGGTGTACACTGTGTTGTGTACGTTCTGAGGGGGTGGAACTAAGAGAGGAACTTACAAGGGGCGCAGTACCTGCCCCACCATGTTTTTTTAGCTTCTTCTGGGTTTGCATCTCCAACCACACAAATATCTGTTGCTAAAACCAGAAATTTGGAGGGATTGAAAAGCACTGGCTCAGTGTTTTTTTCTCACTTCACTGAAATGAGTTGGCAAAATTTTTAATGCCCCACAGAGTATAAAGTTTATTGACTGAGATCTCGATTTACAAGTCGATCTACGTTCCAACCCTCACCTATGGTCGTCCCACCGGGAGGAGACCAAGGGGCAGACCCCGGACCCGCAGGAGCGACTATGTCTCACAGCTGGCCGGGGAACAACTTGGGATCCTTCCAGGTGAGCTAGAGGATGCAGCCGGGGAGAGAGAGGCCTGGGCTGCCCCTTTGAGGCTGTTGCCCCCGCGACCCGACCCCGGAACAAGCGGAAGATGACTGAGATCTATGAACTGAGATAGAATTTAATTTGCACCCATGAACAACTCAAGTGCGTACAGCACTATAATGATGCTTAGAAGAGTCACACTAAGCAGTTTTATGGATTCTAAAGACACATTCAGATGATATATTTATTGATTTCTGTGTTTATGTTCAGGCTACATGAGCCGCATGAACCACAGTGTGACTTAGGTGATAATGGTTAGAGGGAGTAGGACTCAGCAGCCTGGTTCATGTCAACTGATCCACCGTGTTGTCTACTGCTGACCTGGGACTACGGGGTCGGCCCTGATGAATCTTTAATCTTTAAGACCGCAACTCCTCGTGTTGTCGTCTTGTGTATTGATCAATCATGGCTTTTATTTTGTCTTCTCTCTCTTTGCTCTGATCTTAACATTATTTCTTTCTGTGACCAGTATTTATTTTGTCCCCGCTTATAGATTTTTTTTTCTTTCAAAATTTAACATCCCCACACTTTTATCCCACTTAACCTTCTTGCACTTTGCCAGGCCGAGCAAGAATGTTAATGGAGGCTGTCAGTGGGAACTGATTTGAGCTCCAACCAGGGCATCATCCCGTGACAGATGCTCTGGCCCAGCCAGAGTTATGGTCTTCTGGGTGAGGGGAGCACCTTGCTCCCTTGGCCCCGTCATTCCCTTCTGGTAACCTGAGCCCAGTATTATTTAAGGCCGTTTCAAGGCCATGTAACTGGTCATCTTCAATTTACCTTAACTTTTATAGCCAGTTGTCTGACTGACACTGAACACCCATTATTTGTTGTTTTTACCCCTCTTTCTTTCTGCCAGACCTTGCAGCAAAAAAAAACATTAAAGTCCAGTCATTACCTTTATTTTTTTAACTCGTATGCTGATGACAGCTGATTTTATACAAAGTAAAGTCAGACCGGTTGCCAGCTTTTTTAACTATTTACTTTTCTTTAACCCTTTAACTTGTGTAGTTCAAATGCATTTTTCTTAACTCCAACCTTATCAGCAGCATTGGTACTCTTAGGTTACCAACATCATTTGCCTTTCTGAGATTTCGTTTATTAAAACAAAAAAAAAAAAAAAATAGAAGCCCAAAATGGGTTTTTTTAACAAATAAAACTCTCAATTGTTTAGTTTTAAGAGAGAATGGGAATGAAGATAAAGACAGCATCATTTATAGAATGACTTATTAGAATTTTTTCACACAATTTTTGATTTAGCATTCCATCTCTCAAGTTCCCACCTTTTGTTATCTATGAGGTAAGTTGTCTAGGCTGAAATGAGGCATGACATTCTCCCCACCGGCTGCATCCCTACTCTAAGGCTGAGCTTTTCAGCCAGGGTGCAGACTTAGCTCCAGGGTTTCAAGTCTCAGAACCTTGTCAGCTCCTTGTGTGACGGCACTAATAAGGTCTCACTCTGCTGGTATGCCTGGGAAAAGCCGACGAGACCTTTGACCCTGGTGCCATGTGGTATGATTGGTTGGTTACACTTGAAGTGACTGGTTCCTGAATGTGTCCACACAAATGAAAGGACATGGAGATCATGTTTGTCTCAGCAGATTAATTTTAGGCCGGTATTAAGGAGCAGGTTCTTAAGTAGTTGATTTGTATTTCAGATGCTGCTGAAACATTTTTTTTTTTAAATTTGTTTTGGTTTTCTAGAAAAAAAAAAGATATTTTTCTCAGAAGAAACTTTTATTTATATAAAATTTTACCACATGGATCCACGGCATTCTGTGATGTGTAGAATGTACCATAAAATTTCTCTTTTTATGGTTCTCTCTTTCATGTGGATCCCCACGAGGTTTCTTATTTTTTCCCCACTGGTGGGTTTTTTAGGAGTTTTTCCTCACCAAGAAGGAGAGTTTAAGGGCATAAATGTGCTAGTCTTGTTTAGTTAGCATTTGTTTGTTATTTTTCTTGCTGTGTTTTTGTGTTAATACGTTCCTATTTTTCTTGTAAAGCCCATTGAGACGGAAATTCTGTGATTTTGGGCTATACAAATAAAATTGAATTGAATTTAAAAAAAGTCTAACAATGGAAAAAAGTGTGTGGACATAAAAAAAGAGAAGAATAGTTTGTGACAGGTAACATGAGAGGAGGATGTGAAAGCTACTGATTGACTGCTGGATGAGTCTGCTTTGTTTTAACGTGTCATCCGTGATTATGGACAGGCATATCTCTGACCAGGTGGACATAATAAATATTCAGAGAGCTAGATGAATTGTCTTCATGTGTGGTGCTCTGCATTCTGTTACAACATCCAGAAGAGATGATGGGAATGTTGATATGATCTCTAGGAATTCAGCTTTATTATTAGAAAACATAACAGAATTATGAGTCAAAAGTAAGTTTGTAACTCAACGATGTTATGCAAAATTGAAGAATTTTGTCATCCGCAGTGAAACTTTTTGGATTTTTTTTTAACTATTTCTCTGCAATGTTTTGGGATACCTTTAAGCAGCTACTTGATCTACAGCATCTAAAGCACGGCTGAGGGTGGGGAGGCAATAGCACAGCGGTAGAACGTTTGCCATTGAACTGGAAGATCTCCGGAAGTTCGCGGGATGGAATCTCACTGAGCTCATGTCTAGGTGTCCTTGGGGAAGGCACTTAACGCCCCATTTCTCCCACCATTGGCCCCCTCAAGCCAACATGCTGCGGTGTAATGCGGCACACAAATTTCCCGTTGAGGGATGAATAAAGTATACATTGTTCTTATTATATGTGGCCTGTTAAAGCATTTGTTTCAACCAACCAAACTCGAAGAAATTGTTGTAATGTTTTTTCTGCATTTTGGGTGTACACTAGCCTGATTTTAAGATACCTTCTTTGACTGTAAATAGAAACCGTCTGATCTCGCACTATTTGGATTTTTTTCTCTTTAGGGCTACTTTTTTGGTCGAAACCAGCCGAGACTTGTGTAATGTGACTGAACCGTCCGTGTAGCCCCGAAAGCAAAGCATAAACATGAGTGTCCACCATCGCAGCTGAAGTACAAACAAGCCACGTAGATGCTTGCGTTTGACCATTTTTTTCAGGTGTCACAAACTGTTCCTAAGTTGTTGGTACTTAACCGAGTAGCTGGAGTGAAATGAAACTAAGTGCAGTTATTTGGAGCGTAACTATAAAATCAGAATCAGAAGTAGTTTATTGATCCCTTTAGGCTTTAGATGTTGTAGTGATGGCTTTCATAGTTGAAGACATGAAGATAGTCGGCGTGACCGAAGAGGAAGCGGGACAAAGGATTTGATAGAAGAAACTGACTTGCTGGGGCAGACCGTTGCAGGGAAATGCCAAATGGAGAAGAAGACTAATGGCTTCTATGTGTTTTATTCAGACATAGAAATAAGTTTAAGGTTCACCATTACATTCCAACCCTTTTTTTTTCTAAACACAAATGTTATAAAAACAAAAAAGAAGTAGACAGAAAATATCAAGATGATCAAAATGAAAACATTTCTCTACATCTTCTATGCCATGTTTTTAATTGAAAAGAAGATTCACCAAAACACATCCTTCATCTGATCCTTGTCCGATTCTCGTACAATTTTGGTATATAAATTATTCGTTCTCCTTCTTTTATCCCCATTAGCACACTTCTGTCATTTGTATCAGATTAATTTCAAAGTAATCCGATTACAACAATGTCTTCTTTGTTGTTTCTGCATTTTGTACACTTGCCACCACTTTCATGCCTGTTTCACGCCACAAATCAAACTGAGTGTGCTCATGCTAAATGTGAAAAATTCAGCAACATTTTTTTTTTTCGTGTGTACGTACAGATAGATTTGAAACTTTTTCAAATCGTTTTGCTTTTCTCGTCCGATAACCTTATGACAAATCTTTTGTGTTGGACCAAAAAGGCAAATTTGTAACATGGTTTGACTTTGCATAGCAGCTAAGTGCCCCGTGACAGAGTCCTCAGAAGGTTACTAGTGGCCTAATAAGCTGGGCTAATCTGTAAACCCTGCAATGGTCAGCACTCTCACACAACTTTTGCCACCTCCAGTGTGTTGGCGACAGCATTTCAGCGCCACTGCTTCTGGATCCGTCTTAGCTCCAGGGCCAGTCAGCCAGTCGCCCCGTCAGTCCAATCAGCCCAGCCCGTCAGTTTGCTTTAAGAGTCTCTTTAATGCTTGTTGATTGAAGTGTTAAAGGTCACTTTGTCGTGTTTTTCCACATCGTATCAATGGGATCTAATCACAAGTCACATGATGTCCCTTTGCAACTGCAGACTTTAAAAGTGTATGAACTTTTAGTAGTGCCTTACTCAGTTCAAATCAATTTTATTTCTAAATGTCATTATCTGAAAGAGTTTCCCATAAAGATACGCATTCAGAAAAAACTAATTTAACTTAACACAGTGATACAAACTAAAACACAGCCAAGACATCCCTGGCATCATTAATTAGAGACCTAATCAATGATTAAAAATGGTCAAAAACAGTACATGCATATTTAATTTTTTGAAAATTTGATGTGAGCTTCCTCCGCAGGGTGGCTGGGCTCTCACTCAGAGATCGGGTGAGGTGCTCTGCCATCCGGGAGGAGCTCGGTGTCGAGCCGCTCCTCCTCCAGGTCGAGAGGAGCCAGATGGCGTGGTTCGGGCATCTGGTCAGGATGCCCCCCGAGCGCCTCGCGGGTGAGCTGTTTCGGGCACGTCCCACCGGGAGGAGACCAAGGGGCAGACCCCGGACCTGCTGGAGAGACTATGTCTTACGGCTGGCCGGGGAACGACTTGGGATCCTTCCTGGTGAGCTGGAGGATGCAGCCGGGGAGAGAGAGGCCTGGGCTACCCGCTTGAGGCTGTTGCCCCCGCAACCCGACCCCGGAACAAGCGGAAGATGACGGAACGGAAAATTTGATTACATGCAGTATTTACCTAATTTGATTATCTTTAGTAAGTTCTTTTGGAGAAATCTGTGCATTTGAATTTTAGTTTGGAAAAACTTTGTGTTATCTTAGTTTTTTTTTAAATGACTGAACTGCAATCTGGGCTGATTTTGAATGAAGTACGCAGGTTAATCTCTGCTGAAGTCTGCATAGTTACCCTGTGATGACCCGTCAGTCTGGCTTCCTGCAGTAACATGCTCACACTGCTGTTAACACCTTCCTTATCAGCCACCAGTGCTTCTCCTATCAGGAACCTCCACAAGAGCTTCCTCTGTGGCCACAGGGAGCTGGAAATGTACGCTGCAGAGAAGCAGGGAGTGGAATTCATATACAGTAATATAAAATACATTTGTTTTAGTCTGTTTAAAAGGAATGCAAGTTTGACGGGAATGAAGAAATGTCAGCGTACTGTTCGGCCAGCTTTTGCAAAAGCTTGAAGAACAGTGCAAGCATTCACGTTAGCCCTTGCATCTACAATCCACTCACTAACTGTGCGTAACTTCCCCGACACTGCCTCTCAGAATTAGTAGAAAGTAAAAGTTGTAAACATATGATAGATGCTACTTTTACCTTAACTCTGACCTGTGTTGACAGTGTCAAACAAAAACTGCAGCAGACGACACAGGGTGGGAGAGAGGTCACTTTGTGTATAATCAGCGCCAGAAAGCAGTTTACCTGACGCAGGCAGCTGGGCAAGACTAGTCTATGTACAGCCAATCTGCATGTACGCAAAAAACAGTACACTGAAGAAAATAACGTTGCAAAATTGCACTAAAAAATCAGTCAAACATGAAGGCCCGAAAGTGAGGGCACCTTGAATTACAGCCTGGTGAAATCTGAGGATGTGAAATGCACAGAAGACATCTTATCATGACACTCAGCAGATTCACTCAGCAGGTGCTGAACACACTAGGTGGTAGGGTGAACCTGTGGACAAAGAGAAGAGGGGCATTTCATTTATCTAGGTGTGAACACGAGGTCATCTTTACCAGGGAGGGAAAGAGCAGCAGGGTGCTGGAGACGCTTGTCAGACGGCTGCGGTGGTCAGATAGTCTCACTTCAGTGGTTGGTCCTCAAAGAACTGGTTGTCTCTTTGAGGATTTAAATATAATGCCAAATTGTCTTCTAAATAAAGCTACTGATTTAAGTCTTTGAATATCTCAGTCACTGCTGGGTAAATAACCACTTTAATAAATACTAAGAACCATATGCTAAGCTATGAATCAGACTGCATTGTTCTCCATATGCTCTCAAAATGAGTTAAAATAAAGTCAGAAATGTGATTGATAGTATACCACAGCAGCAAACTGTTAGAGTTAAAAATTTCTGTGCTTTCTGAAGACTGATTTAGTCCTTAATAAACACCATTTGGAAGTTGAAAAGGCTGTAACACCATGGCTGTTTGTGGTCTCCAGTTTAATGCTTGTGAGTAATTACAAGCAGCTTTTGAAGCGAGCACACAAAAATGTTAGAAAAAAAAAAGCAGTCACTCTGCGGATCCAAGCTAATCATGCAGATAGGTTTTAAAGCTTTGAAACGGCCGTTTCATTAGCTCGGTTGTTTTGGGGTAATTAATTCTTTTCATTTTATGGCTTCACGGTTGTTGTTGTTCGTTTTTTGTTTTTTCCATAAAAAAAAAAAAAATCTTAATTTGAATTGTTGTAAGAGTTCACCAGCCACAATTTGCCAGGATAAAAAAAAGGAAAGGAGCTTTTGGGTGGAGTAAATTGGTTGTAATATGAATGTGTGTCATTTGGCCTTTTGCGGTTTGCCCCTTGTAAGATGCCAGTAAAACTGCAGGCACAGTAACGCATTGAGGCCTTCTTACACTGTCACATTTCCCACAACAAAGCAAAAAAAAAAAAAGATGGAATCAGGCTTTAATTTAGTTTTTTTATTTTATTACAGTAGTATGAGATACATAAACCAAAGGTAGAGCTGTTGTTGATTTGTGTCACTTGTTTTGTTTCTGCATTCAGGCCGATGTCGTGCAAAATAAGTATTAAAATGAGAAAAAAAACCCAACAAATCAGCGGTGAGGTGCGATCAATCACATATGAAATGTTTTGGTAGAACTTAGATTAAATTTAAAAAGGGGATTTTTATTCTAAACCAACTTTTCCCAGCTTTCTGCCATGTTTGAAAGTTATTCCCACATTCAAAATACATTCCAGAATAAGACGGTTTAAGTTGGTTTTTTTTTCTGTCGGAAACACGACATTGTCTTTTTAGAGCAAAATGTTTATAGAACGACTCACTAAAGAGACACCAGACTCCTTCTGGGACCTGTTTTGATTTTATTGAAAAAGCTCCCTGAGAGACTTATATTTGATGTTAATGTGTATGTGCACATCTGGGTTCACATTAGAGATCAATGACCCTTTGATTTTAATGCTCCAAGAACTCTGGGGAAAATAAAATAAAAAACTAAGGTTGGTGGTCCTAATGTTTGTCATCCAAACAGTTATAAATGACACTTTTTATCCCTCTTCCTCCCTACAAACTTCTTTCCCTCTTATTCTTCAAGCTTGGCCTTTTTCTTGCCACTTTTTTTTAAATCAGAAAGTTTCCCTGATCTTTTCCAAGTCCTTGTTACATCACTGCCTCCTTGTGGTAGCTTTTCCATCAAGATCTTGCGCTGCTTTAAAAAGGACTTGAAATCAGAGCGAGTTACTTGGTTTATTAAACTTTAAAAATGGACATCTATGGAACAAAGAGAGAAGGAAGTGCCTATCATACCAGTAATGTGATTTTCATGAAGTTTGAGAATTCAGTCATCCCGTGTTAGTACATTTACTTCTACTAAACACTGAATCGAGCTCAGCAGTGGGTCAGAGGAGAGGAAATAAGTGTAATCATGTAAATACACACATGGATCCGACTGATGCATGTTAGACGGTTGTGTGAAATCCTCTCCTAAACATATCCAGGTTGGGCTGTGTGCGTACGTGTGTTTGTGCTCTCATGCAAATCGTTGTGTAAATGCAGCGAAGCAGAAGGAATCCGGCCACTCAGAGGTCCTCTCTTCTACAAATAAATATTTGGTGATGACAATATTGCAGATACGTTAAACATGCGCGGGGTAATTTTCTAGTCAAATAAACGTCTGCAGTAGTGAAGGGGGCACAGATGTGTCCGTGCTCCTGACAAGAAAGAGAGAAAAAGACACATGGAGAAAAAGTGAGGAATATGTAGAGATAAGCTAACATAGAACACATCCATTACACACTTTATTAGATTATCTGACAATACGTTCCCTGTCCCTATGAGGTAGTTTTGGTTTAAAAAAGAAAGTGAGATAACACTGGGTGAGGTTTCATAAACTGTCCGCTGATCAAAAGTGGAACACAAGTTCAAGGGCTTCTCATCTGATAAGTGTTTTCCATCTTTAAGTCTTTTGTTGTGAGTGAACAATGTTTTCGCCTCACTTTTTTAAATGAAATCAGTGTTACCTAAAAGATTTATTCTCCCCAAATTATTTGTCTCACATAGATCAGTTGCGGCGTAGTGGCCTCCCTTTATTTACAAAAGCAGGGACTGTAAATATAAAAACGGGAAATTATCAGTATTTTCAATCAAGGTGCAAAGTTTAAAGGAAAATTGCTGCAGTTTATCTAATCTGGCCCAGGAATGACTTTAAATTTGGTACTTTGGTTGAACTTTGGGGAAAATGTAAAAGTACTGTCAGGCTTCATCTGATAATGCGATTTTCCTTAGTTTTAGGAAAATAATTTCTTTCGAACGTACGATTATTTATGCTTTTTATTAATTTTTTAATGAAATGTAAAGAGTGACTTAGATGAATTCAGATTTCAACCTACATGACTACATGAAGATTAATCAAAATAAAACAGCGTACGTGTGGGAATGAGAGAAACCCAAATGGAAAAGTGAGATTACAGGGAGAAGAGATAAAGAAGGTGGAAGATTTTAAGTACTTGGGATCAACAGTCCAGAGCAATGGAGAGTGTGGAAAAGAGGTGAAGAAGCATGTTCAAGCAGGCTGGAACGGATGGAGAAAAGTATCAGGTGTGATGTGTGACAGATGAGTTTCAGCTAAAATGAAAAGAAAAGTGTCCAAAACCGTGGTTAGACCGGCCATTGTGTTTGGTCTAGAAACAGTAGCACTGAGGAAAAGACAGGAAGCAGAGATGGAGGTAGCGGAGATGAAAATGCTGAGGATCTCTCTGGGAGTGACCGGGATGGACAGGATCAGAAATGAGTATATCAGGGGAACAGCACATGTTAGAGTTTTTGGAGATTAAGTCAGAGAGACCAGACTGAGATGGTTTGGACATGTGCAGAGGAGAGAGAGAGAGTACATCGGCAGAAGAATGCTGGGTATAGAACCACCAGGAAAGAGGCCTAGAGGAAGACCAAAAGAGGAGGTTCATGGATACAGTGAAGGAAGACATGAAGATAGTTGGCGTGACTGAAGAGGATTCAGCAGATAGGGTTAGATGGAAGAAACTGACTTGCTGCGGCGAACTCTGAAGGGAAATGCCGAAGGAGAAGAAGAAGACTACAACGGAACTATTCATCTTTCTTAATTCAATTTAATTTAACACATGATTGTACAAAGTTCAAATGATAAAAAGAATAAGTCAATGCCAAGACGTTGAACAAAATGCTCACAAACTTCATCCGTTCACCAATACCTAGCACTGTGTAAATATGCGTAGTTTTATTGAAATTTCTTCAGTGGTTTTCAAGATATCAGATTCACAAGAATGAGTGAACTTTTAGTTGCATTTTTTTGAAAGCCTAATGAGCTCATTTACAGTTGGTATAGGGTAGCTGTAGGCAGTCAGATTAAAAATCCTTCAGTAGTTTAGAAGGTACTGCATTCACAAATTGAAACACAATTAAACACAATCGGCCTTGTTTGAAAATTTCAAAGAAAAGTTAGTTGTACAAAAAAAAAATCCACCGTTGCAGGATGGCCGGGGTCTCGCTCAGAAATACTATAAAAAGCTCTGCCGTTTGGGAGGAGCTTGGAGAAGAGCCGTTGCTCCTGTGGGTCGAGAGAAGCCAGATGGGGTGGATTGGGCATCTGATTAGAATGCCTCCCAGATAACTGGGTGGTGAGATGTTTTGGGTACGACGCATCAGGAGGTGACTCACAGGCAGACTCAGGACCTGCTTTTATCTGACATCTGGCCATTGAAATGCTGGAGTATGTGGCCTGGGTGAGGGAAGCCTGGGCTTCCCAGCTGAAGCTTTTGCCGACGCGACTGAGCCCCAGATAAAGCAAAAGACAATGGAACGGAATAGCTTTAGATAAAATATGACCACAGTCCAGTTTACAAGTTTTTACCAGTGAAAGGTCTATTACGTCAAGTTTAGGAAGGAAACCAGTGTCTCAGATCTTGTTTGCACTGATAACTTTAAAAAAAAGTTTGATACACGTTTCCGTGTCTAGTTTAACCCTTTAACGGGTAAAAGTTTTTCACCTTTATTAATTTGAATGGGCGCAAACGCTTTCAAACTATTGGAAGTGAACAACTTTGTGGAATAATGTCATTTTCTGACAAGATTTGGGATGCTTTTGGCCGTTTTGCCCGAAAACTAATGCGACCGCTTTTTGCCGCTACGCTCTGTTCAAATGAACAGCTGCTCATCTCTGGTCACCAGCTGTGAGTGATGACCAAAACTCTTTTTTTAAATTCTGTTTAATTAGAAGAAACAACTACAGTATAATGAAAAATATATTTATTTCAAACACACATGTTGCCGCCCTTACCCGCTGGTCCCAACTCTTTCCTCTGGTCCCCCCCCCCCCCTCCAACCTCACCTACTCCCATTTTCAAGAAACCTAAATTATAATCAGTCCTGAAAACAAACTAAAAAGTTTTTTTTTTAGGATTTTTGTACAATTTTACTATATTTTTAGTCTCATACTGATTATGTCACCGTTTTTCACAACAAAAAGTTCTCAAAAATAAAGCGTGGGCATCCATTAACACCCTTAGCAACGCATTTGGATTACCAAATACTGAGACAATCCAGGACTAGTGAGTGTGTCCCTGCGCTAGTTTTTCCATTCAGTAAAACAGGCTTGTTAAAAGCTTACGAAGTGAAAACAAGCTCCTGACCTTGTATATTTAATAGTCCACGTTATTAACAGCAATGCATTAATCTTGTCCCCACCTGCCAACAAAAGTGTTCACGTTAAGATGATTGAATGGTTTGAATCACTCATAGGTGTCTGTGTCCGCTTTATTGGTAACTTGTCTCTGTGTGGTCCCGTGACAACTTGATGACCTGTACAGAGTGTACCCTGCTTTTCACCTGTTAACAAGCCGGGATAGTATTTGTAGACTGAGTAATGGATTAAGCAGTTTGGAAAATTAAACAAATTGAAATACCATTTTTGTAAAGTTTATTACCACTCTAGAAGAAAAATGATTATGGTTATGGCCCTTTTTAATTTGACTAAAACCCAGATGGTGTTGGATAGGATTGATCCTGCCTGTGTTCAGCTTTGTGGCCGGGATAGTCTCCTGCAACCTAACAACTGCACAGACATGTCAGAGGTGTCACTAAAGCAAATAGCCTTACAGGGTAACAAGGTGACTGATTTGCGGTGAATAATGAACCCCCAGTGACCTGCTTTCTTACATCTGCAAATCTCCTCTTACCGCAAATACAAGCTTGCATGCTGGCTCGGCATCTCATCAACAGTGGAGAAAACCATTATGAAGAACATTCCTGTTTTATTACATGAATTATTAGTTAGGAACCATAAACATTGTATTGGAACAGATCTGAAACTCTCAACCTTGGAATCAGCCGCTCCAGGTCACTCAGTTGTTCTGCTGGTGGCAACATGTCCCTAACAACACCAGAAAATTAGAGAAAGTTCTGTAATTCAACGGCCAATTTCTCATTTCTCTGTTATTCGTGCATGTAGAGGGTCAGTGTTTCCACATTCAGCCATTACGCTTGGTTTTATTGATTGTTACTGTTGTGGCAGAAATGTCTCAACGTTTTTTTTTTCAAACCCGTTTTAGCTTTCATGCAGAGATGTTTGTTTTAATTTAAGTGGTCACATGTACGCCTTTGCATTTTCAGTGTAACCCACAGACAAATGTAAAGTCACCCTAATGCATGGTCCGCACCCAAAAAAATACCATAGGCAGACTTTAAAGTGTGAGTAGGTTTATGCAGCTGTACCGTGATGTTATGAAGCACTTTGCGAGTGTCTTACTCATTCAACCCACAAGCACCTGAGTAATCAGGTTCATAATGTAGACCGATATTCTCATAATGTCAGCCACGTTATGACTCATCCATAAATGAAGAGAACTTATAAACGCACTTTAAAATAATCACTTTTTTATCCTCCAATAATGAGGCTCTCTTGTGCCTTATTCAGATCTTTCCCATCCAGGCAGCGGTTGTCAGACCCACTGGACATAAGCTGTTTAACTTCGCAGTCTTGTTGTGGTAATAATGGAAACTCAGTCACATGGCACAAAAAATCTGTGTTGTTAGAATTTATTTGTTTAACAAGGCAATCTTAAAAGATGGAATGGCTAGTTATTGTTAAGCCAAGAGACTGTCGATAGCATTCTTATTTCATGACTTCTTTCATGTGTCCAAGAAAAATAAACCCTGACTTCAGCCTGTTTTATGGGTCTGCCTTACATCAGATCCATTATCCGCTGCATTGATGGCATACTTCTATGGGTAGGTATGTGTATGTTTAGGTGCGTATGTGTATATGTTTAACCAAGCAGATACGCCATAGGCTCTTCATGTGACAATAATAAAAAGAAAGGGGAAAATAATGTGCATCACACGAAAAGATGGGAACAAACTGCTTTCTGGTGGACAAAGTGACATAAAATGACCCATACCGTATAAACCGAACAAACAAATACACTGATTGATTATTAATAGAGTCTATTTAACTCACATTTATCTTGACTGTTACATATGATTTAGCCTCAGGCTACAAACACATTTTAGACATTTATAAAGAATTATAAATCATAGACGCTTACTCTACAGCTGTGTGGTGTTTAGCACTGATCACATAAAGGTAAGCACTAGAGTTTCACCGTTTCAAAGTGGCAAGCCAAAATCAATAGGACACACAGTTTGTGCAGGTCTTACGTTCCTACCCTCACCTATAGTCACCAGCTGTAGGTGGTGACTGAAATAGCGAGAATGCTATCAAGCGGCCGAAATGAGCTTCATCTGCAGGGTGGCTAGGCTCTCTCTCAGAGATAGAGTGAGGTGGTCTGCCATTCGGGAGGAGCTCAGAGTAGAGCCGTTACTCCTCTGGGTTGAGAGAAGCCAGCTGGGGTTGTTCGGGCATCTGGTTGGAATGCCTCCCAAACGCCTCAATGGTAAGGTGTTTCGGGGATGTCCAAGCGGAAGGAGGCCAAGAGGCAGACCTCAGACCTGCAGTAGTGGCTATGTCTCACAGCTGGCTGGGGAACTTCTCGGTTGAGCTGGAGAATGCAGCCCAAGTGCGTGAAGCCTGGGCTTTACGTCTGAGGCTTTTGCGTCTTGGCCCGGCCCTTGAAGTGAAACACAGCGGGCAAAAAAAAGACAAAAGTTTGTGCTTTTTCCCCCAAAATTTCTCCAAAAACCGATTGGTTGATTGAACTCCACAACTAAGAAAAGGACCAAGAAGTTTGGAAAATTCAAGGAATATAGAAACATGTCTGGATGACTCATGAGAACTTTAGGGGATGAACTGTATTTTGTTTGTTTTTTTTTTCCCTCCGTAAAAGGTTCCGAATAAAGTACAAAACAATCATAATTTTCTTCAGTTTTACAAAAACTTGGACCTTGTGACAGACTGATGACATGTCCAGGGTGTACCCTACCTCACACCAAGAATCATACAGTCATTTCTGTAAACCAGCAATAGATCAAGCAGTTTGGAAAATGAAATAAAAGGAATTTTTAATGGTTTCTTTGGCATTTTATTTTTATGAGTCACAGACAAAAGAATGGCATTTATACAGTTTTAGTCCTATTTGCACTGGATTATTTTTTAACCTATGAACTCTTAGTTATTTGTAGTCATGTCTGCTGTTTTAACTCCTGAGAATCTTTCAGCTCAACAATTATTCCCCCCAACATTTGCGACCTACCATAGTTTGCCAAACACTCATTGTTACGCAAAATAAATGTCGATGATTTCTGATCCTATATACTGTAGCATAAGCCTTTTAGCATCTATTTAAAAAAAAAAATTAATTACTCTATTCATCCCTCACCGGGGAAATTTGTGTGCTGCACTCCCTACACCGCAGCAGGCTGTTCTTTAACGGCGCCAATGGTGGGAGAAGCAGGGTTTAGGTGTCTTCTCCAAGGGCCCTAGACGTGCTCTCTGTGGGACGCTAACCCGCGAACTTCCGGTATGCGCACGAACGCTCTAACCACTGAGCTGCCGTCTCCTCCCACTAATTTGCAACTCCTTTAAAACTTAACAAGACTGTGTTGTCAACTATAAATTAAAAAAGAGAACAAAACTCATGTAAAATGTTACCCTCAGTTATTGTCATGCTATTGAAAAACAAGACATTTCTGGGGCATCTTATAGAAAGTTAGGTCAATTTTTGTGGTGGTGTTGGGCCAAGAAGAACGTGCTTAAGGCCCTGTCCACATGTAGCAGGGACGGAAGTTTTTTTCACTCAAAACCGGCGTTTTTAAAAACTCCCGCCAAACTGGGAATTTTGGAAAACTCTGTGTTTGCGTGTGGACGTGCGAAAACGGAGATTTGCGTTTTTATGCGTCACCACCTGCGACAAGTAATGCACATACGTCATTTGTGTGCGTTCTTTTTTTACAAAACCAGACAGTGGGCAGCATGGATTCATGCTGCGGAAATGACGAAAGAGGTGCTTTGATTGAATAGCTCAGAACTTACGTTTACATCAATACTGCCAACTACTGGTCTGGCATGCTCATAACCGCACTCAGAAACGTATTTATACGGCTCCATGTGGACGCGGATATTTTGAAAACGGTTACGTGTGGACGCGAGCATTTTTCTAAAACGGAGGACAGCAGATATGCGTTTTCAAAAATACCCGGCTACGTGTGGACGGGGCCTAAGGGACTTTGGTTACTCGATTACTCTCGTTAGAACTAAAATAATAAGCAAAAAGGATGTCATATCCAGAAAAACAAAAAAATATACCATTATTGCTCCTGTTATAACCATGCAAAAGTGCCACTAAAAACATAGACATCATAGAAATTGGGGCAATAACAACATGTCAGAAGTTCTGCGTTGCAGTTAATACAGTATGTGTGCATGGAGATTGTGACATGGGAAATGAAGTGCAGAATCATTTTGGGTTTTTTTTTCTGCTGCTCAAAACTGTTTAACATTTCAACAGGTGTCCTAATAAATGACCTAACTACGCATATGTTGGTTTAGCTCAAATTCTAAAGGGGCAAATCCTCCGAGAAATGGACTTGTCTCTCTCGGTCTGACGCCCAATCAAAGTTTGTGTGCGCATATTAAAACGTCTCACACTTATTTTCACATAAAAAGTTCTCAGAGAAAATAAAAAGTGGCATTTGTCCTATCTGCTGGTGTATGTTTTAACATCTGCATTGACAGCCAAGATTTATAGGGAACACTGTAATTTCAATGTTCCACATAACCTCAGTGAGATGGTTTACCCTCACACATGCTTTGTGCTAACAAAACATTTTAACCAGTTGTTAAATTGATTGATACACCCTTTTTCTGCTGCCTGACAAAAAACTTGCCTAACATATGGTGACCATCCATGTGTAAGTTAGCAATATTATTTACACCCAAAAGTACATGTGCTGGACACAAATGCCTGAGGCCTCCTTCATTATGAAATGTCTGCATTTGAAATTGTTGGTTGCACTTGAGTCGCCTTGCAAGTTGAAGTTGATTTACTACGTTTTTTTCTTAATGTTAAGATATTTAAGCGCAAAAACTTTTAACTTAAACTGGCAAATAACTCCAGTGATTTTGTAATGTACAAAATCACTGGTTGTCTTCTACCTGCGTAGAAGACAATCTATGTTCCTATGCTCACCTATGGTCACCAGCTGTGGGTGATGACCAAATAAACAAGATTATGGATACAAGCGGCCGAAATGAGATTCCTCTGCAGGGTGACTGGGCTCTCACTCAGAGATAAAGTGAGGAGTTTTGCCATTCAGGAGGAGCTCGGAGTAGAGCCATTGTTCCTCCAAGTCGACAGAAACCAGATGGGGTTGTTCGGGCATCTGGTTAGGATGCCTCCTGAGCGCCTCGCTGATGAGGTGTTTCAGGCTCAACCCACTTGGAGGAGACTCAGAGACAAACCCCAGACCTGCTGGAGAGGCTATGTGTCACAGCTGGCCTGGGATCTTCTTGGGTGAGCTGAAGGATGCAGCCGGGTTGAGAGAAGCCTGGCCTTCTCGTCTGAGTTTCTTGCCCCTGGGACCGGGCCCTGGATAAGTGGAAGACAACGGAACGGAACAAAACGGGTCGCTCACAATTTGATGAGTGTTTGAATGAGTACAAATTTGTGAGGAGGCAAGTAATGCTTTAAGATGAAGCATTGTGCTTTTAAGGGGGAATAATTCTCATTTCATACCTTATGTAGATGAACATAGTAACTTTTATTAGCTTAGAAATGTGAGTTTCATTAACCTCTCGCTCCCCGCATAGCCCTACCCAAGACCTTTGCCACAGCTCTAAGTTATAAACCCAAGTGTTAAAGCATTTAATTAAAAACCACAGCACAGTAGATTTTAAATTTAATAAGAAAAACTTTTCATAGTTATTTTATGGTTTAAAAACTCTCATTTCATTTGCAACCACAACTAAAATTAACAAATACATTTTATTATTAGTTATGTTCCTTAAATGCAATGAAAAGATCTGAATCAGACGATCAAGGAAAAAGAAAAAAAAAATGGAGATAGGTTGGGAGTCATTGATTTAACAACATGATGAAACGTCCAACAAAATGGTTTTGGTGTACCAAGTCAATTTTTATTGATAAGTATTCTATTTAATAAATACAATTTTCTGGAGATAATTTTTCTTCTGCTGTGACGTGATTTCCTAACAACGTCATTTCAATTGACAGGAAGATTTCACACAACAAACAGAGTAGTGAAATGCCCTTGTTTGAAATGCCTTCTTCTTCCGGCATTTTCCTTCAGGGGTCTTCCATCTAACCCTATCTGCTGCATCTTCTTCGGTCACACCAACTATCTTCATGTCTTCCTTCACAGTATCGATGAACTTCCTCTTTGGTCTTCCTCCTGGCCACTTTCCTAGCGGTTCCAAATCCAGTATCCTTCTGCTGATGTACTCTCTCTCTCCTCTGCACATGTCCAAACCATCTCCGTCTGGCCTCTCTGACTTTATCTCCAAAACCTCTAACATGTGCTGTTCCTCTGATATACTCATTTCTGATCCTGTCCATTCTGATCATTCCCAGAGAGATCCTCGGCATCTTGTTTGAAATACCCTAATGTTTCAAAACTAACAAATCATATTTGAGACATGGCTGTGATACTTACTCATTAAAAACTATTTATTTTGTCATGTTGTGTGTTGCTTCTGTTTTATACAGTATGTCGAAAACGATCACTGATAAATTTGGTTTCATAAAGCATCAAATTTACGTAAATTATTTCCCTATCTACGCAATTTTGAAGCTTTAAGCAAAATAAAATCTCCTACGTTTTTGTAAGATGTTTTTTTTTTTTTTAATATTCTTTACATCTACTATGTATGTCAAGAAAAGTTTTTGAGGAGGTTAATAATGAAAAAAAAGTTTCTGTGGAAATAACTGCTCCTGCCATTTTTTATGGTTATACAGCAGCAACGTTTATTTCAACACCAGGCAAGACCTCGGGGACGTGAGAGAGGTCTATGGCTGCGATACGTTTCATTAAGAATAACAACAATGCATGATTTCACATCAATTTCCATAACGACCTGAAAAGCTCTGGAGTCGACATTGCTTGTCCCAGAAAAGCCTGAATGTTGAGTAAAGCTATCAATGGTGGTGTCTCAACAGATGAAGCAGAAAGAATGCTCTGTCTTCAGGAATCTGTGACCCTGCAGCTAATTAGGAATATTGGGATAAAAAAATATCTATTCTGCTGTAGTAAAACATTTAAAGCTTCCTTTACTTTGTCTGGCTCTTAATACCCGAACTCTACATTCAGTTGGACCTCCAATAGTTTGGCCAAACTCTGTGTACACATTTTTGTACTTTTCATAGATCATCCTGTGGGCATGTTTGTGGAAATTAATTTCTTTTTAGACTTTATTACAGTAAAATGAACTGCACAGTGGTTAGCACAGTGGCCTCACAGCAAGAAGGCTGAGGTTCAAGTCGCAGGTGGCACAAGGGTTGAAACGCTGGCCTTTCTGTGTGGAGTTTTCATGTTCTTTCCTTGTAGGTGTGGGTTTTCTTTGGGTTGTTTGGTTTCCTCCCACCCTAAAAAACATGCATGTTAGGTTGATTGGCCTCTAAAAATTTACCCCTAGGAATGAGTGTGTGTGTGGATGGTTGTCTGCGTCTGGCCCCGCAATAAAATGGTGACCTATTCAGGGTGTATTCTGCCTCTCACATAAAATCAGCTGGGATATGATTTTGCAACCCCCAAAAACAAAACATGCAGTGTAACAAATGTAACAGAGTCAGAAGGGTCACTATGACAGCAAAGATGACTGAGCAATAGCTGCCAATTTTTCAATAGGAAGTCTATGGGTGCTGAAACTTGGGCCCGACATGACTTGCTATTTGACTTGCAGTGGGATAAGACTTGCTATATCCAGTTTTTTACAAATGGTCCTTGTTTTGACGCCACTTTTTACTGGCATGTGGGGTTTGAGATGTCAAGAAAGAGGTTTGAAGCACCAGCATGCCATTTCTATTAAAGCACAATCAGAATGACACCTTAAACTATGCTTACTGCACAAATTTGGTCATTGTTTACTGGCCAGTATTTGGAAATTTATTCCAAGTACTTTAGTAATCTTGATTGTAGAGTTTTGGACTGCACATTAAACCATATGTGAGCTGTTTATTAGGGTGATTAACCAAAACTCCTTGCAGCTTTCTGCAAGAAAAAAAAAATCTGAAACAAACAAATGTTGCATAAATTATTGTGATTGTTGTTTTCAGAGTCCAGTAAATGTAAACATGGTTCCTAATTTCCTGGGATGTCCAGTTTGTTTGCTATGTTGGCTTTTTGCAGTGTGGGGACCTGGACATGACAAGGTATCCCGGATGGTTGTGTTTATAGATAATCTGAGGAATATGTATACACCAACAGAAAACTGGAGGCAATTGTCTGGTTTTAATTAGATTCAATGATTAGTGTTATAATCATCTTTTTTTTTGCAAACAGCATAAAACTAGTTTAAAGTGAGAGGACCACAGCAGGAAATTTGATGGGAGTTTTTGTCCAGTTGAAGAAACTTACAGGTTAAATGTTCAAGAAGGTATGACAAAAATGATGAGCATGATTACACTTTGTGCTCAGGTTGTGTTTTACAAATCTGTTCTGCCATGTAAGTGATGTCTGAGCGGAGGGAGGATGTGTTCACTCGGAGGATAAAGGTTGATAATCATGTTCCAGCAGAGAAACGTCTTTGATGTTTCTCTGAGGATCTACGCATCCCCCTTCTGCAGCTGTGCACTGGTCGTCCAGCTGCTGTGACAGAGATGCACTGAACTGCACACACAGACACACACATAGAAACACTCATACAAATACAGACAGATAGCGCCCACACACATAAACATTCACATGGATACGCATACACAGAAACATAAAGCACCCCCCCCACACACACACACACGTAGACACAGACACTCAACATGTGTGTGTTATGTCAGAAACAAATTACACAAAAGCACACATATGCTCACAGACAAAAAAATACAAACACAAAAACACACATACCGACACTTGCAGATGCATACTACATGCATACACACATTCAGACACAAAAACATGGAGACATGCACACACACAAATACAAATACAGAAATAACACAAAAAGACAAACACACACACACAAAAAAAACATATATACATGCACACACATATGTGCATTTACACACAAAAAAAATACACACACAGATTCAGACACAAATCTACAATCCAACACACAAATACAAACAAAAACACACACACATGCGTTCACTCACCGACACTTATACACAAACAATACACACATGCACCCTCAGACACACATTCACACATACAGTATACACAAGCACAGACCCACGCTCACACAAACTGATTTACACACAAAAAAAAACACGTTTACATACATACAAAAATGCATGTACACACACACAAAAATGCATGTACACACACAAAAAATACACATACAAATTTGGGGATCTGCAACTGATCCTGACTAGAATGTGTTAAATGGTAGGGTACACCCTGTACAGGTCACTAGTCTTATAAAAGAAAGAGATAAAATGATAAACGAGATATGTATGAGACACTTCCTGGAAAGTATTAAACTGCAAAATTTACATGTAAGATACTGTATAAGCAGGCTTAAGCTCCACTGAGCGGTGTTATTATAACAGAGTCATCTCCCTGCACTACACGTACCCCATGTAGACATAACAACCAAGATTAAAGCAGGCAGCTGAGATGTTGTAAAGTTGTAGAGCATGGCACAGGCTGGGAAAACATTGCTTTATCTCACAGTTACAGAAATGTTATAAATACAGTATATGGATATACAGCATGTACTGCAAAGCTTACCTGCTAAAGGAATAACTTGTGAGGGTTTAGATGAAGAAAGAAGAGTGAACTCTGTTTC
Organism: Neostethus bicornis; assembly: GCA_902685375.1. Classification (NCBI taxonomy): domain Eukaryota; kingdom Metazoa; phylum Chordata; class Actinopteri; order Atheriniformes; family Phallostethidae; genus Neostethus; species Neostethus bicornis. Next base: position 36,105,477 of record LR738541.1, read on the forward strand.
AAATGGGCCTATTAGAGTACGTTCATTCTCTCATTTTTGCCTTCCCCCTTTCCTTACTTCCTTCTTTCTCTCTGGTGCCCGAGGCCGTTGTGTTCATTAACTCTGGATGTAATTATTTTTGTTTTAGTCTCATATTGCTGACATTTCAACTCAGGGGCTCCTCAATCAGGATTAACCCAAACCGCAAGAAATCACACTTTGCAGCCTTTTCTTACAGCAGCGCTTGTTGCCTCCAATTTCAGTCAAATTAAAGGTTTATTTTATTTAGGCGTTTTTTTTTCCTTCTTCACGCAGACCCTGCACCATTTGAAAACAAACCAGACGGCTTGCCTTTGATTTGCCCGACTCTAGCGACTTTCCTAGTATTCCCCACACTTTTTTCCCTCTGGTGGGCACAAAGCAGACCTCTGTATGGGAACTGGTGCTAAAGATCAGGCTAACACAGGTGGTAGTGGTATAGCTGAAGGTTCTCATGTATTAGATTACCACACAACAAAGTTATCAGCTTTTTTTTTTTTACCAATACTTATTATAAAGCTCTGAATTTACACCAAGTACACATTTGTACATTTTAAAATGTTATTAGAAAACTATTTTTATGTTTTCATAGGGCTGATTATGTACCTGGCCTACGTTTTTTGGGTGTGATTTATGATATCAGTTTGCTCTTATTTGGTTAAAAGCAATTTTTTAATACTTTCTAATTGTTTACTGTCTTCCATCACTTGGGGTCCTTATGGTCCACAGGAAGCCTCAACTCATCTTTATCCCCAAAGGGCACTTAGTCTTAACACAGTAGTAATAAACTATCATCACTCTGAGTCAAGTATGAGGCTGTATTTGTCAGCCTGTTACTACAAATCTGTGTGAGTAGCCACAGTAGTCGTAGACCAAGCAGTAGTTGTAAAATCTCATCACCTTGAGTGGTCCTTCGGGGGTCTTGGACTCCTCTCACTGTGTGTGGTTTGACCTCCCTTGGCCTTCCAGCCCCCACATGCCTATTAGATAAACAGGCAGTAAACACAGGCAGCCGTAGCATTACTCTCTTTCCTTTGCAGCATATACAAGCACGGGAGATGAAAGGCCTTGTTCCCGACACTAATAGCCAGTAGACATTAGCTCCTATCAGACTCCTCCGGCTGCTAATTAAAATTTGAGCCACTGTGTTTATAGACTTTTTTAATAAACGTCAAATTTCCATCTTTGGTTACTTGTCCAAAGTCTTGGTTTAACAAACCAAAAATGATCATTTGCCTTGACAGGAAAATTTTAATGTACATATATAAATATATATCTTAAATATAACATTTCAATTTTGCAATAGGGACTACATAAAGTTTTTTTTTAAGTAAGCTATGCGATGAGATATAGTTTTAGGTTACATTACCAACTTTTATGACTTCCCTAGATTCTCCTCTCTCATCACAATCAAATACATCAGCTCCCATGTTTTCATCGGCATCCAAACATCTGAAAGGTCACAAGATGGATCATCACTAGGCTGTGTTTATGTCTATAAGAGACATAAACACACCCGACATGGACATTTCGCCAGTGTCTGTTGTTTGAGAAACAACAGGAAAAGACCGTATTGCAATACGGACATCTGTTGTATCTGATACGGCAGATTTAACCACTCGCATTTCCATCCAAAACACCCACCCATCTCTCCTTTCTGCTTTGTCCAAACCCCACAATTTTCTCTTTATTTTACTCCCGTGCTTCTAAGTAAGTAAGCTAGACTAGTAGATCATGTTTATCATGACTCATCACTGCTTTTATGTTGTGTTTGTTAATCCAAGCCAGCTGATAGAAGGTTGGACAGCTTATGTTCCAGGTGGTACGAGAAGTGTTATTATTATTTTTTGTGTGTAGACAAGGTGGCGTGTGTGTGGCACCTGTCTGAACTCCTGATGAGAATAAAGTCTGATTTTAATGTTTGTGGGAACAAGAATGACACAACAAGAAACACATTGGGCCTTTACTTTGCTATCATTAAGTGGCCTAGGAAGCATGGCTTCATTCAACGGTAGCTAATGACAGGCCAACGAAGTTCTTAGAAGGTCGAAGACACACATGTCTCCACCGCCCCCGCTCCAATGAAATCAAAAAACAAGAAACAACATGGAAACAAAGCTAAAGACTTTATTAATGTCTTGCAATATTTTCATAGCCTTGTGGTTGGTTGGATAGAGAAATTGCAGCCGATTTCACTATTCCAGAGCATGTACACCCCCTATCTCCCAGTATCCCCTCGTCCTGCATAGCAGCTAAAATATCTCATCCTGAAACCATTAGACCAAATTGCTAAATGGTTCAAATGTGCAACCACTTAAGGCTATGTCTTTAAGAGGAGCAATCTTCAATCTGCTGTGGCAAGCAAGAGGAGGATGAGTTGGATAGTGGGAACCGATGGGGAAAAAAAAGACCCCTGGAGTCTGTAATAAAGAAAAGAACAAGGGTGAAGGACAATAGGTTGAGACACATGTAGCATGATACAAACTCACAACATTCCTCTGATCATCTCCTTGTCAGATGCAATGTTTATTGTCAGGCTTTTGATTTGGTGTTCAAAAGACCACTTGGGTAAACATCATTTACTGCAAGTTTCACACCGAGATATTCAGAATTTCTATGTCTGAATTAGTTCATACTTCAATAACTATTTATTGTATATAAACCATCTGATTATTCAAAAATAAAGAAAATAAGGTAATAACTGCTTCTTTTCAGTTAAATAACTCATCATAAATACTTTTTTTCAATAAACAAACTAGCAGGGAACAATTCTTCTTCTACTGTAACTGCAGACACTTAAAAACAAAAAAGAACAACCTCGTAAACTTTCATCATTTGGAAAAAATAATCTTTTTACTCTTCTTCTTCTTTCGGCATTTCCCTTCAGGGGTCACCACAGCAAGTCAGTTTCTTCCATCTAACCCTGTCTGCTGCATCCTCTTCGTCACGCCAACTATCTTCATGTCTTACTTCACTGCTTTGGTCTTCCTCTGGTTCCCTTTCCTGGTTGATCCAAATCCAGCATCCTTCTTCCGATGTACTCTCTCTCTCTCTCTCTCTCTCCTCTGCACATGTCCAAACCATCTCAGTCTGGTCTCTCTGACTTTATCTCCAAAACTTCTAACATGTGCTGTTCCCCTGGTATAGTCATTTTAATCGTGTCCATTCTGGTCACTCCCAGAGAGATCCTCAGCATCTTCATCTCTGCTACCTCCATCTCTGCTTCCTGTCTTTTTCTCAGTGCTACTGTTTCTAGACCAATCAGCATGGCCAGTCTCACCACGGTTTTGTACACTTTCCCTTTCATTTTAGCTGAAACTCTTCTATCACACATCACACCAGATACTTTTCTCCACCCGTTCGAGCCTGCCTGCACACGCTTCTTCACCTCTTTTCCACACTCTCCAATCTTTTTACTCTGCAAAAGTTAATTATTTGTAGACTAAATCTATCAACCTCTCTCCTCAGTGACCCTTAAATCCACGCTGTCTATTCCTTTCATAACTTTAGATCAGATGTGAACAGTCGTTCCTTGCTACTGATTATTGTTTTCAGGTCTTTTTAAAAAAGTCTGTTCCGTTCTGTCGTCTTCTGCTTATCTGGAGTGGGGTTGTAGAGGATAAACCCAGGCTTCTCTCCCCCCAGCTGCATCCTTTGGCTCACCCAGGAGGATCCCGAGGTGTTCCCCGGCCAGCTGTGAGACTTAGTTTCTCCAGCAGGTCTGGGATCTGCCTCTTGGTCTCCTCCTGATGGGACATGCCCGAAAAATCTTACCAGCAAGGCATTCGGGAGGCATCCTACCCAGATGCCCGTACCACCCAATCTTATGGACTTTTTGAAAAGTCCATCGTTAAACTGCCTTGACTAAAAATTCACTACCAAATCTATTTATTCTTCTTCTATAATTGCTTTTACACTAACAAAATGATGTTTGAATCAGCCCAGCTTGCTGTAAATGTGTTTTGGTAGTGTTAGTCTGTACACTCTCGTACGCTCAGGGAAACTTTCAAGCATTCACTGCTCAAAATCCACTTAATTGAATTTAGAAAAAATAGTATATTCATAGCCAAAATATAATCACTATGTGATTCAGTTATTATTGAGCCTGCAGAGAAGACTTTTAATAACTCTTTTGATGGCTCACCACTTGTAAACACAATGAGTTTTTAAAGGCCAAACATTAAATGTGTTGGACAGCTGCACAACATCCCTCATAGATTCACCTTAGTAGAATTTTAAAAATCTATACTCGCTTCATCTTAAAAATGTTCCTAAACAGAGATGGCAAACCAGTGAGAGGCCAAGCGCCAGATGTTTGTAATAGCCCATCCTCACTATACAGATGACAACTTATGAACATCACTCTCAAACACACAAACTGCTGCTCAGACAATTTAACTATAATGTCACACAACAACATGACAACAAAATCTGACTCCAACAGTATTGGAACCACAGAGCAGTCATTTTCAACAACAAGCATCTGTTCAACCAAGTCCCAAAATATTATAAATTACAAAAAGCGTTCTCTTTTTTTTGTGTTGAAATTAGATCATTTTACTTTGGAGTTTGCTTTTTTATTCTAGGTTGAATGGTGTAAAAGTTTTTTTATGTAATATAGCAGCGCAAAACATAAAACGTTAGATATGTAAGTATCACATCGACTATCATAGCGCTTGCAGGTAGATTCAGAACGCGGCGGTCCTAGTGTGAAAGCGTACTACAGACGTCACATCTGCTCACATAGAGCAGTGACATTTTAAAAGTATAAAAGTACCCGCCTACCAGGGAGCTAACAAACGAGAGTCAAAGCGAGAGTCAAATGGTTTCCATGGAGAGAAAGAAGCCCCTTGATGCATCAGACTAGATGTTTACAAAACAATGTGACCCCAGGTAAATCAATGGACATTTAAAGAGAACAATTAATCAGATAGTTTCACCACCTGAACTAGTGCTTCACAAAATCTATGACAAAGATTAATACAAATAGACTTTTTAATTTTACATCATTTCACTTAAAAATATTCTGAACTCAACATAGAAAAAAAAGTGCCATTGATGACTTTTTGTTGTCAAAAATCTCATCAAAATGTAAACAATCCATAAAGTTAAACTGAAATTATTCATTCTTCAGACAAATTGTCAAGTAGACATTTTCCGAACAGCTGACTGCTGATCTTTGAAAAGGTAGAAAATTCCAAGATTTGTAGCACATAATTATACAACTGTTTGAATCTTGTGAGCACTTTCCCAGTTTTCTGGGTGACCACAAATCTTTGCCAGAAGCCTTACATCATCTGCTGAGCTGACGTAGCACTCAGATGAATTGTCAAGCCGACATATTCTGGAGACATAATTTAATCCAGGAAAGGTGATGGGTTGTAGAGTAATCTGAAGAAGATAACTGGAGATTCTGTACTGTGTTAGAGGTTGGTGGATTGGATGGCTAGGCAAATGTACTAATGCAGAGGTAGATAACCAGGGGGGGATCCAGGGGCTGATCTACCTTTTGGTTCACGCAAAAAAAAAGAAGAAAGGAAAGGGGACTAGTCAAGCTATCCTCTTGCAGGTCCAGCAAATGGGCCACCAAAATGCAGGAAAATGAGTCTTATTTTTCAAAATGTTCTGGGGGGGTTAATGCTCCTAGGCCCCCCATACTGGCTTAGTCAATGACCTCAGGGCCCCCTTTTAGAAAATCCTGGATCCGCCCCTGATAACCCGATCAACAATTCTAATAACTTTTTACAATATTTTAGTATAATTTAGTAGGTTTTCATTAAAGCTAAAGTAACAAGAAAATATTTTAATTTTTTTATTCCAGTAAAAACTACAAGAAAAACAGTTGTTACTAAAGAAACTGTAATCTAAACATTGTGGCTTAGCATTATTTTTTTGTGTGGTTTTACTGAGCAAATAGGCTCGTATTACAATGAATGCAGTCATCTTAATATTGATGGGTGACTATTGTCTTGTGGTGGAGATGTAAGGCCGAGATGCACAGCCAGCTTTAATCAGATCACTGAGAAGAGAAGGGGTTAGTGAAGAGGGGCAGGCAGGCACTGCCAATGCAGGCATGAATCCTGTGAAAGCATGATGGGATCAGTTTTTGTGTACAGTTGCCAGACATGGAAGACACACACTACACCTTTACAACCATTTATTCTTGACATGACGCCACATTGAAGAGCACCAGAGTTTATAAATAACAAGGGGGAAGAAAAGACACAGGTGTGAATACTTGGGAGAGGCTATTTAAATCATGCATGAGGAATTGGGGTGAAACATAGTAAGGAGAAAAGAGAAAATACTGTACCAAAAGGTGGAGGATCATGACAGACATTTATAATAGATATTGATATTTGATAATGCCTTTGTCTCTGGAACTATAATGTTTTGTAAGTATGATGTCATGAAGTTGGAAAAATCAGTGAAATATCTTTGCCCATCTGGATGAGCCTCTAAAACAACAATCTCGGGGGTCATTGGCAAAACGCAAAAGTCCTCTGTTTATACTTTTCTCTCCTGTAACCTTTTGAACGGCATATTTATATAGCTCATAAAAAACAAGGAGGTTTTTTTTTAAACTTAAAAAGATCAATCCCCTCAACGCTATTTTATATAATCATAATTTATTCTTCAGTTAAGTCTCATGAATTGTCAAATTTATTGCATTTAAATGTTGAAAAATGATTATACAATAGATATATTGTAGTGCATAAAGTGAAAATACCGAGCATTTTCAAATCAACTTGTCATTTTTTAAGTTTTCCCATAAGAGAGGAAATCTTGGCTTTGAAACTAACACGCGAGAGTAGCCAATACAGTCATTAAGAATACTGTTTACCTACTACACTCACAAAACAACTCTGCCTGTCTTGGCTATTGTCCATCAATACCATTGTATTTTCTTTTTATTACAGCGAAGAGGGCCATTATTTCTGTCATTTACTGACTTTGGCTGCTCCTGATTGGATGTTCGCCAAAACAAGCTACAGTTGTTTATGAGAACTGCGGCCCTCATTGGCCAAAATGCTGAAACACAGGAGTTTAAGCAATGTTACTGGTCTAAAAAAAATTTCTTTGAATAAACGAACATGTACCTGGAAACATCCATGCAACCATTCTACACGAGGCATTCCCATGCATGTTTTAGTTTCAAGGACTTGACCCAATCCAGATGAATTGAACTGCTTGTCGACTTCTTAGCAGGTTCACTAATGGGCCATTCATTTCAGGCAGATGTGGTAAAGCACAGAAACACCTAAAACACGTGGCTTAGGATCCCAGTGGACCGGGATTGAGATAAATGGTCGTAGAATAAGCTTATCAATCACAGTTTACTCTAGAGAGCTACACACTACTGTTCCAGAGAAATGCTTGACAAGATAAATAATAGTGCTCAGGGATAAAAGCAAAAAGAAATTTAAGGGTTAAATCAAATATATTTTCATAAAACTCAATCTAAATGTAATGTTATATAGAACACAATTTATGATCCCAATCAGTCTGATTGATTGTTTTCATATTGCAAATAAAAAAAAAAGAGAAACGCAAGACAGTATTTCTTTCCTATTATCTGTCAACCTAAATAAAAGTAGCCATGTTTATCACACCGAAGCTTACAAATCAACAGATTTCTCCACTTTGATGCTTCAAATTTTCTATCTCAGATTTTTTTTATTTTCTGATTTGTGGTTATCAGATGTTTTCTCTCCAATATATTGTTGACATCTAATAGTATTTCCTCAGTAAAATTGTCCATTAAATTGCAGTGTAGCATTTTGAAAGTGTTAGGATATTGATTCCCATTGGCTGGAGTTTAATTTAAATAGAATACTTGGAGGCCACTGCAAATGGAGGTAGACATGAGCTTACTTTACTCCCCCTCCTCATGACAAACTGAGAGAACTCAGCTTGAACCGGAGAGGAAGCCCATGCAGCCAGCTGAATGATAGCAGCGATAAGGCGTTTTCAAGGTAACTATGCACAACTTCGGCTCTGTGTGGGAAAGCAGCAGCAGAAGCAGAAGTCTGTTTATTTTAATGAGCTCAGAAGTGTCTTTCCAGTTCCCTTTACGTTACACTGGGGCTCATTTAGAGTTCACACAGCGCACCACATGTTCATGATGGATTTGGTAATGATACATTAATGCAATCAGGACCAAGTCTGTTTTCTCTCTCATTAAGAAGACTAGCTATCTTGCTGACAAAAAGCTGGGTCACATACGGTGGTGACTTAAAGCACTTTCTATCAATGTGGTTTGAAGAATCTCTGTGAGCCTGGAGTGTCTTGGCTTAACATCTAGACCACTGCAAGTAAGCGGGGGACTCAGGGAGCAAATGTGCAGTGTCTGGTTGACTTTTCAACACCAAAAGAGTTGATGTGGATTTATGAAGGCAAGGAATAAACCCGAAGTGGTTTATGTATGGTCACAGGGCCTCTTATCAGCATCTGGAGCCTGACAGAGTTGTACTTCTACAGCTTTAATTCCCATTCTGCCCCCTCCCACTGGCTTACAGCAGACTCTGTGTACATGTTGTACATCTAACAATCGTCCAGTGCTCCATGTGGGTTTGGACCGTGATCTAGGATTGTCTTAATACTGATGTCTGTGTAGATTCTCAGTCATCCAGGCCATGCTGAAAAAGAAAATAAAGTTAAAAAATAATCTGGACAAAGTTTCTGTTTAGAAGATGAATGACCTCTTATCTGAGTGGCTTCTTCAGTTCTGTCCAACTGGTACCAAGCTGGCAGTACATATCCTACTTGCATCAGTTTTAGGTTTTTTTTTTATGTCCAAAAATAGCTCCAATCGACTGTGTCATCTCCCCAATTCATTTGGCTTTGTCGCGTGTCAAAGGATCCTCCTTTGCTATACCAGGCTTATAGTCACACACAGTGTGAGTTTGGGTTTTCTAAACAGAACTGTAGATGGATGAAAGGTTGTATCTGAGTCTAAAATCTCTGTTAAGTGAAGGGTTTCTATCTTTACAAAGATGGCTTCCTTGGCTCCTCTCTCCAACCGGCAATGTTCCCTGGAGAGAATTTGGACTTCACTGTCCTCAAAAGAATGCCCCTTTTCTTTGAGGTGGAGTTGAACGGTTGACTCTGGTCCACTGGAGTTGTGCGTGCTGGAGGATGCGTGCACAACCCAACATAAATCTAGTTTGAGCCTTCAAATACAACTTAAAAGTAGCCATGTTTGTCACACCGGTGTGATAAATTTGGTGGGTTTTTTTTTTTGTTTTTTTTCTCTTTTCATCCTTCACCGGGGAAATTTGTGTGCTGCACTACAACACCGCAGCAGGCTGTCACGACGGCAGCAATGGTGGGAGAAACGCGGCGTCAGGTGTCTTTTCCAAGGACCCTAGACGTGCACTTAGTGGGAATTGAAACCTCAAACTTCCGGTTAACTTCCGGTCTGCGGGGGAACGCTCTACCACTGAGCCACCGTCTCCCCTTTGCAGTCTTGTTCTCTCAGCAGGGGGCTAAATGAGGCAATAAGAGATTGACAAATACACACAGTTTAAGAATTAAAAGCCTGGCAGTTTGGGATTACCAATGTATCCTGTGCTGTCCAAAACTCCTATGGTGAGCAATTTAGCGGAAGAAACTTGCTTTCGGAAACAGGTTGATACTTCTCCAAACCGTTGTCATAGTTGGTTAAAATACAAGCAAGCTTTAGTCAGATCTAAACGGGAATGACAACGTTATGTTTCTTTAATTCAGTTATTCTTTATACCAAGAGACTTACATGTAAACCCACATTGGGACGAAATAGTTTGACCAAACGAGCAACATAAGCTGAGGAAATATGCGTTTTAATCCATAAAGTCTAATTCTCAAAGTTTTCATATCTGTCTGTAAATATTTTTATACAGGTTTTACTACCAAACACACATACATATTCACACCAAGGGACTTGTTAGATTAAACACTTTGGGAGGTATTTAACTCAACACCAGCGCCGTGAAGTTAACCATCCCAGAAGGATACTCTTACAACACCACTCAGCATAGTCAGTGTTTTTGTTTGGGCTCAAACTGATCTCGTGAAAACTTTCTCAGCTCTAAAGATAAGAACTTTTAGTCTGTAGCCCAAAGGGCTGGAAAAGTTGGAGTATGGTCCTGGCAGCTACTCGTAATGAATAAGAGTTCATGTACACATGTTGACATGTTTACTTTTTAAACTCCACTCATAATTCTGAATGCTACAAATCCACTTCTCTAAAACTTCAATCTCCTTTGGAGTGTTTGGGATAACTTACACTCTCAGAACTTTGTGTGTTAGGAGATATCCAATAGGGTTTTAAATCTTTTCAGGTCCTTAAATTCATCAAAACTGGTCAAAACACTTTGCTGAAGCTTTGATTTTTTTTTCACCAGATAACATTATGCATACACACTTTAAACCTTAAGTGTTTACATTCCTTTCTAAGCTCTTGGCTCTGTGCATGAGTATAGTTTTTTTTAATCGTAGTTACTCATATTTGTCACGTTCTTATTTTGTATGTCAGTCTGAAAATACAGTCTGATGCTTTTGTATTTGTTTGCTCTATTTCTGTGGCCTCTTTTATTCGTTTGATATCGTCTCAAACTGCGTTTTAGTGCTTTAAAGCACCGTCCTCATTTCTTTCTTTCTCTCTGCCATGTTAGTTTCCTCTTGCACTGATTCACTTTCCAGCGTTCTTCCTTCCCATTAGTGTTACTGTACCCACAGCTATAGTCAACCTTTATGAGGTGGGTCCAGTCTGTCAGCTCCAAGCTACTGCTGTTGGATCTCGCTGAAAGACACACACTCACACACTTAGACTTATATATTCTGTTAAAACCACACACATTCGCTGTGTGTACCAGCTTCCTGTACTGAGACTTGAATAGGCCCAGAATGAGCGCAGGCTTTCCGTAGACTGGGCTCTGTTTCCAGTCAAACTTGCCTGTGTCCTTCCTGCGGCGGCATTGCCCTGGGCCGCTGGGTCGTAGCTCAGCAGGAGGATGGTGATGTTGAGGACTTATACAGGGAGGAGGAATTGGTAGCCAGAAAGTGTGTGACGTCAGTGTTAATCATGTTAAACAGAGCCAAACAGAAACACTGTCTTTATAAACATGCATTACACACAAAATATAAATCCCAACCTTCCACCATGTTCCCAGCATCCACCCACCCACAGCTGAGTCCCTTTTTTATGGTGTCAGCAGCTCCAGTTCTCTCTCATGCACACATACGTACGTACATTGACACACATCAGTAGAACACCTGTCGAGCTACATAGCTCGCTCCAGGACACCTTCAAGTCATGAGCTCATCGGAAAAGCAATTAAAGGCGGTGTAGGCCCCGTACACTGGCGTAATGTTTTGTTTAGCTACTTGGCTTAGAAATTAACCAAACCTGTCAGAAGTCATCTGGCTGACACGGGTTGGGATATATTTATTTATTTTCGGTTGGAGAAGCTTGATGCAGGGTCTCTGCGCTGCTTCACGTCCAACAATGAAACAATTCTGAGGGGGTGATTAGCTGGCTTGGACATGCGTTCTCCCCCTTTTCTCTACCTGGGAGGTGGTTGGAAAACACCTCGCCACTCTCTCTGCCTGTGTCTTTTACTCTAATGTTTGGGTCACAACCTCGTAGTTGAGAGGTCATGCTCCTAGCAACCCTAATCAGGGCTTTGGTCTCCAGTGGAAGACTTGGTTTTGAACTTGCGTTGACCTAAACACTCCCCATTTCTCGGATTTCATGATTGCACTGACAGAACAAAAGCAGATTTAGTATTAAGAGATGTCAGTGTTAGAGGTAAAACTGTGAGATAACATAAAGAATCCTGGCTGATAGATTACAAGCATTTGACCCAGAGAAGAGGACTCCGACAATAAAAATGGGACAAAATGGTTTGAAGTTTTTTTTTCGGTCTGGCCCGATGTAGCCTGAGGCCATGGGCAGCCTGATGTCAGACAGTCATAAAACAACACCAGCAGCCCCAAACTCTCTTTTAACTCTACTGGTCTTTCGCCACTGAAAGGGAGGAAAAAAGGAAAAAGAAAACACCTTTGACATTAATAGGTCCACTGTGGGTTAGTCAACATAAGTGTGTATTCGCAGTGCGTTCTCGCTACGTTCTAGTCTAGACCACTGAGTAGGTTCTGCTATTTTCTTCAGGAATCATTTAGGAAGTAAAAAAACACCTTTGTTATTATTGTCATCACTTTTAGTAATTACCCAGATGCCACCCTGTTAGAGCAGAAGAAAAACAACAACCAGCCCGCTGTCGAGGTCGCCCCGCGAGTATGCCAGGCTCTTTTATGGTGCTACACGCTTCAAAGGACGTGTCACTCTTAGACACTCATTTCAACACAATGATGAAACAAGAACAGAGTGTGAATGGTAAAACCTTGGCCTTCAAAGCCTCAGAAGCCAGGTCAACACATATTTTATTTCTTTGTCACTGTCAAACGAGCTGGGTTGGGGGAGAAACACTGTTTGCTTTGCTAATCTTGGAGAGAGATCTTTCTGAGTGGAGTTGTGATCTATCAGCGTTCTAAATTCTGTCATTAACGGCGAACCAATAGTAAACACAGATGTAGAGACCAGCTGCTGACTGAACTTTGAAAACAAAAAATGAAGTCCCAGTCTTTTAACCTACCAGCTCCAAAACAACCAACTAGAAGACAATATCTATTTAGTTAATATAACATAACGTTTCACACACTGCCCGGGATCCACATAGTTAAGGGTTATAATTATCCCATAATGTAATTATCTTTTCTTTAATCGTCCTGCCTGGCACTATGCCATGCAGAATGGTGGTCTGTGCTTCAAGGACAGTCCTTTTTCCAGATGTTTTCCATTGATACTTTGTAAGAATTGTTTTCACTTTATTAAAACATTTTAAAATATGTAAGACTGCATTGTAACACAGTGGTTAGTGCTGTGGCCTCACAGTTACAAGATTGCCAGTAGTAGCAGGAAGTCTCAGTGTCATGATAGTGGTGGGGGTGGCGAAGTATGACCCAGAGGCAAAGGCAGTTTTAACCAGTTTATTGCAGAAGTGCAGCACCAGACATGGAGCTGGCAGGATGAGTGACCAGAGGTAGAACTCAGCAGGACGAGAAACCAGAGATATGAGCTCAACGGGGGGAGAAACCAGAGGTATGAGCTCAGCAGGACGAGGAACTAGAGGTATGAGCTCAGCAGGACAAGGAACTAGAGGTATGAGCTCAGCAGGATGAGGAACTAGAGGTATGAGCTCAGCAGGACGAGGAACTAGAGGTATGAGCTCAGCAGGACAAGGGACCAGAGGTATGAGCTCAGGAGGACGACGGACCAGAATAGCAGGGTGCTCCAGGAGCAGAGCGACCAGACATGGAGGGAAACCACCAATGGCTGCATGACAGCAGCACTGCAGACCAGTGGAGCATGATGCAGCAGGGGAATGAGGGACACCAGGGTTTAAATAATCTGGATTAGGGCAGCGGACAGGATTAGGAGGAAGGAAAGGTTTCGAATGAGAGGAGGGTCATGACACTCAGCATCTATAGACTTATTTTGAAATAACGACAATCATTGCTGTGGCGACCCCTAAAGGGAAAAGCCGAAAGAAGAAGAAGATTGCACAGTCACCATCATTGTTTCGCAAACCATTTGGGCTGTGTAAGTTTTATGAAAACACATAACTGTATATATTAGATTTTCTTGTTAACTTTTTGTCCCATAGAACAAGTTATTCAATTCAATACCTGGCCAATTATGCAGGTATTGTCCAATCATTGTAACAATATTTTACTGCATAAGGTGAAGTTTGACATAGTAGATTGATAGATTTTATGACAGCAGGAAGCCAGAACGTGAGTCAGACGGATTGGCCGCAGTTAAAGTCTCCAATGGCAGGGGCGTGTATCTTCAAAAAACTTGCTTCTGTTTGGCACGGTGGTTGCCATGTGAACGCATACTCTGACCGATGACAACATATTTACGGGTCCAAATTCAATATGCAGCAGTCCATATTTTAGAGAAAATGTCAGATGAATTGTTCTTGTTTGGAGCTAAACATTAAGTGTGACATCACACTCATTAGGCCTACACTTTCTACAGTCAGTGGCTGCAACTGAGAGTCGAACGTGGTTTGGAAAATGTATTTATGTTGGTTTTCTTTTAATAATCTTGCCAGACTTGATAGGTTTAACAGATCAAGTGGAGCAAAGAATGACAGGGAAAAGAAAGAAAAGTTAGAGAGGAAGTGTAACTAGTCGCTACAATGACAACTGCAATGCCAGTCGGTAAAAGTCGTTTAAAAAAAAAAAAAGCTATTTTAATAAATGCACAATTTTACAAGGAATGCCCGGTGGCGCTGTGGTTAACACTGTTGGCTCACAGCCAGAAGGTCAGGGATTGAGTCCCATGCGAGACAAGGCTTAGAATGCTGGCCTTACTGTGTGGAATTTGCATGTTCTCCCTATGTATGCATGGGTTTTCTCTGGGTACTCCAGTTTCCTCCCTCCAAAATATTAGGGTGATTGACCTGTAACAAACCTTCCCTAGGAATGAGTGTGTGTGTGTGACCCCACAGCAGACTGGTGACCTGTTTGGGGTGTACCCTTTCACTCATCTGAAATCAACCGGGATAGGCCTCGGCACCTCCCGCCACCTTGTTAAGTATAAGTGCTTCAGAAGACCAAACATTTTTATAATGTCCGATAGCAAAAAACTCGTTTCAGAAAATTCAACAAGTTTTTTTTTTTCAGATAAATTGACTCCATCTATTGAAGTAATTTGAATGACTGTGGAATAAACAATTGGCTCCATAGACCACAAGCTAGAATTAATTTATTTAACACAGACCTTTTGGGTCTTCCACTTTTCCTTCTTCCCTGAGCAATGATGAAACCACTTGAAGTCAAGCTGTTCAACCACAGCCAAAGCCGATTAAGCAGCCACATTGTGGTATCAAAGTTCAAGCCACAGGACTGAGGTTACAGCAGGATTTCCCGTGAGGATGACGAAAATGGGCCGTGTAGTTAAGAAAAATAAGATTGATCAAGTGATCTAAGGAGAGAAGGATAGAGAAGCGTAATGGAGAGGGGTATGTGAGGGAGAAAAAATATCAGTTTATATGAAAGAAGTTGAAGAAAAGTCCAAATTCAACAGGAATTCTGCACCAGTAGATGACAAAATCAATTTAAAAGCAGGTTTCTTGTTGGAAATTGAAGAAGGTGTTTTACATGACACAATAAAATTGATACAACAGAGTTTTATTTGGAAAATACGAAAGGTTTACTTGAATTCCTTTAATAAGCACAACTATAAAAGCAAACATGTCTGATAAAATACAGCACGTAAAAAGTTGGTGTACCAGTTTGTGCTCGTTTCATCTTCTTAACCGCTTATCCTTGATGGGTTTGCGGGAGCCTATCCCAGTTGATTTCAGGCGAGAGGCAAAGTACACCCCAAACAGGTCGACAGTCTGTTGCAGTGCCACACATACACACACAAACACTCATTCCTACGGGCAATTTTGATAGTGCCCAATCAAGCTAACATGCATGTTTTTGGAGGATGGGAGGAAACTGCCGTACCTGGAGAAAACTCGTGCATACACAAGGAGAGCATGCAAACTCCACACAGAAAGTCCTTTGTTTCAAGCCTCGTCTCATTTGGGACCTGAACCCTGCAACCTTTTTGTTGTGAGGCCACTCTGATAACCACTGCACCACCGGCCGGCCCCAATTTATATTTTGAACACAATAGTTTTTTTTCTTGCAGTATTTGCGTTTTTCTATCAGAAATTATTTGCCTTTTCTCTTTTCCCATTTTCTTTTCTTTGACAGCACTCAGCAACTTCTTACTCCAAACTCACTAGAAAATGTGCACACTTCAGAGTTCATAAGGCACAGATATGAGTTTCCTGTAAAAAACGATCCAAATTAGAGCCTTTTTATTTGCAAAGTTTACAGAGAATAATGAAAAGGGGAGGGATGCTTTCCAAGCTGCTGAGCCAGTCTAACAAAAACACATGTTGGTATATTTGTTAGTGTGAATAGTGTGAATATGCTTAGAAATGATTTAGAATTGCACTTAGTTTTTACTTTAGAGGCTCTAAAATGTTAAGGGAGCATTATGCAAATATGATTTGGAGGTTTCTACCATGTTTGAACAATAATCCCAAATCCAAAACACACCTGAAAGAGTTTTAGATTTCATTCATGTATGTTTGAGTAAATTACGAGCTTACATGTCCAGTATTTGGATACTAATTGAACGCCAGCTTGTCCTCAGCCAAGAATTTTGCTCTGCACTCCCCCTAGATTCTAACGTAAGCCGGGTGTGTTTTAGTGCACGTGCTCTGCTCATGCTTGGTCCTTTCCCGTGTGAAAAGCGAGCGTCACTTTTATGTAAATGCACCGAAATACAAAAATAAAATAAATATTTGTTCGCTTTGCTAACTTGTGTTTTAGACTGTATTTGCAGCCTCCAATGAGATTTACACTGTGTTGTGCACATACCCCGGGGCCGAACTAAGCAAGGGGTGAAATAACGGAAAAATTCACAGTGCCAGAAAATTTGTGTAAATGTGTTTCTAAGCTTTTCTTGACGAATATCAAATTTTTGAGCTAACATGAGGTATCATGTTCATCTGTATGTGCTATGAGATAAGAATTGTTAGCCCACAAAAGCACAGTACCCCTCTCTTTAAAGGAAGCAGCAGGCAATCTGGCTTTGTTAAAGGTAGAACACACACACATAGATCTACACACATGCTTTGGGGTCTGAAACAGAAGACCGGAGTCTTGTCCAAAGCTCCATTAAATGGCTGAAAGTCTTTCTAGAGCTGAAACATCCTCCTATCGTCATGCTGGGACATTCCACTGCACGCCAGAGACCCTGCACTAATCCCGCCGGCATGGGAATCATTATTGATATGATCCTAATGCATTACCTCAGGGCCTGCTTATTGTTGGTAAAGATTATTTTTAAGAGTAAACCAAAACCCATAGAAAGTCTTGAGTTTCATTGAAATTTATCAAAAGAAAATGTTATTCTTGGCTTGGTGTGATACCACTTTGAACAGCCCAATTGAAACAAACTGTGCTCCTTGCTGCACTCAGACAAGCAGCCTTAATACCCACCAGCAGGTCATTAGGACACACTAAAAACTTGCTTTGTGCTGCCATGGAAGAACCTGAGATTTTCTACATTGGCTCTACATTACTATTATCTTATTATCACATTGCTTTAAGAGGCCATATTCATTTACGTATTTCTTCTACAGGAGTCATGTTTTCCTCTTCTTATTCTTACTTCAATTTTCCATCTGTCTGAAGTCATTTATATGAATTATATTTGGATTTTAGTTGTGCTTGTCTAACTGTGTGTTTTTACTTTGCAGGTGCAGTCCTGCTGGTCAGTGTCCAGGGCATTGCTGTCAATGTGGATCCCATCTTCTGCACATGGCTACTCTATCAGCCTCACAGAGGAAGCAGTAGGAAACAACAACAGGTACTTGATCCTGTTTCACGTTCACAAACCGTATCTGTTCATTTATCTCTCTCAGCCCCACACTTCATTCATACATGTTTGTTTTATTTTATTTTGGTACTTATCTGGAATCTGACCGCAGTTGAAAAGAATTAACCTTTTTAAGTCAATCGCTAAGAATGAGCTCAACCATCTCATTGAGACAATCATTTTTCTTTCTTCAACATTTAATAAATACAATACAATCCTAACTGCTGATACCGGACAAGTTCCAACTAATGATCTGCCCGGTTTCATTATGATTCGTAAACAAGATCGCAGGATAGTAAAAGTCTTCCATCGAGCCTGGTTTGTGGAGTACATGCAATATTCCCTGCAGCTAAAAGCCCTAATCTAAATACATGTCTACTTCTTCTCCCTGTACTTACCTTTTCCCATGCGTCCCTGTCTTTCATCCAGTTTCTTACTGTTTATTTGACAGGTGGTCATAGTTGTATAGTCGTTTTATACCAAAACTTAATACAGAGTTTGATTAAAGTCACAAAATAGTTTTTTTTAATGCTTTTTGTTGTTGTGCTTCGTGCCTCTTGTAGTATGAACAACCTCTGAAAGGTTACAAACACATGTTAGGGAGCCAAAGCCAAGTGAGAGATGCACAACAGCGGCTGTTGCGTATGAGATTGTGAGATTTCATGTGTTTACAGTCATGCAGCAGTAGACGTTTGTGTGAAGCTGTTGAGCTCAGCTGCCTGTCAGGGCCACTTCCCAAGGACTGGTTAGTTTAGACAAGGCCTTCATGTGAAGGCCAGCCAAATGCATGTGAAGGACAGTGTAGAGGACGTGGACTTGTTTGCAGCAGGATTCTGGGATAGGCTGAAAAAATTAACTGGAGAAAGGAGGAAACATATTGGTGTGAGATAAAGGAAACAAAACCTTGCATAAAGCACAAAAACAAACAAAAAAAAAAATCAGTTGAGGAGAAAGTAGCAAACAGTCCTCAAAAAAAGGTGTTTTATTAGATGGAAATTACATCAAATATAAGGAATGAGCAAATGTAAGAGAAGTATGGAACAAAGAGAAGAGGACAGTGCTGAGGAGGTGAGGTCGGATTAAAAATAAACTGAAACCAGAGTGCAGGAAACAGAAGAAATCAGATAAGTAGAGAAATGGCTGGGGAAATGAGTAATGAAGAGAAATGGAGTAAAAAGAAGAAAAAAAAAAATCAGCTTTTGCCTTGGCTGTTTTCAGTGGCCCCTGCCCCCCGTTTGTTGGGTAGAAGGAGTTAGCCTGTATTATGTCATTTAAGAGGAATGAACAATGCTCATTAGGTATAGAACCTGGTTTTGACATTGAGGAATAAAACATGGCCAGGAACTTTTTGTACATAAAAAATGATTTATTTTACATTTAGCCTCAGACACATAAATAGACATAAATACATACATATTCTTTCTTAGGTACAAAAACATATAGTTTTATTGCTTATATAAATATCCAGCATATCTAAAGAAGAATAGAAATAGTTGGTTTGTTAAAAATGCTTCTTTTATCGCCTCTACATTTGTACATGTTCTGTACAGGACCAACTCTGAAAGCATTACCAACGTTGGAAAGCATTGTTCAAAACTTTTTCCATCCATTTTCTCACACACTCGCTTCCTGAGGCTATTTTATAATGAGCAATCAAACTTTTTTATGTTTCAATCCAAGCGCTATATTAAGATATCATATAAAGCTAATTATATTTATTTTTTTAGTGTTAAGGTTTTGGATTTAATCACATCACCCAGAAACATCATCAACGAAGCATCTTCAAAGGTTCGGCTAAAATAAAACTAATAAGATCAAAGCATCTTTTCTTCTAGCTGAATAGGTCAATGTCGTAGAAATTCACACGAACAAGTGACTGAAGCAAAACAAGTGACCGATTTTTCTAATGTTAATGTTATTTTGAGTTCTGAACTTTGGAGTATTGTGAGTGAACTGGTGTCCCGAAAGAAATTCTTGAATACATGCGGAAGACATGCTAAAAACACTGACTTAAGTGCTTCTCACATAAATGAGATGCGTCGGCATCGAGGAAAATTGTCCAATTTTTCTGCGTGTGAATTGCAAGAGGTGTTGTTCATATTAAAGTGACTCGTTGGCCTCATACCTGTGTTTAAATTGGGAAATAAAGTGATCTCCTTACATGTAAATCCTTACATGTGGTCGATTTAGAATGTCAAACGATGCAGGTCTTGGCTGTATGGTGACAATCAACTGTAAAGCGCTTGATAAAAGGCTCTTGCAGACTGTTAGAGGATGCATTACGAGCACATTGCTGAACCATTGGCGGCAATGGCTCAGATCCACCCACAGAAGAATTTGGATTTTTATGCATGCAGTCACTTTTTATAGGCACTTGAAATTGTCAGGAGACAATTGTGCGACAGTCGTCTGCAATTTATTGCTAGGTGATCAGAGACACATCGCCGACTAGACAATGATGTATTTGTGATCACTCAAAATTGGTCGATTAAAGGTACATTTTCTACCGAACATCTTCAGATTATTGTACGACATTTGTTCGAAAAATTTTACCACTTACCTGTTATTAAATCGATGGTCGATCGTTTCTTTAGTGCTTATCTGTAGCTAATCAGTCAACAATCACGCGGCAAATTTGTGGCCGCAAATTCAATGTAAAGCTAGCGCAAATCCTTTGGTATTTTGATGCATTTACATAAAAATAGAACCCATTTGGTGACCGATTGTGAGCAGACTTCATGCACTAAAACACTTCCTGCTTACATTAGAATGTGGGCGTGGTGATGAACAAAATTCATGGCCAAGAACTCCTTGACGTTTGATTAGTATCTGAATACTGTACAGGACAGCTTGCAATTCTGGTTGCTTGCGACATCAGTCTCGTTGTGGTAACAAATTACAATCCAAAATCTAAGAAAAGTTTTTTTTTTCTTTTTAATATACTTCATTAATCCCTCACCGGGAAATTTACGTATGTGTTGCATTTCACCGCTGTAGGCTGCCACCTATGGCGGCGCCGATGGTAGGAGAAATGAGGGGTTAGGTGTCTTCTCCAAGGACCCAAGACGTGCACTCAGTGGGATGCAAACCCATGAACTTCTGGTTGACTTCCGATTCATGGGCGAATGCTCTAATCACTGAGCCACACTGTCTCAGTGGTGTCTGAGTTTGATTTTAATCATACAGTTCTTGTTTAAAATGTAGACTTGACCCTAGTAAAGGAACACCTCTCCAGAAAGTTATTATTGACCATCAACACATAAAAATCAGAGAGGTCTGACAGCTTCTTGTGCTTTGGCTGGTCATTTCGGTCAGATTTTTTATTGAAAATAAGCAAAACTTAACTAGGATTTTCCTTGAGGTTTAATTAAAATGTGTAAAAAACTTAAGCCTTTCCATTTATAGTTGTAAAAAGTTTTCTTGTGAATTTTTCTTTCCAGGTTTCTCCACTTTTATTATTTAGAGAAACTCAACATGATTCTGGTTAACTATCTGGAATTTTTATTTACCATGTGTTGAGGCAAAGCAACCACAAAATCAATATACTTTATATTCCTGATGATCTTATTTCTTAACAGAAATGAATAGTTTTCAATTTGATTCAACTCTTATTTTCTCACCTTCATTATTAACCTTGGAAGAATTTCGCATCATATCTCACTCAGTAGCTTCATATATTAAAGTAATTTAAAGGCCAGTTTCTTTTTTATTTCAACCACAGCCCACATCTGGGTGAATGAAAGACAACTGCTGATATGTGTGTATGTTTAGGGCAGCGGTACGTGCTTGGCCTGCTTCCTCGTGCAGCTGCATCATACATAGCTATACGCTGGCCGAATCTAACAGGTTTTCATAATTCAGAGCAACCTTTCCCTGCTCTGTCTTTCAGCCATCTCACTACCAGCCAGGATTTGCATGTAGATGTGTGTTTGGCCTGCATGGGAGACTGCTGAGAAAAAACAACGAGCTGTCACTGGTTCTTGTTGATGTTGGAGACCCATGTTGTGTTCTTTTGTATTTTTCCTTCTCTGGTCCTCGTTTTTGCCTGTCTTTCTTGATTTAACTGTGTATTAAATAGGTTTTCCCTGTCTAATCCACTGGATAAAATTAGTAATAAGCTGCCTGTGAGTAATCTTCAAAGTTTTAATGATGTTTTTCTTACACACCTCATGACATGTTCTTTATTCTCAGGGATGAGACTGAAGAAAAATGTGCTTAACAAACATTACTGTGTTGATCTGAATTATCCTGCGGATGCTCAGTCATGTTCTGTCCTTGCAGAACCCTGGCCCTGCTCCTCTGGCCAAGAAGAAAGATGATGAAATGTCAGTGGGGAGCACACCGATGGCCAAACAGTCTTCCAATCAGGCGTCGGATTACGCTAGCAGCCCAGTGAAAACCAAGACAGTGACAGGTAGGTTCATCAGTCTGACTAATAGACTACAGCATGATCTCTAAAGGTTTGAATTTTATTATCTTAAAGTGAAGATGTAACATACATTGTGTCTATGGAGTGAGTGGATGACACCCATGACATTCAGCTCCATTGAAATGAAGGCAATTTGAAGGTTTTTTTTTTAAAACCTAGATTTTTTTTAAGGTACCCGTACATGGGGAAGGATGGCTCGGTGGGTAGGGCGACCGCTCCGTAACCGGAAGGTCGCAGGTTCGATCCCCCGCCCAGAGTCCATGCCGAGGTGTCCTTGAGCAAGACACCGAACCCCCAGTTGCTTCTGATGATAGTGGTCTGCGCCTTGCATGGTAGCTCCCGTCATCAGGAATGAATGTTGTGTGTGTGAATGATTGTATGGAGTGAATGAATAATGCATATCTATATAAATGTAAAGCGTCTTTGAGTGTCTAGAAAAGCGCTATATAAGTTCAATGCATTATTATTATTATTATTATTATTATTATTATTATTATGCCTCTGCCACTGGAGACCCTAACTGCAGCCAATTTGTTTGACTCAATGTTTGGCTTCTTGCTGGCCTAAAAAAAATCTGTCAATTCTTTCAAACCTCCCCACGTAGGGGGAACAGCCATTACATTGTTTAATTGGTGGTCCTTAGGTAGCAGAGTTCAAATGGTTATCGTGGCAAATTTTCAATAGAGCCACCAGGAACTTCTTATTTGGTCCAAAGTGGAGGACTCTCTGGTTCTTGTTCACGAATGAAAGAACGATGGAACGGGAGATCGAGAGGTGGTTCATTCTGCAACAATTAGGATGCTGCATTGGTCCATTGTGGTGAAGAGCGAGCAGAGCCAAAATATAAAGCTTTCAGTTTACTAGTCAATCTATGTTCTTGCCCTCATCTATCTTCATCAGTGTTTTATGGGACCCAAAAGAACAAGGTCATGACTACAAGCAGCCAAAATGAGTGGCTTTGGTCTTGCTCAGACACTTTATGAGGAGCTCTGTCATCTGGGTGGAGCTCCTAGTAAAGCCATTGCTCCTCCAACTCACAATGAGCTGGATGGTTGTGGGATCTGGTTCGGATATCGCTCAAACCTCACTAGATAGATGTTTCAGGTGTGTTCCAGCGGGTCGAGACTCAGAGATAGACCTGGAACTCGCTGGAGAGACTGTCTTACATTTGGCTAAAGAACACCTCTAAGTCCCCACAGACAAGCTTTAAGAAGTGGCTGAGTTAATGGAAGTGTGGGCTTCCCTATTTGGGATGCTGTTCCCGTGACTTTACCCCCAAGATGGTGATACGGTGTCTGCTTCCATGCACAAATTAACATCACACTGACATACACCAGTAACTTTAAAAAACTTCTTTTTAAGATTCTTTTCAGATCAAACATCACATTTATTTTCATAGAACAAATAAATAAAAAAAAACAAAGTAGTAAAAAAATTAAGACATACTTCTCAACATCTAATTTGCAACTCGGCCGCTAACATTCCAATACGTCACTTAAAATTTTTAGTTCATTATTTCTAAAATTACAAACTTGGACCAAAATTATTCCATACTATCTGTGAGAAACTGGTGAGGAACCAATGCCCATGCCTGATCAGTCCAGAAGCTTCTCATAAACACACTCCTAAACCTTGTGGACGTCCTTCCCAGAAGAGTTTAAGTTATTATAGCTGCGAAGGGTGGAGCGACGTCATGTTAAACCCTCTGGATTAGCAATAGGATGTCACTTAAGTTCATATGCGAGTCAAAGCAGGTAA
Source organism: Neostethus bicornis (assembly GCA_902685375.1). Classification (NCBI taxonomy): domain Eukaryota; kingdom Metazoa; phylum Chordata; class Actinopteri; order Atheriniformes; family Phallostethidae; genus Neostethus; species Neostethus bicornis. The sequence goes on from LR738541.1 coordinate 36,129,179, forward strand.
GCAAATACTTTTGGCTAAATAGTGTGTGAGAAGCCCCGGTTGCCATCTGCAGTGGGAAACATGGAAATGTTAAAGATTGGAATGTGTAGCAGCGTTCCCTAATGCCCAGATACTGTATGTAGAATGAAAGTATCCTTCAATTTTTTTGTACAGATCGATAGGACTCCATCAGAGGTGCTTTTAATCTAAATCTATCATCCTTTGAGTTATTCATTGGAAGTGCTTTCAAGGTTCTGGCTTTTCTCTCAGGATTTCCCCTGAATTGTAACTCATCCAGGAAAACTTAATATTCCACAAACTTTCCATATAATACCTAATTGTACTTTTTATTAAAAATAAACTCAAAATATTTCTAAGATGTATCAGCTTTCCGGGAAAAAAAACCCAAAGAGAACACTTTGTTGCTACTAGTTATGATGTGAGATTATCATTTTATGATAATGTTGCACACATGTAGTTAATGGTAATTCAGAAGGCAGATGTAGAGTAACTGCATCAATTTTTTTTTATCACTGTAAGAGACTGGACTAATTTTCTTTTTTTGACCATCTAAAACCCACTCTATTCATGTATTTATGGACTCATACCTGAGTGTATGGATGGAGCTGTTTCATGACAGAACACAGAAACTTACTGACTACATCAATGGCTTTCATTCAATGCTCATAAACCGACTGACAACCTCCTCTCTCGCATAGTCCCTCATGGATATTTAATTAGTGTGGCCATCGAAGCACTTTGACTGTAATAATGGAACTGAATAAAACTTTTAGCCAAATAGAGACCAAAAAAAAAAAAGAAGCTTTTCAGCTTTCTAAACGGTAACAATTTAAACTTATGCTGCCAAAATGCTGCAGTGATGAGTCAGAGAAAATAAGCATGTAGACCTTTGCTGGGAAACAGGGTCCCAACAGGAGTGATAAATCTGTGTTTTTTTGGTGATGTCACCTAGTGGTTGTAAATAACATCCTCTTGTGTTTTGTTAGTAAAAATGCTCCATTGACATTTCAGAATCTGAAAAAGCCCATTAAGGTTTTTTTTTTCCCTTCTTTTCCTGCTTGTTTAAAAGGCTTGGAGCTGAAAGGTCATGCCGCTGTTTCCTCCTGGTTTTCCCTCTGTTCCCTTTCTTGTTTCATGCAAGTGTGCACTAATGGCTTTTTCTGTACCACAACATCTTTGCTTATTCACATCCCGGCCATATGTCTTCTCATTTGGCTTGTCAGTAAACAATCACCTTGGCTCCAGAACGACATCAGGGTGTAGTTTGTCAGCAACACTCACTAACTTGAGCACATTGGCAGTAAAAGTGTCGTTTGTCATTGCTAAGAGTGTGTGCTTTTTAAAAACATTTTTTTTAAGCTTGTTTACTGTTAAGTTTATACTGTCTTTTGTTTTTGCTGTTTAGTATGTTGCTTTATTTTCTGTAATCTGTCTCTAGACACACATTCCGACAGTTTAAAGCTGCATGTATCCTGGGATCTCTATGATTTGGGAATTACCCATCGTCATTCCTGTTTTTAGTGGCTCATTTGACGTGCAAATAAATATCAGTATTTTCCGCCATTTAATTAAGTTTATTCTGGATGTGACATAACAGCTGACATCTATATAGCCCCGTGGAGAATCCTAAAGTCCTCTTCATTTACTGTAATATGAACATCTCCGTCCAACATGACCGCAAAAAAGTGTCGAACTATTCTGAAATATTTCATACCGTAACTTCGCACAGTTCATGTTCGGCCAAAAAACTTGGTTAAACATTTCCATGATGACAACCTCATGGATTATTACAATTTATAAAATGGCCTTTTGCAAAAACTAATCCGCTGCAAATAGATCTTAACTGTGTAGATCTAATACAGTTATCTCTATGCACATAATCATTGATTGGGTTCAGAGGACTACATTTCTTGATCTGATAACATGTCCTTCATGTGTCACTTCACTGAAGCAGGAGGCATTCTGCTTTTATGGAGTACTAATATAGTTGAGAATATTCCCTTATCCTCTCACTCCCTGCTTAGTTCCACCTGGGGTTGGGCGGATAATGAGTAAATATGGATATCAGATAAGTACGTACCATATGTTTAACATATTTACCATCTGGATATCAGATAATATAAACTCAGAACTTTGGTAAAAACTTTTTAGCTGGTACCTAAGGGTACTGATTTCTGGTAAAGTTGCATTTATGCACAACTTTTTGCCGCAGTTATTGTTTTGAAAACTTCTTTCAGTGAGGAAAGTTTTTTTATATTAAAAAAAAAACGCCCCCAAAACACAGATGATGTAATTGAGTCATTTGACACTGTTTATCAGTCATTATAAACATATAGAAAATTTAGACAGTTTGGGGTGTACCCTACCTCTCGCCTGTAATCAGTCAGGATAGTCTCTGACACCCTGCAACCCTGTTTAGGTCGCAGAATTAAGTAGATAAAAAAAAAACTAAACAAGATTTCGCTCAGATAATACTTATAATTAAATTATTTTCTCTTAATTCAGTAATGGCAATACCGCAGTATTTATACCCAGAGAATAAAATTTATACCATAGAGTTTCAGAAAATGGATGGAATTTCAAGAAAATTCACATAAACAATTTGGTACAATAAAAGCAAGTTATGATAAATGAGAACAAATTAGTGATAAACTTAAATGTAAGTCAGATGCTGCAAACTACTTTAATCAGGAGCAAATATATACCTATTTTACATACATCTAAATGTACAAATAACCGTCTTTAAAATGTACAGCCGAGTTATGCAGATAACCAAATATCTGATATTCATATGTGTCAACCCTAGTTCCACCCTCAGAGCTCATGCATGAAACAGCATAAAACTGGTTTGTGCCTAAAATACAGTGTAAAGTGCATCAGGTTTGCAGAGCCAGCACATAAAAAATACAAGATTCTTTACTGTCACCATTCTCATAGAAAAATTTAGACAGACTTCAGGCTAAAACACACATGTAAATATAAAAATGAGAAGAAAAAATAAAAACAACAAAAACATTGCAAAAAGACACAAAAACAGTATAAATAAGCAACTGGATGATTTTATAAAATAATTAACAGTGCAATGTTGTTAATGTGCGTGTTGACTAAAGTGTTCTTAGTACTAGTCAGATGAGTGTGCAAGAGGATGGAGGTTGGAGGGGTGATTGCTTTCTTAGTTCTGGGGGAAAAACTGTCTCTGAGGCGTGAGGTGGTGGTTTTGATGGTCTTGTACCATTTCCCTGATGGGAGACGTGCAAGCAGTCCGTAACCTGGGTGGATCAGGTCCATCGCTATCCGTCTTCCCTTCTGCTGAACAAAGGAGCAGTAGAGCGAGTCGGCACTCTACGATTCCCTATGCAGTCTTCACCACCCAGCCCTTTTTATTTTGTGTAGTGCAGCTGCCGTACCACGCAGTCATAAAAATGGCTCTCCCTGTTAAGGGAAGGGACTGAGTGGGTTAGAGTGGTAGAAGAGTGCGTACATGTTACAAAAGTACTTCCTGCTTACGTGGGCAAAACGGAGAACAAAATTCATTTCAAGGACAGCGTGGCATTAGAATAAAATACAAATACTCGACTGGAGAGGTTACGGATTACTTAAAAATGCATAAATAAAATAGAAAACCACTTCAAGTGTGTTCATATGGAATAATGTTCAAAACACAGTTTTGCACAGTACTTATCTTTAATTTTTGGGATAGAAATTTATTCAGTCAGAATTGAGATGTTTTATGGTCAAACATTTCACTTGTAAAGTGAAGACAGGACACTGAGGCTAAGTGTTCACTGTGAATTCACTTCTTCAGCTGTTCTTGAGACGGCAGCTCAGTGGCTAGAGCGTTTGCGCGCGGACCGGATGTTCGCCGGAAGTTCGCCGGTTCGCGTCCCACAGAGAGCACGTCTAGGGTCCTTTGAGAAGACACCTAACCCCTGCTTCTCCCGCCATTGGCGCTGTCGAAGGGCAGCCTGCTGCGGTGTAAGGAGTACAGCACACAAATTTCCCCTGTTAGGGATAAATAGAGTAATTCATTTTTTTTTTTTTTTTTCATTTTCTTTGCATAGAGTATTCAGCCACCAATTCATTTTCAGAACCACTTATTTCAGCACAAAGTCGTGGGGTGCAATGGCTTACCAGATTGCAGCAGATCAAATATAATGAAGTTACACATTGATACATATCGTATATATAAAAAAGGGCAGTGTTTTAATTGCGACACCACAGTTAGTGATGTGGATAGTTTAAAGCTCACCACTTTAGGGCAGCAAAGAGGGCAGCGGGGTAGCGTTTCTGCCTTTTTCTTCTCATATAAACTCTCTTCTTGTCTTGGTTTATTGTAAAAAGAAATGTATCACAGTTTTCATGTGAAAAACTGGGACTTTCCAACATGTTCTTGGTTTGGTGGATAAGGTTTTATTACCGAGACATTGTTCCAAAGAACTTCTCTTAAATGTCCGTGTTGTTATTCTGATTTATTTTAGGTTTGAAAATTTGTGATTTTCTTTATTTCTTTGTGTTCTTTGACTATGCTGATACAAATATGGGACTCTCCTTCCACAGGCTGCTTACTCTTGACATTTTTCCTTTTATTGGTCAATTTATTTTTCCAAAAGAAGGAAGAATTATTGTTTTTGCTGGATTTCCAAGAAGCAGCTGAAGAAGAGAATAGATCCAGTTTTGAAGTCTGATGGTCAGAAGACAATGTTGAGAGTGGTTGGAGATGATATATATAAATCAAAACGTCCGGTAGGCACTGACTTCTACCGAGGTTTATAGAATAGAATCCAAATACATAACACGTCAAACTTTAAAGCAGATGTCCTGCTGCATTTGGAGACCACAACAGGTGTTCCTCATGTCTGCTAAGAACAAGAAACTGAAGTTAATAATTTCCCTGAAGAAGCTAATTCTTGTTTTTATAAATAAATGTAATTAAATGAACCAATCTAAACTTCCCGTTTATAAAGGCAGCTCTCCAACTTTTGTTTTCTGTCTTCATTTTGTTAAAATACAATTTGGCATCTCCAGTAATAGATGTAATGTGCTTGTTTTAACATGATTCCAAGTAAACGTCCGGATAGAAGACAAGGTCGATTGAATTTGCGGCTTTAATGCAAGCATATCATTTCTCATAAGAGTCGAAGGGGGTTTGTAATCAGCGCTGGAGACGTTTTATTTTTCAGTCTTCAGTCATTTGTTTAGGTAAACAGAGGAGAGATCTGCAGGTTCTTTTGCCAATTGGAGTCAACACGTGATGACCTGCTATTCACAGGGATGCATGGGGAATAAACACATATTTCTGCTCGGGTTCACGGGAGGCAAGCAGCCAAATGGCCTGCCACTGGTGCCGCTTTTCAAGCCACTGTCAAAGACATCGTGTGGTTCTTACAGGAGACATAATACAGTCAGACGGCTGCCAGTTATTTAACATAGCTGTGTAATAAAGCTCCATAACGTAGTGCCTGAATGCTTGCAACTTGGATGTCGCTTCAATCGTAGAGTCTCTGTGATTTTCCATGAGTCAGTCAGGCTCTAAAAATGTTTAATTTAATCACTTAATCCGTTTCAACCTGATGGATGGGATTTACCCTTTTATACTTCTGATGCAATTCACATTGACATATTCAGCACACTAAAAGCATACCCACAAGAAGAACGTTTTTGCCTCTAGAATTGCTTTTTTCAAATTATTTGTGTACCATTTTGTTTGATTTCCAAGTACAAAATGAGTCTAGTCGATATTTTATTTGACAAAACTTGAGGGTTTGAAAGAAATTTGCTGGAATAGTTTGATTCAATTTAGTTTTATTTATATAGCCCCAAAAAAATGGTCTCAACTGGCTTCACCTTGTAGATTGAATAAAAGTACAAAAATTAGAAAAAAAGATATAAAACAAATAGAGTTAAAACCTTACTAGCAGAAGCTAGATAACCAATTTCAGCTCATTCCATCCTTTAGACCCCCCCATCACATTGTGGAAAAACTCCCAAAGAAAAAAAGGCAGTGGGGAAAAAAAGAAGAAACCTCATGGGGATCCATATGAAAGCGAGATCCTCAACCTGGAAGGAGCAGCCAATGCTTCTGAGACTGTTAATTACTTTAAATAGTTTAAGGTTAATTTGACTCTAAATGTAGATTTGTGTCATAACAACTCGGATAAAAATGACTTTTGTTGTAAAGATTCCATTTGTTTGTGTCACTTTTGACGTCCAGCATAATAAAAGTATTTCTCTTGGGATTTTGAACAATGTAACAAATCATGCTACTCATTAAAATAAAGGGACCTAGTTTAAAGAAAAGGAAACTAAACAGCATAATACTTTAGATTGCTGATGTTTTACATACAGCTCAGTGACGTTATTTGGATCCATGAGCAGTAACATGAACATATTTTTTGAGAAATTCCTGGAAATTTTAAATATACAGTGATACAAAACAAGCGGAACTTCTCTGGAGCTGCAGCGGTTAAACAAAATGTGCAGAAGTAAAACATAAAAATGTTTTTCTCTAGAAGGTACAGTACCGATGGGTCATGACCGTGTATGGTGGAATTTTTCTTAACACAAGTGGCCTTTGAGATATTTTCAACCTCAATATCTTGAGGTCAAGCATGTTTTGAAGAAATAATAGCTTGTCATCTGCAGATACTTATGAATATTTATAGAGTTTTAGTTTCTTCCACTTTAGTAAGCGCAGGATTGGTTATTTATTTGAAGCTATTGATGATCATAGTTTTCCAACTAAACTAACTGGACAGATTGAAAAGAATGAAAGTGTAATTCTATGAAAAACAACAGCTTTTCAGTGTTTTTAAAAAGGTAAAAACCCTCCCTGAGACCTTCCACTACCAGGGCTGGCTGCTTCTGGTCGGGCATACTTTAATGGTGTAAGAAGAATTGTGTGTTTTCTGACCGCATTCAGCAAAGTTATAGTCTCTTAGTAATCAGGGGGACTTTCCCCCGTGCTATTTGGAAGGTGCCTGGTAATGTGCAGGCAAATGTACAGAGACACACAGAACCAGATGACTGCAGATCATTTCCACTGGAAGCACCGAGGGCGAGGTGATATCATACTGGAGCTGTGGGACGGCTCGGATCTCACAACCGGGATCCACTCAACTTTAATTAGGCAACAAAATAATTCACCCCTTTCTAATTTCCGTCTCTGGGTTTGGTCAGTGCGCTGGGTAAACACCAGCAACATGTGGTAAAATATGCCACTAACCCACACAACCAACGTTGGGTGAGACAAGTTTGGAACATGCTCTTAGTTAGCACATTAGAAGATCGGTGAACTGATACTCCCCCATGTTTGAAATCCAACCACTATCTAGTCTGGCCTTTTCACTGGAGATCTTCCTAGTTTTTACCCTCCTTTGCAAATAAAAACCTCCCAATTAGCCCACATTGCAGGTTTGTTTGAATGTCGCTTGGTAACATCATCACAGAAGTGTTAATAGTCTATTTTGTATGATTATCCTTTACAAGAGAAACTGTGGAAAGACGGCTTTGAAAACAAGTCATTTCTCTGCAGTTTGAGGTCGATTTCTGTCTGCCTGCGCAATTACACCACAAATTAGTCCACATAAAACTAGCCCCTAAGTATTTTCTTTATTTGTCCCTAATGAATGTTCCTGTTGGCAGTAACGCTGCATTTGTGATCAAGAGCCTCTCGAGTCCCAAGCTTCTCATTGTTCTCTTACGTCTAGCAGCGTAATGATTTCACTGGCTTTTCTTTCGTGGCCCTAAAATTAGCCGCCAGCGCTCTGAGAACATACCTCTTTAACTGAGAAATATATCCTCTTATTTGGCTTTGCTCCCTAAAGGTTGGAAAGGGAGTTGTTGTCTTTGTTTTTGACTGCTTGTGGTTTGGATGATGGGATTAGTTATAATTTTTATGTTTACTTGAGGGACAGAGACGCAAGTGAAAACATTTGTGGGCTTTTTTTTTTTTTGCGATGTTCCACAAGATAGAAGTCATTATGCCACAATAGTTTGTCAGTTGTTTCTTTTTTTTAAACACCTTACACTGGCAAGTTTTAGGCCTTGTAATCAACAAAAACAAACATTGTAACTGATGCGATGATGCAGTAGAGATAAATTAGGCCCAATATGTGAACAAGATTGAAAGCCCTCATTTCTCCTGTTCAGACGAATGACTCTAACATGACACCACTGAGACAAATTGACACATTTTGGTTGAATAAACAGCCGAGTGAAATTAATATACACATATTTAAACCAACGAGAACGCCGGGTAGAACCGCGTAGTCTTACTTAACTTTAATCCAAACCCTAGTAGCCTGATGGAAGTCAGGCAGGTTTTTATTGGCTGCTGTGCGCTTTTCAGAGGGGGATAATATTTTCATAGCGGAGTTATTTATGCAGTTTAATTTTTCTCGTAAAGTCAATAATTTATCAAGGTAATGATGGTCGGAGCTGGAAAGGAACACACACAAAAAAAAAAAACGGGAAATAATGAGTCGTAGAGCCCTGCGGCTTTTTAGAGGAAGGGTAACAGCTTACAGAGAGGACTCTGGTCTGAAGACACTGATCTGTCTTTGCAAATGTCATACTGACTTCTAGAGAAGACTCTCCGATCTGCAGAGGAATAGATGAATCCCATCTTTGCTTTCACCAATGATAACAGCATTAGGCCTTGTGGATATTGGCTGTGGTTTTCGAGGTTTAAGTGAGAGGAGAAGAAGGGGAAGTTGGGGTTGAGTTGTGGTTCATCAGATGAAGTATGGATTAGTGGAGGCTCCTGGGGTTTGGTAACATGGGATTGCAGGAGTAGAAAGAGGGGAGTGAAAACTGGGTTTTTATGACTTCACATGGGATGTTTTGAAAGTTCCCGGTGTCATGAAGGGAAGACATGTCATTTTGTTGAAATTCTTTGTACATTGTGTCATATGTGTGTGGTTAGCAGAAGTCTACTCGTATCGTAGATGATTATCTTGGCATCTAAATGTGTACGTTGCTCAGCGAGCTTAGACAATTGAATTTAGAAAAGTATGCATTATCCTGTCGTATTTTCTCCATCATCCAGAGAAATTAAAATAACTTAAGATACTTGAATCTTTCTTGAGGATCTTTTTAGGACATAAAAGCTAAGGTAAAACTTCATTTTAAATCTGTAATAAAAAACGGACAAAGACAACCTATTCATAAACCATGCCAATCTGCTTTGGCACGACGCTGTTTTTTCATGTGGACTTGGACGATGGAAAATATAAATATCGAAATAAACAGAAATCTGCATCCAAAACAAATAGACAGACGGGTTTTTAAAGGAGAACCCGCTGCTGCCTGGGCCTGCAGCTGTAGCAGAATATACAACACTTCAACTCACTGTAAACCATTTATAATGGGGAACATACCAGAAAGATAGCAGGCCAGAAGGTCTCGTTGCGGCTGTTTCACGGCTGAGTCGCTTAAATACTCAGAGGAAGATGTATGGACGCTCTACAGTGTTGTTGTGAGGCCAGTTAAATTAGCAGTGGTAAATTTAATGACACAGTTATGTTATTGTTTTGCCATCGGAGAAGAAGAGACTCTTTCATTGGTGTTGTGTTGCACATCGTCAAATAAAGCAACCAACAGTGATGTAATAGAGCTTCAGTTTTCAATATTCTCCGATCGACGTATGCTCTCCAAGACACTGGCTTTCCACTTGTTGGGGGATGTGATGGAGCTGTTAAAGGAAGAATCACCATCAGAACTGGGATTATGTTTATAAGAGACTAAACTGAAAGGGCCACAAACCAGCTGAGTGCATAGAGAGATGATTCGGTGGAGAATGGGAATAAAACAAAAGATTGGAAAGGAGAAGTTTGGCCCTTTGCATCTTAACCTAATAGCTGAGCTGAGGGTGAAATTGAGGACATGGATAAGATGGTACAAAGGAGGGGCCGTAACCAAACTTTAAGAGGACTCTTAAGGCTTGTTAGGCCACAGCTTTTTGCGCCCCTGTCATATTTCTATTTAATTTGAATTTAGATCTCTTTCTTATGCTCTGTCCCTGCCTGCATCTCTCTCTCGTTTTACTCTTGTTCCCCTCTTCCAGAAATGGCGGGCGCCAAGTCACGATAACAAGATATGGCAGCTTCACTCCAAATAATGACCCCAGAATTAACAAACTGGAGTCCTGGAACAGTGTTTAGCTTCATGGCGACCGATCTTTCATTGTTGTTGCCCAGCACACTTTTTGATTAGACTCGTAGATGCTCTCCAGGGACAACATTTCACAATCCTGCTTTATCCTGAACTTAAAAACATTTAGAATGGTTATCAGAAAATTCCCTTGCTGAAATCTTTTGGGTCACGGATGTGCCAGGATTATTGATGTATTTGAACACGATACAGTTTTTCTGGTATGTTAGAGAAATAGTTCCACGAGGAGACAAGAGGCACAAAGGGAGATAATTGTTAAACGGAAACAGGCGTGAAACTACTGATGATTTAAGACATCTCGCCATATGATGCGGAGGATAAAATAATGATGGTAATCCTACGTGTCCCAGTCAAGGCTCAGCTTTTTCCTCCTTTCCTAATATTTAAAATCATCCCTACACAACTTCATGTGTGTGTGTCGTTGTTAGATTTAGAAGTGTGTCGAACACAATACAAGATTGTATAAATCTCACTTGTCATTAAAACTTCATTTAAATGTGCTCACACACATAATAATAAAGCTCCCATTTTGTAGTCATGCAAGGCACTCCTCCCTCCAAACACTCTCATGGTACGTAATAAATTATTTTGGGAAACATGGCACAAGGATGGATGTTTGCGGACCTCAGAAGGGTGGTCTTGGTTTACTTAAGGATTTCATCAGTGATAATTGGAGTGGGTGTGAGTAAGTGTATTTTTGGGGTCTGTTGTTAAAAAGTGTGTTGTTTTATGTGTTTTCGGGATTGTACACGTGGAAATGCGGCATGTTTAATAGGATTTTCTGATTTGGTTGCATTTAGCCCAGCAGGGCTGTGCAGCATGAGGTAATAATGACTTAAGTTGTAAAAATGATGGTAATGCTACCGATAATCTTCAATTAAATCAAATTTATGCACAACAGATTACAAAGCAATGATGTTAAGCTGGCGTCAGAGATGATGTCTGTCTTGACTTGAAAACTGGAAAAGTTTATTTATTGTTATTCAAAACCCAAATATGGCTCAAATAAAGTTTTGGAGTTTCTGCAGTTGAGCGTGGATATCCCAGGCACTGAAGCGAGGAACAGTGGAGGTAGATCGGAAAGTACAGTTTGCCTTATGTACAAAGTATGCAGCTGATTGAAGGCATCATGACAAATACCGTCTGTTTCATAGTCCCCGAGTGCCCCAGGCACCTGGAAGCTGAGCGTGAGAAAACACTGCTGGTCCAGACGACCTAGTCTGGACCCCCGTCTGATTTCTTCCACTTACATTTCCACAGAATGCATATGCACCTGCAATCTTAAGTCACTCGCTGTACAAACGCACCCAAAATGCTAATTCAATTCCTGAGTTTTAGACTTGTTCCCACAGAAACCAAAAACTAAAATAAGTAATCAGTTTTCCGCTGTCCTAGTCACTTGCTGTTATTGCCTTGCCAACCATTTGGTGGTATTTTTGTACACGATGTCTGAAGGTGGCACAACGGTACTGTGACATCAGCGCTGCTTCATGACAACTGTGGGACGGAGTTGCTGAGCAATGAAAAGCTTTAAATCATGGAATATGTCTTAATGTGTCTTCAGAGGGACCTCCCTTTCTTTAACCTCCAGTGCCCTGATGACTTAAACACTCATAGGGTTTTCAGGTTACCCTGGTATGTTTCGTCTCATCCCATCCTGATTCTGACCATCTTTCCTTTCCTACGCCCCCTCCTATCTGTCTGCCCTCTCAGTTCACACGCGTGCAGTAAAGGTTAAGTATCATGTTTGTTGATGTGCCACTTCTGTTGCCATGAGTGTCAGCGCAGACAATCACCCCACGTCTGAACCACAGCAGGCACACAGGAACAAATCATGTCTCCACTGGTGTATATGTGTATAAGTGTCTCTGTTCTCACAATCCGCTCTCCCTCTGTTGGAGACGAGAAACCTGAGTGCCAACATTACATCACCTCAATGAAGTGTCAGTTAAACATCATATAACATGATCCTGTAGAGCGAATGAAAATAACAGAGAATTTAAAGGGGGTTAAATAAAGGATAAACACAGGACAGTACATTTCCTTATGTTAATAAATAAAATTGGAAGTCTACATTAGCTTTGTGGTTACGAGGTTACTCCAGCAGTGTGCTAAATATTTCAACAAATCTGACATCACTACTGGGTTTCTATGTTCCTGAAAAACTGTCCCTGACAAGCAAAATGAGATTGACTATGAAAGAATAGCTCAAACCCTAGACTCCCTGCTTTGTTGTAATTTAGTTTTTTTGCTTCCAGAGTCACGTCCCCTGTCCATCCCGATGAAAGTGATGCCTGACGCCACAGCTGAAGAATCGTGGAGCAACTCTGAGGAGAGAATGAAGGAGCTGATCACTAATGCCTGGGATGCGGTCAAACGACTGACTCTACAGGTACTGGAGTAGATTATCTTTAAATTTAAAAGGGATTTTCTGTTCCGTTGTCTTCTGCTTATCTGGGGCTGGGTCATAGGGGCAACACCCACAGGCTTCTCTCACTCCAGCTTCATCCTCCAGCTCACCTGGGAGGATTCTGAGGTGTTCCCCGGCCAGCTGTGAGACATAGTCTATCCGATTGGTCTGGGATCTGCCTCTGGATTTTCTTCCCGGTGGGATGTGCCCAAAACACCTCACTGGCGAGACATTCGGGAGACATCCTAACCAGATGCCCGAACCAACACATCTGGCTTCTCTCGTCCCAAAAGAGCAACAGCTACTCCGAGCTCATCCCAAATGGCAAGGCTCCCTAACTCTATTTCTGGGAGAGCCCAGCCACCCTGCAGAAGAAGCTAATTTCGGCCGCTTGTATCCACGATCTTGTTCTTTTGGTCACCACCTATACCTGCGGACCATATGCAAATTACTTCCCACATCAAAAACATACATGTAGTGGTTTTCCATTGCACTATTGAGAAGCTTGTGTGCACTTTCAGTATTTAGAGACTGTTTGAACGCCAAGTTGTTCTTGGTCATGGATTTTGTTCTTCACTTCATTCACATTAGAAAGAAGTGTTTTTTTTATTCCACACACTCTTCTCATGTTCGGTTGTTTTATTTTGAAAGGGAGGGACGTTTTTATGTAAATTCATCAAAATACGTCCGTTAAGGTTGGAGGACAGTAGTGTAGCAGGACCAGAATGAAAACAAAAACAAACCCATAAGACAAAATGATTCACCCAAAATCCAGTCATAAAACTAAACCAGAGTATGACTATTTTTTAGCTGATTATTGGAAATAGTCTACTCATATTTTTTCTATTCCTTTCAGATTGTTGACATTTTACATAAACTCCTCTGCACACGTGCACTGTTGTCTTTTGACTTAGTCAAACTGCCTTATTAGACTGTTTAAAAATGTAACTGGAAAGTAAAGTGCCTCCATTGTATCCCTGCTTCCTGCATCCTGACTGGACCAGTTAGCAGAGACCACATCACAACCAGTCCCATCTGAAGCGCATCAGGAAGCGCTGACAGCGCTTAGACTGGCATCCTCTTGATGCAAGCTCTGCCTGGTTTTGGTATACGCACACTTCTGCACACACAATAATCATGTGGAGCGAATTACTGAATGAAAGTTTCTCTGTTTCACCATCTTAGAAGTAACACAACTACACATATCTTCTTCTTCTTCTTTCGGCATTTCCCTTCAGGGGTCGCCACAGCAAGTCAGTTTCTTCCATCTAACCCTATCTGCTGCATCTTCTTTAGTCACACCAACTATCTTCATGTCTTCCTTCACTGCGTCCATGAACCTCCTCTTTTGGTCTTCCTTTAGTCCTCTTTCCTGGTGGTTCCAAATCCAGCATCCTTCTTCCGATGTACTCTCGCTCTCTCTCTCTCTGCACATGTCCAAACCATCTCAGTCTTGCCTCTCAAACTTTATCCCCAAAACTTCTAACATGTGCTGTTCCTCTGATGTACTCATTTCTAATCTTGTCCATCCTGGTCACTCCCAGAGAGATCCTCAGCACCTTCATCTCTGCTACCTCCACCTCTGCTTCCTGTCTTTTCTTCAGTGCTACTGTTTCTAGACCAATCAGCATGGCCGGTCTCTCCATGGTTTTGTACACTTTCCCTTTCATTCTAGCTGAAACTTTTCTGTCGCACATCACACCTGATACTTTCCTCCACCCGTTCCAGCCTGCCTGAACATGCTTCTTCACCTCTTTTCCACACTCTCCATTGCTCTGGACTGTTGATCCTAGATACTTAAAATCTTCCTCCTTCTTTATCTCTTCTCCCTGTAACCTCACTTTTCCATTTGGATCCCTCTCATTCACACACGTACTCTGTTTTACTCTGACTAATCTTCATTCCTCTTCTTTCTAGTGCAAACCTCCAACTACACATATGATGTATATATATATATATATATATATATTAATAATATATTTATATAAATGTACGCAATAATAAGTACAATTCATTGTTAGGATTTTATTGGCCAAAGCAAGATGTTTTGGACTGTAGGATTCAAGCTGGTATTAGATTGTATGTCTAAATTTTTCATGTCTTCTATTTCAATCAAGCTACAACTCACGAAGAGTTTATTTGTCTTTGTGAACAATAACTAATGAGGCAAAAGTCCACCAAGAGCTCTCATGTCTTCCTAATTTCTTGTGCACTGATGTCATTCAGACATGTAGACAAGTCTGACACATGAATCGACATAACGCTGCCGAACTGAGCTCCCATATCAGACCATTCAGTTATTTACATTGTTTCCACAAAAGTAATTCAGGCTGCTAATAGTTTGCTGAGCCCCGTCATTGCCGCTGCTTTCCTCTGTCCCCTACGGCTCTGACTGTAAGGACCACACCACAAACTACGTTGGTAATTAGGAAACACTCTGTCCCGTTGACATGGAAGCCAACCAAACCGAACAACCTGACAGCTGGTACCCCAGGTCTTGGATATCCCCAAACTTAAACCACTCCATTTATTTAAGTGTGGTGTAAACAAAATACCTAATGGCTCACACTACTGCTGCACATGTGCCCAATTTACCATGAGGGGGGGATTTCTTTCCATTTTTTTACATAAGGGGAACGAACCAGAAGAGGCTTTGTTTAAGGGATTCAAAGTCACAAAAGTATATATTGTTCTGTGGCTGCTCAGACTACACTGAGCTTTTTTCCCCCAACATAATAGGAACATGTGATAGTTAGCGATAAAGTAAACAGTTTAAACATACATTTTATATATTTAAATTCCTCCTTTGGGATTGATAAAGCCGTTGGTCCTCTGAGTCGAGAGAAGCCAGATGGGGTGGTTTGGGCATCTAGTTATGATTCCTCCCAAACACCTCGCTGGTGAGGTTTTTTGGGCTCATCTCACAGTAAGGAAACCCAAAGACAGACCTAACCCAACCCCACTGGAGAGACTATGTCCCACAGCTGGCTGTGGAACCCCTCAGGATTCTCCCGGATGAGCTGGACGATGCAGCTGGAGTGAGAGAAGGCTGAGTTCTCGATTGAGGCTGTTGCCCCCATGACCCGGCACTGGATGTATGGAAGACAACGGAACGGGATTGATAAAGGATTTATCCATCTGTCTGTTTCATTTCAATTAGATTTCAACCACCTTTTGACACCTCATCTGTAGTTGGGTTTTAGGGGAAATACAAATACCAGCTCAGTCAGGAGGATCTCAGTCAGCTGTAACACATATTCCCTCCAGCGGGTCCTGAGACATACCCAACCAGCTCCTCCCATCTTGATTTGGAGGAGCACTGGTTCTACTTTGAGCCCCTACCATAGGCCACTCATCAGAGGAAACTCATCATAGCCGCTTATAATTGTGATCTTGTTCTTTCATCTGTGAGGGTGGACACCAATGACTGAATACAGCGTGCCAAATAGGAAGTGTCCGGTCGCTTCAAGAAGTCTCACCACCCATTGCCTTCTTTTTAAAAACTCAGTGTATGCTGTCGTGGTAGCCATTCTGGCTCAGTTATCTCAGTTACAATGCAATCTTGATAGTACTCCTTTTTGTGGTCCTTATTTGCCCCATATGAAATGTTAATCAAATTAATAATTAACCTATCAGATGCACCAATTGAACAATGTGATGGCTGTTCATCCCCACGTGGCGATGTTTGACAGGTTTTACTTGGCGAATGATAACAGGAAGCCAAACTGTGTGTCAGACGAATTGGCTCTCAAATCGCCTGGGTGTTTACATTCTAAAAGCTCCATCCCAGTTATCAGGTGGTCACCACGCGGATTCTGATCAATGACTCCATATTTCCGGCTCCAAATTTAACATGGTGATGTTCATACTGGAAGAAAGTTTCTGTTCTGGCTTCCTTATGGGTGACATCACGTTCACTGGTTCCACCCTTTCCACAGTTGATGGTAAGAACTCTGAATAAATAGACATTTAATTATTGGATATTTAAAGTTCTTTGCTGGATTGTCCCTTATTGTAGCAGAAGAAGTCTGGAGAATTTGTTCCGTCCTGTTAAGTAAACGTTTCCCATCACTCCAAGCTTCTAAGTGAATATATCTCATGTAATGTGTTTGACATCTCTAACTTAAAGTAGAAAACCAGAAGAGCAGCTGGTCTGATTCTGTTTGTAGTTTTAGGCTCTGAAATAACTTTGCACTTCACTTGTTTCTTTTCTACGCCAGACTCAGCAGCTGATATCCTGTCTTGTGTGGGTGAGATTAGGATCTGAAACCATGAGTATCATATTTTGTCTGTGACTGGATATATAAACCAAATCCTGAAGCATTTTAGAATTTGTTCCTTTATGACTTCAGATGCAATCCATTGTTAACGTCTACTTCCACAGGGCTTCTTACCACTCTGTAGTGATAATCCGCTAGAATTGATAGATGTTCTTTTTAGAATCTAATTGCAATGTCAGTCATCTTCTTAATGGTCTATCCCTCTCGGGGTTGCAGGAGTTGCCAGACCGAATCTCGGCTGATTCGAGGCGAGGGGCAGAGTACACCGTAAACAGGTCGCCAGTTAGCCGCGGGGCCACACACATACAACCATACACACACACTGGAGTTGCCAGACCCACTCTCGGCTGATTCGAGGCAAGGGGCAGGGTACACCCCAAACAGGTCGCCAGTTAGTTGCGGGGCCTCACACACACAACCATACACACACACTCATTCCTAGGGGTAATCAAGTAGTGGCCAATCAACCTCACATGCATGTTTTTGGAGGGGTGGTGGAAACCAGTGTACCTGGGGAAATCCCACGCTTACAAGGAGAGAACTTGCAAACTCCACACAGAAAGTGTTCTAAGTAAGTAAGCCTCACCCCACCCGGGCCTTGAACCCACGACCTTCTTGCTGTGAGGTCACTGTGCTACCCACTGTGCAACCGTGCCGCCCCTGATGGCGATGTGTGCACTTATAATGAAATGACATGGTCTTTTTTTTTCTACTTCATTTTTTACTATTATTTGATAAGAAATATGTATCGTTTGTGGATAAACACATTTATTGAGTCGTCCAAATTAAAAAAACATATAAAAGGCTTTTTAAATAATTATAAAAAAATACTAAACACCAGCATTTTGCACCGACATCAGTTAAATTTTTACCCTTCAAAAATTAATAAATACATGTCAGGCTCAACCGTAAAAGGAACAAATTCAAATTTCAGCTCTTTGTCAATTAAAAGAATTATTTGCTGTAAAAAGATGTGAGGATCAACAGTCTGAACTCAAACTTCTGTTTGCTGGGAAAAACAAGCAGGATCATTCTGAAGGTAAAATTAAATGAATTATCTGAAACAATAAGTTTGTTATTGTTTCAACTTGGGATGCATGGAGGCTTCACAGCAAGAAGGTCGGGGTTCAAGTCCTGGAGTGGAGACTTGAAACACTGACCTTTCTGTGTGTAGGTTGCATGTTCTCGCCGTGTATGTGTAGGATTTCTCCAGATACTCTGGTTTCCTCTCACCCTCCGAAAACATGCATGTTAGGTTGATTGGCTACTATGAAACAGCCGTTAGGAATAGTGTGTGTGCGTGGATGATTGTCTGTGTATGTCGCCCCGCAACAGACCAGCGACCTGTTCAGGGTGTATCCTGCCTCTTGCCTGAACTCAGCCAGGACAGGCACCAGCCCCCCTGCAAACCTAGTTGAGATAAGCAGTTCAGAATATTTTTTATTTTTATTTATTTATTTATTATATTACATATTACATATTATATTATTATAATACAAAACAAAGGTGTGTAGGTGCAAGAACACATGGAAAACATTCAGGGCACTGGCCTTCCAGGACCGGAGTTGGCACACCTCTGCTCTAAATCCTTCTCAGATTCTGCTCCTCTTTGTATATCACGTCCAAAACTCACTGCAGCAGGGAATTCAGCAGACTGTGATACTACTGGCATAATGATGCTCTTGGTAGGGTCTTTGCAGGTGTCATTGTGGACAATTCCTGGAAAAAAAAAAATGAAGGCGGATTTTGAAACGCTCTATTGATTTACCAAGACAATAAGATGAATAAAAATCTTGCCTTCAAAGTTTGGTTTGAGCCACACTATTTAAAAAAGTCCACGTTCTGCTTTGCATTCTACTTCACAATGAGAGCCTATCATCTATATGTAAAAGTGTAGATGTAATGTTGGGCTGTTTTTTGAATATTCAGTGTCTTTTTTTTGGGCTGATTGTCTTTTTTCGGCAAGCCTTTATTGAATATTTCAAATGTTTTGGCTGTTAACATTATGTTTGTGTCATTTTCACCAAACTGGAACATGTTTTAAATGACTTTTACTTCTCAAATATCACATCTTTTAAATTTTGAGTCCCTGGTTTTTCTCTGCTTCAACATAGCTGACAAACAAAATTGTTCTATTGCTTTTTCAGAAGTTCTGCAAAAGTAGTTTTTTATTTTAAATCCACTGGTTTGAGTCAGGTGTGTTAAACATGGAATCATCTAAAATCCAGATTTGGTGATCACTGCTCAATGCATCACATCGTCTGCTTTCTTTAGGCTGGATTCTTTTTCTGTCCCCCGTAACTTAGATACCGTCTACCACCTTTCACCCGTTCTCATTTTGTCATCTACGTCTCCACCCTAGTTCTCCCAAAGGACACCCACGGTCCCCCAGTACCCTGATCATAATTACAAGTGACCAAGATGGTAATTCTATTTCAGGAATTTTAAAATAATTCCTTCTATTTAACACATGAATGTGTTCAGTGTTGGCAATGGCACAGGTTGCTACCAAAACTGAAATGGGATCTGCTGAAACAGAGAGACTGTTGCCATGGAAAAATGAAGTAACACTGCTCCCTGCAGCTGCCACGCATTAATGAGTAGGATATTTTTTGAGGGAGGAAAAAAAACAGGGGGAGAAAAAGCAGTGAGGTTGAAAAGGTAAAGTGATGGAAAGGAGAGAGGGGTATGAGAGCAAAGGAAGAATTAGAGGAAAAAAATTGGTTTGAAGGTAGGGAGAAAGTGAGAAAGACTGAGTAGAGCCGTGCACATTTGGTGTGGCTTAGATGGAGTTGGCCAGATGGTTTCCATGAAAAAGATCTGACCCGCTGCTGGAGTGCTTTTTTTGCAAGGCACATTACTTCATCCTAAGCCCTATCCTACCATCCTTTTATCCAACACCTCATCTCCATTACCTATCAAAACCCACAATTTTCAAATCTTTTGTAATTATAGCTCAGTTTTTCTGAAATAGTTTGTGGGGTTCTGATGATAATCACTTACGAAACATGGTTGTTATCTCACAACAGGTGACATTTCCTTTTACCCTGATTGCAATAAAGATCATTTGTAGTTGTGCAACTTCACTTAACTCAGATTTCTCCTTATTGCTTACATGCTGCTTGGAAAAAAAAAAATCAGTGTATGAGTTCAGTTCACAGAAATATCCCCTGGAAAAATCGCCAGCACAGCTGGTCTGACCAAAACTGGTCCAAGAAGGGACAACCAGTGACTTCACTCCCAGAGCAGAGCAAAGGCTAGATCACTTCGGTACAGACTTTAACTTCACAAAAGTTGTTCTAACGACATAGAATATGTATATATATATATTAAAAAAAATCAGCTTTTGATTTGCCTCACAATTAATGTTTAGGTTTAAGTTAAACATGACGCATTATGGTTTATTAATTAAAGCTGTTGACAAAGTGTTTGGAGCCCGTTTTTAAAATCTTAGTTTAAACCAAAGCCAAACAATGTTATTTCCTGGTATCGTTCTAACCTGGTAAAGCTACTGAAACCTTTTTCTCTCAGGTCATCAGATCAGATTCCAACTGAATTAGTGTAAAAATCATGGGGTGGGAATGGAAGAAGTTTGTTGGTTTATCTTTTATTTTTACATAAAAACTTCATAAACTTACTTTAAAACAGTCAGAATCATTACAGTCAAGCATTTAATCAAGTCCAATTCATTTTTGATTACATATTCCAATATTGTAATATAGTCGTCTGATGTATTAACTAAACTAAACAGAACCAGGGCCTTTTGTACTCCTAAAATCCTCATGGAGACTCAGTTGCAGGGGAGACCATCTCCCAGGATGACCAAGCAGAATGTACCGAAGACCTGGAATTAAGTTTAAAAAACATGATCTACATCTGATAACAAAGTTTAGTTTTGTTGGGTGTTGCAGACAGGCTTCATTCAGAAAAGGAAGAGTTAAGGGTTTAAATGAGTTTCATAGCTCACTAGTTGTGACATTTGCACAAATAAATCAGCATAAATATGCTGTGTTGTGCATGCTCCGAGGGGGTGGGATGAAGCAGCGAGAGGAGGGGGAATCAAAACTGGCAAAAAAATGAAGAAAAAAAAGCTTGTTTTTACAAGCTTTTCTGGCAAGTATTGGCTTTCTGTGCTAACATAAGTTATTATGTTCATCTACATGCTGTTTCATTAAAAAATATTACCCACAAAACTACAGCGTATTTCACCCTGTTCAGGGTGTAGCGGCCGAAAGCGTCTGCACTAGTTATCGGGCAAAGCAGCTAAAAGAATCTTTGGAACTTCCTATTAGAAAACAAATGGTGATTTGTTCATGGTGATTTGAAAAAAGGGCCGTCATAATAAGCGTTTGCTTCAGCCTTTTCGGTCCCTTGGTAAAATACAATTTCAGTAAAAAAAATGTAACTTTCTTTAATGTAAATTTACAATGTGACCAAAATAAATAAATAAAAATAAAAAAACGAGATTATTCGAGAAATGCTGGATTTGCTTACCTCTCGTTTTCTGTTAGTTCGAAAGCATGTGCACTTGTTCAAAGTAAAAAAGGTGAAAAACCGTTGCCCGTAAACACCAACAAGACTGAAATTTTGAATATTCCTTCAGCTCTTCTACTCAGACAGATATTCACATTAAAATGCATGTTGATGAGCCGCTAATGGTTCGTGGATGCTTCATGCTGGGTGTGTGGATGAAAAATTTTGTGGTTTTAGGTCTTCTCGTCATATGATTCAAAATCCCCGGTTAAATATGTTTGCAAGTATCCACCACCTGTTGGGGGTTGTAGTTGCCAAACACTATCAATCGAAATACTTTCCATCTGTTATCACTATTTTTTTTGTTTTCAAAACCACCTTATCCGTTACCGGATTGCGGCTATTGTAAGATCCTGTACGATAGTTAGCAGCTGAGAGGTGAAGTACGCTGTGTACAGGTTACCAGGGAGAAACAAACAACCAATAAGTAATCTGATTGGTTTTCTGTTTGCCTACTCTTATTTTTAATAGTGTATTTGTTTGGTTTTGAATGAACAAAAAGATGACAAACTTCGCTTTGTGAGCTGACAGTGAAGATGGCATTGAAAGTCCTCATGAGAATTTATGAAGTTAAAAGAAAGAAATAGAAAAAAAATCTGTGTATTTGCCTGGAATTAGATATTTTACATTGTCTTTTCTAAACGTAATCCTGATTATGTAACAGTAGATGTGTTTGGAATTTTTTGGGTCACACGAGGAAACAAAGTTTGTGAATTTATGTGTGCAACCATACTCACACTAGTGGTTGCACAATATGCATACTGTATGCGTCCACAATGACAGTCCATCATAAGCTGCAGTGCAAACACAAGGAGGATCTCAGAGCCATTCTGGAGGCTCGTACAAATGTGAATTTCCAGTAAGTGAACTGCACTGGAAAAGTGCCTTCAGCTTCCTTTGTTGACTGTTACCTCCCGAGGTCTGAAGACCTGGAGCTGATCTTTATTCAATAAAATGAATCAAATCATAACCACCTCAGAGTTTTTATGTCTGAAGAATTGCCACAGACTGAGCTGATGCTGTGAGAATTTCTCACAAAACGATATCTCTATTCTCTCATCACATCTGGGAAGGTTTGTTTGGAGTTAATTTGCTGAGGTATTCACCCTTTATCTTGGGAGGAAGAGAATAAAAAGGCAGAAGTAGGTTAAAACAGATCACTTGAGGTTAAAGCAGCCCAGTTTATTCTGCTTCATTTGGTCACACTACATAAATCAGTAGTGGTGAGAATTTGCCAGAGTTAGCCCATAAAACCTTTATGCATCTGCAGTCCATCACCATCTGATCCAATTTGGCGTGTATTACATACTGCATAACATAATCACAGCCACCTTTACTCTCTTCACAAAGCCAGAGGCAAGATTGTCAGGCCACACCACTACTGTACGCAAACCAAGCCAAGCCTATTTTTTTACATCTGGCCAAATATTAGTCCAGCCAGCTTTGCATGTCTTAGTTTTCAGCTCTAGCATGAGCTTTACGTAACCTACAACCCAACTTTAAGGCTTGTCTATTCCAGTCTTTACCTCATTCCCAGTTAACAGGCTGTCTCTTCCAACTAGGAGATCTGGTCCGATAAATCCTCATTCCTACACAGCTATCACGGCAGAGTACTTCCAGTTGTGACCACTCTCTCTCCCTCTCTTTTTGAGTGCATTCTCAGATTTAGCTTGGTCTGGTCACCCCATTAGACCCTGTCTGTATTGGCTCACCAACGTGGGCCGGTGTAGCAGTGATTGTTTAGGATAGATGGTGGGAGTAGGCAGGGCAGGGCAGGCCCGGCCTGCCGCACTCCTAAGGCCACTGTTGGATCAATAAACGGAGCGATCAAAGTTGCAATTAACCCACCGCGCTAACACAAACAGCCAGGCCAGCAGAAACAAACAAAGCCTTCATGTCACCTAAAGCGTTTATTTTTGCAGATTTCCACCTCGGCCAGGGAGACCTCCAGAGCTTGTCAGCTTCTGTAAGCAGTGTTAGAAGAGAGGAATGCAGGGCCACAGGGATGGCTGGCTGCCTGGCTGTGTTACCGTGCCAGGCCACCAGCTTATTGCTTGTGGTGGCATGTGGGTGAGACCGGTCTCATCTTTTGTCAAAACACATCAGGCTCATGTGTTTCTCTCATCGGCATCAGAGTAGATAGAGAGTTGCTTTCTAGGATTATTGCCAAATTCTTGCATACACATGTGCACAGCAAGACCCATCTGTGGGGTGTCATCTTCAGGTACGAACATTAATCACGCTGACTCACAGGGAGACACTGTTTACTCTATTATCCTCTCATCCAAGTGTGTTTTTGGACAGAGAAGAAAATCAAGAAAAATATGAAAAAGAAAGGGGAGTTTGAGGTTAACAGTGGGTGGGTTGTAGAGTGAAGGGTTTGCTTTGTGGACCTTCTGTTCATCCAGCCGGCCACTGAGGAAACACAGTGTCCTGCCTGGTGCAGGCACAGGAAGATTACATTTGGAGAGGTATCAGGTTTTTAAAACAAAGGGATGTGTTTTCCGTTCGCTGCCGATCCCTCCACTGAGCCTTTTCAGCTCAAGAGCTGCAAATGTTTTCACTAGGGATGCTGAGAGGGTGTTTCTAATTTCCTATCCTCTATCTCTGGGTGATTTCCTGTGTGTCATAGCCTGCTCGTTGTGCACCGAGAAAAATGACTCCACATATGCTACGTGCGCAAATAATGTGTTTGTAGATGCACGAGCTCTTTTGCGCTTCCCCCCGGTTGTGAGGTCTGTCTACAGAGGAGCGTCGGTCTTGACCTGCAGAGTTCATGCTTCGCTAAGGTCTGTGGAGAGCCAGGACATCCAAGTTTCTCTTTCCCACTGTGAAAAGAAAACAATGAGCCTAACAGCGGATATGTCCACAGCGCCACAGGACAAATGTCACACGTGCACTTCGCTCGCTGGGTCAAACTGGATGCCTGAGACTTTAATTGCATTGAGTGATGTAGGTACGGTGTAGAAAGACATCTCTGCTGCGAAAACTACTTTTAAAGACAGGTTTATTCTTACATTTTTTGTGTAATATAATGCAAACAGTGTAAGTAATCCCCTGGATTTTTAATACATTTTGTGCGAAGAATTCTGAAGGTTTGCATTTATTTTTTTAATTTTCTTTTTGCATCCTTTTGTCAAAAAAGAATATTCAAACAGTTTTTTTCCCCCCTATACATTTCTTTCATTTTCAGTTTCCTTACAATCTGTTGATGGCTGCAGCATTTAGTCGTACTACTAAGGATCAAAATCTGAGGATAATTTACTCCGCTGGCCTTCTAAATTTTTCCTCCGAGTATCCATCCGAGTTGCCCTCAATCTAACTCACTGCTCTGTCATTTACTGGCAAGGCCCGTCAGATCTTGGGAGCCTCCTGTGGTTATATAGGCCATTTCTACATGGCTGCAGGCTTTTAAAGCCTAAGTGTGTTTGGCCCTTTGCTTCATCTCTATTAGAACCTGCTCTGCTGGAACCAGATAAACCATCTTCACAAATACTCTAGGGAGAAATACTACACAAGACAGATCATAAAGTCCGACTGCTCCTCTGAAGAATGGATGGATGAGATGCTTTTTGAAGGTATTGAGCCTAAAAGATTTAAAACAGGGTTGACACATATGGTAGTATTCTGAGCATTATCTGATGGTGCAGAGGAATGACCAGGAATAAAATGAAGAGATAGAAAAAAAATGGTAAAGTCACATATTTAAATCTTTATGATCTGATTCCAGACTGGGAGGAGACGGAAGTAAGTTGACAGAAAAAAATAGTAAAGTAAGTCCTCTTTAAATGTATGTTTTAAGATTGAATGGTATTAAACTCGTTACTCTTCATGGCTTCTTTCTCGATTCCACTGATTGGCATCAGTCTAAGTATGACAAAGTAAGCAGATCCTTTCCTTGTAGTAGCTTTTTGTCTAAGACTCTGGATAAGCATTGGTCACTTACTCAATAATAAGACTTAGTTTAAGTCTTCGGCCATACAGAGAAAGCACACAAAATTTAACACAAGTGAACCATTTTATCCTTCGTCTAACTCATAGAGGAGCGGCTAGCTCCATTCGGCAGGGGCTCAAAGTGGAACTGCTCGGTCTTTGCAGAAAGAGGAGTCAGTAGGGATGACTCGGCCATCTAGTTATAAGACCCTCCTGCACTCCTGTTTAGAGAACAACCTAGGACATCCCAAAGGGGTTATATGTTATTTTTGTTTTGGTGTCCTCACAAGATCTGCGGCCATCAAGATCTGCGACCATCGAGATCTGCGACTCTGCGCCTCTGCGCATGCCCAGAACGCTCCCCCTCCCTTCTAGATGATCTAAAAAAAAAAAAATTACTCTATTCATCCCTCACCGGGGAAATTTGTGTGCTGCATTCCTTACACCGCAGCAGGCTGCCCTTCGACGGCACCAATGGTGGGAGAAGCGGGGGTTAGTTGTCTTCTCCAAGGACCCTAGACAGTGGTCTCAGCGGGAATCGAACCCGCGACCTTCGGGTCCGCTGGCGAGCACTCTACCGCTATCTAATCGTCGAGATCTGTGACCTAACCATCAAGATCTGCAACCTGACATACTTCTATTGGAATTAGCGTTTGGGAACCCCAATCTATTGAGATTTGCGACCGGTCGCAGATCTCAATGAGGCCGCAGATCTCGATAGAACAGTAGCAAGACTATGGTGTCCCTATAATGAGCTGGTAGAAGTGACCAAGAAAAGGGAAGTCTGCACTTTCATACTTCAGCCGCTGCCCAACGTACAATGAGAAGGGGAGTTTGCTGACATAGATCGTGATCAAAGATCCTTTCATTCATTTGATTCTCTATATATTCCTGTGTCAGAAAAGACGTGTTGAATACCATAATGTCATTTCCAACTGCACATCGCAAGTATAATCCCAACATTGACGGCTGCTTCAGGACCCATCTCACCACTCTAATAACCAAATGATGTTCAAGAACAGAAAATTTTGTCTAAAAACAAACAAAAACCCTTGAACTGTGACATCATGTTCTGATAAACACAAAGATAGCATTTTATTTCATTAATCATCAGCCAGTTGGGTCGTTTAATGTCAGCTAAAAAAATCCCTTCACCCTCTGGTTTGTGCCAAAATGTGATAAAGAATAAATTGGGGAATCAAACTAGTGCATCATGTGCTCAAAGGTAATAAAAGAATAAAACAAAATCATAACTGATGATTATGGCAGGCCATACTTTGTATTTTTTTATAGTTGTTGTGTAAATAGAAGGAAAAGTTTGATTGTGGGAGAGTTTTTTTTTGGAGGGGATTTTTCATCAAAAACATTCTAGAAACTTAATTCATAGTGGGATTTTATCAACCACTGCAGGGGATTTTTGGTTCATAGTTGTTTTTCCCTTGATACTTTCCTCCGATCCTGTTAAAACTAGAAGAGATGCTGGTTTGTCCTTTATCAAAATAAAATATTTATTTCTTCTTTTTTCCCCCAATTTCTGAATTATTTTTGTTTGAGTCCTTTGTTTTCACATATTTACTTTTAAGCATATCCGGCGGCACGGTGACGCAGTGGTTAGCACGGTGGCCTCACAGCAAGAAGGTCCAGGTTTGGGTCTTGGAGTGGGCACAGGCATTGGAACACTGGCCTTTCTGTGTGGAGTTTGCATGTTCTCCTCGTGTATGCGTGGGATCTCACTGGATACTTCGATCTCCTCCCAATCTCCAAAAACCAATGGCGCCGCCATAGGTGGCAGCCTGCTGTGGTGAAATGCAGCACATACATTTCCCTGTGGGGGAGTAATAAAGGTTTTTTTTTCTTCTTTCTTCATTTAATTTCGGTGTATATTTACACATCTTTTTGATCTGGTGCATCTGCACACCATTTTGATCATACCGTACTTTTACACCCAAATGTTGCCGTACATAGCCTTAATAATTTTAAGGCCCATATGTGGGCGAATGCAAAAAAATGAGGACTAATTGTAACATGTGCCATCCCGGCTTTGGCACCTATATTGAGTGCATGAATAAATAAGCCTTTATGCTTTTTTATTTGTTTTAGAAATGATTAATTAACAGTTGACGTCATCAACTACCAGCTGGCAGGTGTTACCTCTGCAGCTGCATCAAGAAACCTCTGACTGAACGCCTCATTTTTTTTTCCAGCTACGTAACATAGACATGATATTACCACTCTACCCAGCAGGTTTCCATGGCTTAACATACCTCACTCAAATGAACGCTTCATTAATAGTTTGAGTAAATAAATTGTGTAAATCTATATAGTAATTAGTCTAGAAATAAAAACATGCGTTTGAATGATTACTTACAGTAAGTGGGATAAAACAGAACCCCAAATTTTTTTTCTTACCTTATTACTCTCCATAACAGGAGATTAGAAATATGTACAGTGTTTCAGTACAAGTATCAATTTTTTTAAAGAGACTTAACTCTTAAAAGGCTAAATTTTTTTGTGTGTAGTATGTGTATATGGATCATCATTTGGGTCATCGTCTGGAGCATCGTCGTTTAAGGGTTAAAGCCTTTATTTTATAGTTTGAAAATATTTTCAGAGATCCTGTTTTGGGCTGAGCTTTCACTCAATAATGGTGCGGTATGTTGCCACGTGTAAAAGCTTGACTTATTAATCTCATTGTTAATTTGCTAAAGTTTTAAACTAAGCAAATCCAAAACCAGAGGGCTGGATTGCCCTCTACAGGTAAGGAACAGTTTCCTGCCCCTAGTAAAAGAGTTTAACACTTGGACCGCCGCATTCTAAATCTACCTGCAAGTGCCCTGACCGACAATGTGACGTTTATGTAATTATTCATGTTTTGCGCTGCTTTATTGCACAAATAAACTTTTACACCACTCAAAGAACTAATAGAAAATATTACTACATCAATAGACTCAAATAATTATGGCATCGGTATTTTCATAGACCTTAAGAAAGCTTTCGACACCATAGATCATAATATATTACTGAGCAAACTAGACAGATTTGGTTTTCGAGGAGCTGCATATACATGGCTTCAGAGCTACTTAGAAAATAGATATCAATATGTACAAATAAAGGAGGAAAAATCTGATTTATTAAAAGTCATATGTGGAATTCCACAAGGCTCAACGCTGGGGCCTAAACTCTTTATCCTGTACATCAATGATTTGTGTTACACATCCGAACTAATAAATTATGTACTGTTTGCAGACGACACTACTCTTTACTTTTCAGGAAAAGACCTGAACCAAATGATACAATCAGTTGAAAGAGAATTGAGTAAAATAAAAATATGGTTTGACATAAATAAATTATCATTAAACGAAAAACGAAATTTATAGTATTTACAAAATTAAAAGTACCTAAACAAATTCAAATTATGCTTAATAACACCCCATTGGAACGAGCTTACGACAGTAAGTTCCTTGGAATGATTATAGATCACAAATTAAGCTGGAAATCACACATAAATTATACAAAAAATAAACTGTCTAAAGTAATAGCAATCATTTATAAATTCAAATTTGTCCTAAATAAAAAAAGTTTGTTTATGTTATATAATACATTAGTACTTCCATATATAACTTATTGTATCGAGATTTGGGGAAATACGTACAAAACTAACACAAAACCAATTTATATTTTACAAAAAAAAGCAATACGAGCAATAACATTCTCATCTTATAATCAACCTACCAATAATCTATTTATAAATTTAAAAACATTAAAGTTCTATGATTTAGTGGAATTACACACTTTAAAATTTATGTTTAAGATAAAAAAAAACATGATGTCAAACTCTCTACAAAATATGTTTATTATTAGGAAAAGTCCATACGAACTAAGAGGAAATGATGTGTTCATTAAAAATAAATTTAGAACAAATGTTAAAAAATTCTGTATTTCTATTAAAGGTGTGGATCTTTGGAATAATTGTAATGATGAACTTAAATTGTGTTTAAATCTTTTATGTTTAAAAAAGAAATTTAAGTTATTAATACTTAAAAAATATGCAAGTCTTGATGGTTAAATTCAAGCTTCTATAAAAAGTAAACAATTATGATGTGTTATGATTATGATTATGTGTTACAAATATGTGTTATGATTATGTTATATGTTATGATGTGTTATGATTATGTTATGATGTATTATGATATTATTATGTTATGTGTTATAACAATTATGATGACTTAGTATTTACTTATGTCTTTTTGCTTTTATTATGACATAAAAAAAAAAAAAAAAAAGGGTCGGCGTAATAAGCGTTTGCTTCAGCCGTTACCTTTTCGGTCCTTTGCTGGAATATGGTTGTTTTCTTTATTTCATTGATATGAGGTTGCTCTGTGACCGAAATAAATAAATAAATAAAAATAAAAAAAATAAATTTTTAAAGTAACAATAAAATGTTACATATTTTTGAAATCCAGAATATAAAAGCAAACACCAAAGTAAAATAATCTAATTTGTCAATAGACTACTTTTTTTTCACATTGTGCGCTGCTGCTTCAAAAATGTCCTCATTAAAAATTGGCTATAGGCTATATTCCAATATGTTAACCTGAACTTTTCAGACTTATCTAGAAAATATGGTATACTTTATTCAGACAAAAATTTTCTTACTTTCTTCATGGGATCTCCTCAAATATTATCACACTCAACCGTTCTAAAATGTTTCTGTAATGGCGTCAGAGTCCTCCCTGTCTCTTTCCACAAATAGAAATACACACACTTATGTGTGGCAATGTGTCAATAAACATATTGCCATTGCAACCACTTCTGTGGAAAGCGGTTGCTTTGGCAATGCGTGCTTCCTCTCAGCTGCTGTGGGGCGCAGTAGGTTCGAGGAGATAAAATGCTTATAGATTTTGAAATGTTAATTTTCAGAACACAAAAAAATACATGATGAAATATAAAACATGTTTACATTAAAAGCCATAAAAGGTCAGCCTCATAGGCTGTGTTTTATTTATTCTAATAAGCATATTAAAGTGACATGGAGTCATATTGATGGCTACAGCAGTTCTCGTGTTAAGCATCTCGAGGTGTTGTTCACGAGTGAGATGAGGATCAAGCAGGAGATCAATGGACAGATAGGTGCAGCGTCCGCCAAAATCAGGATGCTATAGCAGGTGGTAGAGAAAGAGATGAGTGGAAAAAATTGATGCTCTTAATTTGCCAATCGATCCATGTTCTTAAGTTCAATTATGCTCACGAACAAGATTTTCAATTTAAGAGGCCTAAGTGTTCCTCTTTCACAAAAGCTTGTCCCTATCTTGTTCAGAGATTGGTTGAAGAACACTGGAATCGAAATTGGCTCATAGCAGTGTACACATAAGAGTAGGTACAAGTACGAATAATAAAAACGAAATTTGTTCTCAGCGTAGCACTTGTTTTCAGGGCGAGAACTCAGATGTGCTTGCGCCGATCCAAAATGGTATTTGCTTGTTTTTCATTCTTAAGCCTAATGGGCTCTTTTCCTTCTTTTACAATGACTAATGGTTGTGTTGTTAAGCGAATACGATCTGGATTTTCTTTTTCTTTTAAATATTGTCTTTGTGTGTGCGTGTTCCTGTAGCGAATATTAAGCACACATGATGAATGTGTGTGTTATGCTTTTGTAAATGAATAAGTATGTCATTTGAGCGTGTTTTCACAGCTAAAGTGCAACACGTGCAGCCCCATGAGGAGTTGATTGGCTTCAGACCTGCTTCTTTTTTTTTAAACAGAGATTTCCTGGTCAAAATTGAAAAGAATTTCAACTGTTTTGAAGTATATTAATAAAGGTTGCGGTATATGATACACCCTGTCCATGAATACACACACAGTCACATTGTTCATCAGTGTTTTCCCCAAATGAATCTGTCATTAGAGGTTGTAGGAAACCAAAGCACACGTCCCACATTGATGACAGTTAAATAAGTTTGTTATCTTAAAGATTTTGTTTCACTTTGACAGGATATGATGTCATTAGACCAAAGCAATGAACAATTACGTCTCTTCAGCTTCTCGTCTCCCCATCTGCACCTTGTATAATTAAATGGATAATCTACTTAATTGTTTTTCTGTGACACAGACATAAAACAAAATTATCTCAATGGGCTTTAAAGAAATTTATCAAACAAAACACACAATCAGACTCAACGCAATCAATATAAGTAATTACTTAACAAACCTAAACTGGTAAATCACAGTCTTTACACTTCCTTCTGGGTGAGAAAAAGTCTGAAAAGTGTTGAAAAAAAAAAAAGAATTCCATCAAGACTCAGAGAAAAGATTCCAGGTCTTGGAATTGTCTACATCTAGCATTACATGTAACAAATTGGTTTCATTTACCCAAAGGAGGAGGAGCTTGACAACACATCCGCTAATGGACAACACCCGCCATGACAGTTGGGGTAAAACAAACCATTCAAACGTGTGTTACCACCTAGCGCTATGTATCAGTCCAAAAAGGAATTACCACCAGGAATACACCCTTGTACTGCTGTTCGAGCTTTGTTTTGCAGCTCACGCATATAAGCTGTCACATGACCAAAGTTCCCAAATGTCCGACTTCTTTCATAGGTTCACCAAAGACAATACTGGCAATAGACCATGCAGATCACTACTAGTGGCTTTCAGATGAACAGCAGCAGGAGATGTCATGTGCTTAGCCTCATTATACCTATACCTAATCATGTTCATGGAATGCACTAGAATGTTCATCATGCGGGAGTTTTATTAGCCTTGGTGGGTCAGCGTGAGATAGGTCCTAATTGCGGGTGTTTCTTGCCAAATATGGGAGACTTGGCATATCTGCAAATCTCTTCTTCATATATACCTAATAGAAAGTATTAATAAGTCTATAATAAAAGTTCAATTGAAAAGAAATTATACGAGTGATCCCATTCTCTCAGCGAAGTACCACAGCTCTGCCTGAATCTAATATTCCTTGCGGCTGAGTTTGCTGGTTTATTCCACATCACGACAAGCACATCTCTGGATAAAGTTGTGTAATAGTTATTCCATGCAGCAATTAGACCCCCAGCTTTAGCCTTTTTTTTTTTTTTTTTTAACTTGTCTAAAGTCAATTTTCCATATTTTACACTTGGAAATGCTGCATTCCCACATGTCAACACGAACAGAAAAGAAATTTCCACTTTCCTATTCTGGCTAAAAATAAAGCGCAGTACGCTGAGCCATGTGAGTGTCTCGTGAATACACTGACACGCAACAAAATGTGGCCTCCCATGCATGTGACGGAGCAAACGGTTGAAGGAAAGCCTGGCATCCCTGTCATTTTCCTGCCCGCTCTCAGGGAAGCCCCTTCAGGCACACGTTGTCACACATACTTACCGCTTCCAGCTTAAAGTTTAACGGCCTGTTACACAGCTATTACATATAATTATGCGGGAAATAAATCAAAAAACCTGGACAATTTTATTCACAAAATTTCACTACCAGCTGAGAACTTTCATCTTCTGTTTTAATCAACCTTTAAACCCAAAGATTTTTTTCCTCTTTTTTTTTCACTCCAACTATATGCTGTAATTCTAAATTATTGAGTTCCTTCACTCACTTCTGCCCTTTTTGTGCTCTCTGTCCCAACATCTCTACAGATTTTCCACTTTGCCTAGTGGGATCAGAGGACAGGGGTATGGAACGTTAGGGTGATGGAGAGATTGAGGGATGTAGAATTGGATAGCAAGAAAAGTAGCTGTCAGTGGTTTTGGCAAAGGTCAATACAATGAGGTACTGAGGACGTTCTGACCTCAGTGTTTCTCTCTTGGATCTGTCAGCTCTGCTTTGTGGGAAAAAAAATTCTCCCTCCTGTTTTCTGCCCTTTGTTGCCTCTCTGGTCAATGTTTCGGTGTTGTGAAGGGATGTCTCTCCTTATGTTAGAGTTTCATCTCAAGCATAAAACCACAGAGGACACAAGGTTACCAATGATGACTTGCTGTTAGTGGTGGCACAGGGAGCGTGGTGGAGTTTAGCCAGTCAGTTCTTACTTCATCTTTCAAAGAACATTCTAAATGCCAAAAGTGATCTATTTATATAAAAAAAAATGTCAGGACTGGATGGTATTACAGAACTTTCATATTTACCTACAGTAATAGTTGGATTAGCTTAAACCAGTCTTTAGCCTCAATTTTACGGAAAGAAAACAATGTATTTTGTCCAAGATGTTGATAGATTTCCAAACATTTTTTTGTAATGTAACATATCTAAAGCGTTATGTAGCTTTGCCAAATGGCTTAATGTCTAAAATTGGTTTCCATTTGTCACATTTTGATTTAGCTCCACTTGTCGACCTTTCCTGAGTTACCATTGACACATAACCAACCTCATGTGGCGACTTGTAACTCCAATTTCTGCCCATAGATGTTTTTCTGTTCCTTTTTTTTTTTTTTTATCAAATACCAGTGGATGATTACTTGTCCCTCATAGGGTTGCCACAGCAAGGCAGTTTCCTTCATCCAATCCTGTCTCCTGAATTCAATTAAATTTATTTGTAAAGCCCAAAATCACAGAATTTCCGTCTCAATGGGCTTCACAAGAAAAAGAGGAATGTGTTAACACAAATACACAGCAAGAAAAATAACTAACAAATCCTAACTTAACAAGACTAGCACAAACAAGACTAAACAAGACTAGCACATTTATGCCCTTAGACTTAGACTTCTCAGTGAGGAAAAACTCCTAAAAAACCCATCAGTGGGGAAAAAATAAGAAACCTCGTGGGGATCCACAGATTATTGTTTAAATATTAGCTTATTCTACTCTACAGCTAAATATCTAAAGAAGTCAATAGATGTTCTTCATCCTGATGGAAACATGGGGACTCCTCAGCCTGGCGATGTCCAGTACGGGGATGAGTAGATGTTCTTCATCCAGATGGTAACACGGGGGACTCCTCAGCCCAGCGATGCCCTGGACGGGGATGAGCAGATGGATTTCATCCTGATGGAGCGGGGATGATGAAGCGTGGAGGTCTCCTCGGTGTGGCCACGCCCAGGACAGGAACACAGAGTCCTGAATGGGGCTCTCTCCCAGAGAGGAGGGAGAGAGGTGGACAACATGTGAATTGTACTGTACCAACTAGCAGTGTAATTCTAAATAAACAGACAATAGAGAACAATGAATGAGATAGAAAGCCAGGGGTTGGGGTAGGGGGTACAGACCCTGGTTAGAGTAGAGGGTAAGCAGGAAAGGGCCAAGGCAGTCTGGCAGAGAATAGTAGATAGAATTCACACCAACTAATTTCATGTCCCCCTTCAAAACATTCTTAAACTTCCTCTTTGATATTCTTCCAGGCCTCGTTGACTTGCAGTTCCAAACACAACATCCTTCTGTTGCTATAATTCCTCGCTCTACTTTGGACATGTCCAAACCATCTCAATCTGGTCTCTCTGACTTTATCTCCAAAATCTCTAACATGTGCTATTCTTCTGACATCATCATTTGTGATCCTGTCCATCCTGGTCACTCCCAAAGAGAACCTCAGCATCTTAATCTCTGCTACCACCAACTATCTCTCCTGTATCTGCATCACTATCTCTAGATCCTTAAGTCTCCAGATCATGTAGCCCAACTACTTCAAATCCCAGAATGCTCTATTGGTGTTTTAGCATGTCCCTTAGCAGGACTGATTAAAGATCATTGAATTTGTTGAGCGTTGTCATAGCGACCAAATATTCACACCATGCATTTTTGTGTATTTGAAATACTTATATATACATTTATACAATATTATTAGGCTTTACTTGTTGCAGTTTTTAAGCAAACTTTTCTTGGTTAAAATGAAATAGATATTGTTATACGTGAAGTAAAGCTTTATCGACGTCAAATATCAATGTTGGCCATGGATTTTTTTTTTTTTTCTGGAACAAAATCCACGGCCAACAGACAGTGACATGAGGGATTACAGTACACAAATCTGTGGTGAGGGCAACCAGTAGGTTTGGTCTAGACCACAGGTTCCGTTCCATTGTCTTCTGCTTATCTGACGCCAGGTCGCAGGGGCAACCACCTCAGATGAGAAGCCCAGGCTTCTCTCACCCCGGCTGCATCCTCCAGCTCACCCAAAAAGATCCTGAGGTGTTCCCTGTCCAGCTGTGAAACATAGTCTCTCTATCGGGTCCAGGGCTCACTGGGTATTTGAGTTTGACACCTCTGTAACCCTGGAGGAGTTGGTTTATTGGGGTTAGTCCCTTGTTAGGGGAACAAGAAGATCACTATCCAGAAGACAACTTTGAATCCTTTTCTATGATGCTCTCACCACAGTTTTCTACACTTTTCACTCTTCTTTCACACATCTTCTTTCGGCATTTCCATTCAGTGGTCACCACAGCAAGTCAGTTTCTGGGATCCTCAGCATCTCTGCTACCGCTACTGTATCTCTGTTTCCTGTCTTTTCCTCAGTGCCACTGTTTCTAGACCAATCAGCATGGCCGGTCTCACCACGGTTTTGTACACTTTCCCTTTCATTTTAGCTGAAACTCTTCTATCACACATTACACCTGATACTTTTTTCCACCCTTTCCAGCCTGCCTGCTTACACTTCTTCACCTCTTTTCCACACTCTCCATTGCTCTGAACTGTTGATCCTCAGTACTTAAAATCTTCCACCTTCTTTATCTCTTCTCCCTGTAATCTCACTCTTCTATCACACATTACATCTGATATTTTTCTCCACTCATTCCAGCCTCCCTGAACAAGTTTGTTCAGATTTTTTTCCACAGTCTACCTCAAATACTTTATAATCTCCACCTCATTATGTCTGTTTTATCTCTTTTTTCATTTTCCAATAAAAATGTAGTATTATGATTTGTCCATAATTTGTAAATGACTTCACTTCTAAGCATTATTAAAGAGCAGAGTGAATCCTTCAGTAATCCCTCTGCACTGCTTTATTAGAAAATCTGTGAAAGATAAAACAAATTCTGACATGGTTTAAAATCTGCTTTTCCATTATTCTTGAAAAAAAAAAGATTTAAATAACAACAAAACTGGTTGCTTCCAACAAAGACATTAACTAAGATAAAGTACTTGGTGAAATAGTTGTTTGTCGGAGATAGTCCAGTTTTCCTTCTCTGGGAACCATCATCAGTAAAAAAAAATGACATGGATTAATGCATTTTTCTGATTTAAGACTGTGAAAGTTTGTCTCCCACGACTGATAAATAATGACAGATTTAGTCAAGCATCATACCCAGCTTGAAACCCACAGATGGGACTGGATTTGGTCATTTGATGTTTTTTTTTTTTTTAAATCTTCCAAGCAAGTTTCACATAATCCGTTTTGAATAACAAATGTTTGTGCTATCTTTTTACTTTGTGTGTCGTGTCTGTAATGTTTCTATCTTTTACACATCCGTATGTCTGGCTCTTCCTCTCATCTCTATTTTAATCCTGTTTTAATGGGATTTTCTATTAGTCTTGTCCTGAAATAATTATTTTTATTTGCAAAGCATTTTAATGTCATTACAATGCCAAAAATATGTTCTGCCGAAGACTTTTTTTCTTCACTTGAAATATTTATTTACGTCATTGACCACTTGTCTTGTTTTTTTTCCTCTCCGTGTCATTCGTCAATAAATCAGCCAGAAAACTGTGATCATCCTCGTTTATTAATGGTTAGGTATAAATAAGCCTGACTAGGAAATATAGTCCTTACAGGAGCAAAGTCTTAAGAGTATTTCTTTGTTTCTCTAAATATTCCCATTAGGTTTCTGTCTCTTAACTTCCATTACGCCCAGAAAAAACTGGCCCTCAAACAGACCTGTACAGTACAGAAGGGTAAATTTGTAATAGATGCTCCATGTGTTTGCATGTGTGTCTGCACAGCAAACAAAACGCTAGTTCTTTTTATAATTTCCTCTCATTAAAGCAAAGTGAACATTAAGTTATTCCACAGTGGGATAAAGACCTTTGTACCTGTTTTGGGTTTAATATCAATGTCCATCAAACCAACACGTGTACGCGCACACGAGGTGGACCATCCCGGAAAGTTTATCTAGGAAAGTTTTATAAAGCCCTTTGTGTGTTTTCCAGTAACAACCAGTGTCTTACACACACTTACTGTAGCTCCCTCGTAACGAGGACCCAGAACAGTGACCCTCCAGATTATGAACCACTCACTGGAGATTTTCCAGAAAGGCTGAGACACCTGCTTGGCCAGCAATCAAGTAACACTTATTTATGTCCCATAATTTTCTTCTTCTTCTTCTCCAGCTTGAGCTCCAGTCCTGCTGCGTGTTCCTGCCAAATGACAGCATCCCCTCTCCGAGCACCATCATCTGCGGTGACATACCCGGGACAGTGCGGAGTTGGTACCACAACCAGGCCTCCATGCCAGGAACTCTGGTCATCTGCCTGCCTCAGATTAGCGTGCTCAGCGCTGGACACAAATACATGGAACCGTTGCAGGAACTGCCTTTTGTTGTCTCAAAACCCATCCTTGAGGAAGGTAGGTCTTCATTAGGAATGCAGCATGTCTACTATCAGGTGTAAGACCGATGCTATGGCACTGTACCAGCACTCAAAATCGCCCTTAGCGGGCCAATACCACAATGAATCCATGTAATTTATTCATTTAGATAGAGAGATAAAAGTTTGATAAAAGCTTTATCAATCTACAGGAGAAGTTCTGGTGTCCAGCAGCAACAGATTACATAGACCGCACATAAAAAGAAATAAAACAACACTAATAAAAGTTACTAGCAATAGTAATAAGATACTCATATTGGACTCAGTTCCTTCCAGGCACATCTGTTAAATTGCCTGATGGCTGAAGGAATGAATGACCTTTTAAAGCGCTCAGTTCTGCAGCACAGTGAGAGGAACTTTGGGCACTTTTCTGGGTTGTGATCACATTGTGCATAGAGGGACGGGGATTTTTTAGGATGCCCTGCATTAGAGCCTTCATCCTCCTCTCCAAAACAGCTGAGTCCACGTTTCCCCCTACCACAGATGACATTTACCTATCAGTCTGTTCAGCCGATTGCAGACAACCGCAAAGAAAACTGCACTTGCCACGACAGACTGGACAGAACGTACAGTATGAACAGTATGTCACCACATACATCAAAAGAACTCAGCCCTCTCATGGAAAACAGCATGCTCTCAATAGTCCAGTTTGCAGGCAAGATGCACACAGATAGTTATAGGCGTTAACAACCTTGATGCTCTCTTTATTGATCAGGTCAGGTTGATAAAAGGGGTCATTTAATCGTATAAAATAATAAAAATCATTATTAACGTCGATGTATTTAACCAGCTATTGCTTCCCGTTACACGGTAGTAAATGACAGTATTTTGCAACAATGAAGATGTCCTTACATGCAGAATGCAAACACATGCACATTTCATAAGTCTCATAAAGACAGTTCTTTGCGAGGCCTCACTTCCATACAATTTAATTCTTAAATGTTTGATTTGCTGCAGAGTGCCCGGCGCTGCCTTCCACCCTTCGTAAAGCTGTGGTCTCCTCTGGTCATTCATGGCTCCCACGCCGCTCCTAGCCTTAGTTTGAACGGCTGGTTCACGCCCATGTCCAGTAGTTGGAGTTCCTTTGTCAGACCTCTCGGAATCACAACAGGCGTAGCGTTCATCTGCTTTACTTGTTTTTTCACAACGCACATAGGGCGCACTGTGTGATAAGGCGCGCTGCTCGTTTTGAAGAAAATCTAAGACTTTTATATGCGCCTTATGGTCGTGAAAATACGGTAATTTAGTTGTTTAAGTGGAAATTGTAAAGGTATCGGCATTCGACATTGGCGAGTAATCAATTGAAAATACTCATCAGTTTGGAAAATGTGGTTCTGGTTCAACCCTAGTCTTCATCCTAACAACATACAAACTCAGTATGATTGAAACACTCAGAGGTGAACCCACTACCAAGTCACATTCTGACCCTCGCATGACCCAACGGCTTTAAGATTAATATAGAGGTTTAAATAATGCTGGTATGTACTTAAGATGGGCTAAAAATGGCAATCACTGAAATTTGATTCCTGTTGGAGGAAAAATGCTTTGACTTGTCTTTAATTAATAATTAAAATGAATGGTTTAATAATTGCAGTCGGCTGCATTATGTGAATTTGTCATCATTACGCCTTTTCAACACACAGCGAACCTTTTGACCCGCCACTACTCATTTACTGTGACAAAAGACAAACAAACTTATACCGAGTGACTTTGAGAGATAGATCCTGAACATGTGGAGTGGTGAGCACACCTGGTGGAGTTGACACAAGTAACACTTTAAAAAGCTCCAAGTGTTGTTCCTTCAGTGGGAAAAGAAAAAAAAGGGAGAGGCTTTTGGATTTTTCAGTGACTCCAGGATTGAACAAGCATTAAAAACTCTCAGGGGAAAGAAAAACAACAGAACAGTGTAAATTTTCCACACTTGTGTAGGAAAGCCTTCCTTGGTGGTTCTTCCTCATTCACTCTGAAATTTACACTTCATACTAGTATATTACTCACAAACTCTTTTATTAGGTACAACTTGAAAGTTTTGTTCCAGAGCAACCTGGAAGGCCATGAAGTACTAGGAATGTTCTGACCCCCGTACTGGACATTGCCAGGATGAGGAGTCCCCGTGTTTCCATCAGGATGAGGAACATCTATTGACTTCTTTAGATATCTAGCTGTAGAGTAGAATAAGCTAATATTTAAACAATAATCTTTGACACATTGGTTGCTCGTCCCGGGGGAAGGAGCTCTCTTTCATGTGGATCCCCACGAGGTTTCTTATTTTTTCCCCATTGATGGGTTTTTAGGAGTTTTTCCTCACCGTGAAGGAGAGTCTAAGTGCATAAATGTGCTAGTCTTGTTTAGTTAGCATTTGTTAGTTATTTTTCTTGCTGTGTATTTGTGTTAACACATTCCTCTTTTTCTTGTGAAGCCCATTGAGATGGAAATTCTGTGATTTTGGGCTGTACAAATAAAATTGAATTGAATTAAGTTTCTGATTTGGTCATTCTAGTTAGTTATTCTTCAGAGTTTTAGTTTCTTAACTTCGTCGACCAAACAGCGAGATTATTCCCATCCATGATGAGAACCTCTTGTTTCAACATCATCCCATAGCTGCTCTTTTAAACAGAGATCTGCTCCCAGTAGAAGCTGTTATACTGAAGATGATGGGATCTTAGTGTCATGGTGTTTTATCCTACTGATATTATCCAACCAACAACTATGGCTGTCATGATCCGCCTCTTATCTGGAACATTTTCTCCTTCGTAATCCTGCCCTCTGCTCTAATTTTGCACACCTGGTCCCAATACCGTCTCACTTATGTCTTTAGCTGGGTCTGGTATTCCTCAGGATTATTTAAGCCCTGGTATCTTTCATTTCTGTGTCAGTACATCGACCTTCAGGGCTTTTGTCATGCACTCGTACTGCAGCCTTGATAGTGCCCCTCCGAGTCTGGTCCTTCATCCTCCTGAGCTTTTCCTCCGGTCCTTCATCCCGCTGAGCACTACCTCAGGTCCATTACTCTGCTGAGCTTTACCTGTGCTCCTTCACCCTGTTGGGCTCTATCTCTGCTCCTTCATCCTGCTGAGCTCTACCTCTGCTCCTTCACCCTGTTGGGCTCTATCTCTGCTCCTTCATCCTGATGAGCTCTACCTCTGGTTCTTCATCCTGCTGAGCTCTACCTCTGCTCCTTCATCCTGCTGAGCTTTAGCTTTTCTCCTTCATCCTACTGAGCTTTATCCCTGGTCCTTCATTCTGCTGAGCTCTGCCTCTGATCCTTCATCCTGCTGAGCTTTTTCTCTGGTCCTTCATTCTGCTGAGCTCTACCTCTGGTCCTTCATGCTGCTAAGTGCTACCTCTGGTCCTTCATTCTGCGGAGCTCTACTTCTGGTCCTTCATCCTGCTGAGCTTTACCTCTGGTCCTTCATTCTGCTGAGCTCTACCTCTGCTCCTTCATACTGCTGAGCTCTACCTCTAGTCCTTCATCCTGCAAAATTCTACCTGTGGTCCTTCATCCTGCTGAGCTCTACCTCTGGTCCCTCATCCTGCTGAGCTCCTACCTCTGCTCCTTCATCCTGCTTAAGCTCTACCTCTGCTCCTTCATCCTGCTGAGTTCTATCTCTGGTCCGTCATCCTGTTGAGCTCTACCTCTGGTCCCTCATCCTGCTGAGCTCCTACCTCTGCTCCTTCATCCTGCTGAGTTCTACCTCTGCTCGTTCATCCTGTTGAGTTCTACCTCTGGTCCCTCATCCTGCTGAGCTCCTACCTCTGGTTCTTCATCCTGCTGAGCTCTATGTCTAATGATGCATTCCTGCAATAATCTGCTTCAAACTGGCTATTCATCTTGATGTTGCTTCATCACCATCATGACAATGGCATGTTTGGAAAATAACATTTAAAGGAGGAAGATTCTCATGAATTCATTTTTTTTCCAACGTCACTTATCTTGGACTTCCCTGGTTGGATGAATGCAAATAAATAGATGCACTATAAATAAACAAGAATACACGATGAAGGGTTGAGGTCTACCTCAATGTTGCTGTCATGTTATTAAAATCCATTATTTATTTGGTGATGATGATGTCATCAGATGAACATATAAGGCTTAAGATTTTAATTTTTATTTCATTTGACCTCTACTTTTTTTTTAGTCATAGAAGATTCTTGACTGATTCTTAACTTTGCTTTTTATTACACCTTTATTTAAACATTTTCAAACTCTAAATCCCCAGGTGATGCCTTCCCGTGGACTATAAACCTGAGCCAGTTCAGCGTCTACACATTGCTGGGACAGCAGCAAAGCCAGAGTCTGCTGGAGCCTATGGGCTGCACTTCCACGCTGGCCATCACCTCCAAACTGCAAGACAGCTCCGATGGAAGGCCCTCGTTTGTAGTGTGCCTCCACGTGGATCTACAGCCTGTCCACGCCAAGTGCTCCAACTCTCAGGTCAGCAAGAGTCCTGATGTTGTGGTAGATAATCTCCTCAGAAACATACCTGTTAAAAATATTTACAATGAACCTCAGCACAAAGATTTCTATTTCAGTCCTTTTTAATTATTTGTATAGAACAGTACGTTTTATTTAGAGCATTTTATACAAAAATCAACCTTCATTCATACATTTTGAACAATTTAAAAGCTTTCTCATACGCTATGCAGGGACTATTCGAACGGTAGGTTCATACAAGATAGAAAGTCCTGACGCAGTACACCCATTCGACACTATTGCACATTCACACCATGTGCATGCACTTTTGTCTCTATTGTACATTCACTGCTATTGCACATTTGCAAATATTGTACGATCTACGTTGTCACCTCTAGAAATGAGCTTTCACACACTTAACTCCATTATTCCCCACAACAATACGATTAAGATCTATTTCTCTATTAATCTCATCTTCCTAGTCTGCACAATTTCCATCAAATTTTAAACTAGAGTGTGTCACCTTGTTTGTTTTAAACATTTAGAGGTTATATTAAAGAGATTTAACATAACTGATCGCTTTTGTTTTATAATGTGAAATTATGTTTTAGTGACAGTACGATGAACACAGACAGGTTGGAAACTCTTTCCTCCCTGGGTAGTTTTCCACTATAATCAGGTTTCTTTCTTTTCTTTTGTAATTAAATTAGCTGTCACAAGCAAGCCTCCAATGTAAACACTTCATTTGGATGAACTTCAAGTGGTCATGTTGTTAACGTTCAACCACCCAGTGATACGGAGGGGAATTAGAACAAATAACAAATTAATCTGTTGATGTAAAAGTGTGGAAAAGTTTCCAAACGAGATGGAGAATCATTTTAGTTTAATAAAAGACATGGCATCCATCTAAAAAAAAAGGAGCAGTTTATGTATTTAATGGCATATGACTATAGATTTATCTGGATTAACCTGACATTTTCACTTTGTTGATTATTCATGTACAAGTAAACCTTTCACGGGCAACAGTTTTTCAGCTTTCTCACTCTGAACGAACGCACATGCTTTTGAACTAAATGGAAACCGGAAGTGAACAGCTTTCAGGAGGTTAAACAAATCATTTTATTGTCTAACCTGAGTTGCTATGGGCGCTTCTGGAAGTTTTGCCTGATAACTAGTGAGGCCGGTTTCAGCCGCTACACCCTGCAAAGGGTTAATTGAGTCAAATTGAAATTTGACATTTGATGCCCATGCGTAAGTGTCCCTAAAGCAGACACCTCACCTCTAGTTACTCTCACCATTGGCTGGCTGCAGTGCAATGCAGTCAAGGTAATTTCACCATGAGGGATGAGTACACTGTTAAAAATAAAAACAGTTAAAAAATGAAAACTTTGTTACTGCATAATGCCAAGAAAAGTGTCCAGGAGACCAAAACACCAACACACGAGCCACATCTAAGATTTTGAACTCTGAGTTATTTTTAAGGCATTTAAACATATGAAAATGAAAAATCTCATTTTCCGCTGCTCTCCAAACTACATTTTTGTGGTGTTAAATCATGTTTTCCATTGCATAGAATAAAATACCTCTCGGTTAAAGCAAAGCTAATTTTAGAAAGTTAAGGAGCGATTGTGATCTTAGATAAACATTGTCCGATCATTTTAAGGCAACATTTACAGATCTGGAAGGTTTTTTCACAGTCTGATAACATGGTGACATCATCGGCTAAGATAAGAAATGAGCTATGTGTTTTTTACCAACAGGAAGAAAAAACAGAGGAAACATGGAGCTTTTTAGAAAAAAAATTATGTCTTTAATTTGGAGTTTAACTACAAAAATGGTTATTTTCTGAATCAAAGCAAAACACACTCGCGTTAGAACTTTATGGTGGTTTTTTTAAATCACAGGAAACAAAATATGTGTGAATGAATAGGTTTGAATATTGTTTTGGGGGGGTTAGTCACACCTATTTAGTTCATGAGCATCCACATTTTACAGGTACATGAGAGGGATAATCCTCTGCATGTCACGCTTACCAGCCTAAAAGGTGTTAAATGGTTACTCAATATACAGTAAAATACAGACAGAAAAATCCCACAATCTCTCATTGTTTTTTTTTTGTTTTTTTTGGCATCTATTGGTATAAGTGAGTAGGAAGTGAAGGTTCAACTGATTAGTGTCAAACATAAGGCCCAAGAGGAGGATGGATTTATAAGAGACTAACAGTAGTTTTTACCAAAGCGAGAAAAAAAAATCAACATATTTTACTTTTTAAAAAAGTTTTGATTTTAAACAGATCTTTAATAATAATAAAAAAAAACTCTTAAATAAACAAACTCAACAAACTCTTGAATAAACAGAGTAAAAAAAAGTGACCACCATTGCAGGTCCACCATTGCAGTGCAGGTCTCACTCGCTAGACTTCAGTTGTCTGAAGTCTAGTTGCCTGAAGTCTAGTGTAAAGTTTCCACCATCAGTGATGGTTTGGGGTGCCATGTCATCTGCTGGTGTCGGTCCACTCTGTTTCCTGAGATCCATGGTCAATGCAGCAGTCTACCA
This sequence comes from Neostethus bicornis, assembly GCA_902685375.1. Lineage (NCBI taxonomy): Eukaryota > Metazoa > Chordata > Actinopteri > Atheriniformes > Phallostethidae > Neostethus > Neostethus bicornis. The sequence goes on from LR738541.1 coordinate 36,173,979, forward strand.
GCAAGTTTTAGAGAAATTCCTGCTTCCTGCTGCTGACCTGCTCTATGGAGATGGAGATTTCAAGTTCCAACAGGACTTGGCGCCTGCACACAGCACAAAATCTACCCGTGTCTTGTTTACGGACCATGGTATTTCTGTTCTAAATGGCCAGCCAACTCCCCTGACCTGTGGGGTATTGTGAAAAGGAAAATGCAGAATACCACACCCAAAAACGCAGAAGAGTTGAAGGCCACTATCAGAGCGACTTGGGCTCTCATAACACCTGAGCAGTGCCAGAAACTTATCGACTCCATACCAAGCCGCATTAATACAGTAATTGAGGCAAAAGGAGCTCCAACCAAGTATTGAGTATTGTACATGCTCATATTTTTCATTTTCATACTTTTCAGTTGGCCAACATTTCTAGAAATCCCTTTTTTGTTTTAGCCTTAAGTAATATTCTAATTTTGTGACACACGGAATTTTGGATTTTCATTTGTTGCCACTTCAAATCATCGCATTTAAATGAAAAACATATTTGAATTCATCAGTCTGTGTGCAATGAATACATATAATGTACAAGTTACACCTTTTGACTACAATTACTGAAATAAATCAAGTTTTTCAAAATATTCTAATTTACTGGCTTTTACCCGTATACTGTATGTGTGTGGCCCCACAACAGACTGGCGACCTGTTTGGGGTGTATCCTGCCTCTCACCTGGAATCGGCCGGGATAGGCTCTGGCACACCCCGCAACCTCATTAGGGATAAGCCGTTCAGAAGAAAAAAAATAATTTGAATCGATGTCCTTCAAGTCTGCCCAACACGACGTAGATATAAAATAGATTTCCAAGTATTTAATTTAGAAAATTTAGTTGTATAATTATGAGAAAAACTGTTATTTTATATGATCTGACTTTAATATAAGAAAAATGCATCGAATCCTATAGATTAAAACAAATATTCACCTCATCCTGTGTCACACACCCCATCCCGCTCCACTTTCTTCTTTCTCATGTTCCACATCTGTAGCTGAGTGCAGTAGGTCTTGTCATGCTTGGTTGGAGTTACAGACCCCCACCCAGCCCCCGTCTCTTCCAAATAAAGTGAACATGGTGCACCACCTCCCCTGCCGGCAGAGCACTTCAGATGAGTGTGCTAGACAGCTGTTGGCCCGAGCTTGGACGGGGCGGCTGAACCGACATGAGCAGCTCTTCCAGGCCATGTTTGAAATGCTCCAGCTGTGATATATTATCCTGCTTTAATTGATTTATTCTTTTTTATTAAAGCCCTCCGTACACCGTGTCCACTCACACTGCACGAACGGGCAACAGAATGGGGTTCAGGGTGAGAGATATCCAGTTTACACACAGGCTTGTTTCCATGGACCTTGAAAGTTTGAGGGACCTTCGGCGGTGGGGGCTGAGTGACTGAGTAGCTGGCTACAGAAAGCAGGCGTTTGAAATCCAGAAATTAGCTCATTGTGAAAGCGTGTTGCTTTTCTCCCTTTCTTTCCTTCACCGCCCCTCCTAAAAATACTGTGTGAATGCATGAACAACTAAAAGCATCACATCACATTCCCTCGCTGTCCTCTCATGTTTTCCACTCATGTTTTTGGCTTTATTGTTGTCTAAAGCCAGGAGCTCATTTAATGTGAACACATGATAAATAGTCGAGAGCATTTGACGGCAAGCCTTCAGTTTTTCCTAATTGTGGAGAGGTTTTTTAGGGAAATTGATGACACAACTTAACTTTCCCTTGTGGGTGTTTTTTTTTTGTGTGTTGTTATGGATAACAGATTTGTACAGTGATGCATGTGCGTTCACATTCTGACCCACTGAATAAAGCAGGAATTTCTTTTCCCTAAAGACGTTATCACAATGAATCATTGTCCTCCATCTAAACCTGTCCACTGCATTCATATCTTTACCATCACAACATCAATAAACCTCCTTTTTTTTAGTCATCCTGTAGGTCAGCATGGAAGTTCCAAATCGGCATACTTATGCCATTAGATTCATCGTCTCTCCTTTGAAAAAAGAAAATTAAGCTGGTTTAGCTCAGAGAAAATATACACTATTTGTCATTACTTGTCCACTACCTCCAGGTAGGATCGCCATTGGTGATTGTGGAAGTGACGTCCTTACTTATGATGTTGGTTTTCCTGAGATTGGTGAGGCCGAGCTCCAAAAAGGAGGCTGTGCTTTCACCTTCCTAAGAAGGTGGAAGATTTAAAGTACTTAAGATCAACAGTTCAGAGCAGGGGTGGGCAAATCCTGTCCTGAAGGTTTTCATTGTGTTCCTGGTTCAATACAGCTGATGCACAAAAAAGTGAAATCAACAGCCAATAAAATTTGGCACAGTGACTCAATTAACAGGATCTGGTGTGAAGGTGTAAGAACATATGGAAAACCTTCAGGACACCGGCCCTCGATGACCGGATTTGCCCACCCCTGGTCCAGAGCAATGAAGAGTGTGAAAAAGAGGTGAAGAAGCATGTACAGGCAGGCTGGAACGGGTGGAGAAAAGTCTAAGGTGTGATGTGTGACAAAAGAGTTTCAGCTAAAATGAAAGGGAAAGTGTACAAAACTGTGGTGAGACCAGCCATGCTGTTTGGTCTAGAGACAGTGGCGCTCAGGGAACAGAGATGGAGGTAGCAGAGATGAAGATGCTGAGGATCTCTCTGGGAGTGACCAGGATGGACAGGATCAGAGGAACAGCACATGTTAGAGGTTTTGGAGATAAAGTCAGAGAGGCCAGGCTGAGATGGTTTGGACATGTGCAGAGGAGAGAGAGTACATAGGCAGAAGGATGCTGGGTTAGGAACCACCAGGAAATGGACCTAAAGGAAGACCAAAGAGGAGGTTCATGGATGCAGTGAATGCCAGTGATAGTTGGCTTGACTGAAGAGGATACAGCAGATAGGGTTAAATGGAAGAAACTGACTTGCTGTGGCAACCCCTGAAGGGAAATGCCAAAAGAAGAAGAAGAAGGTGAGGCCGAGCTCCGTGCATGTCTCCGGAATGCAGATGATTAGTCGCTGAAGGACAGCTTTGGTGTAAGCAATGACAGCAACGGCAAAGAGCATCTCGCGGATGAGGACCTTGCGTACTTTGGTCTTCTCTCTTAGGCGGGGAAGGTTGAAGAGGTTCCTATCACTTCGTGTGTGGAGTCTTTAAACGATGACTTTAAAATGCGCAAAACACACACACACTGGTAGCACCAGTTAAATATTACTGATTGCAAAGTAATATTCATTTTTTTTTGTGTATGAGTCTTTATGAGGTACGAGGAACGGGTGCACCCTGCTAACTAGATTAGATAGGCTTTTTGATTCCCATTGAAACTGAACATAGCATTTTAGAGAAAGGATTGAGGACTCGGTTGTGTTGAGCCTTCTTTCATGGGTCCCACTGAAACCTAAAAACATTCATCTCTTTCCAGGTTCAGCTTCTGTATGAGCTCCTTCTCAGCTGGACTTCTACATGGGCCCGTCTACAGAAACATGGGATTTTTCGTCAGACCTCCAGTATCCCGGATCCCCCTGCCGGTGTGGCTCCGTCCTCACCGATTCGCAGCAGCGCCGGCACCGCTCTACCTGACACCAGCACCTGCAGCCCTTCGGCAGATTTCGGCTCCCCCACCGAGGTTTATTTTTCTTTCCTAACTACTCATTTTGTTCTGTAAAGTCTGTGTTTGTAGAAAGTGCTTGTTTTCTTTTGCTTTTCATTTTTCAAACCCAAGACAAACATCCTGTCATGATCAAACTGGGAAAGAGAAAAAAAAAAAAAGTAATGTGTCAATGAAACATATTGGAAAACGGGAGTTTATTTACTCTCTCACCTCAATGCTTCACACTTTCTTTAGTTATTTATTTCTTATCTTTGTTCACACTGAAAGGCTCTTGGATGTTGCTCCTTTCATGTTGTGCTCGTGTGTACAGACTAAACCTTTTTTCAACACTGAAATGTTCCGAGTCAACCAGTCGCACCCAAAATCTAAGCCTTTGTTGCGAAGCTAATCCGTGTGCTAACTTGTGTTCCTAAGTGTGGGCATTGCCTCATGGCTACAAGTAGCTGAGTCACTGCTGACACATGCAACTTATTAGAAATGTTCAAAGACTTTCTCAAAGGTGTTTTTGTTCCTGTCATTGTTTTCCTATGCAAAGCAAATACTTCGGAAGGGTTTGATAGAAATGACAACAATACACTGAGTATAAAAGGAAACGATTACCTCCATGTGCAACTTTTACTCAGAGCAACCTGACAATTCTAATTTATTTGGATCACAAAAAGGTTATCTCAAAGGCTACACACACATAATTAAACATTAACACACAATCAGAAAAGCCGACATTATTTACAACTGAACAAAACCGAGTCAGGACACCTCTATCCTTAGAGCCGCCCTCTCAAGGAGGAAAAAGTCTTAAAAATCCAGCTGTAGGACAGACCCAGAATGGACAAAATGTACCTCAGACTGAAAATTGAAGATTAGCTCATCTGCATCGACCACAAGACAATTTGTGTTTGTTGGGTGTTGGAGATGGACGTGATTCAGTTGGGAGTAGGAGTGGTGTATATGTATAGGCTTAGAGCAGGGGTGTCCAAACTCCCGTCCTCGAGGGCTGGTGTCCTGAAGGTTTTCCACTTGTTCTTGCATTTACACACCTGATCCAGGTTATTGAGTCACTGTGCCAAATTTTATTGGCTGTTGATTTCACTTTATGTGCATCAGCTTTGTTGAACCAGGAACAAGTGGAAAACCTTCAGCAAACTGCCCTTCCAGGACCAGAGTAGGACACCCCTGGCTTAGAGAGTTCATTAGGTTAGGTCGAGGGCTCACTGGTCAACACAGGAACACAAATGTGAGCAGTTAAGGTCTAGCTCAGGGGTGGGCAAACTTTTTTATTCTCGGGCCACATTGAGTTCTAAAATCTGACAAAGGGGCCGAAAAAGTAGCAGATGGATAGTATGCTTTGGTAACTTCATCTCATTGGAGAAAAAATACACATCTTGGGATGTGGAGAAAACATGTGCTTTAATTTACATTGAAAATGAAGAAAACCATTACAACAAAATGCAAGGATGAAACAGTTGCAGGAAGCAGTCTGTGGGCACGTTATATTTGAGCGGGGAATGGAAAGGCTTCGGGGCCACGATACGCATGTACACAAGCATGCTAGTTGTTACATCAAGCACGTTAAATTTTAAATCAAGTGCACTAGCGCTTAAAAAAGTTAATCTAGCGCGCTAGGTTTAAAATATAGGTTTGAAATCTAACGCGCTTGTTGACGTGTGTGTATTGGCCCCGATGGCTTTCTCTATCTGCGCGCACATTTTAACGGGAACAGTGTTGTTGTTTTCTCAACAAAGCCAATATATCTAGAGTGCACCATCTAGTGAGAAAACATCAAAATTGCAGGAGAAATAAAACATTAACAAGTTGTTTAATTTATATTTGCAATTTCCACGGGCCGGATGAAAACGTTTAACGGGTCGCATGTGCCCTGCTGGCCTTAGTTTGCCTATGCCTGGTCTAGATGTTAGTGGGACATCAACCAAGAGCCAGGCTTTAAGACAAACATTTAGGAATAGCGATATATAAATTACAATTTGGGGTTAAACCTAGATTTAGTTCTCCTCTGTCCACTTTTTTACATCCAAGTATTTGTGTAGAAGAAACCAGAAGACACCAAACTTCCCCCAGAATTTGATTCCTATTAGCCTGCTAGCTAACTCTTCTTCTAGCTGCCCTGGTGAAAAGCTTTTCCAATGCTTATTGGAGTTACTAATGTATATTGATTTGATATTAATTTTACTCGTGATGATTTGCTTAGAAGATCTTTGATAAAGAGAAGAAAGCTATCAGCCTCACACGCCCAGATCCTCTCTCTCAAATCTTTAAACCCACCTTGTCTGTTTAAACTTTTACTCTCTCCTTGAGGGACCTCTTGTATCACTCAAAAGTTTGAATACATTTTATCATTGCAACACTTTTTTTATTATTTACCTTTTCCAAATTGCTTTATTCAGTACTGAGTAACAGGGGATGCCAGAGTTTTTTTTTTAGCTAGTCAGTAGGCAAATAGGCACGGTACATCTTGTACAGCTTACCAGTCTGTCACAAAGCCAGGTAACCAACCAAATGGCGAGTCACACCTATGTATAATCAAAATCTACCAATCAGTCTAATGTGTCTGTTTTTGGATGAGTGAGGAAACTGGATTAATCAGTACAAGCTGTAAATGCACTGAGTGAACAAGCTTTTTTTCCTTCGTTCCATCTTCCGAACTATCTTTCCTTTCTCCTACTCTCATCTCTCTCAATCAGCGTTTTCCCTCCTTTTCTCCGCAACACCTCCTGACCTGCTGTTGTCGTCCAATGTTTGAGTCTCTCTGATGAGCAAAGACAAACGCTGCTGTGAAAATAAACCCGGATCGTCAGCCCGTTTACAGCACAGAGGCCCAGGAATTAAACTGTGTACTTTACAGCTTGGCTTGTGGAGGTGTGGGAAAATAGCTTCTTCTCACAATGTGTGTGATTGTTTGGGGCCCAAACCTGGCAGCTAATATGTGTAACATATATCACCTTTATTACATCTACTGACACAAGCTTTTACATTCAATATTTAGTCGTTTATTAGTCATTTTACAAATTTATATATAAAATATGATTAGTTTATTAGCATTTAAGTAATAAAACAGCTTTATGTGTGGAAAAATAGGTGCTTTGCACACCGAGTGTGATCGTTTGATACTCAAAGCTGCCAGCTATTGGACATAGCAAATCTCACTTTATGCTTGCACCACCATTCTCATTTATTATTTTGTCGTTTTTAAATTTACTTTTAACAAATTACATGAAAATATCTACAATATGATAATTTTTTTAATTGAGGTGATGAAAACAGTGTTGTGTGTTGAAAAGTCGCTCCTTAGACCAGTACTAAGTTGTCAAAGTTGCACACAAAATTATGTTAACAGTGTTAATAGATTTTACAACAAAAGACACGAGGGTTTCTGAAGCGACCCGACCCGTTAAATATTTGCGAGATGTGATGTTTGTAAATGCAGCAGCTGTAAGCTAACATGATATAATGAACACGCCTACATTTGTGGATTTTGTGTATTCAGATCCAAGCTCAGTCATACCCTCACTGTCACCGTTCACTTTACAACATGAAGAGTGGAAAAATGACACGCATCGACTGGTTGTAAACACATTTAGGTTTTGGTAGATAGTTTTTTTCAACCGTCAAACCTGAAACAGAAAGACATATTGCAATTTCCCCATATTTGGACTAAAAAAGGTTTTCTTAATTCTTGATGTTTTTTGACCATAACACTTGTAGGAAATATTTGACTAAAAATGTACTTACCTCGTTTATATACAATATTGTTTTTGTTGGATTAGTGCAGATCTGAGGCTTGAAAAACAAAATGTATTAAAAGACAAGTATTTACATCTTAAAAATATGAATGTAAATATTAACATGAGTGTAAAGGGATAGTGATTCTGGATCTTGTTGGTATGAGTTGTACATTTACACAAAACTTACACAACCTCTTGTTATGGCTCTGCAATTTGGTACAATACGCTCACATTATTTTGATGAATCCAGATGAGTGTATTTTTCTGATCATACTTAAACGCGAACATTTTTGCTGTTGTCATCTTTGATAGATGATGGCCAAAATTTGTAATCGGGAGGGAAATTTTCCCTCTCTGAGGAGTGTATAAAGGTCCTGAGTCTGTTTAGTTTAGCTATTATTGATTTGATTGTTTCATATATGGGCTATACAAATAAAATTGAATGATTGGGACCCAAACCTGGCAGCTAGTAGACATCGCTTATCACCCAATTTGGTATGGACTGTTTTTTTTTAATATTTAGTCATTTTTCAATTCTTTTTGTATGCATTTTATATAAAATTCTTCTCCTTCTTTCGGCATTTCCCTTCAGGGGTCGCCACAGCAAGTCACTTTCCTCCATCTAACCCTATCTCCTGCATCCTCTTCTGTCACACCAACTATTTTCATGTCCTTTCACTGTATCCATGAACCTCCTCTTTGGTCTTCCTCTAGGCCTCTTTCCTGGTGGTTCCAAACCCAGCATCCTTCTTCCGATGTACTCTCTCTCTTCTCTGCACATGTCCAAACCATCTCAGCCTGATCTCTCTGACTTTATCTCCAAAACCTCTAACATGTGCTTTTTCTCTAATCCTATCCATCCTGGTCACTCCCAGAGAGATCATCAGCATCTTCATCTCTGCTACCTCCATCTCTGTTTCCTGTTTTTTCCTCAGTGCCACTGTCTCTAGACCAAACATTTTATATAAAATATTAGCATTTAGGTGACGCAAAAAGGGTCATTTAGGCAGCTATCAAATGTTCATCTTTTAGCCGTTTTTGTGTGTGAATTAGCTGATGTGAGTAAGAACCCGTTTGGTGTTCGACTCTTAGGTGAAAACACTCCAGCTCTTGTTTACACTCGTAACATTGCCAACCCTAATCCCAGCAACCGGCCCACACAGTCAACTACAAAATAGTCCTAACCACATGCGAAGGGTAGACACACAAGCACGTTTATGTTTTGACTTATGATCAACAATAATTTGTTCTCAAATTGCCATTGACACTAAAATATCACCAAGTGACTAACTAAACAAAAACACGCTTACATGTGGGTTTGTTTTGCCGGCCACCCGTCATTGTCACTCACACGCTAACATTAACGCACACACCTTGATGGTTTGTTGAAAAGTATAATTACACTGATTTATATGTGGGGAGAAAGGATTGGTTTTAATTCAAAATAACTTCAGTTGGTTTTATGGTGCAACTAATTTGATAATTGCAATGAATGTTTTTTTTCCGTCTTTCAAAAATAAAAGCATGTGCTTTTATTTGTTCGATCCCAACGTGTTTACCAGGTTAGTGCGATCCTTTTGCTTGCACCACACACTTTTAGGCGCGGACCACATGCTTTTCATCATCCAGTGGTCTCCGATCTATTTTCGAATCAGCATAATCCTTCATTTATTTATATTATTGTCGTCTGCCGTTATTGTGCTTCGCTTTCAGCCACCCTCAAGTGTGGGCTGAAATTAAATTTGCAAATTAGTGTGGGGCCCTCATTCCTCCCCCAGCTGTGGAAAAGGGACATAGTTTCCTCATCTGGATCCTCTTTAAGACGCTGTAATCAGCCTGAGCAGCTGTGGGCTTTCTAATTGAGATGGTTGATAACCTCCTCACCAACCACAGCCAGGCTTGATAACCATGACACAATCTGTCATTACGATGGGAGAAGCAGTGGAAAAAGGGAAACTCTGCCATGTCCAAGCAGCACACACACTCCTGCTGCTTCTAGTCTCACACACACACACACACACACACACACACATACAAGACTAGCACAGGTTTATCAGGAAGAACGCAGAGGAAACGCAAACGTCCCGAGTGCGCTGTCAGTGCCTTGCCAAATTTCTTGGAATGTGTTGAGCGCTCACAGAAGGCAACCTCTCTACCGCATCCTGCTTGTCTCTCTTCTTCACACACATCTCTGCCCCCGCCTCCGGACTGAACTTCCCATTCTCTCCCAGGATGCGAAACGTGTGTGTCCTGCTGGTCTATTGGAAAGAGGCCATGTGGGCGCTGGTGGCCCCATTTTGGGGTTAACACCACCGACAGCTTCGCAACATGTTCCTCTCCCCCCCACATCGCCCTGTTCTGCTTACCAGACACTGATGTCATGCGTACACTGAAAGGTCTAGTTGTTGTTGGTTGCTTTGTTATGGCTACATGCACAGCGACAACATGTGCAAACACACACATCCACCAAACACATGCTGAAACACTCGGCCCTGAAAGCCGTAGGAACAAAGCTGCAAACAAACCGTCTTATGTCACATTCAGAGTTTGTACTGTTTTGCTAAAATGAGTAAGAAAGGTGAAGAAATGTGTGGCGAGTCTAGCCACATTGTTTGGTTTTTGAGGAAACGGCATAGGCTGAGCTGGAGGGAGCATAGAAGAAGATGCTAAAACTTTCTTTAGGAGGGACCAGGCTGGACAGGATCAGGACATCACAGGGACAGCACATTAGGGGTTTTGAGGATAAAGTCAGAAAGGCCAGATTGAGATGGTTCAGACATGTCCAAAAGAGAGAGGGATTATATCAACAGAAGGATGCTGGGTATGGCCTTACCTTGTAGAATGCATAGAGAAAAAACAAATAGGAGGTTTATGGCTGTCCTGAAAAAGAATATAAAGTTTAGATAAGAAGATCCAATCTTATCTTTCTCCTTTAAACATCTGCTCTTCATCTTTAGGGGGACTCTGTTCCTGCAGGAGATGATGGTCCATTTGCAGACACGGTGACTCTAGAGCAGAAAACCAGCAGCATCGAGGCCACAAGTGGGAAGGTCAGCCTTTGGATGCAGTGGATGCTTCCTAAGGTCACAGTGGAACTGTTTGCTCCCGATCTAACTACAAGGAAGACAGGTACCAGCACACACACAGACACGCACACTGCTCTCTCCCAATAACAGGTTGGGTTTTCTGAACAGGAAAGCAGCTGCATCAACATTAAGATGAAGAGAAAAGACAATCAAATAAAAAGGGGATGAATTTTAGGCGATCCACTTCATCATTTCTTTTAGGTTTATTGGGTGGTGTAAGGCTAGTTATGCCTTTTAATCGGTGGCTGTAACTTCAACCATCTGCCGTCCAGATCTTCAGGCTTAAGCTCATTAATGATTGGAGATGGAATATTTTGGAAGAAAAGAATTCTGATTCAAAAACAACTCATTCATTTTTAATGCCTGACATCTGAGGGTTTTTTTTTTAATGTTTTCTTTTGTGTAAACAAATAAATATTTTGCAAGATTTATTTGTTCACCCAACAAAAAGACCATGAATGGGGTTTTCTGATTACTTCCAGGACAAGTGTTTAAAATCACGAGTCAAGAATAGGTCACTCTCACAAACTTAGTAAATTCAAAGGTTCGGAAATCCTTCAGTAATTCTCTGCTTTCTGGACGACACTGACTGGGCGCACATGTCACACCTGGTCCTGGCCAGAAAGCAGCGATCGGTTAAAACAAAAGAGGTACTCACGCACCGGGGAACAAGTGAACCTCAATGGAACTGTTTCTCTCTGAAATGTCAGTGTTGTGTCTTGTAAGCTGAAGGTCAATCAGTCAGTCATCTTCTTATCCGTCTATCCCTTTCGGGGTTGCGGGGGGTGCCGGAGCCCATCCCAGCTGATTTAAGGCGAAGGGGAGAGTAAACCCCGAACAGGTCGCCAGTCTGTCGCGGGGCCACACACATACAACCATACACACACTCACTCATTCCTAGGGGCAATTTGGCACCGGCCAACCAACCTAGCATGCATGTCTTTGGAGGGTGGGAGGAAACTGGAGTACCCGGAGGAAACCCATGCAAACACGAGGAGAACATGCAAACTCCACACAGAAAGGACAGTGTTCCAAGCCTCGTCCCCATCCGGGACTCGAACCCACAACCTTCTTGTTGTGAGGCCACTGTGCTACCCACTGCGCCACCGTGTTGCCAGGTGAAGGTGAAATCAAGCTTTGTAATGACAGCCATTTTGATCTTACGACATTCTGCTGTGTGTAAAGTTTGGTGGAGGTGGTATAATGGTATAGGATTATTGACCAGGAACTGGGCAAGGCTCCTTAGTTCATAGAACTAAGGAACTCGGAAGCTTAAGCAGACCAAAACATTTGGAACTATCCCATTCTCCCAACTTTTTGGAATCAGTTTAGACCGTGTCCCTTTCTCTTTCAACATCAGCACAGAGCAGGGTCCATGAAAACTCTGAGGACAGAATCTGATGCAAAATCCATACAACCCTAGAGAACAGTGTCTCGTGCAAAGTCCATAAAGACCTGAATGAAAGAATCTGGTGGGAAGGAGAGACCTTTACAGAGTTCTAAACTAAACCTGACAGATGCTCTTTGCCTTCCTCCTAAACCTTGCGGGCATCCTCCCATCAAAATTTTATGCTCTGTCTTCCCAGAAGAGAAGAACCTACTTAAGCTGCACCCTGTGGACAAACCTTCTGGATTATTAATGAATGGGAAGTTAATATGTGAATAAAAAGTTTTGGCCTTTGTAAATCTTAATAAATTTACAGAAAAGTCCAAAATTATTTTAAAATAAGTGCATTCATATCCATGGAGATTCCAAGTCTCCACGTCTTTTTGACTTTTTAGAACTCAAACATGAGTTTATTGTCAAAACTCTTAGAATTTGTCATTTTCCCCACAATAAATGCCACAGTCTCATTTTTATTTCATTATTTATAAGCTACTGAGGACCTCCACATTTTACAATCACCACAAAGCAGTAGAAGATCAGCAACCACTTGCATTAAGCCTGTTTTCCCAAGTGAGCCTGCGACTCTGGGATATTTTCTGTGGAAACAATGAGAGACTCCACAGTCAAGCTAACAGGATCCATTCAACACAAAGTAAATCAGACTGGGTATTAAACGGCCTCGCTTTGCCCGTGGTTAGGTTCTTTGGGGTTTTTTCCTTCATAGGAATAAACCTGAGAAGTACACAAGGCAGCAGTTAAAGATATTCATTATTATGCAGTAGTGAAAACAAAGTAGTTTTGATTTAAACCCATTCAGTATGTCCAGATTTGCACTCGCAGACTTTAAAACTTTTAGTTTTTGAAACTAAATGAAAGAGCAAGCAGGAAGAGCAAGCTAGAGGGAGGCGATAGCTCAGTAGTAGAACGTTCGGCCTTCGCCAGAAGTTCGCCGTGTCGAATCCCACTGAACTCATCTCTAGGTGTCCTTGGAGAAGACACCTAACCCCCCATTTCTCCCACTATTGACACCGTCCTGGCAGCACAAAAATTTTCCAGTTGAGGGATAAATAAAGTATGTAAAAAAAAAAGAAAAAGAATCAGATTGACTGGTTTGAAGCCAAAGCCAAGACATGGAGTGAGTCGCCTGCAGTGCAGATCTTATTTCTACAAAAATAAAATTACAGTCAACTGAAACATCCTTTTTGGAGGTCAAAACTCAGCCTGATTGTTAGTTTGCAAAGTTCAAACAGAAGCATTTGTGATTTTAGGAATTTTTTTTTTTTTACAAAAAAAAATAAATAAATAATAGTGTGTCCATCGATGTGTCGTTACAGAGATTTGTGTCATCGGTGAGCTGGAAGACCTGAGTGCGTCTGTTGATGTTCAGGATGTTTACACAAAGATCAAATGCAAAGTCGGGAGCTTCAACATCGACCACTACAAATGCAGGTAGAATTTTGGGTTATACTTTCTTCTGTGCACACAAACTTATAACTTCCGATACAATAAATACTTTGGAATACTTTGGACTTATCTTACATTGTGTGTAAGTTTTTGGAGAAACTGACCATCACCTCACCATCAACATGCCTCTGAACAGAGACATAGACTGTGAAACACAATGACTGCACTATGGGTGTCAAACGTAAGACCCAGGGTCGAAAATAGGTCAGTTAGAGAGTGTAATGTGGCCAAAATGATGAGAGGGGAAGTAGGGGGAATAGCAAGTAATGTCAAAGCCTATCCCAGCTACAAAAATTTAATTCAATCTTATTTGTGTAACCCAATTAAAAAAATGTGCAAAAAACACCAACAATTAAAATAAACTTAAAGAAACACAAAAATTAGTCATATGACAAACAATCAATAATTGTTAACAATAACTAGTTGTTAAAGTAACTAATCAAACTCAGAACAATCCCGGTAGATCTTCTGTCATGGTGAAGAAAAAAAAAAAAACCTAAAAAAAAAGCTGCAAGAAAAAAAAGAAACCACAAGGAGATCCACATGAAGGAGGAATACCATCCCAAGAGAAGCAGGCGATCTACCTAGAATTAGAAATGTCTAAATCACATTCTCAGAAACATTAGTAGATCATCAGAGAAGCCACGTCCTACTCCACTCTCACCGAAGAAGGTGAAGCAGTAAATGTGGCTAACAAGTTAGAGGGGTCTTCTCCATGTTTTTTGGCTTCTCTTTTCTTGATCATGAACCCTTGGACCAGAGTCAACAGTTCAAAGTGTGAGAGCTGTACGTGCCTGAGGTCTCTCTCTGCTGGTAAGAGACCACTTAGCAGGAGACAATTCTCCCTGTCTGGTTGTGAGGGGATAATGAAACACCAGTTCCAGTTGGTTGGATCCAGGAACAGCATGTTTGTGGAGCTTTTTCAGGTCATTGAAGCCAGTTGGATCTTCGTATTTTTACTTAAATTATTAAGAGTTACCACCAACATGGTAATACTAGTTATTAAAACCAACCCTAACTGAATCATCGATGTTTCAGAGCCACTCTTGGCTGTAAACTTGACTACCTGTCAGGCATTTTTATAGACCACCCTGTTACGGTGTAGCTGGTTAATCTATAATCCTGTCAGAGCACGTTTCGTACAGTAAACAGCAACTGGAGCCAGGATGGTGTCATTCTGTGTAAGGATGCTGTTGTTATTTCATTCTGTTCTGATCTCCACAGGTGTGTGCCCAATTGCTCCTGAGAGTGCGCCAACCCACAAACCTCTTTACTGAACCCCTGAGCTTACTTAAGTAGATAATCACTCAATTTTCTCATTTCTAGGTTATTTCAATGTGATGTGCATCAACATGGTTTCAGCACACAGTCCTCTCTGGCAAGAAACACGTTACGATCCCTGCCAGGTTGCAGTCATGGCTGTCCAGGACAGCTAGGACCTCAATGCTCCTGGCTCGCTCTCCTAACTTTATCACTCACTTAAACATGAGAGCCCACCTCGAGTGGAGTCCGTATTAATCATTCTGAACAGATAATGGCTTGGTATTTCATGACCCTGCCCGTGTTATTTGTGCACACACGGTCTGATTAGATCAGGCTTCAGAAGGAAAATGTATCCTCTGGAATTTGCTATGTCACTGCTGGAAAACAAATGGAAGATTAGATAGGACAGGCAAATTTATAATTGAATTTCTGATCGTATCAGAGTAAGTTAAGGACTGGAAAGGGTGGAGTGGGAAAGAAAAATGCTGAAAAACCCATGAGAAATACGAACAAGTGGGTGTAGAACGCTCATTACACGAGGAGGTCAATCCCAGAGCAAAGGAGGGGAGCTTAAACCGCTGACACGAAAGCAGAAAGGTAAAGGCTGATTTAGTACTAAACTCTGCTTGAATGTCCAGTATCTGGTGGAAAAGATCAGAAAGCCTCTTCTACTTTATGTTCAAGTCCAGTCTTCTTAAACAAGAGCTGTTGATTTAACAATAGAGTTCCAGAGAAATGCCCCCAGAGGATGAGTAGTAACACTTCACCGTTTCTGACTCCAAATTGAAGCTGATGTCTTCCAGCTGTTCTACAAACAACTCAGAGTCAGGGAGCAGAAAAAGAGAAACAAGAATGAAGAAGAAGAGGATGAGTTGGTCCCTCTTCCAGCTGTGGGTGGACAGACTCACATTTGAAATGGTTTGAGGAAGATGGTTACCTTTAAAAAAAAAAACACCCCGCCGTTTTTCAATATTCTAAATTTACACCAGTTTGTATGAACATCTTTGTCTCTTAATGGCTCTAGTGAGCAGAGCTACTGAGTTAGCATTCAGTTTAAATTGATTGAAGATTATTTTTTGATTGTTTTTTAAAATCCCAAACAGTGTTAGCTGAGCCGAAAACACCGAGCTGAGCCGAGAAGCAAAGCTCTCCATTTACTAGTCGATCTACGTTCCAACCCTCATCTATGGTCACCAGCTGTGGGCGGTGACCAAAAGAATGAGATCGCGAATAGAAGCGGCCGAAATGAGCTTCCTCTGCAGGGTGGCTGGGCTCTCACTCACACATCGGGTGAGGAGCTCTGCCATCCGGGAGGAGCTCGGTGACGAGCCGCTCCTCCTCCAGGTCGAGAGAAAACAGATGGGGCTATTCGGTTATCTGGTCAGGATGCCCCCGAGCGCCTCCCTGGTGATGAGTTTTGAGAACGTCCTGCCGATTCTGGATCCTTCCGGATGAGCTGGAGTATTCAGCTGGGGTGAGAGAAGTCTGGGCTTCCCGTCTGAGACTGTTGGCCCTGCGACCCGGCCCTGGTTAAGCGGAAGACGACAGAACGAACAGAAAGATTATTTTTTGTGGTTTCGTTTAACAAAAACTCATCATTAACAAAAGCAAAAAAAAAACTCAAAACGGTGTTAGCTACTGACGGGTGAGGCTGATCTTATCTATGAGAGGCTACTTTTAGTTTTAGAAAACAACAAGACAAGTTGCTTCCAATAGACATTGATACAAAGCACTTGGTGAAATTGTTGCTTGTTGATGATGGTCAAGTTTTTTTTTTTTTTTACAAAGTACAAGCCAGCATCCTACTAAGATCAAAACTCAGTATCATTGATTCACCCCACTGCCCTAAATTGAATTGAATTGAAAATACTTTATGCTCAAGGGGAAATTTGAGTGCAACAATGCTACAATACAATGTCATACAACACATTTTTTGGCATTTTTTTAACTGTTGTGAGTGAAAGTGAAAAGAATTGAAAGTGAAAGGATGAATAGTTTGATGAAAGACGGCAGAAATGATTTTCTGTACCGTTCCTTTGAGCAGCAGGGTTGCAGGAGTCTGTTGCTGAAGCTGCTCTTCAGATGGTCCACAGACGGATTTAGCATGATTGATGACAGTTTTGTTTTCAATCTGTCCCTCACTACCTCCTCCACGCAGGCGAGGGGTGATCCAACCACACTTCCAGCTTTTTTTTTACCAGCTTGTTCAGTCTGTTGGCATTCTTTGTTTTTATACCAGCTCCCCAGGTTATTTTATACCACTTAGAACAGGACACCAATTGAAAAACTGGCTGATTTTTTTCTTTTTTTTTTAACTATTATTTGTAATGTGAATTAAAACTGAGATGTTTTATGTTTTCAGGTCCATCATTATCATGATTAGTGAAAGATGTCCACCAAGACACACTCTAGTATAACTACAACTAAATCATGATGACAATAAAAGGGCTGGCTTATTAAAAAATGCTTTTATGACTCTTCAGTGAGATTTGGTGGAGCAGTCCCAGTTGTCTAACATGTCCATATTAAGCTTGGCCTTGCGTGTCTCTCCAGGCCCAGCCAGGGCTGGCTCTCTAGCAGCTATGAAGGACTCATTCTGCAGTGCAAGGACATTGTGGTGAGGCTCACCGAGTGTCCTAGAGCAGAGCAGCCTTATCTTTGCCATCACTCGTCACACTACCGCTTCTAATCATGGTTTCTTATCTGTGCTCATAATGGACAGACCGGGAAAAATGGGATTAGAAAACACCCTGTTTGGCTTTTAGAAATGACACACCTTAAATTAAAAACAGTTTTTGTCTCATTGTAATTTTTTTGCCTGTCTGTCCAGTTATAAAATGTCCAAGCAAATTAAATCTGGCGAACTTCTTGTGTGTGTGACGGAGGAGGTAAATAACCTGGTGTTTTCTTAATTTGGTAATGGTCTTATACTGAAATGAAACAGCAAGGGTTGAAAGTGTTTTCTTTATTTTTTGTAAATTTGTAAATTAAAGTTAGATTGTTTGATGAAAAGTATAAGACCATCCATTCCTGTGTATTTCAGCTGACTCAGTGGGTTCAAAGCTACCAATCAGTTTTCGCTCCATCTAATTTGAACTAAAAACCCATCTAATGTTTCCTTCTTCTCTTGCTTTTCCTCCCTCTCTGCTTCTTCTACCTCTTCTCACCTCCAGTCTGGAGGAGGGTGCTGCAAGCTCGGGCGGCTGTGGAGGAGTGGTCCTGTCTTGCACTGACAAGCTGAACAGACGCACTGTGCTGGTTCGACCCGTCAGCAAGCAAGACTCTTTCAGCCACTTCTCAGGCTTTTTCCCTCCTGTAAGAATCCAGCTCTTCTTTTTGATTCCTTCCTTTGTTGGTGTTTGTTCTGTTTAACATCCAGCAGCAGCGGCAGGAAAACATCAAATATTGAATCTGATTGGTTTAAGAGATTTTCTGAACGTTTCAAACACAAACATATTCAGAGATAGATGGAAGGAGAGCAACGGACGGATCGGTACGACATCCGCAATAATTAGGGTGTTGCATTGGTTTACTGTGGTGGAAAAAAAGAGCTGAGCTGAAAAGCAAAGTTCTCGATTTACCAGTCGGTCTACGCTCCCACCCTCGCCTATGGTCATCGTTTGTAGGTGGCGATCGAAAAAACGAGATTGCGATACAAGCGGCCGAAATGAGCTTCCTCTGCAGAGTGGCTGGGCTCTCACTCAGACATGAAGTGAGGAGCTCTGCCATTCGGAAGGAGCTCGGAGTAAAGCCGTTGCTCCTCCAGGGCGAAGGAAGCCAAATGGGTTTATTTATCCGGGTAAATTTTTTTGCTCTGTTACACCGCAGCAGGTTGCTAGGACGATGCCGACGGTGGGAGTAACAGGGCGCTAAGAGTCTTCCCCAAGGAGACCTAGACATGAGCTCAGTGAGATTTGACATGGTGAACGTCCAGTCCAGGGGGTTAACATTCTACCACTGAGCTATCGCCTCACTGAGCTTTCGCATTGGTTAGGATGTCTCCCGAGCGCCTCACTGGTGAGGTGTTTCGGGCTCATCCGACCGGTAGGAGACCCAGGGGCAAACCCCGGTTCGTCTGGGTGAGCTGCAGGATGCAACCGGATTGAGCAATGCTCTCCATCTGAAGCTGTTACCCCTGCGACCTGGCCTCAAATAAGCGGAAGAAAACGGAATGGAACGGATGGAAGGAGAGGTGGTGAATTGAGACATAAGTAATACCTTGAAATTATTGGAGATAATTTGATGGATAAATATGTAAATAATAGATAGAAAAATTGATGCAATAATGGAAAGAAATAAAGCCTGCTGTTTCTGGATGTTTTAACAGACTAATTAATTTAACGGTCTTTATCTATGAATAATTTTTTTAGTTTGTAGTTCCTTTTTTTTTACTTAACCGGTGTCTAACTTCTTCACTTTAATCGCAAATCAGTCTTTAGATCCGAAATAACATGTTTAAATAACCAGAAATGCATTTGCAGCATGTTTTCTAGAAAATGAGTACATTTAAATTGTAATAAGGACTGATTTGCATTTTTCCTGCTTATTTACTTTGCAGAACATCGAATACACCATTTATTTATTTTGTCAGCTTAAAATGGGCTTTTTTTGGCTCTGATGGCGTATGGGTGAAATTGTAACGTTAAGGAAACAAGAAAGATTGTAGTAGTTGTCAAATTGAAAATTTTGTAAGTCGGAATCATATGTGTAAATCTTTTTTTTTTTTTTTTATTACTCTCACCTACAAAATCCGAGCCAAATCCCATCAAATCTTTGTGATTGTTATTATGAAATAATCTGATTTCCTGTATCATCGCTGGACAGACTGCAGCTAAAGTCCTGGAGGGCTCACATCAGCAGCATGGCTTCCTATCCATCACTTATACTCAGGCGGTAACCAAAAATGTTCGTCACAAACTCACCACCCGGCCGGAGCGACTGTCTCGTGGCGGAGTCACGACTCATGGTCAGCGCATGGCTGCCGACCCGCTGGCCGATGGTTCACCTCAATACCTCAGAGAAATCCTGCTGACTGCACAGCCTTTCGATGTGGTTCTGTCCTGTCCCTTACTGGCCACTGTAGCCGGGGTGTTTCAGGTATGTGAGCAAGAGGGATGGAAATGGCTTCGATAGGAGTTTGATGCTGTCATACAACTGTGTTTCTTTTTTCAGACTATAGTACCGAGACGATACAGGGAGCGTGGGAAGTCTGTAGGTCAGCCGATGAGAAGCCACACTCTGACCTCCCGGTGCTTGCCTCTGATTTACATCAACACCAGTGTGATCAGAGTCTTCTGCCACCGAGTGCGGGACAAATCCACTCCATCAGGTTAGACATGATTACACGACGACACCAAGAAATTCACTAAAAAGCTAGGGGACAAGAAAAATTACTCTCTACTTCCATCTTTTCAATCTGATTGAATGTCCTCAGAACTGGCTCTGTAGAGTAACTTGAGTTTTCCCTACCCCTAAAAACCTTTAGATCACTCCTGGATGAATGAGAGATTACACGGATTTGTTGTCAAAAACATTCTTTTGCTGATAGTTAAAATTTAAAATCAAAAGTTTAAAAAATTTACAAAATTTCCATTTCGTTGACTTTCGCTTATCTGGGCCGGTCGCAGTGGCAACAGCCTCAGAAGGGAAACCCAGGATTCTCTCACCCCAGCAGCATCCTCCAGCTTACCTGGGTGGGCCCGGAAGCGTTCCCTAGCCAGCTGTAAGACATACTGTCCATTAGGTCTGTGCTCTACCTCTGGGTCTTCTCCAAGCGGGACGTGCCCTCACTAGCGAGGCATTTGGGAGCTGAACCACACCACCTGGCTTCTCTCGACCCGGAGGAGCAACGACAATTACAACTTAAAATCAAAACATACAAAAATTTATAAAGCTCTTCTCCTTTCGGCATTTCCCTTCAGGAGTTTGCCACAGCAAGTCAGTTTCTTCCATCTAACCCTATCTTCTGCATCCTCTTTAGTCACACCAACTAGCTTCATGTCTTCCTTCACTGTATCCATGAACCTCCTTTTTGGACTTCCTCTAGGCCTCTTTCCTGGTGGTTCCAAACCCAGCATCCTTCTGCTGATGTACTCTCTCCTCTGCACATGTCCAAACCATCTCAGTCTGGCCTCTCTGACTTCATCTCCAAAACCTCTAACATATGCCGTTCCTCTGACCCTGTTCATCCTGGTCACTCCCAGCGAGATCATCAGCATCTTCATCTCTGCTACCTCCATCTCTGTTTCCTGTCTTTTCCTCAGTGACATCGTCTCTAAATCAAACAGCATGGCCGGTCTCACCATGATTTTGTACACTTTATTTTGTACGGTCTTGCACACAAAAAATTACAAAGCTGCCAGTACTTAAAATCATCACAAGCTGTTTCATTTCTTCTCATATAACTGATTCTTTATAGTGTGTGTCCAGCGGGCATACTGACGGCCTCGTGCAGAAGTCTTTATTGAAATAGATAACTTTTACTTTGGAGGACACACACTTCAATAAGGGCGTTTTAATACTCAGTTTAATTGATAATTTCTATGTTTAGGGTTCATTTTGTCTCCTGTATGAATTCTAATGACTACTGTGAATATTTAGTAGTTTTGTGTAAGTATTCCTCAACTTTTATAGGATGTGGGATAAGATGACAATTATTGCATATCATCTTTAAGGAAAGCCAGAGGTGCCGATGTTTACCTATATTTGATTTTATAACTTTTAAAGAAACAATAGAAACAGTTGGAAAGGTCATTTTGCATCCTTTTCTGTTTCCCAGGAGATCCCAGTGAGAAGAAAGAGGACACCTTAGTGTTGAAGCTGGGTTCCCTCAGCATGGCTCCTCAGGCTGATAATCCACTGACTCGCACCGTTCTCCGAAAAGACATCTACCAGTAAGACATTCTCTAAACTATTTAACTATCAAACATATTATTAATAAGTAGTTTACTCCAATGAGAATAAGACATTAGTCATTTGTAGCAGTTGTTCAAAGAAGAGTTTTTAATACTCGATGATAAAACATTAAAAATATAGAATATAAATACAATTAAACATGTACAGTGATCTCGCTGCTTTATCAAAAATTAAGCTTTTTTTTTTTAAACCGTCAAGAATTGTTACAGATTTTAAAGGAACAGGTGGAAATGTTCAATTTTATTAAAAAAAATTCTATAAAAAAAAGGGGGGGTTTCGGGCATAATTGTTTTTGTGAAAAAATTTTTTTCACAGTTTTCACTTTTGGCCACTCGGTTGTTTCTCCATTACTCTGCAATTTTGTGACCAAAGTGCTAAAAAAAAAAAAGCTTTAGAGCAAGACGAATACTAAGATTTATGAGATTGGAAAATAATAAAATTTTGTTGCAGTAAAGCAACTTAATGGATTTTGGTCAAAAACATTTTGGCCTCTATTTGTCAAACTCTCAATATAACATGTTTGAGCATTGTTTGACTAGTTTGAGTCAAACAAACATTTTTACATATCATCATAAAAATATATGATACAGGAAATGTTTTTAAAGCTTTATAAATTTTGGTGTGACCTGATCCCATTCCAGACGTGTCTGATAAGAAGTGTTCCCTCTAAGCTGCGCGCCTGCGCAATTGCGCACAAGAAGACCTATGCAGCGCACACAAAAGAAACTCAGTTTAAACTAAAGATGGTAAAACAAGACAGACCTTCGGAACATACCTCTTTCTTCTTTCTTTCTGAAACAAATTGCTTCAAACTACCGCTTCGGAACTTGGCGCATCACTACTGGTGATGTCACAAAAAAGTAAAAGTTGTTGCTCCGCCCCTTCTGCTCAGGAAGCTTGTGTGTTTGCTCAGACACATAGAAAATTAGAGGGAACATTGCTGATAAGTGGTAATTAGTAATCTAGAAGTACGCAACTTTATTTTGCTTTGTTTCGTCTTCTAAACCGCTTATCCCTAATGGGGTAAGAATAAACTGTTTAGGGTGCTTCAAGACCCCTAAAAATGGTATAGACCAGGTATGGGCAAACTACGGCTTAGGGGCGACATGCGGCCTGTTAAACGTTTTTTATTCGGCCCGCCTAACTTGAAAAAATTAAATAAATAAACCTTGTTAACGTTTTATTTCCCCTACAATTCTAATGTTTCCCCACTAGATGGCAGACTGTATGATATGAAAAGCCATTGGGCCCAATACACGCACATATACAAGCGTGTCAGACGTTAAAACAAGCAAAATGTTACATCAAGCGCTTAGATTTCAAACCTAGCACCACTAAATGAAGGTTTTTAAGCACTATCGCACTAGATTTCAGACCTAGCGCTGCTAGATTTGAAATTTAACGCCACTGATGTACCATTTAGCGCGCTTGTTTAAAATCTAGCGCGCAATTCTATCGGTCTAATCTAGCGGTTACCAAAGTATGCCATCAATCTGATCCTTTTCCGGCCCCCTGGTCCAATGTTAGATCTCAATATGCCCCGCGAATAAAAAAGTTTGCCCACCCCTGGTCTAGACTTACCGCTGGGTGTGTCGTTGAATTTCTTTTGATGGCCTTATTTCCCCTGGGAGTAGGACGTCGTGGATAATAGCACCTCATAGTGGTTAAACTACCCCTGCAGTGATAGAGAGCTATGAGTGACACCTTGGGGGTCTGGTAGACCCTCCGGCTGTAACACAAGACTGTTGACACAAACCTCCCGTGCCATGTGGATCAAAGCCGCAGGGCAGGAAAAATCTGGACCACGGAGGGAAATAGTTCGGCACAAAACACATTTCACTGCTATAGGCAGCAAGAATCTGGATTGTGTCATAACTGACTGAAAACCACAGCCCCACAGAGTGTGTGTGTGTGTGTGTGTGTGTGTGTGTGTGTGTGTGTGTGTGTGTGTGTGTGTGTGTGTGTGTGTGTGTGAACGAGCGAGCAGATATGGAGCTGGCAAACACATGTAATGAGAGAGATAAAAGTGGTGCCTAATGTTTTGTGCAGCTGCAAGTGAGCTTATGTGAAATGGAGAGAAAGAAAAAGGAAAGTGGACAACAAAAGGAAAGGAGGGGCCGTTTAAGGCGTCATCGCTCTGGTTGCTCGGTTGGGTGTCATGTGCAGAGTTATTACACAGATCAGGAAGGCTGTTAATGCCTACGGGATGCTGGAGTGTACCAGAGCATCGCCAGAAGAATGCTGCTCGTCTTTTGATGTTTCAGAAAAAAAAGCTGTTTTGAATTTGTAACCATGGCTACTGTTTTTCAAGAAATATTTGGCTTTCCTTTTTGTATTTGTTTTTATGATCTTCGCTTGTTTTGATCCAAGCCAGCTAGTCTGATGGCAGCTGTTTTAATTGCTGAGATGCCAGACGTGTTGTCCCTTCAGAAGATAAATACTGATCTTCCAAGCTCGGAAAATAATGTCACTCAGAATCACCTCAAAAGCCAACCAGAGCATCCGTGTAATTTTAAGCCATCCTGGGCAGCAGTTAGTGGAGCCCTGTGGCCGTGGTACCCACATCTGTTCAGGGATAGACAGCACAACGCTCCACCCTGATTCGATTCCACACGTACATCAATACACAGTCACGCAATTTCATTCCTGGACTCCGAGAATACATTTACACCCATTTTTTTTCTTGTTTAATCCACAAAAAATAGACTTTCGCAGAGTAGTGTCATAACAGTATGTCTATATGTACAAACACACTGAGTGTGAGTCACCACCGTAACCTCTGCACAAAGAAGACAACTGCCACTTCCATCTCTACAGAGAAACCCCAAAAATGACATCCAACCACTATCTATGTCCATTCTTTCATTTCCAACCAGGCATTATACTCACCACGTCCCCCTGTTCATATCTACCGTTCAATTTTGGAAAGTTTCACTTCTGAGTCACATGATTGATTATCTGGAGATCAGAAAGTGTCAACATGTCTTCTCCAAGCATAGCTATGCTGAATCCTCCGTCATTTGCTCCCCCAGGTTGCGCATAGAGAGTCTGTAATCATGCAAACCAATGTGTGTTTACAGTCTATAACCAACTGTGGCTGCAGGAAGAAATACGTCCAGGCCCCAGTAGCCATTTACTGAAATCTGTTTAAAGTGCACCGCTAATTACATCCGTTGTTATAATTAAATGACTGATCTGAGCAGCTATGCTTTTATTGTCTACTGTTCAAGAAATGATTGCCTCGCATCGTCTCGAAACCAAGATTTACTGTAGTGCCACCCTAGGAGACGAGACGTGAGAAGACAGAAGACTGAAGGCTAAAATAGCAAGCATATGTAAACATCTTGATGGGGCATACCATGAGATGGTTTCGCTAACACTTAGAGCAGGGGTGGCCTAACTTTTCCACTTGTGGGCCACAACGGCATCTAAAATTTCTCAAAAGGGCCGAACCAGGAGCAGATGCATGGCGTTCTTTGGTAAACCAATTTATGAGAGGAAAAAAGAACCGATATAAATAAAAAAATAATAATTGCTTATGTGTTTTTGTACTGTTAGACTAATCGGAAAAATAACTTTACAAATGGGATACCTTACGTTAAAAAAAAAACAACTCTGCAAGTTAGATCTTCCAAGTGTGCCACACTCCTAAAAAATAATCAGCCCTATACTACGCCGTCTATCGGGAAACACTAGAATAGCAGAAAAAAAACCCCAACACATTTTATTTAACTTAAGTTTAGTGGGTAGATTAAGATGAGCAACATCCGACCAAAGTCTGGACAACACTTACTTTACAAACTCAAACTCCCATTTCAGCCAGACAGTCTTCTTGTGTATTTATCATTGAGGATAAAAAGATGTTTTTCCAGACATTGTTTAGATCCTCCAGTTGGAATTTCTGGTGATAATATGACAATTTTTTCTTTCAATGTGATGTAAAGTTGTGTTTCCTGATACAAAAAGACCCCAGCAGTTTTTTCTCCTTGAATTCAGGACAAAATGCCACATGGATATAACACCACATTCTTATCATAAAAGTGGACAAAATGACTCAAATGAATGTGTTGTTAATAATGCTTGTGAGGGGAGCGAAGAGGTGGAGGAAAATTTGGAGAGGTGGAGGTTTGCACTAGAAAAAAGAGGAATGAAGATTAGTCAGCGTAAGACATAGTACATGTGGGTGAATGAGAGGGATCCAAATGGAAAAGTGAGGTTACATGGAGAAGAGATAAAGAAGGTGGAAGATTTTAAGTATCTAGGATCAACAGTCCAGAGCAATGGAGAGTGTGGAAAAGAGCAGAAGAAGCATGTGCAGGCAGGCTGGAACGGGTGCAGAAAAGTATCAGGTATGATGTGTGACAGAAGAGTTTCAGCTAAAATGAAAGGAATAGTGTACAAAACCGTGGTGAGACCGGCGATGCTGTTTGGTCTAGAGACAGTAGCACTGAGAAAAAGACAGGAAACAGAAATGGAGGTAGCAACAATGAAGATGCTGAGGATCTCTCTGGGAGTGACCAGGATGGACAGGATCAGAGGAACAGCACATGTTAGAGGTTTTAGAGATAAAATCAGAGAGGACAGACTGGGGCTGTTTGGACATGTGCAGAGGAGAGAGAGAGAGAGTACATCGGAAGAAGAATGCTGGGTTTGGAACCACCAGGAAAGAGGACTAGAGGAAGACCAAAGAGGAGGTTCATGGATACAGTGAAGGAAGACATAAAGATAGTTGGTGTGACCGAAGAGGATGCAGCAGATAGGGTTAGATGGAAGAAAATGACTTGCTGTGGCGACCCATGAAGGGAAATGCCGAAAGGAGAAGATCAATAATACTTAAATGTCTTTTTTTTTTGTGGTTGTTGGTACATTGTACACTTAGATGTACATTAAAATACACTTTGTACACTTAACATTCTTTGTTATCTTTAGTCCTGATAAATTACGTAAGTCTTTGTATAAATATGTGGCATTCTGTCCGAAGACCCTCTCCTCATCATCTTCTACCAGGCCGCTGTCAATTTACACAGCTGAAATCATTTTCCCATCTTGAAAAGCCGGCTTTTTCCAAACGCGTGAGCACCGGCCCAGGGAATGTCCAGCATGCATTTAGTCCTGACTTTCTTGTGGTTTTCGGCCTCTTTGAAATCTCACATCTTTTCCTCTGAGCTTCTAGTTTTTATCTTTCTTCTTTTATTTCCATTAACTATACCCCCTCTTTTTTCTCACTCTCAAATGTTATATGGTTCTTTTATACTGGGGGCAAATGGGTAACCATCTATAGACTCTTTCCATAGACCCGACATGCATACGCATATGTGCGTGTTTAAGTGATATCCGATACTCCAGTAGTGATATAACACACTTTTTGAAAAAAAAAAAAGGCTTCAGCACTGCATAGAAATTCCCTGACTAACGACAAGTTAATGGCTATTACAGGTATTTAGCAATACAATTTACTCTGTCATTAAAAATCAGTTAAAGACTGACAAGTCATTACCGATTCATTTGTTTTTAAGCAGATATTACACTTAAAACCAATCAAAATGTACGTGTAGTTTAAATATTTAAGTCAGTAATGAGAAAAATGCCAAATAAAGAGAAGCAGAATGTGTTTTTATTACAAAAGGCTGCCAAAAAAAGCAGGCGTGCTGGATAGAGAAATCTCTCAAAGTTCCACGTATATGTCTCTTATTCTATTTAGGAATATCTCACGGATTTTCTCGCAATGTTCAGGTAAAATGCATCATATCATAAATACATAGAAATGACATCTCCTGCTTCCTGGATCACAGTTTTCCTGTCTGAGCTCAATACGTCCTGGCATTTTCATCTTGCATTATGCCCATTTCATCATGGAAGAAAATTTCCATTGATGGAATAATAGCTCATTTCGTGTATTCAGTCATCTGACATCCAACCTTTGAGCTAATACCGTTGTTAAACTTAAACCTGACTGATCAGACCCAGACCATAATACTTCCACCTCAGGCCTGTACAGCAGGGACTCATCTCACTGCACCAGTTTAATCTTTTACTGGTGCAGTAAAAGATTATGCCTCCCGGCAAAATGAAGCTTTTTATCCACTAGTTAGTGTTTTTCTTAAAGCTATAGACCTGTTCAGTTCCAGTGTTTGGAGTTCTTCACACATTAAATGGAAAACTTCTGTTGTTTTTCTTTGATTTGATTTCACTTCATCCGTTCATGACTGATCTGTGTTTGCAGTTTTCGGCCCAATTCTCTCAGTTCCTATCACGAGTCGTCTTCTTCTTCTCCTTTCGGCATTTCCCTTCAGGGGTCGCCACAGCAAGTCAGTTTCTTCCATCTAACCCTATCTGCTGCATCCTCTTCGGTCACGCCAACTATCTTCATGTCTTCCTTCACTGTATCCATGAACCTCCTCTTTGGTCTTCCTCTAGGCTTCTTTCCTGGTGGTTCCAAACCCAGCATCCTTATGCCGATGTACTCGGTCTTTCTTCTCTGAACATGTCCAAACCATCTCAGTCTGGCCTCTCTGACTTTATCTCCAAAACCTCCAACATGTGCTGTTCCTCTGATCCTGTCCATTCTGGTCACTCCCAGAGAGATCCTCAGCATCTTCATTTCTGCTACTTCCATCTCTGCTTTCTGTCTTTTTCACAGTGCCACTGTCTCTAGACCAAACAGCATGGATCTCGCCACAGTTTTGTACGCTTTTCCTTTCCTTTCCATTAAGCTGAAACTCTTCTATCACACATCACACCAGATACTTTTCTCCACCCTTTCCAGCCTGCTTGAACACGCTTCTTCACCTCTTTTCCACACTGTCCATTGGTCTGGACTTTTGATCCTAGATACTTAAAATCTTCCACCTTCTTTATCTCTTCTCCATGTAACCTGACTTTTCTATTTGGATCCCTCTCTTTCACACACATACTCTGTTTTACTCTGACTTATCTTCATTCCTATAATAAGTACGTGTGGAAATGCATTCACGTTCATCATTAAACGTAGCGCTAAGTTCTACAGTTGTTTTTCTTCGATTTGATTTCACAGAAATCATTGTTGATCACTTCCCGGATTTTCTTCCAGTCATATATCTTCCTGGAATATGATGTGTCCCCATCGTTGTTCTAGTTCTTATCACACATCAGACTGTTCTTAAACACATTTTACTAGTTTCTGCCTCTTTGATGGTTTCTCTTTTTGTTGCCGATGATCTGACCCATCTCAAACATCTTTTCCACGGCCATGGAATGTGTTTCCATATGAGATGAGAAAGGACTCATTGGGGTTGAATAATTTGATACTGGGATAAAAGATCTTCTCCAAGAGGATCCAGTAAATCCACTTGGTTTTTATGGCCAGAAACTTAATTTTAAATGTCTTTTTAGATAATTACTAAGCAATAGAAAGTGATGTTATGGAAGTCTTTGCCCTCCCAGGACTCCTTGCTGTGTGAACGTGTGTGGTGAGTCTAAAAATACCAGGCACATTTCCCGGCATCTCCACACCTACATGACACAGCAACGGATTGCATCACATAATCATTTGCGTCGTTTGGTCTCTTCGAGGGGAAACTAAAAGCAGTCACAAAATATGTTTTTTTGTTTTGATTGCTGAAACCCGTTTTGTCACCATGGTAATGGTAAAGAAAGCTGCTGTGTCATTGGTGATGCAGAGTGTTAGTGAGGGTGATGTTTCTGTTCTGTTTCTTTTCATCTATCTGCTTCTGAAGATTTTAACTATTTTGTATCAATAAATTGTCTTTTTTCCTTGACATGACCTTTTACATAATCCTTTTTTATTCATGTTCGTTCTTTTCCAATGAAAAGCTGACCATTTTCAGATGTTTTTTTTTCTGTTTATTTCTACCGCTCCATTTGGTTTACCAAATTTCATGTTTACTTTTTCTTCCCACATGCTCCTGATCTCAACCATTTTTCCAATAAGAGTCTTAAAAATGTTTTTTTTATTTTTCCTTCTTTTAAGATAGAGTAAACAATCACTGATCTTTCTGGAAATACAGCTTTCTTGGTGTGTTTTTTTTTTAAAGTTACTTAAAATCTCTTAGTGATGGAATTCGCCCCATCAGCGATCAACAGTTACGGGAACATTTGAATGCTTTTCTTTGGCAATTCGCTGAAAAATTCTACAATCAAAATACAAACTTGAACATGTCTATAAAAGTGTGATAGCGCAAAAATGTGTCAGTTGAGCTTTTGAAACACTGACAGTCACGGTGTGAAATGATGAGCTGGTGGTGTAGCATCGTCAGGACGCAGATTGAACGTCATTCCCACATCAAAACAATGTTTTCTAATTCATTCATGGATATTTGAGTCATTTTCTACTTCTCCCATCCAGTATACAAAAACAATTCAACGTCAGACTGTTTTGACAATGGATTTTCTTTCCTGCTACACCCACATTCTACTGTAACAATGCTAGCCTAAGGAATGGAACTAACCAGGTACCCAGAGGAGGGGGAAGTGTGAAAACCCAAAGTGAAGATGGATAAATGTATTTCTAAGCTTTCTTGGGCTGATATTCCATTATTTTCGGTTACGTGGTCTTTCGCTTATCCGGGGAGTTGTAAGATCAACAGCGTCAGACGGAATATCCATGCTACTCTTAGCCTGACTGCATCCTACAGCTCACCTGGGAGAATCCTCAAGTGTTCCCCGGGCCAGCTGTAAGACAGAGCCTCTTGTTATACTCAAAAATCGGGGACGCTGCATCGGTCCTTCATGGTAAAAAAAAAGAGCTGAGCCGAAAAGCAAAATCTCGATTTACCAGTCAAATATACGTTCCTACTCTCGCCTAGCTGGTGACCGAAAGAATAAGATCACGGATACAAGAGGTCAAAATGCGCTTCCTTCGTTGGGTGGCTAAACTCTCACTCAGAGATAAAGTGAGGAGCTCTGTCATCTGGGAAGAGCTCGAAGTGGACCCGTTGCTCCTCCGGGTCAGGAGAAGTCAGATGGGGTGGTTCGGGCATGTGGTTAGGATGCCCGAACACACATATTACACTATTGTGCCAACAAAAAGTTATTACTACTCCACAAAAGCAAGGTGCCTCCTCTTTGGGTGGTTCCCGCCAGCCCCACTATCCGTTCCGTCATCTTCCGCTTGTTCCGGGATCGGGTCGCAGGGGCAACAGCCTCAAAAGGGCAGCCCAGGCCTCTCTCTCCCCGGCTGCATCCTCTAGCTCACCTGGAAGGATCCCAAGTCCTTCCCTGGCCAGCTGTGAGACATAGTCTCTCCAACGGGTCCGGGGTCTGCCCCTTGGTCTCCTCCCGGTGGGACGTGCCTGAAACACCTCGCCTGCGAGGCGCTCGGGGGGCATCCTGACCAGATGCCCGAACCACCCCATCTGGCTCCTCTCGACCTGGAGGAGGAGCGGCTCGACACCGAGCTCCTCCAGGATGGCAGAGCTCCTCACCCAATCTCTGAGTGAGAGGCCAGCCACCCTGCGGAGGAAGCCCATTTCAGCCCCACTATCAATGGCTAAAATGGTAAGATGCCAAAAACACTGTTTAGTCAGTGGCGTCGAAAAAAAACTGTCATGTTGCTATGTTTTCAATGATTTGGGAATAACAAAATGATGTGACTGGTGGGCAGAGCATGGTATCTGGTCTGTTATGTATGGACTTCTTGATCTTGTCTGAAAATTGACTGATTTCATAAGATTTCTCTTCTTCCCTCCTCCAGCTCTTGTGCTTCTTTGTGCATTTGTTTTTCTCTTCGTGTCTTACTTTCCCTTTTCTCTCGTGTTGGTCGCAGCTCAATGTGGTCAGCAAACCACCTCATTATTGCCATTGAACAGCTGCCTATTTAAACCCGCATGTATCTCCTAATAAGTGGTTGAGATGAGGATCTCTCCTTGACAGAAAAGCACAGCCGGCTGAAACCTGGATCCTATTTGCTACTAATAACATTGCAATGCAATTCATTTTCTGCACTATTCTCCCACAGTAGCATTTCTCCAAAGCAACAGAACTGAAGAAAGGTGTGTTTGACTCCCGGCTACTTGTTCTTTCATGCTTGTTATTACACTATTGAGATTTAACGTGACACAGAACAGACTTTACTGTGTTTAAAAGGTTTAAGTTGTAGTAACAGAGGTAGCATTTGTAGTTCTTTTGATTTGATAGACTGAGAGTTAAAGCTACTTATAGCCCGTTAGCACATGAACGTTGTTTACAAATTCAGTTTCAGCACTCAGCTCAATGAATTCATCATGTGTCACTCAGGTTTACACACTGCTGCTGCCGTAGTAACAGGATTAGTGTGATGTGTTGGGGCAAAATGGTGACTGATCCCCTCAGGTGCCCCTATGTGTATGTGTGTGTGGGTAGCCGTAGACCTCCTGCGTTTTTTTTTTACGTAGGAAAAGTTTTCCTTTTGAAAGCTCTTAGCTGCTCCGCATCTTCCCTGTCTTCTTTCTCATCTTTCTTTTCCTCATAAAACCCAGCGTTCCCAGTAAATGATTCATTAGATGCTTGGGTGCACTCTTGCCTCATCACTCACTAAAGTCAGTTGCCAAGTGCCCCATTTCCCCGTGTGTTTACACCAATGAAAAGTGCTCTGGCTTCGCCTCGCTGCTGCGGCAGAACGGCGCTGCTCGGGCCACACACAGAGACACCGAGGATCAGATCTTCTGCACGCTTACTTTTTTATAAACTCTTCCCGCTGCTGAGCAAATTCACAAGGGGCATTGAGGGTAATAACTGCCTTGAAGTGGAAGACCTCTTAATGTTACAGGTGTAGTGTAGGTATAGCCTTTATAAATTATTATTGCATTGCACAAAGACAAAGCATATCATTTTGTAATTACAATAAAACGGGCAGTTGATTCTATGACAAATAAGAACCTGAAGGAGGAACTTGTAATGATGACATGAGACCTTCAGGGCATTGGACAGAAAGCCTAGCACAGAGGTGACTACATACCCATCCAGTGGGCGGTAGAGTACTCCAGCCTCCTAAAATGTAGTGTTCCACAAACCAAAAGTCTTTAGTATTCCTAATTTTTCGGTTTATAAGTCCTTTCAGAGTATAAGTCACACCCGCAGACAAAATATTTTTTTAAAAAACAAAAAACTGCGACTTATACTCTGAAAAATACAATAAATAGCTCAGTGGTTAAAGCGTTCACCCGCGAACTGGAAGTCAACCGGAAGTTTGCGGGTTTGCATCCCAATGAGTGCACGTCTAGAGTCCTTGGAGAAGACACCTAACCCCTTGTTTTTCCCACCATTGGCGCCGTCATAGGTGGCAGCCTGCTGCGGTAAAATGTAGCACATAAATTTCCTGTTTAGGGAATATACTAAAGTATATTTTTTTAAAAAATTAAAAATGGTAAAACAGAAGCTTTTAGACATGATCATAGACTAATGATCCCTGACCTAGAAGCTTGGGTGAAAATTGTACAAAAGGACAGAGTGGCACCTTCTTGGCAAAATCAAATATGAACCTGAAAGAGTAACCAGAGGTATTTTTTTTCTCCCTCGTGGACATCCTCACACAGTCTTCAACTTTGCTTTGATAAATGTACTGTACCTCTAAAACATTTCGTTCTGTTGTCTTCCGCTTATCCGGGGCCAGGTCATGGGGACAATAGCCCCAGATGGGAAGCCTAGACTTCTCTCACCCCGGCTGCATCCCCCAGCTCACTCGGGAGGATCCTAAGGTGTTCCCCATCCAGCTGTGCGACACAGTCTCTCTAGTGGGTCCGGGGCCTGCCTCTGGTTCTCTTCCCGGTGAGACGTGCCCGAAACCCCTCACCAACGAGGCACTCGGGAGGCATCTTGACCCGATGCCCAGACCACTCCATTTGGCTTCTCTCGTCTTGGAGGAGCAACAGCTCTATTCTGACCTCCTTCCAGATGGCAGAGCTCTTCACTCTATCTCTGAATGAGATCCCAGCCATCGTGCGGAGGAAGCTCATTTCGGCCGCTTCTATTAAAAATCTCATTCTTTCGGTCACCACCCACAGCTGGTGACATAGGTGAGGGTGGGAACACAGATCCACTGGTAAACCAATAGCTTATCTTTTTGGCTCAGCTTTTTCTTCACTACGACGGACCGATGCAGTATTGGCTTTTTTTGCTCTTAAAATACGTGCGGATACGCGAGTGTGTCTCCGACCTCTAAGTTGGTTTGTGTACAGTATATATTAGGATATCTGTGTTTCCATAATATGTTGACACACCATTAATGACTGGTTTTGTATGATTATTTAACAGTCAGTTTTGTTAGAGTGCATTAAAAGCAAAAAGAGTGAACTTCATAATTAACTTCAGTAGTTCGTTTAATCTGTTAGTGATCCAAAGACGGACTGGGGCTGAATAATGGAGGTAAGTCAGTAAATCAGGCTGAAAATTTGGAGATATTTAATCACTGAGGCCACTAAGCCAAGTTTGAGTCCATTTAATTACATGCATTATAAAGAAAATCCTCTTTCTAATGAATTGAGCTTTGCTGACTGTAGATCATAAAGCTTCTTTTGTTCTCTCACTTTCTTTAACCCATGTCCTTTTTTCATTTTAACTATCTCACTGCAGAAGTCCATCCCTCTTCTCCCAGCTCCCCTCAGAGAAAAGGAGATAAAATAAGCCGGGATAGGAGGGTCAGCCTGAATAAACTTTGCTTTTGATCAGTCTAGCAAATGAAACACCTGGTGCTGGTAAACTCAAAAGACATTTTTCACTTTGCCTTGACATTTAGGATTAATGCAACATCAAATTGTTTTAAAAACAGGGAAGAGCACTGCCCAGAGTAAATCACACTCCCCCTTTTATTAAAGTTTGTCCTGGAATTTATGCTCTGAGTCGGACAGGAAAACCAGCAGATGAGGCCGGGAATGTGTTGGGAAGCTTTTCTGGCAGCTTGTTGTAATGAATACAGGAAGTTTAGATTTGACCACTGAACACTGTGGTGGCTTTTTAGGTGGATTATTTTCCTCCTCACTTCTTCTCATGTTTAGATCTCTGCACATATGTGCATGTGCGTGTGCAACACAGCATGTGAGCTGATTTCCTGGATGGACTGAATTATTGCTTTTGAACCTGAGAGAGAGAAAGAGGAAACTCAGTTACTCCTAGCACAAATTATGCAAATATTAGAAAATTGGGGGGTTTCTTTCAAAGCAGACAGGAAGAAACCAACTGAATGTATGGTGGGCTTTACCTTTGAGTTGCTTTTTGAAGCAAATTCAAGAAAAGGCAGTGGTCCCTCGCTGTTCACCTTTCACTGCTTTGCCGTTTCACCGATTCTGTAACTCTGTTACAAATAACGCATTGTTACATCTCCTGTTGACCAGGAGGCACAACTTAAACCAGCCCTAAAACTGCTTTTTGGCGCTTATTGTTGAAAAAAAACTATCTTCTGGGTGGCCTGTACCTTTTTCTGAAGACAGTTTTACTGGTAGACCTACAATAATTCAATTCAAGGTATTTATTAATGCTCTAGTGCAGGGGTGGGCAAACTTTTTAATTTGCGGGCCATATTGAGTTCTAACATTTGACCAAGGGGCTGGAACAGGAGTAGATGGATGGTATGCTTTGGTAACCTCACCTCATTGGAGAAAAAATACACATCTTGGGATCTGGAGAAAACATGTGCTTTAATTTCCAATGAAAATGAAGAAAAGCATTACAACAAAATGCAAGGACGAAACAGTTGCAGGAAGCAGTCTGTGGGCACGTTATATTTGAGCGAGGAATGGAAAACCATCCGGGCGGCTACACGCCCGTACTTAAGCGTGTTATTTGTTACATCAAGCACGTTACACCTGCAATCACCGGTCACGATCCAAGACCCCAGACAAAAGATGAGGCCGGAGTCAGATCTCCACCAGGGCTCGGAGCCAGAGCCAGCAGCCACCGTTAACCACAGGCTCCTGCTGCAGAGGCCGCCCAGAGAAAAACACTGGAGATGATAAAATATTGAATTAAATAGATCCAAGTGACTAAAGGAGTGAGTAATAAGAAACGTTAAGGTGTAATCACCAATGATCATGAGTTTTATCTTTTAATACTCTAGTGCATAAAAACAAACTTCAGTAAACAGACTGATCTGTTTCCTTGATCTTATTATTATAAATTTATTTAATTATATACCCATTGATCTAGCAATGCCTTTTAATTATCTTGTCATAATTTGGGTTGGTTATGACCAGTGTGAGTAAGGGTTTTTTTTTAGCTTGTGTCTCAAATAAAAAATGTACCACAAAAGTAATCCCACAGTCATTTAGAATATGCCAACAGTGCTGCCGGGGCAAATCGAAATGTCTTTAAACCAACTAAGCCATTAGAATGGAATAAGCTAATCCTACATCACAAGATATGAACATAAAAGGGCAGAATGTTCATTTCGTCACTACATTTTTGCTAACAAACCTCACACCTCAGTGTTTTTAATGCAACCAAAGCAAACTATAAAACTAATTGAAAACACTCAAATATGCCGTAAAAAAAAAAAACGTGCATTGCTCTGTTTTTAGTAATATCCCTTCTTTTAGCAACCAGGTGATGGAAAATGTGAATCTCATTCACACGTTTCAATGCCTTTTATAAAGTCACAGCTCCGTTTGGATTCAAGAAAGAGGGCGTTTCACGCAAAATCAACTTTTCCAGTTTACAATGTTTTGTTTAATCATCTGAACTGCTTATTATTATTACACAAATTTCCCATGTGTGGGATCAATAAAGTATATTCTTATTCTGATTCTGATTATCCTTAAAGGGGCTGAGGCATTGGGTGCGTAGCCTATCCTGGCTGATTTCAGGCGAGAAGAAGGGTACACCCCAAACAGGTCACTAGTCTGTTGCAGGGCCACACACATATACAGAGACGGTGGGGAGAGACGGTGGCTCAATGGTTATATCGTTCTGGCCGCGGACCAGAAGTTAACCGGATGTTCGCGGGTTCGCATCCCACTGAGTTCACGTCTAGGGTCCTTGGAGAAGACACCTAACCCCTCCGTTTCTCCCACCATTGATGCCGTCTTATGTGGCAGCCTGCTGCGGTGAAATGCAGCACACAAATTTCCCAGTGAGAGATTAATAAGTTATATTAAAGTTAAATAAATAGATATAACTATACACACACACTCATTCATGGGACAATTTTATAGTGGCCAATCAACCCAACATGCATGTTTTTGGAGGGCGGAAGCAAACCGGAGTACCCGGAGAAAACCGACACATATACGGGGAGAATGTGCAAATCCCACACAGAAAGGCCTATGTTTCAAGGCTCAGCTTGTTCCCTCTCGTCTCCGTGCCCTGTATTCGGACACTATTTGAATGCCTGGTTCTTCTTGGCCTTCTTTTGTTCTCTGCCACACCCACATTCTAACATAAACAGGAAGTGTTTTTTGCAGGATGAAAGTGATCTGCTCACGCTCGGTCAATGCCCTCAACTGGAAATGCAATTTTTATGTAAAAGCTCCCAGATAAGAATAAAACAAAAGTATTTATACCAACTTTGAGGGGAGATGGTGGCTCAGTGGGTAGAGCGTTCGCCCGCAAACCGGAAGTTCGCAGGTTCGCATCCCACTGAGTGCACATCTAGGGTCCTTGGATAAGACTCTAACCCCTCGTTTCTCCCACCATTGGCGCCGTCATAGGTGGCAGCCTGCTGCGGTGAAATGCAGCACAATAATTTCCCGTGAGGGATTAATAAAGTATTAAAAAAAAAAAAACTTTACTAACTTGATTCCCTTTTCGCCGTCTCAAATAGAGATTTACGCTGTGGCGTGCAAAGCTGTCAAAACAGTGTCAAAAATGGAAGTAAAATTGAATAAATGTATTTATAAGCCTTTTTTTTTTGGCAAGTATTGAATTTCTAAACAAACAAATGGTATTCTAATTATCTGTATATGCTTTGTGAAAAGAATATTTACTCCACAAAAGCAGTTCCCCTCTTCAAAGTAATGGCAACTCATTGAATTCAGTCAAATGAGGAGATTGAGAAAGTCATAAAAATCATATTTGCCGTGTCTGAAAGACATCTGATGTGTCTAAGTTCTTTGTAATCCCACCTATCAGTCATCGGTGAGCTTCCCACCACAGCTTTACACTTGAGCTGGCAGAGTTTAGGATTGTTCATGAGTCTGTATACTGAATAGTGTGCGCTGTGTTGTGGTGTCTGCTGACTTCTGTGTACAGCTTTGTGGTTCATTCCATGAATTTCTGTGGCCGCTGTGATGTTATTCTCAGGCGCTCTGCTTTGTGAGAAGATCGCGCCACAACACTTGTATTCCTCAGCCTGTACTTAGAGGTTTTGGGGACGGGAGGGGGATTGTGTGGGGAGAAGCCCAGCCTGGGCTCTGCTATCCGTTTTTATGGCCATTTTATGTATATGACTCTGATGTAGTGAATAAAAAAAAGGGGGGTAATGGAAGGAAAGAGAGGGAAAGGGATATTAGAAGTCACCACAAAGGAATCAAACATCCACACCACTACTTATTTCCCTTTTCTGAGCTGGTACAAAGTGGAGGGGCTGTTTGGATAGCGATGTCAGGCTGTGAAATTATGGTATAGAAACCTATTAAAGAGAATGAATTCTTGTCAGAGTTTGTGTGCCGCAGTCTTTCTTGAGGAGCCGCAACTTGACAACGGAAACTCAAAATGATGTTTGTAGTTTCCTTGGAAGTTTTTTTAAATAATATATACACTCACTGGCCACTTTATTAGGTACACCTGTCCAACTGCTTGTTAACACTTAAATCCTAATCAGCCAATCACATGGCGGCAACTCAGTGCATTTAGGCATGTAGACATGGTCAAGACAATCTCCAGCAGTTCAAACCGAGCATCAGTATGGGGAAGAAAGGTGATTTGAGTGACTTTGAACGTGGCATGGTTGTTGGTGCCAGAAGAGCTGGTCTGAGTATTTCAGAAACTGCTGATCTACTGGGATTTTCACGCACAACCATCTCTAGGGTTTACCGAGAATGGTCCGAAAAAGAAAAAATATCCAGTGAGCGGCAGTTCTGTGGGCGGAAATGCCTTGTTGATGCCAGAGGTCAGAGGAGAATGGCCAGACTGGTTCGGGCTGATAGAAAGGCAACAGTGACTCAAATAAGCACCCGTTACAACCAAGGTAGGCAGGAGAGCATCTCTGAACGCACAGTACGTCGAACTTTGAGGCGGATGGGCTTTAGCAGCAGAAGACCACACCGGGTGCCACTCCTTTCAGCTAAGAACAGGAAACTGAGGCTTCAATTTGCACAAGCTCATCGAAATTGGACAATAGAAGATTGGAAAAACGTTGCCTGGTCTGATGAGTCTCGATTTCTGCTGCGACATTCGGATGGTAGGGTCAGAATTTGGCGTCAACAACATGAAAGCATGGATCCATCCTGCCTTGTATCAACGGTTCAGGCTGGTGGTGGTGGTGTAATGGTGTGGGGAATATTTTCTTGGCACTCTTTGGGCCCCTTGGTACCAATTGAGCATCGTTACAACGCCACAGCCTACCTGAGTATTGTTGCTGACCATGTCCATCCTTTTATGACCACAATGTACCCAACTTCTAATGGCTACTTTCAGCAGGATAATGCACCATGTCATAAAGCTGGAATCATCTCAGACTGGTTTCTTGAACATGACAGTGAGTTCACTGTACTCAAATGGCCTCCACAGTCACCAGATCTCCATCCAATAGAGCATCTTTGGGATGTGGTGGAACGGGAGATTCGCAACATGGATGTGCAGCCGACAAATCTGCGGCAACTGTGTGATGCCATCGTGTTGATATGGACCAAACTCTCTGAGGAATGCTTCCAGCACCTTGTTGAATCTATGTCACGAAGAATTGAGGCAGTTCTGAAGGCAAAAGGGGGTCCAACCCGTTACTAGCATGGTGTACCTAATAAAGTGGCCGGTGAGTGTAAATCTTGGTGTGAATTTTTCTTATAGGGTTCATCTTATTTTAATCGGACTGCCATTTCAGGATAAGGCAGGGAGTGCTTGGATAGCAGAGGCACAGACTATACAAACAGTTTAACATTATTTATTAAAACTTATATTAAATAGCAGTCTTTAAAAAGAGAGAGTTTACGTCTCTGGGCACAGACCCCAGGCACCTCCCGTCCTGATCCGCAACTTATAGAAATCTCCTCATCATAGTCCGCAGCCGCCTGCAGGAGCCTCCTCGCCCAGACCACTGCCATTGCCTTCAAGGCCTAGTGTGATCAGCCATCAGCAGTGCATGTCTCTTTTCAGGGGGAGCTTCATTCCTCGCAGCACAGTAGCGTGGGGGCTGACAGACCCCCATGCCGCAACTTGAATAGTCCGTCACAAGGACCCTCCACCATGGCTCTTGGCTGGTACTCCGGTGTCCTTCCACTCCCCAAAAGCATGCATGTTAGGTTAATTGTCCGATACAAATCTGCGCATAGTAATGAGTGGGAGTGTGTAGCCACACAACAGACTATTCAGAGCCATACACTGTTCTGGTTGTACCTGAAATCATCCGAGAGAGGCTCCTGCACTCCCTGCAGCCCCAAGGTTCAGAAGATGAAACAAAACTCTTCTATCACACTGAACACTTTTCAATACCTGTGTCAGCCTGCATGCACACCATCGTCTTTTTTTTGCCCACACTATGTATTTTTCTGGACTGTTAACCCCAGCTACTTGAAGTCATCGAACCTATCATATATTTTTTTCCTATTCCTCGTAAAATATCTTAGCATAATTTGTGTTTGGCTTTAATATCTAAAGACAGAACAACATGGCTGCTCAGCCCACTGTTTACATTATTTTTTTCCCAGCATACTTTGGTCATTCAATGTAACTTTAGACTGAAATCAACCTCCAATTTTAATTTATACCTGGCTTCTCTTGTCTTTACATGTAGAGGCATCTTGGTCAACCTCTTGCAGCTTAACAAAGTTTTAAAATAACCTTATTGAGCAAGATAAATGAAGTGGTTGTATCTCATTCAACAACAAGAAGCAGATATTGTGAAATAAGCTCCTACACAGACTTCTGGAGGCCTTTGGTTTCAGTCCTTCACCTCTCAGCTTCTGCTCTTCCAAACACCCTGAGAAAACAAATAGGAAGTAACATGGTGTTCATTTCTGTGTGAGATCCAGTTCACAGAGTGCAGGAGGAGCAGCATGACTACTTGTATCAGTGAGACAAATTTATTCAGCTGAAGAGAAAGTTTACCAAAAAAGATGTATCTCCTCATTAGGACTTAGAAGGACTATGATGTACAGCACCAGTCCAAAGTTTGAACACACAATCCGATTTAATAGAAAACATGTCCAAACTTTAAAGTATTCATTTCAACAAAATCTTTTTTTTTTTCCTGTTTCATCTTTGTGTTGCTGTTGGGAGCAACGTGGGGTCCCGCACACACAGACGGACCTAATTCTGAGTTTCCCGGAAACTGCTCTCATGTTTTGGCATGCTGCTGTCAGTCGGGTCAGGATGCATGCTGACAGAGAGGCGAGAGGGATCATCCCTCAGCTGTCCTTCACACATAAAAGGCTCCGATCTGCGGGGTGACCGCGTGGCCGCCGGCTGCACCGGCCCCGTGTCTGTGTGTGTGTGTGCGCAAGTGCTCCATCCTAAAGCAGGATGTAAAGGTTCTATGAATACCACCAACCTCGGAAGTTCTGCAGTGGTCAGCACACATCTTCTACCAGTGTTACCCTGTGGAAGTGTCCACACAGGGTGTGTTAATGTTTGTGCATGCATGTATGCAAGCGTGTGCATGTCTTAGTGAGTGTGTGTGGGTATGTTTTTTGGTTTGCATGTGTGTAAATTTGCATCTGTGTCTTACATTGTGTGTGTGTGTGTCTGTACTCATGTGTATGAAATGTGCGTGTTCATGGTTTGTGTGTCTGCACGTGTGTGGGTGAGGGTGTCTGACTGTATTTGAGTGTGTTTATGCATCCAAATGTTTGTCTGTGTGCGTTTGCATGTGTGTGTGTATAGCTGTGTGTGTGTTGGCACGAATGTCAGTTTATTTCTCTGTGTCTGTACATGTTAGTCTGTGCATGTGTGTATGTCTGCATGTGTGTGAGAGGATGTACATTGTGTGAACACACTCCATTATTGTGCGTTGTTGTGTTTAGTTCCTTTTCTTCTCCCGGCTCATGACATGTTGATACTCAGACATCCTGTGGGGTTGCTATGAACCTGTCACCGTGGTGACAAGGCCACGCTGACTCAACGGTCACTACGGCGATAAAGACCAGTTGAGGGATTTGTTTAAGTACCTGTAATATTTTTCTAGTAAATTTACACAGATGTGTTTGAACTTTTGGGGTGTGTGCAGAAACATGAAGCAGACATATAGTTAGGGATGTTATTGGTACCAAAAGCATTCTTTTTTCTATTTTATTTTAATATAAAGTATTTTGGAATTAATTTAAATAGTGGAATTTAGTCGTGAATATACACAACCAGCTTTATGACCGGCTCTTGTTGAAGCCTTTAATCAGTCCACTGGAGTATGGACTGGACCACTTTGCTCAGAAAAGGATTGAGACGGTCAGTAACAACCCTCAGTTAGGCTGTGCTGGTTAAACCACATCGGTACAATGAAGACAAAAGTGGACCAAGAAGACCTCCCCGCAGGTCCAGCAGCAGCATGAAGGTTGGTATGGATCCATGTTTGAGACCGTCACATGATGCTACTCTTCCGGAGCCAGGATGCAGAGCAGCACCCATGAATGGAAGTCCAAATTTCCCATGTACAATTGTGGCATGCCTCAGCAGAGAAGCGTCCGCCATGTATCCCAACAAAGTGCCCAAGCAACCCCATCTGGCGGCCCTCAGGTATCTGAGCAGATACCTGAACGCGGCCCTCCTCCCTCTATCTCTGAGAGATAGTATGTGGTTAACCTGCGCAGGAAGCTTATTTCAACTGCTGGTGACCATAATTGAGTCGGAAAGTGGATGGACAGGATTAGAAATGAGTATGTAAATTTCATGTGAAGAAAAAAAACTTTTGGAGGTTTCTAATTGGTTTGAACGTTATTCTCACATTAAAAATATACCTGGAGCGTCTTTCTATGTAAGACTTGTGGGTTTCGGTAATTTGGGCCCTCTCATTCTCACTATCCGTAAACCATTCGAACGTCAGGTTGTTCTTGGCCATGCCTTTTGTTTCCCTACATGCCCTACATTTGTTAGTGCACATGCTCTGCTTACGTTTCATCCAGTCAGAGAGAGACAATTTTATGTAGACTCGTAAAAAAAAAAAATGATAAAAGAATACAGGGTAGCTTTGCTAACTTGATGCGCTTCACACTGGATTTGAGGCTTCGAACAAGATTTATGCTCTGCCGTGCATATGCATATGGTGCAGGACTAGGCTTGCATTGAGAGGAGGGGGAAGTTCTTCTTCTTTTTCTTTCGGCATTTCCCTTCAGGGGTCACCACAGCAAGTCATATTCTTCCATCTAACCCTATCTGCTGCATCCTCTTCGGTCACACCAACTATCCTCATGTCTTCCTTCACTGTATTCATGAACCTCCTCTTTGGTCTTCCTTTAGACCTCTTTCCTGGTGGTTCAAAACCCAGCATCCTTCTTCCAATGTACTCTCTCTCTCTCATCTGCACATGTCCAAACCATCTCAGACTGATTCTCTGACTTTATCTCTAAAACCGTGTCAAAAACAGAAGTGAATCAATGTGTTAATAAGCTTTTTTTTTTGGACAAATATTGTGTTTCAGAGGTTACAAAAAGTCCTGTTTTCCTCATATGCTTTGAGATAAGAATC
The DNA here is from genome assembly GCA_902685375.1 of Neostethus bicornis. NCBI lineage: Eukaryota > Metazoa > Chordata > Actinopteri > Atheriniformes > Phallostethidae > Neostethus > Neostethus bicornis. The sequence continues at coordinate 36,217,184 of LR738541.1, forward strand.
ATTCACCCACGAACGCACAATCCCACATCCTTAAAATATACAGTAGTTTTTTTATTTATTCACAGTAAAGCAAACGTGGTTTTTTTTACGCTTACACTGACAGCTTTTTAACAATCCTGCGTGTCATGCTGGTGTTTCTGTTCTCCGTGGGAGCTGACAAGAAATCATTCAAGTAGAGAAAGAAAGACGAAAGAAGAAGTCAACTTGAAAAAAGAAGGAATGTGCCGATATTTTCAAATGTCCATGTGTGAAGCCACAAACTCCTCTGCGGCTGCAGGAAGCCAGAGAGAAACCAGTGGCATAATTGCCTAATGCTTGTGTAACAAGAGGCACATTACAACCCTAGGAGGCCCAAGCAGACATGAAAGCAGCAGAGGCTGGCACTAAAGAGGGCTTTCTCCCATCCTGTGTTTTCATTCCCTCCTTAACCATCCAGCTCAGTGGAAAAAAAAATATGTTTAATGAAGAAAACTAATTCCCATCAAACACTCAAATCCTCCAGTATCTATTAAACTCTTACTGTTATCATGTTAGGATTCGTTACACCCTTACCTCGTACTAACACAGAGCAGGATAAACGTCCGCGTTTGACAAAGTGACGCTCACACTTACCACAAATTTCCTTCATGGAGAGGAGATTAGGAAGGTTTACAGCATATGTGTGTGACAGGGTGTCATTCAGCTGCAGGTTTTGAGGGAAATGTGAAGCCACCGTGTAGACAAGTCTACCGCGGTGGTCCCTTTTCTTCCCACCGAAACTTCTTCGCATACACACACCAGTCCTCCAATCAGCACACAAACCTGTATCAATTCATCACCACGCAGCTCTGGTTACACGCACATACTCTGCATAAAATTTATTAGCTTTCCTCCATCCCTGGATGATGACTAGAAGCCCGTGTTTAAAACACAATTGTCAATCCTTGAAATCCTTGATATTCTATCCATCTCTTCAAACAACTGAGAAGGCCTTTAAGAAGCCTTAAAAGCATTTTTTCCCCCGAAGGCATAATGCATAGCTTTACAGTGTTAGCATTTAAAAGCCACAGGATTTCTTGTTTTTTGGAAGCATATGTCTGGGAGTTTATGGAGAGATCCAGCTGATAGGCACATGGTACGGCCGAGAGAGTCACACATCGTGTTAGCCACGAGAGGAGCACAACTACGCATCCTACAAACACTTAACCTAATATAAACTGAGTGTAATATTGGACCATCTCAGTCTCACACACACGTCAACCCGTGTGTTTATGTATGACCAGAACAGGACTCATAAAAGCAAACAGCAACCCTCCGCTCATGGACGCAGTTTTATAGCCGTATGCAAAACATTGTAAACTGTGATAGTTTGAAAAGGAAAAAAAAAAATAGTCTAATCACATCCTGACGTGTTGGCTGCTTTGTTTTGTTCTCCTCCAAAAGTTCCAACAACTCCAGGATTTTGTCATTATTCATTCATTATGAGTAAATGATGGCTGAATATTTCTCTACGCCTCTGATTATTTCATCTCCTCGCTGGATGAAAAAGAATTTCCCTTCGTTTTGTCTTTCTCCACATGTGCCCCTCTCTCTCTCTGTCTCTCTTCTCTGCAGGATGTTTTGAAACATTTTCTACATCTGCTCTTTTTCCCTTTTATTTGGGCTTCTTGTTGCTCCCCCCTTGTCTGTCTGACTCTGGTCAGCTTGCACAATGCTGTAGAGCATTTCCTGCCACCAGGGCTACAGGAAAGAGGCAGCAGCACACGGCTCTGTTTGATCTGCTATCTCCTCTTAATCCCTTACACCTGGCCTGGATTCTCTACAGATTTTCTGCTGAACAGAAGCATAGCTTTATCCGTCCCTTCCGTCGTCTCTAAACATGTTTCAGTTTCTGCTCTTTCGACGACTACAGGGGGTGAAGGAGAACCATATAGTCTATTATGTTTTATTTTCTATTCTCTCAAGAAACTGATTTTTATTTTTCGCCCCTTTTTTAGGGCCTCCTTTCCTCTTTTTTCCAATCAGTTATTAGTCAGAGGTGTGTGCTGCGTTAGCTGTTGTCAAAAGTTCTTACGCGGTTATTTGAATGCATGTTTCCTCAGTTTTGTTTAGATTTGTTGTGTATGAGGGGTTTCAGGGCCACTTCCTCAAAGCCATAATATACTTCCTGTAAGGGACAATGGAATTATAGTTTTAGGAAAGAAAAGCGGGCAAAAACTGGCATGTTTTATGATTTAATAGTAAGGGTTTTTTTATGTTTCGACTTTATTTTTGTGCTTAAGTTAATCGGACAGAAATCTATTCACTCAGTCCATACAAAATAAAATATATTCGTTTAGTTCTTAACATCTCAAATTTATTGTTTCATTCTGTTCCATCATCTTCCACTCATTCGGGAGCAGGTCGCGGGGCAACAGGTCGCGGGGCAACAGGTCGCGGGGGCAACAGGTCGTTGGTAGGCTTTAGACAGGAAGCCTAGGCTTCTCTCACCCCGGCTGCATCCTCCAGCTCACCCGGAAGGATCCCGAGTCGTTCCCCAGCCAGCTGTGAGACATAGTCTCTCCAGCGGGTCCGGGGTCTGCCTCTTGGTCTCCTCCCGGTGGGACGTGCCCAAAACACCTCAACAGTGAGGCGCTCGGGGTTCATCCTGACCAGACGCCCGAACCACCCCATCCGGCTGCTCTCGACCTGGAGGAGGTGCGGCTCGACACACAGCTCCTCCCGGATAGCAGAGCTCCTCACCTGATCTCTGAGTGAGTGCCCAGCCACCCTGCGGAGGAAGCTCATTTTGGCCGCTTGTATCCGCAATCTCATTCTTTCAGTCACCATCCACAGCTGGTGATCATAGGTGAGAATGGGAACGTAGATCGACTTGTAAATCGAGAGCTTTGCTTTTTGGCTCAGCACTCTCTTTACCACGACGGACCGATGCAACATCCTAGTTATTGCTGACGCCCCACCAATCCGCCTCTCGAGCTCAAATGTATTGTTTATTTTCATAAAAAAGATCTTCATAAGAAAAAAATTTTGATGCATTAATTGATTAAATGGTTTGTTTTTATCTGCATCATTTTTAGTTTGAACATGGACTCCTTCTGCAGATCATTTTTGGCAGTTGGCCTAATTTTGTTTAGTTGTTTTTGTTTTTTTTGAAGAACATAAAGCATTGGGAGAAAAAAAGGATTCATTCTGTAAAATAAAATCCTAATTAGTTCAGTTGGTTATCAGATCTTTTACAACAGACTTGCTGAATCCACTTAGTTACAGACTGGGATCAAAATGGTCGTAGAATAGATCACTCCTTCAAAGTTTAACATCCACATCCAGTCAAATGTTTCTCTCCATTTCTATGTCTCCATTGAGTTCTTCTTTTGCTCTACATCGACTTCAGTCCCTCTTTTTTTTAACTAGAGCCATTTGAACGTTTCCCCAATTTGGTCATTCCAAATCCTTCTTTTAAGAGTTACACCTCAACAGATGAGTTTTCTCCTTCATGTCACTTCCTCTGTGAGAGAAGGGAAACGTTACATAGACATGTCACTTTGTGTAAATACACTTGGAGGCCTGGATAAATCTGAGATCCGCTGTAGAATTATAAACACAGCTCTGGAGTCATTCACAGAGGAGGAAGAATTAGCTGGTGCAGGAAGCATGTGTGCCCCAGATTATTGTAATTATTTTATGCTGTTTTTTCCTTGCTGACATAAAAGTATGCGGACACTATCTCATGAGAAAGTGTTTCTGGGCCTGTGGTTTTGGTTATAACCAGGAGCTTTGGAGTTGCTCTCAAAGCCTGACTTTTCTCTCGATGACTGAGGTCTTGTCATGTGGAGGCTTTCAGCAGCAAGCTGCCGCTTTTGGCTTTACTCTGTCTTTTGTTCTGCAGAAAGATATATGTTCAAAATGCTTTTCAAGATGAAGAACGACTTTTGTAAGAAGAACGTACTGTTTCTATCTGATTGCATGTTTGTTGGGCCTGTCTGATTAACCTGGAGCATGCATTGACCCAATCAGATACGGACTTCATTGCTCCGGTTTTGTTTAGGAATGTTCTTATTCTTTATCTGAGGAAAGATTAAACCTTGACATGTATTCTCGCCGCTGTAAACATTCGTCAGAATTCAATAATTGCTATAAACAATGTGTAATGAGCTTCAGAAAGCTCTGCCACACACGATTTTTAAAGATGAAAATGAAGATCCTCAGCAGTACACATCGCAAATCTGCACGGATGCTAATACGAAGCAGCTTGGTTGAACTGAAACACTTTATCAATATCAAGAGGGGAAAAAGCAGTAGTGGTTCATGCTGTGGGATCCATAAAATGAGTCTAATTTTACAGCTCTATAAAACACTCCTTGCAGGAGCACGAATTGAACAATTTATGTGCAGGAGTGAACCACAGTGAAAGCTGTGTAGCCTAGAACCATCCCTGTTTGGGCCATGGATCATCAAGGAAATATGCTTTGGGTTTTTCGTTCCTGTCTAATCTAGAACATGTCCATGAATACTTCATCACTTAGCTTGACAATCAACATAGCGCGTCTAAAAAAGAAAAAAAAACGTGGGATCTCAGGTATGTCTCTCGTTCTCAGTGGTGGACCATGCATCTCACACTCAGGCCTTGAGTAGTGCTTCGTCTGCATCAATCAGACCCTCAGCAACTATTTTATGATCGCAATATTATCTCGCTATATTGAATTAATACAAGAAACAGACAATTTGTGGGACAATAGACAACAAAATCTTGTTTGAGGTTTCAAATCCATGTTGGATGCAACAAGTTAGCTATTAGAACACATATTCTTTTATTTTCTTATTTTGGTGTATCTGCCAGAAAAAAATGGTGCAATGCCGTGCCATCTCAGAGAGGCCAGTTTGAGATGGTTTGGACATGTGCAGAGGAGAGAGAGAAAGAGAGTGCATTGGAAGAAGGATGCTGGATTTGGAACCACCAGGAAAGAGGACTAGAGGAAGACCAAAGAGGAGGTTGATGGATACAATGAAGGAAGACATGAAGATAGTTGCTGTGACCGAAGAGGATGCAGGAGGGTTAGATGGAAGAAACTGACTTGCTGTGGCGACCCCTGAAGGGAAATGCTGAAAGAAGAAATGGTGCCATCTTACACGTAAGCGCCACCATCCGACACGCAAGCTGAAAAAAGATTCCTGCTTAGTGGGCGTGGTGGAGAACAAAATCCACGGCTAAGTTCACAATGACTCAAACATGGATGACTGAAACAGAAAACCACAGTATGTTTTTGATGAAGGAATAACATTCAAACTTGGTAGAGACTTCAAAAAAGTTCATTTTGCATGATGCCTCCTCTTTAAGGCCGAAATATAATTAACACTAATTTGTCATACAAATATTTTTCAAGCAGCGAGGGTCTTTTGGATTTGTCATCAATGGATTTACTTTGCACTTCAGTCCCTTGTGGACCTGCAATAGAAGACTTTCTATCCTCTGTAATGGTTGGCGGATAAGGTGCATGGAAGTACGAGCACTTGAACTTGATGAAAGGGTCTGACTGCGTGCCAGATCCTTTCTCCCCCATCACGCTGCCTCCTGCAGCCAGTTAGGAGTAATCTATTCCACGCATGTGCTAAGCGATTAATTAAAGATAAGGACTCACAAATTAAAATGGCGTTTGGATTACATCATCGTAAAATTACTTGGTGGGGACACAAATCTGGTTTCAATCAGCGGTTGGAGGAATGCAGCACGGTATTCCCTTCACACCTCCGCATGAGGAACCCTACGGCTAAAAGCCTGTGTTTTAGGAAAGCAGCATCCATGATCTTACAGAGGAGATGATTTCACAAGCTTTAGGAGAGAAATGGAAGCTTTTTCGCCTCTCACCAGCGAACTAAAGGGCATGTATCGTCGAAGATCTCCAACCGGCTCCCTCACAAACCTGTCAGCAATTTTCAGCAGCAACTAGAAGTTCAATTGGTCTCAAATACGGATCCAAGGTGCCTTTTTTTGTTCTAACAGATCCATTGCAGATGTACCTACTGTATGAAGGAATCCAATGAGTCAGTGCCCTTAAAAAGCATGTGAATTACTGTCCCTGTTAAGAAGGAATGTTCCATGCTTAAAGCTACATGCAAGCAGAAGCAGAGGAGCACGCTGTTAAAGCTAAACAGACCCGGCTACGTGCACGTATGTGCACGCGCAAGGCAAAGCGGAACAGAAGCCGAGGCGACGAAGACAACATCTGTGCATTTTAATAAATGGTCGGGATAAAACGCTCAATACTTCAGGGTGAAAAGGAAGTTTGGAGTTTTATCAACGTGCCGAGTGATGTTCAGCCAAGAATCCATAACGTGCACGGCTTTAAAGATACTTTTTAATATAAAGTGTTATTAAATTATTCCATCGTGTATTAAAATTGAACCAACTTTGCAGTGAATTATGACTGATTACCAGTTTGAAAAAGATTTTTCCAGGAAGTAGACGTATCTGCTGAAGCCAGATGAACTATATCTTTTCATTTTTCACACATGGCTTCTCTGCAGGCCGATACAATATGCCCATTTTTGAATAAGTTCATGATGAGCCCATAAATTACCCCGGCCAGCCTTTTAACCGGCCATTACGAGGAGCACATGTTATACGTTGTCTTCATGTCGAACACGCTGCGTTTAGAACGATAGAAAATCACTGACATGTAAACTATTCTGCAGATAAATGACTCCTGTAATTAAGAAATGTTGAAATCAAATTGCAAACACTGTGTTTTGCTCTACAACACGTTGCTGTAAACAAGTCGTACCATCGTGCAGGCTATGCGTCCAGCTAATCCACACTCGTAGATTCCTCCTAAGATCTTGTGTAAATATGATATAATTGGAGGAGCATGAGTGTCTTTAAAGTGCAATCAGCCTAATGAATCACAGGCTTCTGTTGGGAGCAGCCACAGAGATGAGTAATGCTGAAAGAGAATAGCTGATTGAATTTTTGCCATGGGAACTTGTCAGCACATCAAAAAGCAGCAGTTTGTGTACGCTGCATGTAAAGAGAAAGTATCAGAGGGAATGCTAATACACACATTTACCTCCTCATGGTTCAGTTAGACGGGTCTGAAACATTAATCCAGCTCTGCTTTTTGGGAATTTTGAGTTTTTATTTTGAAAATTACTTATGATTTGAAATAATCTCCAAAGAATTTTTTTTTCTTTCTTAAAGCAGCCCCTCGTTGCTGTGCATTTAGTTCTGCTGACTCGCCATATTCACTCAGCTCTGCGTTCAGATTCAAAACCTTAATTACCATAATTGGTAGATGCAAATTAACAGCAATTGGACTTGACTGGAGCCATAAATCCACAGCTCAGAAGTCACTGAATTTCTGGCAATTCGGAGCAGACCACTGAAGGTGAGGGGGTACTTAACTTACTGAGTAATTGCAAGTTTCATAAATCACAGTAGTTCTGAATCCCCTCTTGGCACACGCACATCCGCTGTGGGACTCAATGCTAAGCCACTGGGAGTTGGGGTGAGTTGGTTGAGAAGCAGTCGTTCTACTCCTCCACAGTTTTCACCAGTGAAGAATAAAGGGGTGCTAATGGTTTTCCTACCATCAAAAGGAAGAACGTCCCAACCTGCAGTGGACATCTTCTTATTTTTTTTTACACAATCCGAGTTTCCCTTTTTTTTTCCCCCTCTTTTTGCTGAACGATATTTTCAAATGAAAGTCTCATTGCTCGTATGAGCTTACTTATTTTAGGATCGTAAGTAAATAGTCTCCATATTTTCACATAAAAAATTTAATAATCATATGAGAAAGAGATGGATGGATAGATGGATGATAATTTGTCATTAGATACTAAAATAATAAAAAATTGAGACAAAGGGATTAATGTAGAGTTATGAACAAATGGAAACAATAACCCTCACCTATAGATTGAGATTGCGGATACAAGCAGCCGAAACGAGCTTCCTCCACAGGGTGGCCGGGCTCTCAGGAGCTCTGCTATATGCGAGGAGCTCAGTATCGAGTCGCTCCTCATCCAAGTCGAGAGAAGCCAGATGGGATGGTTCGGGCATCTAGTCAGAATGCCCCCGAGCGTCTCGCTGGTGAGGTGTTTCGGGCATGTCCTACCTGGAGGAGACCAAGGGGCAGACCCCGGACCTGCTGGACAGACTATGTCTCACCGCTGGCCAGAGAACGACTTGGGACCCTTTTGGTGAGCTGTAGGATGCAGCTGGGGTGAGAGAAGCCTGGGCTTCCCGTCTCAGGCTGTTGCCCCCGCGACCCAGCCCTGGATAAACAGAAGACGTCAGAACAGAACAGAAATAATAAAATCAAAGGGATCAATAAAAGACTAAATGGATAAATCAACACTTTGAGATGAATATGTAAAGATAGACAAACAGAAACCGAGCAATGAAAGGATGGATGGTTGCATGGATGGATGGATAGATGGATGTATCACAATATGATGTCATAATCTAAAAATGTATCATCCTACAATATTTTCAAATGAAAGTTACAATCAACTATCTTAATTTGCTTCTTTGCTTCCAAAAAACTCAATTCCACTTAAATTTTGCAAATCAGGACAGTTTCAGTAAAATTTTCATTTTTTTCTGTCAATACAGTGAAAGCATTGAGCCCCCTTTTTTTTTTCAACACACACACTTCCATACACACATATCTAAATGTACCCCGCCTCTGCTGAATATGTAAGCACACATGTATCATATGTGATTGTCGGGGAAATGGAGTGAAAAACAGACCCGGGGGGTTCTATGTTTCAGGATGACGAGATCCAGAAGCTGGTGGCACTCAGTATTACCCCAGCGCTTCCTGCCCTCTTGGCCTGGGGCCGGGGTACAGGGATGGAGTGGAAAGTGAAGGGAAGGTTGAGAGAAAAAGGTGAAAGAGCATTTGAAGCTCAGAGCCAGGATACACTCTGGTCCACAGTATCCTGAGCAACTGGCTCCCACACGCCCAGCACCGGGCTTGGAGCCCCAACCAAATCCCACTGCGGTTTCTTTTACAACCTTGAACCGCAGTTAGCCTTCAAACCCACGGCATTGTAATCAGCCGCTTTAAATATTCCACTTTCACTCTTCAACAAGCCCCCTTTTTTTTATTATACTCACTCTTTCTATTTAATATAATACTTTATCTATGGAGCAGTTATTATACGTCTTCCACTTTATTTTTCTTGCAATTTTCATCTTCCGATCAGACGACTTCTGGATGTTAGTTCTCTGCGGTCTTCGGCAAGAAATTGAATCCTCACTGGCTGCAGCTAATGGCTCCGTGTCATGCATTTACGCTGTGCTTTACATGAGTATTTTCATTGTTTATTGGTTAATATGTTTGCATTAACTGATACGTGTTACATGTAAGACCAGCAGATTTCTTTTCAAAGGGCCTAATCCCAAATCTGTTTCATCGTAATCAATCAAACGAATGCTCAGCACATGCAAGCCCTCCAATGCAAAACAGAAGAACAGAATGTTCGCTCAATTCTTTTTTTTTTTTTTTTTTTAATTTATCAGGATATTTGTAGTTTAGATGCATTTTGGACAGGATTGCGTTCTTTCTTTGTGAAGATGAACGCTTGTTTCATGGGTTTAATCTACACATCATGACACTGCAATGTCTTCACTACTCTGTACATGAATAAAGTTTGGGTTTTGACTTGGTCCCTTTAATAACGCTGGATCCTTGCCCTCATATTTGAGCTGTGATGCAAAGTCAACCCAGTGGCTTTTTTGCTCAAATCTGGATTTAAATTGTATCAGAGGAGGGAGAAATGTTTTTAAAAAATAATAGCCATGAATGCAGTGAAACAGAACATTCTTACTGCAGAGCTTTTGATCCCTTTTTATAAATAGCAGAATTTTGTCATAAAAAATAATGTTTCTGTGGTCTTTTCCTGCAATTAAAATAAGGTTGGCTCACGAACAAGGGTAAAGCTAAGTACTTGTGCTTGCGAAAAATTCCCCGTTCTTTCGCTCGCTCTCCGGCTCACCAGCCCCCACTCCTTCCTGGTCTGTGAAAGCATGTCATTTATGACTTGTTATTTTCATTTTTTCTCTATATTTTCCACGGAGCAGAGCTCTGATAATGACATGTGAGGCACAGTAGAAGTGTGCGCTTCACCTGCGTCGCTCTGCGTTACAGCACGGAGAGCAAAGAGTCCGGTGCTTTTACAAAGACATTTTTTGATTCTTCTTGGCCAAGCAGTGTGGTCTTCACATGACCAATCAAATATGTCAAACCGCCAGTGTTTTCCCCCCACATGTACAACAAGAAAATCTGGCTTCAATTATTATTGCACCCCAAGGGGAACTTCCAAAATTCCTCCCCTCCTCATTTGTCAGAAATGAAGCTCTCTAGTTTCCTGCGATTTGCTGAAATATGTCTTTTGATATTAGATCACACGTGTTTTCCACTGGTTGCATGACCAAGACAAATGTTTATCATATTTATTTATGTCATTGGAGATGACCCCGCTGCTCGGCGTTGCCGGGACTTGGCTGCAGACTCCTGTGTTATGTTGATTGTGAGTGAGAGAGTCTCCTAAATAAGCGAAAGTTAAGAGATAATTTGGAAAGCACATGAGGTAACTGTGGTTTGTTTAATGTGAAAAATGCAGTTTGGAATCGGGGAGGGTGATGGAGGTAGTGTTACAGAAACCCTAATGAATCTGGACTGACACATCCCACCCAACTCCTAAAGAGCTCTTAGTTTGATTTCCACAAGGCTCTGTTGATAAATGCGGTTCCAAATGTTGATTAAAGATCTCTTCCACTTGTTTGTATGTCAACAAATCCAGATAAATCCAGTTACGTACCTCTGATCTCCCGTCGTTGGTGTTATTGTACATGGTGCTCATTGTCATAACATCGAACGCTAGTAGAGGTCCTCGCGGCACCGGCGGATCTAGCGAAATGCTCTCTGCAAATTACCGCTGACGTTTGCCGAAACAAATAAAAGCTCGTCATGCTGCCCGCTACATCTGCAGCCATTTTAAGCCTTTATTTATACCATTTAAGCTCTCATTTGAATTCACCAGTACAAATAAACATATCATAACCAAGCGAAAGCCCTGACGTCAGATGCAGATGTTGAATTTCGATTATTTCGTTCACCTCATGAATTCGTCAGGATCCTGTCTCTCAAAGAGTGAAATACATGACATCATTTAATCTTGGCTCTCATCGGATGGACTCACATGACTGCTCAGAGTCAACGCTGCCCACTCCTAACATATCTCTACATCTCCTTCATCATCTCATGGCCTCAGAGCTCTTGTGCTTTTGTGGACAGAAATAGAAAGCAAAAAGCAACAAGAGCCACGTCTCCAGACTACTGTTCACTACGGCCAAAGTTTTAGTCATGTTTACTGCAAACGATAAGCTGGCAGAAAAGAGGACTTTATTAAAGGCGAATGATTTCACCTGAGGCATGTGGACTTATTTATGTTTGACTATCAGATGCTTTGATTTAGTCATAAATCATCTTGTAAGAAACATGAGCTACTAAAACCACTAAAAAGTCAGAAAGAAGTCGGCGGAGGGTTAAGGCCCGACGCCAGAACATCCGTATGCTTTTATGATGACAGACTACCTGGCGTACCTCGACATAGATCTGCTTCATTGCAATTGACAAGATGAAGTAGAGTCTGACCCACCATGACCAGCACAACAGTAAATTCAATGCATTCGTGTTGTTTAACTTCAACTCTATTTATAGTTTCCTGAATTTGACACGTGCGCTTCCATCCAGCGTAAAATACAATGCGAGTCAACTTTTTCTTTCATTTCTCCACAGACGAGCGCTGAACCTCGGAATTCTTCGAGATCCGGGATCGGAGGTAGAGGACCGTCAGTACCAGATCGACCTTCAATCCATTAACATTGGCACCACTCAGTGGGAACAGCTGAAGCCAGAGAAAGAGGGCATAAAAGGAGGTGTATCTACGGAAAATGAAAGGAGCTCCCAGAATCCTGCGCTGGAATGGAACATGGCGAGCAGGTCAGCTGGCACCTCCAAACCTTCACACGGTTGAATGCTTTCCGTACATGCTTTCCGTACGTACTGTATTTGCATAACTTTTCATCAGAGATAAAAGGATGAGTAGCACGTTTATCATTTTCAACCAATTTTCTGATTCATTTTAGGCCTCTTTACATGACATTTAGGGATTTTTAAAACAAAAAAAAAATAACCTCACTTAAAGCTTATAATACTTAAACTCATAAGTTTTTCTCCAACGGTTGCTGGAACGACTCAAGCATGGAAACATGGAAACATTCAATTGCAAATTTTAGTGCAATAATGACCTATTTTTCTTCATAAAGTGCGAATGTTTTGGATTTTTTTTAGTTCAATCAGATTATTGTGACTTAATAAGAGAGTAACGTAAAGCTAGTAAAGAAAAAAAAAACTGATGTTACTTAACTGGTATATCGAGATTAAACTAGTTCTGGTGCAAAAGGCCTTGTTTTTATACACCTTCCTCTTTAATTTGATTACTTTTACTAGAAAAACTACGTTAAAAATTGAGTCGGCTCCTTATCAAGCGGTCTCTCCATTCACTGTAATAATTGTAAATCATCAGGAGCTAAAACAAGCTGGAACATAGCAGTCGGTTTGGCCCCAAACACTCTTTTTCCACTCGTGCTCTGAGAGGGAGCGAGCCCAAAAATCACAGGATCATGGGCAAAGAGTCCAGATTAGTTTCCTGTCAACTAAAAAAAGCCCAAAGGAAGAAAGCATTTCAAAATCAACAGAGCCTGATTAAAGTGCAATCCTAAGTCAGCAGGACTTCCAGGGTGGATGCTTGAAACTTCTCATAGACACCCAGTGCAGGTGCATGCTAAAAACCCTGCAGGATCACCTCTAAAAATGGTGTTTTATTCCTACTTTAAACACAGACGCAGCGTGGTCTTCAAAGTTTTTCTGTAGAAAGAAAGCAGACAGCTGCTTTGCTGCAGATACAGTCGCCTCGGCCTTGTACTCTCAGACCTGCAGTAAGAGTTTTTATTGCAGCAGCTAACAAAGATTTATGTATCATGGATGCTTTTATTAAAGTTTCGTCTTCCTGAATGGGGGCTCGCTACTGTATATGGTCCTATAAAGGCAAACAGTGCCCATGGAGCGTTTAAAAGTCAAGTTAAAGTCACTTCACCTCTTCTTGTATCTTCTCTTCATGTGGTCAAACTTCCAAAAACAGTTTAAGTACAAACTTTTCTGTTGCTTCGTTAGTGTTCAACATAAAGTTTTGTTGTTGTTTCCACAATCCTTTTGCAATAATGATGAATAGTTTTAATTAAACCACCCATCTGGCATAGCTCGACCCTCTCAAGCACCTCGCTGGTGAGGAGTTTCAGGTACAGTTCGTCCCACAGGGACGAGACTCAGAGGCAGACCCTAGAACAGAGGTGGGCAAACTTTTTGACTTACAGGCCACATTGAGTTCTAACATTTGACCAGGGGGCCGGAACAGGAGCAGAAGGATGGAAGGGTTTGCTAACCGCTAGATTAAATCGATAGAATGGCGCGCTAGATTTTTAAATAAGCGCACAAAATGTTACATCAAGAGCTGTAAATTTCACATGTAGCGGCGCTAGGTCTGAAATTTAAGCACTTGATGTAACATTTTGCTTGTTTCTAACATCTAACACGCTTGTTTTTGTGCGTGTATCGGACCCGATGTTTTCCATATCATAGAGTGCACCATCTAGTGAAGAAACATCCGAATTGCAAGGTTTATTTATTAATTTTTTAAAAACGTTTAACGGGCCACATATGGCCCGCGGGACGTAGTTTGCCCATGCCTGCCCTAGAACCACACGAGAGACTATGTCTCACAGCTGGACAGGGAAAGCCTCAGGATGCTCCCAGGTGAGTTGGAGGGTGCAGCCGGGGTGAGAGAAGCCTGGGTTTTCGGCTGAGGCTGTTGCCCCTTGTGACCCGGCCCGTAGAAGCTAAAGACAAAGGAACGAATACATACATACTCAACATTTTTGTCAATCGTAACATAAAAACTTGTTCCTATGAAGTCAATACGATTGTCAGTTTCTGCCAATTTGGACGACGCCATGTTGGATTATTTTAGCCAAAACTATGCAGCCATCGGTCCAGTCTGCATTCACATGGCAGCCACCTTGACATTAAATTCCAAATGTTCCCCCACATAGAGGAAAAGGGAATTCACAGCTCCCCATGTCTGCTGTAATTCTTTGCAGAAACACAGCAGCTCAGTTTTAACCAGTTCTGACACACAACACTTCCAAAGTTCACACCTTTCCTCATCCTTACATCCCGCTCTCCTGCCTTTAAACCGATTGCATGTTCACTGCTGTTTTCCGGCACTTTGGGACTGCCGTGGCCTCAGTTTACTTCTTGAGGTTTTGTGAAGAAATTCAAGTCCTGTGGATCAACCAACTGGATCTGTCCTTCACAGAGCGTCTTGTTTCTGGCTATGAAACACCCTGTGTCCGATAACGACTGCAAACCCCCTAATATCAGTTTACTGGTCATTTTATGTCGTGTTGAAAGAAAGAAACTTTTTCCATTCATTTTTTTGTTTTGAGGAACACACGCTCACCCGGTTGCAGACGACCACGTTACTGGTAAATCGAGCTCCCACGTCTGGTAGCTTAGCTGGTGACTGATAGCACCTGTCCACTGCAACGAGACGCTCATTGTTTCAATCCCCGTCTGAGGGGAGATTAGTCCAACACCAATTGGCCTCACAGATCATTTCACCTTAGAATTAAACTCCACTCAAACCCGGTACGCATGGAAATCTGTCAGAAAATAATCCCTTAAGGGCATTGGTAATGCACATTTGTGTAGCAGAAGTGAATATGATATTGGTTCTGCTTAAGTACTGTACCCGAGGCCACCTAGAAAGTAGGCCTTTCTAATCCTAGCCAACTATAAATATTGGAAGCTGCACCGTTTGATTGTTTTAATAGCAGCAGATGTGGCAATTAACACCACCTTATAAAGCCCTTTTGTATATTTGTTTTATTGCTAACAAATGTTCCCACAAATATGACTTGATTGTGGGAACGAACATTAGTGGAGCGGTCTGTATGAGAAGGTCTCGGCCTGATCTTGTGTATACAATTAGGGGTGTTCCCAATCGAGACTTGTCAAATAACAACTCACTCTGAAACCGTACTCGTGTTTCCAGCTAAAAATAACACCAGAAATGCAAAGAAAAAGCATCTCGATGTGTGACAGATCCGACTCAGGAGAGAAAATCTGTTTTGAAATGTTTTTTTTTTATGAAATCCTTGCTTTACTATGTTTTAAATTT
The DNA here is from genome assembly GCA_902685375.1 of Neostethus bicornis. NCBI lineage: Eukaryota > Metazoa > Chordata > Actinopteri > Atheriniformes > Phallostethidae > Neostethus > Neostethus bicornis. The sequence goes on from LR738541.1 coordinate 36,232,463, forward strand.
AAAAGACCAGAGCAATTTAAAAATATGTCTGCCTTTAGGCTACGGCTACAACAATGGCTCAGTTGTTAGCATTTTGTGGTTTTGCCTGGGTTGTGTTGACTCGTCATTCCTACGCGGATGGGACAGTCTTACAACACATTACAACTGGTAACCATAACAAGTTATTAGTAAATAAAGGGAGGGCTATTTTACTCAGAAAGTGGTCCCTTATGTCTGCTCTTACTGTTGGATACATGCCTGAGGAGCATGTGTGACATGAGTTTCTCCCTACAGCATCCGGAGGCACCAGGAACGCCGTGCCATCCTCACACCAATCCTGACCGACTTCTCCGTCCGGCTAACGGCTGCCCCTGCGATCATTTTCAGCAAATCTTTGTCCCCTGACAGTGGACAGACCGAGGTGAGCACACACATTTACATTTTTGACTCAAATTTTTATTATTACAATACATAAAATCCAGCAGTTTTCATTTGTTCCGTTCCATCGTCTTCCACTCATTGGGCCCGGGTTGCGGGGGCAACAGCCTCAGACGGGAGGCTTAGGCTTCTCTCACCCCAGCTGCATCCTCCAGCTCACCCAAAAGGATCCCGAGTTGTTCCTTTGCCAGCTGTGAGACATAGTCTGTCCAGCAGGTCCCGGGTCTGCCTCTCACTCTCTTCCTGGTGGGACGTGCCCGAAACACCTCACCAGCTAGGCGGTCGGGGGGCATCCTGACCAGATGCCCGAACCAACCCATGCATCTGGCTCCTCTCGACCTGGAGGAGGAGCGGCTCGTCACCGAGCTCCTCCCGGATGGCAGAACTCCTCACCCGATCTCTAAGTGAGAGCCCAGCAACCCTGCGGGGAAAGCTCATTTCGGCCGCTTGTATCCGCGATCGCATTCTTTCGGTCACCACCCACAGCTGGTGACCATAGGTGAGGGTGGGAACGTAGATCGACTTGTAAATCGAACTTGTAAAAGTTTTCATTTGATCTTGTTTAAGCCTTTTTTAAATAAAATTTCTCCCTCCATTTATTCCCATTGCTTAAAAGGACTACTGGTGATCTTTGATCCTGACCCGTTACAGCCATGATCCATTATTTATATAAAATTAGACACTGATTATACGAGATGTCAGTGGTATTTACGACTTGCTTTAAAATACAGTAACTAACTCATGAGGAGCTGCCGGCCGATCCGTTGTGGAGGATTTTGACCTCTAGAGTTCAAACCATTCTGCTTATACAGCTGATGTTTTCTGGCACAGCTCTCTGAGACTTCCTGCCTCTTTGATGCCTCGTCCGACCACGCTAACATGTCCCCTGACGATGTTAGAAAACAGCCATAGTTTCTACTGACACACAGAGACACAAACATAACGTTGTGTGTGTTGAAGGAGAGATCCTCTCCCAGGATGGACAGAGACAATGTAACTAGGGACTGAGATTACAGGTTAGATCAGCTACGACGTGGACCAGAACATGTAGAGTCCAGGTTGTTCAGATGTAGCCAATGGTTTTCATTTAGACAGAAACAAAGGTAATGAGATGATAAGAAGTCCATAGATCAGATGGAATCAGGAAAACTACAGTATGAATATGGATGGTTTGAAGACAGATAGAAGCAGTCTTGGATGGTCTAACGCACGGCTACTCTGTCCTCTGTGTTAGTGAGTAATGTCCCATTAGACGTAGCTTCCTGGCTAACATTTACACTGTGGCTGTGGGTGGAACCCCAGAGAGGACAGAGGGAAGAGTGGATGGAGGAATGTACTGAATAGAGACCTGACCAGAGATGGAAACACTAGACCATCAGAGTAACAGAATGATGAAGCACTTAATACTTTTCCTGTCCTCTCCACCTCCGTCCTTTCTCTTTTTTTTTCTCCTCAGGAGGTGGTGGTGTGTGGTCACTCTCTGGAGGTCAATGTAACCAGCAGCTTGGACTTCTACCTGAGTGTTGCCCAGGTTCAACTCCTCCAGCAGCTTCTAAGAGAAAACATGGTGGGCTCGGACACTCCGGAAAAAAGTGCAGAGGTAGATGTTCTCACCACAAATAAATATGTTTATATTTTGAAGGTAAAGCAGTTTAAACTCAAAGCCTGCACATAACTAGACAGTTATGTTGCGTTCTAAGTTACCTAGATTATTAATCTCTGTATTTCTGTTTCGACTGAACCCGCCTCACACATCCTTCAACCTTTTCTGTTCCAAGTGTGTAAAAAAGAAAACGCACAACTTTCAAACATGGTAATAAATCCATCAAGTATTGATGAGAGAAATCATAAATCTTTTTATTTTCAAAACTACTTGCCTCCATTGTTAAGTCAGCGTATTGCTTAAACCCAGCCCAGCTAGTTAGGAGGTGAGAGGCAGGGTACACCCTTGACAAGTCACCCGGCAACCAATCACATGCACATTTACAATCAAAAGCAATTCAAACTGGCCAGTTATCTTAATGTACATGCTTTTGTAATTTATCTTAAATCTGCATAATGAAACACCTGTATTCCAATGAAAGGCTGTGCATTTCACACTGAGGCCTTCATTAGCACTCCATCTGCATCTGTAGCCACAACGACGCCAATGGTGGGAGCTACTGGGGGGGTTAGGTGTTTGCTCCATGGACTCTTAGACATGAGCCCAGTGGGAATCAAACCGTCTCCTCTCAGTCTAAGGATGGACATTCTACCACTGAGCCAATGCCTAATATTTTAGGCTTAGCCTTAGAAGATGTTATTGATAGTTCTGGTCCCGACCTTTATTTTCATATTTAATGCAGGAAAAAAATTCTGTTCCGTCGTCTTCCACTCATCCGGGGCCGGGCTGCGGGGGCAACAGCCTCAGACGGGAAGCCCAGGCTTCTCTCACCCCAGCTGCATCCTCCAGCACATCGTAGAAGCTATGTTGTACGGGGCTTAATGCCCCTGGTAGGGTCACCTAAGGCAAACAAGTTCTAGGTGAGGGGCCAGACAAAGCGTGACTCAAAAACCCCTTTGAGGGGATCAAGCATGGCCAAGTTGCTCTAGCCCGGATGCGGGTCACTGGGGTCCCGCTTTGGAGCCAGGCCCGTGGGTGAGGCATGAGAGCGAGCGCCTGGTGGCCGGGCTTTTATTCTAGGGGCCCGGCCGGGCTCAGCACCTGCAGGAGGGGTCGTAGGGGTCGGGTGAAGGAGGAGATGGGTGGCAGCCAACGACGGGGACCCTGGCAGTCATTTAAGCAATAAACGTCTTTATTGAATGAACAATCCAGTGGTGGAAAAGTCTCCTGCACACAGCTGTGGCACATAAAACCATCCATAAAGACCTCAATAATAATTAAGAATATAACATAATGGACCAGAATCGATCACAAAAGTTTTAGACATTATTAAAGCACAATTCTCCAAGTTTTCTCCTCATATTTTCCATAAACTCGTATTTCTAAATCTATCTGACCATTCCCTCTTACTGTTTTGACTGATTTTGGTACATTTAAATATTTACTGTTTCAGAGCAAAGCGCTTGTCTAATGTGGCCGAGGTTTACTGTTCTGCGCTCAGCTTTAAGCTTTCAGAGTCTTTCCTATTGTTTACTGGACAAGGATCTACAAGGCGCCATTTGCCCCGTCTGACCGCTTAATGAAGCTTTCTAATGGAACACAATATAAAAATATTTACCAGCTGTAGTGAGGATGGGAGGTCAGAGACGAGGATGAGGCGACGGGGTGAAAGGGAAGTAGTGCGAGTTCGAATGAAACCAGTCAAAGAGTGATTTTATTGTTATATCTCCTCTTGAGATTCCCTATGAGAGGATATGAGTGCGTTTGATGACTCAGATCCCCTGAAAGCTCCAGAAATGAGACGAGGCTTCTTTAGACGTATGAACAAATCAAAAGAAAATAAAGGTGTGTGTGAGTTTGTGGAAAAAAGACAAATTTATTCCTAAAAGCTCCCAAAGTATCATTTGGAAAATCCCAAAAGATCAAACCCAGGGATTCATTTTTCTGTTCTTCTGTAATTAATTTGCACTTGTGGTGAGCAGCTGTCATTAGATAAGCAACATGTTCCCAATAACAATAATACAGACATTTTTACGGCTGTTTTTCCGCACAAATGTGCACTTTGCTCTCTCTTTTTTCACTGGATTTGATGAAACTCAAGTGATCCATAATGATGTGATCCAGAGATGAGCTCGATTTAGTTTGAAGTTTTTATCAATTTCCTGCGTTTTATTTTCCTCGTTCATCATTTTCGATGCATCACCGGTGAGGTTGCGTTTCTCTCTGAAGGTTACTCGGTTTAAATGTGTTTGGATCTTTCTCTGTGAAGGTATTTATTCATCCTTCCATCTCTGTAGTTTTGTTCCCTCTGATCTGTGAGGCTCATTTTACAAGCTAGAGAGCCCTCCAGTGGTGGGTTTTTTACCCTGTAAAGTGGGCCCAACGGACTGCCAACAGTACATCTTCTCACACACACACCACGTCTGCCATACACACATCTAAATAAGTGAGTAAATACGTATCTGTAGAGAGATAGACAGATAAATAAGATAAGATAGATGGATATTCCGTCTGGATGTATTTTTATTTCTCTACTTCATTGAAAACAGGATTTGAAACTATCAGTTTTTCAGCGTTGGCTTTCGCTGCGCGGGTGAGATTTATGCAGTTTGACAGTTTTGTTTAAACTTTCTTTACACAACCTGTTCAAAGGGCTGAATTAGAAGCAGGTCCTGCAGCATCTGGAATGGAGGAGCTGGTTCTGTTTGCTCCCCCTCTCATCACTGTCCCTCCGTTTTAAATTTAAATGAAAGCTGCTCACTTCTTTCTTTCTTTCTTCCCTTTTTTTTTATTTTTTTGTTTTTCCACATGCTGTTTGTTTTCTGCTCCGTCCCCTCACCATCGCTTTCAAACCCGTTCCCTTCACCCTTCACAGCTGGCTCGTATTGTCAGGGTTAATGAATTTGTTTTGTTGGGGCTTTTGGGTTCCCTGGCAGTGGAGAGGCGAGGCCAGGCGCGTGGGCAATGTGTGTAAGGATGTGGAGGTTTTCAGTCATCTCCACACATGGCTGTCTGCTCTGAACATGTCTGCAGAGAAGGGGCCATATTTAGAAAGATTTTCATAGATCTGAAGCTGAGCAAGCAATTTTTTTTTTCCATATCTTTGTTATGCTACACAAATTCTACGCATCTCAGGCCTTACATATCCCACCTGCAACAAATCTCAGACACAAGCCATTTGATTTCTATCCTGCTCCGACCGCACCTTTAGGACTCCAATTACGGATCATGCAAATCACAGAATGCATATGCAACGGGCTTTGAATAATAATAATAAAAAAAAAAAAAAATGAATTACTCTATTGATCCCTCACCAGGGAAATTGATTGCTGCACTCCTTACACCGCAGCAGGCTGCCCTTCGACGGCGCCAATGGTGGGAGAAGCAGGGGTTAGGTGTCTTCTCCAAAGACCCTAGACGTGCTCTCTGTGGGACGCAAACCCGCAAACTTCCGGTCCGTGCACGAGCGCTCTAACCACTGAGCTGCCGTCTCCACCCAGCCGGATATAAAGCCGGCAATATTAAGATGTCCCCATTGTGCAGCAGTGGTTTCATCTCATAGAAGCAAAAGACAGCAGAGTGGAAGGCGGTCAACGTGGTAACTCTGCGTCCGATATCAATCTGTCCCTGCAAAAAAGAGAAAAAAGATTCCATTTCTAAAGTAGTGACAAAAAAGAAAATAGCCAAATGCTTGGAATCCATGTCAGCCGCTGAATACGTCCAACTAATTCCCAGCTTAATATCAATTATATTAATATTAATTGTGTGTAGGAATGTCGTATCGCATAGCCGTGTGAGTGCACGGTTTCAAATATGGTGATTGACCATGTGCACGTAACATAACTCACAATCTTTTCCATTTTTTATTCATAGACACTGAGACTCATTGTTTCCCTGCTGCTTCAAACGCTTCATTTTTCTGTCCTAAGTTCCCTCCAGCTTCTGTCCACAACTGTCTAACGGAGTTACACCAATGTCCCCACACTCCGCCGCCTTCATAGATCGCTCAATTTGTATAAAAGTTGGCACTGATTTTATTGTGAGCGAGACGTAAGATCCTATCGTTTTGGGCCTGTAAATCATTTTGTTATTAGGATGTTTATGGCAGTATTAGCCATGGCCCATCACTGACGTCTCAGGATTTTCTAGTGCAGGGTGATGATGATAAAGTGAGCTTAGGGTTCAAATCAGGTTGCTTCCAGCAGCAGGAGGTCCTTCACTCTAACAGCTTACTAAGAGCAGACGTATGATGTCTTAAGATAAAAAAAAAACATCCTTAAACAAAAGCTTAAATGGAATATGTTTGATTTTCAAATAAAAAAAAAAAAAAACCTCCATATTTTTGCTTCATTTTCTCGTACTGCACATGATGACCCATAGGCCATTGTTTTCCCACCCCTGGAAAAGATGATGGATCAGTTTTTAGTGGGTGTCTAACTGTTGTCATCATCACCATCCCTAACACACACGGATTCTCCATATTTTCCACGTTGTAAACTTTTGCAGCCTGTACCCTGAAATGACATGTATGAGTGTTCTAGTTTCCTTTTTTAAGAATTTAAAAACTGGTTTACGTGTTGATATTTCTAATTTTAAAAACCATGCAGTAGCTACTAATCACCATGACAGCGAGGCCTCATTCTGACAATAAGATGGTATAATCACAGAGCCTGCACCGAAAAGAGAAGGAATTATTGTTAAAATAAGTACAGATAAGAGATGCTGGCAATCTTAGGATGTCGGCGTAGATCCACCATGTGCTCGTACCACAGCTCGAGAGGAAAATACCCTTTGGTGCAGGGGAAGTCCCGCTCCACCTCATCCTGGGATGATTACACGCATGGGAAACGGAGCTTTAAACTTCCTTCAGCTTTCATGCTCACACACACATGCACGCTCAGCTCTTCTGAGGTTGTTCACTGGCTTGAGAGAAGATATCAGAGGAAACCCAGAATTAGAGTTTTTTAGTAAACATGTGGGGAATCAATTCTTTTTTCTTATCTTTCATCTGCGCTTTTCTTTTTCTCTTTTTTTTAAAAATGTGCTACTGTTTTCTTCATTTTTTCTAGATTGAAATTTAATCCAAATGAGTTTATAATCATTGCTGCACATTTATTTTTTATCTAGTATTCAAAGAAACTATTGCTTAGTAAAAAAATTAGCACATGAGTTGCAACCTGCCTGCAGGACGAAACAAGGAATTTCAGATCAAATAGAACATTTATTTAATTAGAAATGAATTAACAAAATCTTTCTCATACTTATATTTTTTTTTAATTACTTTGTCTAATGTTTCTTCTCTGTCATCTGTTGGGGGAGCACCATCGCAGCCAGTGACGCCAACAGACTGAATAAACTAATCAGACTGGCTGGCTCTGTCATTGGCAGCAAACAGGACTCACTTGAGGCAGTGGTAGAGAGGAGGTCACTGAACAAACTTTTATTCATCATGGACAATCATGACCATCCTGTCTACCCACTCCTGGACGAACAACGGAGCTCCTTCTCCAAGAGGCTCAGACAGCTCCGCTCGAGAACATCTCGTTACCTGAGGTCTTTCTTTCCGTACGTGATCGGGCTCTACAACGACTCACTTAGCAGATAGGAAGTTGTTGCTGTGACACACAAATTTTCCATGTGTGGGATCATTAAAGTAGATTCTGATTCTAATCCAGGGGTGGTTTTAATCTGATCAAATTACTTCATGGTAATGTTCTTCATCTACCTGATCTACGTTTGGTCTCATCCCAATGCTGATTAAACACTAAAAACAATACTATTGCTTGATTTTGCTGCATATTCTAATGTTTAAGAACCAAATACCTTCTACTAGCTGAGATTAAAGATCCGGTGCAAACTTGGAGGACACAAATTTCTAAGTAAACTAGATTGCTTTCCACAGACGGCTCATCCACACGTGTGTGCTTCTTCTTCTTCTCCTTTCGGTATTTCCCTTCAGGGGTCGCCACAGAAAGTCAGTTTCTTCCATCTAACCCTCTCTGCTGAATCCTCTTCAGTCACGCCAACTATCTTCATGTCTTCCTTCACTGTATCCATGAACCTCCTCTTTGGTCTTCCTCTAGTCCTCTTTCCTGGTGGTTCCAAACCCAGCATCCTTCTTCCGATGTACTCTCTCCTCTGCACATGTCCAAACCATCTCAGTCTGGCCTCTCTGACTTTATCTACAAAACCTCTAACATGTGCTGTTTCTCTGATACGTTGAGCATAATTTGAACACATTATGCAAGGCATCTTAAATGCAACTTTTTGTTTTTTATGTTTCACATCATAAGTAAGCGCATATTACACACGTGTTTTAAAAACCATTTCTTACAGTATCTTTTATAAGATATTTTTAACCATTAAAAATGATCAAAAATACAGTGTAATTTTCAACTAGTTTTGCCGTGTTTTTTTCTTTAAACTAAAAAAAATCTTGCAAAAAATTATGCAAAATTTTAAGGATAATTTTTTACTCAATGTGCAGAAATGCTTGAATACATTTGATGTGCAGGACGTTGTTCAATTTCAAAATATATGCACAACTGTGCACCTCTGTGAAAAGTGCTGTTTTTTTACACTCTAGCAGTCATCAGAAGTAGTTTACATAAAGCTAGCATGCTAAAGTTTCCTGGAAAGTAACGCATTTCTTTCAGATCTGATCAAGTCGGATCTGCAGCCGTACATTTGAGGCAGCGCGAGCACGTCCACCAGGAGCTTTTTCAGTTTGTCGGAAGCTTGTGTTTGACTAATGCATGTAGGGATGAATCAGCAAAACGGTGTCCTCTCTATGAACCATGCTACCCTTCTCATGTTCAGATCACGCAGTGAGAACCATTAGGTGTCTGATTGGTTCCACATTCGTCCTGAAACAGAACACAATCCCTCCTAAAATCCAAAGAAAGGAAGTACACAAAGTCCTGCTGGGACACATGTTTTGGCCCCGGTTAGATCTGAACAACAGGGTGTTGGTTTGGGATTACACCAAATACCGAGAGCATCTTAATCCACGCAGGAACTGTTGGGCAGCTTGGATCAATTTGGTATAAAATCCCGACTGCATTGCTTTAAAACACATACAGTGGTGGTCAAAAGTTTACATACACTTGTAAAGAACATAATGTCATGGCTGTCTTGAGTTTCCAGTTATTTCAACAACTCTGATTTTTCTCTGATATAGTGATTGGAACAGATCCTTCTTTGTCACAAAAAACATTCATGAAGTTTGATTCTTTTATGACTTTATTATGGGTAAACTGAAAATGTGACGAAATCAGCTGGGTCAAAAATATACATACAGCAATGCTAATATTTGGTTACATGTCCTTTGGCCATTTTTACTTCAATTAGGCGCTTTTGGTAGCCATCCACAAGCTTCTGGCAAGTTTCTGGTTGAATCTTTGACCACTCCTCTTGACAGAATTGGTGCAGTTCAGTTAAATTTGTTGGCTTTCCGACATGGACTTGTTTCTTCAGCATTATTCACATGTTCTCAATGGGATTTAAGTCAGGACTTTGGGAAGGCCATTCTAAAACCTTAATTCTAGCCTGATTTAGCCATTCCATTACCACTTTTGATGTGTGTTTGGGGTCATTGTCCTGTTGGAACACCCAACTGCGCCCAAGACCCAACCTTCGGGCTGATGACTTCAGGTTTTCTTGAAGAATTTGAAGGTAATCCTCCTTCTTCATTGTCCCATTGACTCTCTGTAAAGCACCAGTTCCATTGGCAGCAAAACAGGCCCACAGCATAATACTACCACCACAGTGCTTGATGGTAGGCATGGTGTTCTTGGGGTTAAAGGTCTCATCTTTTCTCCTCCAAACTTATTGCTGGGCATTGTGGCCAAATAGCTCAATTTTTGTTTCATCTGACCACAGAACTTTGTCCATGTGATCAGCAGCAAACTTTAGTCGAGCCTTAAGGTGCCGCTTTTGGAGCAAGGGCTTCCTTCTTGCACGGCAACCTCTCAGTCCATGGCGATGCAAAACACGCTTGACTGTGGACACTGACACCTGTGTTCCAGCAGCTTCTAATTCTTGGCAGATCTGCTTTTTGGTGCTCCTGGGTTGACTCTTCACCCTCCTGACCAGTTTTCTCTCAGCAGCAGGTGACAGCTTGCGTTTTCTTCCTGATCGTGGCAGTGACAAAACAGTGCCATGCACTTTATACTTACAAACAATTGTTTGCACTGTTGCTCTTGGAACCTGCAGCTGCTTTGAAATGGCTCCAAGTGACTTTCCTGACTTGTTCAAGTCAATGATTCTCTTTTTCAAATCTGTGCTGAGCTCCTTTGACTTTCCCATTGTAGCGTTTGTGGGTGTTTTTATCCAATGAGCCCTTTTTAAATGGCCTCAGAGAAGTCACCAGCTGTAGTCACTCATAATCACTCACAAGAAGTTAAGAGGTCATGCTATGATGCTCATGTCATTGACACAACTTTCTAAGTCTCCAAAATTGCTCATTCATGTTGCTGTATGTATATTTTTGACCCAGCTGATTTCGTCACATTTTCAGTTTACCCATAATAAAGTCATAAAAGAATCAAACTTCATGAATGTTTTTTGTGACAAAGAAGGATCTGTTCCAATCACTATATCAGAGAAAAATCAGAGTTGTTGAAATAACTGGAAACTCAAGACAGCCATGACATTATGTTCTTTACAAGTGTATGTAAACTTTTGACCACCACTGTATTTGCCTTTCATTGTTTTATCCTCAAAGCATCTTTTCTCTTTTTTTTTATTAGAGTGAAGGGAAGAATTAGTCAGCAGTAATGAAAGATGTTACATTTTTATTGTTCTTGGATCGCTTCTTGTAGATTAAAACCATAAGAGCTCATTAAAGTCTTTCTTCGCCTCTGTTTAGGTCACATGCTCCTAGAAGTTAAACATGCTTGTGCCGTGACCTATCCTGCCTTCTTGTGTAACAGTTTAACTTTCGTTTATGCTGGAGTACTGGCTGTGTGTCAAAAAGGCGTCGGACAGCTCATCCAAGCAACGGTGTTGTTGACGAGCTTGGCTCGGTGGAGACGTTGGACCTCTTCCTCATCTGTGTATGTTTAAAGTAAACCATTTCCAAGGGCGCACCTCTTAGTGATGAGTGTTTCATATTGTCTTGTAGCTGCTGAATTTGATTTTTTTTTTTTTTTTCCTCTGACCTCCGTCTTTTCAGGACAGTTGGAAGATTTTTTTTCTATTTGGCGTTGACCATCTGAGATGATGAAACATCAGGGTTAAAGTCCAACGCAGAGAGGAGGCTTGCTAGCTAATGTAATACTTGCAGATGGAATTTGAGACAATGAGAAAGAAAGCGCCGGGATCTGATGTTTGCTTTGATTTGTGGAAACGTCTACAGAGTATTTGTCTGTAAATGTGGGAGCTGATTTTCTTGAGGTCACCTTTGAACCAGTCAACCTGGTTATTAACCCTCTCTGAGGGCCGGATTTCTTTCCCTTTGACCGCTTCCCATCCTGCTTAGAGTTATTTTCATTCACCCTGTTGCTGCTGAGAGAATTAATAAATAGAACTCCCCATGCTGAGATCTTTTTTCCCTTTTTGGCTGCATTGCAACGGAAAAATAAGTGTCGTCGCCTTGGCTTATCTTGAACACATATTTTATTAGCCAACGTCCATCACACTGCCCTTCTTTTGTTATGAAACCATATCGTTTTTTTTTCTGTGTCTCGCTGACCCTCCTGTGTGAATCAACTGCTAATTGACAGCCAGTCATAACAAGTCACCTTCCCGGTGCAGCCTCCACATCCCCACCCGCTTTCTTCTTCCAATATAACCGTGGCACATTGTTAAATTGGCCCCTTCGTAACCCAATCTATTTGAGATCAGTAGCAGCTGAATTTGCTGCCTTCTCAATCGGTTTTGGCAAAATTGGCGTGAAAACTTCAGATAAAATCACAAAGGCTAAAAATTCTGTCGGAGGAGACGAACAAACGCCGTCTTTCAGAAGAGGCAAGAGGCCCCCGCAGTGAACCCAAGGATCAAGTGACGACTCAGGTGAGCAGGAGTCACTGATGCCGTCTCTCTCTCTCCCTGCAAGGGAAACAGGGTCATGGACCCAGGGGACTAGTAAAAGCAAGGGCACGCCAGGCCAACTAGTAGACACACACGCATACACACATTCCTTCATTGAAAAAAAAAGAATTTTTCGGGAAGTTAAAAAAAAAGGGTGATTTTTGTCGATACACCTGTAAAAGCAGGATTGCAGCTACAATAACAGGTGAGGCAGAGTTTTGAGTAGCTTAAATAGTTCCTCTTTTTTTTGCTGGATGAAGTTCTATGTTCTCTTTAAAGTATACTAAAATATACTCAAAGTTTATCTTGAAACAGAATTCCTTGCTTGTAAAAGTTTTTAAAGATATTTCTCTACGGTGCAGGGGGTTCGTTACCACCAGCGTGATTTGAATCGTTTGCATTTCACCGCGTGTGGTTACTTTCAGAAATAGCTATAAAACATTCTCTCTATATTCTCTTTCTTTCCATCGTCTTCTGATTATCCAGGGCCAGGTAGCGGGGGCAACAGCCTCAGACGGGAAGCCCGGGCTTCTCTCACCGCAGCTGCATCCTCCAGCTCACCCGGAGGGATCCTGAGTCGTTCCCCAACCAGCTCTGAGACATAGTCTCTCCTGTGGGTCTGTCTCTTGGTCTCCTCCCAGTGGGATGTGCCCAAATCACCTCACCAGCGAGGCGCTCGGGAGGCATCCTGACCAGATGCCCGAACCACCCCATCTGGCTTCTCTCGAAGCATCAACTGCTTTTAGTCAGGATTAGAAATGAGTATATCAGAGGAACAGCACATGTTAGAGCTTTTGGAGATAAAGTCAGAGAGGCCAGACTGAGATGGTTTGAACATGTACAGAGGAGAGAGTACATCGGAAGAAGGATGCTGGGTTTGGAACCACCAGGAAAGAGGGCTAGAGGAAGACCAAAGAGGAGGTTCATGGAAGATAGTTGGTGTGACCGAAGAAGATGCAGCAGATAGGGTTAGATCGGAAGAAACTGACTTGCTGTGGCGACCCCTGAAGGGAAATGCCGAAAGAAGAGGAACTGCTTTTAATCATTTCTCTGGACTCCCAGACTTTCCTCACGGTAGTCACTTTTTCTAGCCTCACGAGGAGGATCCAAAAGCACACTTGGATCAATTAACACCGACACGTTAAGACGGTCCTTGGTCTACCTTTAAGTCATAAAATGCACAGTAATCTATGTTGGGCTCATCGGTATGAGCTGATCACATGTACACAGTCTTGTATCAGAGCTGTAGCCTCATCTCACCTCCTGTCACTACTTTTTTTTTTCTTCTTCTTGTTCACAAACTCAAAACTAAAGGAAGGAATACAGACATCGCTGTCAGGCAGTATACGCAAACATTTCAGAGGAAAATCATGACCTAATGAAAGCTTCTTGAGGACATCTGCTTTTGTGAATTACCGAGCTCATGCTGAGGACAAGACAGCTCGACTGCATGTTTTTGTTTACTGAAAACATAATGCCAAAGATAATTCATTTAGGTCTAAAAGCTTGGGTGAACGAGAAGAACGGCCACAGTTCTTTGCTTTTCTTTGTGTGTGATGTTACTCAGATCGGCTGTTTGTACCCACATTGTATGAAGGCTGCAAACACATGTGAAACACAGTTAGATTTTTATAATTCAATCAGTATCAAACACATTATTTAAGGATTTCCATCATGTGTAAATATCAAAGCCTGCATGTTGGATTTAAAAAAAAAAAATCCTACGCACAAATCTATAAAATAAATAGGAATGGTGACAGTAATGGAAGCCAGTTGTACTACAATCCAGTGGAAAAAAGAGAGGACAAAAGAAAAGGGAGACTGATGAGTTCTCGGTTGCCGGGAGGGAGAGTGATCTCAGCAATTAAGGCAGACCCGGGGTGCTTTTTTGATTCACTTTCACTTGCTGGTGTGTGTCTCTTAATCACAGTTTTCTTCACATCTGGCCTTCATCTTCATGTAATCAGTTACCATATGAAATGTTAGAAGTCTGGCTGTAGTTGTAGACTGTAGGAATGTAGTACAAGGAGTTAAATGTTTTATGTTACATATGCAAAGTCTGTTTCTTCACATGAAAGATATTCACTCAGCTGAGTTCTCCAGGAAATCTCACCGAGATTGGAAACAATGGAAGTATTCGGTGGTGAGACTGTTCGACACCAGCCAAACGGATTGTAAAGGATGAGCCGAGAAGGCAAAGTCATTTCTGCATTCCTATATTGTCTTATTGAGACCACTTTCCATCATAATTTGTTTCCCCTTCCAGTTGCAGTGTTGCTCTAGAAATTGTCTCCTGGCCTTTTTCAGACGTTCTTCCACTACCTTGTGCTTATACAAACAGTCAGTGTTATTGCAACGATGTGGCGTAATTCCTGAAAATCCCCACGGTCACCCTAACCCTTAGCTTTGGATTTGATTGGGGGATCTAAATCAGGCTTTTGGTTTAGATCTGTCGATTTGTTGAGGATGACTAAAGCAATAAGTCTCCTGTTGAGTTTTAAGGGAGGTGGCTGTCAGACCTTCTAAATCATTCTTGATTGCCGGAGATATTTAACGGGGCACAGTGGTTTTGGCAAGTGTTTGCAAGAGCCTGGATTCACACAAGCAAGCCCTCAGTCTGAAAGTCAAAAGTATGGGGGACCCGGTTGGGGCCTGCTGAACATCAGAACTCTGTTCCACCACTCAGTGGCTATCTGAATTATATTTGTGGCAAACTATTTGTAGACAAACTGATGATGTGCACAAAAGTCAAAAGTTAAACATTGACTTTTATCCAGGTTTTCGTTAAGCAACATAATGTAGTTTCCCAGATGAACTTAAAAGGTTGCTCTCTTTGCAGTTTTTTTTTCATTCAATCCCTCGACTTGTTTCCTTGCAAATGAGGTCTTGCCTCAAATGGAAGAGTTCAAGTATCTTTGGGCTTTGTTGATGAGTGGGGAAGCAATGGAGCAGGTGACTGATAGATGAGCCGGTGTGGCTTTTGCATCGATTTGTTTCGATGAGGAGAGTTGAGCCATTTGGACCTTCACCTATGATATGATGGATCTATTTTGAATTGATACATGCCTGCGATTGGCTAATTGCAAAATGCCACAATTTTCCTTTCATGTTCTGTCTTTACCAGTTTACAACATCTCTCTGTTCACTTTGAGGAGCCAACTGATTGGTCAGGGCATTCACAGCTGGCCAACCACCTTGTTTGTTGCAGGCTTAGAGGTGTGACCATGTGAACTCAATAGGAAGTAGTTCTGCACTGTTTGTAAAAATACCGTGTGCTTTTAAATTATGTTAAATTTAAAATGTAAATCATAGTTATCAATTATAATTATCAAATTTATATCATAATGTCAGACACAAAAATTCTGATTTGATATTTTATCCATATCGTTCAGGCCTATTTTCCAGGTTTTTGCTCAGCGATAGTTTGAGAAGTACTTAGCATTTGGGAGGAGCTCTAATTGGAGTTGTTGTGCTTGCAAAGACCAAAAAAGGTCGTTGGGACGTCCCGTTAGGATGACTTCTGGAGGCCATCATCAGACAGGAATTAGATCCAGAGATGGATTCAGGATAACTAGATTATGACGGCACCATAACCTTTATCATTCTGCTTTTTGACTTTCATTTATGGATTTTTTTTGTGAAGCATAAAGAACATCTCTGTGTTTACACTTTAAAATGTTTTGTCTCAGCATTGGGGGAGGGGTAGCTCAGTAGTTAAAGCGTTCGCCCGCGGACCGGAAGTTCGCAGGTTCGCATACTACTGGGTGCACGTCTAGGGTGCAACCTGTCTTCTCCTAGGGTTCTTGGAGAAGACACCTAAGCCCCCGTTTCTCCCACCATTGGCGCCTTCGTGGGCAGCCTGCTGCAGTATAGGAGTGCAGCACACAAATTTCCCCCGTGAGGGATGAATAGAGTATAATAGTTTTAGTTTTATAAGCTGCTCTCAAGTTCCTGTATTTATACCAGCTGTTTCCTCATCGTCCCAGCGTTAGCTACTCATTCAGGATTGTCGTCTAACTTACGTCTAGCATGGCGTCAGAGGTGTATGTTAGATTGGTCCTGGTACTAGAGATTGTTGGTCAAACGCACAGACAAGAGATCCTTGGAAAAAGATTCTCTTCAAGTGCCGTCTTGTTAAATCCTAGAGGAGAAAACCCAGACAAACCCAAGGCGCATTTTTGGTGGAGGGAATTCGTTCCAATGACCCGACTTGGCGCCATGAGCTTTTGGAACGCAGCGTTTAAAGTACAGTCGACTGTCACACTGAAGCACTCTGCTTTCATTTTGCAGGCACTGGGGTTGTGACCTTCCATTGCATCTTTGTTGTGGTTCAGTTGAAGTGCATAGCAGGTTGCCTTTGTTGTTAAAACAAAGTTCAGAGTATTAACCAGCTGCCTTTGATGCTCCTCTTTATTTTGTGACCGTTGTTAAGCGCACAAAGTGGTGACTTCATATTATAAATGTCTTCCCCCCTCTGTTTTCCGCACGAAAATGAGAGAAAGAATTACAGTCTTTCGGGGGTTTTGTTAAGTATTGTTATTATTTTTGATTAAGATGAGGTATTGCTGCGTTGCGGCTTTCTTCTGTTAATACAAAAGCACAGAGGCCTGCTATCAGCTTTATGCTTCTGGTAAACACAAGTGGAGAACACAGCAGGGGCCCGACTTGTAAACTTTGATGTAGCCAAGATACAGACGTTCATTTCCATGCAGGCGCCCTGTAAGTAAGTAGCTCGGCTGAATAGTAACGTAAAAAGGATTTAGTAATGGCTTCCTTTTCTTTTCAATGCCAATTCTACTAATATTGCAGTGGAAGACGTTATGAGGAAGCTCTGATAACAAAGAAAAACCAGATTCATGAGAAGGAGCTTAGCTCTGCTATGGTTACTGAAACCCTCTGCCACCGACTAGCCTCCGGTGAGCAGACAGTTAGGATTTTAGTTTCATGTTCATTTATTTGTTTGGTTTTTTTTTTTTTAATCCTCAGAAAACATTCAAAGCAACATAACATAAGTTTCCAAGCTTCAACCATCTGTGCTTTTGACTTGTTTTGATGGCAAACTGGTATTAATTATCCACATTCCTGGAGCTGTCGTTGCCCTGTTTTATCCCAAGGCTGAAAAACCGCATTTCACAACTTTTTTTTTCTCCCCCCCTCATCATCTAACAGCTGCGTTTTACTTTATAGTACGGCATCACACGGCAACAACTGTTTAAATGCACACCAGGTTGAGTCATTGGGTTGATACAAGAGGGGTTTATTGGAGAAACAAAACAAGAAGACTTACATCGAGGGATGAGACGAATCAACTGGAGAGGGCTCAGAGAAGAGTCTGGATGTAGGATTAGAGACTTGATAGAAGCGCAACAATGTGGAAATCTTCCTAAAATCACTCGTTTTACTTAGTGCTAAAATATCCATCCTTGTACCAAGAGAAGCCGGTCCGATTCCCCTCTGGATCCATGCCTAAGTTTCCCTGGAGCAGACACCTAGGCCCCTAGCTGGTTCGACCTTTGGCGACATCATGGCTGCTTTCTGCGGTGCAACGCAGCAAAATTAATTTTCCCATGAAGGTTAAATAAAGTACGGAAAAAAAATCCTTTCTGCATATGTGGGGGAAACGGTTTTCTCAGTGGTGGAGCGTTCACCCGCGGACTGGAAGTTAACTAGAACTTAGTGAGTTCGATTTCCACTGAGTTCACGTCTAGGGTCCTTGGAGAAGACACCTAACACCCTGTTTCTCCCACCATTGGCGGCGGCGGCGCAGCCAGTTGCGGTGTACTGATGCAGCACACAAATTTCCCTGGTGAGGGATAAATAGAGTATGTAAAAAAAATGTAATGTCCTTTTCAATGTTTACAACATTTCTGCACCTTCGTTGAGTAATCCCATGAGTTTTCCAATTGAGTTCAGTTGTTTTATTGTATCAGTTTTCTAAAACATATAAAATGTAGACAAAAGAATAAAAGCCTTCGCTAAATGCAACGCAATTTTAAAATTTCTCAATATTCGGTATTTCCGGCTTAGACAAAATAATGAGATATTAAATTTATGAAACTTTTGTTTTTATCTACGCCATTTAAGCCCACAATGACTGAATTTATTTATATAAAAAGCCACTAGCCACTATGAAAAGCCACTATCAAGATAAATTGCATGATATTTGAGCAAATATTGGGGAAAAAATGCAACAGAAATGAACTCAAAAAAGTTCATTAAAATTTTCCGTATCTCATATTGACTTGGAGCAAGTTGTTGCTGGCATCCTTCTGTCTCTGGAGACAATAGAGTCTGCACCTGAATACTTATCTGTTTGTGCCGTGTTGGCTGTGTCTGAATAAGCCAATGCAGGAGCTGCAGCTTCTACCGTGCATGCTACAAATGTGATAGGTGGTATGAGTCATGGGGGGAGCAGCAGCAGACTGACTTTTTTCTATTTCCGGGTCTTTGTGGCCTTGCGCTGGATCTCTTTGTTCTCCTCGGCCTGCTTGATACCATTTTTAACAGTTGAACGCCACCTGTAGCAGTCAGAGGTTATATGACTTCAGATCCCTCTTGCAGACATCTTTGTACCGCAGTACAGATCGTCCAGTTGGTCGCGTTCCTGTGGCTAGCTCCCCATAGAGGATGCCCTTTGGAATGCAGCCATCGTCCATCCTTACCTTCATTGACCTAACCAAAGCTTTCTTCCTGTCAGTCACTCTGGCATCTTCCCCCTCCTATACAAATTGGATACCTCCCGAAGCTTCTGAGAACAGAGTTCTGGGAAGGATTGTTTTTCTATGTAAGAAACTCTTCAAGTTTTTGTATTCAAATCAAGTCGTATCTATGATGGGTCTTCTTTGGCTGGACCTAATTCCTGCGCCTACTCCTTGCATTACTCCTGTAATTTTAACATCAGCTCAGTCATGACTATGTATTTTTATAACTCGGTTATATTCACAGAGTGAGAAAATTGGTCTGTTAAATGTGCCAATTGGAAAGTAGCAATAGTCACCTTTTGTTTCCGACTCTGTCCTTATTTTATTCTTTCCTGTCGACTGCCATGGACTCACCATCTTAAAACATCCAGATTTTTATGTTCGCTGATCTCTGAACCCAAATTGCAACCTACTTTTCATTCATCTGGAAACAATCAGGCACATATGCAGGATTCAAATGTGAAAATATGTTGTCATATTGGACTAGCCGGCCAACGCTGTAAACGAGTGGCATTTAGATGATGTGACATTTGCTTCTGAGTATTAGCCCTTCTCCGGTCTCACTGTTTTAAGTAACATTGACAGATATGGGGTCAGAAGTCGTACAGATGCACTGTTTTGTGATTGGTACTCTGAGGCTCATGGTTTCACACTTTGGGGATTATCCTCCATTTTCTAGAATGTTCTGCCTTGAGACTCTGAGGGAATGACCTCATGATTGGGTTTTTAGGTTTGGGGGTATGCATGTGTAATCACACGTTGATGATCATGTTTAACTTACTCCAAAGAAAGATTACATTGGGCTCTTGGAACGGTGCATCGAATCGGCTATTATATAATACAATAGAACGTAATGGTTAGAAAAGGGGATTTTAGTCGTTCCAGCCTGAGTTTGGTTTCTAAATTTATTGCCCTCTGTCAATGAGTAAATTGGCATTAGGTTAATGTACATAGGTTACCGATCTACATCATCATAAATACCTGTTCTCCTTTTCCATAGCGTACATACACAGTGAGTTTAATGTAAAGTCCAGAAACACAAAGTAGAAGCTTTGTTTTGCAGCGCAGATCAAACTTAATCAAGCAAACTGGTTTAGTACACGTACCGGGTATAAGTTTGAGGTTATATTAATTACATATGTGCTGTCAGACAGGAGGAACATCGTGTCATATTTTCTCATTGTCTCGCTTCTCATTTGCTCCCGATTTGTGTTCCACATCACCCCTTTCTTCCACTTGCTAGCACATCTAAATTTAGATTAGGAATTTGCTTAGGGGGGCTGTTTTTTTTTTTAGCACTGGCAGTTAAAAGAAGATGGAGTATTTGCTGTAATTGTAAATGCATGTGTTCTGACTAAGCTTGGGAAGAGGCACGGGGAGAGATTATCCCATTCTGTCTACCGGCTGCTGCCGGGTAGCCTATTTGTCGCTTTCGATGTTTATCTGAATGTTTTACCTTCGCAGAATCCCATCCTAGCTACCTTCTTGCATGTTCAACTCACCTAACACAACACATCTGGAGGCAGGTTCAGGCGCTCGCCCTCCCCTCCCTGTTGCTTGGAAAATCTTACTTTTCTTAGAGAAAAGAAGTGCACACATCCTGTCCTCATTATGGCAGGGAGAAGAGATGGATCTGGCATGGTGGATCGAATGGAAGCCCCACACATGAGCGTGGCTGAGCAAAGCAGCCGTACGGGTCGGCATGCCGCTGTGTTTTATACAGCTCTTGTTCTTAGCCTTTGATGACACTGTTTTGAATAGGAAATATCTAATAAGTCAAGTATTCTGTCTAATGTGCTGCCAATGGGTTTAGCATTTGCCTGGAGGTCTTGAAATACTATCGCCGCCACAGCAATAATATACATTTAAAATTCTCAATGAGGGAGGGATGTAGAGAAAGAGAAGGGGCAGCTGAGAGTACACGCTCTAATGGTAACCATATGTCGGACGGAGGAGATGAGGGTGGGATAAAAAAAAAAAAAGACACACCTTTTTTTTCTGGATCCTGTGTTTTGCAATTCATCACAATCCGGTGTCAAAGCGGGCAGTAGCTAATTGAATGTGACATGGAATGAGTGAAAAAACTATGAGGATAAGCCTCAAATATTCAGAAACTGTGTTGATAATGATAATTAATAGGCACAAGTCGGTCATGCTATACCTGACAAGACGGCCGCTGTCCGATAAACGCTTAATTGATGCTGAGGTTATGTAAACCGGAACATCCTTGCGTGTCTACTTTTTCACTTTTTACATGTTTTTCTTTCTTTCTGTCAGTCTCAAGCCCTTCGCAGCTGAGAAAATGGAAGCGCTTTTTATTGGATTTGGTTTTAAAAAATACTTCCTTAGTGCACTTGTTTTTTGGGGTTTTTTTTTTTGCTTTGCAAAGCCTTTTGTGTGAAAGCTGTAATTTATTGCTCATAGGTAGCAATTAGTTTGAGATGATTTTCTCATCAAAGCAGCGGATGCCTCTTCCCTGCCTTGAAAGATGCCACTCTTGGTAGCAGAATTTCTTTGTCCCTTAAAATCCAGAAACCGCCATGTGATGATTTATATTATCTGTCACCAAAGTCTTTTTTTTCCCACAACAAATGAAGCCTTACAGACAATCCCAGAGAATCTCAGCTGTGCAACAAACGATACCGCGGTCCTTGCACAAACCAGTGTTTGGGATGAAGTCTTAAGATCTCTTAGGATGAAGCTCTTTTTTAACCCAAAATATTGAAAGAAGTGCAAAGTTAAAACCACGGAAAAAGTCAGAGATGAACACTTTTTATGTATCACAGACTCTACCCAGATCATCTCAGGGAGTTTGGTTTGTGCCCAGATCCACACAGCAAGTTTTTTTTCATTTTGGGTTTCCCCATCAGCTCCACAGCAACTTAATTTTCTTAGTCTTAAATACTTTCATCTTCTTTCTCTTCTCTCACACCAACTATCTTCCTCTCTTCCTTCACTGTATCCATAAATACCCTATTTGGTCTTCGTCTAGGCCTCCTGCCTGGTGGTCCTAAAATAAACATCCCTGTTAAAATCAAACACCACAATAAAATTACCTAATTCGGCAATAGCCTACTTTTTTTCTGCATTTTGCGTTGCTGCTTCAAAAATGTCCTCGTTCTAAATTGACAATAGGCTATATTCCATTATGTTAACCTGAACTTTCAAGACTTATCTAGAAAAGATGGCAGACTTTATTCAAACAACTATTTTCTTACTCTCTTCATGGTGTCTCTTCAATATTATCTCACTCAACCTCTCTAAAATGTTTCTGTACTGGCATCACAGTCCTCCTTGTCTCTCTCCACAAATATAAACACACACTTATGGGTAGCAATGGGTTTGTTGGCATAGCAACATGTGTTAACTTCTGGGGGAAATTGTTGCTATGACAATGCGTGTTTCCTCTCAGCTGCTGCGGGGTGCAGCAGGTTAGAGGAGATAAAATGCCTATAAATGTTTAATTATTCATTTTTAGAACACAAAAAAATACATAGTAAAATAGAAAACATGCTTATATTAAAATTTGTAAAAGGTCAGCCTCCTAGGTTGTGTTTTCTTTATTCTAATTAGCATATTAAATTGACATACGGTTAAATTGACGGCAGCGGCAGTCTTAGTGTTTAAATTCCTGTTTCAGATCAGTTAAATCTGCAATGTGAAGAAAGCCCTTGAAGACAATTGTTTTGATATTTTGGGCTATACAAATATAATTGGATTGAAGTGAGAAGAACGTGGAACAAAATGAGCAGTAATAAATCTGTGGTAATGTTCAACTGAACCACATGTTCAATGATGAGTTTAACAGTTTAGAAAATAAAAAGTCTTTGCACTCCAGCCGTTATCCTGCTGGTTTTATATTTGTTGCTGCGTTTAATATCTTTATTAATTGTGCCTAAAATTGGCAGAAACATTGTCTTAATTATAAACAGATAACATTTTAGGGTTTAAAAATTTTTCAAGTTTTTACTGCAACTTTTGGAAAAATTGCGCATAAAATCAGGAATTTTAGACCAAAACAATCATAAATTACTAATACAAAATTCAAGTTTTTATGCCGGCATGAGAGGAGTGCTGTGTCCGAACAAAATCTAATTTAATTTGTGGTTTATTTTAACTTTACAAAACATTTTTCTACCAAACACAAGCATTCTCCAAGGCATGCTGGTTCTGGTCCTGATACCATATTAAAAGTTTTATCTAACAGCCCAGAATTAAATTAAAGGCAAAGTCATTTGCTAATAAAAACAAATATTTCAGAAACAAATAAAGAGCTCAAAACTGAATTAACAAAAAAAGCCAAATTGTTTTTGAGAAATGATAAATGGCTTTTACCTATCTCAAATATTCCTAAGCTTTTGACTCACTGAACCAGAAACTTTTGGAAGTTATTAGCTGGAAACTATTCACCAAATAGGGAGTAAAAAATCTGTATTTTTTGTCTCTGCAGGTGCGTCGGCAGGAGAAAAAGCGTAGTCTCCAAGAGCCTGTAACCGGCGGAGACGCGTCCTCCCGTCACAGCGGCACAGGACCGGACAGCGGCTTTGGCAGCGACAGCGCACGAATTCGCATCATCCAAATCGAGCAGCAAAGCGGGGCGAGCCACCACTGCATCGCCAGGCCCTCTCACAAGTCCACCATCATCAAGAACCTCAGCTTCATTCCTTTTGACATCTTTCTCACTGCTAGCAAACTATCTGTCATGACTTACGCTTGTTCCAGTTTGCCAAAGGGTGATCCCAAATCGGCTGATACAGCTAGTACTTCGGAGAAGAGCAAACCTTGTGACAAGGTAAGGTCAAAGCTAACGGAAATATTTCTCAAACACTACCAAATGATTTGTCTTTTGTGATCTAGGTGTTAAAAGATGTCCTTGATCATCCTGAGATAACACCTGAGTCACCCCCTGGCACTCCAACTCCAGATCGCTCCCCACCTCAACCGACCACACTTGCTGGTCTTACTGCTGAAGACATCCTGAACAGCAACACCTCCCAACCAGCTTCTCCACTGCTCAGAGGGAGCCTTCTCTCCTTAGAGGGTCTTCCTACTCCCACTCGCTCCTCTGCTCGCCAAGCTCTCGGTGTTACTATAGTGAGGCAGCCGGGGAGAAGAGGGACCGGGGACCAGGTGTTGGAACCACTCTTGTACCTCCAGGTTATGCAACCGTCTGTTCTTCTCAGCTGCCACCATCGCAAGCAGAGAATGGAGCTGTCTGTATTTGATGTGTCTCTGAGAGGAGTGGCTTCTGACTACAAGTGTCTGGGTGAGAGAAAGACGGTCATTGTTTGCCAACTCTGAAACGTTTTAAATGAGGATGAAAAAAAAAAGATCTGATACTACTGAGATTCAAAGTGATGAATATGTTTTTTTTTTTAAAAATAGCTACTTCACTTAATGGAGAGATAGTATGTTATTATGTACGTAATAACGTCTAAGATCGGGAGGAGCTAGTTCGATTCCCACTAGGCCCGTGCCTGATTCTCCTCGGGGAAGACACCTATGCCCCTGTTTCTCCAATCATTGGTGCCATTGTGGCACTTTTTTCAATATAAATTAACATAATTCGCAATATACAGGTCTTGTCACACTGAACGTCCACACTACTGTTTTTTTTCTCTAAAATCCCTTCACAGATCATGTGAGCCGTTTGTTCCGTTCCGTCATCTTCCGCTTGTTCCGGGGTCGGGTCGCAGGGGCAACAGCCTCAAACGGGTAACCCAGTGCTCTCTCACCCCGGCTGCATCCTCCAGCTCACCCGGAAGGATCCCAAGTCGTTCCCCGGCCAGCTGTGAGACATAGTCTCTCCAGCAGGTCCGCCGTCTGCCCCTTGGTCTCCTTCCGGTGGGCTCGGAACCACCCTATCTGGCTCCTCTCGACCTGGAGGAGGAGCGGCTCGACACCGAGCTCCTCCCGGATGGCAGAGCTCCTCATCCGATCTCTGAGTGAGAGCCCAGCCACCCTGCGGAGGAAGCTCATTTCGGCCGCTTGTACCCGCGATCTTATTCTTTTGGTCACCAACAGCTGGTGACCATAGGTGAGGGTTGGAACGTAGATGGACTTGTAAATCGAGAGCTTTGCTTTCCGGCTCAGCTCTCTCTATACAACGATGGACCGATGCAGCGTCCTAGGTATTGCTGATGCCGCATCGATCTGCATGTCGATCACCGCTCCATCGTTCCCCCACTTGAGAACAAGACCCCGAGATACTTAAACTCCTCCACTTGGGGCAGGACCCTGTCCCTGACCCGTAGGGGGCCATGTGAAACCTGCAGGGGTTCATGTGAGCCCTGAACCAAAAAGTATTGATCAATCAGATAACGGATCAATGATGACCTGCTGCATCACAAGTTTAAACTGAATTCCTGTATGCTGGTCTAATGATGCCAGCTGATTGAGTGATAAATTAATTAATAAAGTTTTTCTAAAGTGCCTTTTGGCTTAAAATGTAGTTTTTAATTAAGTGTAAAGTTTCATTGTTGACCTTATTTTGCATTGCTTTCTTTTTCTCCCTCCCTTGCCCCTCTCAGACCAAGGAAAAACACTGCCAGAATCTCTAGACTACAACACGTTTTGGCTTCAGACTGTAGCCGGAGAGGTGGACAGTAGAACAGGAATCCCTCCTCCTCTGCTTTGCTTCAACATCAAGGATTTCCTCAACGGACCAGGTGAGAATCTAAACACAAAGAGTTTCCAGGTGACGTTGGTGCCAAATACGGACTCGTTCACTGCACTTACAAAGATATTTAACACGATACAGACCATTAATGCAGACGGACGAGGTACAACGAGAGAAGGCATTAGCTCAGTGGTAGAATGTCTCTCATTCGACCGGAAGGTGCCTGTTTGATTCCCACTGGGCCCATGCCTAAATGTCTTTGTGGGAGACACCTAATCCCCTGTTTCTCCCACCATTGGTGCCATCGTGGCAGCCTACTGCGGTGCAAAGCATTGAGGGATGAATACAGAAAGAAAAGAAGGTAAAGAAAGAGCTGAGCGGAAAAGCAAAGCTCTCGATTTACAAGTCGATCTACGTTCCTACCCTCACCTATGGTCACCAGTTGTGGGTGGTGACCAAAAGACGGAGATCGCAAATA
Organism: Neostethus bicornis; assembly: GCA_902685375.1. Classification (NCBI taxonomy): domain Eukaryota; kingdom Metazoa; phylum Chordata; class Actinopteri; order Atheriniformes; family Phallostethidae; genus Neostethus; species Neostethus bicornis. The sequence continues at coordinate 36,258,313 of LR738541.1, forward strand.
CGAGCGACCGAATGAGCTTCCTTCGCAGGGTGACTGGACTCTCACTCAGAGATCGGGTGAGGAGCTCTGCCATCCGGGAGGAGCTCGGTGTCGAGCCGCTCCTCCTCCAGGTCGAGAGGAGCCAGATGGGGTGGTTTGGGCATCTGGTCAGGATGCCCTCCGAGCGCCTCGCTGGGGAGGTGTTTCGGGCACGTCTCACCGGGACGAGACCAAGAGGCAGACCCCAGACCCGCTGGTGAGACTATGTCTCACAGTTGGCTGGGATCCTTCCGGGTGAGCTAGAAGATGCAGCTGGGGTGAGAGAAGCCTGGGCTTCCCGTCTAAGGCTGTTGCCCCCTCGACCCAGCCCCGGACAAGCGGAAGATGACAGAATGGAACAGATGAATACAGTATGTTTAAAAAAAGAAATGAGTAAGGTGAGAGTAGATTGTTGAATATTCTGCTTTGGTCTACTAAACTGTTGAAAGGGAGTCCGTTGTTTTGACTCTTGTCCATCCCATCATCCTCTTTGTTTCACCATGGTAACAACATGTAGGTACCAACCAAAGGGAAATGATTGGCTCTACAAGGATCCAAAATCACAAAGAATGAAAAAACATTGGTAAAAAATTAGGTGTTTTGGTTGTTATTAAAAACCCAAATGAAATGTGAGTTGTTTATGAATAAAAACAGAAACGGTTTGTTTTCACTCTGGTGAATCAGGGGCGTTTGGATGAGTACGAGTACGATCAACATGACCAGTGGATTTATTGCATCCATTACTCAATGGAAATTTTCAATGTTTGATGGATGTAAAGCGCTTACCTTGTCTCCTAACTTGGTCTGAAATATGGGACAGTAGAAAGAACCTGCACATGTTCCGGACCGAGATTAGATGTAATCTATGACTTCGAATTATTGTAAAGGTCAATGAGAACCATCTCTTGGTCGCTTTAAGCAGCAAGAAAGGTACCCCTCTCTCTGGAAATACACTATATTACCAAAAGTATTCGCTCACCCATTCAAATGATCGGTTTCAGGTGTTCTAATCACTTGGCCTGGCCCCAGGTGTATAAATTCAAGCACTCAGGCATGCAGACTGTGAAACAAGACATTTGTGAAAGAATGGGCCACTCTCAGGAGCTCAGTGAATTCCAACGTGGAACTGTCATAGGATGCCACTTGTGCAACAAATCCAGTCGTGAAATTTCCTCGCTCCTAAATATTCCTCAGTCAACTGTCAGCTCTATTATAACAAAATGGAAGCATTTGGGAACAACAGCAACTCAGCCACGAAGTGTTAGGCCACGTAAAGTGACGGAGAGGGGTCAGCGGATGCTGAAGCGCATAGTGCAAAGAGGTCGCCGACTTTCTGCACAGAGCAACAAACTTCATGTGACCTTCAGATTAGCCCAAGTACAGTACGCAGAGAGCTTCATGGAATGGGTTTCCATGGCAAAGCAGCTGCAGCCAAGCCACACATCACCAAGTGCAATGCAAGGCGTCGGATGCAATGGTGTAAAGCACTCCGCCACTGGCCTCTAGAGCAGTGGAGACGCGTTCTCTGGAGTGATGAATCACGTTTTTTCATCTGGCAATCTGATGGACGAGTCTGAGTTTGGAGGTTGCCAGGAGAACGGTAATTTCAGACTGCATTGTGCCAACTGTGAAATTTGGTGGATGAGGAATTATCGTATGGGGTTGTTTTTCAGGAGCTGGGCTTGGCCCCTCAGTTCCAGTGAAAGGAACATTTAAAGCTTCAGGATACCAAAACATTTTGGACAATTCCATGCTCCCAACCTTGTAGGAACAGTTTGGAGCGGGCCCCTTCCTCTTCCAACATGACTGTGCACCAGTGCACAAAGCAAGGTCCATAAAGACGTGGATGACAGAGTCTGGTGTGGATGAACTTGACTGGCCTGCACAGAGTCCTGACCTGAACCCGATAGAACACCTTTGGGATAAATTAGAGCGGAGACTGAGAGCCAGGCCTTCTCGACCAACATCAATGTGTGACCTCACCAATGCGCTTTTGGAAGAATGGTCAAAAATTCCTATAAACACTCTCCTCAACCTTGTGGACAGTCTTCCCAGAAGAGTTGAAGCTATAATAGCAGCAAAAGGTGGACCGACATCATATTGAATTCTATGAGTTAGGAATGGGAGGCACTTCAGTTCATAGAATGAGTAAAGGCAGGTGAGCGAATACTTTTGGCAATATAGTGTATATCTGGCCTGTCCAGAATGGTTTGATTCTATAGTATGACACAAAATTAACATTTCACTTTTGGAGATAGTTTGGACGGGGAAAGAAGGTCACATTAAGTGTGAAAGGGGTATAAAAAAAATCCCATTCTGTTAAAAAATGTCCACTTTAATCAATAAAGATCACAGTGTTCAAAGTCAGTCAGTCAGTCAGTCAGTCAGTCACCTTGTTAACTGTCTATCCCTTTCGGGGTTGCTGGAGCCCATCCCGGCTGATTCAAGGTGAGGGGCAGGGTACACCTCAAACAGGTCGCCAGTCTGCCGCGGGGCCAACCATATATAAACATACACAAAACACACTCATTCCTTGGGGCAATCATGTAGTGACCAATCAACCTAGCGTGCATGTTTTTGGAGGGTGGGAGGAAACTGGAGTACTCGGAGAAAACCCACACATACATGGGAGAACATGCAAACTCCACACAGAAAGGCCAGCGTTCCGAGTTTCGTTCCCATCCGGGACTTGAACCCACGTTCAAGTCCCGGATGCTGTGAAGCCACTGTGCTATCCACTGCGCCGATGTGCCGCCTACTTCAAAGTAGTTTTTATTTTTTTTTAGAAAAAAATCCTATAAAGCATTTTTTTAGCAAAATTAGAAAAAAAGAACAAAGTGTGAATATTTTTTTATTTGACGACATGACCGCACAAAAAGGAAATGCATAAATAGGAACATCCTCCGTTATATCTCCATGTGGACCGAACATGGAGGTGGTAGATTGATGAGGAATCCACCAGAGGACTTTGTAGAGTATAAAAACAATGATTGTTATCTAGTGTCTAGCATGGTGACTGGAGACTGAATCCTGGACTGATAGATCTCACTCTCCAATCCCCTCCCATTGATGAACAAGACCCCAAGATACTTCAACTCCTCCACATGGAGCAGGACCTTATCATGTTTTCTGACTCTTCAAAATGCAACTTTTAATTTTTAAATAACTTTTTATTGTCGCTTTTTTTATGCAGCAAATGTAAAGTATGGTTGTACAGTGGTGCAGTGATTAGCACAGGCCTCACAGCTAGAAGGTTGGTTTGACGTCTCAGAGTTGGGGCGAGGCTTGAATCACTGGCCTTTCAGTGTGTAGTTTGCACGTTCTCCTTGTGTATGTGTAGGCTTTCTTCAGGTACTCCGGTTTCCGCCCGCTCTCCAAAAACATGCACGTTGGGTTGATTGGCCGCTAAGAAATAACCCCTGGAAAAAGTGTGTGTGTGTGAGACCCTGCAACAGACTGGTAACCCATTCAGGGTGTACCCTGTCTGTTGCCTGAAGTCAGCCGGGACAGGTGCTAGCACCCACTTCCCTTCAGGGGTCGCCACAGCAAGTCAGTTTCTTCCATCTAATCCTGTCTGATGCATCCTCTTCGGTCACACAAACTATCTTCATGTCTTCCTTCACTGTATCCATGAACCTCCTCTTTGGTCTTCCTCTAGTCCTCTTTCCTGGTGGTTCCAAATCCAGCATCCTTCTTCTGATGTACTCTCTCTCCTCTGCACATGTCCAAACCATCTCAGTCTGGTCTCTCTGACTTTATCTCCAAAACCTCTAACATGTGCTGTTCCTCTGATCCTGTCCATCCTGGTCACTCCCAGAAAGATCCTCAGCATCTTCATCTCTGCTACCTCCATCTCTGTTTCCTGTCTTTTCACTTTTGTAAAGTGCAAAACAAATAAAATGCATTATTGTTATTACCGTAAGATGCAAAAAGAAAAATAGATATCTTGCATGAAAAGAAATCTTCAAGCCAACAGTAGAAAGTTATTCAGAAAGTCACCCAAAGAGAGGGGTAAGAGGCTAATCCGAAGCAACAACAGACTGTGTTTTTTGTTTGTTCAAATGTGTTGGAATCCTTAGCTTTCACTTCACGCTTGCTCTCCAGCAGACCAGTGCAAAGAAATTGCTACCATCAATACCAACAAATGTCCACCTGTTTGCCCAGAGGACTCAAGTCAGTTTCTAGTGGCATACGGGGACAAGCACATTGAAAGAAGCAGATGGTTTCTCTCATAAAGTTGCTTGCTTTACATTCTTGAAGTGGTCTTCAGGTAGCTGCTGATACCTACCTCACCTTGAGACCCTGCTCCTGTGCGCCAAGTTTCCACACCTTTGTGTGCAGTCACTTTTCTCTGAGAAAAAAAATTCCTTTTTGAGGGTTTGGTTCTCTATTTTTAGCCTGATATGATATCCATATGAGCAGATTTAAGCTGAGGTTGTTGACCTTAGGGTGTGTTTGACATCCTGCTCAAATACAACTGTAATGAATAAAAGTGTGAGTGGGCTTTTGAGTCTTAGTGTGCTCAACCTTTTTTTATCCCTGTGAGGCTTTTGCAGAAAGTGTGTAGGCGCAGGTCATTCTTCAGCTTCCTGAATGCAGGCCAGATGTTGCAGAGCCATGCACGCGGACATGTAACTACAGATGCGCTCTGACTTGTCAGTTGTCCCTCTTCCACATGCACATAATGAAGAACACACACCGTGCATGCATACAAGAAATAACTGCAGAATGAGAACTGGGGGTAAATAATAAGGTTTAAGTAAAGAGCTCCATCAGGTCTCTATTACACACAACTCTAAACTTCTGTAAAAACTCACAAACTCATTATTTGTCTTTAGCCATAAATATGATTTTTTTTAGCCATTTTTTGCAAAAATTAGAAGAGCTAATGTCTTTTCAAAAGAATAGCAAGGGTTTGAGAAATTTTTAAATGCATTTATTAATGGGGCTTTAAAGTTTTGCACAATTCTCAGTTTATGGTTTTCACTTGATTTACTTAATATTTATGCAAACATTACTATTACATTAAGCATCGTGACACACCTTGCACAGATCGCCAGTCTCACACACTGTGTTGCTTCAGTTTTCATCTCAGTTCGAATGTTGGTGAACTGTCTCTAGAGACAATGGAGTCTGCACCTGGATACTCACCTGTTTGAGCGGCGTCGGCTGTGGCTAAATAAGCTAATGCAGGAGCTGCAGCGCTTACCACACTTACTGATATGCGGTATGAGTCATGGGGGGAGCAGTGGCAGACTGACTTTTTTGCTGTTACTGGGTCGCATTGGAGATCTCTAATCTCCTTGGCCTGCTTCATACCGATTTTGACATGTGCATGGGAGGTGGTTTGACTAATTCACACAATTATGCCGATCTTTGAATACTTTTAATTCAATTCAATTTTATTTGTATAGCCCAAAATTACAGAATTTCCCTCTTAATGGGCTTCACATGAAAGATTCAGGAGGAAAAAAAAATACTTTCAAAATTGTGTACTCCAGACTGGTGTACAGATATTTATACCACTATGGTTAAGGTTCACATCAAGAACTTGATTGGGATCAGTAACAGAAAATTGTGCATAATAGCCCATTAGGGGGGGTTTAAAATTTTAATTTTTGTTGGTGTAACCATGTTTGAATGTTATTCTCACATCAAAAACCTTCCTGAATTGGTTTTAATTATAATCAGACATGCTTGAGTCATTTCCGTGCTTTCCCATCCGATCTTCAGATTATTCGAAGGTCAGATTGCTCTTCGACATGCCTTTTGTCCTCCACCACGCCCACATCCTAATGGAAGGATGAAGTGTTTGCGCAGCCCCATCACAAGACATGGGGCAGGATTTCAAAGCTGTTTGTAACTTTCTGGTTTTGTTGCAAACACATATGCACTGTTTTCAAATCAACATCACCTGATGTGGACGGTCTGGAACCAGTCAGGTGCTTTTCTTGGACTCTTCAGCTGTCTTAGAAGGAGAATCTGAGTAATAATCACTCACAGTCATCCTCTTTTCTCCTTTTCTCTCTCTCCCACACACACACACATACACACATGAACTTCCTAACTGACTCAGACAGGATCCAGGCTCAGCATGAGGATGCCTTAGGTCAGCCTGTGCTGGAAAAATCTAGACTTGACCACACATGCTCCTGGTTCTCCCTCATCCCTTCAATCACTCACTCACACACACATATACACATTCGGACTGTGGTTTTGTGTGGTGAGATGGCTCTCCGAAGGGAGAATAGCTACCATCTTCAGCACTGAAGAAACAAAGAAAGAACGGCACAAAACTGCAGGAAACCATTCATTCCTGTTTAAACCAAATGGGTACAAATAGAATTTATTGAAGGTAAATTTTAACAATCAAGATTTAATGACAGAGCGCTGGGATTAATGTTAAAAAAAAATTCCAAAACTGAATATTTGCATAAAAGTTCTTAATGAAGGAAAAATACGCAAAAAAAAAAGCAACAAAAGTGGAAAATGTGCATTCAGCAGTTTAACTGTCTTGACCTTATAAATGTCTGTGTCTGTTGCAACATGCATCGATCATGTTTGCCGGCTCGGCTTTGATTCGCCGATGCTTCACATTTGATTTATTTCAACCAGGCGCAAACAGAGAGCAGACCACCATGAGGCCACGTCTCGCTGTGTGTTTACAGCAATATGCTCACAATTTCAGCAGCATTTACACTGCGAGACCAATCAAAGCTGCTTCCCGGAGGATGCTGAGTGGGAAACACTTGTGACATGTGTACTGTTCACTGGAAGATGTTCCACCGGTGACCTTCTCTCAGCAGTCGCTCATCATAAACCCAACCGCAAAGAAGTTATCACTGAAAGCCAGTAACAATAAAGCGGTGATAAAAACAGATGCAAAACTGTGTTTTTCAGAGCAAAAAACATTTGGAGAATCACAACTAAATACGTTCTGAAGGCTTTATATGGTTAAAAAAAACCAAAGCTTGTTTATTTATTTCTCCGATTTAGACTTAGGGTCCGATCAGCTTGCTTTTCTCAGCTTCCATTTATCTCCCCTGCTCAGATCTTGTCTTTAAAAGGCTTACAGAGGGAGTTCGGGGATGTAACGTCTACTACTTTGAGACAAAAGATCAGCTCCTCTCTGCAGAGAAGCAGCAGGTGATAGATTAGCTAGAACAAATTAGAACCATTTCTCCTCCGTGTCCCTGGTTCCCGTCAAGCGATGAGTTTGTAGAAATGCTGTCAGGTACTGTATACAAGCATGTGCCCCACCGTACCATCCAGAACCTCACTAATTTGAATCAGATGGCATCTGAGTTACTTGTCACTGGCCTTGCAGGGTGTTTTTTTTTTTTTTTTTTTTTTGCGATCCATCAGATATCTCCTGAGATGTTTTCGAGCCTTCCAAACACAGACATCCAGCCATGCCCTTCACATATGGGCCTGTGTAATTGGACAGATTGCCACCTGTGTCTGACACGGGCTTTCTGCTGTCAAGTGTCAAGCGTGAAAGTCGGCAAGAGAAATCAAAGGTGCAGTGAAAAGAAAAATAGTGTTTGTAGTTAACACACACACCCATGCATGTATCAAACAGCAGGTTCAGACTAAGGACAGCGTCATGCATGACCTCGGCAGAAAGACATAGTAACCTGGGTAATAAGCGTGTTTGATCTCCTCCACCACCTCTCTGAGGTATATACGTGTGTGTGCACCTCTGATATTCCACTTTCCCTGGTGCTAATAGAGCCTGACACCTGAGAAGGACCACGCTGATTCCCTGCAGCCTGGTCACATTAGGCCTCAGTCAATGAAATGCAAGCAAGCATGCAAGCATCAGCATTTCTATCTATAGATGATCTGCTTGTTCTTCCATGCAATTAATTGTGGAAAAGTTTTCAAAACCAAAAAAAACTGTCAACACACACGTAATTGAGCATACATGCCTCTATTATTTTGTTTATTTATCTATTAGATATATATTGCTGAAAGCTGAAAGCAATATATATCTAAAAAGGGGGGACTTCTAAATAACTGTAGCCTTGACTTGCGCTTAATAGGGGCCGGGTCAGGGCAACAGCCTCAGATGAGAAACTCAGGCTTCTCTCACCCCGGCTGCATCCTCCATCTCACCCGGGAAGATCCTGAGGTGTTCCCTGTCCAGCTGTGAGACATATTCTCTCCAGCAGGTCCGGAGTCTGCCTCTGGGTCCTTCTGCCTAGGACGTGCCTGAAACGCCTCACCAGCATCCTAACCAGATGCCCGAGCCTTCCCATCTGGCTTCTCTTGACTCGGAGGAGCAATGGCTCTACTCCAACCTTCTCAAGTCGTTGAGCTAGTTTTCCACAGAGATGATCTACATCAATGCTCATTTCGGCCGCTTGTACCCGCGATCTCATTCTTTCGGTCACCACCCACAGCTGGTGACCATAGGTGAGGGTTGGTAAATAATAAATAAATAAATAAATAATAAAACCTATTTATTTATTTTCATCAGAATGAAATCTTGTTGTTTTATGCAGATCCATGCAGGACTGTTCTTCAATAGGTTGTTAGGTTGTTTACTGTAACCATTGCAACTCTCTCTTCTTTGCTTTATTTTTTTTGCATGCTGCTGTTCATCCCTCCCAAAAAACTACCCCAGCCAGGACCAGGGTAAAACACTGATCTACATTATCAGTCCATCTCATCTCATTGTCAATACAAACACCCATACTGTTCAATCGGCCTGCTTTCAATTGACAAAGGATTATATCCAGTGGCACATTTTGGATCAAAGATATGCATGTACTGTAATTTCACGACTATTAGGCGCATGTAAACGTCTTAGATTTTCTTCAAAATGAGTGGTGTGCCCTTTCGTGCGGTGCGCCTTGTGTGTGAGAAAAGGCGGACCTAAAAGAAAAGGCATGAGAACGTTAAAGAGTGAAGTGTGGGCGTGGATTGTGTATAAAAAAGGTATGTGCTGTATGCACAACATTGCTGTTTTAACCCTGAAAATGGCAAAGAGACACGCTTATGACGCTCAGTTTAAGCTGAAGGCAATCAGCTACGCGGAGGAACATGGGAATTGAGCCATGGAAGGCAGCGCCGGGCGAGTTACGCTACAGTTTGCCAATGGATTGTAGATGCTTGGACTAACGTGTCTGCTGGTACTGTTATCCGAGCTTACGCAAAAGCTGGTATCCTTTCTGAGGAGCCGCACAGTACAGACAGTGACTTTGACTGCGAGGAGCGAAGTGGACCTGCTCTGTTGGATTTTGCGCAGCTGTTCGATTCCGAAACAGAGGATGAGGACTTTGACGGATTCGAATAAAGACTATTACCAGTAATGTGCTTATTTAGTATTGTTACTACTTAAATAAAGCACAACCAAACTCAGTTTTGCTCCCGATCTATTTTTTAATACGCACATTTGCATGCTTGCGTGTGTGTTGTTGTAAGGCGGTGTGTGACTGAGACTGCGCCTTTTCGTACGGTGTGCCTTATGTGTGTGTTAAATACACCAATGGCGCACATAACTGAGACTGCGCCTTTTCGTACGGTGCGCCTAATGGTCGTGAAATTACGGTAATATGTTATTTATTCGTTTTAAATTTCAAATCTAAAGCTTACATACAATGCTTGTCTTCTTTAACGTGGGTCTTTGCAATAGAGAAAGTTTAATTTAGAAAAAAATCTTTGCAAAAAAAAAAAGTTTTCAAAATTAATAATAACTTGGATGAAATGCACAGGTCAGTGCAGCCAGGGAAAGCTCAGATGGGTTCAACAGGCAATAAATCACTTAGCATCACTCTAGAGCTGGAAGGATCAGGGGTTGGGAAGAGTTTTTCAAGGTGGGAGCAAAAAGGAGCACAAAGAGAGAGAACATAGCATAATCAGTACCAGACCACATGTGTTGAGAGCCAAGCAAGGCTCTGGCCCCATTACTGGCCATAACCGGCCATGGGAACCGTCTTTATATGATTAGTGGGGCATTGATTAGGTCAGGTGGTAGACTGAGGACATCTGAAAAATAATTGTTGTGAATGACGAGAGAAGCTGAAAATAAACACAATGTTTTAAAAAAAGAAGAAGTAGACGAAAGAATCGGTCCATACATGGTCTACATGGCAGATAGGAGAGGAAAAGAACATTTCATCTGCATATGGGCAATTTCTTCTACCACTGGAAAGTTTCCTGGTGATAAGTCAAGTGGAAATAATAAGCTACATTACACAGCAAATTACACCTGCCTCATGTCCAGTTCCTCTCAGGCCATCCATCCATTTACCCACGTGCTTTACTTCCTCTGGAAGGAATGAGACAGAATCCTGCGGATCAGATCACCGTCTGCACAGGATGCTTCTATTGGCCGTGCTCCCGTCATGTCGGTCAGCGCTCCCACTTTTGTAGGAGACACATAGAAGAAGAACCTCCAAACACCTTTGGCCTTGATGAGTCCATGAAAACCATCTGCGCTTGTTTTCAGCTGCTCCCCTCTCTCTCCCATCATCATGACCAAGTGGAAAAATGGGATAATGGAAGTTGTGTAAAACGGTATTGAGTTAATTCATGTGTCTCTGTAAATTCCAGTCAAGTGTTTGAAGGCAGCAGAGCACGGGAGAACAAGAGAGAGAGAAAGAGAAGTTTCTGATTTATGTACCTGGCATAGAAAGGATTTTCTCCTTTGCTAGTCTGCAGTGTAACATGAAGATGCTACAGTATGAAGGCCAGTAACCCTGTGGGTATGTGTGTATCCACTATGTTAAAAGGATGGAGGGTGAAGTGGCTTTGCATGCCAGTCCATTGCATGCAAACCGAGTGATTAGAGAAGAGTTTGATTTACAGGACTGGCTAACATATAGTTTTCCAGGGTTTAGATAGCATAAGATCTTCTAGCGGAGACACTGATGAAACCTGCTGGGGTCTTAAAACCCCCAGATGGACTGTGACCAGTTTATAGTGGGTTTCCAAATTTCAAGCGTAGGTTTTAAAGAGCAGAGCCCCCAGCCAAGAGTAAATTTATTCAATTTGTGTCCTCGGTTTGACACAGTTTAAAAGGCCCTACTTCAGCATTAATGTGAGCTTTGTGAACAGCTTGTCTCTAGATTGTGATTCATTTAAACTTTGCTGTGGAAACAAGGTGCTGCTAGAAAACCAAAAAAAAAAAATTTAAACGTGTAAAAATTTATTTCCTTTCCCCAAATACAAATACAAACAGAACACACACGGATTATTCAAGGAGTGTGTACTGCTGAGAAAACATGTTTTTAATACCATTCCAAAAGCTTTGCTCTTTTTATTTCCAGTTGGGATTTCTTCAGCACCCAGCACCTCATAAATACAACTCAGCATGAGAAGAAAAGCATCTCTTCTCCGTAAAAACTGTCTGAGAAGAAGTTTAATTCAATTGTTACTATCACTTTTTTAAAGAAGAACTATTGTGCTTTCGTGGGATTCTTCTTCTTTCGGCATTTCCCTTCGGGGAGCGCCACAGCAAGTCAGTTTCTTCCATCTAACTCAGGAGTGGGCAAACTTTTGGGTTCGCGGGCCACATTGAGTTCTAATATTTGACCAGGGAGCCAGAACAGGAGCAGATGGATGGCATGCTTTGTTAACCGCTAGATTAGACCGATAGAATAGCGCGCTAGATTTTAAACAAGCACGCTAAATGTTACATCAAGAGCGTTAAATTTAAAATCTAGCGGCACTTGGTTTGAAATCTAAGCGCTTGATGTAACATTTTGTTTGTTTTTAACATCAACCATGCTTGTTTACGTACATGTATTAAGCACGATGGCTTTCCATATCTGCGCACATGTTTATTTTGACACCATGTGCATTACGAAGACACACACCTTTTAATGGGAGCAGTGTTGTTGTATTTTTGGGCACCCTCCAGTTACAAAACATCAAACTAAACAATAAATAAATGAATTACTCTATTCTTCTCTCAGCGGGGAAATTTGTGTGCTGCACTCCTTACACCGCAACAGGCTGCCCTTCGACGGCGCCAATGGTGGGAGAAACGGGGGTTAGGTGTCTTCTCCAAGGACCCTAGACGTGCTCTCTGTGGGCCGCAAACCTGCGACCTTCCGGTCCGCACGCGAACGCGCTAGCCACTGTGCTGCCGTCTCCCCCTTTGCAGGGGAATATTGCAGGGGAAATAAAACAAACAAGATTTATTCATTTAATTTTTTCTAGTTTGGCAGGCCAGATTAAAAAATTTAGCAGGCCACATGTGGCCCACGGGCCGTAGTTTGCCCATTCCTGATCTAACCCTATCTGCTGCATCTTCTTCGGTCACGCCGACTATCTTCATGTCTTCCTTCACTGTATCCATGAACCTCCTCTTTGGTCTTCCTCTAGCCCTCTTTCCTGGTGGTTCCAAACCCAGCATCCTTCTTCAGATGTACTCTCTCTCTCTGCACGTGTCCAGAGGAGAGAGAGTACATCGGCAAAACAAGTGACCTCAGTTTTGGCCCCTGACAAAAAAAAATTCCCAAAAACTTATAATTACATTTATTCAGTTGCACTTTCTCTCTGCACATGTCCAGATGAGAGAAAGTAGTATATCGGCAGAAGGATGCTGGGTTTGGAACCACCAGGAAAGAGGCCACTCTCTCTTTCCTGCACATGCCCAGGGAAGAGAGAGAGTACTTTCGTGGGATAATAGTTGTTTAGGCCTTGTATCTAAAGAAAACATGGGACATAGTGTTAGCTTAGAAATGCCATACATTGGCCCGTTGCTAACATGCTACACCTATTTTTGTATTTATTATACTTTATTAATCCCTCGTGGGGAAATTATTTTTGCTATATTGCACAGCAGTAGGCAGCCATGACAGAACCAATGGTGGGAGCAATTAGGGGTTAGGTGTCTGCTCCAGGGACACTTAGGCACGGGCCTAGTGGGAATGGAACCGGCTACTCCCGGTCCAAGGACGGACATTCTACCACTGAGCCAATGCCTCACTCTGCCTTTTCACTGCCTCACAGTTTTGTTGACTTTTCAATTTAATTTTCTGCTTTATTTGCATAATTTTTGTGAACTTGTTAAAGTTACGAGACTGTCTCCAGCCGAGAGATAAAAGACAGTGTTTTTTTTTTTTACTACACTATACCGTATGCACTATGGCTGAATATTTCTTTTAATAATATCTTTAGTGAGACATATAAAATAGTTGGTAATATCCGTTTGGATTGTTCGAACACGCACAGGGAGGCATGCTACTGCCATTGAAACTGTTTTAACTTCATATGAAATTTTTTATGAAGGTCTAAACTTGGGTGCAAAAAAAAAACCACTGAGGAGATTTAAGACATGAGATCAAAATCCAGTTACACTGCAAGACTGTTGCACTCTTGCACCTCATGCCATCATGTTTAGGACATACTGTACCTCTTAAGATAAACAAGTGACCTCTGTTTTGGCCCCAGACAAAAAAAAATCCCAAAAACTTATAATTACATTTATTCAGTTTCACTTTCAGTTTTTACTCTGAATTCTTCCTCCTGTCGCTCCTGGTATAATTCTGGCCATTCGCGATGTACACAACACAGTGTAAATCTCATTTGATGATGCAAATGCATTGCAAAGTTAGCTAAACTAGTGCATGTTCTCCCTGTGTATGCGTGGGTTTCCTCCCACCATCCAAAAACATGCATGTCAGGAGTCCTGTCCTCTGGCTCGGGACACTCTTAAAAAAGAAATTTACAACCTCAATGAGTCTCTTTTGGTTCAATTTCAAAAGAAAGATTCTTTTATATTTTCATTTTGGTGCACTGACATTAAAATGGCACTCCCTGTTAAGTGGAGGGACCAAGTGGCAAAAAAGCTTCTTGCTTATGTTGGAATGTGTGCGTAGTTGAGAACAAAGTCCATGACCAAGAACAACCCAGTGTTTAAATAGTATCCAAATAATGGACGGATCTACTCACAAATGACTCAAACACACACGAATAAAGTGGAAAACCATTTTGGGTTTTTTTTTTTATGTGAGAAAAGCTCTTAATCATCTCTACAAAGTTCTAATGTTGCTCTTCTCCTCTTTGATTTACCTTTACCATCTGTGTCTCCACAGCTGAGCTCAGCATTGAGCTCTCACGTCCACTGAAAATCAGTCCAACACTAGCCAAGCTGGAACAAGCCAAAGCCTACCTGGGAAAGATTCTACCAGACCAGTCACGGGACATCTCCAGCAGACCTCCATCAGCTCCCTCCACCCCTCAGTTGTCTCCCATGAAGACACTAAACAGGTCCTTTCCTGCTCGTTCGGACCCTCACCATCAACCTGCAGCCATCAGTAAAGCCACCAGCGTGGGGGCCTTCGCTCTTTCCTTCCACAAGGTCTCCATCTGTACTGCGCAAATAGTTGTTACCATGGAAATGGAGGTCCATCCAATGAAACCCAGTATAACAGCCTCAGTGTCGGCCATGACAGGATGCGTGAACATGAAGTCATGGCCGAGAATAGAGGGTGAGTACAAAAGAAGTTTTTTTTTTTTTCACCACCAAAACTAAAAATATCACGAAAATAAATGATAAATATGACAACAGCTTTTATTTTCATCCGTAGAGAAAAATAAACTGGACGTAGAGATGGGGTGATAGGGAGAAAAAATATGTTTTAAATTGCAGGCAGTATTTTTCCGCTTCTCAAACTCAGCTTGTACTTTGACCTTGAATGACTCTACAGAAATGTTTCTGTGAGTGAAAAAAAAAACATCAAACTCATGATGCAATCCATCTTCTCCCGCTGTCCTTCAGTGTATTACAACTTGTTTTAGAAATTCGGGAAGCAGGTGGAGTTACTTTGGAAACAAATGAAGTGACTTCACACTATTTGGCAGGTTTACTTATTTTTCTTTAAAACAACTTTAAATCTGAGGCAAAGTGACGCTTAAAGACATGTTTTTATACTTTTAATACAATGTATAACCCCAAGTGAACATTGAAACACTCTGGTCTTGTTTTTTCTACCCTTCCTCTAACTTTTTTCAAGACAGAGAAGTCTCAAATACCTGTGTGTCATCATTAGTTTGTTCGTTCGTTGTCTTCCGCTTATTCGAGGCCGGTTGCAGGGGCAACTGCCTCAGATGGGAAGGCCAAACTTCTCTCACCACTGCTGTGTCTCTCCGGTGGGACATGCTAGAAACCCCTCAGCAGCTAGACGTTCAGGTGCATCCTAACTAGATGCCCAAACCGCCACATCTGGCTTCCCCTAAATCTGGAAGAGCAACAGCTCTCATCCAAACTCCTCTCGGATGTCAGAGCTCCTCACTCTATCTCTAAGTGAGAGCCCAGTCACACTGCAGAGGAATTCATTTCAGCCACTTGTATCTGCGATCTTGTTCTTTTAGTCCCGACCCACAGCTGGTGACCATTGGTGACGGTGGGACTGTAGAGTTTTGCTTTTTGGCTCAGCTCTTTTTTCACCACGATAAGCCGATGCAGCGTTCTCATATTATAAAACTATTTCAAGCATAAGATCAGGAATGAAGACATAGGAGAAGCACATGTTAGAGGTTTTGGAGATAAAGTCAGAGAGCTCAGGCTGAGATGGTTTGGATATATCCAGAGCAGAAAGAGGGAGGACATCGGCAGAAGGATGCCGAGTTTGGAACCACCAGGCAAGAGACCAAAGAGGAGGTTCATGAATGTGTTAGGCAGTGAGTGGTGTTTTCCTTCGTGTTTGAAGACGGCCTTATCTTCATCACACCTGCCTGGTATTCAGGAAGTATCACAGTTTTTCTCATGATGACATTTAGAACTGCTCATGGCAGAGTTTGATCCTGTGCTGCAACACATTATCACACATTTTTAATTTGGTTGCTTGTTATATTTTGGCACGTCTCGGGTTGTCCAGTCAATGAAAATGAAAGGATAAAAGTGAAGTGAGTTAACATGCCGCAGATACTATGAAACAATCTCACTCTTAACTTTGCAAGTGGAAGGTTTTTACCCCGGTACCGGCGAGCAAAACATCCTTTGTTGACTAGAGTTCGAGGACGGAGCAAAAGCAAGGCCCACTAAGTGTCCGCACATGTTTCACAGATGTTGTTAATATAAAGTTACTTCAGATAAAATGATTGTCAAAAATGTTAATTAAAACCTCAAACAATTTGCACTTTGTTTACTCAGATCTGCATAACTGCGCGATGACACAATGCTCACAGCCACGGCTCTGCTCCAGATCGCCACCTTTCATCCATGTTTGATTCATTGATAAACACGGTGCGAAAAGATGGAAAAATGTGCACAGACGGACACACTGGCGTTATTATGAAAGCAAATATTGTCATATTCACTTTAAAATGAATCTACTGTTTATAGCGATCCGATTCTCCTGCTTACGTTAGTACTCTCATAAGAAGCTTATTTACAACAAATACAGGAAGTTGTGGTTAATTAGGAGTGAAGTGTTTTTTAATAGAGATTTATATGTTTAACATACACACCGGCAAGCACTAGATTAGAAAATGGATGGATGTTTAATATATTTCCATTTTCTCCTTGGATTACCCGGACATGGGAAAGGAAGCCAAACAATTTGAATGGATGTAAAGAGAAAAGGCTGGCCAGTGGCATGTAAGTTTGCCGGGCATTGTGTTTTTGTGGGGCAATAATTTTTCCTATTGCATTGTGAGGGACCAAGCAGTGAGGCAAAGACATAGAGTCAAATTCAACAATGGGATCTTTTATTTACCCCACATGATGTAAAAAACTATAACAAACCAGTTGGTTCTGTAAAAGTGGCCAACTAAAGAGAACAGGGCTCAAAAGTGTAGGTAAAAAAAATAATACTGGTACTTAACTAAAGAGAAAACAAACCTAAAGTACTTTACTTTACTTTATTGAATGTCGCAAGATATCAGTGTTGGTATACCGTATTTCGCCTAACAGGGAACCGAAATCCCCTGTGATTTCAAAAATAAAAATCGGCCAAGTCATTGCTGAAACACAAAAACAGAATTTATATCTGGGGTGGACAAACTAACTAAGATACACAGGGGGAAACAAATAGCTAAACAGGTACTTAACAACACTAAACCCAAAAAACACTCCCATTGTCCAGAAGTACATGGTTTAGTCTGATTATTCAGCAACACACAGCCACGCCCTATTGAGCCAGGGAGGAAGCTTTCATCTCCATAATGAGAATTGGGGCTTCCTTCCTTCATCCATAACAAGCATACATAGATAAAAACGGTACCTTTTGTTAGCTCAGAAATGTGATATTTTGGTAAGAAATACAAAAAAAACAAAATCTTTTTCGAGGTCACAAATACGTGTAAAGTTAGTCTAGCTAGCTAGCGCATATTCTCTTATATTCTTATTTGTGTGCAAATAAATAAAAAAAAAAAAAAAAAATGCTTTCTGTTTCTAAAGTGAAGGGCCAAGTGTGTGCACTGCTGTTACAAAAACAGTTCCTGCTTATGTTACAATATGGGCGTGGCAAAGGACAAAATCCAGGGCCAAGAACTATCAGGTGACCTCAGGAACTGACAACTGCATTGCTCAAAAAGGCAATAAAATAGAAACAGCAGCTTGCAGTGATTTGGCAAAGAACAATCTTACATATTCAAATACTATCTGAATACTGATAGTATTTGAATATGCAAGATTCAAATACTTACATTTTAATGCAAATTACACAAACATATATGATTGAAATAAAAAATTACTCTTGGTGGAAAAAAACTTTAAATATGATCTAAACCTCTAAAAAAATGAGCTAACTTTACTGTAGCGAGCTAAACAAACTTCTTTTTTTTTTAATAATAATAATAATAAATGACACAGAAATAGGTCGGACTGTTAAATTTAGCAAGGCGTGGCCAAATATTGGCGAATTGCAAGGAGTTAGCATAAGGACAGATAGCATAAGATTGTCAAATTATGCAAATTTTTATGAAAATCTCAAAAATTGTTCATTAAGAAGAGCCTCATTGAGACAATTTATCAACAGAAAATTTTGGGGGGTTCAATAATTTTTTTTCAAACTAACTTTGATAACTCAGCAACATATTTTTTTAATAGATTTTATTTAAGCTTGATTAGTTAAAAACAAATTTAAAGAAACTATTTCTTAATTAAAAATGTGTACTATCAGTGACATCTTTCCATGGAACACATGACATGACCTGAACAGAAACAGACAGAATCAGTTCACCCATACACACACACACACACCGATCCTCGATCAGACTAACAGTCCATCCAGATGTAATCAGATTGGATCAGCTGAAATATTTACATGATGATTCTGATCAAAGGCATAAATGCATCTCACCTTTTTTCAGGTCAGACTTTCTGTACATGCGTTACATGAACTTGGTTCATGAACATGTCAGGTTTGTGTAAACAGTTCTTGTCTGTTTGGTGCTGCAAAAATGTTGATCATGTGAACATTGCTAGTGTTGCCAGTAATAATCCTTTATATTTTTGTTTCTTTTCTTATTTGGATTGCAAGCTGTTAAAATCTCTGCGTAGATCTTGAGAAATACTCTGAAATGTAGTTTCTTACTCTGAAAACTTGTTGACAACATCCTCAGATGTGCAATCTGTGGGAAAATTGTGTTTCATAAATAGGTTTAAAAGATTTTTAAAGCAAACATGAACAGATGCGTTTTCAAAACCATGTCTGACTACCTCATTTTTTTTTGTTATTATTGTTGATAACTTAAGCATTCACATAGATCTCTGTCACAACACACACGGCTTTTTCCCCCCCAGGGTTTCCTCACATAGTGTTTCCAGATTTGTTGGCACGGAAAGGAGACAAACTATCTCCAGTTACACACACTGATCTTTGGTGACAGTAGACGTATTTGCTGACTTTTAGCCTTAACTACACCAACTTCATCACTCACCACTCTGATCCACTCCGTACCTCAGGAAAGTGATACCTTGGAATTTTCCAGAGATAAAGGTCAGGATTCCCGTTTGGTAAGGTTGAGCCTTTGAGTTGCTGCAATAAGTCAGAGGGAATTGCACCCCTGGGAGTGGCTGTACATGAGATGTAAGACAGGAGAACGAGATCCTACTACTGCTACAGTGCGGATCACTACTGTCGACGTTTGGAGGACGAACAGGAAAGGAAAGGGGAGGGATGATGTGATGGGAAAAACTCGCGAAGTGTGTTAAATAAGTAGTGAAGCAGAGAAATAAATGAATAAGATACAGTAAAGGAAACAAGACGAGGGAAAGGCGGAGGGCAGACGAGTCTGGATATGTGGTAGATTGATTATATGGAAAGGAGAGATCAGTCAGTAGAAAGCCACAGAAGGATAGAGAGCGAAAGGAGATATGGAGTAATAGAGGACAGACGAGGAAACAGTGATCAGTGCATGAAGCATATGTCATTCCAATCACCCCATCCTGTCCTCATCACCAAACATTCATAGCTGTCATCCATCCCCCCCGCCCTTCTTCTGAGGAACATCTGGGGCTCTGTACCTGGCCATAGCAGCCCCCATAACCAAGGGACAAGATGGAGAGAGAGGGGATTATGTTGACAGTGAGGTGTGTTACCAGATCCTGTGTTAATGAAAAGCAAGTGGAAGCCCTGCATTCCTCCTTCCATCCATGCCTCACCACTCCCCAAGGTAGGAGGGCATTTATAGTTCAGTGTAAGAGAGGAGGGAGGCGGGCAAACGAGGGAGAACAGATGTCTTAGGGTCCATGAAACAGGACACTCCCTAATCTCTCAGCTCTCCGTCACAGTGCCCACGCACTGCCTCTGACTTTCTATAAACACACCCACACACTGGTATATTTCTATTACACGCACACATGTGCAAAGTGTTCTCCGTGGTCTCCTGCTTCTGTGGACCCCCAATTACTTCATGGTGATTTACTTCAGCTCTATTGAGTAGGAAAAGTAAAAGCTGCTTGATATTTATGTTGTTATTTACTACGACCCGGCTTGATTCTCTCAGCCTTTGAATCACAATCGTGATCAATTTATTTTGCTACAAGCTCAGCTACTTTCTTTAATTTATTACTTTTACTTTCTCTTAAATGGACAGAGAAAAAGAAAATTATTTCATAAAGATCCTGCTTCATTGTGGCTAATAAACAGCATGCAATGTTTTCCCTGCGCCATGCGGGTCAGGGACAGGGTCCTGCCCCAAGTGTAGGGGTTTAAGTATCTCGGGGTCTTGTTCACGAGTGGGGGAAGGATGGAACGAGAGATCGTCAGGCGGATCGGTGCAGCATCAGCAATAACTAGGACGCCGCATCGGTCCGTCGTGGTAAAGAGAGAGCTGAGCCGAAAAGCAAAGCTCTCGATTTACAAGTCGTTCTACGTTCCTACCCTCACCTATGGTCACCAGCTGTGGGTGGTGACCAAAAGAATGAGATTGCAGATAGAAGCGGCCGAAATGAGCTTCCTCCGCAGGGTGGCTGGGCTCTCACTCATATATCAGGTGAGGAGCTCTGCCATCCGAGAGGAGCTCAGTGTTGAGCCGCTCCTCCTCCTGGTCGAGAGGAGCCAGATGTAGTGGTTCAGGCATCTGGTCAGAATGCCCCCCCGACCGCCCCGCTGGTGAGGTGTTTCGGGCACGTCCCACCAGGAGGAGACCAAGAGACAGATTCCGGACCCGCTAGAGAGACTATGTCTCACAGCTGGCTGTCAAACGACTCGGGATCCTTCCGAGTGAGCTGGAGGATGCAGCTGGGGTGAGAGAAGCCTGGGCTTCCCATCTGAGGCAGCTACTGTACCCCCGGCTGTTGCCACCCTGTATGAGCGGAAGACGACAGAACTGAAAAAGAAAAAAAAAAGCAATGTCAATTTTACCGATAAGCCTTACCTGTGATTTTAAAAAATTACTTTATTACACTCAATGACATTTTATCTGCAGCCATGATGGTGCAGAACTCTAGATGCTCCAAAGCGTGCATTAGGGTATTTTTTTTTTTTTAGTATTGAGCTGTACTCGTGCTCCGGGAACTGTGATCAGGCACTGTTTATAGCGAAAAGGCTTGGTTACCAGACAAAGTATGATCCATAAATTTACGTCATTTACTGACTCAAGAAGTCCACTTTGACTAATATATTTTTTAAAAAACAATGCCTCTCCCTGCACTATTCTTAGAACCAGACGGTTATGTTTTTTACGCACCCAGACTTGATCAAGTCAGTGGAGGTCACCCTTTAGATCAATTTTGCTCCAATTTGTTTAGTTGATGATCGTAGTCACAGGGCATGAACCAACCCGGGCCAGGCCATTCCAGCTGCTGAATTCACTTATAGACTACTGGAACAAGACCTCATTTTAAAATAAGAATCAATGATTTGGATGGGTTTTTGTTTGTAAATTTAAGAAATGGATCTAACTTTGGTTACCATGACACCCATTGTAGTACCAACTTGTGGAACTTCATGTCGATCGGGGCGGTGTGATTAGGATTGATGACATTTGTAAAATGTTTGAAGCAATCATCTCAAATTTTATTTATAAAGCACTTTTCCAACATAAAGTTACACAAAGTGCTAAGAAGAACAAATAAAACTCGAACAGCATTAAAATCCAGATCATTAAAAAAAACAGTAAGTCAAAAACAAGCATACATAAAAAAAATCATACAAAAACACTGCACAACACAAACCCCGCCCCCCACACACAAACACACCTCATCTCCCCCCTCTATATCCCAAATTACCCTGAAATGGGAATTGGGGGTATAGCTACTGTCTCTTTAACTGAAATAAAAATAATCAATCGGCCAGATGCTGTGAGGAAATAATAACTGGGGATCAATCCACACCATCGACATTTTCAAACCCCGCCCGCCCACCCTTCCACCACCCACACACATCTCATCTCCCCCCTCTATACCCCAAATTACCCTGAAATGGGAATTGGGGGTATAGCTACTGTCTCTTTAACTGAAATAAAAATAGTCATTCGGCCAGATGCTGTGAGGAAATAATAACTGGGGATCGATCCACACCAGGAATCAGTCTGCCCATGAATTTGGAGGCCAAACCACAGGGGTTCACCCATCTCCAAGAGACACGGGCACCCACAGAAGCCAGCCACCTGGCTGAAGTGAGAGATCTGTCCTCATGTGTCTACAGAAGAGTCCATGTTGGACCATGAGAGTCCACAACTCTTTGTAAAACGTTGTGTGTTTCTCGTACCTCTTTTATTTTACTTGTATATCGTCTAAATACCATGTAAAAAACAATGACACTTGAACATGGGGATTCACACTTTAAGAATTCTTAGGAATTCAATATTGGCCAAACTTCTGTGTGTGATTTCCGAAGAATTTTTAAAGGCATTTTTAAACCAACATGGCAGATTCACAAGGATTATGAATTACACAAAATGTGGTAATTTTCATTTATCTCAGTTGGTGTCATATGGAGGATTTGGTTGCACAAGTTGACTACATCTATGAGAGTCACACACTCATCTGTTTTCTACTTAACTAGTTATGCAGTAAACCTAAGGAGACAAATTCAGACTTTCTGTTCCTAAGATACTTCTTCCAGCTCACATATGAGGCTCCAGAGGCGTTCCCATACCAGCTGCTTGTACCGGGTATTCCCCAGGGCTTCCACCCACAGAAATACCTCACTGTCTTTAAGGCATACAGACCAGATGCCCAGGCCACCTCATCTGGCTCTATCTTAATGCAAAGAAGCAGGAGCTCGTCTCGGAACGTTTACCTATCAAATTAAAACATATTCAATACACAGTAAGTGCAATATATTAAAAGGGAGGTGACAACTTTTAAATCCAAAAAACTACAAGATAATCAAACCTCAACCTGATATTTTGTCAAAAATAAATAACACACTGCTATTACACACACTTAGAATGGAGCTCATATCTGTCATCTTTCCCAATGCACAGCAGTTGTAATTGAAGCCAGCTGTACCTCATCAAGACTTATGTATGCGTAATGACTTGGATGATACACAGCTCCCTGCACTGCGACATGTTGGCCACCGGTGTCCCCCTGCTACAAAACCATATTCCTCTGGTGTCCTATAGTGGTCTTGCGGTGAGTGAATAGCGTATTTCTGTGGTGAGCGACAGTATATTACTTCTATTACTCTTACCATCCCAGAAGGTCCTCAGAGCCTTCCACCGGTTATGTAATGACTCCTTTAGGTTTCTACTAATTGATACCAGTACGTTGCAGGGTATAAATCACCCATGCAGTGGTCAGATAACGACTGCCAGGGAGAAACCGACATGGTAAATCAGTCTCCCATCCTATCTAATCTTACGCGGGTGTTTGCCAAAGATGTATTTCACTTCAGGAAGATTTTTATCCACCCTTTTTCTCACCACCCACGTGGTTGCACGGAGTCGTATGTTAGTGGCTGCGGATGAGTGGATCAGTTTATTGGTTGACTGAGTTTGGAAACGCAGGTGCAGGCTGAGTCTCATGAATGTATAGTTGGTGTTGATGGAAAAGATGCAACATAGTAACAAATATAATTTCATCTTCTTTCCGTTCCGTCATCTCCCGCTTATCCGAGGCCGGGACGCGGCGGCAACAGCCTCAGACGGTAAGCCTGGCTGCATCTCACCCTGGCTGCATCCTCCAGTTCACCTGGAAGGATCGCGAGTCGTTCCCCAGCCAGTTGTGAGACATATTCTCTCCAGCGGGTCCGGCGTCTCTCTCTTGGTCTTTTCCCGGTAGGACGTACCTCACCAGCGAAGCGCTCAGGGGGCATCCTAACCAGATGCCTGAACCACCCTATCTGGCGTCTCTCGACATGAAGGAGGAGCGGCTCGACACCGAGCTCCTCCTGGATGGCAAAACTCCTCACCCGATCTCTGAGTGAGAGCCCAGCCACCCTGTGGAGGAAGCTCATTTCGGCCGCTTGTATCCGCGATCTCATTCTTTCGGTCATCACCCACAGCTGGTGACCATAGGTGAGGGGAGGAACATAGATCAACTTGTTAATCTAGAGCTTTGCTTTTCGGCTCAGCTCTCTCTTTACCACGACGGACCGATGCAGCGTCCTAGTTATTGCTGACGCCGCACCGAACCGTCTGTTAGTGGATTTCATCTTCTGAACTGCTTATTCCCTAACGGAGATGCAGGGGGTGCTAAAGTCTATCTCGGGTGATTCAAGGCGAGAGGCAGGGTACACCCCGAACAGGTCGGTAGTCCATCGTGGGGCCTCATACATAACCATACACACACACGCCTACTTTGATTAATTTTGAGCCATTCTTTTAGCTTTTTTAAAGCAACCCGTAACAGAAATTATGTTTCAACCTGTGGCTCAGACTCTCCCCGGGAGGCAGTTCTACTGCTAAGACTTCTACGTCTAATAATTTCCTCAAAGTCAGCGAATCTTAGCAACAGAGGGGTTTATAAATTTAGAGGTGCTGATTCATTTTATTTGAATGATCCTGTTTATGCCCTTGGTGTTTATTCACCTCAGATCTAGAAAAACGATGGAAAACCACACCGTCTTTCCCGCTATGTCTGCTCTTCTCCTTCACCATCCAGTGGTCAAGAAGCCAAGGGAAGGTGGAATTGGAAGAGAAATGGAGATTTGGGGAAAATGTGCCTTAGCATGGAAGAAAGAATGAATTTGGAAGAGAAGGGATCTCCCTCATTAAAACTTCTCCTAATTAGGCAGATTGTTGAGAAGGCTGGCAGCTGCTACAAGCTTTAAACACCAGGATGCTGTGGTCAGCTGAGTTGTAAGTGACGCATTGTGAGAGCGGCTAAAAATGTTTCTTACTCATCTGTCTGCACGAGAGTGGGTATTTCCACACGTTCACCTGCATTAGCCGGTTGTTTGTCTGTTTTTGCTTTCATACTCAGACATCATGCGTGGAATCTTTCACCAAAACATCTCCTGTGAAAGTGTCTACTGTAATTCTAATGAGCTCGTCTGGGATTTCCCATGATTCTTTAATAAATCCTGGCTGTGAAAAATCATCACATCTACAGTGAAGTAGAAGTCATTTCTAGTAACTCCGTCCACACATGAATTAGCAGGTAAACGGCCAGAAATGTCTTTCCTGGAAGACATCACTCATTTTGGTTTAATATTTTATCCCCCAATCCTCTTCGTCTGAACCTCTCCTGCTGGGTTAGATTCCTATAAACTTTAAAATGATGTTCCCGAATCAGCGTGAAGACTCACGCATCATCTAACCATCTCATAGCTCACTTTTTCTTTCATATCGTTTGCTCATGCTTGTCATAATTTCCTATTATTGTTGTCTAAATCCATTCTTCTTCCCCTTCATCACCCCGGTCCATGTTCCCACCCATTTCCCCAACCAGCATTCAACCTGATTTTACCCGAAGTGAACCCTTAAGTGACTCAAAGACTGAAAGCAGAGATTGATGTAAAAAGATCTGGATGTTTTTTGCACTGACACTCTGAATAAGAACTCAGAAATTAACAGGAGAACTTGTTTATCACTGCAGATGTAATTAGTTTGTTAATATCTGTAATTGTGTTTCAGATAATTGGAAGAAATTTATCACTTAAAGCGCATATGTCCACCTCTAGCCCATGAGAGCCACAATTCTTCATGTTCTCACTATCTCCTCGATCCAAAACACCTGATTCGGATTAAATCTCTCTTCTCAGCATCTTGTTGTCAAAATCTGTCCAATCATGTAAACCTATCTATCTGTGTTGGAGCAGCAAACTTCCAAACCTTCCTTCATTCTGACCCCATGAGAACTGACTTTGGACACCTCTGTTTGGCTAGTTATGATTTACGCCTCTTATAACTATTTATGGGGTAAAAAGTCTCACAGCTGACACGATAATTCCGGTATCTCATCATACTGACAGCTAGAATGTAGAAAAGCTGTGGCCTCTAGTTTCTTCGACTTTCCAGAGGAACTGCAGATTTTATTTCTAGATTTGAACAAAAAAAAAGTCTGATTTCCAAAGTTCCGATGTCTTAAAATTGTGCTGCCCTTTGATTATAACCAATTAGTCTACTGAGCGACATCAAATGCCCCCCAAAAATGTTACGATTTCCATACATTGTTACTTGGTGGGTCAGGTTAAATAAAACGTCTTGAGAGGAGTCTGTTTTAGCTCCTGCTACTACATTTTAATAAGCCAAATTAGTCACTCTATGAGTTGTTCAAGGAGGTTTCATCCATCCAACCCTATCTGCTGCATCCTCTTTGGTCTTCATGTCTTCGTTCACTGTACCCATGAACCTCCTCTTTGGTCTTCCTCTAGTCCTCTTTCCTGGTGGTTCCAAACCTACCATCCTTCTTCCGATGTACTCTCTCTCTCTCTTCTCTGCACATGTCCAAACCATCTCAGTCTGGCCTCTCTGACTTTATCTCCAAAAATCTCTAACATGTGCTGTTCCTCTGATCCTGTCTATCCTGGTCACTCCCAGAGAGATCCTCAGCATCTTCATCTCTGCTACCTCCATCTCTGTTTCCTGTCTTTTTCTCAGTGCTACTGTCTCTAGACCAAACAGCATGACCGGTCTCACCACGGTTTTGTACACTTTTTCTTTAAACTATTCTATCACACATCACATGTGATACTTTTGTCCACCCATTCCAGCCTGGCTGCGTATGCTTCTTCACCTCTTTTCCACACTCTCTATTGCTCTAGACTGTTGATCCTAAGTACATAAAACCTTCTTTATCTCTTCTCCATGTAACCTCACCGTGTTACTGCTCTAAATTATCTATAATTTGGAACTAGGACATGTTTTTTTTTCATTCTTATACATCAGTAAATAAATCGATCTTTTTAAATATGAAACAAAAAATGCTCTATACTGCTTTTTATTATTTGCATCGCCTGTAGACTCATAATCTCATCTACTCTGGATTTTCTGAACCCTGACCTCATCAACATGCTATGATCAGCAACTATGATTTAATGTGTTTTGGGGGGGTTCACTGGAAATGACAATCTAAGGACAGAGGTGTTTTGGTTCTCTTTCGTTTACTTTTTACTCATGTTGAATTTGATTATTTTGTTGTTAAACTATGCTAAAAATGTAATTAAATTCTTTATTTTTTCTTTGAAAGAAACATATTTTGCTAGTTCTTGACTCTGTGTGTCAGTAATAAAGTTTGTTCTTGTTGTGTGTGTGTGTTCACAGATGGCATTCAGGCTGCCTCTGTACTGCTAAAGCTGCAGGACTTCCTGGTGAAAACGGGTCTGAAGGAGCGACAGCCCGTGCTGCTCGGCCCATTTTCCTGTAGCAGCTCCCTGGAAGCTCGATGGTGTCGTCACAGCGGCAGCCCTGGACCTGAACCAGGACCCCCCAAACTCCTCCTGGATCTAAAGGGAGGACTCCTGCAGGTTTGTGTAGCAATGACATCAGTTCTGCTCCGTTCATCATTGGATTTATTACCCTGCACCATCGTGGTTCACAGGGGTTACGTTTAGATCAGCGCCTCTGCACCTGGTTGGAAGTGAGAGTGATTGAGAGCCGTCTTCATGGACACGTACTCAATAGATCAATGAATTTCTCTGAGCTAAAAACACTCATAATCACGAAGTGATACCATCATTCACTGTCCAAGTATTTATAAGCAAACACACATCTTATCAAACTTTTTACTTCTTCTGCTTTTTTGAAAAAAATTATGTGAAGTTCCTTAAATCTGAGTCACATCTGCTTTTTAGATGGTGGACGAACATAAAACTATTCATCAGACTCGTCCTAAATATGAATTTTTCTTTGAATTGTTACATAACGTCCCCTGATGAAAAGTCCCTTGCCAATGTGACTAACTGAACACACTACTTGTGATGTATTATTCCTTGCTCAGGGGGAACCCCCTCGCTCATGTTCAGTGGTTTCCTTCATGCTTTTATTGCGTGCCCATTAGTAGAAACATCACTTGCAACTCAACAGTTAATATGTGATCATACGTTTCCTTCTGCAAATATTGGCATCCGTGGTGTTTTAATCAAGTGCTAGACCAAAACCACCGGAATTCCTTCCGATTCCTTCTTCTGCAGATCGTCTTTGAAAAATAAGGGGGGGAGAGAAAAAAATCCCCAAATTTTCCTGTTTTTTAGAGTTTAGTCATAAGCCGCCATTGCAAGCTGGTGAGCATTGAAAAAAGCAGGCGGGCTGCCCCATGTGTGAAGAGCGTTTGACTCAGAGATTCCTAGAGTAGAGTCCAAACCCCAGGCAGACTTCTGGTGGAGCAGAGGAAGGGGAATGCCGTGGGTAAAAGAGGAGAATGTAAGGCTTTGTAGGGTGATGAGGAGGGTAACCCTGACCACTTCTCTTCCTGTTTTGGAAAAACAAAGAAGGAGTAACAGCCAGAAATCTGTGTCCCTGCAAAGCTGGTTAAAAAGCTTTTTTAAAGGTCTTTTCTCATTGCATCTTATACATAGAAACAACTACAATTTGGGTTTTGACATATTTATTAATAGTTATGAAATTGTTCTGGTTCATAGAGCTTTATCACAGACCACGAAGAGTAAAAGTCTGACTGTTGCTTATCCTTTCACTCAACCTGAAAAAGCACAGACACCGCTTCTGAAGTTTGACACGGTTCCTGAGTGAACTTCAAACACTGATTCTAAAAAACACTTTGGTGACAAATATAAGACCCAGACGTAACCATCTGAAGGCAGGGAGCTCTGAAAAGTTCATTTCGCATGAGATTGGAAGTTTAAACACACTCTGAACTCCTCCTTTTAGCCTGACACACTAAAGTTACTCATACCATGTCTTCTTCTGACAGGTTTATTGGGGTCAGGAACATTTAAACTGCTTGATGTTGGTGGAGGAACATCTCCGTGCTTACTTCCATGTTCCAACGCAGGATGTGGGGAATACCTGCCCTGCAAGCACAGCCTGCCACACCCAGCCACCCCCGTCACCTGTATCCCCATCCTCTCGGACCGAGCACAGCTCCGATGACCTACGCACTGGGAGTTTTCAGTACATTCAGGACTCAGGTAAATCGATCAAGATGAAATCTTGTTTTAGGTTCATGTGACCTGACGCCATCTGTTAATAAAAGCAATCTCTTAGCCAATCAGCAATTGAGATTTATGTAAACATTTGGATCGCTTATAATGCAGGAACTTGCTGCCAAGTCTCCAAACAAAAGAAACAATCACAGACAGTCGCTGGCAGTGTGTCATCGTCAGGATTTGCTGAGCGTTTTATCTTAAAATTAAACTCAATTTACTTTGATATCCACCATCAACAATCAATGAGCTCTTATTGAACATGTAATCAATTTAACATAAACTATTGTCCTGACAGACATGTTGATCATCCTAAACATGTCCTCATTGTTCCTCTGACTTTTTTACGCAGTGGCTTTTCCACTAATTTTAACCTTATGTCGCCAACATAATCTTACAGAATAAAAGCAAATCTTTTGGCTCAGATTTTCGGATCCTAAGTACAAACACAATGAAAGAAATTCTTTCCATTCAATGATGTAAATAATTTAAAAAACAATTGCAATATCGCTTTGCTTTCCAAGTGACTGGTGAGCAGAGCTTCATGTCCTTGTCAAATAAGGCGTGGTGATATGGATGGATTTTACAAACTCATGTTTTGCAGTGTCATTTATATCTGACTTATCATTGTGATCTGTAGAGAGGAGGGAAGAGGTGGAGGAAAAGCTGGAGAGGTGGAGGTTTGCACTTGAAAGAAGCCGAATGAAGATTAGTCAGAGTAAAACAAACTACATGTGTGTGAATGAGAGGGATCCAAAAGGAAAAGTTAGGTTACAGAGAGAAGAGATAAAGAAGGTGGAAGATTTTAAGTACTTAGGATCAACAGTCCAGAGCAATGGAGAGTGTCGAAAAGAGGTGAAGAAGCATGTGCAGGCAGGCAAGAATGGGTGGAGAAAAGTATCAGGTGTGATGTGTGATAGAAGAGTTTCAGCTAAAATAAAAAAGAAAGTGTACAAAACTGTGGTGAGAGCGGCCATGCTGATTGGTCTAGAGACAGTAACACTGGGGAAAAGACAGGAAACAGAGATGGAGGTAGCAGAGATGAAGATGCTGAGGATCTCTCTGGGACTGACCAGGATAGACGGGATCTGGGGAACAGCACATGTTAGAAGTTTTGGAGATAAAGTCAGAGAGGCCAGACTGAGATGGTTTGGACATGTGCAGAGGAGAGAGAGAGAGTACATCAGAAGAAGGATGCTGGATTTAGAACCGCCAGGAAAGAGGCTTAGAGGAAGACCAAAGAGGAGGTTCATGGATACAGTGAAGGAAGACATGAAGATAGTTGGTGTGACCAAAGAGGATGCAGCAGATAGTGTTAAAGGGTAAAAACTGACTTGCTGTAGCGCCCCCTGAAGGGAAATGCCAAAAGAAGAAGAAGATGATTTATATCTGACTCGTGCTCCTAAATAGCTCCACTGAAAAAAATATATATGCAGTATAAATAACTAGAATGAAAGTTAGTTCAAAGTCTGGTGAGGAAAAAAACATTGTTTGCCTTTTTTTTTTGCCCCCTTTGAGAAGCACAGTGTTTATCCGCTTCTTTGTGCATTGTGTGTGCCGTCCTTTTGTGTACGCAGTCAGACACTCATGGCAACATACACAAAGGATCAAACTTCTCCCTGGCTGCAGACCAGCCATCCACTCTGTCAGCTGTGGTTGAGGCTTTGTTTGTTGCACTGTTTCTCTGCTCTTTGATGCATTTAATATCCCGGCTGAAGCTGGAGGACGTACAGTAGTGAACTAGAACCAAGAGGACAGTCTGTCTGCAACATGTTGTCAACAACCAGAAAAAAACCTGGCCCTGGAGACCAGCATGTCTCCCCCACAGTCCCACCGCAGTGCCGCGCTACCCCAAGAGTTCTGAAATGAGAAATAAATAAGATAGATGGACAGTATTGTAAATAAAAGATAATTAGAGAGAAAGATGTGAGGATCCGTCTCACTTAGGCTGAATGAAAGCAAACAGAAATGTCAGCAAAACCTCATCACAGACTTTTTTTCCTCCACCTTTTGTAGAAAGATGTTGCCTGTGGACTTCTCAGTGATTGTTATCAAAAGGAAATTTAAGCAGACAGATTGTGTGTTTGTGTCCTGAGCTAGCAGACAAACCTGCACTTCTTCACCCCACTTTTTTTCTTATTAATCCCAAACAGCAGCAGCGCAGCCTGCTCATAGGTTCAAATCCCATGCTTTCCGGCTGCTGCAGGTGCTTGGCACGCTTCAGTCAGTGGATGTTTACTCCGAAGCAAAGAAATGTCTCCTCAGCCACATTGTTTATGCACACTTTCTGACACGTGTAAACACTCAGAACATAGAGCAACTGGCTTTCTTTTTTTTTTTTAATACTCAAAGTGTTTTTGGACTTTTTGGATTTTATTGCTTAAAGATCCTTCACAGTGCTAAAGATAGACACCAGAAACACATCATTTCTTTGCCCAAAAATATGTTTTATGACCCTCAAGGAGTCTGTTACTGATTTAAGTGCATGTGCATCCTGTGCTGTTGGAAAACTATTTTATTTCTATTGTTTATTGGATGATTGTCTAATTCTGCAGCCATTGTTTTTTTTCTTTTTCGTTGGTGTTCACTAATTATTTTAATTGATGTATGATTTTGTTTTCGTTTAACCATCACAGACACTCTACACTCTAAAAGTCTTAAAGTAGTCTTTGTTAAACCTCAATATGTGGGGTCAAGTGTCCTCTCAGTGGATGAAATTCAGTTCCAAGTGTTTATATGTGGAATCACTTCACTCACTCACCTCTACTTAATCTATTTGATTTAAGATTTTAAAGATCTTGAACCTTAGAAAGGCTTTTGCACAACATCACACGTTTTCTCTAAAAGATGTTGGTCTATTTATGCTGAAGCCTGGATTGCATCATCCACTTTTATATGGTTGCTCTCCACATGTTCAAGCTACAGTTTAATCAGTTTTTCTGTTGTCCAGTACTTAATGATGCCACAGTACCAACATTTTAAACTTGATTTGATACTGTTAATAAAAAAAAAACGTAAAATTTATTACTATTTTTAGCTAGAGCTAGCTTAAAATGGATAGCTTAAAATACAGAGACCGGGCTGTCCAGTCTCTGCATTTTGCGGATGATGTGGTCCTGTTGGCTTCATCGGACAATGATCTCCAGCTCTCACTGGATCGATTTGCTGCCGAGTGCGAAGCAGCCGGGATGGGGATCAGCGCCTCCAAATCCGAGACCATGGTCCTCTCTCGGAAAAGGAGAAAAGGAGAATGCCCCCTGCGGGTCAGGGATAGGATCCTGCCCCAAGTGGAGGAGTTTAACTATCTCGGGGTCTTTTTCATGTGCGGGGGAAGGATGGAGCGGGAGATCGGTAGGCGGATCGGTGCGGCATCAGCAATAACTAGGACGCTGCATCGGTCCGTCGTGGTAAAGAGAGAGCTGAGCCGAAAAACAAAACTGTCAATTTACAAGTCGATCCATATTCCCACCCTCACCTATGGTCACCAGCTGTGGGTGGTGACCAAAAGAATGAGATCACGGACACAAGCGGCCAAAATGAGCTTCCTCCGCAGGGTGGTTGGGCTCTCACTCAGAGATCGGGTGAGGAGCTCTGCCATCCTGGAGGAGCTCGGTGTCGAGCTGCTCCTCCTCCAGGTCGAGAGAAGCCAGATGAGTTGGTTCGGGCATCTGGTCCGGATGCCCCCAGAGCGCCTCGCTGGTGAGGTGTTTCGGGCACGTCCCATCAGGTGGAGACCAAGTGATACGAGCCCCGGACACGCTGGAGAGACTATGTCTCACAGCTGGCTGAGGAATGACTTGGGATCCTTCCAGGTGAGCTGGAGGATGCAGCCGGGGTGAGAGAAGCCTGGTCCTCCCGTCTGAGGCTGTTGACCCTGCGACCCAGCCCCGGATGAGCGGAAGACAACAGAATGGAACAGAACCATTTTTATTGAACTTGAAGTAAACAATCTCTTAGCACAGTAGTCATAAACTGAATATTTCACATCCTGGTTGACATATTTTAAGTAGAACTCTTTGCAAAGTACTTTGAATAAAAAAATGACATAAAAACTTACAACTTAATGTGTGGTCTTTAACAAAAGTTTGCAAAATAAAAAAATAAGTGTCCACATTTTTCTGGAAAAGTTTACCTTTATGCCATTATTTAAGTAGCTGATCGATTCCCTCAAGAAAAACACTATTTGTTTTAAGTGCTTCCACTTTTATATTTAGTTACCTCTACCTGTTGCCTTACAGCAAGAAGGTCAGGGTTCGAGTCCTAATGTGGAATGAATCTTGAAACACTGGCCTTTCTGTGTGGAGTTTGCATGTTCTCCTCATGTATGTGTGGGTTTCCTCCGGGTACTCCGGTTTCCTCCCACCCTCTAAAACTCAGGTGTCATACTCCGGTCCTCGAGGGCCGGTGTCCAGAAGGTTTTTTATGTATTCATGCATCTACACACATGATCCAGGTTTGTGAGTCAGTGTGCCAAATTTGATTGGTTGTTGATTTCACTTCATGTGAATCAGTTGTATTGAACCAGGAACACATGGAAAACCTTCACGACACCAGCCCTCGAGGTCCAGACTTTGACACCCTCGCTCTAAAAAAACGTGCATGTTAAGTGTGAAATTGCCCCTAGGAATGAGTGTGTATGTATAGGGATGTTGTTTGTTTGTGTGGCCTTGTAACAGATTGGCGACCTGTTCAGGGTGTGCCCTCCCTCTCGCTTGAAATCAGCCGGGTTTGGCTCCGGCATTTTTTGGGGTGTAACAGGATTTCAGCTGGGAGTAAAATGAAATCAAGTGGAGATACTAGGTTACAGTGTCTTAAAAGTTTTTTCTTCCTGAGAAAGAGGGTATAGGGACAGGGATCAATGGAGTATGAATTCCTACATTACCTAGCCATAAAATAAAATGAACTGAAAGCGGTCACACAACAGACTGGCGACTTGTTCAGAGTGTACCCTGCCCCACACCACAGCAAGATAAGCAGTACACAAGATGAATGGATTGAAAGCATTAAGTTAAATCAATAATCTACTGAACCCATCATTTATTGTGTGTGATTTCCCTCTCAGGTTCCCAGAGACTCCCAGGCCCCCACGAGGTGGTGTTTTACAGTGAAACGGAGGACAGTCCAGGAGTTATGCTTTGGAGATACCCTGAACCCCGAGTCCTTGCTTTTGTCAGGATAACGCCCGTTCCTTTCAACACTACAGAAGACCCTGAGATCAGCACCGCCGACTTGGGAGACGTCCTACAGGTAGGCGGAGACACTCCTCACCAAACTGAACTGTCACCCCTGTGTCTTCTCTAAGAAAGCAGAATGGGTGATTTATAAAGCAGCTGTGAGCATCTCTTCATTGCATCATTGGTATCGGGGTGTATGGCCATCTGGTGTTGGGTAGAGGTCATTTGAAAAGTAAGACGATCAGCGAACAACTCCCTGCTTAGCATCACCTGCACCAGTAAGGATGTGAACCGTTTAGGCCTGGGCTGCATGCCATCGTGATTCCCCGGACATGAGTCATGTTACGGAATGACAGAGACCCCCGCTGTCCCTCCAAAACGTGTAATACATGCTTTGACAGCTGTGGAAGTCATCACGCATGTTCTAGTGTGAAGAACCAGGTGCCTCCAACCACAGATGAGGTTATATTTTGGCAGACTGTTGCAGCTACCGAGCCTGCAGGGCCTCAGCGGGGGACAGTACATCCCACTTTTCTACCCATCATTCATCCATTGTCTTCTCATCCTCCGCTTTCTGGGCCAAATAATCACTTTAAAGGATAGATCGGTCCCAAGATGTGTTGTGGTGAATCCTCCTCCCAAATCCATCTTCTTTTCTTTTTTTTTCCTGAAACAAAAATATGTTGTTTTAAGTAGCTTAAAAAGTTTCTTTTATCCTGCGAAAATTTAAAGAAATATAGCAAAGACCCTAAAGAGATGGTACAGTTTCACATTTCCAGATCATTTATGAGCTATTTAATTATTTTTAAGCTGTGGAGATGAGGTTACCTTCTTTCTTTCTTCTTCCCTTCATCAACCACTTATCTCTGAAGCTTTCTCACAAGCTCCCACAATCGTTCCACCTACAGTGCAGATGTTCACAGTGCTTATGTGTGCGGGCCCAGGAGAGGACAGACGTTAGCGGGTCCTGCAGATGTCGGACTTCCAAGCGAGGCCCCAAAGCTGTAAAGTCAGCATGAGGGGAAAAAAAAAAAAAAAAAACTTGCAGCTGATTGGCTTGGTATTGGGTTACAGTAAGGAATGGAGTGAGTTTAGAGGTGGACGGGGATGTTTGAAGGACACCTGGGAGTGTTGGGTTAATGTGACGAGAGTAACAGAAGGAGGTTTGAAAAAGAGAAGGAGTGAGTCAGAGGAGGTCAGGAGGTGTGATGTCTTGTAGGACGTTTACAGAAGCCTCCGTGTTACAGTGTGGGAATACATCTTAGAGGTGATAAAACACCAGCAGACCATAGGAATTGTTCTAAAACTGCAGCTCAGAATTATTCTTACTCCTGAAAAATTTTGAATTAAAGTTGCAGTCAATTTACCGAAAAAAATCTGGACACTTGTAGACATTCAAAATCAAATTTTTGGATGTTTCAACCATGTTTGAACGTTGTTCCCACTTCAAAAACACACATCAGGTGGTTTTCTATTTCATTCATGCAATTTTGAGCAATCTATAAGCTCTTCTATCCAGTATGCAGATACTATTCAAATTCAATTACCAGGCTGTTCTCGCCTACTCCTTTTTTTTCTGCCACGCCCACATTCCGTTTTTAATGCGTTACATTAGAAACGTCTTCTAATGCATGCAAGAAGTGCTTTAGTGCGCGCACCATTTTCATGCTCAGTCCGCTCCCAACAAATTAAGAATATAAAATTACCAGGGGTGGTCCCAGGGACGTTGGCCTAGTGGTAGAGATACCGTCTTTCGACCGGGACAACCGGGTTTGATTCGCACTGGGCCCAAGAGGTTCCTGGGACCACTGGAGATAAGAGAAAAAACACCAAGTAAAAAAAAAAATTACAAGGGCTAGCTTTGCTAATGTGATGTACATTATACAGCAGTTGCATTGCAAATGAGATTTACTCTGTGTCATGCACGCACCCAGGGTTTGGGACTTAGTGGGGAGCAAGAATAGGGGGGGGATTCAGTGTCAAAAGCAAAAGTGTGACAGAACAAATGTATTTGAAAGTTTTTTTGTTTGACAAATTTATCATTTCGCGGCACAGTGGCGCAGTGGGTGGCACAGTTGCCTCACAGCATGAAGGTCGTGGGTTCGAGTCCCGGGTGATGACAAGGCTTGGAACACTTTCGTTTCTGTGTAGAGTTTGCATGCTCTCCTCATGCATCCGTGGGTTTTCTCCGGGTACTCCGGTTTCCTCTCACTCTCCAAAAACATGCATGTGAGGTTGATTTGCCACATGATTGCCCCTAGGAATGAGAGTACTTGTATGGTTGTATGTGTGTCGCCCCGCAACAGACTGGCGACCCGTTCAGGGTCCACCGTGCCCCTCGCCTCGAATTAATCGGGATGGGCACCCCCCGCTACCGTGTAAGGGATAGATGGTTAAGAAGGTGACTGAAATTTATCATTTCCAGGCTGACAAAACATGCCATGTTCACTGTTTCACTCAGAATCTGGACATCAGGCAGAATATGAGCTCAGTAATTGGACCATGTCGACCTCCTCCTTACCATGTGAATGTTAGTCTAAGACAGGATGGATCTGTGACTTCATAATGGTATATCTGCACTAGTATATAGATTTGAAGCTGACATGGAGACTTATCAGGGCAGCAAAGCTGCTGTTTTAGAACATCTGCTTCATGGTTGGATGAGTTATGTGTTCACAGAAGCTATTCTTCAGACCGTGGTAGAAACTTGTGCTTTTTGCGCTCGCTGTTTTTCGATCATCCCCAACCAGTCCAAGCTTTTTTTTTTTCCTGACCTCAACAAAACACTCTGCTACAGAGAACAAGTGGTTTCTGAATATTTTCTCTCCTTCAGACCTTCTCTGGAAACTGTAGAGATGGTTTGTGGGTGAAAATCCCTGAAGATCAGCAGTTTTTAAATCACTAAAATGAAAATAAAAACCACATTTAGAATTTGTGAAATTCCTCTTTTCCCTCTTACTGATGCTCACTGTGAACCTCAGTAAGTCACCTTACTGATTTCAGAATGGTCCACACTTGCATGCTTTAATGGCTCATTCACACAGGTAAACAAATAGAAGTCATTTTCACTATTTTAAAAACTCTTTTCTGAATGTAGCTTGTCTAGAATCACTGGAATTCTACCCTAATGGTCCAACATCTTTACACATAAGCAGGCAAACTTATGTTTTAGGGAGAAGAGATAAAGAAGGTGGAAGATTTTAAGTACTTAGAATCAACAGTCCAGAACAATGGAGAGTGTGGAAGAGAGGTGAAGTAGCGTGTGCAGGCAGGGTGGAACGAGTGGAGAAAAGTATCAGGTGTGATGTGTGATAGAAGAGTTTCAGCTAAAATGAAAGGGAAAGTGTAGAAAACCGTGGTGAGACCGGCCATGCTGATTGGTCTAGAAACAGTAGCACTGAGGAAAAGAGATGGAGGTAGCAGAGATGAAGATGCTGAGAATCTCTCTGGGAGTGACCAGGATGGACAGGATCAGAGAAACAGCACGTTAGAGGTTTTGGAGATAAAGTCAGAGAGACCAGACTGAGATGGTTTGGACATGTGCAGAGGAGAGAGAAGAATGCTGGGTTTCGAACCACCAGGAAAGAGGACTAGAGGAAGACCAAAGAGGAGGTTCATGGATACAGTGAAGGAAGACATGAAGATAGTTGGTGTGACCGAATAGGATGCAGGGGATAGGGTTAGATGGAAGAAACTGACTTGCTGTGGCGACCCCTGAAGGGAAATGCCGAAAAAAGAAGAAATGAATGAAACTAAAACCACAAAAACAGGACTTTTAACAAACTGTACTTTTTATCTTCGCAAAACCTACAGTGAAAACTTTTAAACTTTGAAATTGGTCCTTTTTTTTTTTTTTTTTGTGAACACACCTAAAAACCTTGTAATGAAGGTCAAAGGGCTTGTTTTCTATGAAAAGAACTACAGTTAAAATAATAAAACTGTTAAGATTTCAAACTCCTTCATCCTTCTTTTACCCTCACACTCAAACCTAACCATGTCAACGAAGCTCATTTTATTTTTATTTTTTCAATTCCCCCAAAGGGAATCAGTAAAGTCTACTCTAATCTAATTGATTTTGAGTCCCCATTTATGATTTTTACAAAAACATTTTTTCAGCTCTTCCCACAATTAGGAGGAACGGAAATGCACCAACGAATTGTGGTTCGGTTTCATTTCTTTTACATTAAAACCGCACGGAGAGATGGACAGAGAGGGGAAGCAGGGCTAATTTCTCAGGCTTCTAAAATTACTCTGCAGCCATTCAGACATGGAGGCTGATGGATTTTAGGTAATATAAAGTGAGAGCATGAGGGAAAAAAAGAGGGATGCATCAGAGAGGATCTATTGGTCATTGTCTATCATGTTTAGTAGTTATATTTTATGACTAAGCAGCAGGTGGAAGGAAAAACATCTCATCTATAATTCTCCTCTGCTTTCTTTCAGTTTTTCTGTCTAATAGATGAGCAGGGAGGGGTGGCCTCCCACTCCAATCCTCACTACCCCCGTCCACCCTTTTTTTTTTTCCTCTTGTCCCTAGAGTAGATCACATTAACATTTTATAAAATCAAGATTTCCTGCATTTAAATAGTTGCGGTTTCCCAACTGGTTCCAGTATCTCAAAGTGGGAATTCGAACCTCCCTCCATTACTCAAAGTCACATTTCTGCCCTCGCAGAAACACAGAAAGGAGGGTGGTGTCATGGGGGAATCTACAATCTCCCACCTGCAGAGTGATGACGGGATTTGAGAGGACAGTGACTCATTCTCACCTCTGAATCATACGCAGGTGTCCACTTTGCTCCTACTTCTTTTTAGGGAATCTGAACCCTGAGAAACACTCCGTACATACTCTCATGGTAAAGCACTTAAAACATCTTCTAATTCTCACTCATTTGCTCTGGGTTTTTGGACCCCCGCTGACTTATTTTTAGTGAGTAAGCGTGTTGATGTGATCATCCAGTCATTTGAGAAAATTTCCAAGTTGCTGTTTTAGAGGAGCATCAGTCCATCTGCTCTCCTGCTGTTGCTTTCGTGCATGACGACGCGGGGTAGCCTTTCATGTCTCGGCGAGGGCCCCGCTGCCATCAAGACCCCGCTGGCCCTCCACCGATATCATAAAAAGCTCCGTGGCCTGAGATGATCCAGCAAACTTTTCAGCTGTAAACACTTTTGCAGCTGCTGCTTTTTTTTTTTTTTTGTCATTGTTGGTATTATTAGAAAAGCAACTTTATCATCAGCGTTCCCAATGCGACACAGCCTCCATTTGTTTTCTCTGATTAATGTTTTTTATCCAGTTTGCGCAAACATCCAGGGGGTTTAATTCTGAAGGGAGTTTGTGGAATATTTTACATCAGAAAAACACATTCAAATCAAGAGTAAGATGCTATTAGGAGCCAAAATAACTATTATTTCAGTGGGACAGCGCTCAAACAGAGCTGCATTAGTCACAGCTAATGCATTGAAGGAAAAAAAAAGAGAAAGAAAACGTCCATGTGGTTCATTTGATACGGACTTTCTACACCTCATCCCTAAAAAACTCAAATCCTTTTAACGTTTGGCTTTGTAACTACAAAAAAATGACCTTCAGATATCAGCATGGGCTTCCTCCTGATTCTCCACACTGATTAAAGTTAGCGTATACGAGCCCACCTGAGACATTATACCAAGAATCATTTTCAGAACAATTTTCATTACATCTCCTGGATAAACATTTGTTCAAGCTGATGTCAATTCAACTTGTCTTCAGAATAATAAAAGGTAGCTCAATGTGGATTTTTAGACATTTCGCTTTCAGTAAAATTACAGCAGATTTAATAAAGGTGTCAATAAAATTTAGAAAGGGTGTATTGTGCTTTTGGGGGGTAATAATTCTTTTCTCGTAGATAAACATGGTGGTTTGTTAGCCCAAAAAATCTGATATTTGTCCCAAAAAAAGCTCATTTACTCAGTTTCACTTTCATTTTCGGCATTAAATAAATATATAAATAAATGAATTACTCTATTCATCCCTCACTGGGGAAATTTGTGTGCTGCACTCCTTACACCGCAGCAGGCTGCCCTTCAACGGCACCAATGGTGGGAGAAGCGGGGGTAGGTGTCTTCTCCAAGGACCCTAGACGTGCTCTACGTGGGACGCGAACCCGCGACCTTCCGGTCCGCGGGCGAACGCTCTAACCACGCGGCCACCGTCTCCCCATTACCTTTTTCCCTCATCTTGTTCCCTAATTATTCATCCCGTAGTCGACACATTAAAATTTGTTTGAGGCTGCAAATGGGAATGTTAGCTCTGTGGTAGAAAGTCCGTCTTTGGATCATAAGAAGCCAGCTCAATTCCAACTGGGCCGATGCCGAAGTGTTCAAGGAGAAGACACCTAACCCCCAGTTACTCCCACCACTGGCACCGACTTTGCTGCCAACTGTGGTGCAATGCGACAAAAATAATCTCTTC
This sequence comes from Neostethus bicornis, assembly GCA_902685375.1. Taxonomy (NCBI): domain Eukaryota; kingdom Metazoa; phylum Chordata; class Actinopteri; order Atheriniformes; family Phallostethidae; genus Neostethus; species Neostethus bicornis. The sequence continues at coordinate 36,298,853 of LR738541.1, forward strand.
ATGAAGGACGAATGCGGTGGCACGGTGGCGCAGTGGATAGCACAGTGGCCTCACAGCAAGAAGGTCATGGGTTCGAGTCCCAGGTGGGGACGAGGCTTGGAACACTGTCCTTTCTGTGTGGAGTTTGCATGTTCTCCCCGTGTTTGCATGGGTTTCCTCCGGGTACTCCGGTTTTCTCCCACCCTCCAAAGACATGCAGGCTACGTTGATTGGTCGGTGCCAAAATTGCCCCTAGGAATTAATGTTTGTGTGGATGGTTGTATGAGTGTGGCCCCGCGACAGACTGGCTACCTGTTCGGGGTGTACCCTGCCGTTCGCCTTAAATCAGCCAGGATGGGCTCCGGTACTCCCAGCAAACCTCGTAAGGGATAGACGGATAAGAAGATGACTGACTGACTGAAGAACGAATGCAATGGGGACATGGTGGCTCAGTGGTTAGAGCGTTGCCCGCGAATCGGAAGTCAACCGGAAGTTTGCAGGTTCACATCCGACTTAGTGCACGTCTAGGGTCCTTGAAGAAGACACTTAACTCCTTGTTTATCCCCCCATTGGCGCTGTCATAGGTGGCAGCCTACTGCGGTAAAATGAAGCTCATAAATTTCCCGGTGAGGGATTAATAAAGTATATTAAAATTAATAAAGACAAGGCTGTAATGGGCGGAGGAAAGTATCAGGTGTAATGTGCGACAGAAGAGTTTCAGCTAGAATGAAAGGGAAAGTGTACAAAACCGTGGTGAGACCGGCCATGCTGTTTGGTCTAGAGACAGTAGCACTGAAGAAAAGACAGGAAGCAGAGATGGAGGTAGCAGAGATGAAGATGCTGAGGATCTCTCTGGGAGTGACCAGGATGGACAGGATCAGAGGAACAGCACATGTTAGAGGTTTTGGGGATAAAGTTCGAGAGGCCAGACTGAGATGGTTTGTGCAGAGGAGAGAGAGAGTACATCAGAAGAAGGATGCTGGATTTGGAACCACCAGGAAAGAGGACTAGAGGACGACCAAAGAGGAGGTTCATGGAAACAGTGAAGGAAGACATGAAGATAGTTGGTGTGACCAAAGAGGATACAGGAGATAGGGTTAGATGGAAGAAACTGACTTGCTGTGGCGACCCCTGAAGGGAAATGCCGAAAGAAGAAGAAGAAAGACAAAAAAATGTTCTTATTTTGGTGCATTTCTTAAACGGCACTCCTTGCTACAAAAACACTTTGTGTTTGCATTGCAATGTGGGCGTTGCAGAGGACAAAATCCAGGGCCAAGAACTACCAGGCGTCCAAATTGGAACTGTCTACCTCAATTGCTCAAAATTGCAATAAAATAGAAACTACTTGAGGTATGTTTTTAATGTGGGAAAAGCGTTCAAACATGATAGAAACCTTTAAAAAGTTGACTTGGCATAGTAGCCCCTTTTTATTAGGAGATACACACACGAGGTTGAGGAACAGGGATGGCTGAGATGAGTTTGACATGTAGCATATGGAACCTCTACTTGTTTCTCCTCCATTGTGTGTTTGCTTTGTGTGTGCGAGTGAATCTCAGGAGAAAGCCTGAGACTTTCCCTAAACAGAGCAGGGTGTCGGGAACGAGAATAAGCTTCACGGAGAAATATTTGTAAACTCTTTGGTACATTTAACTACTTGCAAATCCCTCACCATCATCTTCAAGGCCTCTGAACCACCTGAAAATAAAACCCAGAGCCTTTCTGACAACTTCTTGATGGATATTTCGCCCACAGTCCAGCTGTGGAGCCTGCAGAGCCGAGCGCTTGTAGAAAACACAGATTGGAGCCATCCAGCTGGGGGAATGTGAGCTATTCAGGCATGCATATTGTTTTTCCGATAAGGTACACACAATCAGGCCCAGGAAGCTGACATGGCTCATACCACAATGTCCACTTGCACACAAACCCACACCTGTGTACACACACGTGTTTACTTTTGTCCTTCATAGAATCAAAGCGGCCCTCATGAATACACATACACACTCTGTCTGACATACACACAGGTGCCCGGCAACCCCTTCAACTTTCCTCTGAATCGGTTATCGTATCCATCTCAGGCCCTACCTCAGAGTTGAGGAGAATACAACACACACACGACCATGTTAATGTGATTCTGTACCGTATACGCACGGGGTGTATCCGCTCTTACATGCCGTCATGCGTATAGGATATCACAGGTGGAAAAAGAAAAAAAAAAAAGCTCTCTCGGCGTTTTAGCTATGTGCTTCTGGGAATTCTCAAAAGGGATCCAGTGAGTTTCCGCTCCGGTGGCTCGGCGTTGGGATTGCGGGTGCACAACTCTGTCAGGTGCAATTACAGGAGGTTGATTCCAGGAAAACTTGTGTGACATTTCATACATGATGTAAGCTACAGTTACCTCATCCATCTCCGCCGCAGCCTGACGTACGTGCATGCGCAGGCACTCCGACATTCCCAGGAGTTTGGCAGTAGTTCAAAAAAAGCTCCAAAAGACACGGTAAACACCTCAGTGGAAACACACACATCTACCGCCTGGTATTTTTCAGGTGTGGTCTCAGGAGGGTTCTGCCACTAGCGATCCATCAGTAGCAGAGTCGTGCAGGTGGTCAGGGGAACCTGAGATCCCGGTTTAGTTCACACAGGAGCAAGCAGACACATTTCTGTTCATTTTGGCTCTTAGCCGTAACGGTGATCGCATCAGCGACTCTTTAAAAGTAGAACTTTTTCCCAGTCTGTTCGGTTTGAGAAATGAGTGTTATGGATGTGGGAACGAATCATTGTGCTGGACAAGAGGTTCTGTTATTGCTGTTTTGGTGGACAGCAATCAAAGTTCCGAAGGGGTTTTAGTTCTCTTTTTATATTAGTATTTGGCAGAAAGCTTGAAGTTTTCTTCTGTGTGAACTGAGTTAAAACCCAAATTCTGATTGTCCATTATGAGAAAAAGATCTGATGCTCCTTTTCTCCGTAAGGCAGGGATTAGCCTTGTTTCGCAGGGGTCACGGAAATATTACTATTTGATGATTAGCAGACCATTGGAGTTGTTTAATACTTGATGTTTAACTGGGAAAATTCAGAGATGTAGTACTCCTTGTCTCCTAACAAAGCAGCATGGTAATCCTCTGGCCAATGAGTAATCAGGCCTGTAGTGTTGTGGTTGTTTGGATTGGAACTTCAAGCTGTGATCAGCAGAGGAATACAAGAATAAATATTCAATTGCGTCCGAAAGACTAAAGGATCTTAATTTAACAAGAGATGAGCCTCAGGTTTAAGTGGGAAAGAGGTTTTCTGGCAGCTCGGTTCAGCTTGTAACTATTTAAATCAGAGTTTCAGGAGAAGATTTGTTTACCCAAAGGACTGCAGGAGAAGCAGGGTCTCTGCTTTCTCATGAAGCTATTGTCAGAGGCATTTCCTTTACTCCGCTTGATAACTGTCTGTGATGCTTCGGAGATGTTTTTGGTGGTTTTCTAGCGGATACCAGCTGCATTTATGAGGGGTGAATGGTGAAGAATGATCGGGTGATGTGTTTATGGCTTGAATGCAAGAATTTGGTCAAATGTAAAAGTTCAAAAAGGCTGTAAATGGTACTGTGTCCATCCTTTATACGTGTTCTTATGGCCCAATACAAATCAATCAGAAAGTGTTGTAATTATAAAAAAATATCTGGGTAAAAATATCAATTTCTTCTTTCTCAAACTTTGTTTCTGATCTCTCTGTCTTCTGTCTTGCAGGTGCCCTGCTGTTTGGAGTACTGGGATGAGCTCCGGCAGGCTTTCGTACCATACCGGGAGTTCAGCTTGTCTGAGAGCTGCGCCTGCCAGCTGCAGCTGCCCAGCCTCAGTCTTACTGACCAGCAGAAGGAGCTGGTGGCTTCTGACCTCTGGAGGATTGTACTGAATCACAATGGAGAGGGAGGAGATGAGCAGAGGTGTGGGAAAAACTTGTGTCTGTATCAAGTAGTTTCTCACTGACTGTGAGATGGGCATAACGAGTCGAATCCTGCTTGCCAAATAGAAATTATAAACTGGCTGTATTATAAATGTGCATCACGGGTGATGTCACACTCAGAGGCAAATCCAATCACTGTTTTCTGCCCATCTGGATGGCGCAATTTTAAATTATCGAAGCTTTAAAAATGCAGTCATCGATCCAGTCTGCATTTGCTTGACAACCACCATGCATGGCAGCATAACTAATATAACAGAGCAGGATTGGTTATTGTGATAATCAGAGTAACTGAGACTTTTTTCAGCTAGCAGATACTTCCTATTTGGCAAGCAGTTGGAAAAAACCGCTAGGTCCAGTTTCTGCATGCAGCCATTGGTTTCTACCTGCATTTCTGTGTGTACAGTATGTGTGTGAGGAAAGCAGGGAGAGTGCACCCAGGCCATTGAGCACAAAGAGCGTGAATGTGTCCCTCGCCCCACATCTGGTGTGCAGGAGCTGGGAGCGGGCTTGGAAGGCGTTCAGATCGGCCTAATGAGATTTCCCAGCACACCAGTGCCTGTCAGGGCCCATCCGGATTCTTTCCTGCTTACCTTCAGTGTATCTAATCGAGGGGAAGCAAAAGGAGAAAACCCCCCTATGGGCAGGTCCACGAGCTCATAGGCTTTTCTTTGCCCAGTCTGGGCTGGGTTAAGCGTGAATGGGTGGGTTGTAGAAACACCTCACAAAGCATTTCTTTTCCTCTTTTTCTTCTTGCTACCACTGCTCCCTCATGTCCCACCTGACCTTCTGTTTCGTCTTTGGGTCTTTCTTCATCTCAACATACTTTTTTTTTTTTTTTTACTTTTCCCTCCATTTCCAACTTTCTTTTGGGATTTGGGGAAAGTTTTTTTTGTACAACTTCAGAGGAGGAGGAGAAAAAAAGAAGCAGGAACAGTGAAAAATCAAACTATCCATCTGCAATTTATTACAATCATACTCTAAACATTACATTTCTTTTATGTTTAAATTATTTGTCTTTTTTGATCAAAACTGATTCCCTTTTCCTTGCGCGCTTGTTTCATGTGCAGTGCTTTAGTTTCCTCCAGAAAAGAGAACTTGGCTGCCAGGCCAACTGGAAGTAATGAAAATTGTCAACAGATGATGCTTATCTGTTTAAGGAGCGCTTTGCTGCACCAGCGTTTCTCAGCATGTCCTCATCTTCCTGCCCAAATGCTCACTGATGGATCATCAGAGCATTCACTCGATTCATATCATCGATTTGTTCAAAATTTGTAAACATAAAGGGAGATTTTTATCAAAGTGAAACATTTGTCTGTCTGACTATCTGTTTCTATCTAATCATCCGTCCTTCTCGTTTGGCTCTTTCTAGTTCTGATAGTGACTGTGGCTCTCACATTCACTGTGATCAGCTGGTTTCTCCGATGGCGTTGGCGGCCTGTACCCGTGTGGACTCTTGCTTTGCTCCTTGGTTTGTCCCCTCGCTGGGTGTGTCCCTGCAGCTGGCACAGCTGGAGCTTCATTTCTGCAACCACCTAGAACAGCTGGGTAAAGGTGGGTATCAGGTTTAAGTTGAACCTACTCCTAAGAAACTTGGTCTTGTCTCCTTTTATTACTTTTATTAAACAAATCATTTTTTAATCCTCTTCGATAGGCTTCCAAATTTTTTGATATTCACCGTTTTGGTCTGTTAAATATTAAATTCAAATGATCATGCTGATCAAATGATCATCATTTCGTTTCTTCTTCTGAACCATTTATCCCTAACAGAGGCTTGGGGGGTGCCAGAGCCTGACCTGTCAGATTTCAGGCGAGAGGCAGGATACACCCCAAACAGGTCGCCAATCTGTTGCAGGGCGACACACATAGACACCCATTCCTAGGGGCAATTTTTAGTGTCCAATCAACCTAACACACATGTTTATGGAGGGTGGGAGGAAACTGGAGTACCTGGAGGAAACCGATGCATACACAGGGAGAACATGCAAACTCCATACTGAAAGGCCACGGGTTTTTTTTAAATCCCGTCCCCACCTGGGACTTGAACTTGACCTTGGGACCGAGGCCCCTGTGCTAAACTTTCTGATGGGTTACAATATTCTGAATTTATTACGTTTAGAACTGTTTTACAGAACGAGCGAATGCTCCGTCTAATCTGTCGGAGACCAAAGTTATTATTTTTGTGTTTTATGTATATTAAAATAAAAACATGTCATTTCCTTCCAGTTCCTTCAAAGAGACTCCACCCCTTCCAGCCGGACAGGAAGCAACCGCAGGAGCAGGAGTTCATGCTGATATCTGCTCGTGATCCTCAAATCTTCTTACGCCAGTGGAGCAACGGACCACGTCAGTGTCAGGAGTTCAGATTTTCTACCCAGCTGGACTGTAAACTGCTCGAGTATCGAAATCTAACACTGCTTCAGCTTCTCCAGCCTTCCACGCTGCAGGTAGCGTGGTAGAAAAATTCACTTTGACCCACCATGAGGAGTTTTTTATAAATATCAAATCATAGAATCTATCGTTGTAGGAAATAAAAAGTTCCAATTTTATTTTGTGTGTGTATTTCAGGGTCAGGCGACGTACACCTGCTGTCCCCAGGACATGTCTTTGGATGTGAATGTCTTTGTGGACCCAGTGTTTCTCACTTTCGGCCAATATGCCATCCACACAGTGGACACTGCTCTGCTCAGCTGGCAACAGGTAACAAAACAAGAATAAACCGCTTCCAACTGCTCTATAAATTTATGACATTGACCTTGGGTCGCATGACCCTAAAACCCTATTCCATTCATCTATAGTTGGTACTGAGTTATTATTGACTGTCGTTTGGGAGACTGGGGTTTTTTATTATATACAAATCAGGGTTTTAAGTACTTGGGATCAACAGTCCAGAGCAATGGAGAGTGTGGAAAAGAGGTGAAGAAGCATATGCAGGCAGGCTGGAACGGGTGGAGAAAAGTATCAGGTGTGATGTGTGATAGAAAAGTTTCAGCTAAAATGAAAGGAAAAGTGTGCAAAACTGTGGTGAGACCGGCCATGCTGTTTGGTCTAGAGACAGTGGCACTGAGGAAAACACAATAAACAGAGATGGAGGTAGCAGAGATGAAGATGCTGAGGATCTCTCTGGGAGTGACCAGGATGGACAGGATCAGAGGAACAGCACATGTTAGAGGTTTTGGAGATAAAGTCAGAGAGGCCAGAATAAGATGGTTTGAACCAATATTTCCTCTAATTTCACTCTGCTTACAGATTAATATCTTATAAAAAAAAAAACCTATGCATCGCACAAAATAAAACTCAATTGAAGCTAAAGAATGGGAAAATGAAACTGAGCTCCGGAGCATATCCCTCTCTTTTTCAAACAAATTGCTTAAAAAAATGCTGCAATAAAGTTTCCATTGTTTTTGTAGAAACTTGAGATATTTACAATTACAGTTACTTTTTCAACCAATTCTATGCACATTTACTCACAATTTTTACAAAAACAAAAATGTCACCAAAACTATGACTAAATTAAAATAAATCTTTTCGGTTCAGTAAGAATTTTCTCTAAATCTTTCTGTTTTTATAAGTGATTAAACTGTATTTGATTGCCTGATTTATTACTGGGGGAGGCTCGGTGGTAACGCTCTCATTTTGCAGTTAGAAGGTTGCTGTTTTATGTCTTGTTAATAAGTACGCTAGCCTTTCTGTTCAATGTTTGCATAGAGAGCCTCTGGTTTCCTTACTGTACATATCAAACATATGTACAGTAAGCTGATTGGTTTTGTTTAAATTCTGCCAATAACTCAAAGAGTAAAAAAAAAAGTCCTCCTCACCAAAAACAGGACTGACATGAAGGCTATCTTTCCACTTCTTCATGGTTTACTGGTGAGCTGCTAACGCCAGTTAAGAGTAAAATAAAAACACAAAACCGTTTGTAAACATACGTCTAATTTGTGGTTGTTGGTTGAAAGTTACGGCTTATTCAGAATTTGGATCATTTAAGTCAGCTTCATATCAAGTGTCTAAATGTGTCTTCCTCTCGTAGATGCATTTTACTATCTTTTCAGAGATGCCAAGTTTTTGGCTTCACAAAGGGGGAGATTTTGAGGTGGGGCCATTAGGGGGAGGGGCTATGACATGACATGATGTCACATCCGCCAATGGACAACATCCGCCATGACAGTTGGTGTAAAACAAACCGTTCAAAATATGAGAAAGCAGCTGGAAAATTGTGCGTCTTACGTTTGCTACCACCTAGCGTTATGTGTCAATACAAAGAGGAATTACCACCAGGAATACACTGCTTGTTCGCGCTGTTTTGCGACTCACAAACGTAAGCTGTCGCATGACCAAAGTTCCCAGATGTCCGACTTCTTCCAATACGTTCACCAAAAACAATACTGGCAACATTTCATGCAAATTGCAACTAGCGGCTTTCAGATGCGCAGCAGCAGGAGATGCCATGTGCTTAACCTCATTATACCTAATCATGTTCATGGATTGCACCTGAGTGTTCATCATGCAGGAGTTTTATTAGCCTTGGTGGATGAGCGTGAGAGAGGTCCTAATTGCGGGTGTGTCCTGCCCAATGAGGGAGACTTGAGATGTCTGTCTTTTTACATCACATCATGATGCTTTTTGTTAGCCCAGAAATTTGTTATTTGATGAAAAAAAAATACTGTATTATTCCCGATACCCGCGCATGCGCAGCCGCACTGATAGGATGCACGTCTATAAATAAGCCATTTGCAAAAATAAAATCTACAGGGAAAAAATGTTTGTCTCTGTTCGGTACCGGTACCAGTTCAAGCTACACATGCATGGTAGCGCTATTTAAAATAACAAGGATATGTCAGATTTGAGCTAACTTTGCATTTGAAAGACTTTTTTTCGGCGGACTATGTTTTACTGTTGTCAAGTTTCAGGTAAAAAGAGTGTGCTTCTATTAGAAAGTGTGCTTCTATTGTAATAATAATTTTTTTTATTTTTTTTATTCTCCTAAAACTGATTTGATGCTGCAAACACAACAGAACGTGCATCAAGGCAAAAAAGCTAGCATATATACCTTCATATTAATATTTTGGAGCATTTACATAAAATGTGTACTTTCTGTTCCTTCGGAGGAGGGACTAAGTGTGTACAGAGCACGTGCACTTAAACACTTGCTGCTTACTTTAGAATGTGGGCATGGTGGAGGGTAAAATCCGTGGCCGAGAAGAAGCTGATGTTTGAATAGTACTCGAATACTGAACGGGAGAGCTCGCAAATGGTTCAAATATGCATTTAGGTACGTTTTTGATGTGGGAATAACGTTGAAACATTGTAGAAACGTCCAAAAGTTTGCATATATCTACATCTTTAAAGAAACTACATAAACTGACCTAAACTAATTTTGCAGCTTTGCAAAATCCCTGCAGGACTGGGTTTTTTATTGTTTCTGAACAAATAAAGATCATTAAGAAGATGTATAAAAGTATTTCAAGTTTTTAGTAACTAAACATTTAGTTATTTTCTTGTGTATTTAAAACTTGTGACACATTCATACACTTAAGAAAACAAAGGATTCATCCAGATGTTTAATAACTCACACCTGCATGGTCCACTGGGGGCCTAATGTGCAAAAGGAGCAAAAGCGTCTGCGTTGCTGCAAGGCTGCCTTTTTCCCAAATGAGGTATTCGGCTAAACAAACTAACAAAGTGGATTTCACGAGAATGGTTTTGGTTGCACGCCAGAAGTCGTAAAGTTTTCAGAACGAAGCTGCTTTTTTGTTTGGTGTAAAGTTTGACTAAGAGGATCCCGGTGCTGTGGTCCTCGTCATCTCTCAGTTCCCAGCTCTCAGCACCGCTGCTGGTAGCCAGGATATTTGTGTGTGAAGCCATGCCCGTGAAAACATGGTAAAAGTTGAGTGCTGACACCTGCCAAGACTTCATCTGGTCCAAACTCCCCGCCCTCCCGGCAGGTCTCCCCGGCTTTATGTGCCCTATCATGGCTGTGCGCTGCTGACTCATATACTGGCCTCCGGAGACATGAGGTACTCGTGATTTAACTTTCATGCAACTCGGTGCCAGGTGTACAAAATAATAGCTGATGTTTTTCTTGGAGCAGCTGTGGTCTTTTACCTGAGGAAAATAAAATTAAACAAGCTGTATAAAAATACACTTTTAAAATTATTGTCCTGGCTCACAGTTTAATACCTTTGTTTGCACTTTGTGGCATCACTGACTCCAAAACGAGTTTGTTCGAGGATTGGTCATATTTGATTCTTGGCATTTTTGCGTCATTTAGCTGAAGCTGGACAATGTTCCCTATTTATTCTGCTTAGTTTTGTCGTAAATAAGGCTTTACCGCGTCGGTGATGTTATAGCTAAAGGTCACATTGGTGTGTTTGGGACATGTTGGTATCCATGGAGAGCTTTACCCAACATTAAAACAGCATTGCCAAGGTTATTAGTTCCTCTCAGACACACCCTTTTTCAATTTTAGTGTGTAAATAAGATTACTTTTTGAACATTCCTATTCATGTTAAAATCTTGTTTAAAAAAACTAGTGATAAAGACTGTTTTGTGTAAGAGTGTGTTTCCCACCTTGTCTTTTTGAACAGTTTTTAGGCTCTAATCTCAAGTTGAATGTATAAACTAAAAGATGCAGGTTGTAAATACCTGAATCCTGAAATTAGAGTGTGACTTTTTTTTTTCAAAAATTGATAAGCTATAAAAAAATGTTGGTGTGACCGAAGAGGATGCAGAAGATAGGGTTTGCCATGGCGACCCCTAGAGGAAAATGCCAAAAGAAGAAGAGTTTTCAATAAAATTCAACTGACTTTATAATGTTTATTTAGGCAACTTTGAACAGGTCACTGGTTCGACAAAAAGCTTCATAAAAAAAACAGCCTCTCACCCTCACTTATAGTTACAATTTACTGAGAACAACCAATCAATCTATCAAAGTCTCCAGCTAAGGGGAGTGGGTCCCATCCCCTGGCGTAGAGCCGACTAGTCGAACCAGGTTTTTCCAGTGCTGAAAGTCTTGGGCCAGCTGTTCTGTTTCCCTGACGGTCAAGCCATCGGGTACACGGCTCGTGGTCTCTTCAAGCCTGCGGCCTTTGGGTTGAATTGAAGGATTCAAGGAAGGTCGGGACGGAAGGCAAGCGGAGAACATGGCCAAACCAGCGAGAATGACGTTGTGCAGCCAGGCAAGACCCCTTTGGCTGGCACATACGGGTTCTGAGCCAGTGGTTAGACTCACTGGGGCCATCGGATGTTTTGAATGGTTCGGAGAGCCCTACTGTCGAAGCCATTGATTCTGGCCGTCAGAGTCTTGTTCAGGGGCTACATCTCCAAGCCATAGAGCAGGATAGAGTATGGTGGAGTTATAGATTCAGAGGTTGGTCTTGCAGGAGATGGATGAATGTCGCCAGAGTGGTTTCCACAAGAACTGAAGGGCGATACTGAGTTCAATGTTCCTAGTCTAGGTGTGGGCCCACTTACACATAAACAAGGCACTATCAACTTGAGATTAGCTGAGATACCACGCAACATAACATAAATGACTATCAGAGCCTCTTTGTGTTTCCCACCAGAGGAAGGTGCAGTATGTACAAAGAGAGTCTTAATGAGAAAATTATTCTTGATATTCTCTGTCCAGCTGCGGGCAAGTGGCCAAGTTTTTGTGTTTTCCTTACAAACCCCGAATGGAAGCGAACTGACATCTTCTCCTTCTCACCACAAACTTCATCCTCATGTTTATTGATGCAGTAATGACTCCTCCATTCAGCAGGATTGTCCTGGTTGCTCTCAGCAGCAGCTAAACTGCTTCCAGCCGACACTTCCCAGAACACAATTGGAAAACCCTCCGTAATTATAAGTCAAATGTACCGCATGTGTCTGTGGTAGGTTGTGTGGAGAGGTAAAGAGAGGTCAAGTACAAAAGACCAATTTCTTTAGAAGCAACTTGCCTATGTCAGAGGTAGTGGATGTTTCAATCGGGGCTTTTCAGAGGGAATCTTGTCTGAAATTCAGTCTCTTGGTAAGGATTTGTCTTTGACCTGGTTCTTACCAACGCACACATTTTCACATACAGAAAAAGTGAAATCCGTGGTAGTCATGGTAGACGTTAACAAGCTTCGACCCTTCCGCAGCAGAAGGACATGTGATTGTTTCAGCTATTCTCATGTTTCCTGGTGTCAAGGCCGGCTAGCAGGCCTGGAGTGATGTGGCCTGCAGGGTCAGCACAGAAACACAGAACAGATTCCTCATCTGTACTACTGGAACCTCACAACCCAGCCCACCACAACCAGGAGAGCTGAAACACTTCCAGATGCAGCCCATAGAAATAACTTCAGTGGAAATGTTCAGTAACAACACCTCTAATATTTCCATAATGACCTTTACTGCATTCTTCCGCATCAAGCTTATTATTCTAGCTTCTGACTAATATTAACATATTTGTTCTGAAATACAGCAGAACCCACACAAGAAGCCTCACATCTTCTTTGTCCTTATTGAAATTTGTAGTCAATTCGATTTACTCCTTAACCCGGTGTAACACCAGGATTTCTTCAGCAGTAAAGCAAAAAAAAAAAAATTATTGGGAGGCAGGAATAATACTAAGCTACTACAATAACCACCTCACAGATAAACATGTTGGTTTAAATAACATGAATGCACATAAAAAGATGTCAAAACATTTCTGTCACCTTCTGCTTTAAGTATACTTGAGAAATACAGGAGACTTAGGGAATTAGGGAACTTTAATAACAACACTGTTGTAATGTGAAAGGAGGAGGGGCCAAATGCAGGACAAAAACAGGATTTATTAACAGAAGTCAAGTAAGTCTGTAAGGCAAAGGACACAGGATTAACTCAGGATAAAAAAGTTCAAATAAAACAACAGAGTTCCAGGATGTAACTCATCGTTAGGGAGGATGGTGAAGACGGCGATGACCTGATGTGGAAGTCCGGTGTGATTGCCCTTAAATAGGCAGCAGGGTGCACAGGTGTGTGGCATCAGAAATCAATTTCAGGTGTCCCTTATCAGGGTGATGAGGAAGGTCCAGGGCTCCCTCTGGCGGCAGGGGAGGGGATCATGACAAACAGTTTTTTCTCATGAGTTGTGTTCTAAAAATAACCTGCAATAGGTCCAATCTGTGAAGTAGGTACCTTCAGCAGGTTCGCAGAAATAGATGAAGAAATAAAACGTTTCTAAAATGTTTCTATTTAGAAACATTTTTTCTAATGTTTCTAAATAGTTCATTAAAAATTTTAGAAACCTAATTTCTAAAAAAATTAGGTTTGTCTTTACTTCCAAAGTGTGTTATGCTTTGCAACAAAAATGCCTGAAAGTTTTCTTGTCTTTCGAGTTTTTCCTTGGATATTTTTACAGCACATAAATGCATGTTTTTTCTAGATCTAAAAAAGAAATTCGCTTCAGAAAAAGTGACAATTTTGCTTGCAGGGTAATTTTGTTCAAAATGGTGCCAAAAAGCAGTTTTACCAGGCAGGTGTAATTTGCCCTTCTGGTCTATGAAGTGTAGAGCCAATCAGAACGCAAAACACAATGTGACAATTGAGACACAGAGAACAAAGAACTGTAGAAAATAAAGCATCAAATTTGCACTAAAAAAAAATCTACAAAATAGCGAGGCTGGGAAAGATGAACCGAATTATGGTGGCAAACCACTGTACTGCATAAAGTCCGCAGGGAATATAGCAGACAAGAAACAGTGTGACACAATGTACATATGTTTGTGCGAGTATTAACGTGACTACACAAAACTTAAGACTCTGGAATTGTAATTAAAGATTAGTTCCTCTCTATCACAAAGATAATACTGTTGAAGGCCCTCATCTTGGAAGTGTACTTTTGTTCAAATCCATGCATATGCCAATTGTTACGCTAACTGAACGATTTATTAAGGTGGCTTAATACATGAACTATAATGGGACTTTAAGCCAAGTCATGAGCTGCCATACACAAATTCCAAGATGACACTTGTGGATAGATTCCTGCTTCTTTCTTTTTGTCATCACAGTAAGTTCTGACCAATTTTATTATTTTATTTCACTGGCAGATCAGTGTGTGTCAGTTGTAGAGTTTCTATGGTGACCACCTCATGATTTCTTTTGCTTGCGGGCAGCGCCACTATTCCTGCACAATGACAACACATTGCCATCCTGTACACGTAATAAAAGTTCCCCCCAGTTCATTTGAGGACCATTGCATATGCATTGTGTCATTTGCATAATCCAGATGTGGATTTCTAGAGGCATAGTCGGGACAGGATGGATTCTGAGTTGACTTATGCCTGTAATTTGTCGCAGGTGTAACTTAAGAAGAAGTCACAGTGGTTTTTGCAAGTTTATCAAGTAGCGTTGTACGGCTTAAACCCTTGCTTAGCTAAAATAGTAAATGAGGTCTCTGGTCCATACAGTGAAGGTCAGGGATAAGATGAGATCAGTTTAAGAGCACAGAGGGTAGGACAGGAGCACACACTGAATTAGCCAAGGTTCAGACATCAGTAGGATTCCTACTGTACCTGCTCCCCCAAATATGAGAAGTGGGACAACGGTCAATATGTGAATACTGTTGTACCAACTAAAGGTGAAGAAAAGTCCTATTTTTAAATGTAACATGTATTTAAACTGGAAAGTTCATCTGGGGAAAATTTGCCATTCAAAGCTAGAAGTAAAATGAGTACGAATACAGGTTTTTGGTTGTTTTGTTTTTTTTATTTCCTCTTCTGCACTCAGTGGCCCCAAATGTGCTAACCTCAGGTTATCCTCCCACTACTCTAACCTCAGCTCATGCCTCCATTTTCAACTCAGTCTCTCGGCACAGTTCGCTGCCTTTAGCTCCTTCCGCGGGAAGTGGCTTTGGTAGGAAGCCACACAAAAGCCCAGTAGTATTTACACACTGTGTGTTTTCACAGAATGATCACAGGCTATAGCATGTGTGGCAACACACAATATATTTCTAAGTATGTTCATATGTTCAAAAATATTTGCATGCCCAGCAATCTAAAGATTAGGAATAGAAAACCAGAATCCAGTTATCCATTTTCTTTTATGATCACAAGTAGATAAAACCGGCAACAAGGCTTACAGATTGTTTTTTCTTACCCAAAAGTTTAAGGGAAGCTCTCGGAAGCAGGCATCCGAAATGATGAAGTGGGATCATTCGATGTTGAGATATAATGTGAGAACAAGTCACCAACTTTCTGAAGAGTCAATTCCAACAGACCTGTGAACTTTAGATTAGGGATGGCTTAGAGCAGTTAAGATCTTCTCTCGAGTGAGTCTTCTCCATCTGGCAATCTGATGGACGAGTCTGAATTTGTCGTGACAATCGTACTTTTCTGACTGCATTTATAAAGTTTGGTGGAGTGGCTATTATGGTATGGGGCTGTTCTCCAAGAGCTGGGCTTGGCCTCTTAGTTCCAGTCAAGAGAAATCTGAAAGCTTCAGCACCCAAGACATTTTGGACAATTTTATGCTCCCAAATTTGTGGATAGAAAACTGGTTAGAAAACGTTCTTTTCTAAATGACTGTGCACCAGCACAAAAAAATAGTTCATTAAAAATTGGAGGACAGAGTCTGGCATAGAGGACCGACCAGCACCGAGCCCTGACTTCGGGCTTCCACCTTTTGGGATGAATTAGAGCAGAGACTTAGAGCCAATCCTTCTCTCCCAACATCAGTGAGTGACCTCAGAAATGTGCTTCTGGAATAAAATTCCCATGTGAAAACAGTCCTAAACCTTCTGGACATAGTTCTCAGAAGAGCTAAAGCTGTTATTGCGGTAAAAGTTTGACCGGCACAATACTGAACTCTAAAGATTAAGAATGAGAGGTCGCTGAGGTTCGTATGAAAGTCAAAGTAGGTGAGTGCAAACACAGACGGACGGATTAACATATCAATTAATGGATGGAAAAATGTCTGTTTTTTTTAAAGACAGTCCTAGAGAGATTAAGTTCTAGGTTGCGGCAGATGTGTGTACTTGGGTCAAGTGTAGACGAATCTATCAGTGTTTGTAGATCTGAACAGAGGTGTCAAAAGTACCAACATTTTCTACTCAAGTAGAAGTATAAATACCGAGTTAAAAAACTACTTTAGTAAAAGTAGAAGTATCAACTCAAGTTTTCTACTTAAGTAAAAGTAAAAAGTAACCTATTTTAAAACTACTTAAAGTAAAAAAAGTAAAAGTAATTTTCAGAAAAAAAAGGAATATTGTTAACAAAAGCCTATGAACATATTTTTAACCATTATCACATGCTTTAAGGAGCAGAAAATATGATAATAAATGAAAGTGGTGTTAAACTTTATGAATCAGAAACATTTATTTCTTTATTCGAAATCGATTAATGAACACAATCAAATGTATTATCATAAGCAGGACATTATGTAACGTCCCTTCAGCTACCAAGCTTCACTCTACATCACCTAATTTAACCAACTTCAAGACACACACACACTCAATGTAAAAAAAAAATAAATAAATGAAAAAATAAATGACCAAAAGGCTTTTTTAAGCCTTGAAGGCAGCTAGTTTTCAAAGTTCTTTGAGGCAATACTGAACAGTCGTTTTAATGTCCTCAGTCAGTCTTTATAAACTAATCAATAACATTTTGGATGCTTTTAAGCACAAATGCTTCATCCACTACTATTTATGGATTAATCAGTTAAAATAGTGCGTCACAGATCAAAGTTATTTTTATAAAAATACCATCTACAACATTTTCAGCAAAGACGTTTACAATAACCGCAGACTGAAAATAATAATAATAAAACATTTCTTTGCTGTTGTTTTTTTTTTTAAAAAAAACTGATAATACAATCAAAGTTCAGTGTTTCAGCGTCAGAAACACTTTGATTTCCGAGCCCGCAACAAGTCTCAAACACGCAAATTCTTCAAGTCGTTTCCGGCAGGCTATACGCTCGAGTGCGCAATGCTGCCCTCCACCGGTAGACCAATCCACACCCAGCCTCCAGAAAATCCACAGTTAGCTTTTCAAGAATCCAACTGTGTTAGATTCTTGAAAAAAGGCCAGTGCGGCGCAGATAAAAAAGCACGGCTTCTCCAACTTGCCCTTCCACCGAAAACAACATCGACCTGAGCGAAAAAACGGCTAACCCTGTGTCTGCCAATTGAACAAAAAGATGTCTTCTTTCGCGACTGTATTTGCTGCATGTCAACATCACATGAGCAACCGATTCAGCGTTTCCACACTCACAAAGCCCACTAGGGTGTTTGCCGACCAATTTCAAACCCTCCGCCAGGGCGCAGTGCCCAAGTCTAAGCCTAGTTAGAACAACTTCAGGTCTACGACAATAGGTTGCAGGGCACCTAGCGCCAGTAACTGAAGGCTGACTTGCAAAATAGT
Organism: Neostethus bicornis; assembly: GCA_902685375.1. Taxonomy (NCBI): domain Eukaryota; kingdom Metazoa; phylum Chordata; class Actinopteri; order Atheriniformes; family Phallostethidae; genus Neostethus; species Neostethus bicornis. The sequence goes on from LR738541.1 coordinate 36,316,135, forward strand.
GTCTGCCCCGCCGCTCATTCTCCCATTGTGTCTGCCACTCCTCAGCAATTTTCTCCTTACAGATGCTAAAACATTCCTGCATCCCCAACGCCAAGGACACATCTATTGTGTCTCTACCAAGGGATGCCTTGGCTAGAGCATCGGCCCTTTCATTTCCCAAAACTCCAGCATGTCCAGGGACCCAGACAAACAGAACCTCCGAACCTATATCTTCCAGTCGTTTAAGGCAGCACAGAATATCAAAAACCAAATCTGGCCGAGCTCCAGGTGTCCTATACCGGAGAGCTGATAAAGCTGATAAAGAGTCTGAACATACAATACAACGTGATGGAGGGAGATCACGGAGCCAATACAAAGCCCATAAAATTGCCACCAACTCTGCTGAAAACACAGATACATCATCTGACAGACGGACACTATTCATAACTAGCGGATTAGCAACATACATTCCAAAACCTGCTCTTCTACCCTCTTTCGACCCATCAGTGAAGATATGAACGGCCTCACTCTGCTCGCCTAAGTAGTTGTCAATACACTCACAAGCTGCCCTTTTACTTAAACTAAGCAGATCTGTGCTGACTTCTGGCTCAGGTAGGCTCCAGGAGGGCATAGGGGGCCACACCAGGCCCACCACCGAGTCTTTCCGCAACCCCATAGTCTGTGCCACCTTCACACTATGGGTGAAAAAACACGCTTTTTCTGGCCTTTTCGCAAACTCCCAACAGTCGTCCAGGAGACACTTAGACGCCAAATGGCCATGCGACCCCGCCACTCTAGCCCAAAAATGGACCCCCAGTTTGTTCCGTCTAAGTTTCAGAGGAAACTCGCCCATTTCAACCAGCAAGGCAGGAATCGACGTTGTCCGAAAGGCACCACAGCAGATCCTCAGGGCCTTTGATTGTACAATATCTAGTTTTTTCAACACTGAAGAAGATGCAGCTCCAAACACCACACAACCATAGTCAAAAATGGATCTAATCATTGCTCTGTATATTAATTGAAGAGTATACCTCTCCGCTCCCCAGTCACTACCACAGAGACTTCTCATGATATTGGTCACTTTCTCACACTTTTTGATGATATTATCAACATGTATTTTCCAAATCAATCTCTCATCAAACCAAAGCCCCAAAAATTTAAAAACCTTTACCCTCTCAATGGGTGAATTATAAATACTAAGAGAAACAGAGGGTATCTTCTTTTTCAATCCAAATATCATAACTTTGCTTTTCTCACTTGACAACTTAAATCCCCATTTAGTTCCCCACTCAATAACTTTATTGAGTGCCTTTTGTGTTTCCGTGAATAAAAACGAAATGTTTTTTCCACTCCTCCAGATTGCCCCATCATCAGCAAACAATGACTTGCCAAATCTAGTATCAACACACTTAAAGATATCATTAATCATAATATTAAATAACAGCGGGCTGATTACAGCTCCTTGGGGAGTACCGTTTTCTATTCCTGCAATTTCAGACACTGTTTTACCTACCCTTACCTGAATTGTTCTTCCACACAAAAAACTCTTTATCCAACAGAACATCCTTCCATGAACACCTGCATCATGCAATTTGAAGAGCAATCCCTCCCTCCATAGACTATCGTAAGCCCTTTCAATGTCTAGAAACACTGCTAAAACTGCTTGTTTATTTACCATAGCCCTTTTGACATCTCTATCTAATACTGCTGCTGAGTCCATCGTACTTCTACACGCAAATTGACGTTCCTGTGCTTTAAAAGTTTGTGGGCGGTGCTACTCGGCCCATAGTAATGATTGACTGGACCTTTCAGCCAATCATTCATCTGTTCCTTTGTTTGATACATTCAGGGTTCATAAAAAAAAAAAAAAAAAAAAAAACTCCGACAAATAGTCGCGTCTTTTTAACGTGACAAAATGGCGAAAGTAGCGACTACTTTTTATAAAATTAACGAAGTAAAAGTACAGATAATTGCATAAAAAAGTAGTGAGTAAAAGTAAAAAGTAGACAAAAAAATAATTACTTCGTTAAAGTAAAGATAACGAGATTTTCTACTTGAGTAAGGTAACGAAGTAGTTCTACTTCGCTACTTGACACCTCTGGATCTGAATAATGTTTCATTGTGTGCCTTGGACAGGTTTTACTACACCCTATACAGGATTTTGTTTCATGTGTGCTTCTCTTTAGTGGGTGTCATTATTTACAATCTGCTTTCCAGACATTTTACTGTACCTTTCCATTTATGTGTGCCATGCAGATCTTTGCTGCAGTCTGTGAAACTGGGTAATAGTATCCCAGTGGATTAGGGATGTAGATACTTTGATGCCTAACAGGACAGTGTCTGAAGAACAAGCAGTCATCTCCTGTCTTTTCACAAGCTTTATAAGTGAACTGTTTGGCTATCTTTATTTTACTGTTTGTCTATTTAAGACCACTGCGTACACCGAGAGAGATGGGGTCGTCTTATATGTGTATCGCGTTGCCTTGTGAATTGGAGCAGAAAGATGATACCATCAAAGAGTGGGTTTAGTGATGGCATCTTAAGATGGCTGCAGGAAGTTTGTAAATCACAGCGTCACATCCGAAAGGGAGCCAGAGATAGTGTTCCACCGTAAAACCCACCACCACAGCTGTCCTCGCTATATTTGACCCTCTCTACCGCTCTGAAGCACTAGCATCTTTCATCACGCAGTCTTTAATGGTGTAAACTTTCCCATCCGTTTTCAATCGCATTAACAACCCCAGGACCCTGAACGTGCTTGGCAGGCGGACTCAACTTTTACTGCCAGCCTCTTTTAACCATCACACTCCCCCCTGCCTGCCTTTTAAAAGTATACAGCAGACTGGAGTCCCTCTTTGTTGGCATTGGTGAGTAATTATTGGAGCTGTCCGAGCCACATCTGAGTGCAGGGAGCAAAGGTGTACAGAAGACGTCCCACGCAGGTCAAAGAGCACTTGGAGGGAGGTCAAAAGTGATTTGGACTCATTTGCTCTTTGTCTAACATACAAAACACAAAACAAAGTGTTGTTTAAGAACTGTGAGCTTTAATTCTTGCATGCTGCAGATTTGACCCCATCTATTGTGTATGTTTGCATTAAACTTTTCATTCAGCTCTTGAAATGTGAGGATACACATACGTGGACGATATCCCATGTCAGCCGTTCGGTTTTCTGAAAGACCTTCACTTTAAAACACCACATGAGCTAACGAATTGCTCGAAGGTTTTTGGTTTAAGTCCCAACTGGATAAGTCTTGGGTCACTAATCTTTCTGGATGGAGTTTGCAAGTTCTCCGCCGGTGTTTATTGGCTCTTCCAGGTACTCCAGTTTCCTCACACCTTCTAAAAACATGTGAGTTAGAGTCATTTGTCCTCATAAATTGCCTGTAGACGTCAGGTTATTGTGTGGTTATCTGTCTTGTATATAACCTTGCAACAGATTGGTGGCCTATCTAGCGTGTACCCCAGTTATGCAGTTAATAATATTGATGAATTAAGGCCAACATGATGTACAAAAACTCATGTTTGAACCTCTACATTTTTACTATGAAAAATTGTCCTGGAAAAATTGTTTTAAGGATAGATATTTATCTTAATGATTTGACGAATTAATTTGGTGGAGGAAAAGTTGGAGAGGTGGAGGTATGGACTAGAAAGAAGAGGAATGAAGATTAGTCAGAGTAAGACAGAGTACGTGTGTGAATGCGAGGGATCCAAATGGAAAATTGAGGTTACAGGGAGAAGAGATAAAGAAGGTGGAAGATTTTAGGTACTTGGGTTCAACAGTCCAGAGCAATGGAGAGTGTGGAAAAGAGGTGAAGAAGCATGTGCAGGCAGGGTGGAACGGGTGGAGAAAAGTATCAGGTGTGATGTGTGATAGAAGAGTTTCAGCTAAAATGAAAGAAAAGTGTACAAAACCGTGGTGAGACTGGCCATGTTGATTGGTCTAGAGACAGTGGCACTGAAGAAAAGACAGGAAACAGAGATAGAGGTTGCAGAGATGAAGATGCTGAGGATCTCTCTGGGAGTGACCAGGATGGACAGGATCAGAGGAACAGCACATGTTAGAAGTTTTGGAGATAAAGTCATAGAGGCCAGACTGAGATGGTTTGGACATGTACAGAGGAGAGAGATAGTACATCGGCAGAAAGATGCTTGGTTTGGAACCACCAGGAAAGAGGACTAGAGGAACACCAAAGAGGAGGTTCATGGATACAGTGAAGGAAGACATGAAGATAGTTGGCGTGACCAAAGAAGATGCAGCAGATGGGACTAGATGGAAGAAACAGATTTGCTGTCGCGGCCCCCGAAGGGAACTGCCGAAAGAAGAGGAAGATGTTCATATGATGCCACTTGTACAAATTCTCTCCTCCAGCACCAGTACAGAAAAATATCATCTGAATACAAATTGTCTTTACATCAAAATTTTACGTATGATTCGACCCTTACCCAATTCTGATCAATCTGAGAGGATAGAAACTTCTACTAAATAGTTGCAAGAACAGATAAAATGTTAACTAATCAGAAAAGTAAAAAGAAAAGAATGTTCTGGTTAAAATTTAATCCCTGAAAATGTTCCAAGTAAGTGGATCAAAATAGACTGAAAAATCCCTTGCCTTTTAGACAGTAAAACTGAGCTTCTCAAAAATAAGATTATTTCTACTACTTTTCACACTTGTGTTTTTTTTTTTTTTCCCAGAATGGAAAGCCAGAGGCCGAGGAGCTGCTCTACAGCCACTACGTGATCTGTAACGACACACATGAGACTCTGCGCTTTGGCCAAGTGGACACAGATGAGAATGTGCTGTTGGCCAGTCTCCACAGCCACCAATACAGCTGGAGATCTCACAAGTCTGTGCAGGTAGTACACACTTAGACTATGAACTACCCAAAGGCCTGAAGCCCTGTGGCTTTTGGTTGGTTTTCAGTTGAAACGCATGTATTCACACACACACACAAACACACACAGACACAACATTACTCATTATACCTAATACGACCAGCACGGATCATTAATAAGCAGTTAGTTATAAAAATATTCTGACACTAACTAAATTTTCCAAATAAGGTATTTTTAGACGTGCAGAGCGTCTTAATTAAAAAAAAAAAAACTTCTTGAACTTGTTAGAATTGCATCTTTCATCTCTAACATGGAAATGCATCGGTATAAATGTAGCTGTCCAAACCTCCACTAGCCCCACACCGCACACACAGTTAGAGTTTGGATGGAAACATCCTGCCATTTCCAGTCGTTCCGCAGAAATCCTCCAGTCCGAGCCGAGCACAGAGGCGAACACAAACACATGCAGAGTCATCGGTGCGTTTCTGTCAGCGTTCTCAGACAGTTCCCTGACAGCATTGTTAAAGAAGATTGATTATATTTAACCCTTTGTGGTTTTGAGGTTGAGTGGAGGGTGGGCTGGTGATCTGTGGCATGTGTGTGTGTTTGGTTTGCACATGTTCCAGGACCCCCATGTGTTCCACAATGACTGTGAGAAAGTCAAGCTTGAGAAAAGACATGGCCATAATTGCTAGCAGTAAGTCAGTAAGTCAAGTTGTATTAATCATCGACCATGGTTAATCTGTGCTCTTACCTCACTCCAGCTCACATACTTGGTGAGTGGCAATCTGGCATCCGAGCGCTGCGAATACCACATCTTATTTTAGCAACGAATCAGAACGACCTGCGTATTTTCAGGGGTATTTTGGATGAAAGATGATCCGAGTGAGCCAAATGTCATCATTGATGAAGAATGCGATGGTTCTGTCATGTTATTCCATCATGTGTTTGCGCTGTATGAAATATGTGTTCCTAAAATGAACAGGATTTGTGAAACTAGATAAATAAGAAATGAGGCAACGTTGCCAAAAAGACTCAACTAAGTTAGAGGGGAGATGATAAAAAACCTGCCAGCGTTTCCGCCTCAGCAAACCGTAGCAAACACTTAATTATATTTCAGGGTTACAAAAATAGTGACACTGATAAGAAAAGGAGGTTGTGTTTCTTTAGTCCTTACGTAAAGCAGCAAGTGTGTTTTTGTATTTTTTACAAATCGTTTTCCAGGGAGAGATGTGAGAGTTTGAACTGTTTGCTGAAGTTCTGAGATTAGTCAGAGTGGACTAAATAAAACTCTGAACGTGGCAAAGATTCAACAAGGTCTCATCAAACGAAAGAGTACAAACACATTTAAGTCATTTCTACGTAGATCAAACCCAACTGACTCAGTGAGTGCTGTGGCTGTCTCGTAAAAGGAGGTTTGGAAGTGTGATCACCCTGATGTGCAGTTAAGGCAGGCAAGACTCTGGAGAAAAACATCAGCCTCTTTAGGACAGCCAAAGGAAGTAGAATTTTTATCAATGGTGACATGAGCACAGCAGCATTGGATCAAATTGGCAGGGAGGCGATAACTCAGTGATAAAAATGTTTGCCCTTGGACCAGGAATTCACCGGATCGAATCCCACTGAGCTCATCTCTAGGTGTCTTTGGGGAAGACACTTAACCCCCCATTTCTCCCACCAGTGGCGCCGCCCTGGCAGCCTGCTGTGGTGTAATGCAGTACACAAATTTCCCCATTGAGGGATGAATTAAGTATTTCTTCTTCTTCAATCGATCTCCACAAAATGCTACATCTTCACTCGGATACGTGGACATTTTTGCTGATTCAAACTGGAGCTCACGCTTTTCACGAGTAAGTCGGAGGATCTAATTTATCACAGATGTTCAGAAATTTAATTAGTAACGGCCTTAGCCTGCTTTTGAAGTTGAATGACTTTGTTGCAAGACAACTACAAGAATTCTTTACCACCAAGCTCGTTAATTCTCAAATAATAAACCCAAATCAACCCATTCTCCACATTTCCACGACTCATCTGATACGTTATGCTACACAATCAGCATGAAAGCTAAGTATTTATGCTCAACGTGCCAATAACTTTTAACCATTCCGTTCGTTCCGTCATCTTCCACTTGTTCCAGGGTTGGGTCGCGGGGGGCAACAGCCTCAAGCGGGCAGCCCAGGCCTCTCTGTCCCCGGCTGCATCCTCTAGCTCACCTGGAAGGATCCCAAGTCGTTCTCCGGCCAGCTGTGAGACATAGCCTCTCCAGCGGGTCCAGGGTCTGCCCCTTGGTCTCCTTCCGGTGGGACGTGCCCGAAACACCTCGCCCGCGAGGCGCTCGGGGGGCATCCTGACCAGATGCCCGAACCACCCCATCTGGCTCCTCTCGACCCGGAGGAGGAGCGGCTCGACACCGAGCTCCTCCCGGATGGCAGAGCTCCAAAATACCAAAAGCTAAATGAATTAGTAACCAATCACAGATACCCATCTGTACTCTTAGAGGTTGTGGAGATAAGGTCACTGAGACCAGACTGAGATGGTTTGGTGATGTCGAGAGAAGAAGGAGGGAATGATGCGAAGTTTGGATCTGCCAGGAAGGAGGACCAAAGAGGAGGTTTATGATGTGGAGAAGGAGGAGATGGATGTAGTCGGTATGAGAGAAGAGGATGCTGTCGATGGGATTAATTGGAGGGAAATGGTTCATCGTGGCGCCTCTTCTGATGGGAAAGGCCAAAAGCAGAAGGAGATGCAGAGATCTACTGTGTTCATTTTTGGGTTTTTCCCGGTCTATCAATGAGCCTGCTCTCCACTTCAACCCAACATCTTCCCTGTAGCCCCTGAGCTCTTTCCTGTTTGCTAATTTTATTTTAAACCTCACATTCCTGACTAAACTGGAGCTTTTTGTTGCTCCTCAGAAACCCGGCCTTTGTGTTCATGTTTAATAGAAAAACTCTGGAGAAGTCTTCTGGCAGAGGGTCAGTTTAGAGTCATTTTAGCCAACCCTGGTAAACATTACCTCCGTACCTCAAGGTTGTACAGAGCTCAGCGTGCACGATGAAAACGCTAGAATTTAACTCGGTGAGAGAATTTGTGTCAAACCGGTTGTTCTTTTATCCTCAGACACTTCACCACAGCCGATCTGTGTGATTTTTTTTTTTTCTTTCCCAAAGACCAAGCTCGTTCCAATCCATTTTTTCTCATTCTGTCATCTCCCTTATTCCCTCGTACCACAACCCTTCCAAGTACATCAGTAAACACGTTCTGCTTGGGAGCCACAGCACTGTTAGCTCACTTGTTCTCCAATGCTATGCGCCGGGCTCTGTGTCCGCTCTTGCCATGTAAGGTTCGGGACTCAGCAGATTTAGGCCAAACCTGTACACCAACCTTCTGTTTCCAGACCAGCCCTGCTCTCTGTCGTCTCTTTAGCTGGATGACATCAGCAGACCTGGACAGTCTCTGGCATGCACAGAGCTTTCAGGTCTCTCTTGGACATATTAGCCTTCCTCTTTAGATTGTCCAGCCACTACACACGCTTCCCAGTATGTCCCCTCTTACGGTTCCCTGCGGTGCAGATCTCGGCGCTGGTGTTTATGGCCATGCTGCCTGAGCTCATTAGCCTTATTTTGTGCGCTGGTGTTATCCTGTCCTCTCCAGTCATAGAACGTTTGAAACAAGCCAAAATTTTGTTTTTCAAGCGATCCCCAAATTTGGGATTGTGGCTGTTCCCCTGAAGCTTTTGCTGTGCATCTGTTCCAGTTTTTGTTTCAGCCTCTTTTGGATTTCTGTAAAACCTCCTGTGCCCTTTCCAGATCCAGTAACCATTGTCATTATCAGTGTGTCTGTAGCTCTAATTTGGCTTTTTTTCTTCCTCTCACAACAGCATAACCTTTTCTTTTTTGACCCGACCCATCATGACAAACATTAAACACCATTCTCCTTTCTTGCCTTTTTTTTTTTTTTACCCAGTTGACCACTCCCATGTGGTGTTTATCGTCAGAATTACCCATGAGGCTTTGTGGCTTGCTGATAGCACCGGCCATCACTATGTCCTCATGATCTTGGTATGATGTGCGCTCCAGCTGACCTGTCCCCCTAGCAGTCACACACACTCGCAATAGCCAGTACCGCTAATTTAGTGCTGTAAAGTGATCTAACTCTGTTTTTCTCCGGAGAACCCTAAGAACACGCTGGAAGTGAGGTCATCTTGAAAGAAGGCAGATGGGTAGAAAAAAGATACATTATGGAAGAAAAAAAAAGAGAGAATTTGGAGAAGGATAGAAAAGGAAATCTGAGAAATGTAGAAAAAGGAGTTGGACTGAAATTGTCAGGGAGGATTCCCTGAAGCTTTTCTTGAGGAAAGCAAGATGGCTTTCACAAAGAAAAACAAGGGCAGGAGATGAGCGATCCTCTTAATGCTCATCGACCTGCTCAGAGAGATCAGTAGCGGCACGGCCAAAAATGTGTCCGCTCACTATCTTCTGCAATCCTCCCTTCTGCTTCATTTTTTATGCACTTGTCCGTCAGTCGATAGAGACCCAGCAAAGCATAAAAAGTTACACCTCCTGCACTTTAATCCCTAATTATGTACAAGACAAGAACTTTTTATGAACAGACAAATAGGTTGTTTTGTCCTTTATAATCTCGACGTATAAAAGAAGACTTATTTAGACGTCATGCTTATTTTGACCTTCGTTACTTCGCCAAAAGTATTCATTCACCTGCTTTGGCTCACGCATGACCTTAAGTAACCTCTCCTTCCTAATTCATAGAGCTTAATATGACATTGGTCCATCCTTTCCAGATATAACAACTTCACCTCGTCCAGGAATTCTGTCCACAAGGTTTAGTAGGCTTTATGAGACAACAAAGAACATTTGTGAAGTCACACTTGATGTTGGAGGAGAAGGTTTGGCTCTCAGTTTCTCTTCTAATTCATCCCTAAAGGGTTACGTCGGCTTGAGGTCAGTACGCTGTGCAGGCAAGTCCGTGTCCTTCGAGACTTTCTGGACCTTGCTTCGTGCTGATGTAGTGTCATGTTGGAAAAAGAAAGCACCGACTCAAAACTGGTCCCACAGAGTTGTGAGCATATATTTGGCCGAAATGTCTTAGTTGGTAAGATGGAGCTTTCAGAGCTTCTTTCACTAGAATTTCAGGGCCAAATCTAGGCCCATACCATAATGCACCCTCCACCAGACAGAACAATGTTGCCTGTTGAGGACCGAACATGAACATTGTCACATAGAGAAGGCATCTTTTCTGTTTTAGAGTTCATTTTGCACTGTGCTTTGCAGCATTTTAATTGGATGGTTTTATTGGATGGTTTAGAAGCAGCGGATTACTGGGGAGACACACTCCATGTCGTTCTATGCCGTTGGTGGGCAAACCGTAGCCCTAGAGCCAAATGAGGTGTTAAACCTCTCAAATCAAGATGCCAAATTTAAATCAAATATAATGTAGTTTAAGTAAAAGACTGGCCACCAGGTGCTCGCTCTCATGGCCCGCCATCAGGTCTGCCTCCATGGAGGCACCCCGGTGACCTGCATCAGGGCAAGGAAAACTTTCAGGCATCTGATTAGGATCTCTCTCGAACGTCTCACTGGTGAGGTGTTTCAGGCACGCCCCACCAGGAGTAGACCTAGAGGCTGACCCCAGACCCGCTGGAGAGCCTGTTTTTCACAGCTGGCTGGGGACACTTCGGGATCCTCCTGAAGTATGCAGCCAAGGTGAGAGAAACCCGGGTTTTCCGTCTGAAGCTATTGCCCCCGCGACCAAAAAACAATGGACACACAGTCTCTCATTGATCAGTCCTTCACACCCTGGTGGTTACTAACCAAGGTGCTTGGAAATGCTCGGAAACCTAATTTTCGACATAATTTGTTCATAGTAAATAAATCACAAGAAAGCGACAGATTATGGAATGTGTAAATAAAGACGGCACGTTCCTCCGCCTAGCGACGCACATGCTCTGTAATTACTCATAGTTTCTATCTCACTCCATCCCCGCCCTCCTGTTTTTCAGGCCATAGCATGTGGTGTGATGTGAATGGTTGAAATATCTGGCTGCTAAGCACAGGATGCAGGCTGGCTGATGGAAATCTCAGTGGTTACTGTGGTTGGCGGGAGATGGGCGGATAAAGCCCCCTGGATTTGGAAAAGACTTTTTTTTTAAGTGCCGACAAGGAAAAATCCCAATTAAGTAAATTGTAATTTACTCGAGCAGCAGTGGAGTTTTTGGCGTGTCGGTTTGAATGCACGCCTGTGTCTGCTTCAGGTGTTTGGGGAGAAGTTTGTGTGTGTAATGGTCTTCAGATAGCAGCCAGGACCATTAGCTTGTGGTTAGATTGGCCGTGTTGTTGGAAGCAAGCGTGACAGGGTGGTAATTTTAAAAGGAGTGCATCAGGAAGAGCAGAGAGGAAGGGAATATTTTTACATGGTTAAAGCTGTCAGCGTCCAAACATGAGCATGCCATTATTCCTGTGCCTACTTCCCTCTTTCTTATCCAAGTCTATTTAACTCTGAGAAACCTTTTGAGCTTTAATTTTTAGTGTTTAGCTTGTTAGAGTTGTTTTTATTCTTTGTTCGTGATCAGTTTTTTAAGAAACAGTGCCCTCAAGTGAAATGGGTTGGTCATGTTTTTAAACTTCACCTGCTGTGAACTCTTGTGTTTGTCCTCAATTGAGGGTAAGACAAAGGTTACTGCTGCCTGTAGTCCAATACTGTGTACAGTATTGTTAAAACTGAGGTAATTCTACTAATATGTGTTCAAAACTTGAAACCCACTTGTAATCAGGGTGGATCCCACCTTGTCCATGTTTTTAGATGGGAACCCCCTCCTTCTAAACAATGTCGAGCCAAGTGTGTAAAAAGATGGATCGATAGAATATTTTAATTCAGTTTTGTTTGTATAGCCCAAAATTACAGAATTTCTGTCTCAATGGGCTTCACGTTGCAGATTCAGAAAGACGAAAAACAAGAAAAAGAGGAATGTATAAACACAAATACACAGCAAGAAAAATAACAAATCCTAGCTAGACAATATTAGCACATTCCTGCCCTTAGACTCTCCTTCACGGTGAGAAAAAACTCCTAAAAACCCATCAGTGGGGAAAAAATGAGAAACCTCGTGGGGATCCACAGGAAAGAGAGATCCCTCCCCTGGAATGAGCATCCAATGTGTCTAAGACTATCGTTTAAATATTAGCTTATTCTACTTAAAAAAGATAAGGTTAATATTTTAAATCTTTGAATGCTTTTAATTTAAATGTAATTTTAATGTACTACATGGGATTGAATTTAAATCCCATGTGTGCTGCACGGTGGCCTCACAGCAAGAAGGTTGGGGTTCGAGTCCTGGAGTGGAGATGAGGCTTGAAAAACTTGCTTTTCTGTGTTTGCATATTCTCCCCGTGAATGGTTTGGGTTTTCTACAGGTACTCTGGTTTAATCCCACCCTATAAAAGCATGCATGTGTGGTTGACTGCACATTAGAAAACTGCCCCTAGGAATGAGAGTGTGTTGCCATGCAACAGATTGGCAACCTGTTCGGGGTGTACCCTGCCTCTTGCCTTAAATCAGCTGGGATAGGCTCCGGCGACCCCCGCAGCTTTGTTGGGAATAAGACAAACCATCCTTTGTTTTTGACGTCTTTGAAAATTATTAATCCAGCTCTAGATTACAAAGGTGTGTTGAAGAAAATTCCTGCTAATAAATTGGTGAGAAGCGAGGTCCACAGTGGGCACAGCTCAGTGTTAGAACGTTCGCCCTTGGACCGGAAGTTTGCGGGATCGAATCTTACTGAACTCATGTCTAGGTGTCCTTGAAGAAGACATCTAACCCCCCATTTCTCCCACCATTGGCGCTGTTGTGGTAGCCTTGTGTGTGTAATGCAGCACATTTTTTCCGGGACCACACAAAGACAGACGGTCAGACACCCTCACACCTAGCTGCAATCTCTCAGATACCAATTACCCTAGGATGGATGTGTTGGGAGAGTGTCAGAGTAACGACAAGGAGAGGATGCAAATTCTTCACTTAAAGGTCATCAGTCTGCAGACCGTGGGTGGTTCAGCACATTCTACTAAAATTGGAATTTAGAGCAAATTCAGGGAACTAGTTCAATAAACTGTTTCTCTTCTGGGTTGTTTCCTGTTCATCCTTACAGGCATCATTTCATGAGCTGTTAAGCTGCGCCTGTATAAACAGGAAGTCTCCACATCACTTTGCAAGGATGTGATGAATCAGTCTGAAGTTGTGGCTTACCAGCTATGTACCACCATCAAGATCAAATATGGCTTCTGGCAATGCATCATAGCGGGTTCTATATTTGCATTATAAGACCAAAACAGAGGCTAAACAAGCGCAAGTGTTAAAATGTCTCTGCAAATTGAACAGTTTTTATCCGCTTGATCGTTGATACAAGTGGCTGAAATGAGCTTCATCTGCAGGGTGGCTGGGCTCTCACTCAGAGATAGAGCTCGGAGTGGAACTGTTGCTTCTCCAGGTCAAGAGAAGACAGATGGGGTGGTTTGGGCATCTGATCAAGATGCCTTCCGAACGCCTCAGTGGTGAGATGTTTTGGGCATGTCCCACTGGGAAGAGACCCAGAGGTAGGGCCCGGGCCCGGTGTAGAGAGTATGTCTCACAGCTGGACCTTGGGATCCTTCCGGGTGAGCTGGAGGATGCAGCCGGGGTGAGAGAAACCCGGGTTTCCCGTCTGAGGCGGTTGCCCCTGCGACCCGGCCTCATATAAGCAGAAAACTGCTTGAGAGAAGTTTCTTGGGATTTTTAAGCTAGAAAAACAGAAAAAAAAAAAACAGATTTTTTTTTATTTTTTTTTACATTGGACACGCTGAGCTGCAAACTGACTAATTACCGAGTTTTATTATGATTATAATTTGTTTTAAAGTTGAAACCTTGTGTGTAAGGACATGAACTACTGTTGCATGAAGAATCGGCCTCTACAGAGTCGCCGTTATCAGCACTCATTTATCCTCTATTGTCACATGGTGAAGTTTGTTTAAACATGTCCTTTACAGAGAAAGGAAATTGGTGGAAATTTAAAAGTGATTAATCTCCCTGTACGAAGGCCAATGCTCGAGTTAATGATTGAGTGTGAAAGTGTTTTATCTGCTGATCATTTGAACATTTTGTTTCCGTGGCAACCAGATACACATAGAAGGTGGGTCAGTGTATCATAATCTGATGGGTCCTTAGAGGCTTTAATCTCCCTAGGTGAGGTCACCGCGTTGTTCGGTTGTGCACAGTTCACATTCCTGATTCATCTTGTTCACTCTGGCATGCCAAGTGACTCAGGCTGAGTTTCTCAATCGGGCGTCCATTCAGTAAACTAGTAATCATTTTATCTAAATCAGAGGCATTCATGCAGCGTGAGTGTGGACATGTGTTTACTTAAATTAGTCGTACTAGCTGTCAGCTTTCAGGAATGTTCACAGCAGCTTCTGGTAATGCTACAATGACTCCAGCTATAAATCGAACCAATGCACATGTAATTATGATGAATAGCCCTCTCATGCGGGTTCCCTGGAGGAGTCGGATATTTTCACCTACCAGAACTGATCAGTGAAAAAAAAAAGTTTCTCTTCAATAAAAACAAGTATAATATTTCAATGACGTAATTATTTCTACACAACATACAAATAGTTTATTCAGCCGGTCGTACACTACTTGTTATAACTTATTAGTGGTAAACTAATACATCAGGAACATGCTTAGCGGTTTCTATGTTATGATTACAACTTCCTTATTCCATCTCAGGTCATAAATTACACACATTTGGGTTTTTATATTTATTTTTTTTTGCTTGTGTTGACATAATGGTTTAGTAAAATTCCCCCGATTCATTGGAATTCAGATTTATTTAAATATTCCAGCATCACAACAGCTGTCTCAAAGGCTTTACACGCAATCGATCAAATAAAAACACGTCATCAAATTTAACACAATGACCGTCAGGGGTTATGAATCACCATGTGTCAATTAAAAGTAGGGAAAATTATATTTACTGTGTGGAAACATTCAAGAATAATGGAGGATAAATTGATGAAATCCCAAAAAGTAAGCAAGAGGTAGCTTATTTATTTATGAAGGACGTTTTGTTCTGTTTCGTCATTTTCCGCGTATCTGAGGCCGGGTTGTGGGGGCAACACCCTAAGACGGGAAACCCAGGCTTCTCTCATCCCGGCTGCATCCTCCAGCTCTCCCGGAAGGATCCCGAGGTGTTCTCTGTTCAGCTGTGAGACATAGTCTCTCCAGTGGGTTTGGGGTCTGCCTCTCGACCCGGACCCAAACACCTCACCAGCAAGGCGTTTGGCTGGCATCCTAACCAGATGTCCAGACCACCCCATCTGGTTTCTCTCAATCCGGAGGAGTAATGACTCTACTCCGAGCTCCTCCCGGATGTCAGAGCTCCTCACTCTACCTCTGAGTGAGATCCCAGCCACCTTGTGGAGGAAGCTCATTTCAGCCACTTGTACCCACAATTTCTTTCTTATGGTCACCACCCACAGCTGAACATTTTGGACCATTTGTGTGCAAGATAATTTAAATGAAAATTAAAAAAATGATCTAATCTATATTGAATAAAAAAAAAAAAAGACTTCAAATAGAGACAACAGTAACCACAGAGATAATTCCACTTTAAAAAAATGCATTATTCTGTACACGCATCAAATTATGTTTCCCATCCATTCAATCCAACTCAGAGATGAGAGTAAGTAAGCAGGCATGAGGTCAGGTTCAACCTGGACATGTCGACAGTTCGCCACCGAGCCAGATAAATTGTGACTCCAACATTAAGGTCAGTGGTGCTGACCCAGGTTCAGTACCATGGACAGTACCACAACGGCTGTCCGAGGGACGATGTGCCCGGACCTCAGCTCATTGGTCGAAGTGCAGGTCACACTGAGGGTCGTAAAAGCACTGAAATCTTTAGACGTGTTGAAAGAACACATAGAAGCTCAGACGGCATTAAAAATGATTTTTATTGGGTAAATATGACGTTCAACATGTACTTGAAACCACGTGGAGGGACATTAAGACAGAGAAACTAATGCACATGTGTTTCTGGCTCCAGGAGAAACATTTTTCGTCCACCAGCATGTTGTGGTGTTATGTTTTCCGTATTTTTCTGGGCTTCGGTTTCATTACACAATCTCTCCAATTCTGTGGTTAGGGGTAGCTGTGTGGGGTTAACCCATGTTTCATTTCTTCTTTAGAAGGAGAGCTTGTGGTTTCATTGCATGGTAGTAAACCTTTCTTATGGGAAGTGCTACATGGCATTGTCAAGCAAGTGGAGATATCAATTGCATTCATGCTGTCTGAGTTAGACTGCAGTCTGCCCACATTCACCGGTAGTTCAGAGGCAGTCTGGTTGTGGTCACAGTATCGGTGACCGTGGTCTCTCCTGGCGGACCCATTTATTTGTGTTTGCCTTAAAGGGATGCTTTGTGTTTTGAAGTGGTTTTGTGTGAAGTACATAAAAGTAGTTAGAGTGAGTGATCAGTGTGCTCTGAGTTTAGAGAAACAGAGACGAATACTGACAGAAAAATGAGGCCAACAGGGCCCAGAGAAGAAGGACTAGTCACCACCTAAAAGAAATCAAAATTGGGAAATTTCATAGTGGTTCAAGTAAATGCCATGTTATAGATTTTTCTACCACATCTCTGTTGCAAAAGTCAGTTATTTACTTTTTTACTGGATGTCGTTATTACTAAGCGGCGTTTTTGGACGAGAACTGTACGATATAGGACGTCACTGACTGGATGGGTTAATCTGTTATTATTAAAAATTTTCTAAAGGTTCATGAGTTAAACTAATCCCAAGGATTTTAATGTTCCACCGTCTTCCGCTTATCCGGGGCTGGGTTGTGGGGGCAACAGCCTTAGACAGGAATCCCAGACTTCTCTCACCCCAGCTGCATCCTCCAGCTCACCCAAAAGGATCCCGAGGTATTCCCTGTCTCGCTGTGAGACATGCTCTCTCCAGGGAGTCTGGGGTCTCCTCCTACAGGAAATGCCTTAAACATTTCACCATGTTTCGGCGTTTGGGAGGCATCCTGACCAGTTGCCCTAACCACCCCATCTGGCTTCTCTCGACCCGGAGAAACAACAGCTATACTCTGAACTCCTCACGGATGGCAGAGCTCCTCACCCTATCTCTAACTGACGGGCCGATTTAGTGTCCTGATTATTGCAGATACTGCACTGATCCATCTATCGATCTCCCGCTCCAGCCTTCCTGCACTTGTGAACAAGACCCCCAGATACGTAAACTCCTCCACTTGGGGTAGGACTTTCTTCCTGCTCTACAGGGGTTATGTCACCCTTTTTCAGGTGAAGACTATGGTCTCGGATTTGGAGTCGCTGATTCCCATCCCGGCTGCTTTACACTCCTTAACAGATTTTAATGTATTGCATAAAAAAGTAAAAAGTGCTACAAAAATCCACTTTCACTCCAACAGGAAACTCCCTGTGTTTTCAGTCAGGCTTGCAAACTTACTGAGTCACAACCACATCACTTTCCAAAATGTAAAACTAAGAAAATTCTTCATATCACAAATCTCACTCCCTTCGTCTCGCTTTTTAGCAGCCTTTGGAATTTCTGCAACATCCTTCATTCCCGTTATGTGCTGCGAAACAACCACACAAGACTTTATCTCCTGGTCATGTTTTACTTGCTTTCATTTTTAAATTTATTTATCTTGTAACTTCAGGGGTTGCTTTATTTATCATCGTAGTTACGTCAAAAAGGAGTTTCTGCCCCAGACTTGGAGCAGACTCAAGTTTATTTAATCTAATCACAGGAGGTGGGTAGTGGGATGTTAGATGGTCTACAAATGAACTGCTAAGGAATTATTCAGGGTTTTCTTTTTTTAGATGGAAATCCACTCCTTTGTGGGTCCATTCTTGATTCTCCAAACACAGAGCAGACTAGTCATTTTGTGACCCCAAAGAAGGGTTTTGTCAAGTTTGACTGATTTTACTTAGCCAATGACTGTAGTGTACAAAACCGTGGTGAGACCGGCCATGCTGTTTGGTCTAGAGACAGGAAACAGAGATGGAGGTAGCAGAGATGAAGATGCTGAAGATCTCTCTGGGAGTGACCAGGATGGACAGGATCAGAGGAACAGCACATGTTAGAGTGTTTGGGGATAAAGTCAGAGAGACAAGACTGAGATGGTTTGCACATGTGCAGAGGAGAGAGAGAGAGTACATCAGAAGAAGGATGCTGGGTTTGGAACCACCAGGAAAGAGGACTAGAGGAAGACCAAAGAGGAGGTTCATGGACGCAGTGAAGCAAGACATGAAGATTGTTGGGGTGACCTAAGAGGATTCAGCAGATAGGGTTAGATGGCAGAAACTGACTTGCTGTGGCGACCCCTGAAGGGAAATGCCGAATGAAGAAGAAGAAGAATGACTGTAGGAAGCCAGACTGTGAGTCAGATAGGTTGGCTGTAGTTGAGGTCTTGTTTTATGTCTTCAAAAAGCTCACTCCTGGTTGGCAACGTGATTACCATGCATATGCAGACTGGATTAATACTGCTATTGCCAGCTCTAAAAGTTCAACATGTTGACTGTAAGGCAGGAACTGGCTACTACATTGGCTACATTTCGATGGAGGTGATGTAAGACTTTGTAGCTCCACCCCTTTTACAATCAATGATTGATAAATTTGTTTGTCCGTGGTCATATGACTGGTCATAACTAGAGATATCCAGATTTTTTTCAACTCTACCACATCTTTTAGCATGTCAGAAAAAAATCCCAACTTATTACCAGAAAATGCCGCCAAAGGACATACTGTAGTCTTTCCAAAGGGTCATGGGTCTACATTTGTATCTCCTCCTGACCAGGAACCTGAACCACCACACCCTCATTTTTCTAAGCACGAGCCCCGCCACCGTGCTACGGGAAAAGCTCATTTTATCCGCTTGAATTTGGGATCTTGTTCCTCTGGTGACCAGTCAATACGTTGGAACATATTGACTAATAAATCAAAAGTTTTCATTTTTTACTTACCTCCTTCAAACTGACAAACCAATGCAGCATCCTAATTATTTTGGACGGTCCATCAATTTCAGTTCTCTATTTTGCTTTTCCTTGTGTTGTCAACAAAACTCTGAGGTGCTTGAACTGTTGGGTAGTACTCTGCTCCAGGTCTTGCTCCAAGACACCTATCAGTTGCTCTTGTCTTTATGCGCCAATGGTTTTACTCTTGACCTTACAGGTCACACCTTCAATCACCACTTTGTCCTACACACTGTTGGCTCCATCTATTTAGTCGTCTTTGTGTATCCCTTCTGGTTGTTGTCGTGCTGGCTTTTATTGAGCTGGTTCTGATTTTGCTGATAATGGTCAATCTAATTATCCTGTTAGCATGCTCTCAGTGGAGTTTCTGGTTTACGATTATGCAGTCTGGTATTTTTTATTCAATTTAAGAGTTGTAGCCTTCTGTCTCCTCTTTCTCAGTTATGGTCCAGCCTGGGAGATCTTGCTGTAATGAGTAAATTAACCATATTTTAGATAAACAAACAAAATAAATAGGAACTAAAAATCAGGAGGAGAGTTATAGCATAAAGCAGGGGTGTCCAAAGCCGGTCCTCAAGGGCCGGTGTCCTGATGGTTTTCCACACGTTCCTGGTTCAATACAGCTGATGCACAGAAAGTGAAATCAACAGCCAATAGAATTTGGTACAATGACTTAATTAACTGGATCAGGTGTGTAGATGCAAGAACATATGGAAAACCTTCAGGACACTGGCCCTCGAGGACCGGATTTGGACACCCATGCTATAAAGCTTCTCCGGGTTAAGCACAACATGGCTGTCCCATGTATCCTTTATCGCCTCTTTTATCACAGTTGTTGTCCTCTTTTTTTAAGTTGACCAGAGGTGTCTGTATATTCGACCACTGTCTCCTTTAGCCCCTCTCCATGCGGTTTTTAAACTTCCCTCCTCGCAGACAGTGCTCTTTTTGTCAGTGGATCCAAGCACTTGCCACGTCTGAGTATCCTGGAAGCCTTGGGCTATGCATGTCTAGGATGCTTCAGCAGAAACCAGAGGAGAACTTTGGGACAATGTTAGTCAAGCATAAACACATTAACATCCCCCTTCCCCTGTCAACCATGGACTCACACAATGCCGTCTCTCTGTACGTTCTTCCAGTTCTCAAACCGCTTCTTTGACTTGCAGATCTGAGCTTTGATGTTGTGCTTCTTTTTGTCAGAGAGGGGGAGCAGAAGAGGAGAGAAGCATTGCAGACAGCTGTTAAAGCCACCATAATTCCCTCATGTTACATGGGTTAGCTCTTACTGCTTTGGAATTGATGTTACTCTCTCTCTCTGTCTTTCTTTTCTTTCCCTCATATGTTTCTTTCTCACACTAATTTTGTTTTAAGGGCAAAGTAATCCATATTCTTTTGTTTCGCTGTCTGGGTACGAGCCTGTTTCTCATTTGTTAGGTGGCTAGCGAACGTCCCCTGTCCCAAAGTAATCTAAGCAGACAAGAGTAGGCCTCTGTTCCACATCCTTCTCTTTTTTCATGTATGCCTGTGTGATATTAAACCAGCTTGACAGTACAGAGACTTTCCAAAGTATTTTTAAACTGTTGCTCTATGACATTGAATTCATGTGATTTCAATAAAGCATCAAAGATATCTTTAAGCTGTTATGGCTTTTTTATGCAAAGCTACTGGTGTTTCTACCTCTTCTTCATCATCTAAAGACCCACATCTTTCATATGGGTCCAAATGGGATGAAAGAATAGTAGGCAGCCAGCGACTGTTGCCTCTAAAAAAGACCACTTGCATCCTCATTGCGGAGTTTAGCACATTCCTTCAAAGGACAATAGACTGGTGCGGGTTACAGTGGGAGGACCGGCTTAGTCTGTCTGCAGCCAGTTATTTATCTGTCACTAGTCTCATCCAATCAGTCAGTTTTATTTGGCTTTGCCAGTAAAATAACGGGACGACTTTTCCAGGAAATTTAGGACTCATTACTTTATTATGACAGATTGATACCCTGCTATATATTTTACAGGAAGCTCACTGGATAGTGGTTTATCTCCTGGGACGTGATGAAACCGTAGACATGACCTCGCACCAATGATGGCATGGGATAGGCGGACTGAGTCAGTGAGACTAACCCATGGTTTAGGTGTGTGTGGTTGATCATTCTCAGAAGTTAACACTATTTCTCAATGTGTCAGCCCTGTGTTTGGGTTCTGCGTTCAGTTTCCATGGTGATGTGAAATCTGGGATATGAAGACGTTCATGTGGTAGTGATCTTATGTTTGGAATATATGTTGCTCAAGCACGATTTTTGTGGATTTTGATGTCATCACTCAGTCAGTTGGATATTTGGTGGAGTGGGCAGGTGTTCTCGGTTAGGATTAGTCACGACTTCAGCTCAGACTTTGATTTAAAAAAGCTTTTATTAATCTTGTAGCCTCTGACCATGTTTGGTTGTGGCAGTCAGAAAAGCCAGAGTTAATATGGTAATACAATATATGAGGCGTTTAAAGCTATCGGGCTTTCATCGTCTTTTGATGTGGCTACACGGGCTGATACTAATCACACCAAACGCTGGAGCTGGTCCAGGTCTGAGAAGACCGGATAATGCTAATGGCAAGTCTATCAGACAATTGATCTCTGTGTAACTGCAATTAATCATGTAGACATGGAATAAATCAGCATACGTCTCCAGACAGATTTGAAATAAGCAAGTTTCTAAAGAAATGTAAAGCGTTTGGTTTTATTGTTTCATTATTAGATAAAAATGTTTTAAATGGGTTTGTTTAAGCTGATGTATGACCTCATGCTACAAGTTATAGCCCTGAAATGTGTGTTATGACTATCTCTCCCAGTGGATTTAAGGAATAGGAAATGAGATTAAAGAAAGTTTAGCTCTTGTTTTTCACACACATTACCTGGAATGGAAAATTCTCACAGCAGACTCGTGTTTCTATTCAGTTTCTACTTAAAGGTCCTATTTCACGCAAAATAACTTATTTTTTTTATTTTATCTTAAATGAATAAATAACCATGGTTTGAGTTTTGGAGGATCGGTTAGTTATGATTTTTTTTTTCACAGTCCAGGAAGTGTGAAAGCCAGACTTTTGCTCATATCCTCTGACTGTCCTGAGAAAGCACAGGTTCCTCCTCCAAAATTGGACACATGTCCTGAGTGAACCACCCATCCTCTGTCCAACCAATAATGGAGCAGTGATGAAGGTTGAGGAGGAGCGGGAGGTGTATAATAATAAATAATAATAATACATTTTATTTGTAATGCGCCTTACATTTTAAGAAAAAATCCCAAAGCGTGTATGTATGAAATGCTTCGTGCTACATAAAAAGTGTTGTTACTGTAGCCGGTCGTCTCATTGTGGCAAGTACATGTTTGTTGTCACCTGGAACGAGGCGGAAAAACAAAGACTACTCCTTCATAAACACCTGAATCGTTCTAAAAGTTATCCTTTGGTAACTCATACAATGCATCGGTATTTGGGGTGATACAGTCGGGGGGGGTGCCGGAGCCCATCCCGGCTGATTTATGGCGAAGGGCAGGGTACACCCCGAACAGGTCGCCAGTCTGTCACGGGGCCACACACACATTCATTCCTAGGGGCAATTTGGCACCGGCCAATCAACCTAGCATGCATGTCTTTGGAGGGTGGGAGGAAACCGGAGTACCCGGAGGAAACCCACGCAAACACAGACAGAACATGCAAACTCCACACAGAAAGGACAGTGTTCCAAGCCTCGTCCCTACCTGGAACTCGAACCCACGACCTTCTTGCTGTGAATCCACTGTGCTATCCACTGCGCCACCGTGCTGCCATGATACAGAAAATAGAAATAAAATAAATCTGTTCTTAGTGTTTTTGGGTTTTTTTAACAAACTGTATTCAGCCACGACGGCGCCAATGGTGGCTGAAACAGGAAGTTAGATGTCTTCCCCAAGACACTTAGTCACAGTGGGAATTAAACCTGCTTCCAAGCGAGGACATTCCACCACTGAGCCAACGCCTCCCCTAGGTTTTAAACCCTGGTTCACTTGTATGAATGATACTCTTAAATGAAGCTGTATTAACATATGTCTTCACGTCTGGATGTCCCGGTTCATCCACGGGTGAATTGAGTTGCAAATGAACCAACTGGTGAACAGGCCAAAACCTCTAGGTCTTGTTACGCAGGGTGTTTATGTTATTCTTCACTAAACAGTCATGAGATCAAGGCTGTGGATGCTACATTAAAACACATATTGTCTCTCTTCAAAGCCATTTTTATTGCTTTGCATTCTTTATGATCTTTAGTTTGGTGAGAGTGAGGCCACTAGTGAGCATTAAATAAGCACATGTGTCTGACTGACTGGGTTTTCTCAGTGTCACAGTCCCCACGTACGTCACAGAGAAGTAAAACAGTTTTTTATTTTTCATTCCTGTTGTCGTACGTGTCCAGTTCATCTGTGTCACCGCTGGGTCTTTTCGGTTTGTTTCCTTCCACCTCTTGAGTCAGAGCAGCGGTGAACTCAAACAAAAGCAGCAGTTGCTGTTTGAAGTTTGAGGAGAGACATTATTATGACTTCTCTCTTAGAGGTCAAGTTGAGCCACAGGCACGACAAAGTGCACAGCGAGCGGAGGGGAACGGGTTGGAGGAGCGTAAAGTGTTGAAATAACAAATCTGTCCTCACAGATGGTGCTTAGGCAGAGATCTCCAGCGAGTTCGCCACCACAGCATTTCTACCATAATTAACCCCAGTCTGTCGCATTCAAACCCCAAAAACTGAAGCTAATGTTAAACACTTAAAGATGGCTTTGAGTTAAATGCAAATGAAAAGGTTTTCCTCTCTGTATTAGATCACTGACTCAGACAAACTGGGAACAGAATAGGAAAACATAATCTCATATTATAGTTGTTTTCTAACCACTGCAATCCTTGCTGGGATTGATTATAATTCCGGTCCTGGCTCTGGGAATTTAGTGGTTCTCCACCCTCAAGCTTAACCCTAACCCCCACCACCTGGCCTTTTACACCACTCTGACACTTTCTTCGTGAGTAAGTCCACCAAGCAACAGATCTGAGAAATGTAAGTCATTTCCATGCAGAAAGAGGGATGAATGGGAATTCAGGCTTTGATTAGGTGTGTTATTGTAAAGAAATATGTCTTCAAACAGTCAGGAAGGGCTGCAGAGGAGAGAAACACACAAGGTCCTGACCAAGGTCTCCACATGCCCTTTGACTTTGGGGGTAATTTGTTTTTCTTAAAACAGATTGGCTAAATGTTCCGCACATTTAGGCGACGACCCAAAGTGTAACAGCTCCAAACTGCTTTGCTAAGAACCAGCCTCTCGCTTCCCCTCCACCATGTTTCTTCATACTTTTTTGGAGTTTTTCTTGCTATCTCTTTTCATATTACTCATGGACTTGTGACATGGTGCTTTCACTGGGGCCAAGTTCACAGAGGTGAAAGGCCAGGCACACTGCCTCAGGAGGGGATTAAGCTTCAGATCTTCCTGCATATTTATGACTCAGCTCCTGTGTTGTTCCCATAATTTCATGACAACACTCACAGTGTTTGACAATTAGGATTCTCAGTCTGAGGAAAAGGGTCTCAGGGTTGCATCAGCCTTGGTGGGAAGGTGTTTTTAGGTTTAGATAAAAGGGTTAGGTTATTTAGGGCATCCCATGCAAACTTTTGTTCAGTTCAAAGCAGCTACAAATGGATGGTATGAACCCTGGTCCAGTTTATGTGCAAACAGACCTCTCAGTGGAGAAAAAAAAAAAAATAATGTGCGTCGTGCTCAATAAAGCATCAAGAAGAAGAAAATAAAGTAAGGGACATTGTGGGGAAATCCAAGCAAAAGCCATTTGTTTAGTTAATCTAAAAGGAAAAATGTAAATGTTCTGCTCGACATCGTAAAATTTGGAACCGCAAGACCATGTTGTGCAACTCCATTGTTTATTTACTATGAAGGGATTGGTGAAAGTTGGAATAGTTTCTCTTTCATGCTCTGCCAGTTTTCCTCTTTCGTTTTTGTTTTTGCCGATCTTCTTCTTTTTATTTTTGCTTTTCCCACAAGTGGACACCATAGCGAATCAGTTTCCTCTGTCTAACCGTGTCTTCTGCATTTTCTTCTCTCACGACAACTACCTTCATGTCCTCTTTCACTACATCCATAAACCTCCTCTTTGGACTCCCTCCAAGTCTACTGCCCTGTTGTTTTAAACTTAAAATCCACTACCTTCTTAATCTCTTTGATCCCTCGTTCACACACGTTCTCTGTTTCACTGCAGCTAACCTTTATTTATCTCTTTTCCAAGGTAAACCTCCACCTCTCCAGGTTTTCCTCCACGTGTTCCCTGCTCTCACTACATATCACAATATCATCTGCAAGAGTTGCCAGCTTCATTCCCAATGAGCTAATGCCTAAGTTTCACTGGAGTAAACACCTAACCCCCAGTTATTCTCGTTGTGGCTGCCTGCTGCAGTGCAATGCGGCACATGAGGAATTAATCAAATATGATTATTATTATTAATCCATTAAGACTCTTGTCTAATTTCTTTTGTCTGCAAGCCCGATCACCGTAACAACCAAGTTACTCAGCACTCATCTCTGATGCAGTCTG
Organism: Neostethus bicornis; assembly: GCA_902685375.1. Lineage (NCBI taxonomy): Eukaryota > Metazoa > Chordata > Actinopteri > Atheriniformes > Phallostethidae > Neostethus > Neostethus bicornis. The sequence continues at coordinate 36,341,594 of LR738541.1, forward strand.
ACCTTCACTCCGAACTCGTTTGCTCATATATTGTTGTTTTAGAATTATTCCTCTTTTTTGTCGTGCGTTGTAACTACATGCATTCCAGACAAAAAGACGTTGCGAGTTCTTTTCAAACCCCTACCTAATTGAACCATTTCAAAACTATCCTGCTGTGAATGCTCTTAGAATAAGCTTTTAGATTTTAATCTAATACAGGAAGCTAGTAAAACAGTGGTCTTGAGCTTCTTCAGCTAGGTTCTGTTCCTCATTTTTCGGGGCCTTCTGGCAGACAATGGGCACAGACTCATTGGAAAATCATCACCACTCTGAAGTTGTTTGGATGTCATGAAGCAAGACAGCATTTGTTTATAGTTGTCATCCTGAAGCTGTGTGTGTACTCTCAGCCACACACACGAATGTGCTCCACAGTGATGGATGTGGAGTAGAAAAGACCTACGACCAAGCTAAGTGCCTGCTATTTAGATGTGTGGGAAGAAAAGGTACTAACACATAGACATGATGATCTCCCACATGAGCTGTTTTCCATCTACTAGATCGTGTGCAACTTTCCGTCCATTTTGTCCAACAGAAACAAGCGTGTTTAGTCACATTTTGGTGTGTAATGTGTGTGTTCATCCTGTAGATGCTTCACATCTGCATTGAAGGCTGGGGGAACTGGCGCTGGTCGGAGCCTTTCACCTTGGACAACGTGGGAACGCTGCTTAGAACCATCCAGTACAAAGGACGCACCGCTTCTCTCATCATCAAGGTGGTGCAGCTCAGTGGCGTCCAGAAACAGGTAACATCAAATTCCTCCCAGTTCCTGCCTTCCTATTTTACTAGACTAAATGTAAGCAATGGAGTCATTTACATAATGACATTTGTGGTACAAATAAACAGCAGATGTCTTGAGAACCCAAAGTTTTCAGACAATTATCAATGACGTAGAGATCCTTATGGCCATTTCCATGCCAAACTATAAAAGCAGATCTAAAGTAAAAGCAGGAACATGTTTGCAGCATTAGGCATGCAGACCTCTCCAATGTGACAAACAAAGCAAGTCCTTTCTCCAAGGACTTTAGTGGGGATTAGCACTTTTTAACCCCCCCACCTCCCACCCACTGTTTGCATCCAATGATTTACTAGTTGCTTGAGTACAAGCAGACTGTTTTCTGTTTTTGTCAATCTTTCTCATCTGTTTTTTAGCAATAAAATGTGTCCCATCAATCCACAGGATGGATCATAGGAAATCCTAGACCAGCATAAACCAGATCATAAACCAACAGCCTATTGTAAAGATTTGTAGATGAATCATGTTTGTCTTTTTCTCACAAATGTAAAAAGAAAAAAGAGGGGCGAATGCTCTGACTTTCTGCTAAAACCCAATCCGTTCCATCGTCTTCCGCTCATCTGGGGCCGGGTCACGGGGGCAACAGCCTCAGACAGGAAGCCCAAGCTTCTCTCACCCCGGCTAAATCCTCCAGCTCACCCGGAAGCATCCTGAACCTCCTTGAGCCACCACCTTATCGCAGTAGAGGGGTTTTCGTGACCCAATGATCCTAGAAGCTATGTTGTCCGGGGCTTAATGCCCGTTGTAGGGTCACCCAAGGCAAACAGGTCCTAGGTGATGGGCCAGACAAAGCGTGGCTCAAAAACCCCTATGAAGAGATCAAGCATGGCCAAGTTGCCCTTGCCCGGATGCGGATGACCAGGGCCCCCCCCTTGGAGCCAGGCAGGTGGGGCACGAGAGCGAGCGCCTGGTGCCCGGGCTTTTACCCATGGGGCCCGGCCGGGCTCAGCCCGAACAGAGGACATGGGCCACCCTTCCACAGGACTCACCACCTCCAAGAGAGGCCGTAGGGGTCGGGTGGCAGCCAAGGACGGGAATCCTGGTGGTCATATCCTTGGCTGCATAAGTTAGAAGGGGAATTGTGCAAAATTAAGTTTTTTGATGATTTCTGCCATATTTGAACGTTATTTCTACATCAAAAACATACCTCAGGTGGGGTTTTTGTGTCATTCATTTATTTTTCAGAGATTTACAAGTTTATATTGTTAAGTTTTTGGACACTGTTTGAATGTTGTGTTGTTCTTGGCCACGGATTTTGTTCTCCATCACAGCCACATTCTAACAATTCAGGTTATTATATGTGTAAACACTGTTTTTCATTCAGGATTTTTCACTTTTCTAGTAGTTTTGATTGAAATAGTGGTCTACTATGTCAGACAGGAGGTATGAAAACAAGACGATATTAAAAAAGTTTAGGATATTGAACATGTTTGACTAATTCTAGATGAACTCTCTCATCCAGGTAATCATCTGTGGACGGCAGGTGATGTGCAGCTACCTGACTCAGGACATCGAGCTGCGGGTAGTACAGCACTACGTGGGGCCGGACGGTCAGACGGTGGTCAAAGAGCACTCTGACTGCCTCCAGGCAGGAGCCAAGCTGCCCTCATATGTGCTGGAGGACTCAGAGATGACAGAGCTGTGTGTGAGAGCGCAAGGAGATGAGGACTGGTCCCAGGATGTCCAGCTAGAGAGGAGAGAGGACGGGAGCAGCAGCTCAGTGGTGCAGGTGAAACTACAGAGTTTTTTGCTGAATATTTTCAGCTCCACTGTCCTGTATTCAGATTTTATTCAAATGCCAGGTTTTTCTTGGCCACAGATTTTGTTTTCTGTTGCCAAAATCTATAATAGTTTTTGCAGTAGTGCATGCAATCTGCTCACGCTCCTATTTTGGGACTTAAACAAATTTTACACTATCGTGCACCCAACCCGGGGCTGTACTAGGAGCGAGTAGAGTGGTCGATATTTTCAGCATCATTTCCGTCAAAAATACCGTGTCAATTTGTATTGGATATGACATACAAACCCCTCTTTAATCACATCTCATTCTTAAAGCAGTAGGTCCTAAATGAAGAAGAACCTCCTCCACACTCAGTCCGCCTGTAGTTCCTCTATCGCACTCTGATGGATGTCCTTGTTCAACAAGGTCAGACGGAAACACACATTTAGAGTTGGCTCTCCATCTACACATGTTTGGAGCTCATGACTGGACCACCAACTGTGACCGGATCCTCTTCTCCTGGGTGGCCAGAGTCGCTCTGCTTCTATACTGCTACTCACTGAGATCTTCTTCCAAGATAGGCTTACAAAGGCCTTCAAAATCATGACCTGACTATGTTGAGATGTAGAAAATACAGTTTATGTGCTCTCGTAACCACACTAACCATATTCAGGAAACATGACTTGATATATGGGTACAGGCGGCGCTTTGAATGAGCTTCTTAGAGCCACTTCAACTCGAGTCTTTGTTTCTCTTTTTTTGCTACTTTTCCCATATCTGTGTTAACAGCTAATCGTTCGGTTTCTCTGTGAGTCTAAAATAACCACTTAATACCCATCCAGCTTTGTTTAAATCACCCGTTCATGGATACATGATGGTTTGGCTTGAATTAAAATCTGTCTGGACTAGTAGCTGCTTCTATCTCTCACTTTTTTTCCTCGTCCTTCCTTCACCCACAAGTTGAACCACTCATCCGTCATGTCAGATCGTCTTCCTGTTTCACTTCCACCTGCCCCATCTTCTGACTCCCTCGGCTCTCATTTATCTGCTATAACCCACCTCTCTTCTATCTTCCTCCTCCACAATCTTAAATTCAACATGTCTCTTTTTGTTCATATCCTGTACATCTGACAGAGCGCAGGAGGTTACCCTGACCCCATCCTGATCTTTTTTTTTTTTATTCACTCAAACCCACATGGTAAGTTTCCCAAGGTTACACTGCCCCCTCTCCATTCCGCCATCCCTACTGGGCTGTTTTTGCCGGTGAATGTTTTCTCCCACACGGCCGTCCCCAGTGCTAAATGAAGTCCTCTCTGTCTCATAAAACGGAGCACTTGTAATGTGCCTTGGCATCCCGAGTAAATGGGACAAGTACCAGCGACATATTTAAGCATGCTTAGCCTTTGGTGGGCACGTTCTCAGCCTCTAAATCTTACTAAGTTTTTACAGGCCATAATGAGCTATTATCTGGCTCTGATGGTCGTCGGTTGACTCAGCCATGATTCTGTAGTCCAGAGTATTAGGGAGGCTCAACATTTAACTACTGGAAGAAGCCAAGAAACAAAGATTTTAGGACAAAACATGATAATGCAAAACCGATGGAGGCATTAACTCCATGAGAGATCCATGTTTTATATCACAGCCACAGACAAACGTCAACAAGTTGGAGTCCACGAGTTTTTGTAAGACATCCTCTTAGAGTTTATAGTCCTTCTTCCCATCTGCCCATCCTTCCATGCACCCTGTCTTCTTCTCCTTTTAGCATTTCCCTTCAGGGGTTGCCACAACAAGTCAATTTCTTCAATCTAACCCTATCTCCTGCATCCTCTGCATCCTCACGCCAACTATCTTCATGTCTTCCTTCACTGCATTCATGAACCTCCTCTTTGGTCTTCCTCTCGGCTTGCTGCATCATGGTTCCAAACTACCGTTGGTGATGCTGTGGTGGTTGATGTGGCTGCAGGTTGAGACACCAGGAAGATATCCAGGAAGTCATCATCCTGGCGAGGTGAAGCAGCAGCATGAGTTGGTGCAGTTGTGCCGTTGCTGGAACTGGCTGTGCCCTTGTTGGTAAGCAGTGATGCAAATCTCTCCAGCTCTGGACCGTGGGCCTACTTCAGCTTGAAGCGGGGATCCAAACCTGCAGCCATTATGAACACCTCCTTTTCAACGTCGGAGGCCATTCTCTCTGGAAGGAGTCCTGGAGGGCTGGCATCAGCTTGGACCTGTGTTTTGACGACATCCTCTGCAGCTTTTCCATCGTTCCATCATCCCTTTGAAACACTGAGTGGCATTGAGTGGCTCATTAACTAAATGATTAGTTAGTAAAACAGTGTAACATCTGGCCTGATGCTGTTGAAAGATAAAAGATCATAACAGACACTCCACGTCAACTTAAAGCCCCGCCAGATCGCTGCATTTATTCTTTCTCAAGTCTGAAACATTAGGCGAAGTCGAGGCGGCCATTTTTCAGTTTCTGCTCTGCTGTGGAAAAGAATTCCCCCTCTGGGACTAGAAAGTCTGAAGTGGAATGGGTTTTCTTGATAATTTCCTTCAGATTGATGCTTTAATAAAAACAAGAGCACGTCTGTCTCCTTGTAGGTGGCCTGTTCCAGTGGCTCTTTGCTTTATGTCTGGTGCACTCTCATTACCATCCAGCCAGACTCTCACATGCAACAAAGATTGGTAAGTTCCTTTTTTCTTTGATTTATTTATTGGGTGATATTTACCCAAAACGGGATACAAGATCAAATGTTTCATTTTGAATATTAAAGTCTTTTTTTTCCTGGCCCTTTTCCACCAACGGCATTCACATTATGCCCTTCCCTCTCCCCATTACATCACAGAACGACTTCCTAGAGACATATTTTTACATCCCTGTAAAATGAAAGAGTTGTCTTTTAGAGTTTAACACTAGAAGACCAAAACCAACGAAATGTTTCGTCTAACACACACATCCTGTATGGAGCCCCACGAACCATTAGCGGCTCATCCACACGCATTTTAATGTAAATTCCTCTTTAAGTACCCCATTCCTGTTCAGATGGACTTTTACCTCAGTAAGATTCCATGTTTCTGAGTAGACCAGACAATTCTGTACCACTCAGAATTGTCTGGGTAGACAGGCAGAATTCTATACCAGAATTATACCCTTGGATTCGGGTATAGAATCCAATAATCTTTGTTCCTTCATCTCGTAGAGGAAAAGCTTCTAAGAACCCATCTGGTGGAGACCCAAGCTTTGCCACTGACCCAAACGTTTGAAAGCATGACTATTTCCCCACTATCTGTCCTGAGAAAGCATAGGTTTTTGTTCCAAAATTTGACCCCACTGCGAAATTAACCGCTCATTCTCCGACCTCTCAGTAGAGCGATTATGCAGAGGGAGGATTATGAGGAGACAAGTGAAGAAAGGAAGCCTGCGTGAATTGCTTCCTGCTACTTAAACACGTCATAGATGTAGCTAGTGCAAGCTAATTCCAGACAGGAATGTTTTAATCCTAACCTTGGACGAAGAGACTTTGCTTCTTTCACAATATTTGCAAGATCATTAAAGCTAAACCTTTACATACCGATTTCAAAGTTGTTGAAGCCAACAAAGTTGACATAAAATTTAGCTTCAACGCCAACATGCCAAACAATGTCCCTTGTTCCGCCCTACCGTATGAATTTGTGACCTTAACTTTGGTCACGTGAGACTAAAAACCTAATCGGTTCATCAATTGGTGGTACAGATTAACCGTGAGCAGAAGTATAAAACCCAACTAAGCAACGACAGCTACTGTTTGAATGCTTTTTGTGGTGCTTGATATCAAACTTTGATGCATTTCTTGACTAATCTTTGATGAATCTAAAAGTTTTGTTTTCCGTTGCTTTGTTTCATATTTAGAATAAAACGAAAGCAGCTCGGAGAGTCTTTGATCTCACGCCCTTCTCTGTGTCAACTTGCTTCTGTTTCAGGTGGTTTTCAGCCCCCTGTTTGTCACACGGAGCTACCTGCCAGACCCAATCATCGTTCATGTAGAAAAAAGAAGTCTAGGACTAAAAGAGAGCCAGCTTATACGAGGACGTGGCCACGAGGAGCCTCTTGCCAACATCGAGGTCGACATCACCCACCACCTCACTTTCCAAGCCAGGTAATAAATACAAGTTTCCAAATAAAATAAATCAATTTTCGGTATAAATTCTGCTTTGCTGTGATAAAGTGGACTGTCCGAATACCATAATAAGTCAAATAATGTCCAAAAACATGCATTTCTCAACAGGAACGGTCGACTTTTCTTAGCAGATGATCTCACAAGCTTAAAAAAACACAACCAGGAACACATTAACCACACAGCTCATCCCACGATACAGTATATTAACACATCTGTCAAACACTCGTAATGAAACAGTCCCTCCTCACTAAAAGGCAACTTCCTCTTTTCCCATCCGCCGTACATGGATCCCCGCCAGCTGAGTGTATTTATTGGAAAATTTAGTTGGTTCACTTCAGTATTAAATCATCCACAAATAGCTCATACGTCTGCGTAGGGAACGGTACCTCAGGTCGTCTGGAATGGAAGTTCAGTCTGGCTTCATTATCCAGAAGAAGAAAGAGAAACACACTCGTTTTTTGAGTTTCTTCGAGCACATTTGTGTTTCTCTGAGCCATTAATGAAGTCGGAATCTGGGGGAATCCGTGCACACTTCAGGAGGGAAATAAGCTGCTTTGGCAGCCGCTGAAATTCAGCTCTGAATCCAACATGTCAGTTTGAACCATAATTACAGCTCATTTAGACACAGCCTCTAACGGAGAGCAGCTGTTTTTGTGTGTGTGCGTGTGTGTGTGATCACTGGCATGGCTGGAGGTGTACTGGATGGACTTGTGTGGTCTTTGTCTGTCATGTTGTTCATGACAGACAAAGCTTGTTTAAGCACTACTCTCACACACATCATTCCCTCATGTCACTTCGTATAATTCTTATACAGTTTTTCTCTCTTTAAGGACACATTGTGAGAGTCATTTAATAATGAATCCACTCTGACCATCATGGCAGCATCACATTCTGCCTTTTACCTCCAGAATGTTTTAGCAATCCTAAAATATAGCTATCAAAATGATGGAGGGGAACCTCGGACGCGGGACCAATTCACCTGTCATTCTCCCACTCAATTGTTTCCTCACTCATGAACAAGATACTTAAACTCTTCCACATGGAGCAGGACCCCATCCTCAACATCACACATCAGATTGGAAGATTCTGGTTTGCTTTCCAGCTGGCTCACACATCTGGAGATCACAACCCATCGATTCCATTAGAACTCCATCTTCCACATAGAAACAGATATCCATTCCTGGGAGCACCAAATGGGATCAATGTTACCTGGGTGAACTTTAAAAGTCTCTGGATGAATCTTTAATTTGTCTAAAATATTCCTGGTGAATTTGGTCCAGAGATTAGATTACACAGACAGCTGGTGCAGGCTTTAAGAAGAAAATGGGATACATTTTTTTGTCAAAGTGTCAATGACAAAATTGCCTTTTTTATTAGTTTTATTCAGATTCAGAAAATATTTTTTCTTTATCTAGCAGAGATCTAAAAAAAAAAAAAAAAACAGTCAATGTAACAGACTCTTTCTGAGAAACTATTCAGCCCCGACTGTTGTGTTTAGATATCTGGTGACAAAGTTTGTTTTGATTTCAGCTGCCATAAGGGAACCGCAGAGGCCATACAGTGACTGGGAATGTATGCCGCCCCTGTTTTTGTGGATAAACCCTTCTCACAAGCATAAAAAACAACATCTGAAACAACCAAGTGTCTGTCTTTCTAGATCACAACCACAATACTCGTTGTATTTACGATCTGTCCCCTGTCTAAACGGCTTGAAACCACATAAACTTGTCCCTCTAGCTCAATCCGTTCTTCATCCTTCCATCCTCTCAAACACACACAGCAAGCCACAATTGTAAACATACATGTAAGCACAAGCCCCTCAACTAACAGCAAACTTCTCAGATGGATCCAATACTGAATGTTCACTGGTCAACAGCTTGTCTTTCCTTCCTGTAATTATGCATAGTTGTGGCCTTTAATGGACGAGGTAGAGAGCGGAGCTGTGGTCTGCGATTTTCACAGACGAGTCTAAACCAGCTTTCTCAGACTGGCCAAAGGTTTCAATCAGAATCCTTTTTCACTCCCCCTCTCCATCGTCTCTTTGGGGACCGCCGTGGATGAAAAGCTTCCTGTCAACACCTCGTCTCGTTCTTCTGTCCTGTCCCAGTTCCATGAGCTATAGACTCTGTATTCCCTTTATAGAACAATGGTCTTTATTAATAATGTGCTGCTCATGAGTGAGGGGGCTGTTTGGCCAACTAGAACTGGATGGTGCCCAGAAGAAAGAAATGCATAACATTTTTACCCTTTTTCAGAATTTTTAAAGTAATAATAATGAAAAAATGTTAAATATTTTTAAAACTTAGAATAAAAAAGCAAACGCCAAAGTAAAATGATCTAATTTGTCAATAGCCTACTTTTTCCCCACATTTTGCGCTGCTGCTTCAAAACTGTCCTTGTTAAAAATTGGCTATAGGCTATATTCCAATATGTTAACCTGAACTTTTAAGACTTATCTAGAAAACATGGCAGACTTTATTCAGACAATAATTTTCTTACTCTCTTCATGGTGTCTCTTCAATATTATCTCACTCAACCTCTCTAAAATGTTTCTGTAATGGCGTCAGTGTCCTCCTTGTCTCTCTCCACAAATGTAAACACACACACGGGTGTATGGCCATAGCAAAGTGTTTGTTGCCTTAGCAACATAGCAACAACTTCCAAAGCTCACTTCCTCCCAGCTGCTGCGGGGCGCAGCAGGTTAGGAGATAAAATGCTTATAAATTTTGAAATGTTCATTTTTAGAACAGAAAAAATACATGATAAAACAGAAAACATGTGTGTATTAAAAGTCATAAAAGATCAGCCTCCTAGGTTGTGTTTAATTTATTCTAATTAGCAAATTAAAGTAACGTGCGGTCAAGTTGACCGCTGCGGTGGACCTAGTATTAACGGCATTGTTGCAGAATATGATTTACATGGTTAAGTTTGAATCCAAACATGCATACTTATGCTATTTGTTGAAGCAATTAAAGGCACCTAACACTAATCAAGAGTTAAGAATCATTTTGTCCTGGAAAAAAACATTTGATTATGGAAAAACAATGGTGTGTACCTTTAAATTTAGGCGTCGATTTGGGATATTGAAATGTAGCTTCAGATCTTCTGATATAAAGTAGTCTAATTAAAATGCTTGTGAAAAAGCACTGAACTGTTCATAGAAATGTATCCCTCCCTCCAGAGAAGGAGATGAGGGTAAACCAGCAGATATGCTGCTTGGCTGGAAGACAAAGATGGTCCATGTTTACACAAGCACGCACACATCACCCTCAGATCCAGTTTGACAAGTCTGTTTTCTTTCTGCTGCTTTTACTCCTCAGGGAGGATGAAGATGCTTCGCAATGTGCTGTACCCATCTCCACCAGTCTGATCAAGCAGATAATGAACAAGTCTGGGAAGGAGGAAAACCCGGAGCACATTCTCGCAGACTTTGATGGTGTTAAGAGCACCGCAGCACTATCGTGGCCGTACGTCATTAAGGACACTGACAGGTACGATGATTGTTACTTTTCAACTTTTTAACTTACAAGTCAGGACCAAGCTGGAACGAGAAAGGATGGGAAAATAGCAGTTTTTAGGCCAGATTCCGTCTCATCTTGAACACTTCCAACTTCAAAACAATACGACACCTCGTAATCCGTTACAGTCAATCCCTGTAATTCCTTTTTGGAGTTATTACAGTCCATATGTGGCAAAGATTTCATAACACAGTTTTTATTAAGAACATCCAGTCTGTTTTCTTTCCTAATAATGGGATTCTTACAACATTTCTCTTCCAAGTCCCGAGTTGTGCAACCAAACCTCTATTAGGGGAAGCTCGTCTTTATTGCTTACCCTTTCACATCATAGAAGTATTAAAAGCACGGACAATGCAGGGCCATGCTTCAGATGTTAGCCGGTGCTCTTACACATCCCAGCATCGAACTGTCAGCCTGTCACATTCACAGTATGATTCACCAGTCAGACCAAAGTTTAGCCTCCACCATGTGCACAAAGTCACAAAATAATCACATCTTGATTGCATACACACACACAGCCCATCCACGACCTGGTGTATCTGCTGGTCATTTGAGCCATGTGTGTGCCTCTGGTTGCCTTGGTTTCTTTGCTTTCTTTACAAATCTGTGTACACAAAAGAACTACCTCTAGTTGTCACAGACTGTCTTCTCTAACATATGTGTGCGAGCGCATTCCCTTTTCTTAAATGATAGTTGTCAGAAATCCAAAAATCTGCCATTTTGAAGGAGCATCCGGGAAATGCTGAAACTACAGGTCTCATCAGAGAATCGATGGTGCTGATTGCCAAATAGAAACTTTGAGAGAGCAAAAATCGGAGTTTAACTCGTGTGTTTTTCTTTAATATTGATAACAGCACTGGAGGCTGTGCTTGGTCTCCATGCTGCAGCGGGGAACCAAACTAACCCAGCATGTTTGTTTTCCAAAAGCAGAAAGGAAGTTGACATCTCTAATGGTAGCGAGACGTTTCCAGTTATTAAATACCCACCAGGGGCTGGAGTTCAGCTCAGCTCAGGCTGTGAGGGTTCACACATTCCAGGAGCTACTCAGGATGTTTCTTTCTGCTACCTGAAGTGATTTATGAGCCCTGTCATCTTTCAAGAGCTGCTTATCGACACACTGAAAGTAACTAAACAAAAATATGGTTTTGTTAATAAACTGTATAAATGCAGCTCGTAGATTCATTTCTTTGTACAATGTTCCATATTTTTTTGTAAACTTTGACAGTTGTCGGTCTAAAACCATCTTAATGTTGCCTTCTTTGGGTCGAAGTGTAGTACCGCACTTAAATTTTCCCATTAGTCTAAAGTCATACTCGTTTACATCGTTTACATCCCAGGCCACAAATCCCAGGCATCCTAAATGAAAGGAAAAGTGTACAAAACCGTGGTGAGACCCGCCATGCTGTTTGGTCTAGAGACAGTGCCACTGAGGAAAAGACAGGAAGCAGAGATGGAGGTAGCAGAGATGAAGATGCTGAGGATCTCTCTGGGAGTGACCAGGATGGACAGGATCAGAGGAACAGCACATGTTAGAGGTTTTGGAGATAAAGTCCGAGAGGCCAGGCTGAGATGGTTTGGACATGTACAGAGAAGAGAGACAGAGTACATCGGCAGAAGGATTTGGAACCACCAGGAAAGAGGGCTAGAGGAAGACCAAACAGGAGGTTTATGGATACAGTGAAGGAAGACATGAAGATAGTTGGTGTGACCAAAAAGGATACAGCAGATAAGGTTAGATGGAAGAAACTGACTTGCTGTGGCGACCCCTGAAGGGAAATGCCGAAAGAAGAAGACATCCCAGGCCACAAATTTCATAGAAACCATCTCACCCCTCCTAGCAGTGCTGTGGGAGGGGCTACTTAGAACAGGCTTAACAACGTGCTTTCACGTCACAGACTCCAAAAATCTCCTATATAACCAGAAAAAAACGCTAGATTGTTGGGGTTTTTGTTTTTTAAATAGTCTCTCGAGGGTCTGAATATTCACTAAATATTGTATCAAAGTCGCTTAGTTGGCAACACTGGCTTCCTGTCATTTTTTTTTCTGAACAATTTGCGATCGACTGGTTGGGCACCCCTGATTTAGACCCTCCTTTCGCCATTACACTCTTCGAGGAGGGATCTCACCCCTAGGACAAATAGGCAACGTACCTCGGACCGGCATTTAAATAATATCTTTTCTAGCACTGCAGATAGTTTTCATTCTGACTGAAACAAACATCTTTTGATTTGTTTTTATTTTTATTGATCTGGAGGTGGGGTTTGCTCCACACTGGGTCCCATGTTGACTGGTAGGGAACCCGAGCCAGGTTCAAGTCAGTTTGTGTGGACAAAAAAATAGAAATGTGTTTGAACTTGATATTTGTTTGTGTCCTGGTCGGTGAATTTCTGGAACATGCTGCACTCACTGTTTCCCCCAGATGCCCTGCCATCTGCTTGCTTTGCATACCGGCCCACGAAGCCAGTCTTTCTCATATATTTGTTTAGTCTCATTGTCTGTTGTGTGTTTGTTAACAGCACATCTGTAAAAGTATCTGCAGCATCTGTGAATTCTGCACCAGATGAAGAAATAATCTGTATTTAATCCAAGTTTGCATGCATAGTTGTAACGCGGTGCCTGTTTGTTTGAAGTGATATTTATGTGTCCAGGACGAAGTTTTCAGCTCCACACAACACTGAAATAAATGAGAAGCAAACTCTTCACAGTAGAAATTTGTTCTGCATGTCTCGTCTTAAACAGAGCTATAAATTCAGACTGGCAGGATGGATTACAGTTTTAGTGCAACTTACTGTTGGCAAAATGAATTTATGGCAAAACTCTGAGTAAATAGTAAATCTCAGGTGGGATTACAATATTTTTTACTCGTTTATTCAAGCAGTTGTCCCACAATTATGAGTTTCTTCTTATTTCCCATGTTTAGGTACAGTGGGTAAGATTATCTGTACTTCTTTTTCTGTCCAGGTCGGTTCAGGAGGCTCTGGCCCAATGGGACAGTCCGATGCAGGTCAAGTTGTCCCCCTGGAAGGCTGGTTTGAACACCCTCCTGGTGGAGTTGCTCCCGTGGGCCCTACTGGTCAATGAATCTCAGTGGGACTTGTGGCTCTTTGAGGGGGAGACCATCGTTATGCAAATACCAGCTGGGAAAGTTATTGTTCCTCCCAACTTCAAGGTACAGTGTGTACAAACGCCCGATCAGGGCATTATTTGTGTTATTTTTCCCCCTCCAAGCTGATTGGTTTAAGGACTCCTGAGAATGAGTAAGCATCGTAAATAAAAGTCTACGAGTAAATACAAACATAAAACATTTGATCTGCTCGTAAAAAATTGCTTCATTTTTATATGTCCTTAATAAAGTGGATTTAGCTTTAATTTGAACTTTTCCAGTTGAACATTTCATGATTCTGAAAGTCATTAAATCGGGAACACTTTGCAAAATCTTTGTCTCAGTTTTGCTAACGGTACAGTTTGACGTTACATCAGGACCTGGATTTCTTCTCATGACTTCACATTCATCATTGCCCAGCCAGACTGCATTTTGCTTTATTTTTGCTCTGGACTAATAAACAAAGAACTTGAAATCATCCAGCAGAGCGGCATTACGGCAGTATTCCCCGAGCAGGTCTTTGGTTGCAGCCAAGTCACTATGGGCCACAGAACGGCCTATCAGAGACAAACCAAAAAAAAAATTTGAACATTTTTACCGTAATTTCACGGCCATAAGGCGCATATAAAAGTCTTAGATTTTCTTCAAAATGAGCGGTGCGCCCTTTCGTGCGGTGCGCCTTGTGTGTGAGAAAAGGCGGACCTAAAAGAAAACGCCGTGCCCGCGAGGCGGACCTGAAAGAAAAAGCATGAGAACGTTAAAGAGTGAAGTGTGAGCGGCGTGGGAGCGATGGATGACCGAAGAAGACCACAGTTTCACGAAGGGTGGAAGGCAGCGCCGGGCGAGTTACGCTACAGTTTGCCAATGGATTGTAGATGCTTGGACTAATGTGTCTGCTGGTACTGTTATCCGAGCTTTCGCAAAAGCTGGTATCCTTTCTGAGGAGCCGCACAGTACAGACAGTGACTTTGACAGCGAGGAGCGGAGTGGACCTGCTCTGTTGGATTTTGCGCAGCTGTTCAATTCCGTAACAGAGGATGAGGACTTTGACGGATTTGACTGCGCCTTTTCGTACGGTGCGCCTTATGATCGTGAAATTACGGTAATTCCTTGTGAAATGAAAAACCGGGTACTCCTCACGCTACAGCCCTAACAGCACAAAGTTAGTACTCATTAACAATCAATGTGTCCTTTTAGCATCTGTGAGGCGTTTAATATCGTCCCAACAGGACGAGTTATGTTAGCTTCCAGATTGAGATGCAATGCGAGTGCTGTAGAGGTACTGGGTTGAAGCCACGGCCGGCTTCTGCTTGCTGCTGTTTCCAAAATGCAATCAAATGTTCACGCTAGAGCTTCTCTGACTCGGTGATGTGATTCTCTCTTTCTATCCCTCTACCATTGCTTCATCCTCCTTCTGCTCTCTCTCCACCTTGAAGGAAGCCTTCCAGATTGGTATTTACTGGGCTCAGACCAACACCGTTCATAAGTCCACGGCGCTGAAACTAGTCCACGACCTGACTTCTCCTCGCTGGAAGGAAGGGGTGAGCTCAGTGGTGGTCAGTCTGGATGAGGAGGGATACGTAGAGGTCGACATCACACTGGGGTCTTTCCCTGGTAAACAAAAGGTACCTCAGTGATTGAATCATTCAGAAAAATGTTCAAAACACATCTTGGGTAATGATTAATGGGAAAGTTTGAGGTCACAAAATTTTAAAACCGTACAAACATGACAGCTTCAATCTAGTTACCATATGGACCTCAACCACTCATCGTTACAGTTGACACGTTATCCCTAATGGAGCCTATCCCAGCTGATTTTACGCACGAGGCAGGATACACCCCAAACAGGTCGTGTTTTTGGAGGGTGCGAGGATTGATGGGGGTTTTTTTCCAATTGCATGAGACACGTTCTAACCAGGCGAGCACGGTGGCGCAGTGGGTAGCACAGTGGCCTCACAGCAAGAAGGTCGTGCGCAGTGGTGGAACGTAACAAAGTAAATGTACTTCGTTACTGTACTTAAGTAAAACAATTATGTATCTGTACTTTACTTAAGTAAAATTTGAGACCAGTACTTTTACTTCACTACATTTTTAGAGCAAATATCTGTACTTTTACTTCGCTATTTTTTAAAAGTGTGTTTTGCATTTTTCGTTACATTTTCGTTCAGGAATTTGAAAAATACACCGTTTTTTTTAGCGCATCTTGAAGCCGCATCGCCAAAATCAAAAGAAGCAGTTGATCGGGAGAAGAAGTAATGAATCGAGGACCAATCAGAATCGAGAGTAAACATTTTACGCATTCATTAGGCGCCAAAACACTAACATCAAATAAAAGAGTCAGAAGATCGTTGTTCGTGGTGTTTATTTCTAAATAAAAAGTTCAGCCGTCGTTACACAGAGCAGGGGCAGATCTAGAATTTTCTAAAGGAGGGGGAGGGGGACGTGAGGTCATTGACAAAGCTAATATAGGGTAACTGGGGGCAACCCCCCCAAAACTTTTTAAAAACAAATGTAATTTTCCTGCATTTTGGTGTCCATTTGCTGGCCCTGTAAGGGGATAGCTTGACTAGTCCCCTTTCCTTTCTTCTTTTTTTTTTTTGTGGACCAAAAAAGGCGAGAGAGGGGGGTCACGCTCCTGCAGAGTATTTATTTGTGACCCTACAGCACAAAAAATAACATTTGAATTATGATCGAATACTTTTAATTTTTACTTAAAAAGTAAAATTTACACCAATTACTTTTGTACTTTTACTTAAGTAGATTTTTTTTATTGGTACTTTTACTTAGGTATTTTTTTGCTTAATTATCTGTACTTTTACTTCAGTACAAAAAGTGAGTACTTCATCCACCACTGGTCGTGGGTTCGAGTCCTGGGTGGGGACGAGGCTTGGAACACTGTCCTTTCTGTGTGGAGTTTGCATGTTCTCCCCGTGTTTGCGTGGGTTTCCTCCCACCCTCCAAAGACATGCATGCTAGGATGATTGGCCGGTGCCAAATTGCCCCTAGGAATGAGTGTGTGTGTGGATGGTTGTATGTGTGTGGCCCCGCGACAGACTGGCGACCTGTTCGGGGTGTACCCTGCCCTTCGCCTTAAATTGGCCGGGATGGGCTCCGGCACCCGCAACCCTGGAAGGGATAGACGGAGAAGAAGACGACTGACTGACGTTCTCACCATACCTTTAATAAATGATGTCCTGACTAAAAAAAACTTTTTAAATCTCTAATTTTATGCCCAAACAGCTTTATATTTTTCTCCTATTCCCAAAAAACTTAAGATCTGACTGAATTAGAGTTGTGATCTTAACTGGTTTCATTTTTCGGTCCAGTTCCATTTCCCTGATTTCCTTTTTTATTAATAAATACTAGATAATTACATTCGATTATGTTATTATCCAGTCTGTGTTCAGACTAACGTCATTTCATAGAGAAGACATCATGTTCAGCTTCACGTTCCAAAATAAGAACACTAAGATTACTTCTAATTGATTGCTTCATCCTCCAAAGTCTCGGTATCAATCTCTTTTTGAAACTAATTACTTCAACACCCCAATCATAAATATGTGTTTCCGACTGGTTTTAATGACACACTGACGGCCATTAGGCATGTTCATCCAGATATTTTCCAGCAAACTTTGCAAAACAGAAATTGAGCTGAATGTTGTGTCTCCATTATTGGCCCAATCCGCTGAGAAACCAGTCAAATTAGAGAAAATCCTGGAGCAAAAAAGACAGAGTTTCCCCAAAAACAATAAACCGACTTTCCCCAATTGGATAGAGCTCAGAGAAGAGACAGGATGAAACTCAAACAAGCTGGCGTCTCTCAGTGAGAAAATCTGCTAGAGTTTATCTGATCTAGTGTTTTTCTTATTTGTTGCTGACAGTTTGTTTGTTTGTTGGTTTGTTTTTTGTGAAGTTGTGCCAGTTCAGTGTGTCATCTGTGGTGAGACACGGCATCCAGGTCCTACAGATAGAGGACAGGAGCATTCTGGTTAACAACACGCCACACACCATCTACTACAGGCCTCTGCTGACCCACCACACGCTGATGGGGGAGGACCAGGTAACACTGTCTCACACACACACACACACAGACATGCACACAATGGGACGTATCAAACCCTTTCCTCAGCGGCGTTAGACAAACAGCTAGAATTAGAAGCAGATTTTGCTTTCATCTGCTGCTCGTCCCCAAAGAGAGAAGCAATGCCGTGGTGCCATTTATAAGCCCTCAGATTCTCTTTTAGAACACCAATGATCACCCGTCAAATTTGCCAAAATAAAAATGACACGTCGTAAATCATTCAAGGCCTCAAATACAGTGTAAAGTGTGTTTAATCAACTTAAAATGAGCGCATATTTTTCGGTACGAGGTCAGACAGGAATCCCCATGGACAATGATGTTTGCGGATGACATTGTGATCTGTAGTGAGAGGAGGGTAGAGGTGGAGGAAAAGCTGGAGAGGTGGAGGTTTGCACTAGAAAGAAGAGGAATGAAGATTAGTCAGAGTAAGACAGAGTACATGTGTGTGAATGAGAGGGATCCAAATGGAAAAGTGAGGTTACAGGGAGAAGAGATAAAGAAGGTGGAAGATTTTAAGTATCTAGGATCCACAGTCCAGAGCAATGAAGAGTGTGGAAAAGAGGTGAAGAAGCGTGTTCAAGCAGGCTGGAACGGGTGGAGAGAAGTATCAGGTGTGATGTGTGACAGAAGAGTTTCAGCTAGAATGAAAGGGAAAGTGTACAAAACCGTGGTGAGAGCGGCCATGCTGTTTGGTCTAGAAACAGTGGCACTGAGGAAAAGACAGGAAACAGAGATGGAGGTAGCAGAGATGAAGATGCTGAGAATCTCTCTGGGAGTGACCAGGATGGACAGGATCAGAAATGAGTACATCAGGGGAACAGCACATGTCAGAGGTCTTGGGGATAAAGTTCGAGAGGCAATACTGAGATGGTTTGGGCATGTGCAGAGGAAAGAGAGTTCATCTGAAGAAGGATAGTGGATTTGGAACCACCAGGAAAGACTAGAGGAAGGCCAAATTGGAGATTCATGGATACAGTGAAGGAAGACATGAAGATAGTTGATGTGACCAAAGAGGATGCAGCAGATAGGGTTAGATGGAAGAGGCTGACTTGCTGTGGCAACCCCTGAAGGGAAGTACCGAAAGGAGAAGAAGATATTCATTTTGATGTATTTACTAAAGAATGGAATCCCTTTTACATGCAAATAAACCAGGAGTGAGCAAACTTTTTGGTTCGCGGGCCACATTGAGTTCTAACATTTAACAAAGCGGCCGGAACAGGAGCAGATGGACGGCATGCTTTAGTAACCTCACCTCATTGGGATCTGGAGAATATTTGTGCTTTAATTTGTTAGGTTTTGATGCTAGGTTTGAAAACTAACACGCATATTTACGTGCGTTTATTGGTCCCGATGGCTTTCCATATCTGCGCACACTGTTTTCTTTGACTACATCCACACAATAGAGACACACGCATTTTAATAGGAGCAGTGTTATTGGTCTGGTTTTTCTCAACAAAGTCAATATATCTAGAGTTCGCCATCTAGTGAGGAAACATAAGAATTACAGGGAAAATGAAAAATTAAAGGTTTACTGATTTAATTTTTTCAAGTTCAGTGGGCCGTATTAAAAGGTTTAATGGACCGCATGTGGCCCACAGGCCGTAGTTTGCCCATGTCTGAGTTAAACACCTGTTGCTTTCATGTTGGAATGTGGACGTGGCAGAGAATAGGGTTAGCCAAGAAAAACCTGGCGTTTGAATAGTATCAAGATAACAGTCAGAAATGGTTGTAAATGACTCAGTATGTGTGAAAGAAATTAAAATTGATGTAGGAATAATGTTCAAACGGGACAGAAACCTCTAGCAAGGTAATTTGCATGGCATCCCTTTTTTAAAAACAAGAGCTACGATCCTCACAGCGACCCAGACGACAAGCAGTTTCCAGAATGCTTTTTTCTGCTAAATGTTAACCCAACACAGCAGAACGTGTCTGTTACCAATTTAGCTATAAGCTCAGCAGGAGAAAGAGAGATGAATAAAATAACTTTGTGGTTTAAAATGTTCTTGGATCGCTTCTATCTTCTGTGCTCGTATTTGCTTTGTCTTGTCTTTCTAGATCATCATTTTATGTCTCTATGTTCTCCTCCTTTTCTCTCACTCTCGTTCTCCTTTTTGATTCTGTCCGTGTGATTTCTTTGCAGCAGGCCTGCGAGGTTCCAGAGAGCTCCGTCTTCACCCTCTCTGCTTCTGAGGCGTGCACAGGCCAGCCGTGCTCCGTGCCGTGCTGGGACCTTGTCCAACCTAGTGTCCAGGGGAAGGTGGAGTTCCCGTTGCCTCTCAGATTCGTGCTCCTCAGCTCATGTGCGTGGCCTGATGGTGGCGCTGGAGTGTGGAGTCTTCCTGCTCCCATCAGGCCAGATTTCCCCCGACAGACCATCTCGGTTCCCGTGGAGACGGACTCAGACGGTGGTCTTTGCAGCAGGTGGGTAAAGCTGAACGCCTGTGGTTTGCTGGCAGTGATGGAGCATTTAGAGCAGAACCAGTGCAGCCAGTTTGCAAACCACTGGATTTGATGTAGGAATGTCTTTCCACTATTTTTTTTCTTTCTCTGCTGCTTTTTTATCTTTTGTGTGGTGTTTAAATTTCTTCACTTCCACGTCTCCAGATGTTCTGTCTTGTGGTCTGATGACATCATGCTGCTTTATGATTTTTGATTGTTTGAATGTGATTATTAGACGTTTCTAGATGTATTTCTTATTCCTCTTTGTGCTCTGCAGAGCCATTGTGCTGACGTATCAGGAGCACCTCGGGGTGACTTACATCACCCTGAACGAGGAGCCGTGTCCACCCATGCTGATCCACAACAAGTGTCCCGTCCCCTTGCTGCTGAAGGAGAACCTGAAAGGCAGGAGCAGCACTTCCTGCTTCGTTTCCATCCGTTAGCTAACAGTTTTCAGTCTAATCCCCGCTTTGATTTTACAGAAACTCCGAGGACTGAAGTGTACCCCCGTTCCCTGCCTGCTAACTCCTCCCTGCACCATGAGCTCTACTTCCACTTCTCCAGCTTCCCCGAGTGCAGACAGAAGGAGCAGCTGCCTTCACTGCTGCTAAAAACCACGTCAGAGCACAGCGCCACCGACTGGACAGACCCTGTGGACATCAACTGTCCCGGCACGCAGGTAACAGTTCATCCCCCAAAACACACACACCTCCTCTTGGTGTTTGATCAGCTACAGGTACGGCCTGCAGATCGGCTCCTACAGCAGCTAGATGGAGCCAGAGATCACCATGGCAACGCTGATGGATTAAGTTACCGTGCTAATAACAGCCAGACACGTTTAACCAGGAACCTTTTTAACCCCAATTTTCTCTTAATTGTTCCAAAACTGAACTTTAGATTTAGAAAACAAGCGGGAAGAGAGCGTTTTACATGCCAGCTCGTTATTCTATTAGAAATAAAAATACGGCTCGCTTGCCTTCTAGTTCACGCAACTTTGTTTAGTCTGTGTATGTGTGTGTGCTGGGTGTAAATGTGTGGGCGTAATATTTGGTGTTGTGTCTACCCAGCTGGGGTTGAGCTTGAGGTTGCATTTCTCTGGTTACCGGGAGGTTTGGGTCTGACCCAGAAGGCTGGGGTGAGAGTTTAGAGGTCAGACTTGTTATGACTGCTCAGTGGGGTTCAGCGGTGATACGCTTCCTTTGGTCACATGAGCGTCTGACATGGTACGGTGAAACGAACGCAGCCGAACTCTGACCCTGTGCAGGGTTAACCCTTCATTAGACACTCCTTCAAAAACATTTAAATTCAACATTTTGTGATACAAGATAAAGTTAGATGTTCTGATGGAAATTAATATATGGATTTACAATTTAAAGGCTGTTTTATTAAATTATATGGCCTCTCGTGATTGGACGGAGGAGTGATCAGTTATCACTACTGAGGTTCTGAAAGTGTCAAAGCAGTGGGAGTGGTGGTCTCTTCTTCCCTGGATTAAATTTCGATATAGGGCAGTGTGGGGATCTACTCATTCATTTATCTTCCAACCGGGTCTAACGGGGTGCCGGAGTCCATCCCGACTGATTACAGGCAAGAGAAGCAGGGTACACCCCAAACAGGTCGCCAGTCTGTCGGCCACACACACTCACAACATCCCTACACACTTTCAGTTCTAGGGGCAGTTTCATAGTGGGCAAGTAACCTGACATGCATGTTTTTGGAGGGTGGGCGTAAACAGGAGTCAGACAGTCACCTTCTTAACCATTTATCCCTTACTGGCGTGCCGCAGCCCATCCAAGCTGATTCAAGGCGAGGGGCAGGGTACACCCCAAACAGGTCGCCAGTCTGTCGGCCACACACATACAACCATACACACACACACTCATTCCTAGGGGCAATTTGGCACCGGCCAATCAACCTAACATGCATGTTTTTGGAGGGTGGGAGGAAACCGGAGTACCTGAGGAAAATCCATGCATACACAGGGAGAACATGCAAACTCCACACAGATAGACCAGTGTTCCAAGCCTTGTTCCCTCTCAGGATTTGAACCCCATCCTTCTTGCTGTGAGGCCACTGTACTAACCACTGCACCACCGTGCAACTGGGGATCTATTGAGCTTTTCAAAAATATTTTCCAGCTAATTACTATTTGCATTCTTCTACCGTAATTGGCCAGGTGGTGGGTCGTATCTCTTCTCACTTAAAGGTTAGTCCGCAACTTCCTCCAAAAAGTACTTTATAAACTATCCACATCTCGCCTGAATCCCCAGCTGTTGGTGCTGCTGGGCACTGGTGACCGAAAAGGCTCAAGTCTATTTGAGAAATATTTCTGTTTTAATTCTAAGTGGATCTTCTTGTCTTGATCAGGTGGTGTTCTTGCCCGGCTTTGGCTGCCTTTACATCGATGTGACCTATGAGAGAGGCACCCTGGTTCTGTCTCTGGCACCTGAAGGCTGCATGGATGCTGCGATCCACCAGCACAGCAGGTACACATGGTTTCATCTATAAAGCATGAGCATGTGTTTTTCTGTAGAATCTTGCAGGTGCTTCACACACTTTCTGATTACAGTGTTGTTCTGCTGCGTTCACCACAGGGAGGCGATAAAAGCTTGATTGGAGCGTTCCAGTCGAGCCTTACAGCTTTATTCCATTACATCAGCATGTATCCGCTGTGTTTTGTTGGCTAAACAGGATATTAATATGATGACATGCTGGCTAAATGTAAACGGATGAGCTCAGACAAGCATCTTTGTTCATGTTCTGGAAGGACTTCCTGCCAAAAAAACCGAGCTGCTTGGATATTATTCTTCAGAAATAATTAGTCATCATGCGTGTTTAGGAGGCTCAGTGATGTACGGGGTGGAAATATTTTACTTGTTCTTTTTTTTCTCTCTCTCAGGTCCTCAAAGTTGTCAGTTCGGGTGCTCCTCAGTGAGGCCAGCGTGGTGGTCAGTGATGACATCACCAGTCCCACCGGCTCCGTGGAGCTGCTCCGACTCACCCTGACCAAACTGCTGGTCAGCTTGTCACCCGCTTCCTCTGACCTAGTGGGCGGGGTTCCCTCCATCTCCGCCTTCATACCCAACGCATCTCTGATCGAGGTCTTCTGCTCCAGTCTGCAAGTGGACAACCAGCTGTACAACCGAGCCAGTTTCCACTTCCCAGTGCTGCTATGTCAGGATCAAAGGGTGGGATCAGAATCTGAGGGTCTGTGGAACATCGACACTCCTGGATCCCCTGAAGCGTGGGAGGAGTTTAAGCACTCCTGTTTTCTCCAGTTGTGGATGACGCTGGCCGGAGACACCGTGGAGGAGGTTTGCTCATCACTCAACAGTTGTCCTTCTTCCCAAAGAAAGTTCTGGAGCCTCATTTATAAAACTTGTTTACGCTGAAATCCACACGCACGCCAATTTCCACGCCAATCGAGCAATCAATAAATGTGGCAGAGTGCATGAGCTTTAGCATAACACCTAGCAAAATCAGAAGCAGCCGTACACAAATAATAAGGCGTGGTGAAAAGTCGACACATGAGGACGCAACCTGTAAAAACTGAGGACAGTAGAATGAACCGTTTGAAGGAAGCACGCATAAAGACCAGATCATGTAGACCTACACATACGTCGCAATCAGAATACACACATTCTCAATAACCACATTTCAACTTATTTTCAGTTACCGCTACACAATATTCCACAGATTAGAAATATAATTGATAACAGTGATGATATTGTTAGAACATCGAGCTGGAAGTTGTTGCTCTCTGATTTTAAAGGACAGAAAACAGGGCATGCTACATTTGTCGGTGTTCTATCGAGGTCTGCAGCCTCATCAAGTTCTGCGACCGATAGATTGGAGTTCCAAAAACTAACCCAAACACTTATTCCAATAGAAGTACTGTATGGCAGGACGCAGATCTCAATGTTTGCAGATCTCGTCAGGACGCCTGTCGCAGATCTTGAGGTAGCAGATCTCGCCAAGGCTACCGGTTGCAGATCTAGATAGTTAGATTATCTAGAAGGGAGGGGGGGCATTCTGGGCATGCACAGAGGCGCAAAATCGCAGATCTCGATGGTCGCAGATCTCGTCAGGACACCGGCACACTCATATGAAGGCATTTACATGATCATGAATAGAGCTCTAGAAACGTGGTTTGGGTGGGATGGAGATCAAGTTGGCTTACACCTGAGATTTGTTCCGGATCAGACCTATAAAGTTTAGGTTACCTAAAGGGAATTAAAAGATACAGAGTTTTTGTGTCAAAAGCAAGGTGCGTAAATGAAGCGAAAATCTACACAAGTCTTTATAAATGAGTCTCCTGGTTTGTGAAGCGTGTTGCTGTTTTCTTTAAACTCATCCACCAACCAGCAGGGTTTCATCTCTCCTGCTTCAGGTGACCTTTCAGCTGCAACCAGCCAGACTCTACCTAGAAGACACCTTCGTCTACTACTTAAAGACTCTGTTCCACACCTACATCCCCGACCGGGCCGTGGCAGAGACAAAGACCACCGTTAACCCCGGAGGAGGGTTGGTGCTCCCTGAGCAGGTGCCCCAGCTTCACATCTCCCCACCAGGCAGAGATGGCCAGTGTTGGTTAAATGACCATGTTCCTGAATGTGTCCTACAGGTGATGCAAGCAGTGCAGGCCATGGTCCACCCTGTCCGTCTGCAGAGGCTCACCATCCAGCCCATCAACCTGCTGGTCAGCATCCACGCCTCCCTGAAGCTCTACATCGCCTCGGATCACACACCTCTGACCTTTTCTGTCTTTGAGAGGGGACCTCTGTGTACCACAGCAAGACAGCTGGTGCATGCTTTGGCCATGCACTACGCAGCTGGAGCGCTCTTCAGAGCCGGTAGGTTCAAGATGGATCTCGAACTGGAAATACAGATTAGATCTTTGTTTATGTTTGAAGGATGCAGCAGATTGGAGTTAGATTATTTGTACAGATTAATAAACATTTTTTATGCAGCACAAATAAAGTAATTTAACATTTCAAAAACGGAGAGGAAACAAAAGTGAACATTTCAATCAGACGTATCAGATGTGGACAAAAAAGTTTTACCTCAAAGTAAAAAGTCTTAAAAACTATTTTAAATATGGACATGTTGAGATTTAAAAAGTTAAAGGCCTCCAGGTCGGGACAGGAGCAGAGGTTGGATCATCTAAGGGTCAGATATCATTGTTAGTCAGGCATCTGGAACATCTGGACCAGTCAGAGTGGGGACAGATGTCTGTTTAGGTGAGAAACCCCTTTTTACGTTCTCACACAGATCAGAGAAGAGTTCTGAGCTGATTACACCCAGAGGTTCTTCTAGCTTCATGCAGGACGGAGCAGTAAACCAGAATCTGCAGGAAGTGAAACTCTGATATGAGCTTCAGACGGCTGTGATTTACCGTCCCCCCATCGACACACTCCAGACTGAGTCTGTCTGAAGCTCAAACGGCCACCGAGCAGAAGCAGGTTAATCTGGAGCTGTTCCAAGTCCACGCCGAGCATCCCACACACATGCTCCAAGTTAACCCACATCAGGAATCACCTCTATGGTCAGACACCAGACCCCCTAAACCCCCACTGCCTCTCGTTAGAGTCCTGGTTTCTGCTCGTATTTCAACACGTCACCTTCTTCTTCTCCAGACTCAGTCACGGACGGATCTGCTCTGGGATGACTCCCATTATCACGAGAGTTCACATCTGTGGATGCTGCCACACAAAGACTAGCATCAGAAGAATTAAAAGACTGTGTGCGTGCGTGTGTGTGTGTGTGTGTGTGTGTGTGTGTGTGTGCGTGTGTGTGCACGGCTCGGCCTCATAAATATCCTCCCATTAGAACTTTATTCCTCACCAAAACCACAACTGGGACAGCAAACAAAGCAGAAACAATCCAGTCCCAGAGGAGCTGCTTTCCTACCATTAGGGTCCATCAGTCAGAGCAGCTTTGGCATCATGAGGAATGCCAGTTTGATTTCACTGATGAGGTTTGTCAGAGCATAAATATCAATGGACCGTGTTCTCAGAAGGGGACCAAATGTCGTACAATGGGAGAGGTGTGATGGTGGTAGGTCGTAAATCCGGCCGTGGTTGGAGTCTGTGTCTTACCTCATCCATGTGGCACGTCTCAGATAAGAGCTTCTATCGATTCACTGAAACAGATTTTGGCGGGTACAGGGTTAGAGGGATATGGGCTCCATCCAGATGTTTGTTCTCCATCTTTCTTTTATTAGATAATTAGAGTTCCCCGCATTGTGTTTTAGCTCTGAGTTTCTTTCTCCTGTTTCTGGGATCGTTAAACATGATTAAAACTGGTTTAGATCTGGTCTGCTCAGATCATTGACTTAGAAGAGGTAATTAAGTCAGAGTGACATCACCCGGGACGCTGCGCTCCAAACAAACGGAGCCAGAATCAGTCACCATTTTCTACCAATATACATGGCACTATGTCGTTTTTGGAGCTAAAAATATGAAGTTATCGGTGCAAGTTTTTGTTCACGTGGCAACCATCTTGCCAACTTGGAGTGAGCTTTTTGGAGGCACACGTTGCTGCCACTGAAGCGGCAAACTACCAATCCATCTGAATCATGGATTCTGCTGGCTTCCTGCTGTTGTTGACTTAGTAAAATCTGTCGATCAACCCTGGCAAACGCCCCCATGTGGGCTGAACAGTTGCTACATTTTCAATCAGTGCGTCTGATTGGCTGATTCCTGACTTGAATAACGTGTGCTATGAGTTACTGTAAGTAACAACAGAAAAAGTTGGTGTCAAGATATCAAAAAACATTGTTTCTCCTGCTTTTTATCACAAACGTTATTGATAACAAATGGTTTGTGACCTCGATCTTTTGCGACTTTGAACCTTATCAATTCATCAATCAATTGAGTAACTGTAGGCAGTTCAATAAAATCTTTTCAGTGATTTTTGAGGTATGGTGTTGACAAAAGTATTACTGAAGCATGGACAGCCTGAGTGCTTCATTTCTCCTCCACATTCTGAGGGGCGAGGCACAAAAGTTCAGAACAATGGAGGATGCATGAGAACTAAGTTCAAAAGCCCATAATAGTTACCGTGGCAACAATCAAGACTGATGACTTGGGATTTTTTAAATAGGAGCAGTGATTACGGGTACTTCTGTTGGGTGTAAAAAGGCTTCATGCAATTCAGTACCCCAGTATCATAACCAACAATACGCTCACACAGGGAAACAAGCGCTTTTCCACACTGCAGTGGGGGAGAGATGAGAAGGAACAGAGACGTACTCTGCCTGGTTCCTACAAGCTTCTCTCAGTCATCTAACCCCGGCTGCATCCTTTTATTAGAGAAAATAGGTCACAGGTCTCACAAGGACGCTCACAAGGCATCTGAAGAATGTGTTATTTAAAAGAGCAGAAAGTCCACTCAACATTGTTCGTATGCAAAATGGTTTCAACAGAACAGGGGGTTCCATGTCCTGCAACTATCTGTGATTAGCTGACAAGGCAGGAATGTTTCTGGTAACCAGTTATGTGTATATGTGCTGAGTAACCCTTCAGGGATGGGTTAGCTGACATACGTAAGATGGCTGACGCCCATGTATCCTTTGCAAGATGTGAAAAACACACGTAATAAATTTATAAAATCATAAGTTTATCTTACAACTTCCTATGTGGTGAGCGGGGATTGGATACAGCTCGCCATGTCCAGCTTCTACTGTGTTCAAAGTTATTAGCTGAAATGTTCTAACAGCAGAAACATTCTCATTAAGGTTGGGTGGTGGGATCCCTGGAGATCCTCGGCAGCCCTGCCAGCCTTGTGAGGAGCATCGGAAACGGTGTGTCCGACTTCTTCCGCCTCCCCTACGAAGGTCTAACTCGAGGACCGGGGGCCTTTGTTAGTGGCGTCTCAAGAGGAACCACTTCATTTGTTAAACACATCTCCAAAGGTAACAAAGATACTCTCATCTTCTTTTGTCCACACCCCTCCCCTTCTGGTCTCAGTGACGCTCTTCTCTACGTACACAGGCACGCTGACCTCCATCACCAACCTGGCAACAAGCCTGGCCAGGAACATGGATCGCCTGTCTCTGGATGAGGAGCACTATACCAGGCAGGAGGAGTGGAGACGCCAGCTTCCAGAGAGCCTCGGAGACGGCCTTAGACAGGGGTTATCCCGTCTGGGCATCAGCCTGTTAGGTACGTACTAATAAAAGCCTGGTCTGTCTCAGAACTTGAGATTTTCTCTCTTGTCTAACAGGAGCCATCGCAGGAATCGTGGACCAGCCCATGCAGAACTTCCAGAGAAGCTGGGAAAGTTCTGCTGGAAGCACAGCAAAGGGCGTGATCTCTGGTGTGGGGAAAGGCATTGTGGGAGTTTTTACCAAGCCAATCGGAGGAGCTGCAGAGCTGGTGTCTCAGACTGGATATGGTGAGTTGAGCACCTCGAGGTAGAGCGCATGGCCAATCCTAAAAAACACACACATACACAGACACTCCACCAACATACACACATCATCACATAGACACACACTCTCCTTACGTTCACTTTTAGGGGCTCTTTGCTCCTCTGGAGTTACTTAGTGTTTTATTGGGGGTAAAACTGGTGGGGAGCGAGTCAGAGTGTGTGTGCGTGGATGTGTGTGTGTTGGCGCTAACACACAGTCCTAGCTACAGTCCATAAACTAGCAATGAGGTGAAGCGCTGCGCATAAAGCAACGCCTCCCTGGGGGTCCGGCTCTGAGGGGCCTCTGATCATCACACAGATCTGACAATAAAAGGCTGATGTGGAATCAGATTAATAATCCTCACCGAAACAAAATAACGAGCCAATAACGAGCTGATCATGTCTGTGATTCCTTTTTTACTCTGACTGCAAAGCACTGTAAACATGTTTACATTATGTACGCCATGTCTCGATTAAAATTAAATTATTAACAAAGTGTAAAAAAAAAAAAAAAAGTCACTCCAAATGTTGTCTTGGAAACTAAACTAAGCTTGAACAGAAAATACAAGCAAATTTGAGCTCCTATTGGGTTACAATCACAGTTTTACAGGATTTCTGAATTCTAAAATATAGCTCGTAAAATCTGGAATAAAGTCAGTAAAAAAAAATTTAAATTTCAGCCTCAGACAGAAAACCCAGGCTTCTCTCACCCCGGCTGCAGCCTCCAGCTCACCTGGAAGAATTCTGAGATGTTCCCTATCCAGCTGTGAGACAGCCTGTCCAGCAAGTCTGGGGCCTGCCTCTTGGTCTCCTCCTGGTGGGACATGCCCGAAACACCTCACCAGCAAGGCGTTCAGGAGGCATCCTAACCAGATGCCCGAACCACCCCATCTGACTTCTCTCGACCCAGAGGAACAAAGACTCTACTCCGAACTAGGATGGGATACACGTTTTTTTTGGGGGGGGGGTTTAGCTTTTTGTCGGCCATTTTCTCTAGCACACATAAAAAGATAGAAGAGAGTTGTATGCTTTGGCAAATTTGTCTGAATTTACTCTCTAATGTATTAAAAAATATATATTTGAAACATAAAATCTAGAGTACAGTTGTTGAAATCCAGATTAAAGTTGATTTTTTTTTTTTTTTTGGAAACCATATTGATTCCTCAATGGGAAAATTTGTGTGCTGCATCACACTGCTGCAGGCTGCCACGACGACGCCAATGGTGTGAGAAAAGGGAGGTTATGTCTCTTCTCTAAGGACCCTAGACGTGAACTCAGGGGATCACTTTACCACTGAGCCCCCGCCTCCCCCCAACTTGTCCGGGAAATAAATTAATGAAATTTACATTAATGATAACTACACAGAAATTATAAAATTCACATTAAAGTTAGAAAATTCAAAATAAAATTAAATGTAAAATAGTTTTTGTAAATGAACAATAAAGTTGGTAAATTGAGAATAAATTTGATAGAATTCAGAATTAAATTAAATTTTTTCAATTTATGTTGGAATAAACTAATGTTTGATGCATGAAAAAATGAGGGATTTTCTGTTAGTCACCTTCTTAGCCGTCTATCCCTTACGGGTTTGCAGTGGGTGCTGGCGCCCATCCCGGCTGATTCGAGGCGAAGAGAAGGGTACACCCCGAACAGGTCGCCGGTCTGTCGAAGGGCCATACACACACTCATTCCTAGGGGTAATTATGTAGTGGCCAAACAACCTAACAGGCATGTTTTTGAACGGTGGGAGGAAACCAGAGAAAACCCACACATGCATGGGTAGAACATGCAAACTCTACACAGAAAGGCCAGTGTAACAAGCCTGGTCCCCTCCCAGGTTGCGAACCCACAATTTTCTTGCTGTGAGACCACTGTGCTACCCACTGAGCCAACGTGCAGCCAAGGGTTTTTCTTCTTGTTTTATTCAAATAAATATTAAATACTGTGATTAAGATGTTCGTTAGTAACCTGGAGAATCCGGGGATCGTCCATGAGTCATCTTAAAAGAACAAAGACCCTCTAGAAACATGTAGAGCTAAATCTCTGGTACCTGATCTCCATGGAAACCAACTGCAACAAAGTCGCAAGTGATGAATGTGATTTTGTTTCTTCGTTTAATTGCTACAGCGATGAAAGTTAATTATTGATTTTAATTTAATAGGAGACCTCGTTTGCGTGGAATCGGACCGAGATGTCCTCGTACTTTCCTCTGTTCCTCCCTTCATCAAAAAATCCCATGCCAAATGCTGCAGAGTGTTTATCAGAAACCTGCCAGCTTGTATTTCTATCAGACCTTCATGAATCTGCACAAATATGTTCCACACACTCCGTGAAAGCTGCGTCCTGCTGCGGAGACGCTTTACAGCTGTGTTTGAACTACATGATGACTTCACTGCTTCATGCTGCTGACAGACCGACAGGAAACTGACAGCACACTCCCATGCTTCCCAACCAACAACACACTTTACACACACACTAAAAAACAAAATGTGACCGATGCAGGGGTGGATCGTCCATCTCTAGGCCTTCAGTGGAGCTCCATCTGGATCAATCAACCCCTCAGTAACTATTTAGTGGTAATAAAACTGTCTTACTACCAGTAAAAAAAAAAAAAAAAAAAACAGTTTTACTGAAAAAAATAATCAGTGGTGAAAAAGTCTCGTATTTTGCGAAACAGCCACGACACAAAAAAATCTGTCAAAACCTTATAAACTTCATCAATAAAATAAATTGTAACATAATACTTTGTAAAAATTTGGATTAATTGTCAATGACACCATTTTTCTCCTCATCGATGTTTAAAGTCCAACCTGTTCGGTCATATTTGTTTATAAATATTATTCAAATTTCCTAGACCTAGCTTATGCAGCCGAGGATCTGACCGCCAAAGTCCCCATCGTTGGCCGCCACCCAACTCCTCCTTCACCCAACCCCTACAGCCCCTTCCGAAGGTGGTGA
Source organism: Neostethus bicornis (assembly GCA_902685375.1). Classification (NCBI taxonomy): domain Eukaryota; kingdom Metazoa; phylum Chordata; class Actinopteri; order Atheriniformes; family Phallostethidae; genus Neostethus; species Neostethus bicornis. The sequence continues at coordinate 36,372,814 of LR738541.1, forward strand.
GTCCACTGGAGTCTACGCTACTACCCTCACCTATAGTCACCAGCTGTGGGTGATGACCGAAAGAATGAGATTGGGGATACAAGTGGCCGAGATGAGCTTCCTCTGCAGGGTGGCTGGGCTCTCACTCAGAGATCGGGTGAGGAGCTCTGCCATCCGGGAGGAGCTCGGTGTCGAGCTGCTCCTCCTCCAGGTCAAGAGAAGCCAGATGGGGTGGTTCAGGCATCTGGTCAGGATGTCCCCCAAGCGTGTTTCTGGTGAGGTGTTTCGGGCACGTCCCACCGGGAGGAGACAAAAAGGCAGACCCTGGACCTGCTGGAGAGACTATGTCTCACAGCTGGCTGGGGAACGACTCGGGATCCTTCCGGGTGAGCTGGAGGATGCAGCCGGGGAGAGAAAGGCCTGGGCTTCCCGTCTGAGGCTGTTCGCCCGTGACCCGGCCCCAGATGAGCGGAAGAAAACGGAACTGAAAACTTAAACTTAATGACTGGTATATTTTTATTGGTTGTTTGTGATTCAGATATTTTTAGGCCTACAGAGAAGACATTCAGGGTTTGATAATGGTGTGATGTAACGTGTTCTGATTTAGTTTAACTGATGATGATTTTTTTTGTTCTACAGGGATCCTCCATGGCGCCGGCCTCTGGCAACTTCCTAAACAACTCTACCTGCCTACCGAGGAGAGGTCCGCTCTTGCCTCCAACAGCCATCTGAAATATGTCTGGTATGATTCAGATTTGTTCTTTACTTTTCGAGAAATGTTCACACCTTAGGCTGTTTTTTTTTCTTTGCTTACTGTCAAGGTCTCAAACTTCTGTTTTGACTCCTTTTCTCCATTTTTCTCATATATTTTTTTAAATATCTAACTTTTTCTGTGCATGTCTTAGGTTGTTTGTAGGACCTAATGTACGAAGAAAAATGGGAAAGTGAGAAAAAACAGAAATGGTAATGACCGTAAAAAGGACGGACAGAAAACGAGCATATTTTGCTGCAATAATCAGTAGATTTTACAATGATTAACATCATAATAGAGATGCTGGGTCATATTGGAAAGAAAATATCTTAATAGGAGATTGTGATGATTCCATAGCAAAACTGTTGCTAGGGAGCAGGGGACATAGCAGACAGGAAACAGTATGACGTTTTTCACTTTGATCTGATCCCACACATAGTGGCCTTGTTTGGTGTTCTTCTTCTAATCCAGTCGAGTAAATAAGTTTTTTAAAGCTCTGCCAAAGCTCCAAGCGATGATTCATTCAGGTTATTTACTCACAAGTCTTTGCAGAAATGTTTTCCTGCTTCGGACAATAAAAGCTGATTTGTTTGAGCTGGAAAAGTTTGGTTGTAAATAAAGGCAAATTTATTTCAAAAGCACATTTTGTCTTCAAAACTTTTCAAAGAGTTTTGGATAAAAACAATAAAAACACAATGAGGGGGAAAAAAGTCAATTTTAAAATTGATCAAAGAAAGAATCAAAATTAAATCACACAAATAAAAGATATTGTGACGAACTTCAAACGTAAAAAGAAATGTTTCTGACCTTTAAACGGATTTAAAAGTTTCCACATTTGATGAAAGTTTAATCTTTACAGGCTGAACATTAAAAACTCAACACCTAGTAGCAGATACAAGTTTTAAGAGTTTTTTTTCTCTATTTATGAGCTATTATTCAGTGTTTTTCTCTTAAAGCACCGGGTCATACCCACTAGCTTATCTTTCTTTTAAAAGTTTATTATCATTACTACACAATTATGTATATTCTCATTTTATTTCAGGTGTTTGCTTGAATGTAGACGTTTACGTTGCCATATTCAAATTAATTTACTTTATTAAATTCGCTGCTGAGGCAATCCAAGAGTCCAGTAGCTCCAAACAGTTCAAGAGAAAGAGAACTCTCAACAGATTCAGAACAGCTGGTTCAGCATTGTTGTGTCGAGCTGGGTGGCGTGTAGCTCGACAGCTGCTCGGTGGAACAGAGCTGGAACAACTACAGGGTAGAACAGAGTTTGAACAGCCGCCTGGTGGAGTAGAAGTAGAACACCTGCTTGGTGGACATCACATGCGACAGTTGGCTTCGCACGGGGCAGTGTGTGGGATACCGTGACAAAAATATTTGACAAGCCCTTGTGGATCCTAATAGGATCTAGAAACTCACCACTAAATTGGGGTGTGGATGAATTAATAAATTAAATTTCTCCTTTGTTTATAGCAGTGCTTCTCAATTATTTTCTTTTACACCGCCCTGGTAAGCAGAAATTAGTTTGTAGACCCCCACTTTCTGCCACAACTATAAATAGTCTGCTTTCTATCGCCTGCTTGGTGCAAATAACAGACATGCCAAGGTTAATAAAACTCCCACATGATAAACACTCTAGTGCATTCCATGAACATGATTAGGTATAATAAGGCTAAGCACATGGCATCTCCTGCTGCTGTAGGAAGTTGCTAGTAAAGATCTGCATGATCTATTGCCAGTATTGTTTTTGGTGAACGTATGGAAAAAGTCGGACACCCAGGAACTTTGGTCATGTGACAGCTTATGTGCGTGAGCCGCAAAACAAAGTGCAAACAAGCAGTACAGGGGTGTATTCTTGGTGGTAATTCCTCTTCATACTGATACACAACACTAGGTGGTAACACATGTAAGATGCACAATTTTCCAGCTGCTGTCTCATGTTTTGAACGGCTTGTTTTACGCCAACTGTCATGGCGGGTGTTGTCCATTGCCGGATGTGTCGTTATGTCATGTCATAGCCCCTCCTCCTTTTGGCCCCGCTCAAAATTTCCTCTTTGTGAAGCGAAAAACTTGCCATCTCTGAAATCAATCCTACACCATAGAGCCACAACTCCCTGTGCACACTGTGACAATGAGAGAACCACTGCCGACTACTGTTGTGGATGTGCAATTACACTTTATTCTCGTACGGGAAAAAAAAAAAAAAGCATGTTCTCTGGGCTCACCCAGGGCACTCCCCACTATTTAAATAACACTGGTTTCTAGAGATGGTTTGATCAGGTTTAATGATGAACATCTCAGTATGTGTTTAACATGATGGATTGTCCTTTTTGTGACCACAGGAAGATGCTGCAGTCTCTCGGGCGACCGGAGCTTCACATGGCCCTGGATGTAACCATCGTGAGTGGGTCTGGTCAGGAACACGTGGGCTGCCTGCTGCTTACATCTGAGGTGTTGTTTGTGGTCAGCCTGGGAGAAGACACCCAGCAGCAAGCTTTCCCCATCACAGAGGTAACGAATGGATATCATTTAATGACATTCAAACATGGAACTCTGACTTCACAACAAGTGAGCTTATCTGCAAAACAAAATCATAAAGTCCAGCTGTATCAGAGAAGAGGGGTCCTGCAATCTACTAGATCTGACTATTATGTTAATGTGTATGGGGTATAAATGAATTTGGTAGACTCATTAAGACCCATATCCTACCATTTTAAACCATAATCCGGTCTTGTAGTGTCAGAATCAGGTCCCGATATATCAGTGAGCAGCTTCTTTTGAGAAATAGAAACTATTGGGGGGAGACGGTGGCTCAGTGGTTAGAGCGTTTGCCCACGGAACAGAAGTTAACTGGAAGTTCGCGGGTTCGAATCCCACTGTGTTCACGTCTAGGGTCCTTGGAGAAGACACCTAACCCCCTGTTTCTCCCACCATTGGTACAGTCATAGGCGGCAGCCTGCTGCGGTGTGATGCAACACACAAATTTCCAGGTCAGGGATTAATAAAAAATATTTCAATTTAGTTGCATACGCAGAGTTTTTTGGATGGTTTTATGATATAAAGCAGTTGATTTGGGGCTCAGATTCATTCAGATCCGGTAAGAAGAGCTGGATTAATTCAGAGTTACAACAAACCAGATATGACAGCTTAGATTATCTACCATAACATAGTTCATGTTGGTGCGATGCAGCAGGTAGGGAGTGGAGGGTCAGGTGGGATTAACTCATTTTTAGAGGTCAGAGGACATCTGGAATACGCTCAGAGATAAATGAGAGTAGAAACGTGTTTGACATTAACTTGTTGATCTGGTGCAGGTGGAGTGTGAGTCGCAGCAGCAGGATGAACTGACATTAACTCTGAAGCAGCAGACGCTGAGCAGCGACAGTGAGGTGAGACAGCGTTCTGTCTGATAGGACTGTCTTTATCCGCTGTGTGTAACTTATCGTTTTGTCTGTCAGGGTGACGGCGTGCGTGAACGTCTGTCCGAGCAGCAGCACCAGCGTCTGGTTGATTACGTGATGAGAGCTTCTCAGTACCTCTCGCCCTCTCCCGCCTCCCTGCAGCTGCAGCCCCCGGTAACACTGGCGGAGCCTCCCCCCTCCGTCACTAAGAGTTACCGCTACCTGGTGGACCCCGCCCACGCCAGGGTGTTCCTCAGCAAGTTCACTGCAGTGAAGAACAAAGCCTTACGGGTGGGATTCTCCTGAAAAGAAGAAGAAGACCCAAACGTTTCTCTATCGCCTTAAATTCTAGATTTTTTCTAATCCAGACACTAAACTTTAAGTCAGTGTTAAACATCTAAGTGTAGAGGTTTTTTTCTTTCAGCCAATCAAAAGTGCAATATGTGTGTGTGTGAGTGTGTCCCTGTGAGGTTGTGCGTGTGTGTGCGTTAGATACCAGCTGTTGACCAAAGTCTTTTAGATGATGTAACCCCGTGGAAAGGTTGTCGGTGCCAAACCATCCCGATGCGAACGTTTTTTTTTATGATTCAGTGTGTTTATTGTGGAACATGTGATCAAAGAAGTCTGGGAAATAAAATGAGGAAAATCATCCACAGAGTCATCTTATTTTCTGTTGTCATGGAGATATCCATGACAGCTGTGCTCTCAGTTTGCAGCGTGTGTCCCGCTCTGGTTTCACAGTGAAGGTGTGTGGGAGATCCGCCTCACCGTTCGCTCTCTGATCCTCGCTGACTTCACACACACATCCGTGGACGAGTCTGGAGGAGAGAATAAAGTCATTGAGTCTTTTTATTATAAACCAGTAAAATATTTGCTTTTTTTGTGACGGAATGAACTAAAAATTCTACATTTGACTCAAACTTTTTAAGGTCAAGTGGAAGAAAAATCATTTTAACTATCGATGAGTATCATTAAGATTTTATCAATACTTTTAACTGCTTTATGACAGTGACGTTTTTTGGAATCATTTTATGCTTGTTAATTAAGTTAGTTCTCAAAATTTGTTAAGCAAATTATGATTGGTCAGTTCAATTTTTCATCGGTATGGCTAAGCGTGTGATTGGTTGTCTGTATGTTTGGTCCTGTAACAGAACAGTGATTTGTTGTTTGGGAAAATATGAATTTTCACCTCTCAGTAGTGGCAAGACAGGGAAGAACGTCTGGATGGATGGATCGATAGGTGGATCGGTGTGGCATCAGCAATAACTAGGACGCTGCATCGGTCCGTCGTGGTAAAGAAAGAGCTGAGCCGAAAAGCAAAGCTCTCGATTTACAAGTCGATCTACGTTCCAACCCTCACCTATGGTCACCAGCTGTGGGTGGTGACCCAAAGAATGAGATCGCGGGTACAAGCGGCCGAAATGAGCTTCCTCCGCAGGGTGGCTGGGCTCTCGCTCAGAGATCGGGTGAGGAGCTCTGCCATTCGGGAGGAGCTCGGTGTCGAGCCGCTCCTCCTCCAGGTCAAGAGGAGCCAGATGGGGTGGTTCGGACATCTGGTCAGGATGCCCCCCCGAGCGCCTCGCAGGCGAGGTGTTTTGGGCACATCCCACCGGGAGGAGACCAAGGGGAAGACCCCGGACCCGCTGGAGAGACTATGTCTCACAGCTGGCCGGGGAACGACTTGGGATCCTTCCGGATGAGCTGGGGGATGCAGCCGGGGAGAGAGAGGCCTGGGCTGCCCGTTTGAGGCTGTTGCCCCCGCGACCCGACCCCGAAACAAGCGGAAGATGACGGAACGGAATGTATGAATGTGCAGGAATGGTTAAGAGAGCAGAGGTGTCAAGTAACGAAGTAAGTCTACTTCGTTACCTTACTCAAGTAGAAAATCTCGTTATCTTTACTTTAACGAAGTAATTATTTTTTTGTCTACTTTTTACTTTTACTCACTACTTTTTTATGCAATTATCTGTACTTTTACTTCGTTCATTTTATAAAAAGTAGTCGCTACTTTCGCCATTTTGTCACCGTTAAAATGCCGCGACTGTTTGTCGGAGTTTTTTTTTTTTTTTTATGAACCCTGAATGCATCAAACAAAGGAACAGATGAATGATTGGCTGAAAGGTCCAGTCAATCATTACTTTGGGGCGAGTAGCCCCGCCCACAAACTTTTAAAGAGCAGGGACGTCAATTTCCGTGTTTGAGACTCGGGCTCGGAAATCATAGTGTTTCTGATGCTGCAACACTGAACTTTGATTGAATTATCAATTTTTTTAAAAAAACAACAGCAAAGAAATGTTTTTTATTATTATTATTATTTTCAGTCTGCGGTTATTGTAAGCGTCTTTGCTGAAAATATTGTAGATGGTATTTTTATAAAAATAACTTTGATCTGTGACGCACTATTTTATCTTTAGAAACAAAGCTAATTGAACTGATTCATCCATAAATAGTAGTGGATGAAGTATTTGTGCTTAAAAGCATCCAAAATGTTATTGATTAGTTTATAAAGACTGACAAAGGAGATTAAAACTACACATCGCTTAGATTTTGTATCATGTAGATGTTTGGGTTAACATTAAAAAAACCTTATATGTATATACACATATATATGTAGATAAGTATATATGTAAATTTATATACCGTAATTTCACGGCTATTAGGCGCACCGTACGAAAAGGCGCAGCCTCAGTTTTGTGCGCCGTAGCAGGATTTAACACACACATAGGGCGCACCGTACGAAAAGGCGCAGTCTCAGTCACACACCGCTTTACAACAACACACACGCAAGCATGCAAATGTGCGTATTAAAAAAATAGTCCAGTGCTTCTCAAATAGTGGGGCGCGTGTGATCCTGTGGAACACGTTTTTCTTTTTTGCCGTACTAGAATAAAGTGTAATTGTACATCCACTACAGTAGTTGTAGTTTATAGTTTAAATAAGTATTATTTTTTTTTAAATTCAAGTTAATTGATGCACTTTAAATATTTTCTTTTACACACTAAAAAACAATGTTAATAAAGCTGTTCTTTTTTTTTCTTTAATGTTAACGAGGATACAACGTTATGTAGAAGTGTACTTAGAACCAGGGGTCCCCAACCTTTTCTGCGCCACGGACCGGTTTAGTGTCTGATAATGTTTTCATGGACCGGTCTACAGGTGATAAGACCAGCCGGAAAAACTGGCTTTTTTAATCAATAATAATACATTTAAACCCACGTTGTCTTCACGAGAAAATTTATTAGCGTGGAAACATTCTCTCTGCTCGAACGCACTCTGGTTGCCTTGGTAACGGTAAACATACCTTCAAAATAAAGACATCACAAAAACAAAGTGAATAAAAATACTAGTTAGGCCCCTCACACCGGGGGTGGTCCACCTGGTGGTTGGGGACCACTGCTTATAACAATTTCATAGACAAATGATACTAATTATGGTCATGGCGGAGAGTGGGGGAGAGCGGGGGGCGAAATATTTTCTTCTTTCTAGGGGGGGGGCGCAACAGGATATAATTGAGAAGCACTGCGTTAGTCCAAGCATCTACAATCCATTGACTCGTTTATGCTGAAATTACTCGCGGCGGCTCGATTCCCATGTTCCTCCGCGTAGCTGATTGCCTTCAGCTTAAACTGAGCGTCATAAGCGTGTCTCTTTTCCATTTTCAGGGTTAAAACAGCAATGTTGTGCATACAGAACATACCTTTTTTATACACAATCCACGCTCACACTTCACTCTTTAACGTTCTCATGCTTTTCTTTCAGGTCCGCCTCGCCTCACGGGCACCGCTTTTTTTTTTAGGTCACACACAAGGCGCACTGCACGAAAGGGCGCACCGCTCATTTTGAAGAAAATTTTAGACTTTTAGGTGCGCCTTATGGCCGTGAAATTACGGTATACCGTCTCCTAGGTCCCGCTCCTACTGGTTTTTTAAAATCTTGTTTCCCTGGTTATTTTTTCATTTTTACAGTTCTTAAAATTTTAGAAAAAGAATCCAAGGATTTTGCCTCCTGTGTGTTTCCTTCACTCCCACTGCCTTACGAGTGCATGTAAAGGGTGTTATTTTGTCAATGGGCGTGGTTTTACTGGGTGTACGATATTTTTTGTAAAATACGATAATTTTACGTCATTAGTACGATAATCCAGCACCTCCCACCTGGCAACGCTGCCCAGGCTGTATGTGGCACTCCCATACTTACTAACTTGTTAAAGACTATTCAGTATTGCCTCAAAGAACTTTGAAAACTAGCTGCCTTCAAGGCTTGAAAAAGCCTTTTGGTCATTTTTTTTCATTTATTTATTTTTTTTAACATTGAGTGTGTTTGTGTCTTGAAGTTGGTTAAATTAGGTGATGCAGAGTGAAGCTTGATAGCTGAAGGGACGTTACATAATGCCCTGCTTATGTTAATACATTTGATTGTGTTAATTAATCGATTTCCAATAAAGATTATTAAGAAATAAATGTTTCTGATTCATAAAGTTTAACACCAAAACACTTTCATTTATTATCATATTTTCTGCTCCTTAAAGCATGTGATAATAGTTTAAAATATGTTCATACGCTTTTGTTAACAATATTCCTTTTTTTCTGAAAATTACTTTAACTTTTTTTACTTTAAGTAGTTTTAAAATAGGTTACTTTTTACTTTTACTTAAGTAGAAAACTTGAGTTGATACTTCTACTTTTACTAAAGTAGTTTTTTAACTCGGTATTTATACTTCTACTTGAGTAGAAAATGTTGGTACTTTTGACACCTCTGTAAGAGAGGGACGTCTGGAAGGGCAGGAACAATTTAGAGGGGAACGTCTGAATGTTCCCTCAGGACTGAGGGAGGCTGTCTGTATGTGCAGGAAGGATTTAGAGCAAAACATTTGGATGCACATGAATTATTTAGAGAGGAATGTCTGGATGTGCAGGAACAATTTAGAAAGGAACACCCAGACATGCAGGATAGATTTAGAGAGGACCGTCTGGATGTACAGGTAGTCTTCACGATCAGTGTGTGTCATATGTTTGGGTTCCAGTATAAAATGCAGTTTGTTTACACTTTGTAACACACAGCAATAACAAGTCCGTGCAGTCCCTCATTCATCCAGGAGTGATCCATAGTAGAAAAAGTTTCAAAAAAGTCTTCTGGACAGTTTAATTCTTGATCGAGACGTTTCGACTTCCATCCGGAAATCATTTTCAATCTGAATGAAATGGACTGAAAACTGGATCTATTTATACTAACCTGAGTAAAAGGTAAAAAAATAGTAAGAAGGGCTCGACCAATGAGCCTGTGTTACCTATGATGGCCGTGAATGGCTCCTATTGTAGCCACAGACCAGTAAACGAACCCTATTATAATAATGCTAAAAGCCTAGTGAATAGAAATTCCTGCTAACGAGAGGCGTGAATCTGGGTCATGAGGTGTCCTCTTTGGACCATGGCTTCAGAATGCAGCTGTAAATCCCGGGCGTTAGATACATTCTGCCCGGGATTTACAGCAGCATACAACACCGCGATAACCTAACGCTGTTTATGTTTGTAAGACTTTTTTTTTTACACTGCTTGAGTCCACATTAGAATTCTAAAATACATTTGAAGTGAAAAGTGAAACATTCAAAGTGTTTGACTCGGTTACCTGTGTAAATACAGTCATGTCTGACTTTACTTTAACTGACTTTAGCACGTTTTTTCTTTAGTTTAGTTGTGGCGTTCTGCGGCCTCCTCGAAACAACCGGAAATGAACAACCGGTCGCAGAATCTAAAAATAATACACATTAAACGAATAAAAACACGTACTTGACGTTTTAAAATGATAGATTTTTAGTAAAAAAAATACCGAGCAGTTGCAAAAAAAATGCAAATCTCGATGTTTAGATCATCTGGAAGGGAGGGGGGGTGACGCGTTCTAGGCATGCGCAGAGGCGCAATTGTTGTTAAGATGTACGATTTAAACCTTCAGCCTGTTAATGGGACATATTTTTGACTGTTATTTTTTAGTACGCTTTCTTCCTTCATTCTCAGTGCATGACTAGATCCCAGACCAAAGAGGCTAGCTTGGTTTTAGACCTGGTTTTACCAGAGATTATGTTACCATGTGAGGCTGTGTTTTCTGGCTCTACTTTAGAGAAGATGTGTGAACCTGAGAGTGAGGAGAAAGAGGCATTCATCTGATTCTGTTTCCCGCGCTGCTTTTCCTCCCTCTGCAGGTCGGCCATGTATTTGGAGTAAGACCACAACATCTGAAGAAGAAGAAATAAAGTTACAAGAAACCCAGATATTATTCCTCCTTCTGTAAATTCTGACTTAAAATCTTTTTTTAACCAAATAATTTATCTTTAAATTGGAAATTAAGCACGGTGGCGCAGTGGGTAGCACAGTGAACTCACATCCAAAAGGTCATGGGTTCGAGTCCCGGGTGGGGACGAGGCTTGGAACACTGTCCTTTCTGTGTGGAGTTTGCATATTCTCCCCGTGTTTGCGTGGGGTCCCTTTGGGTACTCCGGTTTCCTCCCACCCTCCAAAGACATGCGTGCTAGGTTGATCGGCCGGTGCCAAATTGCCCCTAGGAATGAGTGTGTGTGTGGATGGTTGTATGTGTGTGGCCGACAGACTGGCGACCTGTTAGGGGTGTACCCTGCCCTTTGCCTTAAATCAGCCAGGTTGGGCTCCGGCACCCCCAGCAACCCTGTTAGGGATAGACGGATAAGAAGATGACTGACTGACTGGAAATTAATCCCTGACCGGGAAATTTGTGTGCTGCACCACACCGCAGCAGGCTGCCACCTACGTATGACGGCACCAATAGTGGAAAAAACGGGGTTTAGGTTTTCTATCTTCTGGTTCTTACCGACTGTTCAGGAGTCCCACTTTCTCTGCTCTGTGTCCTTGACTGGCTTTGTTTAGATCTTTCATCTTGTTCTTCATCACTCATCCCCTCGTCATCCTCTTTGAACTCCAGCTCTTCTCGTTCTTGTTTGTCCTGTGTAAAATATTTGATTGATTTTAAACCAGTTGGAGGTAAAAAAACTTTAATTTTTCTTTTTCTGACCAGTGCTCTCCTCCTTTCATCTCTCTCCTGTTGCTCTTCCTCTTTTCTCTTCTGCCTCCGTATTCTGGCCCTGTGTTTGGCCCTCTTCTCCTCCAGCAAAGGAACCAGACGCTCCTCGTGCATGCTACTTCTCAGCTCTTTAAACTCTGGCCAAAACTTCAGTAACTCGCCAAACACGGACATCTAAATGAGAAGGGAGAACTGGAGGTGAAGACGCAGGAAGGAAAAATCTACATTTTGTTCCGACACACTTAACCTGTGCTTCCCTGAAGATGTAAGGACCCAGTTTGTGGCGATGTTCTAAGATGTTCTGAGCCTGTTCAAGAGGGATGTCTATCTGCAGAGCGGGAGGCATTGTAGAGTTGATAAAACAACCGATGATGGTGGAAATCTTGTGCTGGATGGTGGACTCGTCGCTGTGAGAATGACAGAGATCCTACGTTCAGGAAGAGAGAGACAAAGGAGAACAATGAGAAGAGTAGACTATCGTTTGAACTAAAAGATTCATTGGTTGTTTTATTAAGTCCACATTCCAAAGGGCCACAGGACAAGAAAGGTAGAGCTATAGCTTTGGTTTCCATCTTGAAGATATCTTTTTCTCCACAGACCAAGTTTGCTCTCAGGTCACATTTATAAAGTGTGTTTGCACTAAAATCTGTGCTTATCCATGATCCATGAAATCATCCATGAAAGTGCTGGAGTGCTTCGACTACTGAGTAACTCTAAACAAAGTTAGAAGCTGCTGTATGAGAATCGGTAAACATAAGGAAAAGATGGCACTTGTGGACGGAACCGGATGAGAACAGACAGTAAGGTTCATACAAAAGAAAACTGAAAAAGAGAGTGGATTTAAATCAGGGGTGGGCAAACTTATTGATTTGCGAGCCACATTGCGTTCTAACATTTGACAAAGGGGCTGGAACAGGAGCAGATGCATGGCATGCTTTGGTAATCACTTTTCATTGGAGAAACTTGTTGACACGCTGTTTTGGCTCCGATGGCTTTCCATATCTGCGTGTACTGTTTATTTTGAAAATAAGCGCATCCCAGAGATACAAACATTTTAATAGAAGCAGTCTCGTTGTTTTCTCGACAAAGCCAGTATATCTAGAATGCGCCATCTAGTGAGGAAACATCGGAATTGCACGGGAAATAAAACATTAACAAAGTTTTTTAATTAAATTTTTTCAAGTTCAGCGGGCAGGATTAAAACTTTAACGGCCCATAGTTTGCCCATGGCTGATCTAAACAGTATTCTTGAGACCTGATGCTTTGTTCTATGCACCATCACTTTTGACTCTCCAGAAGTTGACTGAAGGCCTAATCAGGGTCTAAAGAAGCCAAAGTCCCATCATGGGCATCCCAGATGTTGCAGGGTGCATACAGGTACGTGAGACATCACTTAGATCACATTACTTCCAACATTCAGATCCTCAGTTTCACCTTCCTCCCATGATACAGATATTTACTGCCAGGTGATTGGTGGATGGGTTAAGTGGTTGAGCAGGTGGACCTGATGTGGTGGACGTGATCTGTGATGTACTTGGAAAAACATGTCAGAGCTAATCTCCATCGGAGAGTTTTCTGGCTGGTTCGTTTCCATAAATCAGCTGGTATTATTTTTTTACCTTGTATCTCTGCACCTCCAGCCAGAAGTGGACATCATTTTCCAGGAAGTCTCCCTTTAGAGAGACGAAATGCTGGAACTGCTGGCAGGTGGAGGGGTTCAGGAGCATTCTACGAAACAGCAGGTTCTCCTTAGACGAATTCATCCAAGAGCCTTCAACCTGCACGAGAAAACATGAAGTTAAAATCCATTTATAAAAGCAGAGATTTTCATGGTTCTGAACTCACAGGTACAGCGGGGAGATTTCACTAAGAAAACATCTCATTTGCCAGTGATGACATAATAATCATAAAGATGAGTCCAATAACATACTGAGCTCCTTCCTGTAATCATCCTGCCTGTAATTTAAAATGTTCATGTTTTCTATCTACGTTTGGAGATGAGAGGACGGAAACAGAGCTGCACGGAAAACCCTCCAAACCTTGCTGGAGGAAGCTCAGCCATACTGCTGCTTTAATCTTATTTATCCTGGATCCAATTTGGGAGAAGTAACCTCAAGGCCAAAGTGGTGTTTGACAAAGCCAGAGCTGGAAGCCAAGTCATGAACAAAATCACACGAGCTGTCAGGCCAGGAAATGCTTTCCTTCTCTCCACATTCCCTGGAGCATTTCTCCTTACCTTCCAGGCTTCTCTCCTTGTTCTTCGCCGGTGCTGGATGTGCCGTGAGAGTCCGTCTGCTTCTTTCTGATGGAAGCACACACACACACACACACACACAGGTCAGAAGTCAGGGAGAGACTAAGATAGGAGTTACATGAGAACGTCCCTTTGAAGAAACGCGTTCATTTTCATTGTAACCATCTCTCCGTATTAATTTCCTCTAATCTCATCTTATATATCGCTCTACCTCTCCACCTCAGACCTGCTGCTCTCTCTCTCTCACCCTGAAAACATCTTTTACACACTCATCTCGTCCAGAGTGTAACGCTAACCTGCTTCAGCCTCTCATTACTTAATGAGCAGATCCGTTTCAGCAAACCTTGCAAACTTGATAACATAATGAGGTAAAGTGGTTGAATCTGTGGTTGATGTTTGACTAGCTGATGAAGGAACCTGAGAGAGGAGCATTTAGTGGTGGAACAACACACTGATTATTGTTTGTTCTGTTCATACACCGAAGGTTCTTCAACCACCAAAACATCTGAAGTACTTCTGAAACAATTCTAGCACAGGGTTGGACTTCCTGTCGACATCCAGATGTACAGGTACAACGACCACAAAAGTATCCTTTCATCCTGCTTAACCACACCCCAAATATCATCTACTCCAATGGATTCCATCCCTGGATCGGATAGAAATGGTCTCCCTAAGAGCGGATGAGTCATTCAGGTTGTTCCTGCACATCAAACCAGTGAGAAGGAGCTTGGAGACACTTGTAACCATTTAAGTCAAAGTGACGTTGTCTCCATTCATCGTTTTTCTGAACACTGACTCACAGGACTATCGAGGAAGTCAGAAGCTGAAAGGCAGGGTACACTTTGTACAAGTCTCTGGGTAATGTTGATGTTGATGGTTTGGCTTAATTTAAAAGAGAATTCAGGAGTACATGTTGACTTTTTTGGGGCGTCACAGCAGCATTCGCACAATAGAATCAGAATCAGAATATACTTTAATGAGAGCAACAACAACTTCCTATCTGCTAAGTGAGTCATTGTAGAGCCTGATCACGTATGGGAAGAAAGACCTCCGGTAACGAGATGTTCTCGAGCGGAGATGTCTGAGCCTCTTGGAGAAGGAGCTCCGTTGTTCGTCCAGGAGTGGGTAGAGAGGATGGTCATGATAGTCCATGATGGATAAAAGTTTGTTCAGTGACCTCCTCTCTACCACTGCCTCAAGTGAGTCCTGTTTGCTGCCAATGACAGAGCCAGCCAGTCTGATTAGTTTATTCAGTCTGTTGGCGTCACTGGCTGTGATGCTGCTCCTCCAGCAGGTGACAGAGAAGAACAAGGAGCTGGCCACCACAGACTGGTAGAAGGTCTCCAGGATCTTGCTGCACACATTGAAGGGCCTCAGCTTCCTTAGAAAGTAAAGTCAGCTGCAAGTCTTCTTGTACACAGCAGTACTGTTGCTCCTCCAGCTCAGTCTACTGTCGATGGTCACTCCCAGGTATGTGTACTCCTCCACCACCTCCACATCTCTACCCAGAATGCAGAGCGACTGCAAAGCAGTCCTCTTCTTCAGGAAGTCAATCACCATCTCCCTGGTCTTGTCCACATTGAGCAGCAGGTGATTCTCAAAGTCCAATAGTTCCAATAGTCTCTTGGATCAAATTTTGCTGGAATTTATCCCATTTGTCTTGAGATTTGAAACTCTTGTCTTGTTGTCTGGAGTTTGTGTGCACAGATTCCCTCAGGGTATCCCTAACCTCCAACATCATCCATGTTAGATTCCGGTCAGAAAGTGTGTGTGTGGATGAATAGTTGTGTCATGTTACCACTGCAAGGTGGCTTGGCACGTCCCACAGGGAGGAAACCAAGAGGCAAACCCCAGACCCGCTGGAGAGACTATGTCTCACAGCTGGACAGGGAACACCTCGGGATCCTTCCTGGTGAGCTGGAGGATGCAGCTGGGGTGAGAGAAGCCTGGGGTTCCCATCTGAGGCTGTTGCCCCTATCTCTCTATGTACCACACATACCTATACAGGGTGTACCCTGCCTCTGCTAACTAACCTGGAGCATGCGCCAAAAACCCAATAATGGATGAAAAAAAGTTTGGAAAATAAAATGACAAAATTCTGGTCTATCACTCAGAGATTGGGCAAGGAGTTCTGCCATCCAGGAGGAACTCGAAGTAGAGCCGCTCCTTCTCTAGGTCGAGAGAAGCCAGATTGGGTAGATCGGGCATCTGGTCAGAATGCCTCCAAAATGCCTTGCTGGTGAGGTGTATTATGGAGGAGAGGAGACCTAGAGGCAGACCCTGGACCCGCTGGAGAGAATATGTCTCACAGCTGGCAGGGGAACAAGTCGGAATCCTTCCAGGTGAGCTGGAGGATGCAGCCGGGGTGAGAGAAGCTCCAGATAAGCGGAATATGACGGGACGGAATGGAACAGAAATTCTTACAACATCGGCTGAACTATAGTGGAAATAAAAGTGATACAAAGTGTTTCCATTTCAGTCAAAAGTAGCTCATGAAAGCATAAAAACAAAGATTTGAACTTTAAATGTGGGGTTTTTGGAGTCTACAGTTCTGTGGGAGCTACATCTAGGGGTTAGGGGACCGTATTGCTCATGGAGCAAAACAATTGGACCAGAGCGGAGATAAAGTCTGACACAGATTATTATAAATACTTTTATAGACCTTCAGCATATTCACCTGAGGTTTGAACTCAGTTGAGGATAGAAATAAAGGCAGCCATGTTTTCTCAATGTGTTTCTTGATGATGTCCTGGATCTCCATGACGACCGAATTAGACAGACACTTAGACATCAACCCTCCCAGTCCACCTGCTAGTCCCAGTACCTACACAGATGGAAAAGAGCAGAGGACTGTGAGGCAGAGTTGGTGGATGTGGCTACATGTGTTACATATAAACATTAAAGATGGCCGACAATAAAACCACATAAAAAACACACGACAAGGTGGACAAGAGACGCTGGGGAAACCATCTACCCATCCACTTCCTGACTCCTACTGTGCTCTTCATCGTTCCCACAAACCATCGGTTCTCTTCATCTCCCGTCTCTGCTTTCTGTCTGCGTACGTCAATCGGGCCACGTCTTACTTTTTTTTTATGCTTTCTCTCATTTGAATCACACAGACTTTGGAAATGAGAACCAGCCACGGCACTGGAGTCTGAAGATGAAAGAACCTCACTCTGCGACTGGATCATAGAGTGACTGAAGGAGTGACGGGCCAAAGCAGTAAAGCTGTCAATCCACTTCAGAGGACCAACGAGATGCTGCCAGAGCAGCTCCGAACACACTCAATTCAATTTTATTTGTATCGCCCAAAATCACAGAATGTCCGTCTCAATGGGCTTCACAAGAAAAAGAGGAATGTGTTAACACAAATACACAGCAAGAAAAATAACTAACAAATGCTAATTAAACAAGACTAGCACATTAATGCACTTAGACTCTCCTTCACGGTGAGGAAAAACTCCTAAAAAACCCATCAGTGGGGAAAAAATAAGAAACCTCGTGGGGATCTACATGAAAGAGAGATCCCTCCCGCGGGAAGAGCATCCAATGTGTCTAAAACTATGATTTAAATATTAGCTTATTCTACTCTACAGCTGAATGTGCGCATCCCACAGAGAGCATGTCTAGGGTCCTTGGAGAAGACACCTAACCCCTGCTTCTCCCACCATTGGTGCCGTCGAAGGGCAACCTGCTGCGGTGTAAGGAGTGCAGCACACAAATTTCCTCAGTGAGGGATGAATAGAGTAATAATTTCTTTCTTTCTTTCTTTCTAAACATCTAAAGAGGTCAATAGATGTTCTTCATCCTGATGGAAACACGGGGACTCCTCAGCCCGGCGATGTCCAGTACGGGGATGAATAGAGCCCCGTACTGGACTCAGTACTCCCTATCTGAGTAACTAAACTAAAGACCAAATTCAAGTGAACAAAAAGAGACGATCGCTTTAATCTAACGAGTAAAAGGAGGAACGTTTAGTTTGTGTTCAGAGGAATTTGATCTGGAAGTTTGTGAGTCGTTAATCAGTTAAAACCACAAGTCGTATGACACAGAATAAAGTAGTCTGGGACACCGTGGAGAAACATCTCCATTGTCTTCCAGATGAAAATCACTTCCACTGCTCCATCTACTCATCTAAAATCTACACCCTCTGCCCTCTTGCAGCACTGTAATCCTAGAGTCCAGAAACTTAATCTCTAAACGTCAGAGCAGATTTCATCCCGCTGTCATTGCTGCTGATCTTTTTTGTCTTTCAGAAGTCAGACGATGCTCTTCTCATTTTAATTCTAACCATGTTGTCTCATCACCAGTTTTCATCAGAAAGCGTCCAGAGAGAGGAGGGTGAGAAGTTGTTTGTGTGCTCCGGTGACCTTGTGTTTATAAAATATGGTTGCCGAGCCCCCTCTGGAGCTCAGATCTCATCTTGTCTCCATTGTCATGGTTTCTCAAGATCTCAGCGGTTATGGGATCAGACCAACGTTTGTATGTTTGGAGATTTTTCGATTTAAAAAAAGTGTCTGACATACATGGTTCTGTTGCTTTGCTGTAGCCGGACCACCAGAGCTGAAGAAGTACTTGCTGTTGAGGTATTTGGCAGCAATGATGGACGACTTCTCCATTCTGTTGGATGTATCTTTGTGAGGGACCTTCCTGTACTGGTCCAGGTCCATCAGGCATGTCAGATGGATGCTGCAACCAAGCACAATTAATTAATTAATTTATTTTGATTCATAGTAATTCTTCAGATTATATTGTGACCGGACTGCCAGTTCAGGACCGGGCAGGGAGCACCAGGGAAGCAGAGGCACAGACCATAAAAACAGTTTTAACATTATTTATTTAAAACCTATTAAAATTGCAGTTCTTAAAATAGTTCACGTGTTTGGGTTTAGCCCACAGGCACATCCTTATCCGCAGCCTTTAAGGGTCCATTTGTCATCCTGGGTCTGCCCATTCCCCGCCCGGGTTCATTTGTCGTCCCAGGTCTGCCCATTAGTCGCCCCGGGTCTGCTCTTTACAGGTCTATTTATCGACCTGGTTTCCTCTTTACGGGCCCACTCATCCGGACCACCACCAGTGGGAACCTTTTTCACTGGTGGGATTCATAAAGGACACCCCGTGTCTGCTTGCAGGGGGAGCCCTCGCTGCACAGTGGTGCAGGTGCCACCAGTCCATCGTTCAACAGAAAGGCTCCCCACTGTGTGTCTCGGCTGCCGCTTCTGCTCTGGCTCTCCTCATCTTTCTTCCCCCAGCTGCCTCTTATAGAGCTATCAGGGACTACATAACTTCTTAGTAGCAGGTGAAGTAAATAAAATTAATTAAAACATGCAGAATAAAACTATAAAAACCATGCAATAAAATACTCAACCTGCTACACTATAAAAACTCAACAACACAGATTTAAAACTACACTTCCATACTGCTACTCCATCACTTTATCAATCATTTCACATTTGATTTACTTTTTAAATATTTTTTACATACTGTTGACATTAAATTGGACGTCTAAATTATTCTGATGTTTTACATCAAAATCAGACAAATATCTCTGGTTAACATTAGTTCCAAACTTTCTGCGCTTAAAATTTAGCAATCATTTATGACTTTTTTTTTGCGGGAAAAAGTTTTTGAATATGAAGAGGAATGTCGGTAATGACATCAAGTTTGGTTTCAAGCTAGGTAGGAAAGAACGAGGGTTATATGACATGTAAACAATGCTCATCTAAAAAAGGGTTCATTTGATTCAGAAGGTGGATCGGTGCGGCGTCGGCAACAACTTGAACGCTGCAATTGTCCATCGTGGTAAAGAGAGAGCTGAGCCGAAAAGGAAAGCTCTTGATTTACCAGTCGATCTACGTTCCAACCCTCACCTATGGTCACCAGCTGTGGGTGGTGACCGAAAGAATGAAATCGTGGATACAAGCGGCGAAATGAGCTTCCTCCGCAGGGTGGCTGGGCTCTCACTAAGATATCGGGTGAGGAGCTCTGCCATCCGGGAGGAGCTCGATGTCGAGCCACTCCTCCTCCAGGTCGAGAGGAGCCAGATGGGGTGGTTCGGACATCTGGTTAGGATGCCCCCCAAGCTCCTCGCTGGTGAGGTGTTTCAGGGACGTCCCACCGGGAGGAGAACAAGGGGCAGAGCCCGGACCCGCTGGAGAGACTATGTCTCACAGCTGGCCAGGGAACGACTCTGGATCCTTCCGGGTGAGCTGGAGGATACAGCCGGGGTGAGAGAGGCCTGGACTACCCGTTTGAGGCTGTTGCACCCGCGACCCGACCCTGGAACAAGCGGAAGATGACGGAACGGAACTTAATTTTTTTTCTTAATTAGATTAACCCTTGGGTTTAACCCTAACCCAAGGGTTAATCGTAGCCGTAGGGTTAACCCTAGCCCTACGGCAGGGTGGCTGGGCTCTCACTCAGAGATTGGGTGAGAAGCTCTGCCATCTGGGAAGAGGTCGATGTCGAGCCGTTCCTCCTTCAGGTCGACCTGTCGAGAGAAGCCGACAGGTCGAGAGAAGCCAGATGGGGTTGTTCGGGCATCTGGTCAGGATGCCCCCCGAGCGCCTCGCTGGTGAGGTGTTTCGGTAGACGTCCCATCGGGAGGAGACCAAGAGACAGACCCAGATAAGCGGAAGATGACGGAATGGAATTCATGAGGCCAATGTTTTTTAATCCAAAATTAAAATCTGTACATGCAGATTTTATTTAACTTGTAAATATGACTAATAATAACTATTAAAAAGCTAAACTCAGTTAGAAAGACTCGAGATGAAGGTTTTTCTCACCTGGCGTTGTGATTCTGTAGGAAGGACATAAAGGAGTTAATCTCATGAGGACGATCCAGTAAGAAACTTAAACTGTAACCATGGTAACCGTGATGCCCACCAAGTCTTTTAGAGCCTTTTGGGAGGAAGGTTGAAGGACTAAAAGAAGATGGAGAAACTCTAGATCCTCTCAGCTTCATCTGATGAGAAATGAGAAGTTCATTACAGATTGAATACAGATTAGATGATTTATCATAACAGTTCATGTTTGTAGGATGCTGTAGATGAACCTGTTCCTGGGTTCTTGTTACGAAGGTGAGTTTATCACAAGATAAAAAAATGATTGTCTCTATCAGTTTAACTATAGAGTGTTTAAAATAGTAAAGAAGTTCCTAACAGACCTGTTTCACCTCCTCGCAAAGTCTCTGCAGCTCACTGTAATCCTGATTTTCAATGTGACGCACCTCTTCATGAAAACATACCTGAGAACAAAAAATGAGCAAACTTCTAATCATTTTTTTTCTTATAAAGTGCAGAAATTTAGAGGTTCTTTACAATAGGAATCACACTCTTGATGCTGTAAAGGTGACCATTCCGACAGTTAAGAAAATTTTGTCTTTTACGAGGCAGGATGTAGTGCTACCCTACGTCACACCCACACAAGCAACCATATTTTGGGTTTTAAACATCCATTGTACAATAATTATTAAATATTACTGATTAATAAAGCTTTAAAGACCAGGAAGTGTGAATGCCTGACTGTTGCTCATCCCCTGCCAATGTTTAGAAGCATGAGCTTCGTCCCCAAAATTTGACACAGCTCCTCATTAAATCCCATCAAGCAGATGTGAAATGTTTAATGCCATCTAAGCATTATGGCTGTAGGATGCGCTCATTCGTTATCACGTAGAACGGGCCATTAACAAAAATCGAAAAACTGCTGAATCATTTTAAAAATGTCTCTGGTGACGAATGCAAGGTCCACACACTACTATTAGAATATAAATATCTGAAAAGTTGATTTTGCATGAGATGGAACTTTTAAATTGAACCATATTCAAATTGATCAATAACAAAATACAATTTGCAAACTATTTTTTACGTTTTTTGTGTGCGTCCCTTGTCATTCAATTTCTGCATTCAACCACCTAGCCATCTGTAAACGGTTTATGAATCATTAGAAAAGTACATTTGAATGGTTTAAAATGAATAAAGCCTAATTCAAGCTCAGAGCCTCATTTGCAAAGCGTGTTTATACCAAAATTTAAGCGTACATTGACCTCTATGCAAACTGAGCAATTTTTGAAGATGGTGTAAATCCAAAAACACGAGTAAAAGATGGACCTTGTGTACAAACTCGATGTGAACTGAACAAAGTGAAAGGAAGCTTTTGAAACAGCGAAGAAACAATTAGAAAACACACAAATAGTCTCTCGTAAGAAAAATGGACCAAATCATGGAAATGATGAAAATAATGCATGTTAATCACCATGTTTGAACTTATTTTGATACTGTGCACCGTCATGCACTCATGTCTATGTAATGTTTCTTATTCAACACATAATGAAAATTATTAATAATTTAATTCTATGAATTGTTAATAATTATATAATTGAAAAATTAAGCAGGGAAATACCTTTCTGTGACATTTAGCCTATTTTTGTGAGTGTAAATCCCAAAAATAAAAGTTGTTGGGCAGATCACTATGGCTGATTGTTCATGACTGATTACCAATTGGCACTGACTGTTTTAAGGACCATTACATCATTTGCATAATCCATATTTGGAATTCCAGAGACAGGATGGATTTTCAGTTGGCGCACGTCAGTAATTTTTTGCAAGTGTGCTTTGTGAAGCTTTAGTTGGCCGTGCAAAAAAAAGGTTTTTCAGCCAAAGATCTACGTAATTCTTAGCAAATGAGGCTCCAGAGCTCCTGGTTTCTGTTTCAACAGGTGGATCTGTCATTGGCTGATCAAGCCAAGTCATCAAATTTTGAGTTTTTGTTAGTTTAAATGTTTGTTATCTTTGAGAAAAGTGGACTCACATTTTTGTTCTCTACAATTAAGAAAAAACGTAATATTCTCTGCTCTATACCCTCTTCAGGATCCTGGAGGGGTCTATGGGAGTTTGCCCAACCAGTCTACATGTGTTTTGTGGATCTGGAGAAGGCATTTGATCGTGTCCCGAGGGGACTCCTGAGGGAGGTGCTCTGGGAGTACGGAGTCTCGGAGCCCTTGGTACGGGCTGTCCAGTCTTTGTGCGACCGGAGCCAGAACTTGGTCCGTATAGCCGGCAGTATGTCGATTCCATTTCCAGTGAGAGTTGGATTCCGCCAAGGCTGCCCTTTGTCACCGATTCTGTTCATCACCTTTATGGACAGAATATCTAGGCACAGCCGAGGCGTTGGAGGGATCCGGTTTGGTGACCTCAGGATCGGATCTCTGCTTTTTGCGGATGATGTGGTCCTGTTGGCTTCATCGGACCGTGATCTCCAGCTCTCACTGGATCGATTTGCTGCCGAGTGTGAAGCGGTCGGGATGGGAATTAGCGCCTCCAAATCCGAGACCATGGTCCTCGCCCGGAAAAGGGTGTAATGGCCCCTGCAGGTCAGGGACAGGGTCCTGCCCCAAGTGGAGGAGTTTAAGTATCTCGGGGTCTTGTTCCCGAGTGGGGAAAGGATGGAGCGGGAGATCGACAGGCAGATCGGTGCGGCATCAGCAATAACTAGGACGCTGCATCGGTCTGTCGTGGTAAAGAGAGAGCTGAGCCAAAAAGCAAAGCTTTCAATTTACAAGTCGATCTACGTTCCAACCCTCACCTATGGTCACCAGCTGTGGGTGGTGACCGAAAGAATGAGATTGCGGGTACAAGCGGCTGAAATGAGCTTCCTCCGCACGGTGGCTGGGCTCTCACTCAAAGATCGGGTAAGGAGCTCTGCCATCCGGGAGGAGCTCGGTGTCGAGCCGCTCCTCCTCCAGGTCGAGAGGAGCCAGATGGGGTGGTTTGGGCATCTGGTCAGGATGCCCCCCAAGCACCTTGCGAACGGGGTATTTCGGGCACGTCGCACCGGGAGGAGACCAAGGGGCAGACCCTGGACCCGCTGGAGAGACTATGTCACACAGCTGGCCGGGGAACGACTTGGGATCCTTCCAGGTGAGCTGGAGGATGCAGCCGGGGTGAGAAAGGCCTGGGCTACCCGTTTGAGGCGGTTGCCCCCGCGACCCGACCCCGGAACAAGCGGAAGATGACGGAACCGAACGGAACTTAATTTTTTTTCTTAATTAGATAAACCCTTGGGTTTAACCCTAACCCAAGGGTCAACTGTAGCCCTAGGGTTGACCCTAACCCAAGGGTTACCCATAGCCCCAGGGTTAACCCCAACCCTAAGGTGTAATTTGGACTGAGATTAACGTCCAAGAACTACGAATGCAAAGTGTCTTCTATCTAAGCCTGACATATTTACACAATGTCATTAAATTGTACAAACTGTTCATTAGTGTGCATCATCCTAATTAAATGATATTAATACATTTTAATTGAACTAATCCTAATAAAAACAATAACTGGTTTTAATATTAATTGGCATTACCCTGCCGAGTCTTAGCTCATTGTTCCCAAAGTGCCCGATAGCATTAGCTTTACTTGACGTTGTGTTTGCTTTACGGACTGCGGAGGTTTCATCCAGCTAACCAGATCATTAAAAAATCTGATGACAAAGTTTTTCCATTTTTACTGAAAAACAAAAAGCCTCATAAAACATTTTGTCATTTATTTTTAGAGCTTTCTCAAATGATGTGATGAAAGGACACAGCGCTTGGCCTTTGGGACAGAGCTGACCTCATGAGAACTACCTCTGCTCGAACCAAAGCAGCTACACTCTCCTTAAGACTGGTTTTGGCTTCAGAGGTTGGTTTAATAACTTGTCTGTGCAGCTGAAGAATAAACGGTTTTCTGAGCCTGACACTGTAAGCTTTTTACCTGAATCTAACACAAAGACATCTGCTGTTTTAGTTGTTTTTTAGACTCACCAACATAGACGTCCTTAACACAATCCTTTCAGGATTTTTGAGGCATTTTCTGATTGTTACAAAATCGAAATGATCTAATTTTCTGGACAATCTTTTTAAACGTCTCAACAAAAGTTGCAATTGATTTTAGTCTAAATTTTTATCTCATTATTCTGTTGAACCGTCCAACCCTCCTGGAGCAACAGGGGTTGTTGGAGCCTATCCCCGCTGATTCAAGATGATACGCAGGGTACAACCCCAACTGGTTGCCAGTCTGTCTCGGGGCCACTCACACAAATAACCATCCACACACTCTCATTTCAAGGGCCAATTTCTTGGTGGCCAATCAACCGAACTTTTATGTTTTTGGTGGGTGGAGGAAACTTGAGAACATGGAGAAAACCTACACAAACATGTAGAGAACATGCAAACTCCACATAGAATGGGCAGTGTTACAATCCCCGCCCCCACTATGGGACTTAAACCCCAACCTTCCTGCTGTGAGGCCATTGTGCTTACCATTGCGCCACCATGACGCCCTACTGTATTGATCCCTTATGGGGAAATGGCTTTTCCTGCATTGTATCGCGGTAGGCAGCCACGATGGCACAAATGGTGGGAGCATCTAGGGGATAAAGTGTCTGCTTCAGGGACACTTTGTAATGGGCCCAGTGAGAATTGAACTGGATTCTCCTGGTCCAAGGACGGACTTCACCACTGAGCTACCCTTTTCCTGGCTGGAGTCGCACTTGTGATAATAGTGAAATAGCTGTGCATAAAAATAATACTTTGATCAACTTTAACTTCTGCTGTACAATAAAAATCTGAGCCCGTCAGTTTTTTATATGGTGGGCAAAGATATTAGTTGGCATACTGCAAATCATGTACGTACTTCCTGATTTTGGTCTAACATGAGGTTTCCTGAAAGAACAAATGCATGATAACACAATCTTTTACTTATTTGTTTAGCTACTTTTTATTTGAAAAGTTACATTTGGAGTAGCAAATGAGGAATATCACTTACCAACAGTGAGTCCAACAAACTAAGCAATGAGACAAACATGGTCTGAGAGACGTACACGAACAATTACTTGTGTATCAATGTTTGCAAAATCACTTTTAAAGAAAAAAAGAAACAACCAGAAGAAGCCAAAAAAATGAGGCAGGTCTGAGGTAACTGAGGCACCAGGGATGTGATGCTACACAAAAATCTTGATTCGGCGCTTAACTCAATTTTGAAGTTCGTTATTAGCACGGTATCGGAACAAAATCTGAAACCATCTGCCCAATTTTCACTTGTGTGTTTATTAAACCAACTTCTTCTCCTTTCTGCATTTCCCTTCAAGGGTCGCCACAGCAAGTCAGTTTCTTCCATCTAACCCTATCTCCTGCATCCTCTTCGGTCACACCAACTATCTTCATGTCTTCCTTCACTGTATCCATGAACCTCCTCTTTGGCCTTCCTCTACTACCCTTTCCTGGTGGTTCCAAATCAACCATACTTGCTTTAAAAATATACAAATACACATATAAATAAATAAAATAAATCTGAATTTACCAGGGACAGACTGCTTGAATGCTGACCAGCTGTGTTCCTACAGTTTTTTTTCTTGATGTAGTACAAGTCATTTTTCAAGATCACTTGTACCACCCGTGTTCTGCCTGTACAATGTGATGCCACCTTCTCGCAGGATTTTATTCTCTACAAACAAATTAACTTCACCTTAAAAATGCAAAAAACTACTTTAACAAAGTGTTTCTCTGTAGTAACAGCTTTTTTAAAGTTTCAAAAGTTTACCATTATTAGCTATAAAAAGAAGATCTTTATCTTATTCATCTTCTTTGTCATGATCCCCTCACCTGCCGCCAGAGGGAGCCCTGGACCTTCCTCATCACCCTGAATAGGGACACCTGAGATTGATTTCTGATACCACACACCTGTGGACCCTGCTGCCTATTCAAGGGCAATCACCCTAGACTTCCACGTCGGATCATTGTCATCCTTTCCAGGCAGGTACCCTTGGCTGCCTGACCATAAGTTTTATTTGAACTCTGTTATATTATTTTGAACATTTGGATCCTGAATTAATCCTGTGTCCTTTGCTGTACAGACTTACCTGACTTCTGTTAATAGATCCAATTTTTGTCCTGCATTTGGGTCCTCCTCCTTCCACATCACATTATTTTATTATTCAAAAGTGTTTTTTGGCTTGCTATGCATTATTTATTTATGTGCTTTCTTGGGATTTCCAGATGTGTTTCCTTGTGATTTTCAGCCATGTGAGATGTATGTACATGGTCTTCTGACAGGAAATGTGATCATGTTTTTCACTGAACAAACAAATTAGTGTCTGTAGTGAAGAAACATCCTTCTGCTTACTTCTACTAATCTGTACACCCATCTTCTTTGTATTCCACAACGGTATCAATAAAACCAGACAAAGACGCACTCTTTCGCAGGTATACTGCTAATGCATGTGTATCCTTCTTTTTCCGTTCCGTTCCGTCATCTTCCGCTTGTTCCGGGGTCGGGTCACGGGGGCAACAGCCTCAAATGAGCAGCCCAGGCCTCTCTCAACCCAGCTGCATCCTCTAGCTCACCTGGAAGGATCCCAAGTCGTTCCCCGGCCAGCTGTGAGACATAGTCTCTCCAGCGGGTCCGGAGTCTGCCCCTTGGTCTCCTCCCGGTGGGACATGCCCGAAACACCTCGCCCGCGAGGCGCTCGGGGGGCATCTTGACCAGATGCCCGAACCACCCCATCTGGCTCCTCTCAACCTGGAGGAGGAGCGGCTCGACACCGAGCTCCTCCCGGATGGCAGAGCTCCTCACCCGATCTCTGAGTGAGAGCCCAGCCACCCTGCGGAGGAAGCTCATTTTGGCCGCTTGTACCCGCGATCTCATTCTTTCGGTCACCACCCTGTATCCTTCTCTGATAAGTCTAATTAGGAGTCTCTCCTAATTAGGAGTTCTCTGGTCTGCACTGCTTGAGGTTAGAGGTGAATTACCCTTTCTCCCCA
Organism: Neostethus bicornis; assembly: GCA_902685375.1. Taxonomy (NCBI): domain Eukaryota; kingdom Metazoa; phylum Chordata; class Actinopteri; order Atheriniformes; family Phallostethidae; genus Neostethus; species Neostethus bicornis. Next base: position 36,400,041 of record LR738541.1, read on the forward strand.
ACAGTTACTTTGCACAATCCTGGGAGGACTGATAAGATGTGGACACACACATACAGTATCAAAGCTGAAGGAAATAAAGAACCAAATTTAACCCAAACAAATAAATCACGTCTCAAAGACAGAAATGAAACTGATACTTGAAACATGAGACATTTGTACCTTTTGTAAAGACTCTTTGTCCCTGTTGTGAAGCAGTATCCATGGCTCCAGCAGGATGCTCAGCACCTGCTCCTCCACTTCATCAAACAGTTCTTCATAAGCAGGCATCAGTCTGTCGTAAACATCTCTCTGGATCTTCACATCAACGTCAATGCTCCTCTTGGCGGAGCTGACAATGTACGTGGAGAAAAGAAACTGGAAAAAGAGAGACGAAAAATAAATGTTCTCGTCTTAGAAACACAATACCTTTCATCGTTAACGTCAGTCAGCACTTTATGTGCAATATACTCATCTCTCATCAAAGCTGCACAGAAATGGCGCTTATTTACACTTTCTGGTCACAAAGAGATGGAAAGATCAAGAAATGCCAGACCGCTGGTGGATGGATGCAAGCTTAAAGGATGGAAAATAACTTTCATTGTGTCTGTTGGACCATGCATGGTGTCTGACCTGTGCTTCTCGTTGCACTCTGTACGGGTCTAGTCCATCCTGGTAGAACAGGTCGGTGTAGTGTTGAAGATCAATCCAGAAGTAAATGGCGTTCATCCACAGCTGAAAAATAAAACATCTTAAAGGAAACAGAATTATTTAAATGGAGGCAAAAAAAAAATCCATTTGAGATTATGTGGGAAACATCTGAAAAAAAAAATTCCTCTGAAATGAACATGAAGAGAGAAACAATAATAAATCTGTGGGCAAAGATTAGACGTTTACTACAATATTAATAATAAAACTAATAGCTTTTGAGAGGTTGAAAGCTGAGGTTAGACTGGAAGTAGATTTGCCAGCATGCTAATAAATCTCAGCACGTTGGCAAATCCACCGAAGCTTTAAATAAAAAACCAATAGACGACCTTGAGAGAGCCAAGATGGAAATACCTCATAAAACACATGACATCTAAAGTGTGTGTGTAAAGAAAAACAAAAGAAACCACAAAAATACAAGTAGGAATGATCCTTTTCCAGCTAAGATGAGTATCTCTTTTTTTAAAAGTAACTAATGGTTCAAACCAGAAATGTACCCTTCTTCTAACATGTGAGCATTTCAGAAGGAAGAGCCTGCCGGAAAGATGCTGGTTTTATTCCAAGCAAGAACACAATCCAGGGTTCCTCGAATGAGATACTGGACCAATTTGCTGCCGAGTGTGAAGTGGCCAGGATGGGAATCAGTGCCTCCAAATCTGAGACCATGGTCCTCGCCTGGAAAAGGGGGGAATGCTCCATGCAGGTTAGGGGTAGGGTGCTGCCCCAAGTGGAGGAGTTTAAGTATCTCAGGGTCTTGTTCACGAGTGGGGGAAATATGGAGCGGGAGATCAACAGACGGATCGGTGCCGCATCCGCAATAATCAGGATGCTGCATTGGTCGTCGTGGTAAAGAGAGAGCTGAGCCAAAAAGCAAAGCTCTTGATTTATCAGTTGATCTACGTTCCAATTCTCACCTATGGTCACCAGCTGTGGGTGGTGACCGAAAGAATGAGATAGCAGACACAAGTGGATGAAATGAGCTTCCTTCGTGGGGTGGCTGGGCTCTCACTCAGAGATAGGAGATACAGTGAGGAGATTTGCCATCTGGGAAGAGCTCGAAGTAGAGCCATTGCTCCTCTGGGTTGAGAGAAGCCAGAGGGGTTGGTTTGGGCATCTGATTAGCCTGATATGATTTGGTAAATTTATTAACATGTTAGTTTCTGCTAGGATCCCTCACCTGCCACCAGAGGGAGCCCTAGATGTTACTAATCAACTTGATTAGGGTCACCTGAGGATGATTCCTGATTCCACACATCTGTGCACCCTGCCATCTATTTAAGGGCAATCACCCTGGACTTCCTTGTCGGGTCATACCATCCCTTCCAGCCAGGTCACGCTGGTTGCCTGACCATGTTTGAACTTTGTTATTATTTGAACTTTTGAAATCCTGAGTTAATCCTGAGTTAATCCTGTGCCCTTTGCTTTACAGACTTACCTGAATTGGGTCCTCCTCCTCCACATCCCTTAAAACCCTGACAGTTTCCTCTTTTTCATGTTCATATTTATTTCCTTCTGCAGACCAGATTAGAGCCACTGATTGGCTCATTTCGGTAGTCATGCCTTTTGTTTAACACCACGTTCCTGAGATTGCAGCTGGGTGTTCCTGTATGAGTGATCACACAGTGAAATGTCTGCAAAGACTCAGAAATACATGAATACGAACTTTCACCCTGGACTGGGTGGTCCAGATGAAGTTCTGGATAGTTAGTGGCCATATTCCAAGAGGTTTGTCACATCAACCAGAAAGTGGACAGATATGTTGGATTGGAATTCAGGAAGTGAGGTGATGTGACCCATTGGACTTTTGTCTTCTGGTTTGATCTATTTCTCTACTAATCTATTTTTTTACCATTTCATTTATACCATATAGCTTCCCGTACTCCAAATTAGGAACTCTTCTCCAGTTAGATTTGTCGAAGTGAACATTTATTCCGTTCCGTCATCTTTCGCTTGTTCTGGGGTCGGGTCGCGGGGGCAACAGCCTCAAACGGGCAGCCCAGGCCTCTCTCTCCCCGGCTGCATCCTCCAGCTCACCCGGAAGGATCCCAAGTCGTTCCCCGGCCAGCTGTGAGACATAGTCACTCCAGCAGGTCTGGGGTCTGCCCCTTGGTCTCCTCCCAATGGGACGTGCCCGAAACACCTCGCGCACGAGGCGCTCGGGGGGCATCCTGACCAGATGCCCAAACCACCCCATCTGGCTCCTCTCGACCTGGAGGAGGAGCGGCTCGACACCGAGCTCCTCCCGGATGGCAGAGCTCCTCACTTGATCTCTGAGTGAGAGCCCAGCCACCCTGCAGAGGAAGCTCAGTTTCGCCGCTTGTACCCGCGATCTCATTCTTTCGGTCACCACCCACAGCTGGTGACCATAGGTGAAGGTTGGAACGTTGATCGACTTGTAAATCGAGAGCTTTGCTTTTCGGCTTAGCTCTCTCTTTACCACGACAGTCCTGGTACCACGACCTGGTCCTGGTCCTTTACCACGACGGGCAGGGTCCTGCCCCAATGGGAGGAGTTTAAGTATCTCGGGGTCTTGTTCACAAGTGGGGGAAGGATGGAGCGGGAGATCGACAGGCGGATCGGTGCGGCATCAGCAATAAGTGAACATTTATGACAATCATAACCATCATAAGAAGAATCGCCATGTGCACATCTCATTTAGTTTACCTGGTTTCCAGATTGTTCACAGAAGTGTGTGAAGTAAAAGCCAGCGCTGGTTTCAACACACAGAGCTTCTAACATATCTGTAACCCCTTCGATGGACTGGAAATGATCTCTGCTTGACGACAACTAAAGACAGATGGATGGAGATCATTTTTTGATTTGTTTATTCAATGAGAAATCTTCCAGTGGTATCAAAGTCCAGGTTCTTACTGGAGTACAGACATAAAGTTCTGAAATGTTCTGCGTAGTCAAAAGAGAGGAACAAACCTCCGTTGAATATCCAATAGAAACAGAGTCATGAAGGATCTCCTGGACACACTGAGATGTCCAAAATCGTGGAACCCTGTGGGAGGAAATAAAACACAGTGATGCTCATTAAAATTCAGATCACTTGCTTATTTTAACTTAACTCAGTTTTAATCCTCAAAAATAATTTTTTAAATGACCCGATACCAGTTTTGAAACATCTTCCATGAATATTTTTACTTGTAATATCTTGAAAGTAATATCTTACTTGTAAGTTCACCTATACTAGGGATTTATCAATCATCAACTCCATACTTAAGTTCAAAATACTTAAAGTAAGAACTAGACTTAAACAAATAACTATGCTTTTTTGTTGGGGTAAAAAAAATGGAATTTGTAGGACAATGGATTAACAAATAGTTTAACACTAGAACTACCAGAATTCTAGAACTACTAGAACTCCCACGGCCGTCAATTTGACAATCGGCGCTATGGCGATGACGTCATACACGGAAGTGCCCACAGTGACTGACAGTCGTCTTCTCAAATACATTTTTGCTCACGTAGGGCGCCTGAGTGGCGCCAAAACAGTTACTAGGCAACAGTAACAGCGCTACGGTCATGCGCGGGAAAAGTTACAATGTATTTAATGAAAGCGACAGAATGGCGGGTGTGGAAGTTAGAGGAAGAATTACACCGAACTCGTTTTTAGGGTTTTATTTCAGTTAAATTACAACATAGGAACAATATACAAAAAAATGTAGAAAAAGTCAAAAGTCCAGAACGTCGAAAATCAAAGTAAGTACAGTAAGCACAGCTGATGATTCTGAGAATCGTCAAATTGACTGCTTTGGTTGTTCTAGTGTTAAACATTGCTTGGTTTAATTCTAAATGCAAACACAATGTGATTTACTTTTACTTAGCATGATGTAAATTTTGAGTTTTGTTTTTTTTTAATGTATATGAACAAAGAAATAAGATTAATCAAACCAGTAAGAGAGCAGGGACTGGATGAGACTGTTCTGAACAGACACCAGTTTGTCCTCAGTCCAGCAGAGAGAGGTACTGAGTCCCAATCTGGAGAGCAGCTCTGCCTTCAGATGAGTAGGACTGCTGGCCATCAGGTAGGAGTACCTCATCAGGACCAAACACCTGTTAATACATCACATCTGTATGCAAGCAATGAACTGAACATCAAAAAGCACCTTGTTGTGGTTGTTTTTACCTCTTTTTTCTTTCTCTGGATTGAGTTGATTTGAGTCTCTCGATGTCTAGCCACAAATTAAGCAGATTTTCTCCAGGTGTTTCTTGCAAAAACATCCTGAAATGATGTAGGCTTATCTTTGCGGGGTGTCCACGGTTTTGGTGTGTACTTTGTGGGTTTCTCTGCTGTGTTTCTACAATCTCCTCCTTCATGTTTTCCCCATCCTGTATCTTTTTTCTCTCTCCATCTTCACCAGTTGGTTGTTTGCAAATGTTAGGAACACAGTTTGTCCCTTGTTCAGGTTTGGTGTTACAGTGTAAGGCGTATCTTGATTTTTCATTATCAATCTGATCAATTGCTCGTTTGATCACATCACTGATCACTCGCTGTGCCACATCCTCCTCTGAAGCATAAAATAATTCTCCGGTTGGTTCTCCTAGATTTTTCTCTGTATCACTTGGCCACCTCATGAAGCTGGACTCTGTTTCTGAGAAGTTATGAGATTGTGATAAGAAACCTGGTGAAGAGAAAAGGGTGTGAAAGATTATCTTGGAAGCTGTAATAAACACATTAAATCTGTTTCATAAAGTCTCACATCACACCTGATACTTTTCTCCACCCGTTCCAGCCTGCCTGCATGAGCATCTTCACCTCTTTTCCACACTCTCCATTGCTCTGGACTGTTGATCTTAAGTACTTAAAATCTTTCACCTTCTTTATCTCTTCTCCCTGTAACCTCACTTTTCCATTTGGATCCCTCTCATTCACACACATGTACTCTGTCTTACTCTGACTAATCTTCATACCTCTTCTTTCTAGAACAGGCATGGGCAAACTATGGCCCGCGGGCCACATTCGGCCCACTAAAGTTTTAATTCGGCCCACCGAACTAGAAAAAAAAATAAACCTTGTTAGTTTGATTTTTCTTGATTTTTCTTGATTTTTTTAATGTTCGTCACTCGATGGCGCCAAAAATACAACACTGGTCCCATTAAAACGTGTGCGTCTCCGTGATGCGCACACTGTGTGCACAGATGAGGAAAGCCATCGGTCCCAATACATGAACGTAAACAAGCGTGTTAGATGTTAAAACAAGCAAAATGTTACATCAAGCGCTTAGATTTCAGACCTAGGGCTAAATGCACGTTTTAAAGCGCTATCGCACTAAATATCAGACCTAGCGCGCTAGATTTAAAATTTAACACTCTTGATGTAACATTTAGCGCGCTTGTTTAAAATCTAGCGCACCATTCTATCGGTCTAAACTAGCAGTTAACAAAGCATGCTATCAATCTGCTCCTGTTCTGGCTCGTTTGTCAAATGTTAAACTCAATGTGGCCCCCGAACCAAAAAGTTTGCCCACCCTTGAGATATGAGGTGAAACCTTTAATGAAAGTTTGTCTATCATCCTTCTATCTTTTGTTTTCTTTGGTAAGGTAGTCCCAGGGATGACTTGGTCCCAGTGGAAATCGAACCAGGGTCTCCCGGTCAAAATTCTACCAGGCCACCGCCTCCTGGGACTTATCATCCTGATTATGACATCATGAATTAAAAAAATAAGACGTCTACTATACTGGAAGCAATTGTATGAACTGGGGAAATTTGAAGAACTGTTACTTCTCAGTCTTTTTCAAGCAAACTGTACTTTATTTTCTGAAAATTAATGATGTGTTATTTGTATACTGACAATATACAGGTATGTGGAAGTAAACCATGTTGCAGTAAATAAAATAAAGAGTTGATCCTCTTTATTCTTGTTAGATTAAAAAGTTGAACTAAAAAAAGTTGCTGACTCAGCAGCTTACACTGCGTTCCAAATTATTATGCAAATTGTATTTAAGTGTCATAAAGATTAAATTTAGTGTTTTTCAGTTAAACTCATGGATGGTATTGTGTCTCAGGGCTCTGTGGATCACTGAAATCAATCACATACACCTGTGATAATTACTTGGTCAGGTGAGCCCAATTAAGGGAAAAACTGTTTAAGAAGGATGTTCCACATTATTAAGCAGACCACCATTTTCAAGCAATATGGGAAAGAAAAAGGATCTCTCTGCTGCTGAAAAGCGTGAAATAGTTGAATGCCTTGGACAAGGTATGAGAACTTTAGATATTTCACGAAAACTTAAGCGTGATCATCGTACCATTAAGAGATTTGTGGCTGATTCAGAGCACACACGGGTTCGTGCAGATAAAGGCAAAATGAGGAAGGTTTCTGCTAGACAAATACATCGGATAAAGAGAGCAGCTGCTAAAGTGTCATTACAAAGCAGCAAACAGGTATTTGAAGCTGCTGATGTCCCTGGAGTCCCACGAACATCAAGGTGTAGGATCCTCCAGAGGCTTGCAGTTATGCATAAACCTTCTATTCGACCACCCCTAAACAATGCTCACAAGCAGAAACGGCTGCAGTGGGCCCAGAAATACATGAAGACCGATTTTCAAACAGTCTTGTTCACTGATGAGTGCCGTGCAAGTCTGGATGGTCCAGATGGATGGAGTAGTGGATGGTTGGTGTATGGCCACCATGTCCCAACAAGGCTGCGACGTCAGCAAGGAGGTGGCGGAGTCATGTTTTGGGCCGGAATCCTAGGGAAAGATCTGCTTGGCCCCTTTAGGGTCCCTGACGGTGTGAAAATGACTTCTGCAAAGTATGTTGAGTTTCTGACTGACCACTTCCTTCCGTGGTACAAAAAGAAGAATCGTGCTTCCCGAAACAAAATCATCTTCATGCACGACAATGCACCATCTCATGCTGCAAGAAACACATCTGCTTCATTGGCTGCTATGGGCGTAAAAGGGGAGAAACTCATGGTGTGGCCCCCATCCTCCCCTGACCTTTACCCTATTGAGAATCTCTGGAGCATCATCAAGCAAAAGATCTATGCAGGTGGGAGGCAGTTCACATCCAAACAGCAACTTTGGGAGGCTGTTCTGACATCCTGCAAAGACATTCAAGCAGAAACTCTCCATAAACTCACAAGTTCTATGGATGCAAGAATTGTGAAGCTGCTATCAAACAAGGGGTCCTATGTTAACATGTAACTTGACCTGTTAAGATGTTTTGGATTGAAATGGCTTTTTATTTCAGTGAATATGACCTCATATTGCTGTAAATTCAACAAATTACTATTTTCAGTTCTTTATAAACTAGAAAAAGTCTTGAAACTATGTTATGCATAATAATTTGGAACAGTGCATTTTAAGTTTTTCATTTATTTTTTAAATACTGTTTTCATTAGGAGGTTTGTTCAATAATATTTGAAATACAATTTGACAGCTAATGACTTGAAAATGATGCTGATCGTCATTTGCATCAAGTATTTTGGAAAATCAAACAAAAACATCATTTGCATAATAATTTGGAACGCAGTGTATTTCACATTAATCAGTTTTTTTTTATAAATAATTATTAATAAGGACATTTAAACATTTAATACTCCCATATCTAAGGAAGACAAATCCACCTACCTCGAGGCTCCTGTGCGTACGGATCATTCAGACTGTTTTCTTTGTTAAACTGGAGGTGATATTTCTGTAGGGATGAAAAGTTGGGTCCATACGAACCACTTTTTCCCCACCGGTTCCACCAGTTTTGAAGCAAAAGCTTTGATAATCTGTCAAAATGTACAAGTAAATGTTTCTCTTACATGGTGTAAAAAATTAATGTGTGTCATTTCTCACTGCATGTAGGAGAGGGAAATCATCTGTGTGTGCCACAAAGTGGAAGTCTACATTCTCATTGTTAATATCTTTATCTTTGCTCTGAACAGTTCAAGATTCGGTTGTTTTAACTTTTTTAATGAAACGCAATAATAAAAGACAGACTTAAAGTTAAGAAAAGATAGTCTTTAATTGATTAAAGAGTGTGGAAAAGAGGTGAAGAAGCGTGTGCAGGCAGGCTGGAACGGGTGGAGAAAAGTATCAGGTGTGATGTGTGATAGAAGAGTTTCAGCTAGAATGAAAAGGAAAGTGTACAAAACCGTGGTGAGACCGGTCATGCTGATTGGTCTAGAGGCAGTAGCACTGAAGAAAAGACAGAAAACAGAGATGAAGATGCTGAGAATCTCTCTGGGAGTGACCAGGATGGACAGGATTAGAAATGAGTATGTCAGGGGAACAGGACATATTAGAGGTTTTGGACCCCTGACCTGTCCAGGGTTTACCCCGCAGACATGATACCAGCTCAGATAGTTTGACACACCCACAACCCAATACTACTGTAGACAGGTGGTTCAAAACTGAATGGAGATCATTTTAATGCAAATGAGGTTCGTTTTATTTTAAATGTTGATTTGCTCCGATTTAACAGTTAAATGATTTTTTTTTTCCTCATTAATGTGCTTCTATTTATTTTGGGCTGCATAACTTGTTAAAATTGGTGGCACAGTGGTAAAATGGTTAGCACAATGGCCTCACAGCAAGAAGGTCAGGGTTTCTGTCCTGGAGTGTGGACGAGGCTTGGAACACTAGTCTTTCTGTGTGGAGTTTGCATGTTCTCCTCTTATATGTATGGTTCCCTCCCACGCTCCAAAAAACATGCATGTTAAGTTGATTGCCCACTATGACATTGCCCCTGGGAATAAGTGTGTATGGCTGGTTGTCTGTGTATGTGTCCCTGCAACAAACTGGTGACCTCTTCGGGGTGTACCCTGCCTCTCGCCTAAAGTCAGCCGGGGTATGCTCCGGTACGCCTTGTGACTCTATTAAGAACAAACAGTTTTGAAGATGAAACAAAACTTGTTCAAATAAACCTCAACTATTTGGAAAACTTCGGTCACTTTGATCCTAGTGTATAAGTGTGTGTTTTTTGGCTCACACACATTTAGTCTTAGTGTTAACTTCTCAGTAATCAGTTAAAATGATCAGTTTTTTCAACTTATTACTTCACTAGTTGGACTTTTGCTTATAGACAGGTTAAGTTACGTATCAGATTTCAGGCTCTGGGGTGTATTTTTATGGTCCTGTGACCGGTTCAGTGTTTACCCTGCTAACTCGCTGGTCAAGAATTGTCAACATTTGCAGCCGAGTATTAGAAGGACTCATTTGAAAGCAGTGATTACAATCTGGATGATAAAAGATTACCTATATTCATAGTAGGAATCACTGTGAAGGAAAAAGGCCAGTCTTTCCTGTTTGATCCACTCCATCCCTTGTTCTCTGTCCAGACACTAAAAATATCACAAAAAAGTCTCAAAACTTAATCAAATATAACCGTTTTGTACCCGATAGCGTCTATGTTAACCTCCCACTTACACTGACAGTGTACTGGTTGTCTACCAGTGGACTTCTCAGCACTGACAGGTCACCAGTCACAAGCTGAGATTTGCTGTGATTCAGAACTCCTCTGATTTTTTTAGAAATTAAATCAGCAGCTCCACTTTCTACCTCAAATAATCCAGTCTTCTGGTTGTACGTTAACGTCTCCGTGAAAGACTAGAAAACATAGAATGATGAAAAAAATGGTTAAACGAGCTAAAATTAATAAGGGGAGTATTAATGAGGGTCTGATTACCGCTAAACTTAGAAAATGATTCAAATATTGAACCAATAGATCATCAGATGCAAGAATTTTCTCCTGTTACAAGAAAGAAAACTAAAGTTAAAGTTAGAAGTTTAATTTAAACTGTGGAAAAAAATGAAGATGAGATTTAAACTCACAAAATTTCCAGGAGTGAGTTCAGGAAACTCTTCACATGGAAAACAAAATATCCCCCAAAAAATTTTAGTATAGAAAATAAATCTCATAATTAAAATTGGTTTACTAGTGCTTACCTGCTGCTGTGATTCCACGCATTTTAACCTCAAAATTACAAAATTCCATCAAGTATTTTCTACTAAGTGTCCAGAAAAGCCATCCCAGCTGAACAGTGTGGAATTACACACACACACACACACACCAGGTTGCCATGGAAGTGAACTTAGTCCCACAACAAAGAGAGCTTGTAAAAGTTTAACTAGAGCTCAAGCAGAGAAAAAGTAGAACACGTCACTGTTAACTTTTTCAGCACCCAAAGGAACCCAGTTTATTCTAAATGTTTCATAGGAGTGACAAATTAACTGGTGGGACTGCTTCTGCTGCAGTTCACATACTACAACACTAGATGGAGCCAAATTGTTAGGAATTTCATTACAAATCCCAATTTCCAAAGTTAAACGAGCACGTGTTTAAAAAAAAAGCTGAAATTTATTTTAAAACAGTACGACACAATTAAAATATAAAAAAGCAAAAAAAATAACAATCTCCATGTATGAAAAAGTACATCAACAAAAAAAAATCTTTACAGTAAATGTTGAAGACTTAATTCAACTTTCTTCAAAGTTAAAAACATACAAGTAAGAACTGCATGTTGGAAAAAACATAGAAAGGTACAAACACTCATTTGAACATGACAGAGGAAGCTTATGTTCCTGCTGTCCTTCAGACTCAATCATAAAACTATGAACCTAAAAAAAAAAAAAAAATTTTTTTTTTTTTGAAAATCAGAGTCTCCGAACATTTCGTTTGCTTTGAGCACTTCCTGGAAGCAGACTGTCCTTTTTACGACGGCCTGCAGATCCACTGCCACAATCTCTGGAGCCGTGAAATGCACACAGACACGATGTGCAGAAGTAGAAGCTGCAGTCTGATCTGCTGCATACGCCTTCTCGTTTCACCAAGTGGCACCGAGATGGATGTTCACACCGAGGGCAAGGCTTCAAGCACTCATCATTGAAGAGTGTCTTGGCAACCTGGAGAGGACAAAGGTCACAGCACTGTGAGACGTTGATCGTAAAATAGATCGTAAGATATAAAGAACACTTTGATATCGCTAAAAAGAAGTAAGAAGATTTTAAAATCAAATTTAAAACACAAAAACTGATTTACAAGTCGATCTACGTTCCCACCCAGCTGTGGGTGGTGACCGAAAGAACGAGATCGCGGATACAAGCGGCCAAAATGAGCTTCCTCCGCAGGGTGGCTGGGCTCTCGCTCGGTGAGGAGTTCTGCCATCCGGGAGGAGCTCAGTGTCAACCCGCTCCTCCTCCAGATCAAGAGAAGCCAGATGGGCTGGTTTGGGCATCTGATCAGGATGCCCCCTGAGTGCCTCGCTGGTGAGGTGTTTTGGGCACCTCCCACCGGGAGGAGACCAAGAGGCAGTCCCCAAACCCACTGGAGAGACTATGTCTCACAGCTGGCCGGGGAACAACTCTGGATCGTTCCAGGTGAGCTGGAGGATGCAGCCGGGGTGAGAGAAGCCCAGGTTTCCCATCTGAGGCTGTTGACCCTGCGACCTGGCCCCGGATAAGCGGAAGACGACGGAACAGAAAAAAAAAAAACCTGATTGGACTGCAGTGCGCAACATTCAATCAGGCTGGACTTCATCCTCTCTTTTTAATTTCATATCAGCAGTGATCCTGCTGATGAAAACTAGCCATCTTGCCAATTGAAGATATAACATCAAGCTAAATATTAAAGTTGATTAATTAAGAAGGACTGATTAGTTCCTGAATATTTCAGAACCATACACACCTCTAGGTATTTGTTGAGTTTGCCACCGCTGGTTGGCTGTGCAGAGCTGGAATCGTTTGGAGTTAAAGTGCTGTTTGCGGACTGTGGAGTGGAGAAGCTGGAGCGTCTGGATTGGGCCTGAACTGTCCGTAGAGCTGATCTCTTCAACAGAGCCAATCTGGTCTCTGCATCTGGGACATGGACAGCGCCACCAAGCTGCAATAAGAATAAAAAGAAAAAAAAAAAAATCAGAACGTTTCACTTCGGTCATTAAACGTTGCCTCGTGATGAAAATAAACAGTTTCTCAGAGAACATCACTTTATGATGTTCTCTAACATGTCTTAAAGAGACGGTTCTATGGATTTTAAACTGTTGGAGATCTCCAGCTCTAACTGCCGAGTGTGAAGCGGCCGGGATGGGAATAAGCGCCTCGAAATCCGAGACCATGGTCCTCACCCGGAAAAGGGGGGAATGCTCCCTGCAGGTCAGGGACAGGGTCCTGCCCCAAGTGGAGGAGTTTAAGTATCTCGGGGTCTTGTTCACGAGTGAGGGAAGGATGTAGCGGAAGATCGACAGGCGGATCGGTGCAGCGTCAGCAATAACTAGGACGCTGCATCGGTCCATGGTGGTAAAGAGAGAGCTGAGCCGAAAAGCAAAGCTCTCGATTTACAAGTCGATCTACGTTTCCACCCTCACCTATGGTCACCAGCTGTGGGTGGTGACCGAAAGAATGAGAACGCGGATACAAGCGGCCGAAATGAGCTTCCTCCGCAGGGTGGCTGGGCTCTCACTCTGAGATCAGGTGAGGAGCTCTGCCATCCGGAAGGAGCTCGGTGTCGAGCTGCTCCTCCTCCAGGTCGAGAGGAGCCAGATGGGGTAGTTCAGACATCTGGTCAGGATGCCCCCCGAGCGCCTCGCAGGTGAGGTGTTTTGGGCACGTTCCACCGGGAGGAGACCAAGAGGCAGAATCCGGACTCGCTGGAGAGACTATATCTCACAGCTGGCCGGGGAACGACTTGGGATCCTTCCGAGTAAGCTGGAGGATGCAGCCGGGGTGAGAGAAGCCTGGGCTTCCCGTTTGAGGCTGTTGCCCCCGCGACACGACCCTGGAACAAGCGGAAGATGACAGAGCGGAAGTTATGAAATAAAAATGATTAGCCCACGTAAACACGGTTTCCCTCTTAAAGTAGTGGAAGTTTACCTCCAGCGCAGCTTCAACGTTACTCAGGTAGGTTTTTCTTCGTAAAGTAAGTCGCTTGTCCTGCTGAATGATCTCATTCCAGCTTTTACACACCTGACCACATCTGGAGAAAAGAAATGATCACGTTATTTTTTTAGCTTTAAATCAAAAACAACATAAAGAAAGAAAACCTCCAAGTTCCCTCTAACGTTAATTACCAGCTTGGGATTAATACTCTATTCCGTTTGTTCAAATGTAAACACATTTCTTTAACTGTTCCGTCGTCTTCCGCTTATCCGGGGCCGGGTCGCGGGGGCAATAGCCTCAGACGGGAAGCCCAGGCTTCTCTCACTCCGGCTGCATCCTCCAGCTCACCCAGAAGGATCCCGAGTCGTTCCCCGGCCAGCTGTGAGACATAGTCTCTCCAGCAGGTCTGGGGTCTGCCTCTTGGTCTCCTCCTGGTGGGACGTGCCCGAAACACCTCACCAGCAAGGCATTCAGGAGGCATCCTAACCAGATGCCCGAACCACCCCATCTGACTTCTCTCAACCCAGAGGAGCAAAGACTCCACTTCGAACTAGGATGGGGGGTTTTTTTCTTAGCTTTTTGTTGACCTTTTTCTCTAGCACACATAAAAAGAAAGAAGAGAATTGTATGCTTTGGCAAATTTGTCTGAATTTACTCAGACGTGGCTGAAAGACCTCACCCGCGAGGCGCTCGGGGGACATCCTGACCAGATGCCCGAACCACCCCATCTGGCTCCTCTCGACCTGGAGGAGGAGCGGCTCGACACCGAGCTACTCCCAGATGGCAGAGCTCCTCACCCGATCTCTGAGTGAGAGTCCAGCCACCCTGTGGAGGAAGCTCATTTCGGCCGCTTGTATCCGTGATCTCATTCATTCTGTCACCACCTTCATCTGGTGACCATAGGTGAGGTTGGTAACGTAGATCGACTTGTAAATCGAGAGCTTTGCTTTTCGGCTCAGCGCTCTCTTTATCACGATGGGCCGATGCAGCAATAACTAGGACATTTCTTTGACAGTTTCTTTAACCAGTCAAAACAAAACTCGTAATCATTTTGAGCTGGTATTTGCCTGGTGTATGAAGATTTTTGAGAAGGGGTGAATGTGTAAGAGCTTATGTTTAACGTCTCACCTGTAGACCGTCTCAGAGTTCATGTGGTTGAATATGTAAGCCAGGATGTGCCAGAGGTTCCTCTTCTTCAGTTCTGTGGGTATGTCCACTTCCCTCACACCCATCTTCCTCCCAATCAGCCCCGCTAAGGGCATGCTGGTCCTGAATGTGTGCTTTTTGTTACATAGCGCTGCGGTCACCCTCAGCTCTTCCTTCAGACTGGGACTTTGAGATGTGGATGTCTGAGCTTTGTGCTGGCACATGGCATGAACCAGCTCCAGGGCCGGGGTCAGAGACAGATCGACCGGGGTTGCTGTAAGAGGGGTGACGGCTAGAGTGGAAGGGGTTGTGTTTTCTGCTCTGGTAGTGGTCGACCTTATGGGGGTTTTGTAGCTATGTTTGGCGATCCGTCCTTCACTGAAACTCAAGTTCTTTAACGATTTAGCAGATAAAATACTACACGGAGTGGCGGCATCGGTGAAAACTTCGTCTTCTTTAGAATGACCGTGTAACAGATGTTTATGCGTCACGTTTGCCTGATCGTCCTCAGACTGAGAACCACCTTCTTTAAGTGTAGAAAGCCTGTGCTGACGTTGCAGGCGGGACCGCCGCTTAGCGTCGCTCAGATTACAAGCGTCACCGTTTCCTCTGGAAGCAGAAGGAAGGAGTTCCTGAAATGAGCCGTTGTGGTCGACCAGAGAGTCCTGAGATTTATCCAGTGTGAGGGATCCAAATCCGCTGTCCTCACAAAGGGACCTGTTCAAATCGTAGAAGAAACTCTGTTAACACTCATGTTTGTGTGATTCTACATTAGAAACTTGCATTCTAAAAGAACGTGCATACCTGATGAATTTGGGCGTTTTTATAACGGATGGCGTGCTAGCGGCCCTCGAGTTGTCACATAAAATATTTGTCTCACTGTTTACTGGTGATTTAGTGTTTTTTTCAGTTAAAACGGGTGAGATTTTATTCCGGCTTGGAGTGTCTGTGTCCAGCTGATATCTGCTCTGACTGAAATCGGATTCTCCAAGTGAAATACTTCTCTCAAAAGAGAGACGACCAGTGTTCGTGTTGCCATCTTCCAGAGTGGAGGTCCGCACCTGTGAGAAGAGACGTCGCTTCCTCCCAGACAGAAGCAGATTCCGTTCTGCTTTTGAGGTGTTTGATGCACCCCGGGGTGCAATGTCCAGAGATTCAAACGAATCACTGAGCCAGTGTTCAAACCTGACATCAGCTGGTGATTCAGTCCGTGTGCTGGATGGTGTTTTGGCGTTGTCATTTTTCCCGGTGGTGGATTTACACAGGAGACGTCTTTGTCGTAACGTGCCACTTCTTTTGTGCAGTTTGGGAGTCTCACACCAGGTAACAGGAGAGGACTGTGTTTCCCTGCTGCTCTCTTTAGGAGTAACAGATTGTCTGAGGTTTTCTTTGGGAGTTTCATTTAATTCATCTGGTGTAGATGGAGGACGGGAATCAACTTCAGGGACGTTTTTCGGGCTCTGGAACAAACCTGAGTATCCACTGTCAGAAGAGACATGATAACAGTGCAGCGGTTTGAGGTTACTGTGCTGGACGACCAACTCAGGAGTGCACTGCATCGTCCTCGTCCGGTTTGTCCTAAAAAAAATTACATAAAACATCAAAACAAAACAGTAACAACTTACGTATGGAATATTTTTTCCTAGATTATCTCCTTCACGTGCTCATGCAGAAACGCACTGTTTAAGTCAGCAGGCTTTTACTACCAAAAAAAAAATAGCCAAAATCAGAGGTTTGGTGTCCAAAACAGACTTAGAGGTTTTTATCCATGCATTTGTTTCCAGTAGGTTCGACGATTACAACTGTTTACTCACTGGTCCGAACAAGAAGGCCTTAAAACAGCTGCAGTTTGTTCCCTGTCCAGCTGTGAGACATAGTCACTCCAGCAGGTCCACTGCCAGTGGGTCTCCTACTAGTCCCTGAAACACCTCACCAGGGAGGCATTCAGGAGGCATCCTGACCAGATGGCCAAACCACCTCATCTGGCTTCTCTCGACCCGGAGGAGAAACAGCTCTACTCTGATCTCCTCATCATATCTCTAAGTGAGAGCACAGCCACCCTGCGGAGGAAGCTTTCCAAATCATGCTTGACGTTTAATCTTTTATTATCTTCATAAATACAGGCCATGCCAAATTTGTACCTGCCAAAAAGTGATCCAAAGACATTTGACTGCATTAAAATATCTAAATATTTCGCATCGCTCTGAAAGATGATTTCATATCATGTTTTTTTCCACATGGCTCAATGGAGGCAATAACAGTTATCATTTTGGTACAAGAATTTTTGGCAAGTGAAAATCTGCAATTTTCATCAGCATTTATGGAAAATATTTCTCTCTAAAAAGAAAAATGTAACATCTAAATTATTTTTAATGCAAACTATAGATGAACATACTATATTTTTAGGGTCATACAACCAAAGTACGAGATCACGGATACAAGCGGCCGAAATGAGCTTCCTTCGCAGGGTGACTGTACTCTCACTGAGAGATCGGGTGAGGAGCTCTGCCATCCGGGAGGAGGTCGGTGTAGAGCTTCTCCTCCAGGTCGAGAGGAGCCAGATGAGGTGGTTAGGGCATCTGGTCAGGATGCCCCCCGAGCGCCTCGCGGGTGAGGTCTTTCGGGCACGTTCCACCGGGAGAAGACAAAAAGGCAGACCCCGGACCCGCTGGAGAGACTATGTCTCACAAATGACCGGGTAACAACTAGGAATCCTTCCGGGTGAGCTGGAGGATGCAGCCGGGGTGAGAGAGGCCTGGGCTTCCCGTTCGAGGCTATTGCCCCCGCGACCCTGCCCCGGATGAGCGGAAGATGACAGAACGGAACTATAGATGAACTTACTATAATTTTAACATCATACAACCAAAGATCAAGATCACCAACTCTTGTGAACTAGATATCTGCCAGGGGGAACACCATATGCTTTCTACAGCTACTCAGTACCAGATATAGATTAACTGATTAGGATTTCAAGTGTCATGCAACCATGGCATCATTTATTGTTATTTTTAATAATTTAATTGTATTTATGTCTGTGTGAGTTTAAAGTGAACAAACATCAGGGGTCACTAATGAGCTATAACAGCAGTCGCCATATTTGATTATTTTCAATGAGGGGGTTTAAATCCCCTCAATTTGTTTGGCGCTTTAAACAGAGCTGGAACCGCCAAAAAACAGACCCCCCAATTAAATCTAAAATTAATTAAAACCATAACATTATTATTTACATGCAATAAATCTTTCCTAAAAAATGTCATGGTTGTAAAATATTTAAAATATTATTGTATGTATATTATTTTTTTAATTATTTCTGCAAACTAAACAAAGCTTTGCGCATGCGCACATAAGCAACAGAAATTAACGGCTAGTTTTAAAAAAACATTTTCATTTCAACTTTACCATCAAATATTTTCTATCTTTGCCTTTATTTGTGCATTAAAACCATAAATGTTACAAAAAATGTAAAAAAAAAATAGTATAAAAATCAAGAGCAGACGTTTTAAAAATTAAACTCACCTCAATTAAAACTGTTAGAAAAAATCAGCTGCAGTCGCGTTTTGAATTTTTCTGCTTTTCTTTTAAACCAGAGTTCGGTTTAAGTCAGCTGTTTGTTTCTGTTAGCATCTCCTGCTCCAGCTGTTAGCATCTTCTATCGCGACACGTTTTAAATTTTGGAGCCTTTCTGCTCACCTTGTGACATACTTCCGGTTCTAACAACTTCCTTGTATGTCCCGTTACCATAGCAACCGGAAACTGACCCTCTCCCACTTTGTTACCGAGCATTACAGGTAAAAAAAAATATATTTTTCTTCTCTCTTACTCTTAATTTCACATATATTTTTGTACAACAGTAATAATTCTTTTTAAATTAATTTTTTGGAGGTTTTATTTTACATGAGTTTTTTTTTTAACATTCATAAAAACCGTGGACACATGTAGGAAAACAGAAGCTGCTAAAACCTAACCTAGCATCAACACAAATTCTTTCTTTTCTTCTTTTTTTTTTCAGGTGTTACCATAGCAATTCAGTTTCCTCCATTTAACCCTATCTTCTCCAGCTTCTTAAAATAATCTTCTTTCCTTTTCATCATTTCCCCTTCAGGGGGCGCGACAGCCAGTTTCTTCCATCTAACCCTGGTGGTTTCAAATCCAGCATCCTTCTTCCCATGTACTCTCTCTCTCTTCTCTGCACATGTCCAAACCATCTCAGTCTGGCCTCTCTGACTTTATCTCCAAAACCTCTGACATGTGCTGTTCCTCTGATCCTGTCCATCCTGGTCACTCCCAGAGAGATCCTCAGCATCTTCATCTCTGCTACCTCTATCTCTGCTTCCTTTCTTTTCTTCAGTGCCACTGTCTCTAGACCAAAGAGCATGGCCAGTCTCACCACGGTTTTGGAAACTTTTCCTTTCATTTTAGCTGAAACTCTTCTATCACACATCACACCTGATACTTTCCTCTACCCGTTCCAGCCTCCCTGCACACGCTTCTTCACCTTTTTTCCACACTCTCCATTGCTCTGGACCGTTGATCCCAAGTACTTAAAATCTTCCTTCTTCTCTATCTCTTCTCCCTGTAACCTCACTTTTCCATTTGGATCCCTCTCATTCACACACGTACTCCATCTTACTCTGACTAATCTTCATTCCTCTTTTTTCTAGTGCAAACCTCCACCTCTCCAGCTTTTCCTCCACCTCTTCCCTCCTCTCACTAAAAATCACAATGTCATCTGCAAACATCATTGTCCATGGAGATTCCTGTCTCGTCTGTCAGCCTGTTCATCACCATAGCAAAAAGCAAAGGACTCAGAGCAGATCCCTGGTGCAGTCCCACCCTCACATTGAACTCCTCCATCTCACCTACAGCACACCTCACCACAGTCTTACAGTACTCATACATGTCAGTGCCACTGTCTCTAGACCAAAGAGCATGGCCGGTCTCACCACGGTTTTGTACACTTTTTCTTTCATTTTAGCTGAAACTCTTCTACCACACATCACACCTGAAACTTTTCTCCACCCGTTCCAGCCTGCCTGCACACACTTCGACACCTCTTTTCCACACTCTCCATTGCTCTGGACTGTTGATCCTAAGTACTTAAAATCTTCCACCTTCTTTATCTCTTCTCCCTGTAATGTCACTTTTTCATTTGTCCATGAAGATTCCTGTCTAACCTCGTCTGTCAGTCCAACTAAACACTAGAATTCGATGACACTACCACCAGAGAGTTCAAAGTATCATTGAGACAACATACATATAAATGTAAACGTCAGAGTACTTGGGAGGACATTAAAGGAATTCAGTCTGAGTAGATGGGCACTACTTGATCTAGGCTCTATATAGAGGTGTACAATTAGCCCAGAACAACTTTTATCTCCACACATATGGAATTTGTAATCATAATGTTGAGTTGAACATACAGCATACGGGACTGCCGGTTGATCATCCAGGGACGGATAAGACTGTGAATGAGTATGACAGTGGTGTGAAGTGTGAGAGACATTGGAGAGATGATTCTTGTCCTCTTTCACTGCATCCATAATCCTACACTTTGGTCTTGTTAGACCAAAGTCTTGGTTACTCTTGGTCTGCCTGACTGCCATTGAGATTCACTCTTCTATACATGACACTTACCTCTATTCATTCAAGCCTGTCTGCACATGCTTCTTTGCCTCTTTTCCACACTCAAATCAAAACCCTAAGAACCTAAATACTTAAAAACTTTCAGCATCTTTATCTGTTCATATTGTAACCTCACTCTTCCATTTGGCTCCTACACATTCACACATTTGTTCTTTGTTTTTCTGTGGCTTGGCATTAAAGCAGCATATGTATGTAACTTGTTTAAATAGTCTAACTTTTCATTTCAGACATGAGTTTAGACGATCTTGTCGGCGTGGAGAAACCTCTTTCCTTCGAGTATTCTTGTGGGGAGGTTCCTGTGGAGCACCTGGACTACAGTTACATAGAAACATGCAAAGATATTAAACACCTCGAGAAGATCTTAGAAATACTCAGGTAAAAGCAACACTTTGGAACTTATTGGGATATAGTCAATGTGTCCGACACGAGAAAAAAAATCAATTAAACATAAAGTACCCAATACATTACTATATTCAGTTAACTTTATCCATGATTTTACTTTTGAAGTTTAAGTTACTTAATGTCAGATAGCAAAAAATTGGAGATATTGAGTAAATTATTATTATTGGGTTATTAACAGGGTCCTGCCCTAGTTGGTGTAGTTTAAGTATCTCGAGGTCTTGTTCAGGAGTGGGGTAAGGATGGAGCGGAAGATCAACAGATGGATCGCAGTAATCAGGATGCTGCTTTGGTCCGTCGTGGGTAGGAAAGAACTGAACCAAAAGGCATAGCTCTTGATGTACTAGTTGATCTACGTTCACACCCTCACCTATGGTCACCAGCTGTGTGATAACCGAAAGAATGAGATCGCAAATACAACCGTCCAAAATGAGCTTGGCTGGGCTCTCACTAAGCGATACAGTAAGGAGCTCTGCCATTCAAGAGGAGCTTGGAGTAAAGCCGTTGCTCCTCTAGGTTAAGAGAAGCCAGATAGGTTAGTTCGGGCTCCTCGTTATGATGCCTCCTCAATGCCTTACTTGATGAGGTGTTTCAAGTACGTCCCCAGAGGTGGAGAACCAGAGGCAGACCTTGGACCCGATGGAGAGACTACGTATGTCCCACAGCTGGCCAGGGAATGTCCCAGGATCCTCTTGGGTGAGCTGAAGCATGCAGCCAGGATGAGAAAAGCCTGAGCTTTCCCTCTTAGGCTGTTGGCCCTGTGACCCAACCCCAAATAAGCAGAAAACAATGGAACGGACTAAATTCTTCTTAAAAATGCCAGGTTCTACCCCAATTCGACATTGGTTTGTCGTTGTCAGATGTTAGAAGACTGCTGGAGGAGAAAATTAAGCAATTCATTCACATGAATACTTGACCTTGCGACAGCCTGCCAACTAGCCATTATCGGCTTTGGCATCCTTGCTACTACTCAGTGAGGGACCAAGCAGTTTGGAAAATGAATGAATGCATAAAACTAATGGTTCTTTTCAGCTACTGACATGCTTCAATGATCTTTGAGATATATCTTACATATCGTTGAAGGTTAAAGCAGTAATAAAACATATTGATTCATATACTGTATCATCTGTGATTAATATGAGAGTTTAGCCCGAGTTCATGATTTTGGACTATTCAGAAAAGATTGTTTTCTTTGTGTTTAGGTCTGGTGAAAAAGGAATTTATCCTCATCTGGTTGAATTTTGTGAAAATCATCTGAACAAACTGAACCCGAAGAGCCGAGCTCTCAGGAAGGACTTGCCTGAAATCCGAGCAGCCAGCTTACCTGTGGAGGAGCGCAACGAGATAAACGAAGAGTTGAATGTATAATTCCCCTTTTTTTAAAATGATTTGCTCAAATGTTCTTCTGTGTGTAACGATGACATTTACTTGTGTTTAAAGAGATGGGAAGAGGACACCAAAAACACCGAAAGTCTACTCAAGCAGCAATCAATGGTCACTGTCATAGAGAAGGACAAAATGCCACCTGTTAGGGGTTCAAACAGCTTTTGTCCACTTAGCAAGGTAACCTAATTTACAGTAAACACACATTTTCATTACAGATGGAAACCTAAATGTGATCTATTTGTATCAGAACTCGACTGCTAAAGGACCAAAGAACCTCTCCAAATGCCCTCTCCCTCGTGATTATAAAGAATGGGACAAGTGAGTAATTTTTCTCCTCATCGTTTGTCTTTTATATTCACAAGAACGGGTACATTGTTGCAGCGGCCGCAGTCCCTCGAAAAGAAAAAAAAAAGGTTTCCATCTGCTGAGATTCCCTTTTTTTTAGCAAAGGGATTCGCACTAAAAGACCTGATGATTTGTGGAGTCTCACTAAAACCCCTCATTGTTCACATTTAATTCTTTCTCCAGGTTCGATGTGGAAAAGGAATGCAAAAAAATAGACGACAATTCCAATTCCAATGGTACACCATCTACAATTTCCAACCAGCCTGAAATCAAGACTGAAATCGATACATCATGTAATGCATCTGGTGTAATGCTCGTATATTTTATGGTATAGATGATGCATTAAATGTATTAAGGTTATCTGGTATGTGTTTGATATGTTTGATCCAGCGCTGTCACACCAGGAGAGGCTTGTTTTGGCTAATCGTGAAAAGAATAAAGGGAATGAAGCTTTCAAAGCGCATGATTACAAGGAGGCAGTGGCGTACTACACAAGGTCTGGATCTCTTGAACAACTTGAGTTTATAAGATGAAACTGCTATTTCTGATGTTTAATTTGAATCTTTTAAAGGACATGTATGAGTACTGTAAGACTGTGGTGAGGTGTGCTGTAGGTGAGACGGAGGAGTTCAGTGTGGGGGTGGGACTGCATCAGGGATCTGCTCTGTGTCCTGTGCTGTTTGCTATGGTGATGAACAGGCTAAAAGACGAGGTTAGACAGGAATCTCCATGGACAATGATGTTTGCAGACGACATTGTGATCTGTAGTGAGAGGAGTGAAGAGGTGGAGGAAAAGCTGGAGAGGTGGAGGTTTGAACTAGAAAGAAGAGGAATGAAGATTAGTCAGAGTAAGACAGAGTACATGTGTGTGAATGAGAGGGATGGAAAAGTGAGGTTACAGGGAGAAGAGATAAAGAAAGTGGAAGATTTTAAGTATCTAGGATCAACAGTCGAGAGCAAAGGAGAGTGTGGAAAAGAGGTGAAGAAGCGTGTGCAGGTAAGCTGGAACGGGTGGAGAAAAGTATCAGGTGTGATGTGTGACAGAAGAGTTTCAGCTAAAATGAAAGGGAAAGTGTACAAAACCGTGGTGAGACCGGCCATGCTGATTGGTCTAGAGACAGTGGCACTGAGGAAAAGACAGGAAGCAGAGATGGAGGTAGCAGAGATGAAGATGCTGAGGATCTCTCTAGGAGTGACCAGGATGGACAGGATTAGAGGAACAGCCGATGTCAGAGGTTTTGGGGATAAAGTCAGAGAGGCAAGACTAAGATAGTTTGGACATGTGCAGAGGAGAGAGCGAATACATCGGAAGAAGGGTACTGGATTTGGAACCACCAGGAAAGAGGCCTAGAGGAAGACCAAAGAGGAGGTTCATGGATACAGTGAAGGAAGACATGAAGATAGTTGGTGTGACCAATAGGGTTGGATGGAGGAAACTGACTTGCTGTGTCGACCCCTGAAGGGAAAAGCCGAAAGAAGAAGAATTTTAATCTTTTCTGATGAGTTGTATTCGATGTCATCACATACTGTGTGTAAGCACCAAGCTGAAAAGCTTTTTTTGTTTCATGCAGGAGCCTCTCCATGTTCCCCTCTGTGGCTGTGTACAACAACAGGGCTCAGGCAGAGATCAATCGGAAAAACTGGGACAAAGCCTTGGCAGATTGTCAGCAGGTGCTCGAGATGGAACCTGGAAATAAGAAAGGTGTTGTCCAATAACACTGCAGAAGAAAAAAAAATCTATTTCATACTTCTAAATCACAAAATTATGTGTTCATTTTAAAATGATAAATTCTATTCTTTAGGCTTGCTGCGTCGGGCTGTCGTTTACAACAACATGGAAAACTTCCCAATGGCCACTGAAGATCTCAAGACGGTCCTCAAAGATGAACCACACAACCAAACTGCGATTGTAAGTCGATCTGTAGTGAGTGTCAGTAGATTTTTTTATCCACTGGACATCAGTTTTATTTGTGAGATTAAGGACCTCACAGCCATTGTAACGCTGCAGCCAATTCAGATAAACTGTGAGAGCAGGTTTGGAAAATCAATCTTCTTCTTCTTTCGGCATTTCCCTTCACGGGTCGCCTCAGTAAGTCAGTTTCTTCCATCTAATCCTATTTGCTGCATCTTCTTTGGTCACACCAACTATCTTCATGTCTTCCTTCACTGTATCCATGAACCCCCTCTTAGGTCTCTTTCCTGGTGGTTCCAAACCCAGCATCTATCTTATGATGTACTCTCTCTCTCTTCTCTGCACATGTCCAAACCATCTCAGTCTGGCCTCTCTGACTTTATTTCCAAAACCTCTAACGTCCTGTTCCTCTAATCCTGTCCATCCTGGTCACTCCCAGAGAGATCCTCAGCATCTTTATCTCTGTAACCTCCATCTCTGTTTCCTGTCTGTTTCTCAGTGGCACTGTCTCTAGACCAGGCATGGGCAAACTACGGCCCACGGGCCACATGCGGCCCGTAAATGTTTTAATCCGGCCCGCCGAACATAAAAAATATGAATAAATAAAACTTGTTTATGTTTTATTTCCCCAGCGATTCTGATGTTTCATCACTAGATGATGCACTCAAGATATATTGGCTTTTTTGAGAAAACAACAACACTGCCCCCAATAAAATGTGTGTGTCTCAAATGTGCACACTGTCAAAATTAACAGTGTGCACAGATATGAAAAGCCATCGGGCCTAATACACGCACCCAAACAAATGTGTTAGATGTTAAAACAAGCAAAATGTTACATCAAGCGCTTAGATTTCAAAATCTAGCGCCGCTAGATTTGAAATTTAACGCTTTTGATGTAACATTCAGCGCGCTTGCTCAAAATCCAGCGCATCATTCTATTGGTCTCCTGTTGCTCCTGTTCCGGCCCATTTGTCAAATGTTAGAACTCAATGTGGCCCGTGAACCAAAATGTTTGCCCACCCTGCTCTAGACCAAACAGCATGGCCGGTGTCCCCACGGTTTTGTACATTTTTCCTTTCATTTTAACTGAAACTCTTCTATCACACATCACACCTGATACTTTTCTCCACCCGTTCCAGCTTGCCTGCACACGCTTCTTCACCTCTTTTCCACACTCTCCATTGCTCTGAACTTTTGATCCTAAGCACTTTAAATCTACCACCTTCTTTATCTCTTCTCCGTGTAACCTCACTTTTCCATTTGGATCCCTCTCATTCACACACACGTACTCTGACTACCGGAAAATCAATACATTTAAGAAAATAAAGTACATTTTGGACTCTTTTTCAAACAGTAATCGACACAATTCAATTTTTGTGAAGCGTTTCTCAATGGAAACTATTAAACAAATCGACAGGATCAATCTCATTGCTGTATTGTTTCTTAGAACCTTCTGTCCAAAATTGAGAAGAAGATGTCCGTATGTAAACCAGAGCAGAAACAAAGGGGGAAGAAAATCCTCATCCAGGAGGTGGAGGAGGAAAGTGAAGAAGAGGAAGAAGACCATCAGACTGGTAAGATGTTCTAAATCCTTTAAAAGATCAATATTAAGAGTCTTTTTCCAATTACATGAGTGCCCCTAAAAATCCATATGTCATGGAGTGGAGTCTGCCCCGTTTCTCTGTTCGATAACAGAACATAAATTACATACGAGGAATTAAGGGACGAATCAAGTTTGATGTAAAAGATGATCTATCACAGTTATATGTAAAAAAATGAAGGCTTTTAAAGAAAATCACTCTTGCAATAGACACTTTTTTACACACAGAAACTCCAGCTGGTTTGAAGAGGTACAACTAAAAAAAAAAAGAGTCCAGTTTATTTGAACAACATCCATTCCTGCTGAAAATAATTTAAAATAAATATGATTTAGGTTTTGTGTTGTTTTGTTATCCCAGTGACTGAAGATGACCCACCTTCAGTCAGAGTAGGGTCATCTTCGGTGAGTCAGTCACCTTCTGAACCGTCTATCTATTTCCGGGTGTGCAGGAGCCCATCCCGGCTGATTCAAGGAGAGGGGCAGGGTACACCCCGAACAGGTTGTTAGTCTGTCATGGGGCGACATACAACCATACACACACACACTCTCATTCCTCACTCTCATTGGCCGCAATCATGTAGCGGCCAATCAACCTTGAATGCATGAATGCATGGAGGATGGGAGGAAACCAGAGTACCCGGAGAAAACCCACAAGTACATGGGGAGAACATGCAAACTCCGCACTGAAAGGACAGTGTTCCAAGCCTCTTCCCCACCCGGGACTCGAACCCATGACCTTCTTGCTTTGGGTTCGACCGGTGGCCAATCAACCTAGCATGCATGTTTTTGGAGGGTGAGAGGAAACCAGAGTACCTGGAGGAAACCCACGCATACACGGGGGGAACATGCAAACTCCACACAGAAAGACCAGTGTTCCAAGCCTTGCCTCCACCCGGGACTCAAACCCACAACCTTTTTTGCTGTGAGGCCACTGTGTTACCCATTGTGCCACTATGCCGCTCAAGGATCATCTTCATAGTCTTAAAATAAGCATCACATCAGTTAAAAAAATGGGGTCTGTCTTATTTATTGGAACTGTAACAATTTTTCGGGGGAGGGGGTTTATTATACAACTTTAAAAAATAAAACCTGACGATTATACGGTTGCATGTCAAAATTTGGGCACCCCTGATAATTGTCAAAACGTTTCTTTATAAATCATTGGCGGTTCGGATCGGTAATCTCAATTAAATCTATCATGTAGCGGAAAAACAAATGAACGCAACTCATAATCTATAAGAATATAAACGATAACACACGGTTAAGAGGAGCATGATGGTCTTATTTTTTATTCCACATAGACCGTCCAACTCACACTAAAT
This sequence comes from Neostethus bicornis, assembly GCA_902685375.1. Taxonomy (NCBI): domain Eukaryota; kingdom Metazoa; phylum Chordata; class Actinopteri; order Atheriniformes; family Phallostethidae; genus Neostethus; species Neostethus bicornis. The sequence goes on from LR738541.1 coordinate 36,427,289, forward strand.
TATGCAATCTCTAAGTCTTTCTTTAGTCTTACATCAATATTTATGAATTCATATACAAATGATGGCACGATGTAGTGACGTTTCTTACATTTCTGATTATATTACAACTATAACAGCAAAAAGGTCGGAAGTTCGAGTCCTGGGTTGGTACAAGGCTTGGTACACTGGTCTTTCTGTGTGGAGTTTGCATGATCTCCCTGTGTATGTGTGGGTTTTCTTCAGGAACTCCGGTTTCCTCCCGCCCTCCAAAAACATGCATGATAGGTTGACTGGCTACTATGAAATTGGCCCTAAATCAGGGGTGGGCAAACTTAGTGGTTCGTGGGCCACATTGAGTTCTAACATTTGACCTGGGGGCCGAAACAGGAGCAGATGGATGGCATGCTTTGGTAACCGCTAGATTAGACTGATAAACAAGCATGTTAAATGTTACATCAAGAGCGTTACATTTCAAATCTAGCGGCGCTAGGTCTGAAATCTAGTGCGATAGCGCTTAAAAACATGCGTTCAGCTGCGCTAGGTTCGAAATTTAAGCGCTTTATGTAACATTTTGCTTGTTTTAACATCTATCACGCTTGTTTACGTGCGTGTATTGGACCCGATGGCTTTCCTTATCTGTGCACACTGTTTATTTTGGCAGCGTGTGCATCACAGAGACACTCACATTTTAATGGGAGCAGTGTTGTTGTTTTCTCAATAAAGCCAATATACATAGAGTGTGCCATCTAGTGAGGAAACATCAGAATTGCAGGGTAAATATAACATTAACAAGGTCTATTTTATTTAGATTTTTCAAGTTTGGCAGGCTGGATTTTTCTGCCCTAAATGAATGTGTGTGACAGACTGGCGACCTGTTTGGGGTGTACCACTTCTTTCCCGTTCAATCAGCAGGGTCAGGCTCTGACAACCCCCTGACCGGATAAGTGGTTGAGAAGAAAAAAAAAATGAATTTTTTATTAAAATATTAGGAAGATAAATTAAACATAAAGAGTACTGATCGAATAATGAGACCATATGAATAATTGAACAGGACATTTTTTTTTTACTTACTCTATTCATTCCTCAACGCGAATATTTGTGTGCTGCATTACACCGCAGCAGGCTGCCATGATGGCACCAATGGTGGGAGAAACGGGGGGTTAGGTGTCTTCTCTAAGGACCCTAGATGCGCAGTCAGTGAGGTGAAAACCCACGAACTTCCGGCTGACTTCCGGTCCGTGGGCGAATGCTCTAACCACTGAGCCACCGTCCCCTCCCCCTGCTTTTTTTTTTTTTTTTTTAACAACAATTTATTCACAACAATATCTGTGTATTTATTTATATCCATACTATTACTACATTATTATTACACTATGTACACACTGTTTATTAATATGTGTGTGTATGCATGTATGTATATATGAGTGTGTGTGTGTGTGTGTGTGTGTAGTCAGATGAGGAAATCCTCGCCTCCGTCTCTCTGATCATGTGAGTTATTTGTAATTCTATGTTTAGAGTATGAGCTTCCTGGAAGGTCCTCTTAGAACAGCATGTGTATCCTCCCTCTACTCTGATGTAACCAGTCAGTATTTCCTGTTGGTGTGCTTCTCCCCCTCCTCTCTCGCCCTCGCTCTCTCTGTGCTTCTCTCTCTCTCCATTCTAGCTTGTCAGGTTGAATCCAGCCAGCTTGTGGGAGGGGAGGAGAGCTCAGCTGCTCCTGCCGAAAGGGGAGACATGGGAAACAGTCAAAAAAAGCCCCACAGCAGAGGGGACGGGGGTCCACACAGCGAGTCAAACAACCAGGGCAGCAGGAGGAACAGAGGCGGCAGCTCAGACAAGTACAAAGTCAGCCAGGAGAAGGTGGCCAACGGATCCAGTAAGAGAGACTCTACAGCTTCAGCGTCAGATCAGAGCAGTGGTAGTAAAGCTGCTCCTGCTGGGGAACCTGTCAACCTCGACGCTCCTTGTGGAGCCCTGCCTCCTGCACTGTCCCGGCTAAAGAATGAAGGAAACCTGCTTTTTAAAAATGGACAGTTTGCAGACGCACTGGAGAAATATTCCCTGGCTATTCAGGGCTACACAGAGTCAGGTAAGCTTATTTATTACACACTCTAACATGATGAAACCGGCATTACCAGGGAGTGGCAACGGACATATGACTCACTTAATCCTGTGCTGTTTTCATTCATGACCATGATCTGCTGATTATTGTTACATGTGGGCTTTTATCAGGAGAGATAGAGAACACGAGGGACTCTGCAGGTAATAACCAAAGGTCACGAGCTTTAAGGAACATTTCTGCTGCTGAGTCTCAGATATATTACAAAAGTATTTAAAAATCCTTTCTGAAATGAATCTAACCTCCCCGATCCGTCCCACGAAAACATCCAAACATGAGTGTGTAAGGTAGATGAGCTGCAATGTGTTTTGTGACTTTGGCCTCTCAGAGCACTGCGTCACAGCGGAGTGTTTCTGTTTTAGTCTGCCAGTAAGCCTCTCAAGCTCAGGTCTGTCCGGGTTAGTCACATGATCACACACACTGAGGAAGGAATAATTCCTACAGAAAGTGAAAGGATGAAGATGAAGCTCATCCTTATTCAAACAGATGGCGGATGTTTTCTGAGCCAGAAAGTTGCTGTTACTTTCTGGAAGAGGAATGAAGATTAGTCAGAGTAAAACAGAGTACATGTGTGTGAATGAGAGGGATCCAAATGGAAAAGTGAGGTTACAGGGAGAAGAGGTAAACAAGGTGGAAGATTTTAAGTACTTAGGATCAACAGTCCAGAGCAATGAAGAGTGTGGAAAAGAGGTGAAGAAGCGTGTTCAAGCAGGCTGCAACGGGTGGAGGAAAGTATCAGGTGTGATGTGTGACAGAAGAGTTTCAGCTAACATGAAAGAAAAAGTGTACAAAACCGTGGTGAGACCGGCCATGCTGTTTGGTCTAGAGCAGTGCTACTCAATTATTTCCTGTTGCGCCCCCCCCTCCCCCAGGAAGAAGAAAATATTTCGCACGCCCCCCTCCCACTCTCCACCGTGACTATAACTAGTATCATTTGTCAATTAAATTATCAATTAAATTCTTATTTAAACTATAAACATTTTTTACTAATTGAACCATTTGATGCTGAAAAATAAATGAAATAAAATCAAGAAATTTAAACTGCCTATACCGGTGGTCCACAACCACCGGGCCGCGGACCGATACCGGGCCGTGGGTCATGTTGTATCAGGCCGCACAGAAAGAAGAAATAACTTCCATTATTTCCATTTGGCAACTTGTATTTTTATTCACTTGGTTTTTGTGATGTCTTTTATTTTGAAGTTATGTTTACTGTTACCATAGCAACCAGAGTGCGTTAGAGCAGACAGAACGTTTCCATGTTATAAAGACGCTGCCAATAAATTTTCTTGTAAGGAAAAAGTGGATTTAAGTTTATTATTTATTTTAAAAAAAACGTTTTTTTTCAGACTGCTCTTATCACCTATGGACCGGTCAAGGAAAATATTATCAGACACTAAACCGGTCCGTCTCGCAGTGGTTGTGGACCCCTGGCCTATACCTTGCTCTGTGTTCGGTGCAAAAAAAACTACACCATAGAGTTAATTACTGCCTGCGCACACTCTGACAATGAGAGCTCCAACTACTGTAGTGGATGTGCAATTACACTTTATTCTAATACGGCAAAAAAAAAAACATGTTCCACAGGGACACACACGCCCCCCCTGGCATCACGCTGCGCCCCCCAGGGGGGCGCGCTCTACTATTTGAGAAGCACTGGTCTAGAGACAGTGGCACTGAGGAAAAGGCAGGAAACAGAGATGGAGGTTGGAGAGATGAAGATGCTGAGGATCTCTCTGGGAGTGACCAGGATGGACAGGATCAGAGGAACACCACATGTTAGAGGTTTTGGAGATAAAGTCAGAGAGGCCAGACTGAGATGGTTTGGACATGTACAGAGAAGAGAGAGAGAGTACATAGGAAGAAGGATGCTGGATTTGGAACCACCAGGAAAGAGGCCTAGAGGAAGACCAAAGAGGAGGTTCATGGGTACAGTGAAGGAAGACATGAAGATAGTTGGTGTGACCGAAGTGGATGCAGGAGATAGAGTTAGATGGAAGAAACTGACTTGCTGTGGTGACCCCTGAAAGGAGAAGAAGAAAGTTGCTGTTACCGGTGAACATGGCTGGACTTGATCCAGTCCAACTGGCAGCAACTAAGACTGCAGACAGGACAGAATAAAAGAACAGATGTGATCTGCATGGCTGGGAATGTCCAGACTGGATGCAAACCAGTAATCCCTCCGTTACTGGTCGTGTTGTATTAAACTCTGATATTTATCAGAGTGGAGGAAGATCCTGGTTGGACAAGTTTAGATGAAACTCGTGCAGAAGGTAAACAGTCTGTAAGAAGTTTTAAAGACTTCCTTTCACATTCAAATGAAAGAAGCAGCTGCTTCCTGTGGAGATCACTTTAAAATATGAGGCGTGGGCTGCTGGAGGAGCATCAAAACAACCTTTTTTGGGTTTAAAAGAAGGGGTATTGCTGAGTTCCTCCATCAGCAACAGTCAGGGATCACAGAAGATGAAAACTAGTGGTGGTTATCGATACCATCTAATGGATACCACTTATCAATCCGGTATCTTATCGATACCGCTCATCAATCTGGTATTGTATCGATACCGCTTATCGATCCGGTATCTTATCGATAGCGCTTATCGATCCGGTATCTTATCGATACTGCTTAACGATCCGGTAGCTTATCGATACCGCTTATCGATCTGGTATCTTATCGATACCACTCATTGATCCAGTATCTTATCGACACCGCTTATCGATCTGGTATCTTATCGATACCGCTTATCGATCCGGTACCTTATCGATACCTCTTATCGATATCCAGTATCTTATCGATACCGCTTATCGATCCGGTATCTTATCGATACCTCTTATCGATATCCAGTATCTTATCGATACCGCTTATCGATTTGGTATCTTCTCGATACTTTTTTAGTGAAAAAAATAAATAAACGAAGACGAACAAAGTGTGTATTTTGGACCCGATTGCTTTCCATAATACACAACTTCTCTGCTCTGCCCTTCTCTTGTAACACACATTATCTTTATTGGAGTAGAAAGAGAGACAGACCGTCTTTTAGAGACAAAGGAGTGAAAAAAATAGTGCGCGCTGTGTTTGCTCTCTTGCCCCGCCCCTCCACCAATACGTTAAGAATACCAATAAAACTAAAAGTTTTTGGTCCGATAAAAAAAATGCTAAATAGGTAACGGTGCCAAACGGTACAGGCATCGGTATCCCATCCCTAATGAAAACTGTTTCTGAATATGAGTACGGGGATGGCGTCGTCCAGTGGTTGGATAGGTATCTTTGGACTAGAAAGCTGCAGGTTCAATTCCCGCTGCAAGTTCATGCCAAAGTGTCCATGAGAGATCAATAAAGTGTGATTATTAATATCAATATCAGGCTAATTATTTTTGGATTCATTTAGTCGAGGGCTGCACGGTGGTGCCATGATTAGCACAGTGGCCTCGCAGCAAGAAGTCTAGGGTTCGAGTCCTATATGGGACGAGGCTTGAAACACTGGTCTTTCTGTGTGAAGTTTGCATGTTCTCCCCGTGTATGTGTGGGTTTCCTCCCACCCTCCAAAAACATAAATGTTAGATTGATTGGCCACTATGAAATTTCCCCTAGGAGTCAGTGTGTGTGTACTCTGCCTCTCGCCTGAAATCAGCCGGGATAGGCTCTGGCACCCCCTGTAACGCCAAAAAAATAAGCGGTTCAAATAAATGTTTTTAAATGACAGTAAATATCTTCACGGTCCAGTAGTAAAAAAAAATCTCCTGTGAGCCATAAAATTATCCATAAAAATCTCTTAGACTTCAGTTCAAAAGAAGAATATATTTTTTCTTACCAAAAACTTGGATTATTTGTAGATAAAATCCATTTCTCTCTCTCTTCACCAATGTCCTGTCATACTGCTGCTTAAGTTTACAGATGTGGACAGCTGTCCTGACCCGTATTGCTCAGATGTCTTTACTTTGTTCAACTTCTTTTAAAAAGTCATCAAAAAATGACCTTGACAGTAGATCAGCCTCCAAATTTGTTTTGCTTCTTCAGTTGTTAAAAAGAAAAGGTTTTACAGCTATTTTTACAACTAATTCACTTAGCCAACCGCTGGTACTATTTGCTAGCTTAGCTGCTCTGCAAGTTTTTGATCGTCTAATTAGCTGGTCTGAAATCAGGGATTTATTCTGAGCACTGAGAAAGACCCCAGTCCATGCACAGAGAGACCTGCTTTAACTCTGGTTGAAGTCAAATTTTCACTGCTGTTCACTTTGTGCGGCAGAATGGACTCCCAAAGTTTTCGCCAATTTTAGCCTGCCCGGCAACAAATTCAGGCCAAAACGTGATTGGTCAAAAACACAAATCTGGAAGCAGCTCAGCTATTGAAAAAAATATTTATGGCTGAAATAAAACTGATATCAGACTATGATTAGATATATTTTATTTAGTGGAGAAGGCAGTGAAGGTGTTCAATGTGGAATGAAAATTTTTCAAGGTAAATGAGACCATTTCTGGCTGCACAGTACCGGGTGGTTAGCACACTACGAAGGTTACGGGTTCAACCCTCCGTGCACACACGTCGTGTGTGACGTTTGTATGTTTATTCCATGTCTGCTTATATTTGGATGCTCCAAAGTTTACTCTGGCTTCACTGAAATTACCTGTAGAAATAAGTATTGATGTTGTCTCTATGTGACCTGTTCAGGGTGTACCCTGACATTCACCTGCCAAAATCCGGTGCTCTTCTGTGGTGACCATCTTCAATCTGACCATCGAACAGTCATGCCTCTATCTTTTAATGTTTTTTTTTTTTTAATGGGTTTCTTAACTCTAACAGTTGTGTGTTTTTTGTGCAGGTCTTGACAGTCCAGAGGACCTGTGTGTTCTGTACTCAAACAGAGCTGCGTGTTACCTGAAAGATGGGAACAGTCAGGACTGCATTCAGGACTGCACGAGGTGAGGAAGAAACGGCTTCAAGTTGGTACAGAACGTCTATTTATTTATCTTTATAAATTTACATTCTGGACGGCACGGTGGCCTCACAGCAAGAAGGTCAGGGTTTTGAGTCCCGGGTGGGATGAGTCTTTGAATGCAGGTCTTTCTGTATGGAGTTTGCATGTTCTCCCCATGTATTAGTGGTTTTTCTCCTGGTACTCTGGTTTCCTCTCACCCTCCAAAAACACGCATGTTAGGTTGATTGACTCCTACGAAATTGTCCCTAAGAATGACTATGTGTGTGGCCCCTGTTCGTAGTGTACCCTGCCTCTTGCCTATAATTGGCTGGAATAGGCACCGGCAGCCCAATAACCTCGTTAGGGATGGACGGTTCAGAAGACGAATGAATGAATTTCGATTCTGTGACCCCGTTTCTTTCTGTGTGCGGGCTGCGTGTACCTCCATAATATTTCTGAAGGGATTTTACTTCAGTACCAGTTATAAATGAACTGGTCATGTGACCTACGGTCAAGGTAAAAACTCGTAGGAGGCACAGATTTATGTTAACGCGGTATCTCCCTCACCTATGGTCACCAGCTGTGGGTGGTGACCGAAAGAATGAGATCGCGGGTACAAGCGGCCGAAATGAGCTTCCTCCGCAGTGTGGCTGGGCTCTCACTCAGAGATCGGGTGAATTATTCAATTTTATGTGTGTGTAATGACGCACTCTAACACACACACTGAGAAGCCCAGGTTGATGTAGAGATACAACCTGCTCTGTTTGCATCCACCACCATGTCAACAGACTTGATCCTTCACATTCTTTGTGTCTTGATGTCTATTTTTACCATCCAGAGCCCTGGAGCTGCAGCCATTCTCACTGAAGCCCCTCCTGCGCCGGGCCATGGCTTACGAGTCTCTGGAGCGCTACAGGAAGGCCTACGTGGATTATAAGACCGTCTTGCAGATAGACACCCGTGTGCAGGCAGCACAGGACAGCGTTAACAGGTATTAACTCTCACCTTTCAGTTCAACTCCAAGCCTACAGGAGACGGCTTTAAACACGCCTGATTCGGACCATGATTATCTTTCTAAATAACTCAATCTGGACGTGTGAGATCTGGTTTTATTGACTCATGCTCATGAAGGGTTTTAGTTCTGCCTCATGTTTCTTCTGTAAAGTGATCTGATGAATGAATCAAGTGGTTGTTTGGAGCAGATTTAACTGATCTATAGGAGGAACAGGTCCAGCAGGAGGGTAAATATGGCTCTCACACTGTGTGTTCTATCTTGGTTATGTAACACGGACACTCACCTGGCTGTGTGTGTGTGTTGAGGACACTTCGAGATTTCTACACATCATACATGTAATTCAGGGTAAAATGAGGCCGTGATGATGACCAGATATCCGTCTGTCTTTGTCTATCTTTTCTTCTCAAAATAAAAAATCCAGGTTTAGTTTCATACGAAACTTCACAACAAACTCTAGTTGTAATCCAAATCAAACACTGATTTCGTTTTGTTTTGTTTTTTTTAGGACCAGTTTATAACTGTGACCATGAAGAAGCACATCATAATTTTAATACGAAGAAAAGTGTTGAAAATGATTTTCAAGCGAAAATATTTCATTCCACCCTTTTCGTCTGGAAAAGGGAGGAATGCCCCCTGCAGGTTAGAGACAGGGTTCTTCCCCAAGTGGAGGAGTTTAAGTATCTCGGGGTCTTGTTCACGAGTGGGGGAAGGATGGAGCGGGAGATCGACAGGCGGATCGGTGCTGCGTCAGCAATAACTAGAACGCTGCATCGGTCTGTGATGGTGAAGAAAGAGCTGAGCCGAAAAGCAAAGCTACAAGTCGATCTACGTTCCCACCCTCACCTATGGTCACCAGCTGTGGGTTGTGACCGAAAGAATGAGATCACGGATACAAGCGGCCGAAATGAGCTTCCTCTGCAGGGTGGCTGGGCTCTCACTCAGAGATCGGGTGAGGAGCTCTGCCATCCGGGAGGAGCTCGGTGTCGAGCCGCTCCTCCTCCAGGTTGAGAGGAGCCAGATGGGGTGGTTTGGGCATCTAATCAGGATGCCCCCTGAGCGCCTTGCTGGTGAGGTGTCTCGGGCACGTTCCACCAGGAGGAGACCAAGAGGCAGACCCCAAACCCGCTGGAGAGATCCTTCTAGGGAACCTTCTGGGTGAGCTGGAGGATGCAGCTGAGGAGAAAGAAGCCTGAGCTTCCCGTCTGAGGCTGTTTTCCCCGTGACCCAGCCCCAAATAAGCGGAAGATGACAGAACGGAAATATTTAATTATATTGCATAATTCATAACCCTTTCTGAGTTTTTTTTATTATTGTAATGAGAACAGTTTTTTGCAGGTTAAAAGTTAATATTTATGAAGCCACTTAAACTTTATGTGATGCTTTTGAACTGAAAAGAAGTTTGAATCCCGTCATATTGTTATCAATTCAAAATCAATATGTGGTGGAGCCCTGATAGAAACCATTAAAAACTCCACATCTGTGCTTCTAGGATCACCAAAATCCTGATAGACCAGGACGGCTCGGAGTGGAGGGAGAAACTTCCAGACATTCCACTGGTGCCTCTTTCTGCTCAGCAGCATCACAAAGAGGAGCCCCTCAGTGCAGAGGAGCTTCAAGCTCGAGCGGAGAAAGCTGCCAGAGATGCAGGTCGGATGTCTCTCATTCTACATACGATGTGTTCCTAATTATTATGCAAATGGAATTTTTTGCGCCATAAGAATTACTGCTTTGTTTTGTATCTCAGAGTTTTTGGATTCCTGAAATTAGATTTTTGTGATAATCAATTCGTCAGTAGAGCTGATTATGACATCATTCTTCTTCTTCTTTGGCCTTGGTCTTCCTCTAGTCCTCTTTCCTGGTGGTTCCAAATCCAGCATCCTTCTTCTGATGTACTCTCTCTCTCTCCTCTTCACATGTCCAAACCATCTCAGTCTGGCCTCTCTGACTTTATCTCCAAAACCTCTAACATGTGCTGTTCCTCTGACCCTGTCCATCCTGGTCACTCCCACAGAGATCCTCAGCATCTTCATCTCTGCTACCTCCATCTCTGTTTCCTGTCTTTTCCTCAAGGCCAACCTCTCTAGACCCTGGCCCTGTCTTTTCCTCAGGGCCAACCTCTCTAGACCAGGGGTCACCAACCTTTTTGATACTTCAAGGGCACTGAGTAATGCAAAGGGCTACCACTTTGATAATACACTTCTGAAATAACAAAGTTACACTGTTTAATTTAATATTATTATTAATGATATTCTATGTGAAGACACTGATTGTTAATAATCCATCACAATAATTATTTCAGTATGATTAAACAAGGTAGGAAACAGACACAGTAGGAGATGCACACAGTTTTCTTTCACGTTAGTAAAAAAGAACTCTTCCTCCCATTCACTGTAAAAAAAATAAGTTTTCTTCCTTTTTTCTGCCATGTTTTTGTGGGTAGAAAATGCTTTCGTAACCTCATTTTTGCAGTGCTCACAAGCTCATCTGAGAAAAGCTGGTTTGTCATGCGCACTATACTGACCTCCAAACCAAACTACCTCAGAGTTCGTATCTTAAACTTTTTTTTGTGATATACATTTTTTTTAACTTTTTTATGTACGGTATTCATTTTTTAAATTTACATCACTGTAAATGAAATTAAAAAAGAATCGCAACACAGTTTAATAAAATTTTAGGCTGAGCTAATTTGTGATTAGTGCTATTTTTAAAACTGGCCTGCGGGCGACTGATGCGGTTGCTGTGGGCGACCTGGTGCCCGCGGGCACTGGGTTGGTGACCCCTGCTCTAGACCAAACAGCATGGCCGGTCTCACCACAATTTTGCACACTTTCCCTTTTATTTTAGCTGAAACTCTTCTATCACACCTGATACTTTTCTCCACCCGTTCCAGCCTGCCTTCACATGCTTCTTCACCTCTTGTCCACACTCTCCATTGCTCTGGACTGTTGATCCTATGTACTTAAAATCTTCCACCTTCTTTATCTCTTCTCCCTGTAACCTCACTTTTTCATTTGGATTTTTTCCATCTCTGCATCCCTATTCTCCACACCAGCAGGATGTATTGGGAACAAACGTTTCATTTGTGCAGTGCCCGCCAAAATCACGCTTGTATAAGTGGAAGCATCAACTCTGCACCCTGAGCGTGCAGTTTCCCCGTCTCCAGTTGGCTGTAATAAAACAAATAAAGCTGCTGGCACAGGTTTTCCTTCCCAGAAGACCTTGCAGCAGATTGATTAGCCTTCACTTCACACTGTGACTGACGTCCAGTCACTGCAGCATTCCTTTCACAAGCCTCCAGCTGTTTGTAGCTGGAGCCTGAGAGGATTTATGAGCCAAAAACAGAACGCTAGCAAAGCTCTGCGTCGCTAATCGATAGGAGGTAATGACAACTTCACTTTGTTTTCCAGAGAGGAGAACCGAGGTGCTTTTCTCAGCACTGAAACAAGAAGGGAACGAGTATGTGAAGAAGGGTCAGTACCAGAATGCTCTGGGGAAGTACTCAGAATGCCTTAAACTAAAACCAAAGGAGTGTGCTATCTACACCAACAGGTCAGAGTTCAACTCATTTTATCCTGATTATCTGTTTTGAAAACTTAACGAAGATTTTTTCTTTTTTTTACAACAATAGTAAAATAAATTTGACTAAAATTTAACAGTTTTCATACAAACACACACAAAATAATAATAAAAAAAAAAGCACATACAAACATCACTGTGGGTGGTGACCGAAAAAATTAGATCACAGATACAAGCGGCCGAAATGAGCTTCCCCCGCAGGGTCGCTGGGCTCTCACTCAGGGATCAGGTGAGAAGTTCTGCCATCCAAGAGGAGCTCAGTGTTGAGTCGCTCTTCCTCAAAGTCGAGAGAAGCCAGATAGGATGGTTCGGGGATCTTGTCAGGATGCCACCCGAGTGCCTTGCTTTTGAGGTCTTTTGTGCACGTCCCCCCAGGAGGAGACCAAGAGGCAAATCCCTGACCCACTGGAGAGACTTTTTCTCACATTGGCTCGGGAACAGACAACGTGTTTAATTTAAAAAATGATCTCATTAATTGTAACCAATATGGATTCATCGCAAAATTAATCATAATTAATAGTGATTTGTCACAGTTAATTCCGAATTCGACGACCCGCTGGAGAGACTATGTCTCACAGCTGGCCGGGGAACGACTTGGGATCCTTCCAGGTGAGCTAGAGGATGCAGCCGGTGAGAGAGAGGCCTGGGCTGCCCGTTTGAGGCTGTTGCCCCCGCGACTCGACCCCGGAACAAGCGGAAGATGACGGAACAGAACGGAACGGAATTCCGAATTCACGTAGAACCACACAATTGTAAATTTAGCAAGTTAATTTTGTACAATACAAACAAGACTTCTGGTACGTCTTTTTGAGACCGGAAACTGTCATGAGGTGATGAAGATGTAGATGTGGGACCCAGTTACAGAGCCAGTTTTAACCAGTTTACTGTAGTTATTGGCGATTGCTGAAAAGGGGTTGGCATGTGCGGCATTAAAGATGACGTGGAGGGACCAAATGACGTGAAGGAGACACCATTATGACTGCAGCCGGAGAGCAGAACAGCAGATTATCTGACCAGAGTGAGGGACGCCTGGGGTTAAATAACCAGGGGGGAAGACAAGACACAGGTGCAGACATCAGGGAGCGGCAATTGTGACTAAGTGTGCTGAATTAGAGCAAAAGTCCAGATTTGGAGAGAGGAAATGTTCCAGAAGAGAGGAGGATGGATTAAATAAAAAATTAATTATAAAATAAATAAGTCACAAGAACAACAATAAGGTAACTTTTGTGGTTTTGTGTGTTCATGTTCCGCTCCCCGAAAATATTACCCTGGACATAAGGAGTGCCTATTGTTCCCCACAAGAAAGACAAATGAGTTTTTGTTGGTTGTTGTGCTTGTGCAGAGCTCTGTGCTTCCTGAAGCTGGAGATGTTTTCTGAGGCCAAGCAGGACTGTGATGCTGCTCTGAAGATGGAGCCGACCAATAAGAAAGCCTTTTACAGACGAGCGATGGCGAATAAAGGACTGAAGGTGAGTGGGTCTTTATCTCCATTAGAGTGACTGATGTTTGTAACGGGAAACGTGTGTGTGGGTGTTTTTCCATCAGGACTATGCGGCATGCAGCTCAGATCTGCAGGAGGTCCTGCAGCAAGATCCTAACGTGCAGGAGGCGGAGAAAGAGCTGGAGGAGGTGAAAGAGATGCTGAAGCAAAGTGTGGAGGCTAAAGCCAGGAAGAGCGTTCCTATCACAGAGGTACAGCCATTCTAAAGATCATACACATCTGTTCATCTTTCCACGTTTAGTTTGGGGTACACCATATTGATAGAATTACTATTTTTTTATTCAATACTGTGATATCAATTTGGTGTTGTCGTATTCTTAATATGGTGGGAAAGTGGTTGAAAAATTTGATAAAAACAGAAGAACATCATCTGCATATAGGGAAGTTTGCCTGATATTTGAAAATGATAATAATTATATTAGTAATTATTATTATATAATATTATATATTCAATTATTGTTTTCCATTATGTAAGCTGTAAGGCTTCTTACAGTAATTTGATCCATTAAAAAAAAAAAACTCAGAGTCCACATCTGAGATTTTAAGCTAATATTTAAACAATAATCTTTGACACATTGGTTGCTCGTCCCAGGGGAGGGACCTCTCTTTCATGTGGATCCCCACGAGGTTTCTTATTTTTTCCCCACTGATGGGTTTTTAGGAGATTTTCCTCACCAAGAAGGAGAGTCTAAGGGCATAAACGTCTTGTTTAGTTAGCATTTGTTAGTTATTTTTCTTGCTGTGTATTTGTGTTACTACATTCCTCTTTTTCTTGAGACGGAAATTCTGTGATTTTGGGCTATACAAATAAAATTGAATCTGGGTAAAACCGAATAAGAACTGACACCATTTCGTTCCGTCGACTTCCACTCATCCGGGAACGGGTTGAAGGGGAAATGGCCTCAGACGGGAAGTCCAGGCTTCTCTCACCCCGGCTGCATCCTCCAGCTCACCCAAGTCGTTCCTCGGCCAGCTGTGAGACATAGTCTCTCCAGCAGGTCCGGGGTCTGCCTCTTGGTCTCCTCCAATGAGTAAATGAGTAAAGATATTTGTTTATTTAAATTAATTCTAAACTTAACGTTGTGACTTTGGTCGTGCCCAAAACACCTCACCAGCGAGACACTCAGGAACATCCCAACCAGATGCCCGAACAACCCCATCCGGCCCCTCCTGACTCGGAGGAGGAGCAGCTCGACACCGAGGCCCTTCCGGATGGCAGAGCCCTGACCCAATCCCTGAGTGAGATCCCAGCCACCCTGCGGAGGAAGCCTATCTCAGCCGCTTGCATCCGTGATCTCATTCTTTCAGTCACCGCCCACAGCTGGTGACCATAGGTGAGGGTTGGAACGTAGATCGACCTGCAAATCAAGAGCTTTGCTTTTCGGCTCAGCTCTTTCTTCACCACGACGGACCGATGCAGCGTCTCAGTTATTGCTGACGCCGCACCGATCTGCCTGTTGATCACCCGTTCTATCCTTCCCCCACTCGTGAACAAGACTCCGAGATACTTAAACTCCTCCATTCAATCCTATTTAAATCCTATATCTGTGTTATATAGAGAGTCAAATGTGTTGTATCCTTTGCGTTATTCTATTAATGTATTATGTTTGAGACTCTGACTGTCGTGAAATCCCTGGCGTTTCTGTACAAATTAGTTTTGATCGGTATGTGACGTCAGGTGAGGTTGATGGCAGATGATCAACCTAACTGCTTTGACTCCTCAAGAATCAGATTGCAAATTGTAAGAGCTGAAAAATGCATCTTATTTCACCTTTCTCGCTGTGAGAAAGAGCTTGCCAGTTTGCACGCGCCCCCTTGAGTTGAGGCAGAGTACTGCCTGCCTCAAATGCTGATTTTTTTTTTCCTCTGCACTTTATTATGCAATCAGCAGGAATAATTACCCCACACACATAAAATACATTACATAGACTGCAGAAATATGTCTTCATACTGTTCATACTGGCGATATCCCGTTTTTAATGGAACTTGCAATCAAAAATGAGGCCCAGTGTTTGATCTCTTCCTCCACACATGCAACAAATTCTGGATTCTCTCTCCTGAAATCAGCCGGGATAGACTCTGGCACATTCTGTGACCCTGTCAGAGTTAGGCGGTTCAGAACATGAATGAATCATTGCCAGATATCCTCGGTTTCAGAGACTGTGATGCGATATGTGACGTAATGCGTTACCTTGTTTGAACAGTGCAATTTAAAGCAGTACGATCTGTTTATCCGTTAAGGTGTGTATAAAGAGGTGTGAGGACGATCCGGTAACTGATCAGAGTGAATCTCTTGCAGGTTGATGACGATGACGATCCCCCAGATGTTTCTGCAACCAGCTGTAAGGAAAACAATCTCACCATCAACCTTCACCCCACCACCGCCTACGACTTCGGTCAGTCCCTGAATGCAGCGCGATGCAGCAGGGACACGGCGGCCTGCGCCGAGCTGCTGTCCTGCACTCCCCCACATCTACTGCCCCAGCACCTCAGCACGCAGCTGGACGGACACAACGTCAGCTTCATCATACAGGCACTGGATTCCCACCTGCTGGATAAGGACCCCAACCTGGTCTACCAACACCTGCAGCATCTGCACACTGCTGATAGGTTCTCGGTATGCACACATATAAAGACACACTCCTACACACCAGCTTGTTTGCACTGTGTTTAAATCTGTGTGTGTCTAGGTCGTCCTGATGCTGCTGGAAAAGGATGAGCGTTGCCACGTGAACCGACTCTTTGAGCGTCTCTCAGCCGTGGAGAGCACAGAGTTCACAAAGGACAATGTTCAGGACCTGGCCAAAAAATACATCTGACCCTCTTGTCCTCACAAACCCATCGCTGCATGAGCCGCACCTCCACCGTTGGATCTATGCAAAGTGGAAACGTTCACATCTATTTTTCACTCCAGAACATTTTGCTATGCATTTACTTTTCTACCAAGCACTGAGCTTTGGAAAAATTGTGGGAAATGTGCCCAAAAAAAGTTCAAGTTGGTCCAGGAAGAGCTGACAGAACTGTTCATGTGCTCCTCGTTTTAGGAACATGGAAAATAAATGAGCTGGTAAAAAATATTCACATGTATATGTAGGCGTATATACCAGACGTTCAAGGAGGGACTAGTACATAAATTCTAAAACACCCCCAAAATTTTTTTTATTAATACGACAACTTTTTCTTTTCAGATTTGCACATTTAATCCATCAGTTTTCTGATAAATCTTGCCGTGATGAGTTTTCTGGACGTCCTGAAACAGAAGCACATGGAAAGTCCTCTCTGCAGCATCTTTAAGAGATGTGTGCCTTGCTTTTTCTGTCTTCCACTTCGATTCAAAGTCAGATCTGACTCATTCATTTAAAGTTATTTAAGTGTTCATACGATCAGAAAATAAACTGGTTTAAGGTTCGACATGAACGCTCCTGATTGGAAGAGAAACCAATCGTTCATCCTGTGTAGCTTCTCTGTTCCTGTGGAAATGTAAAATAAACTGTACAGGATTCACATGATGAATAAACAGGAATATAGAAATCTAACGGTCGGATCAGTCCTTTTATTGTTGGATTTTTAGGGTTTGATTCTGGATGATCTCCATGGGCAATGATGTTTGCAGATGACATTGTGATTTGTAGTGAGAGGAGGGAAGAGGTGGAAGAAAAGGTGGAGGTTTGCACTAGAAAGAAGAAGAATGAAGATTAGTCAAAGACAGAGTACATGTGTGTGAATGAGAGGGTTTCAAATGGAAAAGTGAGGTTACAGAGAGAAGAGGTAAAGAAGGTGGAAGATTTTAAGTACTTAGGATCAACAGTCCAGAGCAATGGAGAGTGTGGAAAAGAGTGAAGAAGCAAGTGCAGGAAGGCTGGAACGGGTGGAGGAAAGTATCAGGTGTGATGTGTGATAGAAGAGTTTCAGCTAAAATGAAAGGGAAAGTGTACAAAACCGTGGTGAGACCGGTCAAATAAATAAACCTTATTAGTTTTATTTTCCCTGTAATTCTAATGTTTAGTCACTAGATGACGCCAAAAATACAACAACACTGCTCCAATTAAAATGTGCACATATATGGGAAGCCATCAGGGCCAATACACGCACGTAAACAAGCGTGTTAGATGTTGAAACAAGCAAAATGTTAAATCAAGCACTTAGATTTCAAACCTAGCACTGCTAGATTTGAAATTTAATGCTCTTGATGTAACATGTAACGCTTGTTTAAAATCTAGCGTGCTATTCTATTGGTCTAATCTAGCGGTTAACAAAGCATACCATCCATCTGATCCTGTTCCGGTTCTTTTGTCAAATGTTAGAGCTCAATGTGGCCCACGAACCAAAAAGTTTGCCCACCCCTGGTCTAGAGACAGTGGCACTGGTTAGATGTAAGAAACTAACTTGCTGTGGCGCCCCCTGAAGGGAAATGCCGAAAGAAGATTCTGGATTTTACCAACTTTTTTTCTATTTTTTTAAAAACATTTTTGGTTTTTATAAATTCGATTTTGTTTTTCTCTAGTTTCATTTCATTTTGTCTTCTGAGTTGTTTATCCCCATTAGGGACCAGGGAGGTGCCGGAGCCTATCCCAGCTGATTTAAGTCGAGAGGTAGGGTGCACCCCAAAAGGATCACTAGTCTGTCGCAGGCACACACACACACACACACACACACACACACACACACACACACACACACACACACACACACTCATTCCTAGAACAAATTTCATAGTGGTCAATCAAGCTAACATGCATGTTTTTGGAGAGTGGGAGGAAACCCACACATACAAGGACAACATGCAAACTCCACACAGAAAGGACTCCCCAAGGACTCTGACCCTGACCTTGTGGCTGTGAGGGCACTGTGCTACCCACTGCACTATCATGTCGGTATTCTATAATTTATTCTAAATTTACCAACTTTAAACAAAATTTGATGAACTTTTAAATTTTTTTTTACAAATATCTGTTATTTTATTTCAGATTTAAGCAACTAAACATTTTTTAAAAAATTTTTGGTTTTTTTTTTGTTTCAATTTTATTGAACGCCCCCTGGGACTGCAACTTAACAGTTTATTCTGGATTTAATTAAACTATTCTTGATTTTTTTCGACTTATTCCCAATTTCACAAACTTACCCATTAAATAATACAATAAATTTAAAATTTTACACTATTTTTCGAGATTCCACAATCTTAGTTTTTGGTTCTAAATAATTTTACTCTGGATTTAAACAGAATTCTACTCATTTGATTCCCGCCGTTTTTGACCCACATTTTTAGGGTTTTTAACCAACTCCTCTGAATTCGACCAGATTGGTTCTCATTTAATTATTTCAAATTTTTTGGGGAGCAGCACGGTGGTACAGTGGGTAGCACAGTGGCCTCACAGCAAGACGGTCGTGGGTTCGAGTCCCGGGTGGGGACGAGGCTTGGAACACTGTCCTTTGGGCAGTGCCAAATTGCCCCTAGGAATGAGTGTGTGTGTGGATGGTTGTATGTGTGTGGCCCCGCGACAGGCTGGTGACCTGTTCAGGGTGTACACTGCCCGCTTCGCCTTAAATCAGCTGGGATGGGCTCCGGCACCCCCTCCTTCCCGGTTAAGGGATGGACGGATAAGAAGATGACTGACAAATTTTTTTGGTTTTCACTTTTTTTAATCTAGAATTTTTTTACTTTTCCCTGAATTTTTTTTTTTTTTTTTTTTTTATTGCTTTATTTTTCACTTCGTCCCTTTCAGTGCGCGCTTCCGTAGTCCTACGGAAAACTTTGCCCCAGTGGGATTCAAACCCGGTTCTCTCGTCGAAAGACGGTAACTCTACCACTAAGCCAACGCCTCCTGAGACCTCTGAATTTTTTCTATTTGAATAAAATTAGAAGAATTAAACTGAGTCATGTTTAGATGCTGGATTTTATTTCCTGATATGCATTTACACACATATATAATAAAGCAAGATACCAAACAAATATACAAATAGCGTCCGCTGTTCTGCATGGCTGCACATCGGTGATCAGTCTGAACTAAACATGGAGTTTAGAAAGAATCAGGTGGAGGTTTGAATCCTCCAAATTAAACATGGTGCACTAAACAAAACGTCCGCTCAGCGGAATTAGACTCCCGAACAAACCCGCAGAGCGCCACGGGACCAGTGCAGCTTCATCGGGTCGTCGCAGCCTCATTCATTCATCGCAAAAAAAAAAAAAGTGGCGAATGACGGCGACGGATTTAAACAAAAGCCTGCTAGCTGTCTTTGGAAGGCATTTGGTTTAACCATGTGAACGTTGTGAGCGGAGAGAAGGACATCTGAAGGCACCGTGAGTTTACACAATCACAGCCGGGCTTCACAATCATCTCAGCAAGGCCACGCCCACTTCGCGGCCGTAGTGCTAGGATTCATTTTTTCCACCTTTTTTTAAACAGGTGGAAAAAAAAAAAAATTACCCGGAATAATTCCGCTTAGTTTGGGTTGAACTGGTCGGATTTCACCCAGTAGCAAACTGGTTTCCTTCCAGTGATCCGATGGGTCGAAGCGTCGTTAGCTCAGGTGTGCAGCACTTTAAATAGGAGTCTGTATGCAGGAGTTTTTAGGGGGCTGGTTATTGTTGGGTTCGGTCAGCAGCTCTGAGGAGTGGGATTCCAGCTCTGTGGAGGAGCTGGGGGAGTGGGGACGAGGGGACCACGCCTCCAGCCGGTCGTTCTCCACTTCGGGGAGGGGGCTGACGGTGGCAAAACGCGTGTGGAAGTCACCCCCGCCCGATCCGCAGGAGGTCTTGACGCTGTCCAGATCGGACGTGCTGAACTCTGAGAAATGACTGGAGTGGGAGTCGGCCACGGAGGGGAGGCTGCCACTAAGCGAGGGGGAGTCCAGCTCTGAGGAGTGGGTGCTGCGGCGTTCCAGCAGCTGAGCGTCCATGTCCTCTCGGCTCTCGTTTATCTTCGTACCTCCTTTTTTACGCACTTTTCCTTTGCTCTTTTTGCCCCCCTCTTTGGTCCACTTTGCAGACGTTCCTTTGGCCTCTGGGGAGGGGCCCGTCCAGCCAGAGCGGCCCCCCTCCTCTACGCTGCTGCTGCCGCTGTGATGACGCCGTTTACCGGGTTTGGACTCGATGTCCACCTGGACCTCCAAACTGGTTCCATCTCTGGAACGAAAAGAAAACAGAAACCGTGAAATTCTTATTTTCCGAATTCATTAAAGACCGTGACGCTGCAGGACGCTGCAGGACGCTGCTCACCTGTCCAGAGGCGTGTACGCGTTCAAAATGGATCCCGCCATCGCTTTGGTGCTGGCGTTGTCGCTGATGGTTCCCAGACTGACTGTGGCCGACTCCCCGCTTAGACTGCAGCGCTCCTTCTGCACGTCCGCCTGCACCTCCAGCCTGTAACCACAAGGAGTTAGACGTGCCTCTACAGAGCGCGCTCGTACTGGCCTGCATGCCTGCACCTGTTCAGGAAGTTGACCATGGCGCTGCCGGACAGGCTCCCGGTGATGCTGGCTCCAGCCAGTGCCGTGGTGGAGGCCGTCTCACTCAGGTTGTCTCTGTTGACTCCCACGCGGTCCATGCTGGCGCTCAGACTGCCCTCTCCTATGCTCGGGTTGTTCCTGTTCTCCGCCACCGACGTTCCGTCTGTAAACACGCCGAGGTAATTCCAGCGAAGGACTGTAGGCGGCGCTGTCAGACTCACCTGTGGCTGCTGCCGCACCGCCTGCGTTCATGTCGTTCTCGTCGTCGAATTCGATCCGGACTCCTTTCCCGTTCCCAGCCGAGACCCCGCAGCCCCCGCTGCGGCACAGAGAGATGGGCACCACACCGTAGACGTAGGCGAGCATGATGGGAACGCCGATGCCTGAGAAGACACGTCAGGATGGGATTCGGAGAAAAATAAAAAAGAACGGTCAAGGATAAAAACGCTGTGTTTTCTGCACGTTTGAGAAAAACTGACCAACGGTAACCGCGGCGACCACCGGGGACACGATGACGGAGAGGGTCACTCCCCCGGTTATCACCAGGTTCCTTTTATGGTTCGAGACATCTTTGCCTTCGTAACGGTTGTGGATCTGATGGTGGAAAGAGAAACCAGTTAAAACATTGATGATCATGATTCTCGTCCTCTGATTGGCCGGAAGATCCAATTGGCAAAGTTTCTGTCAGACTACGGAACGTCATCGAGTCTGGGGTTCAACAAACATTAAAGTGGACCGTCCAGAGACAACCTGTGTCCCACCGTCCTTAAAACTAGGACCGCCGAAGCGGTCAACATGACTCCACGTTACTTTAATTTGCTAATTAGAATAAATAAAACAACCAATCAGGCTGACCTTTTATTACTTTTAATATGAACATATTTTCTATTTTTTTATGTATTTTTTGTGTTCTAAAAATGAACATTTCAAAATTTATAAGCATTTTATCTCCTCTAACCTGCTGCGCCTCGCAGCAGCCGAGAGGAAGCGCGCATTGGAAGTTGTTGCTATGTTGCTATGGAAACAAACACGTTGCTATGGCCACACATGAGCGTGTGTTTTTATTTATATTTGTGGAGAGAGACAAGGAAGGCTCTGACGCAATTACAGAAACATTTTAGAGTGAGATAATATGGAAGAGAGTGAGAAAATTATTGTCTGAATAAAGTTTGCCATGTTTTCTAGATAAGTCTTGAATGTTCAGGTTAACATTTTTGAAGCAGCATCGCAAAATGCGGAAAAAAGTAGGCTATTGACAAATTAGATTATTATACTTTGAGGTTTGTTTTTTTATTCTACAGTAAGTTTTAAAAATATTTACCATTTTATTATTATTACTTAAAAATTGAGTGGTTTAAAAGTTTATTTATCTAATAAAGCAGCGCAAAACATGAATAATTACATAAGCGGTCAGATTGACGGTCATGGCACTTGCAGGTAGATTTAGAACGCGCCTTTCTAGTGTTAACAATCAAACATAATTCTTACGGTTTATTGAAAACTTTTCTGTCCAATCGGAGACTAGAGATGATGTGACATCAAACACGAGCGTCCATCTGGGTCTGTTTGTAACTCAGGACGAACCATACACTACGATCTGTGTTAAAAATGTATCTAAGAAACAAAACCGTTTCTAAAGTCATGAACAGACTGTTGTTACTAAGGAGAAAGACATGATTGATGAAGATGGGATTTGGAAAAACTTTGATTTTACATTCTGCTTTTTTTTTTTTTAACAACACTCCATGTTTGGGGATCACATGACGTCTGGTAAATAAGTCTATTTTCTAAACGCTATGAAGTCGACTGCTAGCAGCATCATGGGTGCTTTGGAGCGTATTTGAGCTACACATCTATAAGAGAGGGACGTAGTTTCTATCCAATCAGCAGCTCTCTAAGGTTATTCAAATCCTGTGAAAGAGTTCATGATTGGAAGGACCTGAATCTCATCTAAACAGATGACTGGAGTCGTGCTGGCAGCCCGAGTCTGAGGCTAGGCCAGGCATGGGCAAACTACGGCCCGTTAAATGTTTTAATCCGGCTGCTAAACTTGAAAAAAAAAAACCTTGCTAATGTTTTCTTTACCCTGCAATTCTGATGTTTCCCCACTAGATGGCGCACTCTAGATTTATTGGCTTTGTTGAAAAAACAACAACACTGCTCCCGCACGTTGTCAAAATTAACAGTGTGCATAGATATGGAAAGCCATTGGGCCCAATACACGCACGTAAACAAGCGTGCTAGACGTTAAAACAAACAAAATGTTACATCAAGAGCTTAGATTTCAAACCTAGCGCCGCTAAATGTACGTTTTTAAGATTTCAGACCTAGCGCGCCAAATTTGAAATTTAATGCTCTTGATGTAACATTTAGCGCTTGTTTAAAATCTAGCGTGCCATTCTATTGGTCTAATCTAACGGTTACCAAAGCATGCCATCCATCTGCTCCTGTTCTGGCCCCTTTGTCAAATGTTAGAACTCAATATGGCCCCTGAACCAAAAAGTTTACCCACCCCTGGGCAAGGCCCTGGAGGAGGAGGTGGGCGGAAACACAACAAGCAGATCCTTAAAAACACAAACATTCAGCTCCAGCAGGTTAATTAGCAGATTCTACTGCTTTACGAAGAATACGTTTATCCCTCCCAAAACTGGGAGCATCTCCGACCCCTCACCTTCCTCCCCACATAGACAGGAATGCCGATGATCATGGCGGGGATGGCGATGCCAGCGATGAGTGCAATGCCAACCGGTGCTCCGACCAGCGTTCCAAGTTGCCACAGTATCTTCTTTTTTCTGCTCCATGGCTTCTTGCCCCAGAAAGTACAGCCCGATGGACTGAAACAGAGAGAAAGGTACAGATTCTGATCCGAAAGACTCTAACTTAAGATTTTAATCAGATTGTTTTCTTCACCTAAAGAAGGTGGAAGATTTTAAGTATCTACAAACCGGATTCCGAAAAAGTTGGGACACTTTAGAAATTGTGAATAAAAACTGAATGCAATGATGTGGAGGTGCCAACTTCTAATATTTTATTCAGAATACAACATAAATCACAGGTCAATAGTTTAAACTGAGAAATTGTATGATATTAAGGAAAAATATGCTCATTCAAAATTTCATGGTGTCAACAAATCCCAAAAAAGTTGGGACAAGGCCATTTTCACCACTGTGTGACACCCCCCCTTCTTCTTAGAACACTCAACAGACGTCTGGGCATTGAGGAGACCAGTTTCTCAAGTGTAGACATAGGAATGTTCTCCCATTCTTGTCTAATACAGGTCTCTAAGTGTTCAATCGTCTTGGGTCTTCTTTGTCTGACCTTCCTCTTAATGATGCGCCAAATGTTTTCTATAGGTGAAAGATCTGGACTGTTGGCTGGCCAGGTCAGTACCCGAATCCTTCTCCCACGCAGCCATGATGTTGTGATTGATGCAGAATGTGGTCTGGCATTATCTTGTTGAAAAATGCAGGGTCTTCCATGAAAGAGACGACGTTTGGATGGGAGCATATGTTGCTCTAGAACCTGAATATATTTTTCTGCATTGATGGTGCCTTTCCAGATGTGCAAGCTGCCCATGCCACACGCATTCATGCAACCCCATACCATCAGAGATGCAGGCTTCTGAACAGAGCGTTGATAGCAACTTGGGTTGTCACTGTCCTCTTTGGTCCTGATGACATGGCGCCCCAGATTTCCAAAAAGAACCTCAAAACGTGATTCGTCTGACCACAGAACAGTCTTCCATTTTGCCACACTCCATTTTAAATGACTCCTGGCCCAGTGAAAACGTCTTCGCTTGTGGATCTTTGTTAGAAATGGCTTCTTCTTTGCAGAATAGAGTTTCAGCTGGCAACGGCGGATGGCACGGTGGATTGTGTTCACTGACAATGGTTTCTGGAAGTACTCCTGAGCCCATGCTGTGATTTCCTTCACAGTAGCACTCCTGTTTTTGATGCAGTGTCGTTTAAGGGCCCGGAGATCACGGGCATTCAGTATGGTTCTCCGGCCTTGACCTTTACGCACAGAGATTTTTCCAGATTCTCTGAATCTTCTGATGATATTATTTACAGTTGATGATGACAACTGCAAACTCTTTGCAATTTTTCGCTGGGTAACACCTCTCTGATACTGTTCCACTATCTTTTTACGCAACATTGTGGGAGTTGGTGATCCTCTACCCATCTTGGCTTCTGAGAGACACTGCCAATCTGAGAAGCACTTTTTATACCCATCATATTGCCAATTGACCTGATTAGTGCTGATTGGTCTTCCAGGTGTTTGTTGTATGCTCAAATGACTTTTTCCAGCCTCTAATAGGTTCTTGTCCCAACTTTTTTGGGATTTGTTGACACCATGAAATTTTGAATGAGCATATTTTTCCTTAATATCATACAATTTCTCAGTTTAAACTATTGACCTGTGATTTATGTTGTATTCTGAATAAAATATTAGAAGTTGGCACCTCCACATCATTGCATTCAGTTTTTATTCACAATTTCTAAAGTGTCCCAACTTTTTTGGAATCCGGTTGTAAGATCAACAGTCCAGAGCAATGGAGAGTGTGGAAAAGAGGTGAAGAAGTGTGTTCAGGCGGGCTGGAACGGGTGGAGGAAAGTATCAGGTGTGATGTGTGATAGAAGAATTTCAGCTAGAATGAAAAGAAAAGTGTACAAAACCGTGGTGAGACCGGCCATGCTGATTGGTCTAGAGACAGTGGCACTGAAGAAAAGACAGGAAACAGAGATGGCGGTAGCAGAGATGAAGATGCTGAGGATCTCTCTGGGAGTGACCAGGATGGACAGGATCAGAGGAACAGCACATGTTAGAGGTTTTGGGGATAAAGTTTGAGAGGCAAGACTGAGATGGTTTGGACATGTGCAGAGAAGAGAGAGAGTACACAGGAAGAAGGATGCTGGGTTTGGAACCACCAGGAAAGAGGACTAGAGGAAGACCAAAGAGGAGGTTCATGGATACAGTGAAGGAAGACATGAAGATAGTTGGTGTGACCGAAGAGGATGCAGCAGATAGGGTTAGATGGAAGAAACTGACTTGCTGTGGCGACCCCTGAAGGGAAATGCCAAAAGAAGAAGAAGAAGTTTTCTCCACCTAAAACGATCGTCGAGGTGGACGTAGAAATTTACCTCAAGTAGTGCAGATCTGAAATCTCCTTCATGCAGAGCCAACAGAACTCACAGCCGCACACGGCACAGGTCATGTGGTTACAGCTGCCGTCGTTCATCTTGATGATGTAGGCGGCGCAGCGGGGACAAGGTTTGATATCATCCGCTGAGAGAAAAACAAAGTTGTATTAAATCCACAACATCTAAAACCCTGGTCAGATTTCAGAGATTCTAAACTGGTTGTGTATTATTAGGACCTACCTACGGCTCCGCTCTCTTGACTGTAGCTGAGTGAGGATGACCGTACAGTTCTGAGGCGTAGGCTCTGGGCTCTCTGTTGCCGAGCTGCGTCGCAGGTCTGGTTAGGATGCCACAGCTGCTTACAGTGGTAGCAGAACTCCGTCCCACAGCCATCTCTGCCACACGTGATCTTTGGACAGCTGGCACACCCGAAGGCTATCACCGCGTACCTGATTGGAGGAAAATTCAATATTAGGCTAAGTAATGAGGATTTGACAAAGTGGCTCCGATCAGATTAACACATCAGAGATGTTTGTTGGACTGAAGATTTGAAGACATTTCTTACAGAACCGATACGATTCTGGTTCTTGTAAGAACTCGTGCAGGAGGTTGTGCGTACCACACAATGCTCACCACAGTTGCGACACCTGTTGTAGTTCAATATTAATCCATATATAAGACGCCTCGGGTTAAAAGGCGCATCATGGACTTTAGAGAAAATTTAAGGTTTTTATGTGCGCCTTATAGTGCGGAAAATACAATAGTTTGGGTTTTTAGGTAGTATTCCACCCAAACACCTCTTTTGTCAAGTGTTTTGGGTGCAGACCAGGACCGACTGGATAAACTAAGTCTCAGATCTGGCCTCCTCCTGGGCATCCTCCTGGATGAGGTTGAAAACGTGGGTGGAGATGATGGGGCGTAGGTCTCTCCTGCATGTGATGAAAAATAATGTGGACTGGAATCATTTGACTGGGAACATGGTGGCTAGATGGTGCCAAACAGCAGCTAAACATTGTGTTGTGAGCGAGGAAACACCTGCTGTTCACAGCTGGAAGAAAGAGGAAGCGGCCGATTCTAGTTTTGTGGAATAAAATGTGTGAATCATTCCTCCTCTGGAAGAGCGTCTTCTGTTTTTCCACTGTTTTAGAAACTTAAAAACACATCCAGCTGAAAAGCTTTTCCAGGAAACTTGCAGGACAACAAAGAAACAGAAGCCTGGAAGGAGCTTTTAAAGACACATAAGCTCAAACAATTCCTGGAAGAGAAGAAAATGGTGGGCTGGGTTCACAAAAGAACCTCTTACGTGATCCTTTTCCCCCCAAAGAAATAAAAACGTAAATTATTTCTTTACTTGATGACCCCAAATCAAACACGTAAACAAGCAGAAGCACCGATCCGCAAGTTTTTAAACCTCATCTACAACATGTTAATATTTACCGTATTTTCCGCACTACAAGGCGCACCTAAAAACCTTAAATTTTTTCTAAAGTCCATGATGCGCCTTTTAACCCGGAGCGCCTTATATATGGATTAATATTGAGCTACAACAGGTGTCGCAACTGCGGTAAGCAGACGCCGACTCCATTTCCCCTGTAGAAGAAGTAGTGCGCGGTGCATGCTGGGATATATGAAAGGGCGCCTCATTCGGTGTGTTCGAGATGACACAGGCGGACGCAGTTGTGATCGGCGCAGATCGGTGCGCAGTGCATGCTGGTTAGGCTCTGCATTCAAAAACTAATCATGTCGAACACACCTATTTCCATTTGTGTGTTTGTGTAAAGACCCGGAAATGGCTCCTACCAAGAGACACTGTTACACCCCAGAGTTTAAACTCAAGACGATCGGTCACGCACTAGAACACGGGAATAGAGCCGCAGCGAGAGAGTTTAACATCAATGAATCAATGGTGAGGAAGTGGAGGAAGCAAGAGGATGTGCTGCGCCAAGTAAGTAAGACTAAACAAAGTTTATCTCCAATGGAAGATAAACTGCGTCACAAAAATACTAATACTTTATCTCAGAGAAAATAATAAAACAGTTGTTTATTCATTTTGGGTAAAAACAGAAAGCTGTTTTGTAATTGTTAATAAAGTTTGACTGACCTATCTGACTGTTTTTTTTTACAGTCTCTTTAGCGCAGCACCATTTAGTGAATGCATAACGTAACCCCAGCCTTTACTGTAGCGCCTTATAATGCAGTGCGCCTTATAGTGCGGAAAATACAGTATTTCACATTTTTCTCTCTCATCAGAAATAAATTTAGAACTCACTAATTATTTATGTTGAATATATATTGTCAATATTTAGCAGGACGGAACATTTTTTGTCACACTTCATCCTCTTCAATGCCCTACTAATTTCACCCTTACCAAAATTCCTAAATTCATTTCTTACCCGCAGTCCGGTGCCGGGCACCATCGGCAGTCAGGGTCAGCAACCAGCCACCTCCTCAGCATGAACTCCTCGTACTTCTCCATGAGTGCCCCGTCTCCCAGAATCAGGCGGATGTCGTGTGGGTTGAAGCGTTCGGAGCACTCGGGGCAGCTGATGTTGACGCGCGACTCGGAGATCTCGATGCGCAGATACTGGCGCAAGCAGTCCATGCATGAGCGGTGGTGGCAGGTCATGATGTCAGGGAAACTCTCCCTGGAGTGACGCAGAAGGCACAATGGACACTCCAGCAGCTCCGACGCCCCTCCGATCGCTACCCTGGAGGAGGTAGACGAAGAAGGCCCAGAGGCAGAAGAGGTGGAGGCAGTTCTGGTCCCAGAGAATAAGCCAGAGTTCTTTTCATTACACATCTCAGAGTGGATGCTCTCGATGCTGGCAATGCCGTCCACTCCTGTTAGCCCAACAGCTCCAAGGTGCTGAACTTCACGCGTCCTTTGGCATCCCAGCTTAGACTCCCGTCCCCGTCTTCTGAAAAAAGAAGCCAAGGAGAGGCGTCTTTTCCTGGGGGCCTTCTTCACAGAGGGCAGTGAGATGGAGGAGGCGGTGGACTGCAGGTCCCTATCAGAACCCATCACCCCACCGCTCCCGTGTCCCAGCTGCTGGTGCTTCTTCAGGCTCATCTCTCCGGCAGGAGGAGAGGGCTTAGCCAACGGGGAGCCAGGGTTGGGCAACCGGTCCCTCGCATCTGCAGATTGGTCTGGGACTTGGAGGGGACTTGGAGAAGGGGTCAGGTGGTGGATAAAAGAGGGCGCCGGGGAAGGGGGCCCAGGGTGAGAGGACGGGGCACCGGAGGGCCCGTCTGCGTTTAAGACATGGTGGCTTCTCCTGATCAACCTCGCTGTCACATCTAATAGACGGATTTTGGCGAAGGGGTGGGGGTCACCTGCCAGGAAAAGGATGCAACAGAATCTGGAAAAAGAAAGAGAAAAAAAAAGTTGAACGACAACAATAAAGAACTTTTTCACAAGCAAATTAAAATGAGTAAAAAAAACGCATCTGGAAGAACTTTTTAGTGTTTTGAAAAACCTTTTTAACTTTTTCTCAGATTTTAAAACAAGTTGAACACTTTTATGATGTAATTATCAGGACGAAGCTGGAATGTGGCTGGTTTCATAGAGGTCTACTGAGACTTCCGATATTAACTGTTTGGATGTAAAATTTTGTCAGCATTTAAATATCTAAACATTAAGACATAAAACGTCATTTTTATGGGAATTAAAAAAATATGTAAGTACTTATTTAACAAAATTATATCAAGAAAATAAACTAATGTATCATCTTTGTTACATTTTAATAAAGAAGTTTATAAGTTGCGTTTCCATCATGACTGGCTAAATGAAACAAAACCAACATTAAGCAGTTTCACATTACAGGAACAAACATGAGCTGTTATTGTTTCTGGCTACAGATAACGAGCTGAATCAGCTCATCTAAAAAAAAAACAAAAAAACTCAATGCCTATGTACATATTACAGAGCAATATATGCATGTATATACAGTACAGACCAAAAGTTTGGACACACCTTCTCATTCAAAGAGTTTTCTTTATTTTCATGACTATGAACATTGTAGATGCACACTGAAGGCATCCAAACTATGAATTAACACATGTGGAAGTATAGTACATAACCAAAAAGTGTGAAACAACTGAAAATATGTCAGATTCTAGGTTCTTCAAAGTAGCCACCTTTTGCTTTGATTACTGCTTTGCACACTCTTGGCATTCTGTTGATGAGCTTCAAGAGGTAGTCACCTGAAATGATTTTCACTTCACAGGTGTGCCCTGTCAGGTTTAAAAAGTGGGATTTCTTGCCTTATAAATGGGGTTGGGACCATCAGTTGCATTGTGGAGAAGTCAGGTGGATACACAGCTGATAGTCCTACTGAATAGACTGTTAGAATTTGTATTATGGCAAGAAAGAAGCAGCTAAGTAAAGAAAATCGAGTGGCCATCATTACTTTAAGAAATGAAGGTCAGTCAGTCCGAACAATTGGGAAAACTTTCAAAGTGTCCCCAAGTGCAGTCTCAAAAACCATCAAACGCTACAAAGAAACTGGCTCACATGCGGACCGCCCCAGCAAAGGAAGACCAAGAGTCACCTCTGCTGCGGAGGATAAGTTCATCCGAGTCACCAGCCTCAGAAATCGCAGGTTATCAGCAGCTCAGATTAGAGACCAGGTCAACGCCACACAGAGTTCTAGCAGCAGACACATCTCTCGAACAACAGTTAAGAGGAGACTGTGTGAATCAGACCTTCATGGTAGAATATCTGCTAGGAAACCACTGCTAAGGACAGGCAACAAGCAGAAGAGACTTGTTTGGGCTAAAGAACACAAGGAATGGACATTAGACCAGTGGAAATCTATGCTTTGGTCTGATGAGTCCAAATTTGAGATTTTTGGTTCCAACCACCATCTTTGTGCGACGTAGAAAAGGTGAACGGATGGTCTCTACATGCCTGGTTCCCACTGTGAAGAATGGAGGAGAAGGTGTGATGGTGTGGGGTTGCTTTGCTGGTGACGCTGTTGGGGATTTATTCAAAATTGAAGGCATACTGAACCAGCATGGCTACCACAGCATCTTGCAGCGGCATGCTATTCCATCCGGTTTGCATTTAGTTGGACCATCATTTATTTTTCAACAGGACAATGACCCCAAACACACCTCCAGGATGTGTAAGGGCTATTTGACCAGGAAGGAGAGTGATGGGGTGCTGCGCCAGATGACCTGGCCTCCACAGTCACCAGCCATGAACCCAATCGAGATGGTTTGGGGTGAGCTGGACCGCAGAGTGAAGGCAAAAGGGCCAACAAGTGCTAAGCACCTCTGGGAACTCCTTCAAGACTGTTGGAAGAGCATTTCAGGTGACTACCTCTTGAAGCTTATCAAAAGAATGCCAAGAGTGTGCAAAGCAGTAATCAAAGCAAAAGGTGGCTACTTTGAAGAACCTAGAATCTGACATATTTTCAGTTGTTTCACACTTTTTGGTTATGTACTATACTTCCACATGTATTAATTCATAGTTTGGATGCCTTCAGTGTGAATCTACAATGTTCATAGTCATGAAAATAAAGAAAACTCTTTGAATGAGAAGGTGTGTCCAAACTTTTGGTCTGTACTGTAGATACACAGAGACATGCATGTATGTAGACGTTCCTGGGCCGGGTCATGGGGCAACAGCCTCAGATGGGAAACCCAGGCTTCTCTCACCCCAGCTGCATCCTCCAGCTCACCTGGAAGGATCCCCAGTCATTCCCCAGCCAGCTGTGAGACATAGTCTCTCCAGCAGGTCCAGGGTCTGCCTCTTGGTCTCCTCCCAGTGGGACGTGCCTGAAACACCTCACCAACAAGGCGCTCGGGGGGCATCCTGACTAGATGCCCGAACCACCCCATCTGGCTCCTCTCGACCTGGAGGAGTGGCTCGACACAGAGCTCCTCCTGGATGGCGGAACTACTCACCTGATCTCTGAGTGAGAGCCCAGCCACCCTGCGGAGGAAACTCATTTCGACCGCTTCTATCCGCGATCTCGTTCTTTCGGTTTCCACACACAGCTAGTGACCATAGGTGAGGTAGAAGTGTATGTAGAAGGTATGTAGAAGTGTATTTGTATTGATCTAACCATAATACAATATATTTTATAGCTATAATTTTGACAAAAGAACTACATTATAAACGTACACATTTGACCCAACGGCTCATAAGCAAGCAATTAGACCCCTACCAAGACAACGATGGGTACTACCATCCCACTGCTGAGAACTCATTTCAAATTCCCTCTTACACCCAGTGCTAGGTTCCCTCTGCAAACACTGTGCTCCTTTCTTGTGTTTGAGAAGGTTTTTTTTCTTTACGTCAGCATAAATATAAACGCTTTACTACGTCCACTGTCCTGACTGTCGTTAGCATTTTCCTTAGTCAGAGTGAGCAGCGAAACACAAGTTTGCTTTGGTAGTCAGGGTGTCAGTCTGAGAGGAGGACCGAAGGTTGACAACCTTGGTCAGTATTGACACAGAGAGTCGGTGTCCTGATCGGTCGGTAAAACCAACAACAGTGAACCTTGATAAAGAAAAAAAAAAAAAAAAGGGGCACAAAGAATTGGAAAATAAACCAGCAAATAAGTTGACCACACTTCCAGAAGATCTGCTGAAACTTAATCCCAGTCTAATTCAGTCTAAGCCTTGAAGGTGGGTTTCTGTTATTCTAATAAACCACCATCATTTATGAATCCCTCTCTGTCAGCAAGGTTAAAGTATCTGTGAGCTCAGATTAAATATTTGTACAGTGTCTTGTTCAAAGATTGCTTGATTAGCTCAATAACTAATAAAACTTTATGACCAGTCCTTCTAGCATTTCTTTTATAATTCCCTCTGTTCTCCTGTGACTCACTGACGGAGTCAGTAGTTTGAGAATTTGATTTTCCCCGGTCCTGAGGCCTTGTTTATAAAGATTACCAAGATTTCAAGCTGAAAAAAAAAAACATATATAGAAACTTTGGTAACTGCGCCAAGATATTCTGTCCATAAAAGTGATGAACAGAATCGGTGACAAAGGGCAGCCTTGGCGGAGTCCAACTCTCACTGGAAATGGAATCGACATACTGCCGGCTATACAGACCAAGCTGTGGCTCCGGTCGTACAGAGACCGGACAGTCCGTACCAAGGGCCTTCCGGAGCACCCCCCACAGGAGTCCCCTAGGGACACAATCAAATGCCTTCTCCAGATCCACAAAACACATGTAGACTGGTTGGGCAAACTCCCATGACCCCTCCAGGATCCTGAAGAGGGTATAGAGCTGGTCCGTAGTTCCACGTCCGGGACGGAAACCACAATGCTTCTCTTCAATCCGAGACTCGACAATCCGACGGACCCTCCTCTCCAGTACTCCCGAATAGACCGTCCCTGCGAGGCTGAGGAGTGTGATCCCTCGGTAGTTGGAGCACACCCTCCAACCCCTCTGCCCCAAGTGAAGGAGTTTAAGTATCTCGGGGTCTTGTTCACGAGTGGGGGAAAGGATGGAGAGGGAGATCGACAGGTGGATCGGTGCAGCATCGGCAAAAACTAGGACGCTGCATCGGTCTGTCGTGGTAAAGAGAGAGCTGAGCCGAAAAGCAAAGCTCTCGATTTACAAGTCGATCTACGTTCCTACCCTCACCTATGGTCACCAGCTGTGGGTGGTGACCGAAAGAATGAGATCGCGGGTACAAGTGGTCGAAATGAGCTTCCTCCGCAGGGTGGCTGGGCTCTCACTCAGAGATCGAGTGAGGAGCTCTGCCATCCGGGAGGAGCTCCGTGTTGAGCCGCTCCTCCTCCAGGTCGAGAGGAGCCAGATGGGGTGGTTCGGGCATCTGGTCAGGATGCCCCCCAAGCGCCTCGCGGGCAAGGTGTTTCGGGCACGTCCCACTTGGAGGAGACCAAAGGGAAGACCCCGGACTCGCTGGAGAGACTATGTCTCACAGCTGGCCGGGGAACGACTTGGGATCCTTCCAGGTGAGCTGGAGGATGCAGCCGGGGTGAGAGAAGCCTGGGCTGCCCGTTTGAGGCTGTTGCCCCTGCGACCTGACCCCGGAACAAGCGGAAGATGACGGAACGGAAACTTTGGTAATTTTGTTTTGTATCTATTAACCAACTTGGTATCCCAAACTCTAGAACTCAAATATGAATCATGCAAATGACGTGATGCATATTTTCAAAAGCGTGTGTCGCCAGTCATTTCTCATGCACAATGGCCTGGTGTTGCCATTGTGCAGCTGTGGTGGCGTCTCACACAAACGAAAGACACCGAGTTGGAGGTGGTCACCACGGCAGCTCTGCGAGTGGCAAACACGATCTGTTAGCGAAAAAGAAATGACCTGACCTTAAAGTAGTGACAAAAATAAGCCAGCCTTGCACAATCTCCAGTCGCTGGAGGCGGGGTCAGGTAATTCCCAGCTTGGTGTTTTAATATTATCATCATTTATAGTCATTTTTAATGATCATCTTAATGTGTATGATGTGATTGTATAGATATGTGCAGTTTCAAAATGACAATGTGTAAATAAAAAAATAAATAAATAAAAAAAAAAGAATTACCGTAATTTCACGGCCATTAGGCGCACCGTACGAAAAGGCGCAGTCTCAGTCACACATCGCCTTACAACAACACACACGCACGCAAATGTGGGTATTAAAAAATAGATCGGGAGCAAAACTGAGTTTGGGTGTACTTTTTTTAAGTAGTATAAACAAGCACATTACCGGTAAAACGTTGTCTTTATTCAAATCTGTCAAAGTCCTCATTCTCTGTTTTGGAATCGAGCAGCTGCGCAAAATCCTACAGAGCAGGTCCACTACACTCCTCGCTGTCAAAGTCACTGTCTGTACTGTGCGGCTCCTCAGAAAGGATGCCAGCTTTTGCGAGAGCTCAGATAGCAGTACCAGCAGACACGTTAGTCCAAGCATCTACAATCCATTGGCAAACTGTAGCGTAACTCGCCCGGCGCTGCTTTCCACCCTTTGTGAAACTGTGGTCTCCTTCGGTCATCCATCGCTCTCACACCGCTCACACTTCACTCTTTAACGTTCTCATGTGTTTTCTTTCAGGTCCGCCTCGCGGGCATAGTGTTTTCTTTTAGGTCCACTTTTTCTCACACACAAGGCGCACCGCACGAAAAGGCGCACCGCTCATTTTGAAGAAAATTTGAGACTTTTAGGTGCGCCTTATGGCCGTGAAATTACGGTACTCTATTCATCCCTCACCGGGGAAATTTGTTTGCTGCACTCCTTACACCGCAGCAGGCTGCCCTTCCACGGCACCAATGATGGGAGAAGCGAGGGTTAGGTGTCTTCTCCAAGGACCCTAGACGTGCTCTCTGTGGGACGCAAACCCGCAAACTTCCGGTCCGCGCGCGAACGCTCTAACCACTGAGCTGCCGTCTCCTCCCTCAAATACCTTGATTGTCAATCTTTTCCATGATGTGGTCCAATTTTCTTCAGTATAAACCTACACTGAGAGGCATTTGTTAATGTGTTCTTTCTAATTGTTCCCCTGGCTGCTCTAAATGCCTCATTTCACTGTCCTCAGTTCACTTCAGGTTGTCAACAAGTGTTTGTCTTTTCCGCACGTCTTACGGTTTGCATGCAGCAGGTCCTAACTTGGTTTAGAGTTGTGCAAAGTCTATGCTCTCCGCCATCTTTACAAATCGTTCAATTTGCATTGAAGTTGGCGTACGCAAGAATTTTGGCAAAAGCATGCCGTAGAAAACAAGACACGACAACAGAACCTTCTTCTTTATCTGTGACTACTTAACAGGTAACAATACTGCCGCTAGTGAAGCACCTGCACTGCTTTTAGAGGTTAAATGTGGCCATGCCAGCCTGTCTATGCCTGATCCCGTCAGACCTCAGAAGCTAAGCATGCAGGACCTGGGCAGTACTTGGATGGGAGACCGCCGGAACCCCAGGTGCCACAGTGAGACGGCGGTTGAGATTAAATTGTCGCTGTGTCCCTGGGTAAGACACTTCACTGACGTTGCCTAGTCTAGATGATGTGTGTGTGTGTGTGTGTGTGATTGGTTGGTGATGGTTAGTGGGGCTGATTGCGCAAAAATGGCAGTCTCGCTTATGTCAGTCTGCCGTTCAGTCTGTAGCTGTGGCTACAACAGTAGCTTCCCATCACCTGGTATGGTGTGAAGCATCTTTGAGTGTCCTGAAAAGTGCTAAAGAAGTACAATACATAATTATTATAAAAGAATCCAAACACTGACCTGATAAAGGGGGTAACACAGTTTTTGAGATCAAGTTGCAACTCTTAGACAAAACTAGAAATCTGCACAGTTTTGCAAAGTTGGATTTTGCGTTTGTAGCTGTGATCACATCAAAGCAAAATCCTGGAGGGAATACATTGTAAACACTTGTGAGCGTTCAAGCTTGTTTCCAGTAAGTTGTTTTTGGGCTTTTCTGTGAAGACTTTGTAGCAAGATAAGAACATTTCACAATTTCCTGTTCAGCAACCACCACTTCTCACCACTTTCATAAGCATGTGTTTCTGTGAGAAGTCACGAGAAGGTGTCTGAATCAGTCCATCCACTTCACAGTTTCAATCAAATACTGATAAGATGCCAACTTGTCATCATTTGGACATTTCTGGACCTCTGATGAAGATTTAGATGATGACTTCAGTGCGAAACATGGCCGGCTTATGTCATAACCACAAATCTAACCAATCCATTGGGATTTCGCATGGGACAATACCACCTCTCTAAATTTTATGTCTTAAATATAAAACTTTAGATATAACTCACAGTGTACGATGTGTTTACTTGCCCCTCTTTGGGAAATAGGCCCTCTTACATTCTTGGCGTAAAAATACTTTTCCTTTTAAGGGAGTAATTACAAAGAATGTGAAACTGTTACTTAAAATAAATCGAAACTCAGTCGTTTGTCCGTCGTCTTGTGCTTCTCTGGGGCCGGACCACGTTGGCAACAGCCTCAGATGGGAAACCCAGGCTTGTCTCACCCCGGCTACATCCTCCAGCTCACCCGGGGGGAACCAGAGGTGTTCCCTGTTCAGCTGTGAGACACAGTCTCTCCAGTGGGTTTGAACCTGCCTCTGGATCTTCTCCCGGTGGGACGGGCAAGAAACACCTCACCAGCGAGGTGCTTGGGAGGCATCCCAACCAGATGCCCAAACCACCCCATCTGGCATCTCTCGACCCGATAGAGCTGTACTCTGAGCTCCTCCGGGTGGCAAACCATTATTAATAACAGTTGCGCAGCAGTTCACGGTGCCGCCTCACAGCAGGAAAGTCATGAGTTCTAGGCCTGTTCGACTTCTGACACTGGCTTTTCTTTGTGGCGTTTGCATGTTCTCTTAATCCATGTGTGGGTTTTCTGACTTCCTTTGCACCCACCAAAAAAGATTGTATGTGGGGGCTGATTGGTCAAAAGGTCTTTGAGAGTGTGAGTGAGTGGTTGTGTTGTAGACTGGTGACTTGTCCTTCTTGTTGGCCGTTATCTACCTTGGATAGGGTTCAGTACCTTTGTAATAAGGGGCTCGGAAATTGAATGATTATTCAGTATTGAAGCTGAGTGCACCCCAAAAACCTCTCTTTGAAGCTTTTATTTCTTTAGTTTTGCTTTCTGATAGTTTTATGTTATTTTAGGTGGTTCTGAATCTCCATCTCCTGATGCGTCTTTATCTCTGGTTTCTCATTTGGCTATGAACCACATGGTCACTGAACACTAAGGGTGGGCGTATCGATCCTAATATCGATAATATCGATACCGACGCTAGTATTGATATTGATCGATACTCGCACTAAAATATCGATACTTTGGTTGAAGTTTTACCCCCCACACTTTGCTTCCATTTTTTTTTTTTTTTTTCAAAAAGGCAACCTAACCTAACCTTTTTTTTTTTTCTTTCAAAAAGAGAGACTATGTCTCACAGCTGGCCGGGGAACGACTCGGGATCCTTCCAGGTGAGCTAGAGGATGCAGCCGGGGAGAGAGAGGCCTGGGCTGCCCGTTTGAGGCTGTTGCCCCCGCGACCCGATCCCGGAACAAGCAGAAGATGACGGAACGGCAACCTAACTTATCTGTTTGCAAAATATGCGTAAATGCTGTGTATCGCGCCTGTATGCTAAAGCGAGGCGGCCCGCCCCCTGTCTTTCGCTTTGACTACATGACTCAGCGACTCGGGGCCAAGAAACAAACAAAAAACAAATGAAGACGGTAGAAGTAGAGAGATATGGAAGGAAAAAAGAGAAAGTACCGTGTGGCTGTACTTTGAGGCCGAAAATGAAACAACGGCTACCTGCACCATTTGCAGAAAGGCTGTTAAATATAGTGGTAAACACTACAAATTAAAGAATCACCCCAAAGAAAATGAGCAACTTCAGAAACGGTGAGTGGAGGAGAAAACCCTGACCCTTCTGTTTCCCAGAGGCAGCGCTCATTAACAGAGACGCTCCAATTTTAATTGTGAAAGTACAACATAATTATCTTTAACATTAGTTAACATTTGTTTGCAACTGGGCACTTCTATCGATCTACCTACCAACCTGTGTATATACATATACTTGGTCATTCTATACATATGACCCTAACCCTTGATGCAAAAATTGTCATTTAAAAAAATAAAATATCGGAATAGGTATTGGTATACCAAAGCTTGCGGTATCGCACACCCCTACTAAACACTCAGACTGAGCTAGCTGACAAATCCACTCAGAAATGCTCTACACAAGTGAGAGATCTACAAACTGACCGTATGCACACACACTTTATAAGTGTTTGCTGAGAGAGCAAATCTGTCGATCTACGTAACCGTACCCAAAAGAGCAGAAGCGGCCATGAGCAGAGCAGCTGCAACCCAACTACTGACAGCACCAGTACCACCCTCCTTTTGTTCTTTAACACAAGCTGCCTATTCTTTACACAATCACCCCTTTTTTCTCATGTTTTTCTCTTTTTACTCACACAGAAAAAAAAAAAGGATCAAAACAGCAATCTCCTCCCTGCTGTCAGCTCGGCCTCCGTCTTCTAGCCAAGACCAAAAACAGGAAGCCCTAATGTGCTGCTGTGGTTTATACTGTGTATCTCCCTGTAAGTACAAAAGGAAGTATGGGATCCCCATGGACATGCATGTGACATTTTTTCCTCTCCAACTATTAGGTCATACATGTAAACACCTCGTAGTGACCACTACTACCTTATTTTATTCAGCTGGGGTTACAAAATTGTTACAAAAAAATTGGATTGCATTTTTTTTGTTTGATACAGAAAATTTGATTCAAAATGCAATATTTTATTTTTGTGGGGCTTTTTTTTTTTTTTTTTATGTTAAACATGACATTTTTCAACAATCGCACATGGCGGATGTCAAAAGTAATCAGTTTTATTAGTTTGAACTGATTATGTAAAAAAGTTTTGACAATTAGGAGGAGACAGCAGCTCAGTGGTTAGAGCGGTTGTGCGCGGACCGGAAGTTCGCGGGTTCGTGTCGCACAGAGAGCACGTCTAGGGTCCTTGGAGAAGACACCCGACCCCTGCTTCTCCCACCAATGGCGCTGTCGAAGGGCAGCCTGCTGCAGTGTAAGGAGTGCAGCACACAAATTTCTCCGGTGAGGGATGACTAGAGTAATTTTAGTTTTTTTTTTTTTTTTAGTTAGTAAACCAAACTATGGAAGCCAAATATCTTGTCACTGAAATGTTTGGTGTGTAATCAGTCCCATCCCGTTACGTTCCATTGTCTTCCACTTA
This sequence comes from Neostethus bicornis, assembly GCA_902685375.1. Lineage (NCBI taxonomy): Eukaryota > Metazoa > Chordata > Actinopteri > Atheriniformes > Phallostethidae > Neostethus > Neostethus bicornis. The sequence continues at coordinate 36,466,672 of LR738541.1, forward strand.
TCCGGGGCCGGGTTGCAGACGGGAAGCCCATGCTTCTCTCACCCCGGTTGCATTCTCCAGCTCACCTGGAAGGATCCCGAGTCGTTCCCTGGCCAGCTGTGAGACATAGTGTCTCCAGCGGATCTGGAGCCGACTGAGGACGAAATGTATCATAGACCTGGACAGTTCACCAACCATCCCATAATGAAATATCATCCTGCTCCTCAACAACACAATCCTGGGTACAGCCCGGCCTAACATCCCTGTTCCTTATGCTATTTGCCAAGAGGTCTGCCTCTTGGTCTCCTACCGGTGGGACGTGCCTGAAACACCTCACCAGCGAGGTGCTTGGGTGGCATCGTTACCAGATGCCTTAACCACCCTATCTGGCTTCTCTCAACCTGGAGGAGGAGCGGCTTGACACCGAGCTCCTCCCGGATGGCAGAGCTCCTCACCGATCTCCGATTTTTGAAACTATCGTTTGATTTAAACTGTTAATTGATGACGTGAATAGGATTGTGTTCTTCATTTGAAATTATCTGTACTTTTTTGTTACATAAAATCAGGACAAAATAAAGTACATTTTCTGTCTAAATACAAAAAAAAGAATATAAACAATGAAACTATATCAATTAAATTTTTGCCATTTTGAGAAGTAAATAGAAGCAAAGCCATGTTTTCAAGCAGACCGACCAAAAATTCTGCTTGAGTCAGCCGGCCCCGATCCCTCCCTGCTGCAGCCGAGCTGATTGTCCAAGTATCGGTACCATGACAATTAAGCCGGTATGTTGACACAGACACTTTTATGCGCTGGGAGAGAGGCGAAAATATATTTGGCTTTGACAATGTATTAAACCCATCCCTAATATCGAGGCATCATTTGATTTCAATACATTAAGAGCGCTAATTTAACACATCCCCTGATCCATTACAAACATGCTTACAAAAGCAGAGAGAAGTTGTAGGATATTTTAAATATTTTCTTTCCAATCAGGAGCTTCACGCTGCACCGTTTCTACAAAACAGATACAATGAGGGGTCCACATGCTGTCAGGAGACCCCTGGTAGAAAAAGTAATTGTCACTTTGCAGCATTTTGTCTCCAACAAAGATACGGCTGTATCTAAATCCACACAGAAGCGACAAACAGGACTTATCTCTGCTGAGCAGATGCTCATATGTGCGTGTGTGATCTACTGTACTGACTGAAAATGCAGGTATACTAACCCAGTTGTGCCAAAACCAGCTGCATTCTACTAACAGAAATCAGTGCAAGCTCTTAAGCTGCTGTGTGAAGTAAAACTAACAGTCACTTGGTTACTTTTACACATTTACGAACACACCACATACACAGTATTTTAGTGTGTAAAGGAAAAAGTGCTGTAGGCATGCAGAGAATATTTTTTATTTTATTTTTACATACTCTATTGATCCCTCACTGGGGAAATTTGTGTGCTGCATTCCTACACCGCAGCAGGCTGCCACGACGGCGCCAATGGTGGGAGAAACAGGGGGTTAGGTGTGTTCTCCAAGGACCCTAGACGTGAACTCAGTGGAAATCAAACCCACAAACTTCCGGTCCGCGGGCGAACGCTTTAACCACTGAGCATCCGAGGACAAAATAACAGGCTACTGCAAAGATATTTAAATCTACTTGTTTAAAATGTTCCATCTTCTTTTGGTTTGATTTCATACTTAAATAAAATCCATCATCTCAATAACATTCTGCAACTGCAGCAACTCCTCATTGAATGTTATTTCTATTCAAAAACAAAAATCAACTGACCAGGATGAAAAAAAAAGAGGAAGAACTGCTCCATCATCAAATCACTTTGGTTAAACATGGATTAATTACAGCGATTAATCAATAACGTTACATTGCAGCTTTGGGTTTCCTTTTTAAGCAGTGAGAAAGAGTCGACTAATGTTGGCTAATTCTACATTTATTATATCTCTTTTCTCTTTGAATAGATTGAAGAAGATAGAGATAAGTTAGAAAAGATAAAAAAAACCATATCAGATATGATTGTGACATTTTAATAACCTTCTATGTAACAAGAAAGATTTATTTTGGTGCATTTTGCCTAAAAATATAAGCATCAGAGAAAGTTGCTAGAAAGCAGTGAGTTGGTGCATGCAGCAGAGATTTCCTGAGAGACTAAACTAGTGAGGTTTTTCAGAACTGACCTCGGCTGATCTTCTGTAGCCCATGAGAGGGGAGCTCTAAGAAAATACAAGCTGGGAATCAAACTACCCTCAAGCTTCTTTATGCAATCCAAGTTTCACACTAAACCTCTTTATGGATGTGTAATATTAATTGTTTTTAACATTTAATATTACATTTAATATTACAGAAAAAACATCTGTTTTTTTTCTTTCACAGATGAGTTAGTGTAAAGCGGCCGGGATGGGAATTAGCGCCTCCAAATCTGAGACCATGGTCCTCGCCCGGAAAAAGGTAGAATGCCCGCTGCGGGTCAGGGCCAGGGTCCTGCCCAAAGTGGATGAGTTTAAGTATCTCGGGGTCTTGTTCACGAGTGGGGGAAGGATGGAGCGGGAGATCGACAGGCGGATCGGTGCGGCATCAGCAATAACTAGGACGCTGCATCGGTCCGTCGTGGTTAAGAGAGAGCTGAGCCGAAAAGCAAAGTTCTCGATTTACAAGTCGATCTACGTTCCAACCCTCACCATGGTCACCAGCTGTGGGTGGTGACTGAAAGAATGAGATCGCGGATACAAGCGGCCGAAATGAGCTTCCTCCGCAGGGTGGCTGGGCTCTCACTCAGAGATCGGGTGAAGAGCTCTGCCATCCGGGAGGAGCTCGGTGTCGAGCCGCTCCTCCTCCAGGTCGAGAGGAGCCAAATGGGGTGATTTGGGCATCTGGTCAGGATGCCCCCCGAGCGCCTCGCGGCCGTGATGTATCGGGCACGGCACACCGGGAGGACACCAAGGGGCAGACTACGGACCCGCTGGAGAGACTATGTCTCACAGCTGGCCGGGGAACGACTTGGGATCCTTCCGGGTGAGCTGGAGGATGCAGCCGGGGTGACAGAGCCCTGGGCTACCCGTTTGACGCTGTTGCCCCCGCGACCCGACCCTGGAACCTGACCCCGGAACAAGCGGAAGATGACGGAACAGAACGGTTAATATAACTAATTGCTCATCCTTTTCTCAAGAGATCTTTTATGATTTTACATAAAGATGAAGTATTATTCAAAATTCTGCTGCTCGAGTTCTAACAAGAACTAGAAAATATGATCACATTAGTCCTGTGCTCAAGTGGCATGGCTTCCTGTGGCTCAGAGAATAGACTTTAAAGCTGCTCTGCTTGTGTTTAAGTCTCTCCATGGTCTAGTACCAAAGTACATCTGTGATATGTTAGTACCTTATGAACCATCTCGAACTCTGATGACCTCCGGGACCGGCCTCCTGCTGGTGTCTAGAGTCAGGACTAAACATGAACCATCTAGAACTCTGAGGACCTCTGGGACCGGCCTCCTGCTGGTGTCTAGAGTCAGGACTAAACATGAACCATCTAGAACTCTGAGGACCTCTGGGACCGGCCTCCTGCTGGTGTCTAGAGTCAGGACTAAACATGAACCATCTAGAACTCTGAGGACCTGTGGGACTGGCCTCCTGCTGGTGTCTAGAGTCAGGACTAAACATGAACCATCTAGAACTCTGAGGACCTCTGGGACCGGCCTCCTGCTGGTCCCTAGAGTCAGGACTAAACATGAACATCTAGAACTCTGAGGACCTCCGGGACCGGCCTCCTGTTGGTGCCTAGAGTCAGGACTAAACATGAACATCTAGAACTCTGAGGACCTCTGGAGCCGGCCTCCTGCTGGTGTCTATAGAGTCAGGACTAAACATGAACCATCTAGAACTCTGAGGACCTCTGGGACCGGCCTCCTGCTGGTGTCTAGAGTCAGGACTAAACATGAAGAAGCTGCATTTCAATTTTATGCTGCAAAAGTCTGGAACAAACTTCTTGAGGCCGTGAGACAGGCCTCTACTGTGACTGTGTTTAAATCTAGGCTGAAAACACTTCTGTTTAAATGTGCATTTAATTAATTACTGTTTTTATATGTTGTAATTATTTTATTTAGTTTATCTTTTTTTAAACATTTTGATTCTATGTTTTGTGATTTTAATGCATTTTTTTTCTATCTTTTGAAGCACTTTGAATTAAGTTTTGTATGAATTGTGCTATACAAACATAAATTAGAAAAGCATGACTGATCTGGAAATCTTTGTGCCAGAAACATTGAATCCGACCGTTTAACTTCCAATTTCATACTTTTTTTTTTAAAGTTGCAATGCTGGTTAGTTTTTAAATAGAGTAAAACTCACATCTTATCTTTGCCCAGCACCAATTTTTGGTCTGAAGTTCTACTTTAAGAAAATAATTAAGGAAGAAACAACCACAAGTAGCAGTTTATCCGATTTATCAATGACCGCTTTCATCACTTCCAGAACTGCATTAATCACCGGCTGCTTTGGTGTGCCTTTATTTGGATAACCCGTAAAGAAAAGGCCAATTGTTGTTATTTTCTAAACAAAGATTTTGTCCAACACAACAAAATTTCCAGTGATCTGCACAAGAGTTCCAGCTCAGACGCACTGAGTGAGTCATCTCTCTCATCAGAGTTATCAGGCTGTATTTCTGCAATGTGCTGCTTCAACTGATCCAGCTCCTGAAGTTTTAGGGGATTTTATTTGTTTTCTTAACCTCTGACTTACTCCTGAACTTGTGCACATGATCCTGGCGGTTTAGATGAGATCATCCAGATGGAGAATACACCACTCATAACGTGTCCAAATCTTCCTCTCTTTTGCTTTAAAAGGCAGACTTTAGGCAAGACATTAATATTGTTATTTCTTACAGGAAAAGGGTGGGGTATCCTTTCTGTGTCTAGGATAAAGTACTTCCCCAATGGAGGAGTTTATGTATCTTAGGGACTTGTTCTTAGATGAACGTCCGCAATAATTAGGAGGCTGCATCACTCGAAAATGAAGAAAAGCAAGAGTTCTCCATCTACCAGTTGATTTATGTCTGTACACAGACAGTATGAAAGATCATCCAGCGCTGACCGCTCTCCAAATCTTTGTGGATATAGGACAAGCATGAAGACCTGTCCTTGGTCTTTTCAAGCTTGCGTCTCTAATCAATGGAAATACCAAAACCAGGAAGTTGGAATGATTAAATGGTGAATAAAAATCGCCCAGAGACTTTAAATGTGATTGGTTGAGGTTTTCTATGTCCCAGAATTCTTAGTGTATTAAAATACCGTATTTTCACGACCATAAGGTGCACCTAAAAGTCTAAAATTTTCTTCAAAATGAGCGGTGCACCCTATCGTGCAGTGCGTCCTATCTGATTTGTGATTTGCAGACGTATTAGAGAACCACGAGGTGGACGCAGTTGAGAACATGAGAACGTTAAAGGGTGAAGTGTGCGCGTGGATTGTGTCTAAAAGAACAGGTATGTGCTTTATGCAGAACATTGCTGTTTTAAAGACACTGAAAATGGAAAAGAGACACGCTTATGAAGCTCAGTTTAAACTGATCGCAATCAGCTACGCGGGGGAACATGGGAATCGAGCCGCCGCAAGAAAATTTAAAATCGATGGTCGATGGTTTGTAAGTGGAGGAAGCTGGTAAACGAGCTGCGACAGGTGAAGAAGACGCAGCTGAGTTTCCGCGGAAATAAGTCGAGGTGCCCAGAGTTGGAGGAAAGACTCCAGCAGCGATGGATGACCAGAGGAGACCACAGCTTCACAAAGGGTGGAAGGCAGCGCCGGCGAGTTACGCCACAGTTTGCCAGTGGATTGTAGATGCTTTGGCTAACGTGTCTGCTGGCACTGTTGTCCGAGCTTTCGCAAAAGCAGGCATCGTTTCCGAAGAGCCGCACGGTACAGAAAGTGACTCCGACAGCGAGGAAAGTGAACCTGGTTGGATTTAGCGCAGCTTTTAGATTCGGAAACAGAGGATGAGGACTTGGATGGATTTGATAAATGACTTTATGCAACCAAACTCAGTTTTACTCCCGATCTATTTTTTAAATACGCACGTGCATGTTGGCGTGCGCGTGTGTACATGTGTGTGTGTTGTTGTAAGGCGGACGTACGTAGTAGAGGATATGTATATACGTAAAACCCGCGCCCTATCATCAGGTGCGCCTTATAGCGTGTGTTAAATACAAAGCACGCAAAATTTGGACAGCGCCTTTTAATACGGTGCACACTATGGCCGTGAAAATACGGTACTTTAGTTTCAGTACACCTTTTTTGTAGCCAAGAGTTCAACCAGTGAAGGCTTAAGTGATACGGAAAAAGAACTAATAATGGTCTAAATTACCATCTGGTTTGTTTACTTACCACATAATGCTCAAACTGGGTGCGGTCTACGAGGACCAGATCCAGGTCTAAATACACAAAGATGAACTCAGATGAGGAATCATCTATTTTATATTTTAGCAGCTCATCCCAAAAGCCTAACAAAATCTCATCTAAGTCCTCTAGCTTTCACACTGGATCTAGTGATATCAGAATCGGTAACATAACACGCAGCTGTAGAAAAGACAACCAGGAGGGAGAAAAAACAAGTGATAACAGCCATGACATGTGCTCTTTTCCTCCTATTGCATTCCTGATGAACTCATCTCCCGCATAGTGTTGCCTCTTTGCACATTCCTGAGCTGCTGTGGAGCCGGGAGCAGTCTATCCATAGTGAAGCCTAACCCTGCACCATGAGCAGGCTTAAAACCCCTTGGCAATGAAACTACTGCAGACTGAAGTGGGATAAAAATTAGAAACACACACCCTCTTTATTTAAAGCTGAAACATTGTTTTGGTAAGATTTTACAATGTTGAAACTATTAACGTGAAATTAACCAAACTAAGCAAAATTGCGCCAAAATCTGCAACTCTGTACAAATACAACAGCTTTCCTGCAACAACTGTGTCTCAAGCTGGGCGCACACTGTGTGACTTAACATTTCAAATGGAACCACCATCCATAAACTGTGCGACTAAATCGACTACAATTTGAGCCTAACTCAGGCATGGCCAAACTACGGCCCGCGGGCCACATGCGGCTCGGTAAATGTTTTAATCCGGCCCGCCGAACTTCTTCTTCTTTCGGCATTTACCTTCAGGGGTCGCCACAGCAAGTCAGTTTCTTCCATCTAATCCTATCTCCTGCATCCCCTTTGGTCACACCAGCTATCTTCATGTCTTCCTTCACTGTATCCATGAACCTCCTCTTTGGTCTTCCTCTAGGCCTCTTTCCTGGTGGTTCCAAATCCAGCATCCTTCTTCCTATGTACTCTCTCTCTCTCTCCTCTGTACGTGCCCAAACCATCTCAGTCTTGCCTCTCTAACTTTATCCCCAAAACCTCTAACATGTGCTGTTCCCCTGATGTACTCTGGCCCGCTGAACTTGAAAAAATTAGACGAATAAACCTTTTTATGTTTTATTTCTCTTGCAATTCTGATGTTTCTTCACTAGATGGCGCTTCTTAGATACATTGGCTTTGTTGAGAAAACAACACTGCTCCCATTAAAATGTGTGTGTCTCTGTGATGTGCACACTGTCAAAACAAACAGAGTGCACAGATATGGAAAGCCATCCGACCCAATACACGCACATAAACAAGCGTGTTAGATGTTAAAACAAGCAAAATGTTACATCAAGCGCTTAGATTTCAAAACTAGTGCCGCTGAATAGCACTAGATTTAAGACCTAGCGCGCCAGATTTGAAATTTAACGCTCTTGATGTAACATTTAGCGCTTGTTTAAAATCTAGCGCACCATTCTATTGTCCTAATCTAATGGTTACCAAAGCATGCCATCCATGTGCTCCTGTTCCCGCCCATTTGTTAAATATTAGAACTCAATGTGGCCCACGAATCAAAACGTTTGCACACCCCTGGCCTAGCCATACAATTTAAGTGCGCACACAGTACGATCTGATAGTCTGCTGCGAGTGAACCACTCAAAAACTGTATCAGCAAAATTAAAATGAGCTTGTTCTACAAGTTTTGCCTTTGTGTGCGTGTCACCATGATAACCTGTTTTAATGCACAGTTTTATCTGCAGACAGTTTTATCTTCATTAAAAATGAAGTTTTAATGTTACTTATTAATCCAGTGTGCTTTCAGTTAAACTTGTGGAGCGTTGGTGTAACTGTAACAGTCTGTGCGTAATGATTTTGTTACTGTATCTGATGTTTTGATTGGACCAAGAGTCTGTGATGAAACCAAATTGAATTGAGGTTACATTTTTGGGTTTAGGTGGAACATACTGGCGTGTTACATGTTAATCTACTGACCTAGGAAATCTGCCAATGGTGCTGCTACTACAGCGCCATGTCTCCACAACTGATGACATTATTTCTGACATGCCAGATAGGCGGATCGGTGCGGCATCAGCAATAACTAGGATGCTGCATCAGTCCATCGTGGTAAAGAGAGAGCTGAGCCGAAAAACAAAGCTCTCGATTTACAAGTCGATCTACGTTCCTACCCTCACCTATGGTCACCAGCTGTGGGCGGTGACCGAAAGAATGAGATCGCGGGTACAAGCGGCCGAAATGAGCTTCCTCCGCAGAGTGGCTGGGCTTTCACTAAGAGATCGGATGAGGAGCTCTGCCATCCAGTAGGAGCTCGGTGTCGAGCCGCTCCTCCTCCAGGTCGAGAGGAGCCAAATGGGGTTGTTTGGGCATCTGGTCAGGGTGCCCCCCGAGCACCTCGCGGGCGAGGTGTTTTGGGCACGTCCCACCGGGAGGAGACCAAGGGGCAGACCCCAGACCCGCTGGAGAGACTATGTCTCACAGCTGGCCGGTGAACGACTTGGGATCCTTCCTTTAGCAGGTGAGCTAGAGGATGCAGCCGGGGAGAGAGAGGCCTGGGCTGCCCGCTTAAGGCTGTTGCCCCCGCGACCCGACCCCGGAACAAGCGGAAGATGACGGAATGGAATGCCAGAAACACTCAACTCCCTGTACACAGAGCCACCAAGAAGCGCGAATGAACTGAAATTCGGCTTGATTACAAAAATTGTTGTACCACCTAAAATTGAGCCAAAGCTGCTTTTTCAGGCCAAAAATGACACAGTCTTTGCCTTGCTTAAAACCCATGCTTCTTCATTTTTGTTCTTCTATTCTCATGTAATTGCGGTGACAGAACTCTGGTACTCTTAAGTTTAGCAGTTAACGAGTCAACTCCAAAAAAGAAAGTAGTCACCTTCTGTCTTGATTTTGACAATAGAGAACACAAAGAGCGTACAGAGTTTTGCTCTTTTTGTTGTTATTACGGCTGGAGACGCGCATTTAAGCCACAAATGAAAGAAATTGCACTGTTTTATGGAATTCAACTCATTCCTTCAAATAAGACGATAGCATAGTCCCCCCTTCCATGTGGACACCTTTAGCTATTTAATAAACCATATTTTTGTGACCATTGATCTGCGTCTGAATCTCTTTCCTCCCCTGATTCGTAACAGTTTTGGCAATATGCAGGGCAGTAATGCTTATAGTGGTTGTCTTGGGACCACAAAGTCCCAGGTTTGACCTTCACCTCCAGCTCATGCTAAAGCGTCTCTGGATGAGACGCTTTAATGCTAATTGTAGCTTTGTGCAGTGGTAGTACAATGCAGCGCCAGAATTTCCAAGGAGATAATAAAAAGATAAAAAAATATAAAAAAAAGTCATAGTTATATGAAGTTATAAAGTTATATGACGGGAAAAAATACATTTGACATTGGCAGGAAATTTAGATTTTACAAAAATATGGTTACATACTAAAAAAAAAAACTTTTAGATAAAACTTTTGGAAACATTGTGGGCAAAATCAGCCAGTTTAATTCTTAACCATAAAAATAACCCTGCTATGCCCTTAGAGGACTGCTTGGTTTGTAAAGCCTAAACACCATTCTAACCTGCGAGGAAGTAAATTCAAAAGAAAAATTTAACAGTCTCTCGTGAAATTGGCAACGTGAGCAGTGTGGACAGGAAAGGCATTGTTAAACATACAAAGAGATGGAGAGCAGGCCGACGGATTAAAGGAAAGGGGAAAGTTTCCAACCACAACAAAGCAAGTAGTGTCCAGCTGTTCCCTCTCCTCATAGGCCTCCCTCTATTAGACGATCGGGGCGGTTGTGATGAGGTAAGTATCCTGGCATTTCTGTTCAGCTGAGGCAGCTACAAGCTAAGGAAGAGTGTGTTAAAGAGTGGTACACCCAAGCAACTTTACTCCTGGTGGGTTTTTTCTGCCAAATGTAAGAGTCAGCGTAGGAAAGAAATGTAATCTCAGTATCCTGAGCTGGACATTCCTTTTATAATCTAACTTGTCTTGATTTATTTTGTATCAAACAGCAGAGTGACTCGCTCAAGAACAAGTTGATATTTTAAAGCACTGAGCAAAACAAAGTAAAACCTTTCTGCATTCACGCTTTAACCCCTTACTACTGAGATCACTCTGGTCAGGGGACTTTGCAAATTAATATGTCTTTCTTTCCTTATTTTGCTATAAAAATTCAATCTAATTGGTAAACAAGTTCTTTTCTGTTTGCTCTGAATGTTGTGCATCATTCTGCCAGAAATTGCAAAAAAAAATTTGCCCGGATAAGCAGAAGACGACAGAACGGGGAAAAAAGGACATGCCCCATTGAATCATTGAATCCCTCCTCTACGTCATTCCTGCATGCCATGGTAGGATACTCTTCAGCTTCACAACGGACCGGTTCAAACCCAATGTTGCCCAGACCGGTATCTTTCATTCCCTAAGGAAGTCTAGAAATCATTTAGAATAAAAATATTAACCTAAGGCCCCATCCACACATAGCTGGGTATTTTTTAAAACGCATATCTGCTGTTCTTCGTTTTAGGAAAACGCTCGCGTCCGTAGTACTTAACCATTTTCAAAATATCTGCGTCCACACGGAGTCATATAAATAAGCTTCTAAGTGCGGTTATAAGCATGCCAGACCAGTAGTCGGCAGTATTGAGTGGAGGAGGAGGAAGTCTTATGTGCTTAATAATCGCCGATTGCAACGCTTTTCTCCTCCTTTGCTCTTCAACAAGAAGCAAGAGCAGTTGAGAGTGGACAAAAAGGCACAAAAAGAGGGTCTGCAACAGGGTCCGTGGATCCATGCTGCCCACTGTCTGCTTTTGTAAACAAGGATGCACACGAATGTATGTACATTACTTGTCGCAAGTAGTGACGCATAAACACGCAAATCTCCGTTTTCGTACGTCCACACGCTAACGCAAAGAAAGAGTTTTCCAAAACCTCCACTTTGGCCGGAGTTTTCAAAAACACCGGTTTTGAGTGAGAAAACCCCCTGTTTTTTGTGGACGGCAGGACAAAACGGATAAAAATAAATGCGTTTTCAAAAATACCCGGCTTCGTGTGGACAGAGTTAAGGACTCTTTTGTCCACAACCGAACATTGTTTTCATCTACCAGGTTTGTTGATACACACTGATCTGTTCGTCGGGTCTTTTTTTTACCCATTTACATTGAAGTTTGGATCCAGTTTGCATAATGGAGTTTAACATAAGTACAATTTAATCAGCCAGATTTAATTATTTTTATATCTAATAAAAATTTAATATATATTTAAATTTATTTAGCGGGCGAAATGAGCTCCCTCTGCAGGGTGGCTGGACTCTCACTCAGAGACCGGGTGAGGCGTTCTGCCATCCGGGAGAAGCTCAGTGTCGAGCCGCTCCTCCAGGTCGAGAGGAGCCAGATGGGGTGGTTCGAGCATCTGGTCAGGATGCCCCCCGAGCGCCTTGCGGGCGAGGTGTTTCGGGCACGTCCCACCGGGAGGAGACCAAGGGGCAGACCCCGGACCCGCTGGAAAGACTGTCTCACAGCTGGCTGGGGAAAGACTTGGGATCCTTCCGGGTGAGCTGGAGGATGTAGCCGGGGTGAGAGAGGCCCGGGCTACCCGTTTGAGGTTGTTGCCCCCGCAACCCAACCCCGGAACAAGCGGAAGATGACGGAACGGAACAATTTAATCAGAAGTTGGAGGTAAACAGATTATTATAACAGTAACTCAAAAAGTTTTACAAGTAGAAAAGTTTCCATGTTTAAAAATCCTCCAATCAGAGCACAGTGACTTTTAAACGCTTCCTTTAGTGAACTTTTCTGATGCTTAGCAACCCAAGACATCCACCTCGAGCTTTGACTCAGTCACACCTCTTTACCTCACAGACAGAACAAAATGACATGACCACTCACTTTTATTACGCTGAGCAAATGGAAATAAACATGAGCTCCAGCTGCACTTTGCTTGTGTTTATAAGCTCTAAAAGAACATTTTTAGTGTCCAAATGAAGGTTTTTCTGAAAGGATACCTCCAGAAAGATAAAGCGCCGATAACTTTTACAGTAAACCACGCTGCTAATTACAATGGAGAAACGTAGAAGCTGGGTTATAAAATGAGACGATGAGAGCCACCGTTCATCACACCGACTACTGGAAAAGTAGAAAAGTGATACATGTCTGAAGAATGATTTACTATTTAGTAAAAAAAAAAAATTTGGCTCAAGCTTCATTTTCATCATTAATCCAAATGATCCCTGATTTTTGAAAATCAGAGAATTGAGCAGGCATTTAAAAAAGGGTGTCAAACTTCGGTCCTCATGGCTAGTGTCCTGAAGGTTTTCCATGTGTTCCTGGTTCAATCCAGCTGATGTACATAAAATTAAATCAACAGCCAATAAAATTTGGCACAATGACTTGTTTATCTGACCAGGTCTGTAAAATTTTTTTTTTAATTATTTAATATACTTTATTAATCCCCCACAGGGAAATTTGTGTGCTGCATTTTGCCGCAGCAGGCTGCCACCTATGCTGGCACCAATGGTGGGAGAAACGGGGGGTTAGGTGACTTTTTCAAGGACACCTAGATATGAACTCAGTGGGATGCGAACCCGTGAAATTCCGATTAACTGAACCGGCGAAAGCTCCAACCACTGAGCTATCGTATCACCACCAATGTAGGAACACATGAAAAACCTTCAGAACACCAGCCCTCGAGGGCCAGACTTTGACACCTGTGCATTACCCCCTCAAAATTTTCATAATTTTGTAAAATGTGTTGTATCCTGACTGGATTTTATTTTAACTGTCCACAGTTACTGCATACCAACTAGAGATGAACCGGGTAGATTTTTATTGTTATGTGACCAACGAACATGGTCACATTTTTAAAATTCAATTAACAGTGATTTACCATAATTCTCCCAAAGTGGTCCAATCATAGCTCTAGACTTGTGTGAACCCCCATGTCATTGGTTTTTGGTCTTTATTATCAGCTTATAGTTTTCATACTGATTGCTTAAAGTATTTTGAACGATTTATTTTAATTTACCAAAAATGTTTTATCCATTCCTGAATCTGGGTCATTGATAAGTTTATCCTGGCTCGTTAGATGGCAGGCAAAAAGCGGGGAACACCCTCGACTAAGCTACCAGTGTGCCACCAGTTTAATCTTTTCACAACTCAATTTAAGCTAATTCATTAAAAATTCTCAGTTTTCTAATTAAAGTCCAAAGGAGAACAACTCAGACTGTTGTCATGGTAACATTAAGCGACAAATTTTAGCCGGAATGTGAAGCCAAATACGGTGACCGAAAAAACTAGATTGTGGATATACAGGCGGCCGAAATGAGCTTCCTCTGAAGGGTGGCTGGGCTCTCACTCAGAGAAAGAGTGAGGAGTTCTGCCATCCGGGAGGAGCTTGAAGTAGAGCCATTGCTCCTCCAGGTTGAGAGAAGCCAGATGGGATGGTTCGGGCATCTGGTTGGAATGCCTCGCTGGGGAGAAAAATAGACCTATGTTTCATGGTTCTATGGAACATGAGCACACGAGACCTCGATTACAAGTCTGACACCTCACTAGAGGTGGAAGACAATTTTCACTATATTTCCGCTAGTTTCTGCCAGTTTTTGTTGACGTAAACTGTTAGAAACAAAGTTTACGACAGTTTGCACCAGCGGAAATCGAAAATGCAACCCTGAAGCTGATGAACTACAACTCCTACAAATTCCCTTGCTAAGCCTTGAAGAATTTATTTTTTTTTTAAGTCCACGTTTAAAGAATAAATCCGATAACTCAGTAATTTGATGACTTATGATGCATCCGACTCCTGGATGAGGTAACAACAGCTCTGTAATGTGTAGACATGCTACCATCTTCTAGCCATGCGGCCATGTTTACCGTGACAGGGATAGAGAGAGGTCACACACTTTCTGTCAAACACACCGGCTGACTCGGCAAACTGAGCTGATGACCTTTCTCTGAGGAACCACGCAGGTTCAAATAACACACAGATACATGAGGGATACTCGTTCTGATTCCATCCTGCAAAAGTATGCACCTGTACAAGGAATGTCCAAATCTGATTTTTTGCCCTTGAGACAAAGTCATTTCATTCTGAAGAAGTACTGATCCTAAGTGCCGATCACATACAAAATTGAAAACAATGATTCTCCTACAAAGACGTTCTCGCTACATCTCTGTGTGCTCCAATTATGTTACCAAGTTGCCTCACTCTGTGCAACCACATAATAGCTCTGATTTTAAAGGAAGTAACAAGTTTATATTTTTCTAGGTCCTGATTGGGTGGCAACTTCTGATTTTGTTTGAGTCTGAAACCAGTAAATTGGACCCCGGTTCTGATCATGACATCCCGGAACTTACACTCCATCCTACAAACCTCCAGATTTAGACTACATCCTACATCAACGCATCTACGTTCAATCCCTAGAGACCGATTTATCCAAAACTATATTCCATTCCGTTGTCTTCTGCTTATCTGGGGCCGGGTCGCAGGGGACACAGCCTCAGACGGGAAGCCCAGGCTTCTCTCACTTCAGCTGCATCCTCCAGCTCACCCGGAAGGATTCCGAGTCGTTCCCCGGCCAGCTGTGAGACATAGTCTCTCCGATAGGCCCGGAGTCTGCCTCTTGCTCTGCTCCTGGTGGAACATGCCCGAAACACCTCACCAGCAAGGCGGTTTGGGGGCATCCTGACCAGATGCCCGAACCACCCCATCTGGCGCCTCTCGACCTGGAGGAGGATCTGCTCGACTCCGAGCTCCTCCCGAATGGCAGAGCTCCTCACCCAATCTCTGAGTGAGAGGCCCGCCACCCTGTAGAGAAAGCTCAATTTGGCCGCTTGTATCCGCGATCTCATTCTTTCGGTCACCACCCACAGCTGGTGACCATAGGTGAGGGTGGGAACGTAGATCGACTTGTAAATCGAGAGCTTTGCTTTTTGGCTCAGCTCTTTCTTTACTATGACAGACTGATGCAGAATCCTGATTACTGCGGATGCCACACCGATCCGCTTGTCAATTTACCGTTTCATTCTTCACCCACTCGTGAACAAGACCCCGAGATACTTAAACTCCTCCACTTGTATTTTTTAAAATAATATTCCCGCCCTCCCTCCTCTTGCTCAAACGCCGCCTTTCAGACAGTGAAAGATGTTCAGGTTAAATAACCTCAGCAACCCATATTACCGCTCCAACTCAAGTGTTGGCAGCAGGTAACCATTATAGGCTTATTTATGAATCATTATGGGATAGTATTTTGCACTTTTAGTGACGTTGCCTAGCCCTGTTTCACCAGGACATCCTTGAAAATAAGAATTAAGAACCCATACTCAATGACTCGTTTCCTGCTTGGATAAAAATGAAATATAATATTAGAGGAAAAGGAGCGGAAGAGTTTAAGTATCTTGGGGTCTTGTTCACGGGTGGGGGAAGGATGAAGCGGGTGATCAACAGACACATCGGTGCGGCATCAGCAAAAACTAGGACACTGCATCGGTCCGTCGTGGTAAAGAAAGAGCTGAGCCGAAAAGCAAAGCTCTTGATTTACAAGTCAATCTACCTTCCCACCCTCACCTATTGTCACCAACTGTGGGTGTTAACCGAAAGAATGAGATCGCAGATACAAGCGGCTGAAATGAACTTCCTCCGCAGGCTGGTTGTGCTCTCGCTCACAAATCAGGTGAGGAGCTCTGCCATCCAAGAGGAGCTAGGTGTCGAGCCACCCCTCCTCCAGGTCGAGAGAAGCCAGGTGGGGTGGTTCGGACATCTGGTCAGGATGCCCCCCTAGCGCCTCGCTGGTGAGGTGTTTCGGGCACATCCCACCGGGAGGAGACCAAGAGGCAGACCCTGGACCTGCCGGAGAAACTACGTCTCACAGCTGGTTAGGGAAAGACTCGGGATCCTTCCAGGTGAGCTGGAGGATGCAGCTCAACTTAGGGTGAGAGAAGCCTGGGTTTCCCGTCTGAGGCTGTTGCCCCCGGCAACCCGACCCCAGATAAGCGGAAGACGACAGAACTGAACGAAATTTAATATTAAAAGATACAGATTGGACTCAGTATTCTTTGACATTTTTAATCACTTATAAGGTTTTATTCTAAGTATAATCACACTTCTCGTTTAGTGGTTTCAGTTTTAAAACATTTTTTAAAAAACTTTTTGTAGATCTTACAAAATTTAAAAAAGAAAGAACAATGATCAACCATGAGATCAGGAATAATAATTCCTGATCTCATGGTATTTATTTTAAAATACACTTTTAAATACACTTTTAAAATAAAATAAAAATTAAACATTGTGTTTGATGAACACACACTTTTATTAAACCACCTATTTCAGATTAAAAAATAAACCAACATGTAGCAGAAAAACTTACTTTTGATTGATAAAATGTTTAATTATGGTTCATCTATAACAAGTAACTGACTGTTTCTGGTGTGATTATTCAAGAATATTTTCAAAATAATCTACTGTATGAAATATTATGATCCTATCTCTAATGTTTAAATACAATCTGCCTTATTTCTGACATATTTTATGATCAAACTGATCCAAACAGATCTCATTTAAATCTGTTATTGTATGTTTAGAACAAAAAGAATCATTTTTAATGGAGTTAGCATTTCAATTGGTAACACGAGCAACTGTTGCTGTTACGACAAAACCTCCTTCTCTAACTTTCTCTATCTCTATGAATTACCTAAACTGTCTTAACACAAATTAAACAAGTGATAATAGTCATAAATAAAAGTGAAATAAAGATTAAATGTCTTATTTAGTGTGTTAAAAGGCGGTCAATGTGATGCTAACCATCTTTAGCATTATGCTATCAAGGTTAGCTGAACGAGAGCAGAACCTACCTTCTGTTGCTACTGTTTAAAAAAAACACTTTATTCTTCAAAAAAACTTTTAACTGTAGGGTTGTTGGTGTTGCCACTGATCCAGATAAACTCTTTTCAGGCTGACAGTGTTCTTATTTTTTCCTCTGGTCCCACCTTTTCAGCTCCGTGGTGAAACAGCTCCGCTCTGTTGTTCACTAGTCTCGTTCTACTTCACAAATTCAAATGTTATCGCGAGATTTGCCGGTATGCATGTGAACCTAGTTCCACTCAAAATGCAGATTGTTATTATTTGGTAAATCTGAAAAATTTTATTGATTTAATGAAAATAACAATGATCAAATTATTAATTATTATAGGTAATCGGTTCACGAGTGGGGGAAGGATGGAGCGGGAGATCGACAGGCAGATCGGTGCGGCGTCAGCAATAACTAGCACGCTGCATCGGTCCATCGTAGTAAAGAGAGAATTGAGCCAAAAAGCAAAGCTCTCGATTTACAAGTCGATCTACGTTCCATCTCTAACCTATGGTCACCACCTGTGGGTGGTGACCGAAAGAATGAGATCACGGATACAAGCGGCCGAAATGAGCTTCCTCTGCAGGGTGGCTGGGCTCTCACTCAGAGATCGGGTGAGGTGCTCTGCCATCCGGGAGGAGCTCGGTGTCGAGCCGCTCCTCCTCTAGGTCGAGAGGAGCCAGATGGGGTAGTTCGGGCATCTGGTCAGGATGCCCCCCGAGCGCCTCGTGGGCGAGGCGTTTCGGGCATGTCCGACCGGGTGGAGACCAAGAAGCAGACTGTGGACCCGCTGGAGAGACTATGTCTCACAGCTGGCCGGGGAACGACTTGGGATCCTTCCGGGTGAGCTGGAGGACGCAGCCAGGGTGAGAGAGGCCTGGGCGGCCCATTTGAGGCTGTTGCCCCCGCGACCCAACCCCGGAACAAGCGGAAGATGACGGAACGGTTAATTTTTTGGGATCATGTTATTAGGATTGTTTTAATTATTTTTCTAAAGCATTTAAACAGTTATGACTTATATAGTTACATATGTACAGTATGTCTGAGTGTGTGTGTGTGTTTAATCATCTGAATGCACATCTTTAGAAGAGATCAATTAATCTGCAGTGACACACACATTTCATATCATTCTAAATTGAATTTAAATGAATCATTTCCTTTGATTTTTGTACACGTTTCATAATTATGAAGAAATCAAAAGCACCAAATCCAATGGCCTAAAGCAGATTTGTGATAATCATGTGAAGCAGGAATCTGGGGTAATCTCAGGGGTTTCTCGGCAGAACACAGGATTCATTATGATGAAAATAAGATTTTAATGATACAATATTTCAGATTTCAAAATCTGGTGCGATCCATAAGCATAAAAAGTATCAAGATCTCTCTAAAAAAAATAGACTAAAATTGAATCAAAATTAATAGAAGAAGAGATTAAAAAGTAAAATATAGTTGAGGAAAGCAGAAATAATAAAAACTATTTGGTAAAAATGTATTTCATGGGTCAGATTAAATCAGATTTGCTCAATTAATTAATCCAAAATTGACCTACTTTTAACAATCAGGGATGCCATAAAGGTTCTAATTAATCTTCAGAAGAAATTGGTGATAAGAGTATATTTTGTGACCCAGAGATCACATATGAAATCATGCATGAGAAGGAGGTCACTGGATTAATCCTGGTTTAACCCGACATTGCTTATTGGTCAGCCTTCTGGATGAGGGAATTAAACCCTCACATAGAAAGTCGAAATATGAGGATACAGACTCAGATGGAAATGTTTCAGATCAGAGTATATAAATGTTTGATAGGATGAAATAATACATTCCTCATAATACATTCTTGTCTTGAGTAAGAAATCTAGCCTTTATACCCCAGACTATTTCTTTCACTCTGAAAACAGTCAGACCTCAGCATTGGGCAGGTACTTTAACCAATCATTTCTTTGTGGACCAGATGTGACAAATGTACGTGTGGTTTGGAAACCCACGAGTAAAATCAAATTGTTCTTGTCAAACAACAAACACGCCCCAGATGCTTGTGTCCATGTCATGGTGTCATCTCTGTTCGCATATTCCCCAAACTGTAGGCCAATTCCTGCAATACCTGACATTGCAATTTCCCCCATTGTGGGACTAATACAAGTTTTCTTAATGCTGGATTTAAATGAAATTGAGCAACGGTAAAATGTAGCACCGGTCTGGCTAAAGAATAGTCCTCATAACTAAACTCTCCTTTATATTGAGCAGAAAACGTCACCTTCAACCCCAGTTTCAAGGGGTTAAATGCAAAGTTACAGTTTAAAAAGTGTAAGTTTTGGCGACCTCTAGTGGAAAAAAGTTGTCATAAGACAAGTTAAAATGACCAAACCAATTAAAATAAAAAATAATAAAATAAAAAAAGGGGGAAAAAGATTGATTTTAGAATGACATTTTTATTACGTCCAGTAGTTTACAATACAAACCTTCAAAATGCTCAGTTCACATTTTCCTGATCATGGCCAACTTTGAGCACTGACACGGTAAAATTACATAAAACAGAGGAATGCATTCCAATTTTATCAGAAATTTTCTCTATTTTGCTATTTTTTTTTCTTTCAAATAAAGTTTTTGTATTTTTAATCAAGGTCTAGTTAAACCATCTCTAGACCTGGCAATGTCGATCTTTTTCATTTTTTCTTTTTTTTTTAAGACATGATTTCTCATTTTGCGATGTTTTCAGAGTTTTCGCTTTTTCAATGTTTAAGGTTTTTTTTCTTTTTCCATCGGTGAAGCAGGTTTAATAATGCTCAAGCTGCAAAAAGAAAAACGAGTCATTAGAGGACATTTTAGTCAAAGAGTTTGATTTTTTTTAGATGTTAGGAACTTACACTAGACACTGGGAACCCCAGCGGGTGTGGTGGATTTCTGCGCAGCCTCTTTGGCCTGATGGGCCTGCAGCACAGCGACAGCCTCGTCCACCTAAAAAACACGTGAACATTTCATTTCAATAAGCTTTTAATAGAATATCGACACTTGAAAAAAGAGTCAGAAATAGACTAACCTTGGAACGCAGGGATTCGGGAGACTCGAGCATGTGGAGCAGCTCAGAGTTATCGATCTCCAGAAGCATACCGGTGATCTTACCCGCCAAGCTGGGGTGCATGTTCTGGATTAGAGGGAACAAACGCTCGCCTGGAGGGAAGAACGAGTCCGACATTAACAACAACATATCGAACAGAAGCAGGTTTACCCAGAAGCCCCAAGCTTACCCAGCATCTGCTTCTGTTCCTGAGGGGGGGCAGCAGCCAACATGGAGGCAGTGAGGGGCTCCTGGCCTTGAACGTGCACAGCAGGCTGAAAGACAAAAAAACGTTAGGCTTAATGGCAGTAAAACAGTTACCCTGATCAGATACCACAAGGCTGTAATGTAGGGCTGCAACTAACGATTATTTTGGTAATCGATTAATCGGCCGATTATTGGGCCGATTATTCGATTAATCGGATAAAAAATGACAATTTAATAAATATTACTTTTTCGGCATATTATAGAATGTAATTTTATGTATTGAATGTAATTCATAAGCACCCATAAAATGTTCTTTAGTAGAACTGGCTAATAAAACATCAAATGTAATCAATTTAAGTGCAGTTGGCAGTAAAAAGTTTTTAGACGATTAATCGATAACCGAAATAGTTGACAACTACTTTGATAATCGATTATAATCGATTAACTGTTTCAGCCCTAGTGTAATGTATGGGTTCAAATGGAACCCATTTGTCAGTTCAATAGTGTTTAAGGGGGGAGGAAGATGTGTGTATGTGTCTAAAACTTTCCTCTAAGAAGACAAACAAAACTGAGTCGTCCTTACCTGCTGCATAGCGACCTGAGGCTGGGAGGCCATGTGTTGCTGAGGGTTGCGCACACCAGGGGCGTACTTGTACTGGGGCATGGCCCGTACGGGTGCGGCCGCTGCAGATGCGCTGGCGGGACGCTGGCTGAGAGCCTGAGTGGCTGTAAAAAAAAAAAAAGTCAACATTAGGAAAAAGTAAAAACTTTTATCACGCGCGGTACAAAAAAAAAAAAAATTTCTCTGAAGAACTTACGCATGCGCTGGGAGGTCATCATGCGCGGGACCTGTGCGTTGGTGGTGGTGGTAGCACGAATTGTGTTGAAGGTCTGGGGCCTTGGTGCAGATGGGCGCATGGCATTGGGCATGTTCTGGAAATCTGAAGGAAGATAAGAAACATAAGTTAGACGTGTTTATTGTTTATAGTGATAAGTGCTAATAGATGTGCCGGTTTTCAGGGCCACTTACGCTGAGGGCGCACTCCCTGGGTCGCCCAACGTGGGCTGGGTCGGAGCTGGGCCAGCTGGTTGGCAGAATAATATGCAGCACGGTTCTGGGCCTGAGGAGATAAGAGAGACATTCTCATTTAAAAAAAGAAAGCAGACCAAAAAAAACAAAAAAACAGACTGAGAGCTGGTACAGACCTGTGGAATAGCCGCCATGAAGTATCCGGACGGGGGTGCGGCCTGGTAGGGGTTGAGAACAGGATTGGGTACGGCACGGACGGTGGCCATCCTCTGCATGTACTGGTTGGTAAGATGAGCTTGACGCTCCTCTTTCCTCTGAGCAAGAGCCACGTAGAGCGGCTTTGTGGCCACGATTCGGCCGTTCATTTCCGTCACAGCTTTAGTGGCCTCCTCTGGCGAGGAGAAGCAAACGAAGCCGAAACCTTTACTGCGCCCGCCCTCCATCATCACCTACAGGAAGACACACCGTTAGAAAAAAAGATCTGCTTTAAGCTCCTGAAGCTTGGAGTGCAGGGGGGTTTCCCTACCTTTGCACTAGTTATGGTCCCAAACGGAGAGAATTCTTTCCGCAGCCGCTCATCGTCCAGCCCGTCGTCCAAGTTCTTCACGTACAGATTGACTCCCTGGAGAAAGAAAAAAAAAAAAAAAAGGTTTTAATGTCTGCAAGAAAAACGTACCCGTCTGAAAACTACATGGCGTGGCCGAGGCGCTGGGGGGATCCGGTTTGGTGACTTCACAATCGGATTTCTGCTTTTAGCGGATGATGTGGTCCTGTTGGCTTCATCGGTCCGTGATCCGATCTCCAGCTCTCACTGGATTGATTTGCTGCAGAGTGTGAAGCGGCCAGGATCGGATTTAGCGTCTCCAAACCCGAGACCATGGTCCTCGCCAGGGAAAGGGTGGAATGCCCCCTGTGGGTCAGGGACAGGGTCCTGCCCCAAGTGGAGGAGTTTAAGTATCTTGGGGTCCTGTTCACGAGTGGGGGAAAGATGAAGCGGGAGATCGACAGGCGGATCGGTGCGGCATCAGCAATAACTAGGACGCTGCATCGGTCTGTCGTGGTAAAGAGAGAGCTGAGCCGAAAAGCAAAGCTCTCGATTTACAAGTCGTTCTACGTTCCAACCCTCACCTATTGGTCACCAGCTGTGGGTGGTGACCGAAAGAATGAGATCACGGATACAAGCGGCCGAAATGAGCTTCCTCCGCAGGGTGGCTGGGCTCTCACTCACAAATTGGGTGAGGAGCTCAACCATCCGGGAGGAGCTAGGTGTCGAGCTGCTCCTCCTCCAGCTCGAGAGGAGCCAGATAGGGTGGTTTGGGCATCTGGTCAGGATGCCTCTTAAGCGCCTCACTGGTGAGGTTTTTGGGGCCCATCCCCAAGAGACCAAGAGGCAGACCCCGGACACGCTGGAGAGACTATGTCTCACAGTTGGCCGGTGAACGACTTGGGATCCTTGCGGGTGAGCTGGAGGATGCAGCTGGGTAGAGGCTGTAGCCCCCTCGACCCGGCCTTGGATAAGATGAAGACGACAGAACGGACTGAAACAAACCTGGTATCTGGTCATGCGGTCCTGCTTCATCTGCTCGAATTTGCGTTTGAGTTCATTCTGACGCTCTCCTTTCTTCTGTGCACGGCCGACGTACACCTGCCTGCCGTTCAGCTCTTTCCCATTCATGTCGTCCACAGCCTGCAGAGTCAAACGGAAACGAGTTTTAGAAACATTCACATGGATTTGAAACAAAAGACGTCAAACCTATGCCGACCTTTTGTGCGTCTTCGTGCCTCTCGAAGCTGACGAAACCGAATCCTTTCGATTTGCCACTTTCGTCGGTCATGACACGAATACTTAGAGCCGGTCCTGAACAGACAGATCAACACGTTTGAATAAACAAATAAGACTTTGCTTAGAGTGATACGACACCCTTCACTCTGGTTTGGGGAAACCCACCGTATTTACCGAACAGCTCTTTCAGTTTCTCATCGTCCATGTCTTCCCCAAAGTTCTTGATGTAAACATTTGTAAATTCCCGGGCCCGTGCGCCAAGCTCTGCCTCTCTTTCTTTGCGCGACTTAAAACGCCCAACAAATCTGGAACAAAATCAGAGAAAAGTTAGAAACGCATTAAAAGGCAAGTTTGATAAGATACACATAAAAAAAAGCCATCGGTCCATTGTGGTAAAGAAAGAGCTGAGCCGAAAAGCAAAGCTCTCAATTTACAAGTCGATCTACATTCCTACCCTCACCTATGGTCACCAGCTGTGGGTGGTGACCAAAAAGAATGAGATCACGGATACAAGCGGCCGAAATGTGCTTCCTCTGCAGGGCGGCTGGACTCTAACTCAGAAATCAGGTGAAGAGGTTTGCCATCTAGGAAAAGCTCGGTGTAGAGCTGCTTCTCCTCCAGGTCGAGAGAAGCCACATGTGGTGGTTTGGGCATCTGGTCAGGATGCCGCCCGAGCACCTCACTGGTGAGGTGTTTCGGGCACGTCCCACCGGGAAGAGACCAACGGAGACTATTTCTCACAGCTGGCCGGGGAACGACTCGGGAACCTTCTGGGTGAGCTGGAGGATGCAGCTGGGGTGAGAGAAGCCTGGGCTTTCTGCCTGAGGCTGTTGCTCCCGCGACCTGGCCCCGGATAAGCGGAAAACGACGGAACTTAAACCAGTTAGTGAATTTTAGATTTTGTATATCAAGGCATCTGGTCAGAATGCCCCCGAGCGCCTCGCCGGTGAGGTGTTTCAAACACGTCCTACCGGGAGGAGACCAAGAGGCAGACCCTGGACCCGCGAGAAGGACTATGTCTCTAAGCTGGCCAGGGAGCGACTCGGGATCCTTTTGGGTGAGCTTGAGGATGCAGCTGGAGTGAGAGAAGCCTGGGCTTCCCACCTGAGGCTGTTGCCCCAGCAACTTGGCCCCAGATAAAACATTGCAATTATTTAGAAGAGAGATGAAGATCTTAGATTCAATTTCTCAGGAGGTTCTTTAAATTTAAACTTTACCCACTTAGTTTAATTATGTCCATATATATATATATTTTTTTTTTTCTTACACACTAGTCACCCCTCACCGGAGAAATTTGTGTGCTGCACTCCTACACCCCCAGCAGGCTGCCACGATGGCGCCAATGGTGCAAGAAACGGGGTTAGGTGTCTTCTCCAAGGACCCTAGACGTGAACTCAGTGTGAATCAAACCTGCGAACTTCCGGTCTGCGAGCGAACACTCTACCACTGAGCCACGGTCTCCTTCAAATCATCTCTTTTTAAAATCTTACATGCTGATGTCCTTATGTGTTTTCTTGGGATTAAAAACATTTCAAAGTATTTAAAATGGAAATATTAAAAAAGAAAAAAAAAAACACTTAATCCAATCCAATTTTTGTAACTTCCCCTTTCAAAATAAAGTAGCTTTACTTTTTTTTTTTTTTTACATTTTGTAAAATTTACAGTATATTTTCAAAATAAATCAATAAAACTTGTTAAACAATGTTATCTGGAAAATGTTTAAAAATTTTCTAATTTTTTTTTTAAAAAACATTTGTTTTTAATCTCTTACTTTGAATATCATGGTTAATTTTTATTTAATTATCCTATTTTTTGCTTTTCTAGCTTTACGTTTACGCTCATTTTATCCATTTTAAAATGTGTGTGTGTGGATTTTAGCCTGGATTGTACATGGCTTTGAATTTCTGTCCAAGGAACCAAAAGAATTTTTTGATTGTTGGGTTTTTTTGGTTAAAAGTTAGTCATTAGCAGAGCAATAAACGTCCGCTTAGTAGTCACTGTACTCAGATGTCACAATCTACCACAAAAAGCTGTTTTATTGGTCAGATTTCAAACAAGATGCAGTTAAATCACAAGAGGACGGTGTCGTCCAACCAGTAAACTCCACTTACACTTTTCTGTCATTGAGCAACATGCCGTTCATTTTCTCAATGGCTCGCTCGGCCGCCTCGTGAGTCTCAAAGTGAACAAAGCCGTAACCCTTTGAGCCATTTTCATCACAAACCACCTTGAAAAAGGGCAAATTTCAAAACAGGTGTCAAAACCTCAAACAGCATGCGTTCCAAAAGCATTCTGATCAAAACTCAGCCGTGCAGAAAAAAAAAACCCACAAACACACTGATTGTACCTTGCAGGACAAGATGTTCCCGAACGCTGAGAAGGTGTCGTACAGCGCCTTGTTGTCGATCGACTTGTCCAGGTTTTTGATGAATATGTTGCCCACTCCACTCTTCCTCAGCGAGGGGTCGCGTTGAGACCACATGATGCGGAGCGGTCGACCTTTGATCACGTCAAAGTTCATGGTGTCCAAAGCTCGCTCCGCTGAGAAGATAAAGAACTTTATTCAGACAAGAACCACAGAAGCTGGATTGTTTCAAAGGACTTTATATTAGATCTGTGTGTGTGTGTGTAATGTAGCAGCGATGCCAGACACACATAACCAGTGGGACAAAATTTAATATTAATAAAAAGTTATGAGACAAAATTAATATTTATTGGGGGAAAGTTTAATCAAAATAAAATTAAATGATTTCTTCAGTAATTAAATGTAAAAAAAAAATAAAGTCCATAATTTTTCAAATGTGTCGAAGCTTAATTGGTGCAAAGATTTTATTTTAAGAAAGTGTGATTTTTATTTATAATTTTTTTTTGTATTCGTTCCGTCGTTTTCCGCTCATCCTGCGTTGCGGGGGCAACAGCTTCCCAAGTCGTTCCCTGGCCAGCTGTGAGACATAGTCTCTCCAGCGGGCCCAGGGTCTGCCTCTTGGTCTTCTGGTAGGACACATTCGAAACATCTCACCAGTGAGGGCGCTCGGGGGGCATCCTGGCCAGATGCCCGAACAATCCCATCTGGCTCCTCTCGACTTGGAGGAGGAGCGGCTCGACATTTTTTTTATGGATTTTTTTTTATCGTTAAATCAAAATGTAAATGCAAACTATATTTCTATCAAGAAAACGTAATTAAACAGTGACTTAATTATCGGCTTGAAATATCAGAAAAACTAAGATTCAGATTCAACCTAAAGTTTTAAACTGTTTTCTCTGATCGTATATTTTTTTTAAAGGAAACGTTCATTTATGTAAACTTTAAACTAAAATTAAAAATATGTCTGGATTATCTTTGTTCATATTAACTAATCCTAGCCCAACTTCGGAGATTAGCTTGTTTATTTAGAAGCGTAAAAGAAAGATTAATAAACTTCATTTCAAACTTATTAAATCTCAAACAAAAAGATGAGGTTCATACCAACAAAATATACAAACAACCCAAACTACCAGAAAGAATGAAGAAAAAAAAACTGAACAGGATTGGTGTGAACCTCCATGAAGCAGGCCACTCTTAAAAAAATAAAATTAAACAAAAATAAAGAAAAAATATGTTAGCCGTTTGTGCTGTAAAATTTTTGTTTGTGCCATTTTAGTTTTTTTTTTTGTAGATTTTTACGATTCTTTTATACATCAATCTGCGGTCATTCCATTTGAATTCCGGAATGACCGGAATTCAAAGGTGGTCATTCAGGCCCTCATTCCGCCTAAAAATGAGCGAAAACTCATAAAAATGGTGAGTTTACAGCACGTTTTTTTAGATGCTCTAAAAAAAATTGTGCTATTGTCACTTTTGTTTTTTTTTAAATTATTATTTTAAGAAATACGATTTGGACAATAACGTCATTTGGATCTTTTTCTGAGCCTTTTTATTGTAATTTGATTTTTCTTTTGGTATTTATAGGCCATTTGGCCCCGCCCGAATATACACACACAAGATGACTCAACCCCAGACTTTACAGAGATTGAACAAGAAGAGCTTGCTGGATCTGAGTCACACCCTCATGGAATCTGTCCTTCCTGATTGACCGGGTTAAGCAAAGAATTATTCAAATTCTTCAACTAAAAAAAATCACATTATTTGTTCAGTAAAATCTGAAAAGCAACAGGGAGACGGTGGATCAGTGGTAGAGCGCTCGCCCGCTGAGACCACCGTCTAGGGTCCTTGGAGAAGACACCTAACCCCCATTGGCGCCGTCGAGTGGCAGCCTGTTGCGGTGTAAGGAGTGCAGCACACAAATTTCCCCGGTGAGGGATGAATAGAGTAATTCATTTATTTATTTTTTATAAAGATTATAAAATCACATCATGATCAGATAAAAAATCTAAGAGACTACAGATCAGATAAATAATATACACCTATAATGTAAAAATAAAAAAAACTTAATATGGAATCACACCAGAAGCTTTTATTTTTAAAGAGACATTTGTTAGTCAGGACCGGAAGGAAGTACTTTGAGGATCCCCACGTGGGAAATTTACGTCATGATTTTTTAAAAATTATTATTTCATCTAACTTTGGTGTGTTTCTCTTGATCCATTTAGATAAATATTACTATAAACTAATGAGATTAATCAATGGATTAAGATATAAAAAGTGATCAAACGGGACGTGAACAGCCATGTGATTAATGACCTTTGGACATTGGTGAGAAAATACATGATCACATCTACACCATTTAAAATATCAACACTTAACCGATCTATAAATTAATCTTTAATAATTAAATACATGATAAATTAAATGCTAGTTGATAAATAATTTGAGTGTGTGTCTTTAAAGCAGATGCTACTACATAGCATGTACATGGCACATGTTCAAAATGGAGTCTGCCACATCCTCACCAGTACATTTACAGGTTCAAACTCACCATCAGCAGGCTGCTGGAAGTTAACATAGGCGTAGCCAAGAGATCTTCGCGTGATCATATCTCTGCAGACCCTGATGGAAAGGATTGGTCCAGCAGGGCTGAACTTTTCATACAGCATGGCCTCAGTAACGTCTGGATGGAGGTCTCCTACATACAGGGAGGCCATCGGGTAGCTAGGCGCGCTGGGATTCATGTTGAAAAAACACCGCTAGATCCTTTTTTTAAAGTTATAAATAACGTATTAGATCGATCTGTCCCGATGGGGTTAGTTTTATTAAGCTTGTCCCTTTTGGTAGGTTTTTCTAGGGAAACAGGAATAACAAGCAACGTGGGCTAAACTAGCAAAATGGCGGAGCGTGGCCTACCCGGTATGCCTGAACCGTTTTCACCGTTTCCAAAAAGGAAGCCGTTTAGAAACACGTTAAACGGTTAAATAAAAGTTAGAGTTCGTCTAAATTCGTCCCAAGAAACAAAATGTTGAAAGGAGTGTTTAAGCTAAAGTTTTACCTTTCCTCGTTTTTAAACAATGGCGCTGGTTTACTTAGCTTAGAACGTTAACGTCTTCTCTAAACGCAGCGTCTTCTTAATGTTTCTTAAGGTTGGCAAATTAAATCCTGCTTCACCGATTTTTTTTTTTTAGTTTTTTTTTTTTTTAGTTTTCTTATAAAAATATGTCTGCGTCGCTTTCTAGCTTTTGGTTTGTTTCATAATAATAAAATGTGTGCCGAGACTAGCTCCGGAGCACACCCTGCGCAGACAGATTACAGGGCTGAAAGGAAGAGCGTCACGGAGCCTCTATCACTCAGAACACACGAATACGTCATACACCACTCTCGCGAGAGTTGACTCACTACTTCCTCTTCACGTTTCTGGGAAAAACTACAAAGATGGCTTACAGGAATCTATCTAATCACCAAAGAATGTGTTGAAATTCAAATGGAAATTTGAGTTAATTAATAAAACATGACTCATGAAGAAAAAACACATAGTTACATAACTTGGACGTAACTTTAGATTTATTTTCTTTGTTTTTATTGTTGATTTTCACAATTCCAATGAAACCTATGAATAAAAACACGCGGTTATATATTTAACTTCACTAATTTGCTCATTTATTCCATTGTTTTCAAGATTTTTTAAAATAGTTTTTCACTCCTCAACAAAGACTTTTCAAGGTTAATTAGTAAAATTTCTTGCTTTATAATTGATGTCAGTATTAATAATTGTAGCCTGTTGAGCAACTGAATTATTTTTTCATATTCTGGCCAAAATGAATTAGATAACAGGGGCGGATATAGAGTGGGGGACGGGGTGTCTTGTTTTATAGACCCTTTTGGTCCATTAAAAAAAAAAGAAAACGAAGAAACTTGGACATAACTTTGGATTTTTTTCTTTATTTTTTAATGTTGATTTCCACAATCCAATGAAATCTTCGAATGAACTTTACTAATCTGCTCATTTCTTCCATTGTTTTCAAGATTTAAAAACCTGAAATAGTTTTTTCACTCCAAAACAAAGACTTTTCAGGTTAAATACTAACATTTCTTGCTTTATAATTGATGTTAGTATTAATAATTGTAGCCTGTTGAAATTTTTTATTCATATTCTGGCAAAAATAAATGAGAATAACAGGGGCGGATCCAGAGAGAGTTGCGTGGAGGGGGGGGGGGGGGGGGGGGGGGGCTTGTGGGTCTCTTTTGGTCCACAAAAAGAAAACGAAGAAACTTGGACATAATTGGATTTTTTTTTTCTTTATTTTTTTATTGTTGATTGTCACAATTCCAATGAAACCTATGAATAAAAACATGCGGTTATATATTTAACTTTACTAATTTGCTCGTTTCTTTCATTGTTTTCAAGATTTAAAAACCTGAAATAGTTTTTTCACTCCACAACAAAGACTTTTCAGGGTTAATTAGTAACATTTCTTGCTTTATAATTGATTTAAGTATTAATAATTGTAGCCTGTTAAGCAACTGAATTTTTTTGTTCATATTCTGGCAAAAATAAATTCGATTACAGGGGCGGATCCAAAGATTTGGACGGAGTGGATTGTGGGTCCCTTTTGGTCCACAAAAAAAAACGAAGAAAGAAAAGGGGACTAGTCAAGCTATCTATCCCCTTGCAGAGCCAGCAAATGGGCCACCAAAATGCAGGAAAAAGACTCTTATTTCTCAAAACGTTAGGGATAGGGTGGGCCAGAGGGGGTGTAAAATTATAATTTGCAATAAAGTTGGTTGTGATTCCATAATCAGAGAGCTTTCAAGGCTTTTAACAATCTAATGAAACATTGTATTCATTCATTTCCTGGAGCTGTTGTTTTAGGACAAGTTCAGTAAAATTTTAATGACTTTTGGAGTGTTTTGTTTGCTCATTGCGTATTGAAATGATTTTTTTTTTTACTCACTCTATTCATCCCTCACTGGGGAAATTTGTGTGCAGCACTCCTACACCGCAGCAGGCTGCCATGATGATGCCAATGGTGGGAGAAACAGGGGTCTGGGCGTCTTCTCCAAGGACCCTAGACGTAAACTCAGTTGGATGCGAACCTGCGAACTTCTGGTTGACTTCCAGTCCGCAGGCGAACGCTCTACCTCTGAGCCACTGTCGTATTATAATTCTATATATGTCAAATCAGTCAGTAACTTTTTTTAAACTCTATATCCCTTACGGGGCTGCTGAGGGGTTGCTGGAGCCCATCCCGGCTGATTCAAGGCGAGGGGCAGGGTACACCCCAAACAGGTCACCAGTCTGTCGCTGGGCCACACACACACTCATCCCTAGGGGCAATCATGTAGAGGCCAATTCAACCTAACATGCATGTTTTCGGAGGGTGGGAGGAAACCAGAGTACCCGGAGAGAATCCACACATACGTGGGGGGAACATGCAAACTTCACACAGAAAGACAACTGTTTCAAGCCTCATCCCCACTTGGGACGCGAATCCACGACCTACTTGCTGTGAGGCCATCGTGTCACCCTCATGTTAAAATATCTAACAATATTCACAATTATTGAACTTCTTCTTTCGGCGTTTCCCTTTAGGGGGCGCAACAGCCAGTCAGTTTCTTCCCTCTAACCCTGTCTGCTGCATCTTCTTCGGTCACACCAACTATCTTCATGTCTTCCTTCATTGTATTGTACTTCCTCTTAGACGCACATCACACCTGATACTTTTCTCCACCCCTTACAGCCTGCCTGCACACACTTCTTCACCTCTTTTCCACACTCTCCATTGCTCTGGACTATTGATCCTAGATACTTAAAATCTTCCACCTTCTTTATCTTTATCAATTATTGAACAAAAACTCTAATTTACTTCTTTTTTTTTTTTTTTTTTTAAAGACATTTTAGCAGAAGTTTTGATCTTAAAACCTAATATTTGTCAAGAAACGCAGAGCTGAGAGATGAACGTTCCTAAACTCATCAACCATTTATGGCTTATTTCTGGATCATTTAAGGCTTGAACAAATAAGAACACTGGAATCATTTCAATTGTTAGTTTATTCTTTATTCCACTTACATGAAATTACACATTTCCCCCCAAAAAACAACAGTTATGCTTGTGCTTTCAGTATGAAAATCCAAAGACAAACCAGGCTAACCAGTCCAACAACCACCATCTCTAGTACTAGATCAGAATCCACCTTTTAACCGTTCAGGCAAGTTTTTTTATTAAAGAAAAAAAGAGGATTAAAGACAGGAAAAGAAAAACTAATCTGAAAAAGCAGTAACTGCACAAAGTTTTTTTTTTCTTGCTGCAGTGCTCATACAAAACAGCAACAACACAAGCTTATTATGTGCTCTTATTAAAATTTTCCATACCTCATAACTGATATATAGAAAAAGCAGCACCCCCCTCCCAACCCAAGCAAATAAAAATAACAACCATGAAGTAGCAGGTTGAAGAAATGACAGCAAATGGAATGTAACCTTTAGAAAAATCATGCCCTCCATCTCCTGTTCTCCACATTACACCTTCACTGTTCACCTCAGACTGATCGATGACGTTGAGAAAACGTGGACATCCCCCTCCCCGATACGCTGAACTTAACCCAATCATCACTGTGACCAAAATACCATTAAAATGACCAAAAAAAATCGAAAACTTGCAGTTTGTTTCACTATTTCGACCAAATGCTCTAGCTCTCTGGTCTGTTAATAATGCACCACGGCTCCGACTCAACAGCCAAACATCCGGCCCTAAACACACGTGGAAACTTAACACTCCCTGCTCAAACAGCCTCCTTAGAGACCGCAGAAACAGCAGTGAACTGAAGGAGTAAGCCGAGGCAGGGCCTAGCCAGAAAGAAGAAAAAAAAAAAAATGGACAGAGTTGGATGAGGTGGTGGCAGTGTTGATGATTTTGATGAAGAGGACGATGGCGGGCAGACAGGGACGACTACGGGGATCAGGTTCAATCTTTGGGCTCCTCTGTCTCCTCACCCTCGACCTGGTTATCAGAAGTCCACAGCTGGAGGGAGAGAAGAAGAGCGACACGGTGAAGCAGCAGCAAAACGCAGGAAACATTTCAACAAGAAAGACATCAAACAACATGCCTCTGCCTAACCTATAAAACCTAATTAGATTATCTTTAGTTGATAGTGAGTAACTGTGAGCAGTTTCATTAAAATCTCTTCATTGATTTGGCAGACATTGCATTAGCAAAAATGTTACGGAAGCACAGATTTCACCGCATTTTGTAGGCGGAGCCGTAAAAAAACAGATTAACCGCAACACAAATGGAGGTAATCTAGAAACTAGAGTGTTTCTATTTATTTCCGTTCTGTCGTCTTCCGCTTATCCGGGGTCGGGTCGCGGAGGCAACAGCCTCAGACGGGAAGCCCAGGCTTCTCTCACCCTGGCTGCATCCTCCAGCTCACCTGGAAGGACCCGAGTCGTTCCCCAGCCAGCTGTGAGACATAGTCTCTCCAGCGGGTCTGCCTCTTGGTCTCCTGCCAGAGGGACGTGCCCGA
Source organism: Neostethus bicornis (assembly GCA_902685375.1). Taxonomy (NCBI): domain Eukaryota; kingdom Metazoa; phylum Chordata; class Actinopteri; order Atheriniformes; family Phallostethidae; genus Neostethus; species Neostethus bicornis. The sequence continues at coordinate 36,499,822 of LR738541.1, forward strand.
AACACCTCACCAGCGAGGCGCTCGGTGGGCATCCTGACCTGATGGCCGAACCACCCCATCTGGCTCCTCTCGACCTGGAGGAGTAGCGGCTCGAAATCGAGCTCTTCACACGATCTCTGAGTGAGAGCCCAGCCACCCTGCAGAGGAAGCTCATTCCGGCCGCTTGTATCCGCGACGTCATTCTTTTGGTCACCACCCACAGCTGGTGACCATAGGTGAGGGTGGGAACGTAGATCGACTTGTAAATCGAGAGCTTTGTTTTTCGGCTCAGCTCTTTCTTTACCACGACGGACCGATGCAGCGTCCTAGTTATTGCCGAAGCTGCACTGATCCGTCTGTCGATCTCCCGCTCCATCTTTCTCCCACTCGTGAACAAGACCCCGAGATACTTAAACTCCTCCACTTGGGGCAAGACCATGTCCCGGACTTGCAGGGGGGGCATTCAAATTAGTTAAGAAATTAAATATACTTTATTGATCCCTCAACGGGAAAATTTGTGTACGGCATTACACCACAGCAGGCTGCCACAATGGCACCAATGGTGGGAGAAATGGGGGGTTAACATTATCAGTCTAGGTTGGTGATTTACCGAAACTGATTTCATCTTGACATGAGCTGAGATGAGAGAGGAAAAAAATGTCCTTACTGTCAAGTTGTCTCTCAATAGCTGCATGATTAGTGTGCTGTCTTTGTACGATTCTTCACTCAGTGTGTCCAGCTCTGCGATGGCGTCATCGAAAGCCTGAAAGATGATCAAGAAAACAACAAACATCTTCAAAGCTGCAGAGAAAGTTCTACAGTCACGTGTGTAGAATATATTTGAATGTTTGCAGAAGATTTTTATCTATTTTACATCCTCATCGGCTCACCTGTTTGGCCAGATGGCAAGCTTCCTCGGGTGAGTTGAGAATCTCGTAGTAGAAGACGGAGAAGTTAAGGGCGAGGCCGAGGCGAATCGGGTGTGTGGGCTGCATTTCCTCTTTGCTGATGTCAAAGGCCTGTTTGTATGCGCCCTGAGAGTCTGTAATAATGGCTGGAAAAGAAGAAAAGACACACAAGACCAATGAACGTGGTTAAAATCCACTTGTAAAAATCCCTACTGAGATCAGAATGATCTGCGTGGACCAAACCAACCACCAGGTGGTGGCTAAGTTACATCAAACTGTAAGAAATCAATTCCATCTGAATTTAATAATATCACTCATCTAACGTGCACAATACTTTTGTCGGATTTCTGGGCGTGGTTATGTAGCAGGCTGGTGACCTGAACAGGGTGTAACCCGCCTCTCTACTACTATCTGGCCGGGATAAGACGAGATGCTGCAAGGACTTCACTTCCAAAGATCCGTAGCGTTTCAGAATGGCTTTTTTTTAATTTACCGTAATTTCACGGCCATAAGGCGCACCTAAAAGTCTCAAATCTTCTTCAAAATGAGCGGTGCGCCTTTTTGTGTGAGAAAAAGCGGACCTAAAAGAAAATGCGGTGCTCGTGAGAAAAGGCGGACCTAAAAGAAAACGCCGTGCCCGTGAGGCGGACCTGAAAGAAAACACATGAGGACGTTAAAGAGTGAAGTGTGAGCGGCGTGGGAGCGATGGATGACCAAAGGAGACCACAGTTTCAGGAAGGGTGGAAGGCAGCGCCGGGCGAGTTACGCTACAGTTTGCCAATGGATTGTAGATGCTTGGACTAACGTGTCTGCTGGTACTGTTATCCGAGCTTTCGCAAAAGCTGGTATCCTTTCTGAGGAGCCGCACAGTACAGACAGTTATTTAGACAGCAAGGAGCAAAGTGTACCTGCTCTGTTGGATTTTGCGCGGCTGCTCGATTCTGAAACAGAGGATGAGGACTTTGACGGATTTGAATAAAGACTATTACCGGTAATGTGCTTGTTTAGTATCGTTACTACTTAAATAAAGCACAACCAAACTCAGTTTTGCTCCCGATCTATTTTTTAATACGCACATTTGCATGCTTGCGTGCGTGTTGTTGTAAGGCGGTGTGTGACTGAGACTGCGCCTTTTCGTACGGTGCGCCTAATGGCCGTGAAATTACGGTAAAATGAATGCATTCAAATAGTCGTTACAATTAACTTTCGCTTCTCAAAGATAACAAAAAAATAAAAGACCAATGACTTTAATCCAAAAATAAACTCTTCGGAGCAAAATTTACAGAAGCGCGTTGCCACAGCTTCAGTTTGTGCACCTCTACTGTGTTTCAAACCAAATAGAAACCAGGAAGTAGTCGATGTGTACCCACTTCATTTACATTAAAATAGATAATGAAATAGGAAGTGTGCACTGAGTGTGTGTATCACTGGTGCTGAGTGTCCCTATGCTCACTTTTTTTTTCGTCTCCTGAAGCCACCTCGGCCAGATAACGGTAGTAGTCTCCTTTCATTTTCAAATAGAAAACTTTGCTCTCGGCTGCGGTGGCTTTGGGGATCAGGTACTTGTCCAGAAGATCCTGTAGATTCAAACACAAATGAAAAATAGTTAGAGGCAAATAGTTCAATTCTATCGTTTCTAATCAAGATGCCGATTGAATTAAAACATTCATTTTTAAAAATATTAGCAGGCCAGAAAGAAACAGTGAATTTAAAGAGGGGAGGGGGTGACAAAGAAAGGAGCTTCCGACATGTTGGAATGTTATTCCTACATGAAAAAAAAAAAAGTTTATCATTTCATGTTTGAGCAATTTGTAAACTCTCCTGTTCAGTATTTGGAAAAAAAAATCCAATTCCAGTTTGTTCTTGGCCATGGATTTTGTTCCAAGTTTTGATTTCAACCTAACTAACCAGATGGTTTTGGTTTTTTTTACAATATTTATTAGTTGTCAATTTTCTTTTTCGGGGAAGAAGAGTTTTTCCGACAACTAGACACGTTCTTTCTCAGAAAGCTATATTAGCCGACGGGACTCACTTTGTTCTTTACTTTGTTCAACAGTAAAATCCGTGTAATTTAAGATGCTTTTTGCAATTTAGCAACACAAAAGTAACCTGAAGTTGTCTATCTCACACGCATTTTAGACACGTTGATACATTTTGGGGTTTTTTTTTTTGTTGTGATTGACCACAAGATGTAAAATGTTAGCATAACATTAGGAAGCAGCCAAAAATAGAGTTGAATAATCTTTTCTCCTTTAGGCATTTCCCTTGAGGGGTCGCTGCAGCAAGTCAGTTTCTTCCATCTAACCCTATCTGCTGCATCCTCTTCAGTCACGCTAACTATCTTCATGTCTTCCTTCACTGTATCCATGAACCTCCTCTTTGGTCTTCCTCTAGGCCTCTTTCCTGGTGGTTCTAAATCCAGCATCCTTCTTCTGATGTACTCTCTCTCTCTCCTCTGCACATGTCCAAACCATCTCAGACTGGCCTCTCTGACTTTATCTCCAAAACTTCTAATATGTGCTGCTCCTCTGATCCTGTCCATCCTGGTCACTCCCAGAGAGATCCTCAGCATCTTCATCTCTGCTACCTCCATCACTGCTTCCTGTCTTTTTCTCAGTGCTACTGTCTCTAGACCAAACAGCATGGCTGGTCTCACCACGGTTTTGTACACTTTTCCTTTCATTTTAGCTGAAACTCTTCTATCACACATCACACCTGATACTTTTCTCCACCCGTTCCAGCATGCCTGCACACTCTTCTTCACCTCTTTCCCCACACTCGCTCTGGACTGTTGATTCTAAGTACTTAAAATCTTCCACCTTGAATAATATTGAGTCTAATTTATTTGTTATTTCATTTTTTTGAGTTTTTTATGTATTTGAATTTGTTGATTTTGTTTTAGTAACAGTGTTTTGTTTTGAAGTTTCAAAATTTCGATGCCACTCGTGTGTATTTGAGACAACTGTAATAAAAATAAAATCAAAGTGAATTTAATGTTTTCAATTTAACATTACGATCACTTCCAAATCATGATTTTTCAAAATATCCCCTTCAGTGAAGGAAGAAGTAAAAACAAGCCGGCCACCTTTATCTCCCTCCAGGCTTGAGCCAGGGATTTTGGCCGAGCGGCATCACAGATGCTTCAGGGACCACTGAAGGGGGGGGTGGATCCATGATATCATTGGGAGAGGATGGGCCGAACAGACGAGCAGGGTTTTGAGACGGTTGAGAGGGGAAGGATGGTGGGGGCGAGGCGAGTAGGATTGGAAGTATGGATGAAATCTGGTGGGGGGTGGAGACAGTGCCAGGCTGCTGAAGTCCTGATGAGGAACTAGGTCACTTGTGGCCCTGCACGGCTTCACATGTTCATCCTACTGCAGGATGGTGGTGTGTTAAACCGAGTCCACAGACAAGAGCAGGTCTTATTGCACGACTTAAATGTGCAAATTCACAATTGAATTTTAAGAGAAATCTATTTTTATGGCTCAAGTTTTATATAATAGTTTATTTAGGTGCTTACTTGCGTGTCCCGCGTGATTGAACAAGTCGTTCAAATGTGAAAAATTGCTTACATTAACTTAAAAAAACTTAAAAGCAAAGATCTTTCTATGAAAAACAATATTTTGCATAATTTTAACACACAAAAAAGAACCTGATCATTTTTATCTGCAGCTTATTTGCATTTTACATGCATAATAGAATAAACAAGGCTTGTTAAGGGCTTTTAAAAAGCAGTCTGAGGGACGAGGGAAGCCCTGTGGGATCTGAATGTAGAACTGGGCCACTGGCAAGGGCACAGCTAAAATCAGACTATCTCCATGGCGATACGGAGGAGAAAGAAACCCGTTTTAGTAGAACATCATTTTATACAGTCTTAGATGCTGCGGATCTGACGCTAAGATGAACCGGTTGAGCTTTTCGGACCCTTTAAAATATAAATGGTATCAAATCTGACTGATTTAAATCACAAACGATGGTGTGCTTGACTTTGAAATCGGTCACATTTAATGTCGTTTAAATGTGAATAAAAAGCAGAAATTTTAAATTGAATATTTGAACATGAATGAAAACTAATCAAAATAACACAAACACCCATTATTTGTTTTTTATTCCCGTCTAAAATCTTAATTTTACCAGCTCCATTCTGTCCGAGCTCTGCGTCTTACAATGTTCGTCTCCTAAGACTGCAGAGGACGTCAGCGATGCAGAATGCTGGGAGGTCACTTTCTCTAATTATGGGATTAGGACTAGGAAGATAATACACACGCTGACAGGAGAGCAGGGGCACTACTCGGAGCTCAGGTGTTCAAATACATTTTTAAGCAAATGAGAAAACAAAAACAGGGGGTTCAAGTCGCACCTGATTATGCGCAGATTTAATTTATTGAATGTGAAGGAAATTGGAGAAAATAGTTTAATATGATGGCGAATAACGAAGAAAACTAAAGAAAACAAATTTCAATAGATGTTGAACTTCCGGGCTTTTGTTGGTTTTATTATTACTTGTTCATTTTAATCATGAGTAAATCCCCATGTCTGTGATTCATATTAATTATAATCGTGACCATTGAAGCATCTTTTCGTTCCGTTCCGTCATCTTCCGCTTGTTCCGGGGTCGGGTCGCGGGGGCAACAGCCTCAAAAGGGTAGCCCAGGCTTCTCTCACCCCGGCTGCATCCTCCAGCTCACCCGGAAGGATCCCAAGTCTTTCCCCAGCCAGCTGTGAGACATAGTCTCTCCAGCGGGTCTAGGGTCTGCCCCTTGGTCTCCTCCCGGTGGGATGTGCCCTAAACACCCCGCCCGCGAGGCGCTCGGGGGGCATCCTGACCAGATGCCCGAACCACCCCATCTGGCTCCTCTCGACCTGAAGGAGGAGCAGCTCGACACCGAGCTCCTCCCGGATGGCAGAGCTCCTCACCCGATCTCTGAGTGAGATCGGGTGAGTGTGAAGCGACCGGCATCTTTTCGTGTCTTTTTTAAATTAAATTTATATTTACGTCCTTGGAAAAGGGGGAGACGGTGGCTCAGTGGTAGAGCGGTCGCACGCGGACTGTAAGTTAACTGGAAGTTTGTGGGTTTGATTCCCACTTAGTTCACGTCTAGGGTCCTTGGAGAAGACACCTAACCCCCCCCATTTCTCCCACCATTGGCGCCGTCATAGGTGGCAGCCTGCTGCGGTGTAGGAGTGCAGCACCCGAAATTCCAGGTGAGGGATTAATAAAGTCTAATAAAAAAGTTTGCCGGTTCACATCCCACTGAGTTCACGTCTAGGGTCCTTGGAGAAGACACCTAACCCCCGTTTCTCCCACCAGTGGCGCCATCATAAGTGGCAGCCTACTGCGGTAAAATGTAGCACACAAATTTTCCGGTAAGAAATTAATAATAAAGTATATTTAAAAAAAAAAAACCAAGTACGTAAAACTCAAAACTTTGATTTATTTCAAACAGATTATAATTTCTTCTCTAGGGACAGATCTTACCAGGACGTCGTTGCAGATGTCTTTCAGCTCCTTCTCGATTTTTTCCCGGTATTCTTTGGCCATGGCCTGCTTCCTCTCGCTGTTCTCCGCTTTCTGCTCGATGCTGGACACCACGCGCCAGGAGGAGCGGCGCGCACCCACCACGTTCTTGTAGGCAACCGACAGCAGGTTGCGCTCTTCGTTGGAGAGCTGGTCGCTGTCCTCGGTCACCGCTTTCATGACGCTGGCCATGTCATCGTAGCGCTCGGCCTGCTCGGCCAACTTGGCCTTTTGTACCAGTTCCTTTTGGGGTGCCTCGCTCATGACTGCTGGCTTGGAAGGAAAGGAGAAAAAATGAGTTTTACTCACCGGCTCACGAACAGAGAACGTAATGAGTACAAGATTATTTGGAGAAAAAAAAAAAAAAACATTTTAAACCTTTTCGAAGGCAACACTTCGGCCTTGCGTGTTTGATAGAAAAATATCCATATTTTTTTGCAACAATTGTGAAATAATAACAGTGGAAAGGATTAAAACAAGTTTAAAACAATTTGGCACCGTCTGCCTTTTAAAACCAAATCAGTTCATCTATGGCTGGTACTGAGTAACCATGCGGGTTTCATATATGCCTCTTAAATGGTTTGGGATCAAATTAGTAACAAGTCTTTGATTATAGTTCCTTAAAAAAAGAGCTTCATCGTCGTTCAGGTTCTCTTCTGATACTTTTCTAACTTTTTACTGTTTCAAAAACACATTCCAATGTTTATCATCTTCTAGCCCCGCCCCCAGATCTTGGTATGACTAATCTGATTGGCCAGCAGTAAACACCCTTACAAACCTTTCACCACCCTGTGCACACACAGAGAGACGCTTTGGAACAGAGAAAGAGCGGAAAAGAACATTCCGTTTGTGATTTGCTAATTGTGGGTTTTTTAATATAAGGACGTATCGTGCAGCCCCGCTTTCACGTAAAGCGTTTAGGGTTTTTATGTAAGAGCAGGAGAACAGTGAACATCACTGTACAAAGGCAGCCATTCTAACCAGGATTTACCATCACATCAATAAACAGCATCCGTTTGACCCGCTCCGATCCCCAGCGGGCCCAAATAATCAATTCCCCTTTTTTCCATTTCTGCTCTGGAGCACGTTCATCGCTGCAGTTAGGAAAGTCCCTTTGCAACCTGCAACTAATGTTATTTCTTACTTTGGCTAAAATCTCCGCAATAAAAATATTCCTTTCTGAATCTGGTGCGACAAATCATTGCTTCCGGATCGATATTTTTGGTTCTACAGACTGATCTAAGTGGGAAAAAAAGTTAGCATGGTCAGTCTGGCTAAAGCGCGATCGATGCGAGAGGACCAACGGAGAAGTTCGGAGTATCTTGCATCATTTAAATCAACTGTACGGAGACTTTCTGGCTTCCCGCCCAAATTTAATGAAGACGGAAAGAGGACAAAACCGTGTTGGTGTGAAAACACACTGTCGCCATCAAGCATGAGCTCGCATCAGAAGCGACATCACTCCGTTGTTTCACTGACACAAGCGCAAAACACGGCTCCACCATCGCATTTAAAAAGTTGCGTGCTTCAAAATCCAGAGTTTTGGTGTCTTTGTGGGTACGTAGATAATCCCATATTCAGTTGTGCTAAACAAGAGCACCTTCATGGCCTCCGCCCGGAAAAAAGTGGAGTGCTAATTTTTGCTTAAATTAAGACTTGAGACTGTTTAAACTGTTTGTTGTGGTTCGTGGAATCAGATCGACAACGTGAATCACAGACAAGTGGATTCCCTCAAGGTCAGAATTACAAAAAGACAAATTATTTTGGAGAGATTTCTAAATGTTGGATTCATAAAAGATAAAAATCACAGATTACCACAAAGTACAAGACGTACCAAAGAGTTAAGACAAAAGAAAAACGAATCCTTTTAAAAACCTCAGAATGAATCCTCATTTTTTTATTATTATTACTAAACGAGAGGCCGATCGTCTGCACGTTTTAATAACGACAGTGTCCGGCTACTCGTGGCGTATAGGATCATTTATATTTACCCCTCCTTCCAATGGCGGGTGTTGCGGGTATTCAACTCGACCCCCGATGAAGCAGAAGTTGACAATTACTTTCTATCCTGATCCAACAGTTTCTTCCACTCCATGGAAATCAACAGAAATGGCACCATTGGGATTTGTTCGCTCCACAAGGCGTAGGTACTTTTGATTTTTTGCGTCAACCAATCATGGCGTGATCTGTAACGCACCTGAACAGCCAAGGTAGCCCGCAAAGCAAAGGTCGAAATCAAACTTCCCAAATTCTTATCGGACCTGGGCAATCCCGTCTTTTTTCTTAATAAAACTCGTCTTTCTCTGCCTTTAGATACTTATTTCAGGAATCGTTGCAAACGTAAACCATACCAGCTTGGTCCATCTCTACGCTTAGCTACTGAACTACAACCAAACCAAAATGGACGCTTGTGTTTGATATCGCAGTGTTATCTCTATTTGCTGATTGGCCAACCAGTTTTCTTGGCGTGCCTGACATACTAGCTAGAGTGAAATCAAACTGAATGGTGGCACTAGGTGGCGCCATCCATACTCAATTTTCCAGTTGCTTTGACAACGTGTTCTAAAGATTGCTGGTCCGAATACTTGCGCTATTTGGTCTTGTTTTCGGAGTTTAATGCGTTTTGTACATTGTGTACTCTTTCTCACAACGAGCTGGTTTACGTTAGAATCTTGCGACTTTTCACACAACTAAGTGGTTTGGAGGATGAAACGAGTACTGCAGGCTATTGAAAAGCCCGAACTTTTAAATCTGAGAGTATGCAACCGCTAGCCTGAAAGACGTTCCCTCAAGTTGGATGAGTAGAATGTAGATTATTTAGCTGCAAGTTTAGGTAATTTTAATATGAAAGTGACTGTTTTTAATGATATTAGAAGTAATTTTTTGGCTTTTAGAAAAAATGTTCAATGGTCTAAAGTGGGGGTGTCCAACCTTTTTTGTCCCAGGATCTACTTTTCAGGTATTAAACCTCTTGAGATCTACCAGTCCCGCGCAACATTACAAACCACGTCACCTGAGAATCCAATCAACAGCGTTTTTTCTGAATATTATCTCTTTTTTCGCTCCAAGACCAGCTGATTTTTCCGCTATATCACGCCAATTTGTGAAAACTAACTGCACCTCTCAATAGCACCTAAAGATTAAGAAAAAAAACTGCTTTGATAGTTTCATCCTGGCCGACTCCCGGTTTTAATCACGTGGGTGAAATCGCTCTATAAAGCAAGAAAGGCGCTAGATTATCGCTAGTTGCTTTTTGAGCGGCAGAATAGTCGCTAAATTTAGCATCAAATCCGCTAAATTGGTAATAATAACTTTCCGTCATAAAAAAAAATATACATATATTTTTCCTTATTTTTTTCCCATTACGTCTCACAGTCGACTTGAGACCATTCCGCCATCGACCGGTAGACCGCGATCGACCGTCTGGGTACCCCCAATCTAAAGGGTAAAAGTAGGCCTTGTAACATCAAAGATAGGGATAAAGACAGTTTTTATAAGAATGGACAGAAGTAAAAGGACCAGACTGCTGTTCGATAAGTGAAAATGGCGCATTTGGAGTTAGACTGTACACATTTGTTGATCCCAGATCAATAAAAAAGGGCCTAAATGATTTATGAATGCCTTCTTTAAAGATAGATGATGGTGCAAAGTTGGTTTTGCTCTCTGGGTTTTAACAAGAAGGTAGTCTGACCGGAAAAGAAGAGCTTAAATCCACAGGAACGTGATGTGACAGGGTGGTATGCAAACACCTGGTCATAAATCAGAAGGGAAGCTTGTCATCCATAAGATTTACTTGATTCACAATGGTTGATAAACTACAAGCTTGTCTTTGTGGTAAAAGGTCAAACGTGTCATGTAAGTCTTGCTTCTTCAGGTCTCCATTGATACCATACCTGACAGAGTCATGGTAGAGCTAAAAAGGAAGTTTAGCATCCCATGTTCGTTTTTCAAAATTAAGTTATTGAAAAGGGAGTGTCACATTTTTTTATGTGCGTGTCTGTAAATGTGTGCGAAAACAGTTAAATGATAACTTAATAAAAGTCTAGACTGATGTACAAACATAAGCTCTCCAGTTTAGATTTAAACAGATTTCTGGACATCAGAAATGTCTGGATACGGCTTAAACAAAATTATTCAATTTTGCCAATTTCACCTTGCCAAGCATCGGTCGCTTGTGGTGAAGAAAGAACGGAGCCTAAAAATTAAGCTCTCAATTTACAAGTCAATCTACGTTCATACCCTCACCTATGGTCACCAGCTGTGGGTGGTGACCAAAACAACAAGATCACGGATACAAAGTGGGCGAAATGAGCTTCTGGATCCTCCCAGATAAGCAGCCCACTCAATCTCATTCAGAGTCTGAGTGAGGAGCTAAAACTAGAACCATTGCTCCTTTGGATCGAGAGAAGCCAGATGGGGCGGTTCAGGCATCTGGTAAGGACGCCTCCCAAACGCCTCGCTGGTGAGATGTTTTGAACACAACCCAAGATCTTGAGGCAAACCCTGGATTCGCTAGCGGGACTATGTTTTACACCTGGACAGTGAACCCCTCGGAATTCTAGAAGATGCAACCGGAGTGAGAGAAGCCTGGGTTTCTTGTCAGGACCCGGCCGATCGGAACCTCACCCTGTTAGAAACGACTTTTGTCCAGTTTACTCCTGGACAATTTGATCACCGAAACGTCTCGATCACGTCCAGAAAACGACTTTGAATCATTTTTGAGGATGGATCACTCCTGGATCGATGAGGGATTACACTAACACCTTACCATGGTGTAAATATTTTTAAAGCCTCATATAATTTCCATTTATATAACCTTCATCAAAGTGGATGGAACCACTCCCCGCATCGTTAATGATTCATTTGCATATAAAGTATTAGGACTTGATGGCAGAACAAGTCTGTAGGTTTGCAGATACTTGATCCTGCATGGCTGCTTTAGTTGGCCTCTAGGGTAAACGTGCCCCTTTTTTTTCTGAAGCACATGTACCACACCCATCCCCTGTACCTGTGGCTTGCTAAAACAAGCGGAAACTAAAGTAGGAAAACTCTGATCGGACATACTATGAGGAATAAATGTAGTTTCCTGTTCGATTCGAACCAAAAAAGCGACATGATGCGAATTAAAGGAGCCAGAAATCTGCTTGATAAATAAAATCGGAGGTCTGAAACTAGGCCTGCATGACCAGATTCTTCTAATAAGGCGCCAACTATTTCCTGAAACACATTAAAAACCCGCTGTTTTAATTCATTTTAACATCAAAATCCATCTTATGTAAAATGTAACGTCTATAAAATGAATTTTAAAAAAATACCCGCATGAATATAAACTGGTCACTTTTTAAAAATCCGATCGATTAATGTTAAAAATGATCATTTTTAATTATCTTAATTACTTATTAAAACCCAATTTAATTAAGAAATTGTGATAAAGTAAAAACATATTAGGATCGCTGTGGATTTAGTGATTTTTTTTAAACCAGACACACCTTTGGTTTCCTTCAGAAAGCAGGAATTAGACAGATCCCAAACGGTAAAGCCTGGCTAGGCTAGCCATTGTTCTCCACGCATCCCGGACACAATGGAGACTAATTATCACAAGACTCATCCGGTTTTAAATTAAAATGACTTTACGTTCATTACAAACGTTTAAAGGGTGTTATTTTTCTTTTTAAGTGAAAGTGTAAGGGTTTCTTACCTGCGTTCCTGTCTGATGTCTGTGTAACTACAGCTGATTCTCTCACAGCGTCCGAATGAATGCGATCCACGGGGTTTCCTTCCAATCACACCGCCGGAGCAAAGACGGTCTGACGTCAAACTATTACCATGGCAACACAACGCAAAGCACACTGGGAGTTGTCGTTTTTATTTAATTTTTTTTTTAACCGACATTTTTTAGATAAAATATTCACAAGATGGATGGACTACAAGTACTTAAGATTTACTACCGAATGTTTTTAAAATGTAATGATGTGATTCATTTAAAATGTATGTTTTATATGATCATTTTCATCAATTTTACATCATTTCCATTCTAACAACATACTAAAATATAAATGATAGGATAATAATAACTTTATTTGCTTTTCATTTAAAGGCGCAGGAAATTCAAAGTGCTTTACAAGACAGAAAAAAAAATGTATTACAAACACAAAATATTATTTTTAAAACAATAAAAGAGTGGTTGTTGGCATCCTTCTGTCTCTGGAGACAATGGAGTCTACACCTGGATACTTATTTGTTGACGATGCGGGAGCTGTAGCTCCTACCACACTTGCTGCAAACGTGATAGGCAAATTAGAATAAAAAAGATAGAAAGAGTGATTCATCTTCAGTCAAATGTAAGATTAAAAGAACTGTTTTCAGCTTAGATTTAAACATTGTGACAATAATGCATGGTATTTATATAGCGCTTTTCTTAACACTCAAAGACGCCTCACATATGTATTATTCATTTGGTCCATACAACCACACACACACTCATTCCTGATGACGGGAGCTACCATGCAAGACGCACATACCGCTATCATCAGAAGCAATTGGGGGTTTGGTGTCTTGCTCAAGGACACCTCGGTATGGACTCTGGGCGGGAGATCGAATCTGTGACCTTCTGGTTACGGGACGGTCGCCCTACCCACCAAGCCATCCTTCCCCAGACTAACAGTGTTGGCCTGTCTCACAGCCTCAGGAAGTTTGTTCTCCATGTTTAGTCCTGATAGTAGACACCAGCAGGAGGTCGGTCCCAGAGGTTCTCAGAGTTCCAAATGGTTCATAAGATACTAACATTTCACATTGAAACACAAGCAGAGCAGCTTTAAAGTCTACTCACTGAGACAAATGAAAGGACCAAATAATGAAGGTAAACACAGCCATTTCTGTGTTGGTTAATCTTTTTTGTCTTTATTTATATTGGTATTTATGACTTGTAACCTTACCATTTTGGGCAGCATGGTGGCGCAGTGGGGAGCACAGTGGCCTCACAGCAAGAAAGTCGTGAGTTCGAGTCCCAGGTGGGGACGAGGCTTGGAACACTGTCCTTTCTGTGTGGTGTTTGCATGGGTTGCCTCCGGGTACTCCGATTTCCACCAAAAACATGTATGCTAGGTTGATTGGCCAGTGCCAAAATTGCCCCTCAAGAATGAGTGTGTGTGTGTGGATGGTTGTATATGTGTGGCCTGCGACAGACTGGCGACCTGTTTGGGGTGTACCCTGGCCTTCGCCTTAAATCAGCCGGGATAGGCTCCTGGAAGGGATAGATGGATAAGGAGATGACTGACCTTGCCATTTTTGGTTTTCATGTCTTGACTGTTATTGATACCATGTGTTTTGCAGAAAAAAAAAGAGTGAAAAAGATTAATTTTTCTTTGATAAGTTTTTCTTTTGATAAGAAGCCCAAAAATAAGATTTCTTATTTGATTTTTTGGCGACGTCTCTGTGTTTAATCTACCATCCCATTTCCATCTGGATGAAGAACTTGTACTGATTTCTTCAGATTTAAAGCTGTGGAGTTGAATAAACTAAGATTTAATTAACAATCTTAGACACATCGGATACTCGTTCCGGGAGAGGGATCTCTCCTTCATGTGGATCCCCGTAAGGTTTCTTTTTTATTTTTATTATTATTATTATTTATATTATTATTTTATTTATTTTCATTTTTTTAGCTAGCTTTTGTTTAGCCAGCTTTGGTTTAGCTAGCTTTTGTTTAGCTAACTTTTAGCTGCGTATTTGTGTATATATATTTTTTTTTTCATTTTTTGTTCTTTGCTTTTGTACCTTTTTTAAAACTACAATGTGAAGGACTGGAGACAATTGTTTTGTTATTTTGGGCTGTACAAATATAGTTGAATTGAATTTATTTAAACAAGGGGTTGGCCATGCTGCTTGGTCGAGAGACAGTGGTACTGAGGAAAAGACAGGAAACAGAGATGAAGATAGCAGAGATGAAGATGCTGAGGATCTCTCTGGGAGTGACCAGAATGGACAGGATCAGAGGAACAGCACATGTTAGAGATTTTGGAGATAAAGTCAGAGAGGCCAGACTGAGATGGTTTGGACATGTGCAGAGGAGAGAGAGAGAGAGTACATCGGAAGAAAGATGCTGGGTTTGGAACCACCAGGAAAGAGGACTAGAGGAAGACCAAAGAGGAGGTTCATGGATACGGTGAAGGAAGACATGAAGATAGTTGGTGTGACCGAAGAAGATGCAGCAGATAGGGTTAGATGGAAGAAACTGACTTGCTGTGGCGACCCCTGAAGGGAAATGCCGAAAGAAGAAGTTGTTAAAAATTCAAAAGATTTTTCTTCCTCCCACTTCGTTCAAATACTATGGGACATTGCTGATTTTGTTTGTTTTTAAATAAATTTTCATTCATCCATTTTTTGAATTGCCTGCCTCAGTATTGGTTATGTTGGTACCTGGCCATTTCCCCAACTGGTCACAGGCACACCCCAAACAGGTCACCAGTCTTTTGCAGACCAAAATAAAAAAAATTAAAGAATAATTTTTTGTTTGCTTTTTGGCTCTGCTATCCAGGAGGAGCTTGGTGTCGAGCTGCTCCTCCTCCAGGTCAAGAGAATTCAGATGGGGTGGTTCGGGCATCTGGTCAGGATATCCCCCGAGCGCCTCACTGGTGAGGTGTTTTGGGCACGTCTCACCGGGAGGACACCAACAGGCAGACTAAGGACCTGCTGGAGAGACGCCTCAGGATCCTTCCGGTTGAGCTGGAGGATGCAGCTGGGGTTAGAGAAGCCTGGGCTTTCCATCTGAGGCTGTTGCCCCGGCGACCCGGACTCGGATAAGTGGAAGACGAATTGAATTGAATAAGTTACTGCATCAAAGTGCAGTGTAATGTTATAGTTAAAAACGCAACCTTTAAATAGTTTCATAAACATCATGAGAAATGAATTATAAATATGGATAAAAAGGGTCGGTTTGAAACGTTGAGTTCCCTGGTTGGAGAAAACTGAAACACTGATGTTTGATTTTGATTCTAGGCATCAGAAGAAGGCCAGCTTCATTATTTAGTGGAATCAATTAAACAGGAACTGTAAGCAGTAAAAGCTCATCAGTTTTACCCCTAATTAAATCAAGCTCATCAGCCAGAATTGTGATGCGTCTCTGAACCAAATATTCTACATTTACATGGGACTATTTGTAAAATATGCTGAGGGCATCACAAATTAGAACACAGGACACAGCGATGGTAGATCTTGCCTAATAGAAATGACTATTTCTACATTCCTGCTGGTTTCCAAGGGGAGAGTGAAGCTATTTTTGCCTTGTCACATGTTTTCCCCTTGGGCCAACATTTCAGGCTTGTAACCTATTTAAGGACAGATCAGATAGTATTGGCTGTTGCATCGCTCAAGCACTATGACAAAAAGAAGATAAAGATTCAATCTCTTTCTGTGTATTTTATAAATTTGGAATGAGTGAAACCAAACCACAGGTATCCTACTTGAGCCTGCGTGTGAGGATTTAAGTGATGACATAACACCTCGGTAACCAGTTTGGTGGGTTTTTACTCAGCCAAGTCGTGAAAGCACATGCACAGACGCACATGAACATTCACTAATCACCAAGTTTCTAGATATAGATGGAGTATTCCTGTAAAACGTGATGTGATAATGACAAAAAAATTCTAATCTGTTCAGGATTCAGGATAAATCTGTTTCTTTTTTTAGCAAATATTTGCTTTCTTTTTTAAAAAAAGAGAAAAGCTTAATTAGAGTGTTGGTTGAGGTTGGGCGGGGGGCCGGATCCCACACCATCTGCTATCAAGAGAGAGGAAAGAAAAACTCCTGGAGGATTTTCAGACCATTACAATACAGCACCACCTTCGAGAAACACAAATGAAACTGATATTTGCAGTTTTGTGCGGGAACTCCTTCCAAAACCACACATCAAAAATGGTACCACTCCCACGTGTTGTAATGACTTTCCCATGGAGATTATCGACAATTATCGGCAAATTTTCAAACATTTAATTTGTTTAAAATGAGTTGTTAGAAATTATTATCACGTCAAAGCAGCTATTCTTTGTCAAAATCATTCCATCGGTGGTTTTTAGACCATCTTGTCTAAAAAAAAAACCGAGTTGTCCGTTCTTTTCTTTGTGTTTTCTGGAGTGTCAATGTTACACAAAAAGCATCAAATACAAGCTGGTGTAACTCGGAGAATTTGAATTCTTGTTCATAATTTAAGATAAATATTTAATCAATAGCGTGTTCTCCCTCGGACCGGAAGTTAACCGGAAGTTCGCAGTTTCGATTCCCACTGTTCTCTCGCCATTGGCGCCGTCGTGGCAGCCTGCTGCAGCGTTAAGCACACAAATTTCCCCGTTGAGGGATCAATAAAGTATTTATTATTACAATTAATGTCACAGATTTTTTTTTTTTTTGGTTTGGATTGTTTGTTTCTTCTGTCTTCACCATGTAAATCTTGAATCAGTTTATCTGGAGGGAGATCCAGCGCCTCGGACTGAAGAACCTGTATTAGTCAGATGATGAGTTCCGCCTGTTCTGAGGGCAGCTGAATGCCCTCGCCTTGCTGCCCCCGGGGGACGTCAAGTCAGGCGTGGTGCATCTACGCTCCACCATGCCTGATGATGCAGCAGCACTCGTTGAGTACTTTGACTCAACCTACGTTTCAAGCCAGCTCCGCCACCGTCGCGACGTCTCCTCCAACACCAGACCTGGAGTCATCAGGCCAGTCCGCTTACGCCACACGCCACCCATGTTCTTTTTTTTTTTTTTTTTCTTGAGTTCTTCACCCAGGAGTTATTTGGACCCGGTGGATTTCGATCCGTGAATCTCTGATCGAAAGAGGGAAACTCTTCCACTACGCCATCACTCCTGGGGCCAACGCCCCCCATGTTCTAACCAGAGAAATGGAACATGCATCAAGCCACCCTCAACAGCCAGCCCAGAACTAACAACGTCTGTGAGGGCTGGAATAACAAGTTCTTCAGTCTGGTGGGCCACTCCAACATTACTGTCTGGAAGCTGTTGGAAGAGTCTGGAAGAGTCCATCGATGGTATTCTGCTCCAGGAGGAGCGTGGCATCCGTCCTTCCAAGCGTGGGAAGATGGTGTACCAGGAGCTTCAAGTTCGTCTTCACAACCTGGTGCTTGACTTGAACACAGGCAAGACGACCATCCCTGCCTTCCTTCGTGGCATCAGTCACAACTTTCATGGAGGACGACCCAACTTGTAAAAAATTGTGATATTTTCACTCGATTTCTGTGATATTTTTGTGATCATGTATCTTGTGAAATTGAATAAAACAGTTGCACTACACAAAATAATTGCTTTTAGTCAGTTTTATCCCGTGGCCCAAATATCCTAGGTTGGAGTTTCTCGGGCCAAATGTCCGTGGACGGAATGTCCGTCCACAGTAAATCTTCACGTCTGTATTTTTTTTTTTTTAGCTAAATAAGCCCCAACATGAAGGGATTGGATCCCATCTCCATGTGTTTCTGCCCATCTGACATGAAGCAGAGCCAGAGAAGTTGGTAGCAAATTTACTTTCTAATAATAACTTACGTATTGTTTTACACACTTTAAACAGTCCATCAATTACTTTCTCATAGGCACGCCTCACCAAACCCGGTCACTTTCCCTCGGTAGTATCCCCATTTTTGGACACAGCATCCCTCTGTCATCCTCTGTAAAAAACCTTGGAGTCAAAATGGATTCTAACCTCACCTTTGACTCCCACATTCACCATCTCTGCAAGGTTTCCTTCCTTCATCTTAAAAATATAGCCAGGCTATGTCCATGTCTTTCCAAACCGGACGCTGAGAGGTTGATTCACGCTTTCATCTCCTCCAGGCTGGATTACTGCAATGCCCTCCTTGTAGGGATCCCATGCAGGAGCTTACAAAAGATAAGGAGGTGCAAATATGACCATATCACTCCCATCCTCAAATCCCTCTACTGGCTACCTGTTAAATACAGAATTCAGTACAAGGTCTGCCTCCTCACCCATCAGTGCATACACGGCACTGCACCTGTTTATCTCCAAGAACTCCTAACCCTCCACACCACTGTCCGAGACCTGCGCTCCTGCTCCTAGTACTGCTGCCTGCACCAACCAAGGACCAAACTCTCCACTATGGGGGACAGGGCCTTCCATGCAGCTGCTCCACGGCTCTGGAACGATCTTCCCGAGAGCTTGAGGGCTCCACGCAGCATTGAGGTTTTTAAAAAAAGACTGAAGACATTTTTATTTCAAAAGGCTTTTCAACAAAGTTTTTAGCGTTTTTTTGCATTGTAGTTTTATGTACTTTTGCTGTTTGTTGTTGCTTTTGGTCATTGTAGCACTTTGGAATCTCCACTGAAGATATAAAGTGCGTATAAATAAAATTATTATTATTTTTTATTTTCTCCTTTCTGATTGGTTGATTTTTTTTTTCAATTTGTAAGTTGTAGTCAAAGGTCTTGTACACTTAACATCACTGTTCTTGCTTGTTTTCCAACTTGTTTTGTTGCCATGGTGACACATTGTTGTATGGCAGCTTCTTGAGCACCTGAAACTGTGCATCATTACAATAACTTTTAAAAGACTCATAGCAACAATGCAGAGTTTAAATTCCTTCTGAGACAATTAAATTTCTGTCCACCAGAAATGTTTTAGTAATTCCACTGCAGCTAAAACGTACTCCTGAGGATGATGATATGGAAGTTCAGCATTTTATTCTGGTCAACAATTGGGAGGAAATGATATAGAACCAATAGAGAGGAGAGCAGGCAGGTGTGAAGTAAAGCTGCGGCTAAAAAAGTCTGATTTCAATCTTTTCTTTTTTGGATACCCAAAGCGTACCTCCTACAGATGAAGCTTAGTGTTTCCACAGAAAAAAGGAATTGGGATGTTCAAACAGACTAGGTCAGACAGGAATCACCATGGACAATGGTGTTTGCAGATGACATTGTGATCTGTAGTGAAAGGAGGGAAGAGGTGGAGGAAAAGCTGGAGAGGTGGAGGTTTGCACTAGAAAGAAGAGGAATGAAGATTAGTCAGAGTAAAACAGAGTACATGTGTGTGAATGAGAGGGATCCAAATGGAAGTGAGGTTACAGGGAGAAGAAATAAAGAAGGTGGAAGATTTTAAGTACTTAGAATCAACAGTCCAGAGCAATGGAGAGTGTGGAAAAGAGGTGAAGAAGCGTGTGCAGGTAGGCTGGAAAGAGTGGAGAAATGTCTCAGGTGTGATGTGTGACAGAAGAGTTTCAGCTAAAATGAAAGTGTACAAAACCGTGATGAGACCTGTGCTGTTTGGTCTAGAGACAGTGGCACTGAGGAAAAGACAGGAAACAGAGATGGAGGAAGCAGAGATGAAGATGCTGAGGATCTCTCAGGGAGTCACCGGGATGGACAGGATCAGAGGAACAGCACATGTTAGAAATTTTGGAGATAAAGTCGGAGAGGCCAGACTAAGATGGTTTGGACATGTGCAGAGTAGAGAGAGAGAGAGAGTACATCAGAAGAAGGATGCTGGGTTTGGAACCACCAGGAAAGAGGACTAGAGGAAGACCAAAGAGGAGGTTCATGGATAGAAAGAAGGAAGACATGAAGGTAGTTGGCATGACCGAAGAGGATGCAGGAGATAGGGTTAGATGGACTTGCTGTGGCAACCCCTGAAAGGAAGAAGAAACAGAAACCTTGACAAACCACAACATACTACACTCATTGTTCAAAAATGGTAGTGTCAGAACAGATTTTCCAACTCCTGATTAAAATTTCAATGTTTTCTAGAATTTCAGAAGAAATTTTGTACCTCCAAAATGTTCAATATTTAAATTATTCTTCTGTTCAGAGTCTGCTGTGCTGCTTGGTTTGGTACACATCCCACCAGAAACATTTTCAAAGCTAGAAATTCAACACTACAGAATGGCATTTAGCATGTGCTGTGTGAGCAGGACGAGCAAGAAGCTTGTAAAAGCAAGTTAACTACTGGAAGTCTGAGTTTTCTCTTCAGAAGTAGAGCCAAATGGGGAGGTTTGGCCATCTGTTTTGGACACCATCTGGTGGAGCTCAAAGTGTGGAGTGATGATATCTCCCAATTCAATTTAATTCAATAGCATTTTTATTTCCCAGCATCATGGCAGATTGCCTCAAAGGTCTTCACACATAATCAGTGGTGTTGAAAGTCAGAATAGTTTTCTGATTATAGGTATTCTGTTGCGTCTTGCTGGTGAAGTGTTTTGGGCCACTCCTCCCCCAGGTCGAGAGGAGCCAGATGGGGTGGTTTTGGCATCTGGTCAGGATGCCCCCTGAGCGCCTCGCTGGTGAGGTGTTTCGGGCACATCCCACCGGGAGTGGACCAAGAGGCAGACCCCGGACCCGTTGGAGAGACTATGTCTCACAGCTGGCCGGGGAACGACTCGGGATTCTTCTAGGTGAGCTGGAGGATGCAGCTGGGGTGAGAGAAGCCTGGGCTTCCCGTCTGAGGCTGTTGCCCCAGCGACCCAGCCCGGATGAGCAGAAGATGACGGAACAGAACGGTATTCTGTTTACTATACATGTACAGTATACTGTGTACCATCGGTCTGCAATAAAATTATTTATATTCAATTCAATTAAATTTTATTTGTACAGCCCAAAATCACAGAATTTCCGTCTCAATGGGCTTCACAAGAAAAAGAGGAATGTATTAACACAGATACACAACAAGAAAAACAACTAACAAATGCTAACTAAACAAGACTAGCACATTAATGCACTTGGCCTCTCCTTCTCGGTGAGGAAAAACTCCTAAAAAACCCATCAGTGGGGAAAAAAATAAGAAACCTCGTGGGGATCCACATGAAAGAGAGATCCCTCCCCCGGGACGAGCAAACAATGGGTCAAATATTATTGTTTAAATATTAGCTTATTCTACTCTACAGCTACTCTAAATATCTAAAGAAGTCAATAGATGTTCCATTTTAAATATCCGGAGATAATTAAAAGATTTCCAAAAACAATCAACACTATCTCCAGTTTTAAATTCAGCACCCTTTCAAAGAGTTTAGACTTCAAATTGAACTACTTTCATTTGTCTAAATATCATCTGGTAGTTTCTAAATTCTTGAATGAGGACTTTGGGAGGTTTCTATCTGTGATATTTGCTCAGGTTTAGCTGCCTATTGAAGCATGAAGTAAGTCATTCTTGTAAAGTCATCGTGACACGATCAAGTCCAAACACGGCTACTGACAACTCAGAACCCCTGGTGTGTTCCTGCTTTCAGAACAGTGATATTTTAACCTTTAAACGGTGGGAGGAGTCGTACACGACCCACACACTCACTCACTCACTCACACACCCACAAGACGCACAAAGTTTTTTGCCTTTTATGTGTTAGAATTTTTTTCATGTGCAATCATTTATAAATGAACAGAAATAATTATTTGAATGATGAGGAGATACAAGCTGGAACACACACATCAGAGATATTTAACGTTCATCTAGAACCAACTTTTATCAAGTCTTTGCTTAGAAAAAAAAAAAGATAGAAAAAACGGCAACTTTTTCTCAGGTTTTTCCAAACTTATTTTAAAGACCTATTCATAAAACCTGTTGGTCCAGTGAAGATAATGCTTATTACACTGTTTACATGTTCACAAGATAAGAACGGCTTCCTCTTCAGGTTACATATGAGAAGATAACGTTCAGGTTCTAGCATGTTGACGATATTCCGTTCAGTCGTCTTCCGCTCATCTGGGGCCAGGTCGCGGGAGCAACAGCCTCAGGCGGGAAGCCTAGACTTTACTCACCCCAGTTGCATCCTCCAGCTCACCCAGAAGGATCCCGAGTCATTCCCCAGTCAGCTGTGAGATATAGTCTCTCTTGGTCTCCTCCCGGAGGGACGTGCCCGAAACACCTCACCAGCGAGGCGCTCGGGCGCATTCTGACACCCGAACAACCCCATCTGGCTTCTCTCGACCTGGAGGAGGAGTGGTACGACACCAAGCTCCTCCCGGAGAGCAGAACTCCTCACCCGATCTCTGAGTGAGGGGTCAGCCACTTTGCGGAGGAAGCTCATTTCGGCCGCTTGTGTCAACGATTCCATTCTTTCGGTCACCACCCACAGCTGGTGACTATAGGTTAGGGTAGGAATGTTGATCGACTTGTAAATTTGTAAGTTTAATTAACTTAGCCTGCATGTCTTTGGACGGTGGAAATAAATCAGAGTCTTCGGAGAAAACCGATGCATGTATGGGGAGAACATGCAAACTCAACACAGAAAAACCAGCATTATGAGCTTTGCCCTATCAGAGATTGAAGCCCGACCTTCTTTGTGTGCACCAAAGTTGGTTAATCCAGCTAATATTTTTTAAGAAATCAGCAGATGAGCCTCATCTTGATAGAAATGATTGGTAGCAGAGTGCATGGGCAAGAAGAACCAGGAATAAGGGATTGTGGATATATCAAGCACCGAGGCCTCCTCCGTCTGGCAACACCGAGGACAGGAACGCAAATATCGTAATCTAACAGGAATCAATTGTTATGTAAATTGTAAATTAAGCAATATTATTTAGCAAATATTATTTAGGCAGCGCAGTGGTTAGCACAGTGGCCTAACAGCAAGAAGGTCGTGGGTTTGAACCACGGGTGGGGGACGAGGTTTGAAACACTGGCCTTTCTGTGTATGTCTGGGTTTCCTCTCACCCTCCAAAAAAAAACCCCATGCATGTTAGGTTTAGGACCCCCTTGAAAACGAGATGATGCATCTCAAGGGGTTTATCCACCTAATAAATAAATAAAAAAAATATTATTAACTGATTGTTAAAATGCTGGACATTTTAGTTGGTGTAACAATGATCCTGTGTTCCGTTGGGTTTCTCTGTTATCTGGAATGTCAGGTGTCTTAGGAAATGTGAAACCACCGTCCCCTCCCCCGTTTCTTATCTGATTCCAAAGCTGAGACCACTCTAAACTTTAGTTCAACTCCAAAGGGCGAGTGGGACCTTCAGCACAGTAATGCATTAAAGCAGGGGTGCCCAACCTTTTTTGTCCCAAGATCTACTTTACAAATATCAAACCTCCTGAGATCTACCAGTTCCATGTTACCATCGCAAACCCCACAGATCATTTCCAGCCTTCTGTAACTACCCCTACAACACGATTTGCTACATATACACATGCACACACTCACAGTGCTTTGCGAGGGGGAGGGGCCACAGCAGCAGTGCGGGCTGTCCATTGATTACAAGCTTAATAATGTGATTTCACGTCACAGACTCCAAAAATCTCCAGTAACAGCCGAAAAGCCGCTACATTGACACTTTTTTGAAAGTTTTTTTTTAAAACTTTTTTCAATGCCATGCGATCTACCCATAATGCCTTTGCGATCGACCAGTCGTTCACGATCGACGTACTGAGCACCCCTGCATTAAAGCTTATAGAATCAGAAACCTAGTGAGAGATTTCTCCAGCTCTTCACTTAAGATTCATGTAATAAACGTATACAGAAAGCAGTTAACATTTACTTACACCGAGGCTGTTTTTAGTGTAAGTATCAATTCAATTCAATTTATTTGTATAGCCCAAAATCACAGAATTTCTGTCTCAATGGGCTTCACATTGGAGATTCAGAAAGACGAAAAACAAGAAAAAAGAGGAATGTATAAACACAAACACACAGCAAGAAAAGTAACTAAAAAAATGCTAGCAAGACAACGTTAGCACATTCCTGCCCTTAGACTCTCCTTCACCATGAGGAAAAACTCCTAAGAAAACCCATCAGTGGGGAAAAAATGAGAAACCTCGTGGGGATCCACACGAAAGAGCAATCCCTCCCCAAGGGACGCAGTTCAAAACGACGTCCAAAGAGTGCACAAAGTCACATCCACAGGACGGGACAAAATACAGGCAAAAGACAAACAGAAACCGAGTGGAAAAAATGCAAAAATATATGAACAGACGCTAAAAAACCCCACAGAAAACACCGCAGCAGGCCGCCGCCTCGGGCAGCGCCTTTTACCGTAAAGAACCCCAAAATATGAATGATTGAATTGATCTGTAAATTCACTGGTAAATTACATGCTAAGTCTTTCCCTCGGGATATGTCTACTCACATATAAAAATTTGGCTCTAATGTGAAAACGATTTCTTTACAAGAATCTGTTTTTTTTATTACCAGCAAACGATTAACAAGAAACGTGCCACTGTTACGGTATTTACAGGGTAAAGTATTTCCTTCCAGGATTATGTCATCTTCACATATTTCTTCCACTACATCACATATTTCCTTCCAGTAACTTTAATAATGAGGAACTTCGCTCAAAAATACAATAATCTTCTTCTTTCGGCATTTCCCTTCAGGGGTCGCCACACCAAGTCAGTTTCTTCCATCTAACCCTATCTGCTGCATCCTCTTCGGTCACACCAACTATCTTCATGTCTTCCTTCACTGTATCCATGAACCTCCTCTTTGGTCTTCCTCTAGTCCTCTTTCCTGGTGGTTCCAAACCCAGCATCCTTCTTCTGATGTACTCTCTCTCCTCTGCACATGTCCAAACCATCTCAGTCTGGCCTCTCTGACTTTATCTCCAAAACCTCTAACATGTGCTGTTCCTCTGATCCTGTCCATCCTGGTCACTCTTAGAGAGATCCTCAGCATCTTCATCTCTGCTACCTCCATCTCTGTTTCCTGTCTTTTCCTCAGTGCTACTGTCTCTACTGACCAGGGGTCACCAACCTTTTTTGTCCCAAGATCTACTTCAATCAACTATCAAACCTCTTGAGATCTACCAGTCCCGTGAGACGTCTCACATGACGCCATCGATCCGGAAATATGCGTCCACTTCTTTATTAGCCTTCAGATCTGCAGCTGAGTAGAAATTTGGATTGAATTTCGGGCATCAAATTGGGATTGTTTGAAAATAAATGATTTTAATTGTATAAGGATCTTCGCCACCAGTCAACAAAAAAATATCGCTTTGTTAGTTTCATCCTGATCCTGCCCGACTTCTGGGTTTTAGTCACATGGGTTAATGCACTCTATAAAACAAGAAAGGCGCTAGATTGTCGCTAGTCGCTTTTTTGAGCTGCTGAATGGTCGCTAATTTTAGTGTCGAAGTTGCTAAATTGGGAACACTGATTTTAATTTTCTGTCATAAAAAAAAAAGTTATAAAATATTTTTTTTCTTAATTTTTTTTCAACACGTCTCGCGGTCGACTTGGGACCAGTCCGCGATCTACCGGTAGACCGCGGTCGACCGGTTGGGCACCCACGCTCTAGACCAAACAGCCTGGCCGGTCTCACCACGGTTTTGCACACTTTCCCTTTCATTCTACCTGAAACACTTCTGTCACACGTCACACCTGATACTTTTTCCACCCGTTCCAACCTGCCTGCACAAGCTTCTTCACCTCTTTTCCACACTCTCCATTGCTCTGGACTGTTGATCCTAAGTACTTAAAATCTTCCACCTTCTTTATCTCTTCTCCCTGTAACCTCACTCTTCCATTTGGATCCCTCTCATTCACACACATGTACTCTGTTTTACTCTGACTAATCTTCATTCCTCTTCTTTCTAGTGCAAACCTCCACTACCTCCACCTCTCCAGCTGTAAGATGAGAATTTCCTTTAAACCACAAACTATTCATTATGAAAATATTTCAATCCAACCTCAAATAACTTGATTATATCTTCAAACCACACAATTAATATAATAGTTTACAGATGGGTTTAGTTTCATTTTTATAACACAGAAATATCCAAAGGGGAAAAAAACATTTAGGTAGATTGAGGCTGGTAGAACGGATGTGCGCATGCGCCTCCACCTCCCAAACAAAGCAGTTGCTATGGGGATTGTCCACTGACGTCAGTAGACGCCACGTGCGTCATTGTCGGCACAGAACAAAATGTAAATTACAGCAATAAAACTAATAGAGATTATTGATGTATTTGTCATCTTCCACAAACATTTAAATAAAAATAATTAAACTTTTTTCTAATTCAGGAATGTTTTATTGAGATTAAAAACCTGATTTTTTAAAAGAAAATTCTGGTCTGTTCCAAAAATAAAAAGCATAACTAATGACTGGATCTTAGAATAAGAAACAACAGATCAGTTGTTTTATAGATTGAATTAATGATACAGAAGCAAAAAAAAATAAATACAGAGACACTGAAGATGTCTTCTCCTTTCATCATTTCCCTCCAGGGGGCGCCACACCAAGTCAGTTCCTTTCATCTAACCCTATCTCCTACATCCTCTTCGGTCACACCAACTATCCTCATGTCTTCCTTCACTTCGTCCTTGAACCTCCTCTTTGGTCTTCCTCTAGGCCTCTTTCCTGGTGGTTCCAAACCCAGCATCCTTCTTCCAATGTTCTCTCTCTCTTCTCTGTACATGTCCAAACCATCTCAGTCTGGCCTCTCTGACTTTATCTCCAAAACCTCTAACATGTGCTGTTCCCCTGATCCTGTCCATCCTGGTCACTCCCAGAGAGATCCTCAGCATCTTCATCTCTGCTACCTCCATCTCTGTTTCCTGTCTTTTCTTCTGTCTCTAGACCAATCAGCATGGCCAGTCTCACCACGGTTTTGTACACCTTACCTTTCATTTTAGCTGAAACTCTTCTATCACACCGGATACTTTTCTCTACCCGTTCCAGCCTGCCTGCACACGCTTCTTCACCTCTTTTCCACACTCTCCATTACTCTGGACTGTTGATCTTAAGTACTTAAAATCTACCACCATCTTTATCTCTTCTACCTGTACCTCACTTTTCCATTTGTTTCCAAATGTTTTTATTTAGAATGTTTAATTACTTCCAATACACTATCCTGCCTTTAATTTTCTTTAAAACTAGGATTTATGTAAAATCTGATATACAGTATTTCCATCGATATTTGCACTGGTGTTTAATGTAGTTGGGACAAAGCATGAGGTTCTTGAGCAAGAGTTGTTTTAGCTTTGTGAGCAGATTTTCTGTTGTGTTTCAGTAACATTTCCACTGACGTGACGTTATTTTGCCAGCAGGTGTGTAAATGATGCGTTTTGAGGAGTTCTGGGAATCTCATTAAGGTTGCATGCTTGATTAATGAGCTGCTTATGAAGTGTAAGGTCCTCACAGAACAAAATGCAGAATCAAGAATGTCCTTTATTCCGTTCCATTGTCTTCCACTTATCCGGGGTCGGGTCGCAGGGGCAACAGCCTCAGACGTGAAGCCCAGACTTCTCTCACACCAGCTGCATCCTCCAGGTGAACCGGAAGGATCCTGAGTCGTTCCCCGGCCAGCTGTGAGACATAGGGCATGTCCACACGTAACCGGGTATTTTTGAAAATGCATATCCGCTGTCCTCCGTTTCAGAAGAACTCTTGCGTACACACGTAACTATTTTCAAAGTAATCCTATCCACACGAACCCGTATAAATATGCATCTGAGTGCGGTTATAAGCATGCCAGACCAGTAGTGGGCAGTGTTTTCTTTCTTCTTTTTTTTAGAGGATTCATGCTGTATTAATTGTCGCAGGTAGAAACTTGCGTTTTCCAAAATCTTTACTTTGGTCGGCGTTTTCAAAAACGATGGTTTGTAGTGAAAAAAACGGTGGGTTTGTGTGGATGACAGGCCAAAACGGATAAAAATATATTCGTTTTACCAGATACCCGGCTATGTGTGGACAAGGTCATAGTCTTTCTAGCGGGTCCAGGGTCTGCCTCTTGGTCTCCTCCCGATGGGACGCCCCGAAACATAATCTCATATCTACAAATGCATTCATAAATTTTGTGAAACACACTGTATTAGTATATAAAATAACTTTAATAAAAGGCTATACATTACATTGCAAAGACAAAGATATGATTATTACAAAAGTAAAAACATGGCTGGTTGTCCAGACTTTAGCACAGTGGTACAATGTCAGTGGTTGTGGACCTACAGGTCCAAACATATTGAAAATAGTTTCCTTCTATAAATTAAATCTCTCTGTTAGCATGCTATGAAGGAATTATACACAGAACACAATACAAAAATAAGGATTAAACTAACTTACAGTGTGATACAAATGAGACGTTTTAATGCGGTTTTAGAGGAAAATACTTCACCACAGTATAACGGACTCCATCAGGGATTAATATAGAGTTAAATCCAACAGTCAGGAACTTAGAAAAACTACAGTTATGGTCATTTACTACACCGATTATCTCTGACGAAGGAGTTCATTTCATAGGGGTAAAACGAGGGGTTGAATCAAGGGAAGATTTGTGCAAGTAAATTTCTATATTTTCCACTCTGGTCCATTTTTAACAACTCAGCTCCTAAATTTCACAAGAAGTGACCGTACAAAACTATTAAGGAGCGGTTTTAATACCCGTGTAGCAAAAGTTTTGTATGTAGGGTAAAAAAAAAACATAAAAAAGAAAGTAGATTAGTGCAAGTTGGAGGTGAACAGAAATCTAGTGGAGTGTTTTTACACACACATTTTAGTCTCTAATATCACCGGATGATCTGTAATCGTAGGATTAAAACCTCCAACAAAACTCTGTTTAAATCCATCAGGTTTACCGTATTTTCACGACCATAAGGCGCGTATATAAGTCTTAGATTTTCTTCAAAATGAGCGGCTCGCCCTATCGTGCAGTGCGCCTGTTGAAGAAGACGCAGCTCGTTTCTGCAGAAATAGGGTGAGGTGGCCAGAGTTGGGAGGAAAGACTCCAGCAGTGGATCATCGACCAAAGAACGACTAGGAGAAGTGTTTGTTCCGGGGCCGGGTCGCGGGGGCAACAGCCTCAAACGGGCAGCCCAGGCCACTCTCTCCCCGGCTGCATCCTCTAGCTCACCTGGAAGGATCCCAAGTCGTTCTACGGCCAGCTATGAGACATAGTCTCTCCAGCGGGTCCGGGGTCTGCCCCTTGGTCTCCTCCCGGTGGGACGTGCCCAAAACACCTCGCCCGCGAGGTGCTCGGGGGGCCATCCTGACCAGATGCCCGAACCACCCCATCTGGCTCCTCTCGACCTGGAGGAGGAGCGGCTCGACACCGAGCTTCTCCCGGATGGCAGAACTCCTCACCCGATCTCTGAGTGAGAGCCCAGCCACCCTGCGGAGGAAGCTCATTTCGGCCGCTTGTACCCGCAATCTCATTCTTTCGGTCACCACCCACAGCTGGTGACCATAGGTGAGGGTTGGTTTTTTTTAGCCACGATTTGGCTAAAAAAAAAAAATGAATTACTCTATTCATCCCTCACCGGGGAAATCTTCACCGGTGTCTTCTCCAAGGGCCCTAGACGTTCTCTCTGTGGGACGCAAACCTGCGAACTTCCGGTCCGCGCGCGAACGCTCTAACCACTGAGCTGCCGTCTCCTCTCAAAGGCAGTAACGCTAGCGGAGGAAATGAAAATTCCAAGGAGGTCTGTCTTGGTTCTTTCGCTTCATGAGCGATCTTTCCATCCGGACGAGGACTACCTTAGCGCAGCAACGATAGTCCTGCACAAAATCCGGTCTATTTTTAAATACCCACACTAGTCTACTTGTGTGTGTGTTGTTATAAGGCGGACTGACGTATGTAGTAGAGGATATGTACATAAAACCCGTGCCCTATCATCAGGTTCGCCTTATGTGTGTGTTAAATACAGAGCACAAGAAACTGGGACCGCGCCTTTTAATACAGTGCACGTTTTGGTCGTGAAAATACGGTACATGCCGAAGATGTCCATGAAACTTAGTCTGCATCAGAAGTTCAGCAATTTAAGCTCATCAGACGCTGCAAATATTGCATAAAATACCAAACAAAATGTGTTTTTTGGTGCAAACAGAGAGAGGGTAGCTGTCTGTTGTGTGGCTTCAGTCCTTCAGTGCTGAACAGGGGTAATACTTTAAATGCAGCGAGGGGAGAGCGGGCAGGGGGGGCAACATTTGGAGGAATAACCAATGTTGTATTGGACATAGTTTTGTGTTGAGGTCTGTTCTAAATCAGCATCGATGGATTTATTATGCCTCGACGCCAACTAACTCTGGGGGCAACGGGGTCTTTGGGTGCTTGCTTTCAAAGTGCTGCTTGAAAGTCTTCGGGTCTGGCATTTGTGTCTAAGAAGAAAGAAAAAAAAAAGTTTTAGGATTTAAGGGTTTGGGGTTTTTAGTTGAAAGGTTCTGTTCTCATTAAAAAAAATAAAGAGAAGAAACTGTTTGAAACTTTTGTCCAATCAGAGATGTTTTATATTTGGTAAACATATTTTTAGCTTTTTAAACTATTAAAACTGTTCTTTTTATTCATTATAAAGTCTTTGAACAATCGCATGCTGTTTAAATAAAATGGGATGTATCGAGAAAATCTATTAAGAAAGTTCTACATAAACATTTGCTCTCAAAATAAAACTTTGAGTTATCTGTAACTGAAGAAAAGAAAAAACTAGAGGCCCAAAAACATTCAAATGCTCTTGTATTTAATTGAAGACCTTCATATCATTTATGCCAACACCTTGTCCGGTGTCCTGACGAGATCTGCGATCATCGAGATCTGCAATCATCGAGATCTGCGATCACCGAGATCTGCGATCATCGAAATCTGCGATTTTGCGGCAATGAGCATGCCCAGAATGCTCCTCCTCCCTTCCAGATAATCTAACCATCAAATAAATAAATAAATGAATGAATTACTCTATTCGCCCGCGAGCTTCCGGTCCACGCGCGAGCTTCCGGTCCACGCGCGAACGCTCTAACCACTGAGCTGCCGTCTCCTCCCAAGATCTGCGACCTGCCATACTTCTATTTGAATCTGCGCTAGGGTTAGTTATCGGAACTCTGATCTATCAAGATCTGCGACCGATCTCGTTGAGGCCGCAGATCTCGATAGAACACCACAACTGAAGATACAAATCTGGGATTTTTAAATAAATAGTGTGATCATTTTAGACAAACAATAAATTTTTTTTTTTTTTTTTAAGAATCGATGCAACAAAAGGTTTCAAATAGTTTAAATTAAGGCAACAAGTGGCTTAAAAATTATATATGCAAAGATGTTGCCAGGAGAGGATATGGAGGGTGAGTTTGGAACCGCCAGGCAGGATGCCTAGAGGAAGACCAAGGAGGAGGTTTATGGATGTTGTGAAGGAGATGAAAGATGAGGATGCAGGAGATAGGGTTAGAACAGAGGTGGGCAAACTTTTTGGCTTGCGGGCCACATTGGGTTCTAACAATTGACCAAGGGGCCAGAACAGGAGCAGATGGATGGTATGCTTTGGTAAACAAGCGCGCTGGATATGGAAAGCCATTGGGGCCGCTAACCGCACTTAATCGAGCGCGCTGACGTTAAAATCAAACGTCCTAGCGCTTGAAAAAATGGTGCATTTAGCGCGCTAGGTTTAAAATGTAGGTTTGAAATCTCGTAATCTATTTTGACGTGCACATCACGGAAACACACCCATTTTAATGGAAGCAGTGTTGTTGTTTTTACAACAGAGCCAATGTATCTAGAGTGCACCATCTAGTGAGGAAACATCAGAATTGCAGGAGAAATGCAACATTGACATGTTTAATTTATTTAATTTTTTTCGGGCCGGATTAAAACGTTCAGTTGTCCGCATGTGGCCTGCGGGCCGTAGTTTACGCTTGTCTGGGTTAGAAGGAGGACACTGAGGCTGAGAGTTACTCTGGCACCCTCTTAAGGGAAAAGATAATAAAAGATTTGTAAATGTCTCAGAATAGTTGGCATGTGGCCGTTTACACCACGGTTACACCATGGTAACCGCGCCACATGCCAACTATTCCGAGACCTCCAGTGCACTTAATTTTAATACAAGCTCATTTTCAGCATTAAAATGAACCATTTAAATCTCCATTATGTTTTATATGCATACCTGTGGACACTATATTGTTTTTATTTGCACATATAAAGTGAAATTCCCAATATTTCTTAAACTTGGCTTATTCTTTAACCCATGGGCCCCCAACCTTTTCTGCGTCGCGGGCCGGTTTAGTGTCTGACAATATTTCCAAGGACCGTTCTAAAGGTGTAGCAGAAAAAACTAAATAAGACCAGCCTGAAAAACTGGCTTTTTAAATCAATAATAAACTTAAATCCACTTTGTCTTCATGTGGAACTTTATTTGTAGTGTCTTTATAACATGCTAACATTTTCTCTGCTCTAACGCACTCTGATTGCTGTGGTAACAGTAAACATACACGCCAAAGACATTCCAAAACAAAGTGCAAAAAAGTATTGGTTAGGCTCCTCACAGTTACTGTGAAAGAGTGGGAGCCTTGAATTTGTTTTGCTGGAACCAGACAGTCCCATTTTGGAGTGAAACCTGAGGAGTGTTTCTAAAGTCCGGTCTAGTCCATACCTTTGTAACTCCCCTTAGCGAAGAAACTTTTTAAGGATGTTGCATGACATCCAGTACTAATACCACATGTGACCCGGTGTTTGGGGACTCCTGCCTAGCCCCAGTTTGAGTACACATTATCCTCAGGTGTAGTTTCTTTACAACAACGTGCTTATTTTAACGCCACGATAATGAAAAGAAAAAACTTTGGAGTTCTGTTCCTCAGAGGAGAAGCTCAGGCTTCTCTCACCCCGACTGCATCCTCCAGCTCGACCAGGAGGATGCTGAGGTGTTCCCTGGCCAGCTGTGACACTGGCCAAGTCCCACCGACCCACTAGAGAGAGTCGGTGGGACATGCCCAAAACACCTCACCAGCGGGGCGTTTAGGAGGCATCTTAAACAGATGCCCAAACCATCCCATCTGGCTCCTCTCGAACCGAAAGAGAAACAGCTCTACTCCGAGCTCCTCCCGGATGGCAGAGCTCCTCACTCCCTTTCTGAGTGAGAGCCCAGCTATCCTGCGGAGGATGCTCATTTCATCCGCTTGTATCCGTGATCTCATGAGAAAACGCTTGGAAATGAATTCTAATTTAATAGTTTAATGTTTCATACCCGACACACTGTGCATGTGTATACTAAAGCAGCCTTAGCCGCTGCTTTCTGGTCGTGTCCTTTACTCTTCTTGATCTCTGCTTGCTTTTTGGCATTTTTCTGCTGGGACTGGAACTTCTGATGCCCACGGGCCATCTCGGTCGGTAAACCTGGAGACATCAGACAAGAATCAGAACAGTGTACCACTACAAAAATGATAAAAATTCACACAACTACATTAATAAAATGATAACGAAGAATTAAAAATCAAATATAAATGTAAAGCAGCCACATCAGCTCTGAATATGAACCATTTTTTAATAATACTGGTAGATTTTCTTTCTTTTAATGTGCAAAATTTCTTAAATCTAGGTTAATTAACCCTTTTTTAGGTCAAACAAGAGCAGGCAATTAACTGTGAAATCTCCCCAAAGAAAATAAAACTACAGATCTGAATAAAATCATTTGATACAGAATGTATCAAACCAGGTCAGAGAGATTCTAGTGAACTATTAATAACATAATAAGTCGTTAATAAATTTGAAATAATCAAAAAGCTTTAGATTATATATCAGTCTACATCATTTACTAAAAAATATAGTCATATTATAACCATAAGAGATCATGTAATATCAATTAAAAGCTACTTTAAAGCAGATAATGAAACATTATAAAGTAATTTCAGTATTACTGTTTAGTAAGCTCACTGCTAGCCGGCTAGCTAAAGCTAGATTTTACAAATATACTCAATAATAAACAGAAATATGCTCAATATTTTACTTTGAATAATCTAAAATTAATATTTTAAATATCTCACCAGTGAAAAGCTTGTGTTCTAGACGAAAACCAATGAAATAAAGCTGAAAATAAGAAAAGTTAGAGAGATTTAAGCCTTCGTCAATTACAGCTTGTCCTTTTCATACTTACTGCGCATGTGCAAGTGAGTGATGCTGGTGCGTTCAAGTACGTTGGAATTTAGAGTTTCAGCTGCTTGAATTACGTAAGACTAATTTTTTTTGGAATAGAATTGAACGCATCAAAGTGAACATGTAATATGAAAAAAAAAAAAGATAATTATATGTGATGTAAATTTTAAAATGGTAAACGATAACTTTATTAAACATTATTGTTAGTGGTGATCATTAAAAAAAAAAAATGTTCCAAAACAAGCGGCCGGAACAAATATCTACCGCTAAGTGTCGCTGTGCAACACCAAATATTTCGCCAATTTTTTAACGCCGAACTTTAACGCACCAAAAACACATTTGTTCTGATTCATGTTAAACTAAACTCCTTAAATTATTATACAACACATTTTTAAAATATGTATATATAGTTCAAATTGTTCACAAATGGTCCAGAATTAATTTATTTCACATTCTGATTAAACAATCTCTGTCAAATTGAATGTACAACTAATTCAATGCCCCCCTGCGGGTCAGGGCCAGGGTCCTCCCCCAAGTGGAGGAGTTTAAGTATCTCGGGGTCTTGTTCACGAGTGGGAGAAGAATGGAGTGGGAGATCGACAGGCGGAACGGTGCGGCATCAGCAATAACTAGGACGCTGCATCGGTCCGTCGTGGTAAAGAGAGAGCTGAGCCGAAAAGCAAAGCTCTCCATTTACAAGTCGATCTACGTTCCAACCCTCACCTATGGTCACCAGCTGTGGGTGGTGACCGAAAGAATGAGATCGCGGGTACAAGTGGCCAAAATGAGCTTCCTCCGCAGGGTGGCTGGGCTCTCACTCAGAGATCGGGTGAGGAGTTCTGCCATCCGGGAGGAGCTTGGTGTCGAGCCGCTCCTCCTCCAGGTCGAGAGGAGCCAGATGGGGTGGTTCGGGCATCTGGTCAGGCTGCTCCGAGCGCCTCGCGGGCGAGGTGTTTCGAGTACATCCCATCGGGAGGAGACCAAGGGGCAGACCCCGGACCCGCTGGAGAGACTATGTCTCACAGCTGGCCGGGGAACGACTTGGGATCCTTCCAGGTGAGCTAGAGGATGCAGCCGGGGAGAGAGAGGCCTGGGCTGCCCGCTTGAGGCTGTTGCCCCCGCGACCCGACCCCGGAACAAGTGGAAGATGACGGAACGGAACTAATTCAATATGAGCCTTTTGGGTAAAAGTAGCAAGAAAATGAACAAGTTCATACTACACTGAAGGAAAATGATAAATTTATGGATTTCAAATGAACCACACATGGCTACAAGCCCAAACTACAACACGGTTGTCTTAGATACACACAGTAAATTGAACAATTTATACACATAAAAATTACTTTTAAATTAAAAAAATATCTAATTCTTGAACGAACAAAACAAATTCAGAACATTTCTGTTCTTAGACCTATAGAGGAGCAAAAAATCTGGGTAAAAGTGGGAAATAAAGAGTAGAAGCCTCATGGAGATCCACATGAAGGAGGGTTCCTGCCTACCCCAAGACAGATAGCAAAAGTAACTTGGACTGTTAAGTAATTACTTTTTAATTGAACTCTACAACAATATATTTAAAGAAATCAGCAGATGGGCTTCATCCGGATGAACCAGAGATGAGTACCACAGAACATAAAAGCCAAGAGTCAGCAAATGGCGATGCGGATACATCAAACCCAAAGGTTTACTCAATCTGACGACCCCCAAGACAAGAACACAAAATTTACCATGAATCTGGAACATAGATGAAGAGAGAAATGGCGTGAGATGAGGTCAACATGTTCTAGATGAGGAGGAGCGGCTCGACACCGAGCTCCTCCCGGATGGCGGAGCTCCTAATTTAATAATTTAAAGCTTCATTACATTGCTAATTAGTAAGAGAGAGGGAGATCTATCCAACCAACCTACCTACCTTCCTACCTACCTACTTACTATGTATGTACCTATTTTTGAAAATAAGTATATTTAAGAAAATATACTTGTTTTTTAAAATTTACTTTAAAGAAGTATTACTTATAATACTTTTTTTTAAAGGTATATGTATAATAAAAAATGAAATTCCATGTAATTAAAAGAATTAGAAGACACACCCTCTTGTAGAATCAACCAATCAGAGAGTGGCTGACTTACCTGTTTTCCTGAATGTGGACCAATCAGACATCCCGCCTTGGTTTCCTTGCTGATGCATTTCTTCAGGTGCAGTCTTGTTCTTCTCAACACAACTGCAGCTCTGCAGCGCTAATCTAACTTTCCTCCTGCAGTCAGAGTCAATCTGAGCTGATCCAGAAGAACCGTCCATCCAGGTGGGAGGTGTAGAGGAGCTGCTGAAACCAGAAAGGCCAGTTTCTCCTGCACGTCCAGGAAAACACCAGGCAACATGGACCTGGACAGGTGAGAGGAAAACTTACTGCTCATCTGGTAGTTTCAGAAAGATCAGGGGTAGTTTTAATTTTCTTTGTCTCCTGAACATAGCTAGGTGATGCATGCACATGCAGCATGCCATGTTTCCTCAAGCTCTGCTTTTTATGTCATTGCCAAAAAGTGTTCAAATTTTGGGGAAAAAAGCTTTAAAAGTTAGTTTTGTTTTTGATAATGAAATATTTTGTAAATGGAAGGTATTTTCTTAAGAAATTCTAGACAAGCATTAAGACCAACTTTGTCTTTTCTGTTTTTATCTTGGTTTATATTTTCAACCAATAGAAATATGTCCTGGTGCCAAAACCAGGAAGTTGGAGGGATTGACAGGCTGTGGACCAATAGTTTTTGTCCACCGTACAAAAATGATTGGCTGAGATTTTCAGCGTACAGTTTTACTATGTTTGCATTTTGTTTTGTTTTAATGCTTCTATTCATAAGAATAAGTTGAAAATTTGAAGAGTTAAACTTATAAATAAGGTTATAATGCTTATTAAAGGGGGAGATGGTCAGGGCTCAGGTTAGAGTGTTCGCGCACGGACTGGAAGTTCGCGGGTTTGCATACCACAGAGAGCACGTCTAGGGTCCTTGGAGAAGACACCTAACCCCCGTTTCTCCAACCATTGGCGCCGTCGAAAGGGCAGCCTGCTGCGGTTGTAAGGAGTGCAGCACACAAATTTCCCCAGTGAGGGATTCCATTCGTTCCGTCATCTTCTGCTTGTTCCGGGGGTCGGGTCACGGGGGCAGCAGCCTCAAGCGGGCAGCCCAGGCCTCTCTCTCCCTGGCTGCATCCTCTAGTTCACCCAGAAGGATCCCAAGTCGTTCCCTGGCCAGATGTGAGACATTGTCTCTACAGCGGGTTCGGGGTCTGCCCCTTGGTCTCCTCCCGGTGGGAGAAGACCAAGGCGCTCGGGGGGGCATCCAGACCAGATGCCCGAACCACCCCATCTGGCTCCTCTCGACCCGGAGGAGGAGCGGCTCGACACAGAGCTCTTCTCGGATGGCAGAGCTCCTCACCCAATCTATGAGTGAGAGCCCAGCCACCCTGCGGAGGAAGCTCATTTCGGCCGCTTGTACCCGCAATCTCATTGTTTCGGTCACCACCCACAGCTGGTGACCATAAGTGAGGGATGAATAGAATAATTCTTTCCTTTCCTTTTAAATCTTTCTTGTTTTGTCCAGAAAGATAGTTACTATTCGTCCAATAGTAATAAAACTTCCGAGTTGCCTAATATGTCCAGGTCATCTTCTGAGTCACGTCTTCAAACATGTTTTAACTATTGGACTCATATTTTATTTTTTTAAATGTTGTAATATGTATTTAAACTTTATTATTTGCTCTGTAATTATAATGTGAAGCTTTTTGTAACTCGTGACACAGATAAAGCCTTTATTATTGTTAGAAATGACTTTCCGTCATAGTTTTTAGTCTTACTCATTATATTTATGAGCCTCTTATGTTTGCTATTTTCTGACTCTTCCTGCTGGGTAAACTGACGTGCCCCCACCCGGGGTGGGGATTGGTGGGAACCAGCCCGAGGCAGAGCTGTGGGCTTGGCAGGGTGTCTGCTGTAATAACAGAGCGTAATGACATGCTTTCTATCTTCTTCCTGATGGAACAGTAAGCGATTGGTGGTGGTTGTTCCAAACGAAGTGTCGGTGGCCTCCCGCAGAGTTTTAAACAGTGAGGATGAGTTGTGGAAGAGCTACCTGGAGAACCCCCTGACCGCCGCCACCAAAGCCATGATGAGCATCAATGGTGATGAGGACAGTGCCGCCGCGTTGGGACTTCTATATGACTACTACAAGGTATTATATTCAAGTTTGCTGAAAAAAATATTTCTTTTGTACTGTTCTGTTCTGAGTGGCACGGTGGCTCAGTGGATAGCACAGTGGCCTCACAGCAAGAAGGTCATGGGTTCAAGTCCTGGGTAGGGACGAGGCTTGGAACACTGTCCTTTCTGTGTGGAGTTTGCATGTTCTCCCCGTGTTTGCGTGGGTTTCCTCTCACCTTCCAAAGACATGCATGCTAGGTTGATTGGCCAGTGCCAAAAATTGCCCCTAGGAATGAGTGTTTGGGTGGTTGAATGTGTGTGGCCCCGCGACAGACTGGTGACCGGTTCGGGGTGTACTCTGCCCTTCGCCTTAAATCAGCCGGGATGGGCTCCGGCACCCCCCGCAACCCACAAGGGATGGCCGAAAAGAAAGTGACTGACTGACCTTTCCGTCGTCTTCTGCTTATCTGGTGCCGGGTCACGGGGGCAACAGTGTCTGACGGGAAGCCCAGGTTTCTCTCACCCCAGCTGCATCCTCCAGTTTACCCGGTAGGACCCCGTGTTGTTCCCCAGCCAGCTGTAAGACAAAGTCTCTCCAGCGGGTCTGGGGTCTGCCTCTTGGTCTCCTTCCGGTGGGACGTGCCTGAAACACCTCACCAGCGAGCTGCTCAGGGGTCATCCTGACCAGATGCCCAAACCACCCCATCTGGCTTCTCTCAACCTGGAGGAGGAGCGGCTCAACACCGAGCTCCTCCCGAATGGCAGATCAGGTGAGCTCCTCACCTGATCTCTGAGTGAGAGCCCAGCCATCCTGCGGAGGAAGCTCATTTCGGCCGCTTGTATCCGTGATCTCATTCTTTCGGTCACCACCCATTTCTTTTGTCATTAAATTTTTCTTTTCATTTTCTTTTAGGTTCCTAAAGAGAGAAGATGTAACTTCAGTGGTGGTAAAAGCACAGAGACCAACTCTATCACACCTTTTGGCTACGGGATTATGCCCACAACAGACCCCCTCTGCCAGGTTGGGAGGTCCATGCCTGTTAACCTCTCTCTGAACAATAGCACTGAACTGAAAAGCTCCAAACATGCAAGTGTGAGTCACTCAGGAGATCTGAGAGGAGGTGGAGAAGATGACGGCAGTGCACCTCTTGCTTTAGTCAAAGTTGAAGGTCAGATATCCATGCCAGTGTCCTGCTCGGCTGGGTCCTTCCAAGAGGAACACAGAGAGATGAGGATGACCTACGACCAAAGCTGCTTAGACCTTCCTCTCAGTGGATACCTGAAAGACGACCAGAGCAGCACCCCGGACAGCACGTACACAGGAGAGGTCAGACTGGGCATCCAGGGCAGGGGGTACATGGGGTAAACTTTTCTCTTGTGCTTTAGTCTAATTCAGGGTTGCCCAACCGGTCGACCGCGGT
This sequence comes from Neostethus bicornis, assembly GCA_902685375.1. NCBI lineage: Eukaryota > Metazoa > Chordata > Actinopteri > Atheriniformes > Phallostethidae > Neostethus > Neostethus bicornis. Next base: position 36,539,612 of record LR738541.1, read on the forward strand.
CTACCGGTAGATCGCGGACTGGTCCGTAGTCGACCGCGAGAGGTTTTGAAAAAAAAAAAAATTAAGAAAAAAAATATTTTATGACTTTTTGTTTTTAGCGACAGAAAGTCAGTGTTGCCAATTTAGCGACTTTTATGCTAAATTTAGCGACTAGCGACAATCTAGCGCCTTTCTTGTGTTATAGAGTGCATTAACCCACGTGACTAAAACCAGGAAGTTGGGCAGGATCAGGATGAATCAAAGCAATATTTTTTTAATTGTTTTTTTCAAACAATCCCGATTTGATGCCTGCAATTCACCCCCAAATTTCTACTCAGCTGCAGATCTGAAGGCTAATAAAGGAGTGGACGCATACAGTATATCCGGGTTGATGACGTCATGTGAGACGTCTAGTTTATAGAGCTTTTAAAACTACAATGTGTCTCATTTTCAGTCATTTAGCGGACGAGATAAGGACAAAATCCAAAAGTAGCAGTTACACATGGGAGAGGAGCATTGATTGTAGAGGGGCGGGCTTAGTGAGTGTGACATCACCAGTGGTGTTCAACTCCAACAAAATGAACCCAATTCAATCATCATTTTTTATCTAATATATGGTGCTGTGTTGAATTTTTAGAGACTAAAATATCCAGTCATTGGTTCAGTCTGCATTTGCATACCGACCACCTTTCCGACCAGGAGCTAGCTTTTTGAAAGTAGAATAGTCCCTGCCACTATAAACACCAACTGCTGCCGGTCTGTTTGACTCAAGGTTTGGCTTCTGACTATCATTAGCTAAATAAAATCTATCAATAAAACCTGTCAGGTGTCCTAGCTGTGACACTGTTTAATAGCTCGATCGGATTGGTTAGATATTAACTTGTAAAAATATTGACAAAAAATTCCAAACTATGGAAAATGCATTATAAATAAAGGTAACAGAGCAAGAAAAGTTACCATGACAACAGTGATGTAAGCAAAAACTGCTGATTTTTCAATAGAATTCGTTGAGCTGACAGCAGGTACTTCCTATTTGGCGTGCAAGTGGAATCGACAAGTTATGTCCACAAAGCCTGGCTGCAGGGAAGAAAACCAAACTGACCTCTCTGTATTTCATTGGGTCCATATGAGCGCCTCCAGTTCCTCAAGCGAGCAACCGGACGTTTCCATGGAAACCGCAAAAACACAGAGTCCGAAATACCTCTTCTAGACTGCCATTTTTCACAGTATGAAACACCTTAAAACCAATCTTTAAAGGTTTCTTTCGGCATTCTTCTTGAAGTTTGCATACTGCGGTGTAGAAAAAACGTTTTCAGGGGGTCAAAGTTGTTCCTAGAGAATATAAGACAAGTTTTTACTGCCAACGCTGGGTGTGAAAGATGCAACTTGATCTCATACAGGTTAACCACCTTTTTATGAATGGAAATAACCTAGTTTAGAATTCAAAAAGTAATATGTAATTAAAAAAAGACCCTTTCATAAGGACTGTAGGTCTTTAATGATCTGGTCATGATGGGATTTATTTCAAGAATTCTAATGTCAGAAGTTTCATCAGTTACCAATTCCGTTTCGTTCCGTCGTCTTCCACTCATCTGGGGATAGGTCGCGGGGCAACAGCCTCAGATGAGAACCCAGCCGGAGCGTCTCTCTCCCCGGCTGCATCCTCCAGAAGGATTCCGACTTGTTCCCCAGCCAGCTGTTAGACATAGTCTCTCCAGCGGGTCCGGCGTCTACCTCTTGGTCCTCTCCTAGTGGAACATGCCCGAAACACCTCACCAGCGAGGCACTCTGGGGCATCCTTTCCAGATGCCCGAACCACCCCATCTGGCTCCTCTCAACCGGGAGGAAGAGCGGCTCGACACCGAGCTCCCGGATGGCAGAGCTCCTTACCCGATCTCTGAGTGAGAGCCCAGCCACCCTACGGAGGAAGCTCATTTCAGCCGCTTGTACCTGCGATCTCATTCTTTCGGTCACCACCCACAGCTGGTGACTATAGGAGAGAGTAGGATCGTAGATCGACTTGTAAATTGAGAGCTTTGCTTTTCGGCTCAGCTCTCTCTTTACCACAACGGCCTCAGTCACCAGTTTCTCTCTTTTTTTATATCCTCTAGGTATTCCAGCGAAACCCTTCTCCATTTGCCGACGGATTTTCACACAACCTACCAACGTAAGTTACCAATAATATTTTATATAAATGGAGATTAAAAAAACACCATCAATGATCTTTAGTCTAGATATTTAGCCAACAAATGCCATGGGAAGAACAAATGTGAGATTGCGTCAGAATGTTTCTCAAGATGTTCTGACTTGTTCAAACTCTCTTTGACGTTAAGCTGCGAGTCAAAGAAAACGTCAACAGTGAGTGAGAAATAATTCCTTTATGGCAGAGAGAGGAGACTCAGGTGTGGGTGTGTGTGTGTGATCATAAAGCCGGTAAATCTCTTACAACAACATGAATTATTAATGCTTTTTAAAAAGAGTTTTTATTCATTACATCCGAAAGAAGTCAAAAAGAACAGCCTGGCATTATATGAATGAATATACTGCAATGTGCACATTTAAAATAGATTATCGTATTTTTCGGACTATAAGTCGTAGTTTTTTCATAGTTTGGTCGGGGGTGCGACTTCTAATGAGAAATTATTAACACATTTTTACCATCATTTCAAGACATTTTCACACTTTACCGCAGAAGAGCGCTCTAGCTTCAACTTTGCAGGTAACATAAAAACAACTGAAGAGGAAGAACAAAAATGGGATGAAAAGATTTATTTATTTTTTTTCCGGCAGATTACAGCTGAAAACGGTAATCGAGCAACGGAAAAAAAGTTTTTAGTTAGTGAGAAACTTGTAAGGGTCTGGTGAAAAGCGAAGGTTTCTATAACTGGAATAAAGAAAACAAAAAATCAAATCGCGGGCTAACTAAGTGGCCCCAGTTAGAGGAACAAGCTCATACACGGGTGTTTGAACAACATCCTGCAAGGAGGGTGGTGGTGAACAGATCAAGAAATGCTGAACTTATGGCTTGCAAAGCGCTGAGCATCAGGATGGCCTCTTTGGAGCGCACAACGCTCTGCTTGTGATAGCTAGCATGTGCATAGAGCGCGCATCACCCCACAGTTCAAAACAAAACGTAACCAAAATACTCCAACCACTTGATATTTCCGTGAATAGTAGCTTTAAGGCAGTCTAGCGTAACCTAGCAGTGGATGAAGGATGGAGAGCGCAGCTTCACGGTAGTCCAGAGAATGCACCGTGCAACATTCCTGGAAGTCATTGGTTGGATCGACAAATGCATGTTCTCAGTTTGTTTATGCGTCAGGTGCGACTTATAGTCCGAAAAAATGCAGCAAGTTTATAATAGGGCAACAAAAACCTTCTTAACTTAGTTTTATTGCACCCTCCACAAACATGCATGTTAGGTTGATTGGCCCTAAGGACTGAGGGTGTGTGTGGCCCCGCAATAGACTGGCGACCTGTTTGGGGTGTACCCCTCCTGTCCCCTGAAATCAGCCAGAACAGGCTCCAGCACCCCCTAAAATCACGTCAGGAATAGGAAAATTTTTTTTTTTGGTTATTTAAATTAACTTATTTATTTACGTTTGCTACTATTTGGATTTTTTTTTACCCTCTTTTTGCAACATATTTAATATTTTTTTTATGTTTCCTCAAAGCGAGATGTTCAGATACAGTCTCGACGCCAGCATGTCGCTGCGACCCCGGCATGGAGATGGACCTATGGCCTACCTGAACCGTGGTCAGTACTACGCCCTGACGCTGTCTGACTTGGGCTTTGCGTCGTCACTATGCCAAGCGGGCGATAAAGCAGAGATGGGCGAAGCATCACGGTCACATGGCAGTGAAACATGTGGCATGGGGGGTTCAGAACTTCAGCAGGACAGCACTGTACAGGTAATGAAGATGGGGGCGCGACGGGATCACCTGTCCTGGTGATTTTTTTTTCTTCTCCTAACATGACATTGTTGTTTGCTGGGTGTGCAGAGTGTGATCATGGTGGTCTTTGGGGAGGATAAGTGCAGAGACGAGCAGCTGAGGAACTGGAACTACTGGCATTCCCGTCAGCACACAGCCAAGCAGAGAGTCCTGGAGATAGGTGAGATTGTTTTTTTCTGGACATAACAAAGGAGCAGATGCTGTAGAGCAGGGGTCCCCAACCTTTTTTGTCCCGAGATCAAACCTCTTGAGATCTACGAGTCCCGCGCATCTGACGTCACCTACCCGGAAGTATGCGTCCACTCCTTTATTAGCCTTCAGATATGCTGCTAAGTAGAAATTCGGGGTGAATTGTAGGCGTCAAATTGGGATTGTTTGAAAATAAATTATTTAGAATTGTATAAGGGTCTTCTCCACGAGTCAACAAAAAATATTGCTTTGATAGTTTCATCCTGATCCTGCCTGACTTCCGGGTTTTAGTCACGTGGGTCAATGCACTCTATAAAACAAGAAAGGTGCTAGATTGTCGCTAGTCGCTTTTTTGAGCGGCTGATTGGTCGCTAACTTTGCAACACCAACTTTTTGTTATTAAAAACAAAAGTAAAAAAATATTTTTTTCTCACGGTCGACTCAGGACCAGTCCGGAGATCTACCGGTAGATTGCGGTCGACCGGTTGGGCACCCACGCTGTAGATTGAAGAGGATGCAGGAGGCAAGGTTACACTGATTGACTTCTTGTGAGTCTCCCCGCTGAGAGGAAAAGAAATTCATTAACGTTGAGGATTGACGCGGATGTACGAGAATCTCTCAGTTTCCAGTTGAGAGCATTTTTTAAGCAGCTGATTGGTCGCTAAATTTGCAACACCGACTTTCTGTTATTAAAAAAAAAAAAAAAGTCATAAAATATTTTTTTTCTTAATTTTTTTCCCAACACGTCTCGCGGCCAACTTGGGACCAGTCCGGAGATCTACCGGTAGATCGCGGTTGACCGGTCGGGCACCCACGCTGTAGATTGAAGAGGATGCAGGAGGCAAGGTTACACGGATTGACTTCTTGTGAGTCTCCTTGCTTAGAGGAAAAGAAATTCATTAACGCTGAGCATTGACTCGATGCACGAGAATCTCTCAGTTTCCATTTGAGAGCCAAGGAAGCCTCTGATGGCTTCAACATTTGCATAGACGTTAGCAGCAGAGCGAGGCCGGTCCTGGATGGAAGCCATATCTGTTACAATCAGGAAAGACGCAGGCTTCAACATGCTATCTGAAAGTTAGAAGAATGAAGCAACGACGACTCGCTGGTGTGTTTACTGTCCTTGTCATCGCCGCACTGGCTCGGACTTGCTGAATGGGGTGCGTGTGCAATGGGGTGGGTGGGGCATTAAACCAGCTGTGTGAGTTTAAGTCACTAAAAAACTGGTTTTACTCAAAAGCTCAATTTTATTTTATTTGTTTTGCCCAAGATCACACAGTTTTCTCAACGGGTTTCACACAGTGGATTGAACAAAAAACAACAGTGATGAGATGAGAGTCACAGGATCGGATAACCAGGGATCAATCGATGGCAATGTGGATATATCAAGCACAAAGGTCTAGAAAATGCATGCATTTCTGCTCAGATGCTGCATTAAATCAGGCCACAGGTTAAAGGAGGGTCTGAGTCTTTTAACACTAGGTCCGCCGCGTTCTAAATCTACCTGCAAGCGCCATGGCTGTCAATGTGACCGCTTATGTAATTATTGCATAAATAAATTTTTAAACCACTTAATTTTTAAAGTAATAATAAAAATGTTAAATATCTTTAAAACCTAGAATAAAAAAGCAAACACCAAAGTGAAATGATTTAATTTGTCAATACACTACTTTTTTTCGCATTTTGCGCTGCTGCTTTAAAAATGTACTCGTTAGATTTGGCTGTCGGCTCAATTCCAATATGTTAGCCTGAACTTTCAAGACTTGTCTAGAAAAAATGGCTGACTTTATTCAGGCAACTATTTTCTTACTCTCTTCATGGTATCTCTTCAATATTATGTCACTCAACCTTTCTAAAATGTGTCTGTAATGGCGTCAGAGTCCTCCTTGTCTCTCTCCACAAATAAAAACACACACACACATTTATGTGTGACCATAGCAATGTGTTTGTTGCCATAGCAACGTACCAACAATTTTCCACAGAAGTTGTTGCTATGGCATTGCGCGCTTCCTCCCAGCTGCTGCGGGGCGCAGCAGGTTAGAGGAGATACAGTGGTGGTCAAAAGTTTACATACACTTGTAAAGAACATAATGTCATGGCTGTCTTGAGTTTCCAGTTATTTCAACAACTCTGATTTTTCTCTGATATAGTGATTGGAACAGATCCTTCTTTGTCACAAAAAACATTCATGAAGTTTGATTCTTTTATGACTTTATTATGGGTAAACTGAAAATGTGACAAAATCAGCTGGGTCAAAAATATACATACAGCAACATGAATGAGCAATTTTGGAGACTTAGAAAGTTGTTTCAATGACATGAGCTTCATAGCATGACCTCTTAACTTCTTGTGAGTGATTATGAGTGACTACAGCTGGTGACTTCTCTGAGGCCATTTAAAAAGGGCTCATTGGATAAAAACACCCACAAACGCTACAATGGGAAAGTCAAAGGAGCTCAGCACAGATTTGAAAAAGAGAATCATTGACTTGAACAAGTCAGGAAAGTCACTTGGAGCCATTTCAAAGCAGCTGCAGGTTCCAAGAGCAAAAGTGCAAACAATTGTTTGTAAGTATAAAGTGCATGGCACTGTTTTGTCACTGCCACGATCAGGAAGAAAACGCAAGCTGTCACCTGCTGCTGGGAGAAAACTGGTCAGGAGGGTGAAGAGTCAACCCAGGAGCACCAAAAAGCAGATCTGCCAAGAATTAGAAGCTGCTGGAACACAGGTGTCAGTGTCCACAGTCAAGCGTGTTTTGCATCGCCATGGACTGAGAGGTTGCCGTGCAAGAAGGAAGCCCTTGCTCCAAAAGCGGCACCTTAAGGCTCGACTAAAGTTTGCTGCTGATCACATGGACAAAGATAAGACCTTCTGGAGGAAAGTTCTGTGGTCAGATGAAACAAAAATTGAGCTGTTTGGCCACAATGCCCAGCAATATGTTTGGAGGAGAAAAGGTGAGGCCTTTAACCCCAAGAACACCATGCCTACCATCAAGCACGGTGGTGGTAGTATTATGCTGTGGGCCTGTTTTGCTGCCAATGGAACTGGTGCTTTACAGAGAGTCAATGGGACAATGAATTCTTCAAGAAAACCTGAAGTCATCAGCCCGGAGGTTGAGTCTTGGGCGCAGTTGGGTGTTCCAACAGGACAATGACCCCAAACACACATCAAAAGTGGTAATGGAATGGCTAAATTAGGCTAGAATTAAGGTTTTAGAATGGCCTTCCCAAAGTCCTGACTTAAATCCCATTGGGAACATGTGGATAATGCTGAAGAAACAAGTCCATGTCAGAAAGCCAACAAATTTAACTGAACTGCACCAATTCTGTCAAGAGGAGTGGTCAAAGATTCAACCAGAAACTTGCCAGAAGCTTGTGGATGGCTACCAAAAGCGCCTAATTGAAGTAAAAATGGCCAAAGGACATGTAACCAAATATTAGCATTGCTGTATGTATATTTTTGACCCAGCTGATTTCGTCACATTTTCAGTTTACCCATAATAAAGTCATAAAAGAATCAAACTTCATGAATGTTTTTTGTGACAAAGAAGGATCTGTTCCAATCACTATATCAGAGAAAAATCAGAGTTGTTGAAATAACTGGAAACTCAAGACAGCCATGACATTATGTTCTTTACAAGTGTATGTAAACTTTTGACCACCACTGTACCTCTAACTTATAAATTTTGAAATGTTCATTTTTAGAACACAAAAAATACATGATAAAAAAGAAAACATGTTTATTATTAAAGTAATAAAAGGTCAGCCTCATAGGTTGTGTTTTATTTATTCTAATTAGCATATTAAAGTGACGTGGTGTCATATTGACGGCTGCGGCGGTTCTAGTGTTAAGTGACTGTGTGAAGCTCTTTGAGACATCCTGTTTGGAAACTACACCACAAAAAAAGAAGTTTTCTTGCAAAAGAGGTTTTTTTGTGTGAAAATATTTATTATAATCTACTTATTCTTCCCAGCGGACTCCAAGGAGAGTTTCAGTACCATCGGGAACGTGGAGGAAATAGCTTACAACGCTGTCTCTTTCACCTGGGACGTCAGCGAGGAAGCTAAGGTAGGGGTGAAAGACACATGGATGGTTCTACCGACATGCTAGATCTAGATCTTTTTCTGCAGTGAATTCTGTTCCGTTTCGTTGTCTCTCGCTTATCCATGGCTGGGTTGTGGGGGCGACTTCCTTAAATGGGGAACCTAGGCTTCCCTCACCCCAGTTGCATCCTCCAGCTCAGCCGGGATGATCCCGAGGTGTTGCACGATCAGCTGTGGAGGGACATAGTCTCTCGAGCAGGTCCAGGGTCTGCCTCTTGGTCTCCTCCCGGTGGGATGTGCCCAAAATACCTTACTACTGTGGCGTTTGGGAGGTATCTTAACCAGATGCCCGAACCACCTCATCTGGCTTCTCTCGATCTGGAGGAGCAACGGCTCTACTCTGAGCTACTCCCGGACGGCAGAGCTCCTCCCTCGATCTACAAGTGAGAGCCCAGCCACCTTGTGGAGGAAGCTCATTTCGGCCGCTTGTGTCCGTGATCTTGTTCTTTTGGTCGCCACCCACAGCTGGTGATCATAGGTGAGGGTTGGAACGTAGATCGACTTGTAAATCAAGAGCTTTGCTTTTCGGCTCAGCTCTTTCTTCATCACAACGGACCGATGCAGCGTCCTAATTTTGCGGATGCCGCACCGATCCGTTTGTCGATATCCCGCTCCATCTTTCCCCCACTCGTGAAAACGTCTCTGAGATACTTAAACTCCTCCACCATCAAGTTTGGAGAAACGAAACAGTACCAATAAACCATTTATTTGAACCCGTCTTTGTGAGAACAGGTTCGGGGTGTTCATCCAGAAACGAAAAGGTGAGATTTAATTTGTTTTTTAAACCCTGCTCTCTGTCACTCTGCTGCCTGTTGGTTCCCACAAAACCAGAATTTCCTGGAACGTTTAGAAACAACAGTTTGGTTATGTCGTGGGAATTTGATGACTCACACGTCACGCATCGGATGTCTGAACGAATCCTACTTTTTAAAAACAATATTTCAAATCTTCCCGACCGGGATGGACAGGATCAGTAAGGAGGACAGCTCCTGTCAGAGAGGTCGGATTGCGGTGGTTTGGACTAGGGTTGAAACAACTAATCGAATTAATCGATTATAATCGATTATTGAAATAGTTGTCAACTAATTTAGTCATCGATTAATCGTGTAGAAAGTTTTTGCTGTCAACTGCACCTAATATCACACAACTTGATTGTTTTTTGTGTATTTTTACTCATGTTAACCTCGGCCATTTTTGTTTGGTACTATACCTCTGAACAAGGTTAAATTTGCAAATCTAAAACTGTTAATGATTTCTTGATTTACTTATTAGAATGAGCCCAACGTGTTGTTTAAGTGGTTATGAGTCGTGTTTTGCATAACTACATTCAATAAAATGCCAAAAAACTATTATTTATTAAGTTGTCAATTCTACCCGATTAATCGATTAATCAAGCCAATAATCGCCAGATCAATCGATCATCAAAATAATCGTTAGTTGCAGCCCTAGTTTGGACATATCAACAGAAAAAAAAATGGAAAATATTCACTGAGTTTTAAACTGCTAGAAGTTGAACTTTCGCCCACTGTGACCATGCTCCCACTCCCACACCTCCACAAGTGGGAGGATACAGTCTTAGATGCAACGTGGAGGTGAGTGTGTGAGATTGCCTTCAGGCCTTGGCAGCCCTCATTGAGCGGCAAGTTCAGGCACGACGCTGCCAATGGGAAAAAGTTGTCGGAATCTACCGTTATCCGTCTCCTCAGACCAGTCACTCCAGTCGCTCGTCCTGTTTAACCGGAAAGTCCTCCATGTTTTTGTTGCTACTTGCGGTTTGGCATCAGTAAAGAGAGGTTTTCAGGAGGTGATGTTTACACCACAGGCTAACGGGTTTATGAGGAAAAGAAATCCTACTGAGGATTTAGAGGAGCTGATAAACTCCAAAGTCGTTTAAAATTCCCAAAACGTTCATTGTTGTGAAGAATTGGGTGGAGACGGTGGCCGCGTGGTTAGCGCGTTCGCCCGCGGACCGGAAGGTCGCGGGTTCGCGTCCCACGGAGAGCACGTCTAGGGTCCTTGGAGAAGACACCTAGCCCCCGCTTCTCCCACCATTGGCGCCGTTGAAGGGCAGCCTGCTGCGGTGTAAGGAGTGCAGCAAACAAATTTCCCCGGTGAGGGATGAATAGAGTAATTCAAAATAAAACAAATAAAAAAAAAAATTTGGGAATAGGAGTTGCTCCCATGGTGGATCTGGATAACCTCTGACCCTTTCAGTCGTCTCTATGAGTCATGGAGACTCATCATGTTGTAAAGATTTGATCACATCCGAGCAGATTGTCAGTAAACGACTTGAACTTTCAAAGCAGGAGCTGGTGTGATGGTCTAAAGGACTCGGATCGTAACCACAGCAGAGTTAATTGATGGAATTTTCTAGGACAGGGTGTGCGAGCGAGGAATCTCATTTCATTCCTCTTAGCTAACTTTAATTTCACGACTTGTCTTGACAGGATTTCAGGAATCTTCGAACTTTTCGTTTGGTTTCCGAGCGGTAGCCACAGACAGCTTCAGTTGATCTGGTGAAAAATCACAGTAACTAGAATGAAGCCATGGTTCGGGACCAGAAAACTGTGGCTCAGAACTGGTTATTTTGCATCTTATTCAGGCACAGATAACTCAAAACATTTTGTTTTGCTTGCAAATCTGGTAAAATGTTCAACTTTACTGATTGGATGAGGTGTATTCATGTGGCGTCAGAAAATTGGACATGCAAAGTCGTTTTTATCACCAGAATAAGAGACGTTCCGTCATCTTCTGCTTGTTCCAGGGTCGGGTTGCGGGGGCAACAGCCTCAAACAGGCAGCCCAGGCCTCTCTCTCCCCGGCTGCATCCTCCAGCTCACCCGGAAGGATCCCGAGTCGTTCCCCAGCCAGCTGTGAGACATAGTCTCTCCAGCGGGTCCGGGCTCTGCCTCTTGGTCTCCACCTGGTGGGACGTGCTCAAACGCCTCACCGGCGAGGCACTCTGGGTGCATCCTAACCAGATGCCCGAACCACCCCATCTGGCTCCTCTCGACCTGGAGGAGGAGCGGCTCGACACCGAGCTCCTCCCGGATGGCACCAAATGAACAGTCAGATATCAAAATTAATATTGCAAAATTAACAAGTGCAATCGTAATTATACAAAGACTGAGATTGCGCCAGAATGTTTTTGTTTAGTCTTTACCAGTTTATTATGTCTCTCTCACATGGTGTCATGGCGTTTCCCACAGAGTGGTTAAAAAAAAAAAAAAATCCAGTTAGACCAGGTATGGTCAAACTACGGCCTGTGGGCCACATGCGGCCGTTAAACATTTTAATCCGGCCGCCAAACATAAAAAAAATTTGTTTGTTCTATTTAACCTGCGTTTCTGATGTTTTCTCACTAGATGGCGCACTCTAGATATATTGGCTTTATTGAAAAAACAACACCGCTGCCATTAAAATGTGTGTGTCTCCGTGATGTGCACGCTGTAAAAATAAATAGTGTGTACAGATATGGAAAGCCATCAGGGCCAATACACACTTAAAAAAGCACGTTAGAAGTTAAAACAAGCAAATTGTTACATCAAGCGCTTAGATTTTAAACCTAGCGCCACTAAATGCACATTTTTAAGCGCTATCACACTAGATTTCAGACCTAGCGCCGCTAGGTTTGACATTTAACGCCCTTGATGGAACATTTAGCATGCTTGTTTAAAATCTAGCACACCATTCTATCAGTCTAATCTAGCGGTTACAAAAGCATACCATCCATCTGCTCCGGCCAGCTTGTCAAATGTTGGAACTCAATGTGGCCTGCGAGTCAAAAAGTTTGCCCGTCCCTGAGTTAGACTCCTCCCAGTAAGACTAGATCAATCAAAGTTCTGAAATTGTTTTGCTGGAACCAGACAGTCCCATCTTGACTGAAACCTGAAGGGTGTTTCTAAGGTCCAGTCTGCTTCGTAACTCTGTAACTCCTCTTAAGAAGCTTCCTGTAGATCTTTGTTTTTTACTCCTTTTGCTAGTTTAGGGGTTTAAATTTAACGTGTTTATGCGTCAAAGCCGAGTCATTGATGGATGTAAGGAAGAAAATCCTGCGACTTTTCAAAATAAAACATCATTATGGCTCAAAAAAATAAACCAAATGGAAATAATGGAAGTTATTTCTTCTTTCTTCAACATGACTCACGTACTGATACCGGTCCGCGGCCTGGTGGTTGGGTATCACTGTGTTAAAGCACACCCCTCTTTCTGAGGATGAAGCCCTAAAAAAAAAAAAAAAAAAATCACCAAAAAAAGACATGTTTTCCCGAAACATGGTTAATTTTTGTAGAAAATTTGTGCCTTATGTCAACATTTGAATTCTTTTATTGATGGAATCTGTTTGATCCCCTCCTCCACCCCCTCGGTAACGTTTGATAGACTAGATCGAGAGACTGATCGGTGCAGCGTCTGCAATAGTTAGGAGGCTGCATCAATCCGTTGGGGTGAAGAAAGAGCAGAGCCAAAAAGTAAAGCTCTCAATTTACAAGTCGATCTACTTTCCTAATCTCACCTATGGTCACCAGCTGTGGGTGGTGACCAAAAGAACGAGATCACGGATACAATTGGCCAAAATGAGCTTCCTCCACAGGGTGGCTGGGCTCTTGCTCAAAGGATAGAGGGAGGAGCTCTGCCATCTGGGAAGAGCGTGGAGTAGAGCCGTTGCTCCTCCAGATCGAGAGAAGCCAGATGGGGTGGTTCAGGCATCTGGTTAAGTTGCAGGCTCCTCCGGGAGGAGATGCAGAGGCAGACCCTGGACTCATTGGAAAAGCTTTGTCTCACATCTGGGCAGGGAATACCTCGCGGTGGAGAGGTGAGCTTAAAAATGTAGCTGAGGTGAGAAAAGCCAGGGTTTCCGTCTGAAGCAGTTGCCCCCACGATCCGTCCCCGAATGAGCGGAAGATGACTTGACAGAACTTTTTTTTTCTTTTTTTTGGAGTTTTTTTCTGATCAAGAAGGAGGGTCTAATTTATGAAATCTTAACATATACATCTGTGACTTACTCAATACCTGTTATAGATACTTGATCAATCAATTACGCATAAATAATATTGTGATTTTTTACATTTAATTATTAGAAATATTCAAAATATATGATCTTCAATCCAAAAGACAGAAGAAGTCCTGAGCGTTTCATTTTCTTCGCAGGTCTACATTTCAGTGAACTGTCTGAGCACAGACTTCTCCTCTCAGAAGGGGGTGAAAGGTATGCCCCTCCTGATCCAGATCGACACGATCGGGCACAAAAGCTGCAGCAGTCGGCCTATCCACAGGGCATACACCCAGATCAAAGTCTTCTGTGACAAGGTGGGCTTCCTGTCCAACGAGAATCCAAACTGTTAGAAAGACGTGAAGCTCAATGTGTGTGTCTGCAGGGTGCGGAGAGGAAGCTTCGTGACGAGGAAAAGAAGCAACTTAGAAAGAGGACAAAAGGAAAAAATGGCGGCTTGGGGCCGGTGTCTCCAATAAGAAAGGCTGAGAGCACGCTGTTCAAAAGCATGGCCGACCTGGACTCCCAGCCGGTCCTTTTCATTCCAGACGCCCACTTCGGGAACCTGCAGAGAGCAGGGCAGGTGAGGAGATCATGGTTCCGAAAACATAGCCACTCAGGATAGTCGGGATGAGTGAAATGGTGACCTGAGACAATGACTTGGGTGATAGTCAGGATAGTCTCTGTGACAACATGGTGCAGATTTTTTTTAATAGTAGTTTATGAGTGCTGAGACTTTTTAGAGCCCGCAGGTACTTCCTATTTGGCATGCAGGTAGAAAAAGCCCGCTATGTTCAGTTTTTTTTTTTTTTTTTTTTACAGAATTTACTATTCGAAGATGAGCTTTAACACTAGTACCGCCGCGTTCTAAATCTTCCTGCAAGCGCCATGACCGTCAATCTGACCTCTTGTGTAATTATTCATGTGTTGCGCTGCTTTATTCTAAATAAACTTTTACACCACTGAATTTTTATAATTTCATACACACATATGTGTGGATATAGCAATGTTTTTGTTGCATAGCAACAACTTCCAATGTGCGCTTCCTCCCAGCTGCTGCGGGGTGCAGCAGGTTAGAGGAAATAACATGCTTATAAATTTTGAAATGTTCATTTTTAGAACTTAAAAACTACATAATAAAATCAAAAACATGTTTATATTAAAAGTCATAAAAGGTCAGCCACCTAGGTTGTGTTTCATTTATTCTAATTAGTACAGTATATTAAATTGACATGCAGTCAAATTGACTGCTGCGGCGGTTCTAGTATTAAACAAGTGACCTCTTTTAAAAAATACTATATATACATATCTTATTACAATTTTTATGATATTTGCATTGGAAAAATAAGGTCAAACTGCACAAGGTTTTAAGAACCTGAAGTTGTTCTGGAGGTCATGAGACATGATTTTACTGCCCACATTTGGTGTGAAAGATTCTGACTGAATTTAAGCTTTTTTTTTTTTAATAAAAGTCAATGGATGCTGAAACTTTTTAAAGCTAGAATGATTTCCTATTTGATCAAAGCTCAAATAGAAGAGGACCTACTGTACCTCTTGTTACGTCCTGTTCTTATAAACACTCATTTATCTAAATTTGTTTCTCATCATTCAGGTTTTCAGTATCAGCACCGAGATGGTCTCTGGAGACAGGTGAGCATCTAAACCTGAGACCCTTCTACAACAAAAATCTGGAGGCTTTATTCCTCATTCACTGTGTGTGTGTGTGTGTGTGTGTGTGTGTGTGTGTGTGTGTGTGTGTGTGTGTGTGTGTGTGTGTGTGTATGTGTGTGTGTGTGTGTTCATCAGAAGTCTTCCAATGAAGAGGATTTCCCATCCAGAGGAGGCCAGTACACCACCGCTCAAAAAGTCTAAAGTGGAACCAGAAAGGAAAGGTGGCTCACCTTCATTCTTTACATTTCAATATACTATATCCATGTGTGTGACTGTTTTTCTGACAGTTTCACTGAGTGTGTGTAATCATTCTTGTGTAGTTCTGCTCTACGTGAGGAAAGAGTGTGACGAAGTGTTCGATGCCCTGATGCTGCACGCTCCTACCCTAAAAGCACTGATGGAGGCTGTGAGTTACTCCACCGAGACCAGTACTTCTCAATAGCCCACCCGCCCTCATCCGCATCCCCACACACTCACTTCTTATCCCGTGCTCAGTGCAATCTCACACCCCAGAGCAAGCATGGGCAAACTACGACCTGTTAAACATTTTAATCTGGCCCGCCGAACATAAAAAAAAATTAAAATAAATAAACCTTGTTAATGTTTTATTTCCCTGCAATTCTGATGTTTCCTCACTAGATGGCGCACTCTAGATTTTTTTTTTGGCTTTGTTGAGAAAACAACAACACTGCTCCCATTAAAATGTGTGTGTCTCCGTGATGCGCACACTGTCAAAAAAAAAAACAGTGTGCACAGATATGGAAAGCCATCGGGCCCAATACACGCATGTAAACAAGCGTGTTGGATGTTAAAACAAGCAAAATGTTACATCAAGTGCTTAGATTTCAAACCTAGCGCCGCTAGATTTGAAATTTAATGCTCTTGATGTAACATTTAGGGCGCTTGTTTAAAATTTAGCGCCATTCTATCGGTCTAATTTAGCGGTTCCTAAAACATGGCATTCATCTGCACCTGTTCCGACACCTTTGTCAAATGTTAGAGCTCAATCTGACCCGCGAACCAAAAAGTTTGCCCACTCCTGCCCTAGAGCTAATACTCCCTGCACACACTCCGACAATCAGAGCGTCACTGCCAACTACTGTAGTGGATGTGCAATTACACTTTATTCTGGTACGGCAAAAAAAAAAAAAAATGTTCCGGACGTGCTCCCTGGAATCACACTGCGTCCGCTATTATTTAAGAAGCACCACCCTAGACAAATGAGGACAGTTCCATTTGATCTGATTTGACTTTATGTTCACAGATTTCTGAAAAATACTCCGTGCCTGTCGATAGGATGACCAGAGTTTACCAAAAGAGCAAAAAAGGGTGAGTTTTCATAAACACGAGTGAGAGAATCACTTTCCTAATGGGAATGAAATTATTCTTATTTGCTGTCGTCTCTTCTTTCATGTTGTGACAAGAGTGTGACTGAGCATGGATCTGAATATACACAGCTTTGTTCATTTTTTTCTGCTTGTGATTGTTTTCTGCCCATTCATTAAGATTATGTCTTGCATCCTAAAAGAGACAGGTACAGCTCTCTTTATTTATGCCACGTCCTCTGGTGTATTCTCTCGATACGCCTAAAATTTACGCTATTTTGTGCACATCTTTGATAAAAGGCAGCCGATATGACCATGAACCAGGAACAACTAATTTCACTTTTTTATTAGAAAAATTATAAAATGAAATTATAACGAAGAGGGTCCTCAGATCTCGGATGTGTAGCTGAAATAAACTGGGGTTTTTTTTGTATTTTTTAGGGTCCTGGTCAACATGGACGACAACATCATCCAGCACTACTCCAATGAAGACACCTTCATCCTGTCTATGGAGAGTTCATCTGACTCCTGGCGTGTGACACTGTCCGAAATCTAACATACCTTAAACCCTTAGACCCTTAAACACTTAAACACACTTACACCTTAAACCCTCTTAAGGTGGTCCAAAGAAGATCAAATGTCCTTCTGGGAATCAAACACGACCTCCGTAAGAGGGTTCACACTCTCCATCATGTTCATCACAGTGGAGAATTTGCACTAAAAACAGATTTCAAAGGAAATAAAATCCTTCAAAAATTGTATTTGTTTGAGCAGATACAATTTAGGTTTAACGGTTAACTTTTTTTTTTTACCTTCTGAGTGTTGTTTTTAAACCAAACTGTGATTTAGACATTTCTATGTTGACGTTGTACCCATTGGACGGATTAACCGCCATCTTTTCTCCACACCGAGAACAAAATCAACAGTTTTTTAAATGTTTTTTAAAACTTTTTTTTATTCAGATGGATCACATGTTCATATTTTTTATTCTCTTTTGGTTTTTATGTTTTTTTCTGTTTTTAACCACCATGATGTTAAACAAAACAGGTACGAACAAATCCTAAAACTAACAGCCTTTTTCCCAGAGTGTGTACAGTCTTTAAAATGAACCAATAAATATAGTTTTATACAGAGTTGTTTGTCTTTTTTAATGGATCCTCCAAAAGCATACACGTTAGCTTGATTAGCCGCCCTAGGAATGAGTGTCGGCGTGGCTTTGCAGCAGACTGGTGACATGTTAAGGGTGTACCCTGCCTCTTGACTGAAATCAGCCAGGATAGGCTCTAGCACTCCCTGTGGCCCTGTTAGGGATGGACGGCTCAAAAGATGAATGAATATTTTATGTCTATAATAAAAACGTTGGGCTGCACGGTGGCACAGTGTTTAGCATGGTGGTCTCACAGTAAGTAGGTCAGGGTTCGAGTCACGTACAGAGGACGAGACTTGAAATACTGGTCTTTCTTTGTGAAGTTTGCATGTTCTCCTTGTGTATGCGTGGGTTTACTCTAGGTACTCTGGTTTCCTCCCACCCTCCAAAAACATGCATGCTAGGTTGTTTGGCTGCTATGAGATTGCCCCTGGTCTAGTGACATGTTAAGGGTGTACCCTGCCTCTCACCTGAAATCAGCCGGGATAGGCTCTAGCGCTCCCTGTGACCCTGTTAGCGATAAGTGGTTCAGAAGATGAATGAATATTTTTAATAATGATTATATAAGACATGCAGAGCTCCACGGTGGCCTCACAGCAAGAAGGTCAGGGTTCTAATCCCGTAGTGGGAGCAAGGTTTGAAACACTGTCTTTTCTGTGTGGAGTTTGCATGTTCTCCTTGTGTCTTTGAGGGTTTCCTCCCACTCTCCAAAAACATACATGTTAGATTAATTGGCCACTGTGAAATTTGCCCCTAGGAAGGAGTGTGTGTGTGGGACCGCAGCAGACTAGCGACCTGTTAAGGGTGTACCCTGCCTCTCACTTGAACTCAGCTGTAATAGGCTCCGGCATCCCGCGCTAAGAATAACCAGTTAACACTAGGACTGCCGCAGACGTTAATTTGACTGCACGTCACTTTAATATGCTAGTTAGAATAAATAAAACACAACCTAGGAGGCTGACCTTTTATTACTTTTAATATAAACATATTTTCTATTTTTTATGTAGTTTTTGTGTTCTAAAAAGGAACATTTCAAAGTTTATAAGCGTTTTATCTCCTCTAACCTGCTGCACCCCGCAGCTATGGTAAGAAACACATTGCAATGACCACACATACGTGTGTTTGTGTTTATATTTGTGGAGAGAGACAAGGAGGACTCTGATGCCATTACAGAAACATTTTAGAACGGTTGAGTGAGATAATATTGAAGAGACACCATGAAGAGAGTCTGAATAAAGTCAGCCATGTTTTCTAGATAAGTTTCGAAAGTTCAGGTTAACATACTGAAAAATAGCCGATAGCCAATTAATAACGAGGACGTTTTTGAAGCAGCAGCGCAAATTGAGAAAAAAACGTAGGCTATTGACAAACAATGTTCCCTCTAATTTTTTAAGTCTCTGAGCAAACAACCTAAGCTTCCTGAGCAGAAGGGGGCGGAGCAAAAACTTTTACTCTTTTGTGACGTCAGCAGCAGTGACGCGCCAAACTCCGAAGCAGCGGTTTGAAACAATTTGTTTCAGAAAGAAAGAAGAAAAAACATGTTCCGGAGCTCTGTCTCGTTTCCTCATCTTTAGTTTAAACTAAGTTTTATTTTGTGCGCTGCATAGGTTTTTTTGTGCGCTATTAACCTGCGAGTAGTGCGCAATTGCGCAGGCGCGCAGTTTAGAGGGAATATTGTTGACAAATTATTTTTACTTTGGGGTTTACTTTTTTTATTCTATGTTTAAAAATATTTAACATTTTATTAATAATATTAATTTAAAAATTGAGTGGTTTAAAAGTTTATTTATAAAATAAAGCAGCGCAAAACATAAATAATTACATAAGCGGTCAAATTGACGGTCATGGCGCTTGCAGGTAGATTTAGAACGCGGTGGTCCTATTGTTAAGAAGACAAAAAAAAAAAAAAAAACCATGTTATTTTTACAGCTTAAAAAACCAACCAATCAGACACCACAACATATTTTGCACACAAAGTTTTTTCAATTTAATTCTTGTTTTTTTAATCGACAGCGTCCTGTGCTCCAAAACTGCAGTCACTAAGAACTGGAAACCATACAAAACCTACAAAATGCAACAATTACAAACATTTTGTTCAACATAGAACAATATACAATATCATTTTTATACAATACTGTTTGTTTTATTTGGCACTTGATCACAATGTGTTTGAACAGAAATGTTACAACCCGACAGCTCCGAAAAAATGTCCCGATATATATATATATATATCTATAAAAACAAAAGCAACACAATGTGAACAGTAGTACGGAATGTGTTTCTGTAGCTTTTCTTATTTAGATTTAAAAAAAAAAAAAAAAAGCTGTTTTTAACATTCAAAGTTTTGTTGTCTCTGCTTGCTTGGTTACATTCGGGGGCTTCGTGCTGATATTTTCTGGTCACAAGTGACGCAAACGAGAAGAGGAGGCGTATTTATTAGAATGTTATGAGATGCTAACACAGATTTATTGTTTAATATCAATAAAAAACCACATACATGCGAAAAAGTCCCATGCAGAAGTCGTGTTAGCGTGCAAGGTCAAACCATGCAGCTCTGAAAACATCGAAATGTCAAACTTGTCTTTTTGTTCTTCATGTTAAAAGTAAAAAAACAAATAAAAAACCTGCTTTGCATGCTTTAAAATCAGCTTAAATAAACACGTATTATCTCTAATATTATTATAATTTCACCAACATTTGTTCTGAAATGAGAAATCAGGACTTTGTGGACAGTTTTCGGTGCACTTTAAAAACATCTACACTGAGCTGGAAAGACGTTTCCGAAATCCGAAGCTGGAGAGCAGCGACGCTTTCTGTTACTTACAGAAATAAAAAGAAAGTACAAAGAATAAAAGGAGAGATAAACGAAAAAGAGAGAGAGATAGGTGGTGAGGCTCGTGTGTGAGAATCCACAGATCGATCGGCGTACGGGTGGTACTCTACGTCCCAACACAACGTAAGAAAACAAAAACTACGTAATGTGAGAAAAACAAACACATTCTCACAGTAAAAAAAACAGAAAGCAGGACTCAGCGGCTGAAGAACAAACTTCACCGGTCGTCTCCGCGGGTTAGTGATGGAGGATCAGTCCTTAGTTACAGAGAGCCCATAAAAGACATCTATACAGACTCCAGTTTCTACTGCTTATGTACAACCTGTTCTACTACAGCAGGACAACCCAGGGCTTCAGTCTGAGGGGGTCACTGGGATTAAACCAGTCCTTTGCTGGAGTTTTAGACACAAAAATAAAAAAAAAAAAATTAGGAAGGTGACGGTTGGAAAAAAAAAAAGTGGCCTTTTGAGTCCAACTTTGAAAGTTCTTCTGTTCAGATTAAAGGCCCGACTTCTTTATCGTCTTCATCAGTCTGCTCCCAAATGGAGAGTTTACAGGCAAATGGATTCACCCCGAGAAGCACTGCGGGGACACAAGAGGAATAAGATTAGAAGGATACATTGAAATTTAATGTTTTGCCTATTGAATAAACTTTTCAGAAAGTTTTGGCGCCACCTAGTGGCTCTGTTCAATATTGTTTCACTTCAGCTACTAGCTAAGGAATGGGCAAACTATGGCCCGCGGGTCACATGCGGCCGTTAAATGGTTTAATCTGGCCTGCCGAACTTGAAAAAATTAATAAATAAACCTTGTTGGTTTCATTTTGCCTGCAATTCTGATGTTTCGTCACTAGATGGCGCACTCTGGATATATTGGCTTTGTTGAGAAAACAACAATACTGCTCCCATTAAAATGTGTGCATCTTCGTGATGCGAGCGCCTTCAAAATAAACAGTGTGCATAGACGTAGAAAGCCACCGGGGTCAATACACACATGTAAACAAGTGTGTTAGATGTTACAAACAAGCAAAATGTTAGCAAGCGCTAAGATTTCAGACCTAGCGCTGCTAAATGCACGTTTTTAAGCTCTATCGCAATAAATTTCAGACTAAGCTCCGCTAGATTTTAAATTTACCACTCTTGATTTAACATTTAGCGCGCTTGTTTAAAATCTGGCAACATGGTGGCGCAGTGGGTAGCACAATGGCCTCACAGCAAGAAGGTCATGGGTTCGAGTCCTGGGTGGGGACGAGGCTTGGAACACTGTCCTTTCTGTGTGGAGTTTGCATGTTCTCCCCATGTTTGCGTGGGTTTCCTCCGGGTACTCCGGTTTCCTCCCACCCTCCAAAGGTTGATTGGCCGGTGCCAAATTGCCCCTAGGAATGAGTGTGTGTGTGTGAATGGTTGTATGTGTGTGGCCCCGCGACAGACTGGCGACCTGTTCGGGGTGTACTCTGCCCTTCGCCTTAAATCGGCCGGGATGGGCTCCGGCACCCCCCGTAACCCCGAAAGGGATAGATGGATAAGAAGATGACTGACTGACATTGAAATGTAATGTTTTGCCTATTGTATAAACTTTTCAGAAAGTTTGGCGCCACCTGGTGGCTCTTGTTCAATGTCGTTTCACTTCAGCTACTAGATCAGTGCTTCTCAATTATTTCCTGTTGCATCCCCCTTTGGAAGAAGAAAATATTTCGCGCCCCCCCCCCACTCTCCGCCGTGACTATAATTAGTATCATTTGTCTATGAAATTGTTCTTAGGACACCTCTGCATGACATCTGCATGTATCCTCGTTAACATTAAAGAAAAAAAAAGAAAAAGAACAGCTTTATTAACATTATTTTTTAGTCTGAAACAGAAAAGATTTCAAGTGCATCAATTAACTTGAAATTCAAAAAACGCCAACTACTGTAGTGCAGTGGTCCCCAACCACCGGGCCGTGGACCGGTAATGGGCCGTTGATTCTTGATGACGATGTTTTAATTTGAAAAGTGACCGGATACAGAGTAATGACGCAGACTGGACCTTAGAAACACTCTTCAGTTTTCAGGTTAAGATGGGACTGTCTGGTTCCAGCGAAACAAACTCAGAACTCCGATTGATCTGGTCTTACTGTGAGAAGCCTAACTGGTATTTTTATTCACTTTGTTTTTTGTGATGTCCTTTATTTTGAAGGTATGTTTACCGTTACCAAGGCAACCAGATTACGTTTGAGCAGAGAGAATGTTTCCATGTTACAAAGACGCAGCTAATAATTTTTGTTTTTTTGAAGACAAAAAGGATTTAAGTTTAATGTTTATTAAACAAACCATTTTTTTTTCAGGCTGGTCTTATTTTGTTTTTCTGCTACATCTTTAGACCAGTCCGTGAAAATATTATCAGACATCAAACCAGTCTGTAGTGCAGGAAAGGTTGGGGACCCCTGCTGTAGTGGATGTGCAATTACACTTTATTCTGGTATGGCGAAAAAAAACCAAAAACCCAACATGTTCCACAGGGTCACACGCGCCCCCCCTGGCATCCCTGGCAACTATTTGAGAAGCACTGTACTAGATCATAAACCAAAGTATTGGTGACCGTTTACGAGACTCTGAAAAAATAGCTGCCCAATCAATGAGTGAAGATGACGCAGCGACATTGTCATGATCCCCTCACCTGCCACCAGAGGGAGCCCTGGACCTTCGCTCATCACCCTGATTGGCACACCTGAGGATGATTATTCTGATGCCACACATCTGTGGACTCTGCTGCCTGTTTTAAGGGCAATCAGCCCAGAGTTTCTTGTGGGGTCATACCATCCCTTCCAGACAGGGCTCCCTGGTTGCCTGACCAAGAACACATTCTGACAATAACCTCTTGCCATGACACTAAAACTTTGTTTTTCTATCACAGCATTACTGGACTGCCATACTTAAATAAACCATGTTTTCTGTCCTGCAATTGGGTCCCCTTCTTTCCACTTTTTTATATGTTACTACTAAGTTTTTTAGTCCTCTGAGGCAGGGGTCCCCAACCTTTCCTGTGCCACGGACCAGTTTAGTGTCTGATAATATTTTCACGGACTGGTCTGAAGGTGTAGCAGAAAAACAAAATAAGACCAGCCTGAAAAAAATGGCTTTTTAAAATCAATAATACCGTAATTTCACGGCTATAAGGCGCATATAAAAGTCTTAGATTTTCTTCAAAATGAGCGGTGCTCCTTTTCGTGCGGTGCGTCTTGTGTATGAGAAAAGGCGGACCTAAAAGAAAACGCGGTGCCCGCGGGGCACACCTAAAAGAAAAGGCATGAGAACGTTAAAGAGTGAGGTGTGAGCGGCGTGGGAGCGATGGATGACCGAAGGAGACCACAGTTTCACGAAGGGTGGAAGCCAGCACCGGGCGAGTTACGCTACAGTTTGCCAATGGATTGTAGATGCTTGGACTAACATGTCTGCTGGTACTGTTATCCGAGCTTTCGCAAAAGCTGGTATCCTTTCTGAGGAGCCGCACAGTACAGACAGTGACTTTGACAGCGAGGAGTGAAGTGGACCTGCTCTGTTGGATTTTGCGCAGCTGTTCGATTCTGAAACAGAGGATGAGGACTTTGATGGATTTGAATAAAGACTATTACCGGTAATGTGCTTGTTTAGTATCGTTACTACTTAAATAAAGTACAACCAAACTCAGTTTTGCTGCCGATCTATTTTTTAATACGCACATTTGCATGCTTGCGTGTGTGTTGTTGTAAGACGGTGTGTGCCTGAGACTGCGCCTTTTTGTACTGTGCGCCTAATGGTCGTGAAATTACGGTAAACTTAAATCCACTTTGTCTCCACAAGAAAATTTATGTATGATAACCGAGAAAAAAATATTAGCAATAAATAGGAAGCAGAAAAACTTGCTGAATGCTAATTATCTTTGTAATGACTTGAGACTTCCGCGACAGACTGGCGACCTGTTCGGGGTGTACCCTGCCTTTCGCCTTAAATCAGCCGGGATGGGCTCCGGCAACCCCCGCAACACCGAAAGGGACAGACGGATAAGAAGATGACTGACTGACTTGAGACTTGGAGCGTATAATTTATCTTTCTTATTTTCTATTGGATTTTTCTTTACACCCTCCAGCCTGCAGATGGAGCTCTTTGCAGGCTCGAAAGATTCGAATCTTTGGGTCTATTTGAGGAAATTGATTCGAAATTGCTCGATGGTTCATGGGGGTTCGAATTTACCATCCCTAATGGTAACTCTGCTCTGAAATGGAGGAAGAAAGCAGAAACAGACCATGCAAAACAATGGTAAATCCTCCTGTTTTAACAGGTGGAGCAGCTGCATCCCGGCAGACCACGGCAGCCATGTTCATCATGGTGATAGACTATGCAGCAAATCCTACGGGACACTCTGATGTCCTCCTGTATCACTCTTTCCCGCTCAGCCATTTGTAGGAGAGAGAAGCGTGTCTGTGTGTCTGAGACCCACCCCCATGGTTCCATCAGTAAAGCAGCACGACTCTGTTACCATGTGAGAACATGCTGTGTGGAGGTGTGAGGTCACCTCGGTGTCTCTGCTTTAGAACTGGCCGGCGCTGCTGGGGTCACACTGCAGCAGGCGGACGATGGACGGATCGCTCTTTGCTCCTTTGATGAACTCCTCCAGAGAGAGTTTCCCTGTAAAAGTAAAATCAGAAAGACTCAGAGGTTTTGTGGATGACAAGAAAACACGAAGTTCAAAATATAAGAAAACGAAGATTTTCTTCAGAGATAAAAAGATGAAACTCAAGACAAAAAAAGGATAAAAAAGATAAATACACATAAAATGATTTAAGAAAAAACAAGTTATGAAAAAGGGCTGCATGGTGGTGTAGTGGTCGGTATGGTGGCCCCACAGCAAGTAGGTTGGGGGTTTGAATCGCGGAGTGACAGCAAGGCTTAAAACACTGTTCTTTCTGTGTGGAGTTTGCATGTTCTCCTTGTGCATTATTGGTTTTTTTTACAGGTACTCCAGCAAAAACTTGCACGGCTGCTACAAAATTGCTCCTAGATCTCTGTGGCCTTCCAACAAACTGGTGACCTGTTTAGGGTGTATCCTGCCTCTGGCATGAAATCAGCCAGGATAGGCTCCGGCACCCCCTGTGGCCTCATTAGGAATGAACAGATGAATAAAGTTGTGAACATCTTCTATAGAAAATTTGTAAGATTTTTTATGAGAAAAGTCCAACTAAAGCTTTATTAAATCCATTTTTTGTTTGATTAAACAAGAAACTTAGTTTAGTTTTTTCAGTTTTTTTTTTAATCTTGTTTTTGGCTCATGCTTTATTTACCAAAGATTAAAAAACATTTTAAAATATATTTTCTTGAATCACTCAGTGGCTTTATTTTTTATTCTTTCTCTGCTTTTAGTTTTCTTTTAATTTCTGAATTCTGAATCAATGCCGCCATTCACCAGCAGAGAGCGATGTAAAGCTACAATATTATTTTTTTCCCACTGATTCTTGTCTCATCCCAGTTCTCTTTTTTAGAACCAGAATAAAAACATATCGTATAAGCCTCTGTATTCTGGTTGAAACAAGAACACGTTCATTCACGGATTAGATCTCACACCTACCGTCTCTGTTTGTGTCCATCTGCCTGAAGATCTTCTCTGTCCTTTTCTCAGGTGTGGACTCGTCCTCGGGCATCTTCATCACTGAGGACACCATCTTATAAATGGCCTGTGAGAGGACAGAGTGGGGTTAGAATCTGCTAGCGGGGCTGCTAGCATCACTGATTCAGAGAACTGATCGGAATCAGAAAGACTTTTATTTTGACGGCCAGTGAACAAGATTCAGAGACGAGGAATTGGCTGTGGTACTAATGTGCAAAAAATAAACTGTTTTTATGGCGGGAGGTTCAGGTCCGAATGAACCGGAGTCTCCTGCCCGAAGGAAGTGGCTCAAAAAGTCCATGTCCCGGGTGGGAAGGGTCAGCTGCTATCTATCCAAGTGTACGCCCCGGAGTCCTGAAGGCGTACAGGTCATAAAGACATGCAAGGCTGCAGCCAATCACCTTCTCCGCAGAGCACACAATGCGCTGCAGTCTATGTTTGTCCCTGGCTGTGGCTCCAGCGTACCACACGGTAATGAAGGAGGTGAGGATGGACTCGATGATGGCTGTGTAAAACTGCACCAACATCTGGGCGGGCAGCTTGGCTTTCTTCAGCTGCAGCAGAAAGTACATCCTCTGATGGGCCTTTTTGATCAGGGAGCTGATGGATGGCTCCCACTTTAGGTCCTGTGTGATGGTAGTGCCGAGGAAGCGGAAAGAGTCTACAGTGGTGAAGGGGGAGTCTGTCAATGCAAGGGGTATATTGCGGTCTGTGACTTTCCTGAAGTCCATGATCATCTCCAGTACTAGGTCCACCTGGTACTATTTGCAGTTTAATGGCTCAACATGAATGTAGACCAAGCGACATCGGGTGTGTTTGCAATGACTCCCGAAATTGAGAAAAAGCCGAACAAAGACAATATTTAGAAAGTTTTATTTGAGAAAAGACGTGGTTGCCATGCTGCTGGCACGATTTTAAAAAATTGATGTCGCCCTCTTCTTTCTGGACCACACATTACAAAGGTCATGCCTAATCCCAACCGATTGGTTAAGACAAAAAAGTAGCCACTTAAGGCGAGGCGAACATACCTCCATGCTGTTACGTCAGACTGTTTCCTGAGAGTGAAAGAAACAGTTAAATGCATCTGACTACTTGTGGTTCGGCCCTTTGGTCACAGTTTAAGAGCCTCTTTTATGGGCTGCAAGTCCACAAGTTTGCCTGCTGTTGATTATAAACAGTTGTCATGATCCCCTCACTTGCCACCAGAGGGAGCCCTGGACCTTCCCTCATCAACCTGATTGAGACATCTGAGGGTGATTTTTCTGATGCTACCCACCCTGCTGCCTATTTAAGGGCAATCCCCCCAGACATTCTCGTCAGGTCATACCATCCCTTCCAGCCAGGTCTCACTGGTTGCCTGACCAAGATCACATTCTGACACTAACCTCTTGCCATACAACTAAAACTTTTGGGGAGGAAGCGGGAGGGTTCACAGCAATACTGGACTACCATACTTAAATAAATCATAATTTCTGTCCTGCAATTGGGTCCTCCTCCTTCCACCTGCACACCGCTTCATGACAACAGCCCTCTTTCAGGTTAGGTTTTAGTAATTGTCAAACTTTTTTTCTGCACTGTTCACACGCAACACACTGTGTGCCATGGTTAAAATGGTAACACATTGAGATCCACCCACTTGACTGGTATCTCCCATTTATTTTTCATGAACCAACACCAGCCAAGCTTTGGAAAGTAGACAAAAAGATGGGTGGCCAGATTCATCCATCGTAAAGCTGGCCACTTGTTGCTGTTTTGGGTTATGGTTGGTTATAGTTATGGTTGGTTTGGGGTTCCCCATGATGGGGTTTCTCAAAGGATGAGCTGGTTAAGAATTTACTGAAACAACATGGAAGAAAGTGGCTCACAGACCTACTTTAGTTGTTTACAGTTACCTTCACAAAACTTCCATACCTGAAATAAAACAACTATACTTCTGAGCATGTGCATGAAACTGTGTAGATCACGGGCCCCCAACCAGTTACTTGCAGTCTACTGGTGGCCCGCGGAATGATCCCAAGTCAACTGCCAGGGGTGTTGGAAAAAACATTGTGAAATTAAGTTGTATTGTCAACTCAGCAACTTTGACGTTATCTTTAGCGAGTATTCAGACCCTCATGCCGCTAGCGTTTAGCAACCTTTTTTTTTTTTTTTTTCCAAAAAAGGGTCAATCTTGTGGCTTTTTCTAGTGTTTTTGGAAATTTTTGTAGTCTGTGACGTGAGATCACGTTGTTAAGCCTGTTCTAAATGAAAAGCGCCTGCTGCTGTTGTAGCTCCTCCCAAAGCACTGCATGTGTGCAGAACATTTCTGTGAGAGTGTTGGAGAGAGAGAGGAATTTTTGTGTGTGTGTGTGAGAGAGAGAGAGAGAGAGAGAGAGAAAGAAAGAAAGCGAGAGTGAGGAATTTGTCTGTGTGTTTGAGAGACAGAGGAACTTGTCTGTGTGTGATGTGATGTCTAATGGTTGGGTAACAACAACAAAACTTGTTGTGAGGGTAGTTTTTCTGTAGGCTGGAAACGAGATCCATGGGTATGGGATGTTGACACCGAGCGGGTATATTTCAGGAGGTTTGATACTTCAAAAGTAGATCTTGAGACAAAAAGGCCGGGCACCCCGATGTAGATGTTACTATGACATTTAATTATCTCTAGGGGGCGGAAAAAACAACCCTGAAATAAACAAGTGCAAACATAACCAAATCAACAGGAGATCCACTTGTGATGATGCATCGTGTAATTAACAGTTATTTACCTGAACAATTAATCAATTAACCCCCTGGCTAAAAAGGTATGCCGATATAAGTGGTTCATTCTATCCACACGTCACCCAGAAATGAAAATCAGACCCCAACGTGTAAGCTTGATGCTTTGCTTCGTCGTACCGTGCTTCTATATATTCACAGTTTAGGTCTTGGAGACAAACATATGTGTATTCACAATCGCTCCCAGACTATTTATCAGTGTTGTGTCTCCTCTGTTCCCTGTTGCATGGCAGGCTGTTTGGCAGTAAACAGTGAAATCGCAGCCCACTCTCTCCGTCTCTAATCAGAAGGCGGTTTTGAGGGGAATAGAAGCTGACATGTGAACAGAGGAGGGTTGATTGTGATTACAGTACAGCCGGAGCTTCAGAAAGGTGCTGATTATGCTGCACGACGGCAGGATGGCTCGGCTATCAGGTCAGCGAGGAGATGAGGGACGTCAGCGCCAAGCGGTGATACCAGCCTTCATTTTAGCCTGAAAACAGCTCGGTTATTACTGGGAAGTCTTCGATGTGCTCTGTGTCATTAGGGGATATTAGATGTTGTCTGTTTAGCAGTGTATCTGTTTCACTACAGCACGAGTTCTGAGAAACAAGGGAGATGTTTTCTGTTTTCTTTTTCTTCTGTTCACCTCCTTCTCACATCACACCTCCTACTTTGGATTCTCTTGGTATCTGGTGCCTGGATCTTATTTTTAATCCTCTTCCCCCTCAGCCACATGCAGTTGGATGTCCAGCAGCATCTTTTTTGCAACTTGAAGGTTACCGAAAGAGAAAATGCGACTAGTTTGCGATAGCGTTTCCGTAGGGAGCTTCCAAACACTAACAACCGGAAGCAGTCTGAGTCACATCTGAATGCTCGAGCTGTTTGTGTGCACCAACACAAAGCTAATTATCTGTGTTAACACACTCACAAACAACCGATAAATTCATGGAAAAAAATTACGTTTAAAATGCTTCCTCCTGGTTGGTAACGTGGTTTATATGTGAACAACGATAGGACCTATAATTGCATGTTTCCGGCTCCATAGATTCAACATGATGTCTTTGTTCACATGTGGGTTCTTGGTGTGAATGGAGAGGAGGATGAGGACAGAGACTAGGAGGAGAACTTTGTCAAGTGGTGTGAGGAGAACCATCTGCACCAAAACGTGACCAAACAAAAGTGGAATTAAGCAGGCAGGGGTTCCTAACCGCCCTGATCTGTATCGATGAATCGCATGAGGAGATTGTCTCATCCAATTTTGGGCGGTCTCATAAGTATTAAAACCAGACTGGTCCACAAGCACGGACGGCACCTATAGGAGAGACCTGGGAAAGCTCAGGTCCTTCGAAACCTGCAGGGGGATGATCTCCGTATTCTGGGGTCCATCATGGAGAGGGTCTCCATGTCCTGTTCTTCTCTGTGATCTGTTGGGGAGCTGATGTGGAGACCAAAGGACGCCAGAGAACTAAACTAGCTGACCAGGAGGACTGGATCTGTGGTTGGCTCGTCAGTCATGTTGAACCCCTCCCACTCCATCAATGAATTAGTGGACCATCTTGGGAGTAGATTCGTTGACCGACTCCTGCAACCCCACTGCTCGGAGGAGCAGAGCAGGGAATCATTTCTACAGGAAATCATTTCAAAGGCTTTTTATCCTGTCAGCATCTTGGCTTTTTTTGCACAGCAGCACTCAAATTTCCCTTTGGGGACCAATAAAGTGTTTTCAATTCAATTCATACTGGCAGCGAATAGCGATTTAATTGTCATTTGTTTCATTTGGAGCCAAACATTCTTGGTGACGTCATACTCACTCACCCCACTTTTAGGACAATAGAGGTTGTTGTGGTTCCCTCAACCACTACCAGAGGGAGCCAGGGACCATCTCACCTTTCCCCCAATTCTACCTGATTGGAGCACCTGCACCTGATTGGACCACCTGCACCTAATCTCTCTGCTGCCTATTTAAAGGCAGCCTCACCAGCATTCCTCGTCGGGTCTTCATGCCTTCCAGCCCTGGCTGACTCCTGACCCAACAGATATCTTTGGAACTGAGATTAACTCTTTGAAAACCATTTTGATCCCTTCTGACATCTGTTTCTTTGCTTACAGCCTTGCTGATCCTTGGTTAAATAAATCTTGTTTGATGTCCTGCATTTGGGTCCTCCTCCTTCCACATCACAACAGATGTACCTATTGTTGATAACTTGAGATGCATTTTTGCATCAATGGAGCACAATTGAAGTTGTTCTGTCTTTGTGAACGAATCTTTTTCCACCATCGCTTCCTTCATCGGAGCCGTTATCCACCCCAGTATATCAAATTGGCCTGAATGTTCCGTGTGCATGTGCTCAGCTCATGATGCTACAATTCAGATGAAAGGCAGGCGGGTTAAACATGAGTCGTTGTTGAGTGGAGGAGGCATGTTCAACTCTCTCTGGATGTGTTCACATGTTGCTGTTATCTGAAGATGAGCAGTGCTAGCTGCGATCTGCCCCAAATTACTCCCACAGCAAAGCTAATTATGAGCAGCACCAACGTTCTCACACACGCTGCATGCACAATGTTCACTGGCTGGAGTGGGCTGCGGCGCCCAGCCACGCTGGCAAATGGAGGCGAGTGTGAAGGGAAAACAAAGACGACAGTAGGAGGAGAACAGGGTCTTTTCGGTGAGTGCTGGTAGTGGTCATACAGCTGTAAGCTTTATGTAAACAACAATAATCTGTTTAATAATCTGTTCATTTGTCAGGTATTTGTTTATGTGGACAGATTAAGATCTAATTATAACATTAAAACAAATTAGAGAAGTGAAATAAAGGAGACAAAGATTTTCATATGAGGTCAACTCGGTATGACACCAGTAATAAGGCACGGTGGTGGCAGCATCATGGTTCGGTCAAAAGGAATAGAACTAAAGAAATGGGTAAAAATGTAAATAAAACTTGTTCAGTGAGTCAGATCTTCTTTTAACTTGGACAGTCAATCATCCATCCATCTATCCAGACGACCAAGAAGAACAGAAGGATTCGGTCCAGACATGAAGAAAGAATGAATCCCCGGCAGAGGGAAAGGTCAGAAGATGAAGATGTTTTCTTTTACGGTTAACCATGCCCTACTGCTCGGCACACAGACGCAGATAAAGGATGGTTGAATTCTTCTTTACATACTGCAGGTGTTAAGACTGACCTCTGACTCTCCTACAGGCAGCTTCTCTGATCACATCTAGACCAAAGTTCACCCGGAGCCTCCGCTGCCCTGAGAAGAAAACTTTTCTTTCCTTGTGTGGAGGCGTTAGCTTTGAGCCAGTAGAGCCAGGTGAAAGCAGACATGAGGACAGATAAAGTCTGAGTGTGTTTCAGACAGGCAAGGACATTAGAGATGATTCTTTGATTTTTCTGATGAGCGTATTTGCAGATTGGTGGTAAATTGGAAATACCTCTGAATAATGTTGAGCATGAAGCAAACACAAATTTAAAAAATCAAGTCATCCACTTGGGCTGCATGGTGGTGCAGTGATTAGCACGGTGGACTCACAGCATGCTTGAAATTCTGACCTTTCTGTGTGTAGTTTGCCTTTTCTCCCATGTATGTAGGGGTTTCCGCCCACCCTCCAAAAACATACATGTTAAGTTAATTGGCCACCATAAAATTTCCCCTGGGAATAAGTGTGTGTGTGGGAATCGTCTGTATGTGTGGCCCCAAAGCAGACTGGTGTTCTGTTTGGGGTGTACCCTGCCTCTTGCGAGAAATTAGCCAGGATAGGCCTCAGCACCCCCCGTGACTCCATAACAGATAAGCGGTTCAGAAGATGAAAGTTATCCACTTGCAGGTTAGGTTGATTGGTTGCAGTGTTGCAGTTTGTATCTCCAGTGGGAGGGGCGTGTATCTTCAAAAAGCTCACTCCTGGTTGGCAAGGTGGTTGCCATGTGATTGCAGACTCAACCAATGTCTGCACCCATTATTATGCAAAGCCTGCATATTTCCGGCTTTGAAAATTCAGCGTGATGCCATCCACACTGGCAGCAAATGACGACCAAACTGGCTGTTTTTGTTAGAAGGAGAACGTTTTGGGTGACGTCACACTCACAGGATCTAGCCCTTTTAAATCAATGGGTATACCCCGCATCTTGCTTGCTAACTAGCTAGGATAGGCGCTAACCAGTGGCGGGCCGTCATGGCCAGCAATGCCTTCTCTGCTGGCCTAACCAGACATCATTATCATAATTATAATAAAAGTCAATTTAATTTTAAATGTATTTTTCATATATATTTATACTCCATATTCTGTTTTCTTCATGTCATATAATATCCATTTGGTTATACTGCTTCCAGTGTTGTAGTGTTAGGTTAAAGTTTTTATCCAATCAGAATTCAGCTCGCTGGTGTCGCCAGGCAGTATGAAATCTGCCCGAGGCCTTCAGAATCAACAGTGCTGGTATATATGATGGTATTTGAGGGGTATTTATTCAAGTCGAAAAAAGTTGCACATCACCGAAGGCCTAGGTGTGAAATGCACGGACCGCCACTGATGCTAACACTCCTTACATTCTAGTGATATTTAAATCACATTTTTTTTTTTTTTTTTTTTACTATGTTTGAACATTATTCCATAATTTCGTAGGTTTTCTTTTCCATTCATGTATTTTTCAGTAAATTACAAACTCTCCTATCCAGTATTCGGATAACATTTAACTATTAGGTAACTTCGACCACGTCTGTTAGTCTCCGCCATGCCCCGCATTCCAACATAAGCAGGAAGTGTTTTTTGCAGTAGTGCACGCACTCTGCTCATGCTTGGTCTCTGTACAAAAAGTAGCGTCATTTTTTTGGAAATGCACGAAGTTAAGAATGTAGCAGAATATGCACTAGTTTTGCTAATTTGATAAGCTTAACGGCAGCACGGTGGCGCAGTGGGTAGCACAGTGGCCTCACAGCAAGAATGTCGTGGGTTCGAGTCCTGGGTGGGGACGAGGCTTGGAACACTGTCCTTTCTGTTTGGAGTTTGCATGTTCTCCCCATGTTTGCGTGGGTTTCCTCCGGGTATTCCGGTTTCCTTCCACCCTCCAAAGACATGCATGCTAGGTTGATTGGTCGGTGCCAAATTGCCCCTAGGAATGTGTGTGTGTGTGTATGGTTGTATGTGTGTGGCCCCGCGACAGACTGGCGACCTGTTCGGGGTGTACTCTGCCCTTCGCTTTAAATTGGGCGGGATGAGCTCCAGCACCCCTGAAAGGGATAGATGGATAAGAATATGACTGACTGACTGATAAGCTTTACATTGTATTTGTGGCTTCAAACTGATTTATGCTGTGTCATGCACATGCGCACTGGAGGAACTCAGTGAAAAAAATAGAGGAAAATTTAATTAAATGTGTTAAAAGCTTTTCCAACAAATTTCCCACTTCTGTGCTGACTAGTACCCCGTCCATCAATAGACGTCTGAGATAAGAATTACTAGCCTAGTAGATTAAATTGTTTGGGTTTTTTTTACTCATCAGATGGGAGTGAAATTAAATTTACCGTAATTTCACAGCCATAAGGCGCACCTAAAAGTCTCAAATTTTCTTCAAAATGAGCGGTGCGCCTTTTCGTGCGGTGCGCCTTGTGTGTGAGAAAAAGCGGACCTAAAAGAAAACGCGGTGCTCGTGAGAAAAAGCGTACCTGAAAGAAAACACATGAGAACGTTAAAGAGTGAAGTGTGAGCGGCGTGGGAGCGATGGATGACCGAAGGAGACCACAGTTTCACGAAGGGTGCAAGGCAGCGCCGGGCGAGTTACGCTACAGTTTGCCAATGGATTGTAGATGCATGGACTAACGTGTCTGCTGGTACTGTTATTCGAGCTTTCGCACAAGCTGGTATCCTTTCTGAGGAGCCACACAGTACAGACAGTGACTTTGACAGCGAGGAGCGAAGTGGACCTGCTCCGTTGGATTTTGCGCAGCTGCTCGATTCTGAAACAGAGGATGAGGACTTTGACGGATTTGAATAAAGACAACGTATTACCGGTAATGTGCTTGTTTATACCACGTAATAAAGTACAACCAAACTTAGTTTTGCTCCCGATCTATTTTTTAATACACACATTTCTATGCTTGCGCGTGTGTTGTTGTAAGGCGGTGTGTGACTGAGACTGCGCCTTTTCGTACGGTGCGCCTTATGTGTGTGTTAAATACAGCGACGGCGCACAAAACTGAGGCTGCGACTTTTTGTATGGTGCGCCTAATGGCCGTGAAATTACGGTAGTTGAGGCACTATGTGGTATCAGGCTGGCTAAATTATTACCTCTTAACCCAAAAAGCAAACCTCGTAGGAACCAAATATTTTATTCGGATACATTCATTTATGTTAAAACTAAAAATCTTTTTGTATTCTTCAACCTCTTAGAAGAAAAAATCCACTTAAACAAGTCTGTACTTGCATTAACTCTCCATTTTGCCCGCCATTAGCAACTTAGCATTGTTAGCCGTGTGTCCCATCAGTACCATTCTCTGTAAATCACTGTGTTCCCAAAAACCAAATGTCAGGGTGTGTAAATGGTTTGGATTTAAATTCACGTTAAAAGCTTCCAAATGGATAAATGGAGTCCTTCAACCAGATTTGAGTTATGAACAAAAAAAAAAGAGCTTTTATGAACCCTGATTTCACCTACAAGACGTTTACCAGCTAGGGTTAGGGTTAACCCTTAGAAATGGCCACATCCACACTTTGTTACTAGCCCTGCATCACCGAGACGTGTGCATGTGAGTCACTACTTAGAGTTTCTTCATATTTCAGTGGAAGGTGAGCAGAAGGTGTCTGTTGTCTGGCTACAGACGTAAGAGACGGTTCATCAGTGAAAGCCATCAAATCTAAACCAGTCATGACTAGTGTGAGTTTGGTAACCAATTTGTACCGTAACTTTGTACCGTACCGTCAGTTGCATACGTATGTGAATAATTAAAACACATGCAAAATTTCAGATAGTTTTAACTACGTTCTGTTGAAATCCAAATGAATATTTTGTTATTTTATTCATTAAGTCAGTTTATGTTTTTTTGTGGTCAAGTTGAGCAAACATAAGAAATCACTGACGTGTTTAAATAATTTGAAGCAAAAAACTATATTCAAAAGTAGTAAAAATGATTATATAGAATTATTAAAAAAAAAAAAAAAAAAATCAGAGCGGCCGAAATGAGCTTCCTCCGCAGGGTGGCTGGGCTCTCACTCAGAGATCGGGTGAGGAGCTCTGCCATTCGGGAGGAGCTCGGTGTCAAGCCACTCCTCCTCCAGGTCGAGAGGAGCCAGATGGGGTGGTTTGGGCATCTGGTCAGGATGCCCCCCGAGCGCCTTGTGGGTGAGGTGTTTCGGGCACGTCCCACTGGGAGGAAACCAAGGGGCAGACCCCGGACCCGCTGGAGAGACTGTGTCCCACAACTGGCCGGGGAATGACTTGGGATCCTTCCGGGTGAGCTGAAGGATGCAGCCAGGGAGAGAGAGGCCTGGGATGCCTGTTTGAGGCTGTTGCTCCTGCGACCCGACCCCGGAACAAGCGGAAGATGACGGAACGGAACCATCATAGCTCAGTGGTAGTTACCCTTGAACCGGAAGTTCTTGAAATTGAATCCCACTGAGCTCATGTCTAGGTGTCCTTTGGAAGACACCAAACCCCCTGTTTCTCCCACCATTGGTGCCATCCTGGCAGCCTGCTGTGGTGTAGTGCAGCACACAAGTTTCCCCATTGAGGAATGATTAAAGTTTTCATTTCATAATTTGAGTGAATTGTTCTGTTTCTTCTGGTATGTTCAGACGCACACTTGGCTTAATTGTTTCTCACTTTGAGACAAAGTAGCAAGTGTTTCCTCTTCTCTCACACCAGCTATCTTCATGTCGCCTTTCACTACATTCGCAAATTTTCGTTTTGGTCTTCCTCTAGACCTCAGCATCCCCTTGTTGATGCATGAACCCTCTCAAAACTGTCATTTTGAAAACTCCAACCAAAGTGTGTCAGGATCCCTCACATGCCCCCCAGAAAAAGCCCTGGATATTCCTAAACAACTTGACTATGGTCACCTGAGGATGATTGCTGTTTCCACTCATTTGTGCACCCTGCCATCTATTTAAGGGAAATCAACCCGGACTTCGCTGTCGGGTCTTACTTTCCCTTCCAGCCAGGTTACCCTGATTGTCTGACCATGTTTGAACTTTGTTATTACAAGTATTTGGACTTTTCAAACCTTGAGTTAACCCTGTGCTTCTTTTCTTTACAGACTTGCTGAATTGAGTTAATAAACTTTTTTTAATGTCCTGCAATTGGGTCTTCCTCCTTCAACATCCTCCACATCCATAAAACCCTGACAAAGTGAAGATTTCGGAAAAACTCCGGTTTTGCGTTGGCGTGTGGACATGCATAACCGGTGTTTTGCGTTTTTAAATGTCACTACCTGCGACAATTAATGCATAAACGTCATTTGTGTGCGTCCTTATTTTTAATATCAGAAAGTGGGCAGCATGGATCCTCTGAAAAAAACATTACTCTCTTTTCGTACTTTTTATTGTATACACTCAACTGCTCTTGCCATCGGCTATTATTCATCACATAAGCCTTCCTACCTCAGAGCTTACTTTTAGATAAACACTGCCCACTACTGGTGTGGCATGCTTACTACCGCACTCAGAAGCGTATTTACACGGGTTCGTGTGGATGTGGTTATATTGAAAACGGTTACATGTGTAGCGAGAGATTTTCTAAAATGGCGGAGAACAGATATACGTTTTCAAAAATACCCAGCTACATGTGGACATGGTCTCAGTCTGGCCCCAAACTTTATTTCCAAGCTTCTAACATGTCATGTTGTGATGCAGACACTGTGCATTTTATCTCATTTTGTTTGCATAACTTTGCCATCTAGGAGGAGCTCGGTGTCGAGCCGCTCCTCCTCCAGGTCGAGAGGAGCCAGATGGGGTGGTTCGGGCTTCTGGTCAAAATGCCCCCCGAGCGCCTCGCGGGCGGGGTGTTTTGGGCACGTCCCACCGGGAGGAGACCAAGGGGCAAACCCCGGACCCCTGGAGAGACTATGTCTCACAGCTGGCCGGGGAGCGACTTGGGATCCTTCCGGGTGAGCTGGAGGATGCAGCCGGGGTGAGAGAAGACTGGGCTGCCCGTTTGAGGCTGTTGCCTCCGCGACCCGACCCCGGAACAAGCGGAAGATGACGGAACGGAAACTCTGTAAAATCTGTTTTATCTGTTTTGAGTAATTCTTACCTGAACAATCTCCAGCATTTCAGCTTTGCTGATGTAGCCGTTCCCATCCAAGTCGTACATACTGAAGGCCCATTTCAGCTTCTGCTCCAGCTTGCCACGTGACGTCACGCTTAGCGCGATGATAAACTCCCTGAAATCTATTGTTCCGTCACCGTTGGCGTCGAACGTGCGAAAGACATGTTCGGCAAACTTGGACGCATCTCCATAAGGGAAGAAGTTGCCGTAAATCTTCTTAAATTCCTCCATGGACAGATTCCCGCTGGGGCAGTCCCTGAGGAAGCCCTTGTACCACTCCTGGATCTCATGCTCGGTGAAGTCAGTGCTCTCCAGAAGGTCCTGCATCACCTCCGGACGGAGTTTGCTGTTCTGCTTCCCCATGTCGCTCTGTCCTCTCAATCACTTGGCTCCACTTGGCTCACAGCTGGAGGACATAAAGAGGAAAGTTTGATTTTAGTTTTGGAGAAAGATTAATCTTTGCTAATGTCTGAGGATGTATGAAAGCCATCGTTATCTCCAATGTGACTAAAATAACTTCCTTTTCCAAACAAGTGGAACTTTCCATGGAAAACAGGCGTGTGCACTTTAGGTACACACATCGCCATAAGCATTGCGTGGGTTTTATTAGTCCATAAATTTTTTACACAGGCAGTAAACAAAGCTTAGATGAACAGGAAGGAAAAGGAGGTACAGTGAAACGATATGCGAGATGAGCTGCTCGACCAACATCATTCAGGTTCATAATGAGAAATTCTTCCTGGAAAAGCCGAACCATTGTTTGTAGAGCAGATCCTAATGAGTGTGACAAGGCTTTACAACGCCCCATTTACATTGTTTGTCGTCCGTTTAAATGTTAATGTTAAAGGAGAAATAAACATTTACCCAATGACTTATTTGCCTTTAAAGCATCTAAGCCGGAATGAAGTGATAATCTACTACGATAAAAGCGACTGGGCTGTTTGCCCATCAACTCGGGTTGAGTCTGAATGTTCTTTGAGCACCAGTGCCAGAAGTTTGACTTGTTTAGTTGATAGTTTTTCCATAGTTTTATGCTCGAGTAGATCAGAAACACAAAGTGAGTGTGAGATGTTGTGGTAATACTGTGAGTCAGTTTTATATCTGCAACACAAACAGGAAGAGCCTGGTTCCAGTGAGATTGTACTCTCACTTTGTCAGTGTGTTACAGTAACACACATGCTTGAACTGTTTTGTTTCGTCCAATCAAAGGATGACAACACCTTGTACAACACCTCTAAGTACATTGGAGGCTTTGTTTTTACGTCTAATGACCATGATTGCTAGTTTCAGTCGTGATTGGACAAAGAAGATTGTTAATGCAAGTGGCAGCAATAGGTATCCTCCGTAGGGTAAAGAAGCTCTGCCATCTGGAAGGGACTCGGAGTAGAGCTGTTGCACCTCTGTATGAAAAGAAACCAGATGGCGTGGTTTGGGTGCCTGGTTAGGATGCCTCCCAAACACCTTATTGGTTAAGTGTTACATTTACGTCACACTGTGAGGAGACCCAGGTGTGGACCTACGACGCACTGGAGGGGCTAAGTCTCGTAGCTGGCCTTGGAATGTTTTGGGATCCCCCTGGATGAGCTGGAAGGTGTGGCAGATGTCATAAGCTTCCCTGCTAAGCCTCCCGTCCCTGCAAACCAACCCAAAAAGGCAGAAGAAGACAGTGTGGTATAGGCTACCTACGATAAGCAATTAAAGAATTCTTCTATTTCTTTATCCCAAAACCACAATGAAGGAACAGGTATCTTTGGCAGATTTTGGCCACTACTTCAGAGGATGTAGATGATCAATTTCACTAAAATTATGGCCTTTACCACTCACACCCTGACTCTGTAAATCAAATCAACCAGTATTACCAGTCAAATAGCGTTTACCAGCTGCAAGTTACCTTTCGGTATTATCAAAGGTTGATGCCTAAAGGGGTTTCATGGTACTGTAAATTGTATGATTGGTGTCACAGACTGGCTCTGGGTCTGGGACAAAAACGAGGGAAACAGAGATAAAGTATGGGCCAAATCAAAGTAAGTTTATTATAAAATAAAGACAAAATCATCATAAATACAGATTCAACATTGAAGAAACTGACAAAACAAAAGGATACCTGACCAGCAGATGAAAAAAAGAGAAAGAAAACAAGTCCAGGCATCTCCTTCAAAATAAGCCCAGCTGGCTCCACTCAGACAGCCCTCCCCCCTGCCTGCAGGAGGCTCCGCCCCTGCCTGCAGGAGGCTCCACCCCTGCCAGGCAAGGGAGGGACTGTAACATTGGACATAGGTATTACCTGCTTGGCAAGGCTAGTACCGGTAACTTTTGCCCATATTCTTTTGGGGCATGTGCAATATGACCACTTATAGGCCGGGGGGTGGGGGGGGGGGGGGGGGGGGGGGGTGGGAGGCTATGGTAGAGATGACTATCAAACTTGAATAGTTTATTAAATTAGCCATAATGTTTTTTCTACTTGTAATTATGGCGTTTCCTAGTTTAATTTTTACATTTTCTTTGTAAAACTAAATTGAAGGGTTTTAGACAGAACAGTGAAATTGCGTAGAAGATCTTAGTGTTGTCATGAGAGTATTTTAATGAATTCTTTCTAGCTCTAACTGGGCTTACACTTATATCAATGTTACGGGATCATGTGTGCATCATGATTATTTATTGTCCAGAAACATGCATCTACAGACTAAAATAGCAGCTACACCTGAGCCACTGCACACACCTGCCACTTGTTATGTCACACTCTGGAGTACGTTCATGTCTGATTCGATGACATGCTTATCAAGCACAGGATGCTGCTACACAACCATTTCTGAGATGACCAATTTACCGGTTTATATGTATAGAGTTCGTCTCCTTGGTTATTTATCTTCGCACCTTGGGAATGACCCACCAGCTAGCAACTGCAACATTGCGTTGCTTCTTTCTATAGACCAGGTTCTTAAAATCATGGCTTTAGACTTTGCATTGACAAAATGCAGCTGAGCCAAATTCAAGCAAAACAGTTGCAAGTATCTCAGGGTCTTGTTCATGAGCGAGAGAAAGACCTAGCGGGATATCGATAGATGGATCAGTGCTGCGAGACAGAGCTGAGCCAAACAGTGATGCTCTCAATTTTACTAGTTGGTTGAGAGAAGCTGGATGGGTTGGTTTGGGCACTTGTTCAGGACACCCCCCGACTCAAGCAAGACCTGCTTGAGATCTAGCAAGACTCAAGCAGGTCTTGTTAGATCCGCCTCCCCAGATCTAGCAAGACCCAACCAGGTCTTGCTAGACCCTAGACCTGCTAGATGGACTGGTCTCATAGCTGACGCATGCCCGATAGTCCTAGAGGATGTACCAGGGCAAAGAAAGTTGAAGCTTCTCTGCTGAGGCTGTTTTTCCCTCTGACTCAACCCTTGATAAGAGGAAGAAGATGGTACTGTATGGTACATGTACTGAATGAAAAACACAACAATCCTAGACCCGAAAGGGAATTTGCACATTTTGGGACATTCTTTTCTCAAAACTTGACATTTCAACACTATTGATCAAGGTAGGAAATGAAAGAATCAAATACATTGGTCAACAGGAAGTTTGCGCAACATGTTGAATTCTAGTTTATTTTCGGACAGGACGTGTTAATGAACACAAATAACAAGAATTAAAGCGTATACATGCCCGATTATGGAAAAAATGACTCATTTCCATCTGTTGTCCCTAGACGGGTAATAAAAGCAAAAGATGGAATAAAATAATCTTAGAACAGCAAAGGAAAAACAATAAACAACCCAAAAGAAGTAAATATTAATTTACACATTCATGACTCAGTGACTGCAACTTTGATTTTCCTTCAGCAAGTATTTAAGATGCGCTTTAAAAGTGTGGATAGATTGAATTTCTCTCGTAAACAGAGAAAGGCTGTTCCAGTATTTAGTTCCCTTTACAGAGTGCACAGATTGTCCAAAACAAGTCTTTCTGAATAGGTACCACACAGTCCCCTTGAGCCGAAGCCCTCATCCTCGTTAAAGAAAACAAATGGTTCCTACACTCGTTTAAGGTAACGAGCTGCAGAGAGTGACAGAACTAGGGCTGAAACAGTTAATTGATTTAATCGATTATAATCGATTATCAAAATAGTTGTCGACTAATTTGGTTATCGATTAATTGTAAATTTTTTTTTTTTTTACTGTCAACTGCACTTAAATTGATCTCCAAGTGGGGCAGTAGAGAGTAAATTGACGACACGAGCTACCAAAATAGGAGGAGAAGTAGAAAGCAGCCAATCATTGGCCTTCATTTCACCCCGCCTCACGTGATCAGGCAGATTCAACAAGATGGCGGAAAGAAAAGTTTGGA
Source organism: Neostethus bicornis (assembly GCA_902685375.1). NCBI lineage: Eukaryota > Metazoa > Chordata > Actinopteri > Atheriniformes > Phallostethidae > Neostethus > Neostethus bicornis. The sequence goes on from LR738541.1 coordinate 36,581,749, forward strand.
TCATTTCCCGCTAAATTTGAAAAACACCGCAAAGCACATTTTTTTCCCACAAAAAAATAAGTGCTGTTAGTTTGGCACCCCTTTACCTCCCGATTAGTGTAGATCTGTGTTTGTAATATTATAAGCAGCAAAGATGGTCATTTTATTTATTAAAGTTACTATTTTTACAGTAAAGATGGTGTTTTTTTTTTTTTTGCACTAATACTTCACAACTTGAATGTTTTTGTATATTTTTTACTCATGTTAATCTGGGGCCTTTTTTTGTACGATACTTCTGAACAAGGTTAAATTTACGAATTTTATTAAAGGTTTCTTGTTTTCAAATGTGATCCAACAGTTTACATTTGATGTTTTATTAGCCAGTACTACTAAAGCACATTTTATGGGTGCTTATGAGTTACTTTTACTGTATACAGTAAGTAGATTTATTATTTTCTAGAAATGATAATATTCTACCTTTTTATTTGACAGAAAGATTAACATTTGCTCTTACTGTAATAAACCCAACGTGTTGTTTATGTGGTTATGAGTTGTGTTTTACACAATTACATTCTATAATATGCCGAAAAAGTAATGTTTATTAGATTGTCATTGTTATCCGAATAATCGAATAATCGATACAATAATCGACAGATTAATCGATTATCAAAATAATCGTTAGTTGCAGCCCTAGACAGAACAAACAAGATCGTTAATACAAAATACAGCAAGGAGCTTGTTCATCCTTTGCAGACTATTTTCTGCCCTTCCACATAAAGAGGTACCAGAAGGAGGGACTCAGCCATCTGGCGAGGAAGTCTTGAAGCGAAATATTCTGAGTATGTCTCACAGGGGAGACCCAAGTGAAGACCTTGGACACGCTGGAAGGACTATTTCTTTCGGTTGCTTTTGGAATACTTTGGAAGCCTCCCCAATGAGGAGGATTTTTAGAAAGTCTGTGTCGTTCTGCTGTCCCTGGGACTCCTGATAAGTGAATGGTTCGGTACCATGTTGTGAAATTGGTGATTTATTTTACACAAAAGCAGTCAGTAGAAAGAGTTGCCATCTTAACCTGAGCGCTATGAAGTCGATAATCGACTAGATCAGATGCTTTTTTGTGGTTTTAATTGTGTTAAATGTTTGTTACTGTTTTATAAATCAGTCATTTAAAATGATAGTCTTTTGAGTAAGATTTACTATCTTGATACCATCTTTAGGTTCACTTCAAAATCAAATTGTGTTGCAATAAAACAACTTTATTCTCTTGTTAAATTTTTTGCAAAAGCAGCAAACTTCAAAAGTTTCCACTGTGGTGCTATTTAAAAACAAAACTTGGGAGATCAAACATGTTTTATTTAAGATTAAGGGGCTTGGTTTTTCACAAAGGTAACCGGGGTCATATTTACCAATGCACACAAACATGTTTATTCATGCTACATTCGTCTTACCTATCCCTTTAACTGCCTGCTCAATAGGGGTGTGCAATACCGCAAGCTTTGATATCAATCCGATACCAGGTAAACACCAGACCGATATCGCCGATACCAATATTTTATTTTTTTAAATGACTATCTTTGCGAGAGGAGGGGGGGTGGGGCCGCCTCACTTTAGTATACAGGCGCGACACACAGCATTTACGCATATTTTGCAGACAGATAAATTAGGTTGCCTTTTTGAAGACAAAAAAATGGAAGCAAAGTGCGGGGGGTAAAACTTCAACCAAAGTATCAGTATTTTAGTTGGAGTATCGATCAATATCAATACTAGCGTTGGTATCGATATTATCGATATTAGGATCGATACGCCCACCCCTACTGCTCAACTACATAGTCGAGGTAGATTTTGGGCCTCTATACTGTATCTCAATGAGAGGTGGGGTAGTTAAAGGGTTAAATTCACATTTTATTAGAGAACGAAATAACTATGACTTAAGTAAAACATTGAGTTCTTTCAAGATTAAGATCTTTTCCAATCGTCTCGCCATAATGTGGTTTTATCATTCATCCTGAAGTTGTTCCGATAAATTAATCTGTTGTTCAACATATTGGAAATAAGCCTTTAATACATGTAGATGATCTGATTTGTAATCCCTGTCCTCCGTGAATTATGCTTATTCATCCTGGGGGAAAATCTCACCCCTAAATGGGTTTCCATTATTAGGATATTTCTTCTGTCTCCTTTAATGAGATTTTTAGACTTTGAAGGAGGGTCTACGGATGAAGATGTCTATGTTTTCCTTCCATTAGGCTAATAAAACGGACCACTCTCAATCAAATAGTTTGATTATTGTCGTATTAAAAAATGTCTTTGAAGTCCTTTGAGATGACTGTTTGAGTTCTCTAAAGCCAAATAACTGGATATGTTGGCTTAAAATAGTTTTCCACAATTTGTGCTTTTTAATGATTGTTTTTAGGAATGTAACTGATCTAGTAAATGTAGAAGCATCTGTTACTCAGCGAGTGAGTTTTCTTCAAGCCATCTGCACAAGTTTTATAAAGCTTTTATTCACATCAATCCAATGAATTACCACTTTAATCCTACTATGTGATTCAGATTTATATCAGAAGCCAATCTTTTTCCCTGGTTTAAAAACACCAACTGGATGTACTGTCCTGACCTGACCACTTTATACGTGTCTGTGGACCATTGTTGTTTTTGGCAGCCATCTAAGGTTTCGTTTTAGTCTTCGTCAACAAAAACCCAAAAGAGTTTTCGTCCAGTTTTAGTCAGGGAAGACTAAGAACATTTTTAGTCTAGTTTTAGTGTAAAAAAAAAAAATTCTTACTTTAACAATTGTGTCTTTATTACTGAGAATGATGCAGGTTATTTGTTAAAACAAAAAACCAACTCTGCCGAGCTTTAACTTGCGCAAAAACAGCAAACATAGAAAACAACGTAAAATAAATAGAATTTTTTTAATGAGTGAGGAACGTTGTAACTTAAGTACACATAAAAATGACACATCTTAATAACCTTGTAAACAAAGTATACTTTGTGTGTTTAAAGCAGTCGTAAGTGCAACCAAGCTAACTAAGGAAGTTAGCAACGCCGACAAGCTAGCATTAGCTTGAAGTTGGTGAACGGTCTTTTCAGCCACTGAGATTTCAGCCACGGACATTTGAGCCAAAAAACTGCAACCTAGGCTATTTGAGCCACGGTCACTCGGCTATTTGAGCCATGGGATAAAAATGTTTATTTACGATAAAATTTTTACATAAAATATCAAATTTTTTTTAAAAATATCAGAATTTTATCAGAATTTTTAAAAAATATCAGAATTTTTTATTTGAGCCATGGGATAAAAATGACTAAAAGCAATTATTTTCTGTAGTGCAACTGTTTGTTTACGATAAAATTTTTACATAAAATATCAGAATTTTTTAAAAATATCAGAATTTCTTCATGCCCTTTTGTGTTAGGTGTGAATACCACATATTGAGATACGCTCAGAATATATCTACTTCACACGTAACACAAAGGGTTACATAACTGTCCTACTGGGTGAACGGTCATGTCAGCCACAGACTTTTGGGCCAAGAAACTGCAACCTAGGCTATTTACAAAATATCACAATGTTTTACATAAAATATCACAATTTTCTACATAAAATAGGTTTTTGGCCCAAATCTCCGAGGCTGAAATGTCCTAGAACCCTTGAAGTTAGCATGCTGTTTGCGCAAAATATGTGGAAAACTGTAAGTTTCTGATCACCAAGCCTCTTTGCTGCTGTTTTCACCATGGTTTGGGACTTTCTTGTGGCTGCAGGTGTGTTGTGTAGACGGTGTGAACGTGCAGCATTGTGGGGGGGCGTGAGAGACAGATGTAGCTGCTGTTCTTTTTATTTTCACAGACAGAAATGTGAAAGTCTGACGCCTATTTTGTTACATTTTCGTCTCGTCAACAGAAACTTGCAAACGTCTCGTCACATTTTCGTCACCAAAATGTCGCATTTATTTTGTTATCATTACGTCATCGTCATAAAAAATGCTTCGTCAACTAAATCATTTCGTTTTTGTCATCGTTGATGAAAACGACACTGATGTGGACCAAACATTTTTATGTTAAATACGAGCCGTTTCGGAGATGAAAGTTTATGATGGTGATAATGAGCTTGTGCTCATTCACTGATAAGTGAGACAGATTAAACACAGTGAAAGCATTGTGAAGACACAACATAACTTTAAATTATAATTTCCAACCAGTTTCACCTCATTTGTGAATCTTGTTCTTTTGGCTTTGTTTTTCTTTTCCATCTCTGCACTCCACAGCTGCTCTACTCGTTCTCATTTCATCTTCTCAACAAACCATTCCATCTTTCTGTAGTGCCATTCATAAACTCATGTCTCACATCGTGCTTGTACCTTCCATACTTTTATCCTCCGACTTAATTCAGCCTAAACATAACCATCTCTCTCACTCTCTTATGAAGCAATTTTAACTGCAGTTACCATAGTAACGTTGGGCAAAAAATCTCCAAGCCATTGATGAGCTTTCTGGCTGAGTGCGCTGGATGTACACTCACACAAGCACGGCTTCCAATCAAATAGAACCAGTAAAATCAGTGACTGGGTTGTGGGTGTGCGGGTGAATGTGTGGGTGCAGCAATGTGAGGTGAGCAGAAAGTAGTCAGTTGTATTTGTATATTAAAAAAATATCTTGACGTAAAATGAGAAATGCTTTTCTTTAATAAACAATGGCATGGTTTCATTGAAGACCAAATCTCTTTAATGTATAGTGCACACTGCATAACACCAGTTAGACCAGGCATGGGCAAACTACGGCCCGCGGGCCACATGTGACCCGTTAAACGTTTTAATCCGGCCCGCCGAACTAGAAAATAAATAAATAAATAAACCATGTTAGTTTGATTTTTCTTGATTTTTTTTATCTTTGTCACTAGATAGCGCCAAAAATACAACACTGCTCCCATTAAAACGTGTGTGCCTCAATGACGCGCACACTTTCAAAATAAACAGTATTCTGTTGAACCTAGAGAGGTGGGGGGCACACCTAACCCCTTCACCTTCCCGTCTCCCCCATGACCCAACATGGAAGTCCAGGATGGTTGCCCTTAAATAGATGGCAGGGTCCACAGATGTGTGGCATCAGAAATCAATCTCAGGTGTCCCTAATCTAGGTCATGAGGAACATCGAGGGCTCCCTCTGGTGGCAAGCGAGGGGATCACAACATAGACAGCTATTCGCACAGTCTGGAAGGGAATCTCTTTTGTAGTCCTGCCAAAATCTGCGCAACCCGCTAATATAAGACGAGCGATCATAGCAGCATTTATACAAAGACCAATTAGCTGAAAATACAAGTTTTTGGAGGGTGGTGGCAGTCAGGGTAGCTGAGAAGAACCCATGCATACACGGAAAAAAAGGCACAGACCAGACAGAAAAATTCGCATCCCAAACCCACTGTTGCTTTTGAAAATGAGCAAAACTATAAAAATGAGTTTGTCAGGCGCACTATTCTATTTGCGAAGTTTGTCTCTGTGCTAAATAATTAATAATCAACCATACGTAATTACAATAATTATTTGAAATAATTATGTGACTATGGCCTCCACAGACTCGTGCTCGGTCCCAAGAGGACTGTATTTAGAGGCACCAAAAGAGTACATGAAAGAATATGTGGTAGAACTGCTAACTTGATTTGGTTTCCACTGCATTTTTAGGCTCAACCAAGATTTACGCTGTGTTGTGCATGTGGCTAGGAGACGTTAGTTAAGCCAGGAGTACAAGGAAGGGGGAATTAACAATGTCACAAATGGAGTAAACCTGAATATTGTATTGTTTCCAATAGAAGTACACTTTCTGATAGAAGCACACCCCTGTTTTTTCCTGAAAAATTGAACTTGGCAAAGCTTAAGTTAGACAAAAAAAATACTTTGCTGTGTTTGCGAGACTCATGTCCGAAAGTCTCTCCATCAACTCTGCATGTTTATGCTGACTGTTACTATCATTTTGTTTCATCTTCTGAACCACTTAACCCTAATGGGTTGCGGGAGTACCGGAACATATACTGGCAAATTTCAGGCGAAAGATAGAATACACCCCGAACAAGTCGCCAGTCTGTTGCGGGGCCATGTTACCGTCCTCTGTTGCAAAAACAAATCCTTTACCTGTAGTTGTAGTCCAGATTTTTTTGTAAATATGTACCCAAATACAGCTAGCCAATTCCAAACTTGAGGTCGAATTTACACCAGTCAACATGGTACTCAACACCGAGCTCCTCCCGGATGGGAGAGTTCCTCACCCGATCTCTGAGTGAGAGCCTAGCCACCCTGCGGAGGAAGCTCATTTCGGCCGCTTGTACCCGCAATCTCATTCTTTCGGTCACCACCCACAGCTGGTGACCATAGGTGAGGGTTGTAACCTCACCTATGGTCGCTCCTCTTCCGGGTCGAGAGGAGCCAGATGGGGTGGTTCGGGCATCTGGTCAGGATGCCTCCCGAGCGCCTCGCGGGCGAGGTGTTTCGTGCACGTCCCACCGGGAGGAGACCAAGGGGCAGACTCCGGACCCGATGGAGAGACTATGTCTCACAGCTGGCCGGGGAACGACTTGGGATCATTCCGGGTGAGCTGGAGGATGCAGCCGGGGTGAGAGAGGCCCGGGCTGCCCGTTTGAGGCTGTTGCCCCCGCGACCCAACCCCGGAACAAGCGGAAGATGAAGGAACGGAAGGGAACGGAACATGGTACTCTCACCCAAAGTGCTAACGCTCATTTACAGATTGTGTGGCATAAATATTTTTTGCTCTGTGGGTTAGTTTTTTGCAAATAACTTATTTACAGATGCGCACCCCATCAGTGTGACCGTGAGTATTGAGAAAAATACGGTAAATCTATGTATAAGATTTTCTTGGCAAATTTCGCATTTTTGAGCTAAGAAAAGAAACCAAGTTTATCTGTTTATGCCGAGATACGTAGGCTCTGGTACCCTCTGGTAAGTAAAAAAATTGTGTATCTGTACTTTACTTAAGTAAAATTTTAGACCGTTACTTTTACTTTACTACATTTTTTGAGCAAATATCTGTACTTTTACTTCGCTACTTTTTCAAAGTCTGTTTATAATTTTTTGTTACATTTTCGGTCAGGAATTTAAAAAATATACAGTTTTTTTTTTTAGCGCTTCTTGAAGCCGCATCGCCAAAATCAACCTGTACGGAAAGCAGTTAATCGCCTGCGGTTTCCCAGAGGGAGAAGTAATGAATCGAGGACCAATCAGAATCAAGAGTAAACATTTTCCAGTCATTCACCGCAAAAAAACTAACATGAAATATAGCAAAAATTGAAAAAGAGTCAGGAGATTGTTGTTCGTTGTGTTTATTTTTAAATAAAAAGTTGAGCAATCATTACTCGGAGCAGGGGCGGCTCCAAGGATTTTCTAAAAGGGGCGAGGGTGGGAGGGGAGAGTATGGGGGCACGCCCCCCTCTTCCTGGATCCGCCCCTGCAGAGTATTTTTCTGTGACCCTATAGCACAAAAAATAACATTTGAATTATGGTCAAATACTTTTACTTTTTACTTAAAAAGGAAAATTTACACCAATTACTTTTGTACTTTTACTTCTGTAAATTTTTTTTATTGGTACTTTAATTAAGTATTTTTTTTCCTAATTATCTGTACTTTTACTTAAGTAAAAAAGTTAGTACCTCATCCACCACCCGATATAAGATGGTTCTTATTATTCATTTTCTTTTTTACAAACAGGTTTCTATTTCTATTTAGAACAACGGGCCAATAGGAAACGGGTATGCATGGAAAGGGAGGAGACGCAAAAAAGGGTTCATGCATTGATAGAAATAAAAAGAAAATGAGAAAAATCTCAGGAGAATGTTTGTCTTTACTTTTATCCCACTAGGCTTTCGGAAAAAACATTTTTATTTCCTTTTCCCGGAGGAAACCCTGAGCATATTCAACGTACTTAATTATAGTTCATCACTCCCCCACATTGTTTAGATTAGAAGGAAATGCTACTAATTCGCCAGTTCTAAATTTCCCAAATAATATCTTGCTGCTTTCTTGGCTTTAACGTAGACTTCCAAACGAAGAACCAGTCGTTCGAGGACTTTGTGACAATGCTCTGGCACTCCGAGACCAGGAGGGAAAGCACAGAGACGGACGCTGGCAACCGTCCAGGCAGTAGCTGAATACAGGACGACTGGAAATAGGGGGGCTGGATGAGTTTGTACGACTTGGACTAAAGTCAACTTTTCAAAGACCAGCACCCCATGTTGCCTTCCTGTTCTTTTGGGATGAAAACTAATCGAAAGCACATAACCATGCTGTCCTCAGTTTTATATTAAACCAGGGGTGTCCAAACTTTTTCACTCGCGGGCCACATTGAGTTGTAATGTTTGACAAGCGGGCCGGATCCGAGGGGTGGGGAGCGGGGGTTGAGGTCATAGACAAAAAGCCCTTTAGAAAATCCCTGAGAACAGGATCAGATGGATGGCATGCTTTGGTAACCACTAGTTTAGACTGGTTAAATGGCGTGCTAGATTCTTTTTTTCCGTTCCGTCATCTTCCACTTGTTCCGGGGTCGGGTCGTGGGGGCAACAGCCTCAAACGGCCTCTCTTTCCCCGGCTGCATCCTCCAGCTCACCCGGAAGGATCCCAAATCGTTCCGCGGCCAACCGTGAGACATAATCTCTCCAGCGGGTCCGGGGTCTGCCCCTTGGTCTCCTCCCGGTGGGACGTGCCCGAAACACCTCGCCTGCGAGGCGCTTGGGGGGGCATCCTGACCACATGCCTGAACCACCCCATCTGGCTCCTCTCGACCTGGAGGAGGAGCGGCTCGACACCGAGCTCCTCCCGGATGGCAGAGCTCCTCACCGATCTCTTTCGGCCACTTGTACCCGCGATCTCATTCTTTCGGTCACCAGCATAGGTGGAGGAGTTTAAGTATCTCGGGGTCTTTTTTTTTTTCCTCCTTTTATTAATTGCTGCCATTTTAGAAAATTGGGGGTTTATATACTAATTTGCTGTTCCTATTTTAGCCTCTAGATGGCAGCATTTAGAACACGCAGGTAACAGCGCTGCAGCCCGATGTATTACGTAATTCTACACGCGGGCCAGGCGCTATTGATTTTATGACGGAGGCTGCGGGCCGGATGAAAATTGACAACGGGCTGCATTTGGCCCTCGGGCCAGACTTTGGACATGTCGGTATTAAACCATAATAGCGACAGAGTTTTATGTCTTGTCATATTGATTATTTCTGATTAACTTGATACTGCCCACAGTCGTTATTTTCAGCCCTAATACTTTTAAATCAGCTCCTTAGCCTTCATTAGGTTGCTATAGTAACAGACCTGATAGAATAAGAAGCCTACCACACATAGGAACTATTGATTCAGAGAGAAGTGGTGAGAGGCACTAGATTCATACTTCCTTCAGTCCAAATATTACATCATTTAAATTTTTGCTTGTGTGGCTGTAAAAATATGAACCAACACCCATATCAGAGTCGCAAATCGATACTTACAACGTTGGACACGTCAATGAGTAAAATCACCAGGAGAAGGAGTGTTATGCAACATCTCAGCTCATTCAACTATTTCAGTACATTCTTATAAAATCAGGTCTAATGACCGTGTGTCTGTGTGATATCGGTCCTACTTCTCTTCCTTTTCGTCTGGCAGAGAACGACCCCCCCCTATACCCTTGAGAGTATATGATTTGTTTAGCTCACTGTCTGTACCGCTCTGGCGACGGCTATGTCTGCCTGGCACCGGATGATTAACTCCTGCATCTCTATACCCGGAAACAGAAAACATACTCACTACTTCTATTTTTTTTTCATCCAATTACATGAAAAACTGATGTTGGTAAGTTTAGAACAGGGGTGGGTAAAGTTTTTGGTTCGTGGGCCATATTGAGTTCTAATATTTGACAAAGGGGCCGGAACATGATCAGATGGATGGCATGCTTTGGTAACCGCTAGATTAGACCAATAGAATGGCGCGCTAGATTTTAAACAAGTCCGCTAAATGTTACATCAATAGCGTTAAATTTAAAATCTAGCGGCGCTAGGTTTGAATTCTAGTGCAATAGGACTAGAAGGGCAGGGTACACCCCGAACAGGTCGCCAGTCTGTCGCGGGGCCACGTACATACATCCACACACACACTCATTCATTCCTAGGGGCAATTTGTAACCGGCCAATCAACCTAGCATGCATGTCTGTGGAGGGTGGGAGGCCAGAGGAAACCCACGCAAACACGGGGAGAACATGCAAACTCCACACAGAAAGGACAGTGTTCCAAGCCTCGTCCCCACCCGTGACTCGAACCCACGACCTTCTTGCTGTGAGGCCACTGTGCTATCCACTGTGCCACCCATTAACAAGGTTTATTTATTTATAAAATTTTATATTTGGCGGGCCGAATTAAACCATTTAACTGGCCGCATGTGGCCCACGAGCCTTAGTTTGCCCATGCCTGGTCTCGAACTTTCATGTTGGAGACCTTAAATTCAAATATAAATAACCTACATGGACAATTGAAGGGGTTTGGGCCGGTCCTAAAACCATGAGAGGCAATAAAGTTGCATGCGATGCTGGCTCAGATATTGAGCCCTGGCTATCAAAAACTGTGTCAAGTGTTGAAGCACTGTGAGTCAAAGTGGGTTGCTGAAACAAGGTAAAGAATAGAGCCCATGTGGGCTACTAAACCAGTAAACATGGGCATAGGGGTTACATGATGAAGATATTGGACTCAGTTCCTTCCAGGCATATCTGTTCGATTACATTGCAGAAGGGATAAACGACCTTCTAAAGCACTCAGTCCTGTAGAGCAGTGAGAGGAACCTGTTACTTTGGGCACTCTTCTAGGTTGTGACCACATCATGCAGAGGGAGATGGAAATCATTTTTATGGTGGCCCTCATTTGAGGCCTCATCCTCCTTTCCAAAACAGCTCCCACAGAGTTCCCGTTTCTCCCCGCCACAGCTAAACATTTCTCAATTAGTCTGTCCAGCCAATTGTTGTCCTTTGCTGTTCAAACTGGTTATATCGTACATCTCAGTCCAGCAGAGGATACACGAAAGAAACCTATAAATGTAGAGGGGGATTTAAAAAAATACATACACACATTGTGTAGTACTGACCACTGTACTATGCTATAGTAAGTGAGATTGCTGCTTTGGGACCGAGGACCTGTTCAAAGTGTACCTGGCTTTCACCTGATATTAGCCGAGTCATGTTCTGAGATCCCTAAATCCCATAGTTAGATAATTAGCAAAGAAAATATAAAAAAAACATTCAAAAGTTACAAGTAAACCTAGAAAATTTAGACAGACAATAATTGTACAATTGACACTGAGATACTATATTTTTTTCTAGGGCTGTCGATTTATCCCATTTTTTTTGTCAATGGCAATCGTTTTTTTACACAAGTTAATCACATCCACTGTAGCAGTTATGGTGTTCCTATTTAAATGGTAAATGGACTCTACTTATATAGCGCTTTTCTACCAGCGTCGGTACTCAAAGTGCTTTACAATGTAGCTCACATTCACCCATTCATACACACATTCATACCTGATGGGGATGCTGCCATGCAAGGTGCAAACCACCATCAGGAGCAGTTGGGGGTTCAGTGTCTTGCTCAAGGACACCTCGGTATGAACTCATGGCGGGGGATCGAACCGGCAACCCTCCGGTTACAGGGCGGGCACCCTACTCACTGAGCCATCCTTCCCCTATTTATATTAATCATATGTAAAAAAAAATAAGAAGAGTGTGTTTGACCTGTTACAACATTGTAAGCTTGTAAGAATAGTATTAATAATAGTAATAAAGTTAACGGAATTACTTTAAATAAACCTGTTGAGGTGGCAAACCACCCTAATGACTTTTTTTATTAAGTAAAAACATCACACCAAAACTTAATGGACAAATTGATTGTATTGTTTTGTTTTTTATAATGTATTTATGTATTAATGTATTTTAATCACAAGACAGCTTTTTTGTTTTTTTTTTTTTAAATCATATTGCAGAAATTTTGATGTTCTGATGAAAATTCTATCTTTTAAAAAAATGTAAATTGTCTGTTTAAACTTGTCCTTTTTTTACGAGTTGTTTTGTAAAGTTGTTACAATGTATTTTTACAAACATTTTTTTGACAAGATTTTCTGTCACATTTTTAAATGTAAAACCACACAATTCTGAAAGCAATTATTTAGGGAAATCAAGGTTTAAAAAAGGTCCCAAAAAGATGAAACATAAATGTCTCTGGTTTTCTATTCTTGTCCCCCAATGTAGATCTGATAATCCCAACCGAGCTTGAGTTTGCTCGGAGTTAGTCTAAACAGGTTTGTCACACTGAGCTGGTTAAAACGTTCTTTCTCATGTTCTGCTTTGTTTATGGAACAAATCTTAACTAAACTTTAATCTCAGACTCCAGGCTCAGGATAGGAAATAGATAAAGGAACCAAAAAGTTTTCCATCATCTCAAATCTTTACGCGTCTACAGCCCGCCGAGTTTACTTTCACTCCAATGCCAACAAGCGATAACTGATGAGACAAAACTTCTTCCCAATCAGTCACACCTGCCGAGTGCGGATTTCCTCTGGAAAAAGAGCTGGATGATTGTAAAAGGTGGCGAAGATGAATTATAACTATAAAAGTGATGTTCAGAGCGACTGTCGAAGCAGCTGGAGAGTCTCTGAAACCACAAGGTTGATGTTGATATGAAACAGCGCATGTGTGACGAGCGCAGAGAGAGAAAGAGAAACGGAAGGGAAAATGAGAACCGGAGCTGGAAGATGTTTCTGATTGATGAATGCTCGTGGGATTAGCAACAAGCTCCTTCCTGTGGTCAAAGTAAAATATAGAAACAGGATGTAACATCATGGAAAATGTCCAATGGAAGGTACATTTGGAGCTGGGGTCAGAGGTAAGGAGCAGTGGTGGATGAAGTACTCACTTTTTGTACTTAAGTAAAAGTACAGATAATTAGGCAAAAAAAAAATACTCAAGTAAAAGTATCAATAAAAAAAATCTACTTAAGTAAAAGTACAAAAGTAGTTGGTGTAAATTTTACTTTTTAAGTAAAAGTATTCGATCATAATTCAAATGTTATTTTTTTTTGTGCAAAATCGAGAAAAATGACACTTATTTTTTAAAATGTTTTGGGGGGAGGCCCCCAGTCACTATATATTGGCTTTGTCAAAGCCCCACCCCCCTTTGGAAAATTCTAGATCCTCTCCTGCTCTGTGTAATGATGGCTCAACTTTTTATTTAGAAGTAAACAAAACGAACAACGATCTTCTGACTCTTTTTAATTTGTACTATATTTGATGTTAGGTTTTTGGCGCTGAATGAATGGAAAATGTTTCTCGATTCATTACTTCTTCTCCCGATCAACTGCTTCTTTTGATTTTGACGATGCGGCTTCAAGATGCGCTAAAAAAACCTGTGAATTTTTAAAATTCCTGAACGAAAATGTAACGAAAAATGTAAAACACACTTTTAAAAAATAGCGAAGTAAAAGTATAGATATTTGCTCCAAAAATATAGTGAAGTAAAAGTAAAAGTAACGGTCTTAAATTTTACTTAAGTAAAGTACAGATACACAATTTTTTTTACTTAAGTACAGTAATGAAGTACATTTACTTCGTTACGTTCCACCACTGGTAAGGAGGGACTGTGAACCGGGATGTGTTTGTGAGCCTTTGAAAATACGTGATCAGATTAAACATACAAGAAAAACATGTGGAACTAATTCTTTTTTTTTTTTTTGATCAAAGGGGACATTTGATGATAATAAACAGTAGATCAAAGTATGTTGAGTAAACAAACCAGATTCTTGCCAAAGGCTAATTTCTATCTAATGTCCCTGGGGGGAGGGGGATTTAAAAATATATCTTAGATAGAATACTGTGTAAATAGGAATTTTAAAAGAGGTCTCACATGCAGAGCATGCCGAAACAAAAAATACAATTTGGGACGGTAAGACACAAAAGAAATCTCTTTTTATCATGGAGTACAAATAATCATAAAACTACCGTAATTTACGCTATAAGGCGCATATAAAAGTCTTATATTTTCTTCAAAATGAGCGGTGCACCTTTTCGTGCGGTGCGCCTTGTGTGTGAGAAAATGCGAACCTAAAAGAAAACGCGATGCCCGCGAGGCGGACCTGAAAGAAAAGGCATGAGAATGTTAAAGAGTGAAGTGTGAGCAGCGTGGGAGCGATGGATGACCGAAGGAGACCACAGTTTCACAAAGGGTGGAAGGCAGCGCCGGGCGAGTTACGCTTGGACTAACGTGTCTGCTGGTACTGTTATCCGAGCTTTCGCAAAAGCTGGTATCCTTTCTGAGGAGCCGCACAGTACAGACAGTGACTTTGACAGCGAGGAGCGAAGTGGACCTGCTCCGTTGGATTTTGCGCAGCTGTTTGATTCCAAAACAGAGGATGAGGACTTTGACGGATTTGAATAAAGACTATTACCGGTAATGTGCTTGTTTAGTATCGTTACTACTTAAATAAAGTACAACCAAACTCAGTTTTGCTCTCGATCTATTTTTTAATGCGCACATTTGCATGCTTGCGTCTGTGTTGTTGTAAGGCGGTGTGTGACTGAGACTGCGCCTTTTCGTACGGTGCACCTTATGTGTCTTAAATACAGCAATGGCGCACATAACTGAGGCTGCGCCTTTTCGTACGGTGCGCCTAATGGTCGTGAAATTACGATAATCAATATCCCACTTGGCGCAGTGGTTAGCATACCTCACAACATGAAGGTTACGTTTGAGTCCGGGAGTGGAGGCTTGACACAACGTCCTTTCTGTGTGGAGTTTGCATGTTCTCCCCATGTATGTCTGGGTTTCCTCCAGCTAGTCCAGCTTCCTTCCACTCTCCAAAAACATGCATGTTAGGTTGATTTGCTGCTACAAAATTGCCCCTAGGAATGAGTGAGGGTATGAATGGTTGTCTGTGTGTGTGGCTTCACAACAGACTGGCGACCTGTTTGGGGTTTACCCCGCCTCTTGCCTATAATTAGCTGGGATAGGCTCCGGTATCCGCTATGGCCCCGATAGGAATGAAGGGTTCAGCAGAGGAATAAATGGATGTTTTAATGTTCTCCAAATATCATGCTAAATTTGTCGTGATCCTGTCTCCTGCCACCAGAGGGAGCCCTGGATCTTCCCTCATCACCATGATTAGGGACACCTGAGGGGGATTCATCTGATGACACTCACCCGTGGATCATTCTACCTGCTGCCTATTTAAAGGTAATCACCCAAACTTCTAGGTCAGATCATTGTCTTCCTTCCCAGCCAGGTCTTCCTGGCTGCCTGACCAAGTTTATCTTTGAACTGTTGTAGTTTTGGATTTAAAGACATTCCTCTGGATTAATCTTACGCTTTTGCCTTAAAGACTTGCCTGATTTCTGATAAATAAATCCTGTTTATGTCCTGCATTTGGGTCCTCCTTCTTCCACAACTCCACATCACGACAAAATTAATCTTTTTTTTTTTTCGAATGCCAAAAGAAATATTTCCTGATATGATGGAAACAAAATGGAATTGGTATAAAATAATTGTTTTGTTTCGTCTTTTCGTCTTCCACTCATCCCAAATAGGGTCGCATGGAGATGAGGAAGGTTGGGAGGCGGAGCCCATCCCAGCTGATTTCACCTGGAACTCAAACCCCGGCATTCTTGCTGTGAGGTTGTGACACTGTTCTAACAACAAAACTGTGAGAGTATCTGGCTTTGAGTAAAACGTACAGTACATTCTTACTTAAAACCCATTTTGTAAGATTCCAACATAATTAAATTGAATTGAAAATACTTTATTAATTCCAGAAGGAAAATTTGATGCTTTGGTGCTAACACCTAGATGCCTACCCGGTCCGCTTACACGGTGTAAAAGCTGGCATCTGAACAGTTAAAAAAAAGCAGTCCGTAATGAGTCCACGGAGTCGGGCTTCAATGAAGCTCACCAAAGTGGGCCCTCCACATTCCTGCTGGGTCAGAACGAGCATCCCCCGTTCCTCCATCTTGCCAGTGAGCGACCGGATTTTACGCATGACAACTTCAGGGACACTGGGCTCAAAGCTCCTTGTTTCAGATCGTCTCGTTCTCAGTTCTGTCGGGACCGCACCGACTCCTCCAGCCACAGTGGATCTGGTTCCGAGAGCTAGCTGCTGGTTGTGTCCACGCAAACCAAGCGGGACGACTCCATGACTAGCATAACAAGCC
The DNA here is from genome assembly GCA_902685375.1 of Neostethus bicornis. Lineage (NCBI taxonomy): Eukaryota > Metazoa > Chordata > Actinopteri > Atheriniformes > Phallostethidae > Neostethus > Neostethus bicornis. The sequence continues at coordinate 36,597,943 of LR738541.1, forward strand.
AACGGGAAGCTAGCTTTTGAAAAAAATGGCTAGCTTAAAAGCAGTCGTCCGAAGTAAAACAGTGACGTCCAAAACGACGTCCAAAGAGCGCACGAAGTTACATCTCCAGAACGTGACCAAACACAGGCAAAAGAAGCGACAGAAACCAAGTGGAAAAAATGCAAAAATAGATTGCGAAAAATGCGAAATAGCATTGAGCAACTGCTACAAGTCACCAATGCTTTGGGCATCTGGTCGTTCGTACTTTCTGAACACTTCTTTGGTGAGATGTTCTAGGTAGTGAGAATGACTGAATACTATTCATGTTCATTGTCATATTAACACATATTCTCTCAATACAGGTTAGACCAGCTCAACAATGTACATCAACCTGTTTTAATATGGTTCACTTTCAGTTTTGTGAAGTCTAAACACTCATTTCGACAAAGTTTTCCAAGAAAGGATCAAATTCCAGATACAGTCAAATTCCAGATACAGTTCGTGTTTAAACGCACAAGAAAATGATGGGAGTTGAGTTTTTTATCTAATAAACAGAAGGTCAGAAGAGGATTACAGACAATTAGTCCATCTATAATTCTACATTAATAACTCATTTCTGTGGGTGACTGATCTTTCTGGGTTTCTATAGTGTCTATCTAGCGTGGGCAGCTGGAATCACAAATCAATCTAAGAAGGAAGAACTTGGACTCATTACCAAAGCAGAATGTTGGACAATTTCCTCAAAGACGGATGATATCAGTGATATTTATGTTACATTTCAGTGACAGCCGGCTCAAAGGTGCACATGCATGACAAGTCCTACGCAGTCATGCTTCTGAGATTCTTTCTCACCAAAGCACTTTTGTAATATTTAAAAAAAAAACACTCCCCAGGGTGGCTGGGCTCTCACTCAGAGATCGAGTGAGGAGCTCTAAAAACTGGGAGGAACTCGGTGCTGGCTCCTCCTCCAGGTCGAGAGGAGCCAGACGGGGTGGTTCGGGCATCTGGTCAGGATGCCCCCCAAACGCCTCGCGGGCGAGGTGTTTCGGGCACGTCCCACCGGGAGGAGACCACGGGGCAGACCCCGGACGCGATGGAGAGACTATGTCTCACAGCTGGCCGGGGAACGACCTGGGATCCTTCTGGCTGAGCTGGAGGATGCAGCCGGGGTGAGAGAGGCATGGGCTACCCGTTTGAGGCTGTTGCCCCCACGACCCGACCCCAGAACAAGCGGAAGATGATGGAACGGAACGGAAAAACCCCCCCATTAAATTCCTCTAAAATCAATCAAAACCCCAAAAAGTCTAACCTTTTTAAGATTTAAGATGAGAAGCAGGGTACACTCTTGTACACTTGTAAATGTACGTAAATGCAGAACAGTGATTGTTCACAAATGAAAATAAGAATTAGCAGCTCGAAGAAAAAAAAAAGTAATGTTTTAGACAACTTTAAAATAGGTCTCCCATTCCATGAGGATGAATGAGGGGATGAAAAACAGTACTTGAGGGGATGGACTGAGCGTGAGCAGCGTGCATGAATGTTGCTAAAACACTTCCTGCTAAAAGTGGAATGTAGGCGTGGCAAACAACAATCTGACACTAAAGTAGTATTTAATTTAAAAAAACAACTAAATTTAATAGAAACTATTTCCGGTATGCTTTTGATGAAGGAAATACAGTACGATAAACAAGTGGGAAACTTGTTTCTATTCAAACGTGATAGAAACATCGAAAAGGTTGATTTGGCATGAAACCCCCTTTTAAAAAATAAGGCAAAAAATACCAATGAGTAGTTCAGACATGCCGCAATTAGGACCTATCTCACGCTCACCCGCCAAGACTAATAAAACTCCTGCATGATGAACACTCTAGTGCATTTTATGAACGTAATTAGGTATAATGAGGCTAAGCACATGGCATCTCCTGCTGCTACAGCTGTGCATCTGAAAGCCACTAGTAGCAATCTGCATTGTCTATTGCCAGTATTGTTTTTGGTGAACATATGGAAGAATTCGGACACCCGGGAACTTTGGTCATGTGACAGCTCATGCGTGTGAGCCGCAAAAAAAGCACAAACAAAGAGTACAGGGGTGTATTCCTGGTGGTAATTCCTCTTCGTACGGATACATAACGCTAGGTGGTAACACACATAAGACCCACAATTTTCCAGATGCTTTCCAGATGTTTTGAACAGTTTGTTTTACACCAACTGTCATGGCGGGTTGTTGTCCATTGGTGGATGTGACATCATATCCTGTCATAGCCCCTCCTCCTTTTGGCCCCGCCTCAAAATTTTCTTCTTTGTGAAGCCAAGAACTTGGCATCTCTGGTAGTTTCTCTTTTGTTTGACTGATACTTATCTAGATGGATGACCACAATAATTTTTGTTGGAGTAGATGGCACAAGCAAAATGTGATAAGCAGTTTTAATCATTTACTATCCTCGAAAACAATACATAATTTAAGCTGATAAATTACATTTCATTTAGAAATGAATGTGTGTGCATATTCCTCTTTGGGGCTAAAAATAGAACATCTGTTTCCCATAGCTTGTATAAACCAACACATGGGAGCCTCTAGGCAAGCTATTCTTTTGATTAAGATCTCTGCCACCGAACATCAGCTCAGCAGAGTGAGATATCCTTCACTTTGAGGACTTACAGCCACATCATAAAAAGGAAATGACAAACCATGACAAAAACACCTTTCAAAGCATTTGGTCACAGATTTCTGTGGAAAAAGCAGCACATAGTTTCCTCTTTCTCTACAAATAAACACCACATTATAACCAAATCTTGACCCAAAGCACAAGTGGGATTCAAAACAAGATGAATAGTGTGGCTTTTCTTTTCTTTTTATAAAATAAGTATATATTGAGTCTGCACATTGGCACAGTGGTTAGCATAGTGGCCTCACAGCAAAAAGGTCAGGGGTTTGAGTCCCGGAGTGGAGTGACTTAACATTTTTGCACTGTAATTACGGAATTCTGTCCAGTCTTTTTTTTTTTTCTATGAAAATGTCTTTTCTTCAAAATACAATGTCTATTTTTATTAGTTGTACTATTTAGAGAAATCAGGTAATTGTCATGATCCCCTCACCGGTCACCAGAGGGAGCCCCTACCCTTTTCTCATCACCCTGATTAGGGACACCTGAGGGTGATTAGTCTGATGTCGCTCACCTGGGGGTCATTCTATCTGCTGCCTAATTAAAGGCCATTACTCTGGCCTTCCAGGTCAGGTTATCGTCATCACCACCATCCCTTCCAGCCAGGGGTTCCTGGCCATAAATTTAATCTTTGAACTTTTGTTCTATCATTTAAACTTTTTGATCCCGAGTTAATCCTGGATCTATGACCCACTAGCCATTGCCTTACAGCTTTACTGGACTTTTGGTCAAATAAATCCTGTTTCGTTGTCCTGCAATTGGGTCCTCCTCCATTCACATCCCCAAATCGTGACAGTTATTGCTTTTGGAGGTGTTTCAGGCACGTCCCATCAGGAGGAGACCAAGGGGCAGACCCCGGAGCTGCTGGATAGACTAAGTCCCACAACTGGCCGGGGAACGACTTGGGATCCTTCCGGGTGAGCTGGAGGATGCAGCCGGGGTGAGAGAGGCCTGGGCTACCCGTTTGAGGCTGTTGCCCCCAAAACCCGACCCCGGAACAAGCGAATGATGACAGAACGATGAAAATTTCAAACATGGAGGTTTTTTTGTGACCGTTAAAATTTAGAATAAAGTTGGTAAAAACATTTATTAAAGTTAATAATATAAAAAAAATAGTTATTGGGATCCAGATTCAAGTTAGGATCAGATCATTCAGATCTAAAATTGGGTAGGAAGACCCAGATTAAAGAGTTCCATTTTCAAACTAATTGTAAACTTCAGAATAGATTATTTAAAAAAAAAACAGCATTAACATCAGCAAAATGCAGGATAAATTTGTAAAATCCTGAAAAATGTAGTCAAATCTCAGAAATGTATCTACGTACCTCTTGATAAGGCCTGATGAACCACTTTGGACTATTAAATTTACCCCACATTCTCTGTTTTTGCATCTCATTCCCAAAAATGATTTTTCTCTTTTTTCCTCAGAAATAACCTGGTACTTCACTCGTCATTGGGGAATTACCCACAACTTTTTGGGAAATTCTTTTAAAGACACGCAACTTAACAGTAATTACTAAAGCTTTGTAGAACTAATCCTGTACGAACAGGATTTTTCAGGTTGTGTGATGCCTTTTGTTGCACGTTTCTTTCTCCTAACACACGAAATCCTGTGGAATGCATGTGTGACACATCCTTTTAACCGGGGTGCTGAGTAAGAGCACTTCATTCGGGTGAAACACATCGGCTAGTCCCAACACCTCGATGGAGAAGCATAATTGTCTCTTTTAAGTGTCCTGGTCTTTATTTCCTCCAACCTTTGCGTGGAGAGTAGATAAAGTAATGAAAATGTCACCTCTGTCTAAGTAGCGCCATCACGATGAGGGACTTTTTATTCCTACGTCCTGAGTGTTTAGAGAAGTTGGGATTTAACACGACTCAGTTTTCATCAAACACTGGATTTTTTTGCAGCATTCAACAATTTATGAGTGAAAAGAAGATTGTAGAAAAAGTTTCAAAAAAGTCTTCTGGACAGTTTAATTCTTGATCGAGACGTTTTGACTTCCATCCGGAAATCATTTTCAATCTGATAGAAATGGACTGAAAACTGGATTTATATATACTAACCTGGGTAAAAGGTAGTAAGGCAGGGCTCGACCAATGAGCCGTGTTACCTATGATGGCCGTGAATGGCTCCTATTGAAACCACAGACCAGTAGACGATCCCTATTGTAATAATGCTAAAAGCCTAGTGAATAGAAATTCCTGCTAACGAGAAGCGTGAATCTGGGTCATCAGGTGTCTTCTTTGGTCCAGGGCTTCAGAATGCTGCTATAAATCCCGGGCAGAATGTATCTAACGCCTCCACTCCGATTCAGTGAGGGATTTTCTTTCTTCACAAAAATGGCTTCCTTCACACCTCTTTCAAACCATCCTTTCTCTCTACTTAGAATCTTCACCTCGCTGTCCTCAAAAGTGTGTTTGGTGGATTTAAGATGCAGATGTACAGCAGACTGTGGACCACTTGAGGCTTCTCTTCTGTGTTGGTAAAGTCTTTTGTGGAGTGGCTGTTTTGTTTCCCCAATGTAGTGTTCTTTGCACCTCCCTTCCAGTGGTGGCTGGTGACGTGTGGCGCAGGGGCGCCGCCCCCCCGCCCTGATCACTAAAAAATAAATATATGTATATATATATATATACATATATATAAACATGTATGTGTTTATAAGTATGCAAAACTGTCGCGTGTGAAGATTACATGCATTTTAATAATGTTTTACACCGTTTTATTTTATTTTATTTTCTTACTTCCTGTGCAAACCGGAACGAGGGCGGGGGTATGTACGCCCTACCAGGAAAACGTATTAGTGTGTATGTGGCTTCCGGTTTTTATGGAAAAAACGTGACATCAGCTCTAAATTTTTTTCCATTCATGTGTATTGCAAACCATAACCACGCCCGCGGGGCGCAGATATTTTCCGCCCATCGGGTGTGTGATAGGTTATCCTCTCTGTCAGTCTGTTACATGAACCAATCAATTAGCTATAAGCTGACCTATAAATCCCACCCACGCCACGCCCTTTCTTTTCACTGCGGAATTCTGGGAAACAGTCTTCATCATGGCGTCGGAAGCTAGTTCAGATGCTAACAACGCTAGTGGCTTTTTTAAAGAGAATTCAGTGTCGTCCCTTCTACAGAATCCGTTTTCTGAGCGTTCTGAAGAAGAAAAAAGGAAAGTGAAGGAGCTTGGACTGGACACCCCAGACTTGACTGTAAAACAAAACAGTTCAGATTGCGGCCGCTTTTATGTGAGAGGATTTTCGCCTGCTGTCTATCAAAAGTGGCGGTGGCTAACTGGATGCAACATAAGAAACACTTTTTTTTTTTTTTTCCCCTGCTTATTGTTTAGTTTAGCAGCAACTAAAAAGGTGTGGATATCAACAGGGGTGAGTGACTTGAAGCATTTGTCTGAAAAGTGCAAACGTCATGAAACTTGCCGCACCCATCTTGATAGTAGCTATAAGCTAGGTGTTTTTGGCAGTAGTAACATCCTGGCACAATTAAATGAAGGCTACCGAACTGGCATAAGGAAACATAATGAAAAAGTCACCAAAAACAGACACATATTGTCACGAATAATTTTATATTTATTTTATATATATATATTTATATATACTTTTATATAATATATCTAAAAAAAAATTTTTGTGTGTGTTTGAAAAATGTGCGCCCCCCCAGTTTTTTTTACCACCAGCCGCCACTGCTCCCTTCCCTTAGTATATATAAATCCAGTTTTCTGTCCATTTCTATAAGATTGAAAATGATTTCCAGAATGAAGTCGAAACGTCTCGATCAAGAATTAAATTGTCCAGAAGACTTTTTTAAACTTTTTCTACAATGGATCACTCCTGGATGAATGAGGGACTACACGGACTTGTTAGTGAAAAGAAGAGTTTTTGTTCAACTGTAAATCATAAAATATAAGACTGTATGAAGATCTGGTCTTGTTTTAACCCTTTAAACTCATCGTCTGCTTGTTGGTAGCCTGTTCGCTATCATTATTTTTAATTAACAATCTCTCAACAATGGTGGAAACATGGCCGCGTTGTGATGAATAGTTTCCACTTTGGATGATCTACAGACATTTTCCGAGCATTTAAATTCCACTCAAGAGGTTTACAATTGAGCTAAAATGGTAGTGTTTATCCAAAGACAGAACGTTATAAATCAAATACTTAGTCTTGTGGATAACAAGGTGACCCATAATAATATTATTTATCACATTATAATAATAATACGTAACCTCCTGCGCTATTCTGACTCAGTTTCGGACTAACTGGACGGATGAGCAAATTTAAAGCCTATTGCCTACATCTTCTTCTTTCGGCATTTCCCTTCAGGGGTCACCACAGCAAGTCAGTTTCTTCCATCTAACCCTATCTGCTGCATCCTCTTTGGTCACACCAACTATCTTCATGTCTTCCTTCACTGTATCCATGAACCTCCTCTTTGGTCTTCCTCTAGTCCTCTTTCCTGGTGGTTCTAAATCCAGCATCCTTCTTCCGATGTACTCTCTCTCTCTCCTCTGCACATGTTCAAACCATCTCAGTCTGGCCTCTCTGACTTTATCCCCAAAATCTCTAACATGGGCTGTTCCCCTGATGTACTCATTTCTAATCCTGTCCATCCTGGTCACTCCCAGAGAGATCCTCAGCATCTTCATCTCTGCTACCTCCATCTCTGCTTCCTGTCTTTTCTTCAGTGCTACTGTTTCTAGTCCAATCAGCATGGCCGCTCTCACCACGGTTTTGTACACTTTCCCTTTCATTCTAGCTGAAACTCTCCTCTCACACATCATACCCGATACTTTCCTCCACCCGTTCCAGCCTGCCTGCACAAGCTTCTTCACCTCTTTTCCACACTCTCCATTGCTCTGGACTGTTGATCCTAGTTACTTAAAATCTTTCACCTTCTTTATCTCTTCTCCCTGTAACCTTACTTTTCCATTTGGATCCCTCTCATTCACACACACGTACTCTGTCTTACTCTGACTAATCTTCATTCCTCTTCTTTCTAGTGCAAACCTCCACCTCTCCAGCTTTTCCTCCACCTCTTCCATCCTCTCACTACAGATCACAGTGTCATCTGCAAACATCATTGTTTGTAGATGTGCTCCAAGTACTCCGGTTTCCCCGCCCTCCAAAAACATGCATGTTAGGTTGATTGGCCACTATAAAATTGTCCCTAAGAATGAGTTTGTGGCCCCGCGACAGACTAGCGGTCTGTTCGGGAAGTACCCTCCCTCTCGCCTTGAGTCAGCCGGGATAGGCCCTGGCACAACCTTGTTAGGGATGAACGGTTCAGAAGATGAGTGAAGCAATGAATGAATGTTTCAAATCATTCAAAAAGAAAAAAAAAAGAATTCTTTCAGAGAATAGTTGATAAGCGTCAAAAATTTCCAATCCCGAGTTTTCTCTCTCATTAACGTGTCATAAAGTGGTAACACCGCTAACGGGACAAATGTCTAACTACCTCTCCAGATGTCTATCTTCTCATATCCCTTGACAATATTTCTCACCTAAAGTGCCTCTTTTTATTTCCCTCCGCCTCTGGTCATAAATCAGCTGTTATATAAACTGCCTTCAAGTTCATTTCCACCAATGTGAGACTCCCCAAAGAACATAACAGGATGTTACAGAAGCATGGATCATTCAGTTCAACAAGGGTTTGGCAAAAGACTGATCAAATTAACTTTATGTCTTCTTTTTAATCACAAACACGATTCTCTGTACAAGCGTGGGCCTTTCTGAAAAAACACACAGGCAGAGCTTAAACTTTTGAAAGCTTTGGCCAAATGTTGCTATATTTACTTAGCCACTAGGGGGCGTGTTATGTAAACCAAGACGGAAAGATTTTGTGAATATGAACGTGATACAGAAAATTAGCATTAAAGTAAATTGTATGTTTAATGTGGAAAAAGTACAACAGTAATAGTTTTGTTGATGGTATGAAATAATTCATTTCAATTTAATTCAGTTCAATTTTATTTGTATAGCCCAAAATCACAGAATTTTTGTCTCAATGGGGTTCACGTTACAGATTCAGAAAGACGAAAAACAAGAAAAAAGAGGAATGTAAAAACACAAATACAAAGCAAGAAAACTAACTAACAAATGCTAACTAAACAATACTAGCACATTCCTGCCCTTAGACTCTCCTTCGTGGGGAGGAAAAACTCCTAAAAAACCATGAGTGGGAAAAAAACTAGAAACCTCATGGGGATCAACATGAAAGAGAGATCTGACCCCCGGGACGGGCATCCAATGTGTTTAAGACTATTGTTTAAATATTAGCTTATTCTAATCTACTCTACTGGGCGGTGACAGAAAAAACAAGATCGCTAACAAGTACTCTAGGATTTTGCAGGCAAATATTAAGAAGTTATACACTTTCAAAAAGATACACTTAAAACTTTATGGTAATCAGTCAGTTAAAAGAAACTGATTCATCTTCGATATTTTGTTTAGAAATTTTCGGCCAAATACTTGAAATGTACATTTGGTAGTACAATCATTACAAAAGAGGTTCATGTTATCCATACTGCCCTGAAAAAAAAGACACGTGACCAATAAACCATACTGCTAGCCCTGATCAACCAACCAACCAACCAATCAACCAACCAACCAACCAACCGATCGTGACCAATAAACCATGCTGCTAGCCCTGATCAACCAACCAACCAACCAACCAATTGATCGTGACCAATAAACCATGCTGCTAGCCCTGATCAACCAACCAACCAACCAACCTACCAACCAACCAACTGATCGTAATCTCCACCAAAGGGGGGGTCTTGGTTCTTGGACCAACTGTTCTGCTTCCTCAGTAGATTTGCTAGCCCTGATAGAAAATTTAAATTAATCTGAAACATGCACGTAGTTGTTTGGAGAAACTTCAAACTTTGTGTTTGGACTAAGTTTCTCTTACAAAGCTAACAGGCCTTAGGTTAGCTCGTGTTATAGATTTAGATGTTATGTACGGAAGACATGAAAATTCTAGAACTACTAGAACTACCACAACCGTCAATTTGGCAATTAGCGCTATGGCGATGACGTCATACACTGAAGTGCCTCAGTGACTGACAAACGTTGTCTCAAATCTATTTTTGCTCACCTAGATTTTGCTTGAGTGGCGCCACAACGGTTACTAGGCAACAGTACCCGTGCTACAATCAGGCGCGGAAAAAAGTTACAATGTATTTAGTAGAGGTGTCAAAATGACGGTTGTGGGAGTTAGAGGAAGAATTACTCAGAACTTGTTGGTGGTGTTTTATTTCAGTTAAATTACAACATGGGAACAATATACAAAAAAAAATATAGAAAAAGTCAAAAGCCCAGGAACGTCGAAGACCAACGTAACAACAGTAATTAGACGTCAACTTCTGAGAAACGTCAAATTGACGGTGTTGGTAGTTCTAGTGTTAAACAACCAACATAGAATTGGAACGATTTCCACAGAATTCTGTTTTCACTACTTATTGGGTATGGAATTGGAGGATTAAACAAATTTTAAGCCCTATAATCTGCATACATGTCCTATTGGCAATTTCAATTATCCTATATACATGGGAGTCATCACCGTCGTCCTCGAGTGGAAAAGAGGGTTGTATCATGTATAGGTTGGGATTATGTTCATGCCCCTAAAAATCTTGAGGACTTTTCAGAGGAGAGGAAATGATGCAGTGGAGATTGAGAGGCTCTCTTTTTTATGAGGACAGGAACAATGGGATCACGGAAAGACCTCAAAGTAGAGATTTAGGCTCGAAGTAGAGGTCAAGAGAAGCCAAATTGGGTCGTTGGGGTACATGGTTAGAATGTCCCCTGGACACATTTATGCATCAGGTGGGGCACATTTTAACAGGAAGAGATCCAGAGTTAGACCCAAGATTAGTTGGAGAGGCTATATCTCAAAGGTGGCCGTGAAACGTCTTAGGAAACTAGTGTACCCCAGTTAACTTACATGAGGAGACCAGGCATGCATTCATAATGTTGTGGTGTGGAAGGGATGGTGGAAAGAGGAGGACCCAAATGCAGGACTTTGAACATGATTTATTTAACTTATTGCAGGAAAGTCTGTAAAGAAAACAGGATTAACTTAAGGTTTCAACAAAAATACAAAACATGGTCAGGCAACCAGGGTGACCTGGCTGGGAAAGGTGGTAGTAAGACCTGACCAAGAAGGAAGGTGAGACTGCCTTTAAATAGGCAGCCAGAAGATTGGATGCAGGTGAGCCCACAGGTGCTGATGGTCCAATTAGCCAGGATTGGGGGGAAAGGTGAGGTGTTCCCTCTGGTGGTGGTTTGAGGGAACCACGACACGTAAATTTGAACACATAATTCGTTTGGATTTAAATCTGTATGAATGCGATTAAAGTCACTGGTTGCAAAACAGATTTAAAGTCTCCGCAAGCACCATATTATCTTATTATCATCATGTTATATGAAGCATCATGGGAGATGGTGGCTCAGTGGTTGGAGCGTTCGCTCGCGGACCGGAAGTTCGCGGGTTTGCACGCCACTAAGTGGACGTCTATGGTCCTTGGAGAAGACACCTAACCCCCCATTTCTCCCACCATTGGCGCCATCGTGGCAGCCTGCTGCGGTGTAGGAGTGCAGCACACAAATTTCCCCGGTGACGGATGAATAGAGTGAGTAAATTACAAACATTACAGACCGCCTTCCTGGATCGTTTAACAACCCAAGCACTGTCTTTCATTTTAGTCTTGTTTTGGAGGTAAAAATTTTCAGTTTTGTAGCAACCTGATTCAAGATGGGAATGATTTTCAGTTTGTCCTCCTAAAATGATATAATTGGTCTACAATTATTCCAACTGCATGATGAGAAATAGCTGCTAAGCTCTATATCCTCTGGGTTTTGTCCGTCACTGAAGGACCCCCCGACCGCTGAGTCATCATGGTATTTTTGGAGTTGACAAAGACTGGAAGCAGTAAAAGAAGCTTGACATGTAATAAATGAAGAGACAGTTGAAATAAAAGTCCTTGGAGAAAAAAATCCTCGGAGAAACTGACGCTTAATGGTCAACAGTCCTGGAGATTTGCGGTCTTATTCAAGCTATCGGTTACGTTGTATCAAAAGCAATGAACAATTAAAATGAGCTTTGTTTGAGTAAACTGTGCTTGGTTTGGTGAATAAGTGATAACGATGAAAGAACTCTTCCAAGTCCTTAAAGGTTTTGCTTGCTTACTTTGGCGAGCCAACGCTTCTTCTTCTCCTTTCGACATTTCCCTTCAGGGGGCGCCACAGCAAGTCCGTTTCTTCCATCTAACCCTATCTGCTGTATCTTCTTTGGTCACGCCAACTATCTTCATGTCTTCCTTCACTGTATCCATGAACCTCCTCTTTGGTCTTCCTCTAGGCCTCTTTTCTGGTGGTTCCAAAATCCAGCATCCTTCTTCCGATGTACTCTCTCACTCTCCTCTGCACATGTCCAAACCATCTCAGTCTGGCCTCTCTGACTTTAAAACCTCTAACATGTGCTGTTCCTCTGATCCTGTCCATCCTTGTCACTCCCAGAGAGATCCTCAGCATCTTCATCTCTGCTACCTCCATTTCTGTTTCCTGTCTTTTCCTCAGTACCACTGTCTCTAGACCAATCAGCATGGACGGTCTCACCACGATTTTGTACACTTTTCCTTTCATTTTAACTAAAACTCTTCTATCACACATCACACCTGATACTTTTCTCCACTCATTCCAGCCTGGCTGCACACACTTCTTCACCTCTTTTCCACACTCTCCGTTGCTCTGGACTGTTGATCCTAAGTACTTAAAATCTTCCACCTTCTTTATCTCTTCTCCCTGTAACCTCACTTTTCCATTTGGATCCCTCTCATTCTCACACATGTACTCTGTCTTACTCTGACTAATCTTCATTCCTCTTCTTTCTAGTGCAAACCTCCACCTCTCCAGCTTTTCCTCCACCTCTTCCCTCCTCTTGCTACAGATCACAATGTCATCTGCGAGCCAACTCTAATCTGTTCATATAAACTAGTCTGATAAGAATTAATTAAAAACAACGCAAAACTTTTTCAAAAATAATTGTACGTACGTATATTTAGACCGACAATGTTTAAAGATATTTTCAACAACCAAACATGTCTGGTTTTCGGAATTTTTTTTATAATATTTGAGCAGAAAGCAAAATGTTTAGACATTTTAATTTCTCCTGGAGTGTATCCTAAAATTCAACCGCTGACTCCTATAGCGTCGCCATGGAGACGCACAGACAGGAGGCACATAGCTGGAGCTCTGGGATGTAGAAACGTGGATGGAATATCAAAGATAACAGCGAGATGATCCAATAAATAGGGAAATGCTACGCTGTTTGTAGGCAAACCCATTTTCTGTTGGTCTGTGACAGGAAGAACAAGGGAGTCTTATCTTGTTTCCCCCGAAGCTGGAGAAGATTAACGCTGAAAATATGTCCATAAAACCACTGGGAGAGACTAAGACATATAAAACCAAAGAAAGGGATGTTATCTGGACTTTTTGAACATTTGATTCACATATCTAAAGATAAACAGGTACACACAGATATTAGTCTATGCCAAGGGTGCCCAACCTTTTTGTTCCAAGATCTACAGCTCTAATATCAAACCTTCTGAGATCTACGATTTCGGCATTAAAATCGCAAACCGTCAGCAATCGTTTCCAGTCTGCAGTAAAACGGCCCTCATATAACGTTTTATTGTTGTTACACAATTATTGGACAAATTACAAACTCACCCTCTCTCAAACACACACAGAAAAATTCCTCTCTCTCAAAAATACAGACAAGTTCCTCTCGCTCTCAAACACACAAAGACACACACACAAATTCCTCTCTCTCAAACATACAGACAAGTTCTTCTCCCCTCAAACACAAACAAATTTCTCTCTCACACACACACACACACACACACACACACACACACACACACACACACACACACACACACACACACACACACACACACACACACACACAAGTTCCTCCTCTCAAAAATACAGACAAGTTCCTCTCTCTGTCAAACACACATAGACACATACACACAAAAGTTCCTCTCTCTCAAACACACACATACAAATTCCTTTCTCTCAAAAATACGGACAAGTTCCTCTCTCTCAAACACACATAGACACACACACAAGTTCCTCTCCCTCAAACACAAACAAATTTCTCTCAAACACACACACACACACACACACACACAGACAAGTTACTCCCTCTCAAACACACACACTGACAAATTCCTCTCCCTTGCTTGCTCTCTTTTTTTTCTCTCCAACACATACATAATGACGTTTGCGAGGGGGAGCGGTCAGAAGAGCAACAGGCGCTGCTTATTGATTTCAGGCTTAATAATGTGTTTTCAGTTTTCAGTTCCAAAAATCTCCAATAAAACCAGAAAAAAACGCTGAATTCATGCATTTTTGAAAAAAAAAAAAAAAAAAGAAAGACCTGCTAAATTTTAGTGCCTTGATGTTTAAAAGCTTTAATAACACTGATATATACTAAGATTATTTTAAACATACTATGATGGCTTTAGACCCATAAAATAATTATTGAAGAATAATCTGATTCAGCAATGCTAAAAATTTGGGTGTAAAATCCACAGTCAACCTGATTTAAAGTCATTTAACCCCCTAAAAAACGTTTAAAAAAAATTGTGATCCACTTTGGTTGACGTTGATGTTGCAATCTGTAGCTCTGTCCACCTGACTGGTGGGGAGATGTGAGTGTGGGGGAGTTGTTTGTGAGGTTGTACAATGACACTAAGGAGTTGTGACAGGATGACTCATCACTCTATCATTCCCATCACTGATGTCATCTCCATGAAGCTCATTCAGAACACGTCCCCAAAGCCCCACTGGTTATATTTGATCACTGAACAGCAGGTGTATGTTCAGCATTCAGCTCCGAGTCTAATTTTCAGACATTTTCTTTACAAATAAAACGTTTCTGACCGAGCAGCTGACACGGCGTTAACAAGCCGGACGTGCAGCTGAGAGGGTTACACAGATCAAATCTCTGGAGATTAATTACTATGGATGTGTTATAAAGAATCAAAAGAAATTTAATGAGTAAAAACTGGGAAATGTTACCATTAATATATGAGAGAAACGGTGGAAAAATAAATACGTAAAAACAATAGAATTATTCATAAAAAGGTCTTTAGGCATTAGACCAGGGGTGGCAAACTTTTTGATTCGCGGGCCACATTGGGTTCAAACATTTGACAAAAGGGCCGGAACAGGATCAGATGTGAAAAAACTACGGCCCGCAGGCCACATGCGGCCCATTGAATGATTTAATCCGCCCGGTGAACTTGAAATAACTAAGTAAATAAACCATGATAAAGTTTTATTTTCCCTGCAATTCTGATGTTTCCTCACTAGATGGCGCACTCTAGATATATTGGCTTTTATACTGGCTTTTTTCCCCCCAAAATATAAAGTGCGTTAAATTTTAACGCACTTTATGAGTGCATCTGGTGCGCTAAATTTAACATTTAGCACTAGATTACGCACGTGTAGCTTTCCACAGTAGCGCACAAGCTTTGAAGTTTAACGTGCTTGTTTACGTGCGTGTATTGTCCCCGATGGCTTTCTATATGTGCGCGCACAGTGTATTTTAACAATTTGAGCATCACAGAGACACACACATTTTAATTGGAGCAGTGTTGTTGTTTTCTCAACAAAGCCAATATATCTAGAGTGCGCCATCTAGTGAAGAAACATCAGAATTGCAGAGAGAATAAAATCGTAACATGGTTTATTTAGTTAGTTATTTCAAGTTCGGTGGGCCGGATTAAATCGTTTAATGGGCCGCACGTGGCCTGCGGGCCGTAGTTTGCCAATGCCTGCATTAGACAGACATTTAAATATACATCCATCTATCCATGATTTTCGGAGTTCGTGTTTATTTAAGATAATAGTTTAACAACTTGCTTACAATTTTGACGTGGCTGCGATAGACCACTGAGACCGGGTTTTGTTTTCTGAAAGTTTTTTGATTGTAACACAGGCTATTGTGGACGGTCGCCTATGCCGAAAGAACCCAAGATGACGTAATGAAGCTAGTACGAAGTTCGTATTTACCACACATGTATACATCAGCTTCGTTGCTAATTAAGCAGCACAGTTTCAAATGTGAGAAATAATTAGCGGCTTTTTGGTTTTTTTTGCAGATATTCCGGAATGATAACGATCAATGTTTTGAATTTTTCAGAACACATGATATCACTTTGTTTTGTTTCATTTTAACCACATTGTAACACATTGTTGGATGTTTTCAGATATAAATTATATCATTACACTGATAAAATATTTACACAATGAGTGTAAAAAAATCTCCAATCCAGCATCCAATCGTCCATCGCTTTCATTTTTCCGTTCCGTCGTCTTCCGCTTATCCAGGGCCGGGTCGCGGGGCAACAGCCAAAGACGGGAAGCCCAGGCTTCGCTCACCCGGAAGGATCCTGGGTCGTTCCCCGGCCAGCTGTGAGACATAGTCTCTCCAGCGGGTCCGGGGTCTGCCTCTTGGTCTCCTCCCGGTGGCACGTGCCCGAAACACCTCACCAACAAGGCGCTTGGAGGGCATCCTGACCAAATGCCCAGACCACCCCATCTGGCTCCTCTCAACCTGGAGGAGATGCGGCTCGACACCGAGCTCCTCCCGGATGGCAGAGCTTCTCACCCGATCTCTAAGTAATTTTTTTTTGTAGCTTAAAATAGTTCCATCATCTTCCGCTTATTCGGGGCTGGGTTGCGGGGGCAACAGCCTCAGACAGGAAGCCCATGCTTCACTCACCGTAGCTGCATCCTCCCGCTCAGCCAGAAGGATCCCGAGTTGTTCTCCAGCCAGCTGTGAGACATAGTCTCTCTAGCGGGTCCGGGGTCTGCCTCTTGGTCTCCTCCCGGTGGGACGTGCCCAAAACACTTGGGGGCTTCCTGACCAGATGCCCGAACCACCCCATCCGGCTTCTCTCGACCTGGAGGAGGAGCAGCTCGACACCGAGCTCCTCCCAGATGGCAGAGCTCCTCCCCCGATCTCTAAGTGAGAGCCCAGCCACCCTGCAGAGGAAGCTCATTTCGGCCGCTTGTATCCGCGATCTCATTCTTTCGGTCACCACCCACAGCTGGTGACCATAGGTGAGGGTGGAAACGTAGATCGACTTGTAAATTGAGAGCTTTGCGGCTCAGCTCTCTCTTTACCACGTCGGACCGATGCAGCGTCCTAGTTATTGCTGATGCCGCACCTATCCGCCTGTTGATCTCCCGCTTCATCGTTCCCCCACTCAACAAGACAAACTAAACCTACTAAACCTAAAACTAATCAACAAGTGCTAAATATTTAATTAAACATGCTCATTAAAGGCAGTATCGTCTGGTTCTTTGTGAAAACTAGGACGCATTAAGTACCAGTTTTTTTTTTTTTGGACCAGTTTTTGTTCCCATACAAAAATATTTAGCTCACTGTTCCACAGCATTTGCAGTTTATTGATGATCATGTTTTTTTCGGTACCCTATTTTACGAACACAAGTTCAACCAAGGAAGTAAACAAGTGTTTTTTTTTGTTTTTTTTTAAATCAACTTTCATACCACCGCTAATCTGACATAGTTCGTTAAATGCGTGGGATCGGACCTCAAAAATATTTCGACAAAGAGCTGCTAGATGCCATCGGCTGGCCTCTAATTCATTAAGTAAGAGGAGGGGTTGCTCGGCACAGAAACCGAGGAGGTAGGAACCCACGGTGGGAGAAGCAGGGAGGGAAGAATGAGAATAATAAGTACTGCTGGGAGATTTCCAAACCACTTGTTCTCCGCAGAGTATTTTCTGGCCTTGCTGGAAGGAGAAATGAAAGCTAGCATGCTTTTGTCTGAGACGGGGAGGTGGAGGGGGTCAATGAGGAGAGAGGGGGGGGGGGGCATCACTAGAAAAGACTTGAATAAATTAATATGAAATAAAATATTCTCAAAGAATTAAGAGAAACTATTTTCTTTTTAACACCTCTAAAGCTTTCTCATCCCCTTGGAGGGGGGCAGGTGGCAGCTGCTCTGCCGCCCTAGCCCCCCCGCCCCCCTCCCTCGCCCCTTGCCTCTTCAGCCCACACTGTTGCCTCTAACATTAGCGACGCTTTTAGGA
This sequence comes from Neostethus bicornis, assembly GCA_902685375.1. NCBI lineage: Eukaryota > Metazoa > Chordata > Actinopteri > Atheriniformes > Phallostethidae > Neostethus > Neostethus bicornis. The sequence goes on from LR738541.1 coordinate 36,615,730, forward strand.
GAGGGGGGGAAAAAGAAACGCATGCAGAGCTAGCGCTGTTACGACGCTCTCCTTCCTTCTCTATTCTAACAAACACCCACTTCCTGTCAGCGACTAAAAACAGATGTACTAAACTCATTATGAGGGGTCTGCCCCTAACCCCCCAACCCCCCTCACACACACACACACACACACACATCCACATGCCTCTTAGTATTGAGAAAAAAAATTGAGCAAAAATTACAAAGATGCTTTCACAACTTCTTTTTTGCTTCAACATGAACTATAAACCTCTGAACTGGCCGTACACACACACACACACACACACACACGTCTAATAAACCCGAAACAGAAAAGCAACAGAGCTTACCTCACTTTTCGTAGCGATGTAGAAGCTGTTCAGCAGCCCATCACACAGAGACTAAGTTTGGAGGAGGAGGAGGAGAAGCAACAGGCGAGAAGAAAGGACAAAAAATTACAATGAGAGAGGGGGTGAACGCAGACCCTCCGAAAGGGGGGAGGGATAGACGGAGAGGGAGTGAGAGCGGGCGAGTGAAGCAGAGCCAGCGATGACAGACGGACTCCGGGTGTCTCTTGTCGTCGTAGCTGGAGATTTATCAAAAGCCCTCAAAACTAACTCGCTGCTCTGCCTGCCCAGCCTGACGTCAGACATGTCACAGGACCTCCCTCCGCTGTGTGTGTGTGTGTTTATGTGTGGGGGGAAATGAAAGTGGAGGGAAGATAGAGATGGAGAAGCCCGTGTTGCCTTGGTAACCGGCACCGTGCACGGCGATGATTCCAACAGGTCATTTGACATCCAGAACAAAAATTTTTATGAACAGAAAAGCTGTTTAAAAAGGAAGATAAAAATGAGAGGATTCAGAAAGCGGGTGTTTTTGAGTTTTTTTTTTGGAGCCGATAGAGGCGCCAGACAACCTGCCCTTTTGAGCCTGTGCCTGAAATCCTTAGACTAATATTTTGCATAGTTTCCTTCTTGTATTCAATTCAATTCAATTTTATTTGTATCGCCCAAAATCACAGAATTTCCGTCTCAATGGGCTTCGCAAGAAAAAGAGGAATGTATTAACACAAAAAACACAAGACTAGCACATTTATGCCCTTAGACTCTCCTTCATGGTGAGGAAAAACTCCTAAAAACCCATCAGTGGGAAAAAAAAAAAAAAGAAACCTTGTGGGGATACACATGAAAGAGAGATCCCTCCCCCGGGACGAGCAACCAATGTGTCAAAGATTATTTTTTAAATATTAGTTTATTCTACTCTACAGCTAAATATCTAAAGAAATCAATAGATGTTTTTCATCCTGATGGAAACACGGGAACCCCTCAGCCCGGAGATGTCCGGTACGAGGATGAGTAGATGTTCTTCATCCTGATGGTTGAAGAAACAATTCTTTTGATGAAAATATTTGGCGAGCTTGTAAAGATACAAACTTCACACAAATCGTATTTGAAGTAATTTCTGTTCTTTTTCATTCAACATCTATAAAAAAAGCCACATTTCTTAGTATTTTAGCGTATTAATTGGATTTGTTTGAAGAGACAGTTTCACGCGAAATCTGTAAAGAACTGTGTTCTTCTCTACATGTTTTATTCTCAACCATGTCCACACTCGCAGTGGTGGAACGTAATGAAGTAAATATACTTCATTACTGTACTTAAGTGAAAAAAAAATGTGTATCTTTACTTTTTTAAAGTAAAATTTAAGACCTGTACTTTTTACTTTTTTCACTACATTTTTAGAGCAAATATCTGTACTTTTACTTCGCTACTTTTTAAAAGTGTGTTTTGCATTTTTTGTAACATTTTCGGTCAGAAATTTGAAAAATACACAGTTTTTTTTAGCGCAATCATGAAGCCGCATCGCCAAAATCAACCTGTAGAGGGAGCAGTTGATCGTACTCAGTCACCAAGAGGGAGAAGAAGTAATGAATCGGGGACCAATCAGAATCGAGAGTAAACATTTTCCGCAGTCATTCACTGCATAAAAACCAACATCAGGTATAGCACATATCGACAAAAGTCAGAAGATCGTTTTACACAGTATTTGCAACCTTAAGTGGGATTTAAGCTGTGTCATGCATGTACACTGGAGGCGGGGCCAAGCAGGTAACGCGTGGAAGGAGGAATTTACAGTGTTAAAATCATAAGTGAAAATCAATAAGTGGATTTCATGAGCTTTTTTAGCGAAGACCATCTTTATAATGATTATTATCTCTTAACACTAGGACCGCTGAAGAGGTCAATTTGACTGCACGTCACTTTAATTTCCTGATTAGAATAAATAAAACACAACATAGGAGGCTGAACTTTTATGACTTTTAATATAAACATGTTTTCTATTTTTTTATGTAGTTTTTATTTTCTAAAAAGAAACATTTCAAATTTTATAAGCATTTTATCTCCTCTAACCTGCTGCGCACCGCAGCAGCTGGGAGGAAGCGCGTACTGGAAGTTGTTACTATATTGCTATGGCAACAAACACATACAGTGGTGGTCAAAAGTTTACATACACTTGTAAAGAACATAATGTCATGGCTGTCTTGAGTTTCCAGTTATTTCAACAACTCTGATTTTTCTCTGATATAGTGATTGGAACAGATCCTTCTTTGTCACAAAAAACATTCATGAAGTTTGATTCTTTTATGACTTTATTATGGGTAAACTGAAAATGTGACGAAATCAGCTGGGTCAAAAATATACATACAACAATGCTAATATTTGGTTACATGTCCTTTGGCCATTTTTACTTCAATTAGGCGCTTTTGGTAGCCATCCACAAGCTTCTGGCAAGTTTCTGGTTGAATCTTTGACCACTCCTCTTGACAGAATTGGTGCAGTTCAGTTAAATTTGTTGGCTTTCTGACATGGACTTGTTTCTTCAGCATTATCCACATGTTCTCAATGGGATTTAAGTCAGGACTTTGGGAAGGCCATTCTAAAACCTTAATTCTAGCCTGATTTAGCCATTCCATTACCACTTTTGATGTGTGTTTGGGGTCATTGTCCTGTTGGAACACCCAACTGCGCCCAAGACCCAACCTTCGGGCTGATGACTTCAGGTTTTCTTGAAGAATTTGAAGGTAATCCTCCTTCTTCATTGTCCCATTGACTCTCTGTAAAGCACCAGTTCCATTGGCAGCAAAACAGGCCCACCGTGCTTGATGGTAGGCATGGTGTTCTTGGGGTTAAAGGCCTCACCTTTTCTCCTCCAAACATATTGCTGGGCATTGTGGCCAAACAGCTCAATTTTTGTTTCATCTGACCACAGAACTTTCCTCCAGAAGGTCTTATCTTTGTCCATGTGATCAGCAGCAAACTTTAGTTGAGCCTTAAGGTGCCGCTTTTGGAGCAAGGGCTTCCTTCTTGCACGGCAACCTCTCAGTCCATGGCGATGCAAAACACGCTTGACTGTGGACACTGACACCTGTGTTCCAGCAGCTTCTAATTCTTGGCAGATCTGCTTTTTGGTGCTCCTGGGTTGACTCTTCACCCTCCTGACCAGTTTTCTCTCAGCAGCAGGTGACAGCTTGCGTTTTCTTCCTGATCGTGGCAGTGACAAAACAGTGCCATGCACTTTATACTTACAAACAATTGTTTGCACTGTTGCTCTTGGAACCTGCAGCTGCTTTGAAATGGCTCCAAGTGACTTTCCTGACTTGTTCAAGTCAATGATTCTCTTTTTCAAATCTGTGCTGAGCTCCTTTGACTTTCCCATTGTAGCGTTTGTGGGTGTTTTTATCCAATGAGCCCTTTTTAAATGACCTCAGAGAAGTCACCAGCTGTAGTCACTCATAATCACTCACAAGAAGTTAAGAGGTCATGCTATGATGCTCATGTCATTGACACAACTTTCTAAGTCTCCAAAATTGCTCATTCATGTTGCTGTATGTATATTTTTGACCCAGCTGATTTCGTCACATTTTCAGTTTACCCATAATAAAGTCATAAAAGAATCAAACTTCATGAATGTTTTTTGTGACAAAGAAGGATCTGTTCCAATCACTATATCAGAGAAAAATCAGAGTTGTTGAAATAACTGGAAACTCAAGACAGACATGACATTATGTTCTTTACAAGTGTATGTAAACTTTTGACCACCACTGTAGGTGTGTGTGTGTGTTGTGGATTCATAATTTTACATATTCACACAAATCTAAAGCCCATTAGTTTTCCAGCTTTTTATTTAAAGCTAAAAATAGTGTGTGTGTGAGTTTTTGGTATTTCCTCTCCGGGTTCCTCACTTCAGCCAGGTGGTTTCCGTTGGTGCCCATCTCTCTTGGAGCTGGGTGGACCCCTGTGGTTTTGGCCACTGCAGTCATAAGCGGGCCGACTCCTGGTGTGTATCGATCCCCAGTTATTATTTCCTCACAGCAGTCCCAGGCTGGATGCTTATTTTTGTTTCCGTTAAAGAGACAGTAACTAGCAGTTCAGGTGAAATGGCGAGGGGTGGGGCGTTAAGAAGCGGGGAGGACAGTTTGGGAGACACATGAGGTTGTAATTTTGGGTAACTTCCGTTCCGCTCCGTTATCTTCCGCTTGTTCCGGGGTCGGGTCGCGGGGGCAACAGCCTCAAACGGGTAGCCCAGGCCTCTCTCTCCCCGGCTGCCTCCTCCAGCTCACCCGGAAGGATCCCAAGTCGTTCCCCGGCCAGCTGTGAGACATAGTCTCTCCAGCGGGTCCGGGGTCTACCGCTTGGTCTCCTCCCGGTGGGACGTGCCCAAAACACCTTGCCCGCGAGGCGCTCGAGACGCATCCTGACCAGATGCCTGAACCACCCTATCTGGCTCCTCTCGACCTGGAGGAGGAGCGGCTCGACACCGAGCTCCTCCCAGATGGCAGAACTTCTCACCCGATCTCTGAGTGAGAAGTTCACCACCCACAGCTGGTGACCAGAGGTGAAGGTTGGAACCTCACCTATGGTCGCTCCTCCGCCAGGTCGAGAGGAGCCAGATGGGATGGTTTGGGCATCTGGTCAGGATGCCCCCCCGAGCGCCTCGCAGGCGAGGTGTTTGTGCACGTCCCACCGAGAGGAGACCAAGGGGCAGACCCCGAACCCACTGGAGAGACTATTTTGGGTAACATTATGTTTGAAAAATAAAATTTGATTTACAAAAAACATTTGGTTTTTTGAAAGCTAGCATGTTTTTTTTGCAAAAAAGTAAAATTTTCAACTTGAACTCCTACGGAGGTGTTGAATCTGTCTGGGGGTGGACTTATCTCTGAGGATGAGTTTGGGGGGTGCACAATAGGGGAAAAACATGACCTCCTTGTAACGTCCTCCACTCATTCCGGCAGTGAGGTTGAACAGCGTTGAAGGGATTACATTAGTTTCATTCATGGTTACGCTGGTCAAATGGAGTTGAGTGGGGCCCAGGATGGGGGGAGGGGAAAGGTCAGCGGTCTGACCCCTTACCCTCGTTTCCCACTGAGAAGGTTTGTTTGGTGACAGGGGGAAATGGGCATTCGCTAAATTTCTAAATAGATCGGAGAACATGCAGCGTAGGAATGCATGCATGCAGATATGAATATGATTAGAAAAATCCTGCAAATTTAAGACCAAACTAAACCTATAAAAAGCTCAGATAACGAGAGGATTTATCATTAGATGCAGACGATCAGATAAACTGATTGGTTTAAGAAATAAATAATCCATTAAAGTCTTTAATTCTGGGATTAGTTGGCTGGTGACGCAGAACATCGATCTAAAAATAGACCCTCTACAAACAATATTAAGTTATCTACTAGTTATTTTCACTTATGTAATAAAAAAAAGATTTCACACAGAAATTGGAATCAAATTGGAAAGAAAAACTCACATTAAATGTGATCTACTGATACGAGCGGTGCATTTGTGGATAGAAACTGGTGATTGTGTGTGAGAGGGAGAGTGTGTATGTGTGTTAGGGTGTAGGGTGGGTAACACAAGAGGGAATTCCTTCCTCCTAAAGACTCAGGAAGCAACAGCCAGAGAGGAAGTGAAAACAACTTCTCTTTTCCTTTAGAAGTTGTTACTCTGGAAACGAAAACACAGCAGTACATTGATTCAGTCTCTCAAACTGAAATAAATCCATTTTTGTTGTTTAAAATTAACCCGAAATTTAGATTTGTCAACCCAGTCAATGGTAAACACCTCTAAAACATTGATGGGCAAACTTTTGTGGTACGCAGGCCGCATTGCGTTCTAACATTTGACAAAGGGGGCCGGAACAGGAGCAGATGGATGGCATGCTTTGGTAACCGCTAGATAAGACCCATAGAATGGCGCGTTAAATTTCAAATCTAGCGCGCTAGGTCTGAAATCTAGTGCGATAACGGTTAAAAACGTGCATTTAGCGGTGCTAGGTCTCAAATCTAAGTGCTTGATGTAACATTTTGCTTGTTTACGTGTGTGTATTGGGCCTGATGACTTTCCATATCATAGAGTGTGCCATCTAGTGAGGAAACATCAGAATTGCAGGAAAAACAAACATTAACAAGGTTCCGTCCCATTCCGTCATCTTCCGCTTGTTCCGGGGCCGGGTCGCAGGGTCAACAGCCTCAAACAGGAAGCCCGGGCTTCTCTCACCCCGGCTGCATCCTTCAGCTCACCCGGAAGGATCCCAAATCATTCCCCGGCCAGCTGTGAGACATAGTCTCTCCAGCGGGTCCGGGGTCTACCGCTTGGTCTCCTCCCCGTGGGACGTGCCTGAAACACCCCGTCCGCAAGGCGCTCGGGGGGCATCCTGACCAGATGCCTGAACCACCCCATCTGGCTTCTCTCGACCTGGAGGAGGAGCGGCTCGACACCGTGCTCCTCCCGGATGGCAGAGCTCCTCACCCGATCTCTGAGTGAGAGTCCAGCCACCCTGCGGAGGAAGCTCATCTCGACCGCTTGTATCCGCGATCTCATTCTTTCGGTCACCACCCACAGCTGGTGACCATAGGTGAGGGTTGGAACATAGATCGACTTGTAAATCGAGAGCTTTGCTTTTTGGCTCAGCTCTCTCTCTTTACCAGACGGACCGATGCAGCGTCCTAGTTATTGCTGATGCCGCACCGATCCGCTTGTCCATCTCCCGCTTCATCCTTCCCCCACTCGTGAACAAGACCCCAAGATACTTAAACTCCTCCACTTGGGGCAGGACCCTGTCCCTGACCCGCAGGGGGAATTCCACTCTTTTCCGGGCGAGGACCATGGTCTTGGATCTGGAGGTGCTAATTCCCATCCCGGCCGCTTCACACTCGGCAGCAAATCGATCCAGTGAGAGCTGGAGATCACGGTCAGATGAAGCCAACAGGACCACATCATCCACAAAAAGCAGAGATCCGATCCTGAGGTCACCAAACCGGATCCCTCCCAACGCCTCGGCAGCGCATAGATATTCTGTCCATAAAGGTTTATGTATTTAATTTTTTCAAGTTTGGCGGGCTGGATTAAAACATTTAAGGGGCCGCATGTGGCCCACGGGCCGCAGTTTGCCCATGCCTGCTCTAGAACAATACAAATGAATGCTTCTAAGCTAGAGATATACTGGTCTCAGCGTAGTCAGGAACTTGTAGGTTCAAGTCCCACTTAAGACCCTGGTCTCTCTATCAGGAGTTTGCATGTCCCCCTTGTATGAGAGGGTTTTCCAAACTTAAAAACTATGCATATTATAGTCTGGTTGGTTGATTCAAATCACCCTCAGGAGTCAGTGAGACTGGTTATCAGTCTCTCTGTGTAACAAACTGGAGCACTAGGTGTACCCCGCCCCTCGGGTGCTAATCAGCTATGTTTTTGGATCCCCATGACCCATGACTAATGGATTAAGTCATTTAGATGATGAAAAAAAAAGAAAATAATCAGATGTTGGAAATTAAACCAGAAAAAATGGGATTTTAATCTCTGCATCTGGACTAAAGGTATTAGATAACAACAGATTACTAGTTAGATAATCAGCTATCAAAGGAGATGGACGCTAAGCGGTCGGACTCCTCAAATGTCTACAATAATTTAATAAAAAAATGATTTTGGTTCATTTAAAACAATTATATTGATAATGAATGAATAATTTTTATCATCCTAGCTTATGACCAAAATCAATCACTGAGCGTCGGAATGAGAAAAAATAAGACCTAACAGAATTTAAACATTGCATGGTTGTTGGTCAGAGTGGCTCTGAGCCGACTCCAAGGCTACATGGCCAGACTTTTTTTAATGGCGTGAAAAAAGGACTTTGATAGATCAGGCTAAGATTTCTCTCCATTATTCTCTACGGTCTTTTAATTGAATATTTTATGCCACTAGTTCAGGGGTGGGCAAACTTTTTGATTCGAGGGTCACATTGGGTTCTAACATTTGACCAAGGGGTCGGAACAGGAGCAGATGGATGGCATGCTTTGGTAAACAAGCGTGCTAGGTATGGAAACCCATTGGGGCCGCTACATGCACATAATCTAGCGTGCTAATGTTAAAATCCAGCGCCCTAGCACTTAAAAAAAGTGCTTCTAGCGCACTAGATTTGTAGGCTAGAAATCTCCTTACAATCATGCGCATCATGGAAACACACACATTTTAATGGGAGCAGTGTTGTTGTTTTCGCAACAAAGCCTATATACCAAGAGTGTGCCATCTAGTGACAAAACATCAAAATTGCAGCGGAAATAAAACATTAACATGGTTTATTTATTTACTCTTTTGGGCCGGATTAAAACGTTTAATGGGCCGCATGTGGACGGCGGGCCATAGTTTGCCCATGCCTACACTAGTTGATTCAGTGAGATTCACAATTTGCCCCTCTCTTCTGCAGACAGAAGTTTGTCCCAAATGTTTCTGTCTTGTGGACCTCATGTCTGGTTCCTCTCGCCTGTGCCCCCGGCTACCATCTTGACCATCAAGATGAAACCCAACTGCTGAAGTCAAATATAAAGTAATAGAGTTAGCTCACCAAATCTATGTAAGAAACAGTCCTCTGTAGATTACAATCTGTCTTTCATGTGGTTCCCAATTGTCTCCAATTTGTTGTACCTCGTACCGCTCTTGATAGGTTCACCATCATCAAATGAACATCACAATGAACAGAGCTACAGTACGTCCGTTAGCGCAGAGTTACCCAACTTTTTCAGCGCCACGGACCAGTTTAGTGTAGGGATATTTTGACAGACCGGTCTGAAAGTGATAAGACCAACCTGAAAAAACTGGGTTTTTTAATACCGTAATTTCACGGCCATAAGGCGCACCTAAAAGTCTAAAATTTTCTTCAAAATGAGCGGTGCGCCCTTTCGTGCGGTGCGCCTTATGTGTGACCTAAAAGCGGTGCCCGTGAGGCGAGGCGGACCTTAAAGAAAAGGCATGAGAACGTTAAAGAGTGAAGTGTGGGCGTGGATTGTGTATAAAAAGGTATGTGCTGTATGCACAACATTGCTGTTTTAACTCTGAAAATGGCAACGAGACACGCTTATGACGCTCAGTTTAAGCTGAAGGCAATCAGCTACACCGAGGAACATGGGAATCGAGCCGCCGCGAGAAATTTCAGCATAAACGAGTCAATGGATTGTAGATGCTTGAACTAACGAAGTGCTTCTCAATTATATCCTGTTGCGCCCCCCTAGAAAGAAGAAAAGATTTCGCCCCCCCCCCTCCCCCACTCTCCGCCATGACCATAATTAGTATCATTTGTCTATGAAATTGTTATAAGCAGTGGTCCCCAACCACCAGGTGGACCACCCCTGGTGTGAGGGGCCTAACTAGTATTTTTATTCACTTTGTTTTTGTGTGTCTTTATTTTGAAGGTACATGTTTACCGTTACCATGGCAACCAGAGTGCGTTCGAGCAGAGAGAATTTTCCCATGTTATAAAGACGCTGCTAATAAATTTTCTCGTGAAGACAACGTGGATTTAAATGTATTATTATTGATTAAAAAAGCCAGTTTTTCCGGCTGGTCTTATCACCTGTAGACCGGTCCGTGAAAATATTATCAGACACTAAATCGGTCCGTGGCGCAGAAAAGGTTGGGGACCCCTGGTTCTAAGTACACTTCTGCATAAGATTGTATTCTCATTATTAGAATTATTAGAATAATTAATCTCATTATTATCATTCATCATTATTTATATCTTACAAAAAAAAGCAATACGAGCAATAACATTCTCATCTTATAATCAACCTACCAATAATCTATTTATAAATTTAAAAACATTAAAGTTCTATGATCTAGTGGAATTACACACTTTAAAATTTATGTTTAAGATAAAAAAAAACATGATGTCAAACTCTCTACAAAATATGTTTATTATTAGGAAAAGTCCATACGAACTAAGAGGAAATGATGTGTTCATTAAAAATAAATTTAGAACAAATGTTAAAAAATTAAGTACTTCTATTAAAGGTGTGGATCTTTGGAATAATTGTAATGATGAACTTAAATTGTGTTTAAATCTTTTATGTTTAAAAAAGAAATTTAAGTTATTAATACTTAAAAAATATGCAAGTCTTGATGGTTAAATTCAAGCTTCTATGAAAAGTAAACAATTATGATGTGTTATGATTATGTTATGTGTTACGAATATGTGTTATGATTATGTTATATGTTATGATGTGTTATGATTATGTTATGATGTATTATGATATTATTATGTTATGTGTTATAACAATTATGATGACTTAGTATTTACTTATGTCTTTTTGCTTTTATTATGACATAAAAAAAATAAAAAAAAGGGTCGGCGTAATAAGCGTTTGCTTCAGCCGTTACCTTTTCGGTCCTTTGCTGGAATATGGTTGTTTTCTTTATTTCATTGATATGAGGTTGCACTGTGACCGAAATAAATAAATAAAAAAAAAAAAAAAAAAAATTAACATTAAAGAAGAAAAAAAAAGAACAGCTTTATTAACATTGTTTTTTAGTGTGTAACAGAAAATATTTAAAGTGCATCAAATCACTTGAATTTTAATAACAATAATACGTATTTAAACTATAAACTACAACTACTGTAGTGGATGTACAATTACACTTTATTCTAGTACGGCAAAAAAGAAAAACGTGTTCCACAGGATCACACGCGCCCCACTATTGGAGAAGCACTGGACTATTTTTTAATACGCACATTTGCATGCTTGCGTGTGTTGTTGTAAGGCGGTGTGTGACTGAGACTGCGCCTTTTCGTACGGTGCGCCTTATGTGTGTGTTAAATACAGCAACGGCGCACAAAACTGAGGCTGCGCCTTTTCGTACGGTGCGCCTAATGGCCGTGAAATTACGGTAAATAATAATCTTTAAACCACTTTGTCCTCACGAGAAAATTTATTAGCAGCGTCTTGATAACGCGGAAACATTCTCTCTGCTCGAACGCACTCTGGTTGGTATGGTAACGGTAAACATACCTTCAAAACAAAAGACATCACATATGCAAAGTGAATAAAAATACCAGTTAGGCTCCTTACAGTAAGATTAGATCAATCGGAGTTCTGAGTTTGTTTTGCTGGAACCAGACAGTCCCATCTTGACCTGAAACCTGAAGTGTGTTTCATAGAAATCATAGAAATAGAAAGGGGAGGTGATAGCTCTGTGGTAGAACGGACGTTCGCTGGATCGAATCTCATTGAGCTCATGTCTCGGTGTCCTTGGGGAAGACACCGAACCCCCTGTTTCTCCCACCATTGGCGCTGTTGTGGCAGCCTGCTGCGGTGTAATGCAGGACACAAATATTCCCGTTGAGGGATGAATAAAGTATATGTATTTATTAATTTAGAGACAATTCATCTGAGGGCATTTGTTGACCAGCAAGGTACCAGTGAGATCTTCTTCTTCTCCTTTCGGCATTTCCCTTCAGGGGTCGCCACAGCAAGTCAGTTTCTTCCATCTAACCCTATCTGCTGCATCCTCTTTGGTCACGCCAACTATCTTCATGTCTTCCTTCACTGTATCCATGAACCTCCTCTTTGGTCTTCCTCTAGGCCTCTTTCCTGGTGGTTACAAATCCAGCATCCTTGTTCCGATGTACTCGGTCTCTCGTCTCTGCACATGTTCAAACCATCTCAGTCTGGACTCTCTGACTTTATCTCCAAAACCTCTAACATGTGCTGTTCCTCTGATCCTGTCCATCTTGGTCACTCCCAGAGAGATCCTCAGGATCTCTGCTATCTCCATCTCTGTTTCTTGTCTTTTTCTCAGTGCCACTGTGTATAGACCAATCAGCATGGCCGCTCTCACCACTGTTTTGTACACTTTCCGTTTTATTTTAGCTGAAACTCTTCTATCACACATTACACCTGATACTTTTCTCCCCCCGTTCCAGCCTGCCTGCACACGCTTCTTCACCTCTTTTCCACACTCTCCATTGCTCTGGACTGTTGATCCTAAGTACTTAAAATAGGTACCAGTGAGATGAACTTGTTAAAGTTATTGTGGTAACATTTCCTTCCTTCTCAGCTTTAAAAACTTATTACCTTTTTTATCCACAGTTTCTGCTCACTCTTCCTTTCTTCATCTCAATCCTCCCCAGCCTCCTGCTTGTAGTTTTCATCCCTTCAGGTTTGCACTCTGCTCTTTCGTTACCATGCAACACTCAGCATCGTGCCTCCCAGTTTGCCCACACTCCTTCATACCTCCTCTGGATTTCTCTCTTTCACAAGCGATCCAAGCAGAGGAGGTGAGGACAGACACGAGGAGAGAGGAGGCGAGTTGACAAGCATCTACCAAACTGAGACGGCTTAGCTTAAATCTGTTGCATAAAACGGATGCCAAATAAAACTGATTTGTGACACAGCTGGATCTGACTAGCACTTTATTGGTATACTACCGTAATTTCACGACCATTAGGCGCACCGTACGAAAAGGCGCAGTCTCAGTCACACACCGCCTTACAACAACACACACGCAAGCATGCAAATGTGCGTATTAAAAAATAGATGGGGAGCAAAACTGAGTTTGGTTGTGCTTTATTTAAGTTGTAACGATACTAAACAAGCACATTACCGGTAATAGTCTTTATTCAAATCCGTCAAAGTCCTCATCCTCTGTTTCTGAATCGAACAGCTGCGCAACATCCAACAGAGCAGGTTCACTTCGCTCCTCGCTGTCAAAGTCACTGTCTGTACTGTGCAGCTCCTCAGAAAGGATACCAGCTTTTGAGAAAGCTCTGATAACAGTACCAGCAGACACGTTAGTCCAAGCATCTACAATCCATTGACTCGTTAATGCTGAAATTTCTCGCGGCGGCTCGATTACCATGTTCCTCCGCGTAGCTGATTGCCTTCAGCTTAAACTGAGCGTCATAAATGTGTCTCTTTGCCATTTTCAGGGTTAAAACAGCAATGTCGTGCATACAGCACATACCTTTTTTATACACAATCCACGCCCACACTTCACTCTTTAAAGTTCTCATGTCTTTTCTTTCAGGTCCGCCTCGCCTCACGGGCACCGCTTTTTCTTTTAGGTCCGCCTTTTCTCACACACAAGGCGCACCGCACAAAAGGGCGCACCGCTCATTTTGAAGAAAATCTGAGACGTTTATATGCGCCTTATAGCCGTGAAATTACGGTAATCACCAGTGGATCCATGTCTGACCAATCATCTACAACCATCTAAAGTATATCACTCAGTTATAAAGGTAAAAAAAAACAACATAATAATTATAACAAGAGACAAAACAGACGTATGTTCATCAGAAAATGTGGACTCAGCAGAAATTTGGCCACCAGCCTGGGAAGTTCATTCATTGCCCACACACCATATGTCCATAAGTGTGATACTGTACCATCCTGAGAGGGAGTGTAAGGGTGTGAAAAACATAAAATAAAACCCCCTAATTATCTGAATGTCTCCCTATGGGTGTAAAATAAAAGGATTCTTCTCTACTGAGCTTCCAAATCGTTCTTTATCCTGAAGGGTCAAAGGGACAGAAAGCTCCTCCTAAACTCAGATGATCCCACAGATTTACCCGGTACAATAGGTTAAACTCAGAAACCAACAAAATGAGGAGACAAATCTCCTTTCTGTGAGTTACGTAACGGCACGGCATGGGGTGGGCGAGCCGATGCACCTCGCTGAACAGGCTAATCCAACATACCGCGTTGAATGCCAAAAACACATGATGACAGCATCTGTGCTGTTGTGTAATAGAGGAGCAGGTTACGACAATGTGCTGTAATTCATGATGAAAACACCAGAATGGAAGTGAATCAGAAGCCCATCAGTCTGGCAGGAAAGTTGTGAAAGAAAACAATGTTTGGGGTCACCGGCCGGTCTAGCTGTCTGGCATCTCACTATTTGGAATGGAAACACATTGAACATTAGTTCTCTTCTTGCTGGAACAAATATTTTAATAAGTTCATTTTTATGCAAAGCGAGTCACATTTGATCGTACAGCAAAATTATTTTGTTTTTTCACTAATCGGTTCCAGGAGAGACGGTGTCCAGCTGGTCACCAGGGAGGGTACATCAAACTGGGCATACAACGGGAAGCTAAATTCATACTAGTGGTGGTACCTAACGAAGTAAATGTACTTCCTTACTGGACGCAAGTAAAAAAATTGTGTATCTGTACTTTACTTAGGTCAAATTTAAGACCGGTACTTTTACTTTTACTTCACTACATTTTTAGAGCAAATATCTGTACTTTTACTTCGCTACTTTTTAAAAGTGTGTTTTACACTTTTCGTTACATTTTCGTTCAGAAATTTTAAAAATACACAGGTTTTTTAAGCGCATCTTGAAGCCGCATCGCCAAAATCAAAAGGAGCAGTTGATCGGGAGAAGAAGTCATGAATCGAGAAACATTTTCCGCATTCATTCAGCGCCAAAAACCTAACATCAAATATAGTAGAAATTAAAAAGAGTCAGAAGATCGGTGTTCGTTGTGTTTACTTCTAATTAAAAAGTTGAGCCATCATTACACAGTGCAGGGGCGGATCTAGAATTTTCCAAAGGGGGGCGGGGCTTTGACAAAGCCATTATATAGTGACTGGGGGCCTCCCCCCCAAAACATTTTAAAAAATAAGTCTCATTTTCCTCTGTTTTGGTGGCCCATTCACTGGCCCTTCTAGGGGATATCTTGACTTATCCCCTTTCCTTTTATTTTATTTTTTTTTTTTTTGTGGACCAAAAGAGACGGGAGAGGGGGGTCAGACCCCTGCAGAGTATTTATCCTGGTTACCATGGTGACACCCTATAGCACAAAAAATAACATTTGAATTATGATCGAATACTTTTACTTTTTACTTAAAAAGTACAATTTACACCAAATACTTTTGTACTTTTACTTAAGTAGATTTTTTTATTTGTACTTTTACTTTAGTAAATTTTTTGCCTAATTATCTGTACTTTTACTTAAGTACAAAAAGTGAGTACTTCATCCACCACTGATTCATACAAAAAGAAACTAAAGACACAGTGGAAGTGCATTATGGGTAGGATAATATGGTCAAATTTGTAGCTAAAACTACATAAGCAGTTTTAAAAATCCGTTTAATCAACCCATTCATCCAATTACGTATGTCTCTAATCTAACATGTCTGTGTTGTGATGTGGAAGGAGGAGAAGGACCCAAATGCAGGACAACAAAAAAGATTTACTAATCAAAAGTCCGGTAAGGCAAAAAGTCAAGTAAGGCTGGAAGGCAAAGGGCACAGGATTAACCCAGGATCAAAAGTTCAAAATATATAACAGAGTTCAAGGCTGTAACTCATGGTCAGGCAGCCAGGAAGACCTGGCAGGAAGAGATGGTGATGACACGACAAGGAAGTCAGGAAAAACTGCCTTTAAATAGGCACCAGGGTGATGACGCATTGCTGATTAGCATCAGGCTAATCACCCAGGTGTTTGGGATCAGGCTGGAATCCAGGAGAGACCTAGCGCCGCTAGATTTGAAATTTAACGCTGTTGATGTAACATTTAGCGCGCTTGTTTAAAAGTCTAGCCCCATTCTATCGGTCTAATCTAGCGGTTACCAAAGCACGGCATCCATCTGCTCCTGTTCCGGCCCGCTTGTCAAATGTTAGAACTCAATATGGCCTGTGAACTAAAAAGTTTGCCCAACCCTGGCCCAGCCTAACAATCCAACACCTACGCTAACGACAAGGAAGTCAGGAAAAACTGCCTTTAAATAAGAACCTGGCTGACGACGCACAACTGATTAGCATCAGGCTAATCGACCAGGTGTTTGGGATCAGGCTGGAATCCAGGAGAGGGAGGAAAGTCCAGGGCTCTCTTTGGTGGCAGGGGAGGTATCAGGACAGTCAGGAAGAAAAGCTAAACCAAAATAGTATGTTTTTGCAAATAATCATCAATCAGTGTGAAGAGAAGTATGAGTCTCTTGTTTAAAATTGCAAGTTTGATGTTCATGAATGAACCAGAGAATGAGTAAACTACCAGAAAAAAAATCATCTGATACAGTCTGTGGGGTTTTATTTCTTCACATAAAGCATTTCACAAAAAGAAAAAACTGAAAACTGAAAAGTTCAAATTTGTTTCTAAAACTTCTGCTTTGATCATAGCCTAACAATCCAACACTTACGCTAACAGGATGTTAAGAAAGACTTTTTACTGAAAAACTCCTTAAAGTGGTCATTTTAAATTCTTAAATTTCTTAACTGTAACAGAACTTGCAGCAGAGCAAATCAGCTGTATGTTACCTTCCGGGGGGGGGCAAACTTTTTTGGTTCGCAGGCCACATTGAGTTCTAACATTTGACCAGCGGGCCGGACCAGGAGCAGATGGCGGTGGTACTTTGGTTACCGCTAGATTAGACCAATAGAATGGCGTGCTAGATTTTAAACTAGCGCGCTAAATTTTACATCAAGAGCGCTAAATTTCAAATCTAGCGGCGCTCGGTCTAAAATCTAGTGCCATGGCGCTTAAAAACATGCATTTAGCGGCGCTAGGTTTGAAATCTATGCGCTTGGTGTAACGTTTTGCTTGTTTTAACATCTAACACGCTTGTTTACGTACCTGTATTGGCCCCGATGGCGTTTCGTATCTGTAGGCATTGTTTATTTTGAAAGCGTGCACATCACGAAGACACACACATTTTAATGGGAGCAGTGTTGTTGTTTTCTCAACAAAGCCAATATAGTGATGAAACATCAGCATTGCAGGGAAAATAAAACTAACAAAGGTTTATTTAATTATTTTTTTTGAGTTTGGCGGGCCGGATTAAAATGTTTAACGGGCTTTATGTGGCCCGCGGGCCATAGTTTGCCAATGCCTGTGCTAGAACTAGAAGAATTAAACCAAAAATCCAGGTAACTCTGAAGCTATTTGATTTAAAAAAAAACCAAACAGTCTCATTGTAAGGACTTGAGGTGTTATAACGGGCTGTACAGAAGTGAGATTGTGAGCTACACATCCTCACAGCAGAAGACAGAGTCTTGGCTGTGGAAAGGTTTGCACAGGTGTCCTTCTATGTAGAGTTTGCTACTGTATGTGTGTGGGTTTTCTTTCTCTCTCTGGGTTCCTCCCACTAGGTAAACAGGTTTTTTATTTCCCTCATATTTGACCATGTTTAACACTGGATAATAATAATAAAAAAAAATCTATCAGAGCTCTGGTAAAAACCCCGACTAACTTTGTTTAAATAGAAAAAAGAAGTTGAATGGACAAAACTTAATTCATAAAGGTGAAACTCTATAACAGAGTAATAAAAGTAATCACTGTGACTGTCAGGTTTTGACGATATTTAAATATTGTTGTGACAATCACCCAGGTGTTTGGGATCAGGCTGGAATCCATAAACAATAAACTAGTATACAGTTGCATAGCTACCTTTTTTTTTTAAATCTAAAATTACATATTTATAGTAGCTGATGCAAAGTACTACTTAACCATCAGCGAGTCTGACATACTAAGGAAGGAGTCCAATAGGGTTGACAACATTTCTGACTACAGTGAATACTTGTTTATCACAGTGGATGGGTTCAAAAACCGGCCTCGATAGCTGAAAATCCGCGACGTAGGGACACCATAATTACAGTATTTAGAAGTTGTCGCGGGTCGGAGAAACGTGTGATTTTTGTAACAAAAAATATCATTGGATGCAGTATAAAAGATTCATGGAAGAAATGAACATTCATTACATTTTGACATTACAGTTTCCGGAAAATACACAATATATTTCTCTTATGATATACAGTACAAATGTAGTGAAAAAATTCATGCAGTGGTGAATTTGCGAGGGTCGAACCGGAATGTAGCAAGAGTTCACTGTACACTAGTGTATAATGGTACAGTATTTATGAGGTAACCGAAGAAGTGATATAACAGATTAAGCTCATTGACCCATAGTAAGTAATTCAATCTTGGTTCTACTGGCCAGTGACTTTCAGAGGTAACCATACATGAACATGCCTGAATTAAATGATGGCTTGACAATCTAGACTTGTATTTCGATGGGGAAGTTTATTCGTCTAAATTGCATAAGCAAGCGGTAGGTCCTGAGGACATAAATACAGAAAGACATTTATATCATGAAGAAAATCAGTTGTACATGGACAAAGAATGGACATGGACAGTGAACACATTGGTCTCCATTGACAATGATGTTTGCAGATGACATTGTGATCTATAGTTAGAGGAGGGAGGAGGTGGAGGAAAAGCTGGAGAGGTGGAGGTTTGCACTAGAACGAAGAGGAATGTAGATTAGTCCGAGTAAAACAGAGTACATGTGTGTGAATGAGAGGGATCCAAATGGAAAGTGAGGGAGAAGAGATAAAGAAGGTGAAAGATTTTAAGTACTTAGGATCAACAGTCCAGAGGAATGGAGAGAGTGGAAAAGAGGTGAAGAAGCGTGTGCAGGAAGGCTGGAACGGGTGGAGAAAAGTATCAGGTGTGATGTGTGATAGAAGAGTTTCAGCTAGAATGAAAGGGAAAGTGTACAAAACTGTGGTGAGAGCGGCCATGCTGTTTGGTCTAGAGACAGTGCCACTGAGGAAAAGACAGGAAGCAGAGATGGAGGTAGCAGAGATGAAGATGCTGAGGATCTCTCTGGGAGTGACCAGGATGGACAGGATCAGAGAAACAGCACATGTTAGAGGTTTTGGAGATAAAGTCAGAGAGGCCAGACTGAGACGGTTTGGACATGTGCAGAAGAGAGAGAGAGAGTACATCCAACCCAGAAGGATGCTGGATTTGGAACCACCAGGAAAGAGGCCTTAAGGAAGACCAAAGAGGAGGTTCATGGACGTAGTGAGGGAAGACATGATGATAGTTGGCGTGACCAATTAAAAGATGCAGGAGATAAGGTTAGAAGGAAGAAACTGTCTTGCTGTGGCGACCCCTGAAGGGAAATGCTGAAAGAGGAAGAAAAGATGCCAAAAAAGTCTTGACAGATCTGTGCATCTCTCTGAAACGCACAACTTCTATTTCTGATACCAAAACATCAACAATGAACTAAATTAATGTCTGCACAATATTGCATCTTGATTTGGCAATTTTTTTTGGATAATTTAGATAAGAAGCAAAAAATATGAGACAAAACTCGTCTTTGAAACTGAGATCAAACGTTTGGTTTAATCTTGTAATTCTTCTTGCCTTAGACGACAGATAACATCCGGTGACTTCTTCCACTTGCAGATTTTGTCTGTTCTTGTCTTGATTGCACTGAAACGATGCTCAGGGTCCCCGTCACAGCTATTCACTTCAATAAATCGAAGTGCCGCAAGACTCTCAACCATGTTACTGGCACAAAATTCTATGAGCACACCCCTCCTGGGCTTTCTTTTCTTCTCTGGCTTCTTGTCGATTTCTGTATTGATTTCAAAATCTTACTGCTCACATTTAAAGCCATGAAAGGCTAGACATCCATCTCAGACTTATTGACGTAGTTTGTTTCCTCCTGACCACGGAGATGCTCTTACTGGATCTATTTTACGATTCCCAGGACGTAGCACGTGATAAACCCAAACATTCATCTCCTGGTACTTTTAAAATCCTCCTTAAAAATCAGAGGAGAGAAGCTTGGTGTTGTTGGACTTTTTTTAAATGGCCTTTCATGTACTTAATTTTTTTTACTCACTCTATTCATCCGTCAATGGGGAAATTTGTATGCTGCACTACTACACCGCAGCAGGCTGCCACGACGGCGCCAATGGTGGGAGAAATGGGGGCTTAGGTGTCTTCTTCAAGGGCTCTACACGTGAACTCAGCGGGAATCTATCCGCGAAGTTCTGGTTAAAATCCGGTCCGTGGGCGAAAGCTCTACCACTGAGCCACCATCTCCGCCACATGTATGGAAGTGATTTTTACCAAGAAATGCAATCGTTTTTGATAAGCCATAAAATCTGATCCCATAGTAATCGGTTACCCCTCACAGTGAATGTGTGTGCCCTGTCCAGGGTGCATCCTGTGTTTCTTCTTTGAATCAATCCCAGATTGTTTTCGAGTTGTGAACAAACAGATTGCAATTCCACTTCAAGACGGATGAACATCCAGAACAAAAACAAACTATGATGTAAAATCTACAGCAGTGGTCCTCAACCACCGGGCCGCGGACTGGTACTGTTTCGCGATTCTTGTGGTACCGGGCTGCACAGAACTGTTATTTTTATTCACTTTGTTTTTTGTGATGTCTTTTATTTTGAAGGTATGTTTACCGTTACCATGGCAACAACAGTCCATTCCAGCAGAGAAAATGTTTCTATGTTATAAAGCCGTGGCTAATAAATTTTCTTGTGAAGACAAAGTGGATTTAAGTTTATCATTATTGATTTTAAAAAGCCATTTTTTTCAGGCTGGTCTCATCACCTTAAGACCGGTCCGTGAAAATATTGTCAGACACTAAATCGGTCAGTGGCGCAGAAAAGGTTGAGGACCCCTGATCTACAGGACAATAGTTTAAAAAATGCAATGACTAGCAGAAACCATCTGATGATGTGACAGAAAGAAAATTTGAACTCTTGCAAGAGCGCAGATATTTATGGTCCAAATAAACTTCTGGATTTGCTGCAGCTGTTGATCTGAGAGATACCGCCTTTCCCTCATCAAAGCACACAAACAGACCTAAGAGCTTAATCTCTGGAACCGTTCATGCGTCTGTCTCACAAATATTTTCTGTGCTGTTTTATTTGTTTTTTGACCGCCCACGCTAACCTTTTCCAACTATCAAATATAAACTTCACGATGAGCAATTCACAAACGTCTCATTACCGTCACAGCTCAGGGCTGCACGGTAGCGCAGTGGTTAGTACGGTGGCCTCACAGCAAGAAGGTTGGGGTTTGTGTCTCGGAGTAAGGACGAGGCTTGGATACACTGGCTTTTCTGTGTGGAGTTTGCATGTTTTCCCCATATGTTTTCCAAAAACATGCATGTTAGGTTGATTGGCCGCTATGAAATTGCCCCTAGGAACCACAAGGGGCAAATGTGCCCCTTGTGTTCCCTAGGGACCAAATTGCTTGTGGTCCCTAGGAACCACAAGCAATTTGTGGTTCCTGGGAACAACCATCCACAGAGAACTGGATGGTTGTCTGTGGGTGTGGCCCTGCAACAGACTGGTGACCTGTTTGGGGTGTAACCTGTCTTACCTGAAATTAGACTCTAGCACCCCCCAGAGGTCATTAGGAATCCGCGGTACACGGTTTAGAAGATGAAATGAAACTTACCGCCATTAATCTGTCCTGATTTGATTATAATCTAGAGTTGTTTGAAAATCCTGTTTGAAAACTTTTTGGTCATCGAACTCGCATGTGAAAAAACAGAAAAACGAGATTTAGTGTACGACCAACAACATTCTCAAGTGTTACTCAACAGGATTAAAACTCCCTGAATCCTCAGTGATTCAAGGCCTATAAACAAAATGCAGAAGACAAGACCGATGGCCAGTCTGTCCCATCCTTTTGTTTTTCATTTTTAGCACAGATGGTTGGCTGGATGCAGAGAGAGGATTAACCAGAGCCCACAGTCTCAGTCTTATCAGAAGGCAGCAGGTTGGAACCGAGAAGCAGAAAGAGACACATCACCACCTCCTCTGAGTCATTTTCTGGTCCCTTGCTCACTATCGCTGATGCACACATAGACAAGGAAGCACATACTCCTACCCGGCACACACACACCTACACCTGCAGTATAAATATTACTACAGAAGTAAAGCCATTGTCTCTGCAGACTGGAGACGGTCTGTTGTCATGTTAAGGTGGAACAAAAAGCAAAAAAAAAAGAAACTAAAGGTAATAAAATATATATTTGTTTTAAAGAGTGGTATTGGGATTTTTTTGGGCAATGCAATAAAAAGGTAACGAGTACATTTATTTATACCTATTGTTAGTTTAGGGAAGGATGGAGCAGGAGATCGACAGGCGGATCGGTGCGGCGTCAGCAATAACTAGGACGCTGCATCGGTCCGTCATGGTAAAAAAAGAGCTGAGCCGAAAAGCAAAGCTCTCGATTTACAAGTCGATCTACGTTCCTACCCTCACCTATGGTCACCAGCTGTGGATGGTGACCGAAAGAATGAGGTCGCGGATACAAGCGACCGAAATGAGCTTCCTCCGCAGGGTGGCTGGACTCTCACTCAAAGATCGGGTGAGGAGCTCTGCCATCCGGGAGGAGCTCGGTGTCGAGCCGCTCCTCCTCCAGGTCGAGAGGAGCCAGATGGGGTAGTTCGGGCATCTGGTCAGGAGACTATGTCTCTCAGCTGGCCGCGGAACGACTTGGGATCCTTCCGGGTGAGCTGGAGGATGCAGCCGGGGAGAGAGAGGCCTGGGCTACCCATTTGAGGCTCTTGCCCCCGCGACGCGACCCTGGAACAAGCGGAAGAGGACGGAACGGTTAGTTCAACAAATTGTTTATTCCCGAGCTTTGATCTGCGTCTGGATCTTCTTCCTTCTCCGATCCATAACACAGTACAAATTATAGATGAGCTGAATGGGTGTTTAGGATCATGCAAACTACATATGATTGGTTCAACACACTGTAGTTTTTAAAATTAAACTACAATTAAAAATAACGAAAAATATGGTTTGAGGCTGCTGTGAGGAAACAATAACTGGGGATGGATCCAGACCAGGTGTCGACCTGCCCATGACTGCAGAGTACAAAACCAAAGGGATCCACCCAGCTCCAGAAAAAAAGGGCACCCAAAAAAAAGTGACCTGGCTGAAGTGAGGCACCCGCACCACCCAGGCAAGTCAGACAAGACCCCACAGACTGAGCAGGCAGAGCTGCTGGGATGGAGGAGTCCCATGAGGAAGCACTGGAATAAGATACAGAATAAAACAATAGAAAAACGACTAAAACCAGAAATGCAGGTTAAAAACGGTCCAAGAAATAATCTTGATACTAAATCTGAAAAATAACACAGCGTTAAAATAGAAAAATAAATCAATAAATGCATGAAAACACACTAACCAAACATAAGGATCAATTAAATGACAAGTTAAAAAAGTGGGTTTTCAGCCTCTTCTTAAAAACATGAACATGGTCTGCAGCCCTGAGTTTCTCTGGCAGGCTGTCACACACCTCAAGCATTCATTATTAATGCAATTTTTGCATTTTAATAGCAAACGATCTTGCATCGTATATAAAAACTGCTTCAAAAAATTGATTATATCTAAATACAAATTAAGAACACCATTGTAATAAAGTGATCACCACATTTTCTGCTGATTTGAGAGAAGAATTTGTATAAAATTTGACTAAAAGACATATTATGAATGGTCATAGTGTCCCAAATGGCATGGAATTCATCTGTGACCACAGAGCACATGTCATTGGCTGCATAGATTGTGTTGTAGTTTTTTTAATAGGTTAAAACAAGAGACATTTGTTATTAATCCTGAGCTATTTTATCATTTCTGTCTAAAATTTCCTTCATTCTATAATCAGTACTTCTGGTGAATGTGTTTAAAGTAGAAATGAAAAAGTGAAGACAAAGAAAAGACAAAATGTATCGTATTTTCCACTCTATAGGGCGCATCTAAAAGCCTTTAATGCTCTCAAAAGCTGACAGTGGCGCCTTTTCTATGTTTCAATATTGGTTCATTGTGGCTACCGATGTTTTAATTGGAAAAGTGACTGGATTTTCTTCCTTACATCCAACTTTGACGCATCGTTCCATTAAATTTAAACCCCTAAACTAGCAAAATGAGTAAAAAACAAAGATCTGTCGGAAACTTCTTCTCTAAGGGAAGTTACAGAGTTACGAAGCAGACTGGATCTTAGAAACACTCTTCAGGTTTCAGGTCAAGATGGGACTTACTGGTTCTAGTCTTATGGGAGGACCCTAACTGGTATTTTTATTCACTTTGATTTTGTGATGTCTTTTATTTTGAAGGTATGTTTACCGTTACCTTAACAACCAGAGAGCGTTAGGGCAGCGAGAATGTTTCCGCGTTATTAAGACGCTGCTAATAAATTTTCTCGTGAAGACAAAGTGGATTTAAGTTTAAGTTATTATCGACTAAAAAGCCAGTTTTTCAGGCTGGTCTTATTTAGATTTTCTGCTACACCGTTAGACCGATCCGTGAAAATATGGTCAGACACTAAACCGGTCCGTGGCGCAGAAAAGGTTGGGGACCCCTGATCTAATGGATGCATAACGCAACCCCAGACACCACGGTACAGTAGGTTCTTTCTATGCGCCTGGGGGGGCCTTATATGTGAAAAAAGTTCTAAAACAGACCATTCACTGAGGGTGCGCCTTATAATATGGCGCGCAATATGGTGCGGAAAATACGGTAAGAAAAACGATCCCCTCACTGGATCTGCAGAATTCTCTAAGACATGTCAAAAATAGACAATAAACAATGAAAGCAGAGCAAAATCAGAAAAAAAAGACCATTAAACATTTACTTGATCCTATATTATTTGTCACGCATGGTTTCAACACAACACTTCTCTAAATGAGATTCGGGACACCTGGTATGGAAAACACTTCCATGTGTCATTGACCACCAGTGTCATCAAATATCATATCCCTGCTCCACATGCAAATAAACACAAAGTCTGCTTCATATCCAGTCAGCTGCTGGCAGCAAACAAATCATTGGAAAGAACTACAGTGATATTCAAACAAAGATTTGGAGATGACGAGAAAGACGAACTTTTTATAGCTCGCATGTCACAATAAGGTGCAGAGAAATTTTCTTCATGCTGTCAGACAATGAATAATTTTAAAAAAAATTTAAAATATTGCAGCTCTAAACAAGTTTGGAGCCGCAGAAATAATGGTTGGGTAACTTGGCAGGATTGGCTCCTGGGAACCAACAATAAATAAAATGGTTCGGAAGAGGAAGGAATGTGAAAGTAAAAACGTTCAGAAATTGCTTCAAACCACTCAGAAAAACTACCGCAGCATTGTTTCCCTTTGTTACGTAAAACACGATTGTATCAAAATCTTCTTCTTCTTTCGGCATTTCCCTCCAGGGGGTGGCACAGCAAGTCAGTTTCTTCCATCCAACCCTATCTCCTGCATCCTCTTCGGTCACACCAACTATCTTCATGTCTTCCTTCACTGTATCCATGAACCTCCTCTTTGGTCTTCCTCTAGTCCTCTTTCCTGGTGGTTCCAAATCCAGCATCCTTCTTCTGATGTACTCTCTCTCTCCCCTCTGCACATGTCCAAAAACCATCTCAGTCTGGCCTCTCTGACTTTATCTCCAAAACTTCTAACATGTGCCGTTCCTCTGATCCTGTCGATCCTGGTCACTCCCAGAGAGATCCTCAGCATCTTCATCTCTGCTACCTGTATCTCTGTTTTCTGTCTTTTTCTCAGTGTCACTGTGTCTGGACCAAACAGCATGGCCGGTCTCACCACGGTTTTGTACACTTACTCTTTCATTCTAGCTGAAACTTTTCTATCACACATCACACCTGATACTTTTCTCCACCCATTCCAGCCTGCCTGCACAAACTTCTTCACCTCTTTTCCACACTCTCCATTGCTCTGGACTGTTGATCCTAGATACTTAAAATCTTCCACCTTCTTTATCTATTCTCCCTGTAACCTCACTTTTCCGTATAGTGAGAATATTTATGAAGAATATCTACGTATCTTCTATCTTTGCTGTAATGAGCTTCCTCTGCAGGGTGGCCGGGCTCTCACCCAGAGATAGAGGGAGGAGCTCGGAGTGGAGCTGTTTCTCCTCCGGGTCAAGAGTAGCCAGATGGGGTGATTCAGGCATCTGGATAGGATGCCTGCTGAATGCCTCGCTGGTGATGTGTTTCGGGCATGTCCGCCAGGAGGAGACCAGAGGCAGACCCTGGACCTGCTGGAGAGACTATGTCTCACAGCTGGCCAGGGAACAACTCGGAATCCTCCCAGGTGAGCTGGAGGATGCAGCCGGGATGAGAGAAGCCTGGGTTTAACACCCCGTCTGAGGCAACGGCTAAGGCCCGTCTAAGGCTGTTGCCCATCTGAGGCAATTCATTGTAAAGGGGTGCAGGAAAGATGGGGTACTCATTTATAAAGCCCATTTATGACAAAAACTGTGCGTATGGCAATCTCTGCAGATTTTTGCCTAACTCTAAATATTTCAGTTACAGCCAAACGCAAATCCCAACATGTTAGGAAAAGACGACACCTGTGGACAAAACCTGAAGTGCACCGAGGACAGTGAAATGAAGCAGTTAAAGCAGAGAGAAAATAATTGGAAAAAGTTAGAAAGAAACACTTAGAAAATCATGTCAGAAGAAAAATTTGGCTATATCCGAGTAAAGATATAAACTCATTGTAAATTATTATATTTTCTTTCTGATTCCACATCTTTGAAGCTCTATGGAGTTGTTAAATATAAATTTGCTCCGTCCAGATTTGATCCCACGTGGGTATGACCTTTTTACTCTCACAGATTGTATCATTGTGGATCCTATCAAGTAGAAGTTTGGTTTTCATTGCCAGAAAGTGTGAGTGTGACGCACACTTGCTGTGAGCTCTTGTTTCATGCACTGGACAGATCGCAGCTGTCTAATGATGTATGCCTGCATGCCTGAGGATGTGCTTCTGGCTTCGAGGAAACATGTTTGCATCAAAGAGTAAAGGATGTTCTGGTCTTTTATCTCTTTTAATGCTACTAACACAAACAGACAAGCATATTTGTCCCTGACTTATGAGCATGTGCACGTGTGTATGTGTAAGTATGTGTAATCGTTCGGAGGGATCCGGGGGCCTGGGAACTTTGCAGAAAACAAATCGAGTTTCCTCTGACTCATCTCAAGAGTCATGGGAAAAACAACATGGCTGATGGACTGCATAATGACCGCCAAACGTGTGAGCGTTTAAAAAGATGCTACACACCCTTTCCTCGGAAACAAGGTGTCGTTAAGCAGATCCATTGCCTTCCTTATTTACAAAGTATCGTGCTTGTCTCATTATGTACGAACAGAATGTGATTTTTGGCCCTTGTGTGGCGTCTTGTAACATCAGATCTCATAGTACTTTTTAAAATAGCCGGAAGACAAAAATATTCAAATCGTACAAACCTGGTCTGTCTTCTTTCAGACTATATGAGTCTTCTTTGTAGTTCCCACTGCAGAGCTGTAAGAAAGAGAGAAAAGGAAAACTGAATAAAATAGAAAAGCTGACGTAGATCTTGACGAAACGGCTTAAAAATGAAATTTCAGATTAATTTATTTGACACAAAAACCCATATTTACAATTATAGTCATTTTTTTATCTACTCTATCCAAACATAAAAAAATACACGACAAATAAAAGGCTCAAAACAAGTTTTAACTTGATCCTTTTTCTAACTTTAGAGTTAACGTGAAAACATTAAAAAAAATTACAGATAAAAATTACACAGCAGTAACTCTGTAAAACTGACATAAGAAAAAATTTAATTAGCGACCGTTTGCAGGGAACGAAAACGTGCCTGATGTAGATAGATAGATGATTGACCAACCATGGACAAACTACGGCCCGTTAAATGTTTTAATCCGGCCTGCCTAACTTGAAAAAATTAAATAAATAAACCATGTCAATTTTTTAATTTTCCCTGCAATTCAGATGTTTCCTCACTAGATGGCGCACTCTAGATTTATTGGCTTTGTTGAAGAAAACAGCAACACTACTCCCATTAAAATGTGTGTGTCTTCGTAACGCGCACGTTGTCGAAATAAATTGTGCACGTAGATATGGAAACCCATCGGCCCAATACACGCATGTAAACAAGCGTGTTGGATGTTAAAACAAGCAAAATGTTACATCAAGCGCTTAGATTTCAAACCTAGCGCAGCTAAATGTGTGTTTTTAAATGCTATCGCACTAGATTTCAGACCTAGCGTAGCTAGATTTGAAATTTAACGCTCTTGATGTAACACTTAGCGTGCTTGTTTAAAATCTAGCGCACCATTCAATCAGTCTAATCTAGCGGTTACCAAAGCATGACATCCCTCTTCTCCTGTTCTGTTCCGGCCGAGTTGTCAAATGTTAGAACTCAATGTGGCCCGGGAACCAAAAAGTTGGCCCACCCCCGGTCTAGATAGATAGAAACTTAATTTATCCCCTATAACAGAAATTCTGGTGTCCAGCAGCCACACATCGCACAGATCATACATACACATACGTGTAAAATATAAATAATGAATTCAATGATCAAACAGAAAAATTAATAAAGTTATCACAACATCTGTCTTTGGTACAAAGACCAGCTGTGCTTCAGTTGCTCTCATGCATGTGAATCTACAATGTAGCTGTTTAGATGCATTGCCGAGTAAAAACCGGTTTTTACAAAATACACATTGTTTACAATTGTCCAGAGCAATGGAGAGTGTGGAAAAAAGGTGAAGAAGCGTGTGCAGGCAGGCTGGAACAGGTGGAGGAAAGTATCAGGTGTGATGTGTGACAGAAGAGTTTCAGATAAAATGAAAGGAAAAGTGTACAAAATTGTGATGAGACCGGCCCGGAACATCTTCCGCTTGTTCCGGGGTCAGGTCGTGGGGGCAACAGCCTCAAGCGGGCAGCCCAGGCCTCTCTCACCCCGGCTGCATCTTCCAGCTCACCCTGAAGGATTTCAAGTCGTTCCCCGGCCAGCTGTGAGACATAATCTCTCCAGCAGGTCCGGGGTCTGCCCCTTGGTCTCCTCCCGGTGGGACATGCCCAAAACACCTCGCCCGCAAGGCTGTCGAGGGCCTCCTGACCAGATGCCCGAACCACCCCATCTGGCTCCTCACAACCTGGAGGAGGAGCGGCTCAACACCGAGCTCCTCCCGGATGGCAGACCTCCTCACCCGATCTCTGAGTGAGAGCCCAGCCACCCTGCGGAGGAAGCTCATTTCGGCCATTTGTACCCGCAATCTCATTCTTTTGGTCACCACCCACAGCTGGTGACCATAGGTGAGGGTAGGAACGTAGATCGACTTGTAAATCGAGAACTTTGCTTTTCGGCTCAGCTCTCTCTTTGCCACGACGGACCAATGCAGCGTCCTAGTTATTGCTGACGCCGCAGTTTGCAACTGTAAACTTGAATTAATTGATTTAATTAAAATATTGTGCCTGGAACAAAATATTGTCCAAGGCTGAGAAACGTGGGAGATAAAGAAATGTTCAATTTTTAATTTTTTTTTTACTCTATTCATCCCTCACAGGGGAAATTTTTTGCTGCATTACACCGCAGTAGGCTGCCACAATGGCGCCAATGGTGGGAGAAACAGGGGGTTAGGTGTCTTTTCCAAGGACCCTAGACGTGCACTTAGGGGGATGCAAACTCATGTCCTTCCGGTTGAGCCTCCGGTCCGCGGGCGAACACTCTAACCACCGAGTCACTGTCTCCCTCTTTAAAGAGGGAAAAATTTACCTGGAGCTGATTTCTACTCCGTTTATGCACGTTTATGTAATTTGCAAGCACTTCCATCCAAGTATTCAGATACCATTGAAACACTTTTTGTCCTTCGCCACGCCTTTTGTTCTTTGCCACGCCCACTTTATGCCCAATAGAAACCAAAAAAGTGACTCAAGTCTTCCAATCAGAATACTTTATTAATCCTCGAGGGGGAATTCCTTTCGTTGCAGCACAAATTCCGACCAAAGAGAGCAGGAGGAAAATTAGAGTAATAAATCAAACTACTAGTTAACTTTTGATTTTCCATTCGACATCTAATAAAAAAATCTGAATTAAAAAAGGGTCATAGTTCAAATAAAAGGGCTCTCTGTGCTGCTTTGTGGTACAAAATGACCTCCTAAAATTGTCCTCCTACCTGTAAACATGACTCAGCCGGTACGGCTCAACACAGCTTGCTGTTCACAAACTCTGCAGGCAAACCAACAAGACTGCATGTGTGTGACGGGCCGTTTGTCACTGCCACTCGGACACACACGCAGAGAAATAAATGATTTGAAATTCCTTTCCCTCAGAAACACACCACATGCTTTGTTTCAAGTCACTGTAATTACAGAAGAACCAGCATCAGTCATGCTGGTCATGCTGGTCATGCTGGTTGTTGTAGCATGATCAGCATGTTAGCAGAGCAGCGGCTGCTTCAGTTTATCCCTGGATCCATCCGGGGATGGTTTTGAGTTGTGGGTCACATTTTCTTCTTTGTGAATGATGCTGGAGAAAAAATTCATTCATTTTTTTCACCTTCTGAGCTGCTAGAGTATACCTGGCTGATTTCAAGAGAGAGGCAGGGTACACCCCAAACAGGTTGCTAGTCTGTTGCTGGGACACATGGGGAGACAACCATCCGCACACACTCATGCCTAGAGGTAATTTTGTAGCAGTCAAGCACCTGTTTTTAAGATGCATGTTTTTAGAGGGTAGTGGGAAACTAGAGTACCCAGAGAAAACCGGGGAGAACATACGGGGAGAACACACAGGTAGAACATGCAAACTCCACACAGAAATGGATTATGGATGGGAAGAAAATATTCTCCAAAATGCAAGATTTTAAAAGGCCCCGCATATGGCTTGCTTTTGCGAAATGGTTTGAGTAAAAGAGTCAAATTTTTTTGAATTCCTTTCCTTCGACTAGATTCAAAGAGGGTTTTGACCCCAGTAGAATCTCCACAGAGGTTGATTTTCAACTGTTACACCCCAGGCTAATTTCAAGTTGACCAACAGTTGTGTAGGGGAAAAAACTATAAAATGAAGTCAGTGTTGCTAACTCAGCAACTTTGACGCAATATTTTACGATTATTCAGACCCTCTAGCCGCTAGAGTCGCTAAAATTTAGCAACTCTTTTTTTTTTTTTTTTTAAAGTGTCAAACTATCGGCTTTTTCTATTTTTATTGGAGATTTTTGGAGTCTGCGACGTGAAAACACATTATTAAGCCTGAAATCAATAAGCAGCGCCTGTTACTGTTGTGGCCCCTCCCCTTTTACAAAGTGTTGCATACGCGTGGAAAAAGTCAGTTTACGTGAGAGCGGGAGTGAAGAATTTGTCGGTGTGGGGGAGTAGCGCGATGCCAGATGTGGCGCGTGTGACCCTGTGGAACATGTTTTTTTTTTTGCCGTACTACAAAAAAAGAAGACCAAGTACAGGTCCAAGCTAAACTTTCAGCTGGAACTGAGAGTTGCAGTATCATGCTTCAAACCCCGCTTTGAAAAGCTGCGCACTGCAAAACGTGCTGATTGTAGCCACTAATTCTGACTTCCTTATTTTCATTAAAAAAAAACCCAAATTGTTCCACTCCTTTTTGTTTTATAGATTAAAGTGTTTTATAGATTGTGCTCCTGAAGTAATGTTGCTGATCAATTTAAATTTATTGATTTTATTTTATTTATTTTTTAGTATCAAATGGTTCAATTAGTCAAAAATGTTAATAGTTTAAATTAGAATTAAATTTTTTTGAATTTCAATTTAATTGATGCACTTTAAGTCAGTGGTCCCCAACCACCGGGCCGCGGACAGGTACAGGGCCGCGGGTCATGTGGTACCGGGCCACACAGAACTGTTATTTTATTCACTTTGTTTTTGTGATGTCTTTTATTTTGAAGGTACATGTTTACCGTTACCATGGCAACAAGAGTGCGTTCGAGCAGAGAGAATGTTTCCACTTTATAAAGATGCTGCTAATAAATTTTCTCGTGAAGACAAAGTGGATTTAAGTTTTTTATTATTGATTTTAAAAAGCCATTTTTTTTCAGGCTGGTCTCATCATGTTTAGACCGGTTCGTGAAAATATTGTCAAACACTAAACCGGTCCGTGGTGCAGAAAAGGTTGTGGACCCCTGCTTTAAATCTCTTAATTGTTAATGAGGATACAATGTTATGCTGGCATATCCGACAGGCGTATCGGTGCGGCATCAGCAATAACTAGGACGCTACATCGGTCCGTCGTGGTAAAGAGAGAGCTGAGCCGAAAAGCAAAGCTCTCGATTTACAAGTCGATCTACGTTCCAACCCTCACCTATGGTCACCAGCTGTGGGTGGTGACCGAAAGAATGAGATCGTGGATACAAGCGTCCGAAATGAGCTTCCTCCGCAGGGTGCCTGGGCTCTCACTCAGAGATCGGGTGAGGAGCTCTGCCATCTGGGAGGAGCTCGGTGTCGAGCCGCTCCTCCTCCAGGTCGAGAGGAGCCAGATAGGATGGTTCAGGCATCTGGTCAAGATGCCCACCGAGCGCCTCGCGGGCGAGGTGTTTTGGGCACGCCCCACCGGGAGGAGACCAAGGGGCAGACCCCGGACCCGCTGGAGAGACTATGTCTCACAGCTGGCCGGGGAACGACTTGGGATCCTTCCGGGTGAGCTGGAGGATGCAGCCGGGGAGAGAGAGAGGCCTGGGCTGCCCGTTTGAGGCTGTTGCCCCCGCGACCCGACCCCGGAACAAGCGGAAGATGACGGAATGGAACAATATTATGCAGAGGTGTACTTAGAACAATTTTATAGACAAATGATACTAACTATAGTCACGGCAGAGAGTGGGCGGGGCGCAAAATAGGAAATGATTGAGAATCACTGGTATAGCAGAACATCATCGGCGTATAAAGGAAGCTTTATTCTACAAAAACAGTTTAACATTCAGCAATAAATGTCGTCCCTCAATCCACCGATACGCTCACATCAACAGGAGTTTTATTTCATTGCTTTTGGAAACCACAATGACTCAAAGTGATTTTTATAGTCCCACGAGTGAAAGCAGAACTGCCTCACGTACAAACATACCATACCATTATGGACACCGCACACTGTGAAAGGCTCGAACATGTTTCGCGCACCATTTGTGACTAAAACAAACAATTATGACCCAGTAGCTGGCCTGTCTGATCGCCATATATGGAAGACAACATCTGGCTCAAATAACAAATTTACTCCGGAGGGAAAAAAAGAAGAAAGTGATGCGATAAAACTAAAAATAGATGTAAAAATCCATGACAGAGGCTGTTTTTTGTTATGAAGACATTACATTGAAACCATGACATCATTTCAGAGCCATTCGAGCCGCTACCCATAACGACCCTTTAACCGTTAGAGCAATGTGCCCTTTCTTTGTTTGGTCCTTTTTGTAAAGATTACAGTATGTTATTTTTCAGGTTGTGAAAACCTCAGAGGAAGTGGTGAGCTCCCTGCAGAGACACATGGCTTCAGGCTGAACAGAGCACAGGGAGGGAGACATAAAGGAAATACATGCACCGAGATACTGACATGCGCGGAGTCTGGAGAGCTCATGTTGTCTTTGAACAAAATGTCACACCAGGGAAACCTCAGCCTTTCACTGATACCGTGGCAACATGCTTTGTGCATACAGAGGTAGAAAAAAAAAAGGAATAGAATCAGGTGTAAAAGACATAATGTCACACCACTCGACAGATGGATACAAAGGTCCTATGTGTGTGTGTGTGTGTGTCAGAGGTTAGATCTTAAGCCCGAACCCGACCCGACCCGAGCCCGAGTCGGCCTCGGGCTTCTCTCTTGATGACTTTTTTTTCTTTTTTGATAAATATATGTTTATAAAATGTAAACTAAAATGAGGTGTGTGTACTAAACTAATAAATACTTGTTATAAAATTAAAACAAAAAAGTAATGTTTAACTACTAAACAGGATCCGCAGAGCCAGAGCATGCTCTACGCACGTGAACGCCCCCTGTTAATTTGGTAATCCTCTCCTGCGCTAGTCTTTATTTTATTTATTTTGATCTAGTATCCTCAATATGAAGGAGTAAGAAGTTAAGGATACACTAAAGGCAGGAGAACTGAAAAGACAAACACGCACCTGTAAGAGTGAGGTGTGGAAAAGCTTCAAATTTATTATTCAAAATGCTACAGAAACTTGTGTTGGCTTCGCTGGATGTGGTCAATGTGGCGCATTGCTTTCATACGAGAGCAAAAAGACTGGCACCTCGACGCTGAGCGGGCATTTAAACAGCTGGACTGGCAAAAGTGATGATCGTTAAAGATCTATTTTATCATTTGTTTGAAAGACCGTCCCTCCTCTTCGCGCTAAGCAGGCCATCACAGACAAGTGCGTTAAGGGTCTGATAGTGTGATTTTTTTTTCATTAAAAAATGTGTTCTTGAAAATGTTCCAATTTATAAATAACCCTCCTCCTCCCGAGACCTCACAAATAAAATATGACGTTTCGGGCTTGTTTCGGGCTCGGGCCCGCAAATCACGTTGATTGGTCGGGCTCTGGCCGGGTCGGGTTTTAATATCCGCGGGCTCGGGTCGGGCTGGATTTTTTAGGCCCAATCTCACCCCTGGTGTGTGTGTGTGTGTGTGTGTGTGTGCAAGCATTGGACATCGGTGTTGGGGTCAAAAAGGCAAAACTGATTCTGTAATTTAATGGACATTTTGTTACAAGAAAATAATCAATAGGAAAACAAAAAATGAGAGATTTAGGAACCACCGAAACTGACTGGTAAATCCGGCATGTCCGTAGGGCTAATCCTAGATTTGGCTCCTTTGGTCTTTTAGAACTGCCTTTGTTCTTTATGTCGTAAATCAATGAGATGTTAGAAAATCTCCCGAAAGGTTTTAGGTCCGTATCTTCATGATAGCGTCACACACTTGCTGCTCTTTAATGAGAATCTCTTGTTCCACCCCATCCCAAAGTTGCCCGATCTGGAGGCAGTTAAAGCCACTGGAGGACAGTAAACTCATCATCATGGTGGAGATCAGTCGTGTGTCATATATCAATAGTGAATCGGAATTATGATATTCACGTATGTGATAAGCTAATTCCAAAAGAGTGCAATTTTTCTTCAAAATTTTGCATTTGACTCTAATAAAGTCATTTTCAGCATGGCTACCAAAATTAATGTGTTGAGAAAAACACTGTGTTTTTTGTCTGACTAGATCAGGCATGGGCAAACCATGGCCCGCGGGCCACATGCGGCCCGTTAAACGGTTCAATCTGGTCCCCCAAATTTTTAAAAAAATAAATAAACAAACCTTGTTAATGTTTTATTTCTCCTGCAATTCTGATATTTCCTCACTAGATGGCATTCTCTATACATATTGGCTTTGTTGAGAAATCAACAACACTGCTCCCATTAAAATGTGTGTGTCTCTGTGATGTGACACTGTCAAAACAAACAGTGTGCACAGATATGAAAAGCCATCGAACCCAATACACGCCCATAAACAAGCGTGTTGGATGTTAAAACAAGCAAAATGTTACATCAAGCGCTTAGATTTCAAACCTAGCGCCGCTAAATGCACGTTTTTAAGCGCTATCGCACTAGATTTCAGACCTAGCGCCGCTAGATTTTAAATTTAACGTTCTTGATGTATAATTTAGCGCGCTTGTTTAAAATCTAACGCCATTCTATTGGTTTAATCTAGCGGTTACCAAAGCATGCCATCCATCTGCTGCTAGTCCGGCCCCCTGGTCAAATGTTAGAACTCAATGTGACCCGCGAACCAAAATATTTGCCCACCCTTGGACTAGACATAGAGGGCGAGGGCATAAAGCTCAGTGTTAGAATGTTCGCCTTTTCACCGGAAATCTTCTGGAAGTTCCCGGGATCGAATCCCACTGAGCATATGTCTAGATGTACTTGGAGAAGACACCTAACCCCTCGTTTCTCCCACCATTGGTACCATTGTGGCAGCCTGCTGCGGTGTAATGCAGCACACAAATTTTCCCGTTGAGGGATAAATAAATTATATTTCTTCTCTCAATTGGTACGTCAAATGTGTTCCTATTTGTTACAAAGATGATCTTTTGGACCATCTACTTTTCTTGTTCAATAGATTTGGTCTAATTATCCTGCCACGGATGGACTCCTGTACTTGGCTGTTGCTTCATCAATGTCCACAGTATTGTTTGCTCGCATGATGTTGTCAAGAAATTTAGACCATATGGAAAGTAGACATGCCGACATTATGCTTTATGAAAATAAATGTGAAAATGTTTCCCACAAAGCAAATCAGAGCAGCCGAGCAGTGGCACAGCTGCAAGCAGGTAGTCTGCTGTTTACAGACCAGAGTAGGATTTAGGACAGGCAAGTCCTGTTGATGAGTAATGATAATGAAGTTATGTTCACTGGATCGATTTGCTGCCGAGTGCGAAGCGGCCGGGATGGGAATTAGCGCCTCCAAATCCGAGACCATGGTCCTCGCCCGGAAAAGGGTGGAATGCCCCGTGCGGGTCAGGGACAGGGTCCTGCCCCAAGTGGAGGAGTTTAAGTATCTTGGGGTCTTGTTCACGAGTGGGGAAGGATGGAGCGGTAGATCGAAGGGCGGATCGGTGCGGCGTCAGCAATAACTAGGACACTGCATCGGTCCGTCGTGGTAAAGAGCTGAGCCGAAAAGCAAAGCTCTCGATTTACAAGTCGATCTATGTTCCTACCCTCACCATGGTCACCAGCTGTGGGTGGTGACCGAAAGAATGAGATCGTGGGTACAAGCGGCCGAAATGAGCTTCCTCTGCAAGGTGGCTGGGCTCTCACTCAGAGATCGGGTGAGGAACTCTGCCATCCGGGAGGAGCTCGGTGTCGAGCCGCTCCTTTTCCAGGTCGAGAGGAGCCAAATGGGGTGGTTCGGGCATCTGGTCAGGATGCCCCCCCGAGTGCCTCACGGGCGAGGTGTTTCGGGCACGTCCCACCGGGAGGAGACCAAGGGGCAGACCCCGGACGGGCTGGAGAGACTATGTGTTACAGCTGGCTGGGGAACTACTTGGGATCCTTCCGGGTGAGCTGGAGGATGCAGCCGGGGAGAGAGAGGCCTGGGCTACCCGTTTGAAGGCTGTTGCCCCAGCGACCCGACCCCAGAACAAGCGGAAGATGACGGAACGGAAAACGTAAAGTTATGTTCAAAAACCTCACCAACCATCACTGAAATATTACGCAATGATAATGACGTAAAAGGGTCCATTTTTTGACAACAAATTGATAATTAGAACATTAGAACTTTGTTTGGCAGTAAGTGGTGACCAAAGGAACATGATTGCAATTTAAAAGTGGCCAAAATAAGCTTCCTGTGCAAGATGAGTAGGGTCTCGCTCAAACTAAGAGTGAGGAGCTCCGTCTTCAGGGAGCGGATCAGAACAGAGCTGCTTCTCCTTGCCGTTATAAGGAATCAGACGGGTGGTTAGAATATCAGTTCAGGATCTCACATGACTCGCTGCACAGGTATGTGGGCTTAGTTGCGGATCCAGGACCTGCTGAGGGTTTAAGTCTTGAGACTGGACACTGAAAGTCTCGGGATCCTTATAGGTGAGGTACATCGAGGCTTCGTTGCTAGAGCTGCTGCCACTGTGCCTGGCCACAAAATATAGCCGATGAATATGGTACACCCTCTGGTAGGTGCTCATTGCCTTCCAAACATTTGCCGATCCCATTTGTGCTTCTTTTTTCGACCTATGGTGTATTGTTTAGAAATGATCCTTGGTCTTATATTTTGTAGTGTTGACATAGTTGGTTTCGGTTACGTCACTTCCTGTGTTTTGTTAACGCTGACAGACAAAGCAACAAGGCAGCCACAGAATCTGCAGCTTAATCTGTTCACTTTTAGTTACAATCGAGGAATCAATGTTTCAAATTGTTTTTGAGTGTTTAATGGATGTTTTACCAATGTTTTTTTTTTTCTTCGAAAGGTGTGTTATATCTTTGTTAGATTGGAGGACTATAGCCACATGCTAAAACAGCATAGCTAAAGTAAACGGCTAACGCGGCTAAGCTAAAGCACACCCTGAACAGGTCGCCAGTCTGTCGCGGGGCCACACACGTACAACCATACACTCATTCCTAGGGGCAATCAAGTGGTGGCCAATCAACCTAACCCACGTTTTTGGAGGGTGGGAGGAAACCGGAGTACCTGGAGAAAACCCACGCATACACGGGGAGAACATGCAAACTCCACACAGAAAGGCCAGTGTTCCAAGTCTCGCCCCCACCCAGGACTCGAACCTACGACCTTCTTTGACCACTGTGCTACCCACTGCACCATCGTGTCGCCCAACTCTTACCTAATTAAATAAAATGTTTTCTTTACTATGATTTCATTTCGGGGTCTGATTTGCCAACCATGAAGCTGAAATTTCTGTTACTAAATTTCTGCCATGCTCAACAGTAGTTGGAGTCTCTTGTTTTTTTTTTTTTTTTTTAGGAAGAACGTTTTTCCACCAGTAATGGTGAAATATGAGGGTCGGACACATAAAAAGGTGTTAAAACGATATCGTACCTTTGAGAAGAAAACAGAGAAGGATGTAACAATGTATTTCTAATCTCCCTGGACACTGTCCCAGGAAGTGTGGGTGTCTGGACCAGACGCACGAGCTTGCTCATCCGCTCATCTGCTCAATAAAACTGCGGCTGCAACATGTTACCTTCCTTCCACATTCGTTATGATTCCCTCCCACATGAAGCCCGCCCCCCTCCCCTTATTTTCCCTCTCACGCTTTCTACTTGTGGCACAATGGCTGTGAGGATTTGTAGCCCACTCATTAGATTTCTAATCATAAAATTGTTGTTTCAAGAGCCCTTCGCCCTTCTCCTTCGTTACTGCCTACGTGAGGGCAAACTGGGAGATTATCAAAAGAAAACACCACCTGGAAAAATATTGGAATAACTCAAGATTGAATTGTTCAAATTTGACCTAGCCCGAGTTTACATGGGCCCGGAACTTGGCAGGATTTGAACCTAAGTTTAAGCTCAGCTATTATTGATGCTTGAGCAGGCCAGACTGTATTAATATACCTATGGGATTTTGCTATGTTGCCATGACAACTCTTTACGCTAAGTCAACCAACTCAGATATGGGCAAACTCCGGCCCACGGGCCACATGCGGCCCGTTAAATGTTTTAATCCGGCCTGCCGAACTTGAAAAAAATTAAATAAATAAACCTTGTTAATGTTTTATTTTTTCTGCAATTCTAATGTTTCCTCACTAGATGGTGCACTTTGGACATGTTGGATTTGTTGAGAAAACAACAACACTCCTCCCATTAAAATGTGTGTGTTTTCGTGATGTGCACGCTGTCAAAATAAACACTGTGCTGGAACATGGATCGATTGGTAAATCGAGAACTTTGCTTTTCGGCTCAGCTCTTTCTTCACCATGATGGACTGATGCAACGTGCTGGTTGGAAGTTAGGAAATTTTATTTAAGTAGCAAGTTTATTGTCGTATTTTTGGAGTTATAGAAGAATTTCAACTAAATTGATATTCACAAAGTAATTACATGATTGTTTACGTGCCAATTTTGATTCTATTTAATAACCTCAAATTAATTTTATGTGTTACTGTCATGATCCCCTCACCTGCCACCAGAGAGACCCTTGGACTTTCACTCACCACCCTAATTGAGACACCTGAGGATGATTATTCTGATGCC
Source organism: Neostethus bicornis (assembly GCA_902685375.1). Lineage (NCBI taxonomy): Eukaryota > Metazoa > Chordata > Actinopteri > Atheriniformes > Phallostethidae > Neostethus > Neostethus bicornis. The sequence goes on from LR738541.1 coordinate 36,655,336, forward strand.
ACACATCTGTGGACTCTGCTGCCTATTTAAATGCAATCGCCCTGGGCTGGAAGGTCATACCATCCCTTCCAGGCAGGTCTCCCTGGTTGCCTGACCAAGAAACACATTCTGAACAACAACCTATTGCCATACCACTAAAACTTTGTTTTTCTTTCACAGCATTACTGGACCTTTGTTGTTTTTGGCAGCCATCTAAGTTTTCATTTTAGTCTTCGTCTTTGGCACGAAAAGTAATTTAAGTTTTAGTCATATTTTTGTCATCTCTTTATATTTTAGTTTTAGTCATGTTTTAGTCAAGAAACCCAAACGAGTTTTTGTCTAGTTTTAGTGTAAAAAAAAAATAAAAATCTTATTTTAACAATTGTGTCTTTATTACTGAGAATGATGCAGGTTGTTTGTTAGAAAAAAAAAAAAAAAACTGTGCCAAGCTTTAACTTGCGCAAAACAGCAAACATTATAAAACAACGCAAAAAAAATAGAAATTCTTCAGTGAGTGAGGAACGTTGTAACTTATGAATACTTAAAAATGATATCTTTTAATAACCCTGTAAACAAGTAAACACTGCATTGTGTCTTTAAAGCAGTTGTTAGCGCAACCAAGCTAACTAGGAAGTTAGCAGCGCTGACAAGCTAGCATTAGCTTGAAGTTAGCATGCTGTTTGCGCAAAATATGTGGAAAACTTTAAGTTTCTGAAGTTTTTGTTGCTGTTGCCGCCACGGTGTGTGACTTTCTCGTGGCTGCAGGTGTGTTGTGTAGACGGTGTGAACGTGCAGCATTTTTGGGGGCGTGGCGCCATTAGAGACAGAATGCAGCCGCTGTACTTTTTCTTTTCACTGACAGAAATACGAAAGTCTGACGCCTATTTCGTTACATTTTTGTCTCGTCAGCAGAAACTTGTAAACGTCTCGTTACATTTTTGTCACCAAAAATGTCGCATTTATTTTGTTATTGTTACGTCATCTTCATAAAAAAATGCTTCGTCATCAAAATCCTTTCATTGTCGTCATAGTTGACGAAAACAACACTGTACTTGACTGCCATACTCAAATAAACCGTGTTTTCTGTCCTGCAATTGGGTCCTAATCTTTCCAGCTGCACACCGCTTCATGCAGTAGTGGAAGTAACGAAGTAAATGTACTTCATTACTGTACTTAAGTAAAAAAATTGTGTATCTGTACTTTACTTAAGTAAAATTTAAGACCGGTACTTTTACTTTTACTTCACTACATTTTTAGAGCAAATATCTGTACTTTTACTTCGCTACTTTTTAAAAGTGTGTTTTACATTTTTTGTTACATTTTCGTTCAGGAATTTGAAAAATACACAGTTTTTTAGCGCATCTTGAAGCCGCATCGCCAAAATCAAAAGAAGCAGTTGATCGGGAGAAGAAGTAATGAATCGAGAAACATTTTCCACATTCATTCAGCACCAAAAACCTAACATCAAATATAGTACAAATTAAAAAGAGTCAGAAGATCGTTGTTCGTTGCGTTTACTTCTAAATAAAAAGTTGAGCCATCTTTACACAGAGCAGGGGCGGATCTAGAATTTTCCAAAGGGGGGTGGGGCTTTGACAAAGCCAATACATAGTGACTGGGGGCCTCCTCCCCCAAAACATTTTAAAAAATAAAGTGTCATTTTCCTCCATTTTGGCGGCCCATTCACTGGCCCTTCTAGGGGATAGCTTGACTTGTCCCCTTTCCTTTTATTTTATTTTTTTTGTGGACCAAAAGAGGCGGGAGAGGGGGGTCACACCCCTGCAGAGTATTTATCCTGGTTACCATGTGACACCCTACAGCACAAAAAATAACATTTGAATCATGATCGAATACTTTTACTTTTTAAATAAAAAGTACAATTTACACCAATTACTTTTGTACTTTTACTTAAGTAGATTTTTTTATTGGTACTTTTACTTAAGTACAAAAAGTGAGTACTTCATCCACCACTGGTTTCATGACAGTTGCACAGTCGTTAAAAAAATCTGGCAAAATGTTTTGTGACACACTGTGCTCCAACATAACATTTCTCTTTGTCATCAAACTGTTTAGATGAATATAAAACAAAATTAAAAGCAATAAAATCAAGCAGCCATCATCTGATAAATCCACATAATGAAACCTTTTAGCTGCACAGTACCTTGTAAAAATCTGAATCGTGTCATGTCATTATGAACTTGAAATCTGATGTAAGCACTGTGTCCAGATGTTGCTTTGATCCAGATGGAGGACCAAAACATTTAATGGGGATTATTTCCCATCAAGGCCAAGCATTCCAGATCTTTTTTTTGCAACAGAATAAATCTTCTATCCGGATTTATTGGTTCAAACACAAATCTGGGCCATTTATGGTACAACACCTGCCTGCTGCAGAAAGATAGTGTGCATGTGTGTGTGGGAGTGTGTTGGTTTTGGTTAACATGCACCTACTAGAGGTTATGAACAGGACAAATCTGTCTTTTGTAAGCTGAAATGAACATTTTTAGACTTTGTGCTTCACTTAAACAAAAAAAACATGGGCAAAATTGTACGTATATGCATACATGGAGTCATCTGAACGCAGTTTGTGCACGTAATTCAGTTTTAAATATCAAGCCGCAAAATCAGGTCTGGTTATGACTATTCTAACAGTGGTGCGTTGCAACAGGTTATCTTTTAGAACAGAAAACCAAGCCGAGCACATGGTGAGCTCGAAAGGAAACCCCAAACTTACAGTTAACTGTCTCTTACGGAAAGCAAGAAGAAGCTGTGACTCATGAAGAAGGACAAGCACGTAGAAGTTTTAGATGAATTTCTCCACTTACAAAATACGTGTTTCATTTCACTGCATCAGTAAAATTGAATTGAATGGAATATATTTTATTAATCTCCAAAGGAAAATTTGAGTGCTGCAGTGCAAAACATCAGGTGTTTAACACCTTGACGCGCCCCTATCCAACAGCGTCCCAGTCCGGTCGCACTGCGTCCAACCTGGCAACCCAAAAGTTGGAGTCCGGATTGGGACGCAAAGCCAGGCCGCAGTGAAAAACATCAAATTGGCCTTTCTGTTTTTCACTAGGTCCGAGTGAGCGCCTCCAGATGGTCAAGCAAGCAACTGGAAGTTTTCATGGAAACCGAAAAAACACAGGGCCCAAATCACCTCCTCTAGACCGTCTCTTTCTCCACACCTCCTCCAGATCGACTCCTTCACCTCAGCTCCCCCTGGACCGAACCTACTTCTCCAGCCACACACGGATGTGCCTCCAAGAGCCAGCAGCTGGTTAGCATGTCAACATGCATGTCAACGGAAAAAAGACTTCCCAACCAGCTAGCCGTTGGGAGCTAGCCGTTGGGAGCTAGCCGTTAAGAGCTAGCCGTTGGGAGCTAGCCATTGGGAGCTAGCTGTTTAAAGCTAGCTGTTAAGAGCTAGCCGCTGGGAGCTAGCTGTTAAGAGCTAGCCGCTGGGAGCTAGCTGTTAAGAGCTAGCCGTTGGGAGCTAGCTGTTAAGAGCTAGCCGTTGGGAGCTAGCCGTTGGGAGCTAACATTTCAATGGAAACCGCTAAAACACAGGGCCCGAAGCACCTCCTCTAGACCGTCTCTTTCTCCACACCTCCTCCAGATCAACTCCTTCACCTCAGCTCCCCCTGGACCGAACCTACTTCTCCAGCCACACACGGATGTGCCTCCAAGAGCCAGCAGCTGGTTAGCATGTCAACATGCATGTCAACGGAAAAAAGACTTCACAACCAGCTACCCGTTGGGAGCTAGCCGTTGGGAGCTAGCCACTGGGAGCTAGCCGTTGGGAGCTAGCCGTTAAGAGCTAGTCGTTGGGAGCTAGCCGTTGGGAGCTAGCCGTTAAGAGCTAGCCGTTGGGAGCTAGCCGTTGGGAGCTAGCCGTTGGGAGCTAGCCGTTGGGAGCTAGCTAGACCATTTCTGAAAAATCAGCTGTCCAGCTCAAACAAATCCAAAAATGACGTCCAAAGTGCACTCAAAATGAAATCTCTAGAACGAGACGAAACATAGCCAGAAGAAAGGACAGAAACTCAGAGAAAGTTGGCGATTCAATGCTAAAGTAACAGGGAGCACTGCAGCAGGCAGCCGCCCATGGTAGCGCATTAGCCGTAAAATAAGCTTAGTTTTGGATCTCTGTTGTCTTGGAATCTTATGAAATATTCATTTACAAAATCACATTATCAAATATCAGTTTTGTTAATATTTGTCTACTAACAGAAACTTAAATTTATTGAAATATTTGTTCTCTCTTATATCCTGTAAAGAGCTGTTCCGAAAAAAAGAAGCTCCTGATTTACGAGTGTGTGAATCAGGATCTACATTCCCACCCTCAGCTATGGTCACTAGCAGTGAGTGGTGACCGAAAGAAGGAGAGTGAGGAGTTCTGCAAATCCGGGAGGAGGTCGGAGTAGAGCTATTGGTCCTCCAGGTCGAAAGAAGCCAGTTGGAATAGTTCGAACCTCTGGTCAGGATGCCCCCCGAGGGCCTCGCTAGTGAGGTGTTTCGGGCACGTCCCACCGGGAGGAGACCAAGAGGCAAAACCCGGACCTGCTGGAGAGACTATGTCTCACAGCTGGCCGGAGAACGACTCGGGATCTGAGCTGGAGGATGCAGCCAGGATGAGTGTAGCCTGGGCCTCCCGTCTGAGGCTGTTGCCCGTGCGACCCAGCCCCGGATAAGCGGAAGACGACGGAACAGATTTCCTGTAAGTTGTGCAACATAATACTGTAACTGAGATTGAAGCTTCAACGTCAACATCTGTCATGATATAATCACCCAGTTCTACGTCCATTACATCGGATTAGATTACGTTAAGCCATCTAGTCAATTTATCACTTTAATGCATTTGTGTCCTCAGACACGGAAAAGTCATGACGACTGTAAAAAAAACCACTTCACTGGAAACCTTTGATGTCATGACCCCTCGCATACCACCGGAGGGAGCCCTGGATCATCCTCCCTTCCATGGACTTCAGCCTGATCCTAAACACCTGGCCAATTAGCCTGATGGTAGTGAACTGTGCATCGTCAGCCTGGTGCCTATTTAAAGTAAACACAGCAGGCGGGGGAAAAAAATGAAACATCATGGGGATCCACATGAAAGAAAGATCACTTAATAGCTCAAGTTAATTTAATAACTACTTTACCGCAGTCAGTTTGTGAAAATGTGGTTATTACTTAGGTTGGACATGACAAACAAAAAAAATCCAAAACATGTGAGCTACATGATTACATACTACCAGGAACGGTTGCCAGAGAGCGCATAGAAACTTCACGTTTTTAGGTTAGAGTTTCTGGTTTCTAGCCAAAGCAAGAACAATGAAACAAAACAAGGAGTTCTGAAATATCCTAATGACGTGAATAAAGACTTTTTCACTGAGCACAGCATTTACAGATATTCTTAAAGGTCAGATTTTAGATAAAGTGTAAACTTTATTAAACCTGCAGAGAAAATTCAATCTATTTTTAAGCTGCGATGACTCAGAAATTCCATCCGCGATGTTAGATACGTTTTTTAGCTCCGGAGTTTAAATGAGTTTTGAGAATTTTTTTTATCACCAAAAGAGTTTAAAACATGGTTTTTGTCTAATTTGTGAATGAAAAAAGATTGTTGTTGTCTGATAAAGAATGTGGTCTTATGTGTACATGGGCAAATTTAGGTGGTCACCAGAGCCTCCGTAGACAAGAAAAAGTCAACTTTAATCCGAAATGTGTTTATTTCTGAAAGAAAAGTGGATAAGTTGTGCCACAAATTCACCAGAAAAAAACGCAGCAAGTTTATTTTTTTATGAAAACTCCGAATCTAAACTTGTATTTTTAGACTTTTTATTACCAGGTGTCTAAAAAACCAAAATGGTTTGAACGTGACCCCGTCATTTTGGAGATTGTAGCTCAAAAAGTTTAAGAAAGACTGGTTTAGAAAAGTGATGACCTAAAGAATGAGATCACGGATACAAACGGCCGAAATGAGCTTCCACTGCAGGGTGGCTGGGCTCTCACTCAGAGCTCGGACTAGAGCCGTTGCTCCTCGAAGTCAAAAGAAGCCAAATGGGGTGGTTTGGGTATCTGGTTAGGATGCGTCCCAAACGCCTTGCTGGTGAGGTTTTCGGGCACGTCCCACCAGGAGGAGATCCAGAAGTAGACCTGCTAGGGAGACTGTCTCATAGCTGGACAGGGAGCACCTCGTGATCCTCCCGGGTGAGCTGGAGGATGCAACCAGGGTGAGAGAAGCCAGAGCTTGCCGTCTGAAGCTCTTGCCCCACGACCCAGCCCTGGATAAGTGGAAGACGACAAACGAACGGTTTAGAAAAATGATTACACCCTGTTGTGGTTCCCTCAACCACCACCAGAGGAAGACAGGGACCATGTCACCTTTCCCCCAATTCTACTTGATTTGGACCACCTGCGCCTAATCTCTCTGCTGCCTATTTAAAGGCAGCCTCACCAGCATTCCTCGTCGGGTCTTCATGCCTTCCAGCCTTCGCTGACTCCCGACCCAACGGATATCTTTTGGAACTGAGATTATCTCTTTGAAAACCATATTGATCCCTTTTGACTTCTGTTTCTTTGCTTACAGCCATGCTGATCGCTGGTTAAAAAAACGTGTTTGATGTCCTGCATTTGGGTCCTCCTCCTTCCACACCACAACACACCCCTCTCATTGTGGAGTTCACTGGGCTCATTCTTTCAGCAACAATCAAAGCTGTACGCATGAAAATGAAAGCAGATTGTCATCAGCAGTACTTATCCCACCTCTGACCTTCAGACTGCTATCAGATTCTTTATTATTCTTAAAACAGCTAGATTTAATGACACGTTAGTTAATCTTTTACACACTACCTTTGATTCAAGTCTTTTTTTTGCAACCCTCTCAGAATCCCAGACCTGACTCAAGCCTTACATTCCCAAGATTCCTCTTTTTCATTTCCAGCTGGACACACAAATTGTACCAAATAAATCCTTTTCATTTCCTCTAGGCTGATGTCAGCCAATATCGAATCCTACGACCAACATTTCTCAAAAAAAAATCAAGCTAATAGTTGGAAATCTGGCTCTCGTTTAGCCTCTTTCTGACATTAGTTAACATAGCTACCCACATCTAATTTTCGAAAATAAAAAGCCAACTCACTTCTAAATTCTACTTCCCAGTTGGCAGCTACAAGTCTGAACAAATGGCTGTGGCGTTCCCAGGGGTCATGTCTTGGGTCTTTTCTGTTCTACTCACACATTCTTTTTTGGGTCACATATTTGAAAGTTATCATAAATAATCATGTTATGCAGACAATATTCAACTTTACATTCCTTTCATATCTGAATGAAAGACAGTTTTCTGTAATCAAATGTATAAATCAAATGTTTAGAACTGAGAAACAGGAAACTTGTTTGTTTCAGAGCAAAATAATCAAAATTTTGTCTCCAAAAAGAGTAAGAACTTATTAGGGTGTTTGTCTGTAGTGGGATGAGTAACCAACAAAAGCATTAAGTATTATTTTAACCAAAAATAATTGAGTATAAGCCATCAGACTAAATTAAAAAACCCTTCTCGTCAGTCAAAAAAATATTGTAGGATGCTGATAATTGCTGAATGGTTCAGACCCTATAAGACGAATAAAACTCCCGCACGATGAACACTCTACTGCCTTCCATGAACATGATTAGGTATACTGAGGCTAAGCACATGGCATCTCCTGCTGCATCAGTGAGGCTTTTGAAAGCCGCTAGTAGCGATCTGCATGGCCCATTGCCAGTATTGTTTTTGGTGAACCTATGAAAGAAGGTGTCCTTGGAGAAGTCCTTGGCGAAGACACTTGACCCCCAGTTGTGGTATTATGTTGTTAATAACTGGTTCGGCCCACTTAAACTGAAACAAGATTGACACCCATCGTTCTACAGATAAAAACAGCCATAAAAATTCCTTTCACTTGAAGATAGAATGATACACTTTCTTTAAAAAGTCTTACAATTTCTTTTGCCAAAATTCTCTGTTGGAAAAATACTTTTATTTAGGAATAAATCGCCTGAATGTTTCAGATTGTAGCTTTAATTTGTTAAAATGAAAACACAATTAAGTTAAATGGAAAACAATGGAACCGGTTTACCAAGCAGTTAATCATCACTTTTAATGTCGTTCAGTTTTATGATCTAACACGTTGCACAGATGGGAAATGCACAGCCGTGATGACTCACAGGTCAAAGAATGATGTTGGACCGATCACAAGACCGAGTGTCAACAATCACTCATCTCACAATGATTTTCATTCAACACACACACAGGACTGTCATATTTCAATAATTATAAAATATGTATATATTGTGCTGATTCTTGTGTGTAAAAACCACCTAATGTCACCAATAAAACAAAATACCCAGAGAAGTACAGTATTTTCAATACTAAATTTCACTATGATTAAAATAGTCTCTATCTTTAAATATAATAAATTATTACAAGGCGTGTAAAACAGAGTACATGTGTGTGAATGAGAGGGATCCAAATGGAAAAGTGAGGTCACAGGGAGAAGAGATAAAGAAGGTGGAAGATTTTAAGTATCTAGGATCAACAGTCCAGAGTGTGGAAAAGAGGTGAAGAAGCGTATGCAGGCAGGCTGGAACAGGTGTAAAAAAGTATCAGGTGTGATGTGTGATAGAAGAGTTTCAGATAAAATGAAGGAAAAAGTTTACAAAACCGTGGTGAGACCGGCCATGTTGATTGGTCTAGAGACAGTGGCACTGAGAAAAAGACAGTAAACAAAGATGGAGGTCAATCTTTCTTGCATTAAAATGATTTATTATCAAGAATAAATGTGATCTGCCTTTAAAAAAAATTATATGTTTAATTTATATGTGTTTCATTTAAATGGCCCTTTTAAGGCACGAAATAAACTCAGAATACAAAAATCGTACTCATTTTTTCACAAATATTTTTTCAACTATATATATTCAACCGATTACGTGTGTGTTTGCTAAACTTATAGCCCTTCAGCTAACAAGTGCAGACAAGTGACAGTTCGGGGAGATGTTACCAGGTGTAAAAAGAAATTAAATGTGTCACAGTTTGTTGCCCAATCTGTTTTATACGTGTCTGTTTTTTTTATGCAATAACTTTTGTTTGAACTTGTTCTTCCTTTATTGAGAATTCTCTCCCAATTGTCCATAATTCCTAATAAAGAAGGAGGAAATATAAAGTCAACAGTCTGTTAAGTCCAAATCTAGAGTCCCTAACCTTGTTGCTTTGGTTCCCATTATTGCCCAAATCAGTCTGTAACTGTAGCCAAAGGGCCACACTTTCCTTTTTATTATAACTTTTACGTATTTTATATTTTAAGACGGGGGTGCCCAACCAGTCCATAGCGGGACTGATTCCAAGTCGACCACCAGGTGTGTGGGGAAAAAAAAAATATGAAATGAACTCAGCAACTTTGACGCTTTATTTAGCGAGTATTCAGACCCCCTAGCCGCTAGATTCGACTCTCTCCCCGCCTCCTCGCCCCAGACGAATAATTTGTCAGTGTGTGTGTGTTAGAGAGAGAAAAGAAAGCGAGCGAGAATAATTTGACGGCGTGTGTGTTTGAGAGAGGAATTCGTCTGTGTATGTATGTGTTTGAGGGAGAGAGAGGAATTTGTCTGAGTGTGTTTGAGAGAGGACCTTGTCTGTGTGTGTGTGTGTGTGTGTGTGTGTTTGAGAGATACAGAAATTTGTTTGTGTGTGTGTTTGCAAGAGAGAGGAACTTGTCTGTGTATGTTTGAGGGAGAGGAATTTGTCTATGCGTGTGTGTGTTTTAGAGAGGACCTTGTCTGTGTGTGTGTGTGTGTGTTTGAGAGAGACAGAAATTAGTTTTTGTGTGTGTGCATGCTTTTGAGAGAGGACCTTCTCTGTGTGTATGTGTGTGTTTGAGAGAGAGAGGAACTTGTCTCTGTGTGTGTTTGAGGGATAGGAATTTGTCTGTGTTCGAGAGAGTGCTTGTCCGTCTGTATGAGTGTTTGAGAATGTGTTTGTTATGTCTAATGGTTGCGTAAGAACTACACAACTGTCATGATCCCCTCTCCTGCCGCCAGAGGAAGCCATGTATGTTTCTCATCCACCTGATTGGGGTCACCTGGGGATGATTGCAGATTCCTCGCCTGTGCTCCCTGCCATCTATTTAAGGGCAATCACCCCGGACTTCCCTGTCGGGTCATACAATCCCTTCCAGCCTGGTCTCCCTGGTTGCCTGACCAAATACACATTCTTGCAATAACCCTTTACCATGACACTGAGACTTTGTTTTTCTTTCCACAGTAATTATAAGGACTGCCAAATTCAAATAAACCATGGTTTCTGTCTGCAACTAGGTCCTCCTCTTTCCACCTGTACTCCGCCCAGGAAACCATTCCTGGGTTTTGCGATGGTAACGCCAGACTGGTAGATCTCAAGAGGTTTGGTACTTCAAAGGTAGATCTTGGGACAAAAAAGGTTGGACACCCCTGATTTACGATCTTTCCATTTTTTTGTGTATTTCCAAATTCTATTAATATATAAGCAAACAATTACGTCAACATGTAAAATACAGCAATAAAAATCATGTTCACTCGCAGTTTGAAGTATTTTTTTTTTTTTTGTCTAATTTTGTCTCAGCTTGGTGGATATTTGGAAATGGACATGAGTCATCTGAGGGAGAGCACCTGTGGTTTTTATATTTTCTCTCTAAGCAGGTGAAAAGGTGAATAAAATATTTTATGTGAGCATCAGTCCACTTTTAAATAGCCTATTTTTTTACAATCCATCCAAAAAAGTACATTTCATAACTCTGTGTCGTCATCCTCCAGTATCATCATCATCATCATCAGTTGTTTTTTATTCTTGGTCAAAATCATAATCATAATAACAATACAGATTATATATTGTTATTACGTGTATGTATTATCGGAAGAAGAATGCTGGATTTGGAACCACCAGGAAAGAGGACTAGAGGAAGACCATGGATACAGTGAAGGAAGACATGAAGATAGTTGGTGTGACTGAAGATGATGCAGCAGATAGGGTTAGATGCAGTGGCGGCTGGTGACGTGTGGCGCAGGGGCGCCGCCCCCCCGACCTGATAACCAAAAAACATATATGCATATATATCTATATATACATATATAAACATGTATGTGTTTATAAGTATGCAAAACTGTCGAGTGTGAAGATTACATGCATTTTAATAATGTTTTACACCGTTTTATTTTATTTTATTTTCTTACTTCCTGTGCAAACCGGAACGAGCCACCAGGAAAACGTATTAGTGTGTATGTGGCTTCTGGTTTTTATGGAAAAAACGTGACGTCAGCTCTAAATTTTTTCCCATTCATGTGTATTGCAAACCATAACCACGCCCGCGGGGCGCAGATATTTTCCGCCCATCGAGTGTGTGATAGGTTATTCTCTCTGTCAGTCTGTTACATGAACCAATCAATTAGCTATAAGCTGACCTATAAATCCCACCCACGCCACACCCTTTCTTTTCACTGCGGAATTCTGGGAGTCTTCATGATGGCGTTGGAAGCTAGTTCAGTTGCTAACAAAGGTAGTGGCTTTTTTAAAGAGAATTCAGTGTCCTCCCTTCTACAGAATCCGTTTTCTAAGCGTTCTAAAGAAGAAAAAAGAAGAGTGAAGGAGCTTGGACTGGACACCCCAGATTTGACTGTGCAACAAAACAGTGGAGATCGCGGCCGCTTTTATGTGAGAGGATAAGAAACACTGGATAAGAAACACTTTTTTTGTTTCCCCTGCTTATTGTTTAGTTCAGCAGCATCTGAAAAGGTGTGGATATCAACAGGGGTGAGTGACTTGAAGCATTTGTCTGAAAAGTACAAAAGTCATAAAACTTGTCGCACCCATCTTGATAGTAGCTATAAGCTAGGTGTTTTTGGCAGTAGTAATATCCTGGCACAATTAAATGAAGGCTACCGAACTGGCATAAGGAAACATAATGAAGAAGTCACCAAAAACAGACACATATTGTCACAAATAATTTTATATTTATTTTATATATATATTTATATATACTTTTATATAATATATCTAAAAAAAAATTTTGTGTGTGTTTGAAAAATGTGCGCCCCCCCAGTTTTTTTTTACCACCAGCCGCCACTGGTTAGATGGAAGAAACTGACTTGCTGTGGCGTCCCCTGAAGAGAAATGCCAAAAGAAGAAGAAGCACGAGTTAAAAGCTATCATAAATCTGTGTGAGAATGTCAAGCCACCTTGACCTAGTAGCTGTTGTTTCTAATGGATAAAGAATCAAATGATCATGATTGATCTTATTGAGCTAGTTTTAACTTTAATATTCATGTCAGATTGTTCTCCACAAACTCTTGCAGTCTTCGTGACCTTAGTATTTAAAATAAGCATGCCGGCCCACATGCTGAATAACCTCAGCAGGAGAAAATCTGCTGGTCATCCGGCACACTTCGACTCCTCTGGGAGCAGGGCCTCTGAGCTTCAGTGGAGCTGTGGCCTTGGTTTCAGTGAGGAATGCAAACAATCCGGGCTGTCCATGCTGGGAAAACTGGAGCACAAACGTATTCTCTCTTTCCCACACTACGTCTATGTTTGATGAAAAAAAAAACGAGCCAATAGAAATCAAACAACCAGCTCACATGTGAGTTTCTGCAAGCAAACCCCCCCTCTGCCCCTTCCCAGCTGCATTCCTACACGTATGTTACATCATTATGAGGATATCTTACTTTAACCCCGCGAAGCTCAGGATACAGAGTTGTTTATAAGAAAAACTCAAAAAAGATCTTCAGATTAAACTATAAATTCAAGTCAAGTGTGAAGTTGCTGCCGAGTGTGAAGCGGCCGGGATGGGAATTAGCGCCTCCAAATCCGAGACCATGGTCCTTGTCCGGAAAAGGGTGGAATGCCCCCTGCGGGTCAGGGACAGGGTACTGCCCCAAGTGGAAGAGTTTAAGTATCTCGGGGTCTTGTTCACGAGTGGGGGAAGGATGGAGCGGGAGATCGACAGGCGGATCGGTGCGGCATCAGCAATAACTAGGACGCTGCATCGGTCCGTCGTGGTGAAGAAAGAGCTGAGCCGAAAAGCAAAGCTCTAGATTTACAAGTCGTTCTACGTTACTACCCTCACCATGGTAACCAGCTGTGGGGGGTGACCGAAAGAACGAGATCGCGGGTACAAGCGGCCGAAATGAGCTTCCTCCGCAGGGTGGCTGGGCTCTCACTCAGAGATCGGGTGAGGAGCTCTGCCATCCGGGAGGAGCTCGGTGTCGAGCCGCTTCTCCTCCAGGTCGAGAGGAGCCAGATAGGGTGGTTCGGGCATCTGGTCAGGATGTCCTCCGAGCGCCTCGCGGGCGAGGTGTTTCGGGCACGTCTTACTGGGAGGAGACCAAGGGGCAGACTCCAGACTCGCTGGAGAGACTATGTCTCACAGCTGGCCGGGGAAAGACTTGGGATCCTTCCAGGTGAGCTGGAGGATGCAGCCGGGGTAAAAGAGGCCTGGGCTGCCCGTTTGAGGCTGTTCTCCCCGCGACCCGACCCCGGAGCAAGCGGAAGATGACGGAACGGAAAGTCAAGTGTCCTGCATTGGGTGGGAGACACCCGCAATTAGGACCTATTGTATCTAAATCTCACCCGGCAAGGCTAATAAAACTCCTGCATGATGAACACTCTAGTGAAGGTGTGGGCAGACTTTTGACCAGCGTGCCGATGGATGGCATGCTTTGGTAACCTCTAGATTAGACCGATAGAATAGCGCGCTAGATTTTAAACAAGCGCTAAATGTTACATCAAGAGCGTTAAATTTCAAATCTAGTGGCGCTAGGCCTGAAATCTAAGCGCTTGATGTAACATTTTGCTTGTTTTAACATCTATCAAGCTTGTTTATGTCTGTGTATTGGGCCCAATGGCTTTCCATATCTGTGCACACTGTTTATTTTGACAGCGTGCACATCACGGAGACACACACATTTTAATGGGAGCAGTGTTGTTGTTTCCTTAGCGCCATCTGGTGACAAAATATTGGAATTGCAGGCGGAATAAAACATTAACAAGGTTTATTTAATCTTTTTCAAGTTTGGCAGGCTGGATTAATATGTTTAACGGAACGCATGTGGCCCGCGGAGTGTGGTCTGCCCGTGCTTGCTTTAATGCATTCCATGAACATGATTAGGTATAATGAGGCTAAGCACATGGCATCTCCTGCTCTTACACCTGTGCATCTGAAAGCCGCTAGTAGCAATCTGCATGGTCTATTGCCAGTATTTTTTTGATGAACCTATCAAAGAAGTCAAACATTTGGGCTGCAAAACAAAACGCAAACAAGCAGTACAGGGGGGTATTCCTGGTGGTAATTCTTCTTCGTACTGATACGTAACACTAGGTGGTAACACACGTAAGACACACAATTTTCCAGCTGCTTTCTCATGTTTTGAACGGTTTGTTACACCAACCGTCATGGCGGGTGTTGTCCATTGGCGGATGGGATGTCATATCACGTCATAGCCCCTCCTTCTTTTGGTCCCGCCTTAAAATCTCCCCCTTTATGAAGCCAAAAACTAGGCATCTCTGCAGGTGGGTTTTTGTTCTACTCATATTATTGGAGTGTTACAGAGCAGACAAGACTCTTGAAAGGTCTCAGACACCATGATGCTTTTGTCGTGGAATTATCGGTTCTGAAACCAGCCAACGAGAATTCATCTCCACTATGTTTCACATCGCTTCACAACCACAATCTGAGCAGCTCAACCTGCAAACATGCACGTATACCTCTTCCCTACAACCAAACCACCACTCAAAGGTTTTATATTAACTTGAATTGAAGGCATGAAGCATAAAACCAATTTTTTTTCCTCATAGCCGACACATTCACAGCAAACATGCTTTGAAACTTTCTGGAACAAATGTTCAGCAGCTCTAGTCACTAGAAATGAGAACGCTTAAATACCAATGTGTGAATGTAAACGTGTTCCTTTTGTTGCTCTGATACCCACCAGAAGAAGAGTGTGGACACCTGCTGTCCAAGTGAGGAGTTTCTACCACTGACTGGATGACGTCCGTCCAAAAATCCAAGAATTTTTTAAAATTATGATCCAACACCTTTGGAAAGATAGAAGATTTAGCTGGTGTAAAATATAAGCTTCTTATATTTGATTAATAATTTATAGAAGTATTAGATCCATTCAAAGTATCAGGTGTGATGTGTGATAGAGGAGTTTCAGCTGAAATGAAAGGGAAAGTGTACAAAACCGTGGTGAGACCGGCCATGCTGTTTGGTCTAGAGACAGTAGCACTGAAGAAAAGACAGGAAATAGAGATGAAGGTAGCAGAGATGAAGATGCTGAGGATCTCTCTGGGAGTGACCAGGATGGACAGGATCAGAGAAACAGCACATGTTAGAGGTTTTAAAGTCAGAGAGGCCAGACTGAGATGGTTTGGACATGTGCAGAGGAGAGAGAGAGAGTACATCAGAAGAAGGATGCTGGATTTAGAACCACCAGGAAAGAGGACTAAAGGAAGACCAAAGAGGAGGTTCATGGATACAGTGAAGGAAGACATGAAGATAGTTGGTGTGACGAAAGAAGATGCAGCAGATAGGGTTAGATGGAAGAAACTGACTTGCTGTGGCGCCCCCTGAAGGGAAATGCCGAAAGAAGAAGAAGCTGAAATCCATTCAAAATGGCCAAAAAAAACTAGATAAATCCAGAAATCTCACTTTATATAAATATTTGTTATTTATTAATGTAAAAATTTCAAAGATCAATCTCTTAAAAAGCATGAGATTAGATAAAAATGCAAATAAAACAATGAAAATCTGAATTCCGTTCCGTCGTCTTCCGCTTGTTCCGGGGTCGGGTCGCGGTGGCAACAGCCTCAAACGGGCAGCCCATGCTTCTCTCACCCCAGCTGCATCCTCCAGCTCACCCGGAAGGATCCCAAGTCGTTCCCCAGCCAGCTGTGAGACATAGTCTCTCCAGTGGGTCCGGGGTCTGCCCTTTGGTCTCCCCCCGGTGGGACGTGCCCGAAACACCTCGCACCAGATGCCTGAACCACCCCATCTGGCTCCTCTCGACCCGAAGGAGGAGCGGCTCGACACCGATCTCCTCACCGTGTGGCAGAGCTCCTTACCCGATCTCTGAGTGAGAGCCCAGCCACCCTGTGGAGAAAGCCCATCTCGGCTGCTTGTACCCACAATCTCATTCTTTCGGTCACCACCCACAGCTGGTGATCATAGGTGAGGGTTGGAACGTAGATCGACTTGTAAATCGAGAGCTTTGTTTTTCGGCTCAGCTCTCTCTTTACTACGTCGGACCGATGCAGCGTCCTAGTTATTGCTGACGCCTCACCGATCCGCCTGTCGATCTCCCGCTCCATCCTTCCCCCACTCGTGAACAAGACCCCAAGATACTTAAACTCCTCCACTTGGGGCAGGACGCTGTCCCTGACCCGCAGGGGGCATTCCACCCTTTTCCGGGCGAGGACTATGGTCTCAAATTTGGAGGCGCTACTTCCCATCCCTGAATTCATCAGCAGAAAAGTTGACTTTGGTAGAAAATAAGACCTTTTAAGACAGTGTTTCATCAAATCAAAGGGCTTCCTTAGCCGAGCATGACTGCCTATCAGTCTGCGTCCACAAACTAAACCAAAAAACTAAGGAGAAAAATCAGAGAAAAGAAGCATTTTCACTGATGTGATCACACCACCGGGTGTCTATAATCCAACCAGATGCTCATTATGGTTGATTAAAATCTATTAAACGTATTTTATTATTACCTGACGACAGTGAAAGAATCAAACCGAGAACAACATGCATCTATTTTAAGTGTTTGATGTATTAAGTTTTTATTACCAGCCCCATTTATTTTATATATGAAGTCAAATTTAAAATATTAATTAGTAAAGTCAGTTAGATTTTATACTTCTTTATTATTATTGAGAAAATAAACATAATGTTTCCATCCACCTGTTTCCTGCTTTCCATCATCATAGATCATTCTGTATTAAACACCACCAAGGTAAACTGGACCTTTTAAATCCAGGTTTGATTTTCCAGTGCTCTCTGCTGGACAAACTAATACAAAAGTTACTGGAATAGGTTTGTGTTTGTTTTTGTTTTGTTTGTGTTTTGTCTGGAGTTTGTGGTTCAATTTGATTGCACTTTGTAATTTACTATATGGCAGATTATCATTATAGATTATATTCATTTTCATTACATCCTAATGACAATAAAATGACCGTATTATGACAATATAATCGTGATAATAACATGACAATAACATGACAATAACAATATCATGACAATAACAATAACATGACAATAACATTAACATGACAATAACAAACCCATAACATGACAATAACATTAAGATAATAGAACAATAACATAGCATAACAACAAGACAATAATAAGACAATAACATGACAATGGCACAACAATACCATGACAACATGATAACGATAACAAGCCCATAACAAGACGGTAACAAGACAAAATCATGACAATAATAAAACAATATTATGACAAGATGATGACAATAATATGACGATAACATGACAAAAACATGAAACACATGACAATAACATGACAATAACATGACAATAACATGACAAAAACATGAAACATACGACAATAACATGACAATAACATGACAAAAACATGAAACACATGACAACATGACAATAACATGACGATAACATGAAACACATGACAATAACATAACAAAAACATGAGGCGCATGACAACAGTATGACAATAACATGTAATATTATAAAAATACCATTCAAAATACGACGATAACATAACAAAACATGACAATAACATGAAAAACATGACAATAACTCCAAATCCTAGACCATGGTCCTCACACGGAAAAGGGTCCTGCCCCACGTGGAGGAGTTTAAGTATCTCAGGGTGATGTTCATGAGTAGGGGAAGGATGGAGCAGGAGATCGACAGGCTGATCGGTGCGGCATCAGCAATAACTAGGACGCTGCATCGGTCCGTCGTGGTAAAGAAAGAGCTGAGCCGAAAAGTAAAGCTCTCGATTTACAAGTCGATCTACGTTCCAACCCTCACCTATGGTCACTGCTTGTGGGTGGTGACCGAAAGAATGAGATCGCGGATACAAGTGGCCGAAATGAGCTTCCGCCGCAGGGAGGCTGGGTTCTCACTCAGAGATCGGGTGAGGAGCACTACCATCCGGGAGGAGCTCAGAGTTGAGCCGCTCCTCCTCCAGATCGAGAGGAGCCAGATGGGGTGGTTTGGGCATCTGGTCAAGATGCCCCCCGAGCGCCTCGTGGGCGAGGTGTTTAAAGCACGTCCCACCGGGAGGAGACCAAAGGGCAGATCCCGGACCCGCTGGAGAGACTATGTCTACCAGCTGGCCGGGGAACGACTTGGGATCCTTCCGGGTGAGCTAGAGGATGCTGCTGGGGAGAGAGAGGCCTGGGATTCCTGTCTGAGGCTGTTGCCCCCACGACTCGGCCTCGGAACACACAGAAGATGACGGAACAGAACATGACAATAACATGAATAACATGACAATAACATACAAAACATAACAATAACATGGCAATAACATAAAACACATAACAATAATATTCAACACATGACAATAATAAAACTACGACAATAACATAACAACACTATGATTGTGTTATAACAATGACATGATAATAATATAACAATATTATGAACATGACAAAGTGTGTAATAACATGTAATAACATTGAAACTGACTTTTAACCCACAGTGAGTCACAGCAAAATGAAAAAATTCAGATCCTGATGTCAGACCCAATCCTTGTTCTACCAAGTGTGTGAAAGTGTTTTTATTTTCTGGATGTTAAATCATCTCATTGTGATGGATCAGATCTTACTACCAAACACACACACACCACACACACACCACACACAACAAAGAAGCTCAGATTTTAAAATGGATTGACTTTAGAAAGGATTTATGTCGGATTGATTTCCTTTTCAGTGGATTAGTCAATGATTGATTGATTGATTTCAGTGACACACACAATTACACACACACACACACACACACACACACACACACACACACACACACACACACACACACACACACACACACATGCTGATCAGAGTAACAAAGTAATGATCTGATCTTTTTATGGAACTCAGATTAAAATACTTTCATGTAAAAAGTTTACTCACCGGTTGTTAGAAAACAAATCTCACTTCATCTGCAAATCAGGTAGCTCCACACGTGTTCAGACTAGTGGTTGTGTGTGTGTGTGTGTGTGTGTGTGTGAGAGAGAGAGAGCGTGTGTGTTATACTAAGAAGATGCTTCACTCTGTACCAAAAACAAAAGCCTTTTCCGGTTTCACACACAGCACAAAAACTCCAAACAAAACCAACACGTATTCTTTGTTCTTTACGTTCACCTTTAGATATATGAATCAGAGTTTTATTCTAATAGTTACACCTTTATTATTAAGTTTTATCAGACGCACAATAAAAATCCTCCATTGGCGTTTTTAGTTTGTATAAAAAAACATCAGAGTAAGACATCTGTTATTTTGGTTCTCTTTGGAAGTTGTTTGTCAAATCTTTATACTTTGGCGACACTTAGTGGACAAAAACAGTAAAGCAGGTAAAATATTATTTTATATATATTTTTTTTACAATTTTATGTAATATAATACAAAAATATATAACTTTGAAGAGTCAGAATAAGAAAAAGAGTAAAGTAAAAATAAAAAGTATCCTTTTTTCTATCTTGTTTTCAAAGTAAAGTAATATATATATTGCAATAAAAATATTAAAGGGCCACCTCTACTGCTTGGATTTGGCATTTAAACAAGTTGGATATTTTCTGGATGAATCAGAATTTAATAACTGGTAAGAGATATTTCAGATTTTAAAATTAACTGAAAATATAAGTAATTATTTTAAATGAGAAAAAAATAATTTGTATGAAGTGAGCTGGAAATCACATTCTGCTTTTTGACCACCAGATAACGCTACAGACCTATGTTAGATCAACAAGGATTAAATAAAAGGAATCATTTTAATTTGAACTGTGTTTTTTAAAACTGTTTATCAGTAATTTAATCATAATGTATATGATAAAAAATATGATGATTAAAAAAGTGGACTTTTTCTTAATCTTTAGAAAATCAAATTTTGACTTTAGACTGTTTTTTTTGTAAAAGTGGGACTTTTTTGTTAAAGAAAAATGATCGTTTATATTCTAATTTAAATATGGATGAGTGAATAAACATAGCCGGATGGTGCGGTGGTTAGCACACACTGGCCCCACAGCAAGAAGGTTGGGGGTTCGAGTCCTGGGTGTGCATGGTGGGGTGACGCTTGAAACATTGGTCTTTCTGTATGGATTTGCATGTTCTCTGTGTGTATGCTCCAAAAACATGCACTTTAGGTTGATCGTGTGTGTGTGCGGCCCTGGTGACCTGTTAAAGGTGTACCCTGCTTCATATCTCAAATCAGCCTGCAGCCCCTGCGACTTCATTGGGTTAGAAACGTTCGAACTTGGTGCACAACGTCTTAGCTGTTGTGCACCGTTTTTTGTTGTTGTCTTTGGGTGTTTTTTTGGGTGTGTTTTTTTTTTTTTATGCCGGACACCCTTAAAATCGCTCCAAATTTTATCTAAATAATCTCACTGATTGTTAAAATATTTTTATAACCATTGATTAAACTACACACGAAATACTTCACAAATTTACCACCATTGTTAAGTACAAGTCCTTTTTCCTTCACACATTGATGTGAGATGTGATCTGCATGTAAATCTAGTTTCATTTTAAGGAGAATTTACAAGAGGAGACACCAGGCATAGTGATAAATTTAGTAGAAATACTAATCGAACTACCAAATCCATCAATTTGATGGTTCTCAGAAGTTGACGACTAATTATTGTAGTTACGTTAATCTTTGACGTTTCTGGGCTTTTGACTTTTTCTTCATTTTTTTTGTATATTGTTGTAATTTAACTAAAATAAAACACTAAAAACGAGTTTTGAGTAATTCTTCCCCTAACTCGTACACCCGTCATTTTCCGCGCCTGATCGTAGCGCGGTTACCGTTGCCTAGTAACCATTGTGGCGCCACTCAGGTGAAATCTAGGTGAGCAAAAACAGATTTGAGAAGAGGTTTGTCAGTCTCTGAGGCATTTCCGTCTATGACGTCACAGCAATAGCACATATCGTCAAATTGACGGCCGTGGGAGTTCTAGTTGTTCCAGAATTTTGGTAGTCCTAGTTTTAAAGGGTCAAAGAACGGCTGCAGTTAGGGTTGCTTTAGTGAAACTACGAGCAAATAAATCTGACTTTATTCAGACAAACGAGCACAGAAACAATCAACTGCTTTTTGCAGGACTTTTCATTCTGTGAGACTTTTTCATGAAGAAATGTATTTAGTGAGAAAGAAAAAATGAAAAAAAAAAAAAAAGCTTGCAGAAATTTTTTTATTTTTTGTCCACTGTTTTGACAAATCCAGTAAATCTTAATTACTGTTAATCATAATTAACTGGACAATAAGACAGATAGCATTAATAGACAATTAAAGACTGGATGATGATTCTTTTCCTCAACAAAACCTAAAATCTGGGGTGGAGAATGGTCCAAAAACAAAAGGATGTGTCCAAAGGGGGGGATTAGATTTATCAAGCTGCAGAGCCACAGACAGACAAGACTGGAAAGAAAAGAAAAAAATATTATAAAAGAAAGAAAAAAACCCAAATGAGACAAAAAAAGAGAAGTTTTTAATTATTTTCGGCTGTTTTTCTTGGACAAAAAAAAAAGCTAATTGTGTCAACAATGATTGTGTAAAATTCTTATCTGCAGAAATGATTTGCTGGCGTGTTTTAACGGCGTGCAGCATTTTTAAATGAATTAATTAGGCGATCACAGTAATTACTGTTTATATTGTTGTTAATGAGCCCAAAGGCATGCGAGCTGCACTCATCCAAATTACACTCATGAGGCACAGAGCCAAGAAAAGGTCCAAACCAGGATGGTGCACGTTAAATATTCCCCAAGCTCTCCTGGTTAGCAGATAACTGAGCATGCCAGGTTACCGTTTCACCTTTCTTTCACACTCCTTTTACATCAACAACTGCAATTAGTTAGGGATTAAAATACGAGAAAAAATGACAAATGAGGGCAAAATTTCAACACAATTCTAATTGTAAAAGCAGGACTTATTGGAGAGGGATTTTATAGTTATTTTGTGATGTGTGTGTGTGTGTGTGTGTGTGTGTGTGTGTGTGTGTGTGTGTGTGTGTGAGTTTTTACCTCCTGTCTGTCACATTTACTCTGACATTTAGTGTCTGCATTTCGCTGTGTTGTGTTTGCAACGACGCACAATGGGAGTGTGTGATGATAGAAAGGTGTCATTGTAGATATGATAATTCCATCAGGTGCTGTAATCAGGTTTGGAATTGACTGACACACACACACACACACACACACACACATACACACACGCCTGGCCTCGACACCTACTCCCTTTTTGTTTTTTTATTAGTGAAAATGTCAAAAGAACAGACATTTTAATTGAATTTATTTATCTATCGAATCTATCGATCGATCTATTTATTTTGAAATCAGCCAGGATAGGCTCCAGCACCCCCCGTAACCCCATGAGGGATAGCCGGATAAGAAGGTGACTGACTGACTGACTGGACTGTTCTCATTGGCCGACTCTTAAAAAAGTTTTAATAGACATGAGAATATTTTTTAGAACATCAGTGTCAGTATGTTATAAACTTGAGAGGTGAGGAGGCGTTGGCTCAGTGGTAGAATGGTCATCCTTGGACCAGGAGAACCTGTTTAATTAGTCTGTTTCTGTTTAGGAAATTGTTAAAGTACTTTTAATTTCTTTTCATTTATTATAAACCATTAAATTATCTCAAATTTATTTTACATCTGAGTGTAAAATGTTGTTGTTCATTTTTTTGGCCAGTGTGCCAAAAAGTGATAATGTTGCTTTGAGAGATCTATAATCTGTTTTTAACACACATAAAACAAAAAAACCCTATGAATATAACTAAACAAAGTGTTTTTAGTACAAAAACAACAGTAATTTAACTGCCAAGTTTGTCTGTAGGATATTATTTTCTACAAGTGCTGAAAACGATTTGCTCTTTTTTTACCCGCCAAAAAGTGATCGCAGCTCTTGGAATTTCACAAAAACAAGAAAATGTGATTTAAATCATTTAACATATTCACATACATCATATTATAGTTATCTCTTTATCTTATTCTGACCATTTATGGTCTTATACACTGAACCCTGATTGTGTTTTTCTGACGAATAATCGTATTTGTTCGTTATAGACAAAGATTTTTATATATATATATATATATATATATATATATATATATATACTTGTATATATATATATATAAAAAAAAAGAATTACTCTATTGATCCCACAGGCTGACAGATGAGGTCAGACAGGAATCTCCATGGACACTGAAGTTTGCAGATGACATTGTGATCTGTAGTGAGAGGAGGGAAGAGGTGGAGGAAAAGCTGGAGAGGTGGAGGTTTGCACTAGAAAGAAGAGGAATGAAGATTAGTCAGAGTAAAACAGAGTACATGTGTGTGAATGAGAGGGATCCAAATGGAAAAGTGAGGTTACAGGGAGAAGAGATAAAGAAGGTGGAAGATTTTAAGTATCTAGGATCAACAGTCCAGAGCAATGGAGAGTGTGGAAAAGAGGTGAAGAAGCGTGTTCAAGCAGGCTGGAACGGGTGGAGGAAAGTATCAGGTGTGATGTATGACAGAAGAGTTTCAGCTAAAATGAAAGGAAAAGTGTGCAAAACTGTGGTGAGACCGGCCATGCTGTTTGGTCCAGAGACAGTGGCACTGAAGAAAAGACAGGAAGCAGAGATGGAGGTTGCAGAGATGAAGATGCTGAGGATCTCTCTGGGAGTGACCAGGATGGACAGGAATAGAAATGAGTACATCAGGGGAACAGCACATATTAGAGATTTTGGGGATAAAGTTCGAGAGGCAAGACTGAGATGGTTTGGACACGTAAAGAGGAGAGAGAGAGAGTACATAGGAAGAAAGATGCTGGATTTGGAACCACCAGGAAAGAGGGCTAGAGGAAGACCAAAGAGGAGGTTCATGGATACAGTGAAGGAAGACATGAAGATAGTTGGTGTGACCCAAGAGGATGCAGCAGATAGGGTTAGATGGAAGAAACTGACTTGCTGTGGCGCCCCCTAAAGGGAATGCCGAAAGGAGAAGAAGAAGACTGTTGATCCCTCACCAGGGAAATTTGTGTGCTGCACTCCTTACACTGCAGCAGGCTGCCCTTCGACGGCGCCAATGGTGGGAGAAGCGGGGGTTAGGTGTCTTCTCCAAGGACCCTAGACGTGCTCTCTGTGGGACGCAAACCTGCAAACTTCCGGTCCGCGTGCGAACGCTCCAACCACTGAGCTGCCATCTCCTCCACATATCAGGAGTAAATGATCATAGTCTTAAGAAAATAAGACCATGTGGACATGGTTTTGTCACTTATTTGTGAAAACTGAACGACAGAACATTTCTGCAAGTGTTACTCATCCCTTTGGTAGAAAATGTTCTGGTTGCAGCAGAGGTGTTGGGGGGATCCGGTTTGGTGACCTCAGGATAAGAGCTCTACTTTTTGCGGATGATGTGGTTCTATTGGCTTCGTCGGGCCGTGATCTCCAGCTCTCACTGGATCGATTTGCTGCCGAGTGTGAAGCGGCTTGGATGGTAATCAACGCCTCCAAATTTGAGATCCTGGTCCTCGCCTGGAAAAGGGCGGGATGCCCCCTGCAGGTCATGGGTACTACCCCGAGTGGAAGAGTACGTTCCTACCCTCACCTATGGTGATGACCGAAACAAGAAGATCGCGAATACAAGCGACTCAAATGAGCTTCCTTCGCAGGGTGGCTGGCCTCTCACTCAGAAATAGAGTTAGGAGCTCTGACATTCGGAAGGAGCTTGGAGTAGAGTTGTTGCTCCTCTGGATCGAGAGAAGCAAGATGGGGTGGTTTGGGCATCTGGTTAGGATGCCTCGCTGGTGAGGTGTTATGGGCACGTCCCATTGGGAGGAGACCCCGAGGCAGACCCTGGACCTGCTGGAGAGACTATGTCTCACAACTGGGCAAGGGATACCTCGGGATTCTTCCAGGTGAGCTGGAGGATGTGGCCGGGGTGAGGGGAGCGTGGGTTTTCTGTCTGAGGCCGTTGCCCCTGCGACCCAGCCCCAGAAAATGGAAGACAAGTCTTGTTTTTAGACCAGAATACAGATTTTTTTTTTGTTACAAAAAAATAAGAGAGATCTCTCTGTTTCCTTGGTAACAAAAAAAGCTACCCCTTTCTAGCATGCTTGTACATGCACACCCCCAGCACCTAAACATGTCTGATCACCTCTCTGATCCTGTTTTTAATAAACCGAAAGAGTGAGAACGCTCGTTTCATGACAATAGACAAAAAAAAGGGGAAATAATAAAATATTTCTGATGGCGGCGGGTGAGAAAATAAGAGAGGAGTTTTCTGGCCTGACAGATTCCGTTCTGACACGCCACTGACACCTATCAACAGCTGTGATTGAGATGCGGCCTCAAACTGTTCTGACTTGAACCAGACGGAGCACAGAGGAGGCCGATGACAAGCCGTGACATTTACAACACCTCGGCTGCAAAAATCAAGCTTCTACACTCGGCAGGTCAGACTGTTTTTAATGACTGATGGAGAAAATGGAAAGAAAAAAGTGGGGAATTTACGTCTACGAAAGAAACAGCAAAAAAATACGAAAAATTCACAATCACAATGAGCGCCTATTAAAATCACTATGTGTAATAATATCTATATTACATATTTATAGCTTCCTGTAGACATTTATCTAAATAGAGACGGTCTAATTAGTGTGTGGCAGCCTTATTAGTCTTTGAGGACAACATTTTCCTGTGATGAAAGGCAGAGAAGGTCATATTTAACAGAGCCCCATGGGAGAGGACAGCCAGAATGTGTTTGTGAGTGTGTTTCAGATAACCTGTGTGAATATGCTCCAGAGTAGAGGTGCACACACTTTCTCAGCATGAAAAGAACAGGTCAAAATGATCCAAAAACAATGCAAAATGAACAATAATATGTATAAACAAAGCTATCTGCAGTGATGTTGTCATGATGTAGAGCTGAGGCCGAAAATATACCCACGACACAACAGACAGGTTCAGATGAAAAAATCACAAGCAGATTTATTAGATTGATAAAAAGTTCATGCTCCAGCAGATGAGTAGATGAGTTTCAGGTGTGACTAGTTGCACACACACAGACAAGAGGGAGGGGGAAACCGGACACGGAGGGGAAACAGACTACTCTCCTGATAGATGTTCAATCATGACTTCTCTTTCTTGAAATCAGTTTGTTCATTTTTTTAATTCCATTCAGTTGTCTTTTGCTTATCTAGAGCCGGTTTGAGGGGGCAACAGCCTCAGATGGAAAACCCAGGCTTCTCTCACCCCGGCTGCACCCTCTAGCTCACCCAGAAGGATCCCGGGGTGTTCCCTGTCCAGCTGTGAGACATAGTCTCTCCAGCAGGTCTGAGGTCTGCTTCTGGGTTTCCTACCTGTGGGAAGTGTCCAAAAAACAGCTCCAACGAAGCGTCCGGGAGGCATCCTAATCAAATTTCCGAACCACCCTGTCAGGTTTCTCTCAACCTGGAGGAGCAACAGCTCTACTCCGACCTCCTCTATCTCTGAGTGAGAGCTCAGCCACCCTGCGGGGGAAGCTCATTCCGGCCGCTTGTATCCGCAATCTCATTCTTTCGGTCACCACCCACAGCTGGTGACCGTAGATAAGGGTGGGAACATAGATCAACTTGTAAACTGAGAGCTTTGCTTTTTGGCTTAGTTCTTTCTTCACCATGACGTACTAATTTAGCATCCTGATTATTGCTCACGCTGCACCGATCCGTCTGTCGAGCTCCCACTTCATCCTTTCCCCACTTGTGAACAAGATCCCGAGATACGTAAACTCTTGCCCTTGGGGTAGTAACCCCTCCAAGACCTGAAGGGAGCATTCCATCCTTTTCTGGGTGAGAATCACAATCTCGGATTTCGAGGCACTAATTTTAATTAAATGTCTTAATTCCACGTGAACCAGGTATTTTTATCAAATGGCCTTTTATTGTTTTTTTGCATTGTTGAAAACTTTACAATCTTCTTTATTATGTTTATTTGTTTGCTTCCAAATAATGAACATGTATCTTTAAGAGGATTTTTTTATGCACGAAAAGAGAAGCTAGACACAGTTGGACTCTCCTCGACGCACAACTTCAAAGATGCAACTTAGGGTCAGGCAGCCAAGATGGAAGACCTGGCTGGCAGGGATGGTAATGGTGGTGATGACGATGACCCGACAAAGACGTCTGGAGTGATTGCCTTCAAATAGGCACCAGCATCCACAGGTGTGTGTGTCATCAGACTAATCACCCTCAGGTGTCCCTAATCAGGGGGAAGAGGGAAGGTTCAGAACTCCCTCTGGTGGCAGGGGAAGGTATTATGACAGTTTGGATATCGAACTTCTTGAGTTGTTCTCTACAACATACTGTATTAGAAGCTTTTGTAATTTTTTTCAGTCAGACAGACATTTTTCAAAATATTCTGTCCTCACTTGAACACACGGTCGTCCCGGCCACACTGTAAGTGGGGACTAATAAACATAAAGTCCCCACTGTGTCCCCAACCCATACGGATTGTTAGTTCTCTCAATTTAATTCAACTAAACTTTGTTTGTATTGAGTAATATTGTACGATTTAATCTTAAAAGCAGATGGGCTTCATCCATACAGAGAAAAAAGACTAAAGCAGCAAAAAAGAAGTGAACGGAACAAATTCAATTTCAATAAAAGCGAGGGTTTTGGTCCCTTAGGTCAGTTGAGGGTTCCTCCCGGAAGGCAGGGGCTTCCAGGGGCCCCTGCCTTCCGGGAGGAGCTCTGTGTCGAGCTGCTCCTCCTCCAAGTCGAGAGGAGCCAGATGGGGTAGTTTGGGTATCTGGTCAGGATGCCCCTGAGCGCCTTGCGGGCGAGTTGTTTCGGGCACATCCCACTGGGAGGAGACCAAGGGGCAAACCCTGGACCTGCTGGAGAGATTATGTCTCACAGCTGGCCGGGGATTGACTTGGGATCCTTCCGGGTGAGCTGGAGGATGCAGCCGGGGTGAAGGAGGCCTGGGCTACCCGTTTTAGGCTGTTGCCCCTGCGACCCGACCCCGGAACAAACGGAAGATGACGGAACAGAACAGAAGGTCAGTTGATGCGACCCTTTTGTGGCCCACAAGTCATAATGTTTGTCCACCCCTGCTCAAGACATTGGAATTGGTATTTGGAGTTTACATACCCTCGACATGCGTGCTTGGGTTCTCTTGTTTTCCTCCAAAGACATGCATGTAAAGCTGTTTCGTCACTTGGAAATCGCCCATGGGAGTGATTTTCTTCCTGTGTGACCTTGCAACAAATTGGTGATCTGTCCAGATCCCAGCCACCCAAAACCCTCCCCGCAAGCTAGTGTGGGATAAGTGGTCCAGAAAATGGATTGATGGCTTAGGTATAATATTGGTTTCAACCTGATGAGGGATTTCATTTAAAAAAAACACACACATATTAGCTTTAACTGAGGTCGTGTTGAAAGGTGGCGTTTTTAAAAATGGTTTTAGCTTATGTAGCCACTAAACTTGGTTTGGAGTAGTTTAAGACTGATAGAATGTCAGTGGCGGCTGGTGACGTGTGCGCAGAGGCGCCACCCCCAAACCCTCCCCTCGGTCCTGATCACCAAAACTAACAAAAAAATGTATAAACATCAGTGGTGGAACGTAACGAAGTAAATGTACTTAAGTAAAAATGAATGTGTATCTGTACTTTACTTAAGTAAAATTTGTGACCGGTACTTTTTACTTTTACTTCACTACATTTTTAGAGCAAATATCTGTACTTTTACTTCGCTACTTTTTAAAAGTGTGTTTTACATTTTTCGTTACATATTCGTTCAGGAATTTGAAAAATACACAGTTTTTTCTTGAAGCCGCATCGCCAAAATCAAAAGGAGCAGTTGATCGGGAGAAGAAGTCATGAATCGAGGACCAATCAGAATCGAGAGTGAACATTTTCCACATTCATTCAGCGCCAAAAACCTAACATCAAATATAGCACAAAATAAAAAGAGTCAAAAGATCGTTGTTCGTTGTATTTACTTCTAAATAAAAAGTTGAGCTATCGTTACACAGAGCAGGGGCGGATCTAGAATTTTCTAAAGGGGGGGACGTGAGGTCATTGACAAAGCCAATATATAGTGACTGGGGGCCTCCCCCCCACAACGTTTTAAAAAATAAGTGTCATTTTCTTCCATTTTGGTGCACATTCACTGGCCCTTCTAGGGGATAGCTTGACTTGTCCCCTTTCCTTTCTTTTTTTTTTTTTGTGGACCAAAAGAGGCGGGAGAGGGGGGTCACGCCCCTGAAGAGTATTTATCCTGGTTACCATGGTGACACCCAACAGTACAAAAAATAACATTTGAATTATGATCGAATACTTTTACTTTTTACTTGAAAAGTACAATTTACACCAATCACTTTTGTACTTTTACTTAAGTAGATTTTTTTATTGGTACTTTTACTTTTATTTAAGTACATTTTTTGCCTAATTATCTGTACTTTTACTCAAGTATAAAAAGTGAACATTTCATCCACCACTGATAAACATGTATATGTTTGTAAGTGTGTAAAACTGTCTTGTGTGAAGATTATATGCATTTTAACAACGTTTTACACCGTTTTATTTTGATTTATTTTCTTACTTATTTGATTTTCTGACTCATTTTATTTCATATTTATATATTTCATATTTTTTGTGTCTGTGTGTGTTTGAAAAATGTGCGCCCCCCCCAGTTTTTTTTCACCACCAGCCGCCACTGTAGAATGTAATTTTAATAAAAAGATATTTAAAAAAACTCTTCGTAATGACACGGGCAAGCATGATGGGGGGAACACTTTGGTTATTGCCGAGCCCTCACGCCGCATGTGTGGCAATCGGCTAAAACCTGTGGTAGCAGAATCTGTAATTAGCACTGACCAATCAATGGCATAATTGCACCACAAGACTGATGGGCTGTATGGAGAGTGAGGGTGGGGTAGCTCCATATTGATTTCCCCCCCAAACCAATTAGTTGGTTTCTACCACTTTGGAGTATTGGTCCCCTGCCATCTGCTTCTATAATTTAGGGAAAAGAAAACGAGGTTTTATAGAATTTGTCTTGCACAGATTCACCTCGTCATCCAGTAAGAGTAAACATCGTAATAAGAGTCTGTATTTTAGTCTCATGTAGTTCAGATACATTTAAAAACAGGATAAAAAAACTTGTGTTGAAGGCGATACGAATTGTATTGCTAATTAATCTGACAGTAAACCTAGCAGCTAATTCACGATAGCGTTTATACAGTTTTCACTATAGCAGTTCACTATTATCTATGTCGTGAGATGATGTCTCTATACTCATTTCGGATATTGATAAACTGTCCATGATCCCCTCCCCTTCCACCAGAGGGAGCCCTGGACCTTCCCTCATCACCCTGATTATGAACACCTGAGGGTGATTAGTCTGACTGCTTTAAAGGCAAACACTCCAGACGGCTTTGTCTGGTCATCATCCTCATCACCGTGAAATTACAGTAATTGTAATAACTTGGATTGAATAGATAAATTTGATATGAGTGATAAATGGATGAATAAATCAATGAATGAAAAGATGACTTTTTCTTCTCCTTCTTCTTCTTTCAGCATTTCCCTTCTGGGGTCGCCACAGCAAGTCAGTTTCTTCCATCTAACCCTATCTGCTGCATCCTCTTTGGTCACACCAACTATCTTCATGTCTTCCTTCACTGTATCCATGAACCTCCTCTTTGGTCTTCCTCAAGGATGACTTGATTAATTGGGAATTCGAATGATTCAAACAAATACGCAAAAACCACTTTAATTTTTCTGATGTTGATGATCACAAAATAGTAAGTATTTGAAATATCTTTCAAATATCTTTTTATATACTCTCAAATTTCAAAATGACATTTCCTACCACATTTATTGACTATGTAAAGTATAACATTTGTTTGGAGTAGATTGCACGCCTCCTGTAAGGAGCTCATTTCTCTGATGCAGAGAAGCTTGTCTTATCTTCCATACTGTTGCTCGTATGCTCGTTGTTGTAATTAAAAGAAAAAACAGCATCTGGTTCAGAATGAAGTAATTGTTGGTTATTTTTCCACAGAATTTGTTTACATGTCTTTTTTTCTCCTTTAAAAAAGCAGTCCTATTTTTCTTTTCATCCAATCAGGGTTTCAGAGGACTCCAAGATCATTCTATCTGATTTCTTGTTATTTTATTTTTTCGTTTCGTTTCTGGTAGTTTCTTCCTCTTTGCTGAGCTGGTGAGACACATTTAAGCTCGGTATTGATTTCAAGAGCTATTTCAGTGATGTCTGATTTTTTGCATTCGTGTGCTAGTAATGTGCAAAAAGCCAGTCTTTCCCTGAAGAGAAGCCATTAATGCATGCAACCTGTCCACCAGACCATAATAACACAGCCACTTGAGATCGGCACTAGACACACATTTTTCCTCCTTCTTCCCCCTCTCTCCAGACCACAATCACAAAAATTGTTTTGTGCTTTTCTCCGAAACGGTAAATGGATCTCTAATTATAATGACCTCCACTGAAAAGGTTGAGCTATAATTGGAAAACAGCCCTTGAGCACAGGCCATCTTCTAGAGAAGTGGCTGGAGTGGAGGAGGAAATAAGGAAGAGATTATTTTTTTTGCAGGCAGGTGAATTTAGACTGAAAAATAACTACATTGTGAAAGACGTAAAAAAAAAAAAAAAAAAAATTCTTTGTTTCTCTGGTTTTTTTTGCTATGCTTACTTCACATACCTATGGACATGACTGGCCACTACTCTTGGAATTAATAATGCAAATACCTTTTTTTTTATTTAATACTAATAATCATGATGAACGTATTGTTATTATAAATAAACACCAATGAAATAAAATTTAAAAAATCCAAATTTTTGTCAGGGTTTCAGGTCTTTACTAGTGGTCTTGATGTACTTTGGGTTTACTTCCTGTTTTATTTTGAAATCCTGACCGCCCTCTTGTTCCAGATGTCTTGACTTAACCTCCTTACTTCATAATTCTGGCGATTGCCAGCTTCCTTCCTAATGTGTCTCATTGTCTCCCCCTCCTGACTGGATATAATGTGTGTCTCATCTTTGTTTCTTTGGCTGGTTGTCTAATCATCTTTTGACTTCAGGTTGATTTTGTTATTTGGTCTCAAGATTTGAGTTGTTCCTAGAAATAAATCTATTTTTGTTAAAACTGCAGACTTTCCTGCATGTGAATCCTCAACCTGACAATTTTAACTTGACTAAAACACACTTTAAAAAGAAACGCTCCACATTTTGGCCTTTCTGTTTTAAGAAGTTGAGGATATGATGCCCTGAAAAGGGTTTTTAGAACGCATGACTTTTTGGTTTAAAACATGTAGTAAAATCTGCAGTTAATCAGAGATGTAAGTTGTATTAAAAATGTTTTTAAAAGTAACCGAAAGTCAGCTAAATTGAGCCAAATCAGTTGTGAGATTGAGTTAAAAATCTCGTTGCACAGTTTTGAATCCCACAAACTTGACCATAGTGTCAAAACTACACTACGGTCAAAAGATATTAGCACCTTGAAGTTTAACCAACCAATCCCAACAGTTTAGATCAGGGGTGGGCAAACGTTTTGGTTCACGGGCCACATTGAGTTCTAACATTTGACAAAGGATCCAGAACAGGAGCAAACGGATGACATGCTTTGGTAACCGCTAGATTAGAACAATAGAATGGCGAGCCAGATTTTAAACAAGTGCGCTAGATGTTACATCAAGACCGTTAAATTTTAAATCTAGTGACGCTAAGTCTGAAATCTAGTGCGATAGCGCTTAAAAACGTACATTTAGGGGCGTTAGGTTTGAAATCTAAGCGCTTGATGTAACATTTTACTTGTTTTAACATCTAACACACTTGTTTACGTGCGTGTATTGGGTCCGATGGCTTTTCACACTGTTTATTTTGACAGCGTGCGCATCACGAAGACACACACATTTTAATGGTAGCAGTGTTGTTGTTTTCTCAGCAAAGCCAATAAATCTAAAGTGCACCACCTAGTGAGGAAACATCAGAATTGTGGGGGAAGTAAACCATTAACGAGATTTATTTAATTATTTTTTCAAGTTCGGTGGGCCGGATTAAACCGTTTAACGGGCCGCATGTGGACCGCGGGCCGTGGATTGTCCATGTCTGGTTTAGATGGAACTGAATAAATGTATGTATTTTTAACATAAAAAGACAGTTTGATATTTTGGTAACGTGTATTTTAATGTCTTTTTTTTTAACCAAAATTTGTAAATCATTTTTACACCATACACTAAAAATTTAAGTAGAACTTTCTCTCGAAGGAAAGAAAATGTGCGTTTTCTATGTGCGTTTTTTTCGCACATAGATTTGCCTCTAATATCCTCGAGCTAATTTAACACGGTATAACTCAAATATTCAAGTCCCCTTTTCCTTTGTGTTATTTTCCTACGATTCATCAGAAACACGACTCTGTCTGTCCTTTGTGTGTGTGATGCTACCCATCCTTTTTTTCCGCTTGTCGTCTTCAGAAACCATCACGAGAACGCTGTGAGCAATAGCAGAAATGTGCCTCCTTAAGCACACACTCTCCCTTTTTTTGTCTTCAACAAAGCCGGTTTATTAATCCGAAGGGGAAAGAGAAGAAGAGCAGAGAGGGAGGAAAAATAGGCAAAAAAAAAAGCGTCGAAGAAAAGAAAAGAGAGTACAAAGCCAAGTCAAAGCAGTTGTGAATTTCATCTCATTTTTCTTTGAGAACTGAGGGGTGAAGAAAAAAAAAAGAAATCAATTATGGCGCTCACCTGAATATTATTTCAAGCACCCAGCCAGCCAGTCGCTGCATGTCCCCTGGAAAACCAAATTACTCAGCAAACTTATCGCTTGCTGTAGCAGGTCTGGTATTAAAGAAAACAATCAAGCTAGCTTGGATTAATCTCTGACGGGCGCCTTATCTTTAACTTGCACCTTTGTTATTTTCTGATGAGCTGCTCTTTTTTTTCCCGCCACATTGTACCATACCTCACTGCCCCTTTTCATTTTCTCTATGGGCCGCGGTAGAGGACCTTTCAGTTTATTAAAAATCCCTTTATTTGTGAAGAACAAAGAGGAGGCGAAGGCAAACAATAAGGTCAGGCAATCTCCTTTCTGCCAGCAGTCGCTCACCTGTTATGGTGGAAGTGTTATCAGTGCTAGGGGTAGGATCCTCCATAGGTGAGGGAGATGGGTAGGACAGTGGAGGGGTACAAAAAAAGAGAAAAAAACTGATTGACACATATCAGCCTCCAGCCATGGACCTTTCAGCTACTCTTCATATCAAAGAAAAGAAGCCTTTGGCTGCTTCACAGTACTTTTCACTCATATTTTACACCCACACCCCTAAAGTCACGAATATACACTATATTGCCAAAAGTATTCGCTCACCTGCCTTTACTCATTCTATGAACTGAAGTGCCTCCCATTCCTAACTCATAGAATTCAATATGATGTCGGTCCACCTTTTGCAGCTGTTACAGCTTCATCTCTTCTGGGAAGACTGTCCACAAGGTTGAGGAGAGTGTTTATAGGAATTTTTGACCATTCTTCCAAAAGCGCATTGGTGAGGTCACACATTGATGTTGGTCGAGAAGGCCTGGCTCTCAGTCTCCGCTCTAATTTATCCCAAAGGTGTTCTATCGGGTTCAGGTCAGGACTCTGTGCAGGCCAGTCAAGTTCATCCACACCAGACTCTGTCATCCACGTCTTTATGGACCTTGCTTTGTGCACTGATGCACAGTCATGTTGGAAGAGGAAGGGGCCCGCTCCAAACTGTTCCTACAAGGGTGGGAGCATGGAATTGTCCAAAATGTTTTGGTATCCTGAAGCTTTAAATGTTCCTTTCACTGGAACTGAGGGGCCAAGCCCAGCTCCTGAAAAACAACCCCATACCATAATTCCTCATCCACCAAATTTCACAGTTGGCACAATGCAGTCTGAAATGTACCGTTCTCCTGGCAACCTCCAAACCCAGACTCGTCCATCAGATTGCCAGATGGAAAAGAGTGATTCATCACTCCAGAGAACGCGTCTCCACTGCTCTAGAGGCCAGTGGCGGCGTACTTTACACCATTGCATCCGACGCCTTGCATTGCACTTGGTGATGTGTGGCTTGGCTGCAGCTGCTCAGCCATGGAAACCCGTTCCATGAAGCTCTCTGTGTACTGTACTTGGGCTAATCTGAAGATCACATGAAGTTTGTAGCTCTGTGCAGAAAGTCGGCGACCTCTTTGCACTATGCGCTTCAGCATCCGCTGACCCCTCTCCGTCACTTTATGTGGCCTACCACCTCGTGGCTGAGTTGCTGTTGTTCCCAAACGCTTACATTTTGTTATAATAGAGCTGACAGTTGACTGAGGAATATTTAGGAGCGAGAAAATTTCACGACTCGATTTGTTGCACAAGTGGCATCCTATGACAGTTCCACGTTGGAATTCACTGAGCTCCTGAGAGCGGCCCATTCTTTCACAAATGTCTTGTTTCACAGTCTGCATGCCTGAGTGCTTGAATTTATACACCTGGGGCCAGGCCAAGTGATTAGAACACCTGATTCTGATCATTTGAATGGGTGAGCGAATACTTTTGGCAATATAGTGTACGTACATCGGTTCTAGGACATTTCAGCCACGGACATTTGGGCCAAAAACCTATTTTATGTAGAAAATTGTGATATTTTATGTAAAACATTGTGATATTTTGTAAATAGCCTAGGTTGCAGTTTCTTGGCCCAAAAGTCTGTGGCTGACATGACCGTTCACCCAGTAGGACAGTTATGTAACCCTTTGTGTTACGTGTGAAGTAGATATATTCTGAGCGTATCTCAATATGTGGTATTCACACCTAACACAAAAGGGCATGAAGAAATTCTGATATTTTTAAAAAATTCTGATATTTTATGTAAAAATTTTATCGTAAATAAACAGTTGCACTACAGAAAATAATTGCTTTTAGTCATTTTTATCCCATGGCTCAAATAAAAAATTCTGATATTTTTTAAAAATTCCGATATTTTTTTAAAAATTCCGATATTTTATGTAAAAAAAATTATCGTAAATAAACATTTTTATCCCATGGCTCAAATAGACTAGTCACCGTGGCTCAAATAGCCTAGGTCGCAGTTTTTTGGCTCAAATGTCCGTGGCTGAAATCTCCGTGTCTGAAAAGACCGTTCACCACATACATCAGACTTCCCTCTGCAATGTCCCTCCTGTTTTATTTAGTCTGTAGATGGTGCAGAGATGCCACTCAGATTGCTCGCTGTTGTTTACCGTTGACCCTCAAATCGTCCAGGTTTTTGCCCTTGAAGGTCTGAGAGAAACACCCTGCCGCAGCTGGATGAGACTAGAAACCCTGAAACATCATTATGTATACATTTATAAGACGTTAGTGAAGTTGAAATCTTTACAGTTTATTTACCGTTATTTTCATAAATAAGTCGCACCGCATTATAAGGCGCTACAGTAAAGGCTGGGGTTACGTTATGCATTCACTAAATGGTGCTGCGCTAAAGGGAATGTGAAAAAAAAAACCCAGTCAGTTAGGTCAGTCAAACTTTATTAACAATTACAAAACAGCTTTCTGTTTTTACTCCCAAAATGAATAAAC
Organism: Neostethus bicornis; assembly: GCA_902685375.1. Taxonomy (NCBI): domain Eukaryota; kingdom Metazoa; phylum Chordata; class Actinopteri; order Atheriniformes; family Phallostethidae; genus Neostethus; species Neostethus bicornis. Next base: position 36,692,127 of record LR738541.1, read on the forward strand.
AGCTGTTTTATTATTTTCTCCGAGATAAAGTATTAGTATTTTCGTGACACAGTTTATCTTCCATTGGAGATAAACTCTGTTTAGTCTTGTTTACTTGGCACAGCGCATCCTCTTGCTTCCTCCACTTTGTCACCATTGATTCATTGATGTTAAACTCTCTCGCTGCGGCTCTATTCCTCTGTTCTACTGTGTGACTGATCGTCTTGAGTTTAAACTCTGCGTTGTAACAGTGTCCATTGGTAGGAGCCATTTCCGGGTCTTTACACAAACACACAAATGGAAATAGGTGCGTTCGAGATGACACAGGATCGGCGCAGATCGGTGCGCAATGTATGCCGGTTAGGGTTTGCATTCAAAAACTAGCCTGCATGCAGTGCGCACCGATCTGCGCCGATCAGAACTGCGTCCGAACGCACCTAATGAGACGGCCTTTCATGTATCCCAGCATGCACCGCATCCTACTTCTTTTACCGGGGAAATGGAGTCGGCGGCTGCTTACCGCTGTTGCGACACCTGTTGTAGCTCAATATTAATCCATGTACAATGCACTCCGGGTTAAAAGGCGCATCGTGGACTTTAGAGAAAATTTAAGGTTTTTAGGTGCGCCTTATAGTACGAAAAATACGGTACTGTCTTGCATTTCAACTGGTGGCGGACTGTGAAGGCCTTCAAAGCCTTCTCCAGGGTGCTCACAAATCTGAGTCATGAGAATAGTGTTAATTATAAGATGGTCATCAATTTCAATTGAATTGAATTTGAATTGAAAATACTTTATTAATGCCCGAAAAGAAATTTCATGCTGCGGTGCTAACACGTTGATGTCTTCCTGGTCCGCTTACACGATGTAAAAGCTGGCAACTGAACAGTTAAAAATACAGTCCATAATGAGTCCGTGAAGTTAGGCATCAATGAAGCATATCAAAGTGGCCCCTCCACATTCCTGCTGGGTCAGAACGAGTGTCCCTAGTTCCTCAATTTTGCTAGCAAGCGTCCAGATGCTACCCATGACAACCGGAGGGACACTGGGCTCAAAGCGCCTCCTTTCTGATCGTCTCATTCTCAGTTCCGTCGGGACTGCATAGACTCCTCCTATGCAGTCTTGGATCTTGTTCCTTCTTTATGTGGATTTTCTGAATGCCGTGCTGCTTCCAGACATTTTTCTGTGAAAGATGAAAACCTTCAGCCAATTACATTTTAGCAATGCCTTGTTGCCAGGCAGAGTCAAGGTTGAAATTAGGCTGACGGAATTTTCAGAATTCGTTCTTCAGGCAACGAATAGAAGAAGAATTAATTTATGAATCCCGCAATGGGGAAATTACTTTGCTGCATTGCACCACAGCAGGCAGCCATGACTGCGCCAATGGAGGGAGCAACTACGGGGATTAGGAGTCTACTCCAGAGACACCTAGGCGCGTCAGTGGGATTCAACCAGATGTCGAACCAGATGTGAAGATTTGGAGCAAAGTGCAGCCAAGGGGGTTAATGAAAAGGGGCTAAAGAGGAAGGACCATGACGGTGATGCTACAGTATCTAACAGTGATACAGCAGATATTTTCTACTATATTAACGCCACAATTAGATGGTTTTAATGGCCAAAATAGTTGTTGAGGGGTGGACCAATTCAGGTAGAACACAACTAAAGACTTTGGGCAGATGTGCATGGTACAGCCTACAGGAATGTAGACTACAAATCATGATTAATTATTTCCATTTTTGTTTGGGTGTAGCACATTTCTCCCTCCCACCAGTAAGATCCCAATAGATTCTTTCCTCTGAGTCAATCCCAGCCATGCCCCGATTCCATTAAATTCTTCCCGCCTCAATCTGAAGGAACATCGGCCGTGACAAGTGTTGCTGTTCACCTCTTTCCTGTTATCTGCCTCCACCCATAGAGTCCTCGCTCGCTCACTTTCACTCCTCTTATCGCCTTTCCTTTCTCTGGACTCTTCTATGGTGCAGAGAAAAAAGATGCAAATTCTAGACTTTGTTGAACATGCACAAAAATTCAGTCAATGGGATTGACAAAATTTTGCTGTTTTAAATAAAAATTTTCAATGAAATAGAACTTATTTGGAAAAAACTGCTGTGTTTTAACAGCTTTTGAATTTATTTGCCCGGAATTTAGAATGATAACTCTCTGTCTTTGTTATTCAGAGAAATATCATTCTGGCCACCATATTATCCAAGAGAAGTTCAATTCAAATATAGACAAACTCATCCTGGTTGGACGTGCTTTGATACAACTCATCAGTGAGACGTACAGAGAACCAGATGCCCAAACCACCCCATCTGGCTTCCCTTGACCTGGAGGAACCACGGCTGTACCACGAGCTCCTCCCGGATGGCAGAATTCTTCACTCTATATTTGAGTGAGAACCCAGCCACCTTTGCAGAGGAAGCTCATTTCGACCATTTGTATCCAGGATCGTGTTCTTTTGGTCATCACTCACAGCTGGTGATCAAAGGTGAGGATAGGAGCATAGATCGACTGGTGAATCTACAGCTTTGCTTTACGGCTCAGCTCTTTCTTCAATATGTCTTGTTTTACCTTTGTTATAAAATGACTGATTTCTTTCACTTCTTTGTTGTCTTGTCTCAGCTCTGTCTGGGCCTGATTATGTCTTGTCTACTTGCCCCTCTTTAGGTCCCACAACAACTGCCCTGCTCTCAAATCAACCCAGACCTCAAGCCTGCCCATGGCGGAAGTGCCTGCCGCGCACTCAAGCCTACTTAGAAAATGTTCCAGCCTGTCTGCAAACAATTCTTCACCTCTTTTCCACACTCTTCATTGTATATTTAAGAATGAAGAGCAAACTTCAGTAACGGAGCAACAATTTAATTAGCTATGTTCTGAATTTATATGTTCAAAGAAACGTTTATCCAATTAATTAACAATGGATAAATTATTGTAATCTAAAGCAAAATTAAATCACATAATTTTATATCAGAATTGGCAGAAACTGTTTGTACATAAATTCAAAATTTGGGGTTAAAACTTGCAGCTCATGGCTACTAATCTGGACAAACCTTCTTCAGAGGTCTCTGTCATTTCGCCTTGACAACACCAACAAGTCCACCACACCCCAGTTATTCTATTGGACCTGAGATCAGGCTTCCATGGTGGTTGTTGGAGGAGAATGAACTCATCATCATGGTAGTTTTTATGTCATTTTTCTGCATTAAACAAGCAAAATTCACCCAATCTTAATTCTGTTTACAGTGAATATTTTAATCCTTGCCTCGTCTCGCTCATTAGTCTACTCCTTGATCTTTACAGCTTTAAGCTGATTGTGTTCAACTTTTTTTTAAGCTTATGTAACATTGCTATTTTTATCTCCAAAGAAAGACAAATTTATCTTTGGATAAAGGTCTACCGAGGACTTTTTCTTCGCATAAAGCCTTAAAGATATCCCATAAATCACGTCCTAACACTTCTTTTTATTATTCCTTTGGAACCAAAATAGTTCAAAATGATTTAAAAAAAACCTCATTGTTGAGCTCAGCTGGTTCTGGACGGACTCTCCTGGTTCTCACTGTACACTAATAAAGACCCACTAAGGACCCCACAGTCTCCTCCCAGGACTGCTGACTCAGCCGTTCTCATTTCCCCCTCCCATCACATCCTCCACAGCCATGGCGTCATTGTGTCCCTATGTGTGCATTGTTTGATGTTGTTGTAGAAGTAAATAGACGCTGCAAACACTTGACACAGTTGTTAAACAGAGAGCGTCTAAATGTCTCCTAACTCGACATCAAACACTATGCAAATGTCTGTTGCATTAGTGATAGGAAGAGGAGGGAAGCGTGCAAAAGCAACAGCACAACACACGTAGAGTACCACAGGAGAAAATAATGAATGCAGAGGAGAGGCGTGAAGAGGTGCTTTGTTCTGGTAGTGAGCGTGTTGAACCGTGGTCTTTCTCTGGATTCAGGAGCAGCAGAAAACTTTTTATTTTATTTTTATTAAAAGAGTTCCCTCGTTTCCATTCATCTATTTTTTAATAAGTGGTAGACAGTAGGTCATTTATTGAGCCTTTCTGCTTTTTTTTGCACATCATAATTGGTTGCGGTGTTCCCCAGGGTTCTATATTCGGACCACTAATTTTCTCATTACACATCTTTTCCATTAGGTTGTGTTATTAGGTTTCATGGTTTAAATTTGTGATGCCAAATTATGATTACCAATGTACGTAGATAGTGTGGAATGCCCCCTGCAGGTCAGGGACAGGGTCCAGCCCCAAGTGGAGGAGTTTAAGAATCTCAGGGTCTCGTTCATAAGTGAGGGAAGGATGGAGCGGGAGATGGACAGACGGATCGGTGCAGTGTCAGCAATAACTAGGACGCTGCATCGGTTCGTCGTGGTAAAGAGAGAGCTGAGCCGTAAAGCAAAGCTCTCAATTTACAAGTCGATCGACGTTCCAACCCTCATCTATGGTCACCAGCTGTGGGTGATGACCAAAAGATTGAGATTGCGGATACAAACGGCCAAAATGAGCATCCTCCGCAGGGTGGCTGGGCTCTCACTTGGGGATAGGGTGAGAAGTTCTGCCATCCGTGAGGAGCACGGTATCGAGACGCTCCTCCGACAGATCAAGAGAAGCCAGATGGGGTGGTTTGGGCATCTGGTCAGGATGGCTCCCGGATGCCTCGCTTGTGAGGTTATTCGGGCACGTCCCACCAGGAGGAGACTAACAGGCAGACCCCGGACGCGTTGGAGAGACTATTTGTCACGGATGGCCTGGGAACGACACGGGATCCTTCCGGGTGAGCTGGAGGATGCAACCGGGGCGAGAGAAGCCTGGACTTCCCATATGAAGCTGTTGCTCTCGCGACCCGGCCCCGGATATGTGGAAGATGACGGAACGGAACACAGACTTTGTAATTACAAAAAAGATCAGATTTTTGCTTTGAGATTCACAAAGATTCAAGTGAATGTCTTTAGACCCCATCGAAGAGAATTTGTTTTATTAACATTAATATGTCTCGAATTCAAACTTCTAATACTGTAAAAATAATGTATACTTTATTCATCCTTCAACGGGGAAATTTGTTTGCTGAATTGCACCGTAGCAGGCTGCCACGATAGCACCAATGATGGGGAAAAACAGGCAGTTAGTTGTCTTCCCCAAGGACACTTAGACATGAGCTCAGTGGGATTCAATTTTGTGAACTTTCGGTCCAAGGGCGAACGTTCTACCGCTTCGCTATCGCCTTTCTCCATATGTAGTTCACTAGAATCAGAGAACTGTTGATGTGCTTCATAGAACCCTCGTTTTGGGTTTCCCTGTTTGGTGTTAGATTGAATAGTGCTTTCCAGGTGATCATGGGAGGTTGGTTTGTTTTCCATTTGTAGATGGATCTGAAACATTGCAAAATCTTAAACTAGTAATGATCTGGTGTTCTAAAGAATAATGAGAGATTTCTTTCTTTTTTTTTTCCATTCCGTTCCGTTGTCTTCCACTCATCCAAGGCCGCGTCACGGGGCAACAGCCTCAGACGGGAAGCCCAGGCTTCTCTCACCCCGGCTGCATCCTGCAGCTCACTCGGAAGGATCCCGAGTCGTTCCCCAGCCAGCTGTGAGACATAATTTCTCCAGCTCGTCTGGAGTCTGCCTCTTGGTCTCCTCCCGGTAGGTCTCCAGCTCGCCAGCAAGGCGCTCGAGGGCATTCTGACCAGATGCCCGAACCACCCCATCTGGCTCCTCTTGGCCTGGACTCGGAGGAGCGGCTTGACACCAACCTCCTCCTGGAAGGCAGAGATCCTTGCCCGATCTCTGAGTGAGAGCCCAGCCAACCTGCGGAGGAAGCTCATGTCGGCTGCTTGTATCTGCGATCTCATTCTTTCGGTTAACACCCACAGCTGGTGACCATAGATGAGGGTGGGAACGTAGATTGACTTGTAAATCGAGAGCTTTGCTTATCGGCTCAGCTCTCTCTTTACCACAACGAACCGATGCAGCGTCCTAGTTATTGCTGATGCCGCACCGATCCGCCTGTCGATCTCCCGCTCCAACTTTCCCCCCCTCGTGAACAAGACCCCAAGATACTTAAACTCCTTCAATTGGGGCAGGACCCTGTCCCTGACCTGCTGGCGGAATTTTCTTTTCTTCCAAATAAGACAAAATTTAGAGTTTTATTTGAGCATGTACGAAAACAACTGGAGGGTTTTTCTTCTTCTTGTTTTGATTGAAAGTGTGTGTCTGTGTCCATTAGCCGCTGCTAACCCTTGTGTTTTTTCTTTTCAGATGCTTTCTTCGACAGGTCCCTAAGAGCTGTCTGATTTTGTGCATTTGTGAGTGTGTGAGAAAAAGAGCGAGGCATAAAAAAAAGTTTTTATGACATCTAGAATGATGGTTTGACAGGAGAGGATTCTTTCAAAAGGCTCCGCTTCTCGCTCCTTCACTTTATTCTTTCTTCATAGAAATAAAAAGCGTGGTCCTCCCACACCGTTTTTCTTTCAATCTCTTTCTCTGGCTATCTCTCATCCTCTGCTCTGCTTCAACTACTGTATCCTTTTGCCAGTTTTTTTCTTTTTTTTTTTTCTCCTTTTCAGGATGCTCTGTCGAAATCGATTCAGGCTCAGAGGAATTGATCGGCCTCTTTTCTTCTTTTCATCATTTAAAATGAGAGTACAGACACAAAGTGAAAGAGGAAAAAACGCACACCCTGCAGAAGCCGAACCAATGCAGGTGATTGCAGGTTATTTTAGACTTTCATGTTAAAAACAATGTAAATCCAAAACCAGGTTCACCCAAAAGCAGTGGTGGATGAAGTACTCACCTTTTGGACTTAAATAAAAGTACAGATAATTAAGCAAAAAAAATACTTAAGTAAAAGTACAAAAGTAATTGGTGTAAATTTTACTTTTTAAGTAAAAAGTAAAAGTATTCGATCATAATTCAAATGTTATTTTTTGTGCTGTAGGGTCAAAAATAAATACTCTCCAGGGGCCTGACCCACCTCCCCCCTCCTCTCCCGCCTCTTTTGGTCCACAAAAAAAGAAAAAAAGAAGAAAGGAAAGGGGACTAGTCAAGCTATCCCCTTACAGGGCCAGGAAATGGGCACCAAAATGCAGGAAAATGACACTTATTTTCCAATATGTTCTGGGGGGAGGCCCCCCGTCACCCTATTTTGGCTATGTCAATGATCTCACACGCCCTCCCCTCTAGATAATTCTTGGATCCGCCCCTGCTCTGTGTAACGATGGCTCAACTTTTTATTTAGAAGTAAACATAACGAACAACGATCTTCTGACTCTTTTTAATTTGTTCTATATTTGATGTTAGTTTTTTGGCGCTGAATGAATGCGGAAAATATTTACTCTCGATTTTGATTGGTCCTCGATTCATGACTTCTTCTCCCGATCAACTGCTCCTTTTGATTTTGGCGATGCGGCTTCAAGATGTGCTAAATAAAAAAAAACCTGTGTATTTTTCAAATTCCTGAACAAAAATGTAACAAAAAATGTAAAACACACTTTTAAAAAGTAGCGAAGTAAAAGTACAGATATTTGCTCTAAAAATGTAGCGAAGTAAAAGTAAAAAAATACAGGTCTCAAATTTTACTTAAGTAAAGTACAGATACACAATTTTCTTTTACTTCAGTACAGTAACGAAGTACATTTACTTCGTTACGTTCCACCACTGCCCAAAAGTGAAGAACATCCATAAAATATCAATATTTTCTGACGTATAGTGAAACTATGTGATTAAAATGTCTTTTAGGGTCTGATTTTAGGATTCTTTTAGGGTGGAGACGGCAGCTCAGTGGTTAGAGCGTTCGCGGACCGGAAGTTCGCGGTTTGGCGTCCCACAGAGAGCACGTCTAGGGTCCTTGGAGAAGACACCTAACCCCATCTTCTCCCACCATTGGTGCCATCGAAGGGCAGCCTGCTGTGGTATAAGGAGTGCAGCACACAAATTTCCCTGGTGAGGGATGAATAGAGTAATTCATTTATTTATTTGAATCCTTTTTTTTTTTAAATCTCGACACATTTCAGGTCTTTGGTTCCCAGTTAGAAACCAGCAGCATCCTCCACCACATCACTCTGATGTTAAATGGTCTTTTGAATGTGAACTCTCCTCAGTATTGACTCACTGACTGCATTGCACTCTCAGCTTTCTCTTCTGCTCCTGAACACACCCCGGAGAAAGACGCCGAATAAATTAACCTCACTCCCGAAGCTCTGAACTGAAAGTGATAGATGTGAATAAATGGGCCATGTAAAAGCGCTGGGATTCATCCAGTCAGCCCGGTTCATCCTCTGTGCCATTTTAAATGGTGCCGCATCTCTCTGATGTGTCTCTTGTAAATGTAGGCCAAGTCCATGTAGACGACTAAAGGAATAACACAGGAGATAAACACATTAGCAGAGATTTTTTACTAAACTGAAGGATGCAGTTTGACCATGTTTGGCTCGTCTGTGTGATCCCCTCTCACCCATGCCTTTCATTAGCTAATGAACATGTGGCTATAAGCAGCCAGAAAAAACACGTTTAGAAGAGAAGTAATGATTTGATTTTGAGGTGAAGGTAAAATTACGACATACTGCCGGCTATTTCATTTCCAGTGAGAGTTGGATTCCGCCAAGGCTGCCCTTTGTCATCGATTCTGTTCATCACCTTTATGGACAGAATATCTAGGCGCAGCCGAGGCTTCAGAGGGATCCGGTTTGGTGATCTCGGGGTCGGATCTCTGCTTTTTTGCGGATGATGTGGTCCTGTTGGCTTCATCGGACCGTGATCTCCAGCTCTCGCTGGATCGATTTGCTGCCGTGTGTGAATCGGCCGGGATGGGAATTAGCGCCTCCAAATCCGAGATCATGGTCCTCGCCCGCAAAAGGGTGGAATGCCCCCTGCCGCGCCTCCTGCCCCAAGTGGAGAAGTTTAAGTATCTCGGGGTCTTATTCACGAGTTGTGGAAGGGTGGAGCGGGAGATCGACAGGCGGATCGGTGCGGCGTCAGCAACAACTAGGACGCTGCATCGGTCCGTCGTGGTAAAGAGAGAGCTCAGCCGAAAAACAAAGCTCTCGATTTACAAGTCGATCTACGTTCCTACCCTCACCTATGGTCACCAGCTGTGACCATAGATCGCGGATACAAGCAGCCGAAATGAGCTGCCTCCACAGGGTGGCTGGGCTCTCACTCAGAGATTGGGTGAGGAGCTCTGCCATCCTGGAGGAGCTCGGTGTCAAGCCGCTCCTCCTCCAGGTCATGAGGAGCCAGTTGGGGTGGTTCGGGCATCTGGTCAGGATGCCTCCCGAGCGCCTCGCAGGCGAGTTGTTTTGGGCACGTCCCAGCGGGAGGAGACCAAGGCCAGACCCTGGACACGCTGGAGAAACTATGTCTCACAGCTGGCCGGGGATCGACTTGGGATCCTTCCGGGTGAGCTGGAGGAAGTAGCTGGGGTGAGAGAAGCCTGGGCTTCCCATTTGAGGCTATTGCCCCCGCGACCCGGCTCCAGAACAAGCGGAAGATGACGGAATGGTAAAATTACAGCCAGACTGTGAGGGTCATAATATATCTGCTGCTTACAAAGAATCAGTACACCTAATGTAGTGCCAAAGTGTTTCAGGCATATTTGTGGTATGTTCACGATGCAAATTCACAAGTACAGTTCAACAGGGCTCGGTCCATTACAATTTTCTAGTGGTGAAACTGCCTACAGTTACTCAGTACCAAATAAAAATGAACTGATTAGGTTTTCTGAGTGGTCATAAACCATTTTTTATTGTTGATAAAAGCACTTAGAGGCTTTTTGTTTGACATCTTAGTGTTGGCTTATTTGTTTCATTTAGTTTTGTCTTCTTAACCATCCATCCCTAACAGGGTTGCAGGCGGTGCAGGAGCCTATTAAAGGGGAGAGGTAGGGTACACCCTAAACAGGTCGCCAGTCTATTGTGGGGACACACAACCATTCATCCATTCATTCATTGGTACAATTTTCTAGCGTCCAATCAACCTAGCGTGCACGTTTTTGGAAAGTGGGGCGAAACTGGAGTACCTGGAGAAAACCCACGTAGACATGGGAAGAACATGCAAACTCCACACAGAAAGATCAGTGTTTCAAGCCTCGAACCCACAACCTTCTTGCTGTGAGGGCGTTGACTTATCCTTGTTCTTAATTTCAGATTTAACACACCTACAACACCTCTACTTTCATCTGGAACAAGTCCATCTGCCGCATCCTACAAAGATGGACTATCTCATGGTGCATGGAGATCTTCTTCTTTTTGCATTTCCCTTCAGGGGGCACCACAGCAAGTCAGTTTCTTCCATCTAACCCTATCTGCTGCATCTTCTTCAGTCACACCAACTATCTTCATGTCTTCCTTCACTGTATCCATGAACCTCCTCTTTGGTCTTCCTCTAGGCCTCTTTCCTGGTGGTTCCAAACCCAGCATCCTTCTTCCGATATGCATGAAGGTAACCTACAATATAATTCTGTTTGGTAAATCTCACCTCCAACTGGGTCCATGACGTTTCTTTTTTTTTCTCCAACTGGGTCTGAAGGACATTTTCCTCCCCAAAAAAGAGCCATTGTCCTTACTTTGTTATTCTTTTTCTTCTCCTTTCGACCAAATACATCCTTTCGTAATACTGTACCGAAAATGTACCAAACCAGCTTATTATCTCTTGTCAGAACTGAAGAAATGTCTAGAATGATGCCACCAAATTTGTCATGTGAGGCAATCTGGAAAGTTTGGGCATGTATTGCAAACAAAAACAAGACTAACCAAGGATTGGACACTGGAAAATATAATCTGAAAAAAAAAATCTCAGAAGGTCAATCTGACACAATCATTGCATGATGCCTGCATGCTGTTTGTACCCCCAGTGCTTTGTGGGATGGGGTCATAATCTATCTTTTTAAACCTGGGAAAGTACTATTGGTGTTTATTTAAATCGTACTATATACCAGAAATAATCGGGTTAGGTTTTTTTTTTTTTTTTACCCATTCCTACGAGGGTTCATCCAAATGTAGGTAATCATTAGCTTTCCAGAACCACGGATTCCTTTGTAGCTTTTTGTTTGTTCCTGTGTCGTTCTCAAATAACATGGCAGCTGCTAAAAAGGGTTTTCCAAAGTAGCTGATAGTGTTTTTGTCAAAACTACTTTCAACAAATGAAAAAATCTCTTCAAGAGGAAAAAAAAAAACAATGCCGGCATTTAGTTGCTTGTAACTTGACAACAAGAGCCATAGTACACTTGTCATGACTGAATTGAACCAGTCGGTATAAACTATAATTAGTATCTTTAGGTTTAGGCCAGAAAATGATGATCTTACAAGGACAAAAGCCCAAGCAAAGAGCAGCTGTGACGCTAAAACTGAATATATGTTTGCACCAATATGGCAGATGGTGAACAGAGAGGACAGAGGGATGGACATAACAAGAGAAATAAGCAGCTGGAGCAGCAGAGAAAAGAGAAAAACAGACACTTACAACCACAAGCTAATTACAACGTACTCACCAATACTAGCAGGCACATGTCTCGACCCAAACGCTCACACCTGAGACCTGCCATTGGCCAGGAGGAGGGATAATTTCAGCCAACGGGAGGTCTACTGAGATCCTTTAATAAATAACGATAACCCTGGATTCAGACATGTGCACCTGCGCCAATTAACAGGTTAGTAATTGGCTGGTTTAAAGCAGGGTACAAGAAAGATGTCCGCTCATCTCAGCGTACTGATTGATCCACGGGGGAGGAGATGGGCGACTGTGTGCTCTGCTGTGTCAAGCCTACCGGATTATCATTATTTGTTTATTTCTGTGGTTAATTCAAAGAAGATTTGATAAATAGCACAGATTATTCTCTAAAAAAGATTAAAAAACTCAAATGTATCTAGCCGCGAAAGAAGTATGAGCCATTGGTGACAACAAGACGTTTATATTAGTGTATAGAACAGGCATGGGCAAACTTTGGCCCGCAGGCCACATAAGGCCCCTTTAAACATTTTAATCCGGCCCTCTAAACTTAAAAAAATTAAACAAATAAACCTTTATAGTTTTCATTTTCCCTGCAATCTGATGTTACGTCACTAGATGGAGCACTCTGGATATTTTGGCTTTGTGGAGAAAACAACAACACTGCTCCCATTAAAGTGTGTGTGTGTTCGTAATGTGCACGTTGTCAAAATAAACATGTGCACAGATATGGAAAGCCATCAGGCCCAATACACGCACGTAAACAAGCGTGTTAGATGTTAAAACAAGTAAAATGTTACATCAAGCGCTTAGATTTCAAACCTAGCGCCGCTAAATGTACGTTTTTAAGCGCTATTGCACTAGATTTCAGACCTAGCGCCGCTAGATTTAAAATTTAACGCTCTTGATGTAACATTTAGCGCTTGTTTAAAATCTAGCGCACCATTCTATCGGTCTAATCTAGCGGTTACCAAAGCATGGCCTCCGTCGGCTCCTTGTTCCGGCCCCTTTGTCAGAACAGAAAACTTCGCGGGCCAAGTTTCGCGGGACCAAACTTGGCCCGCGAAGTTGTACCCTGCCTTTCATCTGCTAACTAGTCATGGCAGACAATACTGCCCTCAGTCAAGGAGCTAAGTGTTGAATAAGCTGTTCCGATAAAATAAAATTGTTGAAATATGTTTATGTCGCTCGGTGTAAGAATTATTCTAAATATTGTTTTTTTTTCCATCATTAAAAATGGAAAAACAATACGAAATGTTCTCAATCAGTGGAGAACCAGATGGGATTTAAGAGCCACTCGGCACTGATTATGAGTGGATTATTTTCGTGAACCAGTTCAGTTTGGTTCCTGATGAAACATTACAATGTAAATTCAAGCACGTGAGAACATTTCTGTTACAGTTTGGATGGAGTGAAAGTTTGAGGTCACTAATTTATATCGACGCAATATCTCTCATACAGAAATCTTTATAATGAAACCGCCCACAGTTACTAAATGCAAATTAGCAATGAGTTTATTAGATTTTCAGGGTAAAGCAAATTGAAAAAAATAACGCATGACTGCTTCAACCTGCTTGTTGAAATATTGACTGCTTGTTTAAGTATCTCGGGGTCTTGTTTAACAGGTGGGGGAAGGATGGAGGGGCGGATCGGTGCGGCGTCAACAATAACTAGGACGCTGCATCGGTCCGTCGTGGTAAAGAAAGAGCTGAGCCGAAAAGCAAAGCTCTCTATTTACAAGTCGATCTACGTTCCTACCCTCACCTATGGTCACCAGCTGTGGGTGGTGACCGAAAGAATGAGATCGCAGATACAAGCGGCCGAAATGAGCTTCCTCCGCAGGATGGATGGGCTTTCACTCAGAGATCGGGTGAGGAGCTCTGCCATCTGGGAGGAGCTCGGTGTTGAGACGCTCCTCCTCCAGGTCGAGAGGAGCCAGATGGGGTAGTTTGGGCATCTGGTCAGGATGTACCCTGATGCCCGGGCACGTCCCACAGGGAGGATACCAAGAGGCAGACTCCGGACCTGCTCGAGAGACTATGTCTCACAGCTGGCCAGGGAATGATTTGGGATCCTTCCGGGTAAGCTGGAGGATGCAGCTGGGGTGAGAGAAGCCTGGGCTTCCCGTCTGAGGCTGTTGCCCCCGGGACCCGACCCCAGATGAGCGGAAGACGATGGAACAGAACGGACTGCTTTAACCTATTTATCACGTAGACCTCAAACGGTCATTATTAATACAGTTTGTGATTTAGAGAAGATGGAGGCATATTGACTTATTTTTATTACGCCCAGAATTAGGTTTTTTTTGTATCTTTGCGCCCCTGATTTTTACCTTTTCATCACCCCTGTTTGTCTCACTCTCTCGCTCGTCTCTCTCTCTGCAGCTGCACACTTAGCAAGTCTCGCTGCATTATCCTCTCAGTGCGGCCCGGCCTGAGGATGGAGACAAAGAAGAGACCGTCACTGCCTTCAAACCTCATTAACTTTTGTCTTGTTGCAGCAGCCTTACACACACACACACACACATACATACCATACATGCACGCACACTCACACGCAAAGAGTGCTCTTCGGCACAATGATGGACACGGATATTCGTACAAAAAACACCACCTACACATATTTGTACCAAGCATGCAATAAAAAACACACACTCTACACACACCAACACACATAGATACATAGTCACACACAAAAACACATATACAGGTACATGTACACACATAGATAAATGCACACACACACACAAATTACAATTTGTCACTTCTGTCCATCTACCACATCACCATCACCACACATTCACACACAGAGAATTATACACATACACACATTGACATACATGTATACGCATATACACACAAAATACACACACACTTATACACAGAAACACACATACACAATAACACAAACAAGCTCACACACAGATATAAGCATGGAAACCTTCACACATATATACGCGTTTTCAAATTTAAGTTGTCCACTTCAATACATCTCCCACACACACACACACACACACACACACACACACACACACAAACACATACATACATACAGCATTATTATGTACATAAGCAAAGACATACTGTACGCACAGACACACACACACATATGCATATAGACACACATATACCAACATACTTGCTGTCCACAGACACACACACTTAAACACAGACAAGTACACAGCCAGATCTGTACACGCACATGGAATTATACACACATGTACATGGACTCCGCCCCCCCCCCCCCCCCCCAACACACACACACTCACAAACACATACATACAGCATTGTTATGTACATATGCAAAAACATACTGTACGCACAGACACACACACATGCATATAGACACACATATACCCACATACTTGCTGTCCACAGACACACACACTTAAAAACAGACAAGTACACAGCCAGATCTGTACATGCACATGGACATATACACACATGTACATAGACCTACACACACACACACACACACACACACACACACACACACACACACACACACACACTGATGTAAAACACTGCCCTTAAGCTTCTTTTAACAAGCTTCCCTGATAAACCACACAAGCAGACTCCTGGAGTTATTGTCTTCCTGCTGATTATTTTCCGCACACCGATGGGAACACAACCGCTCAATAAAACAAATTTACTGAAATTTGTGGCCTGTCACACACCCCTGCTCGTGGTAGCGTATGCAGATTGAAAAGGTGTTGATGCAACTGGTTTCATACGGTTAGCAGCAGGTGAACTGACAATTTCAGGGTTTTAGTCGGCGGTAATCACGCTACCTGGCAACAACCCTGACTGGCTCCTCTCCAAAGACGAGTCTCATCAGTCTCTGAGCTGCTGCTCTGATGCAGGTCATTGAACACTGAAAGAGATAATGTGTGAATTCAAATCTGTGTTGCTAACTTAGAGCAGATGGATCACTTAGACTGATTGTAAACTTTATTATCAGTCTGAGACAATAAAGAATATTACAACACGTTACAAATATTTGTCCTTTCTAGTAAAAAAAAAAAAACTAGATTTTTTTGGTTCAACGTCGATTATCCAGTGAACGTAGAGCTCCGTACTATAGATTAGCTCTTACTTCACAATGACGATCTGATCCAGTGGAAAACAATAACTTTTTAATTTTTACTCACTCTATGCAGATGACATTGTGATCTGTAGTGAGAGAAGGGGTGGAGGAAAAGCTGGAGAGGTGGAGGTTTGCACTAGAAAGAAGAGGAATGAAGATTAGTCAGAGTAAGACAGAGTACATGTGTGTGAATGAGAGGGATCCAAATGGAAAAGTGAGGTTACAGGGAGAAGAGATAAAGAAGGTGGAAGATTTTAAGTATCTAGGATGAACAGTCCAGAGCAATGGAGAGTGTGGAAAAGAGGTGAAGAAGTGTGTTCTGGCAGGCTGGAACGGGTGGAGGAAAGTGTCAGGTGTGATGTGTGACAGAAGAGTTTCAGCTAGAATGAAAGGGAAAGTGTACAAAACCGTGGTGAGACCGGCCATGCTGTTTGGTTTAGAAACAGTAGCACTGAAGAAAAGACAGGAAGTCGGACATCCGGGAACTTTGGTCATGTAACTTTAAATTGTAAATCACAAATTTCCCAAGTGTGGGATCAATAAAGTAAATCTAATTCAAATTCTAACTGTTTATGTGCCTGAGCCGCAAAACAAAACGCGAACAAGCAGTACAGGAGTGTATTTCTGGTGTTAATTCCTCTTCGTACTGATACATAACACTAGGTAGTAACACACATAAGACGCACAATTTTCCAGCTGCTTGTGTTTTGAACGGTTTGTTTTACGCCAACTGTCATGGCGGATGTTGTCCAATGGCGGATATGACGTCATGTTACACCGTAGCTCCTCCTCCTTTTGGCCCCGCCTAAAAATCTCCCTTTTTGTGAAGCCAAAAACTTGGCATCTCTGGAGAAATACAAAAAAGAAGAACCAAAACTAATGAAACATACTTTCAAAGCACAGTTATAAAAAGTTGTGTTTTTTAAGTTTTACATTAGTGCCATTTCAAAGACATAAGTGGGTTTTGTGTCAATAGTTGCAGCTAAAATGTTTAAAATGCATGTAGGAGACAAATTATTTAATCTGCCCACCCTGGGACAGCTATATATCGGTCATGCTGAATGGATAGAATAATAAGGGTGACATTCAAATTCAGCATGGCAATAAAAGGACAAGCATTTTAAAGAACTCTGATGTATGAAAAAGAATTTGCTTTTGTTTTTATGATTTTTCAATCAAGCAATAGAATCAAATGAAGTCTGACTTTTTATTATGTTATAAATATAAATCTAAAAAATTTAGATTAACTAAGGCGATCAAACATCCCAATGGTGGGTTAGACGTTTTCATTTTGCAATGAGATGGATCTTAATTTTTAGGTAAGGTAATAAATGACTAAGTAATAAATGTTTTATATTGAGGTGATTTGTGGAAAAAATTCCAGCAAGTCTTGTGTCCAAGAATTAGTTTAATCTGTTACTAGCGTACTCGTTGGTTGTTCATTATTATTCTCAAATAATGTTAATTATGAAGTCTATGTGCACAAAATTAAAAATCCAAGGGGAAAATGTTCAAATTGAGGTTCACAAAGTCTACCATTCTAGTTCCATGTTATATGGATCGATGGATAACACATGTATAAATTTAAGCCTTTTGTTTATTTTACCACAAACTACCACAATTTGGATCATTTTTATAATAAAAAAAAGAGAAAAAATTGTAATAATTTGTTTTTCTAAATTGATTTTTTTTTCATTACAATTTTTTTTCCCATGGAAACAATTGTAACCAAAAATTTGACTAATTATGACCCTAAATTTCAGAACAAAAAGAACAAAAGAAAGATAAACTCTTAAACTTAAAATGTAAGTTTTAATATGCAATTTTATGCTTTTAGCAGATGTTTAATAATCAATTAAAAACGTTCAGAAAGGTGATCACCGTGTCACAGATTGTGATCAATCTTGATTTTAAATGTACAAATAATAGGTAAAAAGACAAGTTTTTTGGCTGCAACATTTTCAGCTACGGAAATTTTATAGTTTTTACTGTAAAAATATGTAAAAGTATCAAAAACAGAAAAATACTCTCAAAGCGTTTTCTGATTTTTATTTAAAAATACATGTTATTCCATTTTTAAATCTGTTTGTTTGCTCAAAACATTTACAGAAAACATGATCTGCGTTTGTTACCATCCAGATTCAGTTTGGGTCATTAAAATAAATTTTGTACATCAATAATATGCCCAACATTTAATTTATTTTAATTAGACAATTAGTCACTTCAATCCAAAATGTTTTTTTTCATTCTTAAGTGAGTATTGATTTAACAGATTGGCCAAATTTAGATAAGAATGATGATAAAAAAAAATTAAGTTTTGACAATTACTTTTAGGTCCATTATTAGTTTTTATTTTTATTAAATCTGACACAGAAAAAGCAGCTAATTTAATTTTAGAAGTATTTTTATTTATGTGCAGAAAATGAAAAAGAAAACTTTTTTCAAAGAGGTTGCAAAATAATTAGATTCATGCTCGTAAGAAGGTTCTCATGTCCAAACAGCTTCAGGCCGGGTTCCATTCAGCAATTACAAGAACATACAGTAAAAACAGAGAATGAAAATTTAAAGAGGGTGCCAAGGTTGTTTATGCCACTCAGTCACCCGCTAATGAGTAATCAACTTTCACAGCTTGAGTGTTGGGGTGGTAATTCAGGTTGCACACCATGTTCCCGAACCGTGGAGTAGCGATTCATTATCATGGAGATCTGTATAATCAAACAATTAGTGAATTTCTTCTCATCAGCGAGGCCCGTCTGATGTGCTCATCGGTGACAGGAGGAGGGGAACCAGCGTCCCTGACAAGTGTCTGCTTCCCTGGCTGGTTTCCAGTTTGGAGGGTTAACCAGCTCTGATGTTCGCTCGCACACTCTGTAGATGTGTTAGTGCGGAAGGAAACCACTGGGAAGGCAATTGACAAGACAATAAAATGTGAGAACAAGAGAGGGTGAGGCATACAGACCGAAAGAGAGAGATGAAAGCAGAAGGAACGAAGAGACATCTAAATGTGTCAGCTTGTGCTGCTTGTTTACAGCTTTACTCCTGGAAACACATTCATTTAATTCTTTATGGCGCTGGAAAAAGAAATAAAGCTCCATTTCCACGTTTTAATGTCTTGTTATTTCTTCTGTAAATGACTCTACAAAAAAGAAAGAGCCGAAGTGTTATCTTTCTGTTGAAAGGTTTCAAAGAGTTTTTCACTGATTTTAGGAGGAGGTTTGTTCATGTGGTGTGAGGCCTTTTAGGCCTGCTTGTTTGTTTTTTTTTCCCCCAAAACTCACAGGTGCTGGATGGCTTCTAACGGGAGGATTGGCTGATTGCTCCCAGCTGCACAGACTTACCGGTGGCTATAAAAGACCTGGTGTCACCCACAGTCTCTGTCAGGTCTTCAACGATTCTAGTGGTAAACTGACAACCTCTAAGCTGAGTCAAATTTTTATATCAGACTAATTTTCTTATTCTCCTCACAGGAACCTTCAGCCCTTCCTCTTGGCCATCCAGCACTGCCTGAAGCCGTTATCTCTCTGCTGTGGATTCCTTTGTTCAACACTTAATAAACTGTTAAACCTGCATTTGGATCCTCCTCATTCCCTCTCCTACACAACAGTTCATTAAAACTTTCCTCATCTGGGTTTTGATCAAAACTTTGTAACAGTGTCATGTATCGGTCATGTCATGTCTCTGATGACTCTGCCGTTGTAGGGTGTATAAGTGGTGGGCAGGATGAGGAGTACATGAGGGTGGTGGATGGATTTGTGGTGTGGGCGGGAGAGAATCACCTGCTGCTCAATGTAGACAAGACCAGGGAGATGGTGATTGACTTCCGGAAGAGCAGATCTGCCTTGCGGCCCCTCTACATTCTGGGTAGGGATGTGGAGGTGGTGGAGGAGTACGAATACCTGGGAGTGACCATCAACAGCAGACTGAACTGGAGGAGCAACAGTACTGCTGTGTACAAGAAGACCTGCAGCCGACTTTACTTCCTAAGGAAGCTGAGGTGGAGAGGAGGTCACTGAATAAACTTTTATCCATCATGGACAACCCTGACCATCCTCTCTACCCACTTCTGGACAAGCGGCGGAGCTCATTCTCCAAGAGGCTCAGACAGCTCCGCTCAAAAACCGCCCGGTATCGGAAATCTTTTTTTCCCAACACAATAACACTTTATAATAACGCACAGAATAGCAGATAACTGGTTCATGCTCATGTAATTCATCACTGTTTGTCACTTATGCTTCTGTAACTTTTTTTTGCCTCCTTATGCGCTTTCAGTCCGTATTGAGATCAAAGTTTTGTCACATTATTACTTCTATTTTATTATTTGAATATTTTATTTTATTATTTTTTATTTGCCTTCTTGTATATATACTGTCCATTTCTTTCTTGTTACTGCTGTCACGCACAAATTTCCCAAGTGTGGGATCAATAAAGTGATTCTAATCTAATCTATTTAATTTAAAGGAATTACAACAGAATGTAGAATGTCATGCATCAATCTATCAAATGAAGAAAGGCTGAGTCAGAAGGCAAAACTCTTTGTTTCTCAGTTGATCTTCATTCATAACCTCAAGTGATGCCTCAGAAAACTTCTTTCACTGCATAGAAACGGTCTGACCTTACATCACTTAAGTTTGTGGGTGGATACATTTTTTGGTTGAAGTGTAGCGTGATGTGTGTAACGCGCCCGAACAGTCAGCGCAATCTCAAAAGCAAAGTGCAAAAATATAGATTTTCAGCAAGTGTTGCAGAACAATCAACACACGCAAAGTAACCCTTGTGTTTGACATTATGACGTTGCTGTCGTGATCCCCTTGCTTCCCGCCAGAAGAAGCCCTGGACCTTCCTCATCACCCTGATTAGGGACACCTGAAATTGATTTCTGATGCCACTCACCTGTGGACTCTGCTGCTTATTTAAGGGCAATCACCCCAGACTTTCACGTCGGGTCATTTTGATCCTTCCCAGCCAGGTCCTGCTGGCTGCCTGACCAAGTTTATCTTTGAACCCTATAATTTTGGACTTGAAGATATTCCTTTGGATTAATCCTGTGTCCTTTGCCTTACAGCCTTGCCTGACTTCTGTTAATAAATTCTGTTTTATTTATCTGTCATATTACGAGGCACGTAGAATAGACTGTTCGAGTTTGTCCTCCCACGGTGACCATCTTGCTTTGTACCCCCGGAAATTCCGTTCAGTCTTCTTTACTTGGCGCAGGTGATCTTGTTGCTTTCTCCACTTCTACATCATTGATTCATCAATTTTGAATTCTCTGGCTCCTGTTCTGTTTTCAGGTTCTACTGCGTGACTAATATCTTTGTGGGAGCATGTGTCTTGAAAGCTGCCATATTGGGGTCTTTAAACACACACAATTAGTATGTGAACGGAATTTGAACAATACCTTTACCAACATTTTTACCGCAGTTACTTCAGTGACACATTTTGACTACCCATGACTAGCCAATGTTGACCCATAATAAAGATACACCGGGTTACGAGACGCACTTTCGGATTTTGAGAAATTGAAAGGTGTGCCTTACGGTGCTACTGAGGTCTAAGTAACACTAAAGTCTGCAGAACAGCTATGTTTTCTTAGATTTTTGCAACTCTACAACTCTTGAGACTTTCAGCATCAAACGTACAAACTGACCCAAATTGGCTCAGCAGTAGAACTCTTTGAGTTTTTTTGGATATGTGGTGAGACTGGTTGGTGCTGTTTGGCCTCGAGATAGTGGCACTGAGGAAAAGACAGGAAACAGAGATGGAGGTAGCAGAGATGAAGAGGATCTCTCTGGGAGTGACCAGGATGGACAGGATCAGAGGAACAGCACATGTTAGAGGTTTTGGAGATAAAGTCAGAGAGGCCAGACTGAGATGGTTTGGACATGGGCAGAGGAGAGAGTACATCGGAAGAAGGATGCTGGGTTTGGAACCACCAGGAACGACGACTAGAAGAAAACCAAAGAGGAGGTTCATGGATACAGTGAAGGAAGACATGAAGATAATTGGCATGACTGAAGGAGATGCAGCAGATAGGGTTAGATGGA
This sequence comes from Neostethus bicornis, assembly GCA_902685375.1. Classification (NCBI taxonomy): domain Eukaryota; kingdom Metazoa; phylum Chordata; class Actinopteri; order Atheriniformes; family Phallostethidae; genus Neostethus; species Neostethus bicornis. The sequence goes on from LR738541.1 coordinate 36,713,682, forward strand.
AGAAACTGACTTGCTGTGGCGCCCCCTGAAGGGCGATGCCGAAAGAAGAAGGACATGGGATACAACTGAAATGTATGAGGTTCTTTCTGAAAGAGCCAATGTCTATATAAACCAGATCTTACACTAAAATTTCTGTGATGGAGCTCAAACATGTTGAAATGATTTAAAACTGAATCGTAACAACTTTTTTACACAATGTAAAATTCCAACTCTGCATCTATTAGTCCCACTAATGTCTTCCTGAGTTTCTGTTCACACTGTGTCTAACAAAGATCATGTTTGAAATGAGAAAACACAAATTACCCTCAACAACATATGCAAAACATCTCAGTAGGACAAGTTATGTTGGATTAGTTTTAGTATCTCTGCAGTATGAAACCCCAGAAGAATATCCAGTAGTGTGTGATGATTCAGTCATGAGCCAGTAGTAATATTAACTGTATTCCTAGCTCTGATAACACAATAACAGATTCACATGATGCGCCTCTATTGGTTTTGCATGAAAACAATATCAGTCTCCACCAGTGAATAATCCACAGCTGAAATCAAATTTGTTTGCCTCTGTTGTGATGAATAGTGTTTCATAAAGTGAACAAACCTCCCCATTATTCTGCAGAGTGTGTGCCAATGACATTACAGTGTATATTACTTATCTGGGGAAAATGGGCTTGCTGGGAGACATTATGCATATGATAAATAATGTATTCTGTCAGTGTTGCCATATTAGGCTGAGCCATATGTGGTATATAGTTTTTATGTATGTGTGTGGGAGAGAGGAGAGAAGAACAGAAAGAAAGAAAGAAGGGGAGACTGTGTGTGATTATTTTCTATACAGGTCTGATGTGGAGGTTTCAGTGGATTATTGAAGTTGGAGATGAAATATAATGAATGCAGAACCAAGAGGAAACAAAACGAGGTGTCTATACATGGCTCTGTGGGGTGTAGATTATGTTAGAGTAAAAATAAAGACGGTTGTGGTGAAAAATAACATAAAAAATTATATAACCTACTGTAGATTATAGTATTAATAACCTAGATTATCAATGAAACGGGTAAAAAAAAACTGAAGTACTTAAAAGAGACACCATTTCTATTTTTTTATATAGACCAATCATTTAAAAAAGCAGGTTGGTAGATGGCGTAATGTTTTAAAAAAAATATTTCAGAGCCTTTCATCCAGTAAATGCAAATCTAACAAAGAATGTTACCGTCCTCGTGTACCGTATTTTCCGCACTATAAGGGGGACCTAAAATCTTTTAATTCTCTCAAAAACCAACAGTGTGCCTTATAATCTGGTGCGCCTCATATATGGATCAATACTGGTTCATTGTGGCCACAGGTGCTTTAGTTTGAAAAGTCAATGTATTTTCTTCCTTACGTTCGCATCATTCCATTAAATTTAAACCCCTAAACTAGCAAAATAAGTTAAAAAAACAAACAAACAAAACAAAGATCTATAGGAAGCTTCTTTGCTAAGGGGAGTTACAGAGTTACGAAGCAGACTGGACCTTAGAAAAACTCATCAGGTTTCAGGTCAAGATGGGACTGTCTGGTTCCAGCAAAACAAACTCAGAACTCCGATTGATCTAGTCTTACTGTGTCATGATGTGGAGCTGAGGCCAAAAATATACCCTTGACACAACAGACAGGCTCAGATGAAGAAATCAAAAGCAGATTTATTAGATTGATAAAAAGTCCAAATAAAGAAGACAAAAACAGATTAATTAGGCTGGTTCTGATGTAGGAGCTGGAGCTCCTACAACTGGACATCGGGTCAAGCATGGTAAACAAACAATCTGGCGAAGAGTTTGTCAAAAACTGATCCATTTATGCTCTAGCAGATGAGTAGACGAGTTTCAGGTGTGACTTGTTGCACACACACAGACAGGAGGTAGGGCGGAAACAGGACACAGAGGGGGAACAGACTACTCTCCTGACATACTGTGAAGAGTCTAACTGGTATTTTTATTCACTTTGTTTTTGTGATGTCTTATATTTTGAAGGTGTGTTTACCGTTACCATAGCAATCAGAGTGCGTTAGAGCAGAGAAAATGTTTCCATGTTACAAAGACGCTGCTAACAAATTTTCTCGTGAAGACAAAGTGGATTTAAGTTTATTATTATTGATAAAAAAGCCGGTTTTCAGGCTGGTCTTATTTAGCTTTTTCTGCTACACTTTTATACCGATCCATGAAAATATTGTCAGACACTAAATCGACCCATGGCGCAGAAAAGGTTGGGGACTCTTTCTCTAGTGGATGCATAACACAACCCCAAACACCACAACACGGTAGTTTCTTTCTATGCGCCTTATAATGCGGTACGCTTCATGCATAAAAAAAAAGTTTTCAAATGGACCATTCAGTGAAGGTGCGCCTTATACTACGGCATCTCTACCTAGTAAAATTAGACCGATAATTTGGTTGCAAATCTGACTTGTATCACTAGATGATTGTGTGTCTAGCAACGCAGTCGAGTCTATCCTGGTACCAACAAACGAGAAGCAGTTTTAATAGGCTCTTGAAAGTACACACTGCTCTGGAGCATTTTTTTGCTTACATATTTAACAGTCTAAAGATTAAAATATGGAAATTTGACAAATAGTACATTGTGGGGATATTGGAGAAAACAAAGAAAAGATCAGGCTCCTGACAAGTCAATGTTACAATCTATACTCAATAGATCTATATAATGACAGATGACCTTACACAAGAGTGAATGAGAACAGAGTAGGCATAGAGGGGGGAAGACGAGACACAGGTGCAAACATTAAGGAGAAGAAACTGGGACTAGATGAGCGGAATTAGGGTTAAGGTCAAAGCAAGAATGAAGGAGAAAGAGACAAAAGGGGTTCGGATTCTGACAAAACCAATATTCTCTGTTGTCTTGTGAATAAAGACCAAATTTTTTTATTATTTTTTTTACTATTACTGATGTGTCGAAACTTTATATTAAAATTGACTTTTTGTATTTTTCTGGACGTGTTTCTGCTTCATTATTGTACTGACATGTATCTTTCATTAAGATTGACATTCTTTAAACCCATTCTGTGAGCGTTGAACGACAAAAAAATCCTTACAATGATTGTTTATTTCTGCTTTTCTAATCCTGGAACTGGCTACGAAACAACACACATGAATACAGTTTCCAGCATGTGTGGGGAGCACCTATAGGCAGCTCCGTGAAGTTGGCCCCTCTTAAAAAAAAAATATAAACAAAAATAAACAAAAAATATGTCAATCGTTTGTGCTACGTTTGTGCTGTTTTGTGCTGTAAAATTTTTTATTTGTGCTGCTTTCCTTTTCTTTAATTTAAAGAAATAAAATTTGGATGATGACGTCATCAAACCCCTCCTTCTCCCTAAAAATGCGAGAAAACTCTTAAAAATGGTGTCAATCGTTTGTGCTACGTTTGTGCTGTTTTGTGCTGTAAAAATTTTCGTTTGTGCCGTTTTATTTTTGTAGATATTAACGATTCTTTTATAGGTCAATCTGAGGTCATCCAGCCCCTCACATTGCTTAAAAATGCAAGAAAACTCTTAAAAATGGTGTCAATCGTTTGTGCTACGTTTGTGCTGTTATGTGCTGTAAAAATTTTTATTTGTGTTGCTTTCCTTTTCTTTAATTTAAAGAAATAAGATTTGGATGATGACGTCATCCAGCCCCTCCTTCTCCCTAAAAATGCGAGAAAACTCTTAAAAATTGTGTCAATCGTTTGTGCTACGTTTGTGCTGTTTTGTGCTGTAAAAATTTTTATTTGTGCTGCTTTCCTTTTCTTTAATTTAAAGAAATAAAATTTGGATGATGACGTCATCCAGCCCCTCCTTCTCCCTAAAAATGCGAGAAAATTCTTAAAAATGGTGTCAATCGTTTGTGCTACGTTTGTGCTGTCATGTGCTGTAAAAAAATTTATTTGTGCTGCTTTCCTTTTCTTTAATTTAAAGAAATAAAATTTGGATGATGACGTCATCCAGCCTTTTATCTGGAGTGCCGCCAGTGTCACAAGCGCTTCAACCAGCCAGTACGGAATAAAGAAACGGTAGTCAACAACAGAAGAAAAAGATATATTTGAACATAACAACTGGATTTCAAAATATATCATTTACAAATGTATTGACATTGTTAGTATTTTACTTGACAAACATGGAAATTAATATTTATTTTACAAAAAAATGTGCAAACAAACCAGAACAAGATAAACTGAAAGTGCTGAACTATGCAACATCTGCTTAAAAACAATTAGGGATCACGTGTGTAAAGCACAGCATGTGAACATATCACTGTGTTTTCTGGAACTGCTTTCACTTCATTCATCAGGTCATCGTACATCTCCCAGACAGACAGACGCCTTCTGCAGTAGGCAACGTAGTGACCCAAGGCATTCTTGCACAGAGTTCCTCTGAATGCTATTACTGCCCTGAGAGTGAAGGTCTTGCTTTGGAGCACCAAAGTGGATGGGAAGTCTGACAAGGGACATTCCCTCTTTTGTTGAGGATCTTTTGAGGTACTCGCCAGGTCTGTATCCACCCATAGCACTTCTCCAAGACTGTAGCTGTGTGTGACCATTCCTTCACATAGGGTTGTTTCAGATGACTCTTCTTGGGTGCATGCAGAGGGGTGCTGTAATGCAGAAGGGAGACGTCTCTGACAGAGGGATCTGGGCTGATCCAGTCCTTGTTGCACTGCAGTCTCCAGTTGAGCTATGCCAGATGTCTGCAAGATCTCAAAGGATGGGGAGACTATTTGGACTTCTCTTGTGGTTTGCAAATTGAGCACACAGTGGGGAGAAGAATATTTTTTGTGACAGTATATACTTGCAACATTTCTCATGGTTTTCTGTATGACAGTGGAAATGTGGCTCTGGGCATCTATCTGCAGAGCACCTGACAAAAGCTGCACATTGGGAAACAGGGTGGCCAGTAACTTGGCCCTTTTTAAATAAATGTTTGCGCTCACACCTTGTGTAGCAATTGACTTGACCAGTTGGAGCAAGTGGTTTGTGGGCTTATCATTGACAGTTTTTTTAAAAGAGAGGCTGTCACAGTATGCACTGCTTAGACTCTGGCATAATGCATCAAGTGCACATGTGTTTAAGACTGACACAATTTCTTTCCCCAGTTTTACAGGCATGTGATGGTTTCCATTTTTCATTAATCCAATCTTCACAGCTTTCTTTATCGACTCCTCTGCATTTAGCCATTCTGGACATGGGGCCAGGTAAGAATGAAGCTTCCGTTTTTTGGGTGGAACTCCCAGGCCTCTCCAATTTTCAAGGTGTTCATCAGTTGGAGGAGCAATTGAGTCAATGTCTGCTAAAAGATAAACATTTATTAGAGGACAGATTTACTAAACAGTTCCGATCACTTAATAAAGTTGCTCAAGTAAAATGTACATGTTAACTTTGAAATGCAACTGGTTTAATATTGTTTGTACCACCCACCTTCTGAGGCTCTTTTTTTATCTTTGGAGGGTGCAGTGTTGACACTTTCCTCCTCTTCTGTGTATTTTGCAGCACATAACTTCATTTTACCTACAAGGAAGGAAAGGTGGTGGCCAATGAACCTGTCCACACGCATTGGCAAGCTTTCATGTTTGAAAAGCCCATGTTTTATATTTTTAAACTCTGCCTCAACTGCCGCAGAACTTGCTGTAACATTGATGCTGTTGTGGAAGGGAACCATTACTCCACTCCAGAGAGGCAAACTGCTTGCAAGTCGTTTTATGTGAGGTATTATCTCGGGCAGAAAATGGACATTGTCACGATCACCATCAGTAGTGGCAAGGGAGCTGCTCTCTTTGTAGATCTCTTCTACCCACTGTTTCAAGTCTGAATCAAGGTCTGGTTGCTCCAGGTCAGGACAAGGACTTGTGTTTTTTTCAGGCATCTCCACTGTCACATCACTGATTTGCACCTTGAGGTATTTCTTGTAGTCCTCTGAAGGGACAGGGAGTCCTTGGGCATCGTTGCCCTCTCCTTCACTCAGCGCAACCACCATTATGGCTCGTAAGATGTCCTTTGCGTGTTCCACAGATTGTGCTTTCACCAATTTTGCTAAGGATCTCACAAACAAATCTTTCACACGGTGTGTCTTCTTTTTTAGGCAGTCCCACTGGCAAATTATTTTTATTAAATGTGCAACATCTACCCTGATAAAACAGTGTGGTAGTTTTGCTGATGGGTTGCCAATCATGACCTGAAAGCACTCGTTAAGGTATGCCTTCAAATCTTGGTGTGGTGTGAAAGACTTGACCAAAGCACCAAGTAATGCCAGGGAAAAATCACACACAACCTCTTTTGGAACAGGTGCTCCAGCACAAATCCACTCTGTCAGCCAGTGGGAGATGGCGTTTACGTCATGCCGTTCAGACAGCATTTGGACAACAGGAACGGTACCATTTGACTGGTCTCCCAGTACTCCTTGATAAAGAAATATATGGCCTGATGTACCACCTGGATGTGTGAGTTTTCTCACTACCGATCCTGTAGCATCAAAACACATTGTTGCTCGAGACCTCCGGGACAATGTTTTGTATACATGCATTTGGGTCTGGCTCCAATAATGGCAAAAAAACTTATCCAGACCAATGTTTTTAATGCTACCACTATATTGAGTGCTATGTTTCAATTTTTGTAATGACAAAAGAGGGTTTTTGTGAGATAAGTTTTTGTCATTTCTTTCTTGTTTTGCCTTTCGAAGGGTTGCCAAATTGGGTAAATGGCTGGGCTCAGGATCACCAAACTCCATGAGTTTGGATGCCTGTTTGGTCCTCCACACATGAGGCTGTGACTTTCCCTCACAGAGCTCCTTTGCAACATCCTCCCGTACTTGCCCAGACAGAGGGCGTTTGGAACAACCTGTGTGGAGTAACACATTACTGTTCTTAAGTCCACAGTGGAACAGCATTGGGGTTTGAACTGGAGGCTCTTTCAGACACTGGGCTTGCAGCTGACCTCCACAATCCTTACAGCGACCTCTAATGTCAATATATTTTCTTATAGAGGATGGGTAAACCTTGGCCCGTCTGAAGATGAATGTACAGGTGATTTTCTTCTCTCTCCAGATAATTGCATTTATAACATGAGTCCATGTGCCAGGTTTTAGTATGGCATACTTTCTGCTGGTATAGTTGACCGTCTGTGGCATAAACTTCACCCATTCTTGAAATGGCACTGACAGCAAAAAAGATTGCTGATTTGATGAGAGAGCACCATCGCCGTCTCTATTGTCGCAATATTTATGGACAACTTCTTCCTCATCATTGCTTTCAGATTCACTGCTCTCACTAGTCAGACCTAAAATGGTCCAGATGTTGTGCCTGTTAAGTTTTACAAAGGTGTATAGGCCCTTTGCAGATATCTTCTGATCCAGATGATCACTCAGTTCTGTCCAGATTTGTTGTTTTGGGCTGACAATTTTGCCATCATTGATTAGAGCCTCTTTTGATGTCGAGAGGAGGTTAATAACCATGTCTGTGTCCACACCTGACTTTTTCGGCATCTACATTACCAAAAAAAAATATATATATTGTGGCATGTTAGTACAGGCATACACACAAACACATATAAAACTGTCTTTATTTGTAAACTGTAATACTTTGCACAAAAAAAAGCCAACAACAGTTTTATTCCTTTTCATTTCTAAATGTAATGAAACTCTTAAAGTGACAATGACACAATTGCAAAATGTCAAACAATCACTGTATTTCCATTCAACTCTGCGTTGCAATTGTGTTTAAAAAAAAAAAAGTCATAAATTAAAGTTTACACATTTGTTTTTAGATTTGTGATATTTTAAAATATGTCAATGTTATTATTATTGTTTTCTTTTAATGTAGCCTACTCTTCAGAGTTTCTTTAAAGTAAAATTTCCGCCGGGGCTTTTCCTTTCAATTTTGAGGTATTATTTTTGGACACCGCTGCATCGGTCCGTCGTGGTAAAGAGAGAGCTGAGCCGAAAAGCAAAGCTCTCGATTTACAAGTCGATCTACGTTCCAACCCTCATCTATGGTCACCAGCTGTGGGTGGTGACCGAAAGAATGAGATCGTGGGTACAAGCGGTCGAAATGAGCTTCCACCGCAGGGTGGCTGGGCTCTCACTCAGAGATCGGGTGAGGAGCTCTGCCATCCGGGAGGAGCTCGGTGTCGAGCCGCTCCTCCTCCAGGTCGAGAAAAGCTAGATGGGGTGGTTCGGGCATCTGGTCAGGATGCCCGCCGAGCGCCTCGTGGGCGAGGTGTTTCGGGCACGTCCCACCAGGAGGAGACCAAGGGGCAGACCCCGGACCTGCTGGAGAGACTATGTCTGACAGCTGGCCGGGGAATGACTTGGGATCCTTCCGGGTGAGCTGGAGGATGCAGCCGGGGTAAGAGAAGCCTGGGCTTCCCATCTGAGGCTGTTGCCCCCGCGACCCGACCCCGGAACAAGCGGAAGATGACGGAACGGAATTTTTGGACACTACTTTTTATTTCTACCCCGGGCAACGCTACTTTTACTTGAAGGAATCTTGACCGCCCTTTCAACCTGTTTTGTATTTTGCAATCAATGCCTTTGAGCTAAATTTAAATGGTTTGCTAGCAAAATTAAGCAATACAACTTACGTTTGCCAGTGTTCAGAGTCAAAATTGCAGGAAATGGGAAAAATAAAACAACACTCAGCAATGTAACAGTTTTCTCACGAAATTACCACTATTTAAATAGGCTTTTGTAGCAGAGTTAAAATGTCAGGCACTTTAAAACAAAAATATGGCGACGTCCGGAAATAAATGAACGTCTAGATGACGTAATCAAAAATCGCAATTATGTAAACAAAAAAGTAAATTAGCACAAACGAAGTTTTTTTACAGCACATAACGGCGCAAACGGAGCACAAACGATTTCCCACCAATTTTATAAGTTTTCTCGCATTTTTAGGGAGAAGGAGGAGCTTGATGACGTCATCATCCAAATTTTATTTCTTTAAATTAAAGAAAAGGAAAGCAGCACAAACAAAAAATTTTACAGCACAAAACAGCACAAACGTAGCACAAACGATTGACACCATTTTTAAGAGTTTTCTCGCATTTTTAAGCAATGTGAGGGGCTGGATGACCTCAGATTGACCTATAAAAGAATCGTTAATATCTACAAAAATAAAGCAGCACAAACGAAAATTTTTACAGCACAAAACAGCACAAACGTAGCACAAACGATTGACACCATTTTTAAGAGTTTTCTCGCATTTTTAGGGAGAAGGAGGGGTTTGATGACGTCATCATCCAAATTTTATTTCTTTAAATTAAAGAAAAGGAAAGCAGCACAAACGAAAATTTTTACAGCACAAAACAGCACAAACGCAGCACAAACGATTGACATATTTTTTGTTTATTTTTGTTTATATTTTTTTTTTAAGAGGGGCCAACTTCACGGAGCTCCTATAGGCACACTGTGTGGGTGGACTGGAAAATCCATAGATGTAAGTGGGAGTGAATGATAATCATAATAATTAAAACATTGATGGAAGCCCCTAGAAATCAATTATTATTTTTTCCACCTTTCTCTCCCACGTGAAAACGGGTTGAAAAGATGTGAAAAATATATAAACTATTGCTATTTCTTGATTTTGCTCTAATAAAATAACAGGTTTTTCTGTTCAGGTATATAAACAACTTGTGAGATTCTCACAGCGTTGAGATGTTAAGACAAAAAAAAATGTTAATTGGATCATTTGGAATGCAAGTGTCAGGGTAGCTTTGTTTCTGACTGATCTTTAGATCATCAGCAGTTACCAACAAATATGCAGATGGTTCATGTCAGATATTTACTTTATATTCTTTAGATGATGCAAAGAGGCAAATTAAATGAACGAGCAACGAAGAAGATGAAGAGAAAAACTATGTCTTGATGTCAACTGGTGGCATGATGCACACACACATACTGTATACACACCATATTGTGCAGTCTTCTGGTGCTAATCCAGAGCAACACCTTTAGCGGACATGTCTGGACATATCTCGCTCTGGTCACATCTTTTAGCTCATTCAGAAGAATCCTGAGGTGTTCACCGGCCAAATGTGAAACATAGTCCCTGCAGAAGGTCCTGGTTCTTTTCAAGGTCTCTTCCCACTTGGAAGTGTCTCGAACACCTCACCAACAAGTCAGGATTCTTTCTGGATCCACATAATCTGGTTTTTTTTCAAGGACCAATGGTTCTATTCTGAGCTCCTTCTTGGTGGCAGAGAACTTCACCCTATCTCCCAGTGAGAGCCTGGCGACCCTATAATTTAAAGAAGCTAGTTTTGGTCTTTTATGTGATGAAGCGGTGTGCAGGTGGAAGCAGGAGGACACAATTGCAGGACAGAAAACATGGTTTATTTGATTAAGGCAGTCCAGTAATGCTGTAAAGTACAGGTGTCAAACTCAGTCCCTAGAGGGCCGGTGTCCCTGCAGGTTTTCCATGTGCTCTTGCATCTACACACCTGATCCAGGTTAACGAGTCATTGTGCAAAATTTGATTTGATGTTGATTTCACTGTATGTGCATCAGCTGTATTGAACCAGGAACACATGGAAAACCTGCAGGGAATCCGGCCCTTCAGGACCTGAGTTTGACACCCTTAAAGAAAAAATATAAGGTTTTATTGGCATGGCATGAGGTTATTGTTCGGAATGTGTTTCATGGTCAGGTATTAATTTGTTCTATAATTGATGTTAGTTTTTTGGCGGTGAATGACTGCCGGAAATATTTACTCTCGATTATGATTGGTCCTCGATTCATTACTTCTTCACCCTCTTGGAGACCGCAGGTGATCAACTGCTACCTCTACAGGTTAATTTTGGTGATGCGGCTTCAAGATGCGCTAAAAAAAACTGTGTTTTTTTCAAATTTCTGACCGAAAATGTAACAAAAAATGCAAAACACATTTTTAAAAAGTAGCGGAGTAAAAGTATGGAGTAAAAGTAGTGAAGTAAAAGTAAAAAGTGCAGGTCTCAAAATTTTATTTCAGTAAAGTACAGATACAAAATTTTTTTATACGTAAGTGCAGTAACAAAGTACATTTACTTTGTTACTTTATTTCGTAACCACCACTGCCACCAGGCAAGAGGCCTAAAGGAAGACCAAAGGGGAGGTTCATGGATACAGTGAAGGAAGACATGAAGATAGTTGGCGTGACCAAGTTTGATCTGATTAAAGTTGTAAACGTAATTAGCTAGTATACCGACAGTCCTGTCCTTCATGCACTTTGAAGCAAAACAAAACATACCGTACAGTATTTTTAGCTTAAATCATGACATAAGACCATAATAATAATGAATAATGATGGATTTATGGAGTCACCTTGGCCTCTGCATAAAAAAAAAAAACCTCTGCTGCAGGCTGAAGGAGACATCCTCAATATACCGGCATATGCTTGTGTGTAGGTGTGTGTGTTTTATCTCCTTTTTCCCCTCATCTCAATAAAACTTTTAGTTGTATCAGCACAAATTAGCATTGATGGTACCTAGCTAATCTCACACAGCTGCAGAATGGAGCATTAGGGAGAGGGTGCAGGGCCCCGGCCCATCTGTGGAGGGACCGACTCGTGGTCCCCTGAAAGCAACATCACTTTGGCCTTGTCAGATGGTCCCCCTAGTGTGGCTTTAAGTGTGTGTGTGCGTTTACTACAGACAGAGGAAGGAGGGTGTTGTTGTTTGTCGCATTAACTTCCAGAGAACCTTGGGCGTGAAAATGTTAACTTGAATATCGTAAGCTGCCGTAAATGGTGGATAAGCAATTCACTCAAGAGGCAAAGCCCCCCGGTAGACCTCCACAGCTGTGATCAAAGTTATTTCACTGTAAATTTCCATGAATTATAGCTTTTCTCTTCCTGTTGGCTCCACTTTTCTTCTGTTTCTCCTTCATCAGCTCCTTTATGCAGGATACTGTTCCCCTCAGCACCGTGCTGCTGCCCTCTCACGGCTTCCTGAAAGTGGCAGAACAGCCTGGCATCTGTCCTCCGTCTCCTCAACCTGCATCTTATCAACCCACACATCAGCAGCTTTTTCGATCAAAGAACAGTAAAAGTCTTTTACTCAACTCGTTTGCGTTCTACTAAGATTTAGAAGAGCTGATCCAGAAAGCTGACTTTCTACCTGTTCTACTTCTGCATTCCTAACAGTGATCCTCTTAAGTGTCTCCTTGTCTGACCTCAGGTGGCGTAGAAGCCCATCTGAGTGTGGCGCCAGTAGCTGGACAGTCCAGACGATACGAGCTGATACCGTGTCACCGTTGACGGTCATGTCACCAGCACGATGGACCAAGGAGTGCCGCTGCAGTATTTAGATGAAACAAGCAGCTGCTACCGTCCTTCTGCAGGCAACATGGAGGGATCTTTGGACTGGGTGCAAAGATCTATGACAAAATTTGAGACTTGCCTTGGTTTCTTCTTGTTTGTTCTGGGTTTGCATCGCCAATTTATAAAAAATGATTGGCTGAGTTTAATAATGCCCAACAATTTATTCATGCATATTTGAGTAGTTCACAAACTCTGCTACGTTCCCACCCTCACTTATGGTCACCAGCTGTGGGTGGTGACCGAAAGAATGAGATCGCAGATACAAGCGGCCAAAATGAGCTTCCTCCACAGGGTGGCTGTGCTCTCATTCAGATATCAGGTGAGGAGCTCTGCCATGCGGGAGGAGCTTGGTGTCAAGCCGCTCCTCCTCCAGGTCTAGAGGAGCCAGACGGGGTGATTCAGGCATCTGGTCAGGATGCCCCCCTGAGTGCCTTGCTGGTGAGGTGTTTTGGCCACGTCCCACCAGGAGGAGACCAAGAGGCAGACACCGGACCTGCTGGAGAGACTACTAGATGACGGAAGACGACAGAACGGAATGAAACGAAATGATTATTTTGGTAAATTGATACACTTTACATAGTATTTCTAGCCTTAAAAAAAATTTACACTGTGTGGTGTATGTGCCCAGGAGGGCGGTACTAAATGGGGGCGAAAAAAAAAAAAAAAGGAAGATTCAGTCTCAAAAATAGATGTGAAACTGAATAAATGTTCTTTTTTTGTTTTGCAAATTTGACATTTCTGTGCAGACAATAGGGACCTGTTGACCATATTTATCCATGTATTATGAGGTAGACATACTACCTCACCATACCATAATACCACCTCTTCAACCTGTGATTTCTTCTTTTTTACTCTTCTTTGCCAATCACCAGGCCATTAAATGAATAAAACCGGAGAGAACCAGAGCTTCATTTTCACCCCTTCCGGCCATTTTTCTCTCTTTTTCTAAATTCTTTTTATATTTGATCATTTTCTTCCACCTTTTTATTCCCTCTGCTGCAGGTTTTCTGATGGCGCTTGCTGTTGTGGCGGAAGCTCTGCCTCTCGGACCACTCAGGGGACAGACATTTCATTTCCGCCCTCTTAACGAGCTGTGGTGAGTGTGTGCTGATACGTGTGTGTGTGTGTGCAGAGCAGCACTGAGGGGGAGCTGGTTGGTGTGGGGGTGGAGGGTCGGGGTGTGAGTGGGCTCCACCACTCTCAGACAGAGATAATGGGGGAGCTGATAGCAGCCTTGGAGACTGCTGTGGCTCCGAGCAGAGATACGGAGCGATAACGCCTCCATCACCTCGCCTGCTGCACTGCTTTGTGTCTGTATCTGGATGCAAGTGTGTGAAGTGGTGGCACAGCGTTGTTCTGCATGAGGTTTTCATTGTGTGAAGCGTTCTAGGAGGTCACCGTGAAACAGTGACTTTCTGAGATTTGAGAGGAAATTTTTTCTCGTTGGTGTAAGTTCTGGTAGCATTATGTCTTGGTGTGTTTAAATGTGTGTGTGTAAGTATACCACATCTGTTCCTGTAAAGGAAGCGTGTGTCTCTCTCTTGGAGTCTCTGCATCCTCCTTCATCCCACTAGACATTCCTTTCTCTTTTTATGGGCACAGGAACAGCTGGCCACCCCAGTAGGGCATTTTCACAATGAGACAATCACAATATATGAGCCTGATTACACACACGGACACACACACACACACGGACACACACACACACGTATTCATAAATATATGTATACATAAAATTTATATATCTATAAATGTGGTTTAAGGGTTGTTTAAACTGGAGTAGCATTCCAATATCTGTAAGCGAAAATTCCACCATAATGGTTTTCAAAAACAAAGCTAAAAAAAATGGCTCAAAATTGATCAAAATTTTAATGAGAACGATGCTCGATATTGAAGACTGTACAAATTTATGACACTATTTTGCATCCTTTGTTCCAGAACATTTATTGACGTAAACTGCAGTCCCAGGCAACGCGTTGACTTTTAGCGGCTCTTTTGGGGGACGGTGGCTCAGTGGTAGGGTGTTCGCCCATGGACCAGAATTCAACCAGAATTCAACCGGAAATTAACAGTTAATGTTTCTTTGTATTAATCCTAAAGATTAGATTTTAAAGGGATATCATATTTTCCAAAATATAATACGGTGAGACAGTGGCTCAGTGGTAAGAGCATTCGCCCGCTGACCGAAAGTTAACTGGAAGTTTGCAGGGTTCGCATCTCACTGAGTTCACGTCTAGGATCCTTAGAGAAGACACCTAATCCCCTGTTTCTCCCACCATTGGCGCCATCATTGGTGGCAGTCTACTGCGGTATAAGAGTGCAGCACACAAATTTTGCCGGTAAGGGATGAATAGAATGAGTAAAAATAAAAAAAATACATGGAATACAGTACGTTCAGTAAAATGAAACAAACAAAAGAATTTTCTTCAGATTTGATGCTGCTCATCACTCCAGCTCGACTGAACCACACCCTGCATCCCCATCCGTTTCTCCAGCCTGTGTGACGTTGATGGATTGTGAAAGAGGAATCTTTTTCTTGTACTTCACAGTCACAATCACATCTTGACAGTTCAAATGAGAAAATGATTAATAAGGCCTGTGATTAACATAATGAGTTATTATCCTGGACAGGTAGAGAAATTATTTCATCAGGCCAGAGCTATATTTATCTTTGCTCACCTATGCACCTGTTCAGCTCGTTTGACAACGTTTTATTGCACATGAGATGACAGTGGGTTTCCATTTGTGAAGATTAGTCCTTAACAAAAAAAACACGCATATAAAGATCTTTTGAAATTTTTATTCACATTATTTAAAAAATGTATCTATTTGGCGAATCTGAGAAGAAATAAAGGAACAAAAAGACAGAATAAAATGACAAATTTTCTTTTTTTTATATGTTTAACCTTTATTTACTCGAGAAAGTCATTAGTAAGAAGTGATTATTTACTGTGGCAGCCCGGTAAGAGAGCCTCTGGAGAAAATTGGGTAAAGGGTAGTTTTATTCCAGACAGATTTTAAAGCACCTGCTGCCTGCGTACACGGTGGCAAACAACACAAACCACATTTACCATCACTGAATAACGTCTTATCTCATAGGAAATATTTTAAGGTAGTTAGAAACGAACAAACGACAAGGTAAATATTGAACTAATTGGAATTTAATGCAGTAATCACCTCGTTAATTTTAACCAAACGAATGCACCAGGAGTTATTAATTGTTTTACACAGTGCCAGGTCACTATTTTTTTTTTTTTTTTAATATACTTTATTAATCCCTGACCGGGAAACTCGTATGCTGCTCCACACCGCAGCATGCTGCCACCTATGACGACACCAATGCTGGGAGAAACAGGGGGTTTGGTGTCTTCTCTAGGGATCCTAGACCTGAACTCAGTAGGATGCAAACCCACAAACTTCTGTTTAACTTCTGGTCTGTGGGCGAATGCTCTAACCACTGAGCCACTGTCTCACCATATTATATTTTGGAAAATATGATACCCCTTAAAAAAATCCACTCTGATCTAATGATCAGAACAAAGAAACATATGTTTATGTTTACATGTTTAAACAGTCAGTCATCTTCTTATCCATCTATCCCTTTTGGGGTTACGGGGGATGCCGGAGCCCATCCTGGCCAATTTAAGTTGAAGGGCAGAGTACACCCCTAACAGGTCGCCAGTCTATCGCAGGGCCACACCCATACAACCATTCCTAGGGGCAATTTGGCACCGGCCAATCAACCTAGCATACATGTCTTTGGAGGGTGGGAGGAAACCCACGCAAACACGGGGAGAACATGCAAACTCCACACAGAAAAGACAGTGTTTCTAGCCTCGTCCCCACTCGGAACTCGGACCCACGACCTTGTTGCTGTGAGGCCACTATGCTACCCATTGTGCCACTGTGCTTCCGCCATGTTTAAACAATTATATTTAAATATATAGATAAGATTTAATTTAAAAAAAATAGTGTGATTGTGAATGTTTTTATCGTCTTTCATTGCCGTGAAATGTTGGAAAGCTCAGATTTTCGACTCAAAATGTATGGTCTTTCAAAGTCCATATCTTTTCTCATTAAGTGTATGTTATGTGCCTCAAGTAAGGTTTTTTTTGGTCTTCTTTTTTAACAAAAATGAGGACATGTTCCCTGGTTTCAATTTATTTTAAAGAGATACGATGGTGTGAAGCTTCAGAAATCAGACCCGATCATGCAGCGGTAGCAGTTATTAGATATTCTCACAGAGAAAAAAAATCCTGCACGCTGCCCTGTTCTGATGCCTGAATCTCCTCATTAGTTGCTTATGAACCAACAAAGCCAAGATAGACAGTGGCTGTACCCAGAATGCCTTGTTCTGGGGAGCAGTGTGCACTTGTGTTTTGCTAATGAGCAAATCCAGGGGACGTCTCACCAGCACACACACACACACAGTTCTGAGAACACGGACTCCCAACCACACAAGACTGACATTCTCCTCACACAACTGCAGAGAAAGTCTCCAGAGAAAGACTGCTGCCAGGCAAGAAAATGGAAAGAGGGAGAGAAGGAGGAGAGCAAGAGGTGAGGGAGAGATGTGTGTGGAGGCGGAGAGGAGAGAGAGATGGAAATGACGTGTTTTTTTTCTGCCCCCTCCTCTTTTCTTTTCTCTCCAGCTGCTTGGTCCTCTGCTCGTGCCTTCACTCTTCGCTCCACTTTGATGGCTTTCAGCACACTCCAGCGTATTGACTGCAGTCCTGGCAAGCACGAGGACAAATCAATTAGCTGCTGACTGATACAGTGTCTGACTCCCCACCCGAACCACCCACACCACACCCCTCAAACAAACGCATTTCCAATTGCGAATGAGAACAATTAAAGCCAACTGTAGCACATGATGTGACAGTAATGGCCGTAATGGATAGTCGTCAAGGTTCACATGCCAGATAATGTTGTTGTTTATTTGGATGATTGTTGTTTATTCATAAGCCGGGGAAGCCTCCCCCCCTTTTGAGAAGCCCTCGCACCCCATACCTAAACACAAACAGACGTGTGTGATATTGAAAGGTGGCCATCTGTCCAATCACTGAATCAACTCAATAAGGAGAACCAGTTTAGGGGCGAGACCTGATCTGGAAGACATTAGCATGTGAATTAGTTTTTGACTCGGTGCCAAAGCCAGCAGCCTAATCGCTGCCAACGAGATGACAGCTTTCCCTTAATCAATGGCTTGATATCTATATGGAAACATATGGGGGGGATCAGGAGCGCAGGCTGTGCCGCTTCATTTTATCCAGTTTCACACTGAAGCTCTCAGCTTGTGACAAATTTTAACTATTGAGCACCAACATGAGAGAGAAAGAGAAAATGATACGTTTAGACAAATATGAGGATTTATTTGAGACCAAAACAGGCCGACTTTTTCTATAAACATGAGAAAATCAAAGTTTATTATCAAAGACTTTAAAGCATCACGTTTTCTTCTGTTTGATCAACTCAACATCAAAGGAAATACTTAAAAGCAGTTTGTTGTTGCTAAATTGAAAATAAAATAAAAAAAGGTTGACATCCTATTCAGGTTTGTGCCTACGTCTCACCTGAGGGCTTCTGGGATGCATTCAAAGACGCTGCATTGGAAAAAGGCCAGCCCAGTGGCGCAGTTGGCTAGCACTGTGGACACATGGCAAGAAGGTTGAGGATTGGGGGAAGACGGTGGCTCAATGGTTAGAGCGTTTGCCCGTGGACGGGAGTTAACCAGAATTTTGCATCCGACTGAGTTCACGTCTAGGGTCCTTGTAGAAGACACCTAACACCGCGTTTCTCCCACCATTGGCACTGTCATAGGTGGCAGCCTGCTGCGGTGTAGTGCAGCACACAGATTTCCCGGTCAGGGATTAAAAAGTCAACTTCTTGTCCGTCTGTCCCTTTCTGGGTTGCAGGGGGTGCCGGAGCCCATCCCGGCTGACTTAAGGCGAAGGGCAGTGTACACCCCGAACAGGTCGCCAGTCTGTCGTGGGGCCACACACACACTTATTCCTAGGGGCAATTGGGCACCAGCTAATCAACCTGGCATGTATGTCTTTGGAGGCTGGGAGGAAACCCACGCAAACACGGGGAGAACAAGCAAACTCCACACAGAAAGGACAGTGTTCCAAGCCTCGTCCCCACCCGGGACTCGAACCCACAACCTTCTTGCTGTGAGGCCACTGGGCTACCCACTGCGTCACCGTGCTGCTGGATTAAAAAGTATATATAAAAAAAAAAAAAAAGTGCAGGCCTTAGGTGGCGCAAGGCCTCTGCTGGCCTTTCTATGTGAAGTTTGCATGTTCATCTTGTGTACACGTATGTTCTCTTCAGGTACTCTGACGTCCTCCCAAGCTCTAAAAACGTGTTAATTTGATTGGGCACTGACAAATTGGAGTGACCAAAGTAGATGCAGGAGATAGGGTTAGATGGAAGAAACTGACTTGCTGTGGCGACCCCTGAAGGGGAATACCGAAAGAAGAAGAAGTGTGATTCTTATTCTGTTTCACTATGTGGCCACCCGACAAACTAGTGACCTGCGTGGGGTGTACTCTACCTCTTGTCTGTAACCAGCCACAGTCCAAGATTGAAGGCATAAAAACATCTAAACTGACGTATAATAGCAACACTTTATAAAAGTTTACCTGAGGAAATGAAGCTGTAACTATGTACAGTAAGCTAATCCATTGTATTTCTACTTACCACAACAATGATCTGACCATCCCAATGTGTTGCGCAGCTGTGTGTGACCTCCATCGGCAGGTAGTTCATACCAACCAACCAACCAACCAACCAACCAACCAACCAACCAACCAACACAAACATTCTAATTCAGAGCCAGACATCTTTGTGTGCCTTCCCGAGAAAAATGGAGGTGATTTTCAAACCATGGACTCTCCGTTTTATTGCCACTGGATAACAGGCAAATATTAAAAATGGTGAATGTTCTTCTAATGAAATTGTAAGTGATCTATATCAAAATGTCTTCGGCTGGATGTGCAATCAGTTAGAAACTAATGCATCGCATTGCAGTGAAATTAATTTATCCCATTTCTAAATATCAATAATGCAGTTATTCATGCTCTCCATTTGTCATCTAAGACTCCAATTGGATTTCTATTGTTAATGCAGTTTCCTCCCTAAGGCAGAGATACCGACATAAAATCCCTATCCTCCATCCCTCCGTCCGTCCGTCTGTTAGGTCTGTCTCTCTGTCTGTCTGTACGTCTGTCTTCCTGTATGTCTGTCTGTATCAGTACTAAGTTCGTGATATGATTTCTCATTACTCTAAATCAGGCATGGGCAAACTATGGCCCGCGGGCCACATGCAGCCGTTAAAAACTCTAATCCGGCCCGCCAAACTGGAATTTTTTAAAAAAAAAAAAAACCTTGTTAGTTTTATTTTCCCTGTAATTCTGATGTTTTGCCACTAGATGGCGCCAGAGAAACAACAACACTGCTCCCATTAAAATGTGTGTGTCACAATGACGCGCACCCCTTCAAAATAAACAGTGTGCACAGATATGGAAAGCCTTTGGGCGCAATACACACACATAAACAAACGTGTTTGATGCTGAAAAAAAAGCAAAATGTTACATCAAAATGTTGCGCATTTTTAATTGCAATCGCACTAGATTTCTGACCAAATCCCGCTAAATATTAAATTTAACGCTCTTGATGTAACATTTAGCGCGCTTGTTTAATATCTAGCGCACCGTTCTATCGGTCTAATATAGCAGGTACCAAAGCATGACATCCATGTGGATCTAGAGGGGTTGCATGCCCTCTACTACTCTCCGCCCCTGCCGGATCCTGCCTGCTTGCCAAATGTTAGAACTCAATGTGGCCCGCGAGTCAAAAAGTTTGCCCACTCCCACCCTAGAGCCTATCACCTCCATCAGGTTTCTTATTTTACTTCAAGTAAATTTTTTAGAATTTTTTTTCGTCCTGGAGAAGGAGGCTCTAAGGACAGAGCTGCCTTGGGCTCTGTTTAATTTAGTTCTTACCTGTATTGGTTGTGTATTCTTTTGTGATTTACTGTGATTGGATTTCTTTGAGACGACCCTGTTGTGATATTGTAATAGAGAGATTTTGTTATAAATAGATAATAAATAAATAAATGAATTACTCCATTCATCCCTCACCAGGGAAATTTGTCTGCTGCACATCTTACACCGCAGCAGGCTGCCCTTCGACGGCGCCAATGGTGGGAGAAGCGAGGGTTAGGTGTCTTCTCCAAGGACCCTAGACGTGCTCTCTGTGGGACGCAAACCTGCGAACTTCCGGTCCGCGCGCGAACGCTCTAACCACTGAGCTGGTGTCTCCACCCTTATCTGTGTCCATCTATTTTCTGCACCACTTGTACTTCACCGGAGTGCCGGAGTGTTTCACAGCTTGTATAAAGCGAGAGGCAGGGTACACATTGTCAGGTCACCAGTCTGTCATGGAGAGCAATTGGGGATCACGTAAATTTTTGTATGCTTCATTTTTTGAGTCATTTTAACAAGTGTTGGTTGAGCTTGCCTTACATTTACAATAAAATGTTATTATAGTTATGACATAAACATATTATTTTTTTACACTTTAAAAAGTTTGTTTCAATTATTGGGAGTTTTTAGAAATTAAACAGGATCATAAACTGTTGGCTGCAATTATGACTACACTTATTTTAATGCATTTCAACTAACCTCTAAACCTGACAGGAACGGGGGTAAGACATCTAAATGTGTTGGAGTAACGTCTGTTTACGGCTCTATAAAGGCACCGTTTACCCCGGGAAATGTGTGTCTATTTTTGAGGCAAATAAATGTAAACGAGGGTGTGTTAATTGGGCTCATTAGATGAACAGAAACCTGTTTGATTGGAGGCAGCAGCAGCCTTTCCGCTCCCATGCAGCAGCGGTATTTAACTCACCATATTGGCTGTCTGATGGCTGCACCTCAGGGTCATGTTCGGTGACATGGTTGTTGTCCTGGTGCCACCCTCACACGCACACACACGCACACATCCTGTGAGGGACTTGGCAGACTTCTGGTCCCCCCTCTCTAATCAGTGTGTTCTCCAGGGGGCAAGCAGCCATTCTTGCCTCTCTTTGGAAAAGCTTGGCATTTGTCTGAGATCTCATTTCTGTAATTCATCGCCTGTCTCCCGGGAGCCGAGGTTGGCACTGGCAATGCCAAATCCTCCCTCCTCCCTCCATCCTTCCAACACTCTGCAAGCCCTTTCTTGTTCTCTCTCTGCAGCCTTCTTTCTCTTTTAGCCTGGAAGAGGATTTGACTGGAGCTAAACTGGTGGCTGTTTGATTGATATTTTAGCTACAAATTGCAGAAATAAGACGAGTGTGCAAGTGGCCATTTTCACTTTAGTGTCCCAGGATTGTTAGGACGCACCCTGGCTATGAATTAATAATAAGGAAGATCTTCGAGCGCTGACTGCTGAACAAGTCTTTGTAAAGACTGGGCCGGATTTAATAGAGTGGTTATTGTACTTTTGACAGGGGGATAATTCTAATGGCAGTTTATACTGTACGTATAATAATAAAAAATTGCACATTTTATTTTTCTGAAATCTGATATTTTCCTATTAAAGTTCCCACACTGTGATTTCCACCTTTTTCTAGCGCTCGCTCAGTCCTGCCTCCTGGGAGTTGCACGGCATAGAATAAATCGAAAGAGCAAATCTTGGGCATAGTATATTGAAATATTCTCATTTAAGTGCATTTACATAAAAATGGCTGCAGAGACTTGCATTTCTCTGAGATCTATTGGCTGTTAATGGGTGTTAATCTTCAACCAATGGACATACTTTTTATGGCCAAATTCGAGAAGTTAAATGTATTGACAGGTTGTGGGACAATGGTTTTTGTCCACCGTAGCGGAGTTTGTAGTTTTCAGTACACCTATTTTTAATCTTGAGTTCAATCAGACCATGCATGGTCTGAAGGTTGTGGGTTCGAGTCCTGGGTGGCGATGAGGCTTGGAACACTGGCCTTTCTGTTTGGAGTTTGCATGCTCCCCCCGTGTTTGCGTGGGTTTCCTCCAGGTACTCAAGTTTTCTCCCACCCTCCAAAGACATGCATGCTAGGTTGATTGGCCGGTGCCAAATTGCCCCTGGGAATGAATGTGTGTATGGATGGTTGTATGTGTGTGGCGCCGCGACAGACTGGCCACCTGTTCGGGGTGTACTCTGCCCTTTGCCTTAAATTGGCCGGGATGGGCTCTGGCACCCACCGCAACTCCAAAAGGGATAGACGGATGACTGACTGTTTAAGGCCATGTCTACACGTAGCCGCGTATTTTTGAAAACGCATATGTGAGGGGACAAAAAGGCAAGAAAAGAGGGTCTGCAACAGGGTCAAAAGTAATGCCTGTTTCCATGGATCCACGCTGCCCACTGTCTGCTTTTGTAAACAAGGACACACACGAATGACCTATGTGCATTACTTGTCACAGGTGGTGACGCATAAAAACGCAAATCTCCGTTTTTGCATGTCCACACGCAAACGCAAAAATTGAGTTATCCATAATCTCCACTTTGGATGGAGTTTTCAAAAACGCCAATTTTGAGTAAAAAAAAACAAAAACATTTCTGTGTGGATGGCAGGCCAAAACGGATAAAAATATATGCGTTTTCAAAAATACCCGGCAACGTGTGGACAGGGCTTATGTAATAGAGGGAAAAAAAAAAATTGAGATCTCCTATATCATTTTTAACATGATTCTCACCACGGAGAATAATTGGTTTCTTCATAGTTTTATTTTTTTTTCACATTCATTTTTGTATCAATTGTAAAACAAAACGGGATCAGTAAAAAAAAAAAAAAATAACATCTTCGAAACAGAAGACCAGTACCGACTTATATTTTACAACTTTTCCAAACTGCAACAGAAAGAAATGACAATCGCTAGCCTCCCGTCTGCTAAAACATTGGCTTTAACGTTATGTGTCTGTGTTGCATAAAGATTGGCTGAGAGCTTCAGGTGAATCGCTGCATTTTACATTTTGTTTATGAGTAAACGGCTGTTGGTGGCAGGCATTTTAAGCTAATAGCTGCTTTAAATAGCAGCAATTAGCGAGTAGCATGAGATATTTAATCACTCCAGACCAATTAGTCTGTAATCAAGTAGTGTCCAAGAGTGAGCACGTTTTTGTCCTCCACTGTTCCTCTGCAAGCACCCGCCATATATTTCTCTGTGAGCCAGGAAGAGCAGTGATTAACACGCGGGGAGATGGGCCCCCGTGGAACACTGTAATGTGGAGTTAAATCAGGGAGAGAAGGAGGCGAGGCACTACAGCTAAACCTGTTATTGCAGTTTAACATATGCAGAAGGTTAATTTAAGGCAGAGACGATGGCGAGCGTCCCATTTAATCTGCTGGTGTTGTGGAGTGGGAGAGAAATTTGTTAAAAATTAGAACCTCGGTGGTTCTTCTCAGAGACAAACATACTTTTTCTCATTTTCTTCTGTTAAAATCGAAGAAAAAATTCAACCGAAAGAAGAGAAGAAGCGGATAATGAGCAAATTAAGTTGAAAGAGCATGTGTGGCTATTTTCTTTTGTCAAGAAAGCAACATGGGACGCATGTTAACGACGACAAGCACAAAATGAAAGTGCACACATTCACACCTGTGCAAACAATCGGCTCCACTCACAGTCCAACCAGTCCCTTGTTTTCATAATAAATGATACTGTGCTTGTAAAGACGTTTTCGACTAGGCTGGTGATCAAAGCAGGCTCACCAATCGGGCCTTATGTTTCAGGATAGAAAGCACGTCCACAATCTGAAACAGAGAGAAAGGCCTCTAGTAGAAGAGACTATAATTATCTACCAGTGTGTGTTGTAGCTGGTGAACGCTCCATGAGACAGCCAATCGTGACCCTGAAACGCAGATTCACTTCATGTTTGTGAAGTCCTGCAGCAGTGATTTTGGGTAGATGCAAAAATGTTAAAAATGGCAAAAAAAGAGGGGTTATTTATCCCATATCATACCCAATATACTATAGCGTGTGATCAAAAAACAACTACTTGGTTTGTTTTTTGTAAGTTTTAAGGCAGTATTGGAAGATTATTTTTAATGTTGACAACCTAAAACCAGGGGTGTCAAAAATCGGTCCTTGAGGGCCGGTGTTCTGAAGGTTTTAATTGTGTTCCTGGTTCAATACGACTGATGCACAGAAAGTGAAATCAACAGCCAATAGAATTTGGCACAATGACTCAATTAATTGGATCAGGGGTATAGATGCAAGAACATATGGAAAACCTTCAGGACACCGGCCCTCGGGGACCGGATTTGGACACCCCTGGCCTAAAACTCTTTGTGAAGAATCAAAAACTTCTCTTGGTCTTTCCTGAATTCTTTTAGACTTCTGTCTCCAGTTTTAAAAAAAACTTAATTGTCACCGAAACGTGGAGCTGGAGTCATTGATAGCCTCTTTGCTTATGGTTTTTTTCACCATACAAAAACGATTGACTGATGTTTTTAATGTCTGCAATTTTTCAAAGTCTGCAATTTATTGACATGTTTTTTTTTATTTTCAGTACATTTATTAAAAACTATGAGTCTAAATAGTGAAGTCACATTTTTAAAAAATGCAAAAATTGAATTTATCAGTTGCAGTGTTGAGTGTTACAAACAAAATGATCACCGCTGACGTGACATATGATGATGATATTTATAGATGATGTAGGACGTTGCATGCTTAAGCAAATAATTACCGTATATAGTAAATTTGGCGTATGTACCTATGAGGTGAAGCAAATCCTGTTTAAATCTTGTAGAACCTCAATGTGCACAGTGCACATCTGGACTAGATATTAAAAATTCAGTCAACAATAATTTTTTTATTTTGACTCACTTTATTCATCCCTCATCAGGAAAATTTGTGTTCCTCACTCCTACACCGCAGCAGGCTGCCACAACAGCACCAATGGTGGGAGGAACAAGGGGTTAGGTGTCCTTTCCAAGGATCCTGGACGTGCAATCAATGGGCCACGGACTCACAAACTTCCAGTTGACGACGTCTATGGGCAAACGCTCTAACCACTGACCCACCGTTCCTTCCCCAATGCGTTTTGTTTGATCACTTAAAGGCCCCAATAGACAAGTGCAACAAAACTTCGTGAAACTTTACAGGCTATTTTAGAAATTTTAATGCAGTTTATTCTGCATTGAGTTTTTATGTCGCTTACCAATCTAAAACACCGAAGTGCGCTCTCAGTTTAACATATTAAGGCATTTGTTTCATGTTGTTGCTAAGTAACAGGTGCTGGGGTTTTTTTTCACTTGCCCTGCATCATTGACCTTGTTGGTGAGGCCGGGTGACTTGTTTTTTTTAAACACCAAATCTACCCTCTACCCTCGCTTCCCTTTGTATTTCGATCTCTTCAACAAAGGTAGCGCTGTTATGTATGGCCTTAATTCTTGCAATTTCCCCACTTTGGGACTAAAAAATGGATTCTTGATTTTTGTTGTCATTTAATACAAACTTCCTTATTTGTAATCTGTCTTGTTTTAATTGGACAAGTCTGTAACATAATTTAATGAAAGTAAAGATTTATAAAACCACCTTTAAACCAAAATTGAATTATAATTTTAACATGATTCCAATGTTAAAACTACCATGGAATTATTAGACTCCATATTTTTCTCATAGGTGTCAAGCAAAAGTTGTTTTTTTTTTAATCAAAATTAGGTCAGAAAAGAAGAAAAAAAAAGATGATGATTGCAAAAATCAGGGTCAGATTAGTTTTTATCTCCGCTCTATCCCTGAATCTATAAAAAGAAGCATTCCTGTAGAAAAAAAAGAAAAAAGAAGGCGATGCTCTGAACCATCAAGTCTGAAAGCCGAGTATCTTTAATCATATCAGGAAGGTCTGACCATCAAACTGGCCACCTGCGCTTTAACACACATTTCCTCCTTTTAGTTTGTCTTTTTATCACAAGCACACACACGCACGACAAGGACAGAGGCCGTCAAGGGCATGAAGGCTAGGGTTCTTTAAGTGTGGACTATAAACACACTGGTGGCCTGCATGGCCGAGCGGAGGGGAAGCCTGTGTGAGTCTGTCCCTGTCAAACACACACTTTTAACCCGCAGTTTGTGTGTTTATTCGGTGACGGCTAAACAAGAGACGCGCAGAGGAAGAAGAGAAGCATGAAAAACAGATGCTGCAAAACTCATCAACCTTGTAATTTTAGACAGACATCCTGCTGCTGGTTATTAACACAACGCAGCCCTTGAATTTCTTTTCTTTCACAGTAAATATGATTCATAATCTTTTTTTTTTGGTACTACATGATTAAAAACTCCCCCCTACAATTCTTTGCTTTTGATTTTCTTGTTAAAACACATACCTACGCCTTTCATTGCTGATTGTGTTGTTTTAATTTTGCTGCAGTGAAGAGATTGGTTTCGGTCAAGGCTGTATATGCTGAGCCGGATTTTCATTCAACGTGCAAATGAAGTTAAATCAGAAAATAAAACTGGTGGAAAAAGCTTGCTTTGCTCGGTTTAATTTAATAGTTTGTGTTGATCTTGTAGTTTGATCCAATTTTGTTCCTTTTTTTAACGGCATAAAATGAACCAAATACGCGGGTGGAGACGGCAGCTCAGTGGTTAAAGCATTCGCGCGCAGGTTGGCGTCCCACAGAGTGGACGTTTAGGGTCCTTGGAGAAGACATCTACCATTGGCGCCATCGAAGGGCAGCCCGCTGCGGTGTAAGGAGTGCAGCACATAAATTTCCCCGGTGAGGGATGAATAGAGTAATTCTTTTCTTTCTTTATTTTACTTGCATACAGTGATTTTTTTTTTAACGTTACAAGAATAACAAACTATTTCTGTGTTTTTAATGAGATTGTTTCTTTTCCAAGAGGTCAAACGGTTTTGGCTTTGGCTCGTGTTTGTGATGGAATTAAAATAAATCCCAGAAAACAAAAAAAACTACATCTGCGGATCCTGTAAAGCAGGTTTGAGGAGTTCCTGGTTTAAAAAAAAAACTGACATGTTACAGTTAAGACGCCTTTTTAAATCCATTGTTAAAACTACACCTCCCTCTTCACCTGGCAACACACGAGGAAGTAAACCCCTTTGTTGACCCCCCGAGACAAAACTTGAGCCAACACAATTCATCCTGGAAACTTTTAATTATTTTAACAACTCCTCCCAAAAACCAGTGAAGATCAAAATCCACCAGTAACGTACCAGTTCCCTCTAAGCAGGGCGCTGAGGTAAATTTGGTGTTGAATGTCATTGAAAAAAAAAAAAAAAAATCAGTTTCATTTTACAACAAAAATGGCCGCTCCGTTAACATAAAGAGTCTGTTAATGTTCACGTTTTTCTCCAATTCTTTCCCGAAGTTTAATCATTTCCTGGTTTTAATTATTAACTTGTAAAGAAGAAGCTCAGATTGCAGATACACAAAAGAAACGCCGTGTTGCTGTGATTTTTTTTTATAGTGAACACTGTAAGAATTTGTCTCAGATTACATTTTTCACGTAAGTGCAAACTTAAAATAAAAAAGATGTTCTTTTTCTTCTTCTTTTTTTCCTTCTTTTCTTGAGCAAAAATGTACACCGATCGATGAATCCGAGAAGAGTCGTAGTTAATAAGTACAAAACAATTTAAGAAAAAAAAACGACAACCAAAAAAAAAAAAATGGTGAACTCCTTCGTGTATCTACATAAAGAGGGGGTGCTTCAGTGCACGTTTATTAACCTCCACAACCGGCCGGACATGCTACAACTAGCTGCAAAAAACACTGGTACCATCGTGTGAGGATGTTCTCAGCAGAGCATGAACCACAAAAAAGAAGGAACACGATATTTACATGTTGAAAAAAAAAAAAAAAAATTAAAGAAAAGGTTTAATAAAAATATTTCATAATTACAATAGTCTATTTGAAGCATATAAGTTTTCCTTTCACATACTTTAATAGAACATTTGTGTCTCTATATTTACAAGCTTAATTGTCTCCAATCAGAATTGTTCTTCTTTACACATGTTTACGATGCCAGGGGGAGGACCGCTGCGCCAACACAAAATCATCTATTTGAAACAATAGACGTCCCCAAAAAAAAAAAAATAACATAGCATAATTTCCGTGGTTTAGTAAAGCTTTGTTTGGAGTTACTCTTAAAGCACAATTCACAAGCTCTTTTCACCGATGCCGTCACAGACGTTTCCACAAAATGAAAATAATGGTTTAAATTAAAAAAAACAAAAAAAAAACACCCTCTGAATCTTAAACGTAGAAGTAAAAATGACACGAAGTTTCGGAGATGAGTCCTTGTTGAGAAAAAAAAAAGCTGATCTGGATTTTATTTGGATTAAAGTTCCTTTTTTTTTTTTTTGCAATTCCCTCGTGATTGTGCCTCCAGTTGGGTGTGAGTCCCTGGCGAAGCTTTGCTGGCTTTGGAGCGGCTCTGTGCGGCCTGCACACCTGTGGAGGGGAATGAATAGAGGAAGGGGGGGAGGGAGGGGTGAGCTTGCAGAACTCCAGACTGACTGGCGCCACCGACAAAACACAGGCCATGCTTGATCAAGAACCCAAAACAAATCAGGTCAAACAACAACCAGAAGCTCTTCTGACTGCTTGGCAAGATTGGGAGACTCTCTGAGAGCCTGACAGACCAGATCTGTCTCACACACACACACACAAAACACACAACACGGACTGGCTTTTACTGCCATCCAGGTGTGTTTGGATCCTGTTCTGTAAAACTGGTTTTTAAGCCAGCATGGAGGTGAGCATGTGTGTGACAGGAAAGAGAGGAAGGAGTGTGTGTGTGAGAATGAAAGAGAGGGCAAGCTGAGGTTTTAACCCTCTCCTCGTCTCAGATTGCTACACTAGTGACAGTTATTGCACAAAGCACAGCTGTCTCTGAGGTCGGTGCCAATTTCGTGTTCATTGGTTTTTATTTTACCTGACATTTACTGGCCTCCCCAGAGATCTTTACGTTCTCCCCACAAAGTAATCAAGTTAATGGGGAAATCTTTCTAGAAGCATCAGTTATTGTGATTCCGACCGGCCACATGGCGTGTGGTTTAAAAAGAATCATACGAAATGATTGAAAGTGGACTTACCGATGCTGTGTTTGACTCTCAGCGACATAAAATCGAATCTTCTGGCTTCTTTACTAATGACGTCCTCTGAAAAATAAAATTCGAAAAAGAGAAAAAGAAGAATAAAATGTCATTTTTCGTTATAAATCAATTAAAGAACCAAATCGTCCGTGTTTTTTAACCACATTCGGCAGATCGGATTCTACATTTCTGCTTTAATAAATTCTCTTAAAGCCTATTGAATAACAAATTGCTCTTATTGTGCGCAGTGGAGTGGACTGCAGGCTGGGGTACTTCAATCCTGGGATAAGGTGGGCCTCTGACACACACACACACACACACACACACACACACACACACACACATACATTATCATGCAAATCAGAAAGCACGCAATCAAGTGTGCTATCTAGCGCGCGTCAAATGCGTTTTTACGCACAATTTTCTAACGATAGCTGATAAAAATGTATTTTGTTTGTAAACATCACTAATATTTTCTGCTCTTTGATTGGACAATGACACAAAACAACTGACATGACGCTCTTTGTTTGTCAGGAATGTGTTTTTCTTACCTGATGGTCAGTGTTGAGGACGGTCAGTGGTGTCCTGACGGGGTTGGGGGTAGTAGGACACGTCCCGCTCCTCTTCTGCATGGATGGGTGCGTCTCTAAGGCCAGCTGCAGGTCCAAGATGTAGTCTATGACATGCTGGAGGATTTCCACTTTGCTGACTTTCTTATCCTGCGGAATGGTGGGCACGAGGCGCTTCAGACGGCTGTAGCAGTCGTTCATGTCGTACTGCAGACAGAACAGGTCCTCCTCCTCCATCCTGCACCTGGAGATGTTCATACTCTGTTTGGACACATAGTGCAGCGATGAGGAGGATGAGGAATCCTGGGGGGCAGCTGGAGTCAGAGCCTTCATCTTAGATCAGCAACAAAAGAGGAAAGAAATAAGCGATCGTTCAAGAAGTAGAAAGATGTTAAGAAACGCGGAGCGATAAATAATCTGATCTGTCAACACATCCCGTGTACGGTTCCTCTTCCTTGTGACTGGATCAGACTGGGAGCTGTGGGGAGGGTTCCTACATTTATACAAGAGAGGGGAGGCGCCAAGCAGCGTGGATGACAGATCAGAGAGAGAAGCTGTTCGATCACCGGCAGACCGCCTGGACACCGAAAAAAAGGCGGGTCTCCTCCACGCGGCGCTGCGCTACGCTACGCTGCGCTGCCTATAGGCTGCTAGGTGTGTGTGTGTGTGTGTGCGTGTGTGTGTGCGTGTGTGTGTGAGAGAGAGAGACAACATAGTGAGAGGAGAAATGATAAAGTAAAGAGTAACAGTTTGTTCCAGAAAATTTAAAATGATATTTAATATTTTAAAGCAGAAAACCGAAAAATGTGGAGTTAAAATGCGTAATTACGCACGAACAAAGATTTAGTTCATAACCTGCTTTTTCTGGGCTTTTTTTTTTTTTGTCAAAAATTTCTATTTTAAAAAATTAAAAAACTAATTCAAACTCTTACAATTAAAAAAAAAAAAATACACAATTTTCTTTCAAAAGATAAAACGATAATGAAAACAACGTCAGCAAATTTTATACAAAAAAAAATTATTCCGAAGGTTTTTTTTCAGTCAGTCATCTTCTTATCCGTCTGTCCCTTTCGGGTGGCGGGGGGTGCCGGAGCCCATCCCGGCTAATTTAAGGCGAAGGGCAGGGTACACCCCGAACAGGTCGCCAGTCTGTCGCGCGGGGCCACACACATACAACCATCCACACACACACTCATTCATTCCTAGGGGCAATTTGGCACCGGCCAATCAACCTAGCATGCATGTCTTTGGAGGAAACCGGAGTACCTGGAGGAAACCCACGCAAACACGAGGAGAACATGCAAACTCCACACAGAAAAGGACAGTGTTCCAAGCCTCGTCCCCACCCGGGACTCGAACCCACGACCTTCTTGCTGTGATGCCACTGTGCTACCCACCGTGCTGCCCAGGTTTTTTTTTTTTGAAAAAATGAAAGTATTTTTTATTCTAAAAAACAAAGTATTATGT
The DNA here is from genome assembly GCA_902685375.1 of Neostethus bicornis. Lineage (NCBI taxonomy): Eukaryota > Metazoa > Chordata > Actinopteri > Atheriniformes > Phallostethidae > Neostethus > Neostethus bicornis. The sequence goes on from LR738541.1 coordinate 36,745,109, forward strand.
TTGTTTTTGTCTGGTTCCATTTTCCGGTTCATCCTCCCAGCAGCAGCCAATCAGACCGAGGCTCCTCCCCATTCCTCCCCCAGATGTGTGTCGCTGTTCCAGGCTACATTCCTCCGCTCCACGCGCTCTTCCAGTCATCAGGCCCGTAGGACTGCCTGGCGCCTCACACTCATTTTTTCTTTTATTTTCTGTCATTAGTTCTCATTTTCTTCAAACTGGTTCCCATGGTAACACGGACATGTTACTTGGGCCACGGTTTAACATAAAAGAAACCCGACCATCACCTCTGAATTTTAAATGTATCAGATTCCTTTATTTACTCATTTAATTCAATTCAATTTTATTTGTTTAGCCCAAAATCCGAGAATTTCTGTCTCGATGGGCTCCACATGAAAGATTCAGAAAGACGAAAAACAAGAAAAAAGAGGAACGTATAAACACAAATATAAAGCAAAAAAACTAACAGATGCTAGCTCGACAATATTAGATCTTCCTGCCCTTAGACTCTCTTTCACGGTGAGGAAAAACTCCTAAAAAACCCATCAGTGGGGAAAAAATAAGAAACTTTGTGAGGATCCACATGAAAGAGAGATCCCTCCCCCGGGACGAGCAACCAATGTGTCAAAGATTATTGTTTAAATATTAGCTTATTCTACTCTACAGCTAAATATCTAAAGAAGTCAATAGATGTTCTTCATCCTGATGGAAACACGGGGGACTCCTCAGCCCGGCGATGGTGGGGACGGGGATGAGTAGATGGATTTCATCCTGATGGAGTGGGGATGATGCAGGTCTCCTCGGTCTGGCCATGCCCAGGAGAGGAACGCAGAGGGTCCATCAGGAATTTATGTCCTTCCATCATGTTCCCCTATAACTCCTTGGCAGGCTAACGCCAAAGTTAGCATTTTTTTCTTCTCATGAACTTAATGGGGGGCAAAGAGTGGGGTTAGTGTTGTCAAGTGGTTAGCATGGTTACCTCACAGCAACAACGTCTGGTGTTTAGGTGCCAGGACGGAGCTTGAAACACAGGTCTTTCTGTGCGGAGTTTGCATGTTCTCCCATGTATATGTGGGTTTTTTCAAGGTACTCCGATTTCCTTCCACAACACCAAAAACACGTTAGTTTAAGTGGACACTATGAAATTGCCCCAGGAGTGACTGTGTCTGTGTTTGGTTGTGTGAGTTTGGGAACTCTCAGCAGAATGCCGACCTGATTGGGATTTATCCTGCCTCTCACCTTAAATCAGGCAGGACAAGCTGTGACACCCCCTGCACACCGTTAGAGATAAGTGGTTCAAAAGACGAAACAAATATTGTACATCCATCACAACGCATTGGACTTATATAGCGCTTTTTCAGGAGACTCAAAGACGCTTCACATAAACATTTTTATTCACTCCATACTAGATAAAGGTAAGCTACCGTTGTAGCCACAGCTACCCTGGGGCAGAAGCGAAGCTGCCATTTTGCACCATAACCCCATTGACCATCACCAAACAATCACACACACACACACACCAGATCCAGACTACGCAAAATGAGTGAAGTCTCCTGCCCATAGATTCTGTGACAATTTTTCCAACAGCCGTCCCACCATCTTATTGGAGGTTCCAGCGGTCTCCCATCGAAATTGGGGGAGATGGTGGCTCAGTGGTAGAGCGTTCTCCCTTGGACCGGACGTTAACCAGAAGTTTGTAGGTTCGATTCCCACTTAGTTCACTTCCAGGGTCCTTGGAGAAGACACCTAACCCCCTGTTTCTCCCATCATTGGTGCTGTCATACTTATTGATATTTTTGACAAAATTACTCTGAAGTTTAATGATCTCCGATTTTAAGCTCTGCTTTCCACTTCTTCTTCTCCTTTTGGCATTTCCCTTCATGAATCGCCACAGCGAGTCAGTTTCTTCCATCTAACCCTATCTGCTGCATCCTCTTTGGTCACACCAACTATCTTCATGTCTTCCTTCACTGTATCATGAACCTCCTCTTTGGTCTTCCTCTAGTCCTCTTTCTTGGTGGTTCCAAATCCAGCATCCTTCTGCCGATGTACTCGGTCTCTCTTCTCTGAACATGTCCAAAACATCTCAGTCTGGCCTCTCTAACTTTATCTCCAAACCCTCTAACATGTGCTGTTTCTCTGATCCTGTCCATCCTGGTCACTCCCAGAGAGATCCTCAGTATCTTCATCTCTGCTACCTCCATCTCTGTTTCCTGTCTTTTTCTCAGTGCCGCTGTCTATAGAGCAAGCATGGCCGCTCTCACCACAGTTTTGTACACTTTTTCTTTCATTTTAGCTGAAACTTTTCTATCACATATCACACCTGACACTTTTCTCCACCCGTTCCAGCCTGCCTGCACACACTTCTTCACCTCTTTTCCACACTCTTCATTGCTCTGGACTGTTGATCCTAGACACTTAAAATCTTGCACCTTCTTTATTTCTTCTCCCTGTAACCTCATTTTTCCATTTGGATCCCTCTCATTCACACACATGTACTCTCTTTTACTCTAACTAATCTTCATTCCTCTTCTTTCTAGTGCAAACCTCTACCTCTCCATCCTCTCTGATTCTTAATTTTTACTTCTTTATTTCTTTAAGCTGATCGATAAGGCAGTTGAAAAGAGAACTTTCTTACAGCCACATTTTCCTGACTTTAAGCTGATTTCTACCTTCCACTTTCTGTCTTTAACTTTCCCTCTTTGCTTTATTTTTCAAAACTAGTTACTAAAACAATGCTAATGCTGACTTTCCTCTCCGCCATGTTTTCCTCATAGAGGCACGGAGGCCACGGTTTGGTAGGCATGACACCAAGCTCATCACCTTTGGAGATTTAAAGCTTCAGACTTTATGGGAAGCACTGAATTCCTCTTCCCTTCTGCCTATTTTTCTCTTCTTTTCTTTCTTTCTGGTTGCCAGGGCAATGCTGACGCTAACCTTCCGCCATGTTTTCCTCGTAGAGCTTCATGGAGGCCCTGAGGCCACAGTTTAGCAGGGTTGACACCCACCTCACCACCTCTAGAGATTTAAGGTTTCAGACTTTATGGGAAACTTTACATTCCTAATTCTCAGGAATATAAAAAGCTCTAATGGCTGTGACATAAATTCCCTATCTCACTGTCACCAAGGGACAAGGGGGACAAGCTCTTCAGCCATGTTTTAGACATATTTTCTACTTAAAATTAATTATATACGATTATAAATTATAGAATTATATAAGAAAAGAATAGACCATATGTCTATACCTGATGATGTGGTCCTGTTGGCTTCATTGAACCGTGCTCTCCAGCTCTCACTGGATCGATTTGCTGCCGGGCGGACGGGATGGGAATTAGCGCCTCCAAATCCGAGACCATGGTCCTTGCCCGGAATAGGGAGGAATGCCCCCTGCAGGTCAGGGACAGGGTCCTGCCCCAAGTGGAGGAGTTTAAGTATCTCGGGGTTTTGTTTATGAGTGGGGGAAGGATGGAGCGGGAGATGGAAAGGCGGAATGGTGCGGCGTCAGCAATATCTAGGACGCTGCATCGGTCCGTTGAGGTAAAGAAAGAGCTGAGTTAAAAAAGCAAAGCTCTCAATTTACAAGTTGAACTACGCTCCAACCCTCACCTATGGTCACCAGCTGTGGGTGGTGACCAAAAGAATAAGATCGCAGATACAAGTTGCTAAAATGAGCTTCCTCCGCAGGGTGGCTGGGCTCTCACTCAGAGATCGGGTGAGGAGCTCTGCCATCCGGAAGGAGCTCGGTGTCGAGCCGCTCCTCCTCCAGGTCGAGAGGAGCCAGATGGGGTGGTTAGGGCATCTGGTCAAGAAGCCCCTCTAGCGCCACGCTGGTGAGGTGTTTTGGGCACGTCCCACCGGGAGGAGACCAAGAGGCAGAACCCAGACCCGCTGAAGAGGCTATGTCTCACAGCTGGCTGGGGAACGACTCGGGATTCTTCCGGGTGAGCTGGAGGATGCAGCCGGGGTGAGAGAAGCCTGGGCTTTCCGACTGAGGCTGTTGCCTGAACGACCCGGCCATGGGTACGCGGAAGACAACGGAACGGTATAGAGATAAAAACAAAAGAGACACCAAGGAAGTGCCCAGAGAATCACAGTTACCTACCAATGCTCAAGTAGTCAACATAGATTTGACTTTTCTGGTAATGTACCCTCTATCTTGAGTTTTTCCAACTATAGCCAGAGCTTCTATAGTTTTTTTTTTTTTTTTTTGGCAATTTAAACCGACATACTTACCAACAAAGAACAATTACAGTTTTTAATGCTTAATATACCAGAAGAATAATTCACAGATAACAAATTAGACCTGCTTTATCTCTCCACCCATGTGGCACCATGTTTACTCCTCTTTGCTTTTGTTCCTTTTTTTTTCTCCCACCTTAACTTCCCTATAGGCTTATAGATGCGCTCACTTGGGGCTGATGCTTCAACAGCTAGAGACTCATTAGCTGACTAGAAAGGTGAAAACCTAACAGGTCCATCTACCTTTGTTGTGGTGACACAGTGTGGGAACGATTACGAAGAAGTACAACAGGAATAGTTTTCCCTTCTGTACCTGTGGCGGATAGGAAGGAAGGAGGAAAGGTTTGAGTCGGTGTTGCACAAACCCTTTTTAATGATTTCGTGGTGGGGCAAAAGGACAGGGTACGTGCGCAGAGATGGTCACATCTGTGTTGGAGGTTTCCATGGGATGTGGTTAGAATTGCAAAAGGCGGTGACACACACATTGGCACGCACAGATGACATAAGGCGAGTACTCATATTTTGAATTCATCAACCATTTAAAAAAATCCTGAACGACATTCGTTACTCAATTGAAAAACAATATCATAGTTTTTTCACAAAAAATTATTGATTGAGTGACCTAGAAGTGAAGGTCACAGTTAAAAAAGTATGGACCTTTTTTGTTAGATTAATATAAAATGTGGCACTTGATATGCCAGTCGATCTACAGTACGTTCCTATTCTCACCTATGGTCACCAATTCAATTCAATACAAATCAATTTTATTTTTATAGCCCAAAATCCCAGAATGGGCTTCACGTTGCAGATTCAGAAAGACAAAACACAAGAAAAAAGGAATGTGTTAACACAAATACACAACAAGAAAAATAACTAAAAAAAAAGCTAACTAAACAAGACTAGCACATTTATGACCTTAGACTCTCGTTCACGGTGATGAAAAACCTCCTAAAAAACCCACCAGTGGGGAAAAAATAAGAAACCTCATGGGGATCCACATGAAAGAGAGATCCCTCCCCCGGGACGAGCATCCAATGTTTCAAAGATTATTGTTTAAATATTAGCTTATTCTACTCTACTGTTAAATATCTAAAGAAGTCAATAGATGTTCTTCATCCTGGATGGAAACACGGGGGACTCCTCTGCTGAAAGGACGAGATCACAGATACAAGCGGCTGAAATGAGCTTCCTCCGCAGGGTGGCTGCGCTCTCACTCAGAGAAAGGGTGACGACCTCGGAGTAGAACTGTTGCTTCTCCAGATCGAGAGAAGCCAGATGAGATTTGTCAGGCACGTCCCATTGGGAGGAGACCCAGAGGTAGACCCCGAACCCGCTGGAGAGAACGTGTCCCATAGCTGGCCGGGTAGCAATTTGAGATCCTCTCGGGTGAGCTGGAGGTCGCAGCTGGGTTGAGGGAAGATTGCGTTTCCCGTCTGAGGCTGCTGCCTCTGCAACCCGGCCGCGGATAAGCGGAAAATGACGGTATGGATATAGCAGACCGGGTCATTCCAGGCAATGATCTGGTCATTCCAGAAAAACTGAAATAGCAAAGAGAAACTTTTCTATCAGAGCTGGAGTTTTAGAAGTTTTGAGGTTGTCCAACATTTCCCTGCTGCTTATGGAATCATTTTAAAGAGGGGGTAATGTGCTCTTGTGGTAGAACATCCTAAATATCGTACTGTATACAGATAAACATGGTATTTTATGGTTCATAGCTCAGCAATGCAATATTTGCACAAGAAAAGTTTGTAAATATATTTCTCCTGTTTCACTTTTGTTTTTGACAGTCTGAATTCCCTCCTCTTCTCGCTTAACACTTAGTGCTGCAACCTAGCCACATACACGATTCAAGTAAATCTTGTACTGTGAAGCATCAAGTTAGCAAATCTTGCATTTATTATTGTGGGGGAGACGGTGGCTCAGTGGTTAGAGTGTTCGCGGGTTAGCATCCCACTAAGTTCAATTCTAGCCCCCCGTTTCTCCTCCCATTGGCGTTGTCATAGGTGGCACCCTGCTCCGGTGTAAGGCAGCACACAAATTTCCCGGTCAGGGAGTAATGAAGTTTATCAAATGTATTACATTATATTCTTATTTTTGTCTATTTACGTAAAAATAAGACATTCTTGACTGAACACGAGCAGAGCATGTGCTCTAAAACCACTTCCTGCTTATTTTAGTATGTTGACATGGAGGAAAAATACCCAGTGTTCAATTAGTACACAACTACCAGACATCAAAGGTGCATGAACGAAGAAAAAAAACATTTCAAGCATGCTTTTGATGTGTGAAATAATATTGAAACATAGTAGAAACCCCCAGAAGAGATAAAGAAGGTGGAAGATTTTAAGTACCTAGGATCAACAGTCCAGAGCAATGAAGAGTGTGGAAAAGAGGTGAAGAAGTGTGTTCAAGCAGGCTGGAACGGGTGGAGAAAAGTATCAGGTGTGATGTGTGATAGAAGAGTATCACCTAAAATTAAAGGGAAAGTGTACAAAACTGTGGAGACCGGCCATGTTGATTGGTCTAGAGACAATGGCACTGAGGAAAAGACAGGAAACAGAGATGGAGGTAGCAGAGATGAAGATGCTGAGGATCTGTCTGGGAGTGACCAGGATGAACAGGATCAGAGGAACAGCATATGTTAGAGGTTTTGGAGATAAAGTCCGAGAGGCCAGACTGAGATGGTTTGCACATGTGCAGAGAAGAGAGAGAGAGTACATCAGAAGAAGGATGCTGGATTTGGAACCACCAGGAAAGAGGCCTAGAGGAAGACCAAAGAGGAGGTTCATGGATACAGTGAAGGAAGACATGAAGATAGTTGGTGTGATCGAAGAGGATGCAGCAGATAGGGTTAGATGGAAGAAACTGACTTGCTGTGGCGCCCCCTCAAGGGAAATGCCGAAAGAAAAAGAAGAAGTAGAAACCCCCAGAAAGTTGCTTAAACAGGAATTCCCTCCTTAAATGAACCCAATTGACCACCAGCACATTGAAAACTCACAGGATCGTAGGATCTGGACACCTCTACTTTGGAACTTATAGCTCTGCAAACAACACCCTGAGAGATGGGTTGTGTGGTGGGAAAGCAGCTTGTCTCCATCACCAGCTGACACAGTTTAACCAGTAGAGAAGAGGAAACTGGAGCCTGTAAATAATAGCGAGCAGGTGGGTTGGCTTTCTGCTGCTTTGGCTCTCTGGGCGGTGACAAACTGTCTCTGCATCAGATGTAAGAAGGCTGCACATATTCCGTGCGTGCGTGCGTGTATCTGTCTGTATGGCCTGCCATCAGACGTGGGCTTTCTCTCCGTCTCTCCAGGTGACACCGTTTGCACAACATGCCTTATTCCCCGATGGCCTCAAAGCTAAACAGAACAGCTCACAGTGTGTCATTTACACAGGTGCATTCAGTGTTTACACTGCGCAACCTGAGTAACCATCCCACACACGCACGCACACACAGATGCACCACAAGATCCACCAATGATACGGTATGGGTTACATTGAATAAAAACATAGCTGATATCCTCCTTTACCTGCTTTGTTGGAGTGTGTGAGAAAGTAGATGCACTCCGGCAGTGGTGGAACGTAACGAAGTAAATGTACTTCGTTACTGTACTTAAGTAAAAAAAATGGTGTATCTGTACTTTACTTAAGTAAAATTTAAAACCAGTACTTTTACTTTTACTTCACTACATTTTTAGAGCAAATATCTGTACTTTTACTTCGCTACTTTTTAAAAGTGTGTTTTACATTTTTTGTTTCGTTCATTTTTCGACCTCAAGTATGGTCACCAGCTGTGGGTGTTGACCGAAAGAATGAGATCGCGGATACAAGCGGCCGAAATGAGCTTCCTCCGCAGGGTGGCTGGGCTCTCACTCAGAGATCGGGTGAGGAGCTCTTTCATCCTGGAGGAGCTCGGTGTCGAGCCGCTCCTCCTCCAGGTCGAGAGGAGCCAGATGGGGTGGTTCGGGCATCGGGTCAGGATGCCCCCCCGAGCGCCTCGCAGGCAAGGGTGTTTTGGGCACGTCCCACCGGGAGGAGACCAAGGGGCAGACCCCGGACCTGCTGGGGAGACTATGTCTCACGGCTGGCCGGGAAACGACTTAGGATCCTTCCGGGTGAGCTGGAGGATGCAGCCGGGGACAGAGGGGCCTGGGCTGCCCGTTTGAGGCTGTTGCCCCCGCCACCCGACCCCTGAACAAGCGGAAGATGACGGAATGGAACGGAACGAACATTTTTTGTTACATTTTCGTTCAGGAATTTGAAAAATACACAGGTTTTTTTAGCGCATCTTGAAGCCGCATCGCCAAAATCAAAAGAAGCAGTTGATCGGGAGAAGAAGTAATGAATCAAGAAACATTTTCCACATTCATTCAGCACCAAAAACCTAACATCAAATATAGTACAAATTAAAAAGAGTCAGAAGATCGTTGTTCGTTGTGTTTACTTCTAAATAAAAAGTTGAGCCTTCATTACATAGAGCAGGGGCAAATCTAGAATTTTCCAAAGGGTGGTGGGGCTTTGACAAAGCCAATATACAGTAACTGGGGGCCTCCCCCCCAAAACATTTTAAAAAAATAAGTGTCATTTTCCTCCATTTTGGAGCCCATTCACTGGCCCTTCTTGGGGATAGCTTGACTTGTCCCCTTTCCTTTTATTTATTTATTTTTTTTTTTGTGGACCAAAAGAGGCGGGAGAGGGGGGGTCACACCCCTGCAGAGTATTTATCCTAGTTACCATGGTGACACCCTACAGCACAAAAAATAACATTTGAATCATGATCGATTACTTTTACTTTTTACTTAAAAAGTACAATTTACACCAACTACTTTTGTACTTTTACTTAAGTAGATTTTTTTATTGGTACTTTTACTTTTACTTAATTAAATTTTTTGCCTAATTATCTGTACTTTTACTTAAGTACAAAAAGTGAGTACTTCATCCACCACTGCACTCCGGAGGAAGGAGAGATAAAAGTACCTCTCCACCCAGATACTTCTCTCCACAGGCAGGCCGACCTCGTGCTGCTCAACCTGTGGTGATCACGGTTAGTAGCCATCATCTATTTCTCATAAAAACTGTCCTAAAAGTGGGAGCTCATATCTGGGCCACACTCATTTAGGTCAGCAGAAGTTCAGAAGGGTTTGGAAGGATTATTTGCTGCTGTCTGATGGTAGCCACTGAGAGATCTCCCAGCTGCTGCTCTCACCTCTCTGTTTCCCACCGTGGTCATATCACACACCTCCAATCTGCCGTTTTAGATGCTTTTTTCTTTTCAGCTTTGTTCTGTTTGCAGTCAAAACTGAGGAGCAACCCGGTAAAATGTAGGTGCAGATGTGTGAGTTGCTCGTCTTTGTGTTGGTCTGTTCATGTGTGTGTGTGTATGAATGACAACAGGTGCAGCTCTGCCGTACAGCTGCTGTCCTACTTGTTTAATTTATGATCTAAGCACCAGGACTTGAACTCCAGTTATTTCAACAGCTTTGTCATTGTTTAAGAACACTTCTTTGTCTGTTTTTATTTAAGGGTCACTTTCTTCCATCGAACCCTGTCTTCTTCATCCTCTTCTCTCACACCAAATAGCTTTGGGTCCTCCCTCACCACATCCATAAAGCTCCTCTTTGGCCTCCTGCCTGACGGTTCCAAACTCATTATCCTTCTGCCAAAATTGGTTCTAAACCATCTGAATCGTCTCTTAGACTTCATCTCTCAAACTTCAAACATGCTCTGATGTCCTCTTTCCTGATCAATTCCTGGTAACAGACGCATATTAGTTCCGTCCCATTCCGTCTTCTTCCGCTTATCTGGGGCCTGGTCAATGGAGCAACAGCCTCAGATGGGAAGCTCAGGCCTATCTTGGTCTCTTTCCGGAGGGACGGGCCCGAAACACCTCAAACGCTCAGGATGCGCTCCAGGGGCATCCTGACCAGATGCCTGAACCACCCCATCTGGCTCCTTTCAACCCGAAGGAGGAGTGGCTCGACACCGAGCACCTCCCAGATGGCGGAGCTCTTCACTCGATCTCTGAGTGAGAGCCCAGCCACCCTGCGGAGGAAGCTCATTTCGGCCGCTTTTATCCGCGATCTTATTCTTTCGGTCACCACCAACAGCCGGTGACCATAGTTGAGAGTAGGAACGTAGATCGACTTGTAAATCGAGAGCTTTGCTTTTCGGCTCAGCTCGTTCTTTACCACAACGGACCGATGAAGCGTCCCAGTTATTGCTGACCCCAAGATACCTAAACTCCTCCACATTGTCACACATTAGTTGATAATGTTTAATGTTGACACATTAAAGCATATTTAAATCAGTGACATTATTGTATGCTTTTCAACCCAAGAGAAGAGAAGGCATGACCTTAATTTTCACTACCCTGGTTCCTCTTCTTGGAACCAGCTCCCAATACTTGTTCAGCAAGTAGACACCCCCTACCTTTAACCTTGAAAAGTGTGCTTTTGCTTCTCACAACACACTTCAATCTGTTTTTCTTAGCCAAGATGTTTACGTTGAAACTACCAGGCCTTGTAAGTTACACACAGTTCCCAGTAATATTAAGAGTGACTTAACCTCTCGACTATTTTCACATGGGATCATTTCAAAATTTGAAAAATAATCATATTTTCACAGATTTAACCAAATGTTGCTTTCTTGTTGGGACCGGTTATGACACGTGTAATGTGCTAACAAGCCTGGTAGCTGGAAAATTAAACCATTTCAAAATCCCGTTGGTAGCCGGGAAACCATATCCACCTCATAAAAAAAAAGTCTTTACGCATCATCTTAAAGACTTTCTGGGTTTAAATTCTTTTTTTTTTTCCAGGAACTATTTTCAATTGTAAGCTAACACGTGCCATCTTTGAACTACTTGCGGGTAAAAATGAACTTAGCGGAGGCACAAGCGGGCTCCAGACTGGCTAAAAGATGTAAAATGTGTTGGCAATAAATACTTCTTTTCTTTTTTAAGAATAGAAAATATTTCATCAATTGCTAATAATATTTTGTTCATATCAAACACTCCTCACATCAGAGATCGGGTTACAGAGGCAACAGCCCTACTAGGTTTGCACAAACTTCCTTTCCATCTTAACTCCTTTCAGGTAGTCTGTGAATCTTGAGGTGTTCTTAGAACAGTCATGAGACTTAGTTTTTTGAGGTCGAGAAGTAAGACGCACAGCCACCTTCAAGCAGTATACTTAGGGGAAAAGTAAGTGCAGGGAATCCAGACAGGAAGGTAAAGTCAGAGAAGCCAGACTGAGATGCTTTAGACATGTGCAGAGGAGAGAGAGTATACATCGGTAGTGTTTGGAACCACCTGGAAAGAGGCTTAGAGGAAGACCAAAGAGGAGGTTCATGGATACAGTGAAGGAAGATGTGAAGATGGTTGGGGTGACCGAAGAGGATGCAGGAGATAGGGTTAGATGGAAGAAACTGACTTGCTGGGGCGACCACTAAAGGGAAACGCCCAAAGAAGAAGAAGAAGTTGAAGTATGGAAACCAACCTGGACAGGGTTCAGTTCTGGGCAATAAAACAGAATCGCCCAGGATTCAAACAGTACCCTAGGTGTAAATCAGTTTGAGACCTGATCAAATGTTTTGTGGTTAGCAAGTTCCAAAAATACCCTCTAACCCTCTTTGACTTGTCAGCAGACCTCTTTATTCTTTCAGAATATCCGGTTGGACTAATCACTTGCAAACTGAAAATGAACAATGAAAAACCTACAGTAAATAAAGACGTCTTTATTTTAAAGCTGGGGTTTGTATGTGAGGCCGAGAATGATTCTCACAAAAGGAGTGTGTACCATGGTTTTGTAGACTGAAATGTAAAGCTTAAAATAATACCACGTTTAAGTGCAAAGCCAATGTGTTTGACCAGCATTTATTCCCGTAATTCCTGGTTTACTTCAAACTTAACTCACAATGGGAACATGAGATGCTATGGTTTGCTGTAGATGCTGTAGTTAAGGTGACAAAAACTGAGGCCCCATCCACACGTAGCCGGGTATTTTTGAAAACGCATACATTTTTATCCACTCAAGACCGGCATTTTTGAAAACTCCGGCCAAATTGGACATTTTGAAAAACTCAATTTTTGCGTTTGTGTGTAGATGTGCGAAAACGGAGATTTGCGTTTTTATGCGTCACTACCTGCGACAAGTAATGCACATACGTCATTCGTGTGCGTCCTTGTTTGGATCGCAAACAACGTTTGGGCAGCATGGACACAATCTAAATTTTTCTGTGTTTTATTAATTTTATAGTCGATGACGACTTTTAAAAGCAATTCCACCTCCTTGTCGGTCCACACAAACGACATGCCTGGCGCCATGTTTCAGGTTTTGCGGAAACAGAGGTGCTCTGATTGGATAGCTCAGAACTTACGTTTACATCAATACTGCCCACTACTGGTCTGGCATGCTCATAATCGCACTCAGAAGCATATTTATATGGCTCCGTATGGACGCGGATATTTTGAAAACGGTTACGTGTGGACGCAAGCTTTCCGTTCCGTTCCGTCATCTTCCGTTTGTTCCGGGGTCGGGTCGCGGGGGCAACAGCCTCAAATGGGTAGCCCAGGGCTCTCTCACCCCGGCTGCATCCTCCAGCTCACCCAGAAGGATCCCAAGTCTTTCCCCGGCCAACTGTGAGACATAGTCTCTCCAGCGGCTCTGGGGTCTGCCCCTTAGTCTCCCGGTGGACGTGCCCAAAACACCTCGCCCGCGAGGCGTTCGGGGAGCATCCTGACCAGATGCCCGAACCACCCTATCTGGCTCCTTTCAACCTGGAGGAGGAGTGGCTCGACACCGAGCTCCTCCCGGATGGCAGAGCTCCTCACCCGATCTCTGAGTGAGACCACAGCCACCCTGCGGAAGAAGCTTATTTCGGCCGCTTGTACCCGCGATCTCGTTCTTTCAGTCACCACCCACAGCTGGTGACCATAGGTGAGGGTTGGAACGTAGATCAAGGATTGTAGATGGACGCAAGCGTTTTCCTAAAACAGAAGACAGCAGATATGCGTTTTTAAAAATACCTGGCTACGTGTGGACGGGGCCTGAATCTTGTAGCAATTTCATTGAAAGGAATTTCTGTTCTGTCACAAACGTCTCAGTCACAAGTGACTAAAAATAGAACAAAGCAATTCAATTTATCCTTTTTGTTTGTTTTATCTTAATGTGAAAACAGCTGGAAGCTCATTCTCTGTCCCACTCCACAGATCTTGACTACATTGCGTGGAAATTTGCATAATGAATTAAAAGCGGTCACAACAGTTCCATGGATTTATGAGAAGAAAGTGAAACCCCTGCTGCTAAAATTGTGTTTAGTTATACACATTTATTTTTCTTTTATTAGAAAAGAGCGAGAAATATGTTTTGTTTTACATTTGGTGTGGCCTACCACATCCTATCCTACCAAACCCTAAAAAGATCAAATGTAAAGTTATTGTCATTGTATTCAAACCTGCTGACTGAACGGTCAGAAAGAATGTCGTTGCTTTTCTCCAAAATAATGTTTTATTTAATTTCAATGAGATGCTTATGTAATTATTTATGTTTTGTGCTGCTATATTGCATAAATAAACTTTTACAACACTCAATTTTTAAAGTAATAATAATGATAAAATGTTAAATATTTTAAAATCTATAATAAAAAGCAAACACCAAGTAAAATGATCTAATTCCTCAATAGCCTACTTTTTTCCACATTTTGCGCTGCTTCAAAAATTTCCTCATTAAATTTGGCTATTTATATTCCAATATGTTAACTTGAACTTTGAAGACTTATCTAGAAAACATGGCAGACTTTATTCAGACAACAATGTTCCTGCTGTCTTTATTTTATGTCTTCAATATTATCTCACTCAATCATTCTAAAATTTTCTGTAATGGCGTCAGAGTCCTCCTTGTCTCTCTCCACAAATATAAACACACACATACAGTACATGTGACCATAACAATGTGTTTATTGCCATAGCAACATGACAACAACTTCCTGCAGAAGATGATTCTATAGCTTCCTGCTAGCTGCTGCGGGGCGCAGCAGGTTAGAGGAAATAAAATGCTCATAAATTTTGAAATGTTCATTTTTAGAACACAAAAAATACTTGATAAAAAAAAACATGTTTATATTTCAATTCATTAGAGGTCAGCATCCTAGGTTGTGTTTTATTTATTCTAATTGGCATATTAATGTGACGGGAAGTCAAATTGACTGCTGCAGCGGTCCTAGTGTTACGAACATTATTGCAGAGTTACATAGTAGTGTCGCAACTGCAATTTACACAGTATTTCTGTGAGTTAAGACCAGTGGTGGATCTAGTACTCACTTTTTGTACTTAAGTAAAAGTACAGATAATTAGGCAAAAAATTTACTTAAGTAAAAGTAAAAGTATCAATAAAAAAATCTACTTAAGTAGAAGTTCAAAAGTATTTGGTGTAAATTGTACTTTTTAAGTAAAAAGTAAAAGTATTCGACCATAATTCAAATGTTATTTTTTGTGCTATAGGGTGTCACCATGGTAACCAGGATAAATACTCTGCAGGGGTGTGACCCCTCTCCCGCCTCTTTTGGTCCACAAAAAAAATAAATAAATAAATAAAAGGAAAGGGGACAAGTCAAGCTATCCCCTAGAAGGGCCAGTGAATGGACCGCCAAAATGGACGAAAATGACACTTATTTTTTAAAATGTTTTGGGAAGGAGGCCCCCAGTCACTATATATTGGCTTCGTCAAAGCCCCGCACCCCTTTGGAAAATTCTAGATCCGCCCCTGCTCTGTGTGAAGATGGCTCAACTTTTTGTTTAGAAGTAAACACAACGAACAACGATCTTTTGACTCTTTTTAATTTGTACTATATTTGATGCTAGTTTTTTGGCGCTGAATGAACGCGGAAAATGTTTCTCGATTCATTACGTATTCTCCCGATCAACTGCTTCTTTTGATTTTGGCAATGCGGCTTCAAGATGCGCTAAAAAAAAACTGTGTATTTTTCAAATTCCTGAAAGAAAATGTAACAAAAAAAGGTAAAACACACTTTTAAAAAATAGCGAAGTAAAAGTACAGATATTTGCTCTAAAAATGTAGTGAAGTAAAAGTAAAAGTACCGGTCTTAAATTTTTACTTACGTAAAGTACAGATACACAATTTTTTTACTTAAGTACAGTAACGAAGTACATTTACTTTGTTACGTTCCACCACTGGTTAAGACTATTTTATAATCATGATTTACTTCTGGATAAATTAAAGAATGATGAAAGTTTTCCCAGTGCATTTAGCACAAACCGTTAAGTGTTCACCAATATAACTTAGGAGTTTTAATGAAACTAGCTGTGTGAAACTTTTCCATCCTACTCACAAAAGCTTGGAAGAATAAGGATGAGAAAGTGTCCAGAAAAGAGACAGATGACAACAGCAGTGTCAGAGTTAATGAGGGACTCAACCTTTGAACCATGAGGTCAATGATGCAGTCAAGTGACAGATTAGAGTCGTGATGTGAGTTTTGTTTTCCTGGCTGGTAAAACAGAGTCTTTATATCTATGAAAGTACCAACTGATGGAGTGATTTACCAGCACGAAGATTGACTGCTTTGGCGTACAGGTACACATTCTGTTGTGTTACTTGGGCAGTAAAACCGGAATCCTCCATAAATTTCGACATGAATGAAAGCTTCCCCATGTGTTTCTGGCTCTGGAATGTGGGATTCCCTCGGCTCCTTTTCATTAAGAAAAGTTCCCATACTCAGCTTCATACTTTACATGAAGAACACCCTCCTTTCCTTTTACTCTGTTATACTCAGGACCTCCCACTTCAGCCCCAACCACAAACCCCCGCTAAACTTTTTTTCCTGCAAGGAGTTTTTAAAGGAATGTCATTGAACACATTCAACCACGCGCCCCCAAATCTCCACCACAAACATGTTCCCACTGATTTTCTGAAAGAATTAATTGCTCCAAATAATCTCACCATCTGGTTGTGAAGTTCCATACTTACCAAGTTGCTTGCACAGTGCTGGTTTGGGTCTATTCAAGTGCCTGCATTGCTGTTTTGGTGCAAAAAAAGAGAGAGAGGATGAGTGAGCGAGGGGTAAAAGGGTGTGAGAGATGCAAAGAGGCAGAAAAGAGGAGGGAATGACAAAGACCACCATCTGCTCCTTGTCTTTCTTGTTAGCGACCCTGGATGCCAGCGGAGGCCCGACATTGCTATGATCCAACAACAGACCTCTAACTGGAATGTTATTCACAAGAAAGATGGAGAGAAGAAGGAACAGAGGATGAAAGGAGGAAAGAATGGCGGGATGTTCTTTCTTTCCCCCCTTTTATCCATTTTTTTCCAGCAATTAACACAAAGAAAATTAAAAAAAAAAAAATCTCAGTCACCTATAGATTGATTTGGATTATACAATTATACTGCATTCAAACCACACACGTCATAACGGCCCGTACGTACCTCTGTGAAGCTGGCCCCACTAAAAAAAAAAAAAAAGAACAAAAATGTGTCAATTGTTTGTGCTGTAAAAAAATTAGTTTGTGCTACTTTAGTTTTTTAGATATTTACGATTCTTTCAAAGGTCGATCTGCGGTCATACAGCCCCTCATTTTGCTTAAAAATGCGAGAAGACTCCCAAAAATGGTGTCAATCGTTCGTGCTGCGTTTGTGCTGTTATGTGATGTAATCAAAGATGGCGACGCCCGGAAACAAATGAAGGTCTGAATGACATTATCGTACCAATTCGTATTTCTCTTTAAAAAAACAAACAAACAACTAAAACAGCACAAACAAACATTTTTACAGCACAAACGTAGCACAAACAATTGATACCATTTTTAGGAGTTTTATCGCATTTTTAAGCAATGTGAGGGGCTGGATGACCTCAGATTGACCTATAAAAGAATCGTAAATATCTAAAAAACTAAAATAGCACATACAAAAAATCTTTTACAACACAAAACAGCACAAACGCAGCACAAAGGATTGACATATTTTTTGTTTATTTTTGTTCATAGATTTTTTTAAGAGAGGCCAGCTCCACGGAGGTCCTGTACGTTCATTTCCCATGTTAAGTGTACCGAGGCGTTCATCTCAATCTGGCAGGGTTATGTCTTCATCCTTTCAATCCAGTTCCATGGCAAGTGAGACCTTGCAATGCGACATAATTTGTCTTGCTATACGTCGAACTCAACCATGCAATACTATTCCCGTACATTGAACACACTGATTTTGACAAACCTGCAGTTTGGACGTGTCTTGCGTTGATTCTGTTGATGGACGAGATACAATAAGAACAATTTTTTCCAACTGATAGAGCCGCCAACCAATCAGAATTGCCCACAAATCAAACACATCCCATAAAAGCTGAATTAAGACTCTTTTACGCTTGGATTCAAATCAACAGAAAGTCAACATGACATGTTGACCCAGTGTACTGTATTTCCAGGATGTGTGTACGACATATCCGCCGGTTAATCTGAATGTGGCAAAATAACTTTGAGCAATCCGTTTTGACATGTGCGGTGTGAACTATTCCGACCTTCCCCATAATGGTGTGTCTTTTCCAAACTGCCTTTAGTTTGCCATTTTGCACATGATCATGAAATAATAAAAATTGTGTTTGATTCAGGAGATTATTTTCAGAATAAGAGCAGATAATGGTGGCCATTAGATTCTTCTTGGCTTCTTCTTCTTTTCTCTTTCTGTTGGTTAAAATTGAGCCATGCTGCTCCCTGTGAACTATCGAAGTAAGCATCTATAAGTGTATAGAAACATATGCTAAATACATTTAAAAGAAGAGCAGATGTCTCTAGTTGGATGCTAAATTGTTTAATTTTTAAGAATCAATGAGCCAAATCTTTGGTTGAAGCAGTGCTATGCACGACTGGTCATGTTTGGTTTGTTCTCTCCTGCAGTCTGTTGTACTTCCTGGTTGCATAATTTCTTGTTCTGCTTGGTTTGCTGTTTAATTTGGTAAAGATTTCCTTCTTTTCTTCATCACATGTGGCATTTGCTTCTTGCTTTCTTATCTTTCCACCAGTTGATCTACACAAAGTTTATTCTGTGCCCGTGCCAGTCCAACGGTTTTGTGTGCTAGCTTTGTTATTCCATGTAATAAGTTGTTTGCTGATTAAATGATAAACTTGTACTATTTTCCAGCTGGGCTTTTGAATCAAACATTTAGATCACACTTCTAGCTTAATTTATATCAGTCTACTGTAATGTGAACCATCGCTCGGGGAGTCAAACCCTACTTTGACCGGATACTCTGACAATTTACTAAGAGCTCACCAAATTTGCATTTACCAACATTTTGTTTTTTTGTTGGGACAGATTTGGCATAATATTGGGGAATTAAAAAACAGGATAACTTAAAAAGCACTCGGAGACCGCAGACCTACGCCAAGGTCTGGAGGAAAAAACTACTCTTTTTTTTTTTTAACCAGTTGGTGTAGATCAGGGGTGCCCAACCTTTTTTTGTCTCAAGATCTACTTTACAAATATCAAACCTCCTGAGATCTACCAGTCCCATGTTACCATCGCAAACCCCACAGATTGTTTCCAGCCTGCTGTAACTACCCCAAAACACAATTTGTTACATCCGCACACACACACACAGCGCTTTGCGAGGGGGAGGGGCCACAGCAGCACTGCGGTCTGCTTATTGAATACAGGCTTAATGACGTGATTTAACGTCAAAGACTCCAAAAATCTCCAGTAACAGCAGAAAAGCCACAAGATTGACCATTTTTTAAAAAGTTTTTTTTTTTTACTTTTTTTCAATGCCATGCGATCTACCCATAATGCCTTTGCAATCGACCAGTCGATCGCGATTGACATAAAGGGCACCCTTGATGTAGTCTAACAACCAGAACATGTTTCCAGTCTCTCTAAGGACCACATAGAGAGATCGACAACCAGTCATGAGCACGCTCAAACCTATCGAGAGTTTAAAGCAGAAAAAACTCTAGTTAACAAAAAAAGCTAAAAATGTTATCCAAAAGGCAGAAGTTTGTGTTAGCCTTCTGGATAAGGTATAACTCAGTGGTTAAATTACCAATTTTGGACAGAAGATTTGCCAGTTTGAATCTAGCTAAACTCATGCCTACGTGTCCCTGGAGAAGACACCTAAACCCCAGAGTCTCACACCATTGGTGCCGTCATTGACTGCCCGCTGCGGTGGAATGCAGCACAGGAATTTTCCAATGAGGGATAATAATAATAAATAAATAATAAAAAGAAAAAATAAAGCTAGCTTTTTTTAAAAAAAAAAAAAAAAAAGCTCAAGTTAGCCAAAAAAATACAAAGGCTAAAAAAAAAAAAAAAAAAAGCTGAAAAACTAATATACTTAAAAAAAGGGCATGCATTACCCAAGAACCTAAAAAATAAAACCCCATTTAAAACACACCTGGCCTCAAAGGGTGACTCGGATCAGCCTGAAAATTTAATCACTTCTCATCATCCCATCGTGGGTACATCCAGAAAATTTATGAAAATCCAACCATAACTTCTTGATTTATCTTGCCCCCAAAGACACACACGGGCTCCGCAACGTATGACCTTTTCACCAGAAATAAATAATCTTTGACTTCATATCCTGGTAAAATAAATGATAGACCGGTATGGTGCAGAGGAGAGAGAGAGAGTGCATCGGAAGAAGGATGCTGGATTTGGAACCACCAGGAAAGAGGACTAGAGGAAGACCAAAGAGGAGGTTCATGGATACAGTGAAGGAAGACATTAAGATAGCTGGTGTGACCAAAGAAGATGTAGCAGATAGGGTTAGATGGAAGAAACTGACTTGCTGTGGCGCCCCCTGAAGGGAAATGCTGATGATGATGATGGTTGTACATAATTACACACAATGTCCTTATTTGAAACGCAAAACCAGGACAGGATACAAGAAGGCTAGTGACCTCGTTGAGTGTGAAGTTCTGGTTGTTTCTAATATTTTCTCATATGCGTCTTTAGATTAAAATTGAACCAGTTTTCTGAAGCCTCTTCTCTCTCTCCATCAGTTCCTCCACCTCCAACCCATCAGCTATTCACAAGTCCGTATTTAGTCCAGTAATACACGTTCCATAAAAATGGGTTGCTATCAGAAACACGTAACGATGCGACATTACTGTGACATTTATATAGACAATAATAATAATATATGAACTTTGCTTTCCATTAATAAACACATATTTTATTAGTTTGAAATTTGATTGGTTGTTTACAGAAAATTGACATGTTGGTGTATTAAAATTAATTATAGCAGAGCTGTGAAAGTTTTACCACCAATAATACGGTGTCACACCCAAGGATGAATTTACTACAAGATATAAACATCTCTATTCGTTTGGAGTCATATATCCATCCTATTGGTTGGCAGACAATTTTCCCTCCTTAACATCCCATAAAAGGTACTGATCTGTACCCACATGTTTTTTTTCTCATCTGATTAAAAGATGAACCAACCAGAAACTCTGACTTGCTTGTGATTCTCTTATTTATTGGTGAATGCAGCTATGTATCAGAAGCAAGAGATAAATACTCGATGATGGACGTTCGTCTCTCAACCAGATCTTTACCAGGTACCATTACACAATAACAATGGTAGAAGTTGAGTGAAGATTTTTGATTTGATTCAATGACTTTCTTTCAAAAGGGCAATTCAATTTGTAGTCTGTTCTGTTCCGTTGTCTTCCGCTTATCCCTGACCGAGTGACGGAGACAACAGCCTCAGACAAGAATCCCAAGCTTCTCTTCCCCCAGCTTCATTCTTCAGCTTACGTGGGAGAATTCCGAGGCGCTCCCAACCTGCTGCGAGACAAAGTCTTTCTTGGCCGACAAGCGGGTAAGGTCTTACCAGACAAAGTTCGGCTCTAAAGCCCCTAATGAAGAAAACCCTCACGACCAGGTTTTTCTTGCCGGGATGCTAATCACCGGGCCCCCCCATTGAGCCAGGTAAAGAGCAAGTGCTGGGCTTTTACGCATGCGGCCAGGCCAGGAACATGAGACTCGAACCACCCTTCCAGTGGACCAACCACCTGCAGGAAGGGTGATGGGTCCCAGCCATAAGGGTTGGGTGATGGAAGAGATGGGGGGCAGCCGATGAAGGGGACCCTGGATGTAAGACTCTGGCATAAGCTAGTTCAGTTTTCAGTCATCAAATTGAAAATAGAAAACAAATAAAGTAGAGTGGGCATACTTGTTGCCCCTCAGATCGGCTCCTGTGTGTTGGAGTTCTCCCCGGTGGACGAAAGGGTTACTTCTCTCCGCCTTCGGGTGGAGGAATGGGTCCTCACTGTCGTTTGTTGCTATGCACCGAACGGCAGTGTAGACTATCCGCCCTTTTTGGAGTCTTGGGGGGGAGTTCTGCAGGAGGCATCCTCCCTCCGGGACTCCATTGTTCTCCTGGGAGACTTCAATGGTCACGTGGGCAACGACAGTGAGACCTGGAGGAAAGTGATTGGGAGGGCCCCTGATCTAAACCCGAGTGGGGTTCTGCTGCTTGACTTCTGTGCTCGTCACGGATTGTCGGTATCGAACACCATGTTCAAGCATAAGAGTGTCCACATGCACACGTGGCACCAGGACACTCTAGGCCGCCATTCCATGATCGACTTCATAGTCGTTTCATCGAACTTGCAACCGCACATCTTGGACACTCCGGTGAAAAGAGGGGCGGAGCTGTTAACTGATCACTACCTAGTCGTGGGTTTGATGTGCTTGAGGAGCACTGAAAAAAAGAGTTATAATAACACTTGGACAAGACACCAACTCCTACTTTACAATGTGGTCCTGGGAGTCAATGCTGGATTTGGCTTTTGAGAATTGCTGAAGTATTGTAAATGCACATGAGGCCGGTGCTCTTTCTTCATCTAAATAAAAGTAGTTTGCACTTGACACCAAACAGGAGGTGTTTCCACGATGAGTCTCTTTAGGGTCCTCATGTTCATGTCGAGAAGTTGCGTTGATGGGCTCTGTTCCATCTGAATAAAGCCCATCTGCAATATTCTACACAAAGGAACTACTGTATGTTATGGTAGATGAAGATGGTCCAATCTATAATCCTAACCCCAGGTAAATTCTGTCAGTCCATCTCAGGGAGGATCCCTCCTTCAACTGGGTCTTCATCAGGTTTCTTTTCTTTACCCCCAAGTGAAAGAGATTTTCCTCCTCAAGACGGTTCTGAAAACAGGTTTGTCTCTGATCTGTTTAGTTATCATTTGTGTTTACTTTAAGAGTCTTATTCAGGGTTTATGAGTGTGAAGCCCTTTGAGACAACTCGATTGTGATTCAGGGTGATATAAAGCTGAATGAAAGTAAACTTTTGTGTGTGTGTGTGTTTTTTATGTGTGTGCGTGTGTGCGCAGGGTGGGGGATAAAAAAACACTAAAGTCTTTACATCTCCCAAACAACATCAAACTTTCTTGTGATCTCACAATTCAAGGAAACAATCACATGTTGTATGCTCAATCTGAGTGTGAAAAATAACAGATTCACCATTAGAACCTGACTTGTTTTCACAGTTTATTATGTTTCTGAAACAATAGACCCAGTGAGAAGCTGGAGCTAATGATCATTGTCGGGATTTAAACTTGTTCTCAATGGAGTCTCTGTTCTGTAGCTGTTTTGGTTTACTTTAAAGACTTCGTAAGGCTAAAAAAAAGTTTTTAAAAGATGACAAAAGATGAGAACTCAAAAGTAATGTTTGACTTTGATGGAAGTAATTGTTTAAGTTTTAATTCCAGTTGCTTGTGAAATAAACTCAACTAGTTAGATAGTCGTTATCGTGTGTCCCCCCCCATTTTGTAATCTCAATCCAGAGAGTCAATGATCTGCAAATATTCCGTTCCGTTTGTTCCGTTCCGTTATCTTCCGCTTGTTCCGGGTCGGGTGGCGGGGGCAACAGCCTCAGACGGGAAGCCCAGGCTTCTCTCAGCTCACCTTCTCTCACGGCTGCATCCTCCAGCTCACCCGGAAGAATCCCAAGTCACTCCCCGGCCAACTGTGAGATATAGTCTCTCCAGCAGATTCGGGGTCTGCCCCTTGGTCTCCTCCCGGTGGAAAGTGCCTGAAACACCCCGGCCGCGAGGCGCTCGGGGGGCATCCTGACCAGATGCCCGAACCACACCATCTGGCTCCTCTCGACCTCTCTGCCAATACTGTCAAGTATTTTTATACCATCTTTACGACAGCCAACATGGAACCCAGGTGAATTCAGAGCGAAGTTCAAAATCCTTCTACAAACTTACAAGACCATAAATCTTCTTCTTCTTCTTTCAGCATTTTTCTTCAGGGGTCGCCACAGCAAGTCAGTTTCTTCCATCTAACCCTATCTGCTGCATCTTCGGTCACACCAACTATTTTCATGTCTTCCTTCACTGTATCCATGAACCTCCTCTTTGGTCTTCCTCTAGTCCTCTTTTCTGGTGGTTCCATAATTGTTATGACCTTGTTCTGTATTGGTGATTTCATAGTGAGGTACCAACCGAACAGAATTCTTTCCTTCCAAAATACAGAACTGGTGCTTGCCAGGATTTCTAAAAGTCTATTTAGAGGTACAGGTTTTAGTTACCAACTCTTTGTTTTATGGTATAAGCTCTCAGGCAGATATTGTTTTCAACACCAGGCTACTGGTAGATAACCCACTTACATCTTAAAGGTCATATCTCATGCAAAATCTAAGGCGCACTACAAATAAAATGTATTATTATTATTAAATCCACTTTTCAGATTTTTATCTTTAAATAACCATGTCTGGGCCTTTTATTTGTCACCGAAGAGGTTTTTTTTTTTTTTTTTAATGATTCAATGGTTTTTAAACTTTTTTTTAAATGATCTCTCTCCTCCTCCAACATGACAAGGAACAGCAGCTCCCTACAGCGATGATGCGGAAGCTACAATAATGAAACTTTTTACATCGGAAGAAGCATTTCACACAGTTACCCCCCCCCCCTCACCCCCCACATCCTCCTCGCTCCCTCTCAAGTTTGAGCAGAAAATTAGCAATTCACCAAGCTCCAGTGTCAAATTTTGGAGGTGGAGGCAATGCCATCTCAGAAAGGGTATTGTTACTATAGGGCAGCTGTGTCGATGTCTCCAAGTGAAAAACAGCGGAAAGCGAAGCGGTCCCCATGGCCCACAACATTTTGAGTGGCACACTCTGATCTGTCTGTGAAGAAAAAGAAGAAATAGTCCCACCTCAAGTAGTTACAAAAAAGATGCGGTCTGCACACTGGAATCCATGTTGGCCATTGGAGGCGGTCAAAGCCATTCTTATAGGCTAATTATTTTTTTGCATAGCAAAAGGTGCATGACGGCACATGGTACCAAAAGCCGGTGAAGTGTGAATAGTGATTGACAATGTGCATTTACCTTAATTGACATTTTTTTGTTTACCACGACGGACCAATGCAAAGTCCGTCATAGTTATTGGGACGCTGCATTGGTCCATCGTGTAAAGAAAGAGCTGAGCTGAAAAGTAAAGCTCTCGATTTACAAGTCGATCTATGTTCCCACCCTTACCTATGGTCTCCAGCTGTGGGTGGTGACCGAAAGAAGGAGATCGCGGATTCAAGCGGCTGAAATGAGCTTCCCGTCATGTCCCATTGGGAGGAGACCAAGAGGCAGACCACGAACCCACTGGAGAGACTATGTCTCACATCTGGCTGGGGAAAGACTCGGGATCCTTCCAGGTGAGCTTGAGGATGCAGCTGGGGTGAGAGAAGCCTGGACTTCCCGTTCGAGGCTGTTACCCCTGCGACCCCGCCCCGGATAATTGGAAGACGATGGAACGGCCATTTCTTCTGGGATGTAGTACACTTATCTTATGGCTAACCCTACACTGACAAGCCTGAATGTGTACTTTCTCATTGTTTTTGTGCTGCTTCAAATGCTTCATTTCACTGTCCTTAATTCTCTTCAATTTTTGAACTTGTGTTCTATTTTCCCATGCCTTTTGATTTGCGTACAACAGCAGCTCATGGTTTTGCTTTGAGTTGCGCAAAATTCTGCGTAACCAGATTGCTAAATTTGAGTTCGGATTTTGGCGTGAGCATTTTATAAATAAGGCCCCTCAAGTCTTTGTGAATAAATTAGTCAGAAAGCCATCTTTTCTGAAGCAGAGCTCTGAGTATGCAGTGTTAGCGCCCCGCACTCCAGGCAGTGGCCAAGGTTGTTTTTGCATTGAAGGGAGAAGAGCCAGCACAGATGGTTTGCTACCAGCGCCAGTGGACTGTAAGATAAGCTCAAATTTATTCTTATTTACTCAGATACTCATGTGTTCACAGTTACTCATCTTTCTATATACCATTGCATAAATTTAAGCTTAATGTAATTGTGTGTGTTTTTCACATCCCCACATAACCACCATTTTCTACATGTCTGTATATGTCAACCATTTTAAAACTTTTGCCTGCATAAGCAACTTTTCACACCAAACGCATGACCACTTTTGACATCTGCAACTTGTCTGACACTTGTCTGACACTGAGACACTTCTGCTTTTTGAATTCTGTTTTTTGACACACTTCTGCTTTTTGAGCAACTTGTTTTGAAACCAGAACATTCTGTATCCTCATCTACGTATGACTTTTGCTGCTTTAATAAAGGAAGTACCAGGGTAGAGGAGTTCAGAGTTGCGTTGGAGATCGTGTGGTCAACACTGCTCTCTTTCTCCCTCTCCTCATTGCAATGTGTTTGAACTTATCCTTTGTCTCTGAGTGATCCTTATTGGTTGATGATGATCTTAAAGGTACCAAAATTGACATTACCAATTTTGGACCCAACATTCATGGTGCCGAAACCCGGGACCCAAGACCTGGACTCCGATCCGACGTGGGAGCAGCGAGGCCAAGATTCTGTCGACAGCGTCCTCCATTGAAAGGACGGGCCAAGTCCCTGCACCTGCGCCGGGCCGTGGTTCCAGTGACGGGTCCATTTTTTTTGACCAGATCATCACAACGTAAGGTAGGCTGGGCTGATAATTTTTTTTTGTTTGTTGTTTGGTTGGAACACAAGGTTCGTTATCAGACTGGTTAACTTGAGCAGGTTCCTCATATGTTGAACACAAGGTTCGTTATCAGACTGGTTAACTTGAGCAGGTTCCTCATACGTGGAACACAAAGTTCGTTATCAGAATAGATGACTTGAGCAGGTTCCTTATACGTGGAACACAAGGTTCGTTATCTGAAATAGATAGCTAAGCAGGTTCACCCTCGTTGTTTTATGGTTTTCTGGTTTGAACACAAGGTTCGCTGTCAGATTTGACGGCTTGAGCAGGTTCACTAAGAAAATAGGGCAGTTTCTACATCAGCCAGCCTATTCACTCACCAGAGAAAGGATTTCTCTGTTTGTTGTTTGTTGTTTGTTGTGTTGTTTAAATCTGAGAGATGAAAATGTTCTGGTTGGATGATCCAGACTGGAAAAAGGTTCTAGTTTTTGTGGTTTTCTGTGTTCTGGTTGTACTGTTTATTTTCTTCATGCATTGTGAGTTACCATGGCAGAATAAGGAAGATTGTTGAGATAGAAGGGACAAAGTAAGTGGTTTTGATAAAGTTGGTGCGCTGAGCACTGAGCGTGGACGGAGGAAAAAAGAGAGAAAGAGGAAGTTACCCGCAGCGTTGCAACTGTAGACTGACAGAGTTTTTCTATTTCAGAGTATCGTGGGGCGTGTCTGACTGCGCAGTGTGTGTGTGGGCGTGTGGGTGTGTGTGTGTGGTGAAGGGACTCAGAGTTGAAAAGAGATATACATATCTAATCATCAAAATCTGTTGATCCTGTTAAAAGGAACATCAAAATGGGTCAGAAATTAGCTAAAGAAATCCAAAACCATCCAGATGTTAAATTTATGTTTAAAACATGTCCTGGTAGTTGTGACTATTTGGAGAAGTGGGTTACTAAATACAAATTCAAACCACCATGATGAAAACCCTTTTCAAAAGGAGAGAGGACAAGATGCAAAAATACCACTGGAATCAACAATGTGCTTCTAGGCCTTAAAGATTGGGCAGACCAGAGTAAAAAGAGATTTTAACAGGTTAAAGACAAAAGAGAAAAGTAGGGTTAGAGATCTTAGAATTGAATAAAGAGACAAAATAATTAGTTGGGAAATTTTGTGTGCTGCATCACATGCAGCAGGCTGCCAGTACGGCGCCAGTAATAATAATAAAATAACAAAAAGACGCGCGCAGATCTGTAGAAATTGGCACGATATCTTGCTGAATGACTGTCCACAGTGTTTATAAAATTGACCCTGGCCAGGTTAATTTTTGGGTATCAGAAAGCCGGTTTATGGTGCCAGTTTTGAGATCAAAACAAGTTTATAAAATCATTAGCTCATCAAAATCAAATTAGTGAAAATGACAAAACAGTAGTAAATGAATGTATAAACTGTAAAAGTTTGAAGTAAAGGAAGGATTAGATTTGGTTAAACTGTTCTGTTACAAATTCATTCTGAAATGACAAAAAAAAAAAAAAAAAAAAAAAAAAAAAAAATGCTAGTATTTCACTAAAGTTTGTAATTGTGAAAACGATGGATGTTTGTGTGTGTCTCTGTCCTGCTACAGTTGAGTGCAGGTGTAAATCTGAGTGTGCGTGTAAGCATGTGTGTGTAAATTAGTGTGTGTAAGCCTGTGTGTGTAAGCCTGTGCTTGATCGTGGAAGGTCTGTGTTTCTTTCTTTTATCTTTTTATTTCGGTCATATTGTACATTCACAATAAATAAATTTACATTTTTTTCTGAACTTATATATAACAAAGGGACTGAAAAGGTATCGGCTGTAGCACATGATTGTTACGCCGACCCTTTTTTCAGATCATCATGAGAACATAATGATATAAATATATAAACAGAAATTCATTATGATACATAAAATGAAAAGGAAAAAAAAAAGATAGTACGTCAAATGAAGAGTGTTAAAATTACTATTTTAAATTCTTTACACATATAAGCTTGAAATTAAACATCAAGACTTGCATATTTTTAAAGAAATAATAACTTAAATTTCTTCTTTAAACAGAAAAGTTCAGAACATAATTTCAGTTCATCATCACAATTATTCTAATGATCCACACCTTTGATAGAAACACAGAATTTTTTAACATTTTTTCTTAGTTTATTTTTAATGAACACATCACTTCCTCTAAGTTCGTATGGACTTTCCCTAATGATAAATATATTTTGTAGAGAGCGTGACTAGTGTGTGACTTGACTTCTTTGTCAAGCTTGTGTGTCTAAACATTGTTTGGTTGTGTGTGTGATTTTGTAGGACTGGTTATATATGATTGTTCTTAACAGTGGGATATATAGTTTGTTTGTTTGTCTTGAAATAGGAAAAAAAAAATAGGAAAATGTAAATGAGAGAAACAGATTAACATTAATTGTTTTTATATTTAGTGAAGATCATTTCTTTATATTTCTTTTTGAACGTCATCAGGCTGGAGCATTTTGTTAGGATTTAGAAATACGGAAAAAAAATGATCTATGTCCTGAAACCTGGTAAAGGGAAGTTAGTATTGCTGTCTCTAAGATCACTGTGGTGGTAGATAAATGTTTTTAGATACTGAGACGGATGCTTTTCAATGAACTCGAAACATAATTTGAACAATTTTAAATTCTATCTTTTAAGATCAGAGCATTAGTTTGATCCAAAACTTCAGCCTTAGCAGCAATTATGTTTTTCTCTAATCAAATAATTTTCATAGTTGATTTTTTTTTTTGTAGCTGACACCCCATATTTCAGCACAGTCATTTAGACATGGTAAAATGTGAGAATTGTACAGGATGAATAATGATTTTTGTTAATAACATATTTTGTTTTGTACTGGACTTTGTGCAGTTGACAAATAAATAAATAATTTAATTAATAGCAGTAATGATTAATAAAGTAAGTTTAAGATCTGCAGATAAGTGTTTATTGTTACTTGATTTCTAAAAAAAAAAAAATAAATAAATAATGTGCAAGGAGGTGCTCAGATAGAAGATGTTTGGAATCAAAGCCCTGCCCCCTGTAGACTAGCAAACTGATGTTAAACAGATGTTTTAATCCTAAAAGAGACATGAATTAAATAGAAATAATAATAATTAACTTTTGTGATCTTCACTCATCAGACAGGCAGAGAAGGAAGTTTTGACGGGCTAAATCAGCGGTCGGCAACCCGCGGCTCCGGAGCCGCATGCGGCTCTTTCATCCTTATAATGCGGCTCTTGGCCCATCTAAAAAAAATTACTAAAAAAATTTTTTAGTAATTTATTTTCCCAAGCCGCTTGGGAAAATAAATTACTAAAAAAAATTTTTTTTGTATTTAATTGAAGTGTGTTTTATTTGTGTTAGTTTTTATATTATTTTAGTTCTAAATTTGAAGATTATTGTGATCTTGAAATATTAAAATATTAATTAAATTATTTGATATTATTTTTTCGTCGCTCAAAATAGACGTCACACTGCGGAAGCTGGTATACCCGCTGAAACGCCGTCTATTTTGAGCGACTTTCAATCCCGGCAAAACCAATGGAGAAATGTAAGAAAAGAAAAATATCTCAAGAAAATAGAGCATTCAATGATGCCTGGGCAGATTCATTTGCATTTACCTCGGGCGAGACTGGCCTACCAGTATGCCTAATTTGTGGAGAAAAACTGGCTAACAATAAACGGTCAAATGTCGCAAGACATTTTAACAATACACACAGAGCCTTTGCTGAAAAATATCCAGAGGGAGAAGAGAGGAAAAAAGCTGTTTCGGAACTTATGCAGAAGGATGACAGGACGAAAAATCAATTCAAGAAGTGGGTGAAGTCTGCAAATACAACTACATATGCAAGCTTTGTGGCCGCTCAGGAAATAGGCAGGCATGGGAAACCGTTCACAGATGGAGAATATATGAAAGAATCATTCCTTAAGATTTCAGAACACTTATTTGCGGACTTTAAAAACAAAGACGAAATTGTGCAGAAAATCAGAGAGATGCCTCTCTCTGCGAAAACTGTCAAAGACAGAACCATAAAAATGGCAGAAAATATCACAAAACAGCAAATCAAAGACATCAATTCAGCAGCAGCATACTCAATCGCCTGTGATGAGTCCAAAGACAAAACGGACATTGAACAAATAGCGCTGTTCTTCCGATATGTGAATTCTGCTGGACCACAGGAAGAAATGGTTGAGCTGATACCACTAAAATGCCAGACACGGGGGGAGGACATCTGTGAGGCTGTGCTTGATTGTTTACGAGCCAAAGAAATAAAAACAACCCACCTCGTGTCGGTGGCTACCGATGGGGCACCGAGTATGACTGGAGCGCACAGGGGCTTTGTGGCTTTGCTGCAGAAATCACTGGATAGAAAGCTGCTGACTTTTCATTGCATCCTGCACCAAGAGGCATTGTGCGCGCAAAGTTTTCCTCCAGAATGCACAGAGGTCATGAATGTTGTTATTCAGATTGTCAATGAAATAATGGCAAAAGGTTTAAATCACCGCCAGTTCCGTTCATTACTGGATGAGGTGGAGAGCGCATACTCTGATCTCCTGCTGCATAACAGAGTCCGGTGGCTGTCCAGAGGAGAGGTGCTTCAACGTTTTGCTGCATGTCTGGGAGAGGTGAAAACTTTCATGAGCAGCAAAGGGCTCACCTTTCCTGAGCTGGAACAGCCAGAGTGGCTGGAAAAACTCCACTTCATGGTGGACATGACAGCGAAACTAAACACGCTGAACACAACGCTTCAGGGGAGAGGAGGCACAGCGCTGCACATGCTG
Organism: Neostethus bicornis; assembly: GCA_902685375.1. Classification (NCBI taxonomy): domain Eukaryota; kingdom Metazoa; phylum Chordata; class Actinopteri; order Atheriniformes; family Phallostethidae; genus Neostethus; species Neostethus bicornis. The sequence goes on from LR738541.1 coordinate 36,776,069, forward strand.
GAGGAGGTGTTGGCGTTTGAGCGCAAACTGACAGTTTTAGCCAGAGATTTACAGAGAGGCACACTGTCTCACTTCCCCTCTTTAAGGGAGTTCAAACAAGCTCACGGAGTGATCAATTCAGAGTATTTGCAGTCTACAATCACCACAATGCAAGCGTCGTTTGGTAAACGATTCCGTGAGTTCAGAGAGGAAAAAACCACATTGTCCTTCCCCGTCACTCTCCTGACCATTGATCCATCCCTGCTAAACGTGACTGCATTTGCAGGTGTAAGTCAACCTGCTCTGGAGCTGGAGCTGGCTGACATAGCTGACAAAGACATTTGGGTGTCCAAATTCAAACGCTTGACAGAGGACCTTGAAGATGTTGCCCGTCAGAAGGCCACTCTTGCTCAGAATCACAAATGGAGTGATATTGAGAACCTCCCGAGACCGGACAAACTCATATTTGAAACATGGAATGCCATCCCGACACCTACACGAACATGAAGAAATATGCCTTTGGAGTCCTGTCGATCTTCGGATCCACATATGTATGTGAGCAGCTATTCTCCACCATGAACTGCATTAAAAACAAACACCGCTTACGGCTCACAGATGACAGCTTACAGTCCTGCGTAAAGATTAAAGTGACTTCGTACAGCCCCGATTTGCAGAAGCTGTGCGCAGAGGTTCAGGAGCAGAAGTCCCATTAACCAGGTAAAATAAATATTTATGCAGATATTTTGCAAATATTTAATTTTCATTGTTTAGTGACACAGTGCTTTTTCCCCCAATTTATTTTATATATTCAAGTCAAGGCTCCGCTGCATACTTTGAAAGCCCAAGGGCCTTGGGCCAAGGCGATATAAGGATGACGGCTCACGGATTTTTCCCTTTTGTTTGCTGCATGCACAATTTAAATTCAGCTTTTTAATTTATTTGAAAGAGACATTCATTGTTATTATTTTTCAAGAATTCAAAATGTTCAAAATGTGTTCATTAAATGAATAAAATATAATTTTCTCTGTAGCGCGTGGATTTCATAAGAAAACATGCTGCGGTAAAGTAGTAGAAGTTTTTTTTTTTTTTTTCATTTTAGATGTGCGGCTCCCAGTGTTTTCTTTTCCGTGGAAACCGGATTCAAATGGCTCTTTCGGTGTAAAAGGTTGCCGACCGCTGGGCTAAATAATACATGAGTGAAGGTGTGGCGAGGCAGGCCACATATTAAGGAAAGGCAAATATCCAGTGTAGAAAAGGAAGATTGCAATTCAGGAAGTCTCAAGGTCACAGAACGAATGTGTGTGTAGGGACGGTAGCCACTTCAAGAAGTAATATTTGGTGGGGACTTAAGGTTTAGAGATGGGATAACGTTGGATCCACAGGCAGACCAGGCCTTTGTGTTATTAAATCAGCTACAAAAGATAATTGGAGGGCATAAATTTGGATGTGCTATGACGACAGAAACAGAAATAATTGAATTTAAAACTGTTTAGCACAATTTGCAGAACCTCATGCAGTATTGGGAGTTTGGGAATGTTTATGGGACATGAGATCACCACACCTACAGTTAGGCCAAGTGTGATTTCAAACTGTAACTATAGTGAGCCATGGGGGTTCCCATGTCTCAACAGGGGGGATATTTAATTAGAGTATATTTCATTAGAGTATTTTGTTATGGGAAAAAAAAAAAAAAAAAAATTGTCAATGAACTGCTATAAATATAACAGTCAAGGTCATTTAGGACCAAGAGAGGCAATTTCCTCGAAGAAATCACCCCATCCTATACAGGGGTGACACCATTTGAGGCCGGTTATGGCAGACCTATCAGGAGAAAGAAGGCCAGTTAGACCCTACGACTAACTGGCTCACCAGATTATTTAGAGAGAAAGATGTCCGGAGAACAAATAATCTGCCCCCTTCTCTGTCGCCCGCACAGGAACTGCCGAAACCTGGAGACCTGATCTTGCTGAAGGTGATCGAAAGGAAGTTCTGGACCTGCCCATGCTGGGAAGGCCCATACCGTGTCCAGATCACCACACCCGCTGCTGTAAAAATTGCTGAGAGACCCTCCTGCAAAGTTCGACTCTTGCTTGAGCCACGACGACCGACGGGGGTAGCAGTGGAAGTCCGTGTTCAAAGGGGTTGGTAACCACTAGGGGCCAGCGTCTCAAAGCGGTGAAGAAATCAGCTGAACTGCACCCTATTTATAGATGGCTTAATCTGGTCTTTTGCCAGAGACATTTCCTGGTTGCTCTGTGTCTCCAGGTTCTCTCACAACCCACAGAAATTTTGGGAGTCCTGAAACCGGGCGACCAAATTAATTAATTAATTGGTTGACTGATTAATTAATTCTCAAGTCCTTCTCAAGGCCATCCTCCCCTTTGTCGCCGTCATCATCATGTTCGTTCTTCTTTGCCTCTGTTGTACCTGTTGCATTGTCCCTATGACGAAAAAAGCTGTTGCAAGACTCTTTGTTGCCCAAATCTACCAGTACAACCTACTCCCCACTCACGACATCTCTCTACAGGACTTTCTCGCCACCCCTAGGGACTAAGGCCCCAGTCCCTCAAGGAGCAAGTGCTGGTAACCTCTGCTCCTCTGTCCCCTGTTCGGACTGTTTTCACAATAGGTGCATTCTCAGGGCGCTCAGCCCCCTGACTGAGGCCCTGCTCCGTGGTAACCCCACCATCAAGCACCCGCAGGATTGTACCTGTTGTGGCGCCCACAGCTAGGTTCTTACTCATCACTGTTGCTTGTATTATCATTTAATCAATTCATTCTTGCATTCTATTATCTTTCCACCACTTATCCCTGATGTTTTTGGCCATGAGGACGTCGCTCCAATGCGGAGGGCGGATTGGGAATTTTCCCGCGCCTTTTGCGGGTTTTTCGCCCAATCCTTAAACATCACACTGTTGTTTTATGTTTTCTATGGTGATGTATTTTAAAGCTAATATAGTGGTGATACATCTGATGTTCAAAACTCACAACAGGGGGGAAATGTAAGATAAGCTCAAATTTATTCTTATTTACTCAGATACTCATGTGTTCACAGTTACTCATCTTTCTATATACCATTGCATAAATTTAAGCTTAATGTAATTGTGTGTGTTTTTCACATCCCCACATAACCACCATTTTCTACATGTCTGTATATGTCAACCATTTTAAAACTTTTGCCTGCATAAGCAACTTTTCACACCAAACGCATGACCACTTTTGACATCTGCAACTTGTCTGACACTTGTCTGACACTGAGACACTTCTGCTTTTTGAATTCTGTTTTTTGACACACTTCTGCTTTTTGAGCAACTTGTTTTGAAACCAGAACATTCTGTATCCTCATCTACGTATGACTTTTGCTGCTTTAATAAAGGAAGTACCAGGGTAGAGGAGTTCAGAGTTGCGTTGGAGATCGTGTGGTCAACACTGCTCTCTTTCTCCCTCTCCTCATTGCAATGTGTTTGAACTTATCCTTTGTCTCTGAGTGATCCTTATTGGTTGATGATGATCTTAAAGGTACCAAAATTGACATTACCAATTAAGGCCCCTCAAGTCTTTGTGAATAAATTAGTCAGAAAGCCATCTTTTCTGAAGCAGAGCTCTGAGTATGCAGTGTTAGCGCCCCGCACTCCAGGCAGTGGCCAAGGTTGTTTTTGCATTGAAGGGAGAAGAGCCAGCACAGATGGTTTGCTACCAGCGCCAGTGGACTTTTTCTCATGCCTCTAAATAGGAGTGCTGTCTTTCTTAGCTAATATTTAGCTCCTTCAAATGCTAATGGAGTGGCTTCGCTCTCCAAGGTTAGCATAACAACTATGGGAAAGTCTTTAGATCCCGGACATTTGTTTACCAGATGAAAGAGCCAGCACATGGTACGAGTTGAGCGAAAGAGAGAAAGAGAGACAGCTTCTCGTTCTGTCTCCTCAACCAACCTCCAGTCAATTTCGACTTACATGCACTATTTGTGCCTCCTCCTAACACTTAATTTCCCCCCACTTATTTTCCTCTCTGATGATTCTGAGAAGAAACTGTTGTCATGGTTTTAATGTGATTTCCCATTGTGTATGTGTGTGTGTGGGAAGTGGGACACTGTATGATAATAAATAAAGGCTGGGAGAACAGATAACTGCATTACTTAAACAGTCAAATAAATCAGCGCTGTGTATATTTGTATATGATTTATTCGTAGCGTAATGGAAAAGTGAGGTTACAGGGAGAAGAGATAAAGAAGGTGGAAGATTTTAAGTACTTAGGATCAACAGTCCAGAGCAATGGAGAGTGTGGAAAAGAGGTGAAGAAGCATGTGCAGGCAGGCTGGAACGGGTGGAGAAAAGTATCACATGTGATGTGTGATAGAAGAGTTTCAGCTAAAATGAAAGGAAAAGTGTACAAAACCGTGGTGAGACCTGTCATGTTGATTGGTCTAGAGATAGTGGCACTGAGGAAAAGACAGGAAACAGAGATGGAGGTAGCAGAGATGAAGATGCTGAGGGTCTCTCTGGGAGTGACCCGAATGGACAGGATCAGAGGAACAGCACATGTTAGAGGTTTTGGAGATAAAGTCCGAGAGGCCAGACTGAGATGCTTTGGACATGTGCAGAGGAGAGAGAGAGAGTACATCGGAAGAAGGATGCTGGATTTGGAACCACCAGGAAAGAGGACCAAAGAGGAAGACCAAAGAGGAGGTTCATGGATACAGTGAAGGAAGACATGAAGATAGTTGGTTTGACCAAAGAGGATGCAGCAGATAGGGTTGGATGGAAGAAACTGACTTGCTGTGGCGACTCCTGAAGGGAAACCCAAAAGGAGAAGAAGGAGATTTATTCGTAACGCATTACAGATTCTTGAGATGTGAGACTCAAATGTTGATTTTTTTTGTTGTTGTTGTTGGAGTTTTTGTTAATTTTTAAGTCTATTTTATAGAAAAAAAACATCTGCCTCTACGAGTTTTAAACTGCTGTTTTTCAGCTTCGACGTGTTCGTTTTCGCTCAAACAAAGGGCGCTCTTCTGTTTTTGGCTTCATTTGATCCAGATTTCTGTGTAAGAAAAATTATTTATATCACCATGGAAACACCCAGAGAGACTGGAAAAGTATCAGAAAGAAAATCAAAATGTCAGATGAAAAGAAAAGAAAGAAGAAAGAATAAACAGCAGCTTTGTTTTTTTTTTTTTGATCAGAAGTCTCTCGCATGTTATTGACTGCACTTTGTTATTGGCTCGGAAGCACAATTCTCCTTTGTGTGGGGTCTTTTTTATGCATCGGAGAGAAAGAGATGAAGTGAATTATTAAATATATATAAAAGGAAGAAAGAAAAGAAATAGATTGGCTCCTCGGTAAGTGGCAGTATTTCCCACCTGAACTGTTTCAGAGGCAAACAACTCATATTATACTTCAAAACTGTGATAAAGCACAATCTTTCCTGCATCTCCATAATGCATTATTCACTTTCAGTTGCCAACTAGGGACTCCAGAGAATGGTTAAAAACCCTCTGCAATATTTATGTAGCGTGCTGAAATGCTACTAAGCGAACACACACACACACTCACACACATACACAACCTTTCAAAGTGTTGCTGCCAAGAACCCACAGCTACATCTCTGTGGATTAACACACACAAAAAGTCTCAAAAATTTATCTCATACTTTGAATTTTTCTTTTTTTTCTGCCAGTGCTGGCAGTAAAAGTGTATGCTATGGCTTTAAAATGATTCATAATTAAGTCACACTATCATTTTCTGCTCTGCTTTGGCCCAAATTCAGTGATGCTTTGTTTCTGCTTCACAATCCAGGCCAGCTATGACTCCTTTCACCAGGGATTTCTATAGGAGGGGCATTCTCACTGATGATCTATTTGAAAAAGAGAGATGGAAAGTGTGTTCCTCTGAGACGCTAAATATATTTCTAAAGAGGGTTAGGAAAGCCTGTTTGATTAAAGAGCGTTTAAGTAGTGCATCAAAGTTTTCAAAGAAACCCAGTTAGGCATAATTTTGCTGATTATTAATGACAAGCATGCAAATATTGATGGAAGTGTGATGACAGGGTCCACTGAAACAAAATGATTAGTGACATGTAATTACACCAGATACACAGTAAAACTGAGGCATTTGAATTTGGAGAAATAGTGTGTTTTATTTGGAGTGTTTGACTTTATGATTCTTCTTCTTCTCCTTTCGGCATTTCCCTTCAGGGGGCGCCACAGCAAGTCAGTTTCTTCCATCTAACCCCATCTGCTGCATCTTCAACTATCTTCATATCTTCCTTCACTGTATCCATGAACCTCCTCTTTGGTCTTCCTCTAGGCCTCTTTCCTGGTGGTTCCAAACACAACATCCTTCTGGCAATGTACTCTCTCTCTCCTCTGCACATGTCCAAACCATCTCAGTCTGGCCTCTCGGATTTTAACTCCTCCTCCAGGTTAAGAGGAGCCAGATGGGGTGGTTCGGCATCTGGTCAAGATGCCCCCCGAGCGCCTCGCGGGCGGGGTTTTTCGGGCACGTCCCACCGGGAGGAGACCAGGGGGCAGACCCCGGACCCGCTGGAGAGACTATGTCTCACAGCTGGCCGGGGAACGACTTGGGATCCTTCCAGGTGAGCTAGAGGATGCAGCCGGGAGAGAGAGGCCTGGGCTACCCATTTGAGGCTGTTGCCCCCGCGACCCGACCCCGGAACAAGCAGAAGATGACAGAACGGAACTTTTAACATGTGCTGTTCCTCTGATATACTCATTTCTGATCCTGTCCATCCTGGTCACTCCCAGAGAGATCCTCAGCATCTTCATCTCTGCTACCTCCATCTCTGCATCTGTCTTTTCCTCAGTGCTACTGTTTCTAGACCAAACAGCATGGCCGGTCTCACCACGGTTTTGTACACTTTCTTTTTCATTTTAGCTGAAACTCTTCTATCACACATCACCCCTGATACTTTTCTCCACCCGTTCCAGCCTGCTTGAACACGAATCTTCACTTCTTTTCCACACTCTCCATTGCTCTGAACTGTTGATCCTAGATACTTCAAATCTTCCACCTTCTTTATCTCTTCTCCCTGTAATCTCACTTTTCCATTTGGATCCCTCTCATTCACACACATGTACTCTGTCTTACGCTGACTAATCTTCATTTGACTTTATGATTAAATACAGCAAATGTGTAAAAACAACCAGAAAAATTCAAATTTATTGTCTTACATCTCTTCATTTTAGAAAGTAAGATTGTGACTGAGCTTGGATCTGAATATGTGTAGATGTATTAATTAAAATTGTGCTTCTTTTCAGCCACTGCATTGATCAAGATTCCATACGCGTAAGAGGGAAAGGTACACTCCTCTTTATAAATGGCTCAATATTAATCAATGTCACCATTTCCATCCAAGAACATGTTTGGTAAGGGACCATCATAGTTCAGGCTAACGTTGAGCCACATAAAACCCAGTAGTATGAGTAAAGTTTCATGTTTTTCTTAGTGTATTTTCAGGACTCCTAAAATCATGCTCTCAATCTGTGAGAGAGATCAACTCTCTGTGCTCTCCACATCCTGATAAATAGGCGCTATGAGTCACCGTGTCCAGATTGAGAGACCTGATATTTCGCAGTCACAGAGGCTATTGTGGTTGTTTCAGCCCTTTGAGGTCAGGGCATTCAAGGACCTGTCTGTGGAGCAAATGAATAAGAGAGAGTGGCTGCAACAGAGATAGTGTATGAGAGAGAGAGAGAGACAGAGGCATGGAGATAGAAAAAGAGCGTACACGGACAGAGTGGGAGATAGAAGTCTTTGTGCTGATGTGTTCGGTGACCTTGCTCTCTCAGTGATGGGCCTCTATCTCTACTCACACAATAGAACAGCAAAATAGGATTCTTAGATATATCAGCAGACAGTAGAGCCAGAGAGGGAATTTCACTGATGCAGCGGCTCCAACACGAGGTGTACGGTGTGTGTATGTATCGCCTGTTACCCCGTGTGTGTGCGCTGCAATAGCAGAAAGAGCAGAAAAAGAGAAAAAGGAATGCCATCTATCACAGCAGTTGCAAGTTTGTGGCAGGGCCTCAGGGTACTTATTATTTTATTCACAGAGCGAGAAACCTGAAGAAAACTATCCAGGAAATGGCAACAGGATTCAGAGACAAGGTGCTGCTCTAATAATAACATAAGTGACCAAAATAAATCTAACACAAAATATTATAAATAAATCATTCAGGTCTCCGGGTATTTGCATTTAGAAGTATTAAAATCCACTTTTTAGAGGTTTCTACCCGCTAATAGTTATGTGTAGGTTTTCTGTTCATAACCAAATAGGTTTTTAGATTGATCCAACCGTTTTTGAAAAACGATATTGCCCTTTCTGTCCCTCTCTATTGTGACAGGGAATGAGTACCTGCTACATCGATGACACTTTTACATTGCAGGAGCATTTTACATGTAGACTCCGCCCTGTTCATTCTATCCTCTCCTCACTTGGTGTCAAATTTCAGAAGAGGGGCTGTGCTTTCTCAGGATGGCCAGCGAGTGTGAGCAATAGTCAGGCTTTCATAACTCTGTACTTTGTAAGATTTGAGTAAAATTACAGATCTTTAAAGCAAAATTCACCAAACTACAACATTGTTAAATTCTGCAACTATTTCCAAATATCGGGACTCTCTTCCAACAACTACTGTAATTTCACAACCATGAGGCGCACCGTACGAAAAGGCGCAGTCTCAGTCACACACCGCCTTAAAACAACACACATGCAAGCATGCAAATGTGTGTATTAAAAAATAGTAAACTGAGTTTGGTTGTGCTTTATTTAAGTAGTAACGATACTAAACAAGCACATTACCGTTAATAGTCTTTATTCAAATCCATCAAAGTCCTCATCCTATGTTTCGGAATCGAACAGCTGCGCAAAATCCAACAGAGCAGGTCCACTTCGCTCCTCGCTGTCAAAGTCACTGTCTGTACTGTGCGGCTCCTCAGAAAGGATACCAGCTTTTGCGAAAGCTCGGATAACAGTACCAGCAGACACGTTAGTCCAAGCATCTACAATCCATTGGCAAACTGTAGCGTAACTCGCCCGGCGCTGCCTTCCACCCTTCGTGAAACTGTGGTTTCCTTCAGTCATCCATCGCTCCCACGCCGTTCACACTTCACTCTTTAACGTTCTCATGCCTTTTCTTTCAGGTCCGCCTCACGGGCACCACGTTTTCTTTTAGGTCCGCCTTTTCTCACGAGCACCGTTTTTTTTTTTTAGGTCCATCTTTTCTCACACACAAGGCGCACCGCATGAAAAGGTGCACCGCTCATTTTGAAGAAAATCTAAGACTTTTACATGCGCCTTGTAGCCATGAAATTTCGGTATTTCCAAATATCGGGACTCTCTTCCAAAAACTACATGTTTAAACGGAAGTTTTTGTTTTTTTGTTTTACCTCTGATGACTATGTTGGCACTCGACCAGCACTACCAATTTTACGAGTTTAGCAGTGGTCCACCAAGAAGAAGAAAGCCCAATCTTGCCGCCTCGTGCTACTCGGGTTTTTCACCACGTAAAGCTTTTCCACCAAATTTCATTTGCACCTTTTACACTGAACAGTATTTTTATTGACAAGTTGCTATGGATACTCTTTGGTACTTTTAGCCAGTTCAGTATTTTGATCATCCACCAGACAAGTCTTGAACAAAGACATTGTGAAGTAAAGCGGAAAGACCATTTGAAATTATTTAATAAATATTCCGTTCTGTCATCTTCCGCTTGTTCCGGGATCGGGTTGCGGGAGCAACAGCCTCAAACGGGCAGCCCAGGCCTCTCTCACTCCAGCTGCATCCTCCAGTTCACCCGGAGGGATCCCAAGTCGTTCCCTGGCCAGCTGTGAGACACAGTCTTTCTTGCGGCTCCAGGGTCTGCGCCTTGGCCTCCTCCTGATGGGACGTGCCCGAAACACCTCGCCCACAAGGCGCTCGAGGGGCATCCTGACCAGATGCCCGAACCACCCCATCTGGCTCTTCTCGACCTGGAGGAGGAGCGGCAATAACTATTTAAACAGCAATAACTATTTAATAAATATTCACATAGAAAATATAATTAACATTCTTCTATGATTTGGATTTTTTTTTTTTTTTTTACACCAACAGAGAAGGCCTTATCGGTCCACCTGCAATTTAAATGACCTCTTTCTTAGAGAGTTTTTTCATTTGTGATTCAATAAAATTTTGTCATGTTTCACGATCCAAATTTTAACCATTTAGTAACAATTAAAAAGGACTTTTGTGAATGTTATTGTGTCCTCTTCTAAAAAAATTCCTCCACCTGTATGTTGTTCACAAAATGCAAACGGGCTTTTATTTCGAAATGTGCAAAACAAAAAGTCAAATTTGCCAAAATTTAAACAAAAAAGCTTAATTTGACAAGAATTCCCTCTGTGTCTCTACAGTTTAGTTTGTGTGGACACAGTCGTTGCTCCCAGTCTGCCTCTCTTCTTCGCCTCCTTTCTCGTCATCTGTCCGTTTAGGCGTGATGCGATAAGACAGGTATGGCTACTCCCACGCTGGATACATCTTGATACAAGACTAGCTCTGCGGTGCGTAAACCCCAAGGTCTTTGTGCGTCTCACATAGCGCAGATCAGTCTCCTAGGCGGTTTCCCAGAGGGAGCACAAAGCCTTGCAGCTGAGACACCGCCGTCAATGTGCAGCACTGAGTGGGAGAAGCAAGGCCGAGAACAGAATGACAGGGAAGAGAGGAGGGTGCTGGAGGTGGTGGTGGGGGGTTAGGGATTAAGTCTTTTCTTCCAGGATAAGGACCTGTCTCTAAGAAAAAAAGAAAGAGGGTCTTTCTTCGAGGAGGAGAGTTTGATCTGCCATTCTCCTCCTTCTTCTCTTTCTCCTCCTCCACTGCATCTCTTCTCCTCCCTCCCTCCTTATCTGTTCTTCTTCTCCCTTTGTGTTCCCCTCTCTCAATATAATCCAACGTGACACAGTTACAGATGGTCTATCAATGCCACAGCCCATCAGAGCCCTGTAGAGGGGCCTGTAGGGCCCAGCGGGGGGCTTGATAGGCTGTCCAGGACTCTGCCTGTTTTATCTGGAAGTGAATGTGCTCACACCAACATCTGTATCACAATTGTATATCAAGAAATTTTTTAAATAATTTTACACATACATGTATAAAAGTGCATACACCGTAATTTTACGAATATAAACGCATATAAACGTCTTAGATTTTCTTCAAAATGAGCGGTGCGCCCTTTCGTGTGGTGCGCCTTGTGTGTGAGAAAAGGCGGACCTAAAAGAAAAAGCGGACCTGAAAGAAAAGGCATGAGAACGTTAAAGAGTGAAGTGTGGGCGTGGATTGTGTATAAAAAAGGTATGTGCCGTATGCACAACATTGCTGTTTTAACCCTGAAAATGGCAAAGAGACACACTTATGACGCTCAGTTTAAGCTGAAGGCAAACAGCTACGCGGAGGAACATGGGAATCGAGCCGCCGCGAGAAATTTCAGCATTAACGAGTCAATGGATTGTAGATGCTTGGACTAACGTGTCTGGTGGTACTGTTATCCGAGCTTTCACAAAAGCTGGTATCCTTTCTGAGGAGCCGTACAGTACAGACAGTGACTTTGACAGCGAGGAGCGAAGTGGACCTGCTCTGTTGGATTTTGCGCAGCTGTTCGATTCCGAAACAGAGGATGAGGACTTTGACGGATTTGAATAAAGACTATTACTGGGAATGTGCTTGTTTAGTATCGTTACTACTTAAATAAAGCACAACCAAACTCAGTTTTGCTCCCGATCTATTTTTTAATACGCACATTTGCATGCGTGCGTGTGTGTTGTTGTAAGGCGATGTGTGACTGAGACTGCGCCTTTTTGTACGGTGCGCCTAATGGTCGGGAAATTACGGTAGATATATATGAGGGGTAACATCCAATGTGTTGTTCATTAATTTTGGCTTCAAAGAGTATAACCCGCTTACACTGTGGTCATTTAAGAAAGAAAGAAATATTCATGGATATGTTAATATGCTTATTTATCATTTAAATTATGCGGTAATTAGTCATAAGAAGAAATGGTGGACCAATTTTTTGGCATCGTAACGGCCACAAAACCTTTCATCAGTCCATGACTTAGCAGTAGGAGAAAGAGACAAATGCGTACCGTTACAAAAGCAAAACAAAGTATCATTTTCAATGAAAAAGTTATCTAATGGGGAGACTGTGGTTCCAGTGGTTAGAATGGACCGGAACTTGATCGGAAGTTCGTGGGTTCGCATCCCACTGAGGTCACAATTAAGTCCTTGGAGAAAACACATTGCCCCCCGTTTCTCTCGCCATTGGCGCCGTCATAGGTAGTAACCTGCTGCGGTGCAATGCAGCAAACAAAAAATTTCCAGGTCAGGGATTATTAAAGTATATTAAAATTAATTACCAAAATGAGCTTCCTCCACTGGGTGGCTGGTCTCTCACTCAGAGATCGGGTGAGGAACTCTGCCATCTGGGAGGAGCTCAGTGTCAAGCCCCTCCTCCTCCAGGTCGAGAGGAGCCAGATGGGGTGGTTCGGGTATCTGGTCACGATGCCCCCCGAGCGCCTCACGGGCGAGGTGTTTTGGGCACGTCCAACCGGGAGGAGACCAAGTGGCAGACACCGGACCCGCTGGAGAGACTATGTCTCACAGCTGGCCGGGGAACGACTTGGGATCCATCCGGGTGAGCTGGAGAATGCAGCCGGGGTGAGAGAGTTCTGGGCTACCCGTTTGAGGCTGTTGCCCCCGCAACCCGGCCCTGGAACAAGCGGAAGATGACGGAACAGAAAAATTAATTACTGCTTGATATTGTCCAGAGGACTCAAGTCCTCTAGAACTTGCAGAAACTTTGCACAAGTAATTTATGTGGGACTAATGAACAACTCTCACTGTTGTTTAAGAGAAATCTTCACGTCCAATGAGTACTTGGAATCGAGTATTCACCTGGACCCACGCTGTAACCAGATATAAACATAATACAGGTGTCTCTTTTGATGTTCTGATTACTTTTCAATATTTTTGTATATTTTACGTGACAATCTGTCAATGTTTTTCTATCCTGGCCATCTGTCCCACATGTCCTGATTGTTTTTCCACCCAGACACACCTGGTTAAAAAAAAAAAAGGCCTCTAGTTTCAGCTGTTCACAAACCAAAGAAGTGGCATTTATTTGAACCAGGTTTTTACAAAACAGAAGCAACTAAAACGATAAAACCTGAGCAGTGAAAGGGAACAAAAACTACATTTTAATTATATAAAATATACTTTTAGTGCTTTAATTAGTACTATGTGTTTTTAGGCTAGCCGTTTTTTGGTTTCAACGCCGAGCTCTCTGTTTTGCCGTTCATGGAGTCGTTTCGCTTTGTCAGCGTGGACTCAACCAGCAGCTAGCTCTTGGAACAAGATCCACCGTGGCTGGAGGAGTCTATGCAGTCCCGACAGAACTGAGAAGGAGACGATCAGAAAGGAGGAGCTTTGAGCCCAGTGTACCTATGGTTGACATGGGTAACATCCGGACGCTCGCCGGCAAGATGGAGGAACTGGGGACGCTCGTTCTGACCTAGTACGAATGTGCAGGGGCCACTTGGTGTGCTTCTTTGAAGCCTGACTTCGTGGACTCATGGACTGTTTTTAAACCGTTCAGTCGCCAGATTTTACACTGTGTAAGCGGACCGGGAAGGCATCGAGGTGCTAGCACCGCAGCATCAAATTTACCTTCGGGGATTAATAAAGTATTTTCAATTCAATTCAATGTGCACATGCCAGACATTGTTTCATAAGGCCAACAAGACGTTTGTCATATGAATACAAAGGCGGGCTACCTTCATTGGCAATGTGTCCTTCTAATTGTCAGGCGGAACAGATTGAGCTTAGAGGTGATTTCTTTCATGCCCGATAAGACTAAACCAACATGTCAGAATTGCCTTTGCTTGTCTTAACCTTACAAATACTAGAAATATTCATATAAGTCGAATGTGTGGAGGTTCTCCATCTTTCCACGGTATACAAGAAAATATACTGTATAACTGTGGACGATAGTGGAGACTGTTACACTCTTGTCAATGGTGGACGTTTTTGTACTGCATTGTTTTTTTTCCACCAACTTGTAGTCAGATCACAGCGGTATCAGCCTAAGTGGGAAGTTACATATTGTCTCATCCCAGCCACTCCTTTCAGCTCACCAGGGAAGATCTTCAGGCGTTCCGGGCCAGCTGTTAGACAGAGTCATATCAGTGTGTCCTAGGTGGGTTTTCTTCCTGGTGGGACTTGTTCTGAACATCTCGCTGGGGAGGTGAACAGGAGGCATCCTAAATAGATGCTCAAACCATCCTATCTATGCAGAGGAACAGCAATTTAACCCTGATGTCCGCCAGAGTTTTCCCTCAATTTTTTCGCTACCTTTGTTGAAGAGATAGAGATACAAAGGGAAGGGAGGGTAAAGGGTAGATTTGGTGTTTTTTAAAAAAAGTCACCTAGCCTCACCAACAAGGTCAGTGAAGCAGGGCAAGTGAAAAAAACCCAGCACCAGTTACTTAGCAACAACATATACAGACGTAAACATATTGAGGAAAATGTTGATTTGATGTAAGAGAAGGGTCGGTGGCGGGGGGAGGATAAACAAAGCAGTCACTTCATGGAGCTTCTGATTCTACTCATTAAGGGAGTTCAGTTTAGACAGTCTTGTTGCGGTAAAAAAGTCTCTTGTCCGATTTAACAAGAAGATTTTCAATAACCAAACGGTGAGAGTTATCTGCTGCGCTATTTCCAAGTCGTAGGCCACGACAGTATTAGGACAAAACTTGTAATTTCATTGTGGCTTCAATTTTGTCTTCTGGACAGTGTAATTGATGATCGAGACGTTTCAAATTCCATCCGGAAATCATTTTCAATCTGATAGTTTTTATTTTCAATCCTATCAGATTGGAAAACATCTCAATCAACAAATACAATGTCCGGAAGACAACTTTAAAGCCTATTATACTATGGATCCCTACTGGCCGAATGAGGGTTTTATTTCTTACAGAATGTTTGTATGGTAATAAGTGCTGCCTGATTTCATTGTTGAGCAGAAACACACACCCTGTGTTGGAAAATGATGGATTATGATGAGTCAGCTAACACAGAAAAGCTTGCTTGCCATCTTTCAAAAAGCTAACAATGTATCACCCTTAGTGACGACGAGGTCAAATATGGATTGGTATGGAAGCTTGAAGCATAAGGGGGCATACCAGCGGACACTTCATCATGATGAGGAACACTATAATCACTCATATTTCATGTTGCCAACTTGCTGAGTACAGAATTAAACCTGGAGACTTTTCTGGAGTGTCTGCAATAACAAAACCTTTGGGTTTTTTTTATAAACGAAAGTATGTTTTTTTTTTTGTGCAAACACAATGTACGTAGTTTTAAAATGACAAAACTGTAAAACCAGCTGAACATTGGCCAGATTAAAAAATATTTCAAATTTTTCTCAGACATGCTGTGTTTCACCATAAATAAAATATAAATTGTGACATGTCTGTCGGACCATGGCACAACTTAAAAAAGTTCAATGTACTTAAAGCAGGGGTGGGCAAACTATGGACTTGTGAATGATTCACAGAAGTTTAAATAATAGTTTAAATAATTACTTTTATTTGATTTGGTGCAGGCACGCCAACAACCTTTGTCCTAAAAAGAAAGTAAAAAGTTGGTTCGGACTGGTTCTGTTTGCCATGTTATGTGCCAATAGACTAGAGCCTAATATTAAAACTCATTGTTAATAAAAGATTATTACAAAGATTCCCACTCAGGACAGATCCGGTAGGAAATAATATAATAATAGCACACCTAACCTAATAAAATCTAGAAAACGAAAAATCTGTCTTTACACATGCCGAATCTAAGCAGCAGAGTTAAAAGTTTTTATCCCTGCAGCGTTGGTAGAATCTTAGGATTAGCTGTGAAACTTGAGCCTCAGCAGTGACGACATTGTTCAGTCAACACCTCTGTGGCAACAAACATGTTACAAAGCAGGTATTTATAGCAAGGCTGTGACTTTAAGCTTATCCGCCTGTTTACAGCCTCATGCAGCTGGACAACAGGATAGAGAATACGCCTAAAATTACACATTAATGTTGGTGGAATTAGTTTTAAACATACTATTTGGACAGATTTTAGGTTTGATGTTGTACACTATGACGAAGCAAGTTCCTTGTCTGAAAATTTTCATTGACAATGGTAAGAAATACTGTAGTTCTTGATTCCTTGACACAAATATCCCTGGAGGAACACGACAGATAATATCTGAACAGATCAGGAGATGAATCACTGTAGAGCGCTTTGGGTGCCTACACAGGTGGAAAGGCGCTTTATAAGTAGAGTCCATTTTCATTTCATTGCGCGTTTACATGTTGTACTCCTCAGTGAAACATCTGAACGCTTACCATCCAAATGGTTGTGCAATGGGCATTGCACAGGTAATCACGGAGGTTGTGTCAGAAAGGGCATCCGACGTAAAACGACACCAAATAAGAATATGCAAGTCAGTTTGAGAAATACCATACCGGATCAGTCGTGGCCTGGGTTAATAACAACCGCGATTGATGCTGTTGACCAACAGTGTGCTGGTGGAAATTTGACTACTAGTGGTCAAAGAAGAAGAGGAGGGAGAATGTGAAGGAAGACATGAAGATAGTTGGCGTCACCGAAAAGGATGCAGCAGATAGGGTTAGATGGAAGAAACTGACTTGCTGTGGCGCCCCCTGAAGGGAAATGCCGAAAGAAAGAAGACGATCAGGAGATTAATGAATCAATAGAAGTTGAATTTTTGGTGATACACTTGCTTTTTTTTTTAAATCTCTGGCAATACTCTGGTAGATGTGAGAAAACAAATTTAATAATTAATGAATAAAATAATAATAATGGAGTGTATTTCTATAGCGCTTTTCAGGACTCTCAAAGACGCTTCACATATGGATTATTCATTTACGCCATACCAAGTGATGGTAAGCTACTGTTGTAGCCACAGCTGTCCCGGGACAAACTGAGGCTGCCATTTTGCGCCATCGGCCCTTCTCACCATCACCAACCATTCGCACACACACCATTCAGACTAAGCAACGTCAGTGAAGTGTCTTGTCCAGGGACACAACGGCAATTTTATCTCAATGGCCGTCCTACCGTGGCACCTGCGATTCCGGCAGTCTCCCATCCAGTGGTGGAACGTAACGAAGTAAATGTACTTCTACTGTACTTAAGTAAAAAAATTGTGTATCTGTACTTTACTTACAGTAGGGATCAAAAGTTTGGGCACCCCAGGTAAAATTTTTTATTAATGTGCATAAAGAAGCCAAGGAAAGATGGAAAAATCTCCAAAAGGCATCAAATTACAGATGAGACATTCTTATAATATGTCTTTTGGAGATTTTTCCATCTTTCCTTGGCTTCTTTATGCACATTAATACAAATTTTTACCTGGGGTGCCCAAACTTTTGATCCCCAGTGTAAGTAAAATTTGAGACCGGTACTTTTACTTCACTACATTTTTAGAGGAAATATCTGTACTTTTACTCCGATACTTTTTAAAAGTGTGTTTTACATTTTTTGTTACATTTTCGTTCAGGAATTTGTCAATTACACAGGTTTTTTTTTTTAGCGCATCTTGAAGCCGCATCGCCAAAATCAAAAGAAGCAGTTGATCGGGAGAAGTCATGAATAAAGGACCAATCAGAATCAAGAGTAAACATTTTCCGCATTCATTCAGCGCCAAAAAACTAACATCAAATATAGTACAAATTAAAAAGAGTCAGAAGATCGTTGTTTGTTTTGTTTACTTCTAAAAAAAAAGTTGAGCCGTCGTTACAGAGAGCAGGGGCGGATCCAGATTTTTCTAACGGGGGCGGGGGGCGTGAGGTCATTGACAAAGCCAATATAGGATGACTGGGGGCCTCACCCCCAAAACATTTTAAAAATAAGCGTAATTTTCCTGCATTTAGGTGGCCCATTTGCTGGCCCTGCTAGGGAATAGCTTGACTTGTCCCCTTTCTTTTCTTTTTCTTTTTTTTTTTTTTTTTTTGTGGACCAAAAGAGGTAGGAGAGGGGTGTCACACCTCTGCAGAGTATTTATCCTGGTTACCATGGTGACACCCTACAGCACAAAAAATAACATTTGAATTATGATCTAATGCTTTTACTTTTTACTTAAAAAGTACAATTTACACCAACTACTTTTGTACTTTTACTTAAGTAGATTTTTTTTTTTGGTACTTTTACTTTTACTGAAGTATTTTTTTTGCCTAATTATCTGTACTTTTACTTAAGTACAAAAAGTGAGTACTTCATCCACCACTGCTCCCATCTAACTACTGCCCAGGCCCAGCATGCTCAGCTTCTGAGCTCTGACGGGATCAGACGTTAACAACCTGGTATGGCCACAAAAATGGTAAATGTTTTGGAAATTTTCGTTTTTTAAACGGTCACCAAAAGCGCTCAATTAATCGTGGAAGGACGACATTCCTTACACAAGTGAATGGAGATTTGACACATGTAAGAAGGAGATGGTTTTTTTTTTCCACACAACGGTTTTAAAGAGTCACTTCCAGTCCCAAACTTCATCACCACCTTCCACAAAGACACCAACGTGAAGATGACATTCACTGCTTATGAATGGGCAGCGAAAGATACTGATAAGTGAGTGAGAAATAAAGAGTGAAAAGAAAAGAAAGCTCTCTGACACAACCCTGCAAGCTCTCTACAGTGTGTATTCATAGTCCAAGTGTTTCTGTGTGCATGTGTGTAACTCTGAGGCATGGGGTGTTGGCTGTCACCCGGGGGCCCCTCATGCCGTATTCCAGAATCCTATTAGGCGCAAGTCACACTTGGGTGGCACATTCATCATGGACCCTGCACATTCAGATTGCTGTTATGAATATAATTAGAGAGGAGCACCGAGGAGATGTTCAGGGCACACACACACACACAGACACACACACACACACACACACACATTATATACTACACGCACACATTTATAGTCATATGTGAGTGCACAAACACATATGTCAGCCTGTACACAATTGTGTGTATGCGGTATAGTGTGCATAGAAAGCCTGATTATCTACTTTAAAGTACAAATGACACATAACACGTCCTTTTCACGGAAGCCTTGCCTCTGACTCGCTTCACTTTCTCCTCTGAAAGCATGAACATGGAAACACAGACACACATCTCCTGGAATGTCAGACACTTCATTTTCACCCCGGTGCTCATGTGCCTTGCTTCACCCCTTCAAGTAAAGGCTGGCCGGCTAACTTGGGATGAGGCTGAAATGTTAGTGGATCAGGCTAAATTTATCCACAGCACAACGAACTACGGCATCTACGTGGAAATCGTCAGTGAATTCATCTGTGTCTCTTTTGTGAGTTACACAATCATTCTCTAAATACACACAACACACTGATTAATACACAAAATAGTTTTGTTTAGTCTTCTGAACAGTTCCGTTCCGTCGTCTTCCGCTTACCCAGGGCCGGGTCGAGAGGGCCACAGCCTCAGACGGGAAGCCCAGGCTTCTCTCACCCCAGCTGCATCCTCCAGCTCACCCGGAAGGGTCCAAGGTCTGCCTCTTGGTCTCCTCCCGGTGGGACGTAACCGAAACACCTCACTAGCGAGGCGCTCGGGGAGCATCCAGACCAGATGCCCGAACTACCCCATCTGGCTCCTCTCGACTTGGAGGAAGAGCGGCTCTACACCAAGTTCCTCCCGGATGGCAGTGCTCCTCACCCGATCTATGAGTGAGAACCCAACCACCCTGCAGAGGAAGCTCATTTTGGCCGCTTGTATCCGCAATCTCATTCTTTCGGTCACCACCTACAGCTGGTGTCCATAGGTGAGGTCTTCTGAACCGCTTATGCTTAATAGGGCTGCAGGGGGGGCCGGAGTCTATCCCAGCTGATTCCAGGCAAGAGGCAGGGTACACCCCCAATAGGTCGCCTGCCTGTCGCGGGGCCACATACACACAACCATCCATACACACACACATTCATACTTAGGGTCAACTTCGTTGCGGCCAATCAACCGAACAAGCATGTTTTTTGAGGGTGAGAGGAAACCAGAGTAACTGGAGACAACCCACACATACACAGAGAGAACATGCAAACTCCACACAGAAAGCTCGACCTCCTTGCTGTGAGGCCACTGTGAGTTTTTGAAAATTATGAATAAAAAAATTATAAAAATACAGGATACAAAATATCTGCAGAATAAAAGCCTTTAGATGTCTAACTATTACATCTTAGTCCTGACTTGCCAGTATTGAAAGGCTCATGCCGGATCAGGATGGGCGTTCAGCCATCTGAGCTAAAATAGAAGCCACCCATTCACCTCTGGTTCTCCTCATGAGGCTCACGCTGACCCGTGGCTGTCTCACTGAAATAAAACTGGATGCCACTGATGGCATGTTGTCTCTTTCTCTGCCGCTCATGCACACTGTTTTCTTTCACTGCCTCTTTCTCTCTCCATCCCTCTGAGGCTGGCTCTCCTACCCTCTCGCTGAGCACATGCAGGATGCTGGCCAAGATTCTTGGAGAGCCAGCATGTGTTTACCACCCTCTGAATGCACGCCATGTCGAGAGCTCTGCCTGCCATCTGAATGCTCTGTAATATCAATAATTGATGCTCTTGAGGAGTAGTAATTAAATTAGTTAATTATGCCGGTAAAATTACATGTAATTATGAGACTGGAGGGTATGTTTAGTAAATTAGTCTCATCCATGCACACTGTGTGTACCGCTGCCAAATTTTATTCCTTGATGACTCGGTAATTCTGATACCCACTTCATTTCTGGGAACAAACGCACTCGTCTGATGTGGATTACTGAACTTTTCTCACTGGAGGTATTTCTAACAACAAAAAGGAGAATGGATCTATAAAAACAGCTTAGTAAGTGTGTGATCAGAGGTTTTGACAACATTTAATTAATCTTCTGACGTAAATTTAAACAGATCCGTGGAGGAACCAGGACTATAAAACAAGAGCTCAGTGTTTATGTGTTATGTGTGCACGTATATGTGTTACTTATCTTTTCTACTTTTATGGAACAAGCTTTCTTGTTGTCCTTGTTGTTGTTCCATCTTTTTTCTGAATTGTTTGGGGTATCGTAGCCCATCTCTGCTTGTATCAAGTACAAGGGGGTGTTCCCTAATTCAAGCAAGGGCAAACTACAGCCCGCGTGCCACATGCGACCCGTTAAACGTTTTAATCCGGCCTAAAAAAAATTAAATAAGTAAACCATGTTAACTTTTCATTTTGCCTGCAATTCTGACGTTTCCTCACTAGATGGCGCACTAAATATATTGGCTTTGTTGCAAAAACAACACTGCTACAATTCAAATGTGTGTTTTTGTAATGCGCACATTGTCAAAATAGAATGTCAGGAGATTTCAAACCTACATTTTAAACCTAGCGCGCTAGATGCACGTTTTTTTAAGCGCTAGGGCGCTGGATTTTTAACATTAGCGTGCTAGATTTTGTGCGTATAGCGGTCCCAATGGCTTTCCATATCTAGCGTGCTTGTTTACCAAAGCATGCCATCCATCTGTTCCTGTTTTGGCCCCTTGGTCAAATGTAAGAACCTAATGTGGCCCGTGAATAAAAGTTTGCCCACCCATGCCCTAGACAGGTCACCCATCCGCCGCAATCAATTCAAATCAAAGCAAAAATGGTAAGATTTGCTTTCAAATGAAACTAAGTTAGAAGACTAAAGACGCAACCCATTTGATTGTCATCTTTTTTGCTAGAAGTCCAAATTTGTCCTGGATTTGAACATTATCAAGATAGAGGTCTTTCTCACACCATCAGAAAGACTGGTTCAGACTAGGAGCTGCTTGACTTGAAATAACAATTCCTTACGCCACAGAAAACAGGGATCTATCAAAACATCGTTAACTGTCCTTACGCCAACGTAAGCTTCACAAATCATACTTGAGACAAATCATGGGAATAAACCAACTCAAACTTATCCTGAAAAATAACCTCACCATGTCAGCCATTGGTGGTGGTCCAATTTTTTTCCCAGCTTGATGTGTTAGTGATATTATTATTGTTGTTGTTATTAATTGTCTTTCCGTGTGCTGTTTCACGTGGAAGTGGGTGGGTTGAATATTTTGATGGAGGACAGCAGAAATAATTTTCTGTACCGTTCCTTTGAGCAGCGGGGTTGCAGGAGTCTGTTGCTGAAGTTGCTCTTCGGATGGTCCACAGATTCATGTATGGGGTGGGAGGGATTTAGCATGAGTGAAAACAGTTTTGCTTTCATTCTGTCCCTCGCCACCTCCTTCACGCAGGCGAGGGGTGAACCAACCACACGTCCAGTTTTTACTATCAGTTTGGCATCAATGTGGCGATTGACAATGATTACGTGTCCTAATTGACTATATTTTCCACAATGAGACCCAATTTTCTTATCTTAGCATTCATGTGTGCTTCCTAATTGTTTCCTCACTGCTTCAAATGCTTCGTTTCACTGTCCTCAGTTCACTTCCGTTTCTGTCCACAAGTGTCGTCTTTTCCCACATTTTGAGTTTTGCGTACAGCAGTCCCTGACTTGCTGTGGAGTTCCCCAATTGTCCATTCACTCCACCACCCTCAAGGATTGCTTGATTTGGTTAGAAGTCAGCATAAGAATGCTTCATTAATGAGCGCTCAGGACCAGAGCTCAGATTAAATCAGCTAAGGGCCAGATGTCTGCAGGATGTCCACCAGGAGCCAGACATTGGGAATAGTCCTGACCTGCCTGGACGAAACAAGAGAAAGAGTCAACACATGAAAAGATAGTAAGTAATTTAAGTTATGGAAAATTATATTAAATAAATGATAATGATAGAGGAACAGCAGATGAAAGAAGTAAAATGAGAATGAGATCATTCCACTCGTGCAGAAATGCATACACAGTTCATTGTGTAATGTGTGAATCTGAGTGAAGTTGGTCATTGTGAGGAAATTCTAAGAGGTGTTTTTTCTTCTTGCCTGTTAATGTTGTTTAATTTTGTGAAAATCTTTGGTTCAGTGTGAATAATTGTGAAAAACTGAGTTGGAAACAATGGATATATCTGGATGTGCAGTAAGTGTGGAGTCTTGTCTGGACAGGCTTTGGCACACCCTGGGGCTTGAAGGGAAATTAAGCTGGTGATGTGGTGATTCTGAGGGTTTTTATTTATTTTCTTAAACATTTATCATAACGATGCTGAATGCAGATATTTAAATATATTCTGGTTGTGTTGTTTCTGACACGTCTCGTAAGTGTTTGGATGTCTTACTCTCTGACTTTATTCTCCAAACACTTTGATGTGAATATCCTAGCTTTTGAATTGAATGGAATATACTTTATTAATCCCAAAGAGAAATTTGATTCAACGCACCCTCGACCTAATCCACTGGCGTCCCAGTCCGGTCGCACTGTGTCCAACCTGGCAACCCAAAAGCTGAAGTCCGGAATGGGTCCACAGAGCGTAGCCGCAGTAAAGAACACCAAATTGGCCTCTCTGTATTTCACTGGGCTCGAGTGTGCACCTCTAGTTCGTCAAGCGAGCAACCAGATGTTTCCATGGAAATTGCAAAAACACAGAGCTTGAAGCACCTCATCTAGACAGTCTCCTTCTCCGCACCTCCTCCAGATCGCCTTCTTCTCCTCAGCTTCCACAGGACCAAACCAACTCCTCCAACCAAGATGGATGTGGCTCCGAGAGCCAGCAGCTGGTCACGCATGTCAACATGCATGTTAACAGCAGAATGACTCCAGAATTACTTTTGTAATTTGGCTTTTTAAAAACAGTTTTTTTTTCAATGAATAAAACATGTAGTTGGATTTTCTAAATGGGGTTTAAATTGGCAAAAAAAAAAAGAAAAAAAAAGCGCCAAAAAACAGAAAAGACATGGTTTAAAATGTTTTTTTCCAACATTTTTGTGTTTTGAATCACTCTTTTCCATTTTTCTGGAGTGATTCAATGTTAGACCATTCTCTGTCACTGGGACAAATTCTCAAGGACATAAATACACACACACAAACAAACACACACACACACACACACACAGTATATACTGTATATCCACATATGTTGACAGAAGTGTTAAAAAAGTTTTATTTATCAAGGGAGGGAATTAGTGCAGACAGATAGCAAAGAATAACTCAAGAGGGTTGTGCTGTATGGTTGCATTGGTTACAGTGAAGCAAAAAAAAATTTTTTTAAACACCATGAAATCGACCAAAATGCCCTTTGAGCAGCTAGACCGTCAGAGCATAGTGCCATCTTAAATGGTACATGTTGCCATGTTAGGTTCTGAAAAAGTTACATAAAGTTACATGAAAGCTATTCCAACCTCATGCTCTAGATTTATAAAGAAAATAAAACATTTCCTGAGTAGTTGTGAATGGCACTGTCCAATGAAAAAATACTATTTGAAAATTAATCGACGCCTTTCTTTATGAATAGAGAACAGCAGTACCTGCACCAGCTCTGTTCCTTTAATGTTCGTAGTTTGTAATCCTAATTTTCTAAATTAGAAACTAAAAATTGAGACAAATATAAACACTGTCAAGTAGCGATCAACTTCCTGAGTCTAGATTAAGATGGATCTTTGGGAACTTGTTCAAAGCACATCCAGCAACGGTTACATTTAAGACAACATGAATACTAATCAGATGAGTCCCTGCTGAATATCTACGAAGGTAAAACCCCTCATTTTCGTAATCTGTCTGCAGAAACTTGTCTAAATATGGCGATATGCGGAATGGAGACTCTGAGTCAATAACGTCGGTTGGCGCCTGCAGGCTGTGGACCAACTCTCTATTGTTTGACTTTGTGCTACAGAAGAAGGTTTATTGGTAAGCCCCGCCATATTGCAGCATCACATTTCCCCCAAGACCTCATAAACAGCCTGTCGGGCTCCTACTTGTAAAATCGACAACATCTTGTCTGGACCAGGCTGAATGCACAGACAAATAACTCTTAAAAAAACAAAGTGTACATTAGTTAATGAGACTAAACTTGCTGATCGGAAAGTTTTTATTAATTTATCTGCAAAGCACATCATCTGAAAGTTATGTGTTATCGTCGTGATGATCAGTCGTTCCGACAAGAGGCCTATACAGTATGTCATCTGAACTGACATTTAATGCCACTGATCATGCAAGAGCTCGTTTCAAAAAGCCACGGTTAATTCTTATTCAGAGGAAGTATGACAAGTCTCGCATGTCATCACACAATATTAATGATTGGCAGAAATGCTGGTCCGTTCGGCTCTCCTGTGGCATGATGGAAACGCTGTGGAGGATGGAAGATGTCAGGCCTAAGAGGCTGTCAGTGTCTAACTTTGCCTCAGGCTGAATCCTTTTAATTTATGTTGGTAAAGAATCGCAAAGTGCTGCCATCTCTCCAGAGACGCTCATGCAAGTTAATTGCATTCTTCCACTTGTTACCAATTCAAACACTTACTGTCGCTCACACACACGTGTGCATATACACTCTTTTCCTCTGGGATGATAAATACTTTAAAAAGTGCCTTTCCTGCTTAGCTTGTGGAATCAAACGTTCACCATCTGAGCAGGAGAATATAGCGTGCTGTCGATCAGACTAATAGATAGCTGGATAGCTAGGCTTCATATAGGCTGAAGTCATGGTGTCTTTAAGTTTGGTACATTTTGTGACCTCAAAGTTTGTGCCATTGATCTTTGGTCCCATAACCCTGAAAACATAATCGGTTTATCTATTGTCAGAGTAAGAGTGTACAGTGTAAGTGTGGGCATTTTTTTGTAACTTTTTATCTTAATGAACCATAAAAAAAAAAAAAAATTAAAAAAAATAAATAAAAAGGAAGAAAGAAAAAAAATTAATAAAAACTTTTCAAAATTGCGGGGAAACATCTCGTGATCTAAACTAAATAAATAAGTAAATAAAAGAGTGGATGGAAAAGTGAGGTTACAGGGAGAAGAGATAAAGAAGGTGGAAGATTTCAGGTACTTAGGATCAACAGTCCAGAGCAATGGAGAGTGTGGAAAAGAGGCGAAGAAGCGTGTGCAGGCAGGCTAGAACGGGTGGAGAAAAGTATCTGGTGAGGAGGTGGGGGATGGATAGCTGGGAAAATGCTAGAGAAACACTAGTGTGCTGTAGTGAGGTGACATCAATTTTACATCGGAATTCGCAGATGTAAACTAGGTGTTTCATAAAAATGTCAAAAGCTAGAGTGTGACCTTTAACTACACTATTTAGCTTTGTTTAATCAGTGTAATAATGCTTGAGAAAGAAGCTCGAAAGACAAACTCATGGTGAATTATAATATGATTATATATGTTTGTTAGTCTTGGATAATCATTTAACATATTTTGGGTTTTTTTACAAGCAATTATTTGGTAAGATTGGGCGTATAGAAGTATAAAGTACATGTGTGTGAATGAGAGGGATCCAAATGGAAAAGTGACGTTACAGAGAGAAGAGATAAAGAAGGTGGACAATTTTGAGTTCTTAGGATCAACAGTCCAGAGTAATGGAGAGTGTGGAAAAGAGGTGAAGAAGTGTGTGCAGCCAAGCTGGAATGGGTGTGATGTGTGATAGAAGAGTTTCAGCTAAAATGAAAAGAAAAGTGTGCAAAACCGTGGTGAGACAGGTCATGCTGTTTAGTCTAGAGACAGTGCCACTGAGGAAAAGACAGGAAACAGAGATGTAGGTAGCAGAGATGAAGATGCTGAGGATTTCTCTGAGAGTGACCAGGATGGACAGGATCAGAGGAACAGCACATGTTAGAGGTTTTGGAGATGAAGACAGAGAGGCCAGACTGAGATGGTTTGGACATGTCCAGAGGAGAGAGAGAGAGTACATTGGAAGAAGGATGCTGAATTTGGAACCACCAGGAAAGAGGGCTAGAGGAAGACCAAAGAGGGAGTTCATGGATACAGTGAAGGAAGACATGAAGATAGTTGGTGTAACCGAAGAGGATGCAGCAGATAGGGTTAGATGGAAGAAACTGATTTGCTGTGGCGACCCCTGAAGGGAAATGCCAAAAAGAGAAGAAGAAGGAGTGGTCATTGGGTAAACCTTGCTTGAACTTTGTTAGACACTTTTGAAGACGAGTTTCTTTTGTTTTGTCTCGTCTTCGGAACTACTTATTGCTAATGGGGTTGTAGGGGGTGCCGGAGCCTATCCTGGCTGATTTCAGGCGAGAATTTGATCTGTTTTGTATTATTTCATATCAACGTAGTCGCTGCTTTCCTATTGTTTTTTTAACAAGTAATGATCCTGTTTTTCCGGTAACATCTATTGTAAAAACGACACGCCTATATTTAACTGTAGTTGTTTAAAAAAATATACTTTTTTTTTTCTCTCGTCCAGTTTTATAAGTCTTTAATTTTACAACTGTGAGTTTTTATGAAAGAAGAGACTAAATGAGAACAAGATGCCCTTTGGCTTTAATTAATATTCTGAGATTAATGGGCCTGAGTAATTATTCAAATCATCCATTAAAATCATGACACACGACTGAACTGCTGACACTTTTATCTTTTATTTGGAGCCTCCTGCATCACTACATTACAATAAACAGCTTGGGTGCGAGCCTCATTCAATGCTACACACTGTAAGCCTAAACATCCAGATAATGAGTGTATTAATGTGTGACCATCAATTCATAAATAGACTGTCCTTGCAAATGCAGTAAACTTTGATCCCGTTCATGATGACCCCACGATCCTCCAAAAATGAAGTTTGTTTTTGCTCTGAATTTTTTTTAGATGACATATGATATTTACGACATATATTTGAGTTTATATTTTAGTGTGTGTTTCTTCATCACTGGATATGCTTGTGTTAGCATGTGCTTGTCTTTGTCTTTATAAATGAGTGCACTTGTGCATGTTTGTGTATTTGTGTGTGTTTTACAGTATGTCTGTATGTGTGAATATGTTATATGTTTGAATATGTGCATGAGCATGTGTCTTCTAGCTCAATACCTCCTCAATAGCATATAATTTTGAATAGTTTTGTCTGCTTGTGTACTGTTTGAGCCCTGTTGTCCATCAATAGGGAAATTACTTTGCTGCATTGCACCACAGCAGGCATCCATGACAGTACCAATGGTGGGAGCAACTAGGGGCTAAGGCAGGCATGGGCAAACTACGGCCCGTTGTAGGGTTTAATCTGGCCCGCCGAACTTGAAAAAAATTAAATAAAAAAAGCTTATTTATTTATTCATTAAATATTTTATTTCCCCTGCAATTCTGATGTTTCCTCGCTAGATGGCACACTCTAGATATATTGGCATAGTTGAGAATACAACAACACTGCTCCCATTAAAATGTAATTGTCTCTGTGATGCGCACGCCTTCAAATTAAACAGTGTGCACTGATATGGAAAGCCATCGGGCCCAAAACATGCACATAAACAAGCGTGTTAAACGTTAATACAAGCAAAATGTTACATCAAGCGCTTGGATTTCAAACCTAGCGCCGCTAAATGCGTGTTTTTAAAAGCTATCTCACTAGATTTCCGACCTAGCGCGCTAGATTTTAAATTTAACGCTCTTGGTGTAACATTTAACGTGCTTGTTCAAAATCTTGCATGCCATTCTATCGGTCTAATCTAGCGGTTACCAAAGCATGCCATCCATCCGCTCCTGTTCTGGCCCCTTTATCAAATGTTAGAACTCGATGTGGCCCGCAAGTCAAAAAGTTTGCTCAACCCAGGGTCAAGGTGTCTTCCCCTAGAACAATTAGGCATGCACCCAGTGGGCATCAAACCGGCTTTTCCCGGTCCAAGCATGATCATTCTACCACTGAGCCAATGCCTCCTCACTTGATATTGGAATCAGCCTAAGAAAATATGATTTGTGTGAAAATATGTGGGTGTACATGTGTTTTTGAGAAGGACAAGGAGCTGATAACATGTTGGGGGAAGGGCAGATACAAACTGCTAGTCTTTTTCTGTATCTCCAGGTGTTCCCGTTTGTTATTCTGTGTGATAAAAGGTGTTTATATTTGTGTGTCTCTGTGTGCCTTCATGTGTATTTCTAAAAGTGTATAACAAATGCTAGCGTTTTGGTAGCAAATCAAAGACCTCCCAGTTCCCTAAAAGTACCAGCATCTCTTTGTGAAGCAGGAAGAAGAGACACAGAGTCGACTGGTTTTCCATTTATTTCCTCCGTGTGTCGTGAAGAGGACGTCTGACAGGAACGTGGGTGACAGACAACTACGACTCACATTACTCTGAGTAAAAGATGGAGCTTGCCTCAGCGGAGGGCAGGAAAGCGGTACCGGCACAGTTGACCTACACAGTGGGAAAAACAGATGAGAGAAAAATGTAAACTGGAGTTGTAGGGGATCGTCATACACAATAAATCTACTTTTTGGTCCCACCAGAGGATGAAAGGAAACTGCGAAAAGGATGGGAGTGTGGATGTGATGGGAAAATCTGAACATGTCTGTGCTGGATGGACGGATATACAATAAAAAATAAATAAAAGATTTTTTTACTCTTTTCATCCCTCACCTGGGAAATTTGTTTGCTGCATTAAACCGCGGCAGGCTGCCCACGGTGGGAGAAACAGGGGTTAGGTGTCTTCTCATAGGACCCCAAACGTGCACCCAGTGGTATGCAAACCCGCAAACTTCTGTTCCGCGGGCGAACACTTTAACCACAGAGCCACCGTCTCCCTAATTTATGTGCTGCATCACAACGCAGCAGGCTGCCACCTATGACGGCGCAGTGGTGGGTTAGGTGTCTTCTCCAAGGACCGTAGATGTGCACACAGTAGGATGCTAACCAATGAACTTCCGGTTGACTTCTGGTCTGTGGGTGAATGCTCTAACCACTGAGCCACCGTCTTCCCAAAGACGTTGATGCAAGATTCAGAAACAAATGAGACTATCAAGGTGGAAAAGAAACGTGTATGAAAAATTTACCAAAGAAATTTGCACCAAACCAGAGAATTGTGTGGTAATAATACAAAAAAAATAGAGACCATTTGACATTAATTAATGTCACTTAGATTTTTTTTTGCATTTGTATTTTGCAGCTTTAATTGCTTTTAAAAACTTCAGTTTCTTTTTCTTGTCTCCTGCTTTTATTAAAAAATGTCATCAACGTAGAGAAAGTGTCATTTTTAGAAGCAGGTAACAGCAGGGTGCCTGGAATAAATCACCATCAATGGAACGCTCGTTAATATCAGCACACCAGTTACAGAAATCAAAGCAGTATAGTATTATTATTTTCTACTTTCTATAGTCAGGTTATGTGGGCAGCAAGCTCAGCAGGTAAGCCATGCTCTCATCTTGGCCAGTTGTGCAAGCTTGTCTGGAAAGGTCCTGAGGCATTCCTCGGCCAGCTGTTAGACCTAGCCCCTCGAGCAGGTCTTGGGTCTTCCTATAGGTATTCTACTGAGACATGTTTATTGTGACTGTTCAATCAGCAGGTTTGAAAATGCCTGTGATGTAGAATGCAACCGTGAGGGCGAATAGTACCAGGGAGACCAGCTTAAAATGAGATTGTTTGAAGCAAAACTTTCATTGCTATAGAATAAATTCTGAAGTCCGGAGTGGAATTTTAGCCCACCTAGCAACCTATTGGTCAAATGCGTTAAAGACATTTAACCAATAGGTTCTCTTCCATTTTTGGAAGAGGCGTAACCATTGAAAGAAAATGGACAAACCATTTGGAAATACTCTATGAATACCAATGGGCAAAATCTCTTAACATTTATGACTGGGGTATATTTAGGCCAGCAGAGAAGGCTATGAAGGTGTGTAGCATCCGCCACTGCTTGAACTCCTCCACATTAACTACGTTGCACAGAAAACACGTCGTCTTTTCCAAGTTGAAGTTTGAAATCCCTCCAATGAGAACTGAAGAGCTGGGTTTCCCTCAACGCTAACAGAACCACATCATCTGCAAAGAGCCGAAACCCAATCATGCGGCGACTGAAAAGAATCAGTCTTGAAGCAACAATTTCATTGCTATAGCTAGCAGAATAAATTCTGAAGTCCGGAGTGGAATTTTAGCACACCTGGCAACCTATTGGTCAAATGCTTTAGAGACAAAGCACATTTTTGGAAGATGCACAGCCATTGAAAGGGACATGAAACAAATCGGACAAGGCATTTGGAAATACTCTATAAATACCAATCGCAAAATCTATTAACGTTTATGACTGGGGTATTTTTAGGCCAGCAGAGAAGGCTATGAAGGTGTGCAACATCCACCACTGCTTGAACCCCTCCACATTAACTCCGTTGCACAGAAAATACATTACTTTTTCCAAGTTGAGGTTCGAAAATCCCTCCAATGAGAACCAAAGATCTGGGTTTCCCTCAACGCTAACAGAACCACATCATCTGCAAAGAGCAGAAGCCCGATCATGAGGTCACTGAATAGAATCACCTCAACTTTTTTGGCTGCATTTAGAATTTCTGTCTGTACAAATGATGAACAAAATCTGTGTGAAATTCCAGTTATATAATAATAATAATGTATACTTTATTGATCCCTCAACGGGAAAATTTCTGTGCTGCGTTACCCCGCAGTAGGCTGCCACGACAGTACCAATGGTGGGAGAAACGGGGAGTTAGGTGTCTTCTCCAAGACGTGAACGCATTGGGAATAAAACCTGTAAACTTCCGGTTAACTTCCGGTCCAACAGCGAACGCTTTACCACTGAGCCACCGCCTATGATACCCTAACCTCTACTGGCCCTTTTTTAGTCTGTCATGTTTTGTTAACTGGCCTGATTCCTAACACCTAGTTC
This sequence comes from Neostethus bicornis, assembly GCA_902685375.1. Lineage (NCBI taxonomy): Eukaryota > Metazoa > Chordata > Actinopteri > Atheriniformes > Phallostethidae > Neostethus > Neostethus bicornis. The sequence goes on from LR738541.1 coordinate 36,807,805, forward strand.
CAAATTTCCTGGTTTGGGAGATGGTGGCTCGGTGGTTAGAGGGTTCGCCCGCAGACCAGAAGTTTGCGGGTTTGCATTCCACTGAGTGCATGTCTAGGGTTGTTGGAGAAGACACCCAACCCCCTGTTTCTCCCACCATTGGCGCCGTCAGGTGGTAGCATGCTGCGTTGTAATACAGCACACAAATTTCCTGGTGCCCTTCACTTTTTTGTCAGATTATCTGTTGCTTTGTCCTCGTTTGATCCGACACTCTTAGGTCCCTCCATTTCTGCCCACGACTCAAGTCTTCTTAGTTGTGGGTACCAGACCAGGCCACACCTATCCACTTCAAACACGTAGATGTGCGTCAGCCCTACCCTTCGTCCTCACATCGTGACAACCATGAGGAACCATTAGAATAGATAAATAGAATCATTTATCAGTCATAATTTAACCATTTAATTCAAATGGACGACCTCACCAGATAAACACTAAGTGCTTCCACTGACATCAGGCATTGTGAAAGGGGATGTTTTAGAAAAGTGAAACGTCCAAATGTTGCCGCTCCGAGGAAGACTTATGAGCTGGGAGATGTGCTAATGTTGCATTCCCTAAAATCATTTAAATTAATGTGCCATGAAATAGGTCATTAATGTGAGTGCACGGGTGATACATGGAGGAAGAATGATGGGAAAGACCCTGCTGATGCCGTCACAGGGCAGACTCCGCCATACTGACAGAAGATGAAGAAGCATCTTCTACATCAATTTTCATTCAATCATTCAACTTCTTTTTCGCCAAGATACATTTCACATAATAATGGTGTTAATTATTGTAATTAAATGCACAACGTGACTAATATTTTATGACAGATTGAATATGGAGCTGTAAAACTTCAAGCCTTGTTAGCCCCAATCGAACCATCTACTCACACACCAGCCTGCTTCCAGGCAGGATGTTAGAAATCACCCACGTTCCTCCAGCGTGTTCAAACCATGTCTTTTCAGCTTGCACAGTGAACCAGTGAGCGCGTGCTTTCTTTTCCCGCTCTTCCTGTGGAGCCGGCTTTAAAGTTTACCAGCTAAATGCCCTCCTTTTGCTGCTGTCCAACCAGTGTTTTGTGGTGAGTAATCACCCTTTCCACCTGCAGACATGCTCGCCGTATGGAAAGGGAGCATGAGCAAGTGTGACTGGGTGTGTATTTCTTCTCCACCTGCACGCCTGGGTGTGATTTATGACTGCAGATTTGAAAATGGGTTGTGTTTTTCTACCCCACAGGCTGCCTGTTGCCGACATGCTCATCTGAGTCTTGAACATGATGACCAGCAGGGGTTGGAGTGTAGACACGAAGGTGTTTCATGGAAGTAAAACACTGAAAACATATGGTTTATGAGGCAGACACGTTTCGGACGAGCTACAAACTTTTTAAAAATCTTTTAGGACAAAGTGCTAGCAAAGAGTTACAGATTTCAAACCTGTTTGAAAGACATTAATAAAGTTGTTTTTTGCAAAAACTTTTGGAAAAAAGAACAATACTATTTGACTCTACGTTCATGATGAAGTTGGAGTTTAATGTAAATCGTTTTACATTTATTCATTGTGTAAAATGCCTGTTTTAATATATTCTTTAAGATAAAAAACTTTAAATTATCTTATGTTTAAGTTTAAATATATCTGTACACATTAATCTGTTGCTTGCAGCGACACACTGACTCCACAAGTCCATAATCTACTGATGGAGACTATGTGAAAACTAGAATGTCATCTGCATAATGGAGTACTTTGGAGATATCCATAGTAATTCCGTTGAGCATAATCCAGATGATGTACCAGAAAAAAATCCAGATTCAAGGGCAGTTTCTCTTTTGTCTTTTCTTCTCTCTTTCAGTCTCTTTTTTTCTTCTTCTTTCGGCATTTCCCTTCAGGGGGCGCCACAGCAAGTCAGTTTCTTCCATCTAACCCCATCTGCTGCATCCTCTTCAGTCACACCAACTATCTTCATGTCTTCCTTCACTGTATCCATGAACCTCCTCTTTGGTCTTCCTCTAGTCCTCTTTCCTGGTGGTTCCAAACCCAGCGTCCTTCTTCCGATGTATTCTCTCTCTCCTCTGCACATGTCCAAACCATCTCAGTCTGGCCTCTTTGACTTTATCTCCAAAACTTCTAACATGTGCTGTTCCTCTGATCCTGTCTATCCTGGTCACTCCCAGAGAGATCCTCAGCATCTTCATCTCTGCTACTGTCATAATGTGGAGCTAAGGCCAAAAATATACCCTTGACACAACAGACAGGCTCAGATGAAGAAATCACAAGCAGATTTATTTGATTGATAAAAAGTCCAAAAAAGAAGACAAAAACAGATAAACTAGGCAGGTTCTGATGTAGGAGCTGTAGCCAAAAACTGGATAACAGGTCAAGCATGGTAAACAAACAATCTGGCAAAGAGTGTGTCAAAAACTGATCCATTTATTCTCCAGCAGATGAGTTTCATGTGTGACTTGTGCATACACACAGACAAGAGGGAGGAGGGAAACAGGACACTGAGTGAGAACAGACTGCTCTCTTGACAGCAACCTCCATCTCTGTTTCCTGTCTTTTCCTCAGTCCCTCTGTCTCTAGACCAATCAGCATGGTCGGTGTCACCACGGTTTTGTACACTTTCCCTTTCTTCTGTCACACATCACACCAGATACTTTTCCACCCGTTCCAGTCTGCCTGCACACGCTTCTTCACCTCTTTTCCACACTCTCCATTGCTCTGGACTGTTGATCCTAAGTACTTAAAATCTTCCACCTTCTTCATCTCTCCTCCCTGTAACCTTGTTTTATTCCAAAAAACATAAAAATCCAGCAAGAGAAACAAAACTTTTCTACCAATAATAAGAGGATCGTGAATTGAGTTCAACTTAATAATAATTATGCATTGTACTTATTTAGCGCTTTTCCAGAACGCTCAAAGACACTTCACATATATTCATTATTCCTTCACTCATTACCAAGTAATGGTAAGCTACTGTTGTAGCCATAGTTGTTTTGGGGCAGACTGACAAAAGCGAGGCTGCCATTTTCGCGCCATCGGCCCTTCTGACCATCACTAACCAATCACACACACCATCCAGACTAGGAAACATGGGTGAACGTCTTGCCCGGGGACTCAGCGACAGTTTGATCACAATGGCCGTCCAACTGTGGCACCTTGGGTTCCAGCAATCTCCCATCCAAATTCTGTCCAGGCCCAGAATGCTTAGCCTCTGAGGTCTGATGTGATCAGGCACGGACAGGCTGGTATGGCCTTAATGACATTATGTAAAAATGTGTGTAAATTTTAAAATATTTTAGATTAATTCCACTTTTATTTGATTGTAAATGTCATTGTCAGAAAAAAAGAAGCGCATCGTCACAGTCATAATTAAACCAATTTTAAAAAATATATCACAGTTGAAACGTGTTCTCCCTGCAAATTGATCAGTAGACTAATTATTTAGCTTGTATCCACTACAAACAACAAAAAAACAGACAAATAAACACACAGGTCCATCTTTCTGTTTGCTCACAATATGTTAACAGGATCAATCCCAACAGCTGCTGAACAACTGCTGGAGGCAGAAAGAATGAAAACACACACGTTCCCCTGTTCAGCATCGTTAGGGAAGAGGCGTCTGTGATGACTGCACTGTTACAGAAGGTGTTGATGGAGATGAAGTGTCACCTGACAGGAAGTGTAAATAAGACACAGCAAAGTGTGAACAATTTTCACCGTTGTGATCATGGTTTCACATACGCCAATTACAAAAATTCTTGTTTCAGTAGCGGACCATACGGGGATTCAAATTCTTCTCTGTTCGCTTAAAAAACCGTCTCAAGATAAAAAAACATTTGCTGTTCCATAAGTGGTAAATTTACCTTTGGCTAAATCAGGCATGTGCAAACTACGGCCCGCGGGCCACATGCGGCCTGTTAAACGTTTTAATCCGGCCCGCCAAACATAAAAAATCTAAATAAACCTTGCTAATGTTTTATTTCCCCTGCGATTCTGATGATTCCTTACCAGATGACGTACTCGGATAAATGACGTTACATTGGCTTTGTTGAGAAAACAACAACACTGCTCCCATTAAAATGTGTGTGTCTCTGTGATGTGCATGCTGTCAAAATAAACAGTGTGCACAGATATGAGAAGCTCCATGGTTTATTGGGCTCCATACACGCACGTAAACAAGCGTGTTAGATGTTAAAACAAGTAAAATGTTACATCAAGCACTTAGAATTCAAACCTTTTTCTTCTTCTCTTTACACCATTTCCCTTCAGGGGTCTCCACAGCAAGTCAATTTCTTCCATCTAACCCTATCTCCTGCATCCACTTCGGTCACACCAACTATCTTCATGTCTTCCTTCACTGTATCCATGAACCTCCTCTTTGGTCTTCCTCTAGTCCTCTTTCCTGGTGGTTTCAATTCCAGCATCCTTCTTCCGATGTACTCTCTCTCTCTCTCCTCTGCACATGTCCAAACCATCTCAGTCTGTCCTCTCTGACTTTATCTCCAAAACCTCAAACATGTGCTGTTCCTCTGATCCTATCCATCCTGGTCACTCCCAGAGAGATCCTCAGCATCTTCATGATGCTGAAGATGCCCACTTTCTTTGGAGTCCTCACCAATGTCTGCAATCTTTCCAGGTTTTCTGTCTTTTTCCTAGCGCTACTGTTTCTAGACCAAACAGCATGGCCGGTCTCACCACGGTTTTGTACACTTTCCCTTTCATTTTAGCTGAAACTCTTCTATCACACATCACACCTGGCTGCACACAATTCTTCACCTCTTTTCCACACTCTCCATTGCTCTGGACTATTGATCCAAAGTACCTAAAATCTTCCACCTTCTTTATCTCTTCTCCCTGTAACCTCACTTTTCTATTTTTCTTTAAATAATTAAAATGCTTTATTCCTAAATATAATTGTCAGTTTTTTTCCATTTCTTTTGTAATAGAGTTGGACTGGTTCAGCTCAGGAGTGTTTGTTGATTAAGGTATTAAAAATCTATGATTAATTAATAATATGCTTTTATGCTACATTTGAACCATTTCTATCCATTTTTACATAACTTTTTTTTAATCATTTTTATTATGACAAAGATTTTCTGCTAAAATGTTCATAGTAGTTAATTAGATCAGTAGAAAAAAATTAGCTGATGGAAAAACACAAATCAACCCAAGTCCCAGACAGGGGATTCTCTCAGGATCAGTATTATCACAGGGACATGGAATTGGCCAAATTAAGGATGGTCATTTTTGGGGAAATTTTTTCAGCCATTTTTCACAGACATGGTGGATTAGTATTGGAGAAAAATCCCAGTCGACCTTGGAAATGATTACAAATTACCATCCCTAAGTAAAACTAATCACTTGTGAATAGAGCTTGATATTTACTGTTGGAAATGACACGTCATAAATGGGCATTGGAAAGTAAAGCAAATAATTTGGTAAATGAGGGTCGTTTTTTTTCTTATTCTTACAATTTTTGAATAAGTTTTTCAAAATAAAAGCCTTGATTTTTTTTCATCTGTACTGTTAGGATTAATATACAACTGGCACCTCACTATGACAGGCTGGCCAAAGGGGTCAACTAGTCATGGTTTATTGGTTCCGTTCCGTCATCTTCCGCTTGTTCCGGGGTCAGGTCGCGGGGGCAACAGCCTCAAACGGGTAGCCCAGGCCTCTCTCTCCCTGGCTGCATCCTCCAGCTCACCTGGAGGGATCCCCCGGCCAGCTGTGAGACATAGTCTCTCCAGCGGGTCTGGGTCTGCCCCTTGATCTCCTCCCGGTGGGAGGTGACTGAAACACCTTGCCCGCAAGGCGCTCGGGAGGCATCCTGACCAGATGCCCGAACCACCCCATCTGGCTCGACTCGACCTGGAGGAAGAGCTGCTCGACACCGAGCTCCTCCTGAATGGCAGAGCTCCTCACCCGATCTCTGAGTGAGAGCCCAGCCACCCTGCGGAGAAAGCTTATTTCGGCCGCTTGTACCCGCGATCTCATTCTTTTGGTCACCACCCACAGCTGGTGACCATAGGTGAGGGTTGGAACGTAGATCAACTTGTAAATCGAGAGCTTTGTTTTTCGGCTCAGCTCTTTCTTTACCACGACGGACCGATGCAGCGTCCTAGTTATTGCTGATGCCGCACCGATCCGGTGTTTTTGGTGTTATTGTTAATGGTTTATTGGTGTTAAGATTTATTAGTTTACATTGAATAAAAAAAAGATAAAACCTCGGAGTCCATTCTCAGTGGAGCGTAAGCCATTAAGGAATCCAAATAACAGCACCCATCATAAATCTACAAACATATTCAGAGTTAAAAATGAGCAAACAGTTTGATTGTCTGAGAGCCTTTTAACAACTTTAATTACATCAAGCTATCAAACGTTTATTGTTGGCAAAGCCATGGAAGAGGAGGCATTTGGGAGTAGGGAGGGTTGAAATGCAAAAGGATTACGTCAAACTGTTGCAAATCTTTCTCAGGGATTAGAGAGGCTTAAAGTCAGGAGAAAACCCCAGGGTGTCTTCTCCAACGCCGTGTGTGTCTGTGTGTGCGCAGTGTTTGTTTTCACTGTCGATGACATATAACACATAGACAAACAGTTAGGGGGGTCTTTTGATCACTCTCACAGACACACACTTCCATACGTGATGTGATCAAATTGTACAGAAAGTGGTGTGTATGTGTGTATGTGTGTGTAATTGAGGTGTGAATAGTCTGCAAGCTTGCCCGCCGCTTCCCTCCAACAGGCTTAATCTGTGAGATGACCTGCAGGGTCAAACCCATTCTTCTGGACGTGTCCCTTATTGTAGCAGGCAGTTTAGAGGCTCATCCACAGTCAAGCCCAGTTAAAGCATGACGGATCTGGGGGCTATCAGACAGTGTGGCCATCACATCACGTCTATGTCTGTCTCAGGGAGGCTGACAGGAAAGAAAGTCACTGTGAGAGCTGTCAGACATGGAATGTAAATGATGGTCAGCGAGACCGACGGGTAAATAGAATTACGCACACCGATGATTGAATGATTAATGAACAACTAGGATAGTCGTATAGAAACTGTAGATGAACTGTGGAGAAAAGGTGCGTTAGCTGTGGCTAAAGTTTTAATCTTAATTTGCTTTATCAACATTTTTTAATTCCAGAACGAGTTAACGTCATCAAAATCCCTCATTGGCTTCAGATGGTTTTAACTTTGAACCTTTGGGAAAAATCGTGAGGTGGTCTCAATTATTTTGTAAAGGAATTTGAAGTGGATTGTTGCTACCCACCTGCATGCCAAATAGGAAGTAACTTCTGTCCCCAAAAGCCTCGGTGCCCAAAGATTTATATTGGGAAGCTATGTCTGAGTCGCTCTTTTTGTCAATAAAATCATCCTGGCTTTATTATTTTAGATATAAAGTGTTCTCCATAATAAGATTTTTTTTCTGTTTTGTCATTTTCCACTTATCTGGGGCCGGGTCACGGGGGCTACAGCCTTAGACAGGAACCCCGGGCTTCTCTCACCCCGGCTACATCCTCCAGCTCACCCGGAAGGATCCCGAGTCATTCCCCGCCAACTGTGAGAAATAGTCTGTCCAGCGGGTCCGGGGTCTGCCTCTTGGTCTCCTCCCGGTGGGATGCGTCCGAAACACCTTACCATTGAGGCACTCGAGAGGCATCCTGACCAGATGCCTGAACCACCCCATCTGGCTTCTCTCGACCTGGAGGAGGAGCGACTCTACTCCAAGCTCCTCCCGGATGGCAGCGCTCCTCACCCGATCTCTGAGTGAGAGCCCAGCCATCCTGCGGAGGAAGCTCATTTCGGCCGCTTGTATCTGCAATCTCATTCTTTTGGTCACAACCCATAGCTGGTGACCATAGGTGAGGGTTGGAACGTAGATCGACTTGTAAATTGAGAGCTTTGTTTTTTGGCTAAGCTCTCTCTTTACCATGACGGATCGATGCAGTGTCCTAGTTATTGCTGATGCTTGACCGATAATGAATTTTGTCAGGATAAATTTTTGGTTGTTGCGCAAATTATTTCTATGTTAGTCTGTGCATTTTTTAATATTTTTGACATTTTAAATAGAATGACAAGATTTGTATTGAGAAAAAAATTAAATACACTTAAATATGGTAAACATCAAAATGATTAGATTGACCAAGGCAATCAATGAGAGCTACCACTAGATCATGATCGACATAATGGGCCACTCTGTATTAGGAGAAATAGGATTATTTCTCGGAATTCAGTTAATTAAACTGTACAACCCAAGTCTTTGTTAAGACTTTTTTTTGTATTTTTTGTCTTCTTCTAGTTTTGCGACTTTGACCAATTTTCTTCTTGTTTTTTCGGCATTTCCCTTGAGGGGGTGCCACAGCAAGTCAGTTTCTTCCATCTAACCCTATCTCCTGCATCCTCTTCGGTCACACCAACTATCTTCATGTCTTCCTTCACTGTATCCACGAACCTCCTCTTTGGTCTTCCTCCAGTCCTCTTTCCTGGTGGTTCCAAACCCAGCATCCTTCTTCTGATGTACTCTCTATCTCTGTCCTCTGCACATGTCCAAACCATCTCAGTCTGGCCTCTCTGATTTTATCTCCAAAACCTCTAACATGTGCTGTTCCTCTGATCCTGTCCATCCTGGTCACTCCCAGAGAGATCCTCAGCATCTTCATCTCTGCTACCTCCATCTCTGCTTCCTGTCTTTTCTTCAGTGCCACTGTCTCTAGACCAATCAGCATGGCCGGTCTCACCACGGTTTTTGTACACTTTTCCTTTCATTTTAGCTGAAACTCTTCTGTCACACATCTCACCTGATACTTTTCTCCACCCGTTCCAGCCTGCCTGCACATGCTTCTTCCCCTCTTTTCCACACTCTCCATTGCTCTGGACTGTTGATCCTAGATACTTAAAATCTTCCACCTTCTTTATCTCTTCTCCCTGTAACCTCACTTTTCCATTTGGATCCCTCTCATTCACACATGTACTCTGTTTTACTCTGACTAATCTCCATTTCTTCATTCCATTCCTCTTCGTTCATCCAATTCCCGGATGGTAATTTTAAGTTATATTGCAAAAAGAAATCCTCATTTATAAAAATCTTCTTTACCACTTTTAAATCAAACGGCCTTTTTAACGGGTTAGATTCCATTGATCATGTTCATCTTAGTAATTTTCTGTAGGACCAGATGAAATTGTTGTGACAATTTTTTCAGAATAAAATTCATCAAGACAAGAAAATACAAATATTTCTTTGATTGTGTGAATGAGGCATTAAAAAACAGACATCAGCAGACATTTCTTAAATTGTTGAAGCAGGATGGTTGACAGATCAATGTCCAGATAGGGCAGGGGTGCCCAACCTTTATTGTCCCGCGGCAACATTGCAAACCGCCACAAATTTTTCCAGCCTGTATTAAAACTAATATTGGTCCTGAGTAGTTCCTCCAGATCCACAACCATTTAGAAAATTTATTTAGAAAAACTACATTTGATTGGATTCTCACGTGACGTCAGCAACCCGGAAATATGCATCCACTTCTTTGTTTGTCTTCAGATCTGAAGCTGAGTAGAAACTTGGGGTGAATTGCAGGCATCAAATTGGGACACCAGTCAACTGTGGCTTGACCGGTGGAAAAAAAACAAAAAAACACCCAAAACCAACACGTCCACGCGGTCGACTCGGGACCAGTCCGTGATCGACCGGTAGACCGCGGTCGACCGGTTGGACAGATAGAGGAACAGAGAACAGGTGCATCAATGAAGCTGCAGTACAGGTGGTTTTGTGCTGTATGGAAACAATAGAAGTGAATTCAGAGATAGAGCGGAGAAAAGAACCATTAGAATAAAAGATAAGCTTTTATTACAAACCTGGATAGACTGAGTTTACCCAGGTGCTGGCCTTTGTCAGAGTTCATAACGTGTTTACATTGGGACAATGTGACGAGTCCCATTCAGGAGGGACATCCCTGTAAGTGTGTTTAAAACAAAGTTTTTTATTCACAATGAAGAAAAAAATATTTTTTTTTACTAAATGTAACCGGCTGTTTTCTTTTTCCTCCATTCAGAGTCTCGATACCGAATCTTTTTCTGGTAAAAAGCGACGGAGCCTAAGCATTCGTTTTCCCAAAGCCTTCCCTGATGGAGACAGATGGTGTCCATTTAAAAGGTCCCATGGAAGTGTGTTATTTCTGGTGCTCACAATCCACGTGGACGCTGTGAAACGCACACTCCTGCAGATGTACACACCCGGTGGCGGCTGCATCTATGTGCACATGCAAACATTCATAAACGTGCACAAAGGCACACAGAGCACGCAGATGTGTCTCGGTGGTACGAGATGAGCGAGAGGCAGCAGGAAGCAGGAGGTATCTATCCGTCTTTGCTGTGAGTAGAAAACAATGTCACACCTTTTCCGCTGCCCCGTTTCTGGAGCGGGGTGTAAATATCAGCTTTTATGGCGGCCCCGCCACCTCCTCCTGTTTCCAACATTTGAGCTATGAAAATAAAGGCAAACAGAATTCTGCTGATGCATAAAATGAGGATGGGAAAGGCACACAGTAGCACCTGGTGGCATAGCATCAATTGGTGGCTGTTAAATAGCTCCCTGTTTGTGCCAGCTGCTGCATTGTTGGACTGAGACAATATGAGAGTTCCAGTAGCCGGCCACTCGTTCATCTGTGTATGTCTGTGTGAACGTGTGTGTGTGTGAGTGTGTGCAGGCTGACCTCAACCCCATACTCTCTCAGGCACTTTCTAGACGCGGTTCGACCAGTGGGAAAAACGTTCAGGAATTACTCTATTGTTGAGAAGAAACTCAGTTTGTGAAGGAAAACATATTGAGAAGTTGATGGTGACCCATACGGAGAACTACTTCCCTAGGATGGACGATTTCCGGATAGGGCTGCTCGTTGTGTTGCTCGTGGTCAATTTTGACTTAAAAATGTGATATTAAAGCCAGGCTGGGGCGTTCAATTTAATTTCACTACAGTGACTAGGTCAGGGATCATACACATTAGTTTATAATTAAGAGCCAAAAGAAAGCGATTGTTGTGGTGAGGGGAAGGGATGGTGGAAAAAGGAGGACCCAAATGCTGGACTTAAACATAGTTTATTAACATAAAACAGGAAAGTCTGTAAAGGAAAAAAGAACATGATTAACTTAAGGCTTCAAAAGTCCAACTGAAATCCAAAAAATGCAAAACCTGGTCAGGGTAACCTGGCTGGGAAAGGTGATTGTAAGACCTGACCAAGAAAGGCTGGTGAGGCTGCCCTTAAATAGGCAGCCGGAAGATTGGCTCCAGCTGAGCCCACAGGTGTTGAATAGTCTAATTGCCAGAATTGGGGGAAAGGTGAGGTGATCCCTGGCTCCCTCTGGTGGTGGCTCGAGGGAACCACGACAGCGATTGTCCAAGTATACTGATTGTGTTAGCGACCATTCCAGAAATGGAGAATTTGAAGATGGAAAAAAAGGCAATTTGGAGAAAATTTTAGATAGGGAAAAGATAGGGTTGCCCTCGGGCCGACGGGATTTGGGTGGTTGTATTTTTCAGCTAGCTACGTAAAAAAAATTACATACTGTATATCACGTCTGGTTCCGACCAAACCTGCAATTGTTCAAAGCAAAAAAGTACCCACTCCCTGTGAAGCAAACATACCCCAATAGTGTGAGGTCAGACTGTTTCCACAGAGTGAAAGACACAGTCAAGGCGAATGGTAGGTTACACCCAAAACAGGTTGCCAGTCTGTCGCAGATCCACACACATACAAGCATACACACACAATCATTCCTAGGGGCAATCATGTAGCGGCCACTCAACCTAGCATGCATGTTTTTGGGAGGAGACGGCAGCTCAGTGGTTAGAGCATTCGCGCGCAGACCGGAAGTTTGCGGATTGCGTCCCACAGAGAGCACGTCTAGGGTCCTTGGAGAAGACACCTAACCCCCGCTTCTCCCACCATTGGTGCCGTCGAATGGCAGCCTGCTGCGGTGTAAGGAGTGCAGCACACAAATTTCCCCGGTGAGGGGTAAATAGAGTAATTCTTTTTTTTTTTTTTGGAGGGTGGGAGGAAAATGGAGTACCCAGAGAAAACCCACGCATCTACAGAAAAAACATGCACACTCCACACAGAAAGGCCAGCGCTTAGAAATGTGATATTAGCCATAAAAATGACGGTGAAATCTCATCACATGAGAAGAGCGGATTTATCCAGGTTTGAGTAGACGTGAGGTCTGGGTTCAGGAGATAAGGGGGTGTGTCCACAGGTCCGGACAGGAGCTCATGCTAACACACATTTCTTCTAATTAAAATAGTTTATGAGACTCTCCAATTGTCTCAGCAGGACAGCCGGTTGGATGTGAGTTGTGTTGGAAGTCCGGGTGGGTTTCTGCTGTTTCTGTACCCAGACCTGTTGGATGAGCTCTGTGTGAAGTTTCTCTGCAGGGGCCGAGGGAAACAAACAGTAATTGCTGTTTGGCAAAGCATGCTTTCATGCTCTATTGGTTTGTCATTTTTCAAAGTGGAATATTTTTCTTTTCTTGATGTGATCCACACGAGAGCTTCCTCCAGACACCGCTTGTCTCAGATTAATTTACCACAATATTACAGATGATGGTGCCGATGCGAAGTGCTCGGCCAAAGCAGTCCTTGTTGATAATTTTGTTCGGCGTTAAGAAAAAGTTCCGATTTCTTATCAGCAAACTGCTTACTTCTGTAGCCAGGGGCGAATCCAGGATTTTCTAATGGGGGGGGTCATATGCAAAACGAGCACCTGTGGGGCTCGCCAGTATAGGGGGTCTAGTTATTATTAAATAAGTAATTTGGTGCATATTTTGCCCAAAGTTTATAATAATTAAAGTAGTAAGAACACTTTTTTTTTTGGTGGACCAAAAGGAGCGGAGGCATGGGCCCCCACACCAGCCTCCCTAGATCCGCCCCTGGTAGCAACTCCTATAAAAAGTCCTAAAAATAAAGAGTTAATCTAATGCCATTTTTGAAATGATACGGTTACATGTGTCCAAACTTAACGTATAAATTATTATGCGGAAGCAAATATTAAGGTCAGCTAAAATTACGTATAAAAAATTCTTTCTTTTTTTTTTTAAATGATTGGACGTCGGTCTAATTAATTCCCTGTGGGCAGAAATGGCTGGTTATTCATCTAATCAGTCATGTAATTAACATGTTTGCTTTGTTAAAAAAAACAATTTGCATTTGGTTTTAATTTGATTTGTCAACATATTTGAAGTTGCAGAAAATATAAAAGTAATCAAGTTTACAAGGGATTAGTTTTTGACCCGATTACTAATTATCCCGGAGGTCGTTTGATTTTGATTCCAAGTAAATTCCTGGTGTTTGTGACAACGTTGGTAAGAATTACACACACACATGCACATGCACACACACGTACAAAGAGATGCTCAGGGATTTAAGTCCTGTCTGTGATTTGAGATGTTTCAGGTTAAAAGCGTAGGATCCGTTCACCCCCTTTTCAAACAATGCACTCATTAAATTATGTTTCATTTATTTGTGCAGGTTTGAAATAAAAATGATCTCAATTAAAACCTAAAATCACACTTTTTGTTGTTATTTTAGGCCGAAAATGGTCACATTCCACAGATGTGACAGGGAGCAGAGATGGAGGTAGCAGAGATGAAGATGCTGAGGATCTCTCTGGGAGTGACCAGGATGGACAGGATCAGAGGAACAGCACATGTTAGAGGTTTTGGAGATAAAGTCAGAGAGACCAGACTGAGATGGTTTGGACATGTACAGAGGAGAGAGAGAGAGTACATCGGAAGAAGGATGCTGGATTTGGAACCACCAGGAAAGAGGCCTAGAGGAAGACCAAAGAGGAGGTTCATGGATACAGTGAAGGAAGACATGAAGATAGTTGGTGTGACCAAAGAAGATGCAGCAGATAGGGTTAGATGGAAGAAACTGACTTGGTGTTGCGCCCCCTGAAGGGAAATGCCAAAAGAAGAAGAAGAATCCCCGAATCGAAATTTGAATGCTGCAGTGTTACAATCATTCAACAACATAATTTTTTAACTGTTATTAGTCTGTACTGCTCTTTTGAGCAGTACAGCCTCCTTTGCAGTACAGATTTTCTGTACTGCTCCTTTGAGCAGTGGGGTTGCAGGAGTCTGTTGCTGAAGCTGCTCTTCAGATGGTCCAGATTCATGGAGAGGGTGGGAGTGATTTGAAGTAGTGTAGTACAGTTTCTACCTCCATCTTTGTTTCCTGTCTTTTCCTCAGTGCCACTGTCTCTAGACCAAACAGCATGGCCGGTCTCACCACGGTTTTGTACACTTTCCCTTTCGTTTTATCTGAAACTCTTCTATCACACATCACATCTGATACTTTTCTCCACCCGTTCCAGCCTGTGCACATGCTTCTTCACCTCTTTTCCACACTCTCCATTGCTCTGGACTGTTGATCCTAGATACTTAAATTCTTCCACCTTCTTTATCTCTTCTCTCTGTAACCTCACTTATCCATTTGGATCCCTCTCATTCACACACATGGACTTTATACACCTATACGCCCAATCTTACCAAATAATTGCTTGTAAAAAAAAAACCAAAAATGTTAAATGATTGTACAAGAATAACAAACATATATAATCATAGAATAATTCACCCTGAGTTTGTCTCTCGAGCTTCTTTTTCTAGCATTATTACACTGATTAAACAAAGCAAAATAAACTTGTGCAGCAGATGTGCAGTTTTATCCATTTAAAAGTATCAGATGTTGGTGTAGTTAAAGGTCACACTCTAGCTTTTAACATTTTTATGAAACACCTAGTTTACATCTGCGAATTCCGATGTAAAATTGATGTCACCTCGCTACAGCACACTGTTGTTTCTCTAGCATTTTCCCAGCTATCCATCCCCCCACCTCCTCATTAGTGCGCCCTGCCAAGTCTCAAACAACACAGACTCTTCCTCTGCCTGCAATTAATGAGGGAACTGAGGATTCTTAATAAGCAGTTTTTCTTTTAATTAAAAAGTCTCCATAAATAATCACCTCATAATCCACATGTCAGATTCTATCCTGCTCGCACTTAGTTAGAGACTACGAGATTAGAGAGCGGGGCAGGAGATGAGGCATGGAGGGAAAAATCTATCCATTCCAAATCACTCATCCATCCATCCACTCTTCTAACATTGATCCATTCATCCATCGAAATCCTTATCTACTCTTTCATCAACTGATGTATTTTTTCCATCCATTTTTCCACCAATTCATCCATTTATTTATGCACTTAATCACCAATCCATTCATTTCTACATTCATTCATTCATATATACTTATCCATCTATCCATCAATTCAATCATCCATCTATCTCTCCTCATCATTACCATCATTATCCATCCATGCATCCATCCACCTCCACGTCTCCGAGCTGCTGAGAGGAATATGCTAATAACGTTAGTCTGTATTAATAATTGATGGTCAAATAAGACTCTGCTCTGCTTTGCTGATTCAACAGTATTAGTGAAGGCGGCCGGCCATGCTAAATGATTTATTGTGTCCAATATTCTTCCTGGAGGGATTTTGAATTTCTAATAAGGAAATATTCCTCCTGTGCCTGTGTGTATTTATCAAACACTGAGCTGTTTGCTGATAGGCTCAGCAGGTCTCTGGGTTTCTGCTGCCGAAACAATACACGGCTGCAGTCACTGCTTACTCAATATGTCTGGGAGTCAATTTCCTTTAAAACCAATTTACTCCCGTCCCTTTTGCATAAGTTTTTTTTGTGCAAACTGAAGCCACTTTTCAGCTGCTTAGCTTTTACTAAACCTGAAAAAAATGACAGTTTTTGCTGAATTGGGTGTTTTGGAGGGAACTTCATAGAAAACCTACAATGGATTTCAAGCTCTGAATTTATTTTGTGTTTGTTGAGGTGCTCGTCGAACACTTTAAATGAAATATCAAGAGTTTTATAAAATAACCAAATGAAGAAATTATTCCACCGTAATAAATAAGACAGAAAAAGCTTGATTAATAATACATTTGTGTTTGTGTATGAATGTAAATCTGATGGGGTTTGTGCCCATATGAGTCTGCAAAATAATAATACACAAAATTGCGGTTCATATTTACTTCAGTTTTGAGGTCACTCTTCAGTGTTTTGGTAAAATGCAGACCATTTCTTTTTATATCACGTAATTGGGAATTGAAGTTTCATCTGAAATGAAAGAAAAAGTACAAAACCATGGCAAAAGTGGCCATGCTATTTGGAAAATTTTGTGGCATGACATGGCATGGCTTGACATGGCGTGGCTTGACATGGCGTGGCTTGACATGGCGTGGCCAGCTTGACATGACTGCGAGTTCCTGGGCAGGGGCTTTTGCAGCGATCCTGGGCAGGGGCTTTGAGACTTCAGTCCGCTGGGTCTGTTCATGATCGGGGTCATTCTGTCATGATGAGGATGTGGAAGGAACAAGTTCCCAAATGCAGGACAGAAGACATGATTTATTTTGAAAAGGAGTCCAGTGAAGCTTTAACAGAAACACACATTGATCAGGAGGATGGTTTCATGGCTAAATTCAAACCAGCATGTCTTGGTCAGGCAGCCAGGAGGACCTGGCTGGAAGGGATGAAGATGACCCGACCCTGAATGGAAGGCAGACTGCCTTTTTAATGGCAGCTGCATAAACACCTTCAGGTGTCTCAAATCAAGCAGATGAGGGAAGGCCTCGGGCTCCCTCTGGTGGTGGGCAAGGGAGCTATGACAGTACCTCCTCCTCAATGACCACCTCTAGGTGGTCTAGGATCATGTGGCTTGACATGGCGTGGCTTGACATGGCGTGGCTTGACATGGCGTGGCGTGGCCGGCTTGACATGACTCTGCACAATCCTGGGCAGGGGCTTTTGCAGCGATCCTGGGCAGGGGCTTTGAGACTTCTGTCCGCTGGGTCCGTTCTTGGTCAGGTCCTTCTGTCATGACGAGGACGTGGAAGGAAGACCCAAATGCAGGACAGCAGACATGAATTATTTTGAAAAGGAGTCCAGTGAAGCTGCAACAGAAACACACATTGATCAGGAGGATGGTTTCATGGTTAAATTCAAACCAGCATGTCTTGGTCTGGCAGCCAGGATGACCCGGCTGGAAGGGATGAAGACGACCCAACACTGAAGGGAAGACAGACTGCCTTTTTAAAGGCAGCTACACAAACACCTTCAGGTGTCTCAAATCAGGCAGATGAGGGAAGGCCCCCGAGATCCCTCTGGTGGTGAGCGAGGGAACCTTGACACAGTCTTTCCAGCGAGTTCTGGGACTCCTGCCCAAATACCTCACCATTGAGGGCTCCGGGAGACATCCTAACCAGATGCCCAAACCACCTCATCTGGCTCTTCTCTCCTACAGGTCAAACAAAATTGGTCTTCTAAGTGTACAGATTGAGATCCGGGGTTCTACGGTGTTCTACCTAAGGTATAATGTGGTATAACGTTCGTTTCGTTCCATCGTCTTCTGACTATTCAGGGTCGGGTCGTGGGGGCAACAGCCTCAGACGGGCCACATCCTCCAGCTCAATTGGGACGATCCCAAGAGGTTCCCCAAGACATTCCCCAGCCAGCTGCAAAACACATTCTCTCCAGCGGGTCCTGTGTCTGCCTCTGGGTTTCCTCCCGGTGGGATGTACTGAACCGAGGCGTTCAGGAGGCATCACCAAACCACCCTATCTGGCTTCTCTCTCATACTGATATTTTTCCATATGTTCGGTTGTATCTGATACTTGTTTGGAGTATTTAAACCGTGCTGTCTGTTCATAGAGTTTCTAAATGCAGACACACATGCACACACACGACCAAGGTTACAGAGCCATGCCGAGCCCTCCCCCCCAAACACACCTGTTCATCTGGTCCTGACTGCAGACCAACTTGCCCCCACGCAGCACCGGTCTCCGTCCTGATGACAGCAGCTCTATCTGTGACCTCTAAAACTCATGCACAGTCAATGTTTAGCAAGCTAACAGTGTGTTATTGATCAATTCAGCTAAAAAAAGGAGAAAAAAAAGTGTTTAGCTACATTGTAGCCAAAAAAATCTAGTGCGGCGTCTGAAAAAATCAGGACGCTGCATCGGTCCGACGTGGTGAAGAAAGAGCTAGGCTAAAAAGCAAGGCGATATATGTAGGTGACGGCAGTGGCTAGGTGGTAGAGCGTTCGCCCGCGGACCGGAAGTTCGCGGGTTTGATTCTCACTGAGTTCACATCTAGGGTCCTTGGAGAAGACACCTAACCCCCCGTTTCTCCCACCATTGGCGCCATTGTGGCAGCCTGCTGCGGTGCAGGAGTGCAGCACACAAATTTCCACGGTGAGGGATGATGAGAGTATGTAAAAATAAATAAATAAATACAAATCGATCTATGTTCCCACCCTCACCATGGTAACAAGCGGTGGGTAGTGACCGAAAGAACGAGATCATGGATACAAACGGCCAAAATGAGCTTCCCCCACAGGGTGGCTGGGCTCTCACAAAGAGATAGAGTGCGGAGTTTTGCCATCCAGGAGGAGCTCGGAGTCGAGCCACTCCTCCTCCAGGTGGAGAGAAGTCAGATGGGGTGGTTCGGGCATGTGGTTAGGATGGCTCCCAAATGCCTCGCTGATGAGGTGTTTCGGGCACCTCCCACCAGGAGGAGACCAAGAGGCAGACTCCGGACCCACTGGAGAGACTATGTCTAACAGCTGGACAGGGAACACCTCGGGATCCTTCCGGGTGAGCTGGAGGATGCAGCCGGGGTGAGAAAAGCCTGGGCTTCCCGTTTGAGGCTGTTGCCCCTGTGACCCAACCCCCGGATAAGCGGAAGAGGACGGAACGGAACATTATGGTCCACATGCTTGATCTGTAATCGTTTATTTCTTATGTAACAATGTGAAAGTGACCTTTACTAGGTCGTTCATGTCAATACAAAGATGATTTGTACCCTCGTTGAGTTTTGTTTGAGTGTGAACTGAAAAGACAACACACAGGAAGTAATTTTGATCGGATCTGCTTGGGAAATAAATTTTCTTCTCAACACAAATAAACCTTTCTGGGATTTTTTTTTTAGCAGAGCTGTATTTGTTTGATTAGGTTTACAGTGCAGAGCTGGCGTGGCCTTCCCTTAGTCATCGTTTTTATTTTGGCCGTCTTTCCGGCCAACTTCACACTGCTGATAGGAAATTAGTTTTTACAAAGATCAGAGATCAGTTTGTATTTTTTACTGAAACTATCTAAAAACCAGATGGACCGTGTAAGCCGGCCTCCCAACGCTCAATCTGAATGTTAAATATTTTCTTAATCTTGACCCTAGATTTTTGTTTCCCACCAAAATATAAAAGAAAGAAAGCGCATTAACGGCTTCCTGAATGAACAGAATAATCAAAAAAGAGAGATCATTTGCATTTTTTCGACAAAAACTGCACTTAAAACTCATTATTCAACATTAAATGCTTATATTTTCCTCTGAGGGATGAAAATGAATGAAACCGGGTTTTCATTTTAATATTAATACTTCATAACGCCGCAGGATAAAGTGCAGGTGAGTGAAAAATGATTTTTACCAGCTTGAAAAATGCTTTTCCAAACAATTTAATCTTTACAGATCATAAGTTATGAATTTTTTTTTTGTATTTATATTTTAAAAATGTAGATAATTCAGAAATTTTAATATAAATTCTGAATCAAGAAATTTTCTATTCATAAGAAGATGGAAATTTTTTTTTTGGTACACATATTAATCACCTTCTTAACCATCTATCCCTTGTGGGGAGTGCTAGACCCTATTTGGTTGATTCAAGACAAGGGGCAGGGTACACCCCAAACAGGTCGCCAGTCTGTCACAGGGCCACACACACATTCCTAGGGAAAATCATGTAGTGGCCAATCAACTTAACATGCATGTTTTTGGAGGGTGGAAGGAAACCGGAGTACCTGGAAAACCCCGACCATACACGGGAAGAACATGCAAACTCCACACAGAAAGGCCAGTGTTCCAAGCTTCGTCCACATCCAGGACTCGAATCCCTGACCTTCTTGCTGTGAAGCCACTGTATTACCAACTGCGCCACCGTGCCGCCTTTAGTATGCATATTATTCTTTTTTAAAATTTTCGCTACAAATAAGAGTTCAAATAAAATATATTAAAGAAATGAAGAAAAAAAACGAGTTTTCTACTTTTCTGGGGTAGTAATTTTTGGTTAGAGTATATGTAGATAAACATGGTACTTTCTGTCGGCTCAGACATGGTACATAACGCCCCAAAAACGTACAAATACATTACTTTTTTGACCCAGTGAATTTCCTCTCATCTCGTTCTCATTTGAATGTAAATGTCGTGTAAGACGCATCAAGTCATCAAAGCTAGCGCATGCGCTCTTACATTCTTATTTTGGTCCATTTATAAAAAAGTTTCTTGTTGAGAAGGACTGAGCGTGAGCAGAGCATGTGAACTAAAACACTTCCTGCGCAAGTTCGAATACGAGCAGAGAACAAAAATCAGAGATCAAGAACAATCTGGCGTTCGAATAGTACCAAAATAACGAGCTCTCAAATGACTCAAACGTTCCGTTCCGTCGTCTTCCACTTGTCCGGGGCATGGTCAAGGGGGCAGCAGCCTCAGAGGGGAAACACAGGCTTCTCTCATCCCAGCTGCATCCTCCAGCTCACCTTGAAGGATCCCGAGTCGTTCCCCAACCAGCTGTGAGACATAGTCTCTCCAGCGATTCCGGGGTCTAGATCTTGATCTCCTACGGGAGACCAAGAGGCATGGTTTGAATTTTTTGTTGAGTTTCACTAGTGACTCAAACATACATGAATAAAATACAAAAATACTCCCAGCATGTTTTTGATGCAGGAATAACTTTCAAACATGGTGGAAACCATACTAACCTATCAATGCCGGATCCTGTCAGATCTCAGAAACTAAGCAGGCTGGGTCTGGGCAGTACTTGGATGGGTTACCGCTGCAGCCCCAAGTGCCACAATGGGACTGTCGTTGAGATCCAGGGGTGGGTGAAGTACTCACTTTTTGTACTTAAGTAAAAGAACAGATAATTAGGCAAAAAAATTTACTTAAGTAAAAGTACCAATAAAAAAATCGACTTAAGTAAAAGTACAAAAGTATTTGGTGTAAATTGTACTTTCAAAGTAAAAAGTAAAAGTATTCGATCATAATTCAAATGTTATTTTTTTTGTGCTATAGGGTGTCACCATGGTAACCAGGATAAATACTCTGCAGGGGTGTGACCCCCCTCTCCCGCCTCTTTTGGTCCACAAAAAAAAATAAATACATAAAAGGAAAGGGGACAAGTCAAACTATCCCCAGGGAGGGCCAGTGAATGGGCCGCCAAAATGGAGGAAAATGACACTTATTTTTTAAAATGTTTTGGGGGGGAGGCCCCCAGTCACTCTATATTGGCTTTGTCAAAGCTCCATCCCCCTTTGGAAAATTCTAGATCCGCCCCTGCTCTGTGTAACGATGGCTCAACTTTTTATTTAGAAGTAAACACAACGAACAACGATCTTCTGACTCTTTTTAATTTTTACTATATTTGATGTTAGGTTTTTGAATGAATGTGAAAAATGTTTCTCGATTCATTACTTCTTCTCCCGATCAACTGCTTCTTTTGATTTTGGCGATGCGGCTTCAAGATGCGCTAAAAAAACCTGTGTAAATTCCTGAACAAAAATGTAACAAAAAATGTAAAACACACTTTTAAAAAGTAGTGAAGTAAAAGTCCAGATATTTGCTCAAAAATGTAGTAAAGTAAAAGTACCGGTCTTAAATTTTACTTAAGTAAAGTACAGATACACAATTTTTTTACTTAAGTACAGTAACAAAGTACTTCGTTACGTTCCACCACTGTTGAGATCACACTGTCGCTGTGTCTCTAGCCAAGACACTCCAACCAGGTTGCCTAGTCTGGATCTGGTTTGTGATTGGTTGGTTGGTGATGGTCAGAGGGGCCTGAGGCACAAAAATGGCAGCCTCGCTGCTGGTAATCTGTCCCGGGACAGCTGTGGCTACAATAGTACCTTACCAGTACCTGGTATGGAGCTAAGGAATGTTGCCTATGTGAAGCGACTTTGAACATCCTGAAAAGGCGCTATAGGAGTACAATGCATTATTAGAACCCTCCAAAAAAATTTATATGATTGCGTCAGATTAATTTAATTTGAATGTTTACTTAGTCTATTCATCCCAGGCCAGGAAAATTTCTGTGCTGCATCACACCGCGGCAGGCTGCCACAACGGTGCCAATGGTGGGAGAAATGGTGGGTTAGGTGTCTTCTACAAGGATCTGTTCCGTCATCTTCCGTTTGTTCTGGGGTTGGGTCGTGGGGGCAACAGCCTCAAATGGGCAGCCCAGGCTTCTCTCACCCCGGCTGCATCCTCCAGCTCACCCGGAAGGATCCCAAGTCGTTCCCCGGTCAGCTGTGAGACATGGTCTCTCCAGCGGGTCCGGGGTCTGTCCCTTGGTCTCCTCCCGGTGGGATGTGCCCAAAACACTGCCTGCAAGGCGCTCGCGGGGCATCCTGACCAGATGCCCAAACCACCCCATCTGGCTCCTCTCGACCTGAAGGAGGAGCGGCTCGACACTGAGCTCCTCCTGGATGGCAGAGCTCCTCACCCGATCTCTGAGTGAGAGCCTAGCCACATGCGGAGGAAGCTCATTTCGGCCGCTTGTATCCGTGATCTCATTCTTTCGGTCACCACCCACAGCTGGTGACCGTAGGTGAGGGTGGGAACGTAGATCAACTGGTAAATCGAGAGCTTTGCTTTTCGACTAAGCTCTCTCTTTACCACGACGGACCGATGCAGCGTTCTAGTTATTGCTGATGCTGCACCAATCCGCCTGTCGATCTCCCGCTCCATCCTTCCCCCACTCATGAACAAGACCCCGAGATACTTAAACTCCTGCGCTTGGGGCAGGACCCTGTCCCTGACCCGCAGGGGGCATTCCACCCTGTTCCGGGCGAGGACCATGGTCTCGGATTTGGAGGCGCTGATTCCCATCCCGGCCGCTTCACACTCAGCAGCAAATCGATCCAGCGAGAGCTGGATCCTCCAAGGACCCTAGACGGGAACTTAGTGGCATGCAAACCCGCAAACTTCCGTTTGATTTTGGTCCGCGGGCAAACACTCTAACCACTGAGCCACCGTCTCCCCCTACTCATTGTAAGTAAACTTTTATTTTACAAAAAGTGGAACGGATACCAACATCTCCGTAGATAACCGGCCTAATAACATGTCTAGTTTTTGTTTATAAACAAAAAATTGTTTTCATGGTCTCTGTGATAAACAAGTGAAAACCAGCCGGTTGGATCCCAGCAGACCTGGTTCTGATCAGACCGTGTCTGCAGTCACTTCTCTGATCCAGGAGGCGTGCTTGTGGGACCAGCCACTCGCTAATAGAGACATTTACACCTTAGTAAAAGTTGGCAGGTGTTAACCCGCTGTTGTCAAGAGCAGACGCATGCCGGGCATCATTAGGCCCTGTGCCAAGCCTGCTTTGGCTGCCAGCCTGGCTCACTCGAAGCGTGGAGCATGTGTGTGTGCATGCCAGTGTGTGTGTTTGATCGGGATGTATTTCAACAGAGCGGCAGAAGTAAATACCCTGTGTTATGGATCCTCGCTTCAAATGCAACATGTGTCTGACTCAGCTGGACGGTCAGCGCTGAAGGAGAGGTGGGAATATTTCTTCTTTAATCTGCAGAGTTATCTTTTTATGATAGTTTTTTTAGCCCCAGTAAAATTAATAAAATTTTGTGTTTTTACACTGTAAATTTTTACAGTGTGAAGAAAAAAATTTTTGGGGTGGGTGATTTTTAAAAATGTAATAATCGACCAGCAGAAAACTTGGAAGAAAATAGTGATAAATTCTTATAGTTTGACATGTTTTATCTTATTTAGACCTTTTTACAATAAAAAAATTCAATCTAAATTCTTCTTCTTCTTTCGGCATTTCCCTTGAGGGGGCGTCACATCAGGTCAGTTTCTTCCATCTGATCCTATCTCCTGCATCTTCTTTGGTCACACCAACTATCTTCATGTCTTCCTTCACTGTATCCATGAACCTCCTCTTTGGTCTTCCTCTAGGCCTCTTTCCTGGTGGTTCCAAATCCAGCATCCTTCTTCCGATGTACTCTCTCTCTCTTCTCTGCACATGTCCAAACCATCTCAGACTGGCCTCTCTGACTTTATCTCCAAAACCTCTAACACGTGCTGTTCCTCTGATCCTGTCTATCCTGGTCACTCCCAGAGAGATCCTCAGCATCTTCATCTCTGCTACCTCCATCTCTGTTTCCTGTCTTTTTCTCAGTGCTACTGTCTCTAGACCAATCAGCATGGCCGGTCTCACCACGGTTTTAAACACTTTTCCTTTCATTTTAGCTGAAACTCTTCTACCACACATCACACCTGATACTTTTCTCCACCCGTTCCAGCCTGCCTGCACACACTTCTTCACCTCTTTTCCACACTCTCCATTGCTCTGGACTGTTGATCCTAGATACTTAAAATCTTTCACCTTCTTTATGTCTTCTCCCTGAAACCTCACTTTTCCATTTGGGAGATTTAAAGAATCAAATGTAAATTAATGCACATATTTTCAAATACATGTCCAATCGTATTTAAAAAGAACATTATAAAAAATTATAAAGATTATTTATTAAGATGTTGCTACCGTTTTTAAATTACAAGCTTCAAATACTGATTTTTATTTATTTATTTTTTTTTTTTTTACCGAATCAGAAATTCTCATGGAATACTTTTTCTTTAAAATACAAAAAAAAAAAAAAAATTATAAAATGTCTCAGTAACACAATAAAAACCACATTCATAATTCTTTTTTTTCTTAATATGGTGCGACATGTTTTTTGTTTAGGCATCTGGACAAAAATCTAAACGTAACTTTTCAAAATGAAATAATCCTAATTTCTGTTGCTGTCATTTTGGAGAAATAAACAGATTCTATCATCTATCATCCCATCTCCAACAGGATTAACCCATCTACTCATCTCCGTCCTAAGCGTCACCAGGCTGAGGAGGCCCCCATGCTTGCTGAACAATCCCATTTCCATCAGAATGAAGAACATTTACTGACCTTTTTTGGATATCAAACTGTAGAGTAGAATAAGCTAACATTTAAACAATAGTCTTAGACACATTGGATACTCGTCCAAGGGGAGGGATCCCTCTTTTGTGTGGATCCCCATGAGGTTTCTTTTTTTTTTTCCCACTGGTGGGTTTTTAGGAGTTTTTCCTCACCGTGAAGAAGAGTCTAGGGGCCGGAATGTGTTAAAATTGTGTAGCTAGCATTTGTTAGTCATTTTTTTTCCTGTGTATTGTGTTTAATATGCATTCTTTTTTTTATTTTTGCTCTTTTTGAATCTTTCACGTGAAGCCCGTTGAGACAAAAATTTTGTGATTTTGGGCTAAACAAATAAAATTGAATTGAATTTACTCATCAGTCCATATTGTTCATGATCATGGTTGAAAATATGTGGTATAAATGTTACGACTTCCAATGTTCATCAATAATAAAAGACGAGGGAAAGCAAAATGAAAATGAACCCAAAAAACAGTTTGGTTGATTTGCTTTGGAAACTATTACATATAATTTACTTCTATTACTAGTACTAATAGTGCTCAAGTGAGAGGATATCTCTGAAAATCTGTGACTGTGAAGCAAAAACAAAAGGTATGAGGTTCATTGTGAGCCTCACGTTTTACGATAAATGGAATTTAATGATTACTTTTTTGTTCCATTTTCAAAGTCCTTGGTTCGGAGAGGTCACAGCTACTTAGCCAGTAATATTGGAGACCAATGTGTGTGTCAGAGGGGTAAAAAATGGGGCTCATTTGTGACTGTCCACAGGGTCTATGAGGGTCTGTGTGAATCAACCTGGTGGGATTGTGTTTTAGTCGTCCTGATTTGGACCAAAGATAAGAAACAAAAGGAATACGAGTTATTATATCTTATTAAAAAAATACAATGAGATTTATAATATGTTTATGTTTTCATAAAGTAATATTTAAAAAATAAATTATTATTATGTGGTGGGATGTTATTTATTTGTGGGGGAAAAATGGGGCGGGGGAGCGACAGACAGATCGATGCACCGTCAGCAATAACTAGGATGCTGCATCAATCTGTTATGGTAGAGAAAGAACTCAGCCGAAAAGCAAAGCTCTCGATTTACAAGTCGATCTACGTTCCAACCCTCACCTATGGTCACCAGCTGTGGGTGGTGACCAAAAGAATGAGATCGCGGATACAAGCGGCCGAAATGACTTCCCTCCGCAGGGTGGCTGGGCTCTCACTCAGAGATCAGGTGAGGAGTTCTGCCATCCAGGAAGAGCTCGGTGTCGAGCCGCTCCTTCTCCAGGTCAAGAGAAGTCAGATGGGGTGGTTGGGGCTTCTGATCAGGATGTCGCTGGTGAGGTGTTTCGGGCATGGGGTGTGTCTCCATCTGCGTTTATTTTTTCTTCTTCTAGAGACTGTTGGAATAATGTCCTTTCTGTGTGGAGTTTGCATGTTTTCCCCATGTATGCTATGGTTTCCTTCTTCTTTTTCTTTTGGCATTTCCCTTCTGGGGTCGCCACAGCAAGTCAGTTTCTTCCATCTAACCCGTTCTCCTGCACCCTCTTTAGACATGAAGACATGAAGACATCTTCATGTCTTCCTTCACTGTGTCCATGAACCCCCTCTTTGGTCTTCCTCTAGTCCTCTTTCCTGGTGGTTCCAAATCCAGCATCCTTCTTCTGATGTACTCTCTCTCTCTCCTCTGCACATGCCCAAACCATCTCAGTCTGGCCTCTCTGACTTTATCTCCAAAACCTCTAACATGTGCTGTTCCTCTGATCCTGTCCATCCTGGTCACTCCCAGAGAGATCCTCAGCATTTTCATCTCTGCTACCTCCATCTCTGCTTCAGTGCCACTGTCTCTAGACCAATCAGCATGGCCGGCCTCACCATGGTTTTGTACACTTTTTCTTTCATTTTATCTGAAACTCTTCTATCACACATCACACCTGATACTTTTCTCCACCCGTTCCAGCCTGCTTGCACACGCTTCTTCACCTCTTTTCCACACTCTCCATTGCTATTGTTTCCTCTCAACCTCCTTAAACATGCTTGTTAGGTTGATTGGCCACAAAAAAGTTGCTCCTAGGATGAGTGTATGGTTGTGTGTGCGTGGCCCTGCGACAGACTGGCGACCTGTTTGGGGTGTACCCTGCCCCTTTGACTCAGCCGGGATGGGCTACAGCACCTCCCGCAACCCCGTAGGGATAGACGGTTAAGAAAGTGACTGACTGACTGTGTTTTTAGAAGTTTTTCTCTCTCACTGAGTTATTTTTTACACTCGGAAGCCTAAAATTTGCAATTTTTTGATTAACTATTTCAATCTTTTTGATCAAATTAAGGCATTTTTTGTCGATGGAAATAAAATAAGATTGAACTGTTCAAGATGTTAATATTGAAGAGCTGCTGATGGCACAAAAAGAGGAAAAACTCAGCATCTGCATTCGTGATGAGAAGCGGGAGGCCCCGACAAACCCTGCTTTTATGTCGATTTATTACTTATTAAAATTACATCTTAAATATTTATCACTTTATAGATGGCCCCTGTCACTGTTTCCTTATTTGTCTCCCTGAAGATTTGTGTGTGTGTGAGGGAAGAGGAAAAGGGGGGGCTGCACAAACTCTATCCAGATTAAACACCTCCCGTCACAAATGGCCTGATTAAAATCAACTGCAGCAGTAGATTGTGATGAATTATGCAGAGTTTAGTGAGGAAATGAAGCAAAAGGCGGTAGTTCATTTAAAAATTGAAACTGGAGGTAGACGCTGGAAGCAGCGAAGAACGCTGCATATTGATAAGGCCTCGTTATTAGCAGCGTGAGCTTTTGTTTTACAGGTGACACACTTGCATGTACACATGTACCGAGGTGGCTGTCATTGCTTGTTTGTTCACACACCCAAAAAGTTACAGTCGTTCATCTCATTATCTCATCAGGTGACGAACTCTTTAATGGGCAAAAGTTTTTAACCTTTTTAACTTTGACCACGGGCACGTGTTGTCAAACTAACAGGAAACCAGACATGAACGAATAATCTGTATGGCCGTGAAGCTTCGACACTATTTACCTACCAAGAGCGGGCACCAAAAGCCTTCCACCTGCATGGGAGACCATGGGTCAGTGGTAGAGCATTCGCCCGCGGATCAGAAGTCAACCTGAAGTTCATAGGTTCGCATCCCACTGAGTGCACGTCTAGAGTCCTTGGAGAAGACACCATCTCAGTCTGGCCCCAACCCTGCGCCTGCGCCTGCGCTGGCTCGGCCATGTATGTAGGATGGACGATGGCCGCATTCCAAAGAACATCCTCTATGGCAGAGGGTACCAGGTCGCCCGCAGCGACCGCATCAGTCGCCCGCAGGCCAGTTCTAAAAATAGCACTAATCACAAATTAGCTCTGTTTAAAATTTATTTAACTGAGTTTCTATTCTTTTTAAATTTCATTTACAGTGATGTAAATTTAAAAACGAATACATAAAAACGTAAAAAAAATGTATATCACAAAAAAAAGTTTAATATACGAACTCTGACGTAGTATGGGTCGGAGGTCAGTCTAGTGCGCATGACAAACCAGCTTTGCTGAGATGAGCTCGTGATGGATGACCTGTCCTGCGGAAAAAGATGCCCGCAAGAGGGGTCTGAAGACGTGCAACGTCAACGCAGCAGATCTCAAGTCAGTAACCTCCAATTGCTAAGGTGGCGTGCAACTATCAAAATCGGTATCAAGCAGGCCAAATAGAAAGATCTAGCATGAGGCCACAAAGTCCTGAAAACAGTAAAAAAAAAAAAAAAAAATCAGTCTGCCACTGCTCCCCCCATGACTCATACCACCTAACACATTTACAGCAGATGTGATAGGAGCTGCAGCTCCCACATTGGTTTATTTAGCCACAGCCATGCTGCACCAACAGATAAGTATCCAGATGCACACTCCATTATCTCTAGAGACGGAAGGATGCCAAAAACAACATATCACCATAGTAAGAATGACAAAAAAGTTAAAGTAAATGCAAATAAATTGAATTTTTGGTGGAAAAAAACGTGCCATATATTTGCAACATGGAGTATGGAAGAATTAAGTTTTCTAAACTGTAAAAAAAAAAAAAAACTCAATGATTTATCACAGTTACTTTCTCTAAATAAGATGAATTATTGCTGAAAAGTTGAAGAAGGTGAGAAAAAAACGAGCTGCGGGGATTCTGCCTGCTCAGCTTCCCTCTCACGTTAAAATGATCTATGACTAATCTGGAAAATCTTTTTGTATCTAAAAAATCTCATTAATGCAGAAAAACACTTCATCTCACTGCGGCTTGATGGATTCCCCTCGTTTTTTCGTAGGAAAGTAAGAATTCATTCAAGGACGTATCAGCTGAAAGAATCTCCCAGTAATTTCTTTTTTAATTGCAGTCATTTGGTATCAGGTGATAGCAGGACGATGGATCAGCACGAACGTGTAACGATGAGCCAGAGATCCTCGATAAGATGGAGGTGGAAACGAGATGGCGACTTGATCAACTTTCTGTCCATAATATTAATCATATTCAGTATTAAAAATCTTGGAAAATGAGTTTCTTTAAAGACATCAAATCTAATCTATGAAACAAATTATATTCATTTAAAAAATATATTTTTTTGCTTTAAATAAAATTATGAGACAATAAAACGTGCAAGAACAGGGGATTCAAAGGGAAAAAAAAATCATAGTTTATTTTCTGTCCCGCCTTCTTCCACTTTTTCAGGGGCCGGGTCGCAGGGCATCAGCCTCAAACACCTCACCAGCAAGTCGTTGGTGAGGTCCTCCTAGCCAAGGAAGACCTCACCAATGACGCGCTTGGGAAGACCCTTGCACCAGCACAATCTTTGGATACGTAAAAACCCGGTACATTCTCCTCTTCCTTCATCCCCACATCTGGTCAGGTTGATCCTGACCAGATGCCCGAACTACCCCATCTGGTTTCTCTCGATCTGGAGGAGGAGTGGCTCTACTCCAAGCTCCTCCCGGATAGCAGAGCTCCTCCCTTTATCTCTGAGTGAGAGGCAAGCCACTCTACGACGTAATTTATTTTAGAATTTCAAATTGTTCAACTTCCCAAAGCGGCCAGCCTGGTTTTCTGGCAGTTATCCTGTCAAGTCATATTTCTGGAAGAATGAATAAACATATAAGAATTGATTTCATTCGTTGTGCTTTTATTCATGAATGTGTTCATTTGATACATTTTACCACAAGTTTTTATTCTGAAAAGTCATTTACTGTTATTTATGAGGGTTGATTGAAAACTCAAGTTCCACTATTGTGCTTTGTTTTACTGCAGCTAACCTTTAGTCATCTTCTTCCCAGGGCAAGCCTCCATCCCTCCAACTTTTTTTTTATCCAATTGTTCCCTCCTTTCCACCACAAATCACAATGTCATCTGCAAACATCATAGTCCATGGAGATTCCTGTCTAACGTCACCTCTAACATCTGAAAACATTGAAAATTGTTGAGCTTATCTTGGCTGATTTCAGGTGAGAGGCAGGATACACTCCGAACAGGTCGTCAGTCTGCTGTGGGGCCCCACACACACAACCATCCACACACTCATTCCTAGGGGCAATTTCATAGTGGCCAATCAACCCAACATGCATGTTGTTGGAGAGTGGGCGGAAACCGGAGTACTCGCAGAAAACGCGGGAAGAACATGCAAATTCCACACAGGGTCTTCTTGGTGTGAGGCCACCGTGTTCCGTCATCTTCCGCTTATCTGGGGCCGGGTCGCGGGGGTAACAGCCTCAGATGGGAAGCCCAGGCTTCTCTCACCCCTGCTGCATCCTCCAGCTCACCAAGAAGGATCCCGAGTCGTTCCCCGGCCAGCTGTGAGACATAGTCTCTCCAGCGGGTCCGGGATCTGCCACTTGGTCTCCTCCCGATTGGGACATGCCTGAAACATGTCACCAGCGAGGCGCTTGGTGGACATATGACCAGATGCCCAAACCTCCCCATCTGGCTCCTCTCGACCAGGAGGAGATGTGGCTAAACACCAAGCTCCTCCTGGATGGCAAAGCTTCTCACCCGATCTCTGAGTGAGAGCCCAGCCACCCTGCGGAGGAAGCTCATTTTGGCCGCTTGTTAATTAATA
The DNA here is from genome assembly GCA_902685375.1 of Neostethus bicornis. Lineage (NCBI taxonomy): Eukaryota > Metazoa > Chordata > Actinopteri > Atheriniformes > Phallostethidae > Neostethus > Neostethus bicornis. The sequence goes on from LR738541.1 coordinate 36,838,995, forward strand.
AAATCAAACAATTACAAATAAAGAAAAAACTAAACTAAACTGAATTACAAAACAAAAGCAAAGTTTAAAGAGTTTAAACAAGGGTTTTTTTTTTTTTTTTTTTACTCTGCAGGATTGAGACGTGGCGTTTGTTTCCAGGAGATTCTGTAGCTCATAAAAAAAATTCTCTCATCTCAGATTCAAGAGCCTTGTTGAAGTCGGTCACAAAAATACCGTCACCATGAACCCTCTGAGCAATAATAAATTGAATTCCCTAAAGCAGGAGAGCTTCTTTCCTCCTACCATCCAGTAGCTCTTCTCCACAGCTCCATTCAGGTCATGATGGGCCTCTAATATCATGTGAGATGACTCGTCCTGCCTGAAGAAAGGAGCACAGAGGTTTTAATGAGATCAACACAGAGCGCCTGCATTGATAAGTAAATACCACAGCTTTAAATGCTTCTCGCACTCAATTGGCTCCCTGCTATTGTTGCAGCGTGCACGCCTCAATGAACACTAAATTTTCTCTGTCACACTCCAATAACCCTAATTGTCCAAAATAAATGAGCTAATTTCTGAAGTTCCATTTTCATATGCAGAGATAAGGCAACTTTGCTGATTGATTGGATCCTTTACTCCGTGTGTGTGTGTGTGTGTGTATGTGTGTGTTGGCAATATTTTCGATAAAAGTGTGAGTCTGTCTGTACTTGTGTGAATGTGTTTGTGCGTGCATGTGTGTTTGTGTGTTCGAGGATGCACATGCTCGTGTGTGTCTGCCTATGTGTGGGTGTATATGTGTATGTTTGCATGTGGTGGGGTTTGAATGTGTGTCTCTGCATGTTTCTGTTTGCGTGTTTCCGTGTGTGAGAAAGGCTCATAATTTGAGTGAAGGCTTCTGTTTATTATTCCTCTGTTATTCCCGCCGAGCATTTCTCTGACCCCTGCTGATTTTCATCCGGCTTCCTCTCCCCCATGGCAAGAAAAGAGAGAAGGGGTGAGAAAGGATGGATGGAGACAGAGAGAGAGAGAAAGAGCAAGTGAATGCAAGTATGTGTGTGAGGAGTCCCTATGGATTCAGTGCTGGATCCAGCCTGATCATTTGCATTTTTTCATTTGAGCTGTTATTTGCAGGATTGCGTGCAGCTCCAACCCCTCTGGGCCCGCTGGGTAATTCAGTAAAAAGGCAGGTAAGACATAAATTAATCATAAGACATCTAAGAGTTATTGCAACGACCATGCCGACGTAAATACCAGTATATAAATACACCATGCACGGCTGCCATAAGAGGACGTGTCGGCGTAAGCAAACTCACACACATAATGAGCTGAAAACTCATCCAGAACACACCCAAACACACATCAGCCAGACTCAGATTGAATCTGAAAGGAGAGAAAGGTCGAGGGAGACAGTTTAGACTTTTATTTGAGATGAGCAACTTTTAATGGAGTAAAGTTTTGCTGTGAAGAACTTTAATAAACTTTTTGAACTGTGTAAACATGGTAATTCACTTCTGGTAAAAGTTACCCAAACTGGCTAACACTACTCAATTTCATTTCACTCAAGTTACTAGGTTAGGTACCAACTAATCAGGGACTAGAGCTGTGAAAAACTATGTATATAGATATTAGGGCTGCAACTAACGATTATTTTGATGATCGATTAATCTGGCGATTATTGGCTCGATTAATCGATTAATCGGACAAAATTGGCAACTTAATAAATAATATTTTTTTGGCATTTTATTGAATGTAGTTTTGCAAAACACGACTCATAACCACTTAAACAACACGTTGAGCTCATTCTAATAAGTAAAAATGTTAATCTTTCTGTGAAATAAAGAGGGAGAATATTACCATTTCTACAGCGAATATAAAATAATAAATCTGTTTACTGTATACAGTAAAGGTAAATCACGAGCACCCATAAAATGTGTTTTATAGTACTGGCTAAAAAAAAAACATAAAATGGAAACTGTTGACCATCCAGGATCACATTTTAAAACAAGAAATCATTAACAGTTGTAGATTTGCAAATTTAACCTTGTTCAGAGGTATAGTATCAAACAAAAATGGCCTAGGTTAACGTGGGTAAAAATACACAAAAAACAATCAAGTTGTGTAATATTAAGTGCAGTTGACAGCAAAAACTTTCTAAACGATTAATCGATGACTAAATTGGTTGACAACTATTTCAATAATCGATTAATTCGATTAGTTGTTTCAGCCCTAAGATATATATATATATATATATATATATATATACTGTATATTTTTTTTTTAAACACACTCTATTGATCCCTCACCGGGGAAATTTGTGTGCTGCTGTCATGACGGCACCAATGGTGGGAGAAACAGGGGGTTAAGCGTCTTCTCCAAGGACCCTAGACATGAACTCAGTGGGATGCAAACCCGCAAATTTCCAGTTAACTTATGGTCCGAGGAGGGAATCAGGTTGTTGTCAATGTAAGAGGAAATTGTTTGTCCTTCTAGTTTATGCATTCTGCTCATGCTCGGTCCTTCCCCTCAGAGATGAGTCCCATTTTTAATGTCCAATGTTTATGTCGACCATATTGAGTTGCTTTGAGAATTATCTCCAAAGTTTACTCATGACTTTGTAGACATGAACTCAGGGCGAATGGAACCCGCAAATTTCCAGTTAACTTCCGGTCCGCGGGCGAACGTTCTACCACTGAGCCACCGTCTCCCCCTGTTTATTTGTTTGCCGATAAATAAACAGAGATGATGCCGTGACATTAATCGGCAAAAATATTTTAACACTCAGTCAACTTCCTTCTCTTCATGTCGTAAACTAAAGATGTGACGGAGCGTGAATCGGAATAAATGTAGGCGTTTTCGTTGAAATTTACGATCGTTTTCTGAAGCCATTTTTTTTAATCTAGATCACACTCATCTAAGCCTAAAAGGGACCGGTATAACGCTCTTCATAGATACCACACACTAGTATATTTTCGGTTGACGCCTGAAATTTAGACCATTTTATGCTTAACTTTGATAATGTCGGGATCCTTCATGTGCCGTCAGATGGAGCTCTGGGTATTCCTAATCAACCTGATTACAGTCACCTAAGGATGATTGCTGATTCCACTCCTCTGTGCACCTGCCATCTATTTAAGGGGAATCATCCCGAACTTCCCTGTCAGGTCTAACCATCCCCTCCAATTCAATCTTATTTGTATAGCCCAAAATCACAGAATTTTCATCTCAATGGGCTTCACAAGAAAAAGAGGAATGTATCAACACAAATACACAGCAAGAAAAATAACTAACAAATCCTAACCAAACAAGACTAGCACATTTATGCACTTAGACTCTCCTTCACGGTGAGGAGAAACTCCTAGAAAACCCATCAGTGGGGAAAAAAATAAGAAACCTCGTGGGGATCCACATGAAAGAGAGATCCCTCCCTTGGGACGAGCAACCAATGTGTCAAAGGTTACTGTTTAAATATTAGCTTATTCTACTCTATAGTTAAATATCTAAAGAAGTCAATAGATGTTCTTCATCTTGATGGAAACACGGGAGATGTCCAGTACGGGGATGAGTAGATGTTCTTCATCCTGATGGAAACATGGGGGACTCCTCAGCCCATCAATGCCCAGGACGGGGATGAGTAGATCGATTTCATCCTGATGGAGCGGGGATGATGAAGTGCAGAGGTCTCCTCGGTGTGGCCATGCCCAGGACAGGAGCGCAGAGTCCTGGATGGGGCTCTCTCCCAGAGAGGAGGGAGAGAGGTGGACAACATGTGAAATGTACTGTACCAACTAGCAGTGTAATTCTAAATAAACAGACAATAGAGAACAATGAATGAGATAGAAAGCCAGGGGTTAGGGTGGGGGGAAGGGGATACGGACCCTAATTAGGGTAGGGAGTAAGGGGAAAGAGGGATACCGACCCTGGTTATGGTAGGGGCCGGTGGTACAGACCCTGGTAAGAGTAGGGGGTAAGGGCGGAAAGGGCAAAGGGCAAAGGCAGTCTGGCAGAGAATAGCAGATAGAATTAGAGGACAGAACCCCAAATGTACCATACTTTCCCCAGCTTTTACTATCTAGCAGCCAACTAATAATTATATCAGCTAATTGAATCTGTTTCTATCTGGCCTGGTGATAAGCTTGTTCAAACAGGAATGCTTTAAGCCTCCCTTTAAATGTAGGAACACTGTCTGCCTCTCTCACTTGAGCTGGGAGCTTATTCCATAGAACTGGAGCTTGGTAGCTAAAGGCTCTACCTCCAACTGTACTTTTAGAAATCCTAGGAACCACCAACAGCCCTCCCTTTTGTGAGTGGTGTGTTCTGCTTGGTTGATAAGGTACTATAAGTTCTATAGCAGTTCTATACCTCCAGCCAGGTCATCCTGATTGCCTGACCATGTTTGAACTTTGTTGTTAACCCTGCGCCCTTTGCTTTACAGACTTTACTGAAAGTCTGTAAAGCAAATTTGCATTTGCTTTACAGGTAAAAGGTAGTGACGTTTAAAACGCAAAACACCGTTTATGCATGTCCAAACGCAAAACCAGAGTTTCCCAAAATCTACACTTTGGTCGGAGTTTTCAAAAACGACGGCTTGTAAGTGGGGGAAAAAAAAATGACGGATTCGTGTGGATGGCAGGCCAATCGGATAAAAATCTATTCGTCTTACCAGATACTCTGCTACGTGTGGACTGGGCCTTAATCTGCAAGCAGTTTGCAAATGCGCAAGCGCACAGTTTAGCGGGAACATTGACTGGGACTCTGTCCTTTGATTTCATTTTTTTTTTCCTCTATAATTTTCTCTCATTTTTATTTATGTTTGGCAACAACCATCAAAGTATATTCCACCAACAACAAATTATTATTGTAAACATTCTGGTTATCAAATAACTGAATGAACCAGACCTCTGAAAGTTGATTCATACGATAACCTGCTTGCTGTACCAACTTGGGCATAGAGTCAGAGCAAGATGAGCGTGGAGTTTTATAATGCATGTATGACACAAAAGATGGTGGTGAATTTAACTTTTTATTTACTCATTTTAAATCGCCCAAGTCCTCTGCACTTCTACCTAACACACTTATCAGCGTCTTTGTTCCTGGATTCAGCAGTCTGAGTTAGATTGGCCCATCAATACACTATCAGAGAAGGAAAGCCAGATAAGAGTCGTGCTGCTATCTGTCTGCTGTGAATAGGCTGTCCAGAGGTCTCTGCAGCCTGGATCTACACAGCTACACAAACACATGTACTGTATATGGTGTGTGCATGTTTCCTCTGAATAAGCTGTAATTCGGCACATGCACCAGCACCCTGTTATCAGTCGGAGAGAAGGGATTCACTGCAGTCAGGAAGATATTGCTATATCTCGTCTATCTCAACTCCGACATAATGTCGCTTTAAGGAATATTGCGACTAAAAATTTAAAGGCAAAAAGGTTGATTTGTTGCTGTGATTTTTGTTTACTTTTTTCTAAACACCAGTCGTAATGAAACTGAAAGTTATTTGAGGGTAATTTTTATTTTAGCAGCAGATGTTGAAATAAACACAAATAATCAGGGCTGAGCAATACCGAAGATACCTCAAATATAATTTCTTTGTTTAATAGCAAAATAAAATCCCAAAACTGATTTCTTATTGATTTCTTAAACAATTTTAAATGGAACCATTTCAAAACTCTAGAAGTCTTAAGAAAAGATCAGGTTTAAGGTTTGAGAAAAGATCTAAACGTGTGCAGCTTACGACTGAGTCCAACTTTAAAAATGTCATCAAATGTTTTTATTAAAAATATGACCAAATTATTTTAGTGCAATTTTTTTGTTTTTTTCAGGATCAGTTTTGTGTTTAAACTCTAAATAGATTTGTTTTGAGTTTTCTGAAGTTTTGACTCAGTTCAAATACACTTTTTACTGCTAACATAGAAGTTATTTGAAAGAAATGGGCTCTCACAGAGACCTGGAATAAAAGTGATGTGCACTAAAAAAAGTTTGACCTCCAGGTTATTCTTATTTTGACAAGCCTCGCTGCATCGGGCACGGTGGAGGTCTGACAGTTATTCATCGATCAAAGTTACATCTGTCACCTATAACTATGTCTAAGGTATCTTCATTTGAATGCCTGCTGTTTACTTTTGCAAAACCCAATCTTACATTTGTCTTCATCTACAGACCACCAAAAGCACCTTCTAATTTCATCCCAGAAGTAACTGAACGGCTCCTGTCACTATGCACATTGTCAAACAATGTGTACAACAACAGTTTACATGCCTTACGTAAAAACAATAACCCAACCACTTAGAGGGTGCTGTAAACTCATGTACAAAAACCACATAACTTAAAACTTAACTTTTAAAAGACAGAACACCAAGATGGGTAATGTGTATAATTTCAGAGGATAGCGATGTGTTTAAAAAGATTAATGTAAGAACAAAGATTAATGTAAGAACAAATGTTAAACAACCTCGTATTTCAGTTGTTGGAGTAAATCTTTGGAATAACTTTTAAGAGGAGTTAAAAGAACGTAAAATATTTTAACAGTTCAGTATTTTAATAGTTCGGGTGAGGAGCTCTGCCATCCGGGAGGAGCTCGGTGTCGAGCCGCTCCTCCTCCAGGTCGAGAAGAGCCAGATGGGGTGGTTCGGGCATCTGGTCAGGATGCCCCCCGAGCGCCTCGCAGGCGAGGTGTTTCGGGCACGTCCCACCGGGAGGAGACCAAGGGGCAGACCCCGGACCTGCTGGAGAGACTATGTCTCACGGCTGGCCTGGGAATGACTTGGGATCCTTCCGGGTGAGCTGGAGGATGCAGCCGGGGAGAGAGAAGCCTGGGCTACCCGTTTGAGGCTGTTGCCCCCGTGACCCCACCCCGGAACAAGCGGAAGATGACGGAACGGAAAGTACCTTATACAAGGAAAATATTATAAAATTGTATGTGGAAAAAGAACACTAAAGGTAAATACTTTAATTTCGTTTGAACTGTTGTACATGTGGATATTTGTTGTTATTTGTAAAGTGTTGGCAACTCCCTAAGTTAAAATGTAAAAGCCAACGGGGCAGTCTGTGTACGTACTTCATCAAGTCTGCTCCATGGTACACTGGACAGTCAGAAGGTGGTTGGGATGGTTCTTGAGAAGAGGATTCTATCATCAGCTTTAACACTTCACAAAGACTCATACCGATAGCATCAAAAATCTTATCCAAAATCCCTTGGGCAAGCTCGAACACAATACTAGTCTAATATCATAATCAATAGTCCAGGAAACTCAAGACAATCTTTCAGAACAATAAACCATCGAGTCAAACCACCAAACTACTTGCGTTACATGTCCTGATTGAAAAAGTCGTTGCCTCTTAAATTACAATCCAATGCAAAATTTCAATCAGGCTTTCGATCTGCTCACTGCACTAAGACAACCCTGGTTAGCGTCACTAATGATCTCCTCGTGGCCTCTAACCAGGATTTTTTATTACTGGTCTACTTCTGACTTTATTACTACTCCATAACCTCACAGCCACATTCAACACTGTCGACCCCATCATCCTTCTCATTGATATATTCATACATCTGGTGTTTGTAGTTCTTTAAAATCAAACGAACTACAATACCCATGATGATGCGCGTCACCGTTTGTTCAACGCAGGAAATAAATAAAGGAAAGCATTTTCAATTGAAATTAATTGAACAACTGATTTTAAAATCAACACTAATCAATTACCCAAAAGTATTCAAAACTTTTTTCACGAGAGGGATACTGTGTATAACTTTAGAGGGTGCGATATGTTTAAAAAGATCAATGTAAGAACAAATGTTAAACAACATTGTTTTTCAGTTACTGGAGTAAATCTTTGGAATAACTTGAATAAGGCATTAAAAGAAAGTAAAACATAACAACAGTACAGTAGTTTATACAAGGAAAATATGATAAAATCAAACGTGGAAAACCAAATGCTGAAGGTAAATACTTTAATTTCATTTAAACTGCTGTTCGTGTGGATATTTGTTGTTATTTGTAAAGTGTGAGCAACTGCCTAATTTAAAATAAATGTTTAAAGGGGTAGGCACCATACACTTCAGCATCAGCCTACTCCTTTTTCAGACTTGGTACATATTTGGGGTTTTTTGTGCTTCAAGAAAATGTTTCAATGTCTGGAAAAAAACAAACTCCTGACTTTATTTCTACTCCATGACCTCTCACCCGCCTTCAACACTGTCGACCACATTATCCTTCCCATTGATTTATTCATACATCTGGTGTTTGTAGTTCTTTAAAATCAAAAGAACTACAAGAACATCAACCCAGGATGATGTGCATCACTGTTTGTTCAATGCAGGGAATAAATGAAGTAAAGCATTTTTAATTGAAATAAATTGAAGAACTGACCATGAATCCTTTCCACAAATTATCATGACAAACATTTTGAAAAAAATAGAAATGACAAACAATTTAGAGTTTAAAAAAGAATGTCTGGAAAAAATCAAACTCCTGACTTTATTATTAATTTATGACGCCTCAGCCGCCTTCAACATTGTTGACCACATCGTCCTTCTGGTTGATTTATTCATACAACTGGTGTTTGTAGTTCTTTAAAATCAAAAGAACTACAATACTAATGATGCTGTGCGTCACCGTTTGTTCAATGCAGGGAATAAATGAAGTAAAGCATTTTTAATTGAAATATATTGAACCATGAACTGACCATGAATACTTTCCAATAATTGTCATGACAAACATTAAAAAAAAATAGAAATGATAAACAATTTAGTTTAAAAAAGAGAGAGATCAAAGGATTGGAATGAATGGAATCTCTCACTTAAAAACTTTTCCTTTGATGATGTCATCAAAAGGAGCGTTCAATAACATTATCAGAGAAAATCATAGTTCCACAGTACCTTTACGAGTACAAACATAGCAGCAGTAGAGAAAAACGTTCGTTACAAGAAACTTTGAAAACTTTTTTTGAAAAGATGGCTAGTATAAAAATGAAAAGTAAATTGAGCAGGTTGATAGAAGAAAGACAAGAATGGAGAAAAAGATGGAGAGAGAATCGTACCAAGTCTACCAGACGTACTTTTAACAAGCTGGTTGAGGAAACACAGCAATGGAGAAAAAGAAAACCAGAGAATCGTAGCAAGTCTACCGAACGTACTTTGAACAAGCTGGTTGAAGAAAGACTGCAATGGAGAAAAAGAAGGCAAGAGAACCGCAGAACGTCTACCAGACGTGCTTCCAACAAGCTGGTTGAAGAAAGACGACAATGGAGAAAAAGAAAACTAGAGAATCGTACCATGATCACTCCAGGTACTTTAGAATTTCTGATGGACAAGAACATGCGCTCATTTCAGGATGAATACTTAATCAATAATTTTTGGTTTCATCCGACTGCTTTTGATGGACAAAATCGCTTTCAAAAAGTTGGCAATATGAAGTCCAACATGAAAAAAATCAAACAAGGTCTGAAATTAAAAGCTTCTACCATTTTCAGAGCCATCTGCAGGAAGAACAAAATTGCAGATATACAAAGGGTAAAAGTCTCCAAACACCAGACCAGATGCCAAGAAATAATAGAAGGTATGAATTGCTCTCAAAGAGTTTGCCAAATGAAGTCCAACATGAAAAAAATCAAACAAAGTTTGAAATTAAAGGCATCTACGTTTTATAGAGCCATCTGCAGGATTAACAAAATTGCAGATTTGCGAAGTGTTTCCAAACACCAGACGAGATGCCAAGAAACCAAATATGGAAGATGGACGAAGATCAAGAAGGTTGTTGACCAAACAGTAACATTGATTATTATTTTTATGCTTATTTTAGTATTTTTTACAACTTGGCCCAGAAACATTTTAAACAATACAATACCACTGCACCACGTCACCCCCTTCCCTTGAAGAAAATCAATCAAAAAGGACCAAAGACTGCAAACAGAAAAGAGAACGTCTAATGGGTGGATTTCTGTGTCTTCAGAAACAGCAAGACAGCGGCGCTGGGTTTACCTAACCAGGTGCAGGCCAGGGCAAGTGGTCTTATAGAGACCCTGAAGTACGTGGATCCCCTTCTCAGAATTGCTGGGAGAGTATGACGGAAAAGCCATGCCGACACAACTGTGTCAGCGCTTCTGCAGGCGGTGCCTGAAAGCACCAAACAAGCTTTGGTATCTTATTTTCCAGATACAGTCCTGGTCAAAGATGGAAAATCAGATGGACTCCTTGTACGAACTTTTGAACAGACAGTTCTCACTTACTGAGTATTTTCCCGGAGTCCAAAGAACAATATGGCAACTCTGAACTCAATACAATTTTCCCCAATAAACGTCTAAACTTGCACTTATCTCTGTCTTTTATTTACTGTTTTAATCCCATTCGTCCACAGAATATGGAGGAGTTGTCCAACGACTCAGCCTGTACGTGCGTCTGACTGTAAACGTGATATTTCCCAAATCACTTAGGGCATTTTAATAAATCTGCACTCATCTAGTTAGATAATCTGATTTGGTTTTTAAAAAACTTTCTGTAGAAGAAAAGTTGTCTTCCAGATAACGAGCAGGATGACTCGGGGCACCTCCGAGGTGGTGGGCAAAACTAAATTATCCTGCCAAAGTACGTAAAATAACCTAATAAAATATTCTTATCTTTAGTAACGTCACATAATCAGATGAACGTGTCAGATTTTGGACACAAAACGGTCAATTTTAACCCGAGAAAGCACATTTTAAAACTCCAATAGACAACGTAAGATGTATTATAAAAATAATGTATACTTTATTGATCCCTCACCTGGGAAAATTTGCGTGCTGCATTAGATTGTAGCAGGCTGCCAGGATGGAACCAATGGTGGGAGAAACGGGGGTTAGGTGTCTTCTCCAAGGATCCTAGACGTGAGCTCAGTGGGAATCAAACCTGTGAACTTCCGGTCCGAGGGCGAATACCCTACCACTGAGCCACCGCCTCCCCTACTACACCCTACCCTACATCCTAAGTTAAATCAATTCACCCTACTGGGATTTTTACCCATAACCATCTCTGTAGTTTTCAGAGGTCCTATGAGGAAAAATATTGAGTAAACAGCAGTTTTACAGACCAGAAATGTTTCTTCACAGCCTACTTCAATTATAGTAGCCTACGATTTGGTAAATTAAAAAATGCATCACCTGTAAATCTGAGTCTGAAGAAAGTGGAGTGCTCCTTACTGGTTAGGAGCTGAGTCCTGTCCCAAGTGAAGGAGTTTAAGCATCCTAAGTTCTTGCTCAGGAGACGAGGCTTGGAACACTGTATCTACGATCTCATTCAAATGAGCTTCCTCCGCAGGGTGGCTGGGCTCTAACTCATAGATCAGGTGAGGAGCTCTGCCATCCGGGAGGAGCTCGATGTCAAGCTGCTCCTCCTCCAGGTTGAGAGGAGCCAGATTGGGGTGGTTCTGGCATCTGGTTAGGATGCCCCCGAGCGCCTCGCTGGGGAGTTGCTTTGGGTATGTCCCACCGGGAGGAGACCAAGATGTAGACCCCGGACCTGCTGGAGAGACTATGTCTTACAGCTGGCTGGGGAAGGACTTGAGATCCTTGTGGGTGGGCTGGAGGATGCAGCTGGGGTGAGAGAAGCCTGGGTTTCCCGTCTGAGGGTGTTGCCCCCGTGACCCGGCCCCAGATAAGTGGAAGAAGACGGAACGGAAATTATCCCAAGGAATGAATGTGTGTGTATGGCTGTGTGTATGTGGCCCCGTGACAGATTAGCGACCTTTTGGGGAGTTCCCTGCCTCTCGCTTTGTATCAGCCGGGATAGGCTCCGGAGCACCCTCCGCAATCCTGTTGGGGATGGGTGTCTCAGAAGATGAATGAAAAGTTCTTGCTCATGAGTGGAGGATGATTTAAAATCAACATTCAGATCAGTGCGACGGCTGCAACAATTAACAGCTCTATTGGCCCATTGTGGTGAAAAGAGTTGAGACTAAAAGTAAAACTCTCAATTTACCAGTAAATTTTACCACGTTTATTTTAACCCTCACTTTGGCTGTGTTCTCAAACCTGTGTACATGCAAAAGCATGCTATCTACTTGCAAATAAGTGGGCAAAATGTGTGTATTCATAATGGTGATTACCACTTTAGTACAGATATGGGATCACGCAAACACTTGGTAGCAATTTTAGGCCCCGTCCACACGGAGCCGGGTATTTTTGAAAACGCATATCTGCTGCCCTATGTTTTAGAAAAACGCTTGCGTCCGCACGTAACAGTTTTCAAAATATCCGCGTCCACACGGAGCCGTATAAATACGCATCTGAGTGCGGTTATGAGCATGCCAGACCAGTAGTTGGCAGTATTGACGTAAATGTAAGTTCTGAGCTATCCAATTAGAGCACCTCTGTCGTCATTTCCGCAAAATCTGAAACATGGCGCCAGGTATCTCGTTTGTGTGGGCCGACAAGGAGGTGGAAATGCTTTTAAAAGTCGTCATCGACTATAAAGTTAAAAAATAACACAGGAAAATATAGATTGGGGTCCATGCTGCCCAAACCTTGTTTGCGATCCAAACAAGGACGCACACGAATGACGTATGTGCATTACTTGTCGCAGGTAATGACGCATAAAAACGCAAATCTCCGTTTTTTTCAAACGCAAAAACGAGTTTCCCAAAATCTCCACTTTGGCCGGAATTTTCAAAAATGCCGGTTTTGAGTGAAAAAAAACTCAGTTTTTGTGTGGACGGCAGGCCAAAACGGATAAAAATATATGCGTTTTCAAAAATACCCGGCTACGTGTTACCAGGGCCTTAGCGGGCGACAAACTCTCACCCCTACGGGCACACCCCCGATGAAGGTGCTTACAAGCTCTGATTATCGTGTACACTGCTTTTTAAAAGTAAACAAAGAGTTTTGTCATAAAGTTTCATTGGCCAAAAAAAAACAAAACATGACCTCCTGAGGTGCACGACCACTCTGATTTTGAGGGGACTTTTGTCCTCAAGTTGATCCTAGAGATTGCCAAACAGCTTTACTTTTCTCTGCAACTGTTAAAGCTTAGTAATCAGTCCGTCCCATCTGTGTTTAAACCGAGCATTTCGGGACTGTGAAGGTTAAGAGAAGACGAGCATTCTCCCATTAGAGCTGCGAACCAGAGAGAAAAGGTAGAAGTAGAAGTCCAACAGACGGCGAGCATCTGATCGAAGACAGTTGGATGGAGTGTGTGAAAAAGAGAGAGAGACTAAAACTGAAGGAGAGAGAGAGAAAGAAAGGGGAGAGAGGGAGGAATGAGGAGGCTTATCTTTGGCTGTGACCTGAAACAGCTGTTTCTCTGCGGTGCGTTGAAGATGGATCCTTGCTCATTTCCTCTCCATCTTGCCACTCTATTTATGTTGCCAGTTTATGGTCTTTGGTGGGACGGAGACCTACTTCTCTCTGGGAGGAGAAAAAATAAAACCCATCTGACTTGGTAATGCATCATTGAAGAAGTCTAGTGGTTTGCAAAAGCATGCAGTTGAGGTTTTTTGGATCTTATCATGCATTTTACGTACATCTCAAAGAGCCTCAGGCACACTTAATTTGACCAAGAACCTCAATCAGCTTAAGTAATAATTAAATTTAGCAGAGATAGGACATCCCTGTCACTAGTCTCCTTCTCAGACAGGTCCTAAATCTCAGTTTTGGAGAGGTCTTCCAAAGAAGAGGTTAAATTGATAGAAAATGATATTGATTGATCTGTATATGAAACCAGAGAACGAAGATTCAGTACACCAAATTTCCCTCGGCTGCTAGCAGCTTGTTAGCAGCGATCAAAATAACCCCGTCTCTATCTCGCCTGCTAATAAACTTTTCCAAAGACAACCATGTTAATCCCGACCTCAGATGGAGAGACTCCGTTCTGTCGTCTTCCGCTTATCCAGGGCCGGGTCACGCCCAGGCTTCTCTCACCCCAGCTGCATCCTCCAGCTTACCCGGAAGGATCCCGAGTCGTTCCCCGGCCAGCTGTGAGACATAGTCTCTCCAGCAGGTCAGGGGTCTGCCTCTTGGTTTCCTCCCAGTGGGATGTGCCCAAAACACCTCACCAGCGAGGCGCCCGGGGGCATCCTGACCAGATGCCCGAACCACCCCATCTGGTTCCTCTAAACCTGGAGGAGGAGCGGCTCGACACCGAGCTCCTCCCGGATGGCAGAGCTCCTCACCCGATCTCTCAGTGAGAACCCAGCGGAGGAAGCTCATTTCGGCTGCTTGTATCCGCTATCTCATTCTTTTGGTCACCACCCACTTCTGGTGACCATAGGTGACCAGCTAATCCAAGTCTGATTGTATAAGGCACAAAAGAATTCTTGAGTCTGTTTGTGGAGCATCTCAGTGAGCGCAGTCTGGTGCTCAAAGAGCTCCTTTGTCCAGAAAAGACCGTGTGCAGTGGTCTTTGGTTGGACAGGACAACTCTTATCTTGGCCAATGTCCTCTGCTCCACCACCTTCTCCACGCAGTCCAGACCAAGTCCAACCATGGAGCCAGCCCTTCGAATGAAGTGATCCACAGTCTGCTCCAATAACAACTCTTTCACTTCTAGGGGTGCTCACAATCACCTCATCAAGGTCTGACCAGAATTTCTCTTTCTCCTCGATGTCACATCCTACTTGTGGAGCATACCAACAAACAATGTTTAACACCACCCCTTCAATTTCTAGCTTGAGGCTCATCACCCTATCTGAACTTTTTACCTCCAAAACATTCCCAACAAACTCTTCCTTCACAATAACTCCTACACCATTCCTCATTCTATCGACACCATGATAGAACAACTTGAACCCCGCTCCTAGACTTCTAGCCTTGCTACCTTTCCATCTAGTCTCCTGGACACACAGGATGTCTACTTTTCTTCTCTGCATCATGTCAACTAACTCTCTATCTTTACCCGTCATAGTCCCAACATTCAAAGTTCCAATCCTACGTCCTGGACTCTTCATGTTTCTTTTGTCTCTGTATAGATGTACGTGTCTTCCTCCTCTTCTTTTTTGGCCACCAGTAGTCCAATTTCCACCGGCACCCTGTTGGTCGACAGTACCGATGGCGGTCGTTGTTAACCTGGGCTACAACCGATCCGGTATGGTATTCCTTAAACTGACTTGCATTAATGTATTTGGCATAGTTTTACGTTGGATGCCCTTCCTGACACAACCTCTATGATTATTTGGGCTAATGTCCATTGCAATTTCCCAACGGTTAACAGTTAGATGTTTCACTGAAGAGTATAACATCTAAACGTGCAATGAAATGGAGATGGTAAATGGACTCTACTTATAAAACGCCTTTCCACCTGCGTAGGCACTCAAAGCGCTCTACAGTGAAGCTCACATTACCACATTCATACCATGATCTCAACTGAAACAAACTTGTTCGAAATGACTCCTGAATACTTAGTACATTCGAAACATTCAATTCGAATCTCTGAAAAACAATTCAAAGATTGAAATTGTCATTCGAATGTTCGAACTATCGAATTAATTTTTCTCACAAAGTGACATAAATACAATATACATATGCATATAGACATAAAAATTTAAACAAAAAATCCAATTATGCTTTTGATTTTAAGAAAAACATGCATTCCTTCAACCTTCGAACTTTCGTTTTGTTGTTTATCCAGGAGCAAACCTCCAATTGAACAGTGCACTGTTCAATGTCATGACTGACTGAGTGGGTAAATCCACTTTTTAAATACAGATGGAACCCTAAATTCTTATCGTTTTATGGTAAAGATTACAAAGCAGATTTGTGAAACATGGCTACAACCCTATTAAACTTGTTATCTGGCTACTTGTTTTTATTGGCACTGCCGAGCCCAAACAAAAAAAAATCACTCAAGGAACTTCAGACTTTTTCTACAAAAATTAAACGCAGACCAACACAGAAAAGATGAGGTCCCATACACAGGGCAAGGACTAATTGTATTGGACATAAGACGTTGGCTCCTGTAATTCCCAACAAAAAAAAGATTGACCCATAAAAAAATCGTAAATACATAAAATTCTAAAAAAGCACAAAGAAGAAATTGTACAGCATAAACAATTGACATATTTTTTCTTTATTTTTGTTTACCTATTTTTTAGGAAGGGTCTAGCTTTCATGGAGGTGAAAAACTTACTATTTCTAAATCCAAATCTGGAGATAAGATCTGGGTGCTCTTTTTTTGTTTGCTTTTTCATATTTATGTTGTATTTTTATTTGAAATGTTTTGTGTCTGATCATTTTAAGTTTGTTTGAAAAGTTGAAAAATTCAAATTGTTCAAAGTTGAATTGTAAATACTGGATTTCTTTTTCTTTCATTTTATTATATGTTTTATATACATTTTAATATTTCTATATATAGTAATGGTGGGTTTATATAATAAAAAATATTTAAAAACAAAAGTAGGAATTAATTTCTGCATAGTTTAAATGAATCAATTCAAACGTAAAAAAAACAATATGAAGAGCCGTTTTTGAGCCGAAAGAACCGGCTCTTTTTAGTGAGCCGAGCCGAAAGAGCCAGTTCTTCGAAAAAGAGCCTGACTTCCCATCACTATCCAACAGGACTTTTACTATTGTGGTTTAGGGCTGGTCATGTTGGCTCACCCACAGAGTGCAGCTGTATTCAATGGGTGGCAATTAAGAGAGAGGGGGAGTTGTGAATGAGAGGAGTTTTGAATTATTTGTGTGGGTGGTACCAGTCAGGAAGGGAGTGTACCATTTTCAGTTTTTTAGAGCTGCCAGTTAGGGGTGTGCGATACCGCAAGTTTTGGTATCGATCCGATACCAAGTAAAGTCAGACCAATATCGCCGATACCGATATTGATGCCTATATTTAAATTTTTTAAAAAGACTATTTTTGCATCAAGTGTTAGGATCATATATATAAAATGACCAAGTATATGTATAAACACAGGTTTGTTGGTAGATCGATAGAAGTGCCCAGTTGCACATAAACAAATGTTAACTAATGTTAAAGATAAGTTTGTTGTACTTTTACAGTTAGTATTTACCTGGGTATTCTTTGGAAAATGGACTGTCGCTGTTAATGAGCGCTGCCTCTGGGAAACAGAAGGGGTCAGGGTTTTCTCCTCTATTTCTGAAGTTTTTCTTTGGGGTGATTCTTTAATTTTTAGTGTTACCCCTATATTTAACAGCCTTTCTGCACATGGTGCCTCAAAGTACAGCCACACGCTATTTCTCTTTTTTTCCTTCCATCTCTCTCTACTTTTAACGACTTGCGTTTTTTTTTGTTTTTTGGACCCGAGTCGCTGAGTCATGTGACAAGTCAACGCGAAAGAGAGGAGAGAGGGGGCGGGGCCGCCTCGCTTTAGCATACAGGGGCTACACACAGCATTTACGCATATTTTGCAGACAAATCAGTTAGGTTAATTAAAAAAAAAAGAGAAAAACAGAAGCAAAGTGCGAGGGGTAAAACTTCAATCCCAGTATCGATATTGTGATTGGAGTATCGATCGATATCGATACTAGCGTTGGTATCGATACTATCGATATTAGGATCGATCCGCCCACCCCTAGCTGCCAGTGGTGAAGACAGGTTTGCTGTTCTTGCTTGAGAAGGGGAGATTTGCTGTCTCCTGTAGATAGAGCAGGGCTGGGCTTAGTTGATTAGATTGGTTAGATGACCACGTTGAGTCTCTAGGTTTTCTCTTGTTCATTCAGTCTATCTTACTTAATAATGTGTCTGTGAATTGTAATTTTCTGGTGTTTTGTTTCTGGGGACTCTGACATTAAAAGCAGGATATGCTGCTATTTGTGAACCTCCATTACAGTATTCATCGGTACAGATACACCATCTTTATAAGTTAAGCTATGGCACTGCCTTTTTGACATTGAACTAACAGACTTTTCTTCGTTGGTTTTGGTGGGGATGGGAAGGTTTTTTTTGGCCTGTCATCAGCAGTTGAAGACACCCTCCTGCTCAACACAGCTGTCACCCTGATAAGGACAGAAAGGACAGAGCTGTTGTCTTTCGTCTTCTTTGAGGTCAATGGGTGTTGGGTGAGAAGCTACTAACACCAGCCTTTAACAGTCTAGTGTTGGTGTTTTTATGAAAGAGAGAGGAGCACAGAGTTAGAAAACTTTTGAAGAGCAGTTCTGCATGATGAAGTAAAGATTTTGGACTCTAAACAAGGCAGAAACTCTATATTGTGAAGCCATTTTTTTAACCATGTGTTCTAGACAAACACATCATAGAGGATTGTGTAACGCCACTTGTTGGTTTTCTTGCTTAAGTAAGTTTTTAAAGGTCCCCTATTATGCAAAACTGACTTTTATGAGGTTTTAACCTTTTATTTTACTTAGTACTACCCCAAACAATCCCCCAAAGTGTGTTTTATTGTGATTCATGCTATTTTGAGATATTTAAAGTCAAAGTAAGGGGCGTGTTCTCCAAACCTCTAACGACTGGTGTAACATAGTGACGTACATCTGTTTTTTGTTCAGCCCCCTGCAGCTCAAACACCCTCCCCCACTTCTACCTGCTCTCCACCCTGATATCCACCCATTTCCCGCTCCACGCTGTGCTGGGTGGGTGGGGAAATCACAATGAATGACAACCAATCGCAACCAACGGGGCGGGTCCCGGGAAAAAAAAAAAAGACTGAAACAAGCTGTTTTGACTTCCGGGTCTGAAACTGCGCTCCTAAACAGGGTAGTATTTAAAAACTATTGTGTTGAGATTGTGGCGGAATGTAAAATTATGCATATCAGATACATAGCACAGGATAAAATAAGGGAAAAAAAGCATAATAGGGGACCTTTAATGCAAGAAATTTTAATTTTTTATTCAAAAATGAAAAATCTCAGAAACAACATGAGACTGGAGACCATTCTCTATGTCTATCGGGACCACATTAGCATTCAAATTTAAGTACACGCTAAGCCTTTTCGTCCGGGTATATGAACGAGAGATACGGTCATATGTCAGTTGTTCGACAACTTCAGCCTGAATGCTGGTAAACTGAGCTTTTTGGCTTCAACATACTTTCTTCATATTTTCTTTCTGGCTTCAACATACTCCGTGCCATTGACCACCTGAGAAATGTTCAATTTGACAGAGATCAGTATCGAAACTACGATATGGAAATTTTAGCTGATTGGAAGGTTTTTGGTACACATGTAATTTATTTTTTAAGTTGGAAGAATTTCCAACCCCAAAGAAGCAAATTATGAAAACAAGAATCTGTGGGGTGGTAATGGGTGTGTGGTGCACACAAGAGTCTTGATTCTGTACTCTATTAAGTTCGGGCGTCACCCTTGGGTTAAGTTCGGGCACAAAATACAAAACTCCTCCAACCGTTGTTTATTAAGCAACTATTTACATTACTTTTAAGTTGTTTTTTTTTTTAAGAAAAAACAACAAACTTTATAATCCTTACTACGTGAATTAAGTACGTGTTAAGTAAATTTCGAAGTATTCAAACAAGATATTGAAGTGTTAAAAAATGGAAAAGTTCGAAGATAAACTACTTTGTTTATGCAAATCTTGGAAAACGAACAGTTATGAAATGAATTTTTATTTCATTTCTAAATAGCTAGAAGTTAATTTAACTATGTATTTGATAATGAATAGTTTGGATATTAAATTACACAATTGGAGGACGAATTGAAAATAGTTCGGAGAATCTTACGAAAATTTGAATAATCAGTACTCACTTCTAACTCATTTACATTGGCTTGTATTGAAATTATTCAACAATGACACACATCAATTATAACCAAACATTAAATTTCTTTATTGATTTCTTTTTTTAAATGCTGTCTTTTAAAGTTGGCTTTGTTAATATGAGCTATCTCAACTCCTCTAAATAAGCCCCTCTGCATTATACCTGTCAGTCTACATCTATGTATGTATGCCTTGCCGTTCTGTCGATTCTATGACAACTCCGGGTAGGTCAGGGAAATCACCCAAGACATTTTGGGTTAGTGGTCTATTCCTTCAGCCATATGTGAAAGTACTTGTTATGGAAACTGTGTTTGCATTCCAGCATGCAGACGCAATCTGGATATTCATTAGCTCGCAGCAGAAGATAGAGGTCCTCTTTTGAAAATGTTTGGAATTTTGGAGTTGTTAAACTCCAAGAACTGGTTTTGAAGTTTGGTCATTTTTGCTTGCATTTCTGTGAAATCTTTTAAGTTAGGTCAAGAGTTTCATTTTCATTCATTGATCAGATGGAAAAAGGAATTTTACAATGTTAATGAGAGGGTTACCCAACTCCGGGTAGGTCAGGGAAATCACCCTGTAGCAAGACATATTGGGTTGGTGGTTTATTCCTTCAGCCATATGTGACAGTACTTGTTATGGAAACTGTGTTTGTATTCCAGCATGCAGACACGATCTGGATACTCATTAGCTCGTGGCAGATGATACAGAGGTCCTCTTTTGACAATGTTTGGAGTTGAGCTATTTACAATTTTTATTCTACAAGATTGTCTTGTTTGTCCGTTTTGAAGTTCGGTCATTTTTGCATGCATTTCTGTAAAATCTTTCATGTTAGGTCAAGAGTTTCATTTTTGGTAGCTATTGCATTGGAAGCTACTTTAAGTTTGGTCGCATCAAAGTGTATTTTCATCTGACTCTTTTTGGCCAAATGTTATCTTCAACTCTTAGTGGTGGATTGTCTTTTCTTCTTTCCAGCTGGGGGTCGGCCAAGAGGACATTATCCCAAAACCCGTGGCAAAATTGAAGCAACAGGTCTGTTTCACTGGCTGAAACACCACCTCTTTCTAGGGCTTTGGTGAAAGCTATCTGTAAACAAATGGGATATTACGATGGCTTCATCTTAAAGAGTGTCAGTAAACTTGGCAAACACCTCATAACTATTCTCTACTGTGCCAAAAGCTGAATTAAGCAGCTCAATGTACATAGTGGGTTAAACTTTGTGACCTAAAGGCTTCAACAATGGTAACTGCAGATGGCACAAGGCTGTCTAAAATTTTATGGGAGTGCTGTAAATCAGACAGAACATGGTCTTGAAGAACAAGTTCGCCAGGTCTCAAAGTCTGTGTTGTGACTGGGGCATGGTAGTTTACCAGAAAATTGTCTCAGCCGAAGGGAGTGTGACTCTTTTGAGACAGACTGATTTCCATCCATGTTTCGTTCATTCACTTCTTCGACTTCACTTTGAGTGTTGATATCTTGTCTGATTGAAGGAGCAGTTTGGACTTTGAGATCCAGGTTCACTTTGCTCAGATTCATCATTCATTGATCAGATGGAAAAAGGAATTTTACAATGTTAACGAGAGGGTTACCCTACTCTGGGTTGGTCAGGGAAATCACCCTGTAGCAAGACGTATATTCGGTTGGTGATCTGTTCTTTTAGGCATATGTGACGGTACGTGTTGTGGAAACAGCGTTTGCACATGTAGACACAATCTGGATTTATTAGCTCACAGCAGATGATACAGGGTGTTAATGTGTGCTTATCTCCAAAGAACACATTCCCTGGCACTATGTAGACATCCTTCTGCCCCAAGATGAAGATGCAGGAGTGAAAAAGGAATAACAGCACGCTCTCCTTAAAACCTCCCTGGTGACTAAGTTCATCTTGAAATGAAGAATAGGGTCTTATAAGAAGTGGTGTGGCTTTTTTGTCTGAAGGCCATCCCTGTTGCATCATTTTAATAACTGTTTGCAGTGTCTTGTCATCCTTCGCAGTTCTGATCTGGCCAAGACTGTCTTTGGAAATAGTTAAGTGTTGCACCAAATTAATAGTAAGTTCAGCTTCTACTGAGGTTTGAAGTGAGTATTCCGGGACAAACACTACTAAAGTATCTGCCCAGTAACATGTCTGACTGGGACATACACAACATCTATGCCACATTTCTGAATAGATAGCATCATTCTCTGAAGCCTTTGGTGTGCTTAACAATGGTTTTCGAGCTACTGTTTCCAACGGCTTATGGTCAGTTTGTACTACTGATGTGTACTGATGAAACTTTTCTAGGCTGAAAACCATTGCTAGAAAGTCTTTCAATCTGGGCATAGCCACACTCTGTTTGTCTGGGCGCTCTACTTGCAAATACTATGGGCTTACCAACTTTTGCATCAGTGAAGCATCCCATCGTACGACCAGGTCCTATTTCAAGACCAGTGCTATTTCAAGACCGGAGCATTGGCCATAGTTTTCTTGAGTTCCTCAAAAGCATTTTCATGACGCTCTAAGCAATGCCATTCTGAGTCTTTGTGTGTCAGCTGTCGTAGAACGTCACTATGATTTGGGTTAATTTTGCTCAGTCTAAGATAAATCAGAGTCAGCTCTGATTGATTGGCTGCATTTGGTGACCAAAAGCAAAACGAATTCAAAAAGCTGTCTCATCAATTTGGCAATTTTCTGCAGTTCAGTGAAGAAACTGCAGGCGACGTTGTTTGCTACAGCTTCCATTGACACAGCCGCAAGGACTAGATTTGACAAGTTTGGTCTCGACTTTGAAACTTACAGGGCAGTGAGGTTTCACGTCCTTCAATGGCAATTCCGCTCTTGGACTCCGCAATGTGGTATGGATCAAAAGGGATATTAAATTTTCTCGCTATGTGCCCGTACTGTTTCAGGAAGTCGGCAAATTCTGGCAGCCTGCTGTGGTGTAATGCAGCCCACAAATTTCCCCGTTGAGGGATGAATAAATCAAGAATAGCTACTTTTATTAGTCCCACAGTGGGGAAATTGTAAGAATTAAGGCCTGCAGCCAGACACAACAGCGCTATCTTTGTTGAAGAGATAGAGATGTAATGGGAAGGGAGGGTAGATTTGGTGTTTGAAAAAATAAGTCACCCAGCCTCACCAACAAGGTCAGTGAAGCAGGGCAAGTGAAAAAACAACAGCACCAGTTACTTAGCAACTGTCAGGATGCAGGACTTCAAACAAGATTTATTAACTTAATTCAAGAAAGTCTGTAAATCAAGAAGCACAGGATTAACTCAACGGTTCAAAAGTCCAAATAACAAAGTTCCAACATGGTCAGGCAACCAAGGTGACCTGGCTGGATGGGATGGTAAGACCCGACAGGGAGGATCGGGGTGATTCCCCTTAAATAGATTGCAGGGAGTAAAGGTGTGGGGAATCAGAAATTACCCACAGGTGTCCCCCAATCAGGGTGATTAGGACCATCCAGGGCCCCCTCCGGCGGCAGGTGAGGGGATCACAACTGTAACAACATATACAGACACACAGTAAACATACTGAGGAAAATGTTGATTTGATGTAAGGGAAAGGTTGGTGGAGGGGGGAGGGTAAACAAAGTAGTAACTTCTTGTGGAGCTTCTGATTCTACTCATTAAAGGAGTTCAGTTTAGAACTCTTGCGATAAAAAAGTCTCCTGTAAACATAGTATGTCCGATTTAACTAGAAGATTTTCAATAACCAAACGGTGAGAATTATCTGCTGCGCTATTTCCAAGTCGTAGGCCACGACAGTATTAGGACAAAACTTGTAATTCCATTGTGATGTTATTCACCTACTGTAGAGCAAGATGCACCCAGCCTGTTTCCAACACGTTGTGGCCCGTAATTTCGTTGAACCAGAGCCCCCTCTGGCCCTAAATCAGACTCGTACATCTCTTTAACGTAGATATTTTAAACGCAGATATTTTAAACTAGCTGTATCGGTTGTGCGCACCAAGTTTATCTTTAAGATGAGAGGCTAGAGATACTTCATCCAAATCCGGGGATAATCTGGATGCAAATACTTTCACCAGCTTGGTACGGATCGTTCTGATGTTACCCACGGTCCTGGTGCTAACGATCGGCTTAGTGACTGGGTTTTCTCACCATGCGTGGAGCAGGGTCTTCTGTTGTCACTCGCTTGTTCCGTTTGACCACCTTACTCCATTTTGGCGACAGTTTTCCATGCAATTTCTTCTCCAAAGCAGTCTTCCCAGCATCTTTGCCCCCACTTTGATTCTTTGTGGGTGGTGTTAGATCCGGGTTCCCATTTGGTACCACATTCACGTTGGCTGCAGAGCTCACCACTTCCGCGTTAGCCCAGTTACTGTAGAAGCACTCTCCAAGCACCAACCCGGTCAGCAATTCCACTAGAGACAGTGCGCAGGTCATGATTAATGTTAGTCTGTCATTCCATCCCCTGTTTCAACATGGCAATCTCTGTGCTCAGTTGTTTCATTCTGGTTAGTACATGAAACATCCAGGCTGCTGAACGTCACAGGTGGCAGGTCATCCAGATAGTAGGAGACAAATCTGGGAGTCTTCTCTCTACATTCATTTAGAACCTTCAGGCAGCTTTTGATGTTGTTTGCATCTTTTTGTGCCCCCTTATGTGACACATTTCTCTGCGATGTAGGGCAAAGTTCAAAAAGGACCTTCCTGGAAGACTCAATTCTCTCTGAGTCAAAGGCATTAGTATCCGAAATGATAAGTTCATCTTGACTCATAGTCTTCATTTTCACTGAGAGAAAATTCAGCAGTTCATCTATAACAATAATTTTCCCATCAGCTGTCTGATAGATCTCTGGTTTCAGACAAGAACTTTTGAAAGGAGTAGAACTCTGCCCAAGATGGCTGCCTCTGCAGGCAACTGATTGGGCTGATTTTGAAGCCCAAAATCAGCTGCCTGCATTCCAAAGCTCAAAATCAGCAAAAATAAAAAAATAACCCTGCAAACATGATCAAAACTCACTTGGTAAGTTAAGAAACTTAACTAATCACTCAGATGGTAAATTATTTCCATGATATGCAAAAGATTGTTAGCACAGAGCTTCCAGTCAGCAGCCATCTTGCCAACGATTAAGTATGTTAAATATAAAGTATAAATATATATAAATTAAGTATATTTCTTCTTCCTTAAAGATACAGCATTTTATCGTAGGTGTGCAGAGTTCAGAAAATCCTGGGAAGGCTAGCCATCTTCTTTCGCAGTTTCCAATAGCTGGGTGTAGCTCAATTTCTTCCACACTACAATTGTGCCTACCAAGTCCCGTTTGCCGAAGAATTAACAAAAAATTTCCACACAGGGAATGCTCAGAAAAAAAACTAAATAGATTCTTCAAAAAAAACTTTTTTCTAACAAAAATGTCTTAGTCAAATATTTTCTAAATAAAAGTCTTAGAAGAAGAATTCCTTTATTAGTTCAATAATGGGGAAATTACTGTGCTGCTTTGCACCGCAGCGGGCAGCCACACAACGCCAATTAAGAGGTTAGGTGTCTGCTCCAGCACACCGGGGCTGTTCAATGGGATTTGAACTGGCATCTCCCGGGCCATGGACGACTACTCTATTTTGGCATCTCTTTAAAAAATCAACTTTGAAATGTTTTTTTCAATAAATCCAATGTTGGTAGAACACTTAATTAAACCGTTACATTTATTTATTGACTCATTTTAAAAAAAATAAAAAGTTTTTGTTTTTAAGTTGACTTTGTTAACCTGGGTTACATGTGTGTTCATATATACAGAGTCTTCTTCTTTCGGCATTTCCCTTTAGGGGTCGCCACAGCAAGTCAGCCTCTTCCATCTAACCCTATCTGCTGCATCTTCTTTGGTCACACCAACTATCTTCATGTCTTCCTTCACTGCGTCCATGAACCTCCTCTTTGGTCTTCCTCTAGTCCTCTTTCCTGGTGGTTCCAAACCCAGCATCCTTCTTCCTATGTACTCTCTCTCTCTCCTCTGTACATGTCCAAACCATCTCAGTCTGGCCTCTCTGACTTTATCCCCAAAACCTCTAACATGTGCTGTTCCTCTGATCCTGTACATCCTGGTCACTCCCAGAGAGATTCTCAGCATCTTCATCTCTGCTACTTCCATCTCTACTTCCTGTCTTTTCTTCAGTGCTATTGTCTCTAGACTAAACAGCATGGCTGGTCTCACCACAGTTTTGTACACTTTCCCTTTCATTCTAACTGAAACTCTTCTGTCACACATCACACCTGATACTTTTCTCCACCCGTTCGAGCCTGCCTGAACACGATTCTTCACCTCTTTTCCACACTCTCCATTGCTCTGGACTGCTGATCTGAGATACTTAAAATCTTCCACCTTCTTTATCTCTTCTCCCTGTAACCTCACTTTTCCATTTGGATCCCTCTTATTCAGACACATGTACTATGTTTTACTCTGACTAATCTTCATTCCTCTTCTTTCTAGTGCAGTGTCTATACAGTGTCTAGACATGTAGATATTTATTTATGTGTATAAATACATAGCCAAAAAGGTTAGATGAGAAATGCAAGTAAAGCTAATGGACGGGACAAGAGGATAGACCGGTCGGCACATGACTGGTCTTCCATGGAGGATGATGACCGACCCCTGTCAGTCAAGCTCACACAGAGAGAGCAGGGCCCTGCCATCTGCTCCAAAGTTAATGGGAAGGAGACGAGGTGGGAGGGGGTGAGAAGTGTCGACACAGACCAGCGGGGCTGGAGGGAGAGGAGATGGTCGGTGGATAGAGGTCCAGACTCAAAAGGGGGGTAAAATGAGGGTGTGAAGCAGCATGGTGACCAAGGACAGAAAGAGCAGATGATGTAAG
This sequence comes from Neostethus bicornis, assembly GCA_902685375.1. Classification (NCBI taxonomy): domain Eukaryota; kingdom Metazoa; phylum Chordata; class Actinopteri; order Atheriniformes; family Phallostethidae; genus Neostethus; species Neostethus bicornis. The sequence continues at coordinate 36,865,426 of LR738541.1, forward strand.
AAGATGATGGATGGAGGTAGAGAAGAGTTGGAAAGGATGAGACAATGAAAAGAAGGAGTACAAAGAAAATCCTATTGCTCAAATCTACCCGAAAGGTAATAAAGATGTATCATCCGTGCAATAAAAAATGAAAGATCTTTGGTTTTTCTTCTTGGACATAAATATATTTTGAGTATTTTAGGCCCTGTCCACACGTAGACGGGTATTTTTGAAAACACGTATATTTCTATCCGTTTTGGCCGGTGGTCCACATGAAAACGGAGGGGGGGTTTATTCACTCAAAACCGGCGTTTTTTAAAACTCCGGCCAAAGTGGAGGTTTTATTAAACTCCGTTTTTGCCTATGCCTGTACGAAAATAGAGATTTGCATTTTTATGCGTCGCTACCTGCGACAAGTAATGCACATATGTCATTCATGTGCGTCCTTGTTTACAAAAGCAGACAGTGGGCAGCATGGATCCACGGACCCTGTTGCAGACTATCTTTTCTTGCCTTTTTGTCCACTCTCAACTGCTCTTGCTTCTTATTGAGGAGTAAAGGAGGAGAAATGCATTACAATCGATGATTATTAATCAAATAAGCCTCCCTCCTCCTCCACTCAATACTGCCCACTACTGGTCTGGCATGCTCATAACCGCTCTCAGAAGCGTATTTATACGGCTCCGTGTGGACGCGAATATTTTGAAAACGGTTACGTTTGGACGTGAGCGTTTTCCTAAAACGGACGACAGCAGATATGCGTTTTCAAAAATACCAGGCTACGTGTGGACATGGTCTTAGCTATGTTCTGCAACTTTTTTTTTTTTCCTTGAATTACTCTATTCATCCCTCACCGGGGAAATTTGTGTGCTGCACTCCTTACACCGCAGCAGGCTGCCCTTCGAAGGCGCCAATGGTGGGAGAAGCGGGGGTTAGGTGTCTTCTCCAAGGACCCTAGACGGTGGTCTCGGTGGGAATCAAACCCGCAACCTTCCGGTTCGTGGGCAAGCGCTCTAGCGCTGATCCACCGTCTCCTACCATCTCCCAAACAACTTCTGAAGTTGTTTTTGTAAATCTGAAAATATCCTCTTTAATTCCTCCTCATTTTCTGAAAACTTAAATCAACATGTGTCGTAACACGTAATCAGAACAATAGCAAAGTAACCCGCAGTTGTTTAAATATTTGTTGTTTAGTGGGAGGCGGTGGCTCAGTGGTAGAGCGTTCGCCCGTGGACTGGAAGTTAACCAGAACTTTGCAGGTTCAATTCTCACTGAGTTATGTCTGGGGTCCTTGGAGAAGACACCTGACCACCCACACCCCCCGCCCCCTCCATTAGCGCCATTGTGGCAGCCTGCTGCGGTGTGACGAAGCGCACAAATTTCCCCAGTAAGGGATCAATTTAGAATACAAAAAAAAAGACAACATGGCAACTAAACCACTCAAATATTATTAAATAAAAAAATGCTAAATTTTTCTGGAAAATCCCTTTGGTGAGAAATATATAACCCACATCTCACTATTAGAGGGTAGAAAACTCGTAAGAAGCTGATTTTCCTTAAAGTAAACCTTCCAAGTTTAAGCCAGATTGATTCTATTGTCTCACCAGAGAAAGTGTTTTGGTGTTTTTTTGTTTTTTTTTTCCAGCAATATGTAAAATACCCCAAAGACCACCAACAACTGACCTAACAAAGTCTAATTCAAACCACCACATTCCTCGCATTCTTTGTGTCACCTTGTCATGAATTCGAGCCGGATGCTAATCAATAGCTTTTGTGATCCAATGAGACAACGTAGTGGCACTCTGTAGAGGTCGAGACCTTTGCCAGTTGAAATACACCCCTCCATTCACAGTGCTAACTCACATTAGGATCAGAAAAACAATCTCAGACAGTTCATTGTCAACATCTATTAACCTCATCCAAATGTCACCCATATGCCATCTGAATGAAGCCCATCTGTGGCATCTTGTTGTCTTAGATTTAGATGGTATAGTCTTTTATTCACAGTCCTACCTACCTACCATCTTGAGAGAGGAGCATTGTTGTTTTTGGCAGCCATCTAAGTTTTTGTTGTAGTCCTTGGAACAAAAATTAATTTAAGTTTTGGTCACATTTTTGTCATCTCTATATGTTTTCGTTTTAGTTGCGTTTCAGTCAACAAAAACCCTAAAGAGTTTTCGTCAGGGAAGAGTTGGAATGTTTTTAGTCTAGTTTTAGTGTAAAAAAAAAAAAAAACTTACTTTAACAATCGCGTCTTGATTACTGAGAATGATGCAGGTTATTTGTTAAAAAAAAAAAAAAAAAAAAACCTGCCGAGCTTTAACTTGCGCAAAACAGCGAACGTTGTAAAACATCGTAAAATAAATAGAAAATTTTCAGTGAGTGAGGAACGTTGTGACTTATGTATACTTAAAAATGACACCTCTTCATAACTCTGTAAACAAAGTAAACATTGCATTGTGTCTTTAACGCAGTCGTTAGCGCAACCAAGCTAACTAAAGAGTTAGCAGCGCCGACAAGCTAGCATTAGCTTGAAGTTAGCATGCTGTTTGCGCAAAATATGTGGAAAATTTAAAGTTTCTGACCACCAAGCTCCTTTGCTGCTGTTTTCACCATGGTTTGTGACTTTGTCGTGGCTGCAGGTGTGTTGTGTAGACGGTGTGAACGTGCAGCATCGTGGGGGGCGTGCCGCCGTGAGAGACAGATGCAGCTGCTGTGTTTTTTCTTTTCACAGACAGAAATGTGAAAGTCTGACGCCTATTTTGTTATGTTTTTGTCTCGTCAACAGAAACTTGCAAACGTCTCGTCACATTTTTGTCACCAAAATGTCGCATTTATTTTGTTATCGTTACGTCATTGTCATAAAAAAAAATGCTTCGTCAACAAAATAATTTTGTTGTCGTCATCGTTGACGAAAACAACACTGGAGAAGAGCTTCATCCAAGTGTGTCTCCGTCAGGTTTCTTCTTTTTTTGCCCCCCGACCTGTGTTTTAGGACTTTTTTCTTCCTGAGAAAAAGGCTCGAAAGACGGGAATGCCCTGGCTCTGTTTAGTTTAGGTTTTACTTGTCTTGATGTATAAAATCTGTGCATAATGTGTTTCAAACTAAAACCATAAACTAATTGGTCATTTCATTGTTTTATTGAAAGTAAAACAAACCAAATTTTGTGGACTTAAACCAGGCGTGGGCAAACTATGGCCCGCGGGCCACATGCGGCCTTTTAAACATTTTAATCTGGCCCAAAAAAAAACCATGTTAATGTTTTTAATGTCCCCTGTAATTCTGATGTTTCCTCACTAGATAGCGCACTCTAAATACATTGGCTTTGTTGAGAAAACAACAACACTGCTCCCATTAAAATGTGTGTGTTTTCGCGATGCGCACGTTGTCAAAATATATTGTCAGGAGATTTCAAACCTACATTTTAAATCTAGCACGCTAGATGCACAATTCTTTAAGCACTAGCGCGCTTGATTTTAACTTTAGCGCGCTAGATTACGTGTGTGTAGCGGCCCCGATAGTTTTCCATATCTAGCGTGCTTGTTTACCAAAGCGTGTCATCCATCTGCTCCTGTTCCGGCCCCTTGGTCAAATGTTAGAACCCAATGTGGCCCAAGAACCAAAAAGTTTGCCCACCCTGACTTAACACTAATCTGCAAATTTGTTTAAAAAATTAAACTTGAAAAACATGGTTCACAACCCGCCCCCCCCCCCCCACACACACACACACACACACACACATGTTATGGCGTTGAAGGCACTCTACTGGTGCTGCGGGCGGCACGGCGGGCTTCTTACAACCAAAGGGTTGCAGGTTCCATCCTCAATCCTCGAGTTCACGTCAATGTGTCCCTGGACAACACAGCTAACCCCTTACTGCTCTTGATGGGTTGTGGTTAAAGTCTGGGTGGTACTGTGTAAGGTGCTTTGGGGTACTTTCAGGTGTTACATTACCATTTTAGTAATGTCAGCTGTTTACCAAAAAATGTAACATCATACCTTGCTTTTGGGAATTAGCGCCTCCAAATCCGAGACCATGGTCCTTGCCCAGAAAAGGGTGGAATGCCCCCTGCGGGTCAGGGACAGGTTCCTGCCCCAAGTGGAGGGGTTTAAGTATCTCGAGGTCTTGTTCACGAGTGGAGGAAGGATGGAGCGGGAGATCGACAGGCGGATCAGTGCGGCATCAGCAATAACTAGGACGCTGCATCAGTCCGTCGTGGTAAAGAGAGAGCTGAGCCGAAAAGCAAAGCTCTCTATTTACAAGTCGATCTACGTTCCAACCCTCACCTATGGTCAGTGACCGAAAGAATGAGATCGCAGGTACAAGCGGCCGAAATGAGCTTCCAGCAGGGTGGCTGGGCTCTCACTCACAGATCGGTTGAGGAGTTTTGCCATCCGGGAGGAGCTCGGTGTTGAGCCGCTCCTCCTCCAGGTTGAGAGGAGCCAGATGGGGTGGTTCGGGCATCTGGTCAGGATGCCCCCCGAGCACCTCGCTGGCGAAGTGTTTCGGGCACGTCCCGTCGGGAGGAGACCCAGGGACAGACCCCGGACCCGCTGGAGAGACTATGTCTCGCAGCTGGCCGGGGAACGACTTGGGATCCTTCCAGGTGAGCTAGAGGATGCAGCCGGGGTGAGAGAGGCCTGGGCTTCCCGTTTGAGGCTGTTGCCCCCGCGACCCGACCCCGGAACAAGCGAAAGATGACAGAACGGAGTGCGGATTGGGGGAAAAAAAGCAAAAAACGTTCAATTTGATTCAGAACTGCTCCGTCCATAATCATGTCACTAGGCATATGAGAGCCTATCTTGAGGGGGGTACACACTCTGCAAAAAAATGGACTTTTTTCATAAGACCTTCATAGAGCATAGATGCTCTTATAGAATGGTGAGTCCGGGATTTATGTCTACAATTTTGATTTACGGTAATAATGAAGATCAACGGCTTAAAAATAGCTGCACATAGGGTTCAGTTCACCTAGATGAGTCTCTAAACAAGCTGTTCAGGAAAGTCCAGGAACTGGGTCATCACTAGACAAAGTCACAAAGACACAAACTAGCAAAGCCCAGGTCTCTGTACAAGGTTTTTCCTTCAGTCATCCCACACTTTCCAACCCCCTGCTGTTGGACATGAACAATACCAGGAGAGTTTCTCTCAGGTTCCTCCCCCCTCGAGTTAACCTTCTGACTGAACAACAGATGGACAGTGGAGTCGTCCAGACAACGCCTCCTGTTCTTGTGTATCAACGCTGATGTTTGTGTGTACTTTCCTGGCTAGCTTGCTGCGTGTTGTTAGGTCAACATGGATGCAGCTGCAGGTGTGATCCGTCATGTCTGCAGCGGACACCGTTATCACTCATCATATAAATTTGCCTTTGGTATTACACCTCTTGTTTCACCTCAGCTTGGTTGGAAGTTGGTCAATCTGACTGTGAAGCCACATGGTTCAGTTACAGTTTTTAGTTGCATATTTTATGAATTTCAGCTTCAAAAGTCATTCATTCATCTTCTGGACTGTCCATTTATAACAGGGTTGCGGGGGGTCCCAATGCCTATCCCAGCTGATTCAAGGCAAAAGCCAGGGTACACCTGGGCGGGGGCGGGGGCACACAGACAACCATCCACCTACACACTCATTCCTAGGGGCAATTTTATTGTGGCCAATCAACCTAACATGCCTGTTTTTGGAATGTTGGAGGAAACCGAAGTACCCAGAGAAACGCACGCATACATGGGGATAACATGCAAGCTGCGCACAGTAACGCACGGCAGTGTTCCAAACCTCGTCCCCACCCCGGATTTGAAACCCGACCTTCTTGTTGTGAGGTCATTATGCTAACCACCACCATACAGCCTTTTAAAATTCAACAAATATTTTAAAAAATTCTGAATATATCTTTCAAAAGTTAATTAACTTCAAAAAACGATGTTGCATCCCTCTCCCAATATTTTGAAATATTGATATTTAGCTCAGGTAGCGCGGTGGTTAGCATAATGACTTCACACCAAAAAGGTTGGGGTTTGAGTCTCAGTTGGGACGAGGCTTGAAACACTGGTCTTTCTGTGTGGAGTTTGCATGTTCTCCCCTTACATATGTGAGTTTTCTCCAGGTACTCCCGTTTCCCCCCACTCTCCAAAAACATGCATGTTAGGTTGATTGGCTACTATGAAAATTGCTCCTATACGTAGGAATATGTTTATGTGTAAATGGTTGTCTGTGTGTGTTGTCCTGCAGCTGAGTGGTGACCTGTTCGGAGTGTATCCTGCCTGAAATCAGCTGGGATGGGCTCCGGCACTCTCGCGACCCTGTTAAGAAATAAGCAATTCTGAAGACGAAACAATATGTAGCTCTTTTCAGTGGTTTCTAACTTTTAAGTTGTCTGCAGACAGTGCAACACAAGTATCAGCACAATCACGAGAAGTTCGCGGTTTCGTATCCTACTGAGTGCACGTCTAGGGTCCTTGGAGAAGACAAATAACCTCCCCTTTCTCCCACAATTGGCGCCGTCGTGGGCAGCCTGCTGTGGTGTAGGAGTGCAGCACACAAATTTCCCTGGTGAGGGATGAATAGAGAGAATAAAGATTAAAACATTAACAAATGCATCTATGTTGCGACTTCGAGTTTAGTCTGTTGTTGCCATGATAATATTTTGAATTGGGCTTTTGGGTTACATTGACTCTGAAGTTAAGGGAGGTTGCTCAGTGGTAGAGCTTTTGCCCTTGGAAGTTAACCGGAAGGTTGCAGGTTTGATTTCCACTGAGTTCACGTCTAGGGTCCTTGGAGAAGACTCTTAACCCCTAGTTTCTCCACCATTGGCGCTGTCGTGGCAGCCTGCTGCGGTGCAAAGCAGCACAGGAGGCGGTGCCTCAGTTGTAGAGCGTTCGGCCGCGAACCAGAAGTTAACGGGTTAGATTCCCACTGAGTTCACGTCTAGGGTCCTTGGAGAAGACTCCTTACCATTTCTCCCACCATTGGCGCCGTCGTGGCAGCCTACTGCGGTGTAGTATGTATGTAAAAAAAAACAAAAGTATCTTACATACAGTTTTAATTGAAAACTATGTGACTCTTGGACATTTTTTGGAAAATTCAGTTTTAATCGGGGGGTATTTTGTTTTATTCTGTTTCAAATAAACTTTGAAACACCCTCAATGATTGATGGAATGACTAAAAAATAACGTGTCGACCCAAAAACAACCAAAATCACAGGCATGGAGAATCACATGGGATAAAAGTCACAGATGATGTAATTGGTTATAATAAATTACTGAAGGTCCTCGGGTAAAATTAATCCTGAGAGAGTAGGGCTTAAGTTGAGTAAACACATAAACATACAAAAGTCCTTTTGGATGAAATCTTGTAAAGCCCCAGAGAGACCAACTCTCACTTTGCACTCTTAAAATACAGTTTGTTTCATTATGAACGGTGGAGTTTTAAGCCCCGGGCTTTTTTAATCTCTCCTTAAAAACATCCCCACGTTCCACCAGCAGCAGTGTGAAGACAGTACCAGGAGGCGCTTGTGTCTGTGGGACCCCCATCAAGAAGCCGGAGGGAAATTACACAACCAGAGAAAATAAGCTTAAAACAAGTTTAGGACGCTGGATTTGAACCTGTAACTCTTCTCAAATTTCAAGCATCAGTAATTATGAGCAACGACGTGCCACACTTTTTGGCTTGAGGACCATCGGGCAAACAGCTTTACTCAAGAAGCCGTGCCGGCAATTTTTTAAATACAGGACTGAGAGCCATTTTTAAGTTCCCAATATCTTCATTAATGATTTAATTTAACTACGTGTGTTGTTGTGTTTAAACTTTGTCGTCTTAAAATGGGGAATTAAAAAAGACCAAATGTTTGTGAAGCTCACGGATTATTTTTTTTACACCTCATTTGTTTAATCTGTTGTACAACATTGACTTAAACTCATTACAGTTACTTTTTGCACAGCAGCCTCCATAAAGGAAAAAATAAGTGGACGCATAAACTTTGACCCAATCCAGGAGTGGTCTTGTTATGGCCTGAGGGCCGTTTGCAGCCAGTGAGCCTTTTAATCTTTCTGCCAAACTTAAGTCTTCTTCTCCTTTCGGCATTTCCCTTCAGGGGTCGCCAGTGCAACTCAATTTCTTCCGTCTAACCCTATCCGCTGCTTCAGTCACACCTACTATCTTCATGTCTTCCTTCACTGTATCCATGAACCTCCTCTTTGGTCTTCCTCTAGTCCTCTTTCCTGATGGTTCCAAATCCAGCATCCTTCTTCCGATGTACTCTCTCTCTCTTCTCTTCACATGTCCAAACCATCTCAGTCTGGCCTCTCCGACTTTATCTCCAAAACCTCTAACATGTGCTGTTCCTCTGATCCTGTCCATCCTGGTCACTCCCAGAGAGATCCTCAGCATCTCCATTTCAGTTTCCTGTCTTTTCCTCAGTGCCACTGTCTCTAGACCAATCAGTATGGCCGGTCTCACCACGGTTTTGTACACGTTCCCTTTCATTTTAGTTGAAGCTCTTCTATCACACATCACACCTGATACTTTCCTCCACCCGTTCCAGCCTGCCTGAACACGCTTCTTCACCTCTTTCCCACACTCTCCATTGCTTTGGACTGTTGATCCTAAGTACTTAAAATCTTCCACCTTCTTTATCTAAAACGAGATCTCTTTTCCCTGTAATTTTGAAAAAACCTCAACATTGTAATTTTCTTTCTACTCTAATGTTTCTTTATAGATTATGTGGGGTAGGTTCCACGACTTTTGTTGAGCGAAACACATTTGAAACTCAAACTTGCATGTATTTTTTAACTGATTATTCCTTAAAAGAAACTGGTAAACCAAAACAGGGCATAGTACATCTGGTCCAGAACAGACAGGAACAGGTCTAATATGTAATAGTTATATGTTATAGAAATTTATAATAGAAAGTTTTGTTGAAATAGGAATATATTGGAAACATTTTTTTAAAAGTAATAGATGGCAAAGTAATTTATTTTGTTATACTACTTATATTATTGTCACCTGTTTTTGACTTGTTGAAAGTGCCACTAGTGCTTAGGGCTATTAACTATCAGGGGTGTGAGTGCCTTTGGGCACTGTGATAATTAACTGTGAGGGTGCTGCTAGGGCAATCCAGCTTGGACAGGTAAGTACTTGTTTACAATGGAGTGGGTATAGCTAATCTCTTAAGTGGTCTACTTACCTTCTATTGTCTTCACCGAAACTAAAGAACCAGTAAGACGCTCCCCTAGTGTCCACATGATAATAGCCCTGTGAACTGAAACTGTTACTCCAAAGAGAGAATAGATTCTCGTTAAGAAGCTTCCTCTTTGGAATTTGTTCAAAATAGCTACATTCATAATTAAAGGGAACTGATGTGAAGGATAGTTTGTACATATTACATTGTATATATTTTGGGTGAATTGGGATTTAATTGGTTAATCGGAAGGCGGTGGCTTAGCGGTAGAGTGTTCATCCTTGGTCTAAGAGAAATCGATTCAACTTCCAGTGAACCCCCTAGATGTCCCTGGAGCAGACTCTTAACCTCCTAGTTGCTCCCACCATTGGCACCGTCGTGGCTGCCTATTGTGGTGCAATGCAACAAAGTCATTTCCCATTGCGGGATCAATATAGTGAAGTAGAAAAAAAAAAAACCTTGATGCATCTGTGAAAAAAGAGCACTAAGAAAGTAAAAGTGAACTTTTAGAAAGTCTAATTTCTTCCCCCAACTCTGCTGCATCCTCCTCTAAACATCGATGCTGATTTAAGCCTTGCTCTGGGTAGCTTTGGAACATTGATCTTTATTTAAAGAGTTTCGATGTTTCTGACTTCGTTCGTGGTTGGGCTGATTGATTATCGTGAAATTGTGTGTCTCTTTTCGGGCTCACCTGGTAACATGTTTGTGTTGTACCCTGCCTCTAACTTGCTTATCGTCTAGGATAAACCTAATTACCCTGTACTGAGAGAAGCATTTTTGAAGATACTGTATATCGATGGATGAAAACTTGACATGATACAGTCTTTAACTGTTTTTTTTTTTTTTAAATATACTTTATTCAGACCGGGAAATTTGTGTGCTGCTTTACACTGCAGCAGGCTGCCACCTGTGACGGCACCAATGGTGGGAGAATCGGGGGTCTTATCCAACGACCGTAGATGTGAACTCAGTGGGATGCGAACCCACGAACTTCCGGCTGACTTCTGGTCAGCGGGCGAACGCTCTAACCACTGAGCCACCGTCTTTGACCATGCATTAGCTCTAAAAAAGTCCTTTTTTTTTCTCTTTTCTGTCCATGCTTGTTCTTCGTATATATTTTGGTGTATCTGATGAAGTTATTTCGAAGTGAGCAGTTCTATGTGCGTCGTGTTGCTGTACTGGATGAGTTAATCCCTGGTTGTCTACATGACAAATTTCTTCATGTAGTACCCTAAAACAAAACAATTCGTTATGAAAAAAACCTACTACATTTTACAAATAAAGACAGATGACAGCCATTGCAGAAGATGAATGGCGACATTGAGTGCCTGATAAAACCGCCGCCTTTCCATCCGTCACTGTCACCAAGTTCATATTCCTGCTGCCTCGCTGCTTAAACTGGAGAATATTTGCAGTTTAAAGCTTTTTATAATGACAGAACACAGTCTTGCACAGTTTGTCGTGCATGATCATCACTCAGCAGCTGAAGACATGCATATGTTATGGCAACAAATTAGACTTTGTGAAGAACAACAAACATTTAGCACCTCGTCAAACAGAGCAGTTCTGTCTGTACGGCTCCTGCTGTGTGCTCCCGGCCCCACTCTACATCTACACTCACATACGGCAGAACACGCAGAACGTGTTTAGATAGGCTCATGTGAATATAAAGTGTGTGCACACACACACAGAGTCAAACACAAACACTCCCACACACACACTGGTCTCCTACAGTGGTGAGAGTCTATCAACACTTAGTGACATCTGGCAGCGATGCTGCCTGGTGGAGATAGACGCTACTTCATGTGTTTAAACGGTTTGTGTGTGTATGTGTGAGTGTGGGTGGATGCTAGCTTGTTTTCTATAAACATCTGGAGTCTAGACTGAATGATGGTGAGCCAGTGGGCATCGGGTTGTCTACATGTCGCCCACTCGGCAGTGAACTCTGATCCTGTATGGATATTTAGGTAGCGTAGGCAAATATGGGCATGTTGCGCCGAAACTTTCAACACACCAAGAAGTCCAAAAAATATGGAATAAAATACATTGAAAGCAGGTTATTTGACTGCAAAGGGGATTTTTTTGGGGCAACTTGTTATGTTTTGATTTGGTTTTGGTTTCCAAGTGTCTTGACTTTCCCTTGTGTTCTCTCTTTGTTATGGTGATTGCCTGCTCCTTCCTAATGTGTCTCACGTGTCTCTCATCGTTTCTCCCTCTCCTCTGTATTTATTGTGTGTCTTGTCTTTCATTCGTTGCCAGATTTTCTTGTGTCGATCTTGTGTCATCCTTATGCCAAACCCTTACTTTGGCACAAAGACTTCCTCATTTAAAGTATTTGGAATGTTTTATGACCAGCTAAGATCTGCTTTGCTTGTGGATACTGTATACTTGAGATGAGTTTCGAGAATAAATCTGTTCCTTGATTTATTCCTTGAATAAATCTGTTCAGGAGGTTCCAGGAGGTTCCAGACCTCCTGGAACCTCACACATCCTGAGACACTGTGGTCTGTTTTCGTTACCTGCTGCAAGGCTAAAGTAACTGGTCTTCACCATTTTACAGATTCCATCAGAAACTTTGTCAGATGTTGCCCAGCAACCAGTGGCAGCTGGTGGTAAAATAAATCTGCGAGGGGGGACGACGACACATTTTTCAAACACACAAAAAATATCTATATTTTGAGATATTCTCTATATAAAACAAATCACAAGTCAGTACATGAATATTTAAACGTTTTTTTTCACATGTATATGATCCACCCTACTTGAACAGAAATTTGGCCCTTCTTTCTTTCTGCTACAAAATTTTTAATTACCTTCTGATTAACGTCCCCACATATTTTTTTTTTTCCATGATGGCGGCAATCTCTATAGATTCAGCAGTGAAAACAATGGGCGGGTTGTAGGCGAGATTATAGGTCATGGGTAATTGATTGGTTCATTTAAAAGACTGACAGAGAGGAGAACCTATCACTGTGTTTGAGGGTGCATTTGAATGCGCCCCACGGGCGTGGTTATGGTTTGCTATACAAATGAATGTAATAAGAATCAGAGCTGACGTCACATTTTTTTGAGAAATACCGGAAATGTCTTCCATGTTTTCCATGGAAGGCGCAATGGCTTTCTTCCGGTTTTCACAGGAAGAAATAAAATAAATCGGTGTAAAACGAAATCAAAATGCAAATAATCTTCACACAAGACAGTTTTACATACTCACAAACATTTACATGTTTATATATTTTTTTTAATTATTTTTGGTGATCAGGACAGAGAGGGCGGCGCCCCTGCACCACACATCACTAGCTGCCACTGCTAGCAACTGTCAGCCAACTTGAAGCTAGCGTAGTGTTTCCCAACTGGGGGAGCCAGTATGCCCAATTCAGTTGAGATTTTAAAATTATGTGCACTGTAGTTTGTTGGAGTTTACTTCTGCAATATTTTTAACTGAGTTACTCAGTTCCTTTTTAAAAGAGGTCATTTGTAACAAATAATTACATTTTTAGGTCAGATATAAAACATTGGTCCCCAAAACTAAAAATGTTGGGAAAAACTGCTGTAGAGAACTTTTCTTTTGCAAGAAAATTTCAGACAATTCTTTGATAACGTAAGACATATATTGAATAACTCAGATGTCGTAGTTATAGATATTTGGTTTTAAACAAATTTGTGGGATCCTCTGGAACTTCTGGTCAACATTAACTTGAACGTAGGAGTATCTGGGAAAACACACTGGAGGAATCTCGCCTCACCGGTGGTCTAGGGAAAAAAACCTTGGGATTTGCTGATGAGATTTGGTTGGAGAAACACAAATCTTGTTCTGCTGTTCGGTAGAATTTGCATAAAATATTGTCTTTAAAAACTCTGTGTGGCCAGTAGCATATTGTACGTGTGTGTGTGGTTCTGGTCTTCAGCTGGTAGGTGGTAGGTCTGAGCAGAACCAGCTGGTCAGCCGTACAGGACATCGTTGTACTTTCTCACCTCTGGTCAGCGGGGTTTCTGGGCAAACGGTGGCAGAGCCATAAATCCATAGACACCGAGCATGTGGAGGCAGACTTTTCACCTGCTTCCTGCCGGCACGATACCTCCCTCAGCACCCTCCTCCTCACTATCACCTTTACTCTTTGTCAAGTACAAATTGTTCCCATGGAAATACAAAGAAGTGTTTTGTCATTAAACTGAAGCTTTTTTCTAACAACGGAAGTTGACTTTTGGGATTCAACCAGCGCTTTGTGTCATTTTTAAAATAAATTTTTTATTATACACTTGTTTAAGACAAATGATCTGTAATTTATTCATTTTAAAGAACTATTTTTTACACCCTGCAGCGTAAACAAAATAATATACCCCCAAAAATCACAACAAAAAGTGGGAAATAAATGAGTAAACACCCCCTCTGACTTTGTCTTCTATTTGTCATGTGTCACATATAAAATCCAGGACTTTACTGATTGGATTTTGATGAAGGTTTGGATAATGATGCATTTTACCACAACATTTTGACACTTTTCAAATGATCATTACATCAGACTAATGACATGCACGTTATTACTAAATCAACATAAACACACTTTAAGCAAGAAACAAGCTTTGCTGAAAATAGATTAGTAATGTCATTTCCTCTAATGGCTGCGTGATAGGGTAGAAGCAATTTAGACCGCAGGATTCAAGGGCAAAAATTTGGAGAGCAAGCGAGCAAGAAAGAAAACATTTAATGTCCAAATGTCAACTGCTCTGTTCATAACGTGACATTTCAGAGAGCACCCCGAAATGGCTTATGTGATTCTGGTATTTGGAGGAGTAAACAAACACAATCCCATGTAATTACAGACTTAATTAACTCAAGCACTCGATGCAAGATGGAGACGAAAAATTACCTCGTTTCTATTGATTCCCTGCGTGCGAATGCAAAGAACGAGAAAAATTAGTGTGTGTAAAAGATAGAGAGATGGTGCAGAAAGTTGGATGTGCTATTTCCCTCATTAGTAGCCCATTTCTATATTTGCACACGAATCATTATCTTAACTATGTTTAAGTAATATAAGTAAAAATTAGCTTCAGTGCTCCATTTGTAGCTCGTAGGGTTTCCAAAAGCACAGTGAAATGTAGAGTCTTAAGCCTCCAAGACCCTGCTTTAGAGAATAAGATCTCACTTCGTCAGAGAGAGGCAGACATGGTTTCTACATTCACATGTTGGCTTAAAATATTCCTCTTTGGACACCCTTATTACAGGCATGGGCAAACTACGGCCCGCGGGCCACATGCGGCCCGTTAAACGTTTTAATCCGGCCCGCCGAACATAAAAAAATTAAATTAATGAACCTTGTTAATGTTTTATTTACCCTGCAATTTTGATGTTTCCTCACTAGATGGCGCACTGTATATATATATTGGCGTTGTTGAGGAAACAATAACACTGCTCCCATTAAAATGTGTACGTCTTTGTGATACGCGTGTTGTCAAAATAAACAGTGTGCACCGATATGGAAAGCCATCGGGGCCAAAACACGCACGTAAACAAGCGTAGTAAATTAAAAAAACAAGCAAAATGTTACATCAAACGCTTACATTTCAAACCTAGCGCCGCTAAATGCACGTTTTTAAGCGCTATTGCACTAGATTTCAGACCTAGCACTGCTAGATTTGAAATTTAACAAGCTTGGTGTAACATTTAGCGCGCTTGTTTAAAATCTAACGTGCAATTCTATTGGTCTAATCTAGCGGTTACCAAAGGATGCCATCCATCTGCTCCGGCCCCGGGTGTGGTCCGCGAACCAAAAACTTTGCCCACCTCTGATCTAGAAACAGAGTGTCATTAAAACAGTAAATAGTTGTCAGCTAAAAACTGGAAGCTAAGATTCTATCCTCTAATTCTATCCACTTCTGTTTTCTCCTCTATTTTTTACCAGAGGAGACCTCAGTACTTGATATATTCACATCACATTTGGCTGACTCTTTGTCCTCAGCTTACGTATCTTTGATTGCTCTCCTCCTCTCCACCCATTTCCACGATGCCCAACTAATTCATTTGCTGATTTCTTCAGATATTTATCAATAGAGCTGCATTTTGATCCCTCAATTAGGAAAATACTGTGTTGCATTGCAGCAGGCAGCCACAACAGCGACGAATGGTGGGAGCTACTTGGCGGTTACGTGTCGATCCCACTTAAATAGTGATCAAAATATTGCTAACTTCTAAAACAATTTGGTTTCTTTATATGATTAAAAGTCTTTGACACATTGGCTGCTCGTTCTTGGGGTGGGCCCCTCTTTCATGTGGATCCCCATAGGGTTTCTTCTTTTTTCCTCACTGCTGTTTTTTTTTGGAGTTTTTTCTCACCTTGAAGGAGGGTCTGAAGGCAGGAATGTACTGAAATTGTTAAACTAGTTTTTGTTGGTTAGCTTTTAACTGTGTATTTGTGCATCTACATTTTTTTTGTCTTTTGTTTTTGTACTTCTTTTATCTGAAATGTGACGCCCATTGAGACCTTTTTTCTGTGATTTTGGGCTATATAAATTGAAGGGAAGTGAATGACGTTTTAGCTTAGGCTTCTTCTTCTTTCTTCATTTCCCTTCAGGGGTTGCCACAGCAAGTCAGTTTCTTCCATCTAACCCTATCTCCTACATCCTCTTTGGTCACACCAACTATCCTCATGTCCTCCCTCACTGCGTCTATGAACCTCCTCTTTGGTCTTCCTCTAGTCCTCTTTCCTGGTGGTTCCAGATCCAGCATACTTCTTCCGATGTACTCTCTCTTTCCTCTGCACATGTCCAAACCATCTCAGTCTGGCCTCTCTGACTTTATCTCCAAAACCTCTAACATGTGCTGTTCCTCTGATCCTGTCCATCCTGGTCACTCCCAGAGAGATCCTCAGCATCTTCATCTCTGCTACCTCCATCTCTGCTTCCTGTCTTTTCCTCAGTGCTACTGTCTCTAGACCAAACAGCATGGCGGGTCTCACCACGGTTTTGTACAATTTTCCTTTCATTTTAGCTGAAACTCTTCTATCACACATCACACCTGATACTTTCCTCCACCCGTTCCAGCCTGCCTGAACACGCTTCTTCACCTCTTTTCCACACTCTCCATTGCGCTGGACTGTTGATCCTAGATACTTAAAATCTTCCACCTTCTTTATCTCTTCTCCCTGTAACTCACTTTTCTATTTAGATCCCTCTCATTCACACACGTAGGCAGCAGTGGAAATGTATAGTAAAACCTTAGAGAATTTTAAAATTACTTTTATAAAGTAAAAGCTTTTTTAAGCACAGAAAAAAGAGCCCTGAGTGTCGTAATATGATGAATCGAGCACTAATTGTTGGCCAGCAGTTATCCTAAATAAGTTTATAGGTGGTCACAGAGCCACCCAGACAGGCAGACTGTTAGAGGACAACGGGACTACTCAGACCTCAGGGCAATTTTACCACCAATTTATTTTGAGCTATTTCAGTTTATCCAGGTCAGATCACAGAGGCACAGAAGCATTTAAACAGAAATATGAATCTATTCACCTGAATATTTTCTGCAGATACAGTGAACTAAAATACATTTCTTACACTAACTAACTGTTTTTAGTTTTCACTGCTAAAGACCTTAGTTCAACAAGAATGTGTTCAGAATCATGAGGCCTGTAATCTGCAAACACAGTGGCGGTTTTTTGTCGATGGTTTTCGCCCACATAAAAGTTACAGAAGTTTATTAAAGGAATACTGTCAGGATCCCTCACCAGCTGCCAGAGGGAGACCCTGGATATTCCCAATCAACCTGATTAGGATCACCTGGGGATGATTCCCGATTCCACACATCTGTGCACTCCGACATCTATTTAAGGGGAATCACCCCGGATTTCCTTGTCAGGTCTTACTATCTCTTCCAGCCAGGTCACTCTAGTTGCCCGACCATGTTTAAACTTTGTTATTATTTGGACTTTTGAAATCTTGAGTTAATCTTGTGCTTCTTGCGTTACAGACTTTCCCGAATTGAGTTAGTAAACCTTGTTTGAAGTCCTTCAATTGGGTCCTCCTCTTTCCACACCCCTAAAACTCTGACTAATGCAGGTGAGACTCATGGGTTCGAGTCCCAGAGTGGGGGCAAGGGTTGAACCACTGGAAAGGGGAGTTTTTATGTTTTCCCCATGTTTGTGTGGGTTTTATCTGGGTACTCCAGTATCCTCCCACCCTCCAAAACGATGCATGCTAGGTTGATTGGCTGCTACAAAATTGCCTCCAAGAATGATTGCATACGTGGATGGTTGCTTGTGTGTGGCCTTGCAACAAACTGGCGATCTGTTCGGGGTGTATCTTGCTTCTTGCCTACAATTAATCGGCATAGTCTCTGGCATCTCCCGCGACTTGTTTTGGGATAAGCGGTTCAGAAGACGAAACGAAACAATCCAACAACTTAAAAGAGAGTCAAAACACAAGCCCTAAAACCAATCAAAAAGTTCATTTCTTTGCCAAACATCACCACTTTTCAACATTTCCCCAATAATTTAAGCGTATTTGGGTTCAGCCCGAACAATAGAAAACTCTGTATATGCCGTACCAACTATTGCAGGAGCCTGGTATGCTTTTCTTTAACTTTATTTCCAAATTCAAAATCTATTTTATATAGCTGTATACATGCCTTTAGGTGTATATGCATGTGTGTATGCATCAATATTCCCTCTAATTTTTATGTGTCTGACCAAACACACAAGCTTTCTAAGCAGAAGGGGGCGGAGCAAAACTTTGACTCTTTTGTGACATCAGCAGCAGCAACGAGCCAAACACTGAAGCAGCTGTTTGAAGCAATTTGTTTCAGAAAGGCGAAAGAAATATACTCCGGAGCTCTGTTTCATTTTACAATCTTTAGTTTACGTTGAGTTTTATTTTGTGCTCTGGATAGGTTTTCTTGTGCACTGTTAATTTGCGAGCAGTGCGCAATTGCGCAGAAGCGCAGCTTAGAGGGAACATTGGTATGCATATATTTTTTGTTTTGTGCACTCATATGTAAATCTTTCTTTATTTTGTCACCCCTGTAGGGTCCAGCATGAGTCGGACTAACAGAATGGAATGATTAATACAAAAAAAGGGGCGTAGTGCTGAGGCAAAGCACACATGTGTAGCCCCCCCCCCCGTCGCTTGGCAGAGTAAATCTTGGATTGTTTCATACACACACACCAGATACAAGTGAATACCAGGAATACAAATTCCGATACAGGTCATGTATGTGGATGTGAATGACCTCTCAACTATGGTCTTCTCTGGATTCAACCACTCATGTCCAAAACCCAACGCTATCCACAGAAACTGTGTTGTACCCTCTTTATGACATGACACTCTCTATTCACAGGGCTGTCATCACAAAGCCAGTTACCACCTCCCAGAGCGTTTTGCTGACAGACATTTTAAATTAGACTAATAAATTGCCTCGTGCATGCCTCGCGCTTCCTAAAAGCCCTGTTACCCGGAGACAAATTAGCACGCAGCAGGTACAAAGACTAGATCCAGCACAAAGAACCGAGGTGTTGCTGAAAGGCGAATTTAATGTGAGACGTGAGGGTCATCTGAGTGGGTCATGGTAACAGAAAGAAATGATGATAAAGAACGGGAAACGGAATCATACAAATATAACAACATAGCGGGGAATATACAAACAGAGTTTGAGGAGAAAGACATGGTGTAAAAAATGATTTATGTTGGGAATCATTTGTCGGTGCAACTGACCCGAAACAGGAAGAGACTTCTTCTTCTTTCGGCATTTCTCTTCAGGGGTCGCCACAGCAAGTCAGCCTCTTCCATCTAACCCTATCTGCTGTGTCCTCTTCGGTCACACCTACTATCTTCATGTCTTCCTTCACTGTATCCATGAACCTCCCCTTTGGCCTTCCTCTAGTCCTCTTTCCTGGTGGTTCCAAACCCAGCATCCTTCTTCCGATGTACTCTCTCTCTCTCCTCTGTACATGTCCAAACCATCTCAGTCTGGCCTCTCTGACTTTATCTCTAAAACCTCTAACATGTGCTGTTCCTCTGATCCTGTCCATCCTGGTCACTCCCAGAGAGATCCTCAGCATCTTCATCTCTGCTACCTCCATCTCTGCTTCCTGTCTTTTCTTCAGTGTCACTGTCTCTAGACCAATCAGCATGGCGGGTCTCACCACGGTTTTGTACACTTTTCCTTTCATTTTAGCTGAAACTTTTCTATCACACATCACACCTGATACTTTCCTCCACCCGTTCCAGCCTGCTTGAACACGCTTCTTCACCTCTTTTCCACACTCTCCATTGCTCTGGACTGTTGAGCCTCGATACTTAAAATCTTCTACCTTCTTTATCTCTTCTCCCTTTAACTTCACTTTTCCATTTGGATCTCTCTCATTCACACACATGTACTCTGTCTTACTCTGACTAATCTTCATTCCAAAACAGGAAGAGACTACAAAGCTCTATTTATTTGATCTAGATTTATAGGTTGGTTTTAATTCAATATTTCCAATATTTTGTTTTGGTGGAAAGAGCTCTAAAAATGTATAAATAGTGGAAGTAATTCCGTCTGGGTTGGTGGGATAAATAAAAACCATCCATTTAGTCAGTTTTTATATCACTCAATCCAACTCAATTCCACAGCGTGTGTGGGAGCATAGCCTAGTTTTTGTGCGTGGAGTCTGAAAACAAACAAAAAAAAAATTGATTCATTACTTTGGGAGCACAAGCAAACTTGAAAAAAGGCACCAATGCAAGAAACTGAAAGACCTAGCATTATGAAGGAACGCATTTATAGATCTTCTTCTTTCGACATTTCCCTTCAGGGGGCGCCACAGCAAGTTAGTTTCTTCGATCTAACCCAGGGGTGGGCAAGCTTTTTGGCCCGCAGGCCACATTGAGTTCTAACATTTGACAAGCGGGCCGTACCCAGGGGGCGGGCGGCGTCGCCATAAAAAAATTGTTCTTCCTACTTTAATTATTGTAAACTTCAGTTAAAATAGAATGTCGCGCTAGATTTTAAACAAGCGCGTTAATTGTTACATCAAGAGCATTAAATTTCAAAACCAGCGGCGCTAGGTTTGAAATCTAAGTGCTTGATGTAACAGTTCGCTTGTTTTAACATCTAACACGCTTTTTTACGTGCGTGTATTGGTTCCAATAGTTTTCCTTATCTGTGCACACTGTTTAGTTTGAAAGTGTGCGCATCGCGGTGACACGCATTTTAATGGGAGCGGTGTTGTTGTATTTTTGGCGCCATCTAGTGACGAACATTTTTAAAAATCAAGAAAAATCAAACTAACATGGTTTTTTTGTTTTTTTTTTCTAGTTCGGCGGGCCGTATTAAAATGTTCAACGGGCCGCGGGCCGTAGTTTGCCTATACCTGATGTAACCCTATCTCCTGCATCCTCTTTGGTCACGCCAACTATCTTCATGTGTTCCTTCACTGTATCCATGAACCCCCTCTTTGGTCTTCCTCTAGTCCTCTTACCTGGTGGTTCCAAATCCAGCATCCTTCTTCTGATGTACTCTCTCTCTCCTCTGTACATGTATGAGGCCATCTCAGTCTGGTCTCTCTGACTTAATTGCCAAAACTTGACTTCCTGTTCTGGTCTCTGTTCTAACAAGTCTGTCAACCTTTGCAAGATTCATGCCTGCCCAGGACGCAAGTCTGCCAAGGACAGCTAGTACCTCTTCCCTCACTGATTTTGTCCTCAATCAACTGGTTAAAGTTGGCATGTGGGTCCTAGATCTTCAACTCCACTTCATGACACGCTCCCAAGCATGGTTTGCATCAGTCACACCAAAGAAGCAAACCGCACTTTGGTGGATTAACGCACTTGGGCACGGTTCAAACGGCCTGCTGTCAGTACATCTTGACTGTCCAATCAGGAGGTCGAAATAAGATAATGTCACCGTTTATAGAACCTACCAAAATCCAATTGGCTGAAGCAAAACTTTTATGGACACTTATTTTGTCTTAAAAAAAAACTCAAGGTAGATTTTTTTTAAACTATATCTCCTTCTGGCAAAAGAGAACGTCTGAAGTGTGATTGGTTTCATGCTTTAATTTTTCATTTTTACCCACTCTATTCATCCCTCACCGGGGAAATTTGTGTGCTGCACTCCTACGCCGCAGCAGGCTGCCCACAATGGCGCCAATGGTGGGAGAATTGGGGGGTTAGGTGTCTTCGCCAAGAACCCTAGATGTGCACTCAGTGGAATGCTAACCCGCGAAGTTCCGGTTGACATCCGGTCCGCGGGTGAACGCTATGACCACTGAGCCACCGCTACAACCCCAACCCTTTTAAGTAACATTGTTCTGTAAACTGGTGACCAACTTGGAGACCCCAATGGTCCCCGACTGTTTGATTTGACAGAGCTATTTATCAGATGACATTTTAAAGCCGGTCCGAATAAAATAAAAATATCTTGGCTTGACCAGACGTGCTGTAATTGGACCGGCGTTTGTACGCAATCAAAGAAAAAGTGAGAAAATAGTTTGAAGTCTCGCTCCATGCATCGGGTTGTGTTTTATTTGCCAGCGTTCATTTCGTACCATTCTTCCTCTCAAAGCAAGCCGTAACATCCTCTCAGGATGAAATGAGCTGCACTTAAGAGGAGAGTGGATGGAAATGAAGCGCCTCCACAGTGCGTGGGCAGCACATGACAAAGTGGAAGGTGTTCAATTTAAAACCATCTAATGTTTCACGAAAGAGTTAAAGCAAAGAGAGAAAGTGGAGTAAAAAAAGAAAGTGAAGAGGGAGAATGTGGATCTGGAAACACAGGCAGCCAGATAATAGACACTCTCAGAAAACAAGCCACCACTTCTCTTCTTCCTCTCATCGTGTGAACGCCGTGCTGTTGCTTAACTTATTGTGCCCATTGTCAACCACAAAGCGGAGAGGAATGTTTGGCCAGCTCTCTGGGAAACGCCACTCCAAGACCACAGCTGTCACATTCTGGGGACTTGAATTCTGCCACTAAGGCCTCAGTGGAGAGGATCTGGCATGAGTGGATGTGCTTTGTGGTTTGCAATGTTATATAAAACTGGTGCCCAAATTCTCCCATGCTCTCCCATTCGCCTCTTATCTGTCGTCCCGGTCATTTTCTCCCATCGTTAATTAAAAAAAATCTTCATAACTCCCCTTAATTCATTCCTCCATCTACCTGCAGTCTTTATTTCTCTTTTGAATGCACAGCCTTACTCTGCTTTGTGCGTGAACTTGAATAAACAATCGTCTTTCTGTGGTAAAGGCTCCCCATCTCACCAAAGGAATGCTGGTTCCCATCCTCCGCCTCACCATGGTTACTGGGAAACCACTCAGAATCATGATTTATACAGAGGTGAATAAAGAAAGAAATTCTTCATCTTGATCTCATTCATTTTAATTGTGTAAATAAATAAATTAAATAGTCTTGTTTGTTTTGGTTTTTTTTTTAGAGCTGTAAAAATTGCATGATGGCGTGACGACTCGATGCGCCGGATATTTACTGGCGTAATTGCAAGCAGTGAAAAGAAATTTAATTAAATCACTTTGATGAGTTTTTCATATTAACAACACACACATATTTAATGAAGTCCTTGGAATTGTGCAACAAAATAGTCAACAATTTTTAAATAAAACTTTTTATCAACCATTTTCAATATTTTTTTCCTTCTTTACTTAAAATCCTCCCTTCGTTCGTCCATTTTCTGCACCACTCGTCCAATAATAACATCATAATCCCCTCCCTTGCCATCACAGGGAGCCCTGGACCTTCCCTCATCATCCTGATTAAGGACACCTGAGGGTGATTGGTCCGATAACACACACCTGTGGATCCTGCCACCCATGCAAAGGCAATCCCCCAAATGTTACATAAAGCGCTCAGCTTTGAAACCTAGTACCGCTAAATGCACGGCAGCACAGTGGTTAGCGCGTTTGAGCGTGGACCGGAAGGTCACGGGTTTGCGGCCCACAGAGAGCACGTCTAGGTTCCTTGGAGAAGACACCTAACCCCCGCTTCTCCCACCATTGGCGCTGTCGAAGGGCAGCCTGCTGCGGTGTAAGGAGTGCAGCACCCAAATTTTCCCGGTGAGGGATGAATAGAGTAATTCATTTAATTTAATTTTAAGCGGTATCGCACTAGATTTCAGCCCTAGCGCAGCTAGATTTGAAATGTAACGCTCTTGCTGTAACATGTAGCGCGCTTGTTTAAAATATAGCGCACCATTTTATTGGTCTAATCTAGTGGTTACCAAAGCATGCTATCCATCTGGTCCTGTTCTGGACCCCGTGTCAAATGTTAGAACTCAATGAGCCCGCTAACCGAAAAGTTTGCCCACCTCTGCCCTAGATGATGTAGTATTTGTTACTTGTGGAGTCCCCCAGGGTTCACTTTTTGGACTTTGTTAGTTTATAATTTTAATCTAATAGTTGAAAATGTTCATATTTGTCAACATCTATTAATACAAATCTCTGTGTTTTTTTGTTTTGGTAATTATTTACTTGTAAACATAAACAGTTGAGCTATTCAATTCAATTTTATTTGTATAGCCCAAAATCACAGAATGTCCGTCTCACTGGGCTTCACAAGAAAAAGAGGAATGTATTAACACAAATACACAAAAAGAAATATAACTAACAAATGCTAACTATTCCGTCTTCCATTGATGGTGAGATAAATAATTCCATCTAGCGCCACAAAGAGAAGATAAGGTGTCCAGGGGCAGTTGTAAAGCAACAAAGTATTACCGTTTGACCCAGATGGGACTCGAACCCACAATCTCCAGCTCCGGAGGCTGGTGCCTTATCCATTAGGCCACTGGGCCACATGGGGAAATGATGATACTTGTCATTGAGATCCTCGAAAAGCTGATAGCTAGACCCTAAAGAACAGATTATGTAACAAATTGTGCGTCATAGTCGTGCCAACATTCACCCAGAAGCCCCACCCAATCAAGACAAATCAAAAACTAGATTTATTGCAGTTCATTGAATTTCTTGGCAAGGATTTTGGTTTTTTTGTAAACTTTGGCTTCTTCCCAGTGAAAATAATTTTGACTAATGTGGATTTGTTTAATTGGATATCAAATTAAATGGATTAAACCCGTTATGTCTGACTATAATCAAGCTGATTGGTTGTGAAAATTGGATAAATATTAGATTTAGTCCAAATTACTCGCATTTTTTATGCAGTCAGCATCGTTAGGATTGTTTTATAAGCAAAATATGTTCCCTTTTTTCGTTTATAGCTAAAAATATAAGTACATATGGGTCGTTAATGCCATGTTTTTTTCAATCTTTCATAAATTTTGACTTAAACTGGGATGAATATCAATTTCAATTAGATGGATAGAAGTCTGCATCTTGCCGTAGAAACCCTCTCCTCATGCAAAGTAGAATATTTCTTACAAAAATGCTAATTTAATTTAGTGCTTTTGCATCTTTCCTTTCTCCCCCCAATGCGCCCCACCAGAAACCCCTCTCTTCCTCATACACACAAACACACAGATACACACTACTACCTCCCCCAAGTCTACTGTAGCTTTGCCATTAGAGCTATTTGCATTTGACTGAGAGGCCATTAGAATAATAATTAGCCTGACCCACCGAAGAGGGAAGGCCTTCATCAGCTTGAACGCAGGCAGCAAGCTGAAGGCACATGCACGATACACACACACACACACACACACTCACATATTAGGCTGATGGATGAGAGCCTCCACATAAATGGTGTATTGATGAATCTCGTTTTTAAACCTGAAAACAAAAGCATCCAGGTTAGAATTTTACCTGCTTGATTTTGTCTTTTAAAATCTATATTTTTCTCTGTATTTTTTCATGAATTTAAAATCTTTCATTGATGTATTTTTTTGGAGCGGATTTTTTGGAATTCTGGCAAATGGGATAAAAAATGGCTATCACATGCTTTTAGGAGATAGGTGCTAATGTGCCCAATTTCCAGGATCATTATGACATTAATGTACAAATCGCTGGCCTGGGTGGAGATTTTTTATGTCGAAGGCAGAAATGATCACCGATAATTAGCTGTGTTTAAACACACACAAAAAAAGACCATAATTTTTTTTTTAGCTTAAAAATGAATTTAAAGGAAGCCCCAGAGTTTGCATTAATATTCCCTGCACGTTGTGCATTAGTGCCTATAATCATGCAAAGCTGCTGTAAAACGTGTATGATACCAGATTAAAGAAAAATTTTATTGTTTCCCCAAAAATTTCCAAACAGGTGGATCTGGGTTCGTCTTTTCCGAAGTTAAGTTGACCAGACCTTAACCAGTTAAAAATTAAAACATATTCAAAGTGTTTAAATCAGCAACATCTCATCTTCAATGTTGCTAAGGCAATCTTCAATCGGCTGGCTGCCCTGGCCGGCCGCCTGCTGCAGTGCTCCCTGTTACTTTAGCGTTTAATCGCCAACTTTCCCTGAGTTTCTGTCCCTTCTTCTGCGATGTTTTCTCTCTTTCTAAAGATTTCATTTTTAGCGCACTTTAGACGTCATTATGGACTTTGTTTGTGTCAGGCAGCTAATTTTTCGGAAATTTTCCGGCTAGCTCCCAACGGCTAGCTCCTAACGGCTAGCTAGTTATGAAGTCATTCCGCCGTTGACTTGCATGTTGCCATGCGCGACCAGCTGCTGGCTCTCGGAGGGACATCCGTGTGTGGCTGTAGGAGGTGGTTCAGTCCTGGGTGAGCTGAGGAAAAGGGGTCGATCTGGAGGAGATGCGGAGAAGGAGATGGTCTAGAGGATGTGCTTCAGGCACAGTGTTTTTGCGGTTTCCATTGAAATGTCCGGTTGCTCGCTTGAGGAACTAGAGGTGCTAACTCAGACCCAGTGAAATACAGAGAGGCCATTTTGGTGTTCTTCACTGCGACCAGGCTTTGCGGACTCATTCCGGACTTCAGCTTTTGGGTTGCATGGTTGGACACTGCGACCGGACTGAGACGCCGGTGGATAGTGGGAAGAGGGCATCGAGGTGTTTGCATTGATCCCTTTGGGGATCAATAAAGTATATTCAATTCAAGAGAGCCTGAAAACATCGAGCAAAAGACAATTACAAAGGTTCAATCAGACAAAACCAAAAAAAAACTGATTTAAGACACACACAAGTGAAAAAAATGTACGTTTTTGGTCAAATTTGGTTGTTCTTCTGAATTTAAAAAGAGAAGAAAATTTGATCAAATTTTATTCAGGACTGATTGTAACCCAACCAGGATTCACTGACTAGTTCTTTATTCATGAGGAAGACTGTGCACACACCAGCACGCATACACACGCTACATCTCGTACGGATAGAAGTGTGTTTGTCTGTTTTGATGCCTTCTGGATTCATGCATATGTTCTCTCCTCACTGTGCAGGTTCTTCTTCATCCTCCGTGTACGTAATCATAAATTATTTCACATGTGTGGCAAAAAAAGTGCACTGACATGAATGTGCACGTTTGCACGTCCATCCGCAGACGTTGCAAGCAGCAGATTGCTGGGTGGGTTTGTGTATTTCTGTGTGTGGTGTGCTGCAGGCAGGTTGAAGATTGTCTCCCCCCTGAGGGTCTCTCTCTCCCTGCAGCATGTGGGAACCATGGCGCGTTGCCAGGATACAAGCCCCTCGTCTGTACTGACAAGAAGACATGAAGAGCAAAGATTAATTATTTACAAGCAGACCCCTGTACGCCACGTCTGGCTTGGCACTTCTCCTGCATTTAATGTCACTATCTATGAAGGCATCCATTTTATTGCTTCTACTATTTCAGCTTCTTCTTTTTTTAAAATCTGTTGCACCACCTCGTCCTCCCTCTCCGACCTGCAGCTTAAGCTGGTTTTTCTTCTTTATTTCTTACACAGTTATGACAGTGCGTTAAAAAGAAACCTTTCTGCTTCAGAAAAGGGTTGTTTTTAATGCTCCCCGATGGCCCCCTCCTGCACTTACATGGATGTTTTTTTAGTGTGTTTTCACCAGCGTCCTCTGGGCAGCCTTCTCCACTACTTCATCCAATATTCATGGGGTCCGCACGCCTCTGACTGACAAGCATATCCGCTCTCAGAGAGCAGGAGATATTTACAAAACATATTAGAGTGATTAATTTATTCCCACATTCGTCTTGGCTGTCAGCTCTGCCTCTTTTCCAGCCCATAACTCAACCGATGACAAGGCATTAAGGAGTCAGGTTAGAGGCGATGTTCAACCATCATGAAGATGCTGATACCGGGATGTGACCGCTGCTTCAGATAGATGCTCGTTGCTTCTGTAATGTGCCAGTGAAGGCATCCACGCAGGCTCACCCTGGACAGCTTCTTTGTTCTCAGGTCCTCACGGTTCTTTGTTTTGCAGCCGTCTGTCTGTCTGTCTGGTGTCAGACGGTTTATTTGCATTCCTTTAACACATTCATATTCATGATGGAAGCAGGTCACTTCGTGTGGAGATGTGTATGTATGTGTGTGTGTGCAGGATTTAATTGGGCCTTGGTCAGAGGGGATCTTACACACTGAGTCCCAGGTGGAGAGGGATCCCACTGTTCAGATTTTTTTTTTTTTTCTATTGTCCCACCCCCTTTTTTCTTGTGCTCCATCCCCATCCTAGCGGGTGCTCCTGTGGTGGTGACACGAGGCGCCTTTTCATCAGATTAAATTTGGTCTGATCCGGCACTAATTCTACTCATACCTGGAGAATTGGGTTTGAGGAGCGCAGTCAGGGGCAAATGAATCTTACCTTCTGGTTTTTTAAAAAAGAGGGGGTTTTATGCTAAATCAATATTTTGAAGTTATTCCCACATCAAAAATGCATCTTAAGTGGTTTTATAACTCATACACACATTTGAGCTATTTACAACCACGTCTGTATTCAGTATTCGGACAGCATTGTTCTTGGCCGAGGATTTTGCCCTCCGTTACAAAGTCACACTTTGGATCGGATGGGGGATTTCACATGTTGAGGTTGTAAAACAGGGAGAGACATTTTTATTTAAATGCACAAAAATTAGAAAATTCCTGTGACAGGTGACCTGTTTGGGGTGTACCCTGCCCTTTGCCTTAAATCAGCCGGGATGGGCTCCGGCACCCCCTGCAACTTCGAAAGGGATAGACGAATAAGAAGATGACTAAGTGACTGACTGAAATTAGAAAATAAAAGTCAATTTTAGAGCTTTAGACTCGTACACAGGAATTACACTGTGTCATGCATGCACTTGGGCGGGGTCAGAAGTAGCAAAAGGAAAGAGGAATTCACATTTTTAAAAATGAAAATGGCATTTTTGCACAAACAAAAGAAAAGGTACTATGTTTAGATGCTATAAGATAAGATTTATTACAACACCCCAAAAAGCAGAACATGCACACCATGTAAGATTTTAATTGTACTCTGAATTCAATTCACACTGTTGACTTACTGTTTTTAAGCATCGAGTGAACACGACTGATATTTTTTTGGATTTGAAAGGAATAAAAATGCTCCATTACAGCGGCCAGTCGGCCTCGTGCAAAAGCTTCTATTATTATCCCAAATGTAATTGCTCTGTTGTTGTTGAAGGACAGAGAACGGGTGGAGAGGAGAAAAGAGGAGGGGGTGTGCAGAGCACTGCGTGCACAGCATAAATACACAGCTCACCTCTTTCCTTTCTATTTCCAGGCCAGCCCCTCTTTGCCTTCCTTACATGATGGAGCTATTGTGTGCTGTTAACCCCGCGTGTGTCACACGTCAGAGGGACACATCCTCCTTCACCCCGATGGGAAGACGAGTTTCACCACCAAACTGAAACTGTTACACTGTAACAGACGATGGGAAAAAAAATTTCAACCAATTTTATAACAAAGAGGGTCATAATTTATGACGTGTGAGAGGATATGGGAGTAAAGATGATGTTTTGGGGGGAAAAATTAATATAAAGTATACTTAGTTTTATATTTTTCATTATGACAAATGTAATAAAAACAACAGTTAATTTATTCCAAAAATGCATCATATGAGTTTATAATTAAATATTAAAACATCTGAATCGTTAGAAATCATATTTTGAATACTTTCATTGAACAACTTGACAAATCAGAATAATTGAAAAACGTAAAGAATTCAAGAAAACACGTATTTATTGTTTTGACAAAATTCATGCCAAAAATAACTCAATTTTATGAGCTGAATCTAAATAAATCAAATTTTACATCTAGACAAATATAAAAAGATGCACATTTTTTACACATAACTTTTTAAATGTAATTTTAACAATTATTTTTCTTATGCGATTGTTATCTGTTGTTTGTTTGTTTTTGTTTGTTTTGATGCCTCATTTTGCATTTTTTCCCTCAGTAATAATTTCAAACATGTTGACAATAATTTTACACATTTTGGAACAAAAATTCATTTTATTTTTAAACATGACAGGCTGTTTGTTTTTGTTTTATTTTTCCCCTTTTTGTTTAAAAACAAAAAACCAACTTAAATATTTTGGGTAAAAACAAAAACAAAGAACATAGATTTATTTGTTTATTCATAAAAAATAAATAAATGCATTTTTAATTTTAAGTGTATATTATGGTATTTATTTTGTAATATAAATAATAGATGTAACATCCAATTACTTTGTTTGAAAAAGAGTACATTCAACCATTTTTATTAACAATAAAAACAATTATAGGCACTCATTTTTACCACAGAAACAAAAGCTGATTTACGGTTTCTTTGTGCGAACAGTCGAACTAAATAAAAATTTTGCAAGCAATAACCCAAAAAAAAAAAGAAAAACAAAAGCGTCGGCTGTCTCCCGCCAAACACTCAAGCTGTGCATTTTATGAGACAGACTCAAGGTAATTTCACATGAAACGCTCACAGACGCTCTTAAAACAATTAGCGTCTTTGTTTGAGGGGAGGGGGGAAAAGAGAACTGATTATTGAGATGGGACTTTATGTGGCTCCTTAAAAAGCAATTAACTCCTGAGAGTTTAGTGGCTTTTCAACAAACGGCGGATTGTTAAGGTATTGTTGAGAAACATTGTTGGGCGTGATAATTGGCATCCATTCAGAGCCGCCCTGGCACACTCTCAGAAAGGACTTGATTATTGAACAAAAAGAAAGTCGGTGACAGAAACCTGACTTGGCATTTCTCCGGCCTTTTTACCCTTCTAGCCAATTCTCGTTCGCACTCATCCCTCACTCCTTATCTCTGCTTTGGTGACGCTAACAGAGAGAATAGCCGACTGTACGGTGAACTGGACATTAAGTACCAGCCATTGTCCAGTCCTTCTTGACATCGAGGAGCCATTTGTTAGCGTAATGTCGGCATTGTGTCATTGTCTGTGTAGAATAGAGGAAAAGTCAGCATCCTCCACCTTTTGACCGAAAATATGGATACAATCTTCTACAACAATGACGTGTTAACATTTATTAGACGGGATTGAATAAATTTACTAGACGCTGTACTTCAGTACATTTTACACTCAGACCGTCAGTAGTGATCCGTCTGAATAAGTATACCTATATATACAAAAACTACAACTGCTATAAAAACATCTCATTACCCAGTAATTAAGAACGATTTGCCAATAAAAAAACAACAAACGTGTCTCCTGATGCTACAGTTTTAGCCAACACACATACAAAGCTTGCAATAAGTTTTCTTTCTGAAAAATCGCAATATTCCCCGCACCAAAAATCCAAATTATAAGTCAATAAAAATTCATACTACTTTTTTCCACAAATACTAGCAATAAAGTCCAGCCTGTCTTAATGTATATCTGCACGAGTTTTACTTTGTTGTAGAGCTGAAAACATTCACTTGACAGAAACGACAGACACGGGAATGGTCACTGCTGACGGTTGGCGAACGTTTCAATAACTCCTGGAAGAACGGACATGGGGAGTAGATTGTGAAGGCCTTCAGGCAGATTTATTAAACTTTCACCCTGGTTAGTAGCAAAGGTTGGGAAAATGCTTGTTTTATTTTAATTTCCAAACAACTAAAATCTAAATTCAAATTTAAACTAAACGTCAGAAATTATCAAGAAAGGAAACAATGTTCAGAATTATTTTTTAATTACTTAAAGACAAATGTAGTTTTTTTAAAGTTGTGACCAGGCTATAAAATCAACCAAAAACTTTTCATTTAAAGTTTCCCTTCAAATAAAATGTGCAAACACAAGCAGATATGGTGTCATAACCGTTAGACAAAGGACTTACAAACATTGACAAGTTAGAAAATACTCCAGTCTTTTTTCGTCCATCAGTCCGTGTAAGAGAATTTTCCTAACGTAATCACATTTGTGGGTTTAAAAAGCAGATGCTGCTCATTTATCACCAGCAGGTGAAAAAGAAGAGCGAAAGAGACACATTTAGCCAAAAGGGCCTCGTGTATTGACCCAGTCGGTATCCTTGAGCAATAAACCACATACATAACGGTTAGTGTCGCAGAAAAGATTTGTACGCATTTAAGATAAATTTACATCTTTGTTGATTTTAAAAAATGTTCATTTTATTTTCTGTATATCTTTTACAGACCTTTTTTTGGAAGTCCTCACAGGATGCACCAAATATTAACGAGGGGGTTTCATGTTCCCAACTCCCAAAAATGAAGTTGAGAAATGAAACTCCCAACTTTATTTTTGGAGTTTGGACATTATTCCCGCAACAAACATATACCGGAAGTAGTTTTCTATTTTATTCATGCATGTTTGAGTAATTTGTCCTTTCAGAATTTGGTATTCGAACCTTTGGCCGTTCTCTGTCACACACCTATTTTAACAAAACAGGAAGTGTTTTTTTCATTACTCTCTTCACCCTTGGTGTCAACATCTTTATTAACTTAATGTGCTTTACAGTGTATTTGCGGCCTGAAAACAAATTTACGCTGTGTCACGCACATAGCCAGGGGGCGGAGCTAAGTTAGGGGTAGGTTCACTGGGTCAAAAAACGTACAAAAAAAACGTGTTTTTATGCTTTTGGGGGGTGGCGGCGGGGGGATTATTGCTTTTCTAATTTAACAATAGGAACCATATTCTGTTTAAATGCTTTGCGATTAGAATTATTACCTCGAAAAAACTCAACACCCCCATTTGAAATACGAAGACAAAAAAGTTATTTATTTAACTGTCGCGTTTAAATCGTCTCGTTACAGAAATATAGAACTTTGCATCATTTCAGTAGCTGTGACAATTTAACGTTAAAGGCTTGAAATAGTTGAAAACTTTTCGTTTAATTTTTCAAAACTAAATTTTACGCACTGATCTAAACATATATCTACATATATAAATATCTCATATACCAATATGTATATGTAAAGTTTTTTTTAAATAAAGTACATGTTGACATATTTTTAAAGAATGTTTCACCTCACATAAAATGATTTTGAATGTAAACACTATAATATTATTGAAATTCCCAGAATTTTTTTTTTTTATTTTAATATACTTTATTCATCCCTCACCAGGAAATTTGTGTGCTGCATTTTCACCGCATTGGCTGCCACCAATGTTGGCGCCAATGGTGGGAGAAAGGAGGGGTTAGGTGTCTTCTACAAGGACCTTAGACGTGTACTGAGTGGGATGCAAACGTGCGACCTCCCAGTCCGTGGGCGAACGCTCTAACCACTGAGCCACCATCTCCCCCACTTTCCACCCTCAAAGCCTCCCCCACTGACCTCTACTTTAACCTCCCGCATGTCTTAAGCCCCTGTTGTTTCTCAGATGCAGTAATATTTTTGCCCTGCAGTTTCCAACGGAATATTCTCTCTTAATGCACGTTTTTTGTAATTATTGTGACCATGTTAGCATCACCCTACACGACAATTTTAATTCTATAGACAACCTGGTGTAGCTGTGAAGGTTCAGAGAGACACGAACTAACTTCACACTGTAAGGTTTTGAGCCAAGATAAGGGAAAATGAAAATACACACACGTTTCTTCCTAGACCAGTCACCATTCAGTCAACAAAGCAGCAGTAATATTAACCTTTAGCAGAACTACGAGCATGTTACAGGCGAAGATTCTATGGATATTTTTCTTAATTTTTTTATGTGCAAATTTCTGTGTTTTCCTGCCAGATTATTCACACTTTATTTGATTAGTTTTTTTCCCACGTTGTACTGCTTTTGGTATGAACACTAAACACTATGGTCTGTTGGAGGTTTTTCCTGCTTTCCCACCCTTTAGCACAGTGCATTTTAAGAAAGAACTTGCAAAAAAAGTGAAGAAAGTTGAAGAGAAAATACAGTAAGTAAAAAAATTACGTTAACTAGAGCGGAGAAATGAGATAGGAGAAGAGTTGATTGTTTCATAAATATTACATTTTAAACTAACTTTTCTCTTTTTTACGTTCTTTAGAGAATTAAAGAAAACAATATCCCTTTGTGGTTCGAGTACGATGTAATGAATCAAATGTTTTTTGTTCGAGGCTGAATCTGCAGAGAAAAAAACAGATGAATAAAAGATGAAGAAACAATAAGACAGAAAAAAAAAACAACTCTGAAAACAATAAAAAGTTTGCGTTAAGATTCTGACATTAAATAGACATGAGGAGATTTTCTTGTTTACTTGAAGAAGTGGGATTTTTTTTTTTCATCACAGCTTTGATCAAAGTGACACAAACGGATCCGGAGAGAAAAAAAAAACAGGAAAACAGAAAAAGAAATGTGATTGACAGCTTTAATTAACTAAAGCAGCACAAGTTCTGTGCATTTCCTCTCCCGGCCTCTGGGGTCCAAACTGGGATAACTGGGAAATAGCTGACTCTCTGTGTTCATGTACGTTCATGCAGGATTTATTTTAATGAGGATTTATTTTCATTTCACTTTGCAGGAATTCAGGCTGATTGTGTGAGAACGCCGCTGAAAAGCTTCCAAAAGAAATTAGCGAGGTGCCATATGTTTACAGGCCTAAAAACCTTCACAGCTACGCCGTGTTGTCTATATATTAAAATTCTCATGTAAGGTGATGCTAACATTGTTACAACAAATATAATATGTGTGATGCAGGGAAAGAAAATATTCTGTAGAAAACTGCAGGAGAAAAATATCGCTACATCTCAGAAATAAGAAGAAACATGAGGAAAAATCAGAGGTTATGGTTGAGATTAGGTATGAGTAATTTAATAGGATTTAATGTACAAAGTAGTGGTTCCTATATAGATATCATTTCATTATAAACATATAAATAAAATATATATTCATTTCATTTTCTGAACTGCTTATCCCTGATAGGCTCGCAGGGCGTGCTGGAGTCTATACCGGCTGAATCGAGGCGAGAGGCAGGGTGCGCCATGAAAAGGTTTGCCAGTCTGTCGTAAGGCACACATACACAACAATCCACACACACACACACACACACACACACACACACACACACACACACACACACACACTCATTGCTAGGGGCAAATTTGTAGCTTGTATGTTTTTGGAGGGTGGGAGGAAACCAAGTACCCAGAGGAAAGCCACGCATATGCAGGGAGAACATGCAAAGTCCACACAGAAAGGCCAGTGTTCCGAGTCTCGTCACCACCCAGGATTCGAACATCGACCTTCTTGTTGTGAGACCACTGTGGCAACCACAGTGCAGCCCTATACATACCGTAATTTCACGACTATGAGGCGCATATATACGTCTTAGATTTTCTTCAAAATGAGCGGTGCACCCTTTCGTGCGGTGTGCCTTGTGTGTGTGAAAAGGTGGACCTAAAAGAAAAAGCGGTGCCCGTGAGGCGGACCTGAAAGTAAAGACATGAGAACGTTGAGAACACTTATGACGCTCAGTTTAAGCTGAAGGCAATCAGCTACACGGAGGAACATGGGAATCGAGCCGCCGCGAGAAATTTCAGCATTAACGAGTCAATGGATTGTGGATGCTTGGACTAACGTGTCTGCAGGTACTGTTATCTGAGCTTTCCCAAAAGCTGGAATCCTTTCTGAGGAGCCGCACAGTACAGACAGTGACTTTGACAGCGAGGAGCGAAGTGGACCTGCTCTGTTGGATTTTGCGCAGCTGTTCGATTCTGAAACAGAGGATGAGGACTTTGACGGATTAGAATAAAGACTATTACCGGTAATGTGCTTGTTTAGTATCGTTACTACTTAAATAAAGCACAACCAAACTCAGTTTTGCTCCCGATCTATTTTTTAATACGCACATTTGCATGCTTGCGTGTGTGTTGTTGTAAGGCGGTGTGTGACTGAGACTGCGGCTTTTCGTACGGTGCGCCTGATGGTCGTGAAACTACGGTATAAGTTTATATATATATATATATATATATATATATATATAGTTACCTGGATATCTACAGATAAATGTCTTTTTTATGTAATTTTCTTCTGTAATTTGACTTCAATAAAATATAACTTCTTTTTAAAATGATCGTTATATTTAAATAATTTATACTGTATAAAGCTAAAAGTAGAGCTAGCATGCTGGCTACTGAAAGATGCTACACAACGTGTTTACCACTTCGAAACAGAAAAAAAGTGATTGAATCATAAAAAATAAACTCCAAACTAAACTTGTAACTATTTTTATAACTATAATAAATTATCAGTTGTAATTTTGATAAAGGATGACGGGTGTTTTCCTAAAAAAAAAAAAAGGGCGGGGAAGAGTAAAGGGCAGCATAAAGAGCGGGAAAATGGCGAACACGCATTAGCACGCTGCTACATTAGTGTTCTCTCTGACAGCCTGTTAGCTCGAGTGGGCTTTAATTAGCTGTTTTCCTGTTAGTGAATGAAAGAATTATCGACAGCCTAAAAACAAGAGTGAAACTATACAAAGCAACACAAACACATGTAGGCTATGGAGTGCTAAACAAACACTCCAAATAAGTGGCACATACACGCGGATTATCTTATATTAGCAGAGAGTTGGAGCTCAGAATGATAAAAGCTATTATCTGGTTTTATAAACCTCTTCATTTACACCCTGAAAATCATGCTAAACACGAGCTTATTCTTACTTTAGCTTCATGAAGCCGCTGCCAGGCAAAGCATGGTTTTTATTCCTTCTTTTTGGACAAGATTGTAGTTGTCATGGTTGTCACATTCGCGTAGTAATATTAGCTGTTATTTTTATTAGTTTTCCTCTATACTTGTCCCCTCTGATTTCTTTGTATTTGTGGGTGAACCAGCAAGGCATTATTAATATTTAGATGAGAAAACCTCTGCCCCTGCCTGAGAGGAGAAAAGCAGACTCCCCCTAATGCGGCATGGTGGATGGATGGATGGATGGATGGATGAATTCCCCTGACGGTACTTCATCCTGGCTGCTGCCACAGCCCAACAGGCTCCCCAACAGGGGAGAGAGAAGGACTGGAGCTGTTCAGACTGCAGCCATAACATGTGCTGTGTGGGTTTCTTAAAGGTCTATAACATGATTAAAAATGCTGAAATTGTGTTTTAAATCTGACTTGCTGTGTGTGTGTTTGGGGGGGGTTGTTTTGTTTCTCCATGCCAATGCACAAGCTGCCTAAAGCAAAGACGTGACAGTGATGAGATATTTCTCTTGCGCATGTATAATGATGATTCACTGCAGGCAAAACAATATACATTTTTATTTAGATCTTAAGAACCAAAGCTGCACGATGAGATTTGTTTCTGCAACAAGCTCTTCTTTGGATTCAGTTCATTTCTCATTAAAATAATTGATGGTGCAAGACTGGTTAAAAGGTTAATTAAATTATATCAATAAGTTTAATTTCAAACAGCCAATCACATGGTCGCATCTGGGGTCTCATTTACTGAGCATGGAAATGTCGACTTCAATTCAAACTGAGATATTTTGACAGAGTGTCTGGACTACTAACTTTGAGGCAAAAGCAGCTGAAGGCAAATCCTAAAATTCCATCGCTACTTTGGCACCACTACTTTTTCCTACATTAAGTTCAGAAAGTTCATTTTATAATTCACTGACAGATCAACTGTTTTAATCACAGAGTTGCCATGGTGACCACCTCTTTCGCTATTTTTTCTTGTGGGGAACGACACCAAGGCTGCGCAACGGTGACACTTTGTCATTGTTCACTGGCTCATGTACATCACATCATTTGCATGATCCATAATTGTAGGTCCGAAGGTGTGGTTGGGCTGGGTAGGATTTCATGTTGGCTTAGGCCTAAGATATGTCACAGGTGAGATTTATGAAGATGCATAAAGAGAGTTATGGTGGTTTTGATCAATCCCAAGTTTGAGTGGTGTAAGCATGGCCTTAGAGCTGAAGAAAAATTCATATAAACATATACTGTAGACAGCCAATCACATTACAGCATCTGCCAGGGCCACTGACCTCCTATTTACTGTGCAGTCAGTCACCGTCTTGGAGCCATTGTTTTTTTCTCCACCTCCAAAGAGCAACCTGGCTTAGATGCTCCAACATTTCCAGTGGACTTTTCGCTTCCTTGCTATATGTCCACATTAGCTGATTATGTCTCATGTTTTGGCATTTGAATACATCTGGCTTGTAAGTTCGCTCCATCACAGAAGCATGTTTTTTTTTTAACCTTCTCATTCCCTTTTGTACATTATTAGAAAATAATTTGGATTTGTCTGCTGTATTCGCGATGTCCTAAATCTTCAGTTGGGCTATTGCCAACTTCCTAACAAATAAATTAAGACCATTCATCCAAAGGGGAAACTTTTCCACAAGCAATAGAACCAAAGATTTCAGTTTTTTTGTCAAATTCTGAATAGACTTTGAATGTGGAAGTAGTTTGATAGAACCCAGCAAAATTGTTTAAAGATAAGTTTCATAATGAATAATAATTAGGCAATTTACCCAAAAATTTGAGACCGTCTAAAGGGTATGTAGGAGAGGCATCTGTTCCTGGAGGCTGACCGATGTCGGAAGACGATCTCGATTAAATTTTGCAATAAACTGCGCTATTTTTAAAAAAAATATCTCAACCCAAAACTTTAAATAAATGTTTCTACTTTTGAAGAGTTTATTTTTTGTGCTTTTTTTTCTTGAATTGCATACATAATTATATAATTTAATTTAGCTTTTGATTTGAGTGAATATCTTAAGAAAATAAAGCTACATAAAAATTTCAATTCCAGAAACCGTTCCTGTAACAGAACTGGTGTTTATCCAAAGTGGTTTCTTTTTCGCACTTCATTCCTTACATCACTAAT
The DNA here is from genome assembly GCA_902685375.1 of Neostethus bicornis. Lineage (NCBI taxonomy): Eukaryota > Metazoa > Chordata > Actinopteri > Atheriniformes > Phallostethidae > Neostethus > Neostethus bicornis. Next base: position 36,903,631 of record LR738541.1, read on the forward strand.
GACTCCATTTCACTGACTGTAAGTGATTCCAACTGAAGTTTTTCTGCTTTAAGTTTTATTGTGAGAACCAATACTTCATAAATGATCAAATCTGAAACACAACAGTGACTGATTTTTTAGTTTTCTGGTTATTGTTTCATTTTGAGTGTCTTTCTCTTCATTGTCTGTCATATAAGAGATGCTCGGGGATCTGATCTAGAACACGTGGCCGTTCTATCATTTCAACCCGAATCTCATGCAGATTAGAAATGACTATACCATCTTACTTATCATATTGTTTCACTTCATTATTTTCTTTAGAAAAAAGTTTGTTATAAGTAATTTTCTTTGTTTGAAGACTGACAAGAGTATCCTGTTTTCATGGGATTGATTTTACTGAGGGACCAAAATGGTTCTATAATTTTTATTTTGTCTAAATCTGTCTGTAATTTGCCCATAAACTGTAAAAATTTGCTCAAAAGCTACTTTCAGGCCAACACTGTTATTCTCTGCTTATTTTAAGTCTGTATAAATTTTTATGTCTGTGTTTCAGAATGTTTTTTGTCTGCCTTTTGTTTTCTAATGATTTCGTTAACCGTTTTGGGCATTTTAGTATTCATTTCCACCATTGTTAAAATAAATACAAACATAACAAGATAACACTACCAAGACTTGTAACATGGAAACATCAAAATAAGCATTGTATGCTCAACATGGTATCTTTTCGGAAAGAGTTAGGACAATTTTGGGGTTCTCTCTGGGACATAAAACACAACTGAAAATTTTCTAAATTGTGGAAATGACTGGTTTTTATTTGATCATTTAAATGGGCCAAAATAAACACAGACGTTTGAATTCTAGTCTTAGAAATGTTAAACTAAGCATTTTATTTTAGTTGAGTTTTGTTTTAGTTGTGTGTCACAGAAGTCCAGAGGTAATGGTTGTCCCATGATGGTAGGACTTTAGTTTCCTGCATTAATCCAAAGTCTATCATGTCCCTGATTTTTTTATATATATGAGGTAATAAATGACGAAGAGAGAAGCGGAAGGTTGAAAAAAAGAGAAAAAACAGAAAACAGAACAGAGGCAGGTTGTTCTAAAAAGCAATAATTGATTATGGTTACGAACATCACAACATTCATACCGGATCAATAAGAAAAAAAAAAATATTTAAACCATAAGCAGACACTGAGAAACACTAAAACAACTGCATTAAAAAGATACAATGCGATGTTTCCATAGCAAAAGAGTGAATAGAGAGCAGGGGACATAGCAGACAGTAAACAGTGTGACAGCATTGTTTAAGTAAATACACACTGCTGAGTTGTAACTACTGACTTCCCTCTTTAGTAAAAATTACGGATATTTTTTTTAAAACTGCAATGTCAAGAATTACAGGTTTAACACAATATAAAAGGCCAAGAAATAAATAATAGCAAAAATCTAGTTTTATGAGCCGAGGGGTTTGGAAACTTTATTTGACCTTCTTGTTTTTGTCTTTTTTTTACAAGACGTAAACATCTTTTAAAAAGATTTTTTAAAAACAAAATTTACAAACTGGTGACTTGTTAAGAGTGTCCCCTGCCTTTCGCCTAATACCAGCAGGAAGCAGGCAAACCGATGCTAGATGACTCGGATTGAAAATGGAATGAAAACAGAATTTACTTAAATAGAGGACCTTTATTTTATTTACGTTTCATAAATTGTGCTTTTGACCGTTTTCCTGCTTTTTATCTGATATAAATAAAGACATGCTTTGTTAAAATTGTGACCCGCACTTGATTAAACCGTTCAAAAAATGGATAAAAACTGTTTTGTTTTGGGCCTTTTTCTCTTTAAGAACTTCTTACCAACATTAGGGGCAGATGTAGTCCCAGTCTCCATGCCTTGTTATGACAGCTAAATTGTGTGAACAGGACGGGGGCTTTATGCTTTTGGACAGGATGTAAATCTGATATATAGATTTTAAAAGTCTGAAAGCTGTGATCCTTAAATTAAACAGTAGCTTCCTGCATAAATTTCAGCTCTCCCATATGACCAGATGCCACGTAAATGCTGCCTGACATCCCCGAGTTGTAATGTGCTTGAAAACATAATGCAGAGAGTAACGATGATTTCTCATTGACTGTGACATCTCTGTGATTTAAATGGAAGACCGGTGTACCTCTGAAGTTTCCCAGCATCAAATATAAAACAAAACAAAATCTCCTCATTGCACCAAAGCCGCTTTGCTGCTGAATATTTCAAAAACCTTCCCCCCTTTTTTCTCTTGCCGGCAATCAGGAAACAATCTTTCCTTGTCTCTCTCTGGCATCTTCAGGGACCCTGGCTGCGGAGTGTGAGGGAAGACATCTGAATGCGAGATGACTGCTCCAAATCCGATGGCGGATGGGTGTAGGCAGCGGAGGGCACTTTAATTGGAGATGTGGCTTGCTTCTCTTGTGAAGGGAAATAAGAATATGAGGGGGCTCCCAGTGGCTCGGTGCTTCGCATAACCAGTGACCTAGAAAAGAAACACTGATCACTCCCCGGAGCTGACGGCATGCTTCAGGAAGGCACTCTGCCCAAATGGGCTGCGAGAGAAAAGGGAAGCAAGCGGAGGTGTGTATGTGGGACAGGAGGAAGCGGTAAACATGACCTCCAAAAGTTGCAAAGAAGAAAAAAAAAACCACAGAGTTGCTTTGAAGAAATCTACTTCAGCAAAAAGCGAGTAGGTCTGATGGAGCAGCCTCAACATGGCGACCGTAGATTATTATGTAGCTCTTTTTTTGTTTTCAATGTTATCATTTCACGTTATTCTCTTTCTATATTAAGTCATCGGGAGAGTTTCTTCTATCTGTGAGGCCTTGGGACAGACTGGTGATCTGTCCTAAGTGTACCCTGCCTTTCACCCGAAATGAGCCGGGATAGGCTCCAGCACATCTACCACCAAATGTTGGATGGTTAAAGAAAGAATTTGAAAAGCAATAGGACAATCTAAGTTTATTAAAGCCCTGTAACGAAGTGGTGACCTGTCCAAGGTGTACTGTGCTTCTTGTAAGTTACACACCCTGCGAACCATGTTGAACAAGTGGTTTCAAGCATGTAACCCGGACTTCCGTTCCGTCATCTTCCGCTTGTTCTGGGGTCGGGTCGCGGGGGCAACAGCCTCAGACGGGAAGCCCAGGCTTCTCTCACCCCGGCTGCATCCTCCAGCTCACCTGGAACGATCCTGAGTCATTCCCCAGCCAGCTGTGAGACATAGTCTCCCCAGCGGGTCCGGGGTCTGCCTCTTGGTCTCCTCCCGGTGGGACGTGCCCCACGAGGCGCTCCAGGGGCTTCATGACCAGATGCCTGAAACACCCCATCTGGCTTCTCTCAACCTGGAGGAGGACCGGCTCGACACCAAGCTCCTCCCGGATGGCAGAGCTCCTCACCCGATCTCTGAGTGAGACCCCAGCCACCGTGCGGAGGAAGCTCATTTCGGCCACTTGTATACGCAATCTCATTCTTTCGGTCACCCCCCACAGCTGGTGACCATAGGTGAGGGTAGGAACGTAGATCGACTTGTAAATCAAGAGCTTTGCTTTTCGGCTTAGCTCTTTCTTTACCACGATGGACCGACGCAGCATCCTAGTTATTGCTAACGCTGCAGCGATCCGCCTGTCGATCTCCCGCTCTATCCTTCCCCTACTCGTGAACAATTTTTTTTTGTTTTTTAATTACGGCATATTGTCCTTTAAATAAATGAAAAAGTACAACACAAAATAAATTCTATTGTTAATGTTGGACAACAGTTTTAAAATGGTTTATTTGTTGACGTTATTACAATTACTTTACCAAAGTTTATTAAGTTTTGGTGACACAGTAGTGACCTCTCAATGGTGTAACCTGCCTTTGGTGTTGTACCAGTTGAAAAGATTCCATGTGTATCAAAAAATGAACGGATGCGTGTTTGAAGTTTCAAACGGGAACCTTTGAAAACAACTATTAACACACAAAAAACACAGCTTTGCTTTATTTTATTTATTCCACAATACAGATGTTTTATGTTTGGTGTGACTGCGCTTACTTTGCAACATTTTCATCAGTCATCTGTTTTTGCAGCTGTCCCTGTTCACAGGAGTTGTTAAAGATGCTGAAAATTACATTAATTAGCACATATCTGCTTCCGACTTCGCGTCAAGGTGTTACAGATAATTATAAATTGCCTGAAGACACCTTACAAGGTGCTTCTAGTGTGATCAGAAAAATATTTTCCATATTTGTCATCATTTTTCCTCATAACTCCAGTTTATCTCCTAAATCTGAAAGAGAAGGTACTTTTTGAAGAAAAACTCTGGTGAGAGCCGCCATGTTTGGTCTAGAGACAGTGAGGGAATAAGCACGAGGCAGATTGGGAAGTAGCAGAAATAAAGATGCTGAGGTTCTCTTTGGGAGTGACCAGAATGGGCAAAAGAAGAAAAAGAAAAAATATATGTATAGTCCTTATTATCGCCCCGCAACAGACTGGCAACCTGTTCATGGTGTTCCCTGCCTCTCGCCTTGGATCAGCCAGGAACAGGCTCCGGCTGTTGTGATATGGAAGGAGAATCCAAATGCAGGACATCAAACAAGATTTGTTCAACCAAGGATCAGCAAGGCTGAAAGCAAAGGAACAGGAGTCAAAAAAGATCAATAAAGTTTTCAAGGAGATAATCTCAGTTTCAAAAGGATATTCATTGGTTCAGGAGTCAGCCAAGTCAGGAAGGCATAAGACCTGACAGGGAATGCTGGTGAGGCTGCCTTTAAATAGTCAGCAGAGGAATGAGGCGCAAGTGGTCCAGATTAGGTAGAATTGGGGGAAAGGTGAAATGGTCAATGGCTCCCTCTGTTGGTGGGTGAGGGAACCACAACACCAGCACCTCCCGCCACCTCGTTAGGAATAGATAGGCAAATGGGTAATAACATCTTTTGGGTTTTCAATTGAGCGCCTTCCTCCGTAAGTGTTTGACTGATGGGCCCACGCTCCTCCAGAGGGTTTAGCAGTGAATCTCAGTGTGACAGGTTCACCCCCATCAGCCCAGGTCAAGTCTTTCCTCTTAATTCACAGCCAATGACTGCTCTTCTTAGCAACACTTGAGTGTCTGACTGTGAGGCCTCCCTTGCACCCCACCTCCCTGAGTACCCTGGATATTGGCCACAAATCCTCTGCAGTCTACTACCAATAGGTGTACGTCTACACTCCAGCTTTGGTCTCTGGTGTCTGCTATGAGTTTGACGTACTTCTGCATCTTCCACTCATAGACCTCTCTACTGCACCCTCTCAGACTACCGTGAGCTACACGATGTAAACAAGTCTAAGCAAGGATGACCACAGTGCATTGTCTGGTCACAAGTTGGTGGCTGTGACCAGAGTTCTTGCTTATCAAGAACTCTGATGGATAGAAAAGTTTTCATCCAGATCTGCCAGCATTTTGTAGACTCTTGCTCTACTCAGCTATCCTATGCCAACTTTGCTGGTAGTATGGAGGCTGGTTTGGCCCTCCAGGACAAAGAATGTTGGATTGGTTGGAGTTTGACGTACTTCTGCATCTTCCACTCATAGACCTCTCTACTGCACCCTCTCAGACTACCGTGAGCTACACGATGTAAACAAGTCTAAGCAAGGATGACCACAGTGCGTTGTCTGGTCACAAGTTGGTGGCTGTGACCAGAGTTCTTGATTATCAAGAACTCTGATGGATAGAAAAGTTTTCATCCAGATCTGCCAGCATTTTGTAGACTCTTGCTCTACTCAGCTATCCTATGCCAACTTTACTGGTGGTGGGGAGGCTGGTATGGCCCTCCAGGACAAAGAATGTTGGATTGGAATGTCGTGAAGGAGGACGTGGCAGAGCATTTGTCCTCGTTATTTGTTTTGTTCATTTGGTGCATTTTTGTAGAGCCTGCATGGAATTTTTTTGGGGTCTGGAGATGATGTGGCCCTTGTTTTACCCATAGATTGTCCACTTCATTCCATCTGGGTGGACTTAGGTTTAGTTCGTGTTCCACAGTGCTGACTGATAACACGTCAGATTCCTGGCGTTGTTTGCCTGTATGAGATCTTTTCAGACATTATTCCAGATTGCCCTTTGATGCGTTAGAGACTTCCACTCTCCTTCCACTTATTCTTTGTGAAGAGATTCCACAAATTTGTAGAGAGTAAACTTGTTTGCTCCTTTGCTCTGTGTTTCCACGGGATTTTTTCCTCTCTTCTCAGTGTTGCAAGTCTACTCTGGATCTCTTTCCGTAGGCGTTTTTTTGCCATTCTTCTCCTCAAAAGCTTTCCTCCACTGATTCTTCAGCTGCCACCTTTCCTTGGCCAGCTGGTCTATTTCTATTTACCCTGTTGATTTGAGAGGAGCTGTCACAGTAAATCATTTGTTTTCGACTACTGTGAATCCATATGATCCATATTTATAGATTAGGTTGTCCATTCTTTCCAGCATCTTCATGGCGGTGACATTGATCCCTTGCAGAATGAAGCAGAGATCAGTGTAACTTCTTTCCACAGTGCTTAGTCACACAACTTTGGCCACTTGACTAATGGCCTTTGCCCCAAGATCTTCGTCTCTACTAAGGGGGTGGAATGTGTTGACTTCTGTTTGCTTTTCTGTGACTTGTTCTTTATCCTGAAAGACAGGGGCGTTGATGTCCCACAGGCTAAGGTGTGTGTCCTGCTACTGTACTTCAGTCGAGTGGCTCAGTCTGCTTATCAAGAAGTAGCTCTCTATGCAACTCCCCTCTTGAACCTTCATTAGGCACTTTTTCCTGTCTTGATGTATCTGCACGCCCAGCACTGCCTTCCACATTTCGTGAAGCTGTGGTCTCCTCTGGTCATCCCTCTCAAGCCGCTCACAGCCTTACTTTGATTGGCCGGTTCACGCCGATGTCCAGCGGTTGGAGTTCCTTTGTCAGACCTCCCAGAATCCCAGCAAGCGTAATGTTCATCTGCTTCACTTGTTTTTACACAACACACACAGGGCGCTCTGCACGATAGGGCGCGCCGCTCATTTTGAAGAAAATGAAAGACTTTTATATGTGCCTTGTGGTCGTCAAAATACGATATACCTTCTTCTTCTTCTTTCGGCATTTCCTTTCAAGGGTCGCCACAGCAAGTCAGTTTCTTCTATCTAACCCTATCTGATGTATCCTCTTTAGTCACACCAACTATCTTCATGTCTTCATTCACTGTATCCATGGACCTCCTCTTTGGTCTTCCTCTAGGCCTCTTTCCTGGTGGTTCCAAATCCAGCATCCTTCTTCCGATGTCCTCTCTCTCTCTGCTCTGCACATGTCCAAACCATCACAGTCTGGCCTCTCTGACTTTATCCCCAAAACCTCTAACATGTGCTGTTCCCCTGATAGACTCATTTCTAATCCTGTCCATCCTGGTCACTCCCAGAGAGATCCTCAGCATCTTCATCTCTGCAACCTCCATCTCTGTTTCCTGTCTTTTTCTTAGAGCTACAGTTTCTAGACCAAACAGCACAGCTGGTCTCACCACGGTTTTGTACACTTTCCCTTTCATTTTGACTGAAACTCTTTTGTCACACATCACACCTGATACTTTTCTGTCTGTGCTTGTCTGCTTCTTCACCTCTTTTCCACACTCTCTGTTGCTCTGGACTGTTGATCCCAAGTACTTAAAAAATATGGTATACCAATAGTTACATTTAACATTTTCAGATTTTTTTTTCTTAGTTAGCAACAGTCACTGTTTTTATTGACATCATTAATAATGATTTATTTGTTGTTGCTCAAGATGGAAGTACTTTTTTGTTTCATAGTAGTTTACCTTCTTCGAGGAAACGTATTAAAAAAGAAAGCGACACCTCTGCGAAATTACTCAGGAGCTGTAGGAAAGCTTGGGTTGGAAAACACCTGAAGGGAGACCAATGAGGAGGTTTAAAGCAGTGATGAAGAAGGACATGAGAGAAGGATACAGAAGACAGGGCTAGATGGAGTAAACTGACTTGCGTCAGGAGGGTTAAGACGAAATTCCGTATGAGTCCGGTTAGGTTTTATGATTCTACTTAAAACACTCAATGTTTTTTAATAAACATGTACGCTTGGATTTTTTTTTCTTTTTTAAATATCCTGGCTCCCCAAACTCCCCCAAAATACCTTCATAACGTTTCATCTCCAGGTATTCTCCAAAATTCTGCTTTAAAATATTGAATCTAAATCACCCCTTTTCCATCCATGGGTAATTCCGCAGGAACAATGAATATTTTTTCACATCCTGGGCTTTTATAATGATGTGACTCTGGCACAGGCAGTGTGAGGCTCCCATTAGCGGTGGGGGAGAGGACCCCAGCCTCTCTTCCATCAATTAGTGGTCCACCTAAACCAGGGGAGACCAGCAGCCAATCAGCACACAGACCGCTTGTTAGGACACCAGATGACCTCATATTCATTAAGGTTTGTCCTAACTCACCAATCAGAATGAATTCAGGGCCACAAGGAGAGTAGGTCGTCTTTAATAGTGAAACACTGCAGATTCTCAGAAAGATGGGAAGAAAAATACTTTATTTCAAGCAGTTTAATATCAAATAAAAAAAACATAAATGGAGACACTTGAGAGTCGTCATAATTTTACGCAGTTTAAAATGAAATATAAGAAAATGATATTTTCTAAACATAAAATGAAACATGGATTTGACGTCTTTTTCCAGCTCAATTTGTTCGTTGTATTTTTGTTTATTGTCTGAGTTCAATTTGGGTAATTTGTTAATAATGTTCTGTATATTTTTATCAGAAGACAAATATTTTAAATTTTGAAGAAAAAAAGTGGGGATTATTAATTATTAAAACAGTTTTAACTGCAACCCACTTTTTTTGCATGTGTAAAAAATTTGTTTATTCATTTTTTTATCCCAGATTAGTCAGATTTACATGTTTGCTAATTTTGCTTTTTGTTTGTCATCACGTATTTTTTAAAAAATCCTTTCAATTAAAAAAAATTTAAGTGCACAAGTATAATTTTTCTCTTTTATTAAATATGTCTCCAAATTTTAATCCAAACTTTATTCGTCAAATTTTGAAATATCGGTTTAAAATGCATTTTAATCTTCTCACGATTTGATTTATTTATTTAAATGAGCCATCTATTTTTTTTAAAAAAAAACAGCATGTTAGAGCTAAAAGTGTTAGCAAGCAAACATCCAATCAGCTGATTAAAAACCCAGAAAACAATCAGCAGATTGATTTGAGCACCAGTAATAAAACACCTCGTTTTCTTTATTTATTCTGACTATTTCTTTATTTTTAACTAATACTTGGTTATTATTTACAGTATTTTTGGACGAAACTAAAAACTGAGCACTAGTATAAAGATTTAAGATATAAAGTGACTATAGGGACTATGTGTGTGTGTCTGTGTGTGTGTTTCATGCATATATGTGTTTAATGATGTTGAAAGGGCTTAAATGTGAGTATATATGTCCTCGTGTTCCTTTCAGAGAACCCTCTTCCATCCTTTCATTTGTCTCCAGTTGACGTGCATCACAGCCTTCACATTAATCACCAGTCTGTCTCTCTGTTCTCTCCTCCTCCTGCTCACAATTTATTCACATTCCTCCCTTTCCCCTTCTTTTTACCGTGAATCACGCCTAATTAGGCGCTCTCTAGATCTGATTTTCATAAAAGGCTGGAGGGGGGGTTGGGTTGGGGGCGAAAAAGGGAGGGGTGGTTATGACAATTATTTTTCATAGGCGTATAGAACAGGGACAAAGGATAAATGGTTATTAGTATTCTGCACCTTAAAGGAAATCACCAAATAGATTTTACTTTGATTCAGAAATTACAAAGATATGGAGGCTTTTTTCTTTTTTTTTCTGGTTTCTGATTGGGCAGCATCACCTGGGAAATCAAACATCACATCTGAAGGGGAAACGCTTTAATAAAACTGCGTTTTTTTGCATTTCTTAAAATAAAAACGACAAAAAAGCAACTGAGTTTGCATCTTGGTTTAAAACTTTTGTCCCTGTTTTGCAGATTCTTTGGTTTGCTTTGTGCTCCAATTAGACGCTCCTGCGGCTGCAAATGCAGCATTTTTGAGTGATTTCCTTTTAAAAGCAGGTTAAACTAAACGTAGAAAGGCAGCAGACGTAAACAGAATATGCCCTTCTTTTTAAAGAAAAAAAAAACCCACTGTAAGCAGAGGTAACGCCGTGGCGTAGAAGCAGCATATGTTCCCAGCTCACTCCCACCATCTATCTTACAAGTATCACATAAAAGACTTGGTGCATTATTCAGGATGTTCTGACCTGTCGTTGCAGCCGTGCTGACCGCCCCGGGGTGGATGCAGGGGGTGAGAAAACATCGGTAGAGGTGGAGAAGATCCGGTGATGTCCCCCATTAAAATAACAACAGGCGGACTTACATATATTCATGTCGGCTGATGATGTCTTCCGCCATGTTGAGTGGTCTCTATTGTCTGTGGCCCCCTGGACAGGGTCTCCAGATGGCAGGGTGCCTATTACCGCAGCTCCTACTGAGAGGGCCCCATAGTGGAGATGTGTGTGTGTTGTTATCTTTCATTACACGTGGAAAAAAAAAGATTTTCTGTTCTGAATTTGCCCGTCCAGAAGAGGCCGTGCGTGTGTGTATAAGGGGAGGGTGGGCCAGAGGCTACATAAAGTGAGACACCAGTGTGACATTCCTTCAAAGCCCCTCATCAGAGGCTTTCCTCCTACAAAGGAGAGTACGGTGCACATCCCTCATGGGGATTAGCTCGGCCTCGGTCATTAGGCCCCAGCCAAATTGCCCTGAGGAGACGCAGGCTGGATCTATAGCATGAAACACGTACAACACTCACACAGCCGTATGGTGGGCCCAGCTCATGAATATCATTACATAGTAATGCAGGATAACTATCCAGGGATAACGCATGGCATATTATGTTTGCCGTGCGTGTACGGATGGCTTTCAGAGTAGTGTGCACGGACTTATTAAAAAATATGAGAAAAAATTCTTCCATTTGTTCACACAGAGCATTATGAGTGTGTTTTTTGTGAAACTAGAAAATCTTGTGGTCATTTTATGGGAGTTTGTTTTCTTGAAATATGCAGAGGACCCAAAACGAAAGAAAATTATTGGAAGAAGGAATAAAAAGCTTATGTTGATGTTTTTTTCTGGCATCTATAACTCATCTCTGAAATCTGTAACCAGCAGAAATATCAATTCAATCAATCGTTGCTTTTCCCACAGGTTGGACATTAGTAATAAAGTCATATAACACGATCAGCTCAAACTAAACAGGCCCAAAACTCAAATATGTTATTAAAAATGATGAAATTAAAAAGTTGGTTTAATAAGTAAAAATAGTTTTAAGACTCAAAATGTGTCTAAAATAAGAAAAAATATTATTTATATTGAAATATTTGCAAAATATTGTGCATAATTTTACATCTTTAGCACTAGAACTACCAAAGCCGTCAATATGGCGATTCTCAGAAGTTGACGTCTGATTACTTTAAGTTACGTTGATCTTTGACGTTCCTGGGCTTTTGACTTTTTCTAAATTTTTTGTATATTGTTGTAAATTAACTGAAATAAAACACTAAAAACGCGTTCTGAGTACTTTTTCCACTAACTCCCACACCGGTCAATTTGTTGCCTCCAATAAATACATTGTAACTTTTCCCGCGCCTCACCGTAGCGCGCTTCCTTTGTGGCGCCACTCAGGCGAAATCTAAGTGAACAAAATAGATTTATGAAGACTTTTGTCCGTTACTGAGGCACTTCCGTGTATGACGTCATCGCTAAACCGCTAATTGTCATGTTGACGGAAGTGGGAGTTCTAGTAGTTCTAGAATTCTGATAGTCCTGATGTTAAAACAAAACGAGATGTTTTCATTGATTTTTATCTGATTTTTAACCCTTTCAGTTTTTTTTCTCCAAATGTGTTTCTGCTCTTTATGTGAATGTTTTCAATCACTTCTATATTCTTTTTTTTTTTTTAATTAATATTTTTATTTGACGTACCAACTAATACAAAGCAATATCAGATGAAATAAACATGTACATCAGTTTTCACTTCTATATTCTTAAAGAATTTAGAAAACTAGGCATTGTTGTTGTGCCGAGTAAAATGTGGCCCACACTTGACTGTGCGGCCCATCGTCTTACAAAACAATTGTAATAACATTTATTTTCGGTCATGTGAGATGAACACTACAGTCTGGATTACGCACAATAGCTACATTCCCCAAACATAAACTACAGTCGGTAACCCTGTTGGGTCGCCAACAGGTTTTTGTTTTTTTTTCTCCTCTTTAACTATGTTTTTCTACCCTGGACACGAGGCTCTAAATTAGGGACGTTTTCGCTTTCTTTTATTTAGATCCACTTGTGTTGATCGTCTTAAATCTGAGAAAAAATTAACTAAATTAAGATTGCAAAGAATTTTGTAAAATTTTGTTTGTAAACATGAAAGCCAATGAGAGAGGAGTGTGTATGATGTGCACACAGACAGGAAACACACCCATGCCATCCCTGTGACTTATCTTTACTGTAGAAACTATTCATTACCTGCTGGATATGTGACAGCCCGTGCTGCGATGCTTCCCTTTGTACACGTTGACATTTGAACATAATGGTGCCAATAATGCTTCATCTGTTCCCTGTTTATGGACCAGCAGCCAGGACTGAGATCATGACGGATACCTCAAGCTGCTGCCAGTGGATCTTTGACGTGGAGCGTTGACTTTTAAGCATGTGGTTAAACATGAGGCCGAGATGATTTCATATTCAGTGATTGTCATTTCCATCACTTATGTCAATCTTTTTGTTTATTCTCTCCTCCATTTTCAGCTTGTGATGAATTATTTACATAAAGTATAGATCCCCACACTCGGTGCCTTTCAGTAGCATTGCCCAGGGGCAAAGCAAAGGCGGTGGAGGCAGGCGGGTGGCCGGGCATTTTACGAAAGAGCGAGCAAGCGAGGCAAAAATGCAGCGCTCTCCAAAGGTCACCGCCACCCGCCGGGTCTCCTGTGATATTTTCATTACTGAGGTGGAAAAAAAACACACACGCCACTCTGCACTCGGCTCACTGTGCACGTGCACCACCTTCAGGCTTGGGGCAGCCATCCCTAGTGGCAAGATACGAGGTAAACAGACAGTTCTCTGAACGTGTGGAAGGAAAAGAAAAAAGATATCATGATTAAGAAAATTAAGAAAAACTTACGAAACATTCCACTGCAGACCCAGATAAAGTAGCAGAAATAATTTAAGAGGAGGTTTCATGCAGAAAAAAAACCTTTTGGGGGAGTTTGAAAATTATTCTTAATTCAAACACATACAGAAAGTGGTTTCATATTTCATCCAGACATGTTTGAGTGAATTGCAAGCTCTTCTGTCCAGTACTCGGATACCATTTAAGTGCCGCGAAATCCATGGATTTTGTTCTCTGCCACACCCACTTTCTAACATAAACAGGAAGTGTTTTTGCAGTAGTAGTGCACCTGCTCTGTTCCCCTACGTTTTTATGTAAACCCACCAAAATAAAATCTTAAGAGAATCTGATTGAACTTCGCTAACTTCATATTGTTTATACTGTATTTGCGAACTCAAACACGATTTACGCTGTATTGTGCATGCTTTTGGGAGGTGGGACTAACATTCCATCCAAAAATGAATGAATGAATTACTCTATTCATCCCTCACTGGGGAAATTTGTGTGCTGCTCTCCTTACACCGCGGCAGGCTGCCCTTTGACGGCGCCAATGCTGGGAGAAGCGGGGGTTAGGTGTCTTCTCCAAGGACCCTAGACGTGCTATCTGTGGGACGCAAACCCGCGAACTTCCAGTCCGCGCGCGAACGCTCCAACCCCTGAGTTGCCGTCTCAATAACCAAAAGGTCAAAAACTAAATCGAACCTCAACAATATAAACTTTTTTCATTTGATTCCGCAAGGGGAAATTTCTGTGCTGCATTGCACCACAGCAGGCAGCAATGGTGGGCGAAACAGGGAGTTAGGTGTCTTCTCCAGGGACACCTAGGCATTAGCTCAGCAGGATTCCAACCGACAATTCTTCAGTCTAAAGATGGTCATTTTTACTTCTTAGCTATGCCTCCCATTTGCGACCTGTCCAAAGGTACCGTGCATGCAAAGCAATAAGAATTGTTACCCCACAAAAGACCAAACTTTCTCTTCAAATTTTAAGTTTTCAGAACTAAAAAGATTACATTTTATTCTGTTTATAACTTTTAGCGTCAGCTGAAATGACAGTGTTTATTTTGGCGCGTAGGAAGAAGCACAGGATTAAGACTAGAAGCCCCAAGATTTTCTCAACCTCCTGTCTACCCCAGAAAGAGCCATCTGACACCTCTATCTGACCTGCACACTGAGGAGCGGAGTCGTTTTTGCGATTCAATCAGAGTCTCCTAGTCCTAGTCTCTGAGTGTTAAGTGCCTTCCAAACGACTCTTAAGTGTCTTGTTTTAATAACTCTAGCAGAAGGTCTGGGGTCTTGAGACACCTCCATGGGCTTTCAGGTAGTGGGTGTCAATTGACACCCCCCCCCCCCTCGTGAGGGTTGTAGTGTTAACTCTATGGTTTCAAAAGTCCAAATAATAACAAAATTCAAACATGGTCTGACAACCAGGGTGACCTGGCTGGAAGGGATAGTAAGACCCGACCAGGAAGTCCAGGAGGATTTCCCTTAAATAGATGGCAGGGTGCACAGATGTGTGGAATCAGGAATCATCCTCAGGTGACCCTAATCAGCTTGATTAGGAATATCCAGGGCTCCATCTTGTGGCAGGTGAGGGATCCTGACACAATGATTCAGTTTTTTGTTTTTTTTTTTCAAAAAATAGTAAAAATTGCTAGAAAAAAAGAACGCGTTATGTAATTGAATTTGTAAAACTTTTCTAAACCTTTTATGTTTTTACAACTTAATCTATTTAATTACTTTGACTGGTTTACAGTGATGAGTAAAGTTTAAGGAAAGAGGCTGGTGGTGAGGATATATATGAAGCTGTAGAGATGGGACGGAAACAGGAAAAAAAAAAAGAGTTCATTACAGCAATGTGTCTCCAGCTAAAGCTGGAAATCAGATAGGCTCTGATTGTTTTTTCTTAGATACTCTGTAATCTTGCTGATCTCCAAACGGGGATGTAATTGGATTCTTCTGGCAGGATCAGAAAACAAATGTCCTACAAACTACCAGCATTTTTTTTTTGTTTCCGGAGACGCAAACAAGAAGATAAGCCAGACGATAGAGAAAGGTTTACTTTTATATTAAAGTATAAAATCTGATTATTTTGCAATTGTTTGTCTTTGGGTTAGATGTTAATAAGTATGTGATGATGCTACAACCTTTAGGAAGTAACTCATGTAATACCTAGAAACAGTGGCCCCTGATGTTTCTTAGATTTTTACAATGTAATTTCAACGCTTTATTTTTACAATGAATTGTTTTTTGCGTCTCGATTGATACATTGTGCTTGGTGTACTGATTGCCTGTACGTACAGTAGTCAAGTAGGCCACATACTCTACCCAGCCCATTGTTGCCCATTGTTCGCAAAAACTACTCTGGCTTCTAAGTTTGTATAAAAGGTTGCGATTTTACATTTTTGTGCTTCAACAGTTCAAACATTTTATTTTTTCATTGATATCAATGGATCTGCTTAAAATCACCTGACTAACAAATTTTTCTTGGACAAAATTGGCGCAGATTTTTCTATTTTGGGAGAAAATGCTATATAAAGAAAAACGCTTCTGAATCTTTGAATGATATTCCCAAGGAGCAATAACGACTTTTGTCTGATGACTTTTATCAAATCACACACACACACACACACACACACATCCATACTTGTAAAAATACAAATAGAGCACACACCCTCATACATGTCCACAGGTACACATACTGTACACACTCACTTAAAAATGCAAAAGGCTGGATGCAGATGGAACACCTGAGAAAACGGTATCTGAGGAGCCACCGCAGCAGGAGCCAGTTCAAGCACACCCGATTTAATTTAAAGATGTACAAACAATTAAAACACAAGTTACAATGCCAGGAGCCTGAAGACTTGCCGCTATGTTCAGGGGCTTCCATATTAGTAGGAAAGGAGGCAAATAGTTTTGCAGCCTCACCACCAGAGGGCAGTGAATGTAAGCATATGAAAAAAAACACCTGAGGTAAGACATGTAAGTATGTTACACGGTCATAACAACACGGTCATGTGGAATGCAGTGACCTTGGGAGGGGCATACCGAAAGGAAAGGGGCTTTGAAGATCAAATTTCTTGTATGCACCGTCTCAAGACGAGGAGTTCAGAGACGGCGACACAGCAGAGATTCAGGTGGTCTCGCAGACAAAGCGGAGTTTAAAACAGAAGTAGAGGGACGGCACAGAGAAATCCTCCACCTTCCACCAAAGAAGAAAAGTTTTATAGTATATATTTAGTTTGGTTACATTGTCGGGGGTAGCTAACAAGAATTTGAAGAGGTCCTAGACCCTTACAGAATTTTCACAAGCAAAAATAACTTTTATTAGAGTGTGACATGTCATTATAATTAGTTCGTTTATAACTCCGATGGAGGTTTATTTATTTGACTTGATTATTTTGTTAGCTTATACAGCCACGGATCTGACCACCAGGGTCCCCTTCGTTGGCTGCCACCGATCAACCCCTTCACCCGACCCCTATGACTCTCGATTTACAAGTCAATCTATATTCCAATCCTCACCTATGGTCACCAGCTGTGGGTGGTGACCGAAAGAACGAGATCGCGGGTACAAGCGGCCGAAATTAGCTTCCGCCGCAGGGTGGCTGGGCTCTCACTCAGAGATCGGGTGAGGAGCTCAGCCATCCGGGAGGAGCTTGGTGTAGAGCCGCTCCTCCTCCAGGTCGAGAGTAGCCAGATGGGGTGGTGCGGGCATCTGGTCAGGATGCTCCCCCTGCCCCCGAGCGCCTCGTTGGTGAGGTGTTTTGGGCACAACCCACGAGGAGGAGACGGATGGGCAGACCCCGGACTTGCTGAAAAGACTTTGTTTCACAGATGGCTGAGGAACGACTCGGGATCCTTCGAGGTGAGCTGGAGGTTGCAGCTGGGGTGAGAGAAGCCTGGGCTTCCCGTCTGAGGCTGTTGCCCCCATGACCCGGCCCCGGATGAGCGGAAGATGACGGAACGGAATTATTTTGTTCATTAATTGTGTGTGAAGCCGTTTGAGATGACTTTGTTGTGCTACTTCAATAAAAATGAATAATTTTTAAGATTTTTTTAAACAACTTTTTGTATTATGTTAAACATTTTATCTAAAGAAAGAATAAAAAGCGTTGTTTTCGGAACACGGATCATAAAAGGAAGTGGATAAAAGTGACTGAGTGTGGAGGAGAGATGGAAAACAGATCAGGGGTGTGCCGTTTGGAGAGGTGGCCTGTCACGGGTGGGGCCCGGAGCAGCGTGTGATGCGGCCTTTAGAGACCGCCACCTGGGGGCAATTTCTCAACTCACTTAATCAATTTGCATATTAATTTGTGCACATTGCACATGCAAATAAGGTAGTGACAGGAATGAGCAGGAGAGATCATTTTTTTACTTTTAGTGTTCCTTCATTTTTCTCTTTTGTCAGGCGAAGCTCAGGTCATTCTGAACCGTTATTTTCTTGTATTATATTTCCTCTTATAGAAAATATCTTGGATCTTTTTTTCTTTTGTTCTCACTTATCGACACATTTTATTTATTGACTGATATTTATTATTAAATTTATTGATTTTATTTATTGACTGAAAGTTACAATAATGTAAAGCACACGGTATTTTTTCGGCCATGTTTATGTTTCATATAAACATCTATAAAAATAAATGTATATCCAGATATAAATATACATACATTATACTTAGATATATCATCTTGAAAAATTTTTTTCTTATTGCTCTATTCATCCCTCACCAGGGAAATTTGTGACCGTAGTCCTACGCCGCAGTAGGCTGCCACCTATGACGGCACCAATGGTGGGAGAAACGGGGGGGGAGGTTAGGATCTTAGGACCTCAGTTAGATGCAAACCCGCGAACTTTCGGTTTCCTTTCGCTCTTACCACTGAGCCACCGTCTCCCCCGTATTTCAGAACATTATTTCACTCAGTTTTTCAAATGATATAAAATTTGATGTTTTGGTTAAAAATATCCGTTGTTTTTTTTAGATGGATAATAAACTTTTCTTTTGAATTTTTTTTTTTTTATCTGTTTGGCTTCAGTCCGTTTAAATTTTTTGCTAGAGAAACGAGTTCGATTGAGGTGTGTTGAAAACAACTTTTGAATTTTACCTGTTCTGAAGCGTCCTTTTATTCTTTTTCTCTTTCAGCTCTTTTGTTTCTGAAGTCTTTTAAAGCCGTCATTAAATAATCTGATCTTAACTCTTCCCTGAACCTCAAACCATCAAATGATCTTCTATCTTTTTTCTCGCTCTCTTTCTGTCTCTCCCGTCACCCCCAAATCCCAACATAAAACAATAGATTTTTCTTTTATTCCTGCTGCTTTGACCCTTTCTAACAGTGATATATCTGCAGCTTAAAACCAGCTGCATTGCCTGGTTTAGGAACCGGTTCCCATCCACAAGAGATACCCCAGCTACCAATCTAACGTTCCCAGAACGTTCTGGGAAGGTTTTTTAAGGGTTATTTTTGGTTCTCTAAAGGTTCAAATGGAAAGTTTTATGACAATTGTGAAACGTTATTTTTTTGGTTTTCAGAAGGTTCTTTTGACCTTAATTTTAACCATAACATTTCGAATTTGGTTCCCTCAACGTTCTTGGAAGGTTAGGTTCTAACATAACCAACAACTAACGTTTAGGGAACATTAGTTTTTGGTTAAAACAAACCTTCAGAGAACTTCAGGCTAACATTTCCTGGAGGTTCTCTGTTTGCTGTGACATATCTTTCTTTCCGTTCCGTCATCTTCCGCTTATCCGGGGGCTAGGTCACAGGGGCAACAGCCTCAGACGGGAAGCCCAGGCTTCTCTCTCCCTGGCTGCATCCTCCAGCTCACCCGGAAGGATCCCAAGTCATTCCTCAGCCAGCTGTGAGACATAATTTCTCCAGCAGGTCCGGGTCTGCCTCTTGGTCTCCTCCCAGTGGGACGTGCCCAAAACACCTCACCAGTGAGGCGCTCGGGGGGCATCCTGACCAGATGCCCGAACCACCCCATCTGGCTCCTCTCGACTTGGAGGAGGAGCGGCTCGACACCGAGCTCCTGACGGATGGGAGAGCTTCTCACCCGATCTCTGAGTGAAAACCCAATCACCCTGCGGAGGAAGCTCATTTTGCCCACCTGTATCCATGATCTCATTCTTTTGGTCACCCCCCACAGCTGGTGACCATAGGTGAGGGTTGGAACGTCCATTAATTTGTTTAGGTTTTTTTATATATATATATATACTTTATTAATCCCTGACCAGGAAATTTGTGTGCTGCATTACACCGCAGCAGCCTGCATTACACCGCAGCAGGCTGCCACCTATGACGGCGCCACCTATGACGGCGCCAACCCCCCAAACGGCGGTTGGGTGTCTTCTCCAAGGACCCTAGACGTGCACTCTGTGAGATGCAAACCTGCAAACTTCCGGTTAACTTCCAGCTAACTTCCAGTTAACGTCCGGTTAACTTCCGGTCTGCGGGTGAACACTCTAACCACTGAGCTACCGTCTCCCCATTTAATTTCTGAACTGGTTGTGCCCAGCTGATATCAGGCAAGAGGCAGGGTGCACCCTGTACAGGTCACCAGTCTGTCACAGGGCTATTACACAATCAGCCTCCTGCTTTTATCTCAACCTTTCCTTTTATTTCTCTGTTCCCTGACCTTTTCAGTTTTTCATTTCTTTTTATTTTGCTCTTTTTATTTGTGCCTTTCCTCTTCATCCAGATCTCTGTCCTTTGCAGGCTCATCTCTTTTCTTTGGATTGACTATCATTTCAAAAGCAATGGCCGGGGTTTATTTGGCATCCTCCACAGAGTGCGCTTGTTTGTCCCCCCTCTCACACTGAAGAAGACACTTTGCTTTTCTAACCAAGCCCCAAAGAGAGAGTTCTTTGAAT
This sequence comes from Neostethus bicornis, assembly GCA_902685375.1. Classification (NCBI taxonomy): domain Eukaryota; kingdom Metazoa; phylum Chordata; class Actinopteri; order Atheriniformes; family Phallostethidae; genus Neostethus; species Neostethus bicornis. The sequence goes on from LR738541.1 coordinate 36,923,667, forward strand.
TAGTTTGTAAAAGAAAGCCAGCAGAGTCTTTCTTTCTTTCTTCTCGGTCTTTGTAAAGGCTGACAAAAGCATCAGTATGTTTGCTGTGGGACCAGATGTACCCGGGCAGCAGACAGGATGCTAACCTCTGGAGGCCCTCGTGTTCCTTCATGGTGCAAGACATCACAGTGACTTCCATTTGGCAGAAAAATGCAGAATGGTCTTAAAATGAAGAAAAAGCTTGTAAAACAACAACAGCAAAAGAAAAACGAGGGTCTACTCAAAAGTGGTTTAAACGGGAAATGTCATTTTATAGCATTCAGTCTCGACATGTTGGCATCCTTCTGTCTCTAGAAACAATGACGCCTGCACCTGGATACGTGTCTGTGGCTAAATAAACCAATGCGGGAGCTGCAGCTCCTACCACACTTACTGCAAATGTGATAGGCGGTGTGAGTCACAGGGGGAGCAGTGGCAGACTGAATTTTTTGCCGTTTCCGGGTCTTTGTGGCCTCGCGCTGGATCCCTCTACTCTCCAGTCTTGTAGACAGTCAATGACATGGAAGCACTGATACCACTAGAGGGCGACTTAAGATTCAAGCTGAGTTTAAGAATGAAGAGGGAAGAGGTTTCAAGAGTCTATGAATTTTGGTTTGAGTGTTTGAGATACCACTGATCTGGGATTTTCATTCCGAACCAGAACACCAACTCAGATATTCTTCAGAATCAGATGACTGTAGTAAAGTAGAGCTTTAATTTTCAGCCAGCCCCATCAGGACATTACGGGTGAACCACAATAGATCAAACCAATCTTGACAGTTGCAAGGTCAGACTATTTTCATTGAATAAACGGTCTGAAAAATCCGGCTAGTTTAAATAACCAATTTCCTCCAAATTACCAAATATCCCTCCAAATATGTTTTTAAAAATATTGCTTTGACGCCTGTAAACGGGTGAGTCATGAAAGATGTTTACTGCTGAGTCACCCAATTTAATATCGTTTCTTTTTTGAGGATTGATTTTGACGTCCTTAACACTGTCATGGAGCGATGTGCAGGTGGGAAGAGGAGGACCAAATTCCAGACAGAGGACATGGTTTATTTGAATTTGGCAGTCCATTAATACTGTGAAAAGAAAAACAAAGTTTCAGTGGCCTGGCAAAAGGTTATTGTCAGAAATGTGTTCATGATCAGGCAACCAGGGAGACCTGGCTGGGAGGGATGGTTAGACCCGAATGAGAAGTCCGGGGTGATTGCCCTTAAATAGATGGCAGGGTCCACAGATGTGTGACAACAGGAATCAATCTCAGGTGTCCCTAATCAGGGGGATGAGGAACATCCAGGGCTCTCTTTGGTGGCAGGAGAGGGGGTCACGACAAACACATGAATTAGAATGAAAACTTTTTTTTGTTATTCAGGGATTTGAAACTAAACAATTCAAAATAGGCATATTAATAGTAAATCGGCCTTTTTTAAACTTTTTAAATTGACATCAGCGTTGGTCTAAAAAAACAATCAGTGAGGACCTAGTTCTGACATGTCAAGAGGAATCCGTCAAAAGGAGGATGCTAAGTTTGGAACTGGAGACAAAGAAGGTTTATGGATGTAGTGAAGTAAGTAAGTAAGTAAAAAAAACTTTATTTGTCCCACAATTGGGAAAGAAGCATGGGCACAAGAAGAAAAAAAGGTCACGACAATTATGCACAAACAAAACAAAAACGCAAAATAGACTAAGGACAAAACATGCATTCAAAGTGAGTGAGCTACCGCACAGTTCTGGTGAGAACTAACAAAAAGAGCACATGGTTAAAATTGGTTTAAAAAAATGGTTAAAAGTCTCACAACAGAAGGAAGGAAAGACCTCCTGAATCTCCCCTTCACACAGCGAGGGTGGAGCAGCCTGACAATGAAGCTGCTTTTTAGTTCAGACAGTGTCCTGCAGGGGTGGGACTTGTTGTCCTGCATGGATGTCAGTCTCTTCAGAACCCTTCTGTCACCCACCTCCCGCACTGAATCCAGGGAGCAGCCCAGGACAGAGCTGGACTTCTTGATGATTCTGTCCAGCTTCTTCCTCTCCCTCTCGGTGATGTCACACCGTACGGGATGACTGATGCCACCACAGAGTCGTAGAAGGTCTTCAGGAGTGCCCGATTCACTCCAAAGGACCGCAGTCTCCTCAGGAGTCAGAGCCTGCTCTGACCCTTCCTGTACAGTGCGTCAGTGTTATGAGTCCAGTCCAGTTTGTTGTTGAGGTGAACATCCAGGTATTTGTAAGAGTCCACCTGCTCAATGTTCATTCCCTGGATGTTCACTAGTGAGGGAGTGGTAGAGTGATGCCTGCGGATGTCCACACATGAAGGTAGTCGGTGATGCAGAAGACAGGGTTAGACGGAGGAACGTTATCACAATGAACTGAAAGGCCAAAATGGAAAGCAGAAGTGTCCGATTGTTTAATCTTTCTCACATTTGCTGGTAATTTTGTGTGTTTCAATATTCATTTTTTCAATAGAGGACGAGACAGATTGGGACACATTTCTTACATCTCCTGTTGCTCTTTTTTCCCCATCCTTTCCAACAACAAGCTCATTAAACTGCAACCAAACTGGCATTTCACCCTTCCGTCTCTCTCATTCACATCATTAAGTGGTAGCGCCAGGCTCAAAGGTAGCCGGGCAGACCCTTTGAGGGAAATGACTTTTCTTCCAAACGGGCGTTTTGATGAGCTTGTCACTCCCTCACCCCAAACATGCCTCATTAGTAGTAGAGCAGAAACACCTATGTGCACCCCTCCACCGTTCTACCTCGTCTTCCTCCTTCAACACAACAGTTTCATTTCCTCTCTGTTTCCCCCCACATCTCTCCACGCCCCCCTACCCCTGCCTGTTTTTCAGCTCTAATTAGCTGCCTTCTCCCTCTTCTGTGCTTCCACAGTCACATCTCAAAGGGAGACGGATATGATTTTTCTTTAACCCAAAGGCCAACTTAATCAGCTGAATTAATGACTTTATTACTCGTTAGGCTCCAGGCCATGGAGCGGGTTTCTCTCCCAATGCCCAACGCTCCTCGCTCGGTCTCCTACGCTCCTTCTCTCCCATCCTACAGCAGTCTTACCCACAGTAATGAGACAAGAAGAACAAAGACGGAGTGTTGGAATCAGATATGGGATCTATTTAGGAGTTAAATTGGTTATTAGCAGTGATTTAAAGATTTGACCTAGGTGGCAGATTGGTGACCTGTTCAGGGTGTACCTCACCCTAAAATGAACTGGGATAGGGTCCGTTCTCATTTATAAAACATGCCAAAACAAAGCCACGACCTGGACATGGGTTCAAAAAATCTTGACATGTACATACGACAAGCATCCGAAAAAAAAAATTGATTATGTTAGTAATTTTAATTGTGTTTATTGTTAAATTAACTTTTTATGGTTGAACTAAGAAGTTGTAAAAAAAAAAAAAAGAAAAAAAGCATGTAATAAATAAATTGAAAGGAATTTTTTAAAAAATGGTTAATTTTCTTTAATAATTATACAGATTTTTTTTTTCTGATTTCAGGAACGTTCCTTCTCCAGCTGACTGGATAATCATTTATTTTACTGACTAATGAGGAAAAAATCTTATTAATCCTGATTTTCACAACAAAAAAAATTAAGAAAAAATATTTCCCTGCAGTTAATTAAGATGTGAGTTTAAAGTAAAACTGATACGAGAAAAAAAAAATTCTACTTGATTAAAATAATCATGAGCTGCTCTAATGAATTTATCATTTTATTCTAAACAAATAAAAACAGATTAAATTAATAATCTATTATTTATTAATACTAGAACTACCAAAGACGTCAAATTGACGTTTCTCAGTGTTTACGTCTAATTACTGTAATTACGTTGATCTTCGTTGACGTTCGTGAGCTTTTGACTTTTTCTACTTTTTTTTTTTTAATATATATTTTCTTTCTATGTTGAAATGTAACTGAAATAAAACACTAAAATCCAGTTCTGAGTAATTCTTCCTCTAACTCCCACACCCGTCAATTTGTCGTTTCTATTAAATACATTGTAACTTTTTCCCGCGCCTGACCATAGCGCGCCACGGTTGGATAATAATTGTTGTGGCGCCACTCAGACGAAATCTAGGTAATCTAGGTAAAATTGAATTTGAGAAGACGTTTGTCAATCACCGGAGCGCTTCCGTGTATGACGTCATCGCCATAGCATTAATCGTCAAATTGACGGTCGTGGGAGTTCTAGTAGTTCTAGAATTCTGGTAGTCCTAGTGTTAAAACAAAATAATTTAACAAATATTTAGTTTATAAGAAATTACTTATTACATTAAACGTTACAATTAAAAATAATAATAATAATGATTTTTAAATGTTTTCTAATAATTATCATGTTTACTTGTGGAAACATCTATTTTTTCAATGAACATCGAGAGGACGTTGATGTGAATCCATGAACAATCTCATTAATATAATTAAGTTATTTTAGATTTATTAATTGCATTTCATTTTTTCAAACTACAGACATTAAATATGTACGTGTGTATGTTAAAACAATACGTGTACGTGTGTGTGGTCAACCACTTCAAACCTTATTTTAAAGACATGAAAATACTGAAAAAAAGATTTCTTCAAAAAAGAAAAAAAGAAAGAAAAAAATTGAAGTTGTGAGTTTTACTAAAACAGCGATGAGCTTAAAAATAAAAACAAGCTTCTTTTTCTAATCAACACCATTTCAGTCTGTGATGGTGCATTTTAGATGCTACTTGTGATCTGAGGAAGGAAAGTACTCATTATCAGCCTGAGGAGGAAACCAGAGGTGTGACACCAACACACAGACACACACACAGGATGCAAAACATCCTCCTCCACCTGCTAGGTGTGGCAGGCTGATCCCTCCACAAGGTCATCCATTGCTCGTATTGATCTATTTTCAATGAGAATTTTGCATTCAAATTTTTTCCAGTCAATATGACAGACGATCTTCTTCTTTCGGCTTTTCCCTTCAGGGGTCGCCACAGCAAGTCAGTTTCTTCCATCTAACCCTATCTCCTGCATCTTCTTTGGTCACACCAACTATCTTCATGTCTTCCTTCACTGTATCCATGAACCTCCTCTTTGGTCTTCCTCTAATCCTCTTGCCTGGTGATTCCAAATCTTCCGATCTACCGATGTACTCTCTCTTCTCTGCACATGTCCAAACCATCTCAGTCTGGCCTCTCTGACTTTATCCCCAAAACCTCTAACACGTGCTGTTCCTCTGATCCTGTCCATCCTGGTCACTCCCAGAGAGATCCTCAGCATCTTCATCTCTGCTTCCTGTCTTTTCCTCAGTGCCACTATCTCTAGACCAATCAGCATGGCCGGTCTCACCACGGTTTTGTAAACTTTCCCTTTCATTTTATCTGAAACTCTTCTATCACACATCACACCTGATACTTTCCTCCACCAGCTCCAGCCTGCCTGCACACGCTTCTTCACCTCTTTTTCAAACTCTCCATTGCTCTGGACATGTGCTGTTCTTCTGTCGCATAAAATCACACCATGACTACTTTCTTCTATATCAGTGGTGTCAGAATCAGGTCCTGGAAGGCCTGAGTCCTCATGGCTTGGGGTGTGGATGTAAGAACACATGAAGGGACACCGGTCCTCCAGGACTGATGTGGGACACTTCTGATCAAGAATAACAAAAAACTCATAAAGTCGGATCATCGTGTTTTTCTGTATTAACGATAACATGAAGGAATAACAGCAGGAATAAATTAGATTTGCTCATTTTGCCATTGCAACCATGAAAATGCAAATGAGCTCTGGGGAAAATTAATTAAGCAGCCATCATCACAGGATTTTGTTCAAATTTGGACTGATATGTCAACAAGTCTTTTTTATGAGTCAACTTTGAAATTTAGGATAAATACAGTTCTTTAATCAGGAAAAAAAATAATATATAATAATTTTCTGTCCTCATTAGTGTTCAAAAGGATTCATTTTGAACTATTTTTTAATCTTAAACATTTGTATTTTTTATTAAAATTCTGTCAAATGTATTTTTAGAAATTTAAGATGAGACACAAAAACAATTAGTTTAAATTTTAAATTGAAAAGTTTTGAGTTTTTAATCAAATTACATAAAATTTTAATGTGATTTTAATAGAAGATGTTTCTCAAAGTTTTACATCAGTTAATCTCCCCGCAGCAAACCTGACATGATTATTAATAAAATACAATTTTCAATAAACAAGCAGCTTCATTTATTTGAAAAATAATTCCTAATTTTTGTTACTGTATTAAAAGTGGGACTGCACTGCCACCTGGTGGTAACTATGTATACTGCACAGTGTTCATTTAAAAAAGATATTTTACATCAAAAAGTTTGATTCAATATTAGTGATTTTTTACATTTTTAATGACTGAAATATTTTAAATAAACATTTAGCCATTCTTACAGATTAAATACTAAGTTATAAAAAATGTGCAAAACATTTTTTAACACAAAACTACAGCAAAAAAATGTATCCATTCTGTGACTTGCGGTACTTCAAATTACTGTTAGCTGATCATACTTGCAAATGTTGAAAAAATATACATCATATTGAACCTTTAAATTTATCACAGCTTAATTTACACTATTTTATCTCCACAAAACTTCACTTTTTTTGTTATTAATGTTATTAATTTTTTATCAAGCGCTTTCACATCTAGTGCTTTTAAATAGTCTGCAACAGTGGTATAATTTTTTTTTTTTTTTTTACAAAAATATTCTCACCAAAAAGTCAAAATGTGCAGAGAAAAAAAAACAAAATTTTTTTATATTCACAGGAATGGAAATTGGCCTCGCGACAGACTGGCGACCTGTTCAGGTAGAACCTGCCTCTTACTTTACATGAGCCGGGATAGACTCTGTCGCCCCCCGTTCCCCTCCACACGACCCCGTTAAGGAATAAGAGATTCAGAAGATGAATGAAAATATACACAAATGTACACAAAACACTACACACATGCATCAACATTCACACAACCCCACACTTCTTCCAACCCCTACTCCCAACCCTCCATTTCCCCTGGACCGTTGGCTACTGTCTCTTTAACTGAACGGTAAAATAAACATCTGGCCTGATGCTGTGAGGAAATAATAACTGGTGATCGATTCACACCAGGAGTCGGCCTGGTCATGACTGCACTGGCCAAAACCACAGGGGTTCACCCGGCTTTAGGAGACGCGGGCACCCACAGAAGCCACCTGGCTAAAGTGAGGCATCCGCAACAACCAGGCCAGTCAGACCCCCACAGAGAAGACCACACAGACTGAGCAGGCAGAGCTCCTAGGATGGAGGATCCCCATGAGGAAACACTGGAATAAGACACAGAATAAAACAATAGAATAAAAACTAAAACCGGTTCAAAACTGTTTAAGAAATTAATCCGAAAAATAAAAATAGAAAAGTAAACAAACAGATTTCAATAAAAGCATAAAATTATCTTAAACAAAGATAAAAATCACATTAAAGCCAAATTAAAAAGGTGAGTTTTCAACCGCCTCTTAAAAACATGCACAGACTCTGCGGCCCTGAGTTCCTCTGGCAGGCTGTTCCACAGGCGAGGATTATTTATGCTGGAATAATGCCTCACCATGAGTTTTTGTTCTAACACGTGGTATTACTTCCTGACTATTAGTGCCAGGTTCGAGTGAGTGTGTGGTAGATTCAGATTTCTTTCCTAGCTAACAAGACCACCACCTGTGGTCTTCTGCTGCTGTAGAACATCTACTTCAGGTTTAGACCTGATGTGTTCAGATGCTGTCCAGCACACCTTGGTAGGAACCAGAACTTTTCCTATCAGTCAGACTGTTTTCTAACATCAACAACTGGAGAAGGTTGAGGGTGAAAATCCCATTAGATCATCTGTTTCTGAAACACACTCACAAATAAGTCTCTGAAATACGTTTCCTTCTTTTGATGAGGTCAGGTTGAATCCTGAGATTTCCTTCTATCGATCCAGATATATAAAATATATTTATATGTGGAAAATAAAAACAAACCTTACAAGAAAAGTTTTTAAAAAGAAGTTTAATAAAAGTGCAGAATTTACAAAAATAAATATAGATTTGACTAATTTACAGAATAAAAAACCCGAGTATGAGAATGATGATCAGTTATTTTTCCATATTGTGAAGAACGAAGCAGCAGTCACAGTCTTGGTCTGATTTTTTTCTGTTTGAAGCCCTGGTGGAGTTTTTTTTTTTTATTTACCACCATTTCTTAAAGAGTTCAGCAAACATTTTAGTTTTTTTTTTCTTTCCAAAGTAGTAAAATATCCTCTTTGGTCAGAGTGAAACCCGTGGTGGTCTCTGTGTCCGGATCAGAGTATGGATCTGTATTTACATGCAAACATGAGCCAGACGGCACATGCATCTTCAGGGTAGACAAACACCCGAACGCGCACAGCCAGTCTTACGTGGTCACCACGACAACACACGATCTCCTCACAGAATGGAGACCTGCAAGCAGAACAAGATCAAAATGATTGAGGAATTGAACTTGGAGCAAAAAAAAAGGAAAACAGTGTCTGTTTGCAATTAATTAATGAAATTTACGTAAATCAGCAAAAGTCCCTTAAAACACCTGCAGCTCTCCCAGAGAGAAACCGGCTTTCATCTCTCATTCAAAAAAATAAACCTCTCTAAGAGTCGTTCCAGTCGGGGTCGACACGTTACTGTCCTGCTCAACCCCTTAAACAAATAATTTGAAAGTATTCGTGTTTGTTAGCTCCGACATCAAGAAGGATGCTAATTTGAACCCGGGCCGGGATAAGCTTTGAGTCGGCAGGAGTTTTTCTCAAATATTCCCAAATTCTTCCACATCCAAAACATCCTTGCCAGGTAAATAGGTTTCAAATGAACTTAAGGCAGGGGTGGGCAAAGTTTTGGGTTCTAACATTTGTTCTAACATTTGACCAGGGGCCGGAACAAAAGCAGATAGATGGCATGCTTTGGTAACCGCTAGATTAGACCGATAGAATGGCGCGTTAGGTTTTAAACAAGCGCTAAATGTTACATCAAGAGCATTAAATTTCAAATCTAGCGGTGCTTGGTTTGAAATCTAAGCACTTGATGTAACATTTTGCTTGTTTTAACATCTAACACGCTTGTTTACGTGCGTGTATTGGGGCCGATGGCTTTCCATATCTGGGCACGCTGTTTATCTTGACAACAAAGACACACACATTTTAATGGGAGCAGTGTTGTTATAACTTTGGCGCCATCTATTGACGAAACACAAGAATTGCAGGGTAAATAAAACATTATCAAGGTTTATTTATTGAATTTTTTCAAGTTCGGCGGGCCGGATTAAAAAGTTTAGTAGTTTGCCCATGCCTGGCTTAAGGTGACCTGTGTAGGGTGTACCCTGCTTCCCACCTGTTTACCAGCTTGTTTGGCTCCAGTCCATCCTTTGACTGTGATTTAGAAAAAGCAGCTCAGAAAAAAATGTGCAACATGAATCCTTTCGCAGCATAAAACCGTAAAAAACAGTAAATGCGATAAAATGCGAAAAAAACAGTGTTATTTTTTATATGTAGCTCTCAAAGAATATTTCAACCTGAACTTTCAAGACTTATCTAGAAAACATGGCCGACTTTATTCAGACAACTATTGTCTTACTCTCTTCATGGTGTCTCCTCAATATGATCTCACTCAACTTTTCTAAAATGTTTCTGTAATGGCGTCAGAGTCCTCCTTGTCTCTCTCCACAAATATAAACACACACATACACACTTATGTGTAGCAATATCAATGTGTTTGTTGCCAATAGCAACAACTTCCAATGCGTGCTTCCTCCCAGCTGCTGCGGGGTGCAGCAGGTTAGAGGAAATAAAATGCTTATAAATTTTGGAATGTTTATTTTTAGAACACAAAAACTACATAAACAATAGAAAACAGGTTTATATTAAAAGTCATAAAAGGTCAGCCTCCGAGGTCACTAAGCATATTAAAGTGACGTGCAGTCATATTGACGTTTGCGGTGGTCCTAGTGGTAAGCAGCTAACGAAAACTTTTAAAGACTTTTAACCCCTCCTTGACTTACTTGAGGCAGGTGGCGAAGGCCCTGCGAGCGTTGCGGTGCAGGAAGTGGATGGGGAAACCTTTGAAGGTGTGTCCATCCGGCACGGCTCTCCTCACCGCGTCCTGGAACTCCTCGTTGCCGCAGGAGACGCCGGTGCAGCGCTCCATCTCATAAGCGGACAGGGCGGAGGAGAGCAGGTAGGAAAGGTGGTCGTCCCAGACCGTCACCAGTTCTAGATCCTGAGAGAAAAAATACCCATAATGCCTCACTAGAATGTTCTGCAATCATTCGAAGAGGATTTCGTCATATTTTAGAACTTTTTTTTACAATGTTTAATGTTATTCCGAAATCAAAAATATTCATAGTGCTTTTCTATTTCACGAATGCATTTTTGCGTGACTTGTAAACTCTCCCATTCAGTAATTGGATACTATTTTTTTTACTTTTAGTCACTCTTTTCACCCCTCATTGAGGAAATTAGGGTGCTGCACTCCTACACCGCAGCAGGCTGCCACAATGGCACCAATAGTGGGAGAAACAGGGGGTTAGGTGTCGTCTCCAAGGACCCTAGACGTGAATTCAGTGGAAATCAAACCCGCGAACTTCCGGTTAACTTCCAATCCGAGGGTGAACACTCTACCACTGAGCCACCGTCTCCCCCCATTTGAAAATCAGGTTGTTGTCAATGTAAGAGCGGATTGTTTGTCCTTTTAGTTTACCCGTTCTGCTCATGCTCAGTCCTTCTCTTCAGAGATGAGTGCCATTTTTTATGTTCAATGTTTGTGGTGGCCATATTGATTAGCTTTGAGAATCAACATGACTTTGTAGAATACCCTCAGCTATGCCATGTTCAGTACCCTTCGTAGCGTGTTGTTACGTACCAATTTGGACCATTTTCTTAGCTGATTATAAAAGGAGAACTTTTACCTTCCTGTATTCAGACAGCAGGAAACGCATCTCCAGCTCCAGCTGGTTACTAGCAGCTGCTGGATCCACAGACGGGGCACAGAGGGGCGGCATGGGGGGAAGAGATGTGGTAGAGCCCGGTGCGCAGACGGACCTCAGAGCCTCTTCGCTCATCGCCTTCCAGCGGGACGGATTCTGGAGGGAAATAAAAGCAGAAACATGAGGGAAGGAAACCTCACAGATTGTTGGGTTTACTCGAGGTCGTTCTAAAAGGTCGTTCCATCTCACGTCCTCATGCATTTGTTTTTATGGGTTTTTTTTTTTAAACACACATAAAAAATATCCATTTGGGCTCATTTTGATGCACAAGCTCACTGTCGGATAAACGAATAAATTACAAAACCGTTCAATAAGATGCATTAATCTCTCACTCAGAGATTGGGTGAGGAGCTCTGCCATCCGGGACGAGGTTGGTGTCGAGCCGCTTCTCCTCAAAGGTCGAGAGGAGCCAGATGGGGTGGTTCGGGCATCTGGTCATTATGCCCCTGGAGCGCATCGCTAATGAGGTGTTTTGGGCACGTCCCACCGGGAGGAGACCAAGAGGCAGACTTGGACCTGCTGGAGAGACTATATCTCACAGCTGGCTGGGGAAAGACTTGGGATCCTTCCGGGTGAGCTGGAGGATGCAGCCGGGGTGAGAGAGGCCTGGGCTGCCCGTTTGAGGCGGTTGACCCCGCGACCCGACCTCGGAACAAGCGGAAGATGACGGAACGGAACGAAGGTTGCTCACACCCATCTGGGGACATCTGACATGCTTGTTTGATAGGTTTTAGCAGGCGAGTGCACCATGAATCAGTTGGATTGGCTGCAGTTGGCAGGGGCGTGTCCTGTCAAAGAGCTAGCTCCTGGTTGGCGAGGTGGTTGCCATCTAAAAGCGTATTTCTGGCTCTATCTTGGCAGAAAATGGCAAATGAATCGGCTTCACTTAGTTGAGGCGGAACACTCTGAGTCTGTTACACACGTCAGGTCCACTCGTTTAGATTTTGGAATCCAAAGTTGTGATTTAGCGTTCCAAAGCCCCCACCCCCGTCTGTGTGGAGTTTGCATGTTCTCCCTCTGTCTGCGTGGGTTTCCTCCGGGTACTCCGGTTTCCTCCCACCCTCCAAAGACATGCATGCTAGGTTGACTGGCCGGTGCCAAAGTGCCCCTTGGAATGAGTGTGTATAGCTGTATGCAGTGGTGGAACTTAACGAAGTAAATGTACTTCATTACTGTACTTAAGTAAAAAAACGGTGTATCTGTACTTTACTTAAGTAAAATTTAAGACCGGTACTTTTACTTTTACTTCACTACATTTTTAGAGCAAATATCTGTACTTTTACTTCACTACTTTTTAAAAGTGTGTTTTACATTTTTTGTTACATTTTCGTTCAGGAATTTAAAAAATACAGTTTTTTTTTTAGCGCATCTTGAAGCCGCATCGCCAAAATCAAAAGAAGCAGTTGATCGGGAGAAGAAGTAATGAATCGAGAAACATTTTCCGCATTCATTCAAAAACTAACATCAAATATAGAACAAATTAAAAAGAGTCAGAAGATTGTTGTTCGTTGTGTTTACTTCTAAATAAAAAGTTGAGCCATCATTACACAGAGCAGGGGCGGATCTAGAATTTTCCAAAGGGGGGCGGGGCTTTGACAAAGCCAATATATAGTGACTGGGGGCCTCCCACCCAAAACATTTTAAAAAATAAGTGTCATTTTCCTCCATTTTGGTGCCCATTCACTTGCCCTTCTAGAGGATAGCTTGACTTGTCCCGTTTCCTTTTATTTATTTATTTATTTTTGTGGACCAAAAGAGGCAGGAGAGGGGGGGTCACACCCCTGCAGAGTATTATCCTGGTTACCATGGTGACACCCTATAGCACAAAAAATAACATTTGAATTATGATCGAATACTTTTACTATTTACATAAAAAATACAATTTACACCAATTACTTTTACTTAAGTACAAAAAGTGAGTACTTCATCCACCACTGGCTGTATGTGTGTGGCCCCATGACAGACTGGCGACCTGTTCGGGCTGTACCCTGCCCCTTGTCTTAAATCAGCCGGGATAGGCTCCAGCACCCCCCGCAACCTCGTAAGGGACAGACGGATAAGAAGATGACTGAGTTGTGATCGCTGCTTCTGAACAGGAGTTATTTTGGTGAGGTCCAGGATGCACGGTAAAATAAAGAACGTTTAAAGTTGCTTCTAATGTTGGCTCATCTCTGCACCAACAAGCAGGACGTGTTTATTAATCACTGAGTACTTATTTAACACCAAAATCTTCTAATTAATGGAATAATGGAGCCTGAAATCCCATGAAACCGATTCAAATGAGAGTCACAATGTGTCGCGGTTATGACGGAGAGTGTTGTGGTCCAACCTGGAAGTCAAAGATGCAGAGCTCTACGGCGTCAGAGGGCTGGCAGTTCGCCAGTAAGCTGTGCTGGTTGAAGACGCAGCCCACTGTGACGTACGGGTGGGAAGGTTTGGGCTGCGAGGGGAACGGAGGGGCGTCCGGATCGATGGCTCGATGCAAATATCTGATCACAAGCAGAAAAAAATATATCAAAATTAAACACGTGATTAAAAACTACCGTACAAACAAGAATAAGTTGGCACCGACGTGTCGAACAAAATGCCTCCGACTGCCTTATTTACACACTTTATCAGTTCATCTATAGTTAGTACTGAGTAGATGTGGCCAGCTGCATTAAAACCCCATTAGTGATTTGGGAGATATCGTGATCACCTCGACTTTTCTGACTGTGACATTTAATTCTATGAACCTAAAAATCAGTTCATCTGTAGTTGCTATTGAGTAATTATAAGCAGTTGCATTAAAATTGCTTCATGGGTTTTTGAACCAGATGGTTTCCCCGTTCCGTCATCTTACGCTGCGGGGGCAACAGCCTCAGACGGGAAGCCCCCGCTTCTCTCACCGCGGGTGCATCCTCCAGCTCACCCGGAAAGATCCCGAGTTGTTCCCCGGCCAGCTGAAGTCTCTCCAGCAGGTCCGGGGTCCGCACGTTGGTCTCCTCCCGGTGGGACGTGCCCGGAACACCTCACCAGCGTGGCGCTTGGGGGCATCCTGACCAAATGCCCAAACCACCCCATCTGGCTTCTCTCGACCTGGAAGAGGAGCGGCTCGACATAGAGCTCCTCCCAGATGGCAGAACTCCTCACTGAGTGAGAGTCCAGCCATCCTGCAGCGGAAGCTCATTTAGGCCGCTTGTATCCGTGATCTCGTTCTTTTGGTCACCAGATGGTTGTGTTGCCTCAAAATTCTTATTTTAAGGATTGAATAAAGTATTTGTGATTCATCCAAAAGGGTGTTAATAAAGGGAAGAATCCCACCTGTGAGCTGTGAGGGTCTCCCAAAAGGTGATGGTCCCATCAGAACCACGGGTGAGCACCCAGGTGTGTGGAACAGATTTAACTTTAGTGCCCACACACACGTACGCATCCAGACCGAAGCCGAGCAGGAGGCTGCACAGCAGGGTGGCGTGGTCTTCACAGTCACCCTGAGGAAGCAAAAACAATTCAGATTCAGGGGTTTGATTAAATAAGAAAATAAATTAAATTATTTCACATCATAAAGTTTTTTCTTCTTATTTTAATTAAAAGATGCTGTTAATTATTCAATTAAGAAGCTCTGACTCATAAAATCACAAGATTTCGTTGAACTCCTTTGAAAATTTTAACACAAAAATAGATCTTTGTTTTTCTTGGAAAAATTTGAGGAGTTTAGAGAAAAAAAAACAGAAGAAAATTTCAGAATAAAAGTAAATCCAATGGATCTGCCGGTGGGAATTTTACCGGAATGTCCCCTTGAGACTCATGTGGAGTCTCATAGTCCACGTCACAGGCTGTCCAGTGTCTGCACGATCAGAGTTTCAGATAGGTCAGATGGAGCCTGAATGCTGATACATGTGTTATTATTGTACCAGCCTGATCCGGATTAGAATTTTTATGTGTTTTCATTTGTTCTGTTCAGCACTTTGTGCAACTTTATGTTTGAAAAGTTCTTTACAAATAAAGTTTGATAAGAGTCTAACTCAAGCATGGGCAAACTATGGCCCGCGGGCAACATGTGGCCCGTTAAACGTTTTAATCTGGCCCGGCAAACTTGAGAAAATTAAATAAATAAACCTTATTACGGTTTATTATTAGGGTGGAGACGGCAGCTCAGTGGTTAGAGCGTTCGCGCACGGACCGGAAGTTCGCGGGTTTGCATCCCACAGAGAGCACATCTAGGGTCCTTGGAGAAAACACCTAACCCCCGCTTCTCCCACCATTGGCGCCGTCGAAGGGCAGCCTGCTGTGTTGTAAGGAGTGCAGCACACAAATTTTCCCGGTGAGGGATGAATAGAATAATTCTTTTTTTTTTTAATTATTATTAGTTTTATTTCCCCTGCAATTCTGATGTTTCCCCACTAGATGGCGCACTCTGGACATATTGATTTTGTTGAGAAAACAACAACACTGCTCCCATTAAAATGTGTGTGTCTCTGTGATGCGCACACTGTCAAAATAAACAGTGTGTACAGATATGGAAAGCCATCAGGCCCAATACACAATCGTAAACAAGCATGTTAGATGTTAAAACAAGCAAAATATTACAATGAAGCGCTTAGATTTTAAACCTTGCGCCGCTAAATACATGTTTTTAAGCGATTTTGCACTAGATTTCAGACCTAGCGCCGCTAGATTTGAATTTTAACGCTCATGATGTAATATTTAGCGCACTTTTTTTATGATCTGTCGCGTCATTCTCTTGGTCTAATCTAGCGGTTACCAAGGCATACCATCCATCTGCTCCTGTTTTCTCCAGCAGCCCGGGGTCTGCCTCTTGGTCTGCTCCCGGTGGGACGTGCCTGGAACACATCACCAGCGAGGCGCTCGGGCAGCATCCTGACCAGATGCCCGAACCACTCCATTTGGCTTCTTTCGACCTGGAGGAGGAGTGACTCAACATAGAGCTTCTCCCAGATGGCAGAACTCCTCACTGAGGGAGAGCCCAGCCATCCTGCAGAAGAAGCTCATTTCGGCCGCTTGTATCCGTGATCTCATTCTTTTGGTCACCAGATGCCTCAAATTGTCAAAATTTCCAGGCTGAGCTGAGTTTTTGGGAAGATGTGTTTCAGTGACCTAAAGATTGGGTCCCTGCTTTTTACAAATGACTTGGTCCTATTGGATTTACCAGGAAGTGATATCCAACTCTCTGGGAAGCAATTCACTGAGGAGTGTGTAACAAACGGGATTGGAATTAGAGCCTCCAAATTCTGAGACCATGGTTCTCAATATTAAAAAAGTGGACCTCCCCCTGCAGGTCAGGAATGCGTCCTGCAGGAGGACAGTCTGCCACCGGCCAATCAGAAGTGAATCAGAAGTGAACAACTGGTCACAAAACCTAAAAATAATACACATTAAACAAATAAAAAACACTTAATTGTACGTTTTACAAATAATTTTTAGTCGAAAAATGCAACGCAGGTGCAAAAAAAAGCTAATTTAGCACCAAGTTAGCGCCACGCCAGGTCGTTGATTTGTAAGGGAGAGGGAGGACGTGTTTTGGGAGGGAGGGGAAAGTGGACGACGCGGTCTAGGCATGCGCAGAGGCGCAAAGTCGCAGATCTCGTCAGTATACTGTTTAGATCTCGACGGTCACAGATCTTGTCAGGACACCACATCCGCGACAATAAGGACGCTACATCGGGACGCTACCAGTTGATCTATCTTCCTACCATCTCATCATCTAGACCACCAATCATTTTGGCAAGAGAATTCCTTTTATTTAATCAGCTAAAATTGATCAATAAACCGTTCCTCTGACTAGAATCTGACCGGTGACCTTTTCATAGAAATAAAAGGATGCTCTCCACCGTGAGTGTGACAGCAGATGTGTGCAGGATGGATGATCCTTTCACAGAAAATCCGTATAATCCATCCATCTTTCACAGAAAAAACTATCTACACCGTGTAGAACATGCCGTGAACAGGACAGCTGGAGAGGAAAAGCTTCACTCGTGGAACTTTTCGCTCCGTCTGAACAAAGATCTGCCGCTGCTGTTTTCTGGAAAAGCGAGTCAGGATGATCGATGTTCTCTACGAGTGCTAATATGGACGGTAGCATCAGAACAGGCAGGGGACTGATGAGGCTAAATTAATTTTCTCTGGAATGAAACTCATAAATCACGGCTGACAAGGACCACTTTGTGCCGCCAGCCAATCACAGCAGAGCGGCGCTGATCCTGTGGTGGTTTGGGAAATTCCACTCTGTCAAACTGAGAGATTAAAAAGCAGCGGTCGTTCAAGTCTGGACAGATCGTTCTTACTCAGACATAAGATGCTCTGTTACACAGATTTGGATTTTCTTCTGATGTGAATTTATTACATTCTCTAGATTATTTACTTTAAAAACATCCGGATTTAAATGAATGAACAAAAACTTCTAGATTTAGTCAAAACTTTGTGTTGTGCCTTCTCGCCCCTATCCACCAGCGTCCCAGTCCGGTCGCACCTTGTCCAACCTGGCAACCCAAAAGCTGGAGTCCGGAATGGGTCACAAAGCCAGGTCGCAGTGAGGAACACCAAACTGGCCTCTCTGCATTTCACTGGGTCCAAGGGAGCGCCTCCAGTTCCTCAAGCCAGCAACTGAACGTTTCCATAGAAACCGCAAAAACACAGGGCCCGAAGCACCTCCTCTAAGACTGTCTCCTTCTCTGCACCTCCACCAGATCGTCTCCTTCTCCTCAGCTCCCCCAAACCAACTCCTCCAGCCACACACGGATGTGTCTCCTAGAGCGGGCAGAGTGCCTTCTAAGAGTCTAACTCAGGCATGGGCAAACTATGGCCCGAGGGCCACATGCGGCCCGTTAAACGTTTTAATCCGGCCGGCCGAAATTTAAAAAAATTACAGTAATTTCACGACTATAAGGCGCGTATAAAAGTCTTAGATTTTCTTCAAAATGAGCGGTGCGCCTTTTCGTGCGGTGCGCCTTGTGTGTGAGAAAAGGCGGACCTAAAAGAAAACGCGGTGCCTAAGAGGTGGACTTAAAAGAAAAGACATGAGAACGTTAAAGAGTGAAGTGTGAGCGGCGTGGGAGCGATGGATGACCAAAGGAGACCACAGTTTTACGAAGGGTGGAAGGCAGCGCCGGGCGAGTTACGCTACAGTTTGCCAATGGATTGTAGATGCTTGGACAAACGTGTCTGCTGGTACTGTTATCCGAGCTTTCGCTAAAGCTGGTATCCTTTCTGAGGAGCCGCACAGTACAGACAGTGACTTTGACAGCGAGGAGCGAAGTGGACCTGCTCTGTTGGATTTTGCGCAGCTGTTCGATTCAGAAACAGAGGATGAGGACTTTGACGGATTTGAATAAAGACTATTACCGGTAATGTGCTTGTTTAGTATCGTTACTACTTAAATAAAGTACAACCAAACTCAGTTTTAATCCCGATCTATTTTTTAATACGCACATTTGCATGCTTGCGTGTGTGTTGTTGTAAGGCGGTGTGTGACTGAGACTGTGCCTTTTCGTACGGTGCGCCTAATGGTCGTGAAATTACGGCATGTACAATTTTCTTGTTTTAGAAAAAAACAGGACTTTTAAATGTTCAAACAATGATTTTATGGAACAAAATATAAAAAAAGAAACCCTCTAGTTGCATTTTTATAAATACATCAACACAGCTGGACATATTTTACGCTCATACATGTGCTGGTATTGAAATCGTCTGCAGAGATTAACATTCCTCCATAAAGTTGGAGGTTTTACAACAAGTCGGTTCATTGGAGTCATAATTCCATGAGTGAGTCTTCTTGATGAAATATCTGTCTATAAAACATTTACGTGCATGTTTCTGCTCATAGAACGGTTTTATAGAACATGTAAGATGCATGGAGGATGTCACATTTTTATTATTTCAAACTATCCTTTTCAAAGAAGGATGAACCGTACCTTCCTCCTACACAGGAAAGCCATCAACGTGCACCACTGCTCCTGTTTACTGCTGCCCCCGCCCACCACTGGGGCTTTTTCATGGGCCAGCAGGCTCACGAAGCGGGCGGCCTGGCGGGGACTCTCTAAGAGACGGCCGGCTCGGAGTACGCGTACGTAGGAACACACAGGCCTGTTGATACCGTTCTCGTCCTGTTGATCTCACACACACACACAAACAGTTGGAATGGCTTTAAAAATCAATCATTGTAAAGGGTTAAAAAGATTTTTTTTTTTTGTTCCGTTGTCTTCCGCTTATCAGGGCAGGGTCGTCGGGGCAACAGCCTCAGGCGGGAAGCCCAGGCTTCTCTCACCCCAGCTGCATCCTCCAGCTCACCCGGAAGGATCCAGAGTCCTTCCCCAGCCAGCTGTGAGACATAGTCACTCCAGCGGGTCCGGGGTTTGCCCCTTGCTGTCCTCCCTTTGCTGGTGGGACGTGCCCAAAACACCTCACCAGCGATGCGCTCGGGCGGCATCCTGACCAGATGCCCGAACCACCCCATCTGGCTCCTCTCGAACTGGAGGAGGAGCAGCTCTACACTGAGCTCCTCCCGGATCGGGCTCATCACACGATCTCTGAGTGAGAGCTCAGCCACCCGGCGGAGGAAGCTCATTTCGGCCGCTTGTATAATTTTTAACTAATATCATTTTGAGTCATGAAGAAAGTGTCAAAAAGTCACTTGCAGAATAAAACAAACCTGCGCAAAGATCTTCACCAGTTTGGACTGGTGAGACGGTCGGATCTCCAGGAACTCCCTCCACCACTGTTTGGCGTAAACCAAGAAGAGCCTCTCCTTCTCTGCTGCTCTCTGTCTTTCCAGGGATTGCTAAACGAGGAAAGAAGAGGAATGAAGATTAGTCAGAGTAAAACAGAGTACATGTGTGTGAATGAGAGGGATCCAAATGGAAAAGTGAGGTTACAGGGAGAAGAGATAAAGAAGGTGGAAGATTTTAAGTATCTAGGATCAACAGTCCAGAGAAATGGAGAGTGTGGAAAAGAGGGGAAGAAGTGTGTGCAGGCAGGCTGGAACGGGTGGAGAAAAGCATCAGGTGTGATGTGTGATAGAAGAGTTTCAGCTAAAATGAAAAGGAAAAGTGTACAAAACTGTGGTGAGACCGGCCATGCTGATTGGTCTAGAGCAGGGGTCACCAACGCGGTGCCCGCAGGCGACCGCATCAGTCGCTCGCAGGCCAGTTTTAAAAATAGCATTAATCACGAATTAGGTCTGTCTAAAATTTTATTTAATTATGTTGCTATTCTTTTTGAATTTCATTTACAGTGATGTAAATTTAAAAACGAATACATAAAAACGTAAACGTGAGCGCTGCAAAGATGAGGTTACGAACCCGTTTTCTACCCACAAAAAAAAAACATGGCAGAAAAAAGGAAGAAAACTTATCAATTTCACAGTGAATGGGAGGAAGAGTTCTTTTTTACTAACGTGAAAGAAAACTGTGTGCGCCTCATCCACAGTCGCACCGTCCTTATTTTGAAAGGAGTAGATTTTTGTTAAATCTTACATAATTGATCATTTGTACAAACATGGTTCAGAGTTTATGATTTGAAAACCGTTGTAAAAATTGAAAAAGATTTCCAGCAAAATGTTGTGGAAGTGATCATTTGAAAATGAAACACTTGGATATTACATATTGAAATGTATCTGTTTCTTTTTAATCATACTGAAATAATTATTGTGATGGATCATTAACAATCAGTGTCTTCACATAGAATATCATTAATAATAATATTAAATTAAACTGTGTAACTCTGTTATTTCAGAAGTGTATTATCAAAGTGGTGGCCCTTTGCATTACTCAGTGCCCTTGAAGTAGCTCTCAATTTCAAAAAGATTGGTGACCCCTGGTCTAGAGACAGTGGCACTGAGGAAGATATAGGAAACAGAGATGGAGGTAGCAGAGATGAAGATGCTGAGGATCTCTCTGGCAGTGACCAGGATGGACAGGATCAGAGGAACAGCACATGTTAGAGGTTTTAAAGTCAGAGAGGTCAGACTGAGATGGTTTGGACATGTACAGAGGAGACCTAGAGAGGACTAGAGGAAGACCAAAGAGGAGGTTCATGGATACAGTGAAGGACGACATGAAGATAGTTGGTGTGACCGAAGAAGATGACATTTCAGTAAATAATCTGTGATGCCGACCTGTGTGCTGATGATGTCGGGACTCAGACTCTCTGAAAGAGGAGGATAAAGCTCCAGATTGATGGTCAGAACACCAGCTGGAACTTTACATTCACTTCCTGTTAACAAGTAAAAATGGCACCTGTTTGTGTCAAAATCCTCCCATAAGGAATTCATAGGAGCATGTTTGATTGTTATTCTCAAATAAAAAAACACCTGAACGGGTATTAGATCTTTTTTATGTACGTCTGAGCAATTTGCGTGTTTTCCCATCCGGTATTTGGATACTTTGAACGCCTGATTGTTCTCTGCCACGCCCTTAATCTACATAAGCAGGAAGTGTTTTACAGGGTTTGAGACGATTCTGTCGTTTTATTTGATTGTACACAAACAATCAAATTGAGTTGAATAAATTTTTAGGTTACCTTCAACCCAGAGAAGTGACGTTCCACGTCCCTAGAGCTAGTTTATGCAGCCGAAAATCTGACCGCCAGGGTCCCCGTCACAAGTGGGGGAAAGATAGGAGATCGACCGGCGGATCGGTGCAGCGTCAGCAATAACTAGGACGCTGCATCGGTCCGTAGTGGTAAAGAGAGAGCTGAGCCAAAAAGCAAAGCTCTCAATTTACAAGTTGATCTACGTTCCCACCCTCACCAATGGTCACCAGCTGTGGGTGAGATCGTGGATACAAGCAGCCGAAATGAGCTTCCTCCACAGGGTGGCTGGGCTCTCACTCAGATATCGGGTGAGGAGCTCTGCCATCCGGGAGGAGCTCGGTGTCGAGCCACTCCTCCTCCGGTTTGAGAGAAGCCAGATGGGGTGGTTCGGACATCTGGTCAGGATGCCGTCCGAGCACCTCGCTGGTGAGGCGTTTTGGGCACGTCCCACCGGGAGGAGACCGAGAGGCAGACCCCGGACACGCTGGAGAGACTATGTCTCACAGCTGGCCGGGGAACGACTCGGGATCCTTCCAGGTGAGCTAGAGGATGCAGCCGGGGAGAGAGAGGCCTGCGCTGCCCGTTTGAGGCTGTTGCCCCCGCGACCCGGCCCCGGAACAAGCAGAAGATGACGGAACGAACCTGTTAGACTATATTTCATCAAAGATTTTTTTAGAACTGCCACTTTTTGGGATGTGGGAACAAAAACCCGTCTGATGGAATCACTTTTTTGGTCAACATTAAAATCATTGCATCATGAGCTGATTACGCTGCTGCTTACCCACTCCCATCATCTCCACAGCAATGCAGGTTTTCCCACTGGATGAACTGAGGACCGTCCTCCAGTCCAGGAAGTTAGAAGAAACCAGTGTTGTCTCACTGGTTGTGTCTGTCTTAATGAGGACAAAGTGGACCGGGTCACATATGGACAGCATGGTGGTCGCATCGGCGATTTTACTGCCATCTCCTGCAAGACCACAAGTTTTATCAGCTGTGAAGAATCATTTGGAACATCTGGTTCGGAGATGAACTAGCGGTACTAGTTTACCTTTCACACCATCTTTGTGAATCTCCAGGAGAAATCCTTCTTTCAGGTCTGGCTCGCAGGCACACGGCACCGGTTTCGAGCGAAATCTCTGATTGCGGAAGTGCAAGTAGAGCGTAAAGGTAGGACACACCTGCCCTGGTAAAGGCTCCGGCTCCTGGAGGTGCTCAAGAAAGGCTTTACCTCCAAGCACTTGGAGATAAAGGTACCGTCTTGATGGATCGATAATGGCTGCGATGTAAGAGGTGGCGCATTGTTAAAAAGTAAACATCATCAGCTCATAAAAACGATGTTTCTTACTTTTCTTTACGTCTTTGAAATTTCCATCAAAATGAGTTTTAGACCTGGGGACAGACTCCGGCTGTGCTTCTCGGCTTGGTTCCTAACAAGACAAAAAAAAAAAGGATCTCACTGAATCTTTATGGATCATGTGGATTTTTATTCTTCAACAGGTTGATTGGAGAAACCTGGCCGAAGTGAAGATCTTTCATCACATCATCTACGATGCCCCTGCGCTGCAAAGCACGGAGAAAATCTTCTTCAGACAGACGTCCATATGCTGAGCTTTGGTCGGCCCTCGCCGTCTCGGCTAAAACCTCGCGGATCTTTCCATGAATATCTATCTGAAAGTAGAAGAAAAAAAAGATTTCATTCAAATCTGTTGATTTATTCCTAGCCATATTTTTTAATCGTGTAGGATTAGATTCTTCTTCCTGGTTTCTATCGAAATTGTCGCTATGAGTTTATACAACAAAGTTTGTCCCAAGATGAGTTTTTTCAACTTCAATGGAAATCCACATTTAATAGCTTCAAATAGGATCCAATAAAACCCGTTTAAATCTTCACCTTCAGGGGTTCTGAGGCGAAATGAGCATCTTTGGAATGTCTTTACTACAACAGCCTAAACATGTTAAAGAAAATTCAACAAACTCTTTCAAATTCTGCAGAACGTGGCTGCAAACGTTTTACCAGATAACCGTGTTCATTCATTCATCTTCTTCTTCTTTTTGGGGGATGGATGGCTCGGTGGGTAGGGCGACCGTCCCGTAACTGGAAGGTCACAGGTTTGATCCCTCGCCCAGAGTGCATGCAGAGGTGTCCTTGAGCAAGACACCAAACCCCCAGTTGCTTCTGATGATAGTGGTCTGCGCCTTGCATGGTAGCTCCCATCATCAGGAATGAATGTGTGTGTGAATGATTGTATGGAGTGAATGAATAATGCAGATGTGAAGCGTCTTTGAGTGTCTAGAAAAGCGCTATATAAGTTCAATGCTTTATTATTATTATTCTGAACCGCTTATCCCTGAAGAAGCGCAGGGGTGCCGCAACCTATCCCGGCCAAATCAAGGCGAGAGACAGTCTACACCCCGATCAGGTCATCAGTCTGTCGCGGGGCCACACACTCATTCGTCGGGACAATTTTATAGCGGCCAAACAACCAGTGGTATGAAGGGTTGGGAGGAAACCTATCTGTTCGTTTCTTATTGATAGTACAAATAATTTGAACACGTTTTATTTCAGGGTGCCAGCAAGGTGGCGTAATGGTTAGCACAGTGGCAAGAAGATTTGGGTTTGACTCCTGGAGTGGGAGTGAGACTTGACCCACTGGCCTTTCTGGTGTGGAGTTTGCATTTTCTACCCGTGTAGGTGTGGGTTTTCTTCAGGTGCTCCGGTTTCCTGCCACCCTCTAAAAAACCTACCCTGCCTTTTAACTTAATTGAGTGCTATGAAATTGGCCTTAAGAATGAGTGTGTGTGGTCCCGCAACAGACTGGCGTGGCGACCTGTAGTAGGGTATCTGATGGAGAAGGAGGTGTTGGCTCAAGTGGTAGAATGTCCATCCTTGGACTGGGAGAAGCCGGTTTGATTCCTAAAATTGCCTAAAAGTCCCTGGTGTAGACCTAACTCCCAGTTGCTGTCACTATTGGCACCATTGTGGCTGCCTGCTGCGGTGCAATGCAGCAGAAAAAAATCTTTGTGAGTTAATCTAGTTATTGTTATAATATTAACTTTTAGAGGGAAAAGAATAACTCTTTGTCCTAAAGTTGTGCTGGCAAGAAAACAAAAACTAGACAAATTTTTTACTTGTTACAAGGGTAGCACACCACAGCGGACTTTACCAGAGTGTCTACAAGGGAACATGCATCCTGTCTGCTTTATTTACCAAGAGATGTGTTCTTAAAGAGTAGTAGGGGTAAAGAATTATACTGTTGTGGGTTCTACGTATTAGTGAGGAACAATAGTAGAGGGGAATGAATACTCAGTGTGATGCAGCAGGGAATCACATTAAACTCAAATACACTTTTGAAAGATAAAAACAAAAGAAGTAATAAAAGAAGTAGTAAAAAAAAGAATTATAAGTATTATAACAGATGGATTTAAAATGATTCTTGAGTTTGCATCAGAAAGAAAATAATAGAACACAAAAAATACGTCATAACCTTACAGTATTGTGGAGATCAAACACACACATTGTTGTTTAATGTAACTTCCAATCAGGATGAAGAACATGTATTAATTTCTTTAGATATTTAGCTGTAGTGTAGAAAGAGCTAATATTTAAATACCGTATTTTACGCACTATAAGGCGCACCTTTAATAAATGACATTTTTTCAAAAACTTTTTCTATTGGAGATAAACTCTGTTTAGTTTTACTTACTTGGCGCAGCGCATCCTTTTGCTTCCTCCACTTCCTCACCATTGATTCGTTGATGTTAAACTCTCTTGCTGCGGCTCTATCCCTGTGTTCTACTGCGTGACCGATCGCCTTGAGTTTAAACTCTGCGGTGTAACAGTGTCTATTGGTAGGAGCCATTTCCGGCTCTTTACACAAACACACAAATGGAAATGAGACGCCCTTTCATAGGGAGATGGTGGCCGCGTGGTCAGAGCGTTCACGCGCGGACCAGAAGATCGCGGGTTTGCGTCCCACGGAGAGCACGTCTAGGGTCCTTGGAGAAGACACCTAACCCCCACTTCTCCCACCATTGGCGCCGTTGAAGGGCAGCCTGCTGCGGTGTAAGGAGTGCAGCAAACAAATTTCCCCGGTGAGGGATGAATAGAGTAATTCATTATTATTATTATTATATATCCCAGCATGCACCGCGCACTACTTCTTCTACGGGGGAAATGGAGTCGGTGGCTGCTTACCGCAGTTGCGACACCTGTTGTAGCTCAATATTAATCCATATATAAGGCGCCCCGGGTTAAAAGGCGCATCGTGGACTTTAGAGAAAATGTAATGTTTTTAGGTGCGTCTTATAGTGCGGAAAATACGGTAATAGTCTTAGACACATTGGATGCTCGTCCCGGGGGAGGGATCTCTCTTTCGTTTGGATCCCCATGAGGTTTCTTATTTTTTCCCCACTGATGTTTTTTTTTTTTTGTAGTTTTTTTTTTTCTCACCGTGAAGGAGAGTCTAAAGGGCAGGAATGTGCTAATATTGTCCAGCTAGCATTTTTTAGTTCGTTTTCTTGCTGTACATTTGAGTTTGTTCCTCTTTTTTTCTTGTTTTTCTTCCTTCTGAATCTACAATGTGAAGCCCATTGAGACAGACATTTTGTGATTTTGGGCTGTACAAATAAAATTGAATTAATTTATCTTAAAAGCGTGAATTAAAGCATTTTTATGTATTAATTATGTCAATATAATGATGTTTACTGACCTTAAGCAGATGATTGTGGATTATTTGTTTTAACTCAGAAGCTTTCTCTGGAGGCAGAGACATTACAGCTGAAAATATGCAGAAATTTCAAGTTAAATTTTAAAAAAATAA
Source organism: Neostethus bicornis (assembly GCA_902685375.1). Classification (NCBI taxonomy): domain Eukaryota; kingdom Metazoa; phylum Chordata; class Actinopteri; order Atheriniformes; family Phallostethidae; genus Neostethus; species Neostethus bicornis. The sequence continues at coordinate 36,950,056 of LR738541.1, forward strand.
TGTCTGTTTTTAATTTATAGTATTTTTCAGGATTTGACGCCTTGTTTTTGACGCTTTCTTATTGTCCGTTTAAACTTTTCAAGAAAGAAAGCGGGAGTCAGTCTTCTTCTTCTTCTTAATCACTTCCGGCAGGCTATACGCTCGAGTGCGCAATGCTGCCCTCCACAGGTAGACCAAAGGATGACATCAGATCCATGAGCGGGAGTCAGATCTTTGGAGTTTTTATTTTTTTTAAAAAATTAACTAATAAAGTCCAGAAAAAAGAATAAGTTGAATTTATTTTTTTATATTACTTTTAAAACAAACTTTTTAAAAGCTTAATCAGAAAAATACATGTTTTTTTATTCAGGTAAAAAATTGGTCAGTTGCTGTGTTAATATTCTGCGACACATTGTAAAAAGGACCCGTAGAGACAATTGTAGTTTTTTTTTAAATTGTAGTTCTTTTTTTTTTTTTCTCCTGAGAATTGGAAACTAATTAACAAATAAAACTTTTAACCACATTTCACATTTATTTGGAATAGCTGCTACATTATGAGGAAATATCATTTTCCCCACCAGGGCATAAAAAAAGTACATAATGGAGGAACGTAACAAAGTAAATGTACTTCATTACTGTGCTTAAGTAAAAAAAAAATGTGTATCTGTACTTTACTTAAGTAAAATTTAAGACCGGTACTTTTACTTCACTACATTTTTAGAGCAAAAATCTGTACTTTTACTTCGCTACTTTTTAAAAGTGTGTTTGACATTTTTGTTACATTTTCGTTCAGGAATTTGAAAAATACACGGTTTTTTAGCTCGTCTTGAAGCCGCATCGCCAAAATAAAAAGAAGCAGTTGATCGGGAGAAGAAGTAATGAATCGAGAAACATTTTCCACATTCATTCAGCGCCAAAAACCTAACATCAAATATAGTACAAATTAAAAAGAGTCAGAAGATCGTTGTTTGTTGTGTTTACTTCTAAAATAAAAATTGAGCCATCATTACACAGAGCAGGGGCGGATCTAGAATTTTCCAAAGGCGGGCGGGTCTTTGACAAAGCCAATATATAGTGACTGGGGGCCTCCTTCCCAAAACATTTTAAAAAATAAGTGTCATTTTCCTCCATTTTGGAGCCCATTCACTGGCCCTTTAAGAGGATAGCTTGACTTCTTTCCTTTGCTTTATTTCGTTTTGTTTTTTTTTTGTGGACCAAAAGAGGCAGGAGAGGGGGGGGGGTCACACCCCTGCAGAGTATTTATCCTAGTTACCATGGTGACACCCTATAGCACAACAAATAACATTTGTATTATGGTCGAATACTTTTACTTTTTACTTAAAAAGTACAATTTACACCAACTATTTTTGTACTTTTACGTAAGTAGTTTTTTTATTGGTACTTTTACGTTTACTTAATTAAATTTTTTGCCTAATTATCTGTACTTTTACTTAAATACAAAAAGTGTGTACTTCATCCACCATTGAGTATATATTGTATTATATTTTTATAAAGACTGGGCGGGGTGTGGTATTTTGCTACGTCACACAAATCTAAACACTTAAAAATGCAATGTATATAATAATTATGTATTTAACTGTTTCCAAAGCCCTTAGTATCAGTAATTATCTTTCCTTCAGGAACATTTTCTCCCTCCTATTCCTGCCTTGACCCTAAATCAGCACACCTCGCCTCAATTGACGTTTGCACCTGTGTCTCGTCTTCCCCCTGGTTATTTAACTTGTGGTGTCAGATCATATGTTGTTCTACTGTCTTACTGCAGCCATGATGGTTACCCTCCACATACCTACACCTTTCCCTAACCTGAATTAACTGCAATAAGATAGTTAAAACTGGCTATTCAACTGGATCCTGCATTTCCACCTTCATCACCTCATGACACAAAGGTAAAGAATTTTGACAATTATAAACCCATTTTAACCATTTTTTTAAATTAAATTGTTCTTGTTTGGAAGACTTTCTAAGATGTATTTTCCTGAAAGAATTTTGTTTTCATGCTCTTTTTGGTTATTTTTTTTCTAAAACTATTTTTATTGGTATAAGTGAACTAAAAAATAAATACAGCCTCAAACGGGCAGCCTAGGCCTCTCTCACCCCGGCCGCATCCTCCAGCTCACCTGGAAGAATCCCAAGCTGTGAGACATAATCTCTCCAGCGGGTCTGGGGTCTGCCCCTTGGTCTCCTCCCGGTGGGACGTGCCCGAAACACCCCGCCTGCGATGCGCTCTGGGGGCATCCTGACCAGATGCCCAAACCACCCCATCTGGCTTCTCTCGACCTGGAGGATAAGCGGCTCGACACCGAGCTCTTCACCCGATCTCTGAGTGAGAGCCCAGCCACCCTACGGAGGAAGCTCATTTCGGCCGCTTGTACCCGTGATCTCATTCTTTCGGTCACCACCCACAGCTGGTGACCGTAGGTGAGGGTTGGAACGTAGATGAACGTCTTTAGAAGCCCTAAAGACTGAAGCTTTAATATTTTCTGAGAAATTATATACATTTATCGCAGTTTTCTCTCTTTAAGTGAAGCCTTTTTTTAAGATGAGGAACCAATCAAAGCATCTGTTGCAAGATTTCGACGTGTCTAATTGATTTCAATAGAAAAACTTAAAATAATATCCTAATATTATTTACATAATAGAACATATTAAGAGATATGTAGTTACATATCTCTTGATTTTAAAGAGTAGATGCTCAGGCAGAGCACTGGCCTGATTTAAATCCTCTAAATACATCATCCTGTTGGACAGGAAATTAGTAGCAAAGCTTCTTCTTGTAATATCGAATGAGTTACTGGAATCCCAGTAAGAGGCCTCTAGTCTGCCTGCATTGATTTGGCTCCTGGTCAGAATGAAATTATGAAGCAGCAAGGGGACGCAGAAAGCTGCTTTACTCCTCTGGTACACACACATTCACACAGGATAACAATAAAAGCATGAACAGATTTAAAAAAAAGATTTTATTCTTTTATTAATTATTTTTCTTTTTTTTTCCCCCCTCATTCCCACTTTCTAAAAAGAAAAACATCTCATCTGTAATGTTCTTCCTGCAGCTATGTCCAATGCACCGGAAAAAAAAAGGTGGAAAATGAGAATAAATGGAATGTTAAGCTCCATGTTTTTTATATGAATCTGGCTATTAGGAAAGCAGGCAATCCACGGCGAGGACGTGCCAAACCGGGACCGCCTCCTGCTGTATACATACATCCATCCTACATGAAGGCACATAATTAAAGCTATACCAGCAGGTGGGATCACTACCGACCACCTCCCCAATTCAAAATCCTCCTACATTGCACTATTATAGCTTGAGATTGGTCCCTGCCAGTTTGAACGAGTTTGGTGGTGCTGGGTTACAGTTTGGGAGTCATTACCGTAACTTCACGGCTATAAGGCGCATATAAAAGTCTTAGATTTTCTTCAAAATGAGCGGTGCGCCTTTTCGTGCGGTGCGCCTTGTGTGTGAGAAAAGGCGGACCTAAAAAGAAAACGCGGTGCCCGCGAGGCGGACCTGAAAGAAAAGAAATGAGAACGTTAAAGAGTGAAGTGTGAGCGGCGTGGGAGCGATGGATGACCGAAGGAGACCACAGTTTCACGAAGGGTGGAAGGCAGCGCCGGGCGAGTTACGCTACCGTTTGCCAATGGATTGTAGATGCTTGGACTAACGTGTCTGCTGGTACTGTTATCCGAGCTTTCTCAAAAGCTGGTATCCTTTCTGAGGAGCCGCACAGTACAGACAGTGACTTTGACAGCGAGGAGCAAAGTGGACCTGCTCTGTTGGATTTTGCGCAGCTGTTCAATTCAGAAACAGAGGATGAGGACTTTGACGGATTTGAATAAAGACTATTACCGGTAATGTGCTTGTTTAGTATCGTTACTACTTAAATAAAGCACAACCAAACTCAGTTTTGCTCCCGATCTATTTTTTAATACGCACATTTGCATGCTTGCGTGTGTGTTGTTGTAAGGCGGTGTGTGACTGAGACTCCGCCTTTTCGTACGGTGCGCCTAATGGTCGTGAAATTACGGTAATTAAAAAGAAAAGGTAGCATAGACACATCATGACTTTTTTCTGTAACATACGTGTGAATCATTTCTACTCGTGATTTAAAAGAAGCAAAGTTCCCCGTCATGGGGGTGCAAGGTTTCTCATGCTGCTTCTGTCCTAAAAAAAACAAAAAAAAAAAAAACACACATTTTGCTTTGGTTTACTCCGTAGCAGGAACACACACTTGAACCCATCCAGTGGGCGAAACGTGCGGATTGATCGAGAGCTTCAACCCAAATAATCCATTTAAGAAAGAGGAAAAAAAAAACATTCAGGTGGAGTTTGAAACATTGGAGGCAGCTCCTTAGGATGTGTGCGCCCTGCTGAATGGAAGAACGGGTGTAGCTTCGTACATTCTAGACAAACACACCAAAATAAAAACACTCCAGGAGCCTGACGTGCACAATGTAAATCATGTCAGATCATCTCCGTCCATTACACACACACACACACACACACAACAAAAATAAACCTGTTGGGAGTTTTTTTTTTTTTTTTGCACTGCACTTTTAGGGGGTTCGTAGAGTACATTCATCCATCGGGACCAGAGAGGAAATAAAACACATCGTGCTGGCACCGAGATCCTGAGATGTTACTATTTTTTTACATTAAGATCTTAAAAAAAAAAATATTTACACACGCTCACACATTTTATTGATCTAACGCTCTTGCGTGTCAACGTTGAGAAATAAATACCCCCAGATATGCACGTGTCTACGTCTATTTTCAAGGAGTACCTCATTTCTGGTACCGGTGCAAATTACGGAGAGTTTTTAGGGAGTTTGGTGTGTTTCACTGAGAGTAAATCCAGATGATTACGCCCACTATTACGACAGCTGCCACGCCCAATTTCAGCAGGAGGGGCTTCCAGTATCTCCATGCCGCTTGTCTTTTCTCCGACCGGTTCAGGTTTTGTTTCATCCGCTCAAGTTTCTGATGGGTGCTGGAGATCCTCGCCTCACGGGTTCTCCTTCTCACACTGAAACAGGAGGCAGAAACTTTAGTTAGTTACAGTTGGTTTAACAAAATAAATCTTAAGATTATGTATTCTTTAAATCTGAGGCTCGGTTTGACACCACGGATGCCCTGTAACCATACAGTTGCACGTTTGATCCCATGCCTGGGGGTCTTTAAATGTAACCCAGTGGGTCACAGTTTGTGCTTCTACGGGATCTTCTTTCATCAGGTGTGAATGTGAGCCACATTGACAGAGGACCAACGCAGATGGAAAAGTGCTTTTTAAGTAGAATCCATTTATCATTTCCTGTTCCGTCATCTTCCGCTTGTTCTGGGGTCGGGTCGCGGGGGCAACAGCCTCAAACGGGAAGCCCAGGCCTCTCTCTCCCCGGCTGCATCCTCCAGCTCACCAGTTGCTCAAGTTGTTCCCCGGCCAGCTGTGAGATAAAGTCTCTCCAGCGGGTCCGGCGTCTGCCCCTTGGTCTCCTCCCGGTGGGACGTGCCCAAAACACCTCGCCTGCGAGGCGCTCGGGGAGCATCCTAACCAGATGCTCGAACCACCCCATCTGGCTCCTCTCGACCTGAAGGAGGAGCAGCACGACAAAGAGCTCCTCCCGGATGGCAGAGCTCCTTACCTGATCTCTGAGTGAGAGCCCAGCCACCCTGCGGAGGAAGCTCATTTCAGCCGCTTGTATCCGCGATCTCATTCTTTTGGTCACCACCCATAGCTGGTGACCATAGGTGAGGGTGGGAACGTAGATCGACTTGTAAATCGAGAGCTTTGCTTTTCGGCTCAGCTCTCTCTTTACCACGACGGACCGATGCAGCGTCCTAGTTATTGCTGACGCCGCACCGATCCAACTCTCGATTTCCCACTTCATCCTTCCCCCACTCGTGAACAGGACCCCGAAATACTTAAACTCCCCCACCTGGGGCAGGAGGAGTCATTTCCCATGTTTTTATATACGTTGGGTAACTCGTGCACGTGAGTATTTTTATGGCATGAACAGGTTTCTACACGATCTTTACAAGTGTACGCACGCAGACAATGTTTGGCATGCGGTTGTGATTTATTTCTGCAAGTGTGTGTATAGGGGTCATCCCCGGCCCCAGAATATTTTGAAAAATAAGTAATTTTTCTACATTTTTTGTGCATATTTTGCCCAAAGTTTATAATAATTAAAGTAGTACGAACAATTTTTTTTTTGAGGCCCAAAAGGGGTGAGGGGTCAGATGGGGAGGTGCCCCCCTACGTTCCCTCCTGGATCCGCCCCTGCGACTCATCTTCCAGAGTCTTGTCCACGTCTGTAGTGATGGACCACTGCTGCCTTGTTAATTTGCCAGCGCGGGCGATGAAGGACGGCCGAGAAAACTACGTACGGGTCCTTCAATAGGCCAAAATTCAAATGCGGAAGCATTGGCTTGCCACCGTTATGACGCCATATTTAATTGCGTTAATTTAACGCGTTAAAATGCGACGTAATAAATTAATCAAATTAAAGCGTTAAAAGGACAGCTCTAATTTTGTTCACGACACCTTACCATCTCTTATCGGATCTCTGCTTTTTGTGGATGATGTGGTCCTGTTGGCTTCATCGGACCGTGATCTCCAGCTCTCACTGGATCAATTTACTGCCGAGTGTGAAGCGGCCGGGATGGGAATTAGCGCCCCCAAATCCGAGACCATGGTCCTCGCCTGGGAAAGGGTGGAATGCCTCCTGCGGGTCAGGGAAGGGTCCTGACCCAAGTGGAGGAGTTTAAGTATCTCGGGGTCTTGTTCACGAGTGGGGGAAGGATGGAGCGGGAGATCGACAGACGGATCGGTGCGGTATCAGCAATAACTAGGATGCTGCATCGGTGCGTCGTGGTAAAGAGAGAGCTGAGCCGAAAAGCAAAGCTCTCGATTTACAAGTCGATCTACGTTCCAACCCTCACCATGGTAACCAGCTGTGGGTGGTGACCAAAAGAATGAGATCGCTGGTACAAGCGGCCGAAATGAGCTTCCTCCGCAGGGTGGCTGGGCTCTCACTCAGAGATCGGGTGAGGAACTCTGCCATCCGGGAGGAGCTCGGTGTCGAGCGGCTCCTCGTCCAGGTCGAGAGGAGCCAGATGGGGTGGTTTGGGCATCTGGTCAGGATGCCCCCCGAGCGCCTCGTAGGCGAGGTGTTTTGGGCACGTCCCATCGGGAGGAGACCAAGGGGCAGACCCCGGACCCACTGGAGAGACTATGTTTCACAGCTGGCTGGGGAACGACTTGGTATCCTTCCAGGTGAGCTAGAGGATGCAGCCGGGGAGAGAGAGGCCCGGGCAAACCATTTGGGGCTGTTGCCCCTGCGACTCGACCCCGGAACAAGCGGAAGATGATTGAACGGAACACCTTACCTAAAAATTGAAATAAACTGTGACCTCAAAACCAAACCGTAAGCTTTTGTGTACCGTTACTCCCGTCGAGTAGTCCAATTAAAACAATTCTAAAGAGTTGGAAGCTCTGTAAAAATACCGTTCAGGGGTGTCAAACTCAGTTCCTGGAGGGCCACAGTGTCCCTGCAGGTTTTCAATGTGTTCTTCCATCTTACACACCTGATCCAGGTCATTGAGTCAATGTGCCAAATTTCGTCGGTATTAAACCAGGAGCACGTGGAAGACCTTCAGGACTGGAGTTTGACACTCCAGGAGTTTAACACACTGTAAAGATAGTGGTTCTCAAAAACAACATCTGTTGGGTCTCCCTCGGAAACATTCATTCTGTTTGGAGCAGTTATTAATCTGTCCAACTGACAAACTTTAACTGTTTATTATTATTTGATTAATTACTTTTAAAAGGACAATTATAATTTATTAAGATTGAAGAGAATATTGATCAAATAAAACAGTGACGTCAGCCGTTACGAAAACGGTCATTCAGTCTCTTTTTTAAGAAAATGATAAAGACAGAATCCACAACTGTTAGCGGTTCGAACACCGGATTAATTTAAACAACAGTAATGGTTCTGTCTTATTAAAAAGAGTTTTTTTGTTTGTTTTTTTTTAACTTACCTTCCAGAGCTCTCTGGAATGTCTTCATCCATACTGTCTGGAATCCCTCTGGAGAAAGAATCCTCTCTTCTGTTCTCGCTTTCCTGACTGGGCCCATTCGACGAGCTATCATCAAGGGACGGTCTAGGTGTTGGTGGAGCATCCGTGTCCAGGTCTGGGTCCTCCCCGGATGGTTGTCTCAACACGCCCTGCCATCGAAAGAAAGAGAAGGTTACAAAAAATGTTGGTTTGATTGTAAGACAAGGTCTAGGCCGCGTTCTGTGAAAGCAATACGAGCTGACATTAGAGGTTAGCTCAACGGTACGACAGCCTGCTGCATTATTTGAATGTTAGAATATTTAAAGTTTAGCTTCGTATAAGTGTGTATGTCTAAAGAAGAGACCGTCACTACGACGGTAGTGACATTTACTTACACAGTTTTAATAGAAACAGGATTCAAATAAGTACAAAACGCAGAGTGAAAATGAGTTTACTTGACGCTGGATCGGTCCATCGTGGTAATGAAAGATATGAGCTGAAAGGCGAAGCTCTCGATTTACAAGTTGATCTACGATCCTATCCTCTCTTATGGGTGACTGAAAGAATGAGATCGCGCATACAAGCGGCCGAAATGAGCTTCCTCCACAGGGTGGCTGGGCTCTCACTCATAGATCGGATGAGGAGTTCCACCAGCCTGGAGGAGCTTGATGTCGAGCCACTCCTCCTCCAGGTTGAGAAAAGCCAGATGGGGTGGTTCAGGCATCTGGTCAGGATGCCCCCCGAGCGCCTCGCTGGTGAGGTGTATCGGGCACGTCCCACCGGGAGGAGACCAAGAGGCAAATCCAGGACCTGCTGGAGAGACTGTCTCACAGCTGGCCAAGGAACAACTCAGAATCTTCCCAGGTGAGCTTGAGGATGCAGCTGAGGTGAGAGAAGCCTGGGCTTCCCTTCCCGTCTGAGGCTGTTGCCTCCCCGACTCGGCCCCGGAGAAGCGGAAGATGAAGGAGCAGAAGAAATGAGAATAAGGAGCCAACAGTGCGGGACAACAGTAGATCTAAGAGTGGAAGTTTTCTTTCTTTTTTTTTTTTTTGGCTGCAGTTGCACTTAAATAACCATCTGAACACATTGTAATATTTATTAGAATTTAAATAATAATTTACATTCTAATAAAAACAACTCCTCTGATTAAGTCATATTTATTCACATTGTTGATTTTTTGAGTATTGATTTAGACTATGTTAAAACTGTGAGTATCAGATTTTTTATTTGAATTTTTTTATTAATGTACTTTTTTTTTTATAATTGTCCGATTAATGGCAGACGGCAGCACAGTGGTTAGCGCGTTCGCTCGTGGACCGGAAGGTCGCGGGTTTGCGTCCCACAGAGAGCACGTCTAGGGTCCTTGGAGAACACACCTAACCCCCCGTTTCTCCCACCATTGGCGCCGTCGAAGGGCAGCCTGCTGAGGTGTAAAGAGGGCAGCACACAAATTTTCCCGGTGAGGGATAAATAGAGTAATTCATTTTTTTTTTTTTTTTTTTTTTTAAATCAGAAATCAGCCGTTTACAAACTCTTTAGATTGGTATCAGCCACAAAAATAGCCATACCATATCAGTCCTAAAAGATGTACGCTCATGTTTTACCCAAATGCAGTTAGCAATTTCCAGGCTTGACCTGGTCGAATTTACACCAGTCGAGCATGGGCAGCTTGTGCTGGTGCCTGTATGGCACTGAGCAATACTATAATTTTTTCTGCCCTGCAGATTTTCTTTGCAAATAGACGCGCACTATATCCGTGGGGCCACGCATGCATAAATATTGGGAATAATAACGATAATGATACGCCCTGCCCACCTGGCTGGAGATACTAAGCGTATGTCAGGAGAGTAGTCTCTTTCTTCTGTGTCCTGTTTCCCCCCTTCCTCAAGTCCCTGTTTGTCTGTGTGTGTGGAGTTGGGCGGATCCAGTGGGGAGCTACAACAAGTCACACCTGAAACTCATCTACTCATCTGCTGCAGCATAAATGGATCAGTTTTTTCCACACGCTCTTCGTCAGATCGTTTGTTTACCATGCTTGACCTGCTGTTCAGTTTTTGGCTTCTACTCCAACTTCAGAATCAGCCTAAATAATTTGTTTTTGTCTTCTTCATCTGAACCTTTCATCAATCTAATAAATCTGTTTTTGTCTTTTTCATCTGAACCTTTAATCAATCTAATAAATCTGTTCTTGTCTTACAGGCAGCAAGGTGGCGCAGTGGGTAGCACAGTGGCCTCACAGCAAGAAGGTCGTGGGTTCGAGTCCTGGGTGGGGACGAGGCTTGGAACACTGTCCTTTCTGTGTGGAGTTTGCATGTTCTCCTCGTGTCTGCGTGGGTTTTCTCCGGGTACTCCGGTTTCCTCCCACCCTCCAAAAACATGCATGCTAGGTTGATTGGCCGGTGCCAAATTGCCCCTAGGAATGAATGTGTGTGTGGATGGTTGTATGTGTGAGGCCCGGCGACAGACTGGCGACCTGTTCGGGGTGTTCCCTGCCCTTCGCCTTAAATTAGCCGGGATGGGCTCCGGCAACCCCGAAAGGGACTGACGGATAAGAAGATGACTGACTGACTGTTCTTGTCTTCTTCATCTGCACCTTTCATCAATCTAATAAATCTGTTTTTGTCTTCTTCATCCGAACCTTTCATCAATCTAATAAATCTGTTTTTGTCTTCTTCATCCGAACCTTTCATCAATCTAATAAACATGTTTTTGTCTTTTTCATCTGAACCTTTCATCAATTTAATAAATCTGCTTTTGATTTTTTCATCTGAGCCCGTTTGTTGTGTCAAGGTTATATTTTGGCCTCAGCTCTACACCATGACAGCGTAAGAGACAAAGTTCAAACTTTTTACCAAAGGTTAATGCAGTTGTTTCAAAGAGAAAATGAAGTTGGGTATTTTCTGTTCTGCATAATGTGACCTTGATCACTAAGAAACGGGTTCCTTTAGCTTACTTTTAATCTCCTCCCAAGAGGACAGTAAAGCTTTCCTTTTACTCCTCTGATTAGTACTTCCAGACAGAAATGGAAGCAGTGTTCTCGTATTATGTTGGTTTAACTTGATTTTGAATTTTTTTATGCAGCTCCTATCGAATCTCAACACGTTTGTACTTCAGGGAGATTCCTAACCGACACTGGAGATGATCAGAACGCATAAACTAGCGCTTAAATTGAACCCTCGGCCTACCTGTGCTTGCGAGCTGCTGCTCAGAATGAGTTTGGTTCCCTCTATAACGGCCAAGTAGGAGAAGCGAAGCTGGTCTGAAGTCTGGATCAGACCCATGCGATATTGCCTCAGGTCCAGTAGCACCTTCTTTATGTCCACGGACATTTGGCTTCCCCTTTTGTTAATCTGAAAAACACACAAGTCATTTAAGGATTGGAGTTTTAAAGTCCAGTCACAGTTTCCTCAGTCATTTAATACATTCCGTGGTCACTCGGAGTTTGGCGGGGTTCAACCTGTTAAAGTCAACGCTTTGAAAACATTTTCAAAGGTTTTTCAAAGGTTTCTTTTTTAAAATTAAGACATTTAATTGGGAATTAGCGCCTCCAAATCCAAGACCATGGTCCTCGCCCGGAAAACGGAATGGAATGCCCCCTGCGGGTCAGGGACAATGTCCTGCCCCAAGTGGAGGAGTTTAAGTATCTCGGGGTCTTGTTCACGAGTGGGGGAAGGATGGAGCGGGAGATCGACAGGTGGATCGGTGCGGCATCAGCAATAACTAGGACGCTGCATCGGTCCGTCGTGGTAAAGATAGAGCTGAGCCGAAAAGCAAAGCTCTCGATTTACAAGTCGATCTACGTTCCAACCCTCACCTATGGTCACCAGCTGTGGGTGGTGACCGAAAGAATGAGATCGCGGGTACAAGCGGCCGAAATGAGCTTCCTCCGCAGGGTGGCTGGGCTCTCACTCAGAGATCAGGTGAGGAGCTCTGCCATCCGGGAGGAGCTCGGTGTCAAGCCGCTCCTCCTCCAGGTCGAGAGGAGCCAGATGGGGTGGTTCGGGCATCTGGTCAAAATGCCCCCGGAGCGCCTCGCGGGCGGGGTGTTTTGGGCACGTCCCACCGGGAGGAGACCAAGGGGCAGACCCCGGACCCGCTGGAGAGACTGTGTCTTACAGTTGGCAGGGGAACGACTTGGGATCCTTCGAGGTGAGCTAGAGGATGCAGCCGGGGTGAGAGAGGCCTGGGCTTCCCGCTTTAGGCTGCTGCCCCCGCGACCAGACCCCGGAACAAGCGGAAGATGACGGAACATTTAATTAGACATTTCCATGTAAAACAGTGTTATGTTTAACAGTAACAAACTCCTGCAACCCCACTACTCAAAGGAACGGTACAGAAAATTATTTCTGCCGTCCTCCATCAAACTATTTTACCTTTCACTTTCTAACCTGTAACTACTTGCCAATCACAACAGTTTAAAAAAAAGCCATGCAGATATGTTAATAATCTCTTGATGACTTCTTCGTATTGCGGGTTCTTCTTTTGGTTTTCTGTTTTGATTCTCTGTTTTGCACTGCAGCACTCAAATTTGCCTTCAGGATAGTATTTTTAATTTCAATGACTCATCAACTACACCACTTTGCTTCAGTTATCTAGTCAGATTGTTTAACGTTATAATTCTCCAAAACATTGACATTTAGGCTCAAGATCATTCAGTTAAGCAACAAAGGATGTGTCTCCATGACACCAATGGGGTCACCGATTTATCACTATCTAATAGCAATACTAACAACTGTGATTAACAATTTTCAGCTCACCCGGAAGGATCCCGAGTCGTTCCCCAGCCAGCTGTGAGACTAAGTCTCTCTAGCGGGTCCGGCGTCTGCCACTTGGTCTCCTCCTGGTGGGACGTGCCCAAAACACCTCACCAGCGAGGCGCTCGGGGGGGCATCCTGAGCACATGCCCAAACCACCCCATCTGGCTCCTCTCGACCTGTAGGAGGAGCGGCTTGACACCAAGCTCCGTTCCGTTCCGTCATCTTCCGCTTGTTCTGCGGGTCGGTTCGCGGGGGCAACAGCCTCAAACGGGAAGCCCAGGCCTGTCTCTCCCCGGCTGCATCCTCCAGCTCACCCGGAAGGATCCTGAGTCATTTCCCGGCCAGCTGAAGAGACATAGTCTCCGAAACACCTCGCCCGCGAGGCGCTCGGGGGGGCATTCTGACCAGATGCTTGAACCACCCCATCTGGCTCCTCTCGACCGGGTCCGAGGTCTGCCCCTTTGTCTCCTCCCGGTGGGACGTGCCCGAAATACCTCGCCCGCAAGAAGCTCGGGTGGCATCCTGACCAGATGCCCGAACCACCCCATTTGGCTCCTCTCGACCTGAAGGAGGAGCGGCTCGACACCAAGAGCTTTGCTTTTCGGCTCTGCTCTCTCTCTACCACGACGGACCGATGCAGTGTCCTAGTTATTGCTGATGCCGCACCGATCCGCCTGTCGACCTCCCGCTCCATCCTTCCCCCACTCGTGAACAAGACCCCGAGATACTTAAACTCCTACACTCTTTCATTTTTTTGCATCCCAGTCTGCACTTTAACATTCTTATTTAAAGGAACACTTAAAGTGCTTAAAAATGATAATAAAAAAGTTTTTAATTTCTTCTGTACTATGAACAAAAAAACTTTTCCACCCATAACATAATCATAGGACACTGCGTAAAAAAAGTAAATAAAATTCCACTGTTCTTATCAGATCACATATTTCCTCAAGCACAAAATCTGTTATGTCACAACATAAAGCGGTAATAATCTCTCCCTCGTGCTTACCAGGACCAGGCAGGTGTCCACCAGGACGAATGTCCCAGAGCGTCCGATCCCAGCACTGCAGTGCACCACCGAGGGTCCGTGCTCCGGGTTCAGGCAGCCGGACTCACGAACTTTAAACAGGAAGCTGAGAAAAGTTGCCGGAGATTCTGGCACGCCAAAATCAGGCCACGTGGTGTAGTGGAAATGGTAGATTGTTCTCGCCTCTTTCGTCTGGACACAACAAAGGAGGGGTCACATGGCAGCACTGATCTTTTATTTCCACAATGAAAGTTAAAAAAATAAAACAAAGACAGATTAAATTTGTTCCAGGTGCTAACCCTTGCGTTATATAGTTCCAGCACTCTGATGGTGAAGTGGGAATGGTCCTCCTCTGAAAGCAGCCGCACCACAAAGCCCGTATCTGTAAATGACATCTGGTCCAGCTGAGATGTGGGCCAGTACTGCGCACATTTCTCCTGTTCAGACAGAAACAACGATACTTCAGAGATCCTTGATGTTCACAAAACAACTTCTGGTAACAGTTAACAATAAAGATCAGAGGTGATGCACAACCTTTAAATGTCTAGAATCTTCTAAAGCTACACTCAGACAGGATTATCATTACCCTCCAATCTCGACTCCAAACCCGCTCTTTGTGGCAGAGCCTGTCGCCTTGTCTCTGACAGAGAGTCCAACCTCTCTACAGAGGAAGCCACAGCTAATGAATTCAGGATTTTGTTCCTTTGGTCACCATCCACACATTGTAGACTGAATGGTAAATCAATGATTTCATCACAATGAATCCATGTAGCATCCTAATTATTGCGGATGCCACACCAATCCATCCTTGAATGAAGTAGTGAATATGAAATATACTACAGAGATTTTTTGTTTAACATGGAATTGAGTTTTAAAAATAAACCGCAACAGGCAAAAAACAATCAGAAACAATCTGAGGAGTAAAAACTCCTCACTACTTTAGGGGGCGATAGCTCAGCGGTAGAATGATCACCCGAGGACCGGATGTTCAAATTCAGATGCGTTTTATCCTTTTTTTATGGCATTTTTTTCTGAAAATAGAAAGATATCTGGTATGTTTTTTCTCTTGAAAATTTTTCAGTCACATGAATTTAGGGGGGAGACGGTGGCTCAGTGGTTAGAGCAGTGATTCTTAACCTGGGTTCGATCAAACCCTAGGGGTTTGGTGAGTCGGTCTCAGGGGTTCGGTGGAGCCTCCGCCGCAGAGGTCCGCCCCTCAGTCTAGTCTGCAGTTAGTGGGCACAGTCATTGAAAGCTTCCTGCTCTGGGATTTCCTACCAGTCCGCTTTGAGAGTGCTGGATAAGCAGCAGAGTGAGACCTCCCTATCAGACCACTTAGAGAGGGCTGTATAAGCAGCAGAGTGAGACCTCCCTATCAGACCGCTTAGAGAGGGCTGTATATGTGTCTGAGTGAGACTCCCTACCGGTCTGCTTTGAGAGCGCTGAATAAGCAGCAGAGTGAGACCTCCTTCTCAGTCGGGTTTAACAACACCTTCTTTAATAACCCTCCGTCTGACCAGCGGTGTGCGTCAGTGACCTTGGGTTAGCGTTAGTGATGCTACTAAAGAAGAGTTCGGTGAATGAGCATATGAAACTGTTGGGGTTCGGTGCCTCCAACAAGGTTAAGAACCACTGGTTTAGAGCTTTCGCCCATGGACCGGAAGTCAACTGGAAGTTCGCATCCCACTGAGTGCACGTCTAGGGTCCTTGGAGAAGACACCTAACCCCCTGTTTCTCCCACCATTGGTGCCATCGTGCCGGCCTGCTGTGCTGTAGGAATCCGGCACACAAATTTCTCCGGTGAGGGATGAATAGAGTGAGTAAAAAAACTTGTTAAAAATTAAGCAGGTTCATAAAAATGATGTGGGAAATTCAAGACCTCCCGTCTCCCCCAAATTTATTGCATGTAAAACCAATCAGCACACAAACACAAAGTGTGACTTGGGGCGACAAAAACAATGCAATGACAAAAATAAAGTCGCAAAATTGCACTTAAAAAAAGCCGCAAAATAGCAAGTCTGCAAAAAATAAACTGCATTATTTATTGCGAAGGACTATTTTAGCAAAAACCAGAAAATTAAAGCTATAATTTAGTTTAATGATGAATCATAGGTATGATAACTCCTAGCCTGCATGAAATGGGTCTTTCCGTTCCGTCATCTTCCGCTTGTTCCGGGGTCGGGTCGCGGGGGCAACAGCCTCAAACGGATAGCCCAGGGCTCTCTCTCCCCAACTCCATCCTCCAGCTCACCCGGAAGGATCACAAGTCGTTCCCGGCCAGCTGTGAGACGTAGTCTCTCCAGCAGGTCCGGGGTCTGCCCGTTGGTCTCCTCCCGGTGGGACGTGCCCGAAACACCTCGCCTGCGAGGCGCTCGTGGAGCATCCTGACCAGATGCCCGAACCACCCCATCTGGCTCCTCTCGACCTGGAGGAGGAGCGGCTCGACACCGAGCTCCTCCCGGATGGCAGAGCCGCTCACTCGATCTCTGAGTGAGAGCCCAGCCACCCTGCGGAGAAAGCTCATTTTGGCCGCTTGTACCCACGATCTCATTCTTTCGGTCACCACCCACAGCTGGTGACCATAGGTGAGGATGGGAACGTAGATCGACTTGTAAATCAAGAGCTTTGCTTTTCGTCTCAGCTCTCTCTTTGAAAAGGGTCTTATGGAATTTTTTTTGTTGATAAAGCTGGGAAACTAATCCCAGAAGAGATCCGGTTCGTTGGCAGAAGTTTGTACTTACTGTTCCTTTCTCTATCACTCTGTTGAGCATTATCACGGCTTTAGAACTTTGCTGCCAAATCATCAGCCAGAAATGACTGCACGTATTTCTCAAAGGGCCCTGTTTGGAATAAAAAACAAAAAAAAACAAAAACAAAACAGAAATGTAAGCAGTTCTGTAAAGTGTCCCACATTCCCCCCTACGTACAAACATTTATCTAACGGCATACATACCTGAGTAAGAATGTAAGTTCTTTGGGCTTCTTCCACTTCTACTAAACTTGCATTGATGTAGTCATTTTCACAGTCGTTAAGTCTCACCCGACTGTGATCATCTAAAAACAAAACAAAGAAGACAGAGTGACTCCAAACATCTTAATCTGATCCTATCTGACATTATTATCAACCATCTCTGTCTAGATACTCACATGGATTCACGTCTCTGTAGCGGTTTAAATGTCTATTTATTGGAAGTTTGGCGACTTTGAACGGATATTCATTGGTTTGGTTACGGAGTTCCTAGAGGAGAAATCAAAAAACAAAAGGTCAAAGCCCGACGGTAACATGCACAATCTGGACAGAGAATCTATCTTTTTAAAATGATGGTGGTAATTAAAGGCATTATGGGAGATCTTTTAGTGTTGAAATTGACCAACTCCTTATGAATACTGTCTTATAAAGTTAAGACACCGTTCCGTCGTATTCCGCTCATCCGGGGCCGGGTTGCGGGGGCAACAGCCTCAGATGCGAGACCCAGGCTTCTCTCACCCCGGCTGCATTCTCCATAAGGATCCCAAGACATTCCCTGCCCAGCTATGCGACACATTGTCTCAAGTGGTTCCAGGGTCTGCCTATCGGTCGCCTCCCGGTGGGGCATACTGACCAGATGCCCGAACCACCCCATCTGGCTCCTCTTGACCTAGAGGAAGAGCAGCTCCGGACACCGAGCTCTGAGTGAGAGCCCAGCCACCCTGCGGAGGAAGCTCATTTCGGCTGCTTGTATCAGCGATCTCATTCTTTCGGTCACCACCCACAGCTGGTGATCATAGGTGAGCGTAGGAACATAGATCGACTTGTAAATCGACAGCTTTGCTTTTCGGCTCAGCTCTCTCTTTACCACGACGGACCGATGTAGCGTCCTAGTTATTGCTGACGCCGCACCGATCCGCCTGTCGATCTCCCGCTCCATCTTTCCCCCACTCGTGAACAAGACCCCGAGATACTTAAACTCCTCCACTTGGGGCAGGAACCACAACCAAAACCACGGACATTCTACCACCAAGCCAAATTATTACAAAAATTATAATTTAAGCTTAACGATTCACTATTTGAACACCACTTTTAATGTACAGTGTTTGGCACCTGCAACGTATATATGGAGACAGTTTACGCTTATTTTTTTTTTTTTCATTATTCTCAGTTCATTCCTTCTACTTGATTGTTCTGAAAGTTGCTCACAGATTGAAAAAGCGTGGACACCAGAGAAGACCAGTTTTGTACGCCTTTCTTTTCATTTTAGCCGATACTCTTCTATCACACATCCCACTGTTCTCCACCTATGATGTGCAAGCTGTTTCACCTCTTTTCCACACTCTCTATGGCTCTTGATCCTTTGTATTTAGTCAGTCATCTTCTTATTCGTCTTTCCCTTTCAGGGTTGCGGGGGGTGCCAGAGCCTATACCGGCTGATGTAAGGCGAAGGGCAGGGTACACCCCGAACAGGTCGCCAGTCTGTCGCGGGGCCACACACATACAACCATCCACACACACACTCATTCCTAGGGGCAATTTAGCACCGGCCAATCAACCAAGCATGCATGTTTTTGGAGGGTGGGAGGAAACTGGAGTACCTGGAGGAAACCCACGCAAACACGGGGAGAACATGCAAACTCCACACAGAAAGGACAGTGTTCCAAGCCTCGTCCCCCCCCCGGGACTCGAACCCACAACCTTCTTGCTGCGAGGCCACTGTGCTACCCACTGCACCACCATGCTGCCCCACATCCTTTGTATTTAAAACCTTTCATTTTTCTCTGCTTGTGGTGATCTTGTTCCTTCATTTGAGTCTCATTTACACACGTACTCTGTCTTACTACAACCTGGAACCTTAGGAAAGTCACAGCTCCCATTACCCCCGTTGCACTGACAGACTCCCCCATCACCACTGTAGACTCTTTCCGCTTCCTCGGCACTACCATCACACAGAACCTAAAGTGGGAGCCATCCATCAGCTCCCTGATCAAAAAGGCCCAGCAGAGGATGTACTTTCTGCGGCAGTTGAAGAAAGCCAAGCTGCCCGCCCAGATGTTGGTGCAGTTTTACACGGCCATCATCAAGTCCATCCTCACCTCCTCCATCACCGTGTGGTACGCTGGAGCCACAGCCAGGGACAAACACAGACTGCAGCGCATTGTGCGCTCCGCAGAGAAGGTGATCGGCTGCAGCCTTCCATCTCTCGAAGACCTGTACGTCTCCAGGACTCGGAGGCGTGCAGGTCGGATAGCAGCTGACCCTTCCCACCGTGGACATGGACTTTTTGAGGGACTCCCCTCGGGCAGGAGGCTCCGGTCCATTCGGACCAGAACGTCCCGCCACAAAAACAGCTTCTTCCCTTCTGCTGTTGGACTAATGAATGCTTTACAACCTGGATCCCCACATCTCTTAGTCACTTCCCTCTTGTCACTTTACTATCTTTATTATTTTCTATGACATTGCACTACTGTTCTTTTTCTTTCTGAGCACTCTTAGTTTTGTTAAAATTATTTTTATTTATTCTATTTTTATTTTATATTTTTGCACACCTGTATCAAAGCAAGTTCCTAGTCTCTGATATTCTTCATAGACATGGCAATAAAAGCATTCTGATACATTTCCTTTGCAGGACAAATTTTGACCTCCAGTTTTTCCTCCACCTGTTCTCTGCTCTCACTACAGAGCACAATGTCATCTGCAAACGTGGTGATTCCTGTCTGAAAAATCTGAAAATTTTGCATCATAATAAATCTTTTTTCTTTTTGTATGCTTCTGGTGATCATTAGTCAAAGTAAAGTGTTCTAATGCTGGCGTTTCCTGACAGTCTGGGTGCGACTTATATATATATAAAAAAAAAAGGTCAACAGAGTTCATTTTCTTTCAAAAGAAAGAAAGAAACTTGTTCGTTTGGTTGAATGAGAAAAAAGTAAGAAAAGTAAATGGGGAAAAAAAACATAAAATCTGGCTTATAGCTTTACTTTTGAATCCAAATGAGAGAAAATAACAATTTTATTTGAATGCTATTGATTTTATTTGTAATAATAAAAGCAGGATTAAGAGTGAATAATGGAGCTTTTAGCTAGATTAAAAATGGTTTCTGGGTTTAAAACTGCTTTAAAGTTAAAATAAAGTAATAAAACTAAATCAGAAATGTGTTATAATTATAAATGGATGTAAAATCTGATGAAATAAACGTTTTTTTCTGGAAGTCCTGCTTGAATTCTCAGAAGCACAGGTTAGCATTAGTTAGCATCATGCTAACACACATTTATATCCTTTAAAAAAACAACATTTTATTATTTTATATTAACTCATTAAACTTTTTAAATCAATTTAAAAGAAAGTAAAGTGAATTCGAATAAAAACATCCTGTGTTGCCATGGTTTGGTTTAGAAACAAACATCAAAGGCCTAAAAGTCCGGACTTACATTGTAAAGATTTTGCCAGTCTGCAGAAACATCGATATCCACAAACTCCTGCTCCATCTTCTTGGAATGTGAAAAAACTACGTAAAATCTTTCAAATCCGACTGATGATAGCAGCTTTAGACCTCAGAATTTCCTGTCATCCATCAGAGTGTGTGTATGTGTGTGCGTGTGTGTGCGGGATGAACGACAACCCGCCGCGACGTAACGAAAACTGCTGCTTACCGCACACAAGGGTTGCCAGGTCTGACGAGAAGCTGGAAACACACAACTGGCAACCACGGCAAAAAAAAAAAAAAAAAAAACGGGGTTTAATTGTTTTTTTTTTTTTATTTATTTGTATTATATTACTAAAAAAATACGTTAAAAAACTTGCATTTCAAAAAAATTTAATAAAAAAGTATTCATTTTAATAATAATTAATTATAAAAGAATTATTTTAATAAAACAGTAATTATCAATTAATTATTAATTCCAACATATATTAAAAGATTTTTTCATATAATAAATATTTTAAAAAACTTATATATCATTTTTAATTTTACAGGGTTTTTAAATTAAAAAAAGAAAAATGATCAAATAATAATTTACAGTTTTAAAAAAAAATGTGTCTCAGTTACAAAAAATATTTGAAAAATGTTCGGTTCTTAGTTTTTTAAAATAAAAAATATATTAAAAAACTGTACAAAAAAATAATACAATAAACTTTCAAGTTTTTTATTTACAGGAATTTAAAAAAAAATAAATAAATAAAAAACTTTGCATTTTAATTTTAGTTTGTTTGGGTTTTTTTTAGTAAAACATTTATGAAAGATTACAAAAAACACAATAAAAATTTTCAATTTTTAGCTTTTTTTTTTTTTTTTTTTTACATTTTTTACATTTTTTAACATAAACTTAAAATTTACAAAAAATATTTTAAAAAATGCTCGGTTTTTAAACCGAACATTTTTTTTTAAATAAAAAATGTATTTAAAAAATGTACAAAAAATAATATGATAAACTTTCAAGATTTTAATTTACAAGATTTTCAAATAATAAAAAAAAATAAATGAAAACTTTGCATTTTAAATTTACAGTTTTTAATTAAAACTTTTATGAAAGATTACAAAATATTAAAAATGTTCGATTTTTACTTTTTTTAAATAAAAAACATAAAAATGTACAAAAATTTTAAAAAGTAAACTTTCGTGTTTTAATTTACAGAATTTTCAAATAAAAATAAAAATCTTTGCCTTTTAAATTTACAGTTTTTAAGTAAACATTTTGAAAGAAAAATATTAATATTTTAAAAAAAGATCAATGTTTAAATAGAAAGATTATAAAAAAAATAAAGATAAATGACACTAAAAACGTTCACGGTTTTAAGTATAAAACAAAATTTTTGCTTGAATTACAGTAAAACTTGGAACATAACATTTTTTTCATTCATACTTAAGTATACAAATTATTTTGAAATGAAAATTCGTCACCAAAAACTTTTAGGACGTATTTTAATGGGTGAAGTGGAGCCAGCACAGCTGCTTGATGGAACAGCAGCTTGATGGAACTCCTGCCAGGTAGAACAGCTGCTTGGTAGAACAGCAGCTTGGTAGAACAGCAGCTTGGTAGAACAGCAGCTTGGTAGAACAGCTGCTTGGTAGAACAGCAGCTTGGTAGAACAGCAGCTTGGTGGAACAGCAGCTTGGTGGAACAGCTGCTTGATGGAACTCCTGCCTGGTAGAACAGCTGCTTGGTAGAACAGCTGCTTGGTGGTACAGCAGCTCGATGGAACTGCTGCTTGGTAGAACAGCTGCTTGGTGGAACAGCAGCTCGATGGAACTGATGCTTGGTGGAACAGCAGCTTGGTGGAACAGATGTTTAGTGGAACTGCTGCTCAGTAGAACAGCTAGTTGGGGGAATCACTGCTTGGTGGAACCGCTGCTTGGTGGAACACCAGTTTGGTGGAACAGATGTTCAGTGGAATTGCTGCTTGGTGGAACAGCTAGTTGAGGGAACCACTGTTTGGTGGAACATCAGATTCTTTTTAAAATGATTTTGGGTGAATATTGTGGAAGTTTTCCTGACATGCAACAAAATAACACAGTCAGTCACCTTCCTAACCGTCGATCCCTTACAAGGTTGCAGGGGTGCCGGAGCCCATGCTGGGTGATGGAAGGCGAGGGGCAGGACACACCCTGCACAGGTCGCCAGTCTGCTGCGGGGCAACACACATACAAACTATACACACACTCATTCCAAGGGGCAGTTACGTAGTGGCCAATTAACGTAGCATTCATGTTTTCGGAGGCTGGGAGGAAACTGGAGTAGCTGAAGAAAACCCACGCATACACGGGGAGAACATGAAACTCCACACGTAAAAGGCCAGTATTCCAAGCCTCGGTCCCAACTGAGACTCAAACCCAAACTCTTCTTGTTGTGAGAATATGGAAAGCATTTGGGGCCACTACACGCACGTAATCTAGCACGCTGAATAAACAGACTGAATAAACTAATCAGACTGGCTGGCTCTGTCATTGGCAGCAAACAGGACTCACTTGAGGCAGTGGTAGAGAGGAGGTCACTGAACAAACTTTTATCCATCATGGAAAACCATGACCATCCTCTCTACCCACTCCTGGACGAACAACGGAGCTCCTTCTCCAAGAGGCTCAGACCGCTCCGCTCGACAACATCTCGTTACCGGAGGTCTTTCTTTCCGTACGTGATCAGGCTCTACAACGACTCACTTAGCAGATAGGAAGTTGTGGCTGTGACACACAAATTTCCCATGTGTGGGATCATTAAAGTATATTCTGATTCTGATATATAACATTTCTTGCTTAAATTTGAGTTGCAACCGAAGAAATAAAACAAAACAAACATTGAGCTCATTTTCAAACTGTAGCATAATTTACATTTGCCTACGGAAATATAACAATAAATGTCATAAATTGAATAGGAGCAAATTAAGACAGATGACCGGAAGTAGCCTACGAGCTGTCATAAAGTAAATTATTTACCGGTTTTTGTTTTATTCTTATTATTGAAATCATAATAGCACAAACAATTTCTGCCAATTTTATAAGTTTTCTCGCATTTTTAGGGAGAAGGAGGGGCTGGATGACGTCATCATCCAAATCTTATTTCTTTAAATTAAAGAAAAGGAAAGCAGCACAAACAAAAAATTTTACAGCACAAAGCAGCACAAACGTAGCACAAACGATTGACACCATTTTTAAGAGTTTTCTCGCATTTTTAGGGAGAAGGAGGGGCTTGATGACGTCATCGTTCACATCTTATTTCTTTAAATTAAATTAAAGGAAAGCAGCACAAACAAAAAATTTTACAGCACAAAACAGCACAAACGTAGCACAAACGATTGACACCATTTTTAAGAGTTTTCTCGCATTTTTAGGGAGAAGGAGGGGCTTGATGACGTCATCGTTCACATCTTATTTCTTTAAATTAAATTAAAGGAAAGCAGCACAAACAAAAATTTTTACAGCACAAAACAGCACAAACGTAGCACAAACGATTGACACCATTTTTTAGAGTTTTCTCGCATTTTTAGGGAGAAGGAGGGGCTTGATGACGTCATCGTTCACATCTTATTTCTTTAAATTAAAGAAAAGGAAAGCAGCACAAACAAAAAAATTTACAGCACAAAACAGCACAAACGTAGCACAAAAGATTGACACCATTTTTAAGAGTTTTCTCGCATTTTTAAGCAATGTGAGGGGCTGGATGACCTCAGATTGACCTATAAAAGAATCGTTAATATCTACAAAAATAAAACGGCACAAACGAAAATTTTTACAGCACAAAACAGCACAAACGCAGCACAAACGATTGACATATTTTTTGTTTATTTTTGTTTACATTTTTTTTTTAAGAGGGGCCAACTTCATGGAGCTCTGGCCGGGGCATCCAGGAGGAGCTCGGTGTCAAGCCACTCCTCCTCCAGGTCGAGAGGAGACAGATGGGGTGAACGGTCTTTTCAGCCACGGACATTTGAGCCAAAAAACTGCAACCTAGGATATTTGAGCCACGGTGACTAGGCTATTTGAGCCATGGGATAAAAATGACCAAAAGCAATTATTTTCTGTAGTGCAACTGTTTATGTACGATAAAATTTTTAAATAAAATATCACAATTTTTTAAAGGATCACAATTTTTACATAAAATATCACAATTTTTTACAAGTTTGGTTGTCCTCCACGAAGGTTGTAACTGATGCCACGAAGGAAGGCAGGGATGGTCTTCTTGCCTATGTTTAAGTCAAGCACCAGGTTGTCGAGACGAACCTGAAGCTCCTGGTACACCATCTTCCCACGCTTGGAAGGACGGATCCCACACTCCTCCTGGAGCAGTGGGAAATGTCCGAGGCTGAAACGTCCTAGATTCGCGGGCCACATGGCTCAAATATCCAAGGTTGCAGTTTTTTGGCTCAAATGTCCGTGGCTGAAATCTCCGAGGCTGAAATGTCCTAGATTCGCCAGATGGGGTGGTTCGGGCATCTAGTTAGGATGCCCCCCGAACTCCTCGCGGGCGAAGTGTTTCGGGCACGTCCCACCTGGAGGAGACCAAGGGGCAGACCCCGAACCCGCTGGAGAGACTATGTTTCACAGCTGGCCGGGGAACGACTTGGGATCCTTCCGGGTGAGCTGGAGGATGCAGCCGGGGTGAGAGAGGCCTGGGCTGCCCGTTTGAGGCTGTTGCCCCCTCGACCCGACCCCGGAACCAGCGGAAGATGACGGAACGAAACTTTTCATACTGTTTTCATAGCTTTAGATTAGACAGTACACATTGTAACAATAATTCAGTTTTAGTTAGTAGTTTATATTAAGAAAAAAATCATCCATAATTAAAAAAAACTCAAAATACAAAATTAGCATGGAAATAACATTTTAAAACCCCCTTAATTATTACTAAACACCTCGACTAGTGTGAGTGAACAAACTTTTGTCCATCATGGACAATCATGACCATCCTCTCTACCTACTCCTGGACGAACAGTAGAGCTCCTTCTCCAAGAGGCTCAGACAGCTCCGCTCGAGAACATCTCGTTACCGGAGGTCTTTCTTTCCGTATGTGATCAGGCTCTACAACGACTCACTTAGCAGATAGGAAGTTGTTGCTGTGACACACAAATATCCGGACAGGTCCTCGCCTCGTGTTCCTTCGACAGAACGGCTGCGGTCTGGGAGGAGATTGTCGAAGAGTCCAACGACAAACAGAGAGGGTTGAGCCACTGGGTGAGTGTAAACGTTACACATTGTCAGGTGTTTTTTTTTGGATGGTCCGTCTGATCTAGATCTTCTACACGTGTCTGATTCAGATTAAGAGGACCACACTGGTGGACAGCAGAACGTCAGTGACTGATGTCAAGTTTGCTCCCAAACACATGGGTCTGATGCTGACGACCTGCTCAGCAGACGGGGTGGTGAGGATCTACGAAGCTCCCGATGTCATGAACTTGAGTCAGTAGTCCCTGCAACACGAGATTTCATGCAAACTCAGCTGTAGCTGCATTTCATGGAACCCATCCAGGTCAGAGACAACAACACACATACACACACAAGCAGAAAGTGTGTGTATTTAAAAATAGATCAGGAGTAAAACTGAGTTTGGTTGGTTTTATTTAAATATTAGTTACAGTCATCATAAAGTCATTTATCAAATCCATCCAAGTCCTCATCCTCTGGTTCAGAATCTAACAGCTGCACTAAATCCAACATGGCAGGTTGAACAGACATGATTTGTTTGAAGTCAAAGTTAACTTTTTAACCCTTTCCGGTCTCTCAGTAAGTTTAACTGCTATCATGTCTCCTCTCCCTCAGTTCTCGTGCACATCCTCCAATGTTCGCCGTAGGCAGTGACGACAGTAACGTAGCGTACGGCGGAAAAGTTCAGATCTACGAATACAACGAAAACACGCGGTGAGATCTCTTTTAGCACAACTAAAAACACACTGAAACTTCGTCTTTTTTTTATGAAAACCTTTTCCTGTTTTACAGAAAATATGCAAAAGCAGAGACACTGATGATGGTCACAGACGCCATGCACGACATCGCGTTTGCTACAAACCTGGGCAGATCGTTCCACGTTCTCGCCATCGCCACCAAAGATGTTCGAATATTTAAACTTGTCCCTGAGAGGTAATGTGTTTTTGCAGGAGGGTGCAGGGGGATGGTGTGCCCCAAAAAAACTGATTTTCATGTCTTCTTCTAAAAGGAGAGAAAGTTCCTCCAGCGGACCGACCAAGTTCGAAGTCCAGGTTATGGCACAGTTTGACAACCACAATTCCCAAGTGTGGCGTGTGAGCTGGAATATCACCAGCACCTTGCTGGCTTCGTCTGGAGACGATGGCTGTGTGCGCCTGTGGAAAGGTGGGAGGTAGGCTGAGATTTACTTACATAACTCGTCCTTCTTTCATTTCAGTCACACTGACGCAAAAAAAGCACTTAAAATTTATAAATTTAACTTTTTACCTACAAAGTTTAACTAAACTGACTCTAAGGTAAATAAGTTTTACAACATCAGTCCGTTGTGGTAAAGAGAGGGCTGAACCGAAAAGCAAAGCTCTCGATTTACAAGTCGATCTACGTTCCCACCCTCACCTATGATCACCAGCTGTGGGTGGTGACCAAAAGAATGAGATCGAGGATACAAGCGGCCAAAATGAGCTTCCTCCACAGGGTGGCTGGGCTCTCACTCAGAGATCGGGTGAGGAGCTCTGCCATCCGGGAGGAGCTCGGTGTCGTGCCGCTCCTCCTCCAGGTCGAGAGGAGCCAGATGGGGTGGTCAGATGCCCCCGAGCTCCTCGTGGGTGAGGTGTTTCAGGAACATCCTACCGGGAGGAGACCAAGGGGCAGACCCCGGACCCGCTGGAGAGACTATGTCTCACGGCTGGCCGGGGAACGATTTGGGATCTTTCCGGGTGAGCTAGAGGATGCAGCCGGGGAGAGAGAGGCCTGGGCTGCCCGTTTGAGGCTGTTGCCCCCATGACCCGACCCCAGAACAAGCGGAAGATGACGGAACGGAAAAAAAGTTTTACAACATAATGTGACTTTTGCAAGCTCTTCCACTTAGAAATCATGGAGGGGTCTGAAATATTTATTTATAGGTGCACTTCCTCTGTGAGAGACATCATTTAAAAAAAAAACAATCAGGAAATCACGTTGAATGTTGTTTTTTTTTTTTTTATTAATTTTTTTGTATTTATTAAATCAGGTGTTTATTTTGTACCGATTAGAAGGGAACTGTTTCCTGTAGTTTTTCAGAAGGTTTACACACAGTGTGGACCAGACTTGGGCAAACTATGGCCTGCGGGCCACATGTGGCCCATTAAACCATTTAATTCAGCCCACTGAACATAAAAAAAAAAGAAATCTTGTTAATGTTTTATTTTTCTGTAATTCTGATGTTTTGTCACTAGATGGCGCCAAAGATACAACACTGCTCCCATTAAAATGTGTGTGTCTCCGTGATGCGCACGCTGTCAAAATAAACAGTGTGCACATCTATGGAAAGCCATCGGGCCCAAAACACGCACATAAACAAGTGTATTAGATGTTAAAACAAGCAAAATGTTACATCAAGCGCTTAGATTTCAAACCTAGCGCCACTACAGGCACGTTTTTAAGCGGTTTTGCACTAGATTTCAGACCTAGCACCGCTAGATTTGAAATTTAATGTCTGAACAGGATCAGATGGATGGCATGCTTTGGTAACCACTAGATTAGGCCGATAGAACGGTGCGCTAGATTTGAAACTAGCGACTTAAATTAATCATCAAGAGCGTTAAATTTCAAATCTATAGCTAGGTCTGAAATCTAGTGCGATTGCGCCTAAAAACGGATCTAGCGGCTATAGGTTTGAAATCTAAGCACTAACATGCTTGTTTACATGTGTGTATTGGAGCCCGATGGGTTTCCATATTTGTGCACACTGTTTATTTCGACAGCGTGCGCATCACGGAGACACACACATTTTAATGGGAGCAGTGTTGTTGTATCTTTGGCTCCATCTAGTGAAAAAACATTAGAATTGCAGGGGAAATAAAACATTAACAAGTTTTATTTATCTAATTTTTTCAAGTGCGGCAGGCCAGATTAAAACGTTTAACGGGCTGCATGTGGCCCGCGGACCGTAGTTCACATTTCAGATATAAACATGTTGTTTGATGCCTTATTTTCTCTCCAGCTTCCACGTCTTGCTGTGCTTTCACTGCTCAGATCTCTTGTTTTTTTTATTTTAGTCGTGAGTAAACATCCTTTTCTTGCATGTGCTGCAAACTACATGGACAACTGGAAGTGCACGGGCATCCTGAAGGGAGACGGCAGCCCTCTGACAAGCACCTCCGGTCAGCACCTGGCTATGAGCACGGTGATGGGCTCCTCTGTTCAGACCTCCCAGAGTGCTCTAAATGGAATGTCAGCAGGAAGGTAGGGGGTGTGCTGAAACCACTCACCCCGCAGAACCAATCAGAACTGACCTCCTTAATCCTTAAGCCTCGCGCTGACCGAGTGCACTGACAAACCGTCGGACTCACTCGCCCAAAGAGCTTGGCTATTGGTTTACAGGTTTGATCTGGATTCACTTGGAGGAAGTGGCTGTGTCACGCTCACTTCGTCCATGTACTCATTCAAGTCACAAGTGATGCCAGGTTTCCTCTTCAGATTGCTGGTACGGCGGCTCAAAGCCGACTTGTAATAACGGGACTATTAAGGATTAACTTGAAGACACATTGGAAATATTATTTCAGGGTGTTTTTTTAAGTAAAAACAAGAAGAAAATTTGAGTTTGAAATATTATGGAGACCATTTCTGTTTCAAATGATGCTCCTGAACAAAACATAACTTTTTTATTTAAACAAATTTCTGGGCAAACATTGCCAATCTCTTTGCTGAGTGTGAAAAAAGCTTGAATAAAATGACAATAATTATTTGTAAATGTGTGATTATGAGTGTGAATACAGTCATCTACAATTCCTGAAAAGCATATTCCTGATGGGGTGGCCAAAACCACCCCGTAACCTTATAAGGCATCATATGCCTACAAAAGGGACCATTTATAGTTTAAAAAAGACATGGAATGCCCCCTGCAGGTCAGTGACAGGGTCCTGCCCCAAGTGGAGAAGTTTAAGTATCTCGGGGTCTTGTTCACAAGTGGGGGGGAGTATGGAGCGGGAGATCGACAGGCGGATCGGTGCAGCGTCAGCAATAACTAGGACGCTGCATCGGTCCGTTATGGTAAAGAGAGAGCTGAACCGAAAAGCAAAGCTCTCACTTTACAAGTTGATCTACGTTCCCACCCTCACCTATGGTCACCAGCTGTGGGTGGTGACTGAAAGAATGAGATTGCGGAAGAAAAAATCGCGAAAAATCGCGGATACAAGCGGCCGAAATGAGCTTCCTCCACAGGGTGGCTGGGCTCTCACTCAGAGATTGGGTGAGGAGCTCTGCCATCCGAGAGGAGCTCGGTGTCGAGCCACTCCTCCTCCAGGTTGAGAGAAGCCAGACGGGGTGGTTCGGGAAGAAGGCAGGTGGTGTGCTGACACCACTCACCCCACAGAACCAATCAGAACTGATGGGGTTATGGGGCAGTTCAGGAAGAACCACCCCATCTCCGAAATTTTCTTCATCTCCGAAAGAATGAGATCTCAGATACAAGCGGCCGAAATGAGCTTCCTCCGCAGGGTGGCTGGGCTCTCACTCAGAGATCGGGTGAGGAGCTCTGCTATCCGGGAGGAGCTCGGTGTCGAGCCGCTCCTCCTCCAGATCGAGAGGAGCCAGATGGGGTGGTTCGGGCATCTGGTCAGGATGCCTCCCCGAGCGCCTCGCGGGCGAGGTATTTAGGGCACGTCCCACCGGGAGGAGACCAAGAGGCAGACCCCGGACCCGCTTGAGAGACTATGTCTCACAGCTGGCCGGGGAACGACTTGGGATCCTTCCAGGTGAGCTGGAGGATGCAGCCGGGGTGAGAGAAGTCTGAGCTGCTTGTTTGAGGCTGTTGCCCCCACGACTCGACCCCGGAACAAGCTGAAGATGACGGAACGGAAAAAGACGTTGATGTCATGAACATAAAATGCAACGAATGACCAAATTAGATGATGCACAAAAATCATTTGTTCCGTGAATCGGAAGCAATTCGATGCAGGTCCAGAATTTACAGAAACTATATGACTGTATTTACATTCAAAATTATTACTTTTTTGTTTTTAATCACGATTAATGTCTAACCTGAGCCCCACATTTTGTATACCAGACTCTAATGGTTGAGTTGTAAAGTTTCACATTGTTAAATGATTTGTGTGTTTCCCTGTTTTTTCCTGCCTCAATTTGAACTGTGTGTGAAGTGTTTTTGCTCAAGTTAATCTGGTTGTATTGCTTGTTGCATGCAGGATTGGCAAAAGAGCTCCCTTTGCTCCTCCCCTGCGGCAGCTGACCTCTCCAAAGATAAACCCAAGTCCAGCATATTACTAAAGTCTCTCGTGCATCAGCACTATGTCAGCTGGTACTTATGAATACATCACTGCCCGGAATTTCTATCAGATTACGAAGTTGTGGGTGGACGTTTTTATCTGTAGCTTCGAAATTACCGTAATTTCCTGACTTTAAGGCGCATTTAAACGTCTTAGATTTTCTTCAAAATGAGCGGTGCGCCCTTTTGTGCGGTGCGCCTTGTGTGTGAGAAAAGGCGGACCAAAAAGAAAACGCGGTGCTCGTGAGGCGAGGCGGACCTGAAAGAAAAGCATGAGAACGTTAAAGAGTGAAGTGTGGGCGTGGATTGTGTATAAAAAAGGTATGTGCCGTATGCACAACATTGCTGTTTTAACCCCGAAAATGGCAGAGACACGCTTTATGACCAGTGGTGGATGAAGTACTCACTTTTTGTACTTAAGTAAAAGTACAGATACTTAGGCAAAAAATCTACTTGAGTAAAAGTACAAAAGTAGTTGGTGTAAATTGTACTTTTTAAGTAAAAAGTAAAAGTATTCGACCATAATTCAAATGTTATTTGTTGTGCTATAGGGTGTCACCGTGGTAACCAGGATAAATAACCAGGACCCCCCCTCCCGCCTCTTTTGGTCCGCAAAAAAAAAAAATAAATAGAATAAAAGGAAAGGGGACAAGTCAGGCTATCCCCGAGAAGGCCAGTGAATGGGCCGCCAAAATGGAGGAAAATGACACTTATTTTTAAAATGTTTTGGGAGGGAGGCCCTCTCGGAAAATTCTAGATCCGCCCCTGCTCTGTGTAATGATAGCTCAACTTTTTATTTAGAAGTAAACACAACGAACAACGATCTACTGACTCTTTTTAATTTGTACTATATTTGATGTTAGGTTTTTGGCGCTGAATGAATGCGGAAAACATTTCTCGATTCATGACTTCTTCTCCCGAACAACTGCTCCTTTTGATTTTGGCGATGCGGCTTCAAGATGCGCTAAAAAAACTGTGTATTTTTCAAATTCCTGAACGAAAATGTAACAAAAACTGTGAAACACACTTTTAAAAAGTAGCGAAGTAAAAGTACAGATATTTGCTCTAAAAATGTAATGAAGTAAAAGTACCGGTCTTAAATTTTACTTAAGTAAAGTACAGATACACATTTTTTTTACTTAAGTACAGTAACGAAGTACATTTACTTGGTTACGTTCCACCACTGCCTATGACGCTCAGTTTAAGCTGAAAGCTAAGCTACGCGGAGGAACATGGGAATCGAGCCGCTGCGAGAAATTTCAGCATTAACGAGTCTGCTGGTACAGTTATCCGAGCTTTCGCAAAAGCTGGTATCCTTTCTGAGGAGCCGCACAGTACAGACAGTGACTTTGACAGCGAGGAGCGAAGTGGACCTGCTCTGTTGGATTTTGCGCAGCTGTTCGATTCAGAAACAGAGGATGAGGACTTTGACGGATTTGAATAAAGACTATTACCGGTAATGTGCTTGTTTATACTACTTAAATAAAGTACAACCAAACTCAGTTTTGCTCCCGATCTATTTTTTAATACGCACATTTGCATGTTTGCGTGTGTGTTGTTGTAAGGCGGTGTGTGACTGAGACTGCGCCTTTTCGTACAGTGCGCCTAATAGTCGTGAAATTACGATACACCTTTTTTTAATCCCAAAATAATAAAATCATTGCCCACATAAGAAATAAACAAGTTATTTTTACCACTTGCCTAAAATCCATCCCTTTATTTTTCATTTGTACATAAATTTTGATTTAATATATATTTTTTTGTATCCATACGTTTCCTTCCCCTGTCCACGTTTTTGTCATCATTGTTGTGTTTTGTTTTTCTTGTGTTTTTTTTTTTCCTTCGTTGCTTCAGGTATTTCTTTCCACCTTTGGAGCCTCCCAGACCGGGCAGCAGATACGGTCTGTTGCCTCCTCCTTCTCTAATCGAGCGTTGTGATGCAGAGCCTGTTGTTGTGCCCCAGCAGCAGGTTCCCCCACACAGACACTCCTCTAGAGCTCTGCTCTCCCTCCCAGAAGCTGAAGAACAATGAATAGGATTGTAGATGGCTCTTGTGTTATGAATTTGAACCCTGATTGTGAACTACTGCCTTTCATTTTTTAATTAATAAAAATCTTTTGTGCGTTTTTTTCTTCTCTTTTTGTAGTTAAATTCTGATGAAAGTATAAAAAATTATGTTGAAATCTTGATCGATTAAATAAAACTATGCATGAGTTTTTTTATTTTTCTTATTGTTTATTTAAAGTTTTTTTTTCAAGAGGAACAAAAAAAGGAGCAGAAAACACGAGACAGTGGAAAACAATTGTCATTTTTTTTCAGAGTGATGACTGTTAGCCATTTAGTCTGTTTTTAAACATCCCAGCATGTCCAAAACCGTTCCGTTCCGTTGACTTCCACTTATCTGAGGCCGAGTCGCTGGGGCAACAGTGTCAGACAAGAAACCCTGGCTACTCTCACCCCAGCTCCATCCTCCAACTTACCCGGTAGGATGCTGTGAAACATAGTCTCTCCAGCACGTACGGGGTCCTACCTGGTGGGACGTGCCCAAAACACCTCACCAGCACGGTGCTCGGAAGTGTAGTAGGCATCCTGACCAGGTGCCTGAACCACCCCATCTGGCTCCTGTTGACCTGGTGGAGAAGCGGCTCAACATCAAGCTCCTCCCGGATGGCTATCACCCAAACTTTGAGTGAGAGCCCAGCCACCCTGCAGAGGAAGCTCGTTTCGGCCGCTTGTATCCGCAATCTCATTCTTTCGGTCACCACCCACAGCTGGTGACCATAGGTGAGGGTTGGAACGTAGATCGACTTGTAAATCGAGAGCTTTGCTTTTCGGCTCAGCTCTCTCTTTACCACGACGGACCGATACAGCGTCCTAGTTATTGCTGATGCCGCACCGATCCGTCTGTCGATCTCCCGCTCCATCCTTCCCCCACTCGTGAACAAGACCCCGAGATACTTAAACTCCTCCACTTGGGGCAGGACTCTGTCCCTGACCTGCAGGGGGCATTACCACCCTTTTCCGGGCGAGGACCATGGTCTCGGATTTGGAGGCGCTAATTCGCCATCCCGGCCGCTTCACACTCGGCAGCAAAGCGATCCAGTGAGAGCTGGAGATCACGGTCCGATGAAGCCAACAGGACCACATCATCTGCAAAAAGCAGAGACGTGCCTCAAACATCTCACCATCAAGGTATCCTAGCCAGATTTCCAAACCACCCCATCTGGCTTCTTTTGACCTAGAGAAGGAACGACACTACTCCAAGCTCCAGCCAGATGGCAGAGCTTCTCACTCTTATCTCGCAGTTAAAACCCACACAACCTGTTGAGGAAGCTCATTCCAACCGCTTGTATCTGGGATCTTGTTCTTTCCGTACCGTATATCAACTCTCTGAACGTTGTTTATGGGGTCTGTTTAAAAATCACTGTCCAGTTGCAACATTGACCTTGACTCCTTCTCAAAGGATCTTTTAGGAAGTTTGCGTTACTTTATAAAATAACTGCAATTCTAAATTTTTCTATTGTCACTGATGAAAACATCCTCAAATTATGATACTGCCACTGCCGTGCTTTATGATGACTAGCTCAAAAATCTCTCACACCATCTGATTTTTTTTTTTTTTTTTTATCTTTAAGTATTCCTTTGGGGATCAATAAAGTTTAATCTCTGGATACTTTTTTTGGTTTTTTACAATAACAGAGTCTCTTATTTTTTTTTAGAGAACCTCTGAATGGTCCCTTTAGGTCTGATCGTGTAAATCCTGACACAGTGGGGTATCATTTTAAATGCAGTAGTAGATCTTATTTTGAGCCTGTGAATAACTCCCAGTCTAGACAGCTGCAGCTGCTTTGCAGAACATGAGACACTCATGATGCTAAATATTTGCCTTTTATCATGTTTATAACCCCGCTTTTAGAAATGAATGGGCTCTTTTATACTGCCCAACTATCAAATAGAAGAATGACACAACTTTTATCCAATCAGAGTTGAGTATTTTTTCTATTTCAACATTTTAACCAATCAGAACACAGCTAACAATTTAAGTCCCGCTCTGAAGCCATGACACAGGCGGGCTTCCTGTGGGCGCTGCTTTGTGATTTCAAGATCAGTTTGATTTAGATCAATATTTTGAGTAAAAAAATGAGGGTTAAAAGTGAGAAGGGAACTAAATTAGTAATTTAACTGAACTTTGAGTTTTTTCAGATAGTTTGAAGGTTAAATCTGTGAAGAAGAAGTCGTGTTGGCCCGATGGTGGAACAGTACGAACACTAATGTAAGTTTTAAAGCAAAGTAACGTTCAATTTTTAACTTTTTTCTTTGCTAAAACTAAAGAAAAAGTTCAAAAAACAGTTCAAACACGTTCGAATGTTACTTTTCTTTGTTGTCGCTTTGTTTTGTTTGACTTTTAAGCTGTTAAATGAGTAAAATAAGTAAAATTTGATGATAAAATGCTGTTGTTTTTAGCAGGTAGCTAATAACGGACAGTTGTTGCTAATCTGAGAAAAAAATCCTCATGTGGTAAAAAATATTTAAATATCTGCATAAAAAAAGTTAAATATGAGCAAAAAATAACACAAAAAGTTTCTTATAATTTTTTAAAATCATTGCTTAATTTTGATTTGTACAGATGGGTCAAAATGAGCTATTTTTACAGTATTTTAAACTCAATTTATTTCATTGTTAAAACTACAAAAAAGTTTAAATGAGCTATTTTTTAAATATATTTTGATGCTATTTTGTATTTTGATGTTTTTATTTTACTTTTAATAGATTTGAGGCGAAAAAAATACATTTTCATGGTAAAAACTTGTGAGAGAATCTTGTTTTTAGCATTAAAGCTAATTGATGCTAATCTGGAAAAAATCACTTTGTTTTAAAAAAATCCCCCAAAAAACAAACCCTAAATCTACATTAAAAAAGATATTTGTGAAGATAAAAACCCTCTTTTGTAAAGTTTTGGTGTTCTGTTCCGTCATCTTCCGCTTGTTC
This sequence comes from Neostethus bicornis, assembly GCA_902685375.1. Taxonomy (NCBI): domain Eukaryota; kingdom Metazoa; phylum Chordata; class Actinopteri; order Atheriniformes; family Phallostethidae; genus Neostethus; species Neostethus bicornis. The sequence continues at coordinate 36,985,745 of LR738541.1, forward strand.
TGGGGTCGGGTCGTGGGGCCAACAGCCTCAAACGGGCAGCCCAGGCTTCTCTCTCCCCGGCTGCATCCTCCATCTCACCTGGAAGGATCCCAAGTCGTTCCCCGGCCAGCTGTGAGACATAGTCTCTCCAGCGGGTCCGGGGTCTGCCCCTTGGTCTCCTCCCGGTGGGACGTGCCCAAAACACCCGGGCGAGCATCCTCACCAGATGCCCGAACCACCCCATCTGACTCCTCTTGACCTGAAGGAGGAGCGGCTCGACACCGAGCTCCTGCCGGATGGCAGAGCTCCTCACCCGATCTCTGAGTGAGGGCCCAGCCACCCAGCGGAGGAAGCTCATTTCGCCCGCTTCATTCTTTCGGTCACCACCCACAGCTGGTGACCATAGGTGAGGGTTATGGTGACCACACTCCTTCAGGTCGAGAGGAGCCAGATGGGGTGGTTCGGGCATCTGGTCAGAATGCCCCCCGAGCGCCTCGCGGGCGAGGTGTTTCGGGTACGTCCCACCGGGAGGAGACCAAGAGGCAGACCCCGGATCTGCTGGAGAGACTATGTCTCACAGCTGGCCGGGGAACGACTTGGGATCCTTCCAGGTGAGCTAGAGGATGCAGCCAGGGAGAGAGAGGCCTGGGCTACCCGTTTGAGGCTGTTGCCCCGCGACCCGACCCCGGAACAAGCGGAAGATGACGGAACGGAACGGAGTTGCTCAGACTAATGAGTATGTTCGTGGATCACTAATTAATCATGTATTTTTTCTCCTTTCTGATTTTTTTTCAGGATTTACTGATGATCGACTAAACCAACCCCTGGAAGTCTGTTTTTAAAAAATGGCAGAAACCTTTTACAGATTGGAGGATGAACCTTTCCCCAGTTTTCTGGAGAAGTCTGTTGGGACGTCCAGTGAACGATCCACGCTTGGGAATGTGACTCTGGGTTCAGGTCCTGGACTACCAGTAGCTGCTTCTACAGTCGCTAAAATTAGACCTACATCTGACAACAGGTGGCAAACATGGGTTTTTATCTCTTTCTGCCAGATGTGCCAAGAGTAGGAATGTTTCCGTTCCGTCGTGTTCCGCTTATCCGAGGCCGGGTTGCGGGAGGTAACAGCCTCAGATGGGAAGCCCAGGCTCTTCTCTCCCTGGCTGCATCCTCCAGCTCACTCGGAAGGATCCCGAGTCGTTCCCCAGCCAGCTGTGAGACATAGTCTCCCCAGCTGGTGCAGGTTCTGCTTCTTGGCCTCCTCCCGGTGGGTCGTGCCTGAATCACCTCCCCAGCGAGGTGCTCGAGGGCATCCTGACCCGATGCCCGAACCACCCCATCTCGCTCCTCTCGACCTGGAGGAGGAGCGGCTCGACACCGAGCTCCTCTCGGATGGCAGAGCTCCTCACTCATTCTTTGAGTGAGAGTCCAGCCACCCTGCGGAGGAAGCTCATTTTGGCCGCTTGTATCTGTGATCTCATTCTTTCGGTCGCCACCCACAGCTGGTGACCATAGGTGAGGGTAGGAACGTAGATCGACTTGTAAATCGAGAGCTTTGCTTTTCGGCTCAGCTCTCTCTTTACCACGACGGACCGATGCAGCGTCCTAGTTATTGCTGATGCCGCACCGATCCGCCTGTCGATCTCCCGGTCCATCCTTCCCCCACTCGTGAACAAGACCCCGAGATACTTAAACTCCTCCACTTGGGGCAGGACCCTGTCCCTGACCCGCACGAGGCATTCCACCCTTTTCCGGACAAGGACCATGGTCTTGGATTTGGATTTGTTTATCATGTGTTATTCTTAAAGTTAGTGTCCAGGAAACTATGACGCTACCTCGCCGACTTTTTACCTAAAGAGTTCTGTTTCTGGTGTTTATGATATTACGAACAAATGAGATCAAGTTGGTGTAATACCCCATTCATCCAGGAGGGATCCGTCCACACGCAGCCGGGTATTTTTGAAAACGCATATTTTTTATCCGTTTTGGCCTGCCGTCCACACGAAAGCGGAGGGTTTTCGAAAACTCCGGCGAAAGTGGAGATTTTGGTAAACTTCGTTTTTGTGTTTGCCTGTGGATGTGTGAAAACGGAGATTTGCGTTTTTATGCGTCACTACCTGCGACAAGTAATGCGGATACGTCATTCGTGTGCGTCCTTGTTTACAAAAGCAGACAGTGGGCAGCATGGATCCGTGGACCCTGCTGCAGACCCTCTTTTCTTGCCTTTTTGTCAACTCTCAACTGCTCTTGCTTCTTGTTGAGGAGCAGAGGAGGAGAAATGCGTTGCAATCGGCGATTATTAATCACATAAGCCTCCCTCCTCTTCTACTCAATACTGCCGTCTACTGGTCTGGCATGCTCATAACTGCACTCAGGAGCGTATTTATACAGCTCTGTGTGGACGCGGATATTTTGAAAACGGTTACATGTGGTCATGAGCGTTTTCCTAAAACGGAGGACAGCAGATATGCGTTTTCAAAAATACCCGGCTACGTGTGGACAAGCCCTAATAGTCGCAATGTCTTCATCATAACTATCCAGAAGACAACTTTGAAGCCTTCTTTATGATAACTGAAGAGATCTTGATCAAACTCGCTGATTGACCAAAACTTCTGAGGTAGAATGAGGTTTTTTAACTTCAAACTTTTTCTAAATTGACTTAGTCTTCTGATTTTTTTTTTTTTAATCATGCGTCTATTAATAATCAACCGAGTGGAAACCAACCGAATAAACACTCGCTTATTCGAATAAGCACTCGAATAACATAATAATTTGCTCTATAAAAGCAAAATAACATTCTAAATAAACTCAAAAGTATGGCAGTAAAATGAATGTGGAAACTTAATTTCTCTCATTGGCTGATTGAAAATAATTAGCAAAAAGCTTTTAAATTACTGATATGTTCTGATCAATGTGTCCTTTTCTCAGAGACCATCTTGAGGCTTCATACTTGGAAGCCAGAGAACTGCAAAAAGGGGATTCATTGCCAGCAGCAGATGAGAAACCAAAGTTTGCCCTCAGTTTCAAAGATGATTTGTAAGTAAATGTAAACATATTTTAGATCCTCCTCCCTCTCCTGTTATGTTAGAGGTCAAAGAAGGACTCTTTATTCCATAGCTGTGCTGATCAGAGAACAAACGAGAGAACTCTCTGTTTACTTGTCACAAGGGTAGCATTCTCTCCAGACCAGAATATCTACGAAGAAATGAATCCCTGTCTGCTTTATTTATACAGTAATGGAAAACAAGAGGTGTGTTCTTACAGAGTAGTGGGGGATGGAAAGTTACAGACTACCACTTATAGAGAAGTGGAAAGGTGGGGAATGCTCAGCAACAAAGTATCAAAACAAGAAGTAGTAACAAGTAAGTAGTAAGTTAGAAAGTAGTAACCCTTTTCGCCCGGAAAACAGTGGATAGCCCCCCGTAGGCCCCATGGTCATGCTCTAAGTGGAGGAGTTTAAGAATCTTGGGGTCTTGTTCACAAGTGGGGGAAGGATGGAGCGGGAGATCGACAGGCAGATTGGTGCGGCGTCAGCAATAACTAGGACGCTGCATCGGTCCATTGTGGTAAAGAGAGAGCAGAGCCGAAAAGCAAAGCTCTCGATTTACAAGTCGATCTACGTTCCTACCCTCACTTGAAGTCACCAGTTGTGGGTGGTGACTGAAAGAATGAGATCGCGGATACAAGCGGCCGAAATGAGCTTCCTCCGCAGGGTGGCTGGGCTCTCACTCAGAGATCGGGTGAGGAGCTCTGCCATCCGGGAGGAGTTCGGTGTCAAGCCGCTCCTCCGGGTAGAGAGGAGCCAGATGGGGTGGTTCAGGCATCTGGTCAAGATGCCCCACCGAGCGCCTCGCTGGTGAGGTGTTTCGGGCACTTCCCACTGGGAGGAGACCAATGGGCAGACCCTGGACCCGCTGGAGTGACTATGTCTCACAGCTGGCTGGGGAACGACTCATCCTTCCGGGTGAGCTGGAGGATGCAGCCGGGGTGAGAGAAGCCTGGGCTGCTGGTTTGAGGCTGTTGCCTCACGACCCGACCCCGGAACAAGCGGAAGACGACGGAACAGAAAAAAAGACCCAACTGGATCAATTTAGCGTCTTCAAAAAAGCGTTAAAAAATATCTGTGTCAAAAATGACTGTGTTATTCATTGCTCATTTTTAAAAAGCATTTGGTATCAAGTTGAGGCACATAGTTTTAATTGGTTTGCATTTTTAATTTATTTCTTATTTGTATAAAAAAATTTAATTAACTTAATAAAAACAAATCATTAAACCAGTGTTTTTTTTTTTACGCTGTGTACGGATCAAAATAAAATTACAGCCTTATTTAATATTATCATTTTACAGAGACAACGCTGACGATTTCATCGCAGCTCATCGCCTCTCGCAAGTCCTGCTGAAGATTAAACTGGATGAAACCGCGCCTAGAAACCATACTCAAGAATTTGGGACCAATCTCCTTCCCACACACACGACTTCGGAGTTTGGTCGACCTACTGATTTTGGAACAGGTCGGAAAAGTCGACTACACAAAGAATTCAATATTTTATCAACTCAAATATGCTGGTTTTATTGAAAGGATTTAATTATTTTTGTAAATACTTTGTATCTGTTGTTAAAATGTGTGTGTGTTTTTTTTTTGTTTTTTTTTTTTAAGATTTATCAACAGGACTTCTGTCGTTTACTCAGTGCCAACAGACCGACAGAGGAGACGCAAAGGTTTGCTCTTTTTTTGGATTAATTGAAAAACCAAAAATTTAAAAACTGGCTATACGGCTTGGTCCGTATAGCCGGCAGTATGTCGATTCCATTTCCAGTGAAAGTGTGACTCCGCCAAGGCTGCCCTTTGTCACCGATTCTGTTCATCACTTTTATGGACAGAATATCGAGGCGCAGCCGAGGCGGTGGAGGGATCCGGTTTGGTGACCTCAGGATCGGAGCTCTGCTTTCTGCAGATGATGTGGTCCTGTTGGCTTCATCAGGCCGTGATCTCCAGCTCTCACTGGATCGTTTTGCTGCCGAGTGTGAAGCGGTCAGGGTCGGAATTAGCGCATACAAATCCGAGACCATGGTCCTCGCCCGGAAAATGGTGGAATGCCCCCTGCGGGTAAGGGACAGGGTTCTGCCCCAAGTGGAGGAGTTTAAGTATCTCGGGGTCTTGTTCACGAGTGGGGGAAGGATGGAGCGGGAGATTGACAGGCGGATCGGTGCGGCATCAGCAATAACTAGGACGCTGCATCGGTCCGTCGTGGTAAAGAGAGAGCTGAGCCGAAAAAGCAAAGCTCTCGATTTACAAGTCGATCTACGTTCCATCCCTCACCTATGGTCACCAGCTGTGGGTGGTGACCGAAAGAATGAGATCACGGATACAAGCGGCCAAAATGAGCTTCCTCCGCAGGGTGGCTGGGCTCTCACTCAGAGATCGGGTGAGGAGCCCTGCCATCCGGGAGGAGCTCGGTGTCGAGCCGCTCCTCCTCCAGGTCGAGAAGAGCCAGATGGGGTGGTTCGGGCATCTGGTCAGGATGCCCCCAGAGCGCCTCGCGGGCGAGTTTTTTTTGGGCACGTTTCACCGGGAGGAGACCAAGAGGCAGACCCCGAACCTGCTGGAGACACTGTCTCTCAGCTGGCGGCGGAATGATTTGGGATCCTTTCGGGTGAGCTGGAGGTTGCACCCGGGGTGAGAGGCCTGGGCTTCCGGTCTGAGGGTGTTGGCCCCGCGACCCGGCCCCGGATAAGTAGAAGACGACGAAACGGAAAAACCAAAATGTTGTTTAAATCACTTTTTCTGCTGATTATTTAAATGATAATTTGATGATAATTTATTTACCTTCCAAGAAAAAAAAAAAAAGAACTTTGCAATTTTAATTTGTGTAAAAAATGAAGAAAGTTTATCTTAAGATGATTTTTTTTTTCCTACTGCACATGCTCAGGTCTCACTGGCCACAGCAGAGGAAGACAAGAACCAAAGCGAAGGAGCGGACAGTGATCATTTCAGTGGAAACTCTAGTTTCCTTGCAAATGAAAAGCTCATGTCCATGGCGAGCATGAGCAGTGACATGACTGGTACGGCCTCAACTCGTCTTTCTTTCTCTGTGAAGCATTGAAAACATATTTATTAATCAGACTTAAATAGCAACGTAATTAGTTTGACTTTCATATGTGAAATATTTTCCTGCCAGACGATGACATCGATTTAAACAACCTGCCTGATGATGAACTGGAAGTTTATTTTAATACGCTGATTCCTCCTCCGATGCAGAGAGGCCGGGTGGAGGGACAGGAGATTCCTGCAACAGTGAGTAAATAAAGTCTTTACATTTTTTAATGTAATTCTGGCCAAAAAAAATACTTGGGGTCAACTAAACTCATGATATGAGGCTCCGTTTGGATAATTTCCACACTAATAAAAGCTAGCATTTAACGACAACTAGTTAAACTATTTAACCAGAATCGGTGGGATGTGTTACTTCTCATTTCTTAAACAAACTCGCACAAGGACACAGTCTTGAAAAAGACGTCAGTTTGTTTGTCCACTTGTAAAGTTTAAAATGATTTTACCTGAGAATTTATGTACCGTATTTTTTGGACTATAAGTCGCATCTGAGTACCCTGTCCACATGTAGCTGTCCTTTGTTTTAGAAATAGTCACGCGTACACACGTAACTGTTTTCAATATAACCGCATCCGCACGAACCCGTATAAATACGGTTTTGAGTGTGGTCGTAAGCATGCCAGACCAGTAGTGGGCAGTATTTATCTAAACGTAAGGTGAGATCGGGCCTAAAAAAATCCAGCCCGACCCGGTCTGTGGGTATTAAAACCCGGCCCGAGCCTGACCAATTAACTTGATTTGCATTCCCGAGCCCGAAACAAGCCTGAAATGTCATATTTTATTTGTGTTTATTTATAAATAGGAACATTTTCAGAAACACGCTTTTTTAATTAAAAAGAATTCCACTATCGGACCCCAATGCACTTATCTGTGATGGCCTGCTTAGCGCGAAGAGGAGGGACGGTTTTTGAAACAAATGGTAAAATAGATCTTTGACGATCTTAACTTTAGCCGGTCCAGCTATTTAAATGCCAGCTCAGAGCGTCGAGATGCCAGTCTTTTTGCGCCACATTGACTACATCCAGCGAAGCCAACGCAAGTTTCTGAAGCATTTTGAACAATAAATTTGAAGCTTTTCCACACCTCACTCTTACAGGTGTGTGTTTGTCTTTTCAGTTCTCCTGCCTTTAGTTTATCCTTAACTTCTTACTCCTTCATATCGGGGATACCAGTTCAAAATAGAACTGTGTGTAAGAGAGTAATGTTTTTTTCAGAGGATCCATTCTGCCTACTGTCTGATAATAAAAACAAGGACGCGCACAAATGACGTTCATGTATTTATTGCCATCTATGACCGGGGCAAAACGCCAGTTATGCATGTCCAAACGTCAACGCAAAACTGGAGTTTTCTAAAATCTTCACTTTAAACTGAGTTTTCAAAAACTGTGGTTTTGAGTGGAAAAACCTATGGGTTCGTGTGGATGACAGGTCAAAACGGATAAAAATATATTTCTTTTACCAGATACTTGGCTACGTGTGGACAGGGTCAAAGTTACACCAGCCAAAAATGCATAAAAAGAAGGGGAAAATATATATATGTCAATCCAGAGTATAAGTCGCACCCCAACCAAACTATCAAAAAAAAAAAAAAAAAAACGATAATTTTTGGTAAAATACGGTAATTTTGATTTGAGAAATAATGAGCCCTTTTGCTCTAAAAGTAACTACCGTAATTTTACGACTATAAGGCGCATATAAAAGTCTTAGATTTTCTTCAAAATGAGCGGTGCGCCCTTTCGTGCGGTGCGCCTTGTGTGTGAGAAAAGGCGGACCTAAAAGAAAACGCGGTGCCCGTGAGGCGAGGTGGACCTGAAAGAAAAGGCATGAGAACGTTAAGTGAAGTGTGAGCGGTGTGGGAGCGATGGATGACCGAAGGAGACCACAGTTTCACGAAGGGTGGAAGGCAGCGCCGGGCGAGTTATGCTACAGTTTGCCAATGGATTGTAGATGCTTGGACTAACGTGTCTGCTGGTACTGTTATCCAAGCTTTCGCAAAAGCTGGTATCCTTTCTGAGGAGCTGCACAGTACAGACAGTGACTTTGACAGCGAGGAGTGAAGTAGACCTGCTCTGTTGGATTTTGCGCATATGTTCGATTCAGAAACAGAGGATGAGGACTTTGACGGATTTGAATAAAGACTATTACCGGTAATGTGCTTGTTTAGTATCGTTACTACTTAAATAAAGTACAACCAAACTCAGTTTTGCTCCCGATCTACTTTTTAATACGCACATTTGCATGCTTGCGTGTGTGTTGTTGTAAGGCGGTGTGTGACTGAGACTGCGCCTTTTCGTACAGTGCGCCTGACCGTAATTTCTAATGGTCGTGAAATTACAATTACAAATTACAATGTTAATTTCACCCAGTTAAAGTGTTGGATCAACAGGATCAGATTTATTTCCAAAATACAAAACTTTTGATTTAGTTTACATTCAGAAATATCTTGTTTATATCAAACTATAATTTTACCGCATCGATTTCTGTTGTTACACCACTAAATTTTCACAATCGTAACAAAATAAATCTGTAACACTGGCAAACAAAACTGGGATTAATATCATACAGCTGACTAAAATTATTATAAAAAGAAAAACATGGTGGTCCCAACACACTGCTCTGTGGGATCCCAAAGTTAATTTCTAACATTGTGAATTATATTTTTGTTAGAGAGGGGTATGTAATATGATCTGTGGCTGATGTGATTGGTCAGGATCAGCAATGATATGGGGTTAAAGGTATTTATTGTGCCCTTATTGTAAAAGAGCGGTTCATCGGGCTTTTAATTGTGAAAGAACAGTATAGGAGACATTATTTCTACACTTGGATTTGCAACCAAAGAATCCAGTCCTTAATCCCTTTATATTTTTGGAATGTGCTGGAGAGGGCTTTGCACCTTAATGCGGTCCAACAAAATATTTAAGTACCATATGTTTTTTTTTTTATTATTATTATTTTTTATTTCTAACCAACTTTTTGAATCCAATCGCTTGTGAAATTTGAATATGAATAAAATTGAATTTAATTATGAACCTTCTTTTATTATACAGGAAGTGGTTGCATCAAACAATTTGGAGACAAATTCCACTGAAGGAGAAGATCATAAATATCCGTTCTGTGACGGGAACGATCAGGTCAGATCATTAACTCAATAAAACAAATTACAAAACTTTCTTTTTTTAATTGAGAAAAAAATTATACTACCTTTCTCATTTTTTTTTTCCACAGGAGGATTTCCGAATGCCCAACGTGCGTCTTGCTGCTACTGGGATGGACTCTTGTCCGGCCAGCGACGAAGACACCGAGGATGAGCTGGAGTCTGCGAGAAGGATCAGTACCAGGACGCGGCTGCTGCCAAGCACATCCAGACAACTGGTAAGAGATAGAAGGATTTATTCGTTTTCTCAAAATTTTTTCGTCCACTCAACGGCACCTTTCATTTTTTTTAATCTATCAATTATTTTAATCTCCCGATTCGTTTGTTAGATTAGTTAATTAAATGGACAAGACGTACTAAATCATATTTTTAATAATCATTTAAAAACAGATTTAAAAAAAAAAATTCTAACTGCTGAAAGTAAAGAAAAAACAGCTCAATTTTGAATCTAAATAAAATGGATTGTAACTGTAGTTTTTTTTTTTTATTATTCAAAATTTGCTTAAATCAAGAGTTCAAAGAATTTTTCTAAACAAATTATTCAATTTATTTGAGGAATCATCTAAGAACTAATTGGTTTTATAATTAGTTTAATTAATTTATTTAATTAAAAAATATTTTTAAATTTATTTATTTAATAAATATTTTATATTTATTTTTAAGTAAATCTAAATATTTATATAAATATTTATACAAATATTAAAGTTATAAAATATTAAAAATATTCATATAAAAATATGAATATTTTAAAATAAATATTTATTTTTTATATATAAAAAATAAATAAATAAATATATTTTTAAAAAAATAAATATTTATTTATTTTAAATAAATAAATTTAATTTATAAATATTTATAAATATATTTATTTTTAAATATCTATTAAATAATTATTTTTAAATAAATATTTAAATAAATATAAATATTTATTTATATAAATATAAATATTTATATTTAAAATATAAATATTTATATTTAAAATATAAATATTTTAAAATAAATAGAAATATTTATATAAATATTATAAAATATTAAAGTTATAAAATATAAAAATATCAAACATTAAAAATATTTATATAAAAATATAAATATTTTTAAATAAATACAAATATTTTAGATAAATATAAATATTTTTTAAATAAATATAAATATTTTTGAAATAGATATTAATAAATATTTTAATTGAACTAATTTAATTAATTAGTTTAATTAATTAGTTTTTTATTTATCTTCTTGTATATACTATACTGTCTATTTCTTTCTTGTTGCTGCCGTAACGCACAAATTTCCCAAGTGTGGGATCAATAAAGTAAATCTATCTATCTAATTAGTGTTTCTATGTTTTCCTGCAGGTTGGAGAAAGTAACCAGCCCACCCTAAGGCCCGGTCTGGAGGGGGGCAGTTCTGACGATGAGGCCTCGGCTGGTCGTAGTGGTCACTCTCTGTCTGGAATTGAACATAGAAGATCTGCGGAAGGACAGGTCATTAATCCTCCGGTCACAGGTGTGAACATACAGACACGTTGGTTTCTATTTACTTCATTGATCATGATGTTACTGAGGTGGAAGAGAAGGACGTCTTTGACCCTTTGTGACCACCAGTTTGCCTCTCACTCTGTGACACCAGGTGATGGTGGAGGTGGTGATGGGAGCAGCGGGGGTGAGGAGACCGGGAACGACGGTGGAGTTTCTATCATCCCTCTTCCGGCGAGTACTGCTCACACTACTTATGACGTCTTGCGCGGTCTGGGGATTGTTGGTAGCAGTCCCGTCAGAGAGGAGGAGATTTTTGGAACGAGTCATCAGCCGGGCCGAAGAAGAAACAACCCTCCCAGACCTCCAGAGGTAGGTGGAAAGGTCGAGTGTAGCAAGTTGCCCACCGGTGTACAGCATTACTCGTTTTATGTACAAATAGTAGTAACCTAATATCTTGATAGTCATATAGATTAACCTCATACAATTATATCATATTTAGATACATTATGAGATACAGTAAATAATGTGAAGTACAAGCCCTCACATTATTTGGAGGTAATGGAGGTCTGTTACCGGACTTTTAGTTTTGCCAGATGTTGTTACGAAAACTCATTGTGGGGCATCGTTCCTGTATTATGGTCCTCGCCTGTGGAACAGCCTGCCAGAGAACCTCAGGGTTGCACAGTCTATTCATGTTTTTAGTAAGAGTCTGAAAACCCACCTTTTTAAACTTAAGTTTTACTTGATTTTCGGTTCGATTCTGTCGTCTTCCGCTCATCCGGGGCTGGGTCGCGGGGGCAACAGCTTCAGACGGGAAGCCAAGACTTCTCTCACCCCGGCTGCATCCTCCAGCTCACCTGGAAGGATCTCGAGTCGTTCCCCAGCAGCTGTGTGACATAATCTCTCCAGTGGGTCTGGGGTCTGCTTCTTGGTGTCCTCCAGGTGGGACGTGTCCAAAACACCTCACCAGTGAGGCGCTCAGGGGGCATCCTGACCAGATGCCCGAACCACCCCATCTGGCTCCTCTCGACTTGAGCTCCTCCCGGCTGGCAGAACTCCTCACCCGATCTCTGAGTGATCAGCCACCCTGCGGAGGAAGCTCATTTCGGCCGCTTGTACCCACGATCTCATTCTTTCGGTCACCACCCACAGCTGGTGACCATAGGTGAGGGTGAGCGATCAGAACTGCGTCCTCCTGTGTTATCTCGAACGCACCTATTTCTATTTGTGTGTTTGTGTAAAGACCCGGAAATGGCTCCTACCAAGAGACACTGTTACACCGCAGAGTTTAAACTCAAGGCGATCGTCACGCAGTAGTAGAACACGGGAATAGAGCCGCAGCGAGAGAGTTTAACATCAATGAATCAATGGTGAGGAAGCAAGAGGATGCGCTGCGCCAAGTAAACAAGACTAAACAGAGTTTATCTCCAATGGAAGATAAACTGTGTCACAAAAATACTAATACTTTATCTCAGAGAAAATAATAAAACAGCTGTTTATTCATTTTGGGAGTAAAAACAGAAAGCTGTTTTGTAATTGTTAATAAAGTTTGTCTGACCTATCTGACTGTTTTTTTTTTTTATTTTTTACATTCCCTTTAGCGCAGCACCATTTAGTGAATGCATAACGTAACCCCAGCCTTTACTGTAGCGCCTTATAATGCGGTGCGCCTTATAGTGTGGAAAATACGGTAGTTGGTGCGAGGGTAGAGGATGAAGAAGACAGGGTTAGATGGAGGAAACTGATACTGTGATGTCACCTAAAGAAAAAAGATCTGAGTCTAACTTCTGATTGATTTAAAGCTCTGTGTGTGTTGACTTTTGCAGATGGGTGATCGTGTTGGTCCTGTAGGCACTGGAGAGGCCAGTTCCTCTGTTGGCACATCTGGAGCACCTCAGAGACCTTCTGTTAACAGGAGCAAAATGTTGGACCGGCAAGAGGTGCTGGTGGGTACAATGGTTGCTTTTTAAATGATATTATTATTGTTATTACTATAAAATAGAATCAATGTAAAAAAAAAAATTAAAATCCTCTGACCACTCGTTCACAAGTCTGAAAAATCTGGCAGTGCAGGGGTTCTTAAAATATGCTTGTAAAATATTTAACTGCATTTAGTGGTACCAATGATGGGGGTAATTTAATGTGTCTCTTTGAACCAATTTAACCAATATTTCTGTAAACAAAAAAAATTTCTATAAATAAATACTTAGTTCTTACCTTTTAATTTCAAGCCTTTTAAATCAAATCTAAAATATAACAGTTAAAATTCAATTCATGATACCTAATTGATCCCCTCCTGGGGGAATTCTATTGTTCAGTAGCACATCCAAGAAGAGCGGACCTCAATGAGATCCAAGAAAAAAAAAAAAGAAGGATTATAATTTTGTTTGTAGTAAAAGCGGCCGAAATGAGCTTCCTCCGCTGGTGGCTGGACTCTCACTCAGAGGTCGGGTGAGGAGCTCTGCCATCCGGGAGGAGCTTGGTGTTGAGCTGTTCCTCCTCCAGGGCTAGAGGAGTCAGATGGGGTGGTTCGGGCCCCCCCGAGCATCTTGCTGTTGAGGTGTTTCGGGCACGTCCCACCGGGAGGAGACCATGAGGAAGACCCCGGACCTGCTGGAGAGACTATGTCTTACAGCTGGCTGGGGAACGACTCGGGATCCGTCCGGGTGAGCTGGAGGATGCAGCCGGGGTGAGAGAGGCCTGGGCTACCCGTTTGAGCCTGTTGCCCCCACAACTCGGCCCCGGATAAGCGGAAGACGACGGAACGAAACGGTTTTGGTTTTAACACAAAATAAAATCTGTTTCCGGGAACTCTGAGTGTTCCCGGAAACAAATAGATCTTGATCCAGATTTCAGATCGGATCAAGATTCCAAACCAAATATTTTTCTTACTGTGGTAATTTCAACATTTTATAATCCCACTGTGGATGTATCCTTCATTTTGATTTGGTCCAGTAATTCAAGATGAACAAATACTATCCTTCTAATTTTTTTTCTACTAGGATGCCATGGAGAATACAGACTCCGGATCCTCAGGTGATCCTGTTTTGAACTCTATGTACCTGAGGAATGGACCTCCAGTTAACCTCACTGCTTCTCAGCTAACGAGCACCCAGAGCAGCTTCCACCTCTCCCAGGTAGGACATCGACAACAAACAAGGGATTTGTCATTTAAATAGCACTTTTCAAGACGTCAGATTTACTGTAAGTGCTACACATTAGGTACATGAAATACAAAAAAAAAAATCTAACAAGAATAATAAGTATTTAAAGAATTATCTAAATTAAAAAATAAACACAAACAATGGGTCACATAGTAAAAAAAACAATGTCTTCTTTATTCTTTTGAAAAATCCAGGGATTTAAAATATTGCATGTGTCGTGTGAATTAATGCACTTTCAAATAATTGTGCACATGTTTTATTTTGTTGGGCGTGTTTGTCTCTCCCTCAGTTTTTTTCTTCTCGTAAAGGAATTATTTATTTTTAATACGTACCTGAGCTAACGATGTAAACTGATGATCGGAAGATCATTACGAGAAAGAAGAGGAATGAAGATTAGTCAGAGTAAGACGGAGTACATGTGTGTGAATGAGAGGGATCCAAATGGAAAAGTGAGGTTACAGGGAGAAGAGATAAAGAAGGTAAAAGATTTTAAGTATCTAGGATCAACAGTCCTATCAACAGTCAACAGTGTAATGGAGAGTGTGGAAAAGAGGTGAAGAAGCGTGTGCAGATAGACTGGAACGGGTGGAGTAAAGTATGAGGTGCGATGTGTGATAGAAGAGTTTCAGCTAAAATGAAAGGAAATGTGTACAAAAAAGGGGTGAGAGCGGCCATGCTGATTGGTCTAGAGACAGTGGCACTGAGGAAAAGACAGGAACAGAGATGGAGGTAGCAGAGATGAAGATGCTGAGGATCTCTCTGGGAGTGACCAGGATGGACAGGATCAGAGGAACAGCACATGTTAGAGGTTTTAGAGATAAAGTCAGAGAGACCAGACTGAGATGGTTTGGGCATGTGCAGAGGAGAGAGAGAGAGAGAGAGTACATCAGAAGAAGGATGCTGGATTTGGAACCACCAGGAAAGAAGACTGGAGGAAGACCAAAGAGGAGGTTCATGGATACAGTGAAGGAAGAAATGAAGATAGTTGGCGTGACCAAAGAGGATGCAGGAGATAGGTTTAGATCAGGCATGGCTCGCGGGCCATATACGGCCCATTAAATGGTTTACCCGGCCTGCCGAACTAGAAGAAAAAAGGAAAAAAAAACATGTTAGTCACTAGATGGCGCCAAAAATACAACAACACTGCTCCCATTAAAATGTGTGTGTCTCCGTGATGCACACACTGTGTGCACAGATAAGGAAAGCCATCGGCCCCAATACACACACGGAAAACAAGCGTGTTAGATGTTAAAACAAGCAAAATGTTACATCAAGCGCTTAGATTTTAAACCTAGCGCCGCTAGATTTTAAATTTAACGCTCTTGATGTAACATTTAGCACTCGTTTAAAATCTAGCGCATATTCTATCGGTCTAATCTAGCGGTTACCAAAGCATGCCATCCATCTGCTCCAGTTCCCAGGGGCGAATCCAGCATTTTCTAAAGGAGGGGGACGGGGGCACAGAATCAGCACCTATGAGGCTTGCCAGTATAGAGGGTTTGGGGGCATCCCCGCTCCCGGAACGTTTTTGAAATATAAGTAATTTTTCTGCATTTTGGTGCATATTTTAACCGAAGTTTACAATAATTAAAGTAGTAAGAACAAAATTTTTTTGTCGACCTAGAGAGGGGGAGCACGCCTCTCTTCCCTTCACCCCTAACATTTGGCCCACTTGTCAAACGTTAGAACTCAATGTGGCCCGCAAGTCAAAAAGTTTGCCCACCCCTGGGTTAGATGGAAGAAACTGACTTGTTGTGGCGCCCCCTGAAGGGAAATGCCGAAAGGAGAAGAAAAAGATCGCGTTAAATGCAAGTTACCAATTGTGATTTCGTGAGAGTTTTTTTACTGCATTTTAAAGGCTGCTTTAACAACACAAGTAATTATAAAAATTTTAAGGACAATATTATGTTGACTCTGTTTATTTTATTGTTTGCCAGATTCTGCCAGATCACGTTGATGACGACGATGATGATGATGGAGTAGATGAGCCTGACGGAGCTAGGCCCTTGTTAGGACCAAGGGGAGGACCATGTGGTGATGCAACTGCTGATGCGTCAGATGGGAACAGAGAGGAGGCCAACAATCCTCTTTCAACCTCTCTGGAAGCAAAGTATTTCTCCCAGAGTTTCCTCCAAGACCAAGAGGAGGATTCAGATGATGAATGGAACCATTGTCCAGACAACATGGAGCTGGAGTTTCAACAAGGTTGATTGTGTTTACCTTCGTTCTCCACGTATGCTTCGTTTGTGATCATGTTTACATTAACACTGATGGTAATACTTCAAAATCCGAGACCATGGTCCTCGCCCGGAAAAGGGTGGAATGCCCCCTGCGGGTCAGGGAAGGGTCCTGCCCCAAGTGGAGGAGTTTAAGTATCTCGGGGTCTTGTTCACGAGTGGGGGAAGGATGGAGCGGGAGATCGACAGGCGGATCGGTGCGGCGTCAGCAATAGCTAGGACGCTGCATCGGTCCGTCGTGGTAAAGAGAGAGCTGAGCCGAAAAGCAAAGCTCTCGATTTACAAGTCGATCTACGTTCCAACCCTCACCTATGGTCACCAGCTGTGGGTGGTGACCGAAAGAATGAGATCGCGGGTACAATCGGCCGAAATGAGCTTCCTCCGCAGGGTGGCTAGGCTCTCACTCC
This sequence comes from Neostethus bicornis, assembly GCA_902685375.1. Taxonomy (NCBI): domain Eukaryota; kingdom Metazoa; phylum Chordata; class Actinopteri; order Atheriniformes; family Phallostethidae; genus Neostethus; species Neostethus bicornis. Next base: position 37,002,270 of record LR738541.1, read on the forward strand.
CCGAGCTCTGTCGCTCCTCCTCCAGGTCGGAAGGAGCCAGATGGGGTGGTTCGGGAAGAAGGTAAGTGGTGTGCTGACACCACTCACCCCGCAGAACCAATCAGAACTGATGCGGTTATGGGGTAGATCGGGAAGAACCACCCCATCTCTGAAATTTTCTTCATGTCCGAAAAGAATGAGATCGCAGATACAAGCGGCCGAAATGGGCTTCCTCAGCAGGGTGGCTGGGCTCTCACTCAGAGATCAGGTGAGGAGCTCTGCCATCCGGGAGGAGCTCGGTGTCGAGCCGCTCCTCCTCCAGATCGAGAGGAGCCAGATGGGGTGGTTCGGGCATCTGGTCAGGCGGAAGATGACGGAACGGTAATACTTCTTTTTTTTTCGTCTGTAGCTGCGAACGTCACTCACGACATCGTTTACCAGGACGAAGAAGGCCAGTGGGTCACAGACCTCGCTTACTACTCCGGCTTTGAGAAGGAGGTTGAAGGAAAGACGTCAGAGGATGCAGGGCAGTTTCAAACTGAAGACTTTGTACCTGCTTGTAAGTTCAGACTCACAAACATGGGGTTTTAATGAAGGCCGGTTCGTCGTAAAAGTAACACAACAATGTTTTCTTCTTTCGCAGGCGATGCTTTGGAAAAAATAATGAAAGATCAAGAGGAGTTTGAGAAGGAGCATCAATTCATGCAGGTTTATATCCAACTTATATCTAACTTAATCTTTACTCGATACATAGATGGATATTTTTATCCATTCAACCAATCCAAGATACTGTTGATTAAAATGATTATTATGGAATGCCCCCTGCAGGTCAGGGACACGGTCCTGCCCCAAGTGGAGGAGTTTAAAGTGCCCATCTCATGCAAAACAACTCTTTTCACATTGTATCCTATGCACATACACACGCAAAATGTGGGGTTTACAACATGCATTACATCATAGTTATGAAAATATATTGATTTGGTGGAGCGCAGTCACAGACCCGGAACTATGAAAGACCGGGTATCGCTCATCCCCCCGCCCGTCCTGAGAAAGTACAAGCTCCGCCCTCTGCTCTCACTGAGCCGCTATTCCTCCGCCCATCTCTGAGCGGGAGGGGGAAGGCATGCGTAAACCCGTGCGTAGCGGTTTGGTAGCGTCTGAAATAAGATTTTATCATGTCGATTCATCAAAAAAGCGTGTTTTAAGCAAGAAAATAAAAAAGACGCAGAGCAGCGAACCAGCCTGTATATCGGACGTTGAAAGCGAGTTTGTGAGGGCGTAAGGCCGGAGGGGGGCGTGTGCGAAGTCCGTCCTGGCTACGTCAAATGCGTCATACTTTTGACATCTGCTCATTGGTTGTTTTGTCTGAGCGTTCCAGAAATCCACAGAAAAACGGGCTAAATCAATCTAGAAAGCCCTTTGGTGACATATAGAAGGCCCGGACATCACTCTTACAAGCTAGAAAACTCTGGAAAGTCCATTTTGCATGAGATGGGCCCTTTAAGTATCTCGGGGTCTTGTTCAAGAGTGGGGGAAGGATGGAGCGGGAGATCAACAGGTGGATCGATGCGGCGTCAGCAATAACTAGCACGCTGCATCGGTCCATCGTGGTAAAGAAAGAGCTGAGCCGAAAAGCAAAGCTCTCGATTTACAAGTTGATCTACGTTCCAACCCTCACCTATGGTCACCAGCTGTGGGTGGTGACCGAAAGAATGAGATCACGGATACAAGCAGACTAAATTAGCTTTCTCCACAGGGTGGCTGGGCTCTCACTCAGAGATTGGGTGAGGAGTTCTGCCATCCGGGAGGAGCTCGGTGTCGAGCCGCTCCTCCTCCAGGTTGAGAGGAGCCAGATGGGGTGGTTCGGGCATCTGGTCAGGACGCCACTGAGCACCTCACTGGTGAGGTATTTCGGTCACGTCCCACCAGGAGGAGACCAATAGGCAGATCCCAGACTTGCTGGAAAGACTATGTCTGACAGCTGGCTGGGGAATGACTCGGGATCCTTCCGGGTGAGCTGGAGAATGCAGCTTGGGGTAGAGAAGCCTGGGCTTCCCGTCTGAGGCTGTTGCCCCCACAACTTGGCCCCGGAGAAGTGGAAGATGATTGAACAGAAAAAAGATTACCAAAAAGTATTACCAATCCGAACTGTGACTAGAAGACATTAAGAAAAAAAAAAAAAAACTGTCCATGTTTTATCCTCTTAGACGTCTTCACGGTTCATATTACGATCTATAAATGTTAATATTATATTCAAACTAAACCGATTGGTTAGAAATAAACGATAAAGATGTTTAAACGGTTCGTTTGTTTTCAGGAGGAGAAGATTGAACCAGCCAACATCAACAAGACGTTTGAAAGTGACTCGTCTTGGAAATTTAACTCAAACAGCCACATCCTCATGAGAGCTTCTCAGGTGTCCTCAGACTTCATGCAGGGCGACGAAAGCTACCTGCGACTGTCTTTGGGGCAATTCTTCGGCCATCGATCTGAAGCTCTGGGTTGTTTAGGAAACAGTAATGTGGACGATGTGAAACGGGTGAGCGGTTTATACTTCAACGAAACATAATAATCATACAAATCAGATCTTAATAAAACACTTTAGTCATGTTTAAGCGTTCTGTACAAACGGAACTAGAAAAATAAACATGATAAGAAAGGTCTTTTTTCTTCTTCATGTCCGAACAGAGTGCACGGATGTTACATGGTGGAGTGTTTAGGAAAGTAAATCTGATTGTCTGGTGATTTTTTTTTTTTTTTTTTTTAAATGGGTATCCATTTGTGCTAGTCGGGCAATTACGGATATTTCGGACAAATCCAATTAGTAGGTCGGTCTGTACAGAAAATGGCGTATCGCCCTAGTAAGAATTAAAAAGATCTTAATAACGCAGTGTAGAATAAATACAGGGAACAGATTTTTAAACAACAGATGACATTGTGATCTGTAGTGAGAGGAGGGAAGAGGTGGAGGAAAAGCTGGAGAGGTGGAGGTTTGCACTAGAAAGAAGAGGAATGAAGATTAGTCAGAGTAAGACAGAGTACATGTGTGTGAATGAGAGGGATCCAAATGGAAAAGTGAGGTTACAGGGAGAAGAGATAAAGAAGGTGGAATATTTTAAGTATCTAGGATCAACAGTCCAGAGCAATGGAGAGTGTGGAAAAGAGGTGAAGAAGCGTGTTCAGGCAGGCTGGAACAAGTGGAGAAAAGTATCAGGTGTGATGTGTGACAGAAGAGTTTCAAAGAAAATGAAAGGGAAAGTTTACAAAACCGTGGTGAGAGCGGCCATGCTGATTGGTCTAGAGACAGTGGTACTGAGGAAAAGACAGGAAGCAGAGATAGAGGTAGCAGAGATGAAGATGCTGAGGATCTCTCTGGGAGTGACCAGGATGAACAGGATCAGAGGAACAGCACATGTTAGAGGTTTTGGAGATAAAGTCAGAGAGACCAGACTGAGATGGTTTGACCATGTGCAGAGGAGAGAGAAGAATCCTGGGTTTGGAACCATCAGGAAAGAGGCCTAGAGGAAGACCAAAGAGAAGGTTCATGGATACAGTGAAGGAAGACATGAAGATAGTTGGTGTGACCGAAGAGGATGCAGCAGATAGGGTTAGATGGAAGAAACTGACTTGCTGTGGCGACCCTTGGAGGGAAATACCGAAAGAAGATTACTACTTTTAAACATTTCTTACCAGGCTTGACTAAACTTCCATCAATAAACATCAACCATTGCTATTTTAAAAGCGAGAGGACTACTTTCAATGTTCCAACACTCGTAGTGAATGTTCTCAAGACCATTTAACTTTTCTTCAGGCGTTTCAAAAGTTACTCTCAAGACAAATGTCTGGTGAAATCTCAAAACATTTAAAATAGAGTAAAATAAAAATGCAAACAATTCTAAAGACACTTCTTCTTCTTCTTTCGGCGTTTCCCTTCAGGGGGCGCCACAGCAAGTCAGTTTCTTCCATCTAACCCTATCTCCTGCATCCTCTTTGGTCACACCAACTATCTTCATGTCTTCCTTCACTGTATCCATGAACCTTCTCTTTGGTCTTCCTCTAGTCCTCTTTCCTGGTGGTTCCAAATCCAGCATCCATCTTCCGATGTACTCTCTCTCTCTCCTCTGCACATGTCCAAACCATCTCAGTCTGGCCTCTCTGTCTTTATCTCCAAAACCTCTAACATGTGCTGTACCTCTGATCCTGTCCATCCTGGTCACTCCCAGAGAGATCCTCAGCATCTTCATCTCTGCTACCTCCATCTATGTTTCCTGTCTTTTCTTCAGTGCTACTGTCTCTTGACCAATCAGCATGGCCGCTCTCACCACGGTTTTGTACACTTTCCCTTTCATTTTAGCTGAAACTCTTCTATCACACATCACACCTGATACTTTTCTCCACCCGTTCCAGCCTGCCTGCACACGCTTCTTCACCTCTTTTCCACACTCTCCATTGCTCTGGACTGTCAATTCTAAAGACACAATTATGTTCATTTCATTTACAAAATCTATGAAAGGAAGTGGAACGACCATTAGGAATGATTCCATTCATTTAGGTTAATAAGACACAATAAATAATCTATAATTCATATTTCTACGCACCATCAGACAGGTGTTTAAGGCCATGATGGTCTTCCACTAAATTTACAATAGTTATTCACATAAATTATCACTGATTGAGCTTCTTTTTTTTTTTTAGCCCTCTTTTGGTTACATCATCACATCTCCTGAGAAGAGGGAACCAAATTGTCTCCTCCGCGACTCAGAAACCTCATTGTCTCTAAATGAGACCATGCAGCTCAGTGACGCTGATAAAACACTCAACCCAGGTAAGGTCTGGTTTCACGTCATTTGGCAAAAACAATGTAAAAAATATTTATTAGAAGTGATTCACTCTTCTTCCTCCCGGATGGCAGAGCTCCTCACCCGATCGCTGAGTGAGAGCCCAGCCACCCTGCGGAGGAAGCTCATTTCGGCCGCTTGAACCCGCGATCTCATTCGGTGAGGAGCTCTGCCATCCGGGAGGAGCTCGGTGTCGAGCCACTCCTCCTCCAGGTCGAGAGGAGCCAGATGGGGTGGTTCGGGCATCTGGTCAAGATGCCCCCGAGCGCCTCGCAGGCGAGGTGTTTCGGGCACGTCCCACCGGGAGGAGACCAAGGGGCAGACCCCGAACCCGCTGGAGAGACTATGTCTCACAGCTGGCCGGGGAACGACTTGGGATCCTCCCAGGTGAGCTAGAGGATGCGGCCGGGGAGAGAGAGGCCTGGGCTGCCCGCTTGAGGCTGTTGCCCCCTCGACCCGACCCCGGAACAAGCGGAAGATGACGGAACGAACTGAACGATTCACTCTTTTGGTCTTTTTTGTGCAGAAGATTTGGACAAAACCCTGCACGCTTCGGGTAAAGGGGATTCCGGCCAGGACCCCAGTGGACCACAGGTACGTTCACTTTACTGGAGAACTTCATGGAATTGGAGAAAAATTTGAGGGGTTTCTGTAACTTGTCTTTTCAGCCTCACTCCCTCAGAACTTCACCACCTGTGCACAGCCAGGGTTCCAACTCTAAGCAGAGCCTCAGTGAGCAAAGCGGGCTGTGCCCTAATAGCGACACCAGTAAGCTACTGCTGAGCATCAGCGCAATAGTTTCAGGCATCACCAACACATCCATCGGCACTGATCCGGCTCAGCTGGCCCCTTTGATCGCGGATCTGTCCAAGAGGTGTCGAGCGAAGCGTCAGGCAGACTCTGCTGGCAGGAACGTAGAGGAAGTAAGAAACTGGATATTTCTACTTCTAATCAACCAAACAGTCTTCACAGGTTTAAAGATGGTATGGAAGATCTTCCAGCATCGAGAATCCTGTAACTCTCAGGAAAAACAATCCCTGCATGAGACGTAACTCGATCTTTTATGGGTTCCACTAAAACGTGTGATTCTTTACTTAGCATCTCCTCGAACCTGGATTTGCTCCGATAAATATTTAATTTGATTAAAAAAAAAGAGAGAGCCAATTTAGTTCTAATAAAAATAGTTTATTTCATGCACTCATTAGTGGATATAAATATTTGTTTAGATTGAGACCAGAACGTCGGAGTGATCGACGGGCTCTGGGTCTTTTTGTTCAGCATACAAAAATAATTGGCTGAGGTTTTCAATGCTGCACAAAGTCCGCAGATTTTTAAAAAATATACGGATTGCATCGGTCCGTCGTGGTAAAGAGAGAGCTGAGCCGAAAAGCAAAGCTCTAAATTTACAAGTCGATGTTCCGAAAGAATGAGATCACGGATACAAGCGGCCGAAATGAGCTTCCTCCGCAGGGTGGCTGGGCTCTCACTCAGAGATCGGATGAGGAGCTCTGCCATTCAGGAGGAGCTCGGTGTCAAGCCGCTCCTCCTCCAGGTCGAGAGGAGCCAGACGGGGTGGTTTGGGCATCCGAACCCGAACGCCTCGCGGGTGAGGTGTTTCAGGCATGTCCCACCGGGAAGAGACCAAACGGCAGACCCCGGACCTGGTGGAGAGACTGTCTCACAGCTGGCCGAGGAACTACTCGGGATGCTTCCGGGTGAGCTGGAAGATGCAGCTGGGTGAGAGAAGCCTGGGCTTCCCATCTGAGGCTGTCACCCCGCAATCCGGTCCGGATGAGCCGAAGACGATACAACGGAATGTATTATATTTAGTATGAGTCCAACAAGTGAAGGCAGATTTAGGTAAACCTGGATTTATAAATATCTTTCCTTTTAATCTGGAAGCATAGTGTGTGTGCTTTGTGTGTTTGAGCGGTCATAGATCTCACGTTTCATGGGTTCAAACGTGTCCTCCAATTGTGCTACTAATTCAGGGCAGAAATTGTTTTAACTCGAGACGTTTAGAGCAAGTCCATTTTTAATGAAGACCAGATTAGAAATCAGCAGGATATCTCATTGAAGAAAAAAAAATAAGACCTAATATTTCACAGGAAGTTTTTTTTTTTTTTTTTAAAGATTTTATGTGCCTAAAATATAAAGACAGGAATAGAAACCCAGTGGGGGTTTGATAAGAAGATCCGGATTTATCAGAATATACTTTAATGATCCCACACATGGGAAATTTGTGTGTCACAGCAACAACTTTCTATCTGCTAAGTGAGTCATTGTAGAGCCCGATCACGTACGGGAAGAAAGACCTCCGGTAACGACATGTTCTCGAGTGGAGCGGTCTGAGCCTCTTGGAGAAGGAGCTCCGCTGTTCGTCCTGGAGTGGGTAGAGAGGATGGTCATGGTTTTCCATGATGGACAAAAGTTTGTTCAGTGACCTCCTCTCTACCACTGCCTCAAGTGAGTCCTGTTTGCTGCCAATGACAGAGCCAGCCAGTCTGATTAGTTTATTCAGTCTGTTGGCGTCACTGGCTGTGATGCTGCTCCTCCAGCAGATGACGGAGAAGAACAAGGTGCTGGCCACCACAGACTGGTAGAAGGTCTCCAGGATCTTGCAGCACACATTGAAGGACCTCAGCTTCCTTAGAAAGTAAAGTTGGCTGCAGGTCTTCTTGTACACAGCAGTACTGTTGCTCCTCCAGCTCAGTCTACTGTCGATGGTCACTCCCAGGTATTTGTACTCCTCAACCACCTCCATATCTCTACCCAGAATGCAGAGCGACTTCAAAGCAGTCCTCCTCTTCCGGAAGTCGATCACCATCTCCCTGGTCTTGTCTACATTGAGCAGCCGGTGGTTCTCTCCCCGCCCACACCACAAATCCATCCACCACCCTCCTGTACTCCTCATCCTGCCCACCACTTATGTTATATATGTATATTTATGCAGGAGGTTTCGGATTAAAAATGTAAAGTTAAAATCAAAATAAAGCTTCTTTGCTTATTGGGATAATGTTATCATTTATTACTAATATTATGTATTAAAATATTTTAATTTTTTTTTCAGACCTACGCTGAAGTTGACCACAGCGCCATTCTGGAAACTCTGCAGAAAAGCATTGCTGCTGGAGAAATAAACAAGTTTGATATAGAAAAATATCTGAAAATGTCTGATATATCCAGTACCAGCGACTCTTCTGGAGCCCAAACAACTTTTAACCTCAGTGGTTGGCTTGACTCTCTCACTGGATGTTCTGGTACCCAGCAGAGTGCAAACCAGTTGGAGGGCAAAGAGGGTGAAGCCATGTTTTCTAGAATAAACTCATCAGATGGCTCCTCACCAGGAAAGAGAAGCTCCATTCCACGCCCTGTTCTGTCCCTCGGCGCTCCAAGGAGACCAGACGGTTCCAGGCAGTCTACCCCGCTTGAGCGAACAGCGGACAAACCGAAATCCTGTAAAGTCGTCCCTGATGAAGCAGCGGGGCCGTCAAATTGTGCAGGCGGGAACTCCACAGAAACAAGAGTCAAATGTGGAGGATCAGTCTCAGAAACCCAACCGAAAAGTTTCCAAAGAACTTCACCGAACCTGAAAAAAAGACACTCTGGACTGCCGTGCCGTAAAGGGTCCTCTCCCCCGTCCCAGAGGTGTCACAGTGTGGGTCACCAGCCATATGTTTCTCCAGAGAAGAAACAAGAAGCGATGAACCAAGGCGATCAGCATCCACAACAACCTGCAGGCGGTGAGTCTTTCATTGACCATTGATTAAATCGCTGAAATAATCTCTAAAATTTTTTACAACTGGGTCAAGTGACGCCAATTGCCGATGCAACAATTTTACTGGACCAAAACGTTTCAGCTTTATGTGTTTTAAACCACGTTTTGTCGATTTGAGGCAGCCATTGAATTATGCTCCCTTGGACATGTGCTCAACTGCATCCATTTATCAAAAAAAAAAAACGACTTGTTGGGTAATACTACATCTGCCATGATACGGTAGCAAGTGTCGTTTCTGGCATTTTGTTACAGACGGAGCATTAATTGATTAAATGTCAAGTTTTTTTACCGTTACCATAAGGTGTTCGGGATCGGTAAAGATCAATATGCTCTTTTGGGATCAATAAAGTTCCGTTCTGTTTGTCTTCCCGCTCATCCGGGGTCGGGTCACTGGGGCAACAGCCTCAGACGGGAAGCCCAGGCTTCTCTCACCCCGGCTGCATCCTCCAGCTCACCCAGGAGGATCCCGAGTCGTTCCCTAGCCAGCTGTGAGACATAGTCTCTCCAGCGGGTCTAGGGTCTGCCCCTTGGTCTCATCCCGGTGGGCCGTCCCCGAAACACCTCACCAGCGAGGCGCTCAGGGGGCATCCCGACGAGATGCCCGAACCACCTCATCTGGCTTCTCTTGTCCTGGAGGAGGAGCGGCTCGACACCAAGCTCCTCCCGGATGGCAGAACTCCTCACCCAATCTCTGAGCGAGAGTCCAGCCACCCTGCAGAGGAAGCTCATTTCAACCGATTGTATCCGCGATCTCATTCTTTCGGTCACCAGCATAGGTGAGGGTTGGAACGTAGATCGACTTGTAAATCGAGATAGGTGAGGGACGAGACAAAGCGCGGCCCAAATACCCCGTGAAGAAATCAAGCATGGTCAAGTTGCCCGGACGTGGGTCACTGGGGTTTCCTCTTGGAGCCAGGTCTGAGGGTAGGGCGTGACAGCCTGATGGCCGGGCTTTTCCCTATGGGGCCTGGCTGTACTCAGCCCGAAAAGGGGACATGGGCCACCCTTCCAGTGGACTCACCACCTCCAGAAGGGTGGCTATCGGGGTCGGGTGAAGGAGGAGATGGGTGGCAGCCAACGAAAAGTATCATAGATAAAATAGTTCCCCTGTTTCGGCACTTGGTCGCATTTTTCGACTCGCAGGGAACTCATGTTAACGTGGCAGTTCATCTCTATACAGTAGGTTTTGATGTTTTTCGGATGATTTGATCGTTTATGGGTTAATTATTTGTGTTTTTATGTTTGTTTATCTCTTTTGATGAGGTTGATGTTTTATCGTAGGCTGTCTCTTTAAAAAAAAAATTCTATATTTTCCAAAAGGATTTTCTGAGCCGTGCATGGAGGAATGTCAGGGGAACTTCAGACCGTCCACTTCTCCTCTCACACACTCCTCCCCCGGCCAGGACTCCATTCCCACTATCAACTGGTAACATAAATAGTTCCTGCTCAGATGATTGATTTGTTTTATGACAAATAAACTGGGATTTTCTCGGTAATTGTTTTAATCTTTCTATCTTTGCAGTTTACAGTCCCCGACTTCACAAGGCGGACCTGCTGCGGAGGGAGGTTTGAGTCCAGACCATCCCACCCAGTCTTTCTGCTCTAGTCCCAGTCTCAGCAGGCTTACGTACATCTCTATGAACGATGGGGCCGTTCACCCGACACCTGAAAAGCAGAAGGTACAGAAATAGTTTGAGCTAAAAGGATGTGTTGAGTTTAATAAAAAGCCATATGAGCATTGGTTTTGTAATCAGACTGAAAATGACTACCGTATTTTCCAGGCTATTAGCCGCACCTGCTCTATTTTTAAAAAAACGATTATCAAATTATTATTATTATTAGGACGCTGCAACAGTCCGTCGTGGTAAAGAGAGAGCTGAGCCGAAAAACAAAGCTCTCGATTTACAAGTCGATCTACATTCCAACCCTCACCTATGGTCACCAGCTGTGGGTGGTGATCGAAAGAATGAGATCACGGATACAAGCGGCCGAAATGAACTTCCTCCGCAGGGTGGCTGGGCTCTCACTCAGAGATCGATTAAGGGGCTCTGCCACCTGGGAGGAGCTCGGTGTCAAGCCGCTTCTCATCCAGGTCGAGAGAAGCCAGATGGGGTGGTTACGGCATCTGGTCAGGATGCCCCGAGCGCCTCGCTGGTGAGGTGTTTCGTCCCACCAAGTCCCACCATGAGGAGACCAAGAGGCAGACCCCGGACAGTTGGCTGGGGAAAGACTCAGGATCCTTCCAGGTGAGCTGGAGGATGCAGCTGTGGTGGGCTCTGGGGGTATCCTGTCCAGATGCCCGAACCACCCCATCTGGCTCCTCTCGACCTGGAGGTGGAGCGGCTCGACACCAAGCTCCTCCCGGATGGCAGAGCTCCTTACCCGATCTCTGAGTGAGAGCCCAGCCACCCTGTGGAGGAAGCTCATTTCGGCCGCTTGTATCCGCGATCTCATTCTTTCGGTCACCACCCACAGCTGGTTACCATAGGTGAGGGTAGGAACGTAGATCAACTCGTAAATCAAGAGCTTTGCTTTTCGGCTCAGCTCTCTCTTTACCACGACAGACCGATGCAGCGTCCTACTTATTGCTGATGCCGCACCAATCTGCCTCTGGATCATCCTTCCCCCACTCGTGAACAAGACCCAGAGATACTTAAACTCCTGTGAAATTAAAGTACGGGGATGTTTCCTTTTTTGATTTCATATTGTGACAAAATTATTTGCCCCGTTTGTTGGCATTTTGAAATGACCTGCATGTAGACTTCTCGGCCCCACGTGTGCATCCCCCCCCCCCCACATTGAGCTTTACCTAAACACAAGTGACTGTGATGTGTGAAATGTGTGTGTAAATCATGACGTGGTGTGTTCTGTATCTACAGGCTAACTCTTTACTGGCTTTGAGTACAACAATCGTCCGGTTCAGTCCGACTCCTGATGAACCCGATGCTCAATCTAAACAGGACGTCCCCACCAGTCGTCCCGAAAGCCTCGATAACATTCAGCCGCAAACTCCAAAAAGTTTGGACCCCTTAACGGGGCAGCAGAGTAAACCTGCTTCCTCTCGCAGTCAGAGCGAATGCCGCTGCTCTTCAACCACACCCACCGGGGGTAAGAACTCCGAGCTGCTCTCCGAAGGCAAAGTACCGCACCTCTCTAAAGGGGATTTGGGCTTCTGCAGCAACGCCAACATTCCGCAGCTCAGCGGCCAGGCTGCTCCTCAGAGCGCTCAGCAGTGGCAGACAGCTGCGTCGGTACTGTCGTCTGTGTACACCAGCGGACTCGGCGTGCCCCCCGCCTACACAACAGACGGGCTGCATTACGTACCAATCCCTAGCTTTAAGCCCCAGTGTACTGGATTGATCGACCTCTCCCACAAAGCGAATGTCCAGACTCTCCTAACTGGACGGGCCCTCATCAACCCCCAAATCACCCCGGTGTATGTGGGATGTGACACTCCTTTACACCCCGGGGCTTTCCATCTGGGCTCGGCAGGAAACGGCCTTTATGCGGTGCCCTCTACAGGTCGGTGGTCTAGTTTTAATTACATTATCAAACAAAAAGAAAAAAAAAACTAACTGCTGGCAAATTGAACAACCACCAGGTCCCATCGGGATTCCTGGAGCTGCTGAGACTCATCACCTCACCAGACCACAGGAGCTAAGGATGATGGGAAAACCCTACCATCCGTATGGTGGGGATCCACTGGTGACTAATGGTCTGGAGGAACTGAGAGGTAAGAATCATTTCTGATAAAATGGTCCTTATTTATCAGATTTAAATTTTAAATCTACATTGAAAATGGACATGAGACCTCCTCTGGTCTAAGGAGGAGGATATGTTGTGCGGTCTCGGTGTTTAAAACTGGGACCAGGTCAGTTTTACCACTGCAACAGTTTCATAGAGCTATTAGCCAGTGAAAAACTAGTTAAGCTTGTAACGAGTTTGTCAGTTTTAGTTAGGATAAAGTAGAAAACAATAGAACATAAGCTCTCATTCTGTTAGAATACAGTTTATTACTAGGTTTCAGGATGTAGCTCCCCCTCTGGAAAGGGCAAAACTCAGGTTACCGTATTTTCACGACCATAAGGCGCATTTAAGTCTCAGATTTTCTTCAAAATGAGCGGCGCGCCCTATCGTGCAGTGCGCCCGATGTGTGTTGTGAATTCCGGGAGGTCTGACAAAGGAACTCCAACCGCTGGACATCGGCGTGAACCGGCCGTTCAACGTAAGGTTGCAAGCGGCGTGGGAGCGATGGACGATCAGAGAAGACCACAGCTTCACGAAGGGTGGAAGGCAGTGCCGGGCGAGTTACGCTACAGTTTGCCAATGGATTGTAGATGCTTGGGCTAACGTGTCTGCGGGCACTGTTCTCTGAGCTTTCGTAAAAGCAGGCATCCTTTCCGAGGAGCCGCATGATACAGACTCTGACAGCAAGGCAAGTGAACCTGCCATGTTGGATTTAGCGCAGCTGTTAGATTCAGAAACAGAGGCTGAGGACTTTGATGGATTTGATAAATGACTTTATGACGACTGTAACTAATATTTAAATAAACCCAACCAAACTCAGTTTTACTCCCGATCTATTTTTAAATACGCACACTTGTCTGCTTGTGTGTGTGTTGTTGTAAGGCGGACGTACGTATAAGAGGATCTGTATATAAAACCAGCGCCCTATCATCAGGTGCGCCTTATGTGTGTGTTAAATAAGGAAGCACGCAAAACAGGGACTGCACCTTTTAATACAGTGCGGCTTTTGGTCGTGGAAATACGGTACGATATTTACAATCAACCCGCTTCTATCCGATTGAAAATGACTTTCAGATGAATCGAAACGTCTCAATCTTCAAAAACGCTGTCCAGAAGATGACTGTGAAACCTTTCTACGATACACCAGAGTGTACGTACATGGCATTAACGAAGAGGAGTATACCTGTCTCTTAGGCTCATGCAAGACTAGGTCTTGGTAAATGTAACCGCTGAAAACAAGCACAATTAAAAAGACCACACCTGTAAATATTCAGATCCATGCTCAGTCACACCCTTTTCATCTATTTTATCTGCATGTTTGAACAGAAGGTAATAAATAGAAAAATTCTACTGAACAGAAGATTGAGGTTTTCACCACAAAGTGGAAAAAAAAATAGTTACAAAGCAGCTTGAAAAGTGGGATCAGAGGAAAGCACAGAAACTAAACTTTACGTTATGAATAACGCTGTAGCGCCGGTAACTGAAACTTACCCTCAGCAAACTTATTTCAAACTTTACCGCAAGTTTATAAACTCACTCAAATAGTTTGGTTGGTAAGTCTTTTTGGAAATGACTGTTTACGTCACAAATAATATTTTAATAGTCATTTTAGTGGGTTTTTAAATTTTGGTGTCTCACACCTACCACGGTAATTTGTTTGCTTTGAATGCTCACGTCCATTCCGTTCCGTCGTCTTCTGCTCATACGGGGCTGGGTCGCGGGGGCAACAGCCTCAGACGGGAAGGAAAAGTATGCTTCTTATTTATCTCACCGTCTTGTGAAGTACAGGCCCTCACAGGCCATGGAGGTCCATTACCGGCCTTTTAGTTTTGCCAGATGTTGTTACGAAAACTCATTGTGAGGCATCGTTCCAGTATTGTGGTCCTCGCCCGTGGAACAGCCTGCCAGAGAACCTCAGGGTTGCAGAATCTATTCATGTTTTTAGTAAGAGTCTGAAAACCCACTTTTTTAAACTTTGACTTGATTTTTTTCCATTCCGTCGTCTTCCGCTCATCCGGAGCCGGGTCGCCGGGGCAACAGCCTCCGACGGGAAGAAAAAGTATGCTTCTTATATAGCTCACCGTCTTGTGAAGTACAAGCCCTCACAGGCCATGGAGGTCCGTTACCGGCCTTTTAGTTTTGCCAGATGTTGTTACGAAAACTCATTGTGAGGCATCGTTCCAGCATTATGGTCTTTGCCAGAGCCTGCCAGAGAGCCTGCCTGTGGAACAGCCTGCCAGAGAACCTCAGGGTTGCAGAATCTATTCATGTTTTTCAGAAGAGTCTGAAAACCCAGCTTTTTAACTTAAGTTTTACTTGATTTTTTTTCCGTTCCATTCCGTTGTCTTCCGCTCATCCGAGGCCGGGTTGCAGGGGCAACAGCCTCAGACGGGAAGCCCAGGCATCTCTCTGGGCGTCCTCCAGGGACGCAGCTGGGGAGGGATCCCAAGTCGTTCCCCAGCCAGCTGTGAGACATAGTCTCTCCAGCAGGTCCGGGTTCTGCCTCTTGGTCTCCTCCTGGTAGGACATGCCCGAAACACCTCACCAATGAGGCGTTCGGGGGGCATCCTGACCAGATGCCCGAACCACCCCATCTGGCTCCTCTCGACTTGAATGCTCATATTGTTTAGAAAAATCTGCATGAATGCATTGCTTTGGTCGTACATCACAGACACCAACACAATAATCCATGCTGATGTTTAAGCTGCTTTAGGTCGGGTTGTTTTTTTTAAATTAGGATGATACATTGCTCATAATTTGTTGTGAGTGTTTCTGTTTCCGATCACTGTGATCCAGGCCAGGTGGTTGTACCAGAGGAACTTCGGTTCCCCCACGCCTGCTGTGTCGGCATCGCCTCCCAAACTTCTCTCAGCCTCTTTAACCCCTCTGAGAGGTGGCAGCAGGTATCGATCACCATCACCGGTCTGGCTGTTAATGGAGAGAAGGTTTGTTTTTGGTCTGAAACGCCACATAATTAATGGATCTCATTTTATTTTTGCTGCTGACTTGTTGGTGCTGCTTTGTCAGCAGGTGGACGGTTTGCCATACCAGTGTTTGATGGTGAAGAATAAAACCATCATTGCCCCCAAAAGTACAGAGGAACAGAAGGTGCTGTTCATCCCTCCACATGCCGGGATGTACCAGTGCACCCTGAGCGTTTGCTCCTGGCCGGCATCGGCGGACACAGAGCTGGCTGCGAGGGCTAACCTCTTCGCCAAATCAGTAGTGCTTGTTGCCAAAGCAGAAAATCCTGATGTGGAGGTAAGTTTCTTCTTTACCTCCTTCATTTGAAAGTTGTTTTTAATTCCTCATATCAGGGAATGCTTTTTTTTGACATTTCAAATCTGTTTTGTTCTTTTCAGATTGATCTGGGTAAAACTGGTAGTTTGGATTTCGGAGACCTCACAGCAGGCAGCTTAAAGTCACTTCCTGTGAGGTTGTTGAACAGGACACATGCAACAGTCCCCGTCCGCCTCGTCATCAGTGCAGTAAGTCCATACACATGGATCTCTAAAACTCTGATATCACTGATGTAATATTGTCCTCGAAAAGTAAGAGACCAACCCAGGATGTTTTGTCGCTTCTAAATGTTTCTGTGTTGGAACACACCGGGCTGCTCCACCATCTAAATCAGACCCGGGCATCTCACGGACCGCCGGATCTAGCAAGAATATCTGTCGTTTATTGAGTCAGACCACGTGACAAACAATAACTTTGACTACTATGTAAAATTTTTTGGAAATCCCAAAATAAGCATGCTTTCTAATTTCAGTCCATTCACAAATGGAGGCTGAACTGCTTTAATTTTTTAATTGAATTGTTTTTTCTTCACAAGACTGATTTAATACAGATATTAAGACAAGCATGTCATTAAATGTTAAAAGTTTCAGGTAGAATTAAAGGGAAAGTGTACGAAACCGTGGTGAGACCGGCCATGCTGATTGGTTCTGCTGTTTGAGATGGAGGTAGCAGAGATGAAGATGCTGAGGATCTCTCTGGGAGTGACCAGGATGAACAGGATCAGAGGAACAGCGCATGTTAGAGGTTTTAAAGTCAGAGAGGCCAGACTGAGATGGTTTGGACATGTGCAGAGGAGAGAGAGAGAGTACACCGGAAGGAGGATGCGGGTTTTGCAACCACCAAGAAAGAGGGCTAGAGGAAGACCAAAGAGGAGGTTCATGGATACAGTGAAGGAAGACATGAAGATAGTTGGTGTGACTGAAGAGGATGCAGGAGATAGGGTTAGATGGAAGAAACTGACTTGCTGTGGCGCCCCCTGAAGGAAAATGCAGAAAGAAGAAGTGTCATTAAATGTTACCTTTAACAGACCAAACAACAAAAAAGGTGGATGCTGCATGTGGAGTTTTCAACAAAAGATGAACGGCTTCTTCTTCTCCTTCCGAAAAAAGGGTTTGTCACAGCAAGTCAGTTTCTTCCATCTAACCCTATCTGCTGCATCTTCTTCGGTCACACCAACTATCTTCATGTCTTCCTTCACTGTATCCATGAACCTCCTCTTTGGTCTTCCTCTAGCCCTCTTTCCTGGTGGTTCCAAACCCAGCATCCTTCTTCCGATGTACTCTCTCTCTCCTCTGCCCATGTCCAAACCATCTCAGTCTGGCCTCTCTGACTTTAAAACCTCTAACATGTGCTGTTCCTCTGATCCTGTCCATCCTGGTCACTCCCAGAGAGATCCTCAGCATCTTCATCTCTGCTAGCTCCATTTCTGTTTCCTGTCTTTTCCTCAGTGCCACTGTTTCTAAACCAATCAGCATGGCTGGTCTCTTTTGTACACTTTTCCTTTCATTTTAGCTGAAACTTTTCTGAAGTTGTGTTTAGTTTGCAGGAAACAGGTTGCTCTGTTTTAGGACTTCCAATTTGTGTCTGCATCACCAGACGAAACATGGAGAAATATAAACATTTGACTGATTCTGAGCGAGTGTAGACAACTCAATCTTTACTAGTTAAATTGATAAAAACAGCAGGAACTAAAATAATAGCAACAAAAGAATTTTTTATTTTTTTTTTATAGCTTGCCAACATAAAAAGTCTTAATAATGTAAAAAATCTTGTACTTAAAAATTTTAAAGTTTAAAAAGCACTTTTAACCGTCATTCCTCCTGTATAAGAACTGTCCTGTTGATAACGTAAAGACCTGGATTGTGCAGAGTGTGAGCAGGTAAAAGCTTCATACACGACTACAGCGACCTGTAGTGGCCCTACGAAAATAAACCATCTATAAAACACTCAGATGAGACTGAAATCAGGATCAACAGATCCTACATGTTCCACATAACACACTTAGTTTAGTATAAATGTTTAAATAAATACTTAAAAGCTGTGTTTAAAGGTTTTGTTAACATAACACCGTATTCCTCCAGAATGCGACAGGTTGGGGATGTTTCACTTTTTCCAAGCAGCCTGTTTCTGTTCAGTCCGAGGCTACCCAGCAGGCCAGACACATCACCTCAATAACATCTCCTTCGGTGATCAATCACGTGCTGCATGCCAGCCATGGAGAGGTGAGTGGTTATAAAATCAAACTCAAATTCATCAGCAATGGCGGGTGGTGACTTGTGTCACAGGGGCGCCACCCCCTTGTCCTGATAACCAAAACTAACAATAAAAAAATATATAAACATTTATATGTTTGTAAGTATGTAAAACTGTCTTGTGTGAAGATAATATGCATTTTAATTACGTTTTACACCGTTTTATTTTATTACTCATTTTAATTTCTACTTCCTACAAAAACTGGAAAGAGGGCGCAGCCCGGAAACGCCCACTAGGAAACGGATGAGTGTGTAAGGGGCTTCCGGTATTTCTGAAGAAAACGTGACTTCAGCCCTGATTTATCATAGTGTGTGTGTAATGGTGCAAAAGTGTGAGAATAATGAGCACACCCACATATATTCAGTATTCAGAGCCATGCTCAGTCATATCTTTATTTTATGACAGAGGGAATTTTGATAAGGGGTGTTATCCAAAGAAATGTTTTTTTTTTTTTTTGTAGAAACCCGAAGGCTTCACTGTCATGGTTCATTTCAAGGCTCCACAGAAGTATGAAACCAGTTCAGGTAACGAGCTGATCTCACAGTTTAATTATTATATCAGGACTTTTAACCAATCTGTGTTCTTTTTTTTTCCTTTACCTTAGATGACCTCGGTCCAGCTGATGAATACAGCGGCCGTGTGGACATCGAGCTGGATTCTCCTGGTCCCAGTCACGTCATCAGAAGCATTTGTCTTAAAGCCAGGTCTGGAATTGCAAGAGTCCACGCTCCGAAAGATCTGCAGGTAACAAAGTAGTCATGCTGAATTTATTTATTTTTTTACAAATAAAAACTACAATTTAATGTGCGTTTTAAAAGTGGTGCATCACACCACGGAGTGAATGAGTTTGTTTTGAACATAAAACGTGAACGGTATTGACCTCTTGATCAGAAATCAGGACTTTTCATAATTAAGTGAAAATAAAATCAATGGTTACATTTAGGACTGAAACAGTTAATCGATTATAATCGATTATCAAAATAGTTGTCAATTAATTTGGTCATCGATTAATCGTCTAAAAAGTTTTTCCTGTCAACTGCACTTAAATTGGTCTCCATGTGGGGCAGTAGAGAGCAAATTGACGATGCGCGCTACCAAAATAGGAGGAGAAGAAGATAGCAGCCAATCATTGGCCTTCATCTCACCCCGCATCGCGTGATCAGGCAGATTCAACAAGATGGCGGAAAGAAAAACACATGCAAATCATCCGTAGTTTGGATCATTTTCCGCTAAATTTGACAAAGACTCGCGTTAATATGCAAAGTTCGCGAAACGGACACGTTTTGGCACGGAAGCATAACGACGCTGCACGAACATCTGAAAAAAAAAAAAAAAACATGTCGGACTCGAAGCAGGAGACGGCAAACCGGAGCGATACACGATGTTATTTCTAATAAAAACAATTTTACACGTCGCTAAATACACTTTTTATTATCTGCAAAAAAACAAAAACAACCCAACATGGACTATTTTCTGTGGAAAACGGTTGCACTCCGCAGCAGAGCGCTTCTCTCAGGGACTCTTATTTTGGAAATGATCGTGTCTGATATGAGGCCGCTGTCAGAAGGAAGATGAGGGGTTTGAAAAAAAAAAGATCGCTAAATTCAATCCAGGATACAAGACCCCCTCCTCTACACCGCAAAGCACATTTTTTCCCACAAAAAAATGAGTGCTGTTAGTTGGGCACCCCTTTACCGATTAGTAGATCTGTGTTTGTTATATTATAAATGGTATAGATGGACCCGTTCCGTTCCGTCATCTTCCGCTTGTTCCGGGGTCGGGTCGCGGGGGCAATAGCCTCAAACGGGTAGCCCAGGCCTCTCTCTCCCCGGCTGTATCCTCCAGCTCACCCAGAAGGATCCCAAGTCGTTCCGCGGCCAGCCGTGAGACATAGTCTCTCCAGCGGGTCCGGGGTCTGCCCCTTGGTCTCCTCCCGGTGGGACGTGCCCAAAACACCTCCCCTGCGAGGTGCTCGGGGGGCATCCTGACCAGATGCCCGAACCACCCCATCTGGCTCCTCTCGACCTGAAGGACCCAGGTCATTTTATTTATTAAAGTTACTATTTTTACAGTAGAGATGGTCTTTTTTTTGTTGGTTTTTTTTGCATTAATACTTCACAACTTGAATGTTTTTGTATATTTTTTCTCATGTTAATCTGGGGCCTTTTTTTTTTGTACGATACTTCTGAACAAGGTTAAATTTGCGAATCCAGAAGTGTTAAAGGTTTTTGTTTTCAAATGTGATCCAACAGTTTACATTTGATCTTTTATTAGTCGGTACTATTTTATGGGTGCTTATGATTTACTTTTACTGTATACAGTAAGTAGATTTATTATTTTCTAGAAATGATAATATTCTACCTCTTTATTTCACAGAAAGATTAACATTTGCTCTTACTTTAATAAACCCAAGGTGTTGTTTATGTGGTTATGAGTTGTGTTTTACACAATTACATCCTATAATTTGCCGAAAAACTAATATTATTAAATTGTCATTTTATCCGATTAATCGATTAATCGACACAATAATCGTCAGATTAATTGATTACCAAAATAATCGTTAGTTGCAGCCCTAGTTACATTTCCTTTTCAGACTTTCCTTATTTTTTTGGTTAGATTTTCTCCTGAATTTGTGCCGCTGACATATACCACGTAACCTTTCTGCTCCAGTAGAGTCCGTAAGCTGGTCTGTGTTTGCTTCTGTCTAGACTCTCAGCCTTTCTGCTCCGATGGGTAAATCTGCTCAGCAGATGCTGCCTTTAAAGAACGCAGGAAACATCGACGTGCACCTCAGACTGAAGGTAATTCTGACCTTTACTTATTACACCACGGGGGGTTTGGTTAAGCCTCTGACATTTTAAAGCGCCAACTGTCACACTTTCTTCATCCTCTCACTTTCCTTGTTTTTTAATTTAGATTTTTTGTCCGAGTTGTGATTTTGTTTATTCTTGTTTGCAGTGTGGTGAGGATGGGGATGGTTTTTCCACAACGCCGGCTGAGTTGCTTCTGAAAGTAGGAGAGGAACAAAGCGTTGCTGTGTCTTTTAAAGCAGACGAGCACAGGAAACACAGAGAGAGGTGGGTGGACATGGCGTCCTCTTGTGGACAATACACAGATCACAATGCATATTTTGTCATCTAGAACGAATATTACCCAAAATAGTAAATCTGAAATATTTGAACAAGTTTATATAGATCAGAAAAAGTTTTGGGGCTGCATCATGGGGGAAAAAAACATAACACTTTGCACCAGGTCCGCCAAAGAGGTCCCCTCTCTGAACAATTATGGAGGATTAAGATGCAACATTACTAGAATATCTAATAGCATTCTCACCCCCAGGTCCAAAGAGGATGTTTCTTAACCCAGAAATTATTCTCTCTTTGGGGGACCTGGCTAAAAGAGTTAGGCCCGGTCCACATGTAGCCGGGTATTTTTTGAAAACGCATGTATTTTTATCCGTTTTGGCCTCCCGTACACACAAAAACGGAGGGTTTTTTCACTCAAAAGCAGGGCTTTTGAAAACCCTGTTTTTGCGTTTGCGTGTAGTCGTGCGAAAATGGAGAGTTGCATTTTTATGCGTCACTACCTGCGACAAGTAATGCACATACGTGATTCGTGTGCGTCCTTGTTTACAAAAGCAGACAGTGGGCAGCATGGATCCACGGACCCTGTTGTAGACCCTCTTTTCTTGCCTTTTTGTCCACTCTCAACTGCTCTTGCTTCTTGTTGACGAGCAAAGGAGGAGAAATGCGTTGAAATCTGCGATTATTAATCACATAAGCCTCCCTCCTCCACTCAATACTGCCCACTACTGGTCTGGCATGCTCAAACCGCACTCAGAAGCGTATTTATACAGCTCCGTCTGGACGCGGATATTTTGAAAATGGTTACGTGTGGACCCGAGCGTTTTCCTAAAACGGAGGACAGCAGATATGCGTTTTCAAAAATAACCGGCTACATGGCCTTATATGCTTAACCCAGAATCATGCTCTTTTCGGAGGACCAATGTCAGCTGTCAGGGCTATTAAAAAAAAAAAAAAAAATGAATTACTCTATTCATCCCTCACCGGAGAAATTTGTGTGCTGCACTCCTTACACCGCAGCAGGCTGCAATTCGACGGCGCCACTGGTGGGAGAAGTGGGGGTAGGGTGTCTTCTCCAAGGACCCTAGACGTGCTCTCTGTGGGCCGCAAACGCGCGACCTTTCGAACCGCACGCGAACGCGCTAACCACTGTGTTAACCACTGTGCTGCCGTCTCCCCCTATTTATTAGCATGTGTATTACAGGGGAGCCAAACTGGTTTGTCAGTTTTGGTTAGAACAATAGAAGGTAATGAGACTACTATAGAGGTTAGCTACAACCCACCCCCCTATCTTTGTAAACAAGTTACACAATCTGTCAAACAAACAGAGATCCCAAGTTTTTGGTTTCACAAAGAGGGAGATTTTGAGGTGGGGCTAAAAAGAGGAGGGGCTATAACATGATGTCACATCCGCCAATGAACCACAACCCGCCATGACAGTTGGCGTAAAAGCAAACCATTCAAAACATGAGAAAGCAGCTGGAAAATTGCACATCTTACGTGTGTTACAACCTAGAGTTATGTATCAGTACGAAGAGGAATTACCACCAGGAATACACCCCTGTACTGCTCGTTCACACTTTGTTTTGTGGCTCGCGCTTATGAGCTGTCACATGACCAAAGTTCCTGGATGTCCGACTTCTTCCATACGTTCACCAAAAACAATACTGGGAATAGACCATGGAGATCGCTACTAGCGGCTTTCAGATGCACAGCTGCAGCAACAGGAGATACCATGTGCTTAGCCTCATTTTACCTAATCATGTTCATGGAACGCACTAGAGATTTCATCATGCGGAGTTTATTACCCTAGGCAGGTGAGTGTGAAAGGTCCTAATTGCAGGTGTCTCCCACCCAATGCGGGAGACTTGGCATGTCTGAAAAACATAGTTAATCACAGGCTTGTTGGGGTCAGCTCCTCAGGTGTCCAGAAGAAAACTTGGAAGCTTTTTCTACGATACATATGAAATGATCTTAGCTCCTCCGTAGATCTCCTCTCATGGATTGTAATCTGAAATCCCACAGAATGATATGAGACTAAATCTGATTCTAACTTCTGTCCTTTCGTTTCAGCCTCCTCACCATGCTGGTCCTGCCGTCCGGCCCTCAGTATGAAGTAAAACTGAAAGGAGAAGTGACCCTTCCAGACTCTGAAAAGCTTCCTGCTTCTCTCTCTGATCCGGCTGTGGCCACCTACGTACCACCGATCCTCTCCAACAAGCAGTTTGTGGCCTGGGGAGGGGTCACCCTGGGACGAGCTGTGTAGGCAACTTTTCCATGTTTTTCCTTCTGTCCACGTATCAATTATTCATCAAAAAGGAATCGATAAAAAAATTCGAGGCGCCATGTTCCGTCTTATTCTATTAAGACTTGTTTAATGTTATTCATGAGAGGGGACGGAGGGCGCCTTCAGGGACCGCGGTTCTTCGTGAGCTATTTCAATAAAAATGCACTGTATATTTGTTCCCACTTACAGGAAGTAAAGAGCAGCCGAATGGAAAGGTGAACCAGATCCGCACCAGAACACGTTTAGCCTTAAAGCATTAAATTTCAATTTATTTCTATAGTGCAGCGTCCATAGAATGCAGAATGGGTGGGACTTCTATTGGAAGGTTCAGGTCAAAACAAACTAAGCCAACTCGGCACCAATTCCGTTCGTTCTGTTCCGTCATCTTCCGCTTGTTCCGGGGTTGGGTCGCAGGGGCACCAGCCTCAAACGGGCAGCCCAGGCCTCTCTCATCCCGGCTGCATCCTCCAGCTCACCTGGAAAGATCCCAAGTCTTTCCCCGGGCAGCTGTGAGACATAGTCTCTCCAGCTGGTTGGGGTCTGCCCCTTGGTCTCCTCCCGGTGGGATGTGCCCGAAACACCTCGGCCGCATCCTGACCAGATGCCCGAACCACCCCATCTGGCTCCTCTCGACCTGGAGGACGAGCGACTCGACCCCGAGCTCCTCCCGGATGGCAGAGCTCCTCACCTAATCTCTGAGTGAGAGCCCAGCCACCCTACGGAGGAAGCTGATTTCGGCCGCTTGTACCCGCGCGCTCATTCTTTCGGTCACCACCCACAGCTGGTGACCATAGGTGAGGGTAGGAACGTAGGAACCCAGCACCAATTTTTTTTCCAATTTGTACAGCGCAATCACTGGTCCTAATTGTGCTGAAGTTATCAATTATTTCAGTAATCAATTAGTCTATTGATTCTTTTGTCCAATTAATTCGTTAGGGCATATTTTATATGACTATTTTTTCCCTTTTAAATCAGGGGTTGGCAAACTTTTTGGTTTGCGGGCCACATTGAGTTCTAACATTTGACAAAGAGGCCGGAACAGGAGCAGATGGATGGCATGCTTTGGTAACCGCGAGATTAGACCGATAGAATGGCGCCCTAGATTTTAAACAAGCGCGCTGATGTTACATCAAGAGCGTTAAATTTCAAATCTAGCGGCGCTAGGTCTGAAATCTACTGCGATAGCGCTTAAAAACGTGCATTTAACGGCGCTAGGTTAAAAATTTGAGTGCTTGATGTAACATTTTGCTTGTTTTATCATCTCACACGCTTGTTTATGTGCGTGTTTTGGGCCCGATGGCTTTCCTTATCTGTGCACACTGTTTATTTTGACAGGGTGCACATCACAGAGACACACACATTTTAATGGGAGCAGTGTTGTTGTTTTCTCAACAAATCCAATATAAATACAGAGTGCGCCATCTAGTGAGGAAACATAAAAATTGCAGGAAAAATAAAACATTAACATGGTATATTTATTTATATTTTTCAAGTTCGGCTGGCCGGCAGCACAGTGGCGCAGTGGGTAGCACAGTGGCCTCACAGCAAGAATGTTGTGGGTTTGAGTTCTGTGTGGGGACGAGCCTTGGGACACTGTCCTTTCTGTGTGGAGTTTGCATGTTCTCCCTGTGTTTGCGTGGGTTTTCTTCCTCCCATCCTCCAAAGACATGTATGCTAGGTTGATTGGCCGGTGCCGATTTGCCCCTCGGAATGAGTGTGTGTGTGTGTGTGGATGGTTGTGTGTGTGTGGCCCCGCGACAGACGGGCGCCCTGTTCGGGGTGTACTCTGCCCTTCGCTTTAAATTGGCCGGGATGGGCTCCGGCACCCCCCGCAACCCCGAAATGGATAGACTGATAAGATAACATGACTGATTGACTGACGTTCGGCGGGCCGGGTTAAACCGTTTAACGGGCCGCATGTGGCCCACGGGCCGTGGTTTGCCCACGCCTGTTTTAAACCATTATTTGATAAGTGGTATTTGTGGAGGAACGCTTTCGACCTCCTCGAAAATCTGATGTTGTTTTAAAGGGATATTCCATAAATATAACAGATTAGATAATCTACATTAATGTTTGTGGAAGTAATCTGGCGGAGTTGATCAAGAGTGGGGTCGGAATGAGGTTGAAACAGAAACAGAGATAGAAAATCAGACATCAGTGGAATATCCACGAGGAGTCAAACATCTGGTAGAGTGGTGAAGAACTTCTGATTAAGAAAAAGCAAACTAACCCAAAGCCTTGTTCAGCCAACAGAAACTGGTTCTGAGGAACAACTCAACAAGTGACACACAACATCTTCGCTTGCTTATCCGTGGCCAAGACCAAGACTGCTTCCAGGTAGATTATGCTGTATGAATGTCATAACTTCTCATTTTTGGTTTCTTTTTACAAATTTTCTTGTTGCTTGAAGAATTTTTAAAAGAGTTGTGTCACTGATACTAGTGGAAAAGGGTGGAATGCCCCCTGCGGGTCAGGGACAGGGTCCTGCCCCAGGTGGAGGAGTTTAAGTATCTCTGGGTCTTGTTCACGAGTCGGGGAAAGATGGAGCGGGAGATCGACAGACGGATCGGTGCGGCATCAGCAATAACTAGGATGCTGCATCGGTTTGTTGTGTTAAAGAAAGAGCTGAGCCGAAAAGCAAAGCTCTCGATTTACAAGTCGATCTACGTTCCAACCCTCACCTATGGTCACCAGCTGTGGGTGGTGACCAAAAGAATAAGATTGCGGATACAAGCGGTCGAAATGAGCTTCCTCCGCAGGGTGGCTGGGCTCTCACTCAGAGATTGGGTGAGGAACTCTGCCATCTGGGAGGAGCTCGGTGTCGAGCCGCTCCTCCTCCAGGCTGAGAGATACCAGATGAGGTGGTTCGGGCATCTGGTTAGGGTGCCCCCCCAAGTGCCTCGCTGGTGAGGTGTTTCTGGCACGTCCCACCGGAAGAAGACCGAAAGGCAGATCCCAGACCCGCTGGAGAGACTATGTCTCATAGCTGGCCGGGGAACGACTCTGGATTCTTCCAGGTGAGCCGGGGTGAGAGAAGCATGGGCTTCCCGTTTGAGGCTGTTGCCCTCGTGACCCAGCCACGGGTAAGCGGAAGACGACGGACGGACGGACTAGTGAATCCTAACTTTAGTGTGGAGTGATACTCGCACTAAATTTAAGCGTTGTTAATTTGTTTTGTCTCTGTTCCGTTCCGTCATCTTCCGCTTGTTCCGGGGTCGGGTCGCGGGGGCAACAGCCCAAACGGGCAGCCCAGGCCTCTCTCACCCCGGCTGCATCCTCCAGCTCACCTGGAAGGATCCCAAGTCGTTCTCTGGCCAGCTGTGAGACATAGTCTCTCCAGCGGGTCCAGGGTCTGCCCCTTGGTCTCCTCCCGGTGGGACGTGCCCAAAACACCTCGCCCGCGAGGCGCTCGGGGGGCATTCTGACCAGATGCCCGAACCACCCCATCTGGCTCCTCTCGACCTGAAGAGGAGCGGCTCAACACCGAGCTCCTCCCAGATGGCAGAGCTCCTCACCCGATCTCTGAGTGAGAGCCCAGCCACCCTGTGGAGGAAGCTCATTTCGGCCGCTTGTACCCGCGATCTCATTCTCTGGTCACCACCCACAGCTGGTGACCATAGGTGAGGGTTGGAACGTAGATCGACTTGTAAATCGAGAGCTTTGCTTTTCGGCTCAGCTCTCTCTTTACCACGACGGACCGATGCAGCGTCCTAGTTATTGCTGATGCCGCACCGATCCGCCTGTCGATCTCCCGCTCCATCTTTCCCCCACTCGTGAACAAGACCCCGAGATACTTAAACTCCTCCACTTGGGGCAAGACCCTGTCCCTGACCCGCAGGGGGCATTCTACCCTTTTCCGGGCGAGGAAAATAATGAATTAAAAAGTGACGTTCAGCTGATATGATTTTTTTTTTTGTTTTACCAGCTCCAGAGCATGTTCAGCCTGGAAGAACGTCTAACCCGACACGGCGAGTTATCAATCCGTCCCACAGAAGACGTGACCGTCCACTTGCTCTTTGCTCCAACCAGGGTGGCCTGCATGTTGGCCAAGCTGGAAATAAAACAGTCATGTGTCCGAGCTTCACAACCAGGGGTCAAATTCACGGTAAGTTTCACTGCACTCTCTGACTTTCACCGCTGAAGTCTTTGATGAATTTAAATCTTTTCGTTCTCTTTCAGATTCCTCTGTCTGGCTACGGTGGAACGAGCAACATCGTCCTGGAGGACCAGAGGAAACAGGCAGATGGTTACGTAGCAACACTGACTGATATTGCTGTGGGACATGTTAGCAAAATGTGTCTGTGTGTGAGGAACACGGGATCCAGAGCAGCCTTCATCAAAGCAGTGGCTTTCTCTGACATAGCCACCCGATCGTTCATGGAGACTTCTGTCATCAGCCTGGCGCCTTCGCAGTTTGTTGTAAAGGAACGAACACAAGAGGTAAGAAGTCAAAAACGCATGCTTAACTTTAGCCTCATTTCACATGGGATCAGTTTAGTGACACCACCTGCAGTTTGTATCCCGTTTGAATCTACCATGCCAGCAAAAAAAATGACCTCAAGCATTTTGGCCAACACTGATGTTTTAGTATTTTTATTCCAGCATAGAGTCAATGTCTGTGATTCGGATCAATTTTTAACATCTTTTTTTACACATTGATCAAATTTCTGAGAATTTTTTGACTATAGTCTTTGTTTCTAACAAAATAAATCAAACTCTAGTTAAAAATAGAATCCAAAAGCTTTAATTTGTTGTTGTTGTCCGGCCCTCAGAGGAGGTGTTTAAGTATCTTAGGGAAAGATGAGAGGTGGATAGAGTGACTGATCGGCGCCGTGTCTGTGATAATTAGGATACTGTGTCGATCTGTCGTGGTGAAGAGAGATCCCTCGTTTAGCCATATGATCTCCATCCCGTCCCTTACCTAGAACAACCATCTATCGGTGGTGACCAATCAAACAAGATTGCGAAATCAAAAGTTGAAACAAATTACAAAAGTAAAGAATTGACGCCTATTCTGGGGAAAAAAGACCCAAAAAAACGCTACTTTAGGGTACACATTTTTCTGCACGTTTTTTTTAAACTAAACTTCGTTTTCAAGGAAAGATTAAACGATCAGAAAACAATAAAAACGTATCGCACTAAACGCCTGTTAGAGAATAAATTATAGATAAACGTAAACATCAGTTTAACAAAGAGAACATTTTAGTTTTTTTTTTTTTTTCTGTATGGAAAAGTGAGGTTACAGGGAGAAGAGATAAAGAAAGTGGAAGATTTTAAGTATCTAGGATCAACAGTCCAGAGCAATGGAGAGTGTGGAAAAGAGGTGAAGAACCGTGTGCAGGCAGGCTGGAACACGCCTGCCTGCGTGTTCCAGCCTGCCTGCACACGCTTCCCCCACTCTGTTTTATGAAAGATAAAACAGAGTGGGGGTTCGCTATTCAGCGTCAGTTTTGATCCCGATGAGTCGTTAAAGATCTTTTTTACTGACTTTAAAAAACAAGGCAGATAATATTTACATGTTTTCTACATGCTGGTTTCAGATGAAATGAAAGGAAAAGTGTACAAAACCGTGGTGAGAACGGCCATGCTGATTGGTCTAGATTGGGGGTGCCCAACCGGTCGACCGCTGTCTATCGGTAGATTGCGGACTGGTCCAGAGTCGACCGCGAAACGTGTTGAAAAAATTTTTTCAAACAATTCCGATTTGATGCCAGCAATTCACCCCAAATTTCTACTCAGCTGCAGATCTGAAGGCTAATAAAGGAGTGGACGCATACTTCCGGGTTAATGACGTCATGTGAGAAGTCATCAACCCGAATGTTGATTGGATAATCAACTGTAGTTTTTCTAAATAAATTTTCTAATTGGCTGTGGATCAGGAGGAAGTACTCAGGACCAATATTAGTTTTAATCCAGGCTGGAAATATCTGTGGCGGTTTGCAATGTTGTTGCTGCACTGGTAGATCTCAAAAGGTTTGCTATTCGAAAAGTAGACCTTGGGACAAAAAAGGTTGGGCACGCCAGGTCTAGAGACAGTGGCACTGAGAAAAAGACAGGAAACAGAGATGGAGGTAGCAGAGATGAAGATGCTGAGGATCTCTCTGGGAGTGACCAGGATGGACAGGATCAGAGGAACAGCACATGTTAGAGGTTTTAAAGTCAGAGAGACCAGACTGAGATGGTTTGGACATGTACAGAGGAGAGAGAGAGAGTGCATCAGAAGAAGGATGCTGGGTTTGGAACCACCAGGAAAGAGGACTAGAGGAAGACCAAAGAGGAGGTTCATGGATAGAAAGAAGGAAGACATGAAGATAGTTGGTTTCCTGCTCTCACTTGTGTGTATCTAACACAATTCAGCAGTAAGCCTAACTCCTTCTGAAAACATGCGCAGAGTCAGGATGTAGCGTCTAAGCTCCATTTTAATGACAATAGAAAAGATGTCTTCAGAACAGAGTAAAACAGAAAGAAAATATACACTTAACATAGTGCAAAAATATGTTTAAAGTAGCTTATCACCATGAAAATATGCCTACATGCAGTGTAATCTGACTACGAACGCAGTAATAAACATACAAACTAGCAATAGCAAAATACACATTTCCAACGTCATATCACACAAATGAGACATTAATACTGTACTTCATGAACATATAAAACTAACTTACAGACTGTGATGTCAAAAAGGATTAGAAAAATAGATAGATGGCAGTGGATAAACTTGTGCTCATGTGCTAACTGAAATGCAGAAACAAAACGGCCGACTTCTTGTCGCAACTTTCTGTTTCTAATTAGGCCTTCAAAATAAAAGACAAAAAACATAATAAATATAATCTAACTATAAAAGTAAATATTCTGCACGATTATAGAGGGCAAGACAGTTGGCGTTACCGAAGAAGATGCAGGAAATAGGGTTAGATGGAAAAAACTGACTTGCCGTGGTGACCCCTGAAGGGAAATGCTGAAAGAAGAAGAAGCTTTTCTGTATGAAAAACAACCTTTTCTACATTTTTTTCCCTACGTTTACCACATTTTTTACACTTCAGGTTTTAATGATAGTAAAACTGGTGCCATTTAGAATAAGGTAGAATCTACAGCTGTATGGATGTGATCCTTGGAAGTTTGAGCTTTTTCCCTTCATCGTGTACAAATACACAACCTGATGTAAATCACACACAGTTTTAAATCTTGTGTGACAAGGAGGGTTAAATAAAGGATAATCTCATTTTCTGTTTTCTTTGTTGTTCTTATGAATTTATTACCTCATGAATATCTCACCGTGGACAAATAACCGGTTCTTCTTCTGGAAAACAGCTGACTAATTGATCTACATCGCTGAAACCCAAGGTCCTTCTTTCCCCAGTGGGGCTGTAGGGTTAGAACCAAGCACTGGAAAAAGTTTTATCACTTCTGAATCCCCCAGATGGTACTCTGATTTGTGTTTAGGGCTGGTCTTTTGAAGAATTGATGATTACTCTCTGATCCATGAAGGTGACTTTGTTGGTTTGGTTAAAAGAAAAAAAAACTTCTGTAAGACTAAAAAATATCCACGTTTAAAACACGGGGAATGTTTTTTTTTTTTTGTCACATTTTATGCAAAATAGACTTTTCAGAGCTCTTCATCTACCAACATGTGGCTCTTATCTTCGTAACCAAGGTGGTTTTTAGAATGATCCAGAGTTTTTTTTGCGATCCAGCGAGTGCCGGATACATCCATAACATGGACTAGCTACATTGTTATGCTTTTAACATATCAGGAACGACGTTACCGCCATGGATCGGTGCAGCGTCAGCAACAACTAGAATGCTGCATTGATCTGTTGTTGTAAAGAAAAAGCTGAACCGAAAAGCAAAGCTCTCGATTTACAAGTCAAGCTACGTTCCCACCCTCACCTATGGTCACCAGCTGTGGGTGGTGACCGAAAGAATGAGATCACGGATACAAGCGGCCGAAATGAGCTTCCTCTGCAGGTTGGCAGGGCTCTCACTCAGAGATCGGGTAATGCCCCCCTTGAACCCTGCTTTTCACACTCTCTTTCTCTTTTCCTTTCCTCCACTCACCTATGCTGCCACATATTCCAACCATACTTCTATATTAATGCTTCCATTAATACTGACTCATATAACACACTCAAACACACATTCACACATCCAATATTACATACACACACATAAAAACAGCACACATAGCGAGTCACAAGCAACACACTCAGATTGTACATGTACAGACACACTTATTTTATTTACCATTCAACATTAGACACTCATTCACACTCTCCCTAATAACAGCATGTCCACTCTTAAGTTAGTCACATGGAATGTGCACGGAGCTGGGACCAGAGAAAAGAGACTAAAAATTTTTAGTGAATTAAAAGACCTTCAGGCAGACTTGATTTTTCTTCAAGAAACTCATATGTCCAGTTCAACAGTGGATGTCCTCTCCACAACAGACTTTCCTAACATATACTCAGCTTGCTATAATTCTAGACAAAGGGGAGTAGCTATCCTCATAAATAGAAAAATTAAATATACAGAAATCAACAAAATCTTAGACCCAGAAGGGAGGTATATAATACTCACCCTTTCCATTCAAAATATAACATTCTGTTTAGCTAACGTGTACGCCCCCAATATAGATGACCCCGCTTTCTTTCACTCCTTTTTTTCCACACTTTCTGAATACACAGACAAATCACTAATAATAGGAGGGGACTTTAACATGGTTTTGGATCCAACAGCTGACAGGCTAAATTGTGCCAGAAATGCTAGAACCTGGCAATCCACAAACTCTGTTAAACAGTATATGGAGGATTTTGGTCTTTGCGATATCTGGCGATCCTACCATCCTTCAGCGAGAGCTTACACCTTTTTCTCCTCTGTACATCAATCATATTCCAGGCTAGATTATTTTCTGGTCAGTAGCTCTTTGTCAAGTATAGTTTCAGATACACAGATTCACCCAATCACTGTTGGTGACCACGCACCAGTTTGCTTGACTCTTAGAAATAAAACATCTACTCCTTCACCTAGGAACTGGAGGTTCAACACAGCGTTACTCAGAGATCCCGTCTTTACTGATTATTTTATTAAAGAATGGTCCTCATTTCTAGAAAACAACGACCACCCAGGTATTTCACCGTGCCTTCTCTGGCAGACAGGGAAGGCTGTCATGAGAGGCAAAGTAATATCTTTCTCATCCCATAAAAAAAAACAGGAAGATGCTAAAATAGTGGATTTAGAACAGAGAATTAAATTGCTTGAAGAATCTTATAACTCCGCAGATGAACAAACTTTGAATCAAATAAGGAAAGCGAGGCATGAATTAAATGACATAATTAATCAAAGAACTCAATTTCTAATACAGAGATTACGCTTAGAGAGTTTTGATCATAGCAACAAATCTGGGAAATTTTTAGCAAACCAACTTAAACTAAACAAAGAAAAAACAACTATATCATCAATCACAGACCCATCGGGAAACATAACACACGACCCAAACACAATAAACAGCACCTTTAAATACTTCTACCAATCCCTCTACACACCCCAAATAGACCCTTCTGATCACGACATTAATAATTTTCTAGATAACATCAACTTACCTACACTACAGGAAGCGCAAATAACACCTTTAGAAGCCCCCCTGTCTGCAGAAGAGCTTCACAAGGCACTAACTAACATGCCCAGTAAAAAAGCACCAGGTCCAGACGGCTTTCCAGCAGAATTTTATAAGGAATTCTGGTCAACTTTAGCCCCCACTTTTGTCAGGATGACAACAGAAATCAAAGAGAATAATCACCTACCACCAAGTATGAACTCTGCGGACATTATTTTAATTTTGAAACCCGGTAAGAATCCCACGTTACCTTCTAGCTATAGACCCATTTCCCTAATTAATGCAGACCTTAAAATAATTTGCAAAGCTCTTGCAGGAAGGCTCGAGAAGGTAGTACCTTACCTTGTACATCCTGACCAAACAGGATTTATTAAAGGTAGACATTCCTCCACTAATATGCGCAGACTTATTAACCTAATCGATTACACAGCCATCAATAACCAAAAAGCAACAATTGTTTCACTGGACGCTGAAAAGGCTTTCGATCGAGTTAACTGGAAATTCTTAATAGCGGTCTTAAATAAATTTAGTTTTGGACAGTCCTTCACCAACTGGATCAAAATATTATATAGCTCTCCCAATGCACGAGTTAGAACAAATAATCACACGTCAGCAAACTTCAACCTTCAAAGAGGAACCAGACAAGGCTGCCCATTGTCACCCTCTTTGTTCGCTCTCTTTATTGAACCTCTAGCTGCTGCTGTTCGACAGAGCACAGATATTGAAGGCATTCAGACTAAAAATGTAGAGCATAAAATAAGTCTTTATGCAGATGATGTTATTTTATTTGCTTCAAACTCACAATCTTCATTTTGTAAAACAATCTCGCTGATTAATAAATTCTCCTCAGTCTCTGAATACTCCGTAAATTGGACTAAGAGCACAGCTTTATCAATTAATTGCAATTTTCAAAACCCGCCCTCAACTAAATTACAACCAGGCAACATAAAATACCTAGGAATAAATATTTCTCCAAATCTTTCTGAGCTATTCAAATTAAATTACACCCAACTTTTTAAAACTATCGAAGCAGACCTCATAAGGTGGAAAACTCTTCCCATTTCACTAATGGGGAGAGTGGCCACAATTAAAATGATGATTCTACCCAAAATTAACTATCTGTTCTCTATGATTCCAACCAAACCTCCGACCACTTGGTTCAAATCTCTAGACACCTGTATCTCTCAATTCTTCTGGAAGAGCAAACCACCCAGGATTAGTTTGAAAACGCTTCAGAAATCAAAAGACAGAGGTGGCTTAGAGCTGCCTAATTTTCAGGATTACTTCTTGGCAAATAGACTGCATTATATCTTAAAATGGCTGAAACCTGACCTATTGGACGAATCTTGGATAGATATAGAGCACACTCTTTGCGAGAACCTTAACATCTCTGATCTACCTTTTTTTAGTTCAGGCATTAAACGCCACAAGTGTTTCAGAAGTTTAAACATCAGCTCAACACTAACAGTCTGGTGGGAATTTCTTAAAAAAAACAACTATACAATATTCCCATGTAAGCTCACCCCCATTTGGAACAATCCTGATATTCTATTAAACAAAAGCGTGGTGTGCTTCAATTCTTGGAAGGATAAAGGAATCCAACAGTTTCAACACATAATTCATAACAAAGCATTCATCTCCCTCTCATCTCTATCATCAAATCATGGGATCAGCAACAGTAAGTTTCTTGAATACAGGCAACTTAAATCCGTAATAACTTCTAAGTACCGCTTGAACCAATTGGACCTTGAACTTCCACTCACAGTGACACAACTCATGAATCTAAACAATCCTAAACTCACCTCGAAAGTCTACAAATTAGTATCTAAAATAGACGACACAATCCACCTCCCGATGTCAAAATGGGAATCTAATCTATCACTAAACTCCAGTCATCAATTCTGGCTGCAGATCTGTCTGAATGCCTTTAATATGACCAACAGTCCAAACTTACAACTTATCCAGTACAAGATTCTTCAAAGAACTCATTACACAAGACGTAGGCTATTTAAAATGAGCCTTGTACAGTCTATGATTTGCACACAGTGCACAGGTAATAACGTTGATGACTATATGCACGCCCTGTGGCTCTGTGCACCCGTGCAAACTTTTTGGCATAAAGTCTGTGAGGACTTATCCAAATTAACTAAACTTAAAGTTCCTGCCTGTCCAAAGCTTTGTTTGTTAGGCGACCTAAGTGAAATGAACATTGAAACTCACAAGGCACAAATGGTTCTCACTGCCTTATGTATCGCAAAGAAAACTATCCTCCTGAACTGGAAATCCAAAACCACTCTTAGCATTAACCAGTACAAAAACCTCCTGTCAGACCACATCAGCTTAGAGATCATGTCTGCATCTTTTAAACATGATTCAACCTCAGTGACCCTCTGGTCCCAGCTGATTAGTCACATCACTCAGTAAGAACATGGTGATAATAGGTACGGGTTTAAACTAGTTCCGGGGGCTTGGAGCGGGGGGCGGTTGGGGTCTCCATGCATCCAGAGGGTCTGGTGTCGACCTGGTCCCGGGGCTCTAGTTGGCCGGGGCGTGGGGCGGCTCGCTTGACTAGCGAGGGAATCGGGATCTCTGTGCCGGCTCCTGCTGGGGTACGGGGCTGGCAGTGGCTGCCGGCCTGAGACGGCGTTGGTGGGACCCTGGTTGGGGTTGGTTGTCATGGTGGGGGCTGGGTTGGGGGGGTCGGCCTTGGGGAGCTGGGGGCTTGCTTCTGCGGGCTGGGGCTCTTGCCTGGGTCCTGGGGGGGCCTAGGCTGTCCTGCAGTAGTCACTGCAGTCGGACCGCCTGGTGCCCGACCTGGGGTTCCACGTCTCACCTGCTGCACGGAGGGGTTGTGGAGGGGACCAGGGAAGGAAGTAGGGTGCAGCAGAAAGAAAGGAGAGGTAAGACGAGGCTGTGTGGTGACGGGGTGCCTCGGAGGGTGGGGTGGGCCCAGGTCCTTGGGCTTGTTGGAGGTTGTTTCTGATGGCTCTGGGGTCTCCTGCTGCTCTTGTGTGGCGGAGGACACTACCTCGGTGGCTGTGTCCCGCATGGCTGCCTCTTTTTGGAGCGTGCTGTTTGCCTCGTGGTTGCCTGGCTGGTTCGGAGGGCCCCTGGCGCTTACCGTGTCCGGCTGGGGAGCCGGTCGCCCGGGGGGATGTTTCCCTCCTTCCGGTTGTGCCCATCCGCCTGCTCTCTCCCGGTCCCACACTGCCACATGCTCACTGTCACTTAGGGCGCGGGGTCTGGATGGGTGGGGCTCGCTGACGAGGCTTGGGGAGGGTGATCCCCCTTCTGAGTCCCCGTCTGCACCCATCCTCCACTCCACTTTTAACTGCATCTTAGTCATTTATATTCATATAGGGTCTTGAGGGGTATTTCGGAGAGGGAGTGCCAAGTGGGGACACCTGCACTCCCTCCCATGCCGTTCCCCCTCAATTTTAAATCCCACCTTGAAAACTGAACATGGCACAATGGCACCACACACATTCCAAACTAAACTACACACAGAGAGGTCCTCGGGTTGGGGGGCAATGCCGCTTGGCAACGACAGGGCCCGCCACCTGCAAGCGCTCTCTCGCCCACTTCAATTGCAGCACATACATACACAGGTGGGACCGGGGGAGGGCGGCCGGTCTTCACCCGTCTGTGTCCCTTCGGGTCGGCCGGGATCTCGGGGCTCTGCTGCCTGGAGGGGGGCTGGGTTTGCGGGACTTGGAGGCCAGTCACTTCTGTGTTGCCCGCCTCCGGGGGGCGGGAGACACCCAGAGATACGGTTGTGTGGTTTTTGTATGGGGGAAACGGGCCCGGGGGCGGTCTCGCCTGGCCCTGCCTGGGCCCCTCGTCACCAGTTGGGGTTAAGAGGTGCACTGGGGTGAGCATCACTAGAGAGTTGGCAGGACTACAGTTGAGGGACTAGGGTAGTGAAGAGGGACATTAGGCGTGCAGAGGTGGTCTTTGGGCTGCCTGGGTCGGGCACCTGGCTGTGTGTTGGGCTGTGGCGGCTGCATGTGGGGTAGCCTGGCCCTGCTGGGCCCCCGGTTGAGCCCCGGCTCGGGGATTGTCGGGTCCCTGGGCCCTTGGGGTGAGTGCTCCCCTCTCGGTCCGGGCCTTGACTTCTGTCACCCCTGGGCTCGCCTAGGGCAGTGGGGTACGGTTGCCGCGTCTGCCCCGAGGCCTGTGGGTCCTGGCATCGGGGAGGCCCGTGCTCCTTGGTGCTGGAGTGGTTCTGGCAGGGGTTTCTCTGTGCGCCTTGCTGGGTGGGTGGGTGGCTCCTCGGCCCGGCTTCGGGGTCCCGGGATCTGGATGGGCGTGGGCCCGGGTAGCGTGTGTCTCTGCCTCCCTCGTTCCAATCCTTTGGGGCTGGGGACAATCCGTTGGTCCTAATAAGCACATGGTTCACATCGGCAGCATGCATGTACTTTCACTCACACTCGCACACTATATCACTCTGTTTACTGTCCGCTATGGTCCTTGCTTTCAACCAATATTATTATAACTCTAGTAACATGTGTTTGTGTTGTACATCATTTGTTCTAGAAGGTTTTGTTGTGTGTGTCAGTTTTATCACTGGTTTAAACTCTTGTTTGTACTTTTTTTTTTTCCCCTCAGATAATTCAGCAGGTTGGTTGTGATGCAGAATACTACAACTTCAGATTTTCTTTTTACTTTCTCCCCCTCTCTTCTTCTTCTTCTGTACCCTATCCCTCCTCTTTTTCACCCCACCTACCCACGCCCCTCTTCTTAGTAATTTCTGTCAGGTCCAGCGCAGAAAGCATATATATTTTGATTGTAAAGCATTTAAAATAAACAAATAAAGCTTGTCAGGGTCGGCACATTGTGCTGACCCTGGTAGAACAAAACTGCCCAGCAATACTTGACATACAGATCATTATTCTGCTTGTCACAACGCCGGACAGGACAGGTTAAAAAAAAAAAAAAAAAAAAAAGAGATCGGGTAATGAGCTCTGCCATTCGTGAGGAGCTCGGAGTAGAACCGCTTCTCCTCTAAGTTGAGAGGAGCCAGATGGGGTGGTTCGGGCATCTGGTCAGGATGCCCCCGCGAGCGCCTTGCTGGTGAGGTGTTTCGGGGACGTCCCACCAGGGAGAGACAAAGAGGCAGACCCTGGACCCACTGGAGAGACTATGTCTCACTGCTGGCTGGGGAACGACTCGGGATCCTTCCGGGTGAGCTGGAGGATGCAGCCGGGGTGAGAGAAGCCTGGGCTTCCCGTCTGAGGCTGTTGCCCCTGCAACCCAGCCCCAGATAAGCGGAAGACGACGGAACGGAAGGAACCACTTCATACACTTTTTACAAAGTCCATCTAATAACTTTAACAAGACCATTGAAGTCCGTTAAGGAAACTCTTGCATTCAACTTGATCCATAATTTTTCTATTAACTGTTTTTGACTCTTTGTTTTGAGGTGATTACGGTGCTGGTGAAGTCGACGGTGAGGGAGGAGTTTCTGTGTCAGGCTGCTGAGCCGCTGCTGGCCACCATCTGCCTGTTCTGTGGAGACGAAGTATCCAGACAACAATACAGGAAGTAAGAGCTCTGTTAAAACCGTGAGATGTTTTATTAGGTTCATTTAGATTTGAGTAGTTGGTAAACATGAGGAGACGGTGTAAATGTTTTTAAATGTTGGTGGAACACTGCCTGTGTAATATTTCTTTTTTTTTTTTTTCATGTCAGATTGCTCGAAGTCAAACCAGGAGCTGGACTGAAAGCCCTGTCTGAAAACAGCCTGCTGAAAAACATCAACTTCAATGAGAAGTTTCTGGGAGAGGAAGCGGTCTCTGAGAGTAAGATGGAAGCAGCACACTGTATGAAATGTTAGGCAAACTTTTAATTAAACTACCGTATTTTCCGCACTACAAGGAGCACCGCATTATAAGGCGCTACAGTAAAGGCTGGGGTTACGTTATGCTGTC
This sequence comes from Neostethus bicornis, assembly GCA_902685375.1. Lineage (NCBI taxonomy): Eukaryota > Metazoa > Chordata > Actinopteri > Atheriniformes > Phallostethidae > Neostethus > Neostethus bicornis. Next base: position 37,041,078 of record LR738541.1, read on the forward strand.
ACTAAATAGTGCTGCGCTAAAGGGAATGTAAAAAAAAAAAAACAGTCAGACTTTATTAACAATTACAAAACAGCCCAAAATGAATAAACAGCTGTTTTGTTATTTTCTCCGAGACAAAGTATAATTATTTTCGTGACACAGTTTATCTTCCATTGGAGATAAACTCTGTTTAGTCTTGTTTACTTGGCGCAGCGCATCCTCTTGCTTCCTCCACTTCCTCACCATTGATTCATTAATGTTAAACTCTCTCGCTGCGGCTCTATTCCTGTGTTCTACTGCGTGATCGATCGCCTTGAGTTTAAACTCTGCGGTGTAACAGTGTCTCTTGGTAGGAGCCATTTCCGGGTCTTTACACAAACACACAAATGGAATTAGGTGCGTTCGAGATGACACAGGCAGACGCAGTTCTGATCGGCGCAGATCGGTGCGCAATGCATGCTGGTTAGGTTTTGCATTCAAAAACTTTTTGAATAGGTTTTGCATTCCCTTTCATATATCCCAGCATGCACCGCGCACTACATCTTCTACGGGGGAAATGGAGTCGGCAGCTGCTTACCGCAGTTGCGACACCTGTTGTAGCTCAATATTAATCCATATATAAGGCGCTCCGGGTTAAAAGGCGCATCGTGGACTTTGGAGAAAATATAAGGTTTTTAGGTGCGCCTTATAGTGCGGAAAATACGGTAATAAAAAATTTACTCCTAAACCTCAGATAAAAAAGTGAAAGAATAAAAAACTGTTTTTATGTCTTTCTGCTGAGAGATTATTTTAAACCCTGGTGTTCTGCATCCACTTCACAAACTCTCCTGTTTCTCCTTGGTGTCTGATCTTTAACCCTTTCTTTTTCTACAGCCTATGACCTTCCCCAGCGACCGAACGAGGCCCACATATTCTACAGCAACATGAGCAGAGTGATGGTCACTTTACTGGGACGATCCAGAAGCGGCAAGAGTGACGACGAGCTGCTGACGCTTTCTGACATGTCAGAATATGGGAGGTAAAAATCACACATATCAGTATGAAACACAATGAACTGTTCTGTATTAATAAAATCAGTCTGAACGTATAAATATTTGGAGTGTAAAGTGGATTACGCATAAAAAAAACTGCAGAAGAACAAACTTTGACTGATTCATAGAAGATCATTGTTGAGTTGTTTTGAAATTATTCTACATTTATTTTATGGCAGAGTCACAGTCGGATTTTCCCGTTCCGTTCCGTCGTCTTCCGCTTAGCCAGGGCCAACTCGTGGGGACAACAGTCTCAGACCAGAAACCCTGGTTTCTCCCACCCCTCTAACTCACTTTGGGATGGGATGTACCAAACACCTCACCAGTGAGGCACTCAGGAGGCATTCAAACCAGATGCCTGAACCCCCCCGTCTGGCTTCTATCGACCTAGAGTAGCAACGGCTCTACTCTGAGCTCCTCCCGGATGGCAGAGCTCCTCACTCTATCTCTGAGTGAGAGTCCAGCCACCCTGCAGAGGAAGCTCATTTCGACTGGTTGCATCTGCGATCTCGTTCTTTTGGTCACCACCCTCAGCTGTAATCAGGACTCTGCATCAGTTTGTCGTGGTAAAGAAAGAACTGAGCCGAAAAGCAAAGCTCTCAATTTACAAGTTGAAATACGTCCCTATCCTCACCTATGCTGGTGACCGAAAGAATGAGATCGCAGATACAAGCGGTCAAAATGAGCTTCCTCCACAGGGTGGCTGGGCTCTCACTCAGAGATCGGGTGAGGAGTTCTGCTATCTGGAAGGTGCTCAATGTCGAGCCGCTCCTCCTCCAGGTCGAGAGAAGCCAGATGGGGTGGTTGGGCATCTGGTCAGGATGCCTTCCCGGCGCCTCGTTGGTTGGACGTGTTTCGGGCACGTCTCACCAGGAGGAGATCCAAGAGGCAGACTCCGCACCCGCGGAGACTATGTCTCACAGCTGGATGGGGAACGACTTTGGGTCCTTCCGGGTGAGCTGGAGGATGCAGCCGGGGTGAGAGAAGCCTGTGCTTCCCGTCTGAGGCTGTTGCCCCCGTGACCCGACCCTGGATGAGCGGAAGACAACAAAACGGGTTTTGCTATTCTATTAAAAAAAAAGACAAACGTTCTACACTGTGTTATCATTTGTAACCAGTTCAAATCTCTTCCAGAGCTCTGTCCAATGGAAACTACTTGGATGTGCTGCCGGTCAAAGATCGCCAGAGTACAGCAAAGAAAGTTGCAGGACCTTCGTTACAGGTTTGTGACGAATGTTAATGAACGAAGAGAGAAAACGAGGGCTTTTCTTTTTCACTTTCTCATAGTTTTAACGTTTATTTTCTCAGGTTTCAGAATCGCTACAGAACCATTCTGGATCCTGGACCATCCACCCTCAGCAGCTTGTCCTGCCAGCTCCCACCCTCAGTGAGTTTAAACACGATGCAGATGAACGGACTCGTTAATGAGATGATTAATGTGACTGATTTTTGTTTTTACAGATGGACCCTCCTGCACCAGACAGGTTCAAATTCTCAACAATTCAAGTGAGGAGCTGAAGTTTGATCTTTCCTGGCCGGCTCACTGCCTCACCATCACTCCTCAGCACGGAGTCATCGAGCCTGAGTGAGAATAACACTGACCACCGAAATTCTTCTCCTGATGTTTTATATTTAATCTGCTCACAGATTGATAAAGTAAAATAAAACCAAATTAGCTTTGCTGAGTAAATTCATGTTTCTATTCCTTGTGTTTTTACATCCAGGTGCAATCTCCAGATTTTGATCAGCCCCAAACCGTCTCTGTCCTCCAAGTCTGGCCTGCTGCCGTGGAGTGGACACATATATGTCCAGTGTGACGGTCAACAGAAGGTACAATCAGCTGTGTTTATTGAACGTCTTGAGGTTATTTTTTTTTAAATGTTGGTATTGATGGAGCGGAAAGATGGAGCGGGAGATCGACACGCGGATCAGTGCGGCGTCAGCAATAACTAGGACGCTGCGTCGGTTCGTCGTGGTAAAGAGAGGGCCAAGCCAAAAAGCAAAGCTCTCGATTTACAAGTCGATCTACGTTCCTATATCCTCACCTATGGTCACCAGCTGTGGATGGTGACCGAAAGAATGAGATCGCGGGTACAAGCGTTCGAAATGAGCTTCCTCCACAGGGTGGCTGGGCTCTCACTCAGAGATCGGGTGAGGAGCTCTGCCATCCGGGAGGAGCTCGGAGTCGAGCCGCTCCTCCTCAGGTGTAGAGGAGCCAGATGGGGTGGTTCGGGCATCTGGTCAGGATGCTCCCCGAGCGCCTCGCGGGCGAGGTGTTTTGGGCACATTCCACCGGGAGGAGAACAAGAGGCAGACCCCGGTCCCGCTTGAGAGACTATGTCTCACAGCTGGCAGGGGAATGACTTGGGATCCTTCCAGGTGAGCTAGAGGATGCAGCCGGGGTGAAAGAAGCCTGGGCTACCCGTTTGAGGCTGTTCCCCCCACGACCCGAATTGAGATCAAGCGGAAGATGACGGAACGGAAATGTTGGTATTGTTATACCATTAAATACTTTTTAGACTCTACATGTTAAACATCGCATTTTAATCTGAGTAGTTTTAACACTTGAACCGCCACGTTCTAAATCTACCTGCAAGCGCCCTGACCGTCAATGTGACGCTTATGTAATTATTCATATTTGCACTGGTTTATTTCATAAATAAACTTTTAAACTACTCAATTTTTAAAGTCATAATAAGCAAACACCAAAATAAAATTATCTAATTTGTGAAAAGCCTACTTTTTTCCACATTTTGCACTGCAGATTCAAAAATATCCTCGTTAAATTTGGCTATATTCCAATATGTTAACCTGAACTTTCAAGACTTATCTAGAAAACATGGTTGACTTTATTTAGACTCTCTTCATGGTGTCTCTTTAATATCATCTCACTCAACCTTTTTAAAATGTTTTTGTAATGGCGTCAGAGTCCTCCTTGTCTGTGTCCACAAATATAAACAATTCAATTTTATTTTTATAGCCCAAAATCACAGAATTTCTGTCTCAATGGGCTTCATATTGCAGATTCAGAAAGACGAAAAACAAGAAAAAGAGGAATGTATAAACACAAATACACAGCAAGAAAACTAACAAATGCGAACTAAACAAGACTAGCACATTTATGCTCTTAGACTCTCCTTCATGGTGAGGAAAAACTCCTAAAAAAATTCATCAGTGGGGAAAAAAAAGAAACCTCGTGGGGATCCACATGAAAGAGAGATCCCTCCCCCGGGACGAGCAACCAATGTGTCAAAGATTATTGTTTAAATATTAGCTTATTCTACTCTACAGCTAAATAAAACACGGGGATAAACACACACACACACACACTTGGCTATGTGTCGATAAACACATTGCCAAAGCAATATGCTTGTTGCCATAGCAACAACTTCTTTTGTTGCCGTAGCAACAACTTCTGCGGGAAGTTGTTGCTATGGCAATGCGCGCTTCCTCTCAGCTGCTGCGGGGCGCAGCAGGTTAGAGGAGACAAAATGCTTTCAAATTTTGAAATGTTCATTTTTAGAACACAAAAACTAAATAATAAAATGTAAAACATGTTTATATTGAAAGTCATAAAAGATCAGCCTCCTAGGTTGTGTCTTATTTATTCTAATTAGCATATTAAAGTGACGTGGAGTCATATTGACAGCTGCGGCAGTCCTAGTGGTAATATGTTTGAGGAATTATTCTTGGTACAATGTTTAAAACACTGAGCCCAAAATAAATTAAATGTAAATTTGACGTTCTAAAAGAGTCTAAATGTAGTTTTTATGTTGCTCGCAGGTTTACCTTCTCGTGTTCATACGTGTGTGCATTTAAAAACTAAATGTGGGTCCCAGAGACTTTGGCCTAGTGGTAGAGATACCATCTTTCGACCGGGAGAACTTGGTTTGATCTCACGAGGGCTTCTAGAGCTAAGATAAAAAAAAACACCAATTTAAAAAACAACTAAATGATTAGTTTTGAATCCATTTCTTTTTTATAAAATACAAGATAAACAATGAAGAAGCCGTTTTTTATGTGATTAAACTTGTCTGTGATTCAGATCATCACGGTCCAGATCCACAGAGACTTGGCTTTGGACGTGTCTGCAGCACCACCAGAAACATCCCTGTCAGCTCTGCCTCCACAGGCCGCCACTCCCGTGCTCCCCGTGCCCCGCCTCGACACCTCACCGACCACGCACGAGCTTCAATCTTTTGTGGAGATCAGAAACAAGGTGGTCATGTTTCCCACAGTCCACTCAGGAGACACAGCAGGTAGGAATGTAAATTTCGATCTTCTAGTGAGGATCGATGAGTTTCTGTTTGTCCATAAACGTGTGTTTTGTTTCTACTCTTCAGATGCACACCTCGAGGTACAGAATGGACCGGTGGAAGTGAGGTGGTACTTATCCTCGTTCGCTCCTCCGTATGTCAAGGTATCTCGTTGTTTAGTTTCATTTATTGAGTTTATATTTAATAATCAGAGTTCAATAAAAATAATAATAAGAGGCGGAATGAAGATTAGTCAGAGTAAAACAGAGTACATGTGTGTGAATGAGAGGGATCCAAATGGAAAAGTGAGTTTACAAGTAGAAGAGATTAAGAAGGTGGAAGATTTTAAGTATCTAGGATCAACAGTCCAGAGAAATGGAGAGTGTGGAAAAGAGGTGAAGAAGCGTGTGCAGGCAGGCTGGAACGGGTGGAGGAAAGTAGCAGGTGTGATGTGTGACAGAAGAGTTTCAGCTAAAATGAAAGGGAAAGTGTACAAAACCGTGGTGAGAGCGGCCATGCTGATTGGTCTAGAAACAGTAGCACTGAGGAAAAGACAGGAAACAGAGATGGAGGTAGCAGAGATGAAAATGCTGAGGATCGCTCTGGGAGTGACCAGGATGGACAGGATCAGAGTACATATGTGTGAATGAGAGGGATCCAAATGAAAAAGTGAGGTTACAGGGAGAAGAGATAAAGAAGGTGGAAGATTTTAAGTACTTAAGATCAACAGTCCAGAGCAATGGAGAGTGTGGAAAAGAGGGGAAGAAGCGTGTTCAGGCAGGATGGAACGGTTGGAGAAAAGTATCAGGTGTGATGTGTGATGTGTGATAGAAGAGTTTCAGCTAGAATGAAAGGGAAAGTGAACAAAACCGTGGTGAGATCGGCCATGCTGATTGGTCTAGAGACAGTGGCTCTGAGAAAAAGACAGGAAACAGAGATGGAGGTAGCAGAGATGAAGATGCTGAGGATCTCTCTGGGAGTGACCAGGATGGACAGGATCAGAGGAACAGCACATGTTAGAGGTTTTGGAGATAAAGTCAGAGAGACCAGACTGAGATGGTTTGGACATGTGCAGAGGAGAGAGAGAGAGAACATTGGAAGAAGGATGCTGGATTTGGAACCACCAGGAAAGAGGACATTTCTTTCCTGTAGAAATTATTTAAATGCAATTTTCCTCATATTACTGACCCAGTGAATCCACTTAGAGTCAGGCTGAGCAGCTCTAGATGATGTTTGCCTATTTAGACGTGATATATATATTTTAGATCTAATCAACTTATTATTGGGTTTAAATGGCAAGATCCCGAAAAGACAGAGACTATTGGAATGAAGTAAAGTGAATTAGAAACATGGCTAAAAATAATTCAGACTATTTGAATTTGTTTGCATGCATATGTTATTTTTTTTTTTACATTCAAACATCTTAAAACTGATAAATTTTGGAATATCGCACACGAAGCTCACCGAGCCGTTTCTCTTCTCAGAGAGTCGACAACTCTGAGAACGTGTATCGAGCCAATTACACGGCGTTCAGATGTTCCAAAGTGTCCGGAACCCTCGGGGTTGATGAAAAGATGCAGGTAGGTGCTCACCTCCAACCAGATAGTTTAAAGTAAGGATTGTTCCGTTCCGTCGTCTTCAGCTTAGCCGGGGCGCGGGGGCAACAGGCTCAAGACGGGAAGCGCAGGCTTATCTCACCCCAGCTGCATCCTCCAGCTCACCCGGAAGGATCCCGAGAGATGGCACAGCAGCCACATAGGCTCACATAGACTCATAGTCTCCCTAGCCGGTCCAGGGTCTGCCTCTTGGTCTCCTCCTGGTTGGGACATGCCCGAAACACCTCACCAGTGAGGTGCTCGGGAGGCGTTCTGACACATGCCCAAACCACCCCATCTGGCTGAGCTTCTCTCAGGTAGTGGAGGGGGTGGGGGACATCGAGTCAGAGTGGACTCCGTTCTGCACCTCTGTTTTCGAGGCGGCAAGTCGGAGCTGTGGACACAAGGTCGTCAGTGCCCGTCGTGGCGGCAATGCCCAAACACGCTGGCACACACCGTCAAGCTGAAGAAAGAGTCTTATCAGACCTTATCTTTTAGAAACAAAAACTCTTGGTGAATGTAATAAAAAAAACTTTATTTTCTTTAGTTCGTACTCAAAAACTTTGGTTTTGCGTCACTGGAGCCGACCCATGGTCACCAGCTGTGAGTGGTGACCGAAAGAACGAGATCGCGGATACAAGCGGCTGAAATGAGCTTCCTCCGCAGGGTGGCTGGGCTCTCACTCAGAGATCGGGTGAGGAGCTCTGCCATCCGGGAGGAGCTCGGTGTCGAGCCGCTCCTCCTCCAGGTCGAGAGGAGCCAGATGGGGTGGTTCGGGCATCTGGTCAGGATGCCCCCCGAGTGCCTCGCGGGCGAGGTGTTTCGGGCAAGTCCTACCGAGAGGAGACCAAGGGGCAGACCCCGCACTCGCTGTAAAGACTATATTTCACAGCCGGCCGGGGAAGGACTCGGGATCCTTCCGGGTGAGCTGGAGGACGCAGCCGGGGTGAGAGAGGCCTGGGCTACCCGTTTGAGGCTGTTGCCCCCGCGACCCGACCCCGGAACAAACGGAAGATGACGGAACGGAATAAATATCTAGATTTTTTTCTGTTGAAATATTTAATGCAAACTTTTTAAAACAAAGCGTCTAATTTTTTTAGTTGAACAAAATCTGGAATCAATTTGAGTTTTCCCTCTTTGTTGTTTTTTTGTTATAAAAGTGTATTTTTGTGTCGATGTTTAATCTGCAGGTTCCCATTACCTTCATGCCCAGAGACAGAGGAGACTACGTACAGTTCTGGGACTTGGAGTGCCATCCCTTGTCTGAGCCTCAGCACAAAACCAGAATCCGCTTCCAGCTGTGCGGCACGGTGAGGACTTCATCCAACACTGGAGCGTACCTTAGAGATGATGCTGTGATGTCAGACACACACACACACACACACACACACACACATTTATGGTTGAGAGTTTAAAGCCAGAGCTAAAACAGTGTTAAGAATGTTTATTCAGGAAAAAGACGTGGTTGCTGTTCTGCGGACAGGAAAAGTCGCCTTTCTGTCATCCTTCTGCTCATCCGGGGTCGGGTCGCGGGGGCAACAGCCTCAAACGGGTAGCCCAGGCCTCTCTCACCCCGGCTGCATCCTCCAGCTCAACTGGAAGGATCCCAAGTCATTCCCCAGCCAGCTGTGAGACATAGTCTCTCCAGCGGGTCCCGGGTCTGCCTCTTGGTCTCCTCCCGGTGGGACGTGCCTAAAACACCTCACCAGCGAGGCGCTCGGGGGGCATCCTGACCAGATGCCTGAACCACCCCATCTGGCTCCTCTCGACCTGAAGGAGGAGCGGCTCGACACCGAGTTCCTCCCGGATGGCAGAGCTCCTCACCCGATCTCTGAGTGAGAGCCCAGCCACCCTGCGGAGGAAGCTCATTTCGGCCGCTTGTACCCGCGATCTCATTCTTTCGGTCACCACCCACAGCTGGTGACCATAGGTGAGGGTTGGAACGTAGATCGACTTGTAAATCGAGAGCTTTGCTTTTTCGGCTCAGCTCTCTCTTTACCACGACGGACCGATGCAGCATCCTAGATATTGCTGATGCCGCAGCGATCCACCTGTCGATCTCCCACTCCATCTTTCCCCCACTCGTGAACAAGACCCTGAGATACTTAAACTCCTCCACTTGGGGAGGAGGGCAGGACCCTGTCCCTGACCCGCAGGGGGCATTCCACCCTTTTCCGGGCGAGGACCATGGTCTCGGATTTGGAGGCACTAATTCCCATCCTGGCCGCTTCACAGTCGGCAGCAAATCGATCCAGTGAGAGCTGGAGATCACGGCCTGATGAAGCCAACAGGACCACATCATCCACAAAAAGTAGAGATCTGATCCTGAGGTCACCAAACTGGATCCCTCCAACGCCTCGGCTGCGCCTAGATATTCTGTCCATAAAGGTGATGAACAGAATCATCTTTCTAAAGTCTGTTAAAGGGCGGCCGCCACAACTGACTAATACAGCGTCCCAATTACTGCAGTCACAACCGAGATCAATCTGTTGATGTCCTGCTCTATTTTTCATTGACTTGTCAACAAGACTTTTGGGACACTTCTTCCATCTGGGGTAGAACCCTGTCCTTGATTTGCAGAGGCACTCTACCATTTTCTGGTCAAGGAGCTCGGTCTTAGATTTAGACCGAGCTCCATGTTTACCTGTGAATTGGCACTACAGGAGTTTGAGATCGCTGCTCGATAAAGCCAACAGGACCTGCAAGAAAAAATCTTTTCTTTTAGAAATAAACCAATTTGTGATAAATTACCGTAATTTCACAACCATTAGGCGCACCGTACGAAAAGGCGCAGTCTCAGTCACACACCGCCTTACAACAACATACACGCAAGCATGCAAATGTGCGTATTAAAAAATAGATCGGCAGCAAAACTGAGTTTGGTTGTACTTTATTTAATTAGTAACGATGCTAAACAAGCACATTACCAGTGATAGTCTTTATTCAAATCCGTCAAAGTCCTCATCCTCTGTTTCTGAATCGAACGGCTGCGCAAAATCCAACAGAGCAGGTCCACTTCGCTCCTCGCTGTCAAAGTCACTGTCTGTACTGTGCGGCTCCTCAGAAAGGATACCAGCTTTTGCAAAGCTCGGATAACAGTACCAGCAGACATGTTAGTCCAAGTATCTACAATCCATTGGCAAACTGTAGCGTAACTCGCCCGGCGCTGCCTTCCACACAGTGATGTGAGATGAACGACCACACTTTGTTTTAGGTTATACATCGTGTGTATGTGTGTGTGTCCACAGGGTGTGAAGGTGGGACCGTTGGAAGCCCCACAGGAAGGAGACTGTTCTCTGGTGAAGACAGAAGCCAAATTAAAGAGCTGGAAAAAACCCGATGCTCCTGCAGGAAAACCCAGGTTAGAACTTATGGAGGAAAACAAGGAGATTTTTTTTTTACCCATCAAATTAAATGCAACCTTTTCTTTCTCTACTATTCCTGTAACTCCGTTTACCTGCTGGTTGTAAAAAAAAATCATCATGTTCTTCATCATTAATGTTTAAATAATTACCACGTTTGTAATCGGCAGCTCTGAGGAATCTGGGCAGCGGGGTTTGTACACTCCACAGAACGCATACACCTTTCCAAACACACGGGTGGGTGAGTTCAGCACTCTGAAGGTCAACATCCGCAACAACTCATCCGACACGCATGAGGTGAGACATTCATTTTTGTCAGATTTTTTTTTTCTGCTCACCGCAGCAGGAAAAGTAGAAACTGACTTCAACCAAGTCCAGGATGTGTGTTTAGTTTATGGTGATGAACAGGCTGACGTTTGAGTTTTAAGAGGAATCCACGTGGAGTGCAAATGAAATGTAGGGAGGTAACAGGTGGAGGAATGAAGGTTAACCGCAGGAAGACAGAGAATGTGTGTGAATGAGAAGGACCTAAACATGAGACCAAGGACTGTTAACCTAAGTTTTGCGTAGATCTTAGGACAGGGGCGTCCAGCCTTTTTTGACCCAAGCTCTACTTTCCAAGTGGCAACCTTCCTGAGATTGATCAATCGATCAGTCCCGTCTTAGAATTTTATTTTGATGATTTTAAGGAATGAAATTTTGCCAGGGTAAGACAGAGTACATGTGTGAATGAGAGGGATCCAAATGGAAAAGTGAGGTTACAGGGAGAAGAGATAAAGAAGGTGGAAGATTTTAAGTATCCAGGATCAACAGTCCAGAGCAATGGAGAGTGTGGAAAAGAGGTGAAGAAACGTGTGCAGGCAGGCTGGAACGAGTGGAGAAAAGTATCAGGTGTGATGTGTGACAGAAGAGTTTCTGGATTTAGAACCACCAGGAAAGAGGACTAGCGGAAAACCAAAGAGGAGGTTCATGGATACAGTGAAGGAAGACATGAAGATAGTTGGTGTGACTGAAAAGGATGCAGGAGATAGGGTTAGATGGAAGAAACTGACTTGCTGTGGCGCCCCCTGAAGGGAAATGCCGAAAGAAGAAGAAGGGTCAATAGTCCAGAGCAATGGAGAGTGTGGAAAAGAGGTGAAGAAGCGTGTGCAGGCAGGGTGGAATGGGTGGAGAAAAGTATCAGGTGTGATGTGTGATAAAAGAGTTTCAGCTAAAATGAAAGGAAAAGTGTACAAAACCGTGGTGAGAGTGGCCATGCTGATTGGTCTAGAGACAGTGGCACTGAAGAAAAAAACAGGAAACAGAGATGGAGGTAGCAGAGATGAAGATGCTGAGGATCTCTCTGGGAGTGACCAGGATGGACAGGATCAGAGGAACAGCACATGTTAGAGGTTTTGGAGATAAAGTCAGAGAGGCCAGACTGAGATGGTTTGGACATGTGCAGAGGAGAGAGAGAGTACATCGGAAGAAGGATGCTGGATTTTGAACCACCAGGAAAGAGGAAGACCAAAGAGGAGGTTCATGGTTGGTGTGACCAAAGAGGATACAGCAGATAGGGTTAGATCAGTGCTTCTCAATTATTCCCTGTTGCGCCCCTCTAGGAAGAAGAAAATATTTTGCGCCTCCCCACTCTCCGCCGTGACTATAATTGGTATCATTTGTCTATGAAATTGTTCTAAGTACACCTCTGCGTAACATTGTATCCTCATTAACATTAAAGAAAACAAAAAAGAAAAAGCAACGTACATCAGTTAACTTGAAATTCAACAAAATTAAATCCTAATTTAAACTATAAACATTTTTGACTAATTTAACCATTTGATACTGAAAAATAAATAAAATAAAATCAATCAATTTAAATTGATCAGCAACATGACCTTAGAGCACAAAATACGAAACACTTTAATCTACAAAACAAAAAGGAATCAAACAATTTGGGCTGTTTTTTTTTAATGAAAATAAGAAAGTCAGAATTAGTGGCTACAATGAGCACGTTTTGGTGCACAGCTTTTCGAAGCCTATACCTCGCTCTGTGCTGTGTTCGAGAATGTTTGGTGCAAAAAAACTCTGCACCAGTGGTCCCCAACCACTGGGTCGTGGACTGGTACAGGGCCGCGGGTCATGTAGTAACGGGCCGCACAGAAATGTTATTTCTATTCACTTTGTTTTTGTGATGTCTTTTATTTTGAAGGTACATGTTTACCGTTACCATGGCAACAAGAGTGCATTCGAGCAGAGAGAATGTTTCCACATTATAAAGACGCTGCTAATAAATTTTCTCGTGAAGACAAAGTGGATTTAAGTTTATTATTATTGATTTTAAAAAGCCATATTTTCAGGCTGGCCTCATCATCTTAAGACCGGTCCGTGAAAATATTGTCAGAAACTGTTCTTTCTGTGTGGAGTTTGCATGTTCTCCCCGTGTCTGCGTGGGTTTCCTCCGGGTACTCCGGTTTCCTCCCACCCTCCAAAGACATGCATGTTAGGTTGATTGGCTGGTGCCAAATTGCCCCTAGGAGTGTGTGTGTGGATAGTTGTATGTGTGTGGCCCCGCAACAGACTGGCAACCTGTTCGGGGTGTACCCTGCCCTTCGCCTTAAATTAGCCGGGATGGGCTCCGGCACCCCCTGCAATCCCGAAAGGGATAGATGGATAAGAAGATGACTGACTAAAACGGTCCATGGCGCAGAAAAGGTTGGGGACCCCTGATCTACACTATAGAGTTAATACTCCCTGCACACACTGACAATGAGAGCGCCATCTACTGTAGTGGATGTGCAATTACACTTTATTCTAGTACAGCAAAAAAAAAAAAATGTTCCACAGGGTCACACGCAGCATTGCGCCGCCTCCCCCTAGAGGGGCGCGCCTTACTATTTGAGAAGCACTGGGTTAGATGGAAGAAACTGACTTGCTGTGGCACCCCCTGAAGGGGAATGCCGAGAGAAGAAAAAGAAGGTTGATTTCAAGGCTGAATCGGCTGCACACGTCACGCAGGTCTTGGTTTTTTTCAGTGTTGGTCCGTGACTAAGTATGTGCAGACAAGCTGGAGGAAAATGACTGGTAAGAAGTAGAAAATATTTGAGGCAAAAAAGGAGGTTTATGGAGGAGAACAGGGTCAGATGGAGGAAACTGTGGAGCCCCTACAGTAAAAAAAGGGGCTCTTCAGACGGTCCCGTCAGAGTTTAACTAGCTTTCTAATTCCAGCTGTTTTTTTTTAGTGAAAATGCACGACTAACTGAATGTTTTTGTTGCTCTGCATGGATTTGATGTGTGGCTTCCAGCTGAAATTTGTAAAACCTAGAGAGCCGTTCCAGATCAAGCATACCCAATACTCCCTGAGGTAAGTCCTCCTTATCACCCCTCCATACACACACACACACACACACACACACACACACACACACACACACACACACACACACCATTACAGATCAACAGTTTAATGAAGTTTTAATGCTTCGTACAATTACTGCTCACATCGTTATGTTTCCTCATGATGGGTTTATGTGGAGGAAACCAAAATGTTATGATGGGATTTTACTCCCCATGAGGGGGGCTGGGGTCTGATGGGTAGTTTTTTAGAACCAGTTGAAAACCATTCCCTCACAAACTCTCGAGAACCAGCTCTTTTTGTTTAGATAAAAATCACCTCGTGTCCAATCAGATTCAGAAATGACCTTCAGCGTGTGAGTTTTTAGGGGGGCGTTCACTGATTTTAATCTAGATTTGACGTCACAGCTGCTTTAACATCTGGGCCCAAAAAGAAATTTATTTTTGTCTCTCCGTTTTGATTTGTTGTCTTCCGCTTATCCGGGGCCGGGTCGCGGGGGCGACAGCGTCAGACGGGAAACCCAGGCTTCTCTCACCCTGACTGCATCCTCCAGCTCACCCGGAAGGATCCTTAGGTGTTCCCCGTCCAGCTGTGAGACACAATCCCTCCAGCAGGGTCAAGGTCTGCCTCGTGTCTCCTCCTTTAGGAGGACGGGCCTAAAATACCTCACTAGCACCGTCTTGGAGACGGCAGCTAAGTGGTTAGAGCGTTCGCGAGTTCGCGTCCCACAGAGAGCATGTCTGGGGTCTCTGGAGAAGACATCTAACCCCCGCTTCTCCCACCATTGGCGCCGTCGAAGGGCAGCCTGCTGCGGTGTAAGGAGTGCAGCACACAAATTTCCCCGGTGAGGGATGAATAGAGTAATTCATTTCATTTAGCAAGGCGTTCGAAGGCATCCTAACTAGATGCCCGCACCACCCCATCTGGATGCTCTCGACTCAGGAGCAACGGCTCAATAAACCGTCTACTTTTATTTTTACCGACGTGATTAAAACACAAATATTAATGATTAGAAGTGTGTTTTTAAAACTAATCCAATAAGAAAAGGTTTGAAGTTGTCCTGACCTGGTTGCTGTGTGTACCCTGCCTGTTGTGCTCAGCATGTTTGGTCACAAAAAATCTGTTCTGTTACGTTAAGATCTAAATTATTCTACAAATTGATTTATTTTTGCTTAAGATGGGAATTTTCTTCGGAATTCTTTTTTTTCCACAGGATTTTATAATAAATTATTAGTCATTCTTTTTTTTTTTTTAATCCATTTGATTTATTTTTGTAGTTTTGTGACATTTTAAATGTTGAAATCATTTTTTTTTCATCTCCTGTTAGATCTCAGCACTACCTGAAGCTCCCGGTAAAGTTCAAGCCGAGCACGGCAGGTCGACACACAGGGCTGCTTCTCGTCCAATCAGAAACCAGCGGAGCTTTGGTCATCCAGCTAAGTGGTGAGGCCGTACCCTGAACCCCCTCACCTCTGGATACGTCTGTAAGGAACATCTGGACCAGAAGTTGTCGGGTCTCAGAGAGACATTATTGTTGCCGTGGCAGCAGGACCAGGTCACACAAACACGACTTGGTAACCGTAGCAACATCTTGTCTTTTTGGTTTTTTTTCTAATGACAAAGTTTTTGAGTCTGAAAAGCTGATGAATCTGTTTCTGCAGCGAGATGATAAAAAAAAAAAAAAAGTTCAAAATTCATCCGAAATTTCTTTAGTTTCTACAGCTGCTGCAGGTCCGTCCACATTTCTATGTACGGCTGTGGTTTCTATAGCGACGGCTCATCCTGGACCTCCTAGACCCGGTCCACGTTGTCCACGTGTGCCAAATGACTGATATTTACCGTCTAAAACAGTTCCCTGTGTGGTTACCATGGTAATAAACATGATAATCACTGGTTCACTCAGAGAAAATGAGCTCCTTGTTTCCCATTTTGGCTTTTAGGGATGAAACAGAAGAATGAGAGCTGGAAGCATGTCTGTAATCAGGTTTAGAGGTGTGTGTGTGTGTGTGTGTGTGGGTGGGTGGGTGGGTGGGTGGGTGTGTGAGAGTGAAGGATGTAAGACACTAATAAGAACTATTTTCATATCATTTTAAAATGAAGGCCTGTGGACTCTTCGACCATCAGGACGCGTTTCAGTCACTCTTTGTAATATTTTGTATGTAGAAATTTAAAATAAAGTTGTTTAAAATATGTTTTTTTTTTTGTTCTATCAGTGTGTGAATGAGATGTTTAATTAAAAGTGTTTCAGATGTAAAACAATTATTATAAATTTTTTAAAAAGTAGAAAATAGAATGCATTATATACATATAGTCTGAAAAACAAAACGTTCCATTGTCGTCTGCTTATCGGGGGTCGGTGTTCTATCGAGATCTGCAGGCTCATCAAAAGATCGGAGGTCCAAAAACTTCCCCTAATTCCAATAGAAATACGCTAGGTCGCAAATCTTGATGGTTAGATGATCTGGAAAGGAGGGGGAGAGGGGTTCTGGGCATGCGCAGATGCACAAAGTTGCAGATCTCGATGGTCACAGATTTCGTGAGGACACCTGGTCGCGTTGGCAACCGTTTCAAATGAGAAACCCATGCTTCTCTCACCCAGGAGGAGCACGATGAGCTTCCTCTGCAGGGTGGCTGGGCTCTTACTCAAAGATAGAGGGAGGAGCTTTGCCATTCCGTAGGAGCTAAAAGTAGAGCTTCCGGATCGAGAGAAGCCAGATGGGGTGGTTTGGCATCTGGGAAAAAGTAAAGATTTTCTTTTGAATTTAAAAAGCATATTTCGAAATCAATTAATCACATGTAATCTTGGGAGGAGACAGTGGCTCAGTGGTTAGAGTGTTCACCCGCGGACTGGAAGTCAACCAGAAGTTTGCTGGTTCGCTTCCCACTGAGTGCACGTCTAGGGTCCTTGAAGAGGACACCTGAACCTCCCTTCCTGTCTCTTCCACCATAGGTGCCGTTGTGGGCAGCCTGCTGCGGTGTAAGGAGTGCAGCACACAAATTTTCCCGGTGAGGGATGAATAGAGTGAGTAAAAATTAAAAAAAAAAAAAAAGATAACAAAATAATAAAAGTATATTGAAAAATAATCCCAATAAAAAATGACTGATTAAAAACCAACAAATAGAAACTTGATCCTGAATTTTGACGGCCCTCAACAATTGATAGGATAGACCATGTTCTAAATCAAATATATATTTAAAAAAGATGGTTATGTGTTTTTAATAGAGAATAAAACATTCAAATCAGAGTGAAACAACAGATAGATAAAACTTTATTAATCTCCCGCAGATAAAAATTTTGGTGTCCAGAAGCTACAAATAAATACAAATACAATAGTCTTGCAGGTGGGCTGTGGCCACATCATGAAGAGGGTGACGGGGATTTCTCAGGATGCCCTGCATTAGAGCCCTCATCCTCGTCTCCAAAAAAAAAAAAAAAAAACTCCCACAGAATTAATGTTTCTTCCCGCCATATAAAATACATATTAAAAGATCAAATATATAACTCAGTGTCTTGTTTTGTTATTTACTAGTTCTTTATGTTCCGTTCCGTCATCTTCCGCTTGTTCTGGGGTCGGGTCGCGGGGCAACACCCTCAATTGGGAAGCCCAGGCTTCTCTCTCCCCGGCTGCATCCTCCACCTCACCTGAAAGGATCCCAAGTCGTTCCCCAGCCAGCTGTGAGACATAGTCTCTCCAGCGGGTCCGGGGTCTGCCCCTTGGTCTCCTCCCGGTAAAACGTGCCTGAAACACCTCGCCCGCGAGGCGCTCGGGGGGGGGGCATCCTGACCAGATGCCCGAACCACCCCATCTGGCTCCTCTCGACCTGGAGGAGGAGCGGCTCGACACCGAGCTCCTCCCCGATGGCAGAGCTCCTTACCCGATCTCTGAGTGAGAGCACAGCCACCCTGCGGAGGAAGCTCATTTCGGCCGCTTGTACCCGCGATCTCATTCTTTCGGTCACCAACCACAGCTGGTGACCATAGGTGAGGGTTGGAACGTAGATCGACATGTAAATCGAGAGCTTTGCTTTTAGGCTCAGCTCTCTCTTTACCACGACGGACCGATGCAGCGTCCTAGTTATTGCTGATGCCGCACCGATCCGTCTGTTGATCTCCCGCTCCATCCTTCCCCCACTCGTGAACAAGACCCCGAGATACTGTAACTCCACTTGGGACAGGACCCTGACCCGCAGGGGGCTTTCCACCCTTTTCCGGGTGAGGACCATGGTCTCGGATTTAGAGGCGCTAATTCCCATCCCGGCCGCTTCACACTCGGCAGCAAATCGATTAATTAATCGATTAGTTGTTTATGTAATTTGTTTTTTTTAAACAATTTTTTTCACCTGTATTGTGACACTGTAGTACCGCTTGTGACCGGCAGGTGCCGCCAAAGCGCCAGTAAGCCCGTATTTTTCATGGCGTGTTTTCCAGCAGGACTTGTCACCGCTGTAGCGCAGTTTGGACTTGACATCTAGCATCACACCATCCAGACTTTAAAACAACACGCAGCGGCAGCTCTGAACGAGAAAAGACGGCTTTTCCAGGTAGGAAGTCTGCACTGTTTTATGACTTACTGCTGCACAGGGTTCCAAACAAACCGTATCAATGCTAGCTGTTCGAGGCTAGCCGGACTGTCCGGTGTGTGTGTGGATCTGTGGATCTGAGAGGGGTACACCCCCCACCTCTCTCATCACCTTCAGGAGAAACTCTGGATGCTGTCTCAGCTGTTTACACTGACTCATGCTTTAGGAGAACTTTTATTTATGCAAATCAGGATGCAGTGCACTTGATGGAACACACACACAGTTTGTAAGTTATTAAGTCATAAATACACATGACCCCCTCCTCATTCTGACCCCAATCAGAACATAGCATAGGATCTTTGTAGACTGGATTAGTTTCTGAATGAAACATGTTTCAGACTGAGATCTGGCAGAAATCATAATCCCTTGATCCCTATGATTTATTAAAATCATAATCAGTGTTATTATTATTATTATTATTTTTTAGTTATAATATACTTTATTCATCCCTCACCGGGAAATTTGTGTGCTGCATTTTACCGCAGCAGGCTGCCACCTATGACTACGCCAATGGTGGGAGAAACGGGGAGGGTTAGATGTCTTCTCCAAGGACCCTAGATGTGCACTCAGTTCGCATCCCACTGAGTGCACGTCTAGGGTCCTTGGAGAAGACGCCTAACCCCTCGTTTCTCCCACCATAAGTGTACACACGTGGACAAAATTGTTGGTACCCCTCAATTAAAGAAGGAAAAACACAACTGTTACTGAAATCACTCAGAGATCGGGTGAGGAGCTCTGCCATCCGGGAGAAGCTCGGTGTCGAGCCGCTCCTCCTCCAGGTCGAGAGGAGCCAGATGGGGTGGTTCGGGCATCTGGTCAGAATGCCCCCTGAGCGCCTCGCGAGTGAGGTGCTTCGGGCACGTCCTAGCGGGAGGAGACCAAAGGGCAGAGCCCGAACCTGCTGGAGAGACTATGTCTCATAGCTGGCCGGGGAATGACTCTGGATCCTTTGGGGTGAGCTGGAAGATGCAGCTGGGGTGAGAGAAGCCTGGGCTACCCATTTGAGGCTGTTGCCTCCGTGACCTAGCCCCGAATGAGTGGAAGACGATGGAACGGAATCCCTCATTGGGAAATTTATGTGTAGCATTTCACCGCAGCAGGCTGCCACCTATGACGGCGCCAATGGCGGGAGAAACGGGGGGGTTACATGTCTTCTCCAAGGACCCTAGACGTGCTCTCAGTGGGATGCGATCTGAGTCTAGATCTGCACGTCTAGGGTCCTTTGAGAAGACACCTAACCCCTTGTTTCTCCCACCATAAATGTATCTATTTTTAGTTTTTACCGCCTGGATTGATGATGATTAGTGTTTGTCTTAGGATGTGGAGGTTTGTTTCTTCTTGATTTGGGTTTACCAGTTTTTATTTCTATGTTCCTTCATGATAACACTGGGATGGAAACCCGGGTATAAGGACATCGCTGTCCTTATGCCTAGACAGGGAGACCTCCGAAAAGTGACCCAAGGATGGTGGGATGATTTAGGGGTTGGGATTTAGTTTATCACTTCAAAAGAAAAAAATGGATTATATAATTGTAAAGATAATAAGCTTCAATTTCAATAGAATAAAAAAAAAAATCTAATACTTTCTTAAGTTATGTTAGTAAAAAGATTGAAGAACAAAGTTTATTTAGAAGCTTTTGTTGAATAAAAGAGGTGAAGAAGAGTGTGCAGGCAGGCTGGAACCAATGTTCCCTCCAATTTTTATGTCTCTGAGCAAACTAACAAAAGGGGGCGGGGCAAAAACGTTGACTCTTGTGATGTCAGCAGCAGTTTCCCGCCAAACTCCAAGAAAGCGGTTTGAAGCAATTTGTTTCAGAAAGAAAGAAAAAAAAGATATGTTCCAGAACTGTGTTTCATTTTACCATCTTTAGTTTAAATTAAGTTTTATTTTGTGCGCTGCTGAGGGTTTCTTATGCGCTATTAATCTGCGCAACTTAGAGGAAACACTGGCTGGAACGGGTGGATAAAAGTATCAGGTGTGATGTGTGACAGAAGAGTTTCAGCTAAAATGAAAGGGAAAGTGTACAAAACCGTGGTGAGACCCACCATGCTGATTGGTCTAGAGACAGTAGGACTGTGAAAAAGACAGGAAACAGAGATGGAGGTAGCAGAGATGAAGATGCTGAGGATCTCTCTGGGAGTGACCAGGATGGACAGGATCAGGGGAACAGCACATGTCAGAGGTTTTAGAGATAAAGTCAGAGAAGCCAGACTGAGATGGTTTGGACATGTGCAGAGGAGAGAGAGAGAGTACATCAGAAGAAGGATGCTGGATTTGGAACCACCAGGAAAGAGGACTAGAGGAAGACCAAAGAGGAGGTTCATGGATTCAGTGAAGGAAGACAGTAAGATAGCTGGCGTGTCCAAAGAGGATTCAGGAGATAGGGTTAGACCGAAGAAACTGACTTGCTGTGGCGACCCCTGAGGGGAAATGGCGAAAGGAGAAGAAGAAGATTCAGCTTTGGTAGATCGGATTGAAAAGTTTAACAGGTTACACATGGTGTCCAGAGTAGCCAGATGGGGTGGTTCGGAGATCTGGTTAGGATGCCTCGCTGGTGAGGTGTTTCGGGCCCGTCCCACTAGGGGGGATCTAGAGGAAGACTCCAAACTCACTGGACAGGCTATGTCTCGCAGCTGGATAGGGAACACCTGAGGATCCTCCCGGGTGAGATGTACGATGTAGCCGGGGGGGAGAGAAACCTGGGCTTTTTTGGGTGAGGCTGTTGCTCCTACGACCCGGCCCCAGATGACGAATAACGAAACCAAAGGCTGTAAATGCTTCGTTTGGTCTCTTGTTCTTTGACCCTCCTTCTTGAGGAAGATGAGGCCCTCTGGTCCGTGCAGGGTTACAGATCAGTCCAGCCAAAGTCCAGACATTGATCTACTGGGATCGAGACGTGGAGCAGTCCTTGCTCTCCTAGGAAGGATGGAAGTCTACTGCAGACGTGCTAGAAGCAGAAGTCAAGCTGTAACGTCTATATTTTCCACCGGAACACTTGACGCGTTTATATTTCTGTTGAATAACGAACAACTGAGCCCTAGTCTGACCTCCGACCTGAACCTCAACAGACATTTTACCAGATTATTTTCTACTAAACTCATCTGATGTGGGTATAAATGTTAATACAGGTCTGATGTCAGCTTCATAAAGTGCTGCAGTAAACTCAGATGTATAATTTATTATCCTGGAATGGAGACGGATTTGTAATTAATTCACTGTGTTGGAGTCAAGTGCGTTTATGTGCTGTGAATGTGGCCCTCAAGACCTTTATTGCAAAGAGATGATCGTGAGATTAGTCAGTACAGGAGAAGTCGTTTGGCTTGACGTGACGTAACAAGTAGCAGACAATCTTTTATATCTGCGGCTGACATTTATAGTGATTACATCAAGCTGAGCTGTCATTCAGCGGACGGATAGACTGCCTGATCTTCACGGGCAGGGATTCAACACGCTCGTTTTAAACTCGGTAATTAGCTTTACAGATTCAAACCAAAACACATGAAATATTAATACATAAGCTTTGAGTAAATGTAAACCGAACTAAAAAGTGCAGGAAACAAACAATGGAGCAATTTTAGAGCAACTTAACCACAAAAAGCACAGACACGGGCCATACAAAGTGTTCTGTAGGCTGCAATCAGTCATTGTTACTGTCAGGATCTCCTCTCCTGCCACCAGAGGGAGCTCTGGAATTTCCTCATCACTCGGATTAGGATGACCTGAGATTGATTCCTGATTCCACACATCTGTGGACCCTTCCATCTATTTAAGGGCAATCATCCCAGACCATCCCCTCCAGCCAGGTCACCCTGGTTGCCGGACCAAGAACACATTCTGGCAATAACCTTTTGCCATGCCACTGAAACTTTGTTTTTCTTTTCACTGTATTAACGGACTGCCAAATTCAAATACACCACGTTTTTTTGTCTGCAATTGGGTCCTCCTCTTACCTTTTGCACACTGCTTCATGACAGTTCCGTCTATGGGTGGGACACAGAAGGGTTTATGAATGGAAAAATACATTTCTGCTGTGCTTTGGTGATGGAGGGAAGCGGCGCAGTAATCACAGCATGTGTCACAACACACTGCAATGGGTGGGCTGTGCAGAGCCTAAAACTTGTATCCTGTTTATTATCAGTAATATTCGACATAAATCTAAACAAAACATGATAGAACTGCAACAAGAAGACAAATAGACACGGGATCTAACCAGGATGCCGAAACATCACAATTATAGGGCTTTAGGTCACGATGAGGGTGCACAAGGAGGAGGAGGACCCAATTGCAAGACAAGAAATGTTTATTCGCTTCCAAGTCCAGAAACACTGTGGGAGAAAAACACATGGTTTAGAGGAAAATCTCAAGGTAAATGTTCAAACCTAGCACAGTGGCCTCGCAGCAAGAAGGTCGTGGGTACGAGTCCCGGATGGGGACGAGGTTTGGAACACTGTACTTTCTGTGTGGAGTTTGCATGTTCTCCCCGTGTTTGCGTGGGTTTCCTCCGGTTACTCCGGTTTTCTCCCACCCTCCAAAAACATTCATGCTAGGTTGATTGGCCGGTGCCGAAATTGCCCCTAGGAATGAGTGTGTGTGTGGATGGTTGTATGTGTGCGGCCCCGCGACAGACTGGCGACCTGTTCGGGGTGTATTCTGCCCTTCGCCTTAAATTGGCTGGGATGGGCTCCCCCTTTGCCTTAAATTGGCTGGGATGGGCTCCGGCACCCCCCGCAACCCCGAAAGGGATAGATGGATAAGAAGATGACTGACTGACTAAATGTTCAAACCATCTCTTGAACGGTTTGGGGTGATGACCCAACCCTGAAGGGAAGGCAGACTGCCTTTAAATGGGTAGCTGGTCAATCACCATCAGGTGTCCCGAATCAAGGAGACAAAGGAAGATCCCGGGCTCCCTCTGGTGGTAGGTGAGGGAACTATGACACTTTGCACCCACAGAAAAGCTTGGGGTACCTTGTGAAATTTCAGAACATAACAGAACACTCACCCACACTGTGGGGCCAATTAACCTTAAATTTGAGCCATGCGATTGAAGTGTGCACACGGTACAATCCCATAGTCTGGAGCAATTTTATAACTGAATTTATTACAAATAAATAACGTCTCGGAGAAGGATTTCAATTACTTTAATTGATCGATGAATCAATGGCCTCTCGAGGAGAGCAGTCTGGTAGACGTTGGTGTGTACAATGTGTGTACAATCGAATAAAACAAAGTTGAGAAGAAGGTCAGCTGACAGACAGTGTGTGTATTCTTAGCTGCAGTAATGTTCACATCTGCCAGGTTCAGAGAAGCAGACGCATACACACATACACACACACACACACACACACACACACACACACACAGTGCCAGACTCAGGTGTCTATTTGAGTCTTTGTTCTTACCGGTCTGTGAGTGTGTATGTTGGAGGTTGTACCTGACCGCCCATGTCTTTATGTGTGTGTGCATTGAGTGAAAGTGTGTGTTTCTGCCCTTTGCCAATTAGCAGCTTCTCACCTCCTGAGGCGAGAGGCTGAGTGTGCTCCACAGAGGAAGGAGACCTGACGAGGCTTGTCTGCCGCTGACGGCTCAGTCTGAACCTGAACTCACTCACACTCACATACACTTCAGCTTGAGTACCGAACCCAAACACACCCATGTGTGAGGCGGTTGGTGAAGATAATGGTCTGTGTGTGGGTCCATGTGACACGGCCAGATGTGATTGTAGAATGAAGGCGTGAGACAGGGAAAGACGAGTGCCAGGCTGCGCCAGAGAGTGTCTGTGTGTGTGTCTGGATTGTGTCACTGGTTTGCATGAGCTGGTACAGTGTGTGTCATTGTTCAAATCAGGAAAACAGTCTGTGACTTTGCAAAAAGAAGAATTCACTTGAAGAAGGAACTCTATTCTAATTGGTGTTTAGGTTATGTACCGTATTTTCCATATATAAGGCGCTACAGTAAAGGCTGGGGTTACGTTATGCATTCACTAAATGGTGCTACGCTAAAGGGAATGTAAAAAAAAAACAGTCAGATAGGTCAGTCAAACTTTATTAACAATTACAAAACAGCTTTCTGTTTTTACTCCCAAAATGAATAAACAGCTGTTTCGTTTATTTTCTCAGAGATAAAGCATTAGTATTTTTGTGACACAGTTTATCTTCCATTGGAGATAAACTCTGTTTAGCCTTGTTTACTTGGCGCAGCGCATCCTCTTGCTTCCTCCACTTCCTCACCATTGATTCATTGATGTTAAACTCTCTTCGCTGCGGCTCTATTCCCGTGTTCTACTGCGTGACCGATCGCCTTGAGTTTAAACTCTGCGGTGTAACAGTGTCTATTGGTAGGAGCCATTTCAGGCTCTTTACACAAACACACAAATGGAAATAGGTGCGTTCGAGATGACACAGGCGGATGCAGTTCTGATCGGCGCAGATCACTGAGTAATGTATGCCGGTTAGTTTTTGAATGCAAAACCTAACCGGCATGCATTGCGCAATATGTGCCGATCAGAACTGCGTCCGCCTGTGTCATCTCGAACACACCTAATGAGACGCCCTTTCATATATCCCAGCATGCGCACTACTTCTTCTACGGGGGAAATGGAGTCGGCGGCTGCTTACCGCAGTTGCGACACCTGTTGTAGCTCAATATTAATCCTACAACAGGCGCTCTGGGTTAAAAGGCGCATCATGGACTTTAGAGAAGATATAAGGTTTTTAGGTGCGCCTTATAGTGTGGAAAATACGGTAATAATGCTGTTTTTGTGTGGCAACAACAAGGAACTAGCCAAGGATTGGAGGCTTAATCTTGCAGCAATCGGAAAATGTCTGGACAATGACTCGTACACAAGCATTCGTGGGAGTAACAATTGTAGTTCAGTAGGTAAACAGGGAAGTCGGCCATGTCATACGGCCTGTCTTAGCAATGATTCCCAAAATTGGAAGTTTATAATCATGGCTTTTTTAGATGAGAGACATACTGTAGTTGCCCTGATGACGATGGCAAAAGTTTTTTTTACATGTTTCAGAATCAGAATGCTTTTATTGCCATGTCAGTGAAAAACATCAGAGACTAGGAACTTGTTCTGGTACTGGTGTGCAAACATATAAAATAAAAATAATAAAAATAAAATAAATAAAAATAATAATAATTTTTACAAAACTAAGAGTGCTCAGAAGAAAAAGAAAAGTAGTGCAATGTCATGGAAAATAATAGAAAATAATAAAGATAGTGAAGTGACAAGAGGGAGGTGACTAAGAGATGTGGGGATCCAGGTTATAAAGAGTTCATAAGTCCAACGGCAGAAGGGAAGAAGAAGAAGACTACTTTCCAGACTACTCCGACTTTCCAGGGCTATCATGAACACTCCGTCTGGTCCCAATTAGAATGCAGCAATTGTTTCAAGCAAATAATGACCCGCAACCCAATCCTGTGAGGTCAGACTGTTTCCACAGATGTAACAGGCCAGTAAGCATTTGGAATTTCTTGAACCTTGATGAGTCCGTCTCATTGCTGTTCATCAATGATGCCGGCTTTTGCGAAATCTCGAAGAACAGTGTAAGCAAAGATGTTAGCCCAAGAATCTACTGTCCATTCACAAATTGGGGTGTAGCTTGCCCGGCAGACCCCGGGCCCGCTGGAGAGACTATGTCTCACAGCTGGCCGGGGAACGACTTGGGATCCTTCCGGGTGAGCTGGAGAATGCAGCCGGGGAGAGAGAAGCCTGGGCTGCCCGTTTGAGGCTGTTTCCCTGCGACCCGGCCTCGGATGAGCGGAAGATGATGGAACAGAACGGAACCTGCCCGGTGTTGCCACCCAGTTGTCTTTCACAACCACACTTCTCCCCTTTACCATTTTCATGCTGTCCCCTTCTATGTCCGCTTTCCATGTGTAACACAACTCATCAGAACATTTCAGAGGAAATTCAAGACTTTTAAGTGCGACCTATAGTCGTGGAAATGTCAGTCAGTCTGTCATCTTCTTATCCGTCTATCCCTTAAGGGGTTACGGAGAGTGCCGGAGCCCATCCTAGCTGATTTAAGACGAAGGGCAGAGTACACCCGAAAAGATCGCCAGTCTGTTGCGGGGCAATATTGGCAACGGCCTATCAAACTAGCATGCATGTCTTTGGAGAGTCGGAGGAAACCCACGCAAACACTGGGAGAACATGCAAACTCCACACAGAAAGGACAGTGTTCCAAGCCTCTTCCCCACCCCGGACTCGTACCCCTGACCTTGTTTCTGTGAAGCCACTGTGCTAACCACTGCGCCACCGTGCTGCCTGTTGTGGAAATGCAGAAATTAAAATGACTCCAACCACATATTGATTTTTTACACATCCATTCATCTTCTAAGCAGCTTCATCTTGGATGAAACAGAGTTAGAAATGGTCTAAAAATCTGTGCCAGTAAGCAAGAGAGCAATGGGTTACACCCTGGACAGGTCACCAGTCTGTTGCAAGACCACAGAGAGATAGGAAACTACACATATCAGGATTTGGAGGGGGAAATTACAAAGTACCTAGAGAACTCCCTAGAGCTAGCTTATGCAAGTCAAGTGGAGGAGTTTAAGTATCTCGGGGTCTTGTTGACAAGTGGGGGAAGGATGGAGTGGGAGATCGACAGGCGGATCGCTGTGGCGTCAGCAATAATTACAACGCTGCATCGGTTCGTCGTGGTAAAGACAGAGCTGAGCCGAAAAGCAAAGCTCTCGATTTACAAGTCGCTCTACGTTCCAACCCTCACCTATGGTCACCAGCTGTGGGTGGTGACCGAAAAAATGAGTTTGCGGGTACAAGCGGCCGAAATGAGCTTCCTCCTCAGGGTGGCTGGGCTCTCACTCAGAGATCGGGTGAGGAGCTCTGCCATCCGGGAGGAGCTAGGCGTCGAGCCGCTCCTCCTCCAGGTCGAGAGGAGCCAGATGGGGCGGTTCGGGCATCTGGTCAGGATGCCCCCCGAGCACCTCGCGGGCGAGGTGTTTCGGGCACATCTCACCGGGAGGAGACCAAGGGGCAGACCCCGGACCCGCTGGAGAGACTATGTCTCACAGCTGACCTGGGAACGACTTGGGATCCTTCTAGGTGAGCTGGAGGATGCAGCTGGGGTGAGAGAGACCTGAGCTGCCCGTTTGAGGCTGTTGCCCCCGCGACCCAACCCCGGAACAAGTGGAAGATGACGGAACGGAAGACATTTTTATTTCTAAAGGCTTTTCAGCAAAGTTTTTAGTGTTTTTTTTTTTGTTGTGGTTTTATTTAATTTTGCTGTTTGTTGTTCCTTTTGGTCATTGTAGCACATTGAGATCTCTACTGGAGATATAAAGTGCATTAAAAATAAATTTTTTATTATTATTATTATTACTGAAAGTACATCTGACTGCTTTGTCAGTTTTAAAGCAAAGAAATATGATTTTTTTAATTTTTTTTTGTTGGCTTTTCGATTTTCAGTACAAACCTAAAAACAGCAGTCTAGTGAGTTTTTAAAAAAAAACTCAAATCCAAATGAATCATTAACTTCCATTTCTCATTATTTAAAAAACTTCTTTTGCCAGTATTTAATAATTAAATACAGAATTGTTTAATTAATTAAAAAAAACCCCTCTAACTTGTCTGAAGTTTAACCTTTTGATTCAGGGTTTTTAAAAAACGGCTGGACAGCATTTTATCTCATTACCGAGACGCTCGGCTAAGAAAGGAAAATATTTCTTACAACTTTGATTTTTTTTTTGTTCTGCTCATTGAAAAAAGATTTAATCCAGTTTGGAGCCAATCATCTCGCAAAGATGTGACTGAATACATTTAAAAATGTTGTTATTCAAATAGAGGATCAAAGCGTTGTGTGAAACCCGCTGAGAAAGGGAAGGGTTTTATTTTTAACCCCTGTTGGCACGCCTTGATGAGTTGATCAAAGAACTTATTTGCCAAAACATGGTGAATTCTTCAGCGGTGCCCTGCGGAAATCTCAGCGTCGAGGTGTGACAGTTAATCTCAGTATAATTCAGAGAAGGTTAAGTTGGATTTCAGAGATATTTTTCAGCCTCTTCTACACTCCCACCCTGTTTGGATTGTGTGAATACGATGGATTAAGAGTGTTTATGTACTTTAGGAGTTCTGAAAAGGCAAATACGTTAATGGATTTAATTAGCTTAATGACGAGAGGTCTGGTGCTGTGATGGTTTTGTTTCATGGCTTGACAATGGCTCTCGGTTCCCATCCCTCATTCAGTGGGTGTGTTGGGTCGTATTACTACCTGGTAGGTTGATCGGTTTTTCTGTCCCTGGTAGACATGTCCAGGATGTTCACAGCCTCTTGCCTTCAATATCCTGGGAGAAACTACAACACCCCAATGACCTCTCCAGAAAGAAAGATAATAGTTTATGACGTTAACCAAGCTGAATGCACGATTTGCATCAAAAGAACAAGCAAAAATAAAATCTGCAGTGTTCAAAGACACTTAAAAAACTAACACTTTCTGTATTCTGTATCATATTTTCCTGTTTTAAATTAGTGGTGAGGTGTGCTGTAGGTGTGACAGAAGAGTTCAGTGTGGGGGTGGGACTGCACCAGGATCTGCTCTGAGTCCTTTGCTGTTTGCTATGGTGATGGATAGGCTGACGACGAGGTCAGACAGGAATCCCCATGGACAATGATGTTTGCAGATGACATTGTGATCTGTAGTGAGAGGAGGGAAGAGATGAGGAAAAGCTGGAGAGGTGGAGGTTTGCACTAGAAAGAAGAGGAATGAAGATTAGTCAGAGTAAGACAGAGTACATGTGTGAATGAGAGGGATCCAAATGGAAAAGTGAGGTTACAGGGAGAAGAGATAAAGAAGGTGGAAGATTTTAAGTATCTAGGATCAACAGTCCAGAGCAATGGAGAGTGTGGAAAAGAGGTGAAGAATCGTGTGCAGGCAGGCTGGAACGGGTGGAGGAAAGTATCAGGTGTGATAGAAGAGTTTCAGCTAAAATGAAAGGGAAAGTGTACAAAACCGTGGTGAGAGCGGCCATGCTGATTGGTCTAGGCACAGAGGCACTGAGGAAAAGACAGGAAACAGAGATGGAGGTAGCAGAGATGAAGATGCTGAGGATCTCTCTGGGAGCGACCAGGATGGACAGGATCAGAAATGAGTATATTAGCACATGTTAGAGGTTTTGGAGATAAAGTCAGAGAGGCCAGACTGAGATGGTTTGGACATGTACAGAGGAGAGAGAGAGTATACATCAGAAGAAGAATGCTGGATTTGGAACCACCAGGAAAGAGGCCTAGAGGAAGACCAAAGAGGAGGTTCATGGATACAGTGAAGGAAGACATGAAAATAGTTGGCGTGACCGAAGAGGATGCAGCAGATGGGGTTAGATGGGGGAAACTGACTTGCTGTGGCGACCCCTGAAGGGAAATACCGAAAGGAGAAGAAGAAGAAGATTTTCCTGTTTTATATTAGCTGCAGGCCGAAATGCCCCCTGCGGGTCAGGGACAGGGTCCTGCCCCAAGTGGAGGAGTTTAAGTATCTCAGGGTCTTGTTCATGAGTGGGGGAAGGATGGAGCTGGAGATCGACAGGCAGATCGGTGCAGCGTCAGCAATAACTAGGACGCTACATCGGTCCGTCGTGGTAAAGACAGAGCTGAGCCGAAAAACAAAACTCTCAATTTACAAGTTGATCTACGTTCCTACCCTCACCATGGTAACCAGCTGTGGGTGGTGACCGAAAGAATGAGATCGCGGATACAAGTGGCTGAAATGAGCTTCCTCCGCAGGGTGGATGGGCTCTCACTCAGAGATCGGGTGAGGAGCTCTGCCATCCGGGAGGAGAAGTTGTCGAGCCGCACCTCCTCCAGGTCGAGAGGAGCCAGATGGGGTGGTTTGGGCATCTAGTCAGGATGCCCCCCAAGCGCCTCGCGGGTGAGGTGTTTTGGTTATGTCTCACCGGGAGGAGACCAAATGGCAGACCCCGGAGCCACTGTAGAAACTATGTCTCACAGCTGGCCGGGTAACGACTTGGGATCCTTCCGGGGGAGCTGAAGGATGCAGCCGGGGTGAGAGAAGCCTGGGCTTCATGTCTGAGGCTGTTGCCCACGCGACCCGGCCCCGGATGAGCGGAAGACGACAGAACGGAAAAAATATTAGCTGCAAAAGTTAGTCTGCATCAACAACTTCAAAAAGTTGAGTCTATCCCTGCTCAATCAGGAGGGATATTGAGACATTACTGGGCTTCTCCGGGTCTACTTCTGGTTGAGTGTGCCTAGTACCATTCATTGGGAAGGCGTCTTGAAAAGCAGTGGCTCTACTCTGATTGCTTTTTGATTTTGTCGTGTGGAAATGCCAAGTTTAACCAGTTTTTTGAAGACAGAAGGAGAAATGGGCAGGCAGGCAGATGAAGAACATCTACTCATCCCCGTACTGGACATCGCCGGGCTGAGGAGTCTCCCGTGTCTCCATCAGGATGAAGAACATCTATTGACTTCTTTAGATATTTAGCTGTAGAGTAGAATAAGATCATATTTAAACAATAATCTTTGACACATTGAATGCTCGTCCCGGGGGAGGGATCTCTCTTTCATGTGGGTCCCCACAAGGTTTCTTATTTTTTCCCACTGATGGGTTTTTTAGGAGTTAGTTATTTTTCTTGCTGTGTATCTGTGTTCATACATTCCTCTTTTTCTTGTGAAGCCCATTGAGACGAAAATTCTGTGATTTTGGGCTTTACAAATAAAATTGAATTGAATTGAACCTAGTTGCCAACCTGGGGAGGCATGGTGGGACTGGACTTTAGAAGAACAGACTGACTCTAGACTGTGTGTTCTGAAATTTCTGGGAAGGGGTACACTATGTCACCAATTTATTGGATTTTCAGAATTTCTATGAGCAAAGACCGTCAAGGTGTTGAGAAGATCCAGCTTGTTGGCCCCTGAATAATGTGTGGAAGGAATCCATCTTTGTCGTCATCTCATCCCATCTTCCACATGGGTCCCCATTTGTGTGGACTTGTGTCCAGAATACTTGCAACCATTTTTGATAAGTTGGTAAGCGGGCTGTTATATGTAAATGAATATCATTCGCAATCTTCGAATGCCTTTAAAGATGTCCAGTACAACAGGTTGAATGTGGGAGAAGCCATGTCAGAAATGAGGTGGCCGTGTCATTAGCAGGGATATTTGTTCCATCGTAAGCGAGCAACAAAACTACTGGGAGTGAAGTATCTGTCAGCCTTCAACACCCACACACCATCCTGACAGGTGGTCTAATCAGCGACATGAAGCAGAAGCACCCGTGTGGGTGTACGTTAGATTAGATACCTATTAGAGATGGCAGTCAACAGATTTACTGAGACGTGTGGCTCTGGAAAACTTAATATGAAGAAAGTTTCCATTAAAAACGGACCGACGATAAAAGCTAAATAAGGCAGTTATCTTTTATTCCCATCAGCCACTGCTTCCATAGGGGCTGCAGCATCTCTGCCGTGTAGAATAATTAAAGTGTAGAACAAAAGTAGCCAGACACCCACTGCTTAGTATATGGTTGTTTTGATGGTGGCAGACGATAAAATGAGACTCTTTGTTCTGGTGGAAGCAGAGTGGACTGGCTATGCCAGTGCTTTGATGGCAGGGCGGCGCGTGTGACCCTGTGGAACATGTTTTTTTTTTTTTTGCCGTACTAGAATAAAGTGTAATTGCACATCCACTACAGTAGTTGGCGCTCTCATTGTCAGAGTGTGCACATTATATGTTAATGAGGATACAATGTTATGCAGAAGTGTACTTATAACATTTTCATGGACAAATGATACTAATTATAGTCACAGCGGAGAGTAGGGGGGGCGCAAAATATTTTTTTCTTCCTGGGGGTGGGGGGTAATTCCAGATGTGGTATAAAGAAGAATTTGATCTTATTCCCAAATAAATCAGCTAGTATTACCTTTCCAAAGTGAGAGAATAAGTATGAAGTGTCTTAAGTTTGTCTAGTGTCATTTTTACTTGTACTGATTGTGTGTTTGTGGTGAACAACTTGCATGTGAGACCCTTCAAGATTACCGTATTTTCCGCACTATAAGGCGCACCTTCAATAAATGACATTTTTTAAAAACTTTTTCCATATATAAGACGCACCGCATTATAAGGCGTTACAGGAAAGGCTGTTCAACTTTGTCCTCTAACGGTGGCCATCTCGCTTTGTTCCCGCGGAAACGCTCTGTTTAGTCTTACTTACTTGGCGCAGCGCATCCTCTTGCTTCCTCCACTTCCTCACCATTGATTCTTTGATGTTAAACTCTCTTGCTGCAGCTCTATTCCCGTGTTCTACTGCGTGACCGATCGGTCACAATCGGTCACCCACACGGGTGCCTTGAGTTTAAACTCTGCGGTGTAACAGTGTCTCTTGGTAGGAGCCATTTCCGGGTCTTTACACAAACACACAAATGAAAATGAGACGCTCTTTCATATATCCCAGCATACACCGCATACTCCTTCTTCTACGGGGGAAATGGAGTCGGCGGCTGCTTACCGCAGTTGAGACACCTGTTGTAGCTCAATATTAATCCATATATAAGACGCTCCGGGTTAAAAGGCGCATCGTGGACTTTAGAGAAAATTTAAGGTTTTTACGTGCGCCTTATAGTACGGAAAATACGGTACTTTAGTTTTAGCTTTGAATAAATAAATTTGAATTGAAAGTTTTGTAGTTAGCCTTTGATGTTGGTTGCTTTGGATAAGAAATGAAATTGTTTGGATACTGGTGGAGACTTCAGACGTAGTAGATGTTTGTTGGCACAACACGAGTAGTTAAGAGATCAAATATCCACCACTGATATCTGATATTTAAACAGTCTATATTCCAGGAATAAAGTAGTGCACAGATCTAGATAGATTTGTTTGTGTGCAGTAAGAAGAAATGCAAATCCGACATTTTCCCAGAAATCTTGTCGTAGAGTCCGTAAAAAGCCTTTCACAAAACATTCCAAAGATTCCCAACAGGTTTAAGGTCTGGTCTCTGTGGTGGCAAATCCATGTGTGAAAATATCTCCTGCTCATGGAACAATTCTTTTAGAATAAGAACCTGAAGAATCTTGGCTTTGCCATCTCGGGATATGCCCGGGTTATGTTGCCAAACCTGGACTTGACCAACTATTCAATTACCAATTCATTTTTACTTTTATAGCTCAATAACGCGACACAATTTTCTCAACGGGCTTCACAAAATAAATTGTACAAAAAAAAAAAAGAGCAAAGAAAATATACATGTTCAATAACACACTAAAATTAAATAAACAATAGCTCATTCTAAAACTAACAAAACAAACTCAGGGATAAAAACCTCGCAGTGTGAATAAAAAAGAAGAAACCTCATGGGGATCCACATGAAGGAGGGATCCCTCCTTGGACAAACAGGTAATAAATCTAAGAATATTAATTACATATAAGCCAATTGAAGTCTAGAGCTATATCATAGAAGAAATCAGTAAAAAGGGTCCACCCTGATAAAAATAAGGGGTAGATGAAGCACATAGGCCTCCTCTTGACACAACCTGCGATCATACCATTCCCAAAAGCTTGTAGTTCAGACACAGCATCAGAACTTTTCTTTTCATGATGCACCTGCCCTTCTCAGACTCACGAAACCAGATAACTTTTTTCAATGGATCCAGAGTCCAATCTTTTTGCCAACTGGTAAATTGAAGCCTTTTTTTTCCCAGTTAGCCGCACTGATTAGTGGTTTTGTCAAAGCTACACACGTGTACAATCTCATCAGTTCCCTTCAGACTGTCTGTGTGAAACTACTCTTAAGCTTTTATATTGTACCCTTCCACCTGCAATTCAAGGTGCTAGGTACGACCCATCAGGAGCAATTAGAGGTTCAGGTCTTCCTTAGCCTCACCTCGGCATAGGCTGCGGGCCCCCACCCTACCCGTTACCCTGCCCCCTCGGCAGGGTAAGGCCGAGCCTGCCGGCCTCCTTAGCCTCACCTCAGCATAAACCGTGGGCAGGGGTCGAACTTAAAACCCTCCAGTTACAAGACGGTCGCTTTACCCACCAATCGATTTTGTTCTTAGATCCCAGACACAACTTTGAGCTTTACTGTTGTTTTTTTTTTCATAATTTGATTTCACCAAACCTAATAGTGAATTGCTCATCATTCAGGAGTTGCTGGATCTCCAGATAAAACAATCACCCCTCTCTCTAATCCAGCCGCCATTTTCCCCGACCACAAATAAATGCATGAATTTAGTCTGATTTCTTTTTTGACCATTTGTCAAGATGTTTGTTGAAGCATCTGAACGTATAGAATTTGTTAAGCGACACGTATAAAGTTGCACAAACCCAGTGTGAAGCACTATTAGACAGCTTAACCCGGTTTTTGGTAGTTTTTGTGATCTTATCGCGTCTTTATTTCTTTCAAGGCAACCAAGGCATCGTTCATTTCAAGGCATCTCTCCAACTTTGGGAGATGGTAGCTCAGTGGTTAGAGCGTTCGCCTGCAAACCGGAAGTCAACCGGAAGTTCAAAGGGTCGCATCCCACAGAGTGCACGTCTAGGGTCCTTGGAGAAGACACCTAACCCCTTGTTTCTCCCACCATTGGCGCCGCCATAGGTTGCAGCTACAAGCTACACATAAATTACCTGTTGAGGGATACCGTACCGAGCGGGATCATCTTCCGCTCATCTGGTGCCGGGTCGCGGGATCAACAGCCTCAAATAGCCAGGCTTTTCTAACTCTGGCTGCATCCTCCAGCTCACCTGGAAGGATCCCAAGTCGTTCCCTGGCCAGCTTTGAGATATAGTCTCTTCAGTGGGTCCGGGGTATGCCCCCTGGTCTCCTACCGGTGGGACGTGCCCAAAACACCTCACCAGCGAGGCGCTCGGGTGGCATCTAGTCAGAGTGCCCCCCGAGCGCCTCGAGCCACCCCATCAGGCTCCCCTCGACCTGGAGGAGGTGCGGCTTGACACCGAGCTCCTCCCGGATGGCAGAGCTCCTCACCCGATCTCTGAGTGAGAGCCCAGCCACCCTGCGGAGGAAGCTCATTTCGGCCGCTTGTATCCGCGATCTCATTCTTTCGGTCACCACCCACAGCTGGTGACCATAGGTGAGGGTGGGAACGTAGATCGACTTGTAAATCGAGAGCTTTGCTTTTTGGCATGTTACCATCACCAACCCCACAGATTGTTTGCAGCCTGCTGTAACTACAACACGATTTGTTACACGCACACACTCACAGTGTTTTGCAAGGGGGAGGGGCCACAGTAGCACCGCGGGCTGTTTATTGATTACAAGCTTAACAACGTGATTTCACGCCACAGACTCCAAAAATCTCCAGTAATAGAAGAAAACCCACTAAATTGACACTTTTTTTTTTTTTTTTTTTTTTCTTCTACTTTTTTCAATGCCATGCGATCTACCCATAATGCCATAATGACCAGTCGATCGCGATCAACGTAATGGGCACCCCTGCCTTAGCTCATCCATATCTTTTAAAGGGACATTTTCAGTTGTCGAAGAAGATACTATAGGATTCTACATAAAAGACTAGCTGTAATTTAGAAAGTAAAATTATGCTCAACAGAATGTTTTTTTTAAAAAAACGTCATATTCTAGTTCTGACCGGTTGGCACATTTCAAGTCCTTCTGCAACTAAGGCAACTTATTTGGTGAAGTTTGTGGTTTTTTGCTTTCTATGAAGAGGATGGTAATCTCATGCAAACATCTTGTCCTTTATCGAGTCAAACTCGTCAGCATGTTTTAAATTGCTCTTCCGTTTCCATCGGAAGAAATATAGTTCAGAAACTAGAGTACGAGTCATCAAGTATTCAGGATGCTTTGAAACCTCCAGAAAGTGCTGGAGACAGCAGTTTTTTCTCTCTGAATGTGTTTCCGGGAGCAGATTTAAACAATTTTGTCACACGGCGCGCTTTCTAACCGCTACAGCGTGTTTAATACAGTTCATCCTTGTTTGCATAGCCTCGTTTAACTACCCAGCTTAAGTAATGGTTTAATAATTCAGCCGAGTTCCTCCATGGAGGATTTACTAGACATTTTACAGAACTACGTTACCTCTAATGTTCACCTTCGATCTGACAGCTAGATAGAAGTCAGGTGGATATATTTTCTTTAGGGAAGCTGTTCTGAGTGCTTCTTATCTCTTTGTTGTGGTACTTAAATAAAATACAAGCCACCAGATTACATGTGTGAATACCAGAGGTGTCAAAATTACCAATAGAAGTATAGATACCGAGTTAAAAATCTATTTTAATAAAAGTAGAAGTATCAACTCAAGTTTTTTACTCAAGTAAAAGTAAAAAGTAACCTATTTTCAAAACTACTTTAAGTAGAAAAGTAATAGTAATTTTTAGAGAAAAAGAAAAGCGTATGAACATATTTTTAACCATCACCGTATGCTTTAAGGAGCAGAAAATAAGATAATAAATTAAAGTGTTTTGGTGTTAAACTTTATGAATCAGAAACATTTATTTCTTAATAATCTTTATTGGATATCGATTAATGAACACACTCAAATGTATTAACATAAGCAGGGCATTATGTAACGTCCCTTCAGCTACCAAGCTTCACTCTGCATCACCTAATTTAACCAACTTCAAGACACACACACACTCAATGTAAAAATAAACAAATAAATAAATAAAATAACCAAAAGGCTCTTTTAAGGCAGGTAGTTTTCAAAGTTCTTTGAGGCAATAATGAGTAGTCTTTCACAAGTTGCTAAGGTTGGGAGTGCCACATACAGTCTGCGTGACACCTGGAACACAGCAGGGGGCGGGCGGGTGCATGCATGCGCGTGTGCTGTGTGTCACGTGTTGAAGTGATGAATCAAGAGGAAGTCGTATTGAAATTGCGTTAGCTCGCCTCATCCAACCACATTCAAATCAAATGGCGCGATTGATCCGGATTGTTTTTTATTGACTTTTTTCTTGATTTTTAACGGTGACAAAATGGCGAAAGTAGCAACTACTTTTTATAAAAGTAACAATGTAAAAGTACAGATAATTGCATAAAAAAGTAGTGAGTAAAAGTAAAAAGTAGACAAAAAATTAATTACTTCGTTAAAGTAAAGATAACAAGATTTTCTACT
The DNA here is from genome assembly GCA_902685375.1 of Neostethus bicornis. Lineage (NCBI taxonomy): Eukaryota > Metazoa > Chordata > Actinopteri > Atheriniformes > Phallostethidae > Neostethus > Neostethus bicornis. Next base: position 37,078,284 of record LR738541.1, read on the forward strand.
TGAGTAAAATAACGAAGTAGTTCTACTTCGCACTTGACACCTCTGGTGAATACCGAAGACTTACACATTCATCTGAGGATGGTTTAGAGCAGGGGTGGGTAAACTCTTTTACCATTGAGTTCTACGTTGAGTTCTAACATTTGACAAGCGGGCCGGACCCTGGGGGTGTGGGAGGGGCGCCCCCCCTCGCTAGGTCAACAACAAAAAAGAATTGTTCTTACTACTTTATTTATTGTTAATTTCGGTTCAAATGTGCACCAAAATGCAGAAAAATTACTTATTTTTCAAAAAGGTTCTGGGTGGTGGAGGAGGGGTATGCCCCCAGACCCCTCTATACTTGCGAGCACCATAGGTGCCGGTTTTGTGCCCCCTCCCCGCTCCTTTAGAACATCCTGTATGTATTCGCCCCAGGGTACAGGGGCAGATGGATGGCATGCTTTGGTAACCGCTAGATTAGATCAATAGAATGTCGCACTAGGTTTTAAACAAGTGCGTTAAATGTTACATCAAGAGCGTTAAATTTCAAATCCAGTGGCACTAGGTCTGAAATCTAAGTGCTTGATGTAACATTTTTCTTGTTTTGACATCTAACACGCTTGTTTTACGTGTGTGTGTTATATTGAGGGCTTTCCATATCTGTGCACAGTGCTTATTTTGAAAGTGTGCGCATCACGGAGACACACACATTTTAATGGGAGCAGTGTTGTTGTATCTTTGGCGCCATCTAGTGACGAACATTAAGAAAAGTAAAAAAAAAAATCAAACTAACATGGTTTATTTTTTTCATTTTTTGTAGTTCGGCAGGCCGGATTAAATCGCTTGACGGGCCGCATATGGCCCGCGGACCGTAGTTTGCCCATGACTGGTTTAGAGACTGTCCTACAACAGCGGTGTATTCGTCTCATTGTCTCGTGTGTTTGTTGAGAAAATTGTTCTTTTTGGCCTTAAAATAGTCCAGGTTTGTGAGCTCATGTTCTCCCGGTGCTGCTTTCCTCTTGCTTTTGTGTAAGCCCGCTGTTGTCGAGCAGACCTGGAGCTAAAGGCGGAGATGTTAACAGGCTGTGGTTGTTGCATTATTTATGCAGACTGTGACGGGCCTACGCGGGCCATAGGCAACAACAGAAAAAAAAACTCCCAAAGTGGGGTGAACTCTGTGTGAACTCAAAGGGAGTTTAGCAAGGGAACGTCGAGCTAGAAAGCATCTGAGACTAAAATCGGAAATGGCTAATACCGGGAGCTGAGAGACGACCTGATTCCGGTGACATGATGACTTTCCTGCTGGGTTTTAATGAGCTGGCGTCCCAGGGCAAGATTCAGATGTTTAAATTAGGCTTTTAGGTCAGAAAGGTTTAAGACGGTGTGCTGTAGATAGAGCCTGAGCTGCACTCTCGATACCGGTGTCTCATAAAAGATTTCTTAATACCACTAAAGGAAATGAAGCTGCTTGAAATCATTACTTAGAAAAATGTGAGTTAACAGCAAGGAGCTGGTTGGATTTTTATTGAACGGCAAAAAAAAAAAAAAGGGAAGACTCCATGAGACAGTGGGTGGAACTAAAACTGTAGAAAAACACAGACTTCTGATTTTTAAATATTTTATATGAGCAAATCACAAAATAGCGACTTATTCTGCATGAATGTGAACATGACAATTTTTTTAGATGAATGCACGTTATAATTTTTGATAAAAGGTATCATTTCATCTCTTGACCATCGAGAATTTCTCAAACGAACCACACCACAAAGAACAGTTTCACGCAAAACCAAAACCAGGACGCTGCATCGATCCATCGTGGTAAAAAAAGAACTGAGACAAAAAGCAAAGCTCTTGATTTACAAGTCAATCTACGTTCCCATCCTCACCATGGTAACCAGGTTCTACGTTTCTACCCTCACCATGGTAACCAGGATCTACGTTCCCACCCTCACCATGGTAACCAGGTTCTACGTTTCTACCCTCACCATGGTAACCAGGATCTACGTTCCTACCCTCACCATGGTAACCGGGATCTACGTTCCTACCCTCACCATGGTAACCAGGATCTACGTTCCTACCCTCCCCATGGTAACCAGGATCTACGTTCCTACCCTCACTATGGTAACCAGGATCTACATTCCTACCCTCACCATGGTAACCAGGATCTACGTTCCCACCCTCACCATGGTGACCAGGTCCTACGTTTCTACCCTCACCATGGTAACCAGGATCTACGTTCCCACCCTCACCATGGTAACCAGGTTCTACGTTTCTACCCTCACCATGGTAACCAGGATCTACGTTCCTACCCTCACCATGGTAACCGGGATCTACGTTCCTACCCTCACCATGGTAACCAGGATCTACGTTCCTACCCTCACCATGGTATCCAGGATCTACGTTCCTACCCTCACTATGGTAACCAGGATCTACATTCCTACCCTCACCATGGTAACCAGGATCTACGTTCCCACCCTCACCATGGTGACCAGGGTCTACGTTCCTACCCTCACCATGGTGACCAGGATCTACGTTCCTACCCTCACCATGGTAACCAGGATATACGTTCTACCCTCACCATGGTAACCAGGATATACGTTCCTTCCCTCACCATGGTAACCAGGATCTACGTTCCTACCCTCACCATGGTAACCAGGATCTATGTTCCCATCCTCACCATGGTAACCAGGATCTACGTTCCTACCATCACCATGGTAACCAGGATCTACGTTCCCATCCTCACCATGGTAACCAGGATCTACGTTCCTACACTCACCATGGTAACCAGGTTCTACGTTGCTACCCTCACCATGGTAACCAGGAACTACGTTCCTACCCTCACCGTGGTAACCAGGATCTACGTTCCTACCCTCACCATAGTAACCAGGATCTACATTCCTCCCTCACATGGTAACCAGGATCTACGTTTTTACCCTCACCATGGTAACCAGGATCTACGTTCCTACCCTCACCATGGTAACCAGGATCTACCTTCCCACCCTCACCTATGGTCACCAGCTGTGGGTGGTGACCGAAAGAACAAGATCATAGATACAATTTGCTGAAATAAGCTTTCTCTGCAGGATGGCTGGGCTCTCAGTCAGAGATAGAGTGACAAGCTCTGCCATCTGAGAGGAGCTCAAAGTACAATGGCTTTGGATCGAGAGAAGCCAGATGGGGTGGTTTGGGCCATCTGGTTTGGATGACTCCCAAATGCCTCACTAGTGAGGGCACGTCCCACTTGGAGGAGGCCCAAAGGAAGAGCCCGGACCTGGTGGAGAGAGTATGTGTCACAGCTGGACAGGAAACGTCTCAGGATCCTCCTGAGTGAGGTGGTGGATGATGCCGGGTTGAGAGAAGTCCGGGTTTCCCGTCTGAAGCTGGTGCCCCCGCGACCCGACCCCGGATAAGCGAAAGACCTTCTATCAAAAATTTATTTTAAATTTATTTCAACTCTTAAAAACTAAATACATTTGATGAAGCCTCTCCATCTCCGATTCTTCAATCCTTTGTTTCTTTAAAAGCTTTATTCTTTTTGAGGCTTCGTTCTGGATCTGTGGAGGTCAGCAGATGGCCTTCAGGTGCAGACATTAAAATTCAGGAGTCATACAGCTTATTTTTACAACATCAGCAGACTTCTTTATCTTCATCATGTCTTAGCAGCCGCTGTTCTCTTTGCTTTAATTTATTGATGTCTGAGATGAAGATCAATAAGCAACGCCAGAGCAGAACACAAAGTGCCCAACAATGGACCACTGCTGTTTTTTCTTTTTCTAACTCTTGTTTAAAAGTGTAGAAGCTGGAGAGCCTGATTATCCCGGTCTCCTGAGTTTTTCTTGTTGTCAAGACAACAGACTGATCTGTCGGAGTCCTCACATCCTCTCACGGCGTCTCATACACTCATAATCCGATATTTGGCTTTGGCTGTGAGTTTAGTGCCAGCCAGGCATCAAAAGAAGACTTTGATTACCAAAATAAAGTTGTTTACAGATTTTGAATAGTTGAGAAAATGTCTTACTCTCCTCTTAGTGTTGCTTTGAGTTGCCAAGACTTATCTGTTTCCCTTTTTAAAGACACTGTCACCATGTAGGGACAGAAATGGTAAGCAGTATTTCTAAAAAATATTCTCTTACATTGGTGGTCTCCCAAAAACAACTGGTGTCATGAAAGCTTAGATCATAGGGGGTAAATACAATGCCTGAGTGCACATATCAGCTTGTCAGAGAGTCCAGTCTGGCAATTATAAATGGGGCAGTGCAATTGGGAAATTATGGAATCACTCTATATGCAGATGATACAGGTATTTATTTGTCAGAAAATATATGAAGATTGTCTGAGCTTAGATCTTAATAATAAATCGAGAGTAGTAAAAAATTGATTTCTTGAAAATAAATTGGTCATTGCAAATGCAAAAAGACCCCTTTGACAGGTGTGTCCAAAGCCGGTCGTCCAAACGCGGGATCCTTACTCCGATGTACTCTCTCTCTCTCTCCTCTGCACATGCCCAAACCATCTCAGTCTGGCCTCTCTGACTTTATCTCCAAAACCTCTAACATGTGCTGTTCCTCTGATCCTGTCCATCCTGGTCACTCCCAGAGAGATCCTCAGCATCTTCATCTCTGCTACCCCCATCTCTGTTTACTGTCTTTTTCTCAGTGCCACTGTCTGTAGACCAAACAGCATGGCCGCTCTCACCACGATTTTGTACACTTTCCCTTTCATTTGAGCTGAAACTCTTCTATCACGCATCACAGCTGATGCACACGTTTCTTCACCTCTTTTCCACACTCTCCATTGCTCTGAACTGTTGATCCTAAGTACTTAAAATCTTCCACCTTCTTTATGTATGTACAGTAATAATATTATATAAGAAGAGTGATTATGAAAGAACTAAATAGATGCTCACTGGTTTGCTTGAACCTTACGTTGCACTAGAAGTAAAATGAGTGATTGACCCCCTGTTTAGACTACTCCAAGCTCGTGTGATGATGGTAGGAGGCTATCTCCACACTGAGACATGTTTGACTCTTATCTCTTTTGCATGGAGGTGGTCCTCATAAAACACAATGAAAATCATAAACACGCCACCTGCTCATCAGGAGCGTTAAACATTATTCCAAGGTCAGATGGATCTGTAACTGGTATGATATTCTTTCTGAGCGAGCATGTGAAGCTGAAATGAGGACTCCTCAAAGCAGCAAGGTACCTCCACTTTCTATTGTCCAATTTTCTAAAACCCCAGAGGTGACTGGGTTTGAAAATCTAAGCTGATCAGCAGTTTCTAAACCTCTAAGACCTTCTCGTCTGGCGGCATCGATGGTTTTAGAAAACTCTGTAAAATACGACTTTGCCCCAACCGGCCAGCTTCTCAACAGGTTTATGTTCAGATATCAGCATGATGGATGATTCTTAATCTGTAAAGCATACACAACACAACAAACACTGTGATTTCTGGGCTGTTTGGCCTCGTGTTTTATTACCCTGACTACATCTTTTCCCTGTCCTCTAATCTCCTCTCTTTGATGGCTGCATCAGATTTTAGAGGTCAAAACTTTACAAAATGTTCTCTAAGGAAGCTGCAACAAAAGTTTAGACATATTAAAGAAGGGGCATTGGACTTTTGTTTGATAAGAATTCTTATCATTGCAAATCTAATAAAAACATGGGGACGTTTGTTAGCTTAGAATTTTTTTAACTGTTTTAGAAAGAGAAAGAAATTAGTATACTTTTATTGATCCTCAACAGGGACATTTGTGTGCTGCATTACACCGCAGCAGGTTGCCATGACGGCGCCAATGATGGAAGAAACGAGGGGTTATGTTGTGATTCCACCGCCTTCCGCCAGAGGGAGCCCTGGATGTTCCTCATCAACCTGATTAGGGACACCTGAGATTGATTCCTGATGCCACACATCTGTGGACCCTGCCATCTATTTAAGGGCAATCACCCTGGACTTTCTCGTCGGGTCATACCATCTCTTCCAGCCATGTCACCGTGGTTGCCGGATCATGATTGAACTCTGTTATTATTTGAACTTGAGTTAATCCCGTGCCCTTGTTTTGATGTCCTGCATTTCGGTCCCCCTTCCTTCCACATCCCGACAGGTTAGGTGTCTTCTCCAAGGACACGTAGACATGAGCTCAGTGGGATTCAATCCCGCGAACTTCCCGTCCAAGGGTGAACGTTCTACCAGTGAGCTATTGTGTAAATAAAAACCTTCCGGTTTTTTTCGATTCCTTCGAAAACAAATTGTTGCAATTCAAAGAGCATTACTTAAATAAAAATAATGCAAAATTTTCTTAATGAAAAGCTTATAAATTTATTTGTTCAGTTAACCCTTTGTTTTTGATACCGTTAATATCCCGATCCCGTACGGAAAGAAAGACCTCTGGTAACAAGATGTTCTCGAGTGGAGCTGTCTGAGCCTCTTGGAGAAGGAGCTCCGCTGTTCGTCCAGGAGTGGGTAGAGAGGATGGTCATGGTTGTCCATGATGGATAAAAGTTTGTTCAGTGACCTCCTTTCTACCACTGCCTCAAGTGAGTCCAAAAACAAATTGGCGTTCAAATTATGTCTGAATACTGAAAGTAAAGTTGCAAACTATTTGAACCAAATAGTTGATTTTGCAAGAAACGAAGGCTTTTTTAAAAGTTCCAATATAATGGTTCACATGGTTTTATTTTTTGTTGCTATTTTGGATTTGAACCCATTTCTTTACGTTCAACTTGATGTCCAAATGTTCTCCAGATGCTCTGCAGTGAGGGCTTAATTTAGCAAGCATGGCTGGTGTTTTTACCACCTGCAGCAGAATTAGCTTTAAATATTCCTCTAGCTAATTTAAGTATTCAGTCATCTTTTATTTATGTGTTTTTTTTTTTAAGAGCGGTTAAAGGAGCATTTGAGTTGTCAAATTAGGATTATAAAATGTCTTACTACTCGTGGTTCTCAGAATTGAGACATTATCCTGATGGGACGTGATGAGACATGTTTTTTATGATTTAACATAAAAACGAAATAATTTTATTCTCACTTGTCTCAGGAAGTTTTTGACTGTGAGAAACTTGCCGACCCTCCGAAAGTAATTCTGCTGATGCCTCAGAAATGGAAATTAGGAGATGACGTCTTCCCGCCCTCCGGGTATCAGCAGGACTTTTAAATCAGGATAAAAAAAAATGTGCTAGTTAGCATTCTCCCACACTGCTCTTTAAATGAAGGATGTAAGGTTACAGTGAGTTTATTTACCTGACAGTATGGAACGGTAACTGGGAACAGACGAGAAAGTTTGATGCATACCTTTAAAACTCAGAGAGCTTTTACACAGATAGATAGCTTAAGGACGTCTGCACTGGATCAGACTGCATCTATCGTCACCCACTTTATGGTAAATGATTGATGGTTTTAGTGTTTTGCATTTGGGCTAAAAAGACGAGAAAACCATTAAATAGAAGAGATCCCGAAGAGATTCTTCACCTTTGATTATGGAAATGAAAGAACCTGAAGTCTAAAAAAGATATACGACAACCTGGCAGAGAAACTAAGATGAAACAAACATTATGTACAGACAGGAGGCGGAGACAATGAGACACATTAGGAAGGGAGCTGGCAATCACCAGAATGAAGGGAGACACGAGAGGGAAGTCACTACGACAAAATAAAAAAAAGAAATAAACCTAACGTATAACAGAACCACAGGCTAAGACCTGAAACCCTGACTTCTCCTTTCGGCACGTCCCTCCAAGGGTCGCCATAGCAAGTCAGTTTCTTCCATCTAACCCTATCTCCTGCATCCACTTCAGTCACGCCAACATATCTTCATAAGACCTGAAACCCTGACAAAATCACTTATTCAATCTAACACTATTTTTTGAATTGAATAAATAGTTTTTTTTCCCAGAACAATCTGACTCAAATGACAGTAGATTAGAAACAACAAATATAAAAGCCAGACTGATTGTGATACTGCCCTCTTGTTGTGCCACTTTCATTTGGACACACAAAAAATTTTTATGTTTGGTGTGCTCCTATGACCGCTGTTGCTACTGTATAAAAAAAGCCTCTGTGTAAAAGAAAACCAGTAAGATCTATCTGGTGATGGAGTAGCCAGATCTGGAGAACGTTGCCGTTTGTATTGCATTTCCATGAAAATGGCACTCGTCGTCAACAGCAGGGACTGAGCATGAGCAGAGCATATGCCCTAAAACACTCCCAGCCAGCATACTCTAGATGTTCAAGCTAAGTTATAAAATAATTCTAAAAGTATGCAGATGATTCATTAATGTTCATCTGGTAAAGCTGTATTTGATGGTAATTTGATGTATACACCATATGTTGAACATATTTCGAGTTTTGAGTGCAGTTCCATCAAATCACAAAATTTATTATGGTGGCTAATGTTGGTCATGATTTTTGAGCCATGTTGCCTCACTGTGTAGACAAAACTTTTCATTAACAGTGTGATACTTGGCGTTTTCTTCCAAGTTAACAGCTTCCGCACAACGATCAAAAATGAAAAACTGGAAAAATTAAAACTGTATTTTTTCTGTCAAACCTAAAGCCATTCACACAACTCTCCAACATTTACTGTAGATGCTATTGTCTTCATTTCTTCTTGTTGGGGTTTCAAACGCCTCGTGTTGTACATAAAATATGGACATGCACACATTGTATATTATTTATGTCACTATAACTACTTGAGCATCATTTTTGAATGAACTCAGCACATGTGTTATTTATAACCGCACCGTATGTTCGAGCTTCCTGTGAGCCATAAAACTTAATGCCTTTCAGAAGTTTATTTCCTTCTTTGTACGTTGCCAATCATAATTATGATGATAACGCTTGATCTTATTTCACAAGCGAAACCTTTGAATGATGTTTTTCATTTTTTATGTTTAGAAAAATATACGATGATGATATAACAGTGAATGAATCGATTAAATGGTAAAGTTGTCCATATGCTATCCGTACGTCTCTGAAATGTCGGGTTCTGCATGTCTGTTCCTGATAATGAGAATGAACTGTAAAATACGTGGTGAAAGTAGAACAAGAACAAGTCGATGTCGAACAAGATTTCTCTGCCTAGCCTATATCACAAACAACATTAATAATAAATAGTCGAGGTTTATGTGGTGACGAGGTAAGGCAGTCACGTGTCTAAGATTGATATTTTTTACTATCATGTTATCATTCGACTGTATTGTAATTTCCAAAATTCTCGGTGCAGTTTGTGTAGATTTTTATTATTGAGTCCAAAGGTCTGTGATTCACTTGCTGATTAGTGGTAGAAAATATGACAACATGGATGGAATCCCTTAAGTTTTATACGGTTCATCTACAGTGTTAGTGAGTAACTGTTGGCGGAGGTATAAAAATGACTTTGTAGGTATACAGATTTGCATTTCCAGTTGATTGGAGGCTACCACACCTGTTTGAAGGTGGCATAGAACATTTTGATATAGTCTTTCTTTTTCTGCGATATTACAGGGCTCCAAGGAAGGATATTAAGGGCTCTGGACGGTGTTGGGCTGTTGACACACCTTTGCACCATCGTGTGAATATCGGGAACAGTGCCTCCGAAATGGCAAATTGGGCTGGTGGTCTCTCTTTATAATAAAGGGCACCGGAGGATGTGTTCCAACCACAGATTGATTACACTCCTCAACCTCCCTGGGAAGTTCTATTCAGGGGTACTGGAGAAGAGGGTCAGTGAGATAGTCAAGTCTTAGATTGACAAGGAGCAGTGTGGTTTCCATCCCGGACATGGAACTACGGACCAGCTCTATACCCTCTTCAGTATCTTGGAGGGCTGATGAGAGTTTGCTCAAGCAGTCTACATGCTTTGTGGATCTGGAAAAGAATTTGACCACGGCCCTTGAGGACTCCCGTGAGGGTGCTCTGGGAGTATGGAGTCTTGGGGTCTTTTTATGGGCTGTCAGGTCTCTGTATGACCGGTGCCAGAGCTTGGTTCTTATTGACGGCAATATATCAATTTAATTTCCAGTGAGAGTTGGACTCCGCCAAGACTGCCCTTTGTCACTGATTCTGTTCATCACTCTTATGGCTAGAATTTCTAGGCCCAGCTGAAGCGGTGAGGGCATCTGGTTTGTTGACCAGATCCTTGAGGGCGTATGGGAGGTTGCCCAACGTCTCACTGGTGAGGAGTTCCGAGCACATCTCAGAGGAAACCCAGAGGCAGACCAAGGTCCCAGATGAGTTGGAGGATTTACCTGGGGTGGAGGAAGCCTGGGTTTTCTGGCTGAGGCTGTTGCTTCGTGACCTGGCCCCGGATATAGCAGAAGATTTCAGAACAGAGCGGAATATTACTCAAATCTGACCTCAGCGGTTGGACTCATGCTAATAAAAGGGAAAATAGAAAAATAGATCCCGTGGAATCTGTGGGAGATTGATAACCTTAGCCAATTATTTTTGTACAGTGAACAAAAACCAACGGACCACAAATGGTCAATTTCCTGGTTTTGGTGGCAAGTAAGTATTTCTTTTGGTAGGAAATGCAAACCAACAAAAACAAGTGGGTCTTAAAGCTTACCCAGTATTAACAAAATTAGACAATATTAGAGGATCTTTCATACAACATTTAAATCCAGAGTTTAAAAATTAGACACTCTGGGATTAATTATTTTCTAGTTTATTGATTTTATTTCACATACTACTTATGGCTGTGTTCTTTACAAGGAAATAATTGTGGTTAGTCTGAGGTATAGGGTTAAATGTCCTGTGACCCTTTCATCAGTGGAGCATTGACGGTGTGCCTTCCACCGAGTAGAATATATCAATTTACATTTAGAGCCCTCACATTTCTATTATAAATTATTATCATATTGTTTTAATTTGAAACGAGGGATATTGTTGATAGTGGTCAGCGTGCTAACCTGAAGAGACAATAAATTTTACCAGCTGATGTTGGCTCCTTTTAAGTGACAGAATTGTTCTATCTTTATTCGTTTTTTTTAATTTGGCAGTTTGTGGTCTGATGGAGAACAAAATGAGAAGTAGATCTTTCTATGAAGAACATTAGCTTCTTAATTCTAACTGACAAAGTTTTCTAAGTTAGCCTTTGGCTAGAGTAAACACCACTTTTCTATCAGGTTTCTACTTTATACTGACCGATTCCCAGCTGACCATCAGTTATCTCTAAGCTGAGCAAAGCAGCTTCTGTGTAGGTGTAACATCTCTTCAAACTTTGATTGATTCCAGCAGACGATAACCGAGAAGAGCATTCGAGTTAAGACCTTAAGAGTGTTCATTGTACCACAAGAGAAAAATCAGTTTAGCTTAGTTTTAAACACCTAAAAATAGGGACAGATTTAAGAGCAGTATGCCACGACATATGTGGTTATATAATCCAGGTTAAATGGGTTTCCAACTTCCTTCTTCATTACCCTCAGAGCAATCCTGGTGAGGTTGCTCGTCGTAAGACATTAGCTTGTGTTAGTAATGAGCGTACCCTTGGATTTTTCTAAAAGGACTTTGCTTAATTTACCTGTTAGTGGTTCTTAAGTCTCTTCTTGGTGCAAGACTCGACACACTGGCCGTTCTGTATAGAGCTTGTATTTACTCGTTACATACTGATCATGTTCTTCTTCTTCCGTTTAAAGGCGCGACGCACCAATACAGATGCATTACCGCCACCTACTGATTCCCAAGAAACTCATATCCTCCTCAACAACCCTGTGCAACTCAGGAAAGAGTACAAAGCTCCATAACCCTGCCCCGACAACCAAACAATAACACCTCTCTCAAACAAACCTGTCTCAACCCAACACTCCGCACCCCCAGCTTAGCCCCTCTTTCTTCCTCATATTTACCACAAATCAACAAGACGTGTTCAACCCCATTCACCTCCCCACAAAAATCACAGCTCACATCCAAATGCTTACCCAGAATCCTGAGCGTGTCATTCAAACCTGTATGCCCAATTCTTAACCTGCTTAGAACCACCTGCCTCCACCTCCCACCGGCTCCACAGTCACTCCCACCATCCTCTCTCTGTACAGCATACAACTGTCGCCCCTTTACCTCTGACTCCCATTCCGACTGCCACTTTTGCACTATCCCGTTCCAGACCAACGCCTTTTCCTCCCCCCGTGAAAGAGCCACGACCCTCTCCACCATCACCCGATCCGCCGCCCTCTTAGCCACCACATCCACCAATCCCGGAATGACCCGGAACCCACATAAACACAAACTCCCCACCCATCACCCCCGACACCTTATCGAAAACATCCCAAAACAAAGCCAACTGGGACCTCGCATTCCCAGCTTGAGTGCCTGAACCACCGACAAGGAGTCTGTGCATATAAGCACTTTAAGCTGGCCATGTTACTAGTCTGTCAGGTTCATACTGAGTCAGACAACCAATCACACTTCCACTAAAAAAACATCTGGGAAATTTGAAATGACCAATCAGCTTAATGTGGAAGGTAGGAAGAATTGGGCCAATCAGGAGAACATGAACTGCTGTCCTGCATGGGGTCCAACCTTACAGCCTTCTGACTGTGAGAAGTTGTGCTCAGCGTTTCATTTATCGTCATGCAATCTCTCGTTTACCAGTGTTGATGTTGTGGTGTGGAAGGAGGAGGACCCAAATGCAGGACATCAAACAAGATTTATTTAACCAAGGATCAGCAAGGCTGTAAGCAAAGAAACAGAAGTCAAAAGAGATCAAAATGGTTTTCAAAGAGTTAATCTCAGTTTCAAAAGATATCCGTTGGGTCGGGAGTCAGCCAGGGCTGGAAGGCATGAAGACCCAACGAGGAATGCTGGTGAGGCTGCCTTTAAATAGGCAGCAGAGAGATTAGGTGCAGGTGGTCCAAATCAGGTAGAATTGGGGGAAAGGTGAGATGGTCCCTGGCTCCCTCTGGTGGTGGTTGAGGGAACCACAACAGTTGAGCTAAAAATGGATTTGCTTCAGGTTATCGTAATCACTTTTTGGCACAACGCCGGTTTTCCTTTCTTGTTTGCAACCAAACAGCAGATGTCATATTTCATTTTTTTAGTCTGACACCAAGGCTTCAGCTGTGCGACCAGTTATCGTTCTCCTCCTTTCTGTCCTTCTCATGAGATGACATCAAGTTTTTGGAAAATTTCTAAAAGCAGTTTATAGATTCAAACTAAGTTCAATTTAAATTTAAAGTGATCTACAACATGGAATCAGTTTCAGTCATGAAGTAACTTTTATTTAAAGGGGAAATATCATTTTTAAATGTCCTATGGTTCAATTTCTCATTTTTATGTCTTCATTTCAATTATTTTGAGTTCTACATTTAACTTTTTCTGTAGGACCTATAAAAGTTTTTCCATCTCAGTGTGAGACTTCAGATGAACCCTGCGTGGGATTCATCCATTACCAGTCTGACCCTCAGACCTCTGCTGCTGAATATTTTCTCCTATTTACAAAGAACTTTGTTGGTATATTTGCTGACCCAGTATTTTTTTAAAAATATGTACTTCCGAAATGTGAGGATCGTTTTTATTCTCATGGCTGACCACTGGACGCCTTCTTCTTTGATAGCCTGAAATTATGTGCCAATCCATGCGGGGAGTGAACGAGTTACCAGACTTTTTAAGGTATTAAAAATAATTCGTTCCGTTCCGTCATCTTCTGCTTGTTCCGGGGTCGGGTCGCGGGGGCAACAGCTTCAAGCGGGCAGCCCAGGCCTCTCCCTCTCCGGCTGCATCCTCCAGCTCACCCAAAAGGATCCCACGTCGTTCCCCGGCCAGCTGTGAGACATAGTCTCTCCAGCTGGTTCGGGGGTCTGCCTCTTGGCCTCCTCCCGGTGGGACGTGCCCAAAACACCTCGGTCCCGAGGCGCTCGGGCGGCATCTTGACCAGATGCCCGAACCACCCCATCTGACTCCTCTCGACCTGGAGGAGTAGCAGCTCGACACCGAGCTCCTCCCGGATGGCAGAGCTCCTTACCCGATCTCTGAGTGAGAGTCCAGCCACCCTGCAGAGGAAGCTCATTTCGGCCGCTTGTACCCGCGATCTCATTCTTTCGGTCACCACCCACAGCTGGTGACCATAGGTGAGGGTTGGAATGTAGATCGACTTGTAAATCGAGAGCTTTGCTTTTCGGCTCAGCTCTGTCTTTACTACGACGGACCGATGGATCGTCCTAGTTATTGCTGATGCCGCACCGATCCGCCTGTTGATCTCCCGCTCCATCCCTTCCCCACTCGTGAACAAGACTCCGAGATACTTAAACTCCTTCAAAACTCCTTTGAGTTTAAAAATAACTCAATCAAATAAATTTTGTTAAACTTCCAACAGTGAAATGATTTTGTAAAAATTCAATATCATTGACTTTTCTGAAGGTAAAAATATTCCATCTGTTACCAGGCAGCTGGACTACTCTTACACGTGTGTGTGGTGAGATTGTGTAGTGACTCAGTGTGTGTGGGTTGGTGTAGGCTTGGGTAGGATGGCACCATGCATGAGAACATGAGATAAGGCTAGTCATTGTGCGCCGATGAAGGCTGATGAGAGGTTAGCTCACATGTTGGTGTGTGTGATTGTGGAGGAGAAATCGCCTCAGAGCCAGGACCTTTAAAGGAAGTTTCCATGGCTCTGAATCCACAGCTTTAATTGCTGCTTGTCTTTGTGAATACCAAGGGGCAGCACTAACTCTCTCCCTTTCTTCTACCTTGCTCAGTTTCTTTCTTTTCCTCTACTTCTCATGTCTGCCCCTGTCTAAGGGTTTGGGTGTGTTTACTCCATCATTGCTAGACGGTTCAGGTTGGAAGCTCTCTGTATTTATTATGACATTTATTTTATCCCACTCCTCAGTGGATTGTGACTAAAGTTGTGCTTTGACGTGTATTTGGGAACTATACAGTGGCATAGTGGCTATGACTAGAGCAATGTTCCCTCTAAATTTTTTTTGTGTCTGAGCAAACACACAAGCTTCCTGAGCAAAAAGGGGCGGGGCAAAAAAAAAATGACTCTTTTGTGACGTCAGCAGCAGCTTCGCGCCAAACTCCAAAGCAGCAGTTTGAAGCAATTTGTTTCAGAAAGAAAGAAGAAAGAGATATAGGTATCGGAGTTCTGTCTCATTTTACCATCTTTAGTTTACATTGAGGTTTATTTTGTGCCCCGCATAAGTTTTCTTGTGCGCTATTAATCTACGAGCAGTGCGCAACTGCGCATGTGCGCAGTTTAGAGGGAACATCGGACTGGAGTCTCACAGGAACGGGACTTGAAATGCTGTAGATTTTTTAAATAAGGCCTCACATTTGTGAGTAATTTAGAGCCTTGATAAAAAAATACAGCAAGGTTGGCACCACCTAGTTCCTCCGCTCAATTCATATTCACTATAATAATGCATTGTGTTTATATATTTATGTATTTATAAATATTTTGTATATATTTATATATTTTCAGGACTCTCAAAGACGCTTCACATATGCATTATTCATTCCCTCCATACCGGATGATGGTAAGCTACTGATGTAGCCACAGCTGCCCTGGGGCAAACTGACAGAAGCGAGGCTGCCATTTTGCGTCATCGGCCTTTCTGACCGTCACCAACCAATCGCACACACACCATTCAGACTAGGCAACATGGGTGAAGTGTTTTGTCCAGGGACACAACGGCAATTTAATCTCAACGGCCATCCCACTGTGGCACCTAGGGTTCCAGCGGTCGCCCATCCAAATACAGCCCAGGCCCAACCTGCTTAGCTTCTGAGGTCTGACGGGATCTGGCATTGACAGGCTGGTATGGCCACAGGCTACTAGCAGTAGCGTTAGGCAGGAAGGTAGCAAGGTAATAGGTCAGGGATTGTACGCATTAGCTTACAGCTGAGAAACTTCTGAAAACAGTTGGCTGATCAACAAAGAGTTGACGCTACGATATCAAACACTAGCATTCATCGGGGTCTGTTTATAGCTCGGGAGTTAAGGTTGACCAGGCTAGATAGCTTGTGTTAGCAATGATTCTGTTGTGATGCGGAAGGAGGAGGACCCAAATGCAGGACAAAAACAGGATTTATTAACAGAAGTCAGGTAAGTCTGTAAGGCAACGGGCACAGGATTAACCCAGGATCCAAACGTTCAAACGTTCATCCTTCCTGACTGGGAAGGATGAAGATGACCTGACCTGGAAGTCCGGGATGATTGCCCTTAAATAGGCAACAGGATCCACAGGTGTGTGTCATCAGAAATCAACCTCCAGTGTCCCTAATCATGGTGATGAAGGTCCATGGCTCCTTCTGGTGGCAGGGATCACATTAGATTCCCAAAATTGAGAATTTGAAGCCAAAATAAAAGTCTAAAAATGTTTAGAAAGTTTCATTCAGGGAAATAGCATGGCTGCCCTCCTGCCAATGGGATTTTGGTAAGGTTAATTTTTCAGCTAACCCTGTTTGGGTATCACACATGTCTCATCCAGTTTTGTCCAGTGGTTTTTGCTTTAATCGTTTGGTTAAAGCAAAAATTACCATCCCCTCATGAAGCGAACAAACCTCAATGGAGCAAGGTCAGACTGCTTCCATAGTGTGAAAGAAACAGTCAGATGTATCAGCCTGGAAAGTTACGTGGTTCATTTGAGAAAACAGAAGATCTTCAAGCAGCAGGCATGCTAGTCCATTTATCATTTGCCATTGGTGGGCTGGACATCATTGATACATCAGCCCGGGTACACCAATAAGTAATTAGAAAGACCAGCTCGTGCAAAATGTGCAAAGATCATTCCAAATGGTTCGTGAGTACTGCTTTGACCTATCTGATGTTAGAAGACACGCTCATACAGTGTGGTCATAGCATGGCAGTACGGTGAAACAGTTCTCAGCAGAGTTTTAGCTAGTGCTATATGAATATCAATTCTTCTTCACAGGAACAACAATACCTCTCAAAAAAGTTTGCATGGGTTGCCAGGCATCCTTCCATTCAAGAAGTCAATGCAAGTTCCCCTCATGAGAGAGTGTAAGTATAAGTGGTCAATGGTGTTACCTTGGACATATTTGGTGACTTGTCAGTACTAGTGTACACTTGCATAGATCGACCCAGCCACCTCTTGAAGATTTACAGGGTTTTTAAGTGAATGGATGTGTTGTTTAAAGTGGCATTGCTGCAATGATCCCTCGATGGATGGATGATGGTTTATGCTTTAGTGGGACATTGAATCCTTTGAGAACCTAAGACATAAGACAGAAGAAAACCTTTATTTGTCCAACAATAGGGAAATTGCTGGACACGTCTTTGTAGTTTGTTTCATTAGTGGGCCAACTGTTATGTCATCATCTTCCTCAGACGCTGAAATTATTTCACGTTGGCAAATGCAAATGATTACACACTCAGACATACCATTGGTTAATCTTTGCTTTGCTGCCAGTCTATGAGATCTGTGTCTGAAATCTGTTGGTTTCTGCAGCAGCCACACAGAGGAGAGAAACTCAGACTAAAGGCACAAAATGACTACAGGGACATTTGGGGGGTATTCTTCATCGGGAATCACGTCACCTCTGCATTGTGTGTGTGTGTGTCTGTAGTTTGTGCCGAGCACTGCAGTCTCGTCTTGCCAACAGTGCTGTGGGTGGCACCTGGCCAGCTGTGACAGTCCTTTCCGGGTGAGTCAAACAGCACACACACACACATAAACACACAGAGCCGTAGCTGTCAGTGAGGCTCCGATAAGCTTAGTGCCACCAGGGGGCCTCGTGTTTCTCACCGACATGTGCATGATAAAATCCCACAAACTGTAAAAGCTGATCCGTCGTGTGGAACCGGATGTGGACGTTTCGGTCTGCACATATAACTTGTACTGGAAACGTCTCACACTCGCTCACTCTGAGTGACTTTATTTTTGCACCTCTTGTTTGCTGCTCAGCTTCCGCAGCCCAGTTTCCATCCAAACATTATTATGTAAATCAGGATGCGTGAAATTGCAAAGGCTGATGGGAAAATGTATTTCCTGTAGGTTTTGGTGACACTTTAAAGTAAAAAGTTTTCTTCTGATTGCACATCTAAGCTAGCTATTTTAGGTGTAAAACGCTGTCTGTGTGACGGACCTTTAGAGGTGGGTCGGGCGGTCGGGGAGTAAAAAACTTGAATGGTAATTCAGATTTACCGTATTTTCCGCACTATAAGGCACACTGCATTATAAGGCGCACTTTCAATGAATGACATACTTTAAAACTTTTTCCATATATAAGATGCACCGCATTATAAGGCGCTACAGTAAAAGCTGGGGTTACGTTATGCATTCACTAAATGGTGCTGCGCTTGTTGTGATATGGAAGGAGGAGGACCCAGATTCAGGACATCAAACAAGAATTATTAAACCAAGGATCAGCAAAGCTGTTAGCAAAGAAACAGATATCAGAAGCGATCAAAATGGTTATCAAAAGAGTCAATCTCAATCCCAAGGATATCCGCTGGGTCGGGAGTCAGCCAGGGCAGGAAGGCATGAAGACCTGACGAGGAATGCTGGTGAGGCTGCCTTTAAATAGGCAGCAGAGAGATTGGGTGCAGGTGGTCCAATCAGACGCAGGTGGTCCAATCAGGTAAAGTGGGGGAAAGGTGAGATGGTCCCTGGCTCCCTCTGGTGGTGGTTGAGAGAACCACAACAGCACTAAAGGGAATGTAAAAAAAAAAAAAAACAGTCAGATAGGTCAGTCAAACTTTATTAACAATTACAAAACAGCTTTCTGTTTTTACTCCCAAAATGAATAAACAGCTGTTTTATTATTTTCTCCGAGATAAAGTATTCTTATTTTCGTGACACAGTTTATCTTCCATTGGAGATAAACTCTGTTTAGTCTTGTTTACTTGGCGCAGCGCATCCTCTTGCTTCCTCCACTTCTTCACCATTGATTCATTGATGTTAAACTCTCTCGCTGCGGCTCTATTCCCGTCTTCTACTGCGTGACCGATCGCCTTTAGTTTAAACTCTGCGTTGTAACAGTGTCTATTGGTAGGAGCCATTTCCGGGTCTTTACACAAACACACAAATGGAAATGAGACGTTCTTTCATATATCCCAGCATGCACCGCGCACTACTTCTACGGGGAAATGGCACATCATGGACTTTAGAGATAATTTAAGGTTTTTAGGTGCGCCTAATAGTGCGGAAAATACGGTATTTGACGTCAGAGAAGCTTTTTATTTGTTCTACTTTTGGTTCTCTGTGATGTCTCACAAACAATTCCGTAAATATTTGTTCTGAGGAACTAAACAATTACGACTTTTTACAAACTTAGAACCTACTTGAGTTTGATATTCTTTTTGTGGTTCATTTACACAGTCTCATGGTTCCCTTTTCGCAAGAACCTTGGAATTTAAAAATTGTGTTATGAAAAAAAATACACATACAGGCTAAATTGTTATAATTATGTATTTACACATCTATAAATGCTGCAAGCTTTAATGTCTGCATGAGTGTGTGTGCTAGCCTCACATTGTAGAAGTGGTAGTTTTTCTGTAACGCTGTTTGTATCGATACATACATGTATCGTACAACTTGTAAATTAGTACGCTTATTCGTTTTTTTCCCTTCAAAACTCTCCATTTAGTCTAACTGTGTGCATATCCATCTGCCTATTTGTTCGTTCTTACTCTTTTCTTCTGTTTATCCATTGAACACCTCTAAATCGACTGCACAGTGGCGCCGCGATTACCGCTGTAGCACCACAGCTAGAGGGTCACTGGTGATCTAGGTGGTGAAAGTTGTTGTCTTTCTGTGGGAAGTTTTCATGCTCTCCACTCGTATGCCGGTCTTTAAAAAATGCAATCGAACGGGCCCTTGTTTTAAAGTAGCTAACTGTTACGCGTTCAGCAGACATCTTGACAAAATCTAAAATTACAATTTTTACTACATTAACAACTCATTTACAACACATTTGAATGTTTTTTAAAGATAAAGGATTACTCTATTCATCCCTCACTGGGCAAATTTGTTTGCTGCACTCCTTACACCGCAGCAGGCTGCCCTTCGACGGCGCCAATGATGGGAGAAGCGGGGTTTAGGTGTCTTCTCCAAGAACCCTAGACGTGCTCTTTGTGGGATGCAAACCCGCTAACTTACAGTCCGCACGCGAACGCTCTAACCACTGAGCTGCCGTCTCGCCGTCTTTTGTGTTGAGTGATTGTACGGTTGCTATGATGACTCGCTCATTCAAGCTAATCTTTCAGTGGTCATTTATTTGCGTTAATGTTCCTAGACATGTCTGCTCACAGGTCAGACTATGGTTCATGTTTCTAATCTTCTGGAAAAGATTTATGTCCGCATTGTATTTAGAAATGAGCCAAGTCTGCCGAACAATGTGTTTGTTTCATCTTATTGAAAGATAACTAATGCTTGTGCAGTTTGGAAGCAGAAGTTAGAAGTTTTTGGCTCATTTCATCAGCCCCCTCAAATCTGTGTGTCTTTGCTGCATGTGAACATACACGTCTAGGAGAGGACTCATCTGGTTCATCGCCTACATTCAGTGCAGAAACTTGTTGTTCAGTCCTTTAAAAGCAGAGATCTTCTCAAATCAATAATCCCATTTGGGCCAGAACGTGTTAGAGTGCAGCTTTGCTGCAGACTTTCAACTTAAGCAACTCTTCTTTGTTTTGCAGCCCCAACACTTCCAGTACTTACCAGCTCCAGTCCATTAAAGCCCGAGTGGCTCCAGGCCAAACAGACCCATTTTCCCTCTGTATGAATTGCTGTTTGACTCTCCAGATTGCCAACTGGCAGATTCCTGTTGTTCATCTTTATTTTCAGTGGAAGCGTTTCCGCTGTGTTAGCATTCAGTTGCATGAATAATTTTTTGACATCACCTCACCGTACTGGCACGCAGCAGTTAGTTATTTAGGGCAAATTAGGCCTCATTGAAATAAAAAAAAAAAAAAAAAAATTTGGGGAAAACTTTACCGTATTTTCCGCACTATAAGGCGCACCTAAAAACCTTAAATTTTCTCTAAAGTCCACAATGCGCCTTTCAACCCGGAGCGCCTTATATATGGATTAATATTTAGCTACAACAGATGTCGCAACTGCGGTAAGCAGCCACCGACTCCATTTCAAACCCCGTAGAAGAAGTAGTGCGCGGTGCATGCTGGGACATATTTCCATTTGTGCGTTTGTATAAAGACCCGGGAATGGCTCCTACCAAGAGACATTGTTACGCCGCAGAGTTTAAACTCAAGGCGATCGGTCAAGCAGTAGAACACAGGAATAGAGCCACAGTGGGAGAGTTTAACATCAATGAATCAATGGTGAGGAAGTGGAGGAAGCAAGAGGATGTGCTGCGCCAAGTAAACAAGACTAAACAGAGTTTATCTCCAATGGAAGATAAACTGTGTCACAAAAATACTAATACTTTATCTCGGAGAAAATAATAAAACAGCTGTTTATTCATTTTGCGAGTAAAAACAGAAAGCTGTTTTGTAATTGTTAATAAAGTTTAACTGACCTATCTGACTGTTTTTTTTTGTAACATTCCCTTTAGCGTAGCACCATTTAGTGGGCGCGTAACGTAACCCCAGCCTTTACTGTAGCGCCGTATAATGCAGTGCGCCTTATATATGGAAAAAGTTTTAAAAAATGTAATTTATTGAACGTGCGCCTTATAATGCAGTTCGCCTTATAGTGCGGAAAATACGGTAAATTTAATGTGGATTTACTAAAATAGAAATGTAGACAACAATGTGCTCCCAACTTTGGTCAAAACCATCTACGATTATTTGTAGCCACTACATTAGTCATTAAATCCCGTTCAATCGAAGCCGATTTGACCTGAGAAACACCAAAAAGCAACGATACAAGCTCGCTGGAGTTCCAGCACAGATCATGTTACACGCTAATCTCTTCTTTGGCACCACTCAACCAAGCAAACCAACCCGGAGCTGATAAGGTCAGCTCAGTTTGGAACCTGCAAACCAAACCCCAACCAATCCCATCCCATGGTGTTTGCAAGCATGCCAGTTTGTGTGTGTCCCTACTCCAGCAGCATATGGCGGTAACATGCTGTCAGGGGAGCCAGTCTCCTGGCTTGGCCTCCCTAGCCCCGGGACAGATGGCAGCTCATTGGGGCCTCGGAGAGGAACTGTGAAGATGTACTGCCCGCTCCATTCTCTTACCTTGGCTACTCATGTCTGCCTGGTGGCATCTTTTCCTGATTATGCATGAGAGGGTTCTGTTTTCGGTTGCATGACTCTGTCTGTTTGGAAGTGAGGAGAAATGGACAACAAAACATTTGACTAGATTACTTGCAGTGGGGTGATTAAGCTACAGTAAATCCCCATCCACACGTAGTCGGGTATTTTTGAAAACGCATATCTGCTGTCCTCCATTTTAGGAAAACGCTCGCGTCCACACATAACCGTTTTCAAAATATCCGCATCCACACGGAGCCATATACATACACTTCTGAGTGCGATTATGAGCATGCCTGACCAGTAGTTGGCAGTATTGATGTAAAAGTAAGTTCTGAGCTATCCAATCAGAGCACCTCTGTCGTCATTTCTGCAAAACCTGAAACATGGCGCCAGGCATCTCGTTTGTGTGGACCGACAAGGAGGTGGAATTGCTTTTAAAAATCATCATCGACTATAAAGTTAACGAAACGCAGAAAAATATAGATTGGGTCCATGCTGCCCAAAAGTTGTTTGCGATCCAAACAAGGACGCACACGAATGACGTATGTGCATTACTTGTCGCAGGTAGTGATGCCTAAAAATGCAAATCTCCGTTTTCGCACGTCCACACGAAAACGCAAAAATGGAGTTTTCCAAAATCTCTACTTGAGGTCTTGAGTGAAAAAACAACCTACGTTTTCGTGTGGACGGCAGGCCAAAACAGATCAAAATATATGCGTTTTCAAAAATACCCGGCTACGTCTGGACGGGGCCTAAGTCAATGGATATTGTTAAGAATTTTTTTTTTCCCCAACAGATTATAAAAGTTTGCTCTCTTTGTTGGCAAAAAATTGGCACTTTATGAAATTTAGAGATCAGTTAGCAAAATTTGTGTTACCTTACAGAGCTTCTCTTTTTGTGAACCAACCCCGGCTGTCTTGAAAAAACACCAAACTTCCGGCAATGATCATTCCCCGATTACCTCGTCCCATTATGGCCTCCGTATATTTTTTCAGAGCTGTCTCTCAAGCTGTCTTGAAGGTCCATTTGCACCTGTACTCCTCTTTATTTATGAAGCTGTTACCTTTTTATTTTCTGCCAAATTGTCATTGATGCTCTGTTATGGCTTTCAAGCTTTGTCGAACATTTGGATTCCAAGTGAATGTCACAAGAAAATTGCAGCCTATTTGTCTCCAGCCTTGTACCGCTCCCTTTTTCTTTTGGCCGTCCTGTTTTTTAGGACTTTCGACTGTCATTGGATTGGGAAACTGGACACACCACTTTAGGGGCTCTGCCCCTGTTGTCGACCTCTTGGACCTCCCCAAACACTGTTGCGGAGAACCCCCACCATCAGCCCACTCGCATCTTGCAAGTGGGCTGGGCTGGGGTGTGCCAACTGGAGAACAAACGAAAGAACTCTCAATTTTACTTTTCGACAAGGGTAGCACATTCTCCTTGGACCGGAATTGTCTACGAAGAACTTCGTCCCTTGTCAGCTTTATTTTTACAGTTATTAAAATGGGGGAAAGAAAGTTCCAAAGTCTTACTTACTGATACATGGAGACAGATTAGAGGTGGGGGGTGCTCAGCAAACAGTGTCAATACATTGCTTAGTTAAAATAACACTCTCATACATCTGGTCGGGAACTGCCCGCCGCGGGATCCCATTAATTAGAGACGTTTTGGAATGATAAAAAAGAAGTAACAAAAGAAGTCGTAACAAAAGAAGTATACAAAGATTGATATTTTCTACTTAACACATGAATTTATCTAAACCACTGAAAAAAATTCTCACCAATGTTTGTTAGCCCGAAAAGAAGGAACAAAAGTTAGCCCAAGAATCTCTTTTTGACACTAAAAACTGTACAGTTTTTTAAACAAAAATAACTTTTAAATAATTTTTTACACAGCAGCAGAACTTTTTTTTTTTTTTTTTGAATATTTTGAATTACTCTATTCATCCCTCACCGGGGAAATTTGTTTGCTGCACTCCTTACACCGCAGCAGGCTGCCCTTCAACGGCGCCAATGGTGGGAGAAGTGGGGGCTAGGTGTCTTCTCCAAGGACCCTAGACGTGCTCTCCGTGGGACGCGAACCCGCGTCCTTCCGGTCCGCGGGCGAACGCGCTAACCACGCGGCCACCGTCTCCACCCAAACTTCCTCTCTAAACAGCTGTGTCAGCGGGGCGCACCCAAACATTGTAGATTCACATGCATGAGACCGACTGAGGGAAAGCTGGTGTTTCTACTTAAGAAAGATGTTTTGGTAAATGTCACAGCTTTTCTTTTTCGTAATTAAGGCCCTGTCCACACGTAGCCAGGTATTTTTGAAAACGCATATATTTTTATCTGTTTTGGCCTGCCATCCACTCAAAACTGGCGTTTTTGAAAACTCCGGCTAAAGTAGAGATTTTGGAAAACTCCTTTTTTGCGTTTGCGTGTGGACGTGCGAAAACGGAGATTTGCGTTTTTATGCGTCACTACCTGCGACAAGTAATGCACATACGTACGTCATTCGTGTGCGTCCTTGTTTACAAAAGCAGACAGTGGGCAGCATGGATCCACAGAAACAGGCATTACTTTTGACCCTGTTGCAGACCCTCTTTTGTTGCATTTTTGTCCACTCTCAACTGCTCTTGCTTCTTGTTGAGGAGCAAAGGAGGAGAAATGCCTCCTCCTCCACTCAATACTGCCCACTACTGGTCTGGCATGCTCATAACCGCACTCAGAAGCGTAATTATACGGCTCTGTGTGATGCGGATATTTTGAAAACGGTTACGTGTGAACGCGAGCGTTTTCCTAAAACGGAGGACAGCAGATATGCGTTTTCAAAAATACCAGGCTACATGTGGACAAGGCCGTGGTGTAAAAAAATAGAAAGTTTTTATTTTTAGGCCAAATTGCCCGACTCAACCAATGAGCACAATTGTTTATTTAGTTTTTTAAATTCTTCCTCTTTTGTTGAACATAAATACCCAAGAAATGGACACAAATATGATACACTAAGAATTTTATAACCATAAAACCGTTGATGAAGTTTCAATAGATAGAGTGGCTCTCCAGGAGAAAAAGAGTTCACGAACGCAGGAAGAGCTGAGTGAGCAGACACCACAAACGTGTTCTTCAGGTCACCAGGCTGTTTTGGTGTCTATCTTTACATTGCAGTTTACTGGTCTTTCTCCAAAAGTCCAGCTCTTATGTAAAAGTAAAAAAAAAAGTGTATGTGACAAAGTTGTCGAGTTGGCAAAAGTTGGAAGTTGTGATGAAGTCTGCAGTTTCAGAGGGACTTAGAGAGAGAGGGAGAGGAAGAGGCTGAGCAGGAAATTAAAGAAAGAGCAACTAATTTAACACATGACAGTGTTTTAATAAAAGTCTGGAAACTTCAATACAAATGTTAAAATGAGTTTTTAAAAAAGTTATTCTGAGATTTGGCACCGTTTCTTTTTAACTACCTTGATATAGTGTTTTCGAAACAAAATTATTACTCATATTTTTTCTGTAGGTGTTTTTGTTTTTCTTCTTCTTTCGGCATTTCCCTTCAAGGGGCGCCACAGCAAGTCAGTTTCTTCCATCTAACCCTATCTGCTGAATCCTCTTCGGTCACACCAACTATCTTCATGTCTTCCTTCACTGTATCCATGAACCTCCTCTTTGGCCTTCCTCTAGTCCTCTTTCCTGGTGGTTCCAAATCCAGCATCCTTCTTCCGATGTACTCTCTCTCTCTCCTCTACACATGTCCAAACCATCTCAGTCTGACCTCTCTGACTTTAAAACCTCTAACATGTGCTGTTCCTCTGATCCTGTCCATTCTGGTCACTCCCAGAGAGATCCTCAGCATCTTCATCTCTGTTTTTGTATGATAAAAATACATCAAAGATGAATAGATCACGTTCTCTCATAATTGCTGTAATGGACTTTAATATGATGACCGTGGAGGCAATTGGTAGACAGTAAACTCATTTATATGGCAGGAGTGATTACCTTTTAGAGGTAACGTTTGAGTGGATGAGATGGTCCACTGTGCTCAGAAAGATGCATTGGTCCACACCCTGGACCAATGGCTGTGGACCAATGGCTATGGACCAGATTTTTAGACAATCTTTAAGAAGATTGTCTAAAACCAGACAATCTTCGTGGTATTAGTGTCAAGTTAGTATCTATTAGTTGGAGACACAAACCCTGATGAAGACAGAAAAGACAGATGTAGGGCATATTGCTTGACCAGTATTCTCAGAATTGTCGTCAGCGCAAGATCTTTCAAACTGCCTTTAACGAATACTTAGTAATGCCAAATCACTTATTGATGTAATGCGAGTAACACAAAGACTTTCCACCGATTCAAGAGAAACATCCTGATGGCGTGAACACAACTCACCATTGCCTACACAATCCCTTTTCATATTTTTCAAGAATACTGAAGCAACCCCTGGAAAAAAAAAATGTTTTTTTTTGGCCCAGGGCAAGCAGATCTATTTTATTCATGTGTGATTGAGCGGTGTAACCCATCTCCCACCCTGCCTTCACCTCCTGCTATTCTCAAAGGAATATCATTATTTTCCTTTCAGAATTCCCATTCATTCTCCTTTACGACTGCTTCCCCGCTTCCCTGTTCCTGCATGCACGGGGCGAACGAGCACACGGTTAGCTGCCTGCTTTGTCAGGCGTTTAAATCCAGTCTGAAGGGATAGTCCAGTTCCTGATTCCTTTTTATCCATTAGTAATATTTCTGAATGTATGAGCAGAATCTTAATGCAGGTGTTTGGTGAAGGACATTGAAATTCAGATCTATTCCCAGTTGCCAGTCATGTGGACAGACACCCTCTGTGCTTATTGCCCTCTCTCTGCTGCTACCCATCAGTGGTGCCACCTCCAGCTGCACACATACATCACCGACATGCAGCACACTCTGTCATGTGTGAAATGGGCTGTAGTTGATCCCTGCCCTGGGTGAGGAGAAACCAAAGTGTTTCAGCAAACGAGATGAGAGCACATCGCCGGGAAAAAAGGACCTGTCGGCAAAAGGACACAAGATTAGAAAACAGGGAGGCGAGAGGCTTTAACGCACCAAAATATGAAGAAGGATGAAGGTTAGTGGGAAGATGAAATAAAAAAGTTTGGTGAAAACAGCAAAGGGGAAAGGGATGAAGAAGGAAGAGGTGGTCGCTAAAATCAATATGTCTGACACAAACTTGTTTCCTGTATATTGGTCTCTCTGGTTTGGGCCAGATGAGACTATAATGACAGATAAAATAATAAAATACAAAAATACTTTTTTTTTCTTTCAAAGGTCATCCTTTTCACAGTATTATAGATTTATGAGACAAGCCTGGACGTAGGCATCACACATGAGATTAAACCACTAGGCACGGCCAGAAGTAATCAAACACCAAGCCCCTCAATAACAATAAGGAAATAACTTTAAGTTCAGCACATTTTAATACGAGAGGATTAATACTTCATTTCTAAAAAATAAATAAATAAAAAGATGATCTATTGATGTTTCTTGAAGTTTTTGCAACGTCAGACAATTTTCCAATCAGTGTTGCACTAATTTTCGACCAAGATGACGGTAGTCCAACCACCTTGCAAAGCCTTCGCTAGCACATCCTAAAGATTCTCTGTGGAATTTAGATTTGGACTCTAGTGGAAAGTCCATGTGTGAAACAAGAAAACTAGTAAAACCTGGACCAGAAAACTCTGGAAACCACTCTAGCGGCATTCATCCACCTCCCGCAAGACGAAGCTCCAGATCTATAACTCCGCCGTAGTCTCTATCCTGTTCTATGGCTCAGAGACAAGGCACCTGAACAAGACTCTGGGCAGCCAGAATCAATTACTTGATTCTGGACTCTCCTAACCATCAAAAACATCAGGTGGCCCCTGCGAGTCTCTAACAATGGGCTCAGAGCCCTAAGTACCAGCCCGATGCATTTGCCTGGCTGCACAATGCTGCACTTGCTAGTTCAGCTATGTCCTCCGTCTGCCTCCCGACCATCCTACTAGACAATCTTTCAATTCAATCCAAAGGTCGCAGGCTGGAAAAGACCAGTAAGCAAGCACCATACCCGATGGCTCGATATAATTGCGGGCGACCTCCAACAACTCGGAATCACTGTCGAGGAAGTAGAACAGCTGGCCCAAGATCGCGAGCACTGGAAAAACTTTTAACCACTTCTTTATCTGATCATTGTGAATAAATCCAAAAAATTTGATGAAAGTCTACTCTTAACTTTTTGAGTTATCTTGTTCACACAATGCGTGGTAATTATGTTTCATGGTGTCCCTGAACCCCTCGACCTTTGAGCTCACACTGTTCCTCAACCGGACCAACTGCAACCAGCCCAGATCATTACACTTCCGCCATAGGCACTAAGTATGATGGGTACTTCAGTCCATCTCTTCTTACCTGATGTCTTCATCACTCTGTACTCAGACCACAGGACTTCCATTGCTACAAAGTCCAATCATTTATGCTTCTTTGCAAATTCAAGTCATTTTTTAAAGGTTCCAATACCCTGTGTTTACATTTTGTGTGGAAATATTCCAACTCAACAAGGATTTCTATTGTTGTTTTTCCTCAGTTTTATTTCACAAAATGTTGAAGTGATCGACAATCACAAGCATTCGAGATTTATTTACAGCCATATTTGTACTTGGTATCTGATTGGTCTCGACAATTCTTCCAGTTCTAAATTCTAAACCGTATTTCAGTCCGTTTCTGTCATGAAGTGGTGTGCGGGTGGAAAGAGGAGGACCCAATTGCAGACAGAAAACATGGTTTATTTGAATTTGTCAGTCCATTAATTAATACAGTGGAAAGAAAAACAAAGTTTCAGAGGCATGGCAAAAGGTTATTGACAAAATATTTGGTCAAGTAACCAGAGAGACCTGGCTGGAAGGGATGGTATGACCCCACAGGGAAGTCCGGGACGATTGCCCTTAAATAGATGGCATAGTCAACAGATGTGTGGAATCAGGAATCATTCTCAGTTGACCCTAATCAGAGTGATGAGGAACATGCAGGGGATCATGACACTTTCTGCTTCTATTTGGATGTTTTCCTTGCCTGATGCCAATAATCTGATCCATCACAAACAGACTGGTATCTTTTTCACAACCATTCGATTAGTCTTTTTGGATGGTTGTTTGTGAAATGAGAGGCATGGACAAAAAGGATTCTCCATAAAGAAATCATCTAATAAGTGACTCACGTTATGTATTTACTCACTTATTTAGTGGAGGCGGATAAAAGAAATGCTGCTGCAATACAATAAAAAGAGGAAAGCCACTGTAAACACAGCAGATTGAACAGAAATGGCCACAAAGGTGAAGATTGGACCATCATTCTTCCGACGCGTGTTTGGTGCAGGCTTGTATTGTGCTCAGCAGTGCATCTTTTCACCATGACTTTGGTCGGCAGAGCAGCTCAGAGCATTTTTACAGTTGACTGCATGATGATATGGAAGGTTATGTAAGACTAAACCTAAAGCTGTGTTCACAGATCAGTGGTGAGACGGCTTTTTTTACTTTCACAGACTGTTCGGCTACAATGTCACCACACAGATACTTTAATCTGATGCTGATGGACTGGAAACTGAAAATATTCATTCATTCACTCATTGTCCATCTGTTCATTCATCCACCTGTAAAGTTTTATAGAGTCAGCCATCTCTCCTTCATCCAATTATCCATCCAACGAGCGTACCATCTTTCCATTCATTCGTTTGCCCTTCTGACTCTTCATTGCCTTCTTCTCATATGGAGTCGGGTGACAATCTGGGGAAACCCAGATTTCTTCTCTTTGGCTTCTTCTTCCAGCTCACCCAGAAAGCTTTTAAAGGGTGATACCACGATTCCCTTGCTTGCCACCAGAAGGAGCCCTGGACAAGTGTTGTTTTTGTCAACGATGACGACAACGAAATGATTTCGTTGACAAAGCTTTTTTTAATGACGATGACGTAACGATAACAAAATAAATGCGACTTTTTGGTGACAAAAATGTGACGAGACGTTTGCAAGTTTCTGTTGAGAAGATGAAAATGTAACGAAATGGGCGCCAGACTTTCACGTTTCTGCCTGAGAAACAGAAACATGAACAACAGAAAAAGCACAGCGGGTGCATTCTGTCCTTCACGGTGGCACGCCCCCCACAATGCTGCACGTTTACACAGTCTACACAACACACCCCCAGCCATGAGAAAGTCACACCCCATGGCGGTAACAGTAACAAAGAGGTTTGGTGGTCAGAAACTTAAAGTTTTCCACATATTTTGTGCAAACAGCATGCTAACTTCAAGCTAATGCTAGATTGTCGGCACTGCTAACTTCCTTAGTTAGCTTGGTTGCGCTAACGATTGCTTTAAATACATTCCAATGTTTACATTGTTTACAGGGTTATTAAGAGCTGTCATTTTTAAGTATTTATAAGTTACAACATTCGTCACTCACTGAAAAATTTATTTTTATTTTACGTTGTTTTACAATGTTCGCTGTTTTGCGCAAGTTAAAGCTCGGCAGGGTTGACTTTTTTTTTTTTTTTTACAATTAACCTGCATCATTTTCAGTAATAAAGCCACGATTGTTAAAGTAAGGTTTTTATTTTATTATTTTTATTTACACTAAATCTAGACTAAAACGTTCTAAGTCTCCCTGATGAAAATTAGACAAAAACTCTTCTGGGTTTTTGTCGACTAAAACGTGACTAAAACTTAATTAATTTTCGTTCCAAAGACAAAGACTAAAACAAAAACTCAGATGGCTGCCAAAAACAACAATGCCCTGGACCCGGACCTTCCTCACTCTCTCAGATTCCAGCCCGATACTAAACACCTGTGGTCATTAACAACGTGTTGTTTCCAGGCCAGTTGTGCGACACGTTGAGTGCCTAGAAAGGCGCCTTAGAAATAAAATGTATTATTATTATGTTCCCCTTAGCATGTCGTAGGTCTTCGTGTTGGTGATTTGTGTCTAGAACACAAGGCATCCTTTGGCCACCTCCTCTGTCTCATTTTAATTAAAGGGAGTGGACTTCGGTGACTTTGCAGAGGAAACATATTTTAGTGGAAGGTTTCTACAATTTCTGTTACCAGAAGAAAACAGCTACACCAATTTTCATCCAGCATGGAGGTCTTTGAGCTCCATGGTCGTTGTCTGGTTGCTTCTCCGAAAGACCTCGAGCATAAAAGCCCCAGAAAACTGAAAATCATGACTTGAAAATCTCTCCACCTCAATAATGTTGCAGCTGTGGGAGAAATAGGAAATTCAAACCAAGTCAATGCCTCTGACCTCCAAAAATGTTACTCTCACGAGAAGATTTGATATCTGAGATGCTGCCGTAGCATCTAATCTCATCCCCCTTCCCTGAAGAGAACCATCATTTGCTGCCATTTTCTAGTGGTTTACAAAGACGATCGTAAAATAAATGAAGAGAAATCATGACGTTTAAGTCTTTCATTCTTCTTTCAGTTTGGAAGAGATGAGCTGTGATGGCAGGTATTTTCCATCTGTTTGAGTGTCCTTCAGGAAAGTTGCCTTGCACAGTGAGCCGACACCTTGATCGATATGAGTGTTTTTTTGAGTGTGTGTGAAAAGCACACGGCGGAGCTTTTTATTAAAGACAACATTTTTGCTTCCTCAATTTTTTATGTAAAAGGTTTTTGTTTGTTTGATTGATTCGCTGCGTCAATGATTGTCTGATGGTGCAACAAGCACTGATATACATTAAGTTATAAATCAGCAGATCTTGAGTCAGTGACCGCTGGCCGCTAAAGGTGGCGTGCAACCGTCAAAATCGGTGTCAAGCGAACTGAGGAGAACAGAAAGAACCAGCGTGAGGCCACAAAGACAAAGACCCACAAAGACCCACAAAGACCCAAACATCAAACCTCATGAGATCTATCAGTTCGGTGCTACCATAGCAAACTCTCGGAGATCCTTTCCAACCAGTCTCTCTCTCTCAAACACACACACATCGACAAATTTCTCTCTTGCTCGCTCCCTTTTTTTCTCGAACACAGACACACATACAGAGACTTTTTCCTCACGCTTTGGGACGGGATAGCAGCTACAACAGCAATAGGCGCTGCGCATTGATTTCAGACTTAACAACGCAATTGCACGTCACAAACTCCAAAATTCATCCATAATACTCAAAAAAAGCCGCCACAACGGTGCTTTTTTGGGGGAAAAAAACCCAAAACAAAACAGAGAGTCGCTAAATTTTAGCAACTCTAGCAACAAGAGGGTCTGAATACTCGCTAAATCTAGCGTCAAAGTCGCTAAATTGACAACACTGATTTCAAGTCAGATTTTTTTCCGACATAGCTGGTGGTCGACGTGGAACCAGCTCGCGACGTAAAATGTGAAAGATTGTTTTAAAATTTTAAACGTTTTAAAAAATGCGAATTAGCACCTCCAAATCTGAGACCATGGTTCTCGCCCGGAAAAGAGTGGAATGCCCCCTGCGGGTCAGGGACAGGGTCCTGTATCTCGGGGTCTTGTTCACAAGTGGGGGAAGGATGGAGCGGGAGATCGACAGGCGGATCGGTGCGGCATCAGCAATAACTAGGACGCTGCATCGGTCCGTCGTGGTAAAGAGAGAGCTGAGCCGTAAAGCAAAGCTTTTGATTTACAAGTCGATCTACGTTCCAACCCTCACCTATGGTCACCAGCTGTGGGTGGTGACCGAAAGAATGAGATCGCGGGTAAAAGCGGCCGAAATGAGCTTCCTCCGCAGGGTGGCTGGGCTCTCACTCAGAGATCGGGTGAGAAGCTCTGCCATCCGGGAGGAGCTCGGTGTCGAGCCGCTCCTCCTCCAGGTCGAGAGGAGCCAGATGGGGTGGTTCGGGCATCTGGTCATGATGCCCCCGAGCGCCTCGCAGGCGAGGTGTTTCGGGCACGTCCCACCGGGAGGAGACCAAGGGGCAGACCCCGGACCCGCTGGAGAGACTATGTCTAACGGCTGGCCGGGGAACGACTTGGGATCCTTCCTAGTGAGCTGGAGGATGCCGCCAGGGTGAGAGAAGCCAAGGCTACCCGTTTAAGGCCGTTTCCCCCGCGACTCGACCCCGGAACAAGCGGAAGATGACGGAACGGAACTGTTAAAGACCAATTCATACAAAAAAATGAAAGACTAGCTCTTTATATGTGAAACTAATTTTAAAGAAAAGGACATGAGGATCAAATCTTTAATCCCACCGTGAGTCAGCAGCATCCGTCTCCTTCTTGTAGGTTTTGAGGGAGAAATGTGGAACCAAAAAAAAAAGCAGCCAACGTCAGCTGAATGAAACATCTTTGATGTTTCCTGATGTTAGACATGACTGGATCATGGACGTGACAAGCTCACCGTTCAGTTGGCTGCTGGGGGAATGAGAAGGAGTGGATGATTGAAGCTAAGACGAGAAGTTTTATCCAGAACTGGGAGGCGGACAGGGACAGAATCGTAATGAGAGGAATGAGGTGAAAATGTTCTGAGGGGCAGATGAAAGGAGATCTATTTAAAAAAAAAAAAAAAGGAGAACAGATATAAATACAGGAAAAGATGGAGGATGGAAGGGGGAGAGTGTTAGACCAGTGTGAGGGCATGTGAGGAGGGCTGGGGGGTGCATAGACAGGGAGGGTGCCACTGCGCCACTCTGCAGCACCGCACTGACTGACAAGCGGCTGTCTGTCTGCGCTGCCTGGATGCAGCAGTGTCCCCACAGCGTTGCCCTTCCCCACCACCCTCCCTCCCTCTCTGTCTGGCTCTGTCTCCAGGCACTGCAGCAAGTTTATTCTGAAGATTTCACTCATATTTTTAGAAAATAGCAGTTTGTGTTTGTTTAGCAGAGCACATTGAAGCCAGCCACACCTCCTGCTGCATGCTCCAGCATTACATCATGAAGAGAAGAAGGTAACGTTTGGACAAATTCAGATTAAAGACTCACTTTGGTATCACTCTGGTTTAAAAAAGAACCTCTTTTTTTTTCCTCCTCTCATTTTAATCCTATGTAACCTTGATTTTTCACTTTTTTGCCCGTCGTACTGTTTTAACAAAGTTTACAAAGTTGTCATCTTCAGCTGCAAACTCTCCAGTCATCCAGAGGAGATTAAAACAGATTTAATCTCCCGTGAAAGCAAAGCAGAGTGCTGGGAGCGATAGATAGTCCAGGTTCCTCCGACTGCCCCTGGCATTATTATCCTTCAGAGGAAAGCAGAAGATAAATGAACATAAGATACAACTGCAGACTTAAAGGCTGATAAAAGAGCTCTAATATGTCTGACTTGATGCCCTTTCACCCCCCCTAGCCCCCCCCTCCTAGACCCCTCCCCCTAGTGGGTCATACATTATTATCGTCAAACGAAGGGAGCCTTCATGTTTGGGTTGTCACGAGGAAACACTGTCTTTCTTCCTAAAACTTCCTTCCATTTGTTGGCTGTGCTGCTGCAATGCAGCACTATGTCGTCCTCTCTGCTCTCTCTCTCTCTCTCCTCGCTGTCTCTCCCGCCCTTACCATGTCTCTCACCCTTATCTCACCTCCTGTAACACCACCACGGCTTCATTTCAAGCCAGTCTGTGAAGAAACAACTCAAAACACAACCAGGACTTGTGCTGCTGCGTGTGATTTCGGTCATTTATGAAATACATAAAAATATAAGTATCTATGAATCTGTCTCTACCAGTGGCGGCTGGTGACGTGTGGCGCAGGGGCGCCGCCCCCCCGACCTGATCACCAAAAAATATATATGCATATATATCTATATATACATATATAAACATGTATGTGTTTATAAGTATGCAAAACTGTCGAGTGTGAAGATTACATGCATTTTAATAATGTTTTACACCGTTTTATTTTATTTTATTTCCTTACTTCCTGTGCAAACCGGAACGAGGGTGCGGGGTACGTACGCCCCACCAGGAAAACCTATTAGTGTGTATGTGGCTTCTGGTTTTTATGGAAAAAACGTGACGTCAGCTCTAAATTTTTTCCCATTCATGTGTATTGCAAACCATAACCACACCCGCGGGGCGCAGCTATTTTCCGCCCATCGGGTGAGTGATAGGTTATCCTCTCTGTCAGTCTGTTACATGAACCAATCAATTAGCTATAAGCTGACCTATAAATCCCACCCACGCCACACCCTTTCTTTTCACTGCGGAATTCTGGGAGTCTTCATCATGGCGTTGGAAGCTAGTTCAGGTGCTAACAAAGCTAGTGGGTTTTTTAAAGAGAATTCAGTGTCGTCGCTTCTACAGAATCCGTTTTCTAAGCGTTCTAAAGAAGAAAAAAGAAGAGTGAAGGAGCTTGGACCGGACACCCCAGATTTGACTGTGCAACAAAACAGTGGAGATCGCGCCCGCTTTTATGTGAGAGGATAATGAAGGTCTATGAAAAGTGGCGGTGACTAACTGGATGAGAAACACTTTTATTTGTTTCCCCTGCTTATTGTTTAGTTCAGCAGCAACTGAAAAGGTGTGGATATCAACAGGGGTGAGTGACTTGAAGCATTTGTCTGAAAAGTGCAAACGTCATGAAACTTGCCGCACCCATCTTGATAGTAGCTATAAGCTAGGTGTTTTTGGCAGGAGTAACATCCTGGCACAATTAAATGAAGGCTACCGAACTGGCATAAGGAAACATAATGAAGAAGTCACAAAAAACAGACACATATTGTCACGAATCATTTTATATTTATTTTATATATATACACTCAACAAAAATATAAACGCAACACTTTTGTTTTTGCTCCCATTTTTCATGAGATGGACTTGAAGATCTAAAATTCATTCCAGATACACAATATTACCATTTCTCTCAAACATTGTTCACAAATCTGTCTAAATGTGTGATAGTGAGCACTTCTGCTTTGCTGAGATAATCCATCCCACCTCACAAGTGTGCCACATCAAGATGCTGATCTGACATCATGATTAGTGCACAGGTGTGCCTTATGCTGCCCACAATAAAAGGCCACCCTGAAATGTGCAGTTTTGTCTCACAGCAAAATACCACAGATGCCACAAGCATTGAGGGAGCGTGCAATTGGCATGCTGACAGCAGGAATGTCAACCAGATCTGTTGCTCGTGCATT
Organism: Neostethus bicornis; assembly: GCA_902685375.1. Taxonomy (NCBI): domain Eukaryota; kingdom Metazoa; phylum Chordata; class Actinopteri; order Atheriniformes; family Phallostethidae; genus Neostethus; species Neostethus bicornis. The sequence goes on from LR738541.1 coordinate 37,114,411, forward strand.
GAATGTTCATTTCTCCACCATAAGCCTTCTCCAAAGGCATCTCAGAGAATATGGCAGTACATCCAACAGGCCTCACAACCGCAGACCACGGTTAACCACACCAGCCCAGGACCTCCACGTCCAGCAGGTTCACCTCCGAGATCGTCTGAGACCAGCCACTCAGACAGCTGCTGAAACAATTGGTTTGCATAACCAAACAATTTCTGCACAAACTGTCAGAAACCGTCTCAGAGAAGCTCAACTGCATGCTCGTCGTCCTCATCGGGGTCTTAACCTGACTCCAGATTGTCGCCGTACAGACTTGAGTGGGCAAATGCTCACATTCGATGGCGTCTAGAACGTTGGAGAGGTGTTCTCTTCACGGATGAATCTCGGTTTACGTTGTTCAGGGCAGATGCCAGACAGCATGTGTGGCGTCGTGTGGGTGAGCACTTTGCTGATGTCAATGTTGTGGATCGAGTGGCCCATGGTGGTGGTGGGGTTATGGTATGGGCAGGCATCTGTTATGGACGAAGAACACAGGTGCATTTTATTGATGGCATTTTGAATGCACAGAAATACCGTGATGAGATCCTGAGGCCCATTGTTGTGCCATACATCCATGAACATCACCTCATGTTTCAGCAAGATAATGCACCGCCCCATGTTGCAAGGATCTGTACACAATTCTTGGAAGCTGAAAATGTCCCAGTTCTTGCATGGCCAGCATATTCACCGGACATGTCACCAATTGAACATGTTTGGGATGTGCTTGACCGGCGTATACGACAGCGTGCACCAGTTCCCACTAATATCCAGCAACTTCGCTCAGCCATTGAAGAGGAGTGGACCAACATTCCACAGGCCACAATAGACAATCTGATAAACTCTATGCGAAGATGTGTTGCACTGCATGAGGCAAATGGTGGTCACACCAGATACTGACTGGTTCTGAGTCCCCAGACCGCCAATAAAGCAAAAACAAAATGCACATTTCAGGGTGGCCTTTTATTGTGGGCAGTATAAGGGACACCTGTGCACTAATCATGATGTCAGATCAGCATCTTGATGTGGCACACTTGTGAGGTGGGATGGATTATCTCAGCAAAGCAGAAGTGCTCACTATCACACATTTAGACAGATTTGTGAACAATGTTTGAGAGAAATGGTAATATTGTGTATCTGGAATGAATTTTAGATCTTCAAGTCCATCTCGTGAAAAATGGGAGCAAAAACAAAAGTGTTGCGTTTATATTTTTGTTGAGTGTATATATATATACTTTTACATAATATATCTAAAAAATTTTTTGTGTGTGTTTGAAAAATGTGCGCCCCCCCAGTTTTTTTTACCACCAGCCGCCACTGGTCTCTACACACGTCTACGTCGATGATCGGACAGATTGATGAAATGGACGTGTTGGAGCAATCTATAATTTTGGAGATAAGCTGGATTAAATTGAGCATACAGGCAATAAAGTAGCTTTTGTCTGGGAACAAATGCACTTTTCATCCGCTCTTTGGGTGTATCCTCTTATAGTCTGTCAAGTTAGATCAATGAACCTTCATCTGCCGTGCCTCTCTTACTCAATGTGGGAGTTTATTAACTACATTACAGTTACTGCCAGACCGTTTTTTATCGCAGATATTATTGCATATAGTTGGATAGAAGACGAGTAAATCATAGTTTTAGAGGTTTTTTTATTGTAAGTAAAAACTCTCCGCTCTACCCACTCACTCTTCCTCTCATTGCGTTCTATTTGTAACCTTCTACGTCCAATTTTTAGCTGAAATCTAGTCGTTTTTCTTTACTGTAATTTAAAGGGATTCTGTCAGCATCTTATATGACGCTCTTTATTCCTGACGTTCTTTTTTATAATTAGGCTGACAGACGAGGTTAGACGGGAATCCCCATGGACAATGATGTTTGCAGATGACATTGTGATCTGTAATGAGAGGAGGGAAGAGGTGGAGGAAAAGCTGGAGAGGTGGAGGTTTGCACTAGAAAGAAGAGGAATGAAGATTAGTCAGAGTAAAACAGAGTACATGTGTGTGAATGAAAGTGAGGTTACAGGGAGAAGAGATAAAGAAGGTGGAAGATTTTAAGTACTTAGGATCAATGAAGAGTGTGAAAAAGAGGTGAAGAAGCATGTGCAGGCAGGCTGGAATGGGTGGAGAGAAGTATCAGGTGTGATGTGTGACAGAAGAGTTTCAGCTAAAATGAAAGGGAAAGTGTACAAAACCGTGGTGAGACCGGCCATGCTGATTGGTCTAGAGACAGTGGTACTGAAGAAAAGACAGGAAACAGAGATGGAGGTAGCAGAGATGAAGATGCCGAGGTTACAGGGAGAAGAGATAAAGAAGGTGGAAGATTTGAAGTACTTAGGATCAACAGTCCAGAGCAATGGAGAGTGTGGAAAAGAGGTGAAGAAGCATGTGCAGGCAGGCTGGAACGGGTGGAGAAAAGTATCAGGTGTGATGTGTGATAGAAAAGTTTCAGCTAAAATGAAAGAAAAGTGTACGAAACCGTGGTGAGACCGGCCATGCTGATTGGTCTAGAAACAGTAGCACTGAAGAAAAGACAGGAAGCAGAGATGGAGGTAGCAGAGATGAAGATGCTGAGGATCTCTCTGGAGTGACCAGGATGGACAGGATCAGAGGAACAGCACATGTTAGAGGTTTTAAAGTCAGAGAGGCAAGACTGAGATGGTTTGAACATGTGCAGAGGAGAGAGAGAGAGTACATCAGAAGAAGGATGCTGGATTTGGAACCACCAGGAAAGAGGACTAGAGGAAGACCAAAGAGGAGGTTCATGGATACAGTGAAGGAAGACATGAAGATAGTTGGTGGAACCAACTGATCATCTGACAGAAAAAAACAGCATCTCCAACCTAAACCCACTCTGGATATAGATGTACGTACAGTATCTGCAACCATGACAACACAGTATTAAAGTGCTTCAAATAAAGGCAATCAAACAACAACACATTATAAGTCTTGAAATAATCAGTAAACAGAGCCAGGAGGACCAGAAGTCTGTCTAGATCAGGGGTGGGCAAACTTTTTGGTTCGCGAGCCACATTGAGTTCAAACATTTGACCAGGGGGCGGGAACAGGATCCGATGGATGGTATGCTTTGGTAACCACTAGATTAGACCGATAGAATGGCGCCCTAGGTTTTAAACAAGCGTTAAATGTTACATCAAGAGCGTTAAATCTAAAATCTAGTGGTGGTGGGTCTGAAATCTAGCGCGATTGCCCTTAAAAACGTACATTTAGCGACGCTAGGTCTGAAATCTAAGGTTTTACACGCATCGGCACGTGTAAAGCCATCGGGCCCAATGGCTTTACACGAATGCTTAATGTAAAGCACACTGTGCACACTTTTTTTTTTGGCAGCATCCACATCACAGAGACACACACATTTTGATGGGAGCAGTGTTGTTGTTTCTACAGTGCGCCATCTAGTAGGGAAACATCAGAATTACAGGAAAAATAAAACATTAACAAGGTTCATTTATTTAATTTTTTCATGTTTGGCAGGCAGGATTAAAATGTTTAACGGGCTGCATGTGGCCCGCGGGCCGTAGTTTGCCCATGCCTGGTCTAGACTCTTCTTCTCTGTGAGGGGCAAAAGAAGAATTCAATTGAAGGAGAGATCCTTTGAGTGACCGGCAGTTCGTTCTTTGAATTGGTGATTAAAGATTAGATAAACTATATCTATAATAACAGAGTTCAGGTTTAAAGGATGCAGCAGGTGAGCTTCATACAGGCAAGCCAGCGTGGGTTCCTATTGGCAATGTCCGTACAATGCCACCCAAATAAATACCTAATAAGAATAAATCTATCTTTTTAAGCCTAGAACTTTGTGACTTTGAACTTTGGCATCAGTTCATCTATAGTAGGAACAAAGTACATGTGGGCTGTTTTATTAAAACTCTTTTAATAAAACGAGATACCGGGTTCACAAGAGTGTCATGAAAGCACGGATGTTTGAACAGTCTGAGTTCTAAATGCCTTCCTTTGGCAGAGGTATAAAAATGTACATTTCCATAGACGAGATACGAAGTAATATTTATCAAAGAAATTCATCTAAGTTCTAAAAGACAGCAAGCAGGTGCCTCCATGTGCTGCTTCAGATTTAGAGCTGTTTTCCTCACCTTTGTCACTGCTAGTGATCTTTCCCATGCACAGTTCTATAAATGAGGCCTCTGGTGATTCAGGGAACAGAGGTCTGCTCCCAAATCTCAGTGAACCTGTCAGATCCATTTATTCAAAGCACCACCCCACAAAGAGATCCTTGGAAAGTGCACCTGGGAATTTAGTGTTCACAAGTTCAAGCTGAATCATTATGCTAATTTTTCTCATAATTTCTCTTTTTTTTTTCTCCTTTTTCTTTTGAAATTTACAACATTTCTGAAAGAAGTTAGTCAAGATTTTTTTTTTTTTAAATTCAACCAGTTAACAAATTAAACATTTGTTTTTCAGAAATGTTCTTGTTTGTTGTTGATTTGATTGTTTCCATAGTAACAGGATTAATGTGAGCAATGGTGTTCACTTCCTTTCTGTGATGCTTGATAAAAAACACTAGGGCTGCACTGCAAGGTGGCCTCACTGAAAGAAGGCTGGGGTTCAAATCCAAGGTGGGGATGAGGTTTGGAACACTGTCCTTTCTGTGTGTAGTTTGCATGTTCTCCCTGTGTATGTGTGGGTTTTCTCCAGATACTCCAGTTCCCTCCAAAGCAATGTTGTTTTTGGCAGCCATCTGAGTTCTTTGGTACAAAAATTAATTTAAGTTTTAGTCACGTTTTTGTCGACAAAAACCCAAAAGAGTTTTCGTCAGGGAAGACTAAGAACGTTTTTAGTCCAGTTTTAGTGTAAAAAAAACAAAAATAAAACAAATAAACAACTTACTTTAATAATCGTGGTTTTATTACTGAGAATGATGCAGGTTATTTGTTTAAAAAAAAAAAAGAACAATTCTGTCTTGATTTAATTTGCGCAAACAGCAGACATAGTAAAACAACGTAAAATAAATATAAATTCTTCACTGAGTGAAGAACGTTGTAACTCATGAATACTTAAAAATGACACCTCTTAATAACCCTGTAAACAAAGTAAACATTTGAATGTGTCTTTAAATCAGTCGTTAGCACAACCAAGCTAACTAAGGAAGTTAGCAGCGCCGACAATCTAGCATTAGCTTGAAGTTAGCATGCTGTTTGCGCAAAATATGTGGAAAAGTTTAAATTTCTGACCACCAAGCCTCTTTGTTGCTGCTGCCGCCACGGTGTGTGACTTTCTCGTGGCTGCAGGTGTGTTGTGTAGACGGTGTGAACGTGCAGCATTGTGGGGGGCGTGCCGCTGTGAGAGACAGATGTAGCCGCTGTGTTTTTTTTTTTTCACAGACAGAAACGTGAAAGTCTGACGCCTATTTTGTTACATTTTCATCTCGTTAAGAGAAACTTTGCAAACGTCTCGTCACATTTTCGTCACCAAAAGCCACATTTTGTTTCGTTATCGTTATGTCATCGTCATAAAAAAAAAGCTTCGTCAACAAAATCATTTTGTTGTTGTTATCGTTGACGAAAACCACAATACTCCGAAGACATGCATGTTAGGCTCATTTTCCGCTATGAAATCGTCCCCAGGAATCAGTGTGTCAGTGGATGGTTGTGTGGCCCTGCAACAGACTGGCGACCTGTTTGGGATGTACCCATTCCTAAGAGAACCCATTGCTGATGGGTCACTTGCCTTAAATTAGGCGTGACGCATTAGGAATGGATAATTCTGAAGATGAAATAAAAAAAAATTCTACTCCATCCCAGTTGAGATTTCTAACAGAAAATTATTTAAAACTTCCAAAAATAACCACATTTTTTGTAAGACTGTTATTTTTAGAAATATTTGGATTTCCGTTTCCAAATAAAAGAAGCATGAACACACTTTGGAGTCAAAAATCCATTCTTCAAAATCATTCTACTTTGCCATACCGTCTTAAAAATGTTGATATCCCGTTAACCGTCATTCATCTTCATATAAACAACCATGTAAAGGCTTCACGTCTGAACTCGAACAGTCTGACGTTCTTTACTACAATGTTCAGCGACCTTTGCACCCTGAAGCACTCTGATTGTAGCAGGAAATTTATGGCCATGGTCAAAATCCCTCGTAATGTGGTGATTAAGTGTCCTTGTGAAGCGCTCAACTTTGCCAGGGATCCATTCATCAATGCCAGGCTCTAGAGATGATGAAAAACAAACACTGCGCGACTAGAGAGTGTGAATGGTCAATGGGATTTGAGTGGTCGATACAACTTGAAAAAGTTGTGCAAAACAGTGATGAATAAAGATTTGACGTTTTTAACCTTCAGTAGTTTAAAAACGTCAAGCGGTTTACCACCAAACTGCTTGCAGATAACAAGGTAAAAGAGAAAACTCTTTGGTCTCACATTATTCTGCTCATTTCTCCCGGCAACCATTTTCCTCAACTCATTTTAGCTTTTTACGAGTAAGCTCTTTACATCAGAATCAGAATGCTTTTATTGCCATGTCAATGAAGAATATCAGAGACTAGGAACTTGCTGTGGTACCAGTGTGCAACAAAAAAATAAATAAAATGAAAATAAAAATAATTTTAACAAAACTAAGAGTGCTCAGAAAGAAAAGTACGTAGTACAATGTCATAGAAAATAATAGAAAATATTAAAGATAGTAAAGTGACAAGAGGGAAGTGACTAAAAGATGTGGGGATCCAGGTTATAAAGAGTTCATAAGTCCAACGGCAGAAGGGAAGAAGCTGTTTTTGTGGCGGGACGTTCTGGTCCAAATGGACCGGAGCCTCCTGCCTGAGTGGAGTCGCTCAAAAAGTCCATGTCCAGGGTGGGAAGGGTCAGCTGCTATCCGACCTGCACGCCCCCGAGTCCATGAGACGTACAGGTCTTCGAGAGATGGAAGGCTGCAGCCAATCACCTTCTCTGCGGAGCGCACAATGCGCTGCAGTCTATGTTTGTCCCTGGCTGTGGCTCCAGCGTACCACACGGTGATGGAGGAGGTGAGGATGGACTTGATGATGGCTCTGTAAAACTGCACCAACATCTGGGCGGGCAGCTTGGCTTTCTTCAACTGCCGCAAAAAGTACATCCTCTGCTGGACCTTTTTGATCAGGGAGCTGATGGACGGCTCCCACTTTAGGTCCTGTGTGATGGTAGTGCCGAGGAAGCGGAAAGAGTCTACAGTGGTGATGGGGGAGTCTGTCAGTGCAAAGGGGGTAATGGGAGATGTGACTTTCCTAAAGTCACATAATTACATATAATTTGTCTACGATTCCAACGTCATCTCTAGAGATGTCTGTACAAAGAGGATGACTATTCATTGGCAGTTGAAATTTACTGACTCTGGATGTGACTCCGTTAGCAAAAGCTTGTTGAGGTTTGATTCTAAACTAGGCATAGGCAAACTACGGCCCGCGGGCCACATGCGGCCTGTTAAATATTTTAATCCGGCCAGCCGAGCTTTAAAAAATTAAATAATAAACCTTGTTAGTTTTATTTCTCCTGCAATTCTGATGTTTCGTCACTAGAGGGTACACTCTGGATATATTTGCTTTGTTGAGAAAACAACAACACTGCTCCCATTAAAATGTGTGTGTCTTTGTGATGCGTACGCCTTCAAAATAAACAATGTGCACAGATTATGGAAAGCTATCGGGGCCAATACACGCAAGTAAACAAGCGCGTTAGATGTTAAAACAAGCAAAATGTTACATTGAGTGCTTAGATTTCAAACCTAGCGCCACTAAATGCATGTTTTTAAGCGCCATCGCAATAGATTTCAGACCTAGCGCCACTAGATTTAAAATGTAACGCTCTTGATGTAACATTTAGAGCTTGTTTAAAATCTAGCGCGCTATTCCATCGGTCTAATCTAGCGGTCACCAAAGCATGTCATCCATCTGCTCCTGTTCCGGCCCCTTTGTCAAATGTTAGAACTCAATGTGGCCCGCGAGTCAAAAAGTTTGCCCACCCTTGTTCTAAACAGTTATCAACTAGTACAAGGGGTTCCTACTTTTCCATATTTAAGGATTTGTGGTTCTTATTTGTACCCTGTTACCGCCTAAAGACAAGCTCTATAGCCTTCAATCATGGCCAGAATTTTACAATACAGCGCCCCTTCCTGGTTGGGAGTGGACTTGTTTTTAAGTCTGATTTGTTTAAGGACTGCCACAGCTTTACAGCTAGGATGTTGCTGGTTTGAGACTCTGATTTTTCTTTGCTTGTCCTTCAAGCATTGTACGCATAGGTTCTTTCACCGTACACCAGTTTGCAATGCTTGACAATTTCTTTTGACAGTTTTCTTTTGCAGCTGGTGACCATAAATGAAGGTTAGAACATTGCTCGCCTGGTGAATTGAAAGCTTTCCTTTATGGCTCAGCTCTCTCTTCACCATTACAAATGTATTCACTGTCCTAGTTATTGCAGACACCAGACAGATGCACCTGTTAATCTCCCACTCCATCTTTTCCTCAGTTGTGAAAAAGACCTTGAGATTTTTACGTAGTTTTCTGTCAGTTTTGCGTTATATACAGTATGTCATGATGGCGGTGAGGGTGATGAAGTAGGACCCAGATGCAAAGACAGTTCTAACAGGTTTAATTGCAAAAGTGCAGAACCAGAGAGAGCACGGCACAATGAGTGACGAGAGGTAGAGTTCAGGTGGAGGATGGGGGACCAGACGTAGGAGCTCGGCAGGACGACGAGGGACCCGAAAGTAGGAGTTCAGCAGGACGGGAACTGAAGATAGAAGCTCAGCTGGATGACGAGGGAACTGAAGGTAGGATGACGGAGGATTAGATGTAGGAGCTCGACAGGACGACGGGAGGACCAGAAGGTAGAAGCTCGCCAGGACGACGAGGGACCCGAAAGTAGGAGTTCAGCAGGACGGGAACTGAAGGTAGAAGCTCAGCTGGATGACGAGGGAACTGAAGGTAGGATGACGGAGGATCAGATGTAGGAGCTCGGCAGGAAGATGAGGGGACCAGAAGGTAGGAACTCGGCAGGACGACGAAGACCAGAAGGTAGGAGCTCAGCACGATGAGTGACCAGAAGGTAGGAGCTCAGCACGATGAGTGACCAGAAGGTAGGAGCTCAGCACGATGAGTGACCAGAAGGTAGGAGCTCAGCAGGACGACGAGGAACCCGAAAGTAGGAGCTCAGCAGGACGACAAGGGGAACTGAAGGTAGAAGCTCAGATGGATGACGAGGGACATGGAGGTAGGACGACGGAGGATCAGATGTAGGAGCTCGGCAGGAAGATGAGGGGACCAGAAGGTAGGAACTCGGCTGGATGACGAAGGACCACAGGGTAGGAGCTCGGGCAGGATGACAAAAGGGATCATAGAGTAGGAGCTCGGCAGGACGACAGGGGGATCAGAAAGTAGGAGCTCAGCAGGACAGCAAGGGAACCTGAAGGTAGGAGCTCAGCAGGACGATGGAGGATGAGGGTACCAGAAGGTTGGAGCTTGGAAGGACGACGAAAAACCAGAAGGTAGGAGCTCAGCTGGATGAGGGACCAGAGGTATGAGCTCAGCAGGATGGCAGAGTGCACAGGAGGGTGAGGGACCAGTACAGCAGGGTGTACCAAGAGCAGCATGAGCGACTCGGGTAGCAGGGTGCACCATCATGGCTGCATGACAGCAGCTCTAAAGGCCAGTGGAGCAGGGTGCAGCAAGGGTTGCAACAGAGGAATGATCCGACCAGGAAATGAGGAACACCAGGGTTTAACTGATCTGGAGGGAAACAAATCGTTGATACGTCGTTGATATTGGAACCAGATGAGCAAAATTAGAGGCCAGGATAGGAGAGAGGGAGTCTTCCAAATGAGAGGGGGTCATGACTATGTTTGTTCCCTGTTCATTAGATATTTTTCACAATGTACAAAACCCTGTTTTATTAAAATCTTATAAACAATATCTAATAAATAATATTGAAAACGAGCGTAACCATACTCTAATAACGTCTAAATCTTTGTCTCAAAAGTCCGACAAGAACATTAAAAAAACAGGTCATTTTCGGTTAAAGAAAAACAAGAGCATCTAGCTTTGATGTCTTTTCTCTCATGTTTATTACGAGCCTCTTTTTTTTTTACAAACTCATTACCTCTTGTTCTGTCCCGTAATGTCTCACTCTGTCACCTGCTCTGCCATTATGCTGCCCACATGTCTAGACCGAAGACGTTGCCAGCTCGTGTGCGAGCGAGATGTCTGTCGGAAATTTTAGGTGCAATTTCAGTCGTTGTTGTCTTTGACAGAGAAATCTTTAATTGTCCGTTCGGAACAGGAAACTAGTTTCCTAAGTGAGGATTTCTCGTAAACTGTTTTTGGAGCTGAGTGACTATCGGGGATTTATCTCTAAATATCACCGGAGATAAAGAAGATGTTGGGAGAAGAACTTCCTCGAGCAGTGCCAGCTAATTAAAGATGCGTCTGAAGTTAATTAGGTCTAGATTGAAGGGGGATGTTTGCAATACAAGATTGTATTGAGTAAATGAGTAACGATTTTAAAGCACTCACCACGTTAAGAGAAGAAAGAAGAAAGGGAAGAAGAGCCCTAAGGAAATAGCCTTATCCTAATTTATCCCTAAGGCAAGAAATGGTGGATCACGTCTTTGTTCTAACAAAGTTTCTTGGTGATGAATCTTAGAAGGCTGAAAAATGTGTTATATTCCTTTTTTAAATAAAAAGCCAGATTTGTAAGAAAGGGCTTGAGCAGGATAACGAACAAAGACAAGAATGTATGAAAAACGTACCAAACCTTCACCCGATTTTTGTTAGAGCCTCTGGTGTTCCAGGTTCTCGATAGACTGGTACTTAATTCGGCATTTCCCTTCAGGGATCGCCACAGAAAGTCAGTTTCTTCCACCTAACCTTATTTGCTGAATCCTCTTTGGTCACGCCAACTGTCTACGTGTCTTCCTTCATTGAATCCACGACCCTAGTCTTAGGTCTTCCTCTGGGCCTGTTGCCTGGAGACCGGTACCTAATCAGAAGTCCAAAGTAGGACACTAACTGTTTCCATCTAACTTTATCAGAATCAGAATCTACTTTAATGATCCCACACATGGGAAATTTGTGTGTCACAGCAACAACTTCCTATCTGCTAAGTGAGTCGTTGTAGAGCCCGATCAAGTACGGGAAGAGAGACCTCCGGTAACGAGATGTTCTCGAGTGGAGCTGTCTGAGCCTCTTGGAGAAGGAGCTCTGCTGTTCGTCCAGGAGTCGGTAGAGAGGATGATCGTGATTGTCCATGATGGACAATCATCTTATTATTAGTGAGATCATCTCTAGATGTTTTTGTGGTTTGATGAAGAAGAAGCATTGGCAATGAAAAGCCTACATCGTTGTCAGTGAAATGGTTACCCGATTCATTTTCTACTCAAGATCGCAGAGCACTTAGTTCCCCTCGCACAATTTGCCTGACATAACTTTCTCCTTGACATGCAATAAAAGAGCTTACTTATAAATACAAAACATAAAAATTTCCCATTAGCTTTTCTTTTCGATAATGTTGTATAAATTGGTTGCATACCGTACGATTCCTTATAGAAACACACTTTCCAATAGAAGCACACCCCTGTTTTTTTCTGAAATTTGAATAGAGCAAAACCTAGTCTGACAAAAAAAACAAGTTTTCCATATACGACTTCAACCCAAGTCTGACATGCGTCAGACTTTGGTTAGACTTGGGTTAGTCCTTTACCGCGCATGTGTAGCTTTTACTTGTACTGTGAGACTACTTTTTTGGCCCTGCAGATTTTTTTTTTGCAAATAGCTTATTTGTAGAAGTAAACCCGATTAGTGTGGCCGCGCATGTATCTGTGCTGGTAACAACCCAGTAACTATTTAATTGTAAGCGTAGGTGATAATCCCCAGTCCTGGGTAATCGGCCATCATGAAACCATGATTCTCATCCAACCGTGTCTGTCCGGGTTTTAAGGATGTGGAAGGAGGAGGACCCAATTGCAAGACTTCAAAATAAGGTTTATTAACTCAATTCAGAAAAGTTTGTAAAGCAAGAGGCATAGGATTAACTCAGGATTTCAAAAGTTCAAATAATAAAAAAGTTCAAACATGGTCAGGCAACCAAGATTATCTGGCTGGAAGGGATGGTATGACCCTACATGGACGTCCGGGGTGATTGCCCTTAAATAGATGGCAGGGTGCACAGATGTGTGGAATTCCGAAGAGGGACGAGGCTTGAATCACTGTCCTTTCTATGTGGAGTTTGCATGTTCTCCTATTGTACGTGTGGGTTTTCCTCCGACCCTCCAAAAACATGTATGTTAGGTTGATTGGCTGCTATGAAATTGTCCCTAGGAACGAATATGTGTGTGAATGGTTGTTTGTGTGTAGGTGGCCCCACAACTGACTGACCCCCAGTCAGTTGTGGGGCCACCCCACAGTATTATTCTTTGGGGTGTACCCTGCCTCTCGCTTTGATTCAGCCAGGATTGGCTCCAGCATCCCCTGTTACTCCATTAGGAATAAGCGGTTAGAAGGCGAAACAAAACGTTAGATTTGTAATCTAACAGTAAACAACATACAGAGTGTTTTTTTTTGTTTTTTTTTAAATGCTAAAACTTGAAAAGACTTGTTTTGGTATCGACTTAAGAAAAAAAAGCAAAGAAGAAGAACAAGAAAAAAACCCTTCAGTGAAGGTTCAAACAATTGCAAACTGGATGTCAATTGATTCTTTTTTTTGTGTTTTCTTTTAAACGCCGACAACAATAACGATGATGATGTGATTTGAAATTTTTAACTTTTAGCTGCATTTTTTTCTTATAAAGTTTTTACTTTCTTTCAGTTTGAAAGGATCGTAGAAATGATGAACTTCCTGTAATGAGTTAATAATATTCATCTTTTCTGATGACAATTGTAAAACAATTGGAAAGACTCAAGTTTTTTGGAAAAAAAAAGTGTGACTGACTGGTGACCTGTACACAGTGTCCCCGCATCTAGGCTGCTAATCTAATCACTTCTCGGCTTAGCTTCTTCTTCTTCTTTCGGCATTTCCCTGCAGGGGTCGCCACAGCAAGTCAGTTTCTCGTAAATATCGCAGATTATGCAATAGTCTTGTAAATATTGCGGCTTATGCAGATTGGAAAATGGCTACATGGACGACTGAATAGAAGAACACAAAATGCAATATTAAAAAAAAAAAAATTGCAGCTACATGACAAAATAACAATACCAATACTACGGAACACGTTGTGGTGAAAAGTGTACCAATGTTGTGACTCAGAGTTGAGCAGACGGATGGCTCGAGGGTAGAAAGTCTTCTTCATCCTCTCAGTATTATTCTTCAGGCAGAAGTAACGCCGGCCTGAGGGAAGCAGAAAGAAGACAGTGTTCAGGGAGAGACTTGGTCGTTTCAGGATTTTTCAAGCCCTCGGCTAACCTGACTCTTCGGGACAGTAAGACCTGTGTGATGCAGTTAGTCCATTAAAATGAAGATAAACAGCAAAAAGTTCTGCTTCGATATTCTAATAATATACATAGTGTTAACGCAAAATAATTGTTTATCAGATTTACAACAAAAAACAAAAATCTTTTTTTGACAGTTACTACAGTACATTCGTGCTAATGTCAAATCCAAACTTAAGCCACGTGTAGTTCACATGGTTCAACGACAAAACTGTTTATAAAATGTTCCTGATGTCATGAGTCGGTTGCATCTGAAATATTGATGAAAACTCAACTATTGAATTAGTTTACTCCCTCTCCTCTCTGAAACATGTATTAGTGATGATGGGATGTAAGCGGCTTATCTTTACATGAGTTAACACGCTAGCAACTTTGCACGAGCTGTTCTTTTACTTTTATCACGATTTGGTGTGCTAATGTTCGTTCATATCTGCAAACTTTTCCTACAGCAAATACATAGTTACCACTTTGTTCCACCAAATCTACGAGAGTTTTATACTTTAAATCAGTGGCGGTCCGTGCATTTCACACCGAGGCCTTCAGTGATGTGCTACTTTGTCCGACTTGAATAAATACCCTTCAAATACCATCATTAATGAGACCACGGCTGGAGAGATCATATACAGAAGCAGACGTAGGCACTACTGGGCGTTCATCACCTTAATTGTGTACAACAGGGGTTCCCAACCTTTTCTGCGCCACGAACCGGTTTAGTGTCTGACAATATTTTCACGGACTGGTCTTAAGGTGATGAGACCAGCCTGAAAAAAATGGCTTCTTAAAATCAATAATAATAAACTTAAATCCACTTTGTCTTCATTAGAAAATTTATTAGCAGCATCTTTAAAAAGTGGAAACATTCTCTCTGCTCGAACGCACTCTTGTTGCCATGGTAACGGTAAAAATATACCTTCAAAATAAAATACATCACAAAAACAAAGTGAATAAAAATAACAGTTCTGTGTGGCCCGGTAGCACATAACCCGCGGCCCTGTACCAGTCCGCGCCCCGGTGGTTGAGGACCACTGGTGTACAACACAGGCTATTTTCAAGAGCATTTAAACATCAATTAACCCGCGTAAAAAAAAGTATAAAAATAAATAAATTGCTTGCACTCACCAAAGTGTCCCCTAAAACACAAATCCATTCTCCTTTCTTTCCTCAAGAACATGGATGATTTGGTTATACAGTTTGTTTGTGCGTTTAAGTTTGAACAATAAATCCTTTTCTATCGACATGTGAAGGCCAATGGGAAAGACCGCGGAAATTTTCTCCGGTATGTCTAAAAGTGCTGAGAGTCGATAAGGTAGAGAAATAGTCATTTTTTGTGGTCTTGAAATCGATTCTGCCATTCTGAAACCCTTCTGCCATTGTTGGTGAAAAAAAACCGAGTAGATATTTCAGATTTTTCTGTTAAAGGTTCTGGGTCTGGCTCTAGTGAAAGGTTTGTTGACATGCTGAGGGTTGCTTCCACTTACGTCAAGTGAGTATCCAATCACAAGACGCGTACATGTCACGCATACATGTCACGTTCAACGCCTTCGCGAAGGCGTAAACGTCAACAACTCGTGACCTGATTGGCTGTCAGAAACTACAGGGGTTCGTTCACTATGAAGTGCGCAGAGCCCGCACAGCTTGATGTGAAGGCCTGGGCAGATTTCATACAGCCTAGCAACACCAGTGAGCTGAATTCTGATTGGATAAAAAATTTAACCTAACGTTACAACACTGGAAGCAGTATAACCAAATGGATATAATATGACATGAAGAAAACAGAATATGGAGAATAATTGTATATATATTTGGGAAAAATACATTTAAAATGAAATTGACTTTTATTATAATTATGATAATGATGTCTGGTTAAGTTAGGCCAGCAGAGAAGCCTCTGCTGGCCCTGACCGACCGCCACTGCTTTAAATACATATTTTACTTTGCAGCAAATGTTAGCATTACCATGCTAAATCACTCATTTCCGCTAAATTGGGGGCAAATTTGTGGACATTTAAAGAAATAGCAAAGATAAATTGACCATTTTTTTACCTGTTAAAGTTAAATTAAAGTTTTATTTAAAGTGTTTTAATTACATGTCTTTTGTTGCAGGAAATGTAAAGTGAACGTTCGGTCGATAATGATTTCAAATCTAGGGATGCAAAGATGTCAGTGATATACGTCGTTGCTTTGGTAAACCTGTCATGACATTTTTGTTAAGCTGCAATATAATATATTATTCCAAACAAAATATAGACTGCACAAACTGTTTCAAAGGTGCTGAAAGTGTGTAAAAGTGACAGTACAATGTAAAACTAATTAAAAAAATAACTTTGTGAAAATAAACTCTAAGTAACTTTTCAACTTTCTTGTTCATATTTGGACAACAGAGTAATTTTGGTAACTAATTTCTCAACAATTTTAATACTAGGATCATTTTGATCATCAATTTGACTGCACGTCACTTTTGCTGATTAAAATAAATAAAACACAATCGAGGAGGCTGACCTTTAATGACTTTTATTATAAACATATTTTCTATTTTGTCATAGCAACAACTTCTGCGGGAAGTTGTTGCTATGGCAACTAACTCATTGCTATGGCCATACATAAGTGTGTGTTTGTGTTTATATTTGTGGAGAGAGACAAGGAGGACTCTGACGCATTACAGAAACATTTTAAAAGGTTGAGTGAGATAATGTTGAAGAGACACCATGAAGAGAGTCTGAATAAAGTCTGTCATGTTTTCTAGATAAGTCTTGAAAGTTTAGGTTAACACATTGGAATATAGCCTATAGCCAATTTTTGTCGAGGAGATTTTTGAAGCAGCAGCGCAAAATGCAGAAAAACGTAGGCTTTTGACAAATTAAATAATTTTACTTTGGCTTTTGCTTTTTCATTCTAGATTTTAAAAACATTTAACATTTTATTATTATTATTGCTTTAAAAATTGAGTGGTTTAAAAGTTTGTTTATGCAATAAAGCAGCGCAAAACATGAACAATTACATAAGCGTCACATTGATGGTCAGGGCGCTTGCAGATAGATTTAGAACGCGGTGTCCTAGTGTTAAAGAAGCAGCGTTCATCATAAAAAGTTCTTTGAGAGAAATCCTTTCGCTTCAACAGCAGCAGAATGTCAGAGAAATAAAACAATGTCATGGCATGTTGAATTAAGATATTGCTTAAAATTGTTCTAAAATACAGAGTATTTTGTGCAGAAAGTTTATCTTCTCTCTGTGTGTTTTCACACGGAGAAGTATTGCTGAAAGTAACGATAAGATACCGAATCAAACAGAACGAGAGGAGTAGTACAGATCAAATCTTACTGATACCATCCCTGTTTGTCTTAGTGTTCCACAACACACGCTCACTTATCAGCTTTATAAATCCCCGCTAAGCCTTCATTAACGCGAGCAACATGTGAGATAAAGATGTTATTATAAACATTTTTCGAGCGTTGATCACTAAAGTTAAAACTGTTTCATTAGTGTTTGTTAACAATTTTAATGAAAGATTTTTGTAAAACGGCGTCAGAATACTGTTAAGTATATTTAATCAGAATCAGAAAGGCTTTTATTGCCACAGTCAATGAAGAATATCAGAGACTAGGAACTTGCTGTGGAACTAGTGTGCAAAAAAAAAATATATTTTTTTTAACAAAACTAAGAGTGCTCAGAAAAAAAAGAAGAGTAGTGCAATGGTATTGAAAAAAAAGAAAATAATAAAGATAGTGAAGTGACAAGAAGGAAGTGACTAAATCAAAAAGGTTATAAAGTATTCATTAGTCCAACGGCAAAAGGGAAGAAGCTGTTTTTGTGGCGGGACGTTCTGGTCCGAAAGGACCAGAGCCTCCTGCCCAAGGGTAGTTGCTCAAAAAGTCCATGTCCAGGGTGGGAAGGGTCAGCTGCTATCCGACCTGCATGCCCCCGAGTCCTGGAGACGTACCGGTCATGCAGAGATGGAAGGCTGCAGCCGATCACCTTCTCCACAGAGTGCACAATGCGCTGCAGTCTATGTTTGTCCTTGGCTGTGGCTCCAGCGTACCACACGGTGATGGAGGAGGTGAGGATGGACTCGATGATGGCTGTGTAAAACTGCACCAACATCTGGGCAGGCAGCTTGGCTTTCTTCAACTGCTGCAGAAAGTACATCCTCTGCTGGGCCTTTTTGATCAGGGAGCTGATGGACGGCCCCCACTTTAGGTCCTGTGTGATGGTAGTGCCGAGGAAGCGGAAAGAGTCTACAGTGGTGATGGGGGAGTCTGTCAGTGTAAGGGCGGGGATGGAGTTATATCATGGGGTGCTGATCAGGGAGCTGATGGACGGCTCCCACTTTAGATACTTTGTGATGGTAGTGCCGAGGAAGCGGAAAGAATCTACAGTGGTGATGGGGGAGTCTGTCAGAGTAAAGGAGGGAATGGGGGCTGTGACGATCCTAAAGTCGACGATCATCTCCGTTGAGCGTTGAGCCCCAGGTTGTTGTTGCTGTACCAGGACAACCTGGTCAGCCGGTATACCTCTATCCTGTAGACTCGTCACTATCAGAGATGAGGCCGATGAAGGTGGTGTCTACGGCTGCCTGAGGGAGCCGTAGACCATCTCACCTTTCCCCCAATTCTACCTAATCTGGACCACCTGCGCCTCATTCTCCTGTCAAACTTGATCAGTTTGACAGGATCATGGCTAGTTGGTGTATAAGGAGAAGAGCAGAGGATAGAGTACACAGCCCTGTGGAGATCCTGTGCTGATAAACCTGGATGGATTTATCTTTCAAACTATTTTTAGATGATACATTTTATTGATGTGCAACAATTAAAATTTTTACCCATCATTGCAGCTTTTTGATGCTGATAAATAAGCTTCAACAACTTAGATTTGTTCCAGTGTGGCTTATTTTTATAGCAGTTGATAGCAATATCTAAACAGCAGACTGTCTTCAAGAAAATCAGTAAAAAATAGTCTGTAAATAATGTATTGATCATGCGAGTGATACCCTGATCATACCTCCCACTCTCAGCGTTACTGCTGTCCTGTTATATAAGTCCAGTTAATCAGCACTGAGAAACAATGCTGATTTCCATCTTGCACAATCAACAGGAAGCCTGTTTTTGTTCAGAACATTTCTGCTGTGAAAGGCTGGAAGGACAGCTTGTCTGGCCGCTTCCTTTAGAGCCTCGCTGTGCTGCCGACAGACAGACAGGATGCTGGGACTCAGAACCAAGACACAGAATGCAGTCTGGAATCAGTTTGGACTGAACAGACCAAACATTTCCACCAGCACACACACATCTTCATCAGACTCGTTTTTGCACAAACTTCACACATCCGATGCTTCTCATTGCTCAAGGGTTTTTAGTGCTTTTGGTTGTCCAATCATTTTCTCATCATTTTATTAACTACCATAGAAATTTTAGTTAATTAGATCCATTAAAATTCTTTATTTCAAATTTAAAAAATGATAGAAACAAAATTAGTTACACCACTATTTTTAGAATAAAGTCAGCACCCAGAAAATTAAAGTATTTCTACAAGATTTGTTGCCCGTAGTTTCTGGTTAAACAACTGCACTGGCATTCATAATGTCACGCAAATAATGTTCAAAACAATTGTGCCGTATCATCGTCTTCCGCTTATCGTGGCTAGGGTCGCAAGGATAACAGCCTCAGCACTTTAACCCTCACTTCCTTCACCTTGGCCATTTTTTTTGGCTCATCCAAAAGAATCCCTGGTGCTCCCTGGCCAGCTCCCTGACCGCCCTGTGGAAGAAACTTGTTTTGGCTGCTTGCATTCCGTATCTTGTTCTTTTAATCACCACACACATCTGTTTATCATAAGTTAGGATAGGAACAAAGATTATAAACAAGATGCTGAGAAACTTAAACTTCTCCACTTAGAACAGAATCTGGTCCGTGGTCTGGAAGGGGTGGTCCACCCTTTTAACGGCGAGGACCATAATCTCAGATTTGGAGGCGCTGATTCCCATCCCGGCTGCTTCACACTCGGCAGCAAATCAGTCTAGTGAGATTGGGAGATTGTGGTCTGATGAAGCTAACAGGACCACACCATCTGTAAAAAGAAGAGACCAAATCAGATTCTTCACAGTCTTGACTGCACCTTGAAATTCTTTCCATAAAAGTAATCAATCAAATTGGTGACGAAGCCAAGCCTTGGCAAAGTCCGACTCTCATCGGGATTGGTTTTACCTGCTCCCAGCAATACGACTGAGCACTGTCTGTTAGAAAATATTTGGTTTATTCAACTATATTTATCCAATTTTAATTCAGACCCCCACAAATAAAATAGTCCAGTTACACTGACTTTCAAATCATTGTGTAGATGAGATTTTTAGATGAGGTTTTTGCAGAGCTGGAACCCTCTGGAGGGTCCCATGTTTTGATTTGGCAGCACTACCTGTGTGCTGCTTCGTAAGGTCATTTTAGCCACTGTCTGGGAGAAACCTTCGTCGTTATGTGCATGACACCATGTGGGCTCTAAATTAGACACAAATCTCTTCAACTCTTTACAGTGTGTAGAGGCTGAAAGCAGCACTAGTTATTGGGCAAAACGCCCGAAAGCGTCCGTTGCAACTCACGTTAGAAAACAAGATCCAGTTTACTGTTACTTCTAAGGCGTGCGTGCCCGTTCAGAATAAGAAAGGTGAAAAAATTTGGCTCGTAAAAGGGTAAAGCCCGTTTTTGTGAAAAATGGATTACATTAGTGTATTTTCTGCTTTTCAGCAACAGAGAAAATTTTTCTTTCCCAGATTGCTGGAAATATTGATCTGCTTAATAATATGGAATATCCGTCAGGAGTGACGCTACACCTCAGTCCTCACTTATGGTTACCAGCTAAACGTGTTGACCATGCTTTTTTGGAAACATCAGTCTAAACAGTCAGGTTGTTTTGTGTCCATCCCGTTCACCAACAGCATGGTAGGACAAACAAAAACAGGGTGACGTCACTTTTATTTTTGCACATTGGGTTCAATTTAGAGCAGCAGAGCCTGATGTAACGTACATTTACTTTCAATCTATCTTCTGTATGTCAGTGAGTTAACACGTCCCCCAATCAGACACTTCTACACATGCTCTCATGCACACTTAATTTACACACATCAAACCTGCAGAGTGACCTTTTTCATAGCAGAATGGCTTTATGGGTGTTTTTGGACCCTAAACAAGATCACACGAACAAATTTCAGCAAAATGCCTGGATTAGGTTTTCTTTGATATTTCTTTAAAACGTAACATGTTTTAAAAAATTCCGCCTCGCTGCATAGTCTCTTTCTCTGGCTGCATGTTAGGAGACTGAAGGAGGGTAAAGAGAACTAGATATGATGAGACATTAAGATGTAAACATTTTTCAACTAGAGAAGAACATAAAGAAGGTAGGTGGGGAGGCAGAGTCTGGTTTTAGATCTAACAGATGGTTGGTGTTTTTGGTACAGGGAGCTCCTCTCTGAGCTCTGTCCTCTCACTCAGACACCACTGATGATAATAGCCTGATGGCCTCAAATCACCGTGCCAGCTAGCTTCAAATAAATCATTAGTGCATAATTAGAATCTGATTTATCTTGCAATTAGGACTCATCAGAGTCAGAGTTTATACAAAAGTGTGTATATGTGAATGGAAATTGACTGTAGTGTTTTTTTAAATGAAGTTAGTCACCCAATCTCGTTCATAATTAAACAGACGAACATTTGTCGGTCCAAAAACTTTGCCATGGTGCTCAAACGGTGGCCAATAACTACACGACCATGCAGCGGATTCTGTCATTTTTAACAGGAGACTGTTGTGGTTCCCTCACCAACCACCTGAGGGAGCCATAGACCATCTCACTTTCCCCAAATTCTACCTAATCTGGACCACCTGCGCCTCATTCTCCAGCTGACTATTTAAAGGTAGCTTCACCAGCATTCCCTGTCAGGTCTTCATGCCTTCCTCCCTTGGCTGACCCCCGACCCAACGGATATCCTTTTGAAACTGAGATTATCTCTTTGAAAACTTTATTGATCCTTTTTGACTCCTGTTCATTTGCTTACAGCCTTGCTGATCCTTGGTTAAATAAATCTTGTTTGATGTCCTGCATTTGGGTCCTCCTCCTTTCACATCACAACAGGAGTCAGTCTCACTTTGGCGCTGCTACAGTATGTCCTGTTTTCTTTCTTTCTCATTTTCCGTCTTCCTACGGTAACATTCTCCTGTGATGAATCAGCCATGCCGTGCATTTACAACTGACTGTGCTGTGTGTTGGTATTTATTGGTTTGCATGCGACATGATGCATGAAGTGAAACTCAGTTGAAATGTGATGCTGCGGGCTGCAAAGAGCTCTTTCTCAGGAGGCTGCAGGGAACCAGTCACTCCAGGAATGTATGTAATGAATGTCAACATCAGACTGTACGCACTGTATGTCGGATCACCTCATCCTGCTTGTTTGACATTTGTTGGACGTTTTTACGACAGTTTCTATATTCAGAGAAAAACTTCATATTTGGGGGAAATAACACAACTGTGATGATTTGCAGGCAGAATAAAATACAGTACAATCTGTGACAATTTTTTTTTTTTTTACTCTATTCGTCCCTCACTGGGGAAATTTGTGTGCTGCACTCCTACACCGCAGCAGGCTTCCCCGATGGTGCCAGAAACACGGGGTTAGGTGTCTTCTCCAAGGACCGTAGTGGACCCAGTGGGATGTGAACCTGCGAACTTCTGGTTGACTTCTGGTCTGTGGGCGAATGCTCTAACCACTGAGCCAATATCTCCCCCAAAAGACTAGAGCAACCAACGACAAATATTAACTATCGTATTTTTACGACCAAATGGCACACCGTACTAAAAGGCGCAGTCCCATTTACGTTTGACATTACTGTCTTTAACACACACATAAGGCGCACCTGATGATACAGCGCAGGTTTTATATACATATCCTCTACTACGTACGTCCGCCTTACAACAACACACACACAAGCAGACAACAGTGCGCATAGAGTCATAAATCAGAAGCGATGGTGATGCCAATCTCCTTACATACACCTGCCTCAGCCACTCTTTCATTGTTTCCTCGTCCATCCAGCACTTTTCGTTTGCCTTAATAATGACGCCTGCTGGAAACATCTCTTTAGGCAAAGTCTTTCTCTTGAAAATCACCATCAGGGGCAGTTTCTGTCCATTGGCGTGGCAGCCAAGCACAACAGTAAATGAAGCCTTTTCGTATGTCGTTGTGCGTATCGCTACCGTGCTGGTTCCTTTCTTCTCCACTGTGTGACTCACCGGGATGTCGAAAAAAGGTGGCACCTCGGCACACTCAGAGGGTGCACTGTACAAGAGGGCGCGTCGTTCATTTTGAAGAAAATCGAAGACATTTATATGCACTTTATGGTTGTGAAAATACGGTACTAACTAATGCACAATCAGGAATCATCTCGGGTTTTCTGTTTCCTCTTAACCCTTAGAAACAAGCATATTAGGATTGTCGGACGGTTGGTATTCAAACATCGACATTTGAATACTCCCCATTGATAAAATTGAGGCTCTCGATTGATGTAAAGTGTAAATCTGGTCCCGTTCTGTCATCGAAAATGATTATTTCTCCATTTTTTCTTGTTGACAGACATTTGTTAGCATCCTCTGTGACTCAGCCAAAACATCCACAATCACAGATTGATATCACTCCTTTACATTGATTTTAATTCAAAGTAATGGCATAAAAGGCCCCTAATTTTGCTAAAAGCTCAATGATTACTTTCCAAAATGTCACTTGACTTCAAAGTAAATAGAGATTTTCAACATTTATCTTATTTTCTATCTTTGGGTTTGAAGTTTTTTTCTTGGATTCGACATATTTGTTGTTTAGCTTTTGAAATGTTTCAATAAAGTAGTTGTCAGGTCGTGTTGGCACACAGGAAGCTGTCTGCCAGAGTGCTGAAGATTTAACTAGGAATAATTAAAAGAGCGGGTTGTGTCAACATGTTGAAATGACAGCAGTGCTTTAGTTTCTCCATCAACAACAGTTTTTAAATTAAAACACGGCATAAATGTCTGACATGTGATTCCTCATCTTTGAGCGCTTTCGAGATCTGTGTCTTTGCGCCTCAGCGCATGCCCAGAAGGTGAACGGACATTTCAGCCACGGATATTTCAGCCACCAAAAAACTGCAACCTAGGATATTTGAGCCACGGTGACTCGGACATTTCAGCCACGGGTATTTGAAGAACTGCAACCTGGGCGCAACTTTGCTGGGCGCAACTGTTTATTTACGATAAAAAAAAATTAAATGACTAAAAGCACGATAAAAATTTTTGCACGATAAACATTTTTAAGACTAAAAGCAATTTTTCTGTAGTGCAACTGTTTATTTACGATCAAATTTTTACATAAAATATCAGAATTTTTACATAAAATATCAGAATATCACAATTTTCTACATAAAATAGGTTTTTGGCTCAAATGTCCGTGGCTAAAATGTCCTAGAACCTGCCCAGAACGCGTCATTCACCTCCTTCCCAGAACGCTAATTCCAATATTTCCAATATTTACCTAACACATCCAATCAATATTTCTATTGGAATTAGCGGTTTTTTCGCACCTGCTCTGCATTTTTTGACTAAAAATGTGTCATTTTAAAATATACAAGTTTTTTTTTTACTTGTTTAATATGTATTATTTTTAGGTTCCGCGACCGGTTGTACACTTCCGGTTCGCTTCCAGTTCACTTCCGGTTGTTTAGATCTGCGACCGGCCGCAGATCTCATCAGGACTCCGGCTTTAAGGACAAGTATGTTCTGGCTCTAGTTTAGTTTTTGCGTACTTTTGTCAAATTAACGACATGTCAAACAATTTCAGACATCTTTGTAGTTATATTGGGCTAATAAAGTAAAATAGAATAGCCTGATTAGATTGTTAATTTTTTGTAAATATTAACAATTTAAAATAAAAAATACTTTATTTTGTATTGTATATTTGTAAGAAGCAACATTTTTCCAACGTCACAACATCAGAATATGAGCCAGAGCGACATGAGGGGAAGTACCCAGTCTTGCTCTGACTATTCTGTAACAGTTTGGCTGCCTACATCCTCATAGACACATCACACTAGCTTAGCTGAGGGTGCTGGCTACGGCCGAGCAATCTCTCTGGTCGGACTCTAGAGCAATGACCAGAGCAATGGTCGATTTTTATTTTTGAAATCACAGGGGATTTCGGTTCCCTGTTAGGCGTAATATACCAACACTGGTATCTCGTGACATTCAATAAAGTAAAGTTTGGCTGCCTGGAATGTAATCTGCTTGAAAGCCGGCCATTTTGTAGGTTTTGTAATGTATGGCACGCGTTGACAAAACACTCTCTTTTTCTTTAGCACTTTTTTTTTTTTACCTATATTGAAATTACAATATGCTCATATTTGGTAAAATTGTCATTTTTTCATATTATAATACTGTATATCTTGACAGGTATGTTCACATATTACTAAAACATGAACACAGGTCATTAACCTGTAAGGAAGAGCCATTAAAACATGGACACCAGGGGCAATTATCAAGCCACAAGGTTCCAGGATTAATGGTTGCTAATAATAACGGAACCAAATTCAAAATCTAACTATTTAGGAATCTTTCAGTAAGTGTAATTATGAGGTTCAATAGAGTAAATATTTTCAAATCAATTTATCACAACAATTTTTTTCTGTCTTAATTTAATCACAGTACCAGTATAAACTGAAACGAGATGTGGAAACACAAAACTCTTACCAACTGTAAAAGTTAAAGGATGCAGGAGACTGAGGGCATGCTGCCACGTTACGGCGCTGACTTTCGTAAGTATAGATAGGATGAAACGTTAGACAATAGATGACAATCCACACTGGCGACCTATTTGGGGTGTGCCTTGCGTCTTGCCTGTAACTTGTCAGGATAGGTTTCGGCACGGTCACATTTCCTCAACTCCAAATGGTGGTGAAAGTAAGCAAATGAAAAAAAACCCACCTGGGATCAGACATGTAAGCAACTATACAGCTCATATACACAACAAAGGAGTGCACCTAAAGCAGTGACCCATGGACTACCAGTCCACACGATAATGGAGGCAAGATGCTTAGCCTCTGGTATGTGTCGCTCACAGGGGAAAATGAGATAACCAACCCGGCTAAGGTCGGTTGAGAGGGAAAAATATCTTCTCCTTTCGGCATTTCCCTTCAGGAGTCGCCACAGCAAGTCAGTTTCTTCCATCTAACCCTATCTGCTGCATCCTCTTCGGTCACACCAACTACAGTATCTTCGTGTCTTCACTGTATCCATGTACCTTCGCTTTGATCTCCCTCTAGTCCTCTTTCCTGGTGGTTCCAAACCCAGCGTCCTTCTGCCGATGTACGCTGTCTCTCTTCTCTGTATACGTATGTCCAAACCATCTAAGTCTGGCCTCTCTGACTTTATCTCCAAAACGTCTAACATGTGCTGTACCCCTGACATACTCATTTCTGATCCTGTCCATCCTGGTCACTCCCAGAGAGATCCTCAGCATCTTCATCTCTTCTACCTCCATATCTGTTTCCTGTCTTTTCCTCAGTGCCACCAAACAGCATGGCGGGTCTCACCACAGTTTTGTACACTTTTTCTTTTTATTTTAGCTGAAACTCTTCTATCACACATCACACCTGATTCTTTTCTCCATCCGTTCCAGCCTGCCATCACACGCTTCTTCACCTCTTTTCCACATTCTCCATTGCTCTGGACTGTTGATCCTAGATACTTAAAATCTGAGACAGGGAGAAAATGAGAAGGAGATATGTGATGGTATGGATATCATTTGCTCACCTCATGTCTATCGTCTTAAACATTGATGGACTGAATTGTGACAAAATACTTTGTTGGAGTATCGTCTTCTTCTGGCTCAGGGTCACATCAGTCCCATTCATTCTACATGAATCACCTGTGGTGGGTTTCTTTTCTCTTCTTTAAGTTGTTCTTGTTCATGGATGAAGTGAAAACTAGTCAAGGTCTTCTGAATAACAATGAACACATTGTCTGTATTTCTATCTTTTTTGTTCTTTCACTCGCTGTTTTTTTTTTTGTTTTTTTCTGTTTTTTTTTTTTTTTTAGTACTTCGCTCATCAGGGAAGTTTTTGTAAAATAGGCCGTTCACTGCTTCCTCTGATGTTCCACCCCGGAGAGGTAAAATAGCTCCTTGATTCCTACCTAACACATCCAATCAGTTTCATTAAATATGGCAGGATCTTTCCTTCAGGCGGCTCTTTTTTTCTTCTCTTTGCACCAATGAAGCTCATTGTGCAAGCTCACCTGGGACTGTGCATGTGGAGAACCTTCCCGTCTGTTTGCCAGACAATAGAAAGTCTTCGGGGGAACACTGAATGTATATGATGCTCATCAGTCTCTAACTGTCTCGGATCCCATTAATAACCATGGCCCTGTAGGGTCTGAAGCATGAATTCCCGCTTTGTGCCAGGCTTGTTTTCTTCAATGAACTGTGGAGAGCTAGCCGAAAACAAATTGGCAGACAGAGGTTTAGAGGCATAAAAATACTCTAGAGATCCATACTGTTGCATACAGATGAGAGATTGAATGAATTTTATATCTACTGGAAAATTGTGCAGAGAAACTTAAATGGAGCATAACATCAACTAATAAGGACCCAACGTCTAAGAATAGAAGAGGAAAGAGGAAATGGACCATTGGTGGTGGAGCCTTTTTATTCCATTGAAACAAATAACGGTTTGGACTTTAACCAGTCTGGTGGCAAAACTTTTATTAGAACTACCTAGCCCAGGCATGGGCAAACTACAGCCTGCAGGCCACATGCAGCCCACTGAACGGTTTAATCCGGCCCGACGAACTTTCCATTCCGTTCCGTCATCTTCCGCTTGTTCCGGGGTCAGGTCGCGGGGGCAACAGCCTCAAACGGGTAGCCCAGGCCTCTCTCTCCCCGGCTGCATCCTCTAGCTCACCCGGAAGGATCCCAAGTCGTTCCCCGGCCTGCTGTTAGACAGTCTCTCCAGTAAGTCTGGGGTCTGCCCTTTGGTCTCCTCCTGGTTGGACGTGCCGAAGCACCTCACCCGCGAGGCACTCGGGGGTATCCTGACCAGATGCCCGGACCACCCCATCTGGCTTCTCTCGACCTGGAGGAGGAGCGGCTCGACACCGAGCTCCTCCCGGATGGCAGAGCTCCTTACCCGATCTCTGAGTGAGAGCCCAGCCACCCTGTGGAGGAAGCTCATTTCGGCCGCTTGTACCCGCGATCTCATTCTTTCGGTCACCACCCACACCTGGTGACCACCCGCCGAACTTGAAAGATTAAATAAACAAACCTTGGTAGTGTTTAATTTGACCTGTAATTCTGATGTTTCCTCACCTGATGGCGCACTCTATGATTATGGGAAGCCATCGGGCCCAATACATGCACGTAAACAAGTGTGTTAGATGTTAAAAAAAGCAAAATGTTACATCAAGCACTTAGATTTCAAACCTAGCGCCGCTAAATGCACTTTTTAAGCGCTATCGCACTAGGTTTCAGACCTAGCACCACTAGATTTGAAATTTTATACTCTTGATGTAACATTTAGCGCTTGTTTAAAATCTAGCGCCATTCTATCGGTCTAATCTAGAGGTCACTAAAGCATACCATCCATCTTCTCCTGTTCTGGCCCCCTGGTCAAATGTTAGAACTCAATGATGCAAAATGTTTGCCCACCCCTGATCTAGCCACTCATTTTGTGAACATATGTCCAACTCTGAGTCAGCAGAGTTCCGATTCTATCCTGGCTGGTGAGTAAACAACAATACACCTTGTTGACAATAGATGACAATCCAAACTGGTGACCTACGATGATAGGGTATTCATTGCGTCTTGCTGTAACTTGTCAGGATAGGTTTCGGCACTGTCACGTTTTATCACCACCAAATGGTGGTGAAAGTAAGCAAGTGAAAAAAAAACCCCACCTGTGATCAGACATGTAAGCAACATTACAACTCATATACACAACAAAGGAGTGCACCTGAAGCAGTGAGCCATGGACTACCAGTCCACACTGTAATGGAGGCAAGATGCCTAGCCTGTGGTATGTGATCTCTCACAGGGGAAAATGAGATAACCAACCCGGCTAAGGTCGGTTGAGAGGGAGAAATATCTTCTTCTTCTTCTCCTCCTTTCTCCTTTCAACTCCTCCAAAATGGGATGTCACATCGCAATTACTCACACCCACTAATTCTGAGGGACAGTTTGATAAAGACATACCATAGATGGCATGTCATTGGAAGACGAGGGACAGCCAGAGTACAGGCAGCATTTATAGAGATTAAACGTACTAACGCCACACGGAAAGACCGGTGTTCAAGCCTCACTGAAGCAAAAACTCAATCTAACGACTTCCTGAAATAAATAGATCACTTCTAAATATTGACGGCTGGTTTAAAAGTGAGGTTACAGGGAGAAGAGATAAAGAAGATGGAAGATTTTTAGGTATCTTGGATCAACAGTCCAGAGCAATGGAGAGTGTGGAAAAGAGGTGAAGAAGCGTGTGCAGGCAGGCTGGAACGGGTGGAGGAAAGTATCAGGTGTGATGTGTGATAGAAGAGTTTCAGCTAAAATGAAAGGGAAAGTGTACAAAACCGTCGCAAGACTGGCCATGCTGATTGGTCTAGAGACAGTGGCACTGAAGAAAAGACAGGAAACAGAGATGGTGGTAGCAAAGATGAAGATGCTGAGGATCTCTCTGGGAGTGACCAGGATGGACAGGATCAGGAACAGCACATGTTAGAGGTTTTGGAGATAAAGTCAGAGAGGCCAGACTGAGATGGTTTGGACACGTGCAGAGGAGAGAGAGAGTACATAGGAAGAAGGATGCTGGGTTTGGAACCACCAGGAAAGAGGCCTAGAGGAAGATCAAAGAGGAGGTTCATGGACTCAGTGAAGGAAGACATGAAGATAGTTGGTGTGACCAAAGAGGATGCAGGAGATATGGTTAGATGGAAGAAACTGACTTGCTGTGGTGCCCCCTCAAGGGAAGAAAAAGAATAAGAACTTCTTTCAGACAGTAGAAACCTACCTGATTTTGACTGGTCTCATCTCTTACTCTGCTTGAGTCTTAAGGTGAATGCACACTAGAACGTCTGGAAAATTACACGCTCGAGCGATTCTAGAACATAAGCGATTATAGACACGTCATTAGGTGATTTTGAAGGCTTGAATGCTTGTTTATTTACCAGGTGTAGAAATTGCTTGCTTTTGTGTTCTTATGTCCTTAGGTTCTTATGTTCAGGGTCCTGCCCCAAGTTGAGGAGTTTAAGTATCTCAGGGTTTTGTTCACGAGTGGGGGAAGGATGGAGCGGGAGATCAACAGGCGGTTCGGTGAAGCGTCAACATTAACTTGGACACTGCATCAGTCGTCGTGGTAAAGAGAGAGCTGAGCCGAAAAGCAAAGCTCTCGATTTACAAGTCGAGCTTCATTCCTACCCTCACCTATGGTCACCAGCTGTGGGTGGTGACCGAAAGAATGAGATTGTGAATACAAGCGGCCGAAATGAGTTTCCTGCACAGGGTGGCTTGGCTCTCACTCAGAGATCAGTTGAGGAGCTCTGCCATCTGGGAGGAGCTTGGCGTCGAGCTGCTCCTCCTCCAGGTCGAGAGGAGCCAGATGGGGTGGTTCAGGCATCTGGTCGGGATGCCCCCCGAGCGCCCGGCTAGTTAGGCGTTTCGGGCACATCCCACCGGGAGGAGACCAAGAGGCAGACCCATGACCCAGTGGAGAAACTCTATTTCATAGCTGGCCGGGCAACGACTCGGGATCCTTCCGGGTGAGCTAGAGGATGCAGCTGGAGTGGTAGAAGCCTGGGCTTCCCGTCTGAGGCTGTTGCCCTCGTTACCCGGCCCGGATGAGCGGAAGATGACGGAACGGGATGTTCTTGTGGTTTGTTCTCACAAAATGGTGGATAAGCTTTAGAGTAGCAATCTTCTGAAACGCTTTCACCATTAATGAGTCGCATTAGGAGTCAAAGTCAGAGGGCAGTATTTGGCTCTGAGGGTAGAATACCTGCCTTTTTGCTGAAGGTTGTTGTTTCGATTCCTTGCCTTGAGCTCATGTTGAGGTGCCCTTGACCACGGCGACTTCTACCATCTTCATTGTAAAGCACTTTCCATACCATCACAGGCGTAATCTACCTCATAGAGGGTTATTTTTCAGTTTCAGAGCTATCACTATGCCATAGCAGCGTAGTCTATGATTTGTAGATATCGGGCACCAGAGAACTTAACATTTTGATCTTCAGACTCCCAACATCGATGCCTGATTCCGCTTACAATGCAGACTCACGCATCCGGCTTCAAGGGTACTTGACACATGTTTGCCTCAAAACTGGTTGCGCTTGACACCAAATTGCATTTCAAATTTATACGCTTGAAGACCATTGACCTTAGATTCAACCTAAATGCTATTTATGAAAAAAATGATGAATTACTCTATTCATCCCTCACCGGGAAAAATTTGTGTGCTGTACTCCTTACACCGCAGCAGGCTGCCCTTCGACAGCGCCAATGGTGGGAGAAGCGGGGGTTAGGTGTTGTGCTGTTGCACCCAATGTGACCCCGTGTCCTAATTGGGATTCACAGCCAGCTAAACTCTTCTTTCCATAAACTCCTCCAAAGAACAGTCCGTTGTAGCTTTTTTAGAATTTACGTAATAGAAAGAAGTGTGAAACTGTAAACATACAGAAAACAAATAAATGAGCATCTAGTCATACACATTTAAAAAAAATGCTACAAACAAACATACAATCATGAACATAACAAACTACTCACTCATATTGCCGCTCAAAGGGCTCGAAAAGTGTGGATGGTTGATGATTAGATTCAAACTAGGATGGTCTCTGGCACTGCAAACTTAACTCTTAACTTATTCTTAACTCCTCTTAACTTCTTAACACTTCTCTCTGAATACTTACTTCCTATTTCCTACTTCCTGAACACACATAAACATTAGATCGCTAGCGCCCTCTACCGGCCCGGCTGAACAATAAATTGTTCCAATACAGGTGTCTTCTCCAAGGACCCTCGACGTGCTCTCTGTGGGCCGCAAACCCGCAAACTTCTGGTCTGCGCGCGAATGCTCTAACCACTGAGCTGCCGTCTCCTTCTAGTCTAGTGCAAACGCATCTTTACAGATCGTTAAGAAGTCTGAACTAGACTAACAAAATTATTGCAAACATCCCATCGGTATTTCAGAGAAATTTGTGAAAAAATTATTTTAAATTAGAGAGTAAATTAGAAATAACTTGGCTCTCGGTTGAATAGTTTTAAGATCAAATTGTGTTGCATATTTGAACTGCTTTAATGCAATTTTAGATCTTATTTAAAGAGCATTATTGTGCTTTTTTCTATGTTTTGTTCTCCAGTCAATGAACACAGATGTTGTTTCTGAGTATGTTCACCAAAGCTGGAAGCAGGTGGCCCCTCGTATTAATCCCCGAATGGTTAGACTGTGTAACAGGAAACACGTATCAGCAGTTTTCCCATTTCCCAGCAAGAAAGGAAAAGGTGATCCTGTGTGACTTAGCCAGAGTTGGAAACGGTCAACACCAAACAAATGGTGGAAGTCCATTTGGAAAGGCTGGATGTGCGTTGGTAAGCACTTCCTGTTTTAGATCACTGAGGTGGTTTAAAATCCAGAGTCCGGTTGAAATAAAATATTTCACATCCTCTACTTTTGACCTAAAAAATGAATTAGTATTCCAACACGCATAAGGATTGATTTTGGATTTTGTAGCCTCTGACTTATTCCGTTTAGAGTTTATGTTAGTCTTTAAATCAGCAGAGTTTTGAGAGGAAAACTTGACTCATTTTAAAAAGGTCAGAAGTTTATGAACTATGTATGTTTATAATTCATAAGCGGTGCATGCATTATTTGGGTGAATCTTCGAGCTGTGTTTCTAACCACATTCCCTAAAACAGCATGATCGTGTGGTCTGAATGTTTCCCCTAAAGGTTGGGGTCACAGTGGGGTCAGGGAGGTGAAGTTTTACTGTTAACTGAGCTACAGGAAGTACAAGCCATCAGCTAGTTTATCGGGAGAAACTTTTTTAAATAAACTAGAATGAGATACATTAGGACACAACTTTTTTTTTTTTTAAGGTAGATTCCAATGCTGATTTAATATTTGACATTGTGATCTGTAGTGAGAGGAGGGAAGAGGTGGAGAAAAAGCTGGAGAGGTGAAGGTTTGCACTAGAAAGAAGAGGAATGAAGATTAGTCAGAGTAAAACAGAGTACATGTGTGTGAATGAGAGGGATCCAAATGGAAAAGTGAGGTTACAGGGAGAAGAGAGAAAGAAGATGGAAGATTTTAAGTAATTAGGATCAACAGTCCAGAGCAATGGAGAGTGTGGAAAAGAGGTGAAGAAGCGTGTGCAGCCAGGCTGGAATGGGTGGAGGAAAGTAACAAGTGTGATGTGTGATAGAAGAGTTTCAGATAAAATGAAAGAGAAAGTGTACAAAACCGTGGTGAGAGCGGCCATGCTGATTGGTCTAGAGGCAGTGGCACTGAGGAAAAGACAGGAAGCAGAGATGGAGGTAGCAGAGATGAAGATGCTGAGGATCTCTCTGGGAGTGACCAGGATGGACAGGATCAGAGGAACAGCACATGTTAGAGGTTTTGGAGATAAAGTCAGAGAGGCCAGACTGAGATGGTTTGGACATGTGCAGAGGAGAGAGAGAGAGTACATCAGAAGAAGGATGCTGGATTTGGAACCACCAGGAAAGAGGACTAGAGGAAGACCAAAGAGGAGGTTCATGGATACAGTGAAGGAAGACATGAAGATAGTTGGTGTGACCGAAGAGGATGCAGGAAATAGGGTTAGATGGAAGAAACTGACTTGCTGTTGCTGTCCTGGGCGTGGCCACACTGACGAGACCTCCGCGCTTCATCATCCCCGCTCCATCAGGATGAAATCTATCTACTCATCCCCGTCCAGAGCATCGCCGGGCTGAGGAGTCCCCCGTGTTTCCATCAGGATGAAGAACATCTATTGACTTCTTTAGATATTTAGCTGTAGAGTAGAATAAGATCATATTTAAACAATAGTCCTATACACATTGAATGCTCGTCCCGAGGGAGGGAACTCTCTTTCATGTGGATCCCCACGAGGTTTCTCATTTTTCCCCACTGATGGGTTTTTAGGAGTTTTTCCTCACCGTGAAGGAGAGTCTAAGAGCATAAATGTTCTAGTCTTGTTTAGTTAGCATTTAATAGTTATTTTTCTTGCTGTATATTTGTGTTAATACATTCCTCTTTTTCTTGTGAAGCCCATTGAGATGGACATTTTGTGATTTTGGGCTATGCAAATAAAATTGAATTGAATTGTGGCGACCCTTGAAGGGAAATGATGAAAGAAGAAGACCAATACTGATTTAAAGTGTCCAAGAAAGGCCAATTTCTGAGTAATCTGCCTTTTTAAAAAATTGTTTTAATGTTTATGAATAAAGGATAAAGGATTACTCTATTCATCCCTCACCGGGGAAATTTGTGTGCTGCACTCCTTACCGCAGCAGGCTGCCCTTCGACGGCGCCAATGGTGGGAGAAACAGGAGTTAGATGTCTTCTCCAAGGATGCAAACCCGCGAACTTTCGGTGTACTATTATCAATGCTCAGATAATAAACAATATTAAACTTGGTAGTAAAGCTTTGTCATCATTTACCCATTAAAAGGTTCCACTGAGAGGAGACTTGGCACCAATTGAGAGACTATGTCTCACCACTGGCAGGGGATCGCTTCGGGATCCTCCTGGGTGAGCTGGAGGATGAAGCCGGGGTGAAAGAAACCTAAGCTACCCGTCTGAGGTTGCTACCCCTGTGACCCAGCCCTGGCAAAATGGAAAACAACAGAACGGGAAATATCTGACCAGTTGAATGTGTGTGTGGAGATG
This sequence comes from Neostethus bicornis, assembly GCA_902685375.1. Classification (NCBI taxonomy): domain Eukaryota; kingdom Metazoa; phylum Chordata; class Actinopteri; order Atheriniformes; family Phallostethidae; genus Neostethus; species Neostethus bicornis. The sequence continues at coordinate 37,148,785 of LR738541.1, forward strand.
TTTAACACTTTTAAATCTTATCGTTGTTGAAATGCTTCACTTCTAAATGATCCCTGACCTCTGATGGTTCATCTCTTTTCTTCACTCACAGTTGGATTTTCTCTCTTGAATAAAATACATTTTACCAGGAAAAGTACAGATGTGCACCTCAGTAGAAGTAGCCGTCAGCTCTGTGGCTTTCCTCTCACCACATTGTTGTGTTATTTTTGAGGAAAAGAAGATTTGTTCTGGTGTTCAGGAGGCTGGAAACCTCAAGAAATTTTGCTCCTGCAGCAGAGCCTGAGGTTTTAGCCGTGGCCCCTACCCAACCTTTTCCAACTCCAATGTGCAGAGTAAAGAAGGAGATGAAGAAGTTTGGATGAAACAAAAAACATTGAAGATTTCAAAAGTAGAGAAGATAGAGTATAAATGTGGAGATTTGGTGTAGGGTGGAGACGGCAGCTCAGTGGTTAGAGCGTTTGCGCGCGGACCGGAAGTTCGCGGGTTTGCGTCTAGGGTCCTTGGAGAAGACACCTAGCCCCTGCTTCTTCCACCATTGGCGCCGTCGAAGGGCGGCCTGCTGCGGTGTAAGGAGTGCAGCACACAAATTTCCCCGGTGAGGGATGAATAGAGTAATTCATTTTTTTTTTAAATGGGGAGCTTCAGGGTCCAAGTGATAGTTTAAAACCTCCAAAATCAGACAGTAAATAAAAAAGGAAAAAAAAACGTCCTTCAGGAATGAAAATGGAGTCATAGATTGACATTATTATTTCTGCAGAGCATTCCGGCACTGCGTGGCTTTACAAATACCACTGGAAAGGTCAGTCAAACCCAATGCAATCTCTCACCACAGCACTTCTTTACAAAAGCTTCTTTTCAATAAACCCAAAAAGTCTGAGATAAATATTTAAAGATTTTATCTTTAAAACAACTTGGTAAAAAAATAACTATAAAAAAGAAAAGTGGAAGAAAAATGAAGTGATGTTAGAGATGAAACATCAAGGCTGCTTTAAAATGGACATGGGGTTGTTGGTTCTGCTGAAAACAAAAGGATTACTTTGGACTGGAGAAGCAAAGTAATGGGTTACAATGAGGTGAGGGGGTAGATATGGCAACTTTATTCATATAGATTTTATTTCTGCTGTGAAATGCACGTAAAAGTTTTGTCCGAGAAGAAAGTGTCTCTGAACACACTCCCAGGGTGTTGTGATTAGGATGGAGGAGGACCCAAAACAAGGTTTATTAACACAATTCGTGGAAGTCTGTAAAGCAAAAAGCACAGGGTTAACTTAAGGTTTCAAAAGTCCAAATAATAATAAAGTTCAAACATGGTCAGGAAACCAGGGGGACCTGGCTGGAAGGGATGTTATGACCCGACATGGAAGTCCGGGGTCATAAATGGTAGGGTGCACAGATGTGTGGAATCAGGAATCGTCCTCAGGTGACCCTAATCAGGTTGATTAGGAACATCCAGGGTTCCCTCTGGCAGCAGGCGAAGGGGATCACAACACAGGGTCTTTCCCATGTCCCTGGGAAAGGCTGAAATCCATGTTACGTCCAGATGCTTCTACAAAGACAATGTGTTTTACAGCTAAAACAAATCCAGTAAATAACAGTGGAAGTCCTGCATAAGTGTGTGTGTGTGTAAATAAATAATTGTGTGATTCAAATGAAAGGAGTTGGGAATGATCTTCACATACTCACTGAGCAAAAAAAACGATGACCCTACAAATTTCCCTATACTGGCGGAGATAGATTCTGAACACTATTTGGCGTTGACTTTGGTTACACTATGGAAGATCTTCAAGCAGTGTCAGACCAGCTAATCTTTATGAATACTGGGCAAAAGATAAGACCCACATTGTTTTTTCTGGTATCTTTGGGTTCATGTTTCCAACGAATAGAAATACTGTATTTTTCGGAGAATAAGTCGCAGTCTTGTAGTTTGGCCAGGGTGCGACTTGTGTTCCGGTGCATCTTATATGTGTTTTTCTGATTTATTATGCCTTTTTGACTTGTGTGACTTATACTCCGGAGCGACTTATACTCCGAAAAAAGTTTTGTTTCCATAACTAGAAAATTTGAGCGATTGAGAGGTTGTGCCAATGGATTTTTGCACACTGTGCCAAAGTAATAGGCTGTGGTTTTCGAAATCCACCGGAGTCCACAGTTTATTATAATACAAACACATACATATATATATTAACTAGGTGGCTGGGATAGTGTACGGGTACATACGGTATGCAGAGAATATGGACTGGTAACTCCAAGGTCAAAGTGAGAAACAACCCCAACTGTGATAGAGACTGACCAAGCTAGTCCTGAAATCCTGTGGAACTTCTAGATCCAGACTGAGCGAATGGTAATGGCAAACCAACCAGACATTGTGGTGGTAGATAAGAAGCAGAAGAAAGCTGTGTTGGTAGATGTTGCAATACCAAGTGATGGCACCGGGCTGGGTAACATCAGGAAAGGACGCATGAGAAACTGTAGACGTACCAAGGCCTCATAGAAGAGCCGGAGAAGGCTTAGAAAGTGAAGGTAACAGCTATCAGAGGTGAGATCGGGCCTAAAAAATCCAACCCGACCCAACCCGGCCCGCGGATATTAAAACCTGACCCGGCCTGAGCCTGACCAATTAACTTGATTTGTGGGCCTGAGCCCGAAACAAGCCCGAAATGTCATATTTTATTTGTGAGGACTCGGAAGGGGGAGGGTAATTTATAAATAGAAACATTTTCAGGAACACGCTTTTTTAATTAAATAAATGAAAAAAAAAAATCACACTATAGGAACCCTAACGCGCTTGTCTGTGATGGCCTGCTTAGCGCGACGAGGAGGGACGGTCTTTGAAACAAATGATAAAATAGATCTTTGACGATCATCACTTTTGCCTGTCCAGATGTTTAAATGCCCGCTCAGCATCGAGATGCCAGTCTTTTTGGTGTCGTATGAAAGCAATGCGCCACATTGACTACATCCAGCGAAGCCAATGCAACTTTCTGTGGCATTTTGAACAATAAATTTGAAGTTTTTCCACACCTCACTCTTACAGGTGCGTGTTTGTCTTTTCATTTCTCCTGCCTTTAGTTTATCCTTAACTTCTTGCTCCTTGGGGGAGACGGCAGCTCAGTGGTTAGCGCGTTCGCGCGCAGACCGGAAGGTTGCGGGTTTGCGGCCCACAGAGAGCACGTCTAGAGTCCTTGGAGAAGACACCTGACCCCCTCTCACCATTGGCGCCGTCTAAGGGCAGCCTGCTGCGGTGTAAGCAGTGTAGCACACAAATTTCCCCGGTGAGGGATGAATAGAGTAATTAATTTATTAATTTATTATCGACTCACTTTGGGACAGTAACCCCCAAACTAGAGGAGTGGCTTTAACAGATCCCTGGACCAGATCTCTCAGTCCAGATGAGTGCAGTACCAGGAACAGCAGGGATACTGTAGAGAACCCTCAAGCTCCCAGTCCTCTGGTAAAGGACCCGAGAGTGGGTAGACCACCCATGGAAGGCTGAGAAGGGAATTTATATATCTATTTATTTACAGTAAATCTATTTAAAAGTCCACATCCAATTATTAGAAGTAGATTTAAATCATCAAAAAAAAAAAGACTTTAACCCATCTGATCTTTGTACTTCCTTCACTAAGGTTTTTTAGAAACAGCTACGAGGAGATAAAACGGGTAGGTGGGCCGCCCTGTGTGATCAATAGTAATTAACCAGATAAAAGAAATAAATCCAAGGTGACTTTTTGTTCTTTCAAACGTAACTCACACACCATTATTCCTCCACTTTGCAGAATACACTGGACCCAGACACATGTGGAGTCCTCCCCAGGAGGCTGAGCCATGTTTCAGGAGGATAAATTGCTCTCTGATCTGTGTGTGTGTATGTGTGTGTGTGGTAGAAGAGATTCAATTTGGGACACCTGTCGGAAGCAGTGACACGCACAAACACACAAACAGATGCACAGGGTGATGGCAGGGGTCACGGCTAGGGCAGGACCCCAGCAGGGAAGGAAAGACCCCCCCCACTCACTCTATTACACCCCTTCTGGACACATCCTCTACCATTTCTTTTTTCTTCCCCCTCTCTGCTCACATTTTCTCCACTTCCACAGATTTATTTTTTCTCTTTCTGTTTAATTTCTCTCTCCCGGCCTCCGCCCCCTGCTGGTGCCCGGCCCGCCACAGCCTGCACTGGGCTGATAAAACCGGGTTGGGTTGTAGGAAGAGGCAGTGGGGCAGAAACAAAACGCTGCTGCTGGCTTTAAATCTTACCGCTGTCACCTGAGCACTGCAGGGAGATGCACCGAGTGGCTGTCTGGCTCGGTGTGGTGGGGATGTGGCATATGGGGGGCAGCTGGCTGCTGAGTGTCAGACGGGGTGGATAGGAGGCACGATTAGCTGGCTGGATGGCTGAACAGCAAACCTGAGATATCCTGACAGGAACCCTGACACTGCAGGGAATAAAACTGCTCCAGAACAAACAGATTTCAGGTTAGTCAAGCAGAAATTGTTTGTGGGGTTCATTCCTGACGTGAACAAAGGAAGGTTTTGCAATTTTTTCAACATTTTAACCAACATTTTACAAGTGATTTATTATTTGTGTTGAACCAAATAACCTCAGTTAATATGCAGATGATACCACACATTCATCTGCTCAGAGGATCACTAAGTAAACTATTTTACAGTATGTTTATACTTCTAGCATGGTCGCCTTTGCACCATTGCATGGACATCGGGGACAGTGCCTCTGGATTGGCAGACTGGGGTGGTGGTCCCTCTTTATAAGAAGGGGGATCGGAGGGTGTGCTCCAACTACCGAGGGATCACACTCCTCAGCCTCCCTGGGAAGGTCTATTCAAAAGTACTGGAGAGGAGGGTCCGTCGGATTGTCGAGTCTCGGATTGAAGAGGAGCAGTGTGGTTTCCGTCCCAGACGTGGAACTACGGACCAGCTCTAGACCCTCTTCAGGATCCTGGAGGGGTCATGGGAGTTTGCCCAACCAGTCTACATGTGTTTTGTGGATCTGGAGAAGGCATTCAATCGTGTCCCCAGGGGACTCCTGTGGGGGGTGCTCCGGGAGTACAGAGTCTCGGAGCCCTTAGTACGGGCTGTCCGATCTTTGTACGACCGGAGCCAGAGCTTGGTTCGTATAGCCGGCGGTACGTCGATTCCATTTCCAGTGAAAGTTGGACTCTGCCAAGCCTGCCCTTTGTCACCGATTCTGTTCATCACTTTTATGGACAGAATATCTAGGCGCAGCCGAGGCGTTGGAGGGATCCAGTTTGGTGACCTCAGGATTAGATCTCTGCTTTTTGCGGATGATGTGGTCCTGTTGGCTTCATCGGACCGTGATCTCCAGCTCTCGCTGGATCGATTCGCTGCCGAGTGTGAAGCGGCCGGGATTTGAATTAACGCCTCCAAATCCGAGACCACGGTCCTTGCCCGGAAAAGGGTAGAATGCCCCCTGCGGGTCCGGGGCAAGGTTCTGCCCCAAGTGGAGGAGTTTAGGTATCTCGGGGTCTTGTTCATGAGTGGGGGAAGGATGGAGCGGGAGATCAACAGACGGATCGGTGCGGCGTCAGCAATAACTAGGACGCTGCATCGGTCCGTCGTGGTAAAGAGAGAGCTGAGCCGAAAAGCAAAGCTCTCGATTTACAAGTCGATCTACGTTCCAACCCTCACCTATGGTCACCAGCTATGGGTGGTGACCGAAAGAATGAGATTGCGGGTACAAGCGGCCGAAATGAGCTTCCTCCGCAGGGTGGCTGGGCTCTCACTCAGAGATCGAGTGAGGAGCTCTGCCATCCGGGAGGAGCTTGGAGTAGAGCTGGTGCTCTTTTGGATTGAGAGAAGCAGGATTGTATGGTTCGCTTGAAAGCCTTGCTGGTGAGGTGTTTCGGGCACATCCCACCGGGTGGAGACCCAGAGGTAGACCCTGGACTCTTGGACTTTTGGTTAATAACTTCCTTCACTGTATCCATGAACCTCCTCTTTGGTCTTCCTCCAGGCCTCTTTCCTTGGAACCACCAGGAAAGAGGACTAGAGGAAGACCAAAGAGGAGGTTCATGGATACAGTGAAGGAAGACATGAAGATAGTTAGTGTGACCGAAGAAGATGCAGCAGATAGGGTTAGATGGAAGAAACTGACTTGCTGTGGCGCCCCCTGAAGGGAAATGCCAAAAGAAGAAGAAGAAGGTTGATTGTTCCCTACCAAATTGCCACTATGAATGTGTGTGTGTGTGGATGATTGTGGATGATTGTGAGTGTATGGCCCTGCAACATGAACTCCTCCAGCAGGACTACAAATTAACTTAAAAGTTCTCAAGTCAATTTAATGTTGATAGGAGGGGAGGAAGAGAGCGAGGGCTGAATCGGTATGGGAACCAGATGACATTTTCTGTTTTCCTGGTTCATTTTTGTACAAAACTTCTAAACTGAATGTCTGCTTTTGTAAAATGCACAATAAATAAAGTTAAATTATCGAAAGACGGAAAATTCTTTGTGAATATTATGTATAATCTTTGATTTCTTTTCTACAGATTGATGAAATGAATAAATGAATCACTGCGAAGATCATTAATAAAAATCAAATATTTTGTTAGAAACTTTGTTAAACTAAAAAAAAAAAAATTTTTTCACTTTTTCAAAGAGAAATCTTTTAAATAAATGAGAGACTCAAATTAAAATTTTCCATTGAAAACGAGATTTTTTTTTTGCTTTAACAACTAAATGAATCAAACTTCATTTTAAAATCAACTTGATTAAACTCATCTATCAAATTCAAATAAATTGGGTTCAAGTATGAAACACTGAGAGCACCTTTAGGTGCTAACGATGAAGGATAAGTGACAGGTGTGTGTGTGTGTGTGTTTGTCTGTGTGTGCGTCTGCGCATGGGTGTATGTGTCTGTTTGTGCGTGACGATATAAGAAGCATAGAAGTGTGTAAATTCATGTGTGTTTGTGCATTTGTCCATATACGTATATTTATGTGTGTGTGTGTGTGTGTGTGTGTTTGTGTGAGAGAGAGAGAGAGGGAGAGAGAGAAAGAAAGATAGAGTTTATGTGTGTGTGAACATGTGCTTGTATAATGTCTGTCTGTGTGTATCTTTGTTTGCTTGTGTGTGTTTTACTTGTTTTTGTGTGTGCATGTGTTTGTGTGTTTAAGTCTATTTGTGTGTTTGTGTAAGCATGCATGTATGTGTGTGTTTTTAGCGTATGTGTTTATGTGTGTGTATGTATGTTTGTTTTATGCGAGTATATGCTTGTGTCTGGTATGTGTGTGTTTTCACATCTGTGTGTGTAAACATGTGTGTGTGTTTGCATGTGTATGTGTGTAGGTACTTGTTTTTGATGCATGTATATGTGTGTTTGTATGTGCGTCGTATGCATATTTGTGTGTATGTAACAGTGTTTGTAGTGTGTGTATGTTTGTGTTTACATTGTTTGTGTACACTTTTTATGTGCATATGCTTGTAGGATGTGTGTATGTCTGTGTGTACATGCTTGTTTTTGATGTGTTTGTGTGTGTGTTTGTATGTTTGTGTACATGTGTCTGCATGCATATTTGTGCGTACGCCGATATGTGTGTGTTTGTGTATGAGTATGTACGTGTGTGTGTTAGGATGGATTGTTCCTTGTATTGGTTCCAAATCCTTTCACAATGGTCGTCCACCCTAAGGCCAGAATATGGGCGGAGCATAAAAGCGCTTTTAGATTATTTTTCTGTTGGCATGGCAACTAAAAAAACCTGTACAAATGCAGCTGGTCAGCATTCAAGCAGCCTGTCTCTGCTAACTCAGACCACTTTGACCCTCCCCTCAAATAGTGGTTTAATTTCATTTTGTCTTCTGAACCGCTTATGCCTAATAGGGCCACAGGGGGTGCCAGAGCATGTCCCGCGGATTACAGAAAAGAGGCAGTCTGGTGCTAGGCCATATGCATAATCAACCACCCGCACAGACACAGATAATCAAAACTTTTTGTTCCAAATCTTGCCAAAAATGAACCAAACTATGACTTGAAAATTGAGGTACGTACCAAAATTGGATTTTTGTGTACAGTTCACCCCTAATTTGTTCACATACGTGTGTATAACTTCGTCACGCGTAATAATCAGTCACCTCCTTCTTAACCGTCTCTCACTTAAAGGGTTACGGGGGATGCTGGATTTCATCCTGGCCTATTCGAGGCAAGGGGCAGAGTACACCCTGAACAGGTCGCCAGTCCATTGCGGAGCCAACCACATACAACCATATTTCTACGGCCAATCATGTAGTGGCCAATGAACCTAACATGCATGTTTTTGGAGGATGGGAGGAAACCGGAGTACATGGAGAAAACCCTTGCATATACAGGGAGAACATGCAAACTCCACACAGAAAGGCCAATAGTCCAAGCCTCGTCCCTACCCGGGATTTGAACCCAACGACCCATAACGTTGCTGTAAGGCCACTGCGCTACCCACTGCGCCACCGTGCCGCAACGTTTAATAATGATTGGTTTAATCAGAATCAAAATCAGAATGCTTTTATTGCCATGTCAATGAAGAATATCAGAGACCAGGAACTTGCTTTGACACAGCTGTGCAATAATATAAGATAAAAATAATAAAAAATAAAATAGATAAAAATAATTTTAACAAAACAGAGTGCTCAGAGAGAAAAAGAAAAGTAGTGCAATGTTATAGAAAATAATAAAAAATAATAAAGATAGTAAAGTGACAAGAGGGAGGTGACTAAGAGATGTGGGGATCCAGGTTATAAAGAGTTCATAAGTCCAACGGCAGAAGGGAAGAAGCTGTTTTTGTGGCGGGACGTTCTGGTCCGAATGGACCGGAGCCTCCTGCCCGAGGGGAGTCGCTCAAAAAGTCCATGTCCAGGGTGGGAAGGGTCAGCTGCTATCCAACCAACACGCCCCCGAGTCCTGGAGACGTACAGGTCTTCGAGAGATGGAAGGCTACAGCCGATCACCTTCTCTGCAGAGCGCACAATGCGCTGCAGTCTGTGTTTGTCCCTGGCTGTGGCTCCAGCGTACCACACGGTGATGGAGGAGGTGAGGATGGACTCGATGATGGCTGTGTAAAACTGCACCAACATCTGGGCGGGCAGCTTGGCTTTCTTCAACTGCCGCAGAAAGTACATCCTCTGCTGGGCCTTTTTGATCAGGGAGCTGATGGATGGCTCCCACTTTAGGTTCTGTGTGATGGTAGTGCCGAGGAAGCGGAAAGAGTCTACAGTGGTGAAGGGGGAGTCTGTCAGTGCAAGGGGGGTAATGGGTGCTATAGCTTTCCTAAAGTCCACGATCATCTCCACTGTCTTCTGAGCGTTGAGCTCCAGGTTGTTGTTGCTGCACCAGGACACTAGCCTGTAGGCCGACTCATAACCATCAGAGATGAACCCAATGAGAGTGGTGTCGTCCGCAAACTTGATCAGTTTGACAGAGTCATGGCTGGAGGTGCAGCAGTTGGTGTACAGGGAGAAGAGCAGGGGAGAGAGGACACAGCCCTGTGGAGATCCTGTGTTGATAGTCCGAGAGTTGGAGACATTCTTCCCCAGCCGCACGCACTGCTTCCGGTCTGTCAGGAAGTCAATAATCCACCTGCAAGTGGAGTCAGGCACGTTGAGCTGAGAAAGCTTGTCCTGAAGCAGGGTAGGGAGGATGGTGTTGAATGCAGAGATGAAGTCCACAAACAGGATCCTAGCATAGGTTCCCGGGGAGTCCAGGTGCTGCAGGGTGAAGTGGAGGGCCAGGTTGATAGCGTCGTCTACAGACCTGTTGGCTCTGTAGGCAAACTGCAGAGGGTCCAGAGAGGGAGAGGTGAAGTGCTTGAGATGAGGGAGGACCAGGCGTTCGAATGACTTCATGACTACAGACGTAAGCGCCACAGGCCTGTAGTCATTAAGTCCAGTGATACGGGGCTTCTTGGGGACAGGAACGATGGTAGACAGCTTGAAGCAAGCTGGAACGTGGCATGTCTTCAGCGACGTGTTGAAAATGTCTGTGAAAACTGGAGACAGTTCCTCAGCACAGTGTTTCAGGGTGGCCGGGGAGACACCATCTGGGCCCGAAGCTTTCCGAGGATTTTGCTTGCAGAAGAGCTTGAGCACATCCTGTTTCGTCACCAAGAAAGCAGTGGAGGGGAAGGGCTGGTCAGTTGGTGTGACCTCTGTTGTTAATTGGGTGGGGGATGGGAGTGGCTTCAAAGTGTCTGAAGGTTGTTGATCAGTGAGGGGGGAGGAGAATGAGACATCAAACCTGGCATAGAAGGTGTTGAGTTTCTCTGCCAGCTGTAAGTCATCAGCAGCATGTGGGGCTTTCGGTTTATAATTGGTAATTTGCCGAAGTGATCTCCAGGCAGAGGCGGTGTCATTGACAGAGAATTGCTCCTTCAGACGTTTATTGTACCTGGATCTCGCCTGCTGTACCTCTCTCAAGAACCGGTACTTAGCGCCTTTGTAGCTCTCTCTGTCATTGGCTCTGTGAGCTGCTTCCTTTTCCCTCCTGATCTGTCTTAGTCTGGGTGTGAACCAGGGTTTGTCGTTGTTAAATCTTACCCTGGTTTTTGATGGAATGATGCTGTCCTCACAGAAACGTATGTATGATGTCACTGTGTCTGTGTAGTCATCCAGACTATCTGTGGCAGCTCTAAACACACCCCAGTCTGTTGTGTCCAGACACATACGAAGCTCGTCCACAGCTTCGCTGGTCCACTTCTTGGAAGTCCTCACTGCAGGTTTAGAAAGCTTCAACTTCTGTCTGTATGCCGGGATGAGGTGAACCATGTCATGATCAGAGAAGCCCAGAGCAGCTCGAGAAACAGCCTTGTAGGCTTTACTGGCTGTAGTGTAGCAGTGATCCAATGTGTTCTTTTCCCTGGTTGGGCAGTTTACAAACTGTCTGTACTTTGGGAGTTCCTGGCTCAGATTTCCTTTGTTAAAATCCCCAAGGATAATAACTAGAGAGTCCGGGAAGTTTTGCTCCACACACAGATAATAATGATTGGTTTAATAATGATTGGTTTAATAATGATTGGTGTCTCGTCCTGACTGCGTCCCAGTATCCTCCTCTTCATCTCTTCACCCCTCTCTCCTTTCTACCCTACTGCTCTATCACCAGAGGTGTCAAAAGTACCAACATTTTTTACTCAAGTAGAAGTATAGATATTAAGTTAAAAAACTACTTAAATAAAAGTAGAAGTATCAACTCAAGTTTTTACTCAAGTAAAAGTAAAAAGTAACCTATTGTCAAAACTACTTTAAGTAAAAAAGTAAAAGAAATTTTCAGAAAAAAAGAAGTATTATTGACAAAAGCGTATGAACATATTTTTTAACTATTATCACATGCGTTAAGGAGCAGAAAATATGATAATAAATGAAAGTGTTTTGGTGTGAAACTTTATGAATCAGAAACATTTATTTCTTAATAATCTTTATTGGAAATCGATTAATGAACACAATCAAATGTATTATCATAAGCAGGGCATTATGTAACGTCCCTTCAGCTACCAAGCTTCACTCTGCATCACCTAATTTAACCAACTTCAGCAGACACAAACACACTCAATGTAATAAAAAATAACCAAAAGGCGTTTTTAAGGCAGGTAGTTTTCAAAGTTCTTTGAGGCAATAATGAATAGTCTTTCACAAGTTTCTAATGTTGGGAGTGCCACATAGGTGTCCCTCCCTGCGTGACACCTGGAACACAGCAGGGGGGGGTGTATGTGTGCATGCATGCGCGCATGCTGTGTATCACGTGTTGACACATCCAACCACTCTCAAATTAAATGGCGCGATTGATCCAGATTGGTTTTTAATGACTTTTTTCTTTATTTTTAACGGTGGCAAAATGACGAAAGTAGCGACTACTTTTATAAAATTAACGAAGTAAAAGTACAAATAATTGCATGAAAAAGTAGTGAGTAAAAGTAAAAAGTAGACCCAAAAAAATTACTTCGTTAAAGTAAAGATAACAAGATTTTCTACTTGAGTAAAGTAACGAAGTAGTTCTACTTCGCTACTTGACACCTATGTCTATCCGTCTACCTCCATCCATCAGGACCCCCATCCCTCCACCATGAGTTCCTCTAACCCTCCATTGTTTCTTGTGGTGATGTCTGGCGTGGTCTCACACTCATGCTCTTCTCGTTCTATCCTCTTTTTTTTTCTTTCTGTTATCAATAAACAATCTCCTCCATTTTTCATCACATGCCCACAGTCTCTCCTTCTCCACTCTTTCCACTTCATTCATCTTTTACTCCTTCATCTGTGAGTGTCCCACATCCTGCTTCAGTCACACATGAATCACCTGCAATGTGACTCACCTGCCACGGAGCCGCTCAGTCAGAGAGAGGAGGAGAGAAAGTGAAAGGTGGCCTGAATCGGAGACGTTGGAACGGTATCCTCACAGAGAAAGCTGGAGGGAGATGAAGGCAGGGGTGAAGGGTCAGTGGGAGGTCAGGTGAGGAGGACAGCTCTCACGCTGAGAGGAATAAGTGATTGATGCTCGTCCTTTTTGGCAGATAGTGACTCCCAGCTGTGTGCTACTGCTCCACCTGAAAGCTGTCTGAAACAAACCCCACTCCACCAGGTCCAGGCTTAGCTGCTGTATTGGACACAAGGGGGCTGACCAGTAGCGGCACTTTGAACCGCTGGCTGGCAGATTGCCTCAGATAGACGAAAGCAATGCTCTGACATTCAGCATCTGAACGATAAGCCAGCGAATGTAAAAGTAGAATCTTGTATTGTTTGTTTTTTTTACCTCACCTGAGTGAGCAAAAATGTTCCACATTTAAACAGACCTGTCAGAGAGTGGGCGGTGGAAATGCAGGATATTTGATTTGTTTATACTATGTAATAAAAGGCTGCATCGGTCCGTCGTTGTAAAGAGAGGGCTGAGCCGAAAAGCAAAGCTCTCGATTTACAAGTCGATCTACGTTCCAGCCCTCACCTATGATCACCAGCTGTGGGTGGTGACTGAAAGAATGAGATCGCGGGTACAAGCGGCCGAAATGAGCTTCCTCCGCAGGGTGGCTGGGCTCTCACTCAGAGATTGGGTGAGGAGCTCTGCCATCCGGGAGGAGCTCGGTGTCGAGCCGCTCCTCCTCCAGGTCGAGAGGAGCCAGATGGGGTGGTTTGGGCATCTGGTCAGGATGTCCCCCGAGCGCCTCGCGGGCGAGGTGTTTTGGGCACGTCCCACCGGGAGGAGACCAAGGGGCAGACCCTGGACCCGGTGGAGAGACGATGTCTCACAGCTGGCCGGGGAACAACTTGGGATCCTTCCAGGTGAGCTAGAGGATGCAGCTGGGGAGAGAGAGGCCTGGGCTACCCGTTTGAGGCTGTTGCCCCCGCGACCAGACCCCGGAACAAGCGGAAGATGACGAAACGGAATGGAACGGATTTAATAAAAGCAAGAAGTAGTAGAAGGAGAAGTAGCAATAATTTGTCATTCTGCAATCAAAACAAGTAAAAAAAAAAAAAAATCGATTGATAACATATTTATTTTGTGACATAGTCACAGTCCAACACCTGTAAAATGTTGGTAACAGTGACAGAGCAGATACGCCATGCAGTGAAAAGTTGTCATGATCCCCTCCCCTGCCACCAGAGGGAGCCATAGACCTTTCCTCATCACCCTGAATAGAGACACCTGAGGATGGTTAGTCGGATGACACTCACCTGTGGGTTATTCTACCTGCTGCCTATTTGAGGGCAATAACCCCAGACTTCCAGGTCGGGTCGTCGCCATCATCGTCATCCTTCAAACCTTGGTCCTTCTGGCTGCCTGACCGTTCCGTCATCTTCCGCTTGTTCCGAGGTCGGGTCGTGGGTTTAATTTTTGAACTTTTTGATCCTGAGTTGATCGTGTACCCTTTACTATACAGCTTTACTGGGCTTTTTGCTTTGTTGGACTTTTGGTTAATAACTTCCTTCACTGCGTCCATGAACCTCCTCTTGGGTCTTCCTCTAGTCCTCTTGCCTTGGAATCACAAGGCAAGAGGACTAGAGGAAGACCCAAGAGGAGGTTCATGGATGCGGTGAAGGAAGACATGAAGATAGTTGGTGTGACCGAAGAGGATTCAGCAGATAGGGTTAGATGGAAGAAACTGACTTGCTGTGGCGACCCCTGAAGGGAAATGCCGAAAGAAGAAGGACTTTTGGTTAATAAATCCTGTTTTTTGTCCTGCAATTGAGTCCTCCTTCCTTCCATATCCTGACAAAAGTTTATTCTGAGGCAGGTGTTCCCACCCTGACCTATGGTCCTCACCTGTGGGTGGTGACCTAAAGAACAAGATCGCAAATTCAAGCGACCAAAATGAGTTTCCTCCACAGGGTGGGCGGGCTCTCACTCAGAGATAGCGTGAAGAGCTCTGCCATCCGGGAGAAGTTTGGAGTAGAGCTGTTGCTCTTTTGGGTTGAGAGAAGCGGGATGGTATGGTACGCTTGAAAGCCTTGTTGGTGAGGTGTTTCGGGCAAGTCCCACTGAGAGGAGACGTGGAGGTAGATCCCGGACTCGGGTGAGCTAGAGGATGCACCCGAGGTGCTTCCTGTCTAAGGCTGTTGCCCCTGCGATTCGTTCCCGGATAGGCGGTAGACAACAGAACGGAAAGGTGTTTAACTCTGTTTTCTCGAGGATTAATAGTTTTGATCAAAGATTTATAGACAAAAAGTTTAGGTTGAATGGCCCGCTTTAAATGTGACGTCACTACTCTGGCGCATAAGTGCTGCTGGGAGAAAAATCCAGACACACTTGTGTGCCTTTGATTAAAAGTCACAAACTTTAAACTTAAACTCAGTTCGGCCAGAATGGGCGAGAAATAAGTGAATGTTACATATGCGTAGAACAGCAGAAAGAGGAGGTTATTCTGGTAGCACACAAACCAGGAGCTTTGTTAGTTAGCTACCCAATTACAAAGTAATTAACACTTGTCAGAACTGAAGCGATGGCTCGGAATGCCACAACAAAAAAATGTTTCTTTACAAGAGGCAATCAAAAAGGGGTGGATGGAACTAAAAAAAAAAATATATCACAGAACACTTAGACACATGTTACCATGACAATTCCTGTATGCAGTTTGCGTCCACAAAGTTTTGTAAGAGGGTTGGGTAGCGATACGAAATTGGCAATTCGACACATGCTCACTCTATGGCTCAGGATATGATTCGATACAATATTTTTACAGCAATTCAATTTGATATATTAACAATGAGATCTTCTATTTACACAGTGATAAGAAACACTAGTGGTGCAAATGTCTTTTATTCAATTCAATTTTATTTGTGTAGCCCAAAATCAGAGAATTTCTGACTCAGTGAGCTTCACAAGAAAAAGAGGAATGCATTAACACAAATACACAACAAGAAAAATAACTAACAAATGCTAACTAAACAAGACTAGCACATTTATGCCCTTTGACTCTCCTTCACGGTGAGGAAAAATTCCTAAAAAACCCATCAGTGGGGAAAAAATAAGAAACCTTGTGGGGATCCACATGAAAGAGAGATCCCTCCCCCGGGACGAGCAACCAATGTGTCAAAGATTATTGTTTAAAAATTAGCTTATTCTACGCTACAGCTAAATATCTAAAGAAGTCAATAGATGTTCTTCATCCCGATGGTTACACAAGGAACTCCTCAGCCCGGAGATGTCCAAGACGGCGATGAGTAGATGGATTTCATCCTGATGGAGCGGGGATGATGAAGCGCGGAGGTCTCCTCGGTGTGGCCATGCCCAGGACAGGAACGCAGAGTCCTGTGAATGGGGCTCTCTCCCAGAGAGAAACTCTTCAAATCTATCTATGATATAGGTTGTTTTTTCTTATTTTTTTAAAACTTTTTTAATTCACTTCCAGATGGCTGGGGGGAGAATTGGTTTTAAAAAATAAAAATCCATATGGAGCACAGTGGTGCAGTGGTTAGCATAGTGGCCTCACAGCGTTTGAGTATCAGTTGGGGTGCGGCTTGAAACACTAATCTTTCTTCCAGTACTCCGTTTTCCTCCCACCCTCCAAAAATATGCATGCTAGGCTAATTAGCCACTATGAAATTGCCCAGAGGAATAAGTGTGTGTGTGGATGGTTGTATGGGTGTGGCTCTGCAATAGACTGGCAACCTGTTTTGGGTGTACCTTGCCTTTCACCTTAAATCAGCCAGGATAGGCTCTGGCAACCCCGTAACCCTGTTAAGGATGGGCGCTTCAGAAGACAAAACAAAACAAAATCATTACGGCATCAACATATTTTTCTGTCGTGATCCCCTCACCTACCGCCAGGGGGAGTCATGGACCTTCCTCATCACCCTGAATAGAGACACCCTGAGGGTGATTATTCTGATGCTACACACCTGTGGAATCTGAAGCCTATTTAAGGGCAATCGCCCCGGACTTTCAAGTCGGGTCATCGTGATCCTTCCCAGCCAGGTTCTCCTGGCTGCCTGGCCGAGTTTATCTTGAAATCTTTTAAAATTTTGCACTTAAAGACAATCCTTTGGATAAATCCTATGCTTTTGCCTTACAGCTTTGCTTGACTTCTGTTAATAAATCCTGTTTGGGTCCTCCTCCTTCCACATCGCAACAGTTTCATGACGTATTTTCTAAAAGAAGTCTCCCATTCGATTCACGTTAAGTCTGACCAATGGAAAAACGGGATGGTCTGTTTTCTATGAAAATGACTTTTCATCTATTCAGCTCTGATTCACTTTGTAATCACCTTGTTATGTAATTAATAGACCTATTAGATATTTGGCTTATTGAACTCCATCAGCCCTTTAGGAAATAGAACTAGTGTGGTATTTATCAGCGGTTTCTTCATGTAGTACGTTCGCTTCCTTCCTTTCTACCTCTCATGAGTTATTTGCAAAGCTGCTTCTTGTTCTGTTCTCCTGAACAAACAGTGAAGTCGACAGCAACATCAAGTTTAATTAGCTTCTCCTAAATTCATAGCATGCCTCTCGGATCATCGTGGTTATGTAAAATAAACAAAAGTTGTTCCTCCGCGTCTAGAAGCATCCTTTCTTTCTTTTTTTTTTTTTTCTCTCACTGTCTGGTACGTCGGAAGTAAATAATTTGTTTCCGATCTATTATTCATTTGCTTACAAAGTCTTTCTTAATAAAAGAACGGGATAAAGTCACTTTGAGTGCATTACATAACCAGGAAGATCCTTTAAGTGATCTTGGGGATGCAAATCCTTTCCAAATAACTTGAAAAAAGAGGGGTTTGTTTCTACAAGGTGGGATGATAGTGTGAGCTTGTTGGTTCTGCAGCTGGGAACGTTCTTGGTTCTCATTGAATGTTTTAGGAAAGACTATGACTGAGTCCTTTTTAGACAGTAATGAAGAACAGGATGTGTGGAATCATTTCATCTAAAGATCCCTCGATATTGATGAATCCACAGACGCTTTACATTAGTTTTGATGACATTTGGATCTTCAATCTTAGATGGTGTCTGATGGACTTCTTGAAGAGATCTTTTGCCCTCCATCCACTTTTTAGTGGGCAACGGTAGGTCGGGAACCATTCTGGCTTGTTCCTAAGATGTTACTATTCCAGTCAAGTGTTACCCAGCCGACACTGGGTAACACAGCCAACATTAAAGCCAAACTTGCCCTCATTGTCTGGAGTGATACCCAGACAATTTCACGTTCCCAGAACGTTCTGGGAAGGTTTTTCAAAGGTTAACAAAGCGTTCCTTAGAGGTTATTTTTGGTTCTGGAAATTTTTATGATGGTTGTGAAACATTGTTTTTTGGTTTTCAGAATGTTCCTGCGTTTCGAGAACGTTAGTTTTTGGTTAGGTAAAAACAAACCCTTAGAGAACTTCAGGCTAACGTTCCTTGGAGGTTCTCAGTTTGCGGGGCACCACTGTATTCTTTCTGTCTTTGGTAGGTCTCAGTTCTTGTCCAAAACATCTTGGCAAAAAAGCATCTCGGGGTCATCCAAACTGGTGTACATGATCAAGTGGCAGATGAGTGTGGCTGATTCTAAAAGATTAGGAGAAAACATGCTGGAAGGGGAGGATCCCGACACCCTGTTCATCTGTACATGCTATGAGATGAAGTACTACATACCGGTAACTACAACACCCTCATAGAAAAGGGTTCCATAAATTCTCCAGGTTTTGTCCTGCTTTTTGTCAAAATCCCAATCTTACCATTTGCTATGAAACAAGTTGGGCTCTTTCCGTTGAGTGGCAAGATGAAACATCAATTCCTCTTTGGTGCCCGCTGGGCTCGCTTGCTGTCGCCTGGTTCGGATTGCACGTCTGCTCTCATGGATTTGGCTTGTCCCACTTGTTTTTACTGACGCAAACAAGTTTTGTGCAGTATTGTGTGCATGTTCGGGAAGCAGGCCAATGGAAGGAGCAAGAGGAAAGATGAATTTACAGTGTGAAATAAGGCAGTGAAACTGAATAAATGTATTTAAAAGCTTTATTTTGGGTGAATATTACATTATCAGAGCCAATGAAGAGGTATCATGTTTATCTAAATATGCTATAAGATAAGACTTATCACCTTGAGAAATCTCAATTAGCAACAAATACATTGCTATGGCCAAACGTGTGAGTTTATATTTGTGGAGAGAGACAAGGAGGACTCTGACGCCATTACGGAAACAGTTTAGAAAGTTTGAGTGAGATAATATTTAAAAGACACCATGAAGAGAGTAAGAAATTGGTTGTCTGAATAAAGTCGGCCATGTTTTGTAGATAAGTTTAGAAAGTTCAGGTTAACATATTGGAATAAATAAAATAAATAAATATTTTACTCTATTCATTCGTCACCAAGAAAATTTAGGTGCTGCACTCTTACACCGCAGCAGGCTGCCACCTATGACGGCGACAATGGTGGGAGAAAACGGGGGGGGTCAGGTGTCTTCTCCAAGGACCCTAGACGTTCACCCAGTGGTATGCACTCAGTTCGCCCACGATCGCCCGCGGACCGGAAATAGTATGCATCTACTGCATAGCTACCACTTCCGGTCAGTGGCCTCAATGACCAACAGCCAACGCCGACCTCAATGCCTTTTTTTTTTATTCTGTTATAATGTTGCAAGTTTGGATTTTTCACATAAAAACTTGAAGATTTCTCCTGATTTACATTTTATTTACTGTAAACCTCTTACTGTAAACTAAGTGCATATCACTTCCGGTCCGCGGGCGATCGCGGGCGAACTTGGGCGAATACGGAAACGGAGACGGTGGCTTTGTTTTGACCACGGAGCCACCGTCTCCTATAAAATATAAATATAGCCTATAGCAATTTTGAACCATTTTTGAAGCAGCAGCGTAAAATGCGGAAAAAAGTCCGCTATTGATGAATTAAATTATTTTACTTTGATGTTTGATTTTTTACTATAGGTTTTAAAAATATTTCACATTTTATCATTATTATTACTTTAAAAATGGATGGTGTTAAAGTTTATTTATGCAATAAAGCAGCACAAACATAAATAATTATATAAGCGGTCAAATTGACGGTCATGGCGCTTGCGGGTAGATTTAGAACGTGGCAGTCTGAGTGTCAAAGGCTATACCTTCTTTTTTTCCAAAGGTGATGATGATATTTGGAAAGAGCTTCTGTTTCAACATTCCAGTCAATAATTTAATACATCAGTAACCAATTATTTTAGTCTCGTCCAAAAACAGAACAATTTCCCTCATTATTTTGTGGTTCTGTGTTTTGAGCATCTTGAACAGTGGCGGCTGGTGGTAAAAAAAACTGGGGGGGCGCACATTTTTCAAACACACACAAAAATTTTTTTTTAGATATATTATATAAAAGTATATATATATATATATACACTATATTGCCAAAAGTATTCGCTCACCCATTCAAATGATCAGAATCAGGTGTTCTAATCACTTGGCCTGGCCCCAGGTATATAAATTCAAGCACTCAGGCATGCAGACTGTGAAACAAGACATTTGTGAAAGAATGGGCCGCTCTCAGGAGCTCAGTGAATTCCAACGTGGAACTGTCATAGGATGCCACTTGCGCAACAAATCCAGTCGTGAAATTTCCTCGCTCCTAAATATTCCTCAGTCAACTGTCAGCTCTATTATAACAAAATGGAAGCATTTGGGAACAACAGCAACTCAGCCATGAAGTGGTAGGCCACGTAAAGTGACGGAGAGGGGTCAGCGGATGCTGAAGCGTATAGTGCAAAGAGGTCGCCGACTTTCTGCACAGAGCTACAAACTTCATGTGACCTTCAGATTAGCCCAAGTACAGTACGCAGAGAGCTTCATGGAACGGGTTTCCATGGCCGAGCAGCTGCAGCCAAGCCACACATCACCTTGTGCAATGCAAGGCGTCGGATGCAATGGTGTAAAGCACGCCGCCACTGGCCTCTAGAGCAGTGGAGACGCGTTCTCTGGAGTGATGAATCACGCTTTCCCATCTGGCAATCTGATGGACGAGTCTGGGTTTGGAGGTTGCCAGGAGAACGGTACATTTCAGACTGCATTGTGCCAACTGTGAAATTCGGTGGAGGAGGAATTATCGTATGGGGTTGTTTTTCAGGAGCTGGGCTTGGCCCCTCAGTTCCAGTGAAAGGAACATTTAAAGCTTCAGGATACCAAAACATTTTGGACAATTCCATGCTCCCAACCTTGTAGGAACAGTTTGGAGCGGGCTCCATCCTCTTCCAACATGACTGTGCACCAGTGCACAAAGCAAGGTCCATAAAGACGTGGATGACAGAGTCTGGTGTGGATGAACTTGACTGGCCTGCACAGAGTCCTGACCTGAACCCGATAGAACACCTTTGGGATAAATTAGAGCGGAGACTGAGAGCCGGGCCTTCTCGACCAACATCAATGTGTGACCTCACCGATGCGCTTTTGGAAGAATGGTCAAAAATTCCTATAAACACTCTCCTCAACCTTGTGGACAGTCTTCCCAGAAGAGATGAAGCTGTAACAGCTGCAAAAGGTGGACCGACATCATATTGAATTCTATGAGTTAGGAATGGGATGGACTTCAGTTCATAGAATGAGTAAAGGCAGGTGAGCGAATACTTTTGGCAATATAGTGTATATATATACGTATACATAAAATAAATATAAAATTATTCGTGACAATATGTGTCTGTTTTTGGTGACTTCTTCATTATGTTTCCTAATGCCAGTTCGGTAGCCTTCATTTAATTGTGCCAGGATGTTACTACTGCCAAAAACACCTAGCTTATAGCTACTATCAAGATGGGTGCGACAAGTTTCATGACGTTTGCACTTTTCAGACAAATGCTTCAAGTCACTCACCCCTGTTGATATCCACACCTTTTCAGTTGCTGCTGAACTAAACAATAAGCAGGGGAAACAAAAAAAGTGTTTCTCATCCAGTTAGCCACCGCCACTTTTCATAGACCTTCATTGTCCTCTCACATAAAAGCGGGCGCGATCTCCACTGTTTTGTTGCACAGTCAAATCTGGGGTGTCCAGTCCAAGCTCCTTCACTCTTCTTTTTTCTTCTTCAGAACGCTTAGAAAACAGATTCTATAGAAGGGACGACACTGAATTCTCTTTAAAAAACCCACTAGCTTTGTTAGCAACTGAACTACAAGTAGCTTTGTTAGCAACTGAACTAGCTTCCAACGCCATCATGAAGACTCCCAGAATTCCGCAGTGAAAAGAAAGGGCGTGGCGTGGGTGGGATTTATAGGTCAGCTTATAGCTAATTGATTGGTTCATGTAACAGACTGACAGAGAGGATAACCTATCACTCACCCGATGGGCGGAAAATATCTGCGCCCCGCGGGCGTGGTTATGGTTTGCAATACACATGAATGGGAAAAAATTTAGAGCTGACGTCACGTTTTTTCCATAAAAACCGGAAGCCACATACACACTAATAGGTTTTCCTGGTGGGGCGTACGTACCCCGCCCCCTCGTTCCGGTTTGCACAGGAAGTAATAAAATAAAATAAAACGGTGTAAAACATTATTAAAATGCATGTAATCTTCACACTCAACAGTTTTGCATACTTATAAACACATACATGTTTATATATGTATATATAGATATATACTGTATGCTTATATATTTTTTGGTGATCAGGTCGGTGGGGCGGCGCCCCTGCGTCACACGTCACCAGCCGCCACTGAACTTGAACATGAAACATGGTGTGTCCTATTGCTTTTATACTTTTTTTTAAAATCTCTAATAGAATATTGCCCTTGGTATCCACACACAGTGAAATAAGGCTTAACATTGTTGTATTACAGAAACAATTTGTCTGAATGAGACCTTACAACTGTACGTTTCTGTGCTACACCCAACCAGAAATAACCTGCCAGGGCAATAAAACATATTCCACTCCAGAGGTATAAAACCGTAAAGGGGAGACACACACACACACACACACAGAATATATGTTTGAGAACAACAGAGACAAAAAGAAGGGAGGGAGGGAGGAGGCGTGCAGTCTCATGAAAGTTGTGAAGGGGGAGATGAAGGAGGGGTCCAGACACCACCACTATCTCTCCCTCTGAGACATTTTTTACTCTGTTTTTCAATTTACAGTTAATGAGATTTTCAGCGGCCGGTATGTGTTGTGTTGTTGGTGTTTATCCTGTCCTGTCTTCACAGCACCATCCTTTAAAGCACCACACTTCTCCCTGTCTCCACCGGATTGGCTTGTTTGTATTAATGGCTCGCACACCCTGCATGTGTGTCTTTGTGATGTGGATTTATTTGTCCACATGCGTGTATGTGTGTGTGTGTGAGTTATTCGTGGCGATGCGGGTGGATGTTGTGCTTTTGATTGTGTGTTGTGGCCGTGAATACAGGGTACTCTAGTTTTTCTCAAGCAGAAATTTGTTTTTGTTTATCACCAGGCTTCGGTTAAAACTCACTGTGTTCATTTATTTATTTTTTTTTTTTTTACATTATGAGGGCTGTGGATGATTTTAAAAAATTGTCTAGATGTACGACCTTTTCCGTTTTTATCTCAATGAAGTAAAAAAACCAACCTTTTTGAAGGTTTTTTTTTTTTTAACTTGCAAGATTTGGAAACTTCACATTTGAATTGAAAAAAAAAGACACTCGAAAAAAAGCAAAGCTCTCGATTTACAAGTCGATCTACGTTCCTACCCTCACCATGGTAACCAGCTGTGGGTGGTGATCGAAAGAATGAGATCGGGGATACAAGCGGCCGAAATGAGCTTCTTCCGCAGGGTGGCTGGGCTTTCACTCAGAGATCGGGTGAGGTGTTCCGCCATCCGGGAGGAGCTCGGTGTCGAGCCGCTCCTCCTCCAGGTCGAGAGGAGCCAGATGGGGTGGTTAGGGCATCTGGTCAGGATGCTTCCCGAGCGCCTCACTGATGAGGTGTTTCCACCAGGGGGTGACCAAGAGGCAGAGTCCGGACCCGCTGGAGAGACTATGTCTCACAGCTGGCCGGGGAACGACTTGGGATCCTTCCGGGTGAGCTGGAGGATGCAGCCGGGGTGAGAGAGGCCTAGGCTGCCCGTTTGAGGCTGTTGCCCCGCAACCCGACCCCGGAACAAGCGGAAGATGACGGAACGGAACGGAAACTTCACATTTGAATTGAAATAAAAAGACACTCGAAAAAAAGCAAAAGTCTCAATTTACCAGTTGATCTACGTTTCTACCCTCACCTATACTGCTGACCGAAAGAATGAGATCACGGTACAAGCGGCCAAAATGAGCTTCCTCCGCAGGGTGGCTGGGCTCTCACTCAGAAATCGGGTGAGGAGTTCCGCCATCTGGGAGGAGCTCGGTGTCGAGCCGCTCTGTCTCCAGGTTGAAAGAAGCCAGATGGGGTGGTTTGGGCATCTAGGGAGAATGCCTTCCGAGCGCTTCGCTCGGTCACGTGCCACCAGGGGGAGACCAAGAGGCATACCCCAGAAAGGAGGGACTACGTCTCACAGCTGGCCGGGGAACGACTCGGGATCCTTACGGGTGAGCTGGAGGATGCAGCTGGGGGGAGAGAAGCCTGAGTTTCCCGTCTGAGTCTGTTGCCCCCACGACTCGACCCCGGATAAG
The DNA here is from genome assembly GCA_902685375.1 of Neostethus bicornis. Classification (NCBI taxonomy): domain Eukaryota; kingdom Metazoa; phylum Chordata; class Actinopteri; order Atheriniformes; family Phallostethidae; genus Neostethus; species Neostethus bicornis. The sequence goes on from LR738541.1 coordinate 37,172,766, forward strand.
CAGAAGACGATGGAAAAAAAGGTTTAAAGAAGGACGACTACAACTCTGGCCTACGTATTGTCTAGGTTTTTTAGAAACATGATTTTTTTTATTGAGACAGAAGACACAGGTGACATTGACAAAAATGACTCAACAGAAAATTCCATCTTTTTTTTCCTTTCCGCGACATAAAACGACAGTTTTCGACTGTGCTCTACCACACAAACGACATTTGCTCACGTCCGCTGATTCTTAAATCACATCAATAGGAAGACAGGATGCAGATCAGACACCAGAGACACCGATAGAGCTCCATGGTGATGCTCCAATCTTACATTTCTGTGAATTTTAAATGAAATAGATACACCCTCTTTCACCAGAACTGGTGCAGGTCTGACGGCTGGTCAATTTATGTGGAGATGAGATGCCTGATGTGGTGATTGGTTTGTGTTGTGAAGCATGTGAGGTTAACCACAAATCAACTCGGATAACTCGGCACATATTTTGGATCAATTTGTGGTTTGTTTTTCAGAAGAGAAAAATAAGACGTCCTGATCTGGAGTTTTGTGTACGTGTTTGTTATACCGATGTTGACTGGAATATGGTTTTAGATACTAAATATAAGTTATAAATATGGATAATAAAGTCAATTCTGGAGAAAAAAATAAATAAATAAAATAATTTATAAAATTACACAAACGAAGGACGTAAAATTGAAGCGTTAAATCCTGCTTCCTAATGAGGTAGGTCTTTTTTTTTTTTTTTTTTTATCATGAAGGCCAATTGGATTAACTCTATTTCTCTCTTTTTAAAGGTTTGGTTTTCAGCAAACACAGTCATTTAAAAAAATTAGAACTTTTTTGTAGTAATAAATAAATAAAACAGGTAAAAAAGTAACAGCAACACACAATTTTTTTGGTCTCAAAAACACGTAGAAAATAACCTTTTTAAAGGCAAGTGCTCAACCACCATCAGGTGTCTCAAATCAAGCACATGAGGGAAGGGCCTTGGGTCCCTCTGGTGGTGGGTGAGGGAATCATGACAACTTCCTACGGTACACCTGACGATCTCTCATGGTACACTGGTGTGCCGCACCTATCTTTTTAAAGGCCGGTGCCCAACCACCATCAGGTGTCTCAAATCAGGCACATGAGGGAACGGCCTTGGGTCCCTCTGGTGGTGGGTGAGGGAACCATGACAGTTTCCTATGGCACACCTGATGCTCTCTCACGGTACATTACTGTGCCGCAGAACGCTGGTTGAAAAACGCTGGTTTATAGTATGTAGTTGAAAGATCAAACCAGAGGTAAATAAGTGCAACTCAGAGGATTCAGACGAGTGTGAATGAGAGGGATCCAAATGGAAGAATGAGGTTACAGGGAGAAGAGATGAAGAAGGTGGAAGATTTTAAGTACTTAAGATCAACAGTCCAGAGCAATGGAGAGTGTGGAAAAGAGATGAAGAAGCGTGTGCAGGCAGGCTGGAACGGGTGGAGAAAAGTATCAGGTGTGATGTGTGACAGAAGAGTTTCAGCTAAAATGAAAGGGAAAGTGTGCAAAACCGTGGTGAGACCGGCCATGCTGATTGGTCTAGAGACAGTAGCACTGAGAAAAAGACAGGAAACAGAGACGGAGGTAGCAGAGATGAAGATGCTGAGGATCTCTCTGGGAGTGACCAGGATGGACAGGATCAGAGGAACAGCACATGTTAGAGGTTTTAAAGTCAGAGAGGCCAGACTGAGATGGTTTGGACATGTGCAGATAAGAGAGAGTACATCAGAAGAAGGATGCTGGATTTGGAACCACCAGGAAAGAGGACTAGAGGAAGACCAAAGAGGAGGTTCATGGATACAGTGAAGGAAGACATGAAGATAGTTGGTGTGACCGAAGAGGATGCAGGAAATAGGGTTAGATGGAAGAAACTGACTTGCTGTGGCGCCCCCTGAAGGGAAATCCCGAAAGAAAAAGAAGAATGCTGATTGGCTAGCTGTTTTCAGGGGCTCCAATTTGAACACTAATGCAGGCAACACCCCGCCTAGTAGCGGAGGCACTAGGTGTCGCCAGTCTGGCTACGGATGTGTGTAAATTTAGAAGCATGGCAAATAAAACTAGAGTATGCTGTTTCGGAGAAACAGCGCGTTGAATGCCTGCTCGCGGGGGGCGAGGACGCCGAGGACGCCGAAGCCCTTTTTTTTTTTTTTTTCATCCTCTGATGCTGAAAATGACCTGAAAGCTGGCTAAAAATAAAGCTGAACGTACATATGTGCTGGAAAAGGATTTCAAACACATAAAATTTTTATAAAGTTTTGTCTTTTATTGTGAAAATCTCGTTAAAGTTGTGTAATTATGCTTTAAAGTTAAGAAAACAAAACAACCCTAAAGTTATTTAAAAATAATAATTTTAATGTAAACGTGTGTAAAAGATAATCATTTTATATTTTTTTAGGTCTTTTATTGTGAAAATCCCATTAAAAATGGCTAAATATGCTTTAAAGTTGAATTTAAAAAAAAAGACGAAGAATTATTAAAAAAAGAAAAAACTAATATAAAAATGTGTGAAAGACAATAATTTTTTATTATTTTAGGTCTTTTATTGTGAAAATCTCGTTAAAGTTGTCTAATTATGCTTTAAAGTTAAGAAAACAAAACAACTCTAAAGTTATTTTAAAAAAAAAAAATTAATGTAAAAGTGTGTAAACGTTATTAATTTTATATTATTGTAGGTCTTTTATTGTGAAAATCCCATTAAAAATGGCTAAATATGCTTTTAAGATGAATTTAAAAAAAAAGACGAAGAAATATTAAAAAAAGAAAAAAATTAATGTAAAAATGTGTAAAAGATAGTAATTTTTTATTATTTTAGGTCTTTTATTGTGAAAATCTCGTTAAAGTTGTGTAATTATGCTTTAAAGTTAAGAAAACAAAACAACCCCAAAGTTATTTAAAAAACATAATTTTAATGTAAAAGTGTGTAAAAGATAATCATTTTATATTATTTTAGGTCTTTTATTGTGAAAATCTCATTAACGTTGTCTAATTATGCTTTAAAGTTAAGAAAACAAAACAACTGAAAAGTTCTAATGAGCTGTCTTCCCATCAGAGCTCCTTAATTGCGCCTAAAAACACACCTGATGCAGGTCACAAGACCACAGAAACAGAATCTGCATACAGCCAGCACAGCCTACTTCCAAATAAGGAGATGTCTGTGACATCACACAGACTCCTTCATTACCTTATAAGGAGATGAGCCTCTGAGTGCTCATTAATTGGGCGGCAAAACACACCTGTTCAGGTGGGACAGAGAATTCCTGAAAAGGCAAACAAATGCTAATTGCGCAAAAACGGTAATAGATAGAAAAAAAATTCTTTCAGATTTAGAAAGAGGACAATGAAATCTACTTGGGGATGTAATTTTATTTTTGTAGCTCAAACAGAAATGAAATGGCAGCCATTTTAGTGTCCAAAAATGTCACTTTTTGGGGGGAGGTCTCCTTCTGAGGACCATAGAGGAAATTCTGTTGGTCTGACAGATTCAAGAGTCACCTTGGATGAAAGAGGACAAGAATTCCTCCGTTTTGAGCTAAAATTTATGTTTGTGGGATAAAAACTCAAAGAGTTATAAAAATTTGTTTGGAAGGGTAAAATTTTCAAATCCGGTCAGAGGGTCGAAAATTAGACCTGACTTCTCGACCTTCGGGAGCCCGTAGCGGCTAAACCGTCGCTCTGACGAAAAAATGGTTCCCGGAACGAAATGATCCTGACAAAATTTCCTCCGTTTTGATATAAAAAATTTTCCGGTGCGCCAAAAATTGTGGGAGCTAGAGCCTTTTGAACACAAAGAGTCTGGTTTCTGTCTCCACTCTGTTTTTACAGTGCGAGCGAAGAGACAAAAAAAACCTGATTTTTTCCATTTTTTCACTTTTTTATAAAGTGATTGCTCTGAAACCGTAGAAGGTATGAAAGTGCCCTTCAGATGGTAAAGAGGTCAAACCCTTGTGACCCGTTTAAACTTTAAATGGTGTTTGTAGCTAAAACTATGCCAGAGCTGGAAAGCTTTGAAGAGCATGTGGTTTTTGAGGTAAAAATCCCAAAATCCCATTGACTTACATGGGGCAAATTTTTGTCGCGTTTCTTGCGATAAATCGGAAACCGATTAAAATTTCCAAAAGTTGAATAGATCCGTAAATCTCATTTCCGAGCCGGTCGTTTTGAGCCCTTAACGGCTGCGCTCGGGCAAACGGATCTTGAGATTTTACGTGCCGAAAAACGGGTGCGAGAAGTACGGAAGATATCTACTAGAGTATGCTGTTTCGGAGAAACAGCGCGTTGAATGCCTGCTCGCGGGGGGCGAGGACGCCGAGGACGCCGAAGCCCTTTTTTTTTTTTTTTTCATCCTCTGATGCTGAAAATGACCTGAAAGCTGGCTAAAAAAAAACCTGAATGTACATATGTGCTGGAAAAGGATTTCAAACACATACAAATTTTATAAAGTTTTGTCTTTTATTGTGAAAATGTCGTTAAAGTTGTGTAATTATGCTTTAAAGTTAAGAAAACAAAACAACGTTAAAGTTATTTAAAAAAAATAATTTTAATGTAAAAGTGTGTAAAAGATGATAATTTTTCATTATTTTGGGTCTTTTATTGTGAAAATCTCATTAAAAATGGCGAAATATGCTTTTAAGATGAATTTTAAAAAAAGACGAAGAATTATTAAAAAAAGAAAAAATTTAATGTAAAAATGTGTAAAAGATAGTAATTTTTTATTATTTTAGGTCTTTTATTGTGAAAATCTCGTTAAAGTTATATAATTATGCCTTAAAGTTAAGAAAACAAAACAATCCTAAAGTTAGTTAAAAAAAATAATTTTAATGTAAAAGTGTGTAAAAGATAATAATTTTATATTATTTTAGGTGTTTTATTGTGAAAATCTCATTAAAGTTGTCTAATTATGCTTTAAAGTTAAGAAAACAAAACAACTGAAAAGTTCTAATGAGCTGTCTTCCCATCAGAGCTCCTTAATTGCGCCTCAAAACACACCTGATGCAGGTCACAAGACCACAGAAACAGAGTCTGCATACAGCCAGCACCGCCTACTTCCAAATAAGGAGATGTCTGTGACATCACACAGACTCCTTCATTACCTTATAAGGAGATGAGCCTCTGAGTGCTCATTAATTGGGCGGCAAAACACACCTGCTCAGTTGGGAGAGAGAATTTGTGAATAGGCAAACAAATGCTAATTGCGCGAAAATGGAAACAGATAGAAAAAAAATTCTTTCAGATTTAGAAGCAGGACGATGAAATCTACTTGGGGATGTAATTTTATTTTTGTAGCTCAAACAGAAATGAAATGGCAGCCATTTTAGTGTCACAAAAATGTCACTTTTTGGGGGGAGGTCTGCTTCTGAGGACCATAGAGGAGAATCTGTTGGTCTGACAGATTCAAGAGTCACCTTGGATGAAAGAGGACAAGAATTCCTCCGTTTTGAGCTAAAATTTATGTTTGTGGGATAAAAACTGAAAGAGTTATAAAAATTTGTTTGGAAGGGTAAAATTTTAAAATCCGGTCAGAGGGACAAAAATAAAACCTGACTTCTCGACCTTCGGGAGCCCGTAGCGGCTAAACCGTCGCTCTGACGAAAAAATTTTTCCTATAACTTTGCAACGTTGTTGGCAACAAAATTTCCTTCGTTTTGATATAAAGTTTTTGCAGATCGGTTCAGAAATGTAGGCTCTGATGCTCCTTGAACACAAATGTTGTGAATTCTGTTCGCACTCTGTTTCCAGAGTGCGAGCGAGGCAAAAAAAAAAACCTGATTTTTTCATTTTTTTCACTTTTTTTATAAAGTGATTGCTCTGAAACCGTAGAAGGTATGAAAGTGTCCTTCGGATGGTAAAGAGGTCAAACCCTTGTGACCCGTTTAAACTTTAAATGGTGTTTCTAGCTAAAACTATGCCAGAGCTGGAAAGCTTTGAAGAGCATGTGGTTTTTGGGCAAAATTACATTATTTCCAATGGGGCCCATTTTTTTCGTGTTTTTTTGCGATAAATCGGAAACCGATTAAAATTTCAAAAAGTTGAATAGAAGCACCAATGTCATTTCCGAGCCGGTCATTTTGAGCCCTGAACGGCTGCGCTCGGGCAAACGGATCTTGAGATTTTACGTGTCAAAAAAGGGGCGGAAGAATACGGAAGATTCTATATAGCAAAACAGGATCACTATAGTTGAATGCCTTTTAGGCATTCAACTGACTAGAGTATGCTGTTTCGGAGAAACAGCGCGTTGAATGCCTGCTCGCGGGGGGCGAGGACGCCGAGGACGCCGAAGCCCTTTTTTTTTTTTTTTTTCATCCTCTGATGCTGAAAATGACCTGAAAGCTGGCTAAAAATAAACCTGAATGTACATATGTGCTGGAAAAGGATTTCAAACACATAACATTTTTATAAAGTTTTGTCTTTTATTGTGAAAATCTCGTTAAAGTTGTGTAATTATGCTTTAAAGTTAAGAAAACAAAACAGCGTTAAAGTTTTTTTAAAAAAATAATTTTAATGTAAAAGTGTGTAAAAGATAATCATTTTTCATTATTTTGAGTCTTTTATTGTGAAAATCTCATTAAAAATGGCTAAATATGCTTTTAAGATGAATTTTAAAAAAAGACGAAGAATTATTGAAAAAAGAAAAAATTTAATGTAAAAATGTGTAAAAGATAGTAATTTTTTATTATTTTAGGTCTTTTATTGTGAAAACCTCGTTAACGTTGTCTAATTATGCTTTAAAGTTAAGAAAACAAAACAACCCTAAAGTTATTTAAAAAAATAATTTTAATGTAAAAGTGTGTAAAAGATAATAATTTTATATTATTTTAGGTCTTTTATTGTGAAAATCTCATTAAAGTTGTCTAATTATGCTTTAAAGTTAAGAAAACAAAACAAATGAAAAGTTCTAATGAGCTGTCTTCCCATCAGAGCTCCTTAATTGCGCCTCAAAACACACCTGATGCAGGTCACAAGACCACAGAGACACAGTCTGCATACAGCCAGCACAGCCTACTTCCAAATAAGGAGATGTCTGTGACATCACACAGACTCCTTCATTACCTTATAAGGAGATGAGCCTCTGAGTGCTCATTAATTGGGCGGCAAAACACACCTGCTCAGGTGGGACAGAGAATGTCTGAAAAGGCAAACAAATGCTAATTGCGCAAAAACGGTAATAGATAGAAAAAAAATTCTTTCAGATTTAGAAAGAGGACGATGAAATCTACTTGGGGATGTAATTTCGTTTGCGATGGTAATTCAGAAAAGAAATGGCAGCCATTGTAGTGTCACAAAAATGTCACTTTTTGGGGGGAGGTCTCCTTCTGAGGACCATAGAGGAAATTCTGTTGGTCTGACAGATTCAAGAGTCACCTTGGATGAAAGAGGACAAGAATTCCTCCGTTTTGAGCTAAAATTTATGTTTGTGGGATAAAAACTGAAAGAGTTATAAAAATTTGTTTGGAAGGGTAAAATTTTAAAATCCGGTCAGAGGGTCAAAAATGAGACCTGACTTCTCGACCTTCGGGAGCCCGTAGCGGCTAAACCGTCGCTCTGACGAAAAAAATGCTCCATTCCAAAGTTGTTCGCAACGAAATTTCCTTCGTTTTGATATAAAGTTTTTGCAGATCGGTTCAGAAATGTAGGCTCTGACGCTCCTTGAACACAAATTTTGTGAATTCTGTTCGCACTCTGTTTTTACAGTGCGAGCGAGGCAAAAAAAAAAACCTGATTTTTTCCATTTTTTCACTTTTTTTATAAAGTGATTGCTCTGAAACCGTAGAAGGTATGAAAGTGTCCTTTAGATGTTATAGAGGTCAAACCCTTGTGACCCGTTTAAACTTTAAATGGTGTTTCTAGCTAAAAGTATGCCAGAGCTGGAAAGCTTTGAAGAGCATGTGGTTTTTGGCCAAAATCCCATTATTTCCAATGGGGCCCATTTTTGTCGTGTTTTTTTGCGATAAATCGGAAACCGAATAAAATTTCCAAAAGTTGAATAGATCCGTAAATCTCATTTCCGAGCCGGTCGTTTTGAGTCCTGAACGGCTGCGCTCGGGCAAACGGATCTTGAGATTTTACGTGCCAAAAAACGTACGGAAGAATACGGCGGATTCTATAAAGTAGAGACGGATCACTATAGTTGAATGCCTTTTAGGCATTCAACTGATTATTTTGAGTCTTTTATTGTGAAAATCTCATTTAAAAATGGCTAAATATGCTTTTAAGTTGAAATAAAAAAAAGACGAATAATTATTGAAAAAAGAAAAAAATTAATGTAAAAATGTGTAAAAGATATTAATTTGATATTATTTTAGGTCTTTTATTGTGAAAATCTCGTTAAAGTTGTCTAATTATGCTTTAAAGTTAAGAAAACAAAACAACCCTAAAGTTATTTAAAAAAAATAATTTTGGTGTAAAAGTGTGTAAAAGATATTAATTTTATATTATTTTAGGTCTTTTATTGTGAAAATCCCATTAAAAATGGCGAAATATGCTCTTAAGATGAATTTTAAAAAAAAGACGAAGAATTATTAAAAAAAGAAAAAATTTAATGTAAAAATGTGTAAAAGATAGTAATTTTTTATTATTTTAGGTCTTTTATTGTGAAAATCTCGTTAAAGTTGTCTAATTATGCTTTAAAGTTAAAAAAACAAAACAATCCTAAAGTTATTTAAAAAAAATAATTTTAATGTAAAAGTGTGTAAAAGATAATAATTTTATATTATTTTAGGTCTTTTATTGTGAAAATCTCATTAAAGTTGTCTAATTATGCTTTAAAGTTAAGAAAACAAAACAACTGAAAAGTTCTAATGAGCTGTCTTCCCATCAGAGCTCCTTAATTGCGCCTCAAAACACACCTGATGCAGGTCACAAGACCACAGAAACAGAATCTGCATACAGCCAGCACAGCCTACTTCCAAATAAGGAGATGTCTGTGACATCACACAGACTCCTTCATTACCTTATAAGGAGATGAGCCCCTGAGAGCTCATTAATTGGGCGGCAAAACACACCTGTTCAGGTGGGACAGAGAATTTCTGAAAAGGCAAACAAATGCTAATTGCGCAAAAACGGTAATAGATAGAAAAAAAATTCTTTCAGATTTAGAAAGAGGACGATGAAATCTACTTGGGGATGTAATTTTGTTTGCGATGGTAATTCAGAAATGAAATGGCAGCCATTTTAGTGTCACAAAAATGTGACTTTTTGGGGGGAGGTCTCCTTCTGAGGACCATAGAGGAAATTCTGTTGGTCTGACAGATTCAAGAGTCACCTTGGATGAAAGAGGACAAGAATTCCTCCGTTTTGAGCTAAAATTTATGTTTGTGGGATAAAAACTCAAAGAGTTATAAAAATTTGTTTGGAAGGGTAAAATTTTAAAATCCGGTCAGAGGGACGAAAAATAGACCTGACTTCTTGACCTTCGGGAGCCCGTAGCGGCTAAACCGTCGCTCTGACGAAAAAAATGCTCCATTCCAAAGTTGTTCGCAACGAAATTTCCTTCGTTTTGATATAAAGTTTTTGCAGATCGGTTCAGAAATGTAGGCTCTGGCGCTCCTTGAACACAAATTTTGTGAATTCTGTTCGCACTCTGTTTTTACAGTGCGAGCGAGGCAAAAAAAAAAACCTGATTTTTTCCATTTTTTCACTTTTTTTATAAAGTGATTGCTCTGAAACCGTAGAAGGTATGAAAGTGTCCTTCGGATGGTAAAGAGGTCAAACCCTTGTGACCCGTTTAAACTTTAAATGGTGTTTCTAGCTAAAAGTATGCCAGAGCTGGAAAGCTTTGAAGAGCATGTGGTTTTTGGCCAAAATTGCATTATTTCCAATGGGGCCAATTTTTGTCGTGTTTTTTTGCGATAAATCGGAAACCGAATAAAATTTCAAAAAGTTGAATAGATCCGTAAATCTCATTTCCGAGCCGGTCGTTTTGAGTCCTGAACGGCTGCGCTCGGGCAAACGGATCTTGAGATTTTACGCGCCGAATAAAGTGTGCGAGAATACGGAAGATATCTATATAGCAAAACAGGATCACTATAGTTGAATGCCTTTTAGGCATTCAACTGACTAGAGTATGCTGTTTCGGAGAAACAGCGCGTTGAATGCCTGCTCGCGGGGGGCGAGGACGCCGAGGACGCCGAAGCCCTTTTTTTTTTTTTTTTCATCCTCTGATGCTGAAAATGACCTGAAAGCTGGCTAAAAAAAAACCTGAATGTACATATGTGCTGGAAAAGGATTTCAAACACATACAAATTTTATAAAGTTTTGTCTTTTATTGTGAAAATGTCGTTAAAGTTGTGTAATTATGCTTTAAAGTTAAGAAAACAAAACAACGTTAAAGTTATTTAAAAAAAATAATTTTAATGTAAAAGTGTGTAAAAGATGATAATTTTTCATTATTTTGGGTCTTTTATTGTGAAAATCTCATTAAAAATGGCGAAATATGCTTTTAAGATGAATTTTAAAAAAAGACGAAGAATTATTAAAAAAAGAAAAAATTTAATGTAAAAATGTGTAAAAGATAGTAATTTTTTATTATTTTAGGTCTTTTATTGTGAAAATCTCGTTAAAGTTATATAATTATGCCTTAAAGTTAAGAAAACAAAACAATCCTAAAGTTAGTTAAAAAAAATAATTTTAATGTAAAAGTGTGTAAAAGATAATAATTTTATATTATTTTAGGTGTTTTATTGTGAAAATCTCATTAAAGTTGTCTAATTATGCTTTAAAGTTAAGAAAACAAAACAACTGAAAAGTTCTAATGAGCTGTCTTCCCATCAGAGCTCCTTAATTGCGCCTCAAAACACACCTGATGCAGGTCACAAGACCACAGAAACAGAGTCTGCATACAGCCAGCACCGCCTACTTCCAAATAAGGAGATGTCTGTGACATCACACAGACTCCTTCATTACCTTATAAGGAGATGAGCCTCTGAGTGCTCATTAATTGGGCGGCAAAACACACCTGCTCAGTTGGGAGAGAGAATTTCTGAATAGGCAAACAAATGCTAATTGCGCGAAAATGGAAACAGATAGAAAAAAAATTCTTTCAGATTTAGAAGCAGGACGATGAAATCTACTTGGGGATGTAATTTTATTTTTGTAGCTCAAACAGAAATGAAATGGCAGCCATTTTAGTGTCACAAAAATGTCACTTTTTGGGGGGAGGTCTGCTTCTGAGGACCATAGAGGAGAATCTGTTGGTCTGACAGATTCAAGAGTCACCTTGGATGAAAGAGGACAAGAATTCCTCCGTTTTGAGCTAAAATTTATGTTTGTGGGATAAAAACTCAAAGAGTTATAAAAATTTGTTTGGAAGGGTAAAATTTTAAAATCCGGTCAGAGGGACAAAAATAAAACTTGACTTCTCGACCTTCGGGAGCCCGTAGCGGCTAAACCGTCGCTCTGACGAAAAAATTTTTCCTATAACTTTGCAACGTTGTTGGCAACAAAATTTCCTTCGTTTTGATATAAAGTTTTTGCAGATCGGTTCATAAATGTAGGCTCTGATGCTCCTTGAACACAAATGTTGTGAATTCTGTTCGCACTCTGTTTCCAGAGTGCGAGCGAGGCAAAAAAAAAAACCTGATTTTTTCATTTTTTTCACTTTTTTTATAAAGTGATTGCTCTGAAACCGTAGAAGGTATGAAAGTGTCCTTCGGATGGTAAAGAGGTCAAACCCTTGTGACCCGTTTAAACTTTAAATGGTGTTTCTAGCTAAAACTATGCCAGAGCTGGAAAGCTTTGAAGAGCATGTGGTTTTTGGGCAAAATTACATTATTTCCAATGGGGCCCATTTTTTTCGTGTTTTTTTGCGATAAATCGGAAACCGATTAAAATTTCAAAAAGTTGAATAGAAGCACCAATGTCATTTCCGAGCCGGTCATTTTGAGCCCTGAACGGCTGCGCTCGGGCAAACGGATCTTGAGGTTTTACGTGTCAAAAAAGGGGCGGAAGAATACGGAAGATTCTATATAGCAAAACAGGATCACTATAGTTGAATGCCTTTTAGGCATTCAACTGACTAGAGTATGCTGTTTCGGAGAAACAGCGCGTTGAATGCCTGCTCGCGGGGGGCGAGGACGCCGAAGCCCGTTTTTTTTTTTTTTTTTCATCCTCCGATGCTGAAAATGACCTGAAAGCTGGCTAAAAAACCCCTGAATGTACATATGTGCTGGAAAAGGATTTCAAACACATAAAATTTTTATAAAGTTTTGTCTTTTATTGTGAAAATGTCGGTAAAGTTGTGTAATTATGCTTTAAAGTTAAGAAAACAAAACAGCGTTAAAGTTTTTTAATAAAAAAAATTTAATGTAAAAGTGTGTAAAAGATAATCATTTTTCATTATTTTGTGTCTTTTATTGTGAAAATCTCATTAAAAATGGCTAAATATGCTTTTAAGATGAATTTTAAAAAAAGACGAAGAATTATTAAAAAAAGAAAAAATTTAATGTAAAAATATGTAAAAGATAGTCATTTTTTATTATTTTAGGTCTTTTATTGTGAAAATCTCGTTAAAGTTGTCTAATTATGCTTTAAAGTTAAGAAAACACAACAACCCTAAAGTTATTTTAAAAAAATAATTTTAATGTAAAAGTGTGTAAAAGATAATAATTTTATATTATTTTGGGTCTTTTATTGTGAAAATCTCATTAAAGTTGTCTAATTATGCTTTAAAGTTAAGAAAACAAAACAACTGAAAAGTTCTAATGAGCTGTCTTCCCATCAGAGCTCCTTAATTGCTCCTCAAAACACACCTGATGCAGGTCACAAGACCACAGAAATACAGTCTGCATACAGCCAGCACAGCCTACTTCCAAATAAGGAGATGTCTGTGACATCACACAGACTCCTTCATTACCTTATAAGGAGATGAGCCTCTGAGAGCTCATTAATTGGGCGGCAAAACACACCTGCTCAGGTGGGACAGAGAATTTCTGAATATGCAAACAAATGCTAATTGCGCGAGAATGGAAACAGATAGAAAAAAAATTCTTTCAGATTTAGAAAGAGGACGATGAAATCTACTTGGGGATGTAATTTTATTTTTGTAGCTCAAACAGAAATGAAATGGCAGCCATTTTAGTGTCACAAAAATGTCACTTTTTGGGGGGAGGTCTCCTTCTGAGGACCATAGAGGAAAATCTGTTAGTCTGACAGATTCAAGAGTCACCTTGGATGAAAGAGGACAAGAATTCCTCCGTTTTGAGCTAAAATTTATGTTTGTGGGATAAAAACTCAAAGAGTTATAAAAATTTGTTTGGAAGGGTAAAATTTTAAAATCCGGTCAGAGTGTCAAAATTTAGACCTGACTTCTCGACCTTCGGGAGCCCGTAGCGGCTAAACCGTCACTCTGACGAAAAAATGAGCCGAGGTGCCAACTGTTCCTGACAAAATTTCCTTCGTTTTGATATAAAAAAATTTCCGGTGCGCCAAAAATTGTGGGAGGTAGAGCCTTTTGAACACAAAGAGTCTGGTTTGTCTCACCACTCTGTTTTTACAGTGCGAGAGAGAAGAAAAAAAAAATCTGATTTTTTCATTTTTTTCACTTTTTTTATAAAGTGATTGCTCTGAAACCGTAGAAGGTATGAAAGTGCCCTTTAGATGTTATAGAGGTCAAATCCTTGTGACCCGTTTAAACTTTAAATGGTGTTTCTAGCTAAAACTATGCCAGAGCTGGAAAGCTTCGAAGAGCATGTGGTTTTCGGCCAAAATCCCATTATTTCCAATGGGGCCCATTTTTTTCGTGTTTTTTTGCGATAAATCGGAAACCGAATAAAATTTCAAAAAGTTGAATAGATCCGTAAATCTCATTTCCGAGCCGGTCGTTTTGAGCCCTGAACGGCTGCGCTCGGGCAAACGGATCTTGAGATTTTACGTGCCAAAAAACGTACGGAAGAATACGGAAGATTTCCAGAAAGCAAAACAGGATCACTATAGTTGAATGCCTTTTAGGCATTCAACTGATAACGAGACGAATCACTATAGTTGAATGCCTTTTAGGCATTCAACTGACTAGAGTATGCTGTTTCGGAGAAACAGCGCGTTGAATGCCTGCTCGCGGGGGGCGAGGACGCCGAGGACGCCGAAGCCCTTTTTTTTTTTTTTTTCATCCTCTGATGCTGAAAATGACCTGAAAGCTGGCTAAAAATAAAGCTGAACGTACATATGTGCTGGAAAAGGATTTCAAACACATAAAATTTTTATAAAGTTTTGTCTTTTATTGTGAAAATCTCGTTAAAGTTGTGTAATTATGCTTTAAAGTTAAGAAAACAAAACAACCCTAAAGTTATTTAAAAATAATAATTTTAATGTAAACGTGTGTAAAAGATAATCATTTTATATTTTTTTAGGTCTTTTATTGTGAAAATCCCATTAAAAATGGCTAAATATGCTTTAAAGTTGAATTTAAAAAAAAAGACGAAGAATTATTAAAAAAAGAAAAAACTAATATAAAAATGTGTGAAAGACAATAATTTTTTATTATTTTAGGTCTTTTATTGTGAAAATCTCGTTAAAGTTGTCTAATTATGCTTTAAAGTTAAGAAAACAAAACAACTCTAAAGTTATTTTAAAAAAAAAAAATTAATGTAAAAGTGTGTAAACGTTATTAATTTTATATTATTGTAGGTCTTTTATTGTGAAAATCCCATTAAAAATGGCTAAATATGCTTTTAAGATGAATTTTAAAAAAAAGACGAAGAAATATTAAAAAAAGAAAAAAATTAATGTAAAAATGTGTAAAAGATAGTAATTTTTTATTATTTTAGGTCTTTTATTGTGAAAATCTCGTTAAAGTTGTGTAATTATGCTTTAAAGTTAAGAAAACAAAACAACCCCAAAGTTATTTAAAAAACATAATTTTAATGTAAAAGTGTGTAAAAGATAATCATTTTATATTATTTTAGGTCTTTTATTGTGAAAATCTCATTAACGTTGTCTAATTATGCTTTAAAGTTAAGAAAACAAAACAACTGAAAAGTTCTAATGAGCTGTCTTCTCATCAGAGCTCCTTAATTGCGCCTCAAAACACACCTGATGCAGGTCACAAGACCACAGAAATACAGTCTGCATACAGCCAGCACAGCGTACTTCCAAATAAGGAGATGTCTGTGACATCACACAGACTCCTTCATTACCTTATAAGGAGATGAGCCTCTGAGAGCTCATTAATTGGGCGGCAAAACACACCTGCTCAGGTGGGACAGAGAATTTCTGAATATGCAAACAAATGCTAATTGCGCGAGAATGGAAACAGATAGAAAAAAAATTCTTTCAGATTTAGAAAGAGGACGATGAAATCTACTTGGGGATGTAATTTTATTTTTGTAGCTCAAACAGAAATGAAATGGCAGCCATTTTAGTGTCACAAAAATGTCACTTTTTGGGGGGAGGTCTCCTTCTGAGGACCATAGAGGAAAATCTGTTAGTCTGACAGATTCAAGAGTCACCTTGGATGAAAGAGGACAAGAATTCCTCCGTTTTGAGCTAAAATTTATGTTTGTGGGATACAAACTCAAAGAGTTATAAAAATTTGTTTGGAAGGGTAAAATTTTAAAATCCGGTCAGAGTGTCAAAATTTAGACCTGACTTCTCGACCTTCGGGAGCCCGTAGCGGCTAAACCGTCACTCTGACGAAAAAATGAGCCGAGGTGCCAACTGTTCCTGACAAAATTTCCTTCGTTTTGATATAAAAAAATTTCCGGTGCGCCAAAAATTGTGGGAGGTAGAGCCTTTTGAACACAAAGAGTCTGGTTTCTCTCTCCACTCTGTTTTTACAGTGCGAGAGAGAAGAAAAAAAAAATCTGATTTTTTCATTTTTTTCACTTTTTTTATAAAGTGATTGCTCTGAAACCGTAGAAGGTATGAAAGTGCCCTTTAGATGTTATAGAGGTCAAATCCTTGTGACCCGTTTAAACTTTAAATGGTGTTTCTAGCTAAAACTATGCCAGAGCTGGAAAGCTTCGAAGAGCATGTGGTTTTCGGCCAAAATCCCATTATTTCCAATGGGGCCCATTTTTTTCGTGTTTTTTTGCGATAAATCGGAAACCGAATAAAATTTCAAAAAGTTGAATAGATCCGTAAATCTCATTTCCGAGCCGGTCGTTTTGAGCCCTGAACGGCTGCGCTCGGGCAAACGGATCTTGAGATTTTACGTGCCAAAAAACGTACGGAAGAATACGGAAGATTTCCAGAAAGCAAAACAGGATCACTATAGTTGAATGCCTTTTAGGCATTCAACTGATAACGAGACGAATCACTATAGTTGAATGCCTTTTAGGCATTCAACTGACTAGAGTATGCTGTTTCGGAGAAACAGCGCGTTGAATGCCTGCTCGCGGGGGGCGAGGACGCCGAGGACGCCGAAGCCCTTTTTTTTTTTTTTTTTCATCCTCTGATGCTGAAAATGACCTGAAAGCTGGCTAAAAATAAAGCTGAACGTACATATGTGCTGGAAAAGGATTTCAAACACATAAAATTTTTATAAAGTTTTGTCTTTTATTGTGAAAATCTCGTTAAAGTTGTGTAATTATGCTTTAAAGTTAAGAAAACAAAACAACCCTAAAGTTATTTAAAAATAATAATTTTAATGTAAACGTGTGTAAAAGATAATCATTTTATATTTTTTTAGGTCTTTTATTGTGAAAATCCCATTAAAAATGGCTAAATATGCTTTAAAGTTGAATTTAAAAAAAAAGACGAAGAATTATTAAAAAAAGAAAAAACTAATATAAAAATGTGTGAAAGACAATAATTTTTTATTATTTTAGGTCTATCCGTTTGCCCGAGCGCAGCCGTTCAGGGCTCAAAACGACCGGCTCGGAAATGACATTGGTGCTTCTATTCAACTTTTTGAAATTTTAATCGGTTTCCAATTTATCGCAAAAAAACACGAAAAAAATGGGCCCCATTGGAAATAATGGGATTTTGCAAAAAAACCACATGCTCTTCAAAGCTTTCCAGCTCTGGCATACTTTTAGCTAGAAACACCATTTAAAGTTTAAACGGGTCACAAGGGTTTGACCTCTTTACCATCTGAAGGACACTTTCATACCTTCTACGGTTTCAGAGCAATCACTTTATAAAAAAAGTGAAAAAAATGAAAAAATCAGATTTTTTTTTTTGCCTCCCGCGCACTGTTGAAACAGAGTGCGAAGAGAATTCACAAAATTTGTGTTCAAAAGGCTCTAGCTCCCACAATTTTTGGCGCACCGGAAAGTTTTTTATATCAAAACGTAGGAAATTTTGTCAGGAACAGTTGGCACCCCGGCTCATTTTTTCGTCAGAGCGACGGTTTAGCCGCTACGGGCTCCCGAAGGTCGAGAAGTCAGGTCTATTTTTCGTCCCTCTGACCGGATTTTAAAATTTTACCCTTCCAAACAAATTTTTATAACTCTTTGAGTTTTTATCCCACAAACATAAATTTTAGCTCAAAACGGAGGAATTCTTGTCCTCTTTCATCCAAGGTGACTCTTGAATCTGTCAGACCAACAGAATTTCCTCTATGGTCCTCAGAAGGAGACCTCCCCCCAAAAAGTGACATTTTTGTGACACTAAAAAGGCTGCCATTTCTTTTCTGAATTACCATCGCAAACAAAATTACATCCCCAAGTAGATTTCATCGTCCTGCTTCAGAATCTGAAAGAATTTTTTTTTCTATCTATTACCGTTTTTGCGCAATTAGCATTTGTTTGCCTTTTCAGAAATTCTCTGTCCCACCTGAGCAGGTGTGTTTTGCCGCCCAATTAATGAGCACTCAGAGGCTCATCTCCTTATAAGGTAATAAAGGAGTCTGTGTGATGTCACAGACATCTCCTTATTTGGAAGTAGGCGGTGCTGGCTGTATGCAGATTCTGTTTCTGTGGTCTTGTGACCTGCATCAGGTGTGTTTTGAGGCGCAATTAAGGAGCTCTGATGAGAAGACAGCTCATTAGAACTTTTCAGTTGTTTTGTTTTCTTAACTTTAAAGCATAATTAGACAACTTTAATGAGATTTTCACAATAAAAGACCTAAAATAATAAAAAAATTATATCTTTTACACACTTTTACATTAAAATTATTATTTTTTAATAAGTTTAGGGTTGTTTTGTTTTCTTAACTTTAAAGCATAATTAGACAACTTTAACAAGATTTTCACAATAAAAGACCTAAAATAATAAAAATTACTATCTTTTACACATATTTACATTAAATTTTTAAAAACTTTAACGCTGTTTTGTTTTCTTAACTTTAAAGCATAATTACACAACTTTAACGACATTTTCACAATAAAAACCTAAAATAATATAAAATTATTATCTTTTACACACTTTTACATTAAAATGATTTTTTTTTAAAACTTTAACGCTGTTTTGTTTTCTTAACTTTAAAGCATAATTACACAACTTTAACGAGATTTTCACAATAAAAGACAAAACTTTATAAAAATTGTATGTGTTTGAAATCCTTTTCCAGCTCATATGTACATTCAGGTTTTTTTTAGCCAGCTTTCAGGTCATTTTCAGCATCAGAGGATGAAAAAAAAAAAAAAAAAGGGCTTCGGCGTCCTCGGCGTCCTCGCCCCCCGCGAGCAGGCATTCAACGCGCTGTTTCTCCGAAACAGCATACTCTAGTTAAATTTCAAATCTCAACCTGAGTAAATAAGTTCGCGAATACGCCGAATTAACAACAAAAAGAAAGCTCTTGAATGATTTCTGTTTAGCTTCCCTTATAAAATGAATCGGATTCACCCAGTGGTGGATGAAGTACTCACTTTTTGTACTTAAGTAAAAGTACAGATAATTAGGCAAAAAAATTACTTAAATAAAAGTAAAAGTACCAATAAAAAAAATCTACTTAAGTAAAAGTACAAAAGTATTTGGTGTAAATTGTACTTTTTAAGTAAAAAGTAAAAGTATTCGATCATAATTCAAATGTTATTTTTTGTGCTATAGGTTGTCACCATGGTAACCAGGATAAATACTCTGCAGGGGTGTGACCCCCCCCTCTCCCGCCTCTTTTGGTCCACAAAAAAAAAAAAAAGATAAAATAAAAGGAAAGGGGACAAGTCAAGCTATCCCCAAGAAGGGCCAGTGAATGGGCTCCAAAATGGAGGAAAATGACACTTATTTTTTAAAATGTTTTTGGGGGGGGGAGGCCCCCAGTCACTCTATATTGGCTTTGTCAAAGCCCCACCCCCCTTTGGAAAATTCTAGATCCGCCCCTGCTCTGTGTAATGATGGCTCAACTTTTTATTTAGAAGTAAACACAACGAACAACGATCTTCTGACTCTTTTTAATTTGTACTAGATTTGATGTTTGGTTTTTGGCGCTGAATGAATGTGGAAAATGTTTGTCGATTCATGACTTCTTCTCCCGATCAACTGCTTCTTTTGTTTTTGGCGATGCTGCTTCAAGATGCGCTAAAAGACCTGTGTATTTTTCAAATTCCTGAACGAAAATGTAACAAAAAATGTAATACACACTTTTAAAAAGTAGTGAAGTAAAAGTACAGATATTTGCTCAAAAATGTAGTGAAGTAAAAGTAAAAGTACCGGTCTTAAATTTTACTTAAGTAAAGTACAGATACACAATATTTTTACTTAAGTACAGTAATGAAGTACATTTACTTCGTTACGTTCCACCACTGGATTCACCTGCTGAAGTGTGTTTTACTCCCTCCTGCACCTTTAAATGCTGCACCTTAGTGCCTCATCATCTCGCTCAGGTCTGTATCTCCTTTTGTCTTTGAACACACCTCATTTTCACCTTTCTATTCTTTCCACATGCTCGGCTTTATGTTACATTACAAAGCAGAGATGACCTGAGAGTAATCGTATAAAGCCGCGTTGCTAGTTTCATTCATAACGTAGCTTCCAGCTATGACACCACTGTGGGAATTTCACAGGTGCACATTATCTCTAATAACACATCTCTGAACTTTTGTTGTGGGCACACAGTGGCTTTGGGTGTTTGGGACTTAATGACCCCCTGTGTGCAGAGACTTTATGGAAGTGTTTTTGTGAGGAGGAGGAAATACACGTTTAAAGATTAGGTTTGCTTCAGGTAAAACAGACCGATTATGTTTGGAAGATAAGCTTCATGTTTCAAACTACTGGGAACTGACAAAAACCGCACGTCTGGTTCTTTTGTGTTTATACGTTTAAATCAAACCTGCAATTATAGGCACATCATTTTCACACCTTAATAAGTAAATGGGAGTTTTTTGTTTGGTGAAAACCTCTTGTAACTTTACAGGGCTTCTGAGACGGTCCAGATGACAGGGATGTATTCTATCTTTTATTCTGCCCTGTAGGGTTTGTCTCATGGATGTACCCAGGCTGGAATTAAAACATATACAGCGGGGAGAATAAGTATTTGACACATCAGCATTTTTATCAGTAAGGGGATTTCTAAGTGGGCTATTAACTCAAAATTTCCACCAGATGTAGCCATCAAGCCAAATATTGAATTCATACAAAGAAATCTGAACATTTAATTATACAAGTTGAGTCATAATAAATAAAGTGAAATGACACAGGGAATAAGTATTGAACACGTGTAGATAACAAGGTGCAAAATGGCATAGAGAGCCAGGAGATCACCTGAAATCTGTCAGTATTGAGAGAGAAACCCTGCCCCCTATCAGTACTAATTGATATCAGCTGCTTTAGTCCTAATTGTTGGCCTTTAAAGACTTCTCATTACCCAGGAAACACAGGAAAGACTTCATGATGGGTAAAAGCAAAGAACTCTCTCGTAATCTTATCGTTGAAAAGCATTTTGATGGGAATGGTTATAGGCGCATTTCCAGAATGCTGAATGTTCCTGTGAGCACTGTGGGGGCCATTATCCGGAAATGGAAAGAGCATCAGTTCACCATAAACCGGCCACGATCAGGTGCTCCACGTAAGATCCCTGTCCGAGGAGTCCAAAGAATAATCAGGAGAGTTCTCCAAGAGCCAAGAACCACTCAAGCAGAACTTCAGGAAGACCTTGCATCAGCAGGTACTGTTGTTTCAAAGAAAACTATAAGCAATGCATTGAACCGCCATGGCATCCATGCACGCTCACCACGCAAGACTCCACTGCTGAACAAAAAGCATGTTGAGGCTTGGTTAAAGTTTGCCAAACAGCATTTGGAGAAGCCTGTGGATTATTGGGAGACTGTAGTATGGTCAGATGAAAGCAAAATTGAAGTTTTTGGCAGTCATTCTACACACCATGTTTGGAGAAGAAATGGCACTGCCCACCACCCCAAGAACACCATACCAACAGTTAAGTTTGGGGGAGGAAGCATAATGGTTTGGGGCTGCTTTTCAGCAAGGGGTACTGGCAGACTTCATATTATTGAAGGCATGATGAATGGAGAAATGTACCGGGACATTCTGGATAAAAATCTGCTGCCATCAACCAGAAAGCTGAAATTGAAAAGAGGGTGGACATTTCAGTAAGACAATGATCCCAAACATAAGGCCAAGGAAACAATCAAGTGGTTTCAAAGAAAGAAAATCAAGTTGCTTGAATGATCACCTGACCTAAATCCCACAGAAAATCTATGGAGAGAACTGAAGAGCAAAGTTCATAAGAGAGGCCCAAGGAACCTTCAAGATTTAAAGACCGTTTGTGTAGAAGAATGGGCCAGAATCACTCCTGAGCAATGCAGACGACTGGTCTCTCCATACAAGAGGCGTCTAGAAGCTGTAATCACCAACAAAGGCTTTCCTACAAAGTATTAAATAAAGTGTGTTCAATACTTATTCCCTGTGTCATTTCACTTTATTTATTATGACTCAACTTGTTTACTTAAATGTTCAGATTTGTTTGTATGAATTCAATATTTGGCTTGATGGCTACATCTGGTGGAAATTTTGAGTCAATAGCCCACTTAGAAATCCCCAAACTGATAAAAATGCTGATGTGTCAAATACTTATTCTCCCCGCTGTATCTTAAACAAGTAAAACTAGCTAAAAGCCCTGAGGATGCTATCAAGGGCACCCCGTCCCCTTTTTGGTCCACAAAAAAAAAAGGAGAAGAAAAGAAAGGGGACTAGTCAAGCTATTCCCTTGCAGGTTCAGCGAATGGGCCACCAAAATTCACGAAAATTACTCTTATTTTTCAAAATTTTGTGGGTGGAATGCCCCCAGCGTCCCCTATTCTGTCTTTATCAATCAATTCAATTCAATTTTATTTGTATCGCCCAAAATCACAGAATTTCTGTCTCAATGGGCTTCACAAGAAAAAGAGGAATGTATTAACACAAATACACAAAAAGAAAAATAACTAACAAATGCTAACTAAACAAGACTAGCATATTTATGCCCTTAGACTCTCCTTCTCGGAGAGGAAAAACTCCCAAAAAACCCATCAGTGGGGAAAAAATAAGAAACCTTGTGGGGATCCACATGAAAGAGAGATCCCTCCCCCGGGACGAGCAAGCAATGTGTCAAAGATTATTGTTTAAATATTAGCTTATTCTAATCTACAGCTAAATATCTAAAGAAGTCAATAAATGTTCTTCATCTTGATGGTTACACGGGGGACTCCTCAGCCCAGTGAAGCCCTTGACGGGGATAAGTAGATGGATTTCATCCTGATGGAGCGGGGATGATGAAGCGTGGAGGTCTCCTCGGTGTGACCATGCCCAGGACAGGAACGCAGAGTCCTGAATGGGGCTCTCTCCCTGTGAGGAGGGAGAGAGGTGGACAACATGTGAATTGTATTGTACCAACTAGTAGTGTAAATCTAAATAAACAGACAATAGAGAACAATGAATGAGATAGAAAGCCAGGGGTTAGGGAGGGGGAGAAGGTACAGACCCTGGTTAGGATAGGGGATAAGGGGGATAGAGGGATACAGATCCTGGTTAGGGTAGGGAGAGGGGGTACAGACCCTGGTTAGAGCAGGGGATAAGGGGAAAGAGGGATACAGACCCTAGTTAGGGTAGGAGGTAAGGGGAAAGAGGGATACAGAACCTGGTTAGGGTAGGGGAGGTGTTACAGACCCTGGTTAGAGTAGAGGGTGAGCGGGAAAGGGCCAAGGCAGTCTGGCAAAGAATAGTAGATAGAACGCTAATTCGCTGATTAGGCTGCTGCCCCTTGTACTCAACTCTAGGATAAAGTTAAAAGTGACGGTACAGTACAAAAGCTCGTTTCACATAGGATTAAATTCAAGTTGGTTTTGTTTTTTTATTTAGAAATTCTTAGTTTTTGACGTCATCTAAGTTTTGCTCATTCACACAATCTCGTTTTTTTGTTGATTTCTATTTTCACCAACTTTACCCAACTGAATCCTATTCATTTCTCAATAGAACATCACAGCTATGTGTCATGATCCCCTCACCTACCACCAGAGGGAGCTGTGGACCTTCCGTCATCACCTTGATTTGCACACCTGAGGGTGTCTATTCTGATGCCACACACCTGTGGACCCTGCCATCTATTCACCCCAGGCTTTCTTGTCGGTCATACCATCCCTTCCAGCCAGGTCTCCCTGGTTGCCTGACCATGAAATACATTCTAATAATAACCACTTCCCATGACATTAAAACTTTGTTTTTCTGTCACAGCATCACTGGACCACCATACTTAAATAACCATGTCTCTGTTCTTTAATTGGTTCCTCCTCCTTCGACCTGCACACCACTTCATGACACTATGTAACCTTCTTCTTCTTTCGGCATTTCCTTTCAGGGGTCGCCACGTGACACTATGTCCATGTTGTTTTTTGCAGCCATCTGAGTTTTAGTATTAGTCTTTGGAATAAAAATTAATTAAAGTTTTAGACACATTTTCGTCAACAAAAACCCAAGAAAGTTTTCCTCTAGTTTTAATCAGGGGAGACTTAGAACGTTTTCTTTCTAGTTTTAGTGTAAAAAATAAAATAAAGAAACTAAAAACAACAAATATTCTTAATGTAACAATTGTGTCTTTATAACTGATAATGATGCAGGTTATTTGTTTAAAAAAAAAAAGGACAACCCTGTCGAGCTTTAACTTGCGCAAAAAAGCAAACATTGTAAAACAACAAAAAATAAATACAAATTCTTCATTGAGTGAGAAACGTTTTAATTTATTCATACTTAAAAAAGACACCTCTTACACAGCCTGTAAACAAAGTAAACATTGGAATGCATTTAAAGCAGTCGTTAGCGCAACTAAACTACCGTAATTTCATGACCACTAGGCGCACCATACGAAAAGGCGCAGTCTCAGTCACACACCGCCTTACAACAACACACACGCAAGCATAGAAATGTGTGTATTAAAAAATAGATCGGGAGCAAAACTGAGTTTGGTTGTGCTTTATTTAAGTAGTAATGATACTAAACAAGCACATTACCGGTAATAGTCTTTATTCAAATCCGTCAAAGTCCTCATCCTCTGTTTCGGAATCGAACAGCTGCGCAAAATCCAACAGAGCAGGTCCACTTCGCTCCTCGCTGTCAAAGTTACTGTCTGTACTGTGCAGCTCCTCAGAAAGGATACCAGCTTTTGCGAAAGCTCGGATAACAGTACCAGCAGACACGTTAGTCCAAGCATCTACAATCCATTGGCAAACTGTAGCGTAACTCGCCCGGCGCTGCCTTCCACCCTTCGTGAAACTGTGGTCTCCTTCGGTCAGTCATCGCTCCCATGCCGCTCACACTTCACTCTTTAACGTTCTCATGTGTTTTCTTTCAGGTCCGCCTCGTGGGCACCGCGTTTTCTTTTAGGTTTGCCTTTTCTCACACACAAGGCGCACCGCACGAAAAGGCGCATCGCTCAGTTTGAAGAAAATCTAAGACTTTTATATGCGCCTTATAGCAGTGAAGTTACGGTAACTAAGGAAGTTAGCAGCGCCGACAACCTAGCATTAGCTTGAAGTTAGCATGCTGTTTGCGCAAAATATGTGGAAAACTTTACGTTTCTGACCACTAAGCCTCTTTGTTGCTGTTGACACCATGGTCTGTGACTTCCTCGTGGCTGCAGGTGTATACAGGTGTGTTGTGTAGACGTTGTGAACGGGCAGCGTCGTGGGGGGCGTATTGCCGTGAGACAGACTACAGCCGCTGTGCTTTTTCTTTTTACAGACAGAAATATGAAAGTCTGACGCTTATTTCGTTACATTTTCCTCTCTTCAACAAAAACTTGCAAACGTCTCGTCACATTTTCGTCACCTAAAAACCGCTTATATTTTGTTATCGTTATGTCATCGTCATAAAAAAAGCTTTGTCAATGAAATCATTTTGTTTTCGTCGTTGTTGATGAAAACAACACTGTACTACGTAATCTCTGATCCCAGAAAGAATCTCAAAGTTGCCATCAATTAGGACTACTTCTACTTGTACTGCTGTCGTGGCATTGGCAAGGCAAGTGACATGATCCCCGACATGAGATGGATGTGTAGAAAAGACAAACAGCTGTTAAACAACACTCACCTTCATTTTATTAGCTCTGATTATCTTTCTGCAAATTCAGCAATGGGAAATGTACAAAAGGCATTTCCGTGCAGAGTAAATATTCTTCAATCTGTCACTTGTGATCGGCACCTGTCAACACTCGCCGCCAGGCCGTGAACATGCCAGTTAAAAAAAGCTAACGGCATGAATAAACTCTGAAGAGCTTTGGCTGATTGATGCCGAGACCGACAAGTCTGAGCTGGGTGCATTTTAACTGCAGTATTATAAGACTGGTTTTCTTTAGTCAGCGTCTACGGTTTTATGACCACTGCAAGGCTGAACAGAAAGATTAAAGAGTCATAACAGGTTGTTCCATGAAGAGTGTCACCTCTAATATCTACTTCCACAGAAACAAATGAGCCATTAAGACCTGACCCGTCAACCCCGATGTCTGTAGAGTCTGTGTAAATGTTGGTGAGGGTTTGCAGTCAGAAACTCAGGCTGACATCGTGAAGTCACTTAGATTTCCTTGGATCAGAAGGTCGTGTCAAAAAATGAACATCTATATTTAATCATTCAATCTCGACAAAGCAACTCGCTATATCTAGTCACATAGACGTGGTGGAAGTTCAAACTGAGCTTCAAGAGTCTTTATTGTTCACGTTTGAACATAGACTTTTTAAAACCAAACATCTGAACATCCCCCATCACCACTGTAGACTCGTTCCGCTTCCTCGGCACTACCATCACACAGAACCTAAAGTGGGAGCCATCCATCAGCTCCCTGATCAAAAAGGTCCAGCAGAGGATGTACTTTCTGCTGCAGCTGAAGAAAGCCAAGCTGCCCGCCCAGATGTTGGTGCAGTTTTACACAGCCATCATCGAGTCCATCCTCACCTCCTCCATCACCGTGTGATACACTGGAGCCACAGCCAGGGACAAACACAGACTGCAGCGCATTGTGCGCTCTGCAGAGAAGGTGATTGGCTGCAGCCTTCCATCTCTCGAAGACCTGTACGTCTCCAGGACTCGGAGGCGTGCAGGTCGGATAGCAGCTGACCCTTCCCACCCTGGACATGGACTTTTTGAGCGACTCCCCTCGGGCAGGAGGCTCCGGTCCATTCGGACCAGAACCTCCCGCCAAAAAACCAGCTTCCTCCCTTCTGCCGTTGGACTTATGAACTCTTTATAACCTGATCCCCACATCTCTTAGTCACTTCCCTCTTGTCACTTTACTATCTTTATTATTTTCTATTATTTTCTATGACATTGCACGACTTTTCTTTTTATTTCTGAGCACTAATTATTTTTATTTTTGATATTTTTTTTTTTTTTTGCACACCTGTACCATATCAAGTTCCTAGTCTTTGATATTCTCATTGACCATGGCAATAACGGCATTCTGATTCCAAAGATTGGACATGTTGCCTGCTCTGATGGATCATTTCTAAAAAAAAACTATGAAACTTATTTCAAACCAAGTGACAATG
Source organism: Neostethus bicornis (assembly GCA_902685375.1). Lineage (NCBI taxonomy): Eukaryota > Metazoa > Chordata > Actinopteri > Atheriniformes > Phallostethidae > Neostethus > Neostethus bicornis. The sequence continues at coordinate 37,199,632 of LR738541.1, forward strand.
GAGGAGGAGTTAACTTAGCGGAAGAAAATCCCTCTTTGGACCGGAAGAAGATGGTTCAATTCCAAATGGGGTCATGCCTAAATGTCTCTGGAGTAGACACAAAACCTCCAGTTACTTCTGCCATTGGTGCCATCATGGCTGCCTGCTGCAGTGCAATGCAGCAAAGTAATTTCTCCACGAGCGATGGATATAGTATGACAAAATTTGTTGTTTTTAAGAAACCCCAATAAATTTGATTGAAATAAAATATCATCACTCAGATTTTCAGGATGCCTGAGCCCTACCAAGCCATCATCTGATTGATCCCATCAATGGGAATAAATGGGTCTACTGCAGCAAGCAGCCTTCGTGGCGCCAATTGTGAGGTTTAAGAAAACTGAGGGTTAGATTCCTGCTTCTTCGACACTGAGGCAGGGGCCTAGTGGGAATCGAATGGGCTTCTCTTAGTCCAAGACATTCTACCAGTGAGGATGCCCCCCTCAACCCTTGAATGAGTTTCAACCCACTCAATAAATATACAACTACCCCTAAATAGGAAACTACTTTAATCGTTCCATTCCGTCGTCTTCCGCTTATCCGGGGCCGGGTCGCGGGGCCAACAGCCTCAGACGGGAAGCCTAGGCTTCTCTCACCCCAGCTGCATTCTCCAGCTCACCCAGAACAATCCCGAGTCGTTCCCCGGGCAGCTGCGAGACATACAAGTAGTTTCTCCAGCTGGTCCAGGGTCTGCCACTTGGTCTCCTCCCAATGGGAGCCAATGTCCAAAGGAGAAGGCCATCCTGAAATATCAACAACCTCATTTCAGCCTGATCTGTTCTGCATTTTTATCACGAGGTTGGCAGCTCTGGGTCTTGTGCCTTGAAGTCTTTCGTGTTTTGAATGTCCTTTTTTTAGTTGTCATTCCTTCTTCATCAGTCAGCAGTTTTCTTCTGGAGACATGAATCACTCTCAGCTGAGAAAACCAAGAGATTCTGTCTCGGCTGCCTCTGGCTGCAACAATCATACATGCAATGTTTAGATCCCTATGCATATCTTGGTGTTAATCCACAGATGGGAATAAAATCCCAAATGAATTTTGGCGTATTTGTTCTTTACCAGATGTATACGAAACCAAAATCTTTGTTTATCTCGTTTAGTGTTACTTTAATAATAAGTTTGTGAGCTCTTTTCTTACTTTTAAAATGATCATAGTCTTTAATTTTTCATAAAAACTCACCTGCCCTGTTTTATTTTATTATTTTTTTTACATACTCTATTGATCCCTCAACGGGAAAATTTCTGCGCTGCACTCCCACACCGCAGCAGGCTGCCACAACGGTGCCAATGGTGAAAGAAATGGGGGGGTTAGGTGTCTTTTCCAAGGAGTCTAGACGTGAACTCAGTAGGAATCGATCCCTCGGTTTTCCAGTTAACTTCTGGTCCGCGGGCGAATGCTCTACCACTGAGCCACCGCCTCCCCCATTTTAGGCTGTAATCAAAGATTCTTTGCTTACCCTTTGAATTTACATTATGTAAATTGTTAGAACAATAAATTGGCGCATTAGTTCCATTTCGTCTTCTGAACCGCTTGTCCTATACAGGATTAAGGGAGTGCGAGAGGCAAGGTACACCCCGAACAGGTCACCAGTCTGTCGCAGGGTCACATAAACACCCATTTCTAGGGACAATTTTGTAGCAGCTAATAAACCTAACATACATATTTTTGGAGGGGGGGATGAAATGAGACGGTGGACAGTGGATGGGGAGAAGGTGGCTCAGTGGTTAGAGCCTTCGCCCGCAGACTGGAAGTTAACCGGAAGCTATGTTGTGGTTCCCTCCACCACCACCGGAGGGAGCCAGGGACCATCTCACCTTTCCCCCAATTCTGGCTGACTGGTACACCTGCTCTGATTGGAAACACCTGCACCTACTCTCCCGGCTGCCTATTTAAAGGCAGCCTCACCAGTATTCCTCGTCTGGTCTTCATACCTCCAGACCTGGCTGACTCCCGACCCAACTGACTTTCTTGAGTCTGATATTGACTTTGATAACCTTTTGTTCCTTCTCCTTGATTACAGCTTTGCTGATTCCTGGTTTAATAAACCTTGTTAAGTCCTGTATTTGGGTCCTCCTCCTTCCATGTGCACTCCCCATCACAACAAGCTAACCGGAAGTCAACCGGAAGTTGACAGGGAGTTTGCGGGTTCGCCTCCCACTGAGTTCACATCTGGGGTCCTTAGAGAAGACACCTAATCGCCCGTTTTCCCACCATTGGCGTCGTCATAGGTGGCAGCCTGCTGCGGTGTAGTGCAGCACACAAATTTTCCGGTCACACATGCACACATGAGAAAAATGCAAACTCTACACAGAAAGGTCAAAGATTCGGGACTCTAACCCTAATCTTCTTGCTATGAGGCTACTGTGCTATCCACTGAGCAACCGCTGAAAAAACCCAAAAAAACTCAAACAAACTTTCTGCTTTGTCCTGTCCAAAAAGCTGCAAAGTCGTTGAAAGTTTAAAAGTTAAGACGAGATGTAATGCAGATCCCGATGAAATGTTTTTAATCAGCATTTTTTCCTCGGAGAGAAGCGGAGCCTCGGGGTGTAGAGTTAGAAGTTAGAAACTAAAGCTGCCTCTCTCATATTTGGAGGAACACTGTGAGAATATGAAACGCTAACACAACAGATTTTAAGAAAGCCTTTAATCATTCCACTTGTTTGTTAAAAAGCTGCCAGAAATAAACATTAAAAGGATGAAAATGATTTCAAAAGTGTGCTAATCTTTTCATCCCGTTGCTTAAAGTGCAAACATGTTGAAAACTGGTGGATATTATGTAAAAAGGCTTAGTATTTTTGGTTTTTTCTGACCATCTGTGTGTATAAAAAAACTAAATGCACTCCCTCTCATTGGGTTTTTGGGATAAATCTGCTCTGTTCTGTTCTGCTTTGCATTTAGAGTTCTGGTCTGATGGGCTGAGACCTAAAAACATCCTCTGAGTTCAGAAAGAACTTATTTAGGATGGTTCACAGAAGTATACTAATGCTCATTTTGTGGGTTCATAGTGTTCTACACAAAACTTTTTCTGTTTTATTTAAATAAAACACAACCTGTCTTGTTTCGTGGTGATCTTAGAGCAGCGATGAACCATGCATTTCACACCCTGGACCATCAGTAGTTGTCGTCTGCATCAATCTGCGATGGTGGTGGCGGGTAACGACCAAAATGTGACACGTTGCAAGATTTAAACCTCAGTTTATTGGATTTGGTGAACGAGTTAGGACGCTGTCTGAAAAGTAGATTGGTGGTTATGATCCAGCTGGAGGTCCTACAGATGGATTTGTCTCCTGATGGTGGGCCGGTGGTGAGGTTTTTTTTCTGAGGCTAGTCTTTACCCGTAGAAATTTAGGGACAGATTGGGTAATTCCAGGAGACAGGGTTAGAGTCAGGCAGCAGGTCACGTGAGATAGTTGAATTACATGGAAGGTGATTGGATACAGGTTCAGCAGCTAATGAGCAGGAGAGGTAGGTATAGTGAAAAAATACCAATTGCAGTCCAAGATTGCGACCGGTCACAGATCTCGATAGATCGGAGTTCCGAAAACTAACCCTAACGCTAATTTCAATAGAAGTATGGAAGGTTGCAGATCTCGATGGTCGCAGATCTTGTCAGGATACCGGCTCTGTTGTTTGGTCTAGTACTCCAAAGAAAGACAGTCAGAAAATTTAGATGTATTGTGTGTGTTGTGCTCGGATTTCTTTACTTTGTTCAACTTTGTTTGAAAAGTCTGTCTTAACAATAATTGTAAAAATCAGCCACCAAATCTATTGGTTGTCTGCCTTCAAGTTGTATGTTGGTAAAAAAAAAAAAAAAAAAAAACACAACAACGAAGCAATATTTTTATGCACGTAGTCCTGCATAAGTGGTCTGTGGTCCAGCTTAAAATATTCTTTTTCTTTCGGCATTTCCCTTCAGGGGTCGCCACAGTAGGTCAGTTTCGTCTCTCTAATTCGTTCTGCTGCATCCTTTTGGTCAGACCAACTATCTTCATGTCTTCCTTCACTGTATCCATGAACCTCCTCTTTGGTCTTCCTCTAGGCCTCTTTCCTGGTGGTTCCAAACCCAGCATCCTTCTTCCGATGTACTCAGTCTCTCTCCTCTGCACATGTCCAAACCATCTCAGTCTGGCCTCTCTGACTTTATCTCCAAAACTTCTAACATGTACTGTTCCTCTGATCCTGTCCATCCTGGTCACTCCCAGAGAGATCCTCAGCATCTTCATCTCTGCTACCTCCATCTCTGCTTCCTGTCTTTTCTTCGGCGCTACTGTTTCTAGACCAATCAGCATGGCCGGTCTCACCACAGTTTTATACACTTTTCCTTTCATGTTATCTGAAACTCTTCTATCACACATCACACCTGATACTTTTCTCCACCCGTTCCAGCCTGCCTGCACACGCTTCTTCACCTCTTTTCCACACTCTCCATTGCACTGGACTGTTGATCCTAAGTACTTAAAATCTTCCACCTTCTTTGTCTCTTCTCCCTGTAACCTCACTTTTCCATTTGGATCCCTCTCATTCACACACATGTACTCTGTCTTACTCTGACTAATCTTCATTCTGATTCTTTCTAGTGCAAACCTCCGCCTCTCCAGCTTGGTCTAGCTCAAAATCAGATTGATTAAAATGAAAGTTTCTCGTTGCATAGAGAAAGCCAGCAAAACAAATTCTGAAGGCACGTGTGGAATTTTTGTCTACTTGGCAACATATTCTGGCTAAAATGGGATTAGTCGTTTTGTTGACTGTTATTCTAAATCACTGACTTCCTCTGTCTCCTAACAGTTTACATCAGTCGTTGAACCCATTACTCATACATGAGTCCGGGGAGTTTGGTTTCTTTTCTGATCCTCCATCTTTTTGTCTCAGTTATGCCATGCCGACTGTGCGTAAAGAAGCCCGTCTAACATCCAGGAAATCGCCAGACATGCAAAACAGGTCCTTGGAGAGCCCTTGAGGAGAAAGCCTTTGATCATATATCTCTTGCTGGAAGTGGAGACTAATTTGTCTTGATGGCTCTCGTCACTTCGCAGTCTGTGTGGAGATGTTCTGTCAGTATGGATTGTCTGACTCAGCCTATAGTTTTTAAACAAGTCCATATTAATCTATAACCCCAAGCACATGCACGTCCAAGCATAAATAAGAGCCACTCGTCTGGTATTACTGACATCAGCTTCCTTGTGTGTGTATGCGTGTTGTGTCCAGGCTCTCCATATTAGAGTTGATGCACGGCCAGATTAAGCTCGTCAGATTTGTCACAGTGGGCCGTCAGTCAGCGTGACACAGAGCCAGATCTCATGAGGATGTGACGAATGATGCTTTTGCTCTGCCTTTTGTTCTTCGTATTTGCAGCCATTTTGTGCATCATTTGGCACTTTGAGATGCTTTTTTGCCCCTCTTTGCCAGCAGTGATCCATACACTGGATAATTCTTTTTAAGAGGGGGTAAAATAGAGGTTTTTTCTCAGAAGTTTCCGCTTCATTCAACAAGTGAGACAGAGGACAGCACGCTTCGGTGGTGTTTGCAGTGTTAAAACTTACTGGGTGTGACAGTATATTGTTTTAACCAGTTTAGAAGATTTCAAAATGGGCTTTAAATAAAATGCAGATAATACAATATATCTGATATTAAGGTACCTTTATTCCAATAAAACCACCCCCCCCTTAATAAAAGCTTAAATTTTGGATTTAACATATTAAAACTATTTTTTGCTTTAGGAGCTATGTGGTATACAATTTTCCTTCCAAAGAAAACTACATATGATTGCAAATTAAACAGCCGCTACATCATAGAACTCGAAAATTAGAGTGTGCTCAATTTGTCAATGGTGCACAAATTTCTCACACAGGCATCTATGGAGAAAGATTTAAAAATGGCCATGCACCAACACTTGTAAATCTCCTGATTAGAGTTTGCGCGGTATTGCAAAAGCAAACTGACAAAACCGTACAAAGGAAGGTGTGCCAAGCTTCCAGCATAGTATCCAAAAATCACTTAAGGCTGTAACCAATGTCGCAACCAAGTATTGACCAAAATTTGATAACAGTTTACATTTAAATAAATGTTTTGCAAAGTAAATAAATTAAAGTCTGAGGCAGAAATGTAAAATTCAAATATTTATTCAGTTTCACGTGACTGATGTTCAACCTGCAGGAGACAGAAAAAGAAGTCATTAGTGAAGATAAAGAGCATCATGGTCACAGGATTCATGCTAGATTCAGTCTCACCCATCTGGACCTGCTGTCCTTTAGGTCCAGCACCACCTTTTCCTCCTAAAGTGCTTCCAGATAGAGGAAGCTGGATGAAGAGGTCTTTGACATATTTCTGATCGGTGCGACTGTCCCTTTCCCGCTGGTAGCCGCTGTTGTAGTGGACCACATGGGAGGAAGGATACAGAGGACGTCTCTCCACAGTGCCCAGAGGTACATGCTGATCATCGTTCCAGGCCTGACCCAGGACCATCTGACGAGACCCCATCAGGTTGCTTCCCAGGGCAGACAGTTCCTGGAGAACTTGAAGGTCATCAGCACCTGCAAAGACTCCAGGACCTCCACCAGTAGAGAATCCAGATCCACTGCCACCAGCACTGCCGCCCCCATAGAAAGACCATCCAAATCCACTGCTGGCACTGGCACCTCCAGATCCACCACTACTGCCTGCACTGGCACCTCCAGAGACACCAGACCATCCAGATCCAGCGCTACCGCCTGCACTGGCACCTCCAGAGACACCAGACCATCCAGAGCCACTGCTACCGCCTGCACTGGCACCTCCAGAGACACCAGACCATCCAGAGACTCCCCCAGACCCAGTACCTCCAGGTGAGGACACTCCTGACTGGGGCTCCTTGGGGAAGCTAGGACTTTTGTCCTTTTGAGTCGTGTACCAGCTTGTTGGATAGGTGCTAAAGCTTCTTGGTTGAGCTCCATAAGATGGATCTGTAGGAAGACCAGCAGCCAGGCCAACAAGGAACAAGATCCAACAAAACCTGGAAAAACAGAGTAGGTGAATACCCCAAATGCTGTAACAGACATTGGTAACAAACCTTCCAGAAAGTTGAAGCTCCATGGTTCCTTCAGATCACCAGCTCAATTCCAACAAGCAGAGGCTGCTCTTATACAGGTGTTCTCATTACACACACCTGGACCAATCACAGTCTGATTATCGCTGATGTTCTAGTGATGATGTGGAACAATCAATCAATCTATCAATCAAATCAAATTTTATTTATACACACGCATCAACGTTCACACAGCCCCTCCCATTTCACCTGAACCGCTAGCTACTGTCTCTTTAACTGAAATAAAAATAAGCATCTGGCCTGATGCTGTGAGGAAATATTAACTGGGGATCGATCCACACCAGAGGTCAGCCTGCCCATGACTGCAGCAGCCAAACCCACAGGGGTCTATGCAGCTACAGGGGACACTGGCACCCACAAAAGCCACGAGGCTAAAGTCAGGCACCCGCAACTCCTAGATCAGTCAGATCTCCATAGAGAAGACCCCACAGACTGAGCAGGCAGAGCTCGTGGGATGGAGGATCCCCATGAGGAAACACTGGAATAAGACACGGAATAAAAACTAAAACCAGTAAAACAGGTTAAAAACTATTCAAGAAATTAATCAGAAAAATAAAACTGTGTAAAAACAGGAAAATAAACAGATTTTATTAAATTCATAAAATCATCTTAAGCAAAAAATGAAATCAAGTAAAAACCAAGTTAAAAAAGTTCAACCTCTTCTTAAAAACATGAACAGTCCCTTCGGCTCTGAGTTCCTCAGGCAGGCTGTTGCACAGGCGAGGACCATAATGTTGGAATGAGGCCTCACCGTGAGTTTTCTAACATTTGGTTTTACTAAAAGGCCTGTACCAGAAGACCTCAGGGTCCGTACCTCACAATGAGGTCAGAAAAATTAAATGGCCCAAGACCATCAAGACTTTTAGAAACCAATAAAAGAACCTTAAAATCGATTAATCAATAATTCTTTCAATCTATCCATCAACTGGGAGCTTAAGACCTTCCATACTGGCTGGGTAAAGATCTACATAAAAACTTTTGTTAAAAATAGAGTACTCTTTGGTTCTGAGCATTTCATTTGCAGCCATGTTTGGACAAAATAGCATAGATTTATTATTTTCACTAAATTTTAAAAACTAAAACACCTTATTTGCAGTAAACAGAAGCTCTCTTTTTTTTTTTTTAACCGAGTCATGTTTAAAATCCAACGTCTCTCACATCATTTTTCTGATTTTACATCTCCAACAACACAGTATCTGTGCTGAATGTTTGCCGGTACCATTGGGAAACTAGCATCCCGGCAAATCCGTTCCACCAGATTCTCAGACATCCATAGGAAGATTTGAAAATGGCCATGCACCAACACTTGCAATCTGAGGGTAGATTGAGCGGTATTGCAAAAGAGGAATGGACAAAACTGTCCAAAGAAATGTTTACCAAGCCTATGGCATCAGATTCATAACCAGTTAAAGGTGCAACAAGTGCACCAACCAAGTATTGAGCATATTTTTACCTCCAATTCAGAATCTGGCAAAAAAAAAAAAAAAAAAAAAAAAAAAAAAAAAAAAAAAAACTGATTCTTAAAGTGTTTTATTTTAGAACTAGTTCACAAATTAGCTTCCTCTGGGGATTTTAGCTTTCCAAAAGGAACACCGAAGCTTGAAAAATATTCAAGAACACTTTATTATTTCTGGCTGATCCCGTGTTATAGTCCTGTATCAGCTGACACCCCGCCCGCCCCCCCACCATCCATCCTCCACTGCTGAATTTTTTTCCCAAAGCAGATTCAAACACGATTTCACCCTAAACGCTGAGATTTGTAAAGTAAAAGTTGCTTTTCTTGACACTGTGCCAAGTTGCAGTTGGCACATTGTCATTAAACAAGACCGAAGCTTAAGTGAAGTGTGCTAGTTTGGACATCACAACCTCTTCATTTGGGAGAAAAAAAAAAAAAAAAAAAAAAATTCCAAGTTGCATTGCAACTCAAGTCCCTCCATGGTCTAGCATCAAAGTACATCTGTGATAAGTTACTACCCAATGATTCATCTAAAACTCATACTACCTCTCGAGCCCAGAGTCAGGACTAAACATTGAGAAGCTCAATTTCAATTTTGGGCTGCAAAAGTCTGGGACAAACTTCCTAAGGCCGTGAGACAGGCCTCTGTGACGATGTTTAAATCTAGGCTGAAAACAGTTAATTACCCTTTTTTTTTTTATATCATTTAATTATTGTTTTATGATTTTAATGTATTTTTTCCCCCCCTTTTGCAAAATACTTTAAATTACATTATGCATGAATTGTGCTATACAAATAAACATGCCTTACAAGGACAGTTACCTAGTCAGCAAGTCTCAAGTTTTAAAAAAAAAAAAAAAAAAAAAAAAAAAAAAAAAAAAAAAACTGAGGCAGAAACATAAAATTCAGAGATTTATTCAGTTTCACACATTTGATGTTCAACCTGCAGGAGAGAGGAAGAGAAATAGTAAGACAAAGAATCATGGTCACAGGGTTCAGTTTAGATTAAGACTCACCTCTTTGGACCTGCTGTCCTTTAGGTCCAGCACCACCTTTTCCTCCTGAAGTGCTTCCAGATTGAAGCTGGATGAAGAGGTCTTTGACATATTTCTGGTCGGTGCGACCGTCCCTTTCCCGCTGGTAGCCGCTGTTGTAGTGGACCACATGGGAGGAAGGATACAGAGGACGTTTCTCCACAGTGCCCAGAGGTACATGCTGATCATCGTTCCAGGCCTGACCCAGGACCATCTGACGAGACCCCATCAGGTTGCTCCCAAGCGCAGACAGTTCCTGGAGAACCTGTAGGGCATCAGCTCCTGCAAAGACTCCAGGACCTCCACCAGTAGAGAATCCAGAGCCACTGCCACCAGCACTGCCGCCCCCATAGAAAGACCATCCAAATCCACCGCTACTGCTTGCACCTCCAGAGACACCGCTACCACCTGCACTGGCACCTCCAGAGTTACCGGACCATCCAGATCCACTGCTTGCACTGGCACCGCCAGAGACGCCGCTACCTCCTGCACTAGCACCTCCAGAGACACCAGACCATCCAGAGAATCCCCCAGACCCAGCACCTACAGGTGAAGATACTCCTGACTGGGGCTCCTTGGGGAAGCTAGGGCTTTTGTCCTTTTGTGCCATGTACCAGCTAGATGGATAAGTGCTAAAGCTTCTTGGTCCAGCTCCATAAGATGGATCCACAGGAAGACCAGCAGCCAGGCCAACAAGCAGCAAGATCCAAGGAATCCTGAAACACAGAACAACATGTAAATACCCCAAAAGTTACTGCAGACATTCTGAGTCACTCCAAACCTTCCAGAAAGCTGATACTCCATGGTTCCTCAAGATCACCAACCTAACTCCAACAAGCAAAAACTGCTCTTATACAGGTTCTCTCATTACACACACCTGGACCAATCACAGTCTGATTACTGCTGATGTTCTAGAGATGGTGGGAACAATCAATCAATTAATCAATAAATCTATCAATCTATCCATCAACTGGGAGTTGAAGACATTCCATACAGACTGTTTAAAGAAATACATGAATAATTTTGCCATCAATAGAATAGTCTTGCCATGTCAGCCATGTTTGTGTAAAATACAACAGATTTTTTTTTTTTATGGAATTTTAAAAACTCTTATTTAAAATCATCTTATCTGCAGTAAACAGATGTTTTTTTCAATTTTTAACTGAGTCATTGTGTTTAAAACTCCGACATCTCTCACATCGTTTTTCTGATTTTATATCTCCAACAACACAGTAGCTGTGCTAAATGTTTGCTGGTGCCGTTGGGAAACTAGTACCCTGGCACATCGATTCCACCAGAGACTCAGCCATTCATACGAAGATTTGAAAATGGCTGTGCACAGACACTTGCAATCTCCTTACGGGAGTTCGAGCGGTATTGCAAAAGAGGAACGGACAAAAATTTCTAAACAAAGGTGTACCAAGTCAATGGCATCATATTCAAAACTACTTAAGGGTGTAACAGGTGACACTACCAAGTATTGAGCAATCATTCACATCTAATTCAGAATTTCCGTTCTGTTCTGTCATCTTCCGCTTGTTCCGGGGTTGGGTCGCGGGGGCAACAGCCTCAAACGGGCAGCCCAGGCCTCTCTCCCCCCTGGCTGCATCCTCCAGCTCACCCAGAAAGATCCCAAGTCGTTCCCCAGCCAGCTTTGAGACATAGTCTCTCTGGCGGGTCCGGGGTTTGCCCCTGGGTCTCCTCCCATTCAGAATTTTGCAAAAAAAAAAATAAAAATAAAAAGGTTTAAATTTAAATAATTTGAGCAATTTAAACAAGGTAATCAAAAAATGTGGAAAAAGGGAGACGGTGTAAGATTTTAAAGTTGAACTGTATTCACATTTAGCCTTTAATGTGTATAATGCAGAGTTTTGTTACTGTAGATGAGACAGAGGAGTTCAGTGTGGAGGTGGGACTGCACCAGGGATCTGCTCTGAGTCCTTTGCTGTTTGCTATGGTGATGGACAGGCTGACGACAAGGTCAGACAAGAATCCTCATGGACAATGTTTGCAGATGACATTGTGATCTGTAGTGAGAGAAGGGAAGAGGTGGAGAGGTAGAGGTTTGCACTAGAAAGAAGAGGAATGAAGATTAGTCAGAGTAAGACAGAGTACATGTGCGTGAATGAGAGGGATCCAAATGGAAAAGTGAGGTTACAGGGAGAAGAGAGAAAGAAGGTGGAAGATTTTAAGTATTTAGGATCAACAGTCCAGAGCAATGGAGAGTGTGGAAAAGAGGTGAAGAAGCGTGTGCAGGCAGGCTAGAACGGGAGGAGAAAAATATCAGGTGTGATTGAGTTTCAGCTAAAATTAAAGGAAGCATGGCCGGTGGTGAGACCGGCCATGCTTATTGGTCTAGAGACAGTGGCACTAAGGAAAAGACAGGAAACGGAGATGAAGGTAGCCGAGATGAAGATGCTGAGGATCTCTCTGGGAGTGACCAGGAGTAGAAATGTATATCAGGGGAACACGATGTTAGAGGTTTTGGAGATCAAGTCAGAGAGGTCAGACTGAGATTGTTTGGACATGTGCAGTGGAGAGAGAGAAAAATCAGAAGGATGCTAGATTTAGTCTAGAGGAAGGCTAAAGAGGTTCATGGATACAGTGAAGGAAGACAAGATGGTTGGTGTTACAAGTGAATGCAGCAGATGGGGTTAGATTGAAGAGACTTGCTATGGCAACCCCTGAGGTGAAATCCCAAAAGGAGAATTTTGTAATTTAGAGTAAAACTTTCCCAGAAAATACATTCACCAGATTTTTTTCTTTAGAAATTTAATTACTCAACCAGTTCTCACTCTGGGGGATATTAGTTTTCCAGAGGAACACCAAAGCTTGAAAAATCTTCAAGAACCTTGAAATTTAAGTTGCGTTAAGTTTGCATTTGGCACAATGTCATTAAACAAGACTGAGGCATAAGTAGAGCGTGCCAGTTTGGGCATCACAAGGTCTTCATTTGGAAGAAAGAAATGAAGTTAAGCTACCAGGACATTTACCTAGTTGGCAATTCTCCCAAATTACAATAAAAACAAAAAAGTCTGAGGCAGAAGTGTAAAATTTAGAGATTTATTCAGTTTCACATGTTTGATGTTCAACCTGCAGGAGAGAGGAAGAGAAATAGTAAGACAAAGAATCATGGTCACAGGGTTCAGTTTAGCTTAAGACTCACCTCTTTGGACCTGCTGTCCTTTAGGTCCAGCACCACCTTTGTGTCCTGAAGTGCTTCCAGATAGGGGAAGCTGGATGAAGAGGTCTTTGACATATTTCTGGTCGGTGCGACCGTCCCTTTCCCGCTGGTAGCCGCTGTTGTAGTGGACCACATGGGAGGAAGGATACAGAGGACGTTTCTCCACAGTGCCCAGAGGTACATGCTGATCATCGTTCCAGGCCTGACCCAGGACCATCTGACGAGACCCCATCAGGTTGCTCCCAAGCGCAGACAGTTCCTGGAGAACCTTAACATTGTCAGCACCTGCAAAGACTCCAGGACCTCCACCAGTAGAGAATCCAGAGCCACTGCCGCCTGCACTGCCACCCCCATAGAAAGACCATCCAAATCCACTGCTTGCACTGGCACCTCCAGAGAAACCGCTACCACCTGCACTGGCACCGCCAGAGTTACCGGACCATCCAGATCCACTGCTTGCACTGGCACCGCCAGAGATGCCACTACCACCTGCACTAGCACCTCCAGAGACACCAGACCCACTGCTACCACCTGCACCTCCAGAGACACCAGACCATCCAGAGAATCCCCCAGACCCAGCACCTCCTGGTGAGGACACTCCTGATTGGGGCTCTTTGGGGTAGCTGGGACTTTTGTCCTTTTGAGCCATGTACCAGCTCGATGGATAAGTGCTAAAGCTTCTTGGTTCAGCTCCATAAGATGGATCCACAGGAACACCAGCAGCCAGGCCAACAAGCAATAAGATCCAAGTAAACCTGGAACACAGAACAACATGTAAATACCCCAAAAGTTACAGCAGACATTCTGAGTCAATCCAAACCTTCCAGAAATCTGATACTCCATGGTTCCTCAAGATCACCAACCTAACTCCAAGAAGCAGAGACTGCTCTTATATAGGTGTTCTCATTACACACACCTGGACCAATCACAGTCTGATTACTGCTGATGTTCTAGTGACGATGTGAACAATCAATCAATTAATCAATAAATCTTTAGATCCGTTCGTTCGTCCATCCATCCATCAACTGGGAGTTGAAGACATTCCGTACTGACTGTTTAAAGAACTGCATGAATACTTTTGCTAGAAATGAATGTTGGAGTGGGGGAGTTTAAGTATCTCGGGGTCTTGTTCACGAGTGGGGGAAGGATGGAGCGGGAGATCGACAGGCGGATCGGTGCAGCATCAGCAATAACTAGGAAGCTGCATTGGTCCGTCGCGGTAAAGAGAGAGCTGAGCCGAAAAGCAAAGCTCTCGATTTACAAGTCGATCTACGTTCCAACCCTCACCTATGGTCACCAGCTGTGGGTGGTGACCGAAAGAATGAGATTGCAGGTACAAGCGGCCGAAATGAGCTTCCTCCGCAAGTTGGCTAGGCTCTCACTCAGAGATCGGGTGAGGAGCTCTGCCATCCAAGAGGAGCTCGGCGTCCAAGGGGAGAGACCAAGGGGCAGACATGCTGGACCTAGCTGGCCGGGGAACGACTTGGGATCCTTCCGGGTGAGCTGGAGGGTGCAGCCAGGGTGAGAGAAGCCTGGGCTGCCTGTTTGAGGCTGTTGTCCCCGCGACCCGACCCTGGTAAAGGCGGATGATGACAGAAAGGAATATTCTTTTGTCATGAGCATTTTATTTTCAGCCATATGTGAACAAAATACCACATATTTTTTATTTTTTTGGAATTTTAAAAATCCTTCTATTTAAAACATTTTATCTGCAGTAAACAGATGTTTTCTTTCTTTCTATTTTTTTCTACTGAGTCATCATGTTTAAAACTCCAACGTTTCTCACATCATTTTTCTGATTTTATATCTCCAACAACACAGTAGCTGTGCTGAATGTTTGCTGGCGCCGCTGGAAAACTAGTACCCTGGCACATCGGTTCCACCAGTGGAAAGACTGTAAATCCATTCACAAACCATTAATAATAAAATCATTTGAGACAAGAATAAGTCAACGCTAAGACATCAAACAACATGCCTCCACCTGCCCTACATCACTAATAGGATGGATTCGTCACCTCAACTTTTGTGAATTTGACTTTTTTATGCATGTTTCTGAAAACTTAATTTATCTGTTATTGAGAATTAGTAAAGAAAGAAGCACGGACAGCGTCAGTTCTTAAAACTTGGAATCCAATATTATAATAATACCGTCATTTTACATGATTGTGAAACCAAACTACAAGCAACCATTTGGTAGATCTCGTTAAAATGGTTAGTTATTCCAACCATATTCTTCTTTTATCTTTTATTTCGGTCAAATTGTACATTTACAAATAACTAAATTTACATTTTTTTCTGAACTTATACATACCAAAAGGACCAAAAAGGTATCGGCTGAAGCAGATGCTTGTTACGCCGACCCTTTCGAAAACAAATCATAACATATCATTACTATCATTATGATAACAAAATGATATAAATACATAACAGAAATTCACTATGATACATAACGGCACCGTACATGTGCCGATTTATTAAAATCCACTTTTTTTCTGCTTTAGAACATACGTAAATGTTCTCATAATGTCTCAAAAACATGTAGAAAGTACGATCCACCAGATGGGGGCGTTTTTGAAAGGGATGGACAGCAGCATGGAATACCTAACGATTTCTCACGTCACACTAGTGTGCAACGGAACATTGGTTGAAAAACGCTGATTTATTCAACCATCCATCAGAAAGAGTTCCCAACGACTTACACGTTTATTCTTAAGACCACCTGTCCATTCCTCCTATTCGTTCCCCTTTAGCCCTCAAACCGAAAACTTTACCTCCTGGTAGAACTGCCAATTATTTCAGAAAAAAAAATCATATCCATTTTCTTCCTGCTAAGCATCTACGAGATAAATTTGTGTTCATTTCTTTTGAAGCCGAACAAAATTTTTCAGTTATTTAAAGAATTTAAATTTCAAAGTGTTTGAGTTAGTCCTAAAAGAATGGACTGTTTTTCTTATTTCTTGGTAAAGGTTATGCTGATAGCTCCTCGTTTCCTCCTGTGTGTTAGATAAACACTGGATCACCCCCGCTGCCTCAAATCTTCTTTTTATTATGTAATGGAATTCTTAGCATGCTGAAACTTTCAGAGTAAGAGACGTGAGAGGGCACAGGTTAAATAATGTGTTACCCGGTCTACAGGGCTGATAAATGCTTGTTCCTGTGTGTACTGGTGGGATGTGTTGATGTTAGCTGCTAATGATGCTAATGTTGCTTTCTGTTGTTGTTCGTTATTGACCAATAGAAATCAGCTCTGTTACTACTAATTCCACCAAACAAACCCCTACAATTCACTCTCTTGAAAGAAGTTAAAGGGCCAAGAATGGAAACACTGAAGTCTTAGCGTATGTTTTATTAAGCTAGCCGTTTTTTCCAATGACTAGCTCCCTTTTGGCTTGTTATGCTAGTCAAGGAGTCACGCTTTGTTTGCGTTCACGACCAGCTGCTAGCTCTCGGAACAAGATCCACTGTGGTTGGATGAGTCAGTGCAGTTCCAATAGAGCTGAGAATGAGACGATCTGAAAAGAGGTGCTTGAGCCCAGTAGCCCTGCGGTTCTGCATGGGTAACATCTGGTCGCTCGCGGGCAAGTTGGAGGAACTAGGGACGCTGGCTCTGACCCAGCAGTCATGTGGAGGGGCCACTTTGGTGTGCTTCTTGAAGCCTGACTCCCTGGACTCATTCCGGACTGGCAACTGTTCAGATGCTAGGTCTCACACTGTGTAAGCGGACCACTGGAAGGACGAGGGCATCGAGGTGTTTGCACTGCAGCATCTTCTCTCTGCTACCACCATCTCTGTTTCCTGTCTTTTCTTCAGTGCCACTGTCTCTATACCAAACAGCATGGCCGGTCTCACCACGGTTTTGTACACTTACCCTTTCAGTTTTGGCTGAAACTCTTCTATCACACATC
Organism: Neostethus bicornis; assembly: GCA_902685375.1. Lineage (NCBI taxonomy): Eukaryota > Metazoa > Chordata > Actinopteri > Atheriniformes > Phallostethidae > Neostethus > Neostethus bicornis. The sequence goes on from LR738541.1 coordinate 37,216,329, forward strand.
CCACCCGATACTTTTCTCCACCCGTTCCAGCCTGCCTGCACATGCTTCTTCACCTCTTTTCCACACTCTCCATTGCTCTGGACTGTTGATCTTAAGTATTTAAAATCTTCCACCTTCTTTATCTCTTCTCCCTGTAACCTTACTTTTACACACAGGAACAAGCGTTTATAAGCGACGTAGACCGGGTAACACATTATTTAACCTGTGCCCTCTCACGTCTCTTACTCTGAAAGTTTCAGCATGCTAAGAATTCCATTACATAATAAAAAGAAGATTTGAGGCAGCGGGGGTGATCCAGTGTTTATCTAACACACAGGAGGAAACGAGGAGCTATCAGCATAACCTTTACCAAGAAATAAGAAAAACAGTCCATTCTTTTAGGCCTAACCGAATCACTTTGCAATTTAGATTCTTTAAATAACTGAAACTTTTTGTTTGGCTTCAAAAGAAATAAACACAAACATATCTCGTATTTGCTTAGGAAGAAAACGGATATATTTTTTCTGAAATAATTGGCAGTTCTATCAGGAGGTAAAATTTTTGGGTTGGTTGGCGAAAGGGAAATGAATAGACAGACGGATAAATGGACGGGTGGTCTTACGAATAAATGTGTAACTGGTTGGGAACTATTTCTGATGGATGGTTGAATAAATCAGCGTTTTTCAACCAATGGTCCGCAGCACACTAGTGTGATGTGAGAGATCATCAAGTGTTCCGTGGGAAACGATCCTAATTCACCTCATATGGGATCTTGATTAATTATTAGCTCCCAAAGATTGTTTTAGTTGATCTAATGGTGTTTGTGTAAAAAAAAATGGATAAAAGCGTATTTAATGTATGTTTATCATTATGAAATCTTATCATTTTACATGGAGACAGACAAAGCATCCTGTAACCCTAGCAACCCACTTTCTCTGCTTTTTAATTGAATCTTGCAGTCCATTCCTTTCAAAAACTACCCCACCTAGTGGATCGTACTTTCTACATGTTTCGAGATATTATGAGAACATTTACGTTGCGTTCTAAAGCAGAAAAAAAGATGGATTGTAATAAAATCTCACATGTATGGTGGAATATGATTGGAATAATTAACAATTTCAATGAGATATACTGTACTAAATGGTTGCTTTGGTTTGGTTAATAATAATAATAATAATGAATTACTCTATTCATCCCTCACCGGGGAAATTTGTTTGCTGCACTCCTTACACCGCAGCAGGCTGCCCTTCAACGGTGCCAATGGTGGGAGAAGCGGGGGTTAGGTGTCTTCTCCAAGGACGTGCTCTCCGCGGGACGCGAAGGTCGCGGGCGAACGCTCTAACCACGCGGCCACCGTCTCCACCCTCCTACTACCCATTACCCAATCATATAAAAATTACGGTATTATTACGATATTGGATGCTAAGTCTTAAGAACTGACGCTGTCCGTCCTTCTTTCTTTACTAATTCTCAGTAATACTGTAGATAAATTGTTTAAGTTTCCATAAACATCGAACAAAAACTCATATTAGTGATAAAGGGCAAGTGGAGGCATGTTGTTTGATGTCTTAGCGTTGACTTATTCTTGTTTCAAATGGTTTTATTATTAATTATTTGTGAATGGATTTACAGTCTTGCCTCTGGTGGAACCGATGCGCCGGGGCAAAAGTTTCCTTGCGGCACCAGCAAACACTTAGCACAGCTACTATGTTGTTGGAGTTTTGAACATGATGATTTCTAAAATTCTATAAAAATGAGAAATATGTGGTATTTTGTTCACACAGGGCTGCAAATAAAATGCTCATGATCAAAGAATAATCTATTTTTAGCAAAAGTACTCCGTACGAAACGTCTTCAACTCCCAGTTGATGGATAGATTGATTGATATTTCCACATCACATCATCAATACAAAATCAGTGATCAGATTGTGATTAGTTCAGGTGTGTGTAATGAGAGCACCTGTATAAGAGCAGCCTCTGCTTGTTGGAGTTAAGTTGATGTTCTGGAAGAATCATGGATCTGCAACTTTCTGGAAGGTTTGTAGCCAATTGTAATGTATGCTGCAGCTTTTGGGGTATTTATGTGTTGTTCTGTGTTCCAGGCTTTCTTGGATCTTTCTACTTGTTGGCCTGGCTGCTGGTCTTCCTGTAGATCCATCTTATGGAGCTGAACCAAGAAGCTTCAGCACTTATCCATCGAGCTGGTACATGGCTCAAACGGACAAAAGTCCCAGCTTCCCTAAGGAGCCCCAGTCAGGAGTGTCCTCACCTGGAGGTGCTGGGTCTGGGGGAGTCTCTGAAGGTACCAGTGCAAGCGGTGGAGCTGGATGGTCTGATGTCTCTGGAGGTGCAGGTGGCAGCGGTGGAGCTGGATGGTCTGGTGTCTCTGGAGGTGCAGGCGGTAGCGGATGGTCTGGCGTCTCTGGAGGTGCCAGTGCAGGAAGTAGTGGTGGATCTGGATGGTCTAGTGTTGGTAGCGGCTCTGGATTCTCTACTGGTGGAGGCCCTGGGGTCTTTGAGGGTGCTGACGACGTTCAGGTTCTCCAGGAACTGTCTGCCCTGGGGAGCAAACTGATGGGGTCTCGTCAGATGGTTCTGGGTCAGGCCTGGAATGATGGGCAGCATGTACCTCTGGGCACTGTGGAGAAACGTCCTCTGTATCCTTCCTCCCATGTGGTTCACTACAACAGCGGCTACCAGCGGGAAAGGAACGGTCGCACCGACCAGAAATATGTCAAAGACCTCTTCATCCAGCTTCAATCTGGAAGCACTTCAGGAGGAAAAGGAGGTGCTGGACCTAAAGGACAGCAGGTCCAGAGAGGTGAGACCTGATTAGCTCAGAACCCTGTGACCATGATGACCTTCATCCTTACTAACTACTTCTCTTCCTCTCTCCTGCAGACTGAACATCAAACTTGTGAAACTGAATAAATCTTTGAATTTTACATTTGTGCCTTTATTTATTTTTTTTTTTTTTACATGAAGGGTAACTTGGAAAGCTATAAATTAAAGTCTTGGAGAAGGAAAAGATTTCTGATTGACTGTATCATGTAGAAGAAGAGTAAAGATACCTTAAATGCTACAGGATTTGGACAGTTTAATAGTAAAATGTATAGAAAAAAATTAAAATATTGAATGCATTCAAGTACATTTTTTTTAAATGGCTGCACTGACCTTTGGAGAGTGAGGGGTATTGCCAAAGAGGAACGGGCAAAACTGTCTAATGGAAGGTGTGCCAAGCGTGTGGAATCATTTTCAAAACTCTTAAAGGTGTGGAAACAAAGTAAAGAGAAGTTAATTACAATTCAGAATTTTGGGGGAAAAATATTAAAATTTTAAACAAGGTAATCAAAATGTGGAAAGAGGCAGTCTAAGATTTTGTGATCCCTCCCTATAACGCGGTTTTATTACTGACGGATTTGTATTGCATTCTGATTGGCTAAAGTCACTCCGCTTCTCTCCTTGTGTCAACAAAGTTGCAGTTTAATATGCACTTACGTAAATCAGCTTGCCAAATTTACAATTCGAACGTGCAAATCCCGCGCATAAGAAAACACTGCATAGCAGAGTCAGGATGCAGCGGTTTAGTATAAAGAGCATGAAATACACCCGCGTCACTATTTTTCCAACTCTACGTTTTATTCTTACTTCTCCCATTTAATCCAATCACTTGGGTTGCGGTGCCAATCTCCGCAAATTGAAGCCTTCCGTTTACACAGATTAGAAACGTTTATTTAAAAAAAAATTGTAAAGTACTTTTGTCAAACAAATGCTCTAGCCTTTAACATTTTTATTGTAATTGTACAATTGCGAAGAAAATAATCTTTTACGTCACGGGTTATTTTTGTAACGCAAGTACCGCGAAAAAAAAAAAATTTTGCACGTATAATGTAGAGTTTAAAATTGTCCCCATCGTCTTTCAAGGACAATTTACCAGGTTTTATTCTCTAATAGTTTCATGAGAAAGTCTAAGATTTTCGTCACGTTGGGAGATTAGCTTTCCAAAGGAACACCAAAGCGTGAAAAAAAAAATTTCAAGAACTTAAAAATTCAAGTTGCATTTAAGTTAGTTTTCAACACAATAGGGTCATTAAACAAAACCAAGGCTTAAGTTAAGCATGCCAGTTTCAGAATCGCAACCTATTTTTAATGAAGTTTCTAAGTTAAGCTACAAGGACAGTCACCAAGTCTGCAAGACTCCCAAGTTTTTATATAAATAAAAAAAAAGTCTGAGGCAGAAATGTAAAATTCAGAGATTTATTCAGTTTCACATGTTTGATGTTCAACCTGCAGGAGAGAGAGGAAGAGAAATGGTTAGGATGAAGAGCATCATGGTCACAGGGTTCTGAGCTAATCAGGTCTCACCTCTCTGAACCTGCTGTCCTTTAGGTCCAGCACCTCCTTTTCCTCCTGAAGTGCTTCCAGATAGGGGAAGCTGGATGAAGAGGTCTTTGACATATTTCTGGTCGGTGCGACCGTCCCTTTCCCGCTGGTAGCCGCTGTTGTAGTGGACCACATGGGAGGACGGATACAGAGGACGTTTCGCCACAGTACCCAGAGGTACATGCTGCTCATCATTCCAGGCCTGACCCAGGACAATCTGACGAGACCCCATCAAGTTGCTTCCCAGGGCAGACAGTTCCTGGAGAACCTGAACGTCGTCAGCACCCTCAAAGACTCCAGGGCCTCCACCAGTAGAGAATCCAGAGCCACTGCTGCCTGCACTGCCACCCATAGAGACACCGGACCATCCAAATCCACTGCTACCGCCTGCACTGGCACCTCCAGAGACACCAGACCATCCAGCGCCACCGCTACCACCTGCACCAGCACCAGACCATCCAGCGCCACCACCTGCACTGGCACCTCCAGAGACGCCAGACCATCCAGATCCACCGCTGCCGCCTGCACTGGCACCTCCAGAGACTCCCCCAGACCCAGCACCTCCAGGTGAGGACACTCCTGACTGGGGTTCCTTGGGGTAGCTGGGACTTTTGTCCTTTTGAGCCATGTACCAGCTCGCTGGATAAGAGCTAAAGCTTCTTGGTTGAGCTCCATAAGATGGATCTACAGGAAGACCAGCAGCCAGGCCGACAAGCAGCAAGATCCAACAAAACCTGCAAGTCAAAACAAATAAATACCCTAAAAGCTACATCAGGCATTACACTAGGCTACAAACCTTCCAGAAAGTTGCAACTCCATGGTTCCAGATCACCTACTCAACTCTAACAAGCACAGGCTGCTCTTATAGAGGCGCTCTAATTCCTCACACCTGGACCAATCACAGTCTGGTTGATATGTTGTGGAAATATCAATCAATCAATCTCTCTATCAACTGGGAGTCGAAAACATTTCATACTGAATACTTTTGCTATAAATAGAATATTCTTTTGTCGAGAGAATTTTATTTGCAGCCATGTTTGGACAAAATACCACATATGTGTTATTTTTATGAAACTTTAAAAATATTTCTATTTAAAAACATCTTATCTCCAGTAAACAGATGGTGTTTTTTTTTTTTTTTTTTTTTACTGAGTCATCATGTTTAAAACTCCAACAACACAGTGGCCAATAAGCATAAGTTTAAAATTCAAATAAACACATGGTTTCTAGGGATTTCTGTTGCCAGGGTAAACCTTTTTTGTTGCTAGGTGTGTCATGTCTTAGTGATCGAGTAAACAACTGTTGCTAGGCCGAAAAAAACTTAATGCGTCAATAAATCAACATAGTGGGTGGCTCTGTGGCCTCACAGCATGAAGGTCGTGGGTTCAAGTCCCGGGTCGGGACGAGGCTTGGAACACTGTCCTTTCTGTGTGGAGTTTGCATGTTCTCCCCGTGTCTGCGTGGTTTTCCTCCGGGTACTCCAGTTTCCTCTGATTCTCTAAAGACATGCATGCTAGTTTGATAGGCCGTTGCCAAAATTGCACCGCGACAGACTGGCGATCTTTTCGGGTGTACCCTGCCCTTCGTCTTAAATCAGCTAGGATGGGCTCCGGCTAACCTCTTAAGGGATAGACGGATAAGAAGATGACAGACATTTCCACAACTATAGGTCGCACTTAAAAGTCTTGAATTTCCTCCGAAATGTTCTAATGAGTTGTGTTACATACGGGGACATACGGGTTACATAGAAGGGGACAGCATGAAAATGGTAAAGTGGAGAAGTGTGGGTGTAAAACAAGACTAGGAGTCAACGACGGGCAAGTTGCGCCACAATTTGTGAATGGACAGTAGATTCTTGGGCTAACATCTTTGCTTACACTGTTCTTCGAGATTTCGCAAAAGCCGGCATCATTGATGAAGAGCCGCACAGCAATGAGACGGACTCATCAAGGTTCAGGAAATTCCAAATGCTTACTAACTGGATATATCGGGCGGTTTCTCTTTCTCTGTGGAAACAGTCTGACTTCGCATAATTGGGTTTCACTCGATTTATAGTGGGCGGGTCATTATTTGCTTGAAACAATTGCTGCATTCTAATTGGGACCAGACGGGGTGTACGCGATAGGCCTGAACAGTCGGAGTAGTCCGAAAACATGTAAAAAATTTTGCCGTCGTCATTAGGGCAACTACGTCTATCATCTAAATAAGCTGGGACAATAAACTTCCAATTTTGGGAATCATTGGTAACACAGGCCGTATAACATGGCCGACCTCCCTGTTTACCTACTGAACTACGATCATTACTCCCACGAATGCTTGTGTACGAGTCATTGTCCCGACATTTTCCGATTGCTGCAGGAATAAGCCAGCAAACCTTGGCTAGTTCCTGGTTGTTGCCAAACAAAAACAGCATTATTACCGTATTTTCCGCACTATAAGGCACACCTTAAATTTTCTCTAAAGTCCACAATGCGCCTTTTAACCCGGAGCGCCTTATATATGGATTAATATTGAGCAAAAACAGGTGTCGCAACTGCGGTAAGCAGCCGCCGACTCCATTTCCTCCGTAGAAGAAGTAGTGCGCGGTGCATGCTGGGACATATGACAGACCGGTTAGGTTTTGCATTCAAAAACTAACCGGCATGCATTGCGCACCAATCTGCGCCGATCAGAACTGCGTCCGCCTGTGTCATCTCGAACGCCCCTATTTCCGTTTGTGTGTTTGTGTAAAGACCCGGAATGGCTCCTACCAAGAGACACTGTTACACCACAAAGTTTAAACTCAAGGCGATCGGTCACGCAGTAGAACACGGGAATAGAGCCGCAGCGAGAGAGTTTAACATCAATGAACCAATGGTGAGGAAGTGGAGGAAGCAAGAGGATGCGCTGCGTCAAGTAAACAAGACTAAACAGAGTTTCCACGGGAACAAAGCGAAATGGCCATAGTTAGAGGACAAAGTTAAACAGCCTTTACTGTAGCGCCTTATTATGCGGTGCGCATTATAGTGCGGAAAATATGGTACTTGTAGCTGTTCATCAACGCTTCGAGTGCAGAAAGTATTTCATTTGACTGTTTGCGTGCTGTACAGAAAAACTCCTTCAGTAAAGAGCGTGCTTGTACAAGAAGAAAATGTATCTTTGAGTCTGTTTGTGACCAAACAGGTGATTGAGCTTTCTAGGGCTAAAAGTGCGTATTAACTTTGACATTTTTCTACCTGAGGAGTGTCGTAATTGGCTACATGCCCTCAGTCTTCTGACCGTCTCAACTTGCGTTTAAGTGTCCGTGTGTCCATACCTTTCTTTGGCTGTACTAGAACTGCATTTTTTTGTTTGTAATGAATATTTATGACAGAGACATTTTGGATTAATTCAAATTTAATTGTAAATATTGGAAACTTTGTGTTTAAGTTGGAGCTTTAGTTTCCTTTTCTTAGGCGCTGTCCACACATAGCTGAGTATTTTTGAAAACTCATTCGTTTTTAGCCGTTTTGGCCTGCCGGCTACACGAAAACAGCAGGTTTCTAAAAAAACGCCGGTTTTTAGTGAAAAAAACGACGTTTTTGAAAACACTGTTTTTGTGTTTGCGTGTGGACATCCGAAAACGTAGATTTGCGTTTTTATGCGTCACTACCTGCAACAAGTAATGCACATGTCATTCTTGTGCGTCCTTGTTTACAAAAGCAGACAGTGGGCAGCATGGATCCACGGACCCTGTTGCAGACCCTCTTTTCTTGCCTTTATGTCCACTCTCAATTGCTCTTTCTTCTTGTTGAGGAGAAATGCATTGTTCCCGGTTTTGAGGAAATGACGACAGAGGTGGTCTGATTGGATAGCTCAGAACTTACGTTTACATCAATACTGCCAACTACTGGTCTGGCATGCTCATAACCGCACTCAGAAGCGTATTTATATGGCACCGTGTGGACGCGGATATTTTGAAAATGTTTATGTACGTGTGGGCGCGAGCGTTTTCCCAAGACATTTTCTTGGACTTTTTGTTGTTTTCCTATCATCTCCAATCAGCTTGACTCCCCCGCCGCTCCCTTCCATCAACAACTACAACTTTTTTCTTCTTTCGATCTTCTTTTAACACCATGAAAATGTCCAAGTGTGAAAATAACAGCAGATGAGTGGTTTCTGGATCATTCAGAAAAATAAGTTTCTTAAATCCTCTTTCTTCAGTTTAAACGTCAGCCAGTCATCTTCACCGTTTCTGAAACTCTATGCAGAACATCACAATACAGAACAATTTGTCCTTCCAAACAACAATTTTTCCACCGACTGCAAAAAAGGACAATCTGAGCTTTTCCACATTCCCTTTCCTTTCACAGGTGCCTTGGCTTTTGTGTTCCACACACCTGTGAAAGCTCTGCATTGCTCAAACTTGGAAACTTACGGCTGAAAAGAGGCTGAGATAAAACCCATAAATTACCAGAGAATAAACATCCACCTGGGGATGAGTTTTTCTTCTGCCTGCCACGACGAGCTGTCCTGGAAACAGCAAACATGAAACTGGAGTCTGCAGGAGTTATTTTGCCCCCCACGTAAACACAGATGTTCAGGGAGAAGTGACGTATGAAAGCATTTTAGCTGAAAAGACATTAAAAAGGAAACTTTGTGTCCTCCTGATTGGCTGTGAAGGTTTTCACCAGTCATTAGCTTTATGTGTGATACCATTTTAGAAAGCATTAGAGATAAAATGGAATTCAGATTCCTGAATTATCCATATGCCGTATTTTGCAGGCTTGTTTTTGTGGCACAGCGATGCCTAAAATATGCTCACAATTCACAATTCAGTATTTTTTTTCTTATAAACAGAGGAAAGATGTACAATTAAGGAATAGATCAAGAATTTTGAAAAATGAAAAAGATGTGGACGAACATCTTCCATCACAGTCGACTAGTTTGAGTGGTCGGGAGCTTTGCATACATAAAGTTGCTGGTTCGAGTCTTGCCATTCATTTCCTGTATTGACTTGCTTGAATCCATTTACTGTAGAAGGGTCAGACCTAGTGAGCGTGATGTTACTTGTAATATCTGGCTCCTAATCAGAAGTGAGATTGGGCCTAAAAAATTCAGCCCGACCCGAGCCCGCAGATATTAAAACCCGGCCCGAGCTCGACCAATCAACGTGATTTGCGGGCCTGAGCCCGAAACAAGCCCGAAATGTCATATTTTATTTGTGAGGTCTCGGGAGGGGGAGGGTTATTTTCATAAATTGGAACATTTTCAAGAACACGTTTTTAATGAAAAAAAAAAATCACACTATAGGACCCCTAACGCACTTGTCTGTGATGGCCTGCTTAGCGTGAAGAGGAGGGACGATCTTTCAAACAAATGATAAAATAGATCTTTGACGATCATCACTTTTGCCAGTCCAGCTGTTTAAATGCCAGCTCAGCGTCGAGGTGCCAGTCTTTTTGCGCCACATTGACCACATCCAGCGAAACCAACGGAAGTTTCTGTAGCATTTTGAACAATAAATTTGAAGTTTTTCCACACCTCACTTTTACCGGTGCGTGTTTGTCTTTTCAGTTCTCCTGCTTTTAGTTTATCCTTAACTTCTTACTCCTTCATATCGGGGATACCAGTTCAAAATAAATAAAATAAAGACGTGCGCAGGGAAGGATTACCAAATTAAGAGGAGGCGTTCACGTGCGCAGAGGATGAGCTGGCTCTGCGGATCCTGTTTAGTAGTTAAACATTACTTCTCTGTTTTAATTTTATAACAAGTATTTATTAGTTTAGTACACACACCTCGTTTTAGTTCACATTTTATAAACATAGATTTATTAAAAAAAAAAAAGTCAGCGAGAGAGAAGCCCGAACCGGGTCAGGCTCGGGCTTAAGATCTTACCTCTGCCCCTAATACAGTAAGCCAATCCATTCGCCATTTTTGCCACATATGAACGTCATATGTGGCAAAAGGAGGATTTAGCTGCTAGCATTGGCCTATTCTTAAATGTATTTCTATATGATTTGAGGTATAATTTACCGTAGCAAATTAAGTCATCTCCTATCATCGCTTTTTTATACAGAGTACTGTATTATGGTATTGTTATTCCGGATTGGATATATAAGTAATGCTTTTGATTTGGGGAGGCAATAGCTCAGTTGTAAAACATTTGTCTTTGGACCGGAAATTTGTGAGATCAAATCCCACTGAGCTCATGTCTCGGTGTCCTTGGGGAAGACACCTAACCTCCCGTTTCTTGCATCGTGACAGCCTGCTGTGGTGTAATGCAGCACACAAAATACCCCGTTGAGGGATGAATAAAGTATATTTCTTCTAATGACACGACCACTGGCCATCCGCAAAGATGGTGAGGTTGATTGGACCTACACGGAACTTCCTATTTAGCATACGAGAGAATTCTGATTTACTATATTCGTCACATTTCCCAGGACAGAAACACACGTAATTATTATTGTAAATTTGCCCCTACGAGTGAGTGGTTTGTTGTGATACACTAGTTCCAACAACTGCCACCAGGATTCACTGCTGCAGACAGGAAGTAACTTTTGGAGAAGAAGCCATATGGCTAAAGTATTTTGGCTAAAGTTTATGAAGGTTTCAAATCTTAAAAAGGGTAAGGTTCATTTTGAAATGTCTTCTCTGTTACCAGCATAATACAATATATAGATTATCTGGAATATAAGAGAAATGCCATTTACTGGTGATAATATTTGTGAAATAGTTTTAAATGATGGAATGTGAGTGATAATACATCAACTTTCCTAGCTGTAGTGAACAGAAGAAACAAAATTTGTCCACTCTGTTACTGTCCACTCTGTTACTGAAACAGTTAATCTACTGTTATTGTAAATGACTCCAATCAGATATGTAACAGAGTGGACACAAAGACGTGAATGGCCAAACTTAAATTTAATTGTAATTAAAAGTACATCTGTAAAAAAAGGGGCCATCGGCATATTTGGGTCTCTAAATCAATCCTTTATCAAAAACAAAAGAGAGTAGGAACCTATGGATATACTTATATTTTATTTTTTCACTAGCTAAAATGAAATTTGAAAATGACCCGTATCTGTTTCCATGTTGCTTGAATGGTCCAAGCAATCAAAAAGATGTGAAGACTGTCGAGAGATGCTCCAATAAGGTCGTCTTTCAAATTGCTAAAATATAATGTTCACAAAGATAAGAAATAACATGTTTCGTGCGTTTGTGGATATGAATCGAGTTTCCTGTACGGATCAGGTAGCAAGAAGATGTGAGTACCTATAGGAAGGAGAGTGTAAAAAAGAGGTGAAGAAGCGTGTACAGGCAGGCTGGAATAGGTAGAGAAAATGCAAACCTGTAAACTTACGGTTAACTTCCAGTCCGCGGGTGAACGCTCTAACAACTGAGCGTCGTTAGGAGGAGATCCTAGATGAAATCAAGACTCACTGGAGGGACATTGTCTCACAGATGGGTGGGGAACACCTCGGAATCTTCCTAGTTGAGCTCAAAGATGTAGCTGAGGAAGTTTGGTCTTCCCTGCTGAGGCTGTTGCCCCAATCCTTGATGGGGTGAGAAAACGGTACAATACAGATGAGTTTACAAAATGCGTGTTTGGAATGATAGGTGGATGTAAATGTGAGGGGACCAAACTGTCAGCTGAGTGGGGAAGTGTGATAAATGCGATGGGTCATCCCACGGCCATCCTCTAAATATAAGGCTGGAAAACTGTCAGGATCTTTAAAGATAAGAAGGATAAAGAGATTTTCAGAGTGTTATGTTCCCAGCTGTGACAGAGCACCTCTGTGCCCCAAATCTGCTTCCACACAGAGATAACACCAGTCTGATTTAAAAAAAAAAAATAGCACACGAAATAAGTTACTCTCTGAACAGTCGCTTATTATAAAAAGCTAAAAATAAGGATAGAAAAGAGGATGAGTTTAGAGGCAGAATCCGTTTGCCTAAAATTTGCTTTCTGTGCGCTGTATTAGTACGGCAAATTTCAGATTGTTTAACACTAGAACTACCAGAGGCGTCAATTTGACGTTTCTCAAAACTTGACGTCTAACTACTGTAGTTACGTTGATCTTTCACATTCCTGGACTTTTAACTTTTTCTACAATTTTTGTATATTTTTCCGATGTTGTAATTTAACTGAAATAAAACACTGAAAACAGGTTTTGAATAATTCTTCTTCTAACTGCCACATCCATCATTTTGACGCTTCTATTAAATACATAGTAATTTTTTCCCGCGCCTGATTTTAGCACGATTTCTGTTGCCTAGTAACCGTCGTGGCGCCACTCAGGTGAAATCTAGGTAAGCAAAAATGAATTTAAGAAGACGTTTCTCCGTCACTGAGGCACTTCAGGATATGACATCATCGCCATGGCGCTAATCAAAATGGCGGCCTTGGGAGTTCTAGTAGTTCTAGAATTCTGATAGCACTAGTGTTAAAATGCCTGAATGGGAAAAAATGGAGAATTACCACATAGACACATATTGAAACACACACATTTAAATACCTGGGGGGAAACAGTGGTTCAGTGGTTCGAGCGTTCACCCGCGAACCGGAAGTTAACCGGAAGTTCGCAGGTTCGCCTTTTCTCCACCCATTCTAGCCTACCTGCACACGCCTCTTCACCTCTCTTCCACACTCTCCATTGCTCTGGACTGTTGATCCTAGATACTTAACATCTTCCACCTTCTTTATCTCGTCTCCCAGTAACCTCACTTTTCCATTTGGATCCCTCTCATTCACACACATGTACTCTGTTTTACTCTGACTAATCTTCATTCCTCTTCTTTCTAGTGCAAACCTCCACCTCTCCAGCTTTTCCTCCACCTCTTCCCTCCTCTCACTACAGATCACAATGTCATCTGCAAACATCATTGTCCATGGAGATTCCTGTCTGACCTCGTCTGTCAGCCTGTCCATCACCATAGCAAACAGCAGAGGACTCAGAGCAGATCCTTGGTGCAGTCCCACCCCCACACTGAACTCCTCTGTCTCACCTACAGCACACCTCACCACTGTCTTACAGCCCTCATACATGTCCTGAACCACTCTAACATACTTCTCTGTCACACCAGACTTCCTCATACAATACCATAGTTCTTGTCTGGGTACCCTGTCATAAATTACACTGTAAAATTCTCCTAGAGTCACCATGTGTACCACAAGGGGCAAAAATACGTCCACATTTGTAACATTCTTATAACACCGAAAAATTTACTTGTCAGAGTGGGGGGGATGGTGGCTCAGTGGTTAGAGCAATCGCCCGCGGACTGGAAGTTAACCGGAAGTTCGCAGGTTTGTATCCCACTGAGTTCATGTCTAGGGTCCTTGGTGAAGACACCTAACCCACGTTTCTCACCATTGGCATCATCATAGGTGGCAGCCTGATGCGGCACACACATTTTCCCAATCAGGGATTAATAAAGTATATTAAAAAAACACACACACATTCATACCTGCACACATGCAGACACACAGGCAGACACACGGAGACACTGAGAGACATACACACAAGTACACACACGCACAAATCCTCTCACAGAAAACGAGGCACATAAACATAGAGACATACACATTTGGATGCTCACACCAGTGACGTGTGGCGCAGGGGCGCCGCCCCCCCCGACCTGATCACCAAAAAATATATATGCATATATATCTATATATACATATATAAACATGTATGTGTTTATAAGTATGCAAAACTGTCGAGTGTGAAGATTACATGCAATTAATAATGTTTTACAACGTTTTATTTTATTTTCTTACTTCCTGTGCAAACCGGAACGAGGGCGCAGGGTAGGTACGCCCCACCAGGAAAACGTATTAGTGTGTGTGTCTTCCGGTTTTTATGGAAAAAACGTGACGTCAGCTCTAAATTTTTTCCCATTCATGTGTATTGCAAACCATAACCACGCCCGCGGGGCGCAGATATTTTCCGCCCATCGGGTGTGTGATAGGTTATCCTCTCTGTCAGTCTGTTACATGAACCAATCAATTAGCCATAAGCTGACCTATAAATCCCACCCACGCCACGCCCTTTCTTTTCACTGCGGAATTCTGGGAGTCTTCATCATGGCGTCGGAAGCTAGTTCAGTTGCTAACAAAGCTAGTGGGTTTTTTAAAGAGAATTCAGTGTCCTCCCTTCTACAGAATCCGTTTTCTAAGCGTTCTAAAGAAGAAAAAAGAAGAGTGAAGGAGCTTGGACTGGACACCCCAGATTTGACTGTGCAACAAAACAGTGGAGATCGCGCCCGCTTTTATGTGAGAGGATAATGAAGGTCTATGAAAAGTGGCGCTGACTAACTGGATGAGAAACACTTTATTTGTTTCCCCTGCTTATTGTTTAGTTCAGCAGCAACTGAAAAGGTGTGGATATCAACAGGGGTGAGTGACTTGAAGCATTTGTCTGAAAAGTGCAAACGTCATGAAACTTGCCGCACCCATTTTGATAGTAGCTATAAGCTAGGTGTTTTTGGCAGTAGTAATATCCTGGCACAATTAAAGGAAGGCTACCGAACTGGCATAAGGAAACATAATGAAGAAGTCACCAAAAACAGACGCATATTGTCACGAATAATTTTATATTTATTTTATATATATATTTATATATACTTTTATATAATATATCTAAAAAAAAAATTTTTTTTAGATAAATGTGCGCCCCCCCAGTTTTTTTTTACCACCAGCCGCCACTGGCTCACACACATACAGAAAGACACACACTTATACAGAGATTCCCAAAATAATGAGTCATCATTAAGTGCATTTCTCTTTTTGTCACATAAGGCCAGAAAATGTTCTCGTCTTTTTGTTTTTGTTGTACAAGTTGTTTTTGCAATCAGACATTGTAAGAGGCCGGGTGGAGATAAGAGCGAAATGTTTGGAGCTTTATCCAAACCTCAGACGTTTCTGTGTTTGTTTACCGCCCGTCTGCATTTTTGCAGATTCATTCTCTTCCTGTTTTTTTTCTCTCCGTATCGTCTTTTACCTTGAACTTTTCGAACAAGCGGCGCCTTTTTTTTTTTTTGTCTGATTTTGGCTTCTTTTATGTCCCAGCCTCCTCTTCTCTTCTTTGATAATTTCTCCAGCTTTTTCTTCGCTACACGTGGGTTGTCTCCGTCTTTAATGTTGCAGCAAAGGCTTTGCTGTGTGATTTGACTTTCCCCCCCAACTCAACTCGCTCCATCCCTCTTTTTTTATGTTTCGCACCAAGAAAAAAGTAGTTTTGTTTTACTGTTTTGGGTACGACTGGTCTTCCTCCTCCACACCCTTATTTCTCCTCCTCATAAATTTTTTTTTTTCCGCCTGTCTCAGACACAAAAACCAGCGTTTGGTACTTTTGAAATGTAAATAAAGTTTTGTTGTTCCTCAGCCTCCTCCAGCTCTGTTTATCAGACAGACTTCAAAGTAGTGCTATCTCTCCTTCTTTCAGTGAAACAGGGTCACAAGTGGTGATCGGCTCTTAGAAAACTTTTCACTTTCATCTGAGGAGCTGGTGAGTGAGAGGAACGAAAAGAGGCCATGTCATCCTGACACCCACTAGCCCTAATACACACTGGACCATCTCCACAGCTCTGCGTACGAGGTGGCGTCATGCACCTGAACTGTAATTTATGCACTATTCCCCGGCTGGTCAGCTCTGCCTTGCCCAGTTATGGGCAAATGTTTCCACTTGTGGGCCACGAGGCATTCTAAACTATCTCCAAAGAGTCAAATCATAAGTTATACATTCCGAGATTTGGTGACGCTCACCTCACTTTCTAGAGGCCACTTTCTAGAGGTCTATGTGAGGCCTCGACTCCACCCGATGTATACTCCCCTCCCGCTGGATTTGCCATCTAATAGTTTTATTTACTCATTTTTTCTGTCTCTCTTTTGGTTTCTCCAGCGTGAAGTCGCTTGAGGAGCTCGTCAGAGGAAGAACAAAAAGCAAGCATAAGGAAGATGATCAAGAGGAGGCATCACGTTAGCCGGTACTGATCAGAAGCGACAAGCTTAAGAAGGATTCATCGTCCTCCACCATCTATCCATCCACATGTCAGCAGCTGCTTAGCTTCCCGTGCTGGTACGGACCAGCTGACCTGGTGTCGGGTAGGAGTGAGAAAACAAGCTTCAGAGTTCCAGGCTTGAATAGTCGGCACCTTTAAATCCAACACATGGGGTGTTGATGAAGAAATATGGAGAAATTGACCGGTGCCACCCCTTCCTCCCGACCTCCGTCCCTCCCCCCAGCGGAGACGGCTCGGACAAGTTAAGGTTGGTCTCTCAGCATCCATCAGAGCATCTGCTTCAGCTGGCGGAACGTTGGACGGAGCAGTATGCAGGAAACAGATCTACCGGTCACAAACGCCTTCAAAGGTAAAACTCAAAATTAGAAATACTGGTTTAAACTTCGTCAATTCCTGCGCAAAGTGATATTTTAGTCCGTGTTTATTCTTTTTCTCTTTTTTACTCCAATTTTCACAATATTTCTTTTACCCAGGGCTCATTAGTAAATTTCTAATAATCTTCAAGGCCAACTGGTCTTTTTCTGTGTGAATTAACCATGTCTTGAAAAGTTTCCTTCAAAAGGCCTGACCATAACTGGGCCAATCCTAAAGTCTTATAATCATTCTAACGCTGTGTGAATCCCCATGTTTGGTATTTGATTTGGTCAGCAAAGTGGCCTCACAGCATGAAGGTCGGGGTTTGGTTACCGGAGTTGGACGAGAATTGAAACACTGACCTTTCTGTGTGGAGTTTGCATGTTCTCTTCTTGTTTGCGTGGGTATACGCCAGGTACTTCGGTTTCCTCCCACCCGCCAAAACATGCATGCCAGGTTGACTGACCACTACAAAATTGCCTCTAGAAATGAGTGAATATATGTGGTTTGTTGAGTGTGTAGGGGGTTGTGTGTCAATCCCCATGACATACTAGTGACCTGTTCGGGGTGTACCATGCTTCTCGCCTGAAATCAGCCAGGATAGGCTCTGGCAACCCCCGCGACTCCATGCGGTTCAGAAGATTAAATAATATAAAAAGTATGGACGATATCCTACAAAGTAGTTCTGACAGCTAAACTATTCGTTGTGAATACTTGGACTTTACTTAAGTAAAATTTGAGACCTGTACTTTTACTTTTACTTCACTACATTTTAGAGCAAATATCTGTACTTTTATTTCGCTACTTTTTAAAAGTGTGTATGTATTTTTTGTTACATTTTCGGTCAGGAATTTGAAAAAAATACTGTTTTTTTTGGCGCAGCTTGAAGCCGCAACAGCAAAATCAACCTGTAGAGGGAGCAGTTGATCACCTGCGGTCTCCAAGAGGGAGAAAAAGTAATGAATCGAAGACCAATCAGAATCGAGAGTTAACATCTTCCGCAGTCATTCCCCACCAAAAAAACTGACATGAAATATAACACAAACTGAAAGAGTCAGAAGATTGTTGTTTGTTGTGTTTACTTTTAAATAAAAAGTTGAGCCATCGTTACACAGAGTATTTGTGACAAAAAATAACATTTGAATTATGGTCGAATAGTTTTACTTTTTACTTAAAAAGTAAAATTTATACCAATTACTTTTGTACTTTAACTTCAATATTTTTTTTTATTAGTACTTTTACTTAAGTATTTTTTTGCCTAATTATTTGTACTTTTACTTAAGTATAAAAAGTGAGTACTTCATCCACCACTGCCCAACTATTATTAATGTTCAAATAAAAACCGTCACCCACAAGTAGGGTTCTAGCCCTGGGCTGTTCGTGCACTTGTCCGTGCCTCTGTAACACCTTGGTGAACGCAATATTTGGTGAACGTAAATTTTTTCATTGGTACTTTTACTTAAGTACTTTTTTCCCCTAAAATTGTTATTTTATTTAACCCTTGTATTATGTTGATAAATAATTACATTGATTATGTTGCGGGTCATTTTGACCCGTGAAGTGTAAATCCATGCAAAACAGTAAAAAAACAGGTTAAACCAATCAAATTTTTATTTTGGATTTTATGTACATTGTAAAAAGGAACAAACAATAATTTTTTTTTTTTTCATCAGAACTATTTGTGTGTCAACTTGCTTTATTGTCAATGTTCAACACTTTCCATGTTCTCCGCATGATGGACATAATGTAACTGTGTGTTTTCTGCAGATGTAATTCTTGCATTTCACACAAATGGTACTTGTTTTACTGTCATCTCGGAAGGGACAGACCTGGCATCTTTTCCGTTTCTTCACACCTGTATCCAGTGGATCATTTGGGGATTGGTTGGGTGGTATGAGCCTGACTTTTTCCATTTTCAATTTGCATGGATTTACACTGCACGGGTCAAAATGACCCATAACATCATATTTGTATACAAACTCGACACATTGTACTACACATCAAAGAGTCCAGATTTTGCACATGAGTTCATGACCCAAAATGAGAAAAAGTCAAAACATTTTAGGAAGATAAAGAATGGTTAACCAGTACTTTGGACAAAGTAAAAACTGAAATGGGTCAAATTGACCCGTAACATAATACAAGGGTTAAGTACAAAATGTGAGTACTTCATCCACCACCGTTCATCCCTCAATTATAGACTGACTTATCAGAGATGAAGATGATCTAATCCGCAATTCCCAATTTTACGTGAATTCTGCCTGTCCTTCCTGGGCGAGGTACAATGTTGAAACATGTACAGTACGGCACATTCTTTTTCCCCATCGTTTTGAGGGCAGAAGTTCCTAAATGTGTTCGTTTTCAATCTAAGGACGTACTCAGCCATCAGTAAGTGAACTTTACGAAGTCCTCACAGAGATACCCATGTGTGTATAGGTCATACATTTTCCTGGACTGCTGATTGCTTGGCTTGCTGTGTAATTGGTTGTTATGTCGTTATGCAACAGTTTAGACTCCCATTAGTTTATGCTACCGGCTGGGCTCGGTGTGAAGTTCAATGATCCAGCAATAGACAGGGTGACGCTTTAGATTTTATTTCCTAATGCAATTTGAATTTTAATTAAAATATTATTGAAACACTTAAGCTTGTGAAGTGAGACCAGCTGGGTAGTTTAGTTCATTTTTACACACGTAAATTGCTACCTTGACTTGATTGGTCATTTTTCTCATGCATGGAAAAGAAAAGTAAATCTTGCAAACATGACAATTAAAGGTCCATGAGGGGGGAGGGGGGACGTGGGGACAGACCCATTTAAAAAACCTATTTGAAATCATTTACGAGAACTTTAAAAGAAAAAATCAACTTTCTGGAGGTTTCTATCAAAATTAAACTTTATTCACACATCAGAATAGGGTGGAGACGGTGGCCGCGTGGTTAGAGCGTTCGCCCGCGGACCGGAAGGTCGCGGGTTTGTGTCCCACGGAGAGCACGTCTAGGGTCCTTGGAGAAGACACCTAACCCCCGCTTCTCCCACCATTGGCGCCATTGAAGGGCAGCCTGCTGCGGTGTAAGGAGTGCAGCAAACAAATTTCCCCGGTGAGGGATGAATAGAGTAATTCATTATTATTGAAACATACTTGAACTCTTTTTCTATTTTGTTCATGCATGTTTGAGTAAATTTGAATTCCTGCTTGTTCTTAGCCATGGATTTTGTTCTCCACGAACCCTACATTTAAAAATATAGAGAAAGTGTTTCAGTGCACAAGTTCAACTCTGTCTCGGCCCCTTAAGGATAAATGCCATTTTCAAGTAAATGCACCATAAAGAATGTAAAACAATATTTGTTAGCTATGCACACGTGATGCACTTGACACTGTATTTGCAGCCTCAAGGAAGAATTACTTAGAGTTTAGTTCACGCATTGTCAAACTAAGGCCCACGGACCACATGCGGCCTGTAAAATGTTTTAATCTGGCCCCCCAAACTTGAAAAAATTAAAAAAAAATAAACCTTGTTAATGTTTCCCCTGCAATTCTGATGTTTTCTCACTAGATGGCGCACTCTAGATTTATTGGCTTTGTTGAGAAAACAACAACACTGCTCCCATTAAAATGTGTGTGTCTCTGTTATGCGCACGCTGTCAAAATAACGAGTGTGCACAAATATAGAACGCCATCTGGCCCAATACACACACGTAAACAAGCGTGTTAGATGTTAAAACAAGCAAAATGTTACATCAAGCACTTAGATTTTAAACCTAGCGTCGCTTAATGCACGTTTTTCAGACCTAGCGCACTTTCAGACTAGTGCGCTAGGTCTGAAAACTTGGCGCACTAGTTTTCAGACCTATCGCGCCAAATTTGAAATTTAACGCTCTTGATGTAACATTTAGCGCACTTGTTCAAAATCTAGCGCGCCGTTCTATCGGTCTAATATGGTGGTTACCAAAGCATGCCATTCATCTGCTCCTGTTCTAGCTCCCCTGCCAAATATTAGAACTCAATGTGGCCCGCGAAACCAAAAAGCTTGCCCACCCCTAGTTTAGTTAGAGTCTTTACCCAATTGGAAGAGTTCAAGTTTCTTGGTTTCCGCAAGAGGGTGGATTGTTGTGGCGTCGGAAGGAATTAGAATACTACATGGGTCCATCGCCGTGAAAAGAAAGCTAAGCCAAATTACCAGTTGGTCAGTGTTCTGAGCCTCATTTATGGTCACCAGATGTGGGTGTTGACCGAAAAAACAAGATAATAAATTCACACATTAGGAATGGTTTCATAGCCAGGTTCTTTGTGAGAGATAGAATAAAGAACTCAGTCATGAAGAAGGAACTCAGAGTAGAATAGGTGCTCTACCTTCTTTAGAAAAGTTAGATGGGATGGTTCAGCCATCTTGCTAGGATCCATCCTAGACAGATATTCCGAAAATGTCCTTAAGGACTTGGCCCTCACGATAAAATAAACGGGCTGTATCACACGGTTGGTTTTGAAACGCTTCCGAATCCTCCTGATATTTTGGGAGACATGGTTGGGAAAAAGGAAGTTCGGACTTTTCCGCACAAGAATCCAATGTCAGATAAGCGTTTAGCCCAGTGGTAGAAAGTCCGTCTTTGGACCGGGAAAAGTCGGTTCGATTCCCACTGGGCAATCAAGCATTGCATTGCTGTGCACCCAACAGATTGATTTTGAGGCGGTTGTGGTCCGAAAATGTTTTTGTTCTGTTGACTCTATTTGTTCCGTCATCTTCCGCTTATTCCGGGGTCGGGTCGCGGGGGCAACATCCTCAAACTGGTAGCCCAGGCTTCTCTCTCCCCGGCTGCATCCTCCAGCTCATCCAGGATCCCAAGTCGTTCCCCGGCCAGCTGTGAGACATAGTCTCTCCAGCGGGTCCGGGGTCTGCCCCTTGGTCTCCTCCCGGTGGGACGTGCCCGAAACACCTCGCCCACGAGGCGCTCGGGGGCATCCTGACCAGATGCCCGAACCACCCCGTCTGGCTCCTCTCGACCTGGAGGAGGAGCGGCTCGACACCGAGCTCCTCCCAGATGGCAGAGCTCCTCACCTGATCTCTGAGTGAGAGCCCTGCCACCCTGCAGAGGAAGCTCATTTTGGCCGCTTGTATCCGTGATCTCATTCTTTCGGTCACCACCCACAGCTGGTGATCATAGGTGAGGGTAGGAACGTAGATCGACTTGTAAATCTAGAGCTTTACTTTTCGGCTCAGCTCTCTCTTTACCACGACGGACCGATGCAGCGTCCTAGTTATTGCTGATGCCGCACCGATCCGCCTGTCGATCTCCCGCTCCATCTTTCCTCCTCTCGTGAACAAGACCCCGAGATACTTAAACTCCCCCACTTGGGGCTGGACCCTGTCCCTGACCCACAGGGGGCAATATTTGTGGACAAGATAAACAAAACTCAACCATTTCCCACTGATGGATCTGTCAACCTCCTCCAGATCGAGAGGAGCCAGATGGGGTGGTTCGGGCATCTGGTCAGGATGCCCCTCGAGGGCCTCGCGAGCGACGTGTTTTGGGCACGTCCCACCGGGAGGAGACCAAGAGGCAGACTCCGGACCCGCTGGAGAGACTATATCTCACAGCTGGCCGGGAAACGACTTGGGATCCTTCCAGGTGAGCTGGAGGATGCAGCCGGGGAGAGAGAAGCCTGGGCTGCCCGTTTGAGGATGTTGCCCCGCGACCCGACCCCGGAACAAGCGGAAGATGACGGAACAGAACGGAACGATCAAAAACACAGCTAAGACGGAAAAAATAGAGGGAACAGGTGAAGATAAAGCCGAGGAGCTGGAAATACCCGATCATTAGCATTTATCTATCATTAGCATAAACACCTGATGCTACCGTCTGAGTATTGTGTTTGTTTCTGTGACAAATGTATGTTTTTATTTGGTTGTTTGCAAAAGGCAATAGTCGACCACATCTGCCATAGCTCACAAAAAAAATACTTGTAACAGCTGCCGATTCAAGACTCTGTGGCTAGAGGAGACAAGTTAACGAGAGGGTAACATGTCGTTCCTGCCATGAAAGTCTTACTGCTTTAGCCAGCAAGCACATGCCAGCCAGTTAGCGTGGTAAAATGGATGTAGTCCATCCGTTTTGACGGGTATGGTGTGAACGCAATTTTAAGAAAGACAGTCTGCTGTGAGTCTTGTTCCTTCCAACATCATTATTCCCAATTTGATCAAATTAAATCACTTCTAATTTCAGCATTTCCCTCCAGGGGGCGCCACAGAAAGTCAGTTTCTTCCATCTAACCCTATCTGCTGCATCCTCTTTGGTTACGCCAGCTATCTTCATGTCTTCCTTCTGTATCCATGAACCTCCTCTTTGGTCTTCCTCTAGACCAAGGCTGGGCAAACTTTTTGGTTCGCGGGCCACATTGGGTTCCAACATTTGATTAAGGGGGTGGAACAAGAGCAGAGGGATGGCATGCTTTGGTAAACAAGCGCGCTAAATATGGAAAGCCATTGGGGCCACTACACATACGTAATCTAGCGCGTTAACATTAAAATCACACGCCCTAGCGCTTAAAAAAGCGTGCATCTAGCATGCTAGGTTTAAAATGTAGGTTTGAAATCTCTCGATAATCTATTTTCACAACGTGCGCATCACGGAAATTAATACATTATAATGGTAGCAGTGTTGTTTTTTTTGCAACAAAGCCAGTATATTTAGAGTGCACCATCTAGTGAGGAAACATCAGAATTGCAGGAGAAATAAAACATTAACATGGTTTATTTAGTAAATTTTTTTGGACCAGATTAAAACGTTTAATGGGCCGCATGTGGGCCGCAGACCTTAGTTTGCCCATGCCTGCTCTAGGCCACTTTCCTGGTGTTTCGATGTACTCTCTCTGTCCTCTGCACATGTCAGAACCATCTCAGTCTGGCCTCTCTGACTTTATCTCCAAAACCTCCAACATGCTCAGTTCCTCTGATATACACTCATTTCTAATCCTTAACATTCCTGTCCGGGTGAAGGGCGCGTACTTAAAGAAGTTTTTGTCTTTCATCCAACATCATCAGCACGGTTTAAATGCTAAAGCTAGTCTCACTGGCTGGTAGAGTTATTGGTAAAATTGTGAAAAAGTTGCTCACTTCAGCAAAAATGTCTCAGCAGTCGGACTTAATAACAATTCTGCTGTCAGATGCAGAAAGTCTTTGTAGCTTTGAGACTGGAACTGAATGTGCAGTCAAACACAGCGCTGTGCTTCATTTTTACCACAATATATCAAAAATGTAAAGAAATCCAAACAGAATGTTCCTCTTAGGAAATGTAATCATTATGAAATTTTTATTTGTACAAGCTTACGTTCACATAAAATGGATCCAAATCCTACGCTTCCCACTAACCCCTACGTCAGCTGGATTGAGGGCTGTTCGGAGTAAAGGGGTTGATGAGGGAGTCAAAATCCATGCAGCTTCCACTTGGTGGGGGAAATTTTTAAGCTTCATTTTATGTAGACTTGTTGAAATAGAAAAAAACTTGCTTCTACTTGGGCTATTTCTCTTGTTTAGTGAAAATGATAAATAAAAAAAACAAGTTGGTTACCTGGACTTCGATAACTTTCCGTTCTGTTGTCTTCTGTTTATCTGGAGCCGGGTCGCGAGGGCAACAGCCTCAGACGGGAAACCCGGTGTCCTCCAGCCAGCTGTGAAACATACTCTCTCCAGTAGGGCCAGCCTCTTGGTCTCCCCCTGGTGGGACATGCTTGAAACACCTCACTAGTGGTGCACTTGGGAGGCATCCCAGACAGATGCCCAAACCACCCCAAATGGCTTTTCTCAATCCCGAGGAGTAACGGCTCTGGTCCAAGCCTTTGGAACTTATGGTTCCAAATTAATCTACCATATTTTCCGCACTATAAGGCGCTACAGTAAAGGCTGGGGTTACGTTATGCATTCACTAAATGGTGCTGCACTAAAGGGAATGTAAAAAAAACCAGTCAGATAGGTCAGTCAAACTTTATTAACAATTACAAAACAGCTTTCTGTTTTTACACCCAAAATGAATAAACAGCTGTTTTATTATTTTCTCCGAGATAAAGTATTAGTATTTTCGTGACACAGTTTATCTTCCATTGGAGATAAACTCTGTTTAGTCTTACTTACTTGGCGCAGCACATCCTCTTGTTTCCTCCACTTCCTCACCATTGATTCGTTAATGTTAAACTCTCTCGCTGCGGCTCTATTCCCGTGTTCTACTGCGTGACCGATCGCCTTGAGTTTAAACTCTGCGGTGTAACAGTGTCTCTTGGTAGGAGCCATTTCCGGGTCTTTACACAAACACACAAATGGAAATACAGTAGGTGCGTTCGAGATCACACGGGCGGACGCAGTTCTGATGGGCGCAGATTGCGCAATGCATGACTGTTAGGTTTTGCATTCAAAAACTAACCGGCATGCATTGCGCACCGCGCCTGTGTCATCTCGAACACACTTAATGAGACGCCCTTTCATATATCCCAGCATGCACCACGCACTACTTCTTCTACAGGGGAAATGGAGTCGGCGGCTGCTCACCGCAGTTGCGACACCTGTTGTAGCTCAATATTAATCCATATATAAAGTGCTCAGGGTTAAAAGGCGCATCGTGGACTTTGGAGAAAATGTAAGGTTTTTAGGTGCATCTTATAGTGCGGAAAATACAGTAAGCATGATTATGTTACACCGACTCCATGGGATGGACTTTGTGAGTGTGACGTCCCCCATGACGATTGTAACCAGATACATAAAACCAATTTAGTTGCCATTTTTTGCTGATATAGATGGTGCCATACTGAATCTACGGAGACGGAAATATGCAGCAAATTAATTTCTAACCAAAAAGGCAACATCTCAAAGACTCAAGAACTGTTGCAATATTTGGATAACGCACTCTAATTTTCAAATGAACTTTGATAAGTGATATTTTAAAAAGGCCTAAAAATACCAACATAAAATATATCACAAAAACAAAGCAAAGATTTGGTTTTGATGTTTGACGTTAGCATCAGTGATGAATCCGCCGTGCGCGTTGAAGGTATGCTGAAAAGAATTTCAGTCAAATTCAATTTAAAACAATTATCTTTGAGCCGAGGGAAAATATGGACTTCCTTTTAGTGGTTTGAGGTGTTAGGAGTCACACACATGCCTTATCTGAAGGATCTACTCTGCAAACGTCCAGTACTTTGTCATCAAGCTTCGGAGAACTCTGTGCCGAATCCGTCTGATGATTTTCCATCATCAACATTAAACAGATCACACGGGACTGGCTAGCCACTCTCTACTTCTCAGTCCAAGCAATTTGATTTTGCAGATCAGGACAGCTTGATGGCTTAGAGGTGGCTCCGTCAGCACAGGGTAGCTAACAGAAGTTTTATTCTCTGGCAGATGGGATCACAGAAATCACAGTCTGATGGACTGACTCAGCCAGGTTGACTCATATCTCCACAGGCTGCTTTCTGGTACTCCCTTTTAGATAGTGGAGCTAAACATAGGGTACAGGTGTGTAAAGTAGGATTCAAATTTTGATTTCCAAGCATCGGTTCTTAACACAGATGGGAAACGTGTTGATTTGTGTCACTGTCCTGTTGTTATAGGTTTGGTTTGAGAAGTCTCTACATTTAGAGTTTCTCTCTAAGCAGGATTATTACATAATTCATCAGCCGTGTGTGTGTGTGTGTGTGTGTGTGTGTGAGTCTGGTTTTGCTGTGGTCAGTATCCACAGAGGCCCTGAGGCTGAAAAGGGGAATGAGGTCATCAAGCGGTAGTAAACACGTGGCATCACACAGGTGTAGGCATCCGCTTGTGGTCAGAACAAGTTTCATTCACCGTGCCGCGTCAAACTCGACACACTCACACACATAGGGTGGGACATTTTACCCGTGGCAGACCCTTACCCCCTTCATAACCTTCTCTGCTGGACTAAAAAACATTAGTATGATAGATTGGTGTTAGTCCTATTTCGGGCATTAGAATTTGTAAAATATTCCTAAACAGCCTGCCCATGTTTCGTTCCATTGTCTTCCGCCTAATTGGGGCCGGGTCACAGGGGCAACAGCCTAAGACGGTAAAGCTAAGCTTCTCTCAACCTGGCTACATCCTCAAGCTCACCCGGAAAAATCCCAAGGTGTTCTCTGGCTAGCTGCGAGACGTAGTGTCCGGGTCTTACCTCTAGCTCTCGTCCCGGCGGGACATACCCGAAACACCTCATCGGCGAGGCGTTCAAGAGGCATCCTAATCAGATGCGCTGACCACACCACCTGGCTTCTTTCGACCCAGAGGAGCAACGACTCTTGTATCCGCACTCTTGTTTTTTCATGGGTGGTGACCATCAATGAGCTATTGTCAGGATCCCTCACCTGCCACCAGAGAGAGCCCTGGATGTTCCTAATCAATCTGATTAGGATTACCTGAGGATGATTCCTGATTCCACTCATCTGTGCACCCTGCCATCTATTTAAGAGGAAACACCCCAGATTTCCCTGTCGGGTCCCTTCCAGCCAGGTCACCCTGATTGCCTGACCATTTTTAAACTTTGTTCTTATTTGGACTTTTGAAACCTTGAGTTAATCCTGTGCTTTTTGATTTACAGAGTTTCCTGAATTGAATTAATAAACGTTGTTTTGAAGTCTTGCAATTGGGTCCTGTTCCTTTCCACCACCCTAAAACCCTGACAGCTATAGTAGCTGTCCAAATTTTTGTATTGTTTTTGGATAGTGCTGCTGACTCCAAAAATGGTGGGGTTTTTTTTTGGGCATTCGACCAATCATATTTTTGCCAACATTTGTTGCCAGGTAGGTGAAATAAATCAGAGCTTCCATGAGGCCATTCACAATCCGTTCCGCTGGTCTCACTACAGAAAGTGAACGCTAACGAAACTTTTGCTTCAACTAAATCTGATTTTAAGTCGGTCAGCCTGATTTCTTTCAAAGCGTTTATGAAGCCTCAGGATAGAGTCCCACAGCATGGGCACACAGCTAGCAAACAAAACGTCAGTGGCGCCACGTGTGAAGGAACATATTGTTTTTTTGCTGTAAAACGTTTTATCTATCAATGACCTACAACTGGAGGAGGACAGAAATATTTGCCTGATTTACTTTCATGATCATTTTCAAAATGTAATTTTCAAAAAGTTGAACAAAGTAAAGAAATCCAAGTAACATAGAACAGCACAGGACAGGTGTCTTTGTATAATTTTTAAAGTCCATAAGTTTTTTTTTTTTTTTTTTAATGATTTTGTGTGTTGGGACTTTAATTGAATTGAATAAACTTTATTAATCTTGGAAGGGAAGTTTAAGTGGTGCAGTGCAAAACACCAGGTGTGCAACACCTCGATGCCCCATCGCCCCTATCCACCAACATCTCAGTCCGGTCGCACTGTGTCCAACCTGGTAACCCAAAAGCTGGACTCCGGAATGGGTCCACAAAGCCTGGCCGCAGTGAAGAACTCCAAACTGGCCTCTATGTATTTCACTGGGTCCGAGTGTGCGCCTCCGGTTCCTCAAGCGAGCAACCGGACGTTTGTGTGGAAACTGCAAAAAACATAGGGCCAAAGTACGTCCTCTAGACAGTCTCATTCTCCGCACCTCCTCCAGATCGTCTCCTTCTCCTCAGCTCTCCCATCCAGTACCAACTCCTCCAGCCACACACAGATGTGCCTCCTAGAGCCAGCAGCTGGTCGCGCATGTCAACATTCATGTCAACGGCAAAATGACTCTATAACCAGCTAGCCGTTGGGAGCTAGCCGGACGATTTCTGAAAAATCAGCTTTCCGACACAAACAAAGTCCAAGATGGCATCCGAGTTGCGCTTAAAAATTAAATCTTCAGAAATAGACAAAACATAAGAAAGGACAGAAACTCAGAGAAAGTTGGTGATTAAACGCCTAAATAACAGGAAGGACTGCACCTAGTAGCTGCCCAGTGCGGCGCCTTAGCCATTAAAGGAGACTTTTTAACCATCGTAATTCTTTTTTGAAGTAAGACGGTATTGTGGAGTTTTTCTATTTTTGTTTTTGATGCTTGGACTATATATTTTTTTGGATCAATTCAATATGATAAGATAATTTTAAAATCATAAAGTGGTTATTAAGGGATCAATTGATGCTAATGGCGTACTACGGAAGGCCTAGGTCTAAAATACACAGTGTCAACGTTCCCTCTAATTTTTTACGTGTCTGAGCAAACACACAAGCTTACTGAGCAGAAGGGGGCGGGGCAAAAACTTTTACTCTTTTGTGACGTCAGCAGCAGCGACGCGCCAAACTCCGAAGGTTTGAACCAACTTGTTTCAGAAAGAAAGGGGTTTTTTTTTGTGCGCTGTATAAGTATAAGTATAAGTTATCTAGTGCGCTGTTAATCTGCGAGCAGTGCGCAATTGCGCAGGCGCGCAGTTTAGAGGGAACATTGCACGGTGCACCATTGTTTTTATCCGGCTTAGGCCTGGCCATGTCTCACTGATTACAACATTTTTAATTCACTACGACGCCTCAGGTGTGGTTATAATTATTTGTGTGAATGTAGCCCAGTGGGCTTCAGAGGTCTTTGTACTCCCATGTTTTTTCTGACTTAGACCCTGTCTACATATAGCCGGGTATTTTTGAAAACGCATAAATTTTTATCCGTTTTGGTCTGCCGTCCACACAAAAACGAATTTTTTTTTTCCACTCAAAATCAGCGTTTTTGAAAACTCCGGCCAAAGTGGAGATTTTGGAAAACTCAGTTTTTGCGTTTGCGTGTGGATGTGCGAAAACGGAGATTTGTGTTTTTATGCGTCACTACCTGCGACAGGTGAAGCACATAGGTCATTCGTATGCGTATTGTTTACAAAAGCAGACAGTGGGCAGTATGGATCCACGGACCCTGTTGTAGACCCTCTTTTCTTGCCTTTTTGTCCACTCTCAACTGCTCTTGCTTCTTGTTGTGGAGCAAAGGAGGACAAATGCGTTGCAGTCGGCTTTTATTCATCACATAAGCCTTCCTAGCTCAGAGCTTGCATTTAGATAAATACTGCCCACTACTGGTCTGGCATGCTTATAACCGCACTTAGACGCGTATTTATACGGCTCCGTTTGGACGCAGATATTTTGAAAACGGTTACGAGTGGACATGAGCGTTTTCCTAAAATGGAGGACAGCAGATATTTGTTTTCAAAAATACCCGGCTACGTGTGGACAAGGTCTTGGTCTTCTCTCTTAGATCTTTTTATTTTTGGATCTGTAGATAACTATCACTTTATTTACTATGTTGCCTCTTCGACAAAATTTATAACTTATTTCAATCAACAAATCTTTTGTGATCGCTTTGGGACCAGTTAAAGTTTTTAAGGAGATTGGTGTCTGGATGTTTTCGTTCTTCACTAACCTTCAACCATCTGTTTTAAACACCTACTTTCTTCCACTTTAGGTTTCAATTCTCACTTTCCTTGGAGAAATTATCTTGTAAATAAAAAAGAAAAGACGTCTCACAGATGCCGCTCTAAACCCACCAAATCACAATCCAACTCGTCAAAATAAGATTTTTTTTTTAATGTGTTGTAGAAATGAACTTACAATGACTTCCCACGGGGAAGGAGAAAAATACAGCCCTGGCACTTCTCAAGTCTGGAAAAGTTTCTCACTGTCTAACATGTGTCATCTTCCCCTCAACCACATTTCCTAACAGTTAGTCATCATATCATAAAAAGTCACTTTGAATCCAATCCCGTCGTCCTTTTTCCTTCCTTTCCATCTCCTTCTCTGACTCACACAATTTTTTTTTCTCATGTTACCCTCCCTTTGTGGTCACCTTCCTCCGTCCATCGCCATTTATCTCACTCTGTCTGTCCTCCCCTCAGCTGCTCCGTCTCTCACATTGTGGTCTCCCACAGCAGTCGATCCATATCGAGTTGTACTAATGTGGAGCACTGGTCCATCCATAAAATGACTGACAGCTTATGGCCGCAACATGTGAATCTCGTCCCTTTTGCCTGTCTGCTTGAAAGGCCTGGAGCTCCACGGGACCAGAAATAGAAATCTGACTAATGTCGGAATTAACATTTTTTAATCAGACAGGGCAATAATAAAAAAAAACAATTCAAATTTAAGTTGTGTTGAGTTAGCTGCATTTCATATGGACAGGCTGACAGACGAGGTCAGACAGGAATCTCCATGGACAATGATGTTTGCAGATGACATTGTGATCTGTAGTGAGAGGAGGGAAGAGGTGGAGGAAAAGCTGGAGAGGTGGAGGTTTGCACTAGAAAGAAGAGGAATGAAGATTTGTCAATGAGAGGGACCCAAATCGAAACGTTAGGTCATAGGGAGAAGAGATAAAAAGGTGGAAGATTTTAAGTACTTAGGATCAACAGTCCAGAGCAATGGAGAGTGTGGAAAAGAGGTGAAGAAGTGTGTGCAGGCAGGCTGGAACGTGTGCAGAAAATTATCAGGCGTGATGTGTGACAGAAGAGTTTCAGCTAGAATGAAAGGGAAAGTGTACAAATCCATGGTGACACCGGTCATGCTGATTGGTCTAGAGAGTGTCACTGAGAAAAAGACAGGAAACAGAGATGGAGGTAGCAGAGATGAAGATGCTGAGGATCTCTCTGGAGTGACCAGGATGGACAGGATCAGAGGAACAGCACATGTTAGAGGTTTTGGAGATAAAGTCAGAGAGGCCAGACTGAGATGGTTTGGACATGTATAGAGGAGAGAGAGAGAGTACATCGTAAGAAGGATGCTGGAAAGAGGCCTAGAGCAGACATGTCCAAAGTCCAGCCCGGGGGCCAAATGCAGCCCGTTGTCAATTTTCATCCGGCCCGCAGCCTCCGTCATAAAATCAGTAGCGCCTGGCCCGCGTGTAGAATTACGTAATACATTGGGCAGCAGCGCTGTTCCCTGCGTGTTCTAAATGCTGCCATCTAGAGGCTAAAATAGGAACAGCAAATTAGTATGTGAGCCCCCCAATTTTCTAAAATGGCGGCAATTAATAAAAAGAGGAAAAAAAGAATCTAGCACGCCGTTTAACCAGTCTAAACTAGTGGTAACCAAAGCATGCCATCCATCTTATCCTGTTCTCAGGGGCGACTCCAGGATTTTATGAAGGTCTTTTTGTCTATGACCTCACGCGTCCACCCATGCCCCCCACCCCCGGATCTGGCCCACTTGTCAAACGTTAGAACTCAATGTGGCCCGCGAGTGAAAAAGTTTGGACACCCCTGGCCTAGAGGAAGACCAAAGAGGAGGTTCATGGATACAGTGAAGGAAGACATGAAGATAGTTGGTGTGACCAAAGAAGATGCAACAGATAGGGTTAGATGGAAGAAACTGACTTGGTGTGGCGCCCCCTGAAGGGAAATGCCAAAAAAAGAAGAAGAAATTTTTTTTAGCCCCATCTCTTCAGACCAATCACATTCAGAGCAGGTCCAAAAGCCCACAGTAGCCTACAAATGGTAGTACAAAATCAGATCTCACTGGACTATCATTACCAATTTGAAATTTTACACCAATTTTTCCACAGGTCGAAAAATGAATTATTAGCCTATTTCAACTGCTGATAATGATTGTTTTCGACTGTATCTAAACCCCCATCTGTTGGGCCTTACATCATAATACATAACATTTCGTTGCTAATTGAGTTTCCGCCCACTGGTTTTGGAGCTCGAGACATTTAAGCAGCCTAATTTTGATCAAAGTTACTTTTCTATACGCTAGTTTTGCTTCCAGTTGTTTGAACAGCAAATCGCCCCGAGACAATTATTGTAGTAATGTCCTGAGGCAACGCGCGGTCCCCAACACGCTGCGTTTTCTGTTTTAATCGCATCTCTGAGAAGGCATCTCCGAGTGAGGAAAAGTAGAGAGGAAAATATGCAAACCCCGTGGGATTCAGAGAGTTGAGAAAAATCTGTTGTGCAAAACAAAACCGAACCATTAAAACTAATCAGGAGATAATCGCACGCAGGCTCAGGGCAATCAATTCAAATTTCATGATCTGCTGTATTTCATTTCTACACGTAAAAGCAAAGTCGATTCAGCCTCCATTGTTACGCTTGGTTCCTGCTTTAAAACCCACCTTTAAACAGAGCGGATTGAGGCATCGTTCTGGCTGTGAGTAGAAAGATTTAAGCTTACGTTGGGTAAAACCTACTGGTGCCCTTATTAAGATGAACGTGGGGGTTGAGATTTATTTTTACTGTGATATCGACATGATGAACAAGACCTCGTGTTCCTGATGAATACATTTATATCCAAGTCTGCTTATACAGTATACACTTAACCTATGCTTGGATAATTATTCAGCCTCCACTGATTTGTTTTTTATTGCTGCCTGACTATGAATATCACAAGTAGCTGTCTGGCTCATTTAGACCAACCTCTGCAATGCTCCTCATAGTGGGAGTCCAACAGTTCAGCTTCATATAGATAACTCTGCATTTCATTTAAAACCCATCAGCCAGAAAAAGTAAACCTATCAGCCAGAAAAAGTGAACCCATCAGCCAGAAAAAGTGAACCTATCAGGCAGAAAAAGTAAACTTAGTTGAAGAAAAGCAACATATTTACAGAGAAATTTGCTCATAATTTGAAGCTCTGTGTTTAGATTGTGTATTTATATAAGCATGTTTTAATCACCAGATGCATGATGAGATAATTGTACATGTGTTTGCAAAAGGTGGGAACGAGTCTGTGCACATTAAACCGCATTAAACGTAATGCACACACGTAAAGATGAAATGCACATATGTGCATCCATATTTATGTCTCATCATCGGCAGATTTACATATGTGTTTGTGTGTGAATCAGACAGGAAATCTTCATCTTCACCTGATTCCGTTTTCTTTGGATTTGTCTATGTTTGGCTCAAGTGGGAATTTTTTTTCTGTTTAATAAAGCAGGTACTTATGTGCAAATCTTGAAAGCGTAATGTTCTTTATTCTTCTTCTTCTTTTTCTCCTTTTGGCATTTCCCTTCAGGGGTTGCCATGGCAAGTCAGTTTCTTCCATCTAACCCTATCTCCTGCATCCTCTTTGGTTACGACAACTACCTTCATGTCTTCCTTCACTGTATCCATGAACCTCCTCTTTGGTCTTCCTCTAGTCCTCTTTCCTGGTGGTTCCAAATCCAGCATCCTTCTTCCGATGTACTCTCTCTTTCTCCTCTGCAGATGTCCAAACCATCTCAGTCTGACCTCCTTGACTTTATCTCCAAAACCTCTAACATGTGTTGTTCCTCTGATCCTGTCCATCCTGGTCAATCCCAGAGAGATCCTCAGCATCTTCATCTCTGCTACCTTCACCTCTGTTTTCCTGTCTTTTTCTCAGTACCACTGTTTCTAGACCAGGGGTGTCCAAATTTGGTCCTCGAGGACCGGTGTCCTGAAGGTTTTCCATGTGATCTTGCATCTACACACCTGATCCAGTTAATTGAGTCATTTTGCCAAATTCTTTTGGCTGTTGATTTCACTTTCTGTGCATCAGCTGTATTGAACCAGGAACGTTTGGAAAACTTCAGTTTACCGGCCCTCGAAGACCGGATTTGGACACCCCTCACCACCATTACCAAAGCGTAATGTTCTTTGACTGTTCTTTTTACAAACTTAACATCCACTTTTTTGTAAGTAGTTCCGTTCCGTCATCTTCCGCTTGTTCCGGGGTCGGGTGGTGGGGGCAACAGCCTCAAACAGGCAGCCCAGGCCTCTCTCTCCCCGGCTGCATCCTCTAGCTCACCTGGAAGGATCCCAAGTCATTCCCCGGCCAGCTGTGAGACATAGTCTCTCCAACGGGTTCGGGTCCGTGGAGAGTAAGTAGTTACACTTGGTTTTTTAAAAAATTGGCTTTATCTTTTTTCTGTTCTGGGATTCCCCTTATTTGTACAGTGGCGTAGTGGATAGCGGTATGGTTTCAAAGCCCTGGCTGCTGCACACTTGAAACACTGGCCATTGCTTGTTCTACTGGTGTACTCACAGGTTCTCAGGCATTGAAGTTATGTGAATTGGTCGTTATCAAATTCCGCCAAGGAGTGAGTATGTGCAAGAGTAATTATCTCTGTGTGGCCCTGTGACTGACGGGTGACCTTTAAAGGGCGTATCCCGTGTCTAGACTAACACTGACTAGGTAAGCTATAGAACCTCCATGGCCAAGTGTTAGACAAGCAATTTAAGATTTGATAAATGGATGGCAGGAATTTTGACATGCACAAGCTGGACTCGGACAGCCCTGTAACTGGAGTCTTTTTCTATTTCATTCAAGCACGTTTGAGTCATTTGTTAGCTTTTTTTTTGTCCTGTAGTCAAATAATATTTAACACCCGATAGATTATGTTCTCCACCACACCCACATTCTAACTAAAAGCAGGAAGTGTTGTAGAGTAGGAGTAGGACCTGTTCATGCCTGGTCCTACCCGTCAACAGGTACATCCCATCAATGTACCTATGGACATTATAACAGGTATCGTAAAATCTAATACAGTCACCTTCCAAATCTCCTTAAAACACAAATTTACTTCAGCACAAAACAAAAAAAGTGCTCAATCACTTTTACAGTAGAAAAAGTTTTAAAAAAGTCTTCTGGACAGTTCAATTCTTGACCGAGACGTTTCGACTTCCATCCGGAAATCCTTTTCAATCTGAATGACATGGTCTGGAAACTGGATCTATTTATACAAACCTGAGTAAAAGGTAAAAAAAAATAGTAAGGCAGGGCTCAATCCCTCCCTGAATCGGAGTGGAGGCGTTAGATACATTTTGCCCGGGATTTACAGCAACCTTTTGAAGCCATGGACTAAAGATGACACCTCGTGACCCAGTTTCACGCCTCTCGTTAGCAGGAATTTCTATTCACTAGGCTTTTAGCATTTTTACAATAGGGTTCGTTTACTGGTCTGTGGCTACAATAGGAGCCATTCACGGCCATCATACGTAGGTAACACAGGCTCATTGGTCGAGCCCTGCCTTACTATTTTTTTACCTTTTACTCAGGTTAGTATAAATAGATCCAGTTTCCAGTCCAATTCATTCAGATTGAAAATGATTTCCGGATGGAAGTCGAAACGTCTCGTTCAAGAATTAAACTGTCCAGAAGACTTTTTTGAAACTTCTTCTACTATGGATCACTCCTGGATGAAGGAGGGACTACACAGCCTCAATCACTTTTATTTAACCCTCCTGTTATTTTCGGGTCTTTTTTTTGGTAGTTTTATAAAACTGTGGAAGCGGGTCAAGTAGACCCGAACATAACAAGAGGATTAAAAACACCAAAATAAGAATTTAAAAGGCTATGCGCTAGCTATGCTAACTTTTTTCCATTTATTTGCGGCTTCAAACAAGATTTATGCGGTGAAAACGCAGCAAAACTGAAAAAGTATATTTACAAACTTTTTACAGTGAATATCGCATTTCTTACTGAACGACCGTACCGTGTTTATCTTTATATCCTACGAGATAAGAGTTATTATCACTAAAGCACTTTACTAGGGCCGAAACAACTAATCGAATTAATCGATTATAATCGGTTATTGAAATAGTTGTTGACTAATTTAGTCATCGATTAATCGTTTAGAAAGTTTTTGCTATCAAGTGCACCCAATATGACACAACTTGACTGTTTTTTTGTGTATTTTTACTCATGTTAATCTAGGCCATTTTTGTTTGGTACTATACCTCTGAACAAGGTTAAATTTGCAAATCTAAAACTGTTTACGATTTCTTGTTCTTAAATGTGATCCTGGATGATCAACAGTTTACATTTTATGTTTTTTTAGCCAGTACTATAAAACACATTTTACGGGTGCTCGTGATTTACCTTTACTGTATACAGTAAGTAGATTTATTATTTTATATTTGCTGTAGAAATGGTAATATTCTCCCTCTTTATTTCACAGAAAGATTAACATTTTTACTTATTAGAATGAGCTCAACGTGTTGTTTAAGTGGTTATGAGTTGTGTTTTGCATAACTACATTCAATAAAATGCTAAAAAACTATTATTTATTAAGTTGCCAATTTTACCCGATTAATCGATTAATCGAGCCAATAATCGCCAGATTAATCGATCATCAAAATAATCGTTAGTTGCAGCCCTACACTATACCAAATACTTTATCGTGTTGTTTCAAATGAAACTATCCATCCTATTGGATGCGTCACAGTCTGATAAGAATGTAAGTATTTTCATCGTTCCAAAAGCAGAAGCTTCTACCAATTAGTCAGAAGAGAACGTTTAGTGAGCTGTCCCATCTACAGTGACTAAACCCAGCTGTGGTTTGGTCCTCGTGGTGCTCGGAACAACCACCTCCTGCTGGGTGGGGATGCATGTCGTCATGTTGTATGGGGATGGCGGAAACACCCAAAGGCGTGTCTTCGGGGAAGCTTTCCAGCTGTCCATAACAAGCCAGACAGCATGTTAATCTATGCAGCTCTGAGTGAGGCTGAATAATGGCTGGCTCTTCTCCGGAGGCAGATTTACATGCTTTCAGTCTATTTCCATGCATTAACTGTTATAATTGTGTAATGGGCTCTGAGCTCTGTTAAAACTTGTGTGACCTTCAACTCTGCCATCCGCCTGAATGCTTCCTGTGCGGGGATGGATTTTTCTTCTGTGCTCATCACATGCCTTTTAACTGTCTTTGAAAAAAGTGCCTCTTTACAACTGTGGATATGTGTTTTAGTAGAGCGCCGCTAACACTGAAAATGTTTTAACCCTTTTAAAACTCGTTCATGAGGTTCACACATATGAATGATGTAAAATTTTTCAGGTCATGACAACTTTAGATAAGAATCAGTTTCATTACTTTTTGGTGGTGTGACATAAGCAGTGTTATTTTCGTCAACGATGACAAAAACTAAATGATTTCGCTGACTAAGCATTTTTTTATGACCGTGACATAACGATAATGAAATAAATGCGACATTTTGGTGACGAAAATGTGACGAGACGTTTGCAAGTTTCTGTTGACGAGATGAAAATGTAACGAAATAGGCTTCAGACTTTCACATTTCTGTCTGTGAAAAGAAAAAACACAGCGGTTACATCTGTCTTTCACGGCGGCACGCCCCCCACAATGATGGACGTTCACACCGTCTACACAACACACCTGCAGCCACGAGGAAGTCACACACCAAGGTTGAAAACAGCAGCAAAGGAGCTTGGTGGTCAGAAACTTAAAGTTTTTCACATATTTTGCGCAAACAGCATGCTAACTTCAAGCTAATGCTAGCTTGTCGGCGCTGCTGATTTCTTTAGCTAGCTTGGTTGCGCTAACAACTGATTTAAAGACACAGTGCAGTATTTACTTTGTTTACAGGGTTATTAAGAGGTGTCATTTTTAAGTATTCATAAGTTACCACGTTCCTCACTCACTGAAAAATTTCTATTTGTTTTACGTTGTTTTACTATGTTTGATGTTTTGCGCAAGTTAAATCTCGGCAGAGTTTTTTGTTCTTGAACAAATAACCTGCATCATTCTCAGTAATAAAGACACGATTGTTAAAGTAAGTTTTTTTTTTTTTTTTTACACTAAAACTGGACGAAAACTCGTTTGGGTTTTCGTTGACAAAAATGTGACTAAAACGAAACAATAAAGAGATGTTGAAAACGTGACTAAAACTTAAATTAATATTCGTTAAGTATCTAGGATCAACAGTCCAGAGCAATGGAGAGTGTGGAAAAGAGGTGAAGAAGTGTGTGCAGGCAGGCTGGAACGGGTGGAGAAAAGTATCAGGTG
Organism: Neostethus bicornis; assembly: GCA_902685375.1. Lineage (NCBI taxonomy): Eukaryota > Metazoa > Chordata > Actinopteri > Atheriniformes > Phallostethidae > Neostethus > Neostethus bicornis. The sequence goes on from LR738541.1 coordinate 37,254,719, forward strand.
TGATGTGTGATAGAAGAGTTTCAGCTAGAATGAAAGGGAAAGTGTACAAAACCGTGGTGAGAGCGGCCATGCTGATTGGTCTAGAGACAGTAGCACTGAGAAAAAGACAGGAAGCAGAGATGGAGGTAGCAGAGATGAAGATGCTGAGGATCTCTCTGGGAGTGACCAGGATGGACAGGATCAGAGGAACAGCACATGTTAGAGGTTTTGGGGATAAAGTTCGAGAGGTCAGACTGAGATGGTTTGGACATGTGCAGAGGAGAGAGAGAGAACATAGGAAGAAGGATGCTGGATTTGGAACCACCAGGAAAGAGGCCTAGAGGAAGACCAAAGAGGAGGTTCATGGATACAGTGAAGGAAGACATGAAGATAGTTGGTGTGACCGAAGAGGATGCAGCAGATAGGGTTAGATGGAAGAAACTGACTTGCTGTGGCGACCCATGAAGGGAAATGCCGAAAGAAAAAGAATAACAGACTGACAACCTGTTCAGGGTGTACCCCGCAACTTGGGCGACACTAGCTGGTGTGCATCCCCATGAATCAGAATTAAACAAGATAGATGAACATATCATTTTGGTCCCAAAAATGAGAATAATCCCAGAGTGTTTCTGAAAAACAACCCTGATTGGACCAAATTGTCATGATCCCCTCTCCTACCGCCAGAGGGAATCCTGGATGTTTCTCATTAGGGTCACCTGAGGATGATTACAGATTCCACACATCTGTGTCGAAATGCCGAAAGAAGAAGAAGAAGAAGAAAGACGAAGACTAAAACGAAAAAGATGGCTGCCAAAAACAACAATGGACATAGGTAAGTGGCGTTTTATGGGGGGAAATTTGCATTACAACACGACTCCCTCTACCTCTCATCTCGTCCTCGGGAGCATGCACGGGTGATTGAACAAACTGGGTGTTGACATACAACCATTCTCAAAATGATTTAAAAGCATTTAACATTTTCATCACAAACCACTGACTCTTCGGTGGAGCAAGGACACATATTTTTCACTGCGTGTTCATTTAAGCGTCCATGATTTGTTTAGCTGAGCATCCAGCCAGCCAGACTGCCTATCTGCTCTGATTCAGAAGCTGATATGATGGCTGAGGTTACCGAGTTTAAGTCGTTATTTTGGCTCAGCCTGTCGGCGCTGCCTGCCCGCTGAGATCCCGGATAGGTAGCAAGTGGGCGTGCGTGCGTGCACGTGTCATGTGTACTCGTCTGTTTTGTGTGCACATGTGTGTGAGCCTGTACTGTATTCATGTGTGTGGGCGGTGGCGTGGGCAGAGCGTTAAAGCTGATAGCGAGCAGGCAACCTGAGGACATGTTTCTGAGATTTTCTGCCGACTTGGAGCAGTGAATATTAACCTGACGCTCTCTCACCACCTTCAACTGGAAAACATGTAGAGCCCTCAGTTTTATGTCTCCTTTGTCATTCCAGTAATGTTCTAATAAGAGAATGGGAGAAGGACCGGCTCAGGCTGTTGGGGGATTTGATCATAATGATCGTACCATTGATCTTAATGAATGTTTCCTAATAAAAGGGTGATTGCCCTTAAATAGCTGGCAGGGGTGCATAGATGTGTGGAATCTGTAATCATCCTCAGGTGACCCTAATGAGAAACATCCAGGATTCCCTCTGGCGGTAGGAGATGGGATCATAACAAGTTGGTCCAATCAGGGTTGTTTTTCAGAAACACTCTGGGATTATCCTCATTTTTGGGACCAAAATTATATGTTTATCTATCTTGTTCAATTTTGACTCATGGGGGCGCACACCAGCTAGTGTCGCCCAAGTGGCAGGGTATACCCTGAACAGGTTGTCAGTCTGTTCTTCTTTTTCTTTCGGCATTTCCCTTCAGGAGTCGCCACAGCAAGTCAGTTTCTTCCATCTAACCCTAACTGCTGAATCTTCTTTGGTCACCAACTATCTTCATGTGTTCCTTCACTGTATCCATGAACCTCCTCTTTGGTCTTCCTCTAGTCCTCTTTCCTGGTGGTTCCAAACCCAGCATCCTTCTTCCGATGTACTTTCTCTCTCTCTCCTCTGCACATGTCCAAACTATCTCGGTCTGTTCCTTGGACTTTATCTCTAAAACCTCTAACATGTGCTGTTCCTCTGATCCTGTCCATCCTGGTCACTCCCAGAGAGATCCTCAGCATCTTCATCTCTGCTACCTCCATCTCTGCTTCCTGTCTTTTCTTCAGTGCCACTGTTTCTAGACCAATCAGCATGGCCGCTCTCACCACGGTTTTGTGCACTTTCCCTTTCATTTTAGCTGAAATGAAAATCACACATCACACCTGATACTTTTCTCCACCCGTTCCAGCCTGCCTGCATACGCTTCTTCACCTCTTTTCCACACTCTCCATTGCTCTGAACTGTTGATCTGGGTGATTGACAGGCTGTGGTTCAATAGTTTTTGTTTACTTTGCAAAATAATTGGCTGAGATTTTTAAAGTCTCACAAGTTTGAAATACTTAATTGGCCGGTGCCAAATTGCCCCTAGGAATGAGTGTTGATGGTTGTATCAACACCCCCGAACAGGGTACACAGGGTTCGCCCATCGCCTTGAATCAGCCGGGATGGGCTCCGGCACTCCCCGCAACCCATGGATGAACGGATAAGAAGGTGACTGACTGACTGATTTCTTTCTCGCTAGGTCTCAACTTCTCCTCCTCATGTTATCCCTTTGTTCTGTTGATTGCCAGCTCCCTTCCTAATGTGTCCCACGTGTGTCTTATTGTCTCTTCTTCCTGTCTCTCTATAATGTGTGTCTTGTCTTTGTTTCTTTGCCAGGTTGTTCGATGTCTTCCTTAGACTACAGGTTGCCCTCTTTGTTTGTTCTTGAGATGTTTTTTGACTGACCAAAGTATTTTATTCTTGGAAATATTTTGCGTTGTTGTAGAAATAAATGATTTTTTTTATTAAAAATGCATCCTGTCCTACGTGTGTTTCTACAATCTGAGACCCAACCTGACAAAAAAAGAACCCGTGTCTTGGTGCTTAAAACGGTTGCCCAGTTGGTGACTAAATAAATAAATACCGTAATTTCACGGCTATAAGGCGCATATAAACGTCTTAGATTTTCTTCAAAATGAGCGGTGCGCCCTTTCGTGCGGTGCGCCTTGTGTGTGAGAAAAGGCGGACCTAAAAGAAAAAGCGCTGCCCGTGAGGCGAGGCGGACCTGAAAGAAAAGGCATGCTAACGTTAAAGAGTGAAGTGAGAGAAATTTCAGCATTAACGAGTCAATGGATTGTAGATGCTTGGACTAACGTGTCTGCTGGTACTGTTATCCGAGCTTTCTCAAAAGCTGGTATCCTTTCTGAGGAGCCGCACAGTACAGACAGTGACTTTGACAGCGAGGAGCAAAGTGGACCTGCTCTGTTGGATTTTGCGCAGCTGTTCGATTCTGAAACAGAGGATGAGGACTTTGACGGATTTGAATAAAGACTATTACCGGTAATGTGCTTGTTTAGTATCGAACTAATTAAATAAAGCACAACCAAACTCAGTTTTGCTCCCGTTCTTTTTTTTTTAATACGCACATTTGCATGCTTGCTTGTTTGTTGTTGTAAGGCGGTGTGTGACTGAGACTGCGCCTTTTCGTATGGTGCGCCTAATGGTCGTGAAATTACGGTAAATGAAGTACTCTATTTATCCCTCACTGGGGAAATTTGTTTGCTGCACTCCTTACACCCCCGCAGGCTGCCCTTTAACGGCGGCAATGGTGGGAGAAGCGGGGGTTAGGTGTCTTCTCCAAGGACCCTAGACGTGCTCAATGTGGGCCGCAAATCCGCGACCTTCAGGACCGCGCGCAAACGTGCTAACCACTGTGCTGCCGTCTTCCCGACAAACCTCTTTTTCTAGGTCAAAGGATCTTGTATTGACTTTTTTTGGTTTTAATTTGGGCTTAATTTTTTTTTTTTTATAAAAGATGACCAAAAAAACCCCCCGAAAATAGCCGTTTACTATTTTCTCAAAAATAATTTTCACCAAAAATTCCCTAGACTTCATATTTGCAGCAGAACGGGCAGCAGATGATGCAGTAAAGTAGAAGGTTGGAAGATTTTAAACACAGCGTAGGTTTGCTATCGTGTGGCGTGACTGGATCTCCCTAAGGCACAAACACACACACACACACACACACACACACACACACACACACACACACACACATGTATCCTCACATCCTGCCAGAAGACACACAGGAACACAAAGCAGAGTCACAGTCTGGACTGCAGAGAGGAGACAGCCTGAAGGTCTCTCTCCACTCCTCTTTCTGTCACTGCTGCTCTCTTTCTCTTCTTCTCCACGTCTATTGTGCCGAGTCAGCACATCTCTGGCATGCTTAACGATCTCAGTAACACCAGACAGGGGCGAGAGGAATTATTGATGGACGTTAAAAAAAAAAAGGGAATAGGAACAGAGAAAAATGTTGAGTAAAAAAGGCATTTTTAGGATGAAATGGGAAAAAAGTGAGCGACAGAAAAAAAGAGAGAAGGTCAGATGGAAAAAAGGAGTGAAGCAGGTTGGAATGATGCCTTGTTCTTTCTTGGCTCATACAGTAGATGCATTTATAACTTTCCTGCCCTCAAAGCAAGAATGCAGGCTGGAGGGCAGAGAGCGGGACAAAATGAGTCCAATGCAGAGATTGATGGAGACCAAAAAGACATTAAACAGTCTGGTCGGGACGGTTACCATGGCGAATGGACAGCTCGGTACCTGACTGAACTACAGAAATCGTTCCCCTGCAGCTTCACTTCGAAGAATTTTCCATTGGATGGAAGAATAATTTGCTTCTGCACACAAACAAAACTCCACAGAAAACCCTTTTATAAAGGTTGGTTCAGTCGAACCAACAAAGTATAACCCTAACGTTGGTCTCAGTCCCCCAAATTTCCAGCTTTCTGTTTCTTACCGTAATTTCACGACCATTAGGCGCACCGTACGAAAAGGCGCAGTCTCAGTCACACACCGCCTTACAACAACACACACGCAAGCATGCAAATGTGCGTATTAAAAAATAGATCGGGAGCAAAACTGAGTTTGGTTGTGCTTTATTTAAGTAGTATAAACAAGCACATTACCGATAATAGTCTTTATTCAAATCCGTCAAAGTCCTCATCCTCTGTTTCCAAATCGAACAGCTGCGCAAAATCCAACAGAGCAGGTCCACTTCGCTCCTCGCTGTCAAAGTCACTGTCTGTACTGTGCGGCTCCTCAGAAAGGATGCCAGCTTTTGCGAAAGCTCGGATAACAGTACCAGCAGACACGTTAGTCCAAGCATCTACAATCCATTGGCAAACTGCAGCGTAACTCGCCCGGCGCTGCCTTCCACCCTTCGTGAAACTGTGGTCTCCTTCGGTCATCCATCGCTCCCACGCCGCTCACACTTCACTCTTTAACGTTCTCATGCCTTTTCTTTCAGGTCCGCCTCGCCTCGCGGGCACCGCGTTTTCTTTTAGGTCCGCCTTTTCTCACACACAAGGCGCACCGCACGAAAGGGCGCACCGCTCATTTTGTAGAAAATCCAAGACGTTTATATACGCCTTATAGTCGTGAAATTACGGTATAAAAGGTTCACTTTTTTAAAACACTTATGTATGTCTCAGTGGGTAGAGAGACCGTCTTGTAACACGAGGGTTGCGGGTTTACAAATTTTCCCTGAGCAAGACACTGACCCGCCAGCTCCGGTCATCATGTATGGACGTGTGTGTGAATGTGAGGTAAATTGTAAAGCACTTTGAGTGCCGACTTCTTTTTCTTCGTCTTCTTTCGGCATTTCCCTTCAGGGGCGCCACAGCAAGTCAGTTTCTTCCATCTAACCCTATCCGCTGCATCTTCTTCGGTCAACTATGAAGATAGTTGGCGTGACTGTGGCAATTTGAGTGCCAACACAAAGAGAAAATCACTGTATGTATAGAGTCTCTTGACCATTTTCCCTTGATTAAAAACTTGTGTATAATACTTTGTATTTACTTTTTAACAACTTGTCTAACAGAGTCATTCCCAGCATACACTGGGCGAAAGGGGAGGGTACACACTGACCATGGGACTTATTCACGAATAATGTAAATTTATGGCTGAGCAATTAGGCTTAGAGGCAGGCCAAATTAAAATCCATCCCACTCCACCTCTTAAGTAGAGTGCGCAACGCTAGAGAGTTGGCAGGACTACAGGTGAGGGGCTAGGGTAGTGAAGAGGGACATTAGGTTTACAGAGGTGGTCTTTGGGCTGCCTGGGTCGGGCACCTGGCTGTGTGTTAGGCTGTGGTGATTGCATAATGGATAGCCTGGCCCTGCTGGGCCACCGGTTGAGCCCTGGCTCGGGGATTGTCGGGTCCCTGGGCCCTTAGGGCGAGTGCTCTCCTCTCGGTCCGGGCCTTGACTTCTGTCATTCCCTGGGCTCGCCTAGGGTCGTGGAGTACGGTTGCCACGTCTCCCCCGAGGCCTGTGGGTCCTGGCATTGGGGAGGGCCGTGCCCTTTGGTGCTGGGGTGGCCCTGGCAAGGGTTTCTCCATGCGCCTTGCTGGGTGGGTGGGCGGCTCTTTGGCCTGGCCTCAGGGTCCCGGGATCTGGATGGCCGTGGGCCCGGGTTGCGTGTGTCTCTGCCTCCCTTGTTTTAAACCTTTAGGGCTGGTGAGGATCCGTTGGTCCTAATAAGCACATGGTTCACATCGGCAGCCTGCATGTACTTTCACTCACACTCACACACTATATCACTCTGTTTACTGTCCGCTATGTTCCTTAGCTTTATCACTGGTTTAAACTCTTGTTTTTACTTTTTTTCCTCTTAGATGATCCAGCAGGTTGGTCGTAATGCTGAATACTGTAACTTGTGATTTTCTCTTTACTTTATCCCCTTTTTTCTTCTTCTGTACCCTATTCGTCCAAATACGGATCCTGCAAATAATGTGATACATTTGCAATGGAAATAATCTGATGGCACCTGTAATAATTCATAAACAATGGCATAGCGTGGTGATGTCGCCCAGAAGCAAAAGAGAGTGTCATGATTCCCTCTCCTGCCGCCAGAGGGAGCCCTGGATGTTTATCATCTACCTGATTAGGGTCACCTGAGGATGATTCTACAGATTCCACACATCTGTGCACCCTGCTAGCTATTTAAGGGCAGTCACCCCAGACTTCCCTGTCGGGTCATACCATCCCTTCCAGCCAGGTCTCCCTGGTTGCCTGACCAAATACACATTCTGACAATAACTTTTTTGCCATGCCACTGAAAATTTGTTTTTCTTTTAACAGTATTAATGTACTGCCAAATTAAAATAAACCACGTTTTCTGTTTGCAATTTGGGTTCTCGTCTTTCTACCTGCAGACCGTTTCTTGATAGAGAGCAGTAGGTGGTCACCGTGGCAACTTTGTGTGGGACACATTAAAGAAGATATATTTAGGAATCGACCAGGAGTCCATGTCCTCCATTTCAGGAGGTCCAAGCCATTTCAGCTTCATGTTTATTGGTTGCTGCTCTAAGTGCTTCTTTTCACTGTCTTAAATTCACTTCCGATTTTGTCCACAAGTGTCGTCTTTTCCCCATGTCTTGGCGGCTCCTGAATTTTCTTAAAGTTATACACACTCCACGTCCTTTATAAATTGCTTGGCTTGCTTAGAAGTCGGTATGTGCACAGATTTTGGCATGAGCACGTTTCATAGACGAAACCTAATGTTGCATGGTCTCTCTAGAAAGAAGAAAAAAAAGACATTGAGTCGAACTTAGCTTTTCATGTGATTTTTTTTTTTTTCCGTTCGTTCCATCGTCTTCTGCTTATCCGGGGCCGGGTTGCGGGGGCAACAACCACAGACAGGAAGCCCATGCTTCTCACTCCCCGGCTGCATCCTCTAGCTCACCTGGAAGGATCCCGAGTTGTTCCCCAGCCAGCTGTGAGACACTCCAGCGGGTCCGGGGTCTGTCTCTTAGTGTCCTCCTGGTGGGACGTGCTCGAAACACCTCACCAGCGAGGCGATCAAGAGGCATACTGACCAGATGCCCGAAGCACCCCATCTGGCTCCTCTCAGGATGGAGGAGGATTGTCTTGACACCGAGCTCCTCCTGGGTGGCAGAGCTCCTCACCGGATCTCTGAGTGAGAGCCCAGCCACCCTGCGGAGGAAGCTCATTTCGGTCGCTTGTATTCGCGATCTCAGTCTTTCGGTCACCACCCACAGCTGGTGACCATAAGTGGGGGCTCTCACTGACTTCTGGAACTTCGTTCCATGGTTTAAACATGGGTAACTTCAAAGTTGAGTGGGATTTGATGCTAAAAGTTGGCATGCCTTTGATATGGTTCGATATTTGCAAGAATATATAGAAGAAAAATAAATGGCTGGTAAAAATTAAAAAAAATTACCAAAATTTTTTCACCAGTGCCAGTTTGTTCCCATTGGTGTCAGTCATTGCAATAACTGATTGGCATCTTTTGAAACAATTACTGACAACTTAACAATGTCTTTATGTATTAAACAAAAGCCTGTGTACCATGTAGATGAACCACACACAACCACAACATCCTCCTCCTCATGCTGATGACACACTACTGTGGGAAGCCATGCCAATCAACTGGCATCTGTCACCAGTCTGCAAATGTAGCTGTATCGCTCATGTCCGGATAGGGTAGGAGCTCTCTGGTGAAGTTTCTGTATGGAGCAGACATGTCCAAAGTCCTGCCCGGGGGCCAAATGCGGCCCGTTGTCAATTTCCATCCGATCCGCAGTGTTGTGGTTCCCTCAACCACCACCAGAGGGAGCCAGGGACCATCTCACCTTTCCCCCAATTCTGGCTGATTGGACCATCTGCACCTGATTGGATCACCTGCACCTACTCTTCCTGCTGCCTATTTAAAGGCAGCCTCTCCAGCATTCCTCGTTGGGTCTTCATGCCTTCCAGCCCTGGCTGACTCCTGACCCAGCAAACTTCCTTTGAAACTGAGATTGACTTTTGATAACCTTTTGATCCTTCTTCCTTGATTATAGCTTTGCTGATTCCTGGTTTAATAAACCTTGTTTAAGTCCTGTATTTGGGTCCTCCTCCTTCCATATCACAACACGCAGCCTCCGTCATAAAATCAATAGCGCCTGGCCCGCGTGTAGAATTACGTGATACATTGGGCAGCAGCGCTGTTACCTGCATGTTCTAAATGCTGCCATCTAGAAGCTAAAATAGGAACAGCAAATTAGTATGTGAGTCCCCCAATTTTCTAAAAATGGCGGCAATTAATAAAAGGAGGAAAAAAAGAATCTAGCACGCCGTTTAACCAGTCTTAACTAGTGGTTACCAAAGCATGCCATCCATCTGATCCTGTTCTCAGGGGCGACTCCAGGGTTGCCCCCCATGCGGCCCGCTTGTCAAACGTTAGAACTCGCGAGTGAAAAAGTTTGGCCACTCCTGGTACAGAGGTAAAAATGACACCAATGGAAAATAGTTTGTTCTGTTCCTTCTGTTCCTGGATGGGATGTCACGTTATATCTTTTTAAATAGATAAAATAAATAAATAAATTACTCTATTCATCCCTCACCGGGGAAATTTGTGTGATGCACTCTAGGGCTGCAACTAACGATTATTTTGGTAATCGATTAATCTGGCGATTATTGGATCGATTATTCGACTAATCGGATAAAATGGCAATTTAAGAAATATCACTTTTTCGGCATATTATAGAATGTAATTGTGTAAAACACAACTCATAACCATATAAACAACACGTTGGGTTTATTACAGAAAGAGCAAATGTCTCTTTCTGTCAAATAAAGAGGTAGAATATTATCATTTCTAGAAAATAATAAATCTACTTACTGTATACAGTAAAAGTAAATCTTAAGCACCCATAAAATGGGCTTTAGTAGTGCTGGCTAATAAAACATCAAATGTAAACTGTTGGATCACATTTGAAAACAAGAAACCATTAACACTTCTGGATTCGTAAATTTAACCTTGTTCAGAAGTATCGTACAAAAAAAAGGCCCCAGATTAGCATGTGTAAAAAAAATATATACAAAAACATTCAAGTTATGAAGTATTAGTGCAAAAAAAACCAACAAAAAAACACCATTGCAACTGTAAAAATAGTAACTTTAATAAATAAAATGACCTGGGTCCATCTTTACCACTTGTAATATTACAAACACAGATCGACTAATTGGCAAAAAGGTGCCCAACTAACAGCAATCATTTTTTGTGGGAAAAAAAATGTGCTTTGCGGTGTAGCAAAAGCACCTCATGTGAGGCGGGGTGAAATGAAGGCCAATGATTGGCTGCTATCTTCTTCTCCTCCTATTTTGGTAGCTCGCGTCTTCAATTTGCTCTCTACTGCCCCACTTGGAGACCAATTTAAGTGCAGTTGGCAGTAAAAACTTTTTAGACGATTAATCGATGACCAAATTAGTTGACAACTATTTCGATAATCGATTATAATCGATTAAATTGATTAACTGTTTCAGCCCTATTGCACTCCTTACATCGCAGCAGGCTGCCCTTCGACGGCGCCAATGGTGGGAGAAGCGGGGGTTAGGTGTCTTCTCCAAGGACCCTAGATGTGCTCCCTGTGGGACGCAAACCCGCGACCTTCCGGTCCGCGCGCGAACGCGCTAACCACTGTGCTGCGTCTCCCCATCATACATACATCACTTATGTCACTTTTACCACCTTATGCACATTCAGTCCTGCTTATGGGTGGTCACATTGTTCCTTCTATTTTATTAGTTTACTATTTTTATTATTTTTCATTATCTGATTGTGTACATATTCTGTATTTCTTTCTTTGATGGTTACTGTGCTGCTTTAACACACAAATTTCCACAAAGTTGGGTGCTGGATCACAGTTAACTGTGGACATACTTGCTCAAGGGCCAAGAATCCAAGACATTACTTGTAATTAAATATTTTAAACCCAGATACTTTTGTACTTGGTCCACTTTTACAATCACAAGACCAAATTATTCTTCAAGAAGAAACTCAAGTCTTATCTTACTGGCACTTTGACTCCCCAATCCAGTTAACTGCTTGAGCAGGGTTACACCAGCGGACCCAAGAGCTACTTTTCAAGTAGCCCCTGGGATCAACCAGTCCATTTTCAACATTGTGAACCCCACAGATTGTTTCCAGCCTGCAATAAAACTACCCCTAACATGTTTTGGTGTTGTCACACTACCGTTAGACATCACATCACAAACGCATCATTCTCTCAAACACACACACAGACAAATTCCTCTCTTTCAAACAAACACACCTACACACACACAAACACACACACAGACAAAATCCACTCTCTCAAACACACACACAGACAAATTCATCTCTCTCAAACACACACGGACACAGAGACAAATTCCTCCCTCTTTCAAACACACACACAGACAAATTCATCTCTCTCAAACACACACGCACACAGAGACAAATTCCTCCCTCTTTTAAACACACACACAGACAAATTCCGCTTTCTCTCTGACTCTCATACACACACACAGAGATTGCCCTCTCTTTTTAAACACACACAGACAAATTCCTCTCTTTCAAACAAACACACACATGCACACACACACACACACACACACACACACACACACACACACACACACAGACAAATTCCGCTTTCTATCTGACTCTCATACACACACAGAGAAATTGCCCTCTCTTTTTTAAACACACATACAGACAAATCCTTCTCTCTTACTTTCTCTCTCCAGATGCAGAAATTCCTCTGTGTCAAAAATACACAGATGTTTTTTGCATGCACGCAGTGCTTTGGGAGGGGGAGCGGCCACAGCAGCACCAGGCGCTGTTCGTTGAGAACAGGCTGAACAACGGCATTTTACATCACAGACTCCAAATATTTCCTATAACACTAAAAAAAAAAAAAAACGCGAGATTGTCGCTTTATAAAAATAAAAAGAATCCCTAAAGGTTCGGAAACGTCGCTGAGTTGGCGACACTGACTTAATTTCATATTTTTTTTCTCGAACCTGGCTGTTCTATCAACTGGTTGGGCACCTCCATGTTACGCTCTCAGCTACTGCTCAAATTCTAGAGAGTAGCAGGTTTTACTGATCAACGTTGGCAGAGATTCTGTCTACTTCTATGGCTGTAACCCACTGACTCAGCTCTGCTGCTCGTCCCACAGTCCATCCATCGACAGGGAAGGGATTCTGGAACCAGAATAATCTGGCATGTATAGTTCATTACAATATAGAAAGGAGGATTTTCCACCCAAAAAAGGGTGGAATGCCCCCTGCGGGTCAGAGACAGGGTCCTGCCCCAAGTGTTGGAGTTTAAGTATCTCGGGGTCTTGTTCACGAGTGGGTGAAGGATGGAGCGGGAGATCAACAGGCGGATCGGTGCGGCGTCACCAATAACTAGGACGCTGCATCCGTCCGTCGTGGTGAAGAAAGAGCTGAGCCGAAAAGTAAAGCTCTCGATTTACAAGTCGATCTACGTTCCTACCCTCACCTATGGTCACCAGCTGTGGGCGGTGCCCGAAAGAATGAGATCGCGGGTACAAACAGCCGAAATGAGCTTCCTCCGCAGGGTGGCCGGGCTATTACTCAGAGATCGGATGAGGAGCTCTGCCACCCGGGAGGAGCTCGGTGTCGAGCCGCTCCTCCTCCAGGTCGAGAGGAGCCAGATGGGGTGGTTCAGGCATCTGGTCAAGATGCCCCCTGAGCGCCTCGCGGGTGAGGTGTTTTGGGCACGTTTCACCGGGAGGAGACCAAGGAGCAGACCCCGGACCCGCTGGAGAGACTATGTCTCTCTCGCCAGGGAACGGCTTGGGATCCTTCCAGGTGAGCTGGAGGATGTAGCCGGGGTGAGAGAGGCCTGGGCTACCCATTTGAGGCTGTTGCCCCCGCGACCCGACCCCGGAACAAGCAGAAGATGACGAAACTGAACGGATTTTAAGGTTCTATTCATTTTCAGATTCCGCCAGAATGATATTCACATAAATAAGAACTCTTGTTTAATTCTTTCCATGATGATCGCTTTTGGAGGGGATTGGGCAGGCGGTGTTGGGAGCAGGAATATGGAAAACAATCATTCTACGTCTCACCGTACCAATATTAACGTCAGCACTTTGGTGGAATGACAAAATGTCTCTTTATAACCAGTTTTCTCCACATTGAAAATCAATTGGTCGGAGTGAAGTATTAGGGTCTTAAAATAGTAGAAAATTTAATGGACCATGTTTTGGTTACTGACTCCTTGCTTTTCTTCGGAAGTTACAGGGTAAGCAGACATTTCTTTTAAAATCAAAGACTTCAGCAGAAACAGGTTGAGGATTTTAAATTGGTCTTACGCTTGTGCCACACTCATCCTCAAACAGACACCCAAGGACACTTTCTACACCCTGCAGAAACACGCAAAGTCACTGCCCGCTCTGGTAAGTGGTGACTACAACACTTTGCTTTATCACAACTACACACATTTCAGCAAAGTGCAACTCAAAGCACACACTTTGATTGAGTCTGCATGAGCAGTTCTCCGCCCTACTGTGGGATTTGATTTCTCCTTGTTAGAGAAAAATGCGGGAGCTGAAAGTAACAGGAAATGGCATCAGAACCGAAGCAACCCTCTGCGCATCCCTCAACTATAATTTCTTCCTACAGAAAGAATCCCCTCGGAGACCCTGAATGAGACACGTTAAGTTCTGCTGAGACTCTGAAAGACTGAAAATCTGTGTCACGCGTCCTGTCATCTGGTAATAAAGAGACTAGAACATCTTTTTTTTACCATTTGTGTTGTCAGAGCTAAAGATCCTTCTCGGGTTATTACTCATCATTATTATGGTTACATCATTTTTATTCTTGCTTTGTGAAGATATTTCTCTTTTCTAATCCTCGCGTATGTTGTTCCGCTTCCTTTTTGTCACCTGTTCTTGGCTTCTACTGCTTTCGTGACCACCTGTCTGGACAGACAGGCTGACAGATCCGCAGAATCACAGGCAAGCATCAATGGAGATCAATGGAGAAGCAAAGGAAAGTGAAACTGGATCAGATAATAATGCATTGTACTTATAGAGCAATGGAGAGTGTGGAAAAGAGGTGAAGAAGCATTTGCAGGCAGGCTCGAACGGGTGTAGAAAAGTATCAGGTGTTATGTGTGATAGAAGAGTTTCAGCTAAAATGAAAGGAAAAGTATACAAAACCGTGGTGAGACCCGCCATGCTGATTGGTCTAGAGACAGTGACACGGAGGAAAAGACAGGAAACAGAGATGGAGGTAGCAGAGATGAAGATGCTGAGGATCTCTCTGGGAGTGACCAGGATGGACAGGATCAGAGGAACAGCACATGTTAGAGGTTTTAAAGTCAGAGAGGTCAGACTGAGATGGTTTGGACATGTACAGAGGAGAGAGAGAGAGAGTACATAGGAAGAAGGATGCTGGATTTGGAACCACCAGGAAAGAGGCCTAGAGGAAGACCAAAGAGGAGGTTCATGGATACAGTGAAGGAAGACATGAAGATAGTTGGTGTGACCAAAGAGGATGCAGCAGATAGGGTTAGATGGAAGAAACTGACTTGCTGTGGCGCCCCCTGAAGGGAAATGCCGAAAGGAGAAGAAGAAGACTTATAGAGAACTTTTCAGGACACTCAAAGACGCTTAAGTGAAGATACAGTCGAAAGAAGTAAAAAGAGGACTTTTATTATATTGAAATGTGCCAATTTGAACCGATTCCATTTCAATACATTTATTGAATCTTAATTTCTGGACACAGATCACTGCATGCACTGAAGCTGCCTCTCAATTGGACAACCCCGCCCACCACCGCGAAGACAACTATAAAATACAAGAATACTCTTCAAACTCTTTATCTATCCTAAAAGAAACCAAACATTTGGTTTTAGAGGTTACCACACAACCTCTGAAACCTAAAATAGGCAAGCAGCATTTTGATTAGGATGTAATGAAGTGTGGAGAAGAAATTTGGGAGCAGCTAGCACAGGCATAAGCATGGGCAAACTACGGCCCGCGGTCCACATGCGGCCCGTTAAATGTTTTAACCCGGCCCGCCGAACTTGAAAAAATTAAATAAATAAACCATGTTAGTTTGATTTTTTTCTGAAAATACGATGTTCGTCACTAGATGATGATCGTCACAACTGATGATGATGATAGATGGCGCCAAAAACAACAACACTGCTCCCATTAAATGGTTCGTCTCCATGATGCACACGTGTTCAAAATTAACAGTGTGCACAGAAAGCCATCGGGCCTAATACATGCACGTAAACAAATGTGTTAGATGTTAAACAAACAAAATGTTACATCAAGCGCTTAGATTTCAAACCTAGCGCAGCTAAATGCACGTTTTTAAGCGCTACCGCACTAGATTTCAGACATAGCTCCGCTAGATTTGAAATTTAACGCTCTTGATGTAACATTTAGTGTTTGTTTAAAATCTAGCGTCATTCTATCGGTCTAATCTAGAGGTTACCAAAGCATGCCATTCATCTGCTCCTGTACCCAGGGGCAAATCCAGAATTGTCTAAGGGAGGGGGAGGGGGTCACAAAACGAGCAGCTGTGGTGCTCGTCAGTCTAGACGTGTGTGGGGGCATCCCCCCAGAATATTTTTGAAAAATAAGGAATTTTTCTGCATTTTGATGCATATTTTAACCAAAGTTTATAATAATTAAACTATTAAGAACATTTTTTTTTGTGGACGAAGGGAGGGAGTCGGGGCTCCCCTCCCGCCCTTCTTCCCCCGCTCCTGGTTCCGGCTCGCTTGTCAAATGTGGCCCATGAGTCAAAAAGTTTGCCCACCACTGAGCTAGCATGTGTAGTTGCTAGTTGGGCGTGGTCACTTCCTGGGACAGGAGTGTTTAGCTGAAGTCCTTAAACACAAGAGTGCTTTAGATTTTAAATACTTTTTGCTTCAACACACCTTCCTTAATTTATTGGTTAATTGTGCAGATGTTCATTTGGTGGATACATTGTGTTAAAGCAGGACTGTGTAAAATCTTCAGGAAAGTTGTGCTTGACGACCATTTTTGGGCACCCATGGCTCAGATAGAAAAGCTGGTAGAATGATTTTAAGTTTCTTCTGATTGTGTAGGTCTGGGTCTCCTGAGATGCAACTGACACCCCATTGTGTCTGATAGGGGATGAAAGAATCCCTTATCAGACACATAGGGGGAAGGATGGCTCGGTGGGTAGGGTGACCATCTCATAACCAGAAGGTTGCGGGTTCGATTCCCCGCCCAGAGTCCATGCCGAGTTGTCCTTGAGCAAGACACCAAACCCCCAGTTGCTTCTGATGATAGTGGTCTGCGCCTTGCATGGTAGCTCCCATCATCAGGAATGAATGTGTGTGAATGGTTGTATAGAGTGGATGAATAATGCATATGTGACGCGTCTTTGAGTACCCAGAAAAGTGCTATATAAGTTCAAAGCATTATTATTAATGTGATATTAAAAATACAACTGCTTTGTATTTTACAGACTGACGCCCCCGCCGTATTTCAAATGCTATTCTTTCAACATAGAAAAATTGACACGTTTTACGTGCCTCAGTTACTCTAGCAAATGTTGCTATTGAGTTAGCATTTAGCTTAGTACCATATCAGCGTTTATCCAAATGTTTAAAATGCTAATTTATTTAAACCCCCCTGAGAGATTAATAAAATATCTAATATATTGGAACATGTAAAAATAATCTTCACGTTCCGTTGTCTTCCGCTTCTCTCGGGCCGGGTGACGGGGACAACAGCCATAGACAGGAAGCCCGGGCTTCTCTCACCCCGACTGCATCCTGCTGCTCACCTGGAAGGATATCAAGGCGTCCCCTGTCCAGCTGTGAGACATATACTCTCCAGCGTGTCTAGTGTCTGCTTCTAGGTCTCCTCCCATTGGGACGTGCCTGAAACACCTCACCGGTAAGGGGTGCTGGAGGCATCCAGACCAGATGCCTCCAATGGGCAATGGCTCTACTCCCAGCACCTCCCGGATGGCAAACCCCCTCACTCTGAGTGAAAGCCCAACCACCCTTTGGAGGGAACTCTTCTACTTGTATCCACAATCTCATTCTTTTGGTCACCACCCATAGCTGGTGACCATAGGTGAGGGTAGGAACGTAGATCGACTTATAAATCGAGAGCTTTGCTTTTCATCTCAGCTCTTTCTTTACCACGACGGACCGATGCGGGGTCCTGATTTTTGCCGACACACACCGATCCGTCTGTCGACCTCCTGCTCAAGATCTCGAGATACCTAAATGCCTCCACTTGGGGCAGAACTCTGACCTGCAGAGGGTATTCCACCCTTTTCCTGGCAAAGACTATAGTCTTGAATTTAGAGGCACTCATAACCATTCTGACCACTTCATACTCGGCAGCAAATCAATCCAGCGAGATCTGTAGATTGTAGCCCGATGAGGCCAACAGGACCACACCAAAATGTAAGAAAGTAATTATCTACATTACAAATGACCTTCCTCAAAAAAACTGAGTCATTAACTCAGTTACAGTATCTTGAAAGCGATGATTTAGAAACGAAAGTAACTGCATAAGCGAGACCTCCAGGTTGTTGACCTGAGATTGGTTGATTACATATTTGTGATACAAAGCCATTCAAAAAGGAGAAAATATCAAAGGTATGATTTGACTACTTTAAATGTTTCATCTTGTTTTTAGAATTATGTTTACACTTTGACCGTAATCCATTGTTCGGAGGTTAAGCAGTGCTTTTCTTTAGCAGCAGGTATGTTTATAAGTTCCACCAAAGATGGTTTTGACATTAAGCTAAAAGAAATAATTCAATATAGAAATTCCTCCACTTTTTAATCCTTTCTTGCAATCAGAAAGAAAATTGCCTCGATATGCTGCTGAAGCCTTTAATCTCCATGAAAGGTTGAGCGAAAACACAGCGAGCTCATTGTGACTCACTGCGCTCGACATAATGAGTAAAAAAGAAAGATCGTACAGAAAAGACACATTTAAAAGAACCTCGGCTCTACGTCTGAAGGTAAAGCTGATACAGTGTTATGTTGTCTGGAACAAAACCAGCAACGAAAATCACACTAATTCCAGGAAATCAAGATGTATATTTTTTATTTACTGTAATTTTCTGGAGTCTGAGCGCTCGTGTGAAATGCCTCATGAATTTTGTTTTAAATTACAACACATAATATAGTTTTTTTTTATGATTCTCTGTAATAGATAATGTAAATTAAAGTGAACATCATTTTAACCAAATACGTAGATTAAATGAGATTCCGAAAACATCTAAATGATCAACGCATCTTCCGTTGTGTTCCGTTCCATCGTCTTCTGCTTATCCGGGGCCAGGTCGCGGGGGCAACAGCCCCAGACGGGAAGCCCAGGTTTCTCTCACCCCACCTGCATCCTCCAGCTCACCTAGAAAGATCCCGAGTCATTCCCGGCCAGCTGTGAAACATAGTCCCTCCAGCAGGTCCGGGGTCTGCCTTTTGGTCTCCTCCCGGTGGGACATGCCCGAACCACCCCATCTGGCTTCTCTCGACCTGGAGGAGGAGCGGCTTGACACCGATGTCCTCCCGGAGCTCCTCACTTAGAGTGAGAACCCAGCCACCCCGTGGAGGAGGCTCGTTTCAGCCGCTTATATCCGCAATCTCATTCTTTCGGTCACCACCCACAGCTGGTGACCATAGGTGAGGGTGGGACCATAGATCGACTTGTAAATCAAGAGCTTTGCTTTTCGGCTCAGCTCTCTCTTTACCATGACAGACCGATGCAGCGTCCTAGTTATTGGTGACATTGTACCGATCCGCCTGTCGATCTCCCGCTCCGTCTTTCCCCCATTCGTGAACAAGACCCCGAGGTACTTAAACTCCTCCACTTGGGGCAGGACTTTTTCTCTGACCTGCAGGGGGCATTCCACTACTTTCTGGGTAAGGACCGTGGTCTCGGATTTGGAGGCGCTAAAGAAAGTCAAGTTTTTGATTTGGGAAAAACATTCAAACATGTTATGAAAATTTCCTAAACCTTGTTTTTGCATTAAATACTCTATGTACCCTTTAAAGTGGGTGGGTTGTTTAGAGAGACAAACCAAAGGGTCAACTGAGGAGAGACCAGGCTTGTATGGGCCGGGAATAGAGAGACCAGCATGGAGGTTAGGAGACCGGCGCAAAGTGACCTTACTTGGAAGCAAAGAAGCAAGTGTTAAGGATACGTATTTGAAGAAGGCTTGGAAAATGATCAACTAAAAATCAGGCAAGACAAATCAAGATGAAAAGGCGTTCAGACATCAGTAGTAATGGGGTACTGAAACCCAATAGTTTTTTATCACAGACCGACGTCATCCATTTTGACCAAACTGATAAGTTTCAGCCTTAATAATATTATTAACTATGATTAGAAAGATTTTAACCTTAAAGTGTCGATCAGCTCCCTCATGAGTCTTTCACCAAACCATGATTCTACCACCTCTGTGCTAATGCTGCAGTCTTGTTGGGACAATGTGGCCATGCACTGCTTCATCCATCTGGAGCATTAGGGCTTGAAGGCCACTGGGCAGTGAACCAGACTGTCAAAATGAGTCTTTACAGGTTTCTGCTTTTACTGCTACCAGTTTTGCTTGGGATCAAATCGAAGGTTCTGTTGAACTGCAAGACTTTAGAGAATCCTGGATCACAATGTTTGCGGTATGTTCTTTTTGCTGTTTCGTTATGGCGTTGTAGCAGTTGCTCTCTTACTCTGGGAGAAACTTTCTCATCGGGTCTTCGTTTGATCTACATTCCCACCCTCACCTGCAGTATGGTCACCAGCTGTGGGTGGTCACCGAAAGAATAAGATCTCCGATACAAGCGGCCGAAACAAGCTTCCTCAGCAGGGTGGCTGGCCTCTCACTCAGAGATCGGGTGAGGAGCTCTCCCATCTGGGAGGAACTTGGTATGAAGCTACTCCTCCTCCAGGTCGAGAGGAGTCAGATGGGGTGGTTCAGGCATCTGGTCAGGATGCCCTCCGAGCGTCTCGCTGATGAGGTGTTTCAGGCTCGCCCCACCGGGAGAAGACCAAGAGGCAGACCCCGGACCCACTGGAAAGACTATGTCTCACAGCTGGCTGGGGAACGACTCGGGATCCTTCCAGGTGAGCTGGAGGATGTAGCTGGGATGAGAGAAGCCTGAGCTTCTGGTCTGAGGCTGTTGCCCCCATGACGTGGCCCTAGATGAGCAGAAGATGTCGGAACAGAACAAATGTCTGAGACATAAAACTGTTCCTAACCTTTTAGCAATCAAATATTTCCAAAGATGTTCAAGATTGATTTCAGTTGATCCATAAAACCCTGGGATGTAATACCGTCCATGAGTGTAATTGAACAACAACAAAAAAAATGAACCTAATAAGGTTAGAAATGACTTCTAGGACACAGGATGACCTCTTGCTTTTAATTCCATGTGTGTAACTGGGCGAAATGTCAGAAAAACTACTGTATCATATTTGTCCCAGTTTGGCTTTTGTTTTGAGAGATCCATATGGTGTTATTACAGCAGTGTTCCTTTGGAAGACATTGATGAAGAAGAAAGGAAAGAGATGATTGGAGGAGACACAGAGGATGGTGAAGTAAGTGTGATGACACAGTGATAGGGTGGACAGGACGGAACAGACTAGATGGGAGAGTAATAGAGTTTGGGATTGGCAGAAAGGAAGATGAGACTGAAAGAAGAGGCTAGTAATAGCTGAGACAGAATGAAGGAGGGAGTGAGGAGAGGAAAAGCAAGTCGCTGAGGCTTCACTAATTGCCACTCCAAGAAAAAGGGGTGAGGGCTTTTTTTCTAAAGAACGGTCGTGCTGGTCTGTTCTCTGAATCAGATCTCTGTTCCTGCCCCCCCCCTCCCACCTCCTCCCACCGCGGCTGTCTAGACAAGAGCAGAACAAGCTGTTCTTGTTATGGGAGGAAGACGAGAAAATGTGCAGTGTCATTAGGTCGCTGGCTGGGAGGCGAGCAAATCGGAAGAACCGCGAGGTGTTTGGGTGCTCCATCTGACAGGAAAAGAGCAGCAGAGGTTTCTCTGGGTTGATGAAGTGTGTCAACAAGAAAACACCTCCCCACACTAAATATTATTGAATTACATTAATGAGTTTTTTTCCTTCTTGCTTTGATCGCTCATTTATTACCTCACGATGGAATCAAAATCAAAGAATAAAGAAGAATGATGATTAAAACATTTGAACATTTTAAACCAATCCATGGTCCTCATTTAAAACGACTTGCGTAGATTTTGGATTGATGCCACTCTAATTTGGAACTTGTAAAAACTTTTGTAAGGCCTTGTTCACACGTAGACGGGTATTTTTGAAAACGCATATCTGCTGTCCTCCATTTTAGGAAAACGCTCGCATCCACATGTAACCATTTTCAAAATATCCGCGTCCACACGGAGCCGTATAAATACGCTTCTGAGTGCGGTTATGAGCATGCCAGACCAGTAGTGGGCAGTATTGAGTGGAGTAGAAGGGAGGCTTATTTGATTAATAATCGCAGATTGCAACGCATTTCTCCTCCTTTGCTCCTCAACAAGAAGCAAGAGCAGTTGAGAGTGGACAAAAAGACAAGAAAAGAGGGTCTGCAACAGGGTCTGTGGATCCATGCTGCCCACAGACCCTGTGAAATTTCGCAGGAATTTCGCAGGAATTTCTATTCACTAGGCTTTTAGCATTATTACAATAGTGATCGTCCACTGGTCTGTGGCTACAATAGGAGCTATTCACGGCCATCATAGGTAACACAGGCTCATTGGATCACTCCTGGATGAATGAGGGACTACACGGACAAAAATGGATTAAAGTGTATTTATTTATGTGTATTTATGGAAATCTAATCATTTTATTTAGAGACAGACAAAGCTGTCCTGCAATAGGTTGTTTACTATAACCATAGCAACGCACTCCTCATCTCTGCTTTTTTGTTGAATGCTGCTGTTTATCCCTCCAAAACCTACACCAGCTACTGGATCAAATTTTCGACATGCTTTTGAGCCATAATCAGAAAATTTGGGTTGCTTTTTAAATCTGAACATTTTTATATTTTAAAAAAATCTTACATTTTCTGCAAGACATTACAGTTCAAAACGTTTCTCTTGCATTCTGAGTAAATCTTCTGAAAGGCTCATTGTCTGGAAATAAACATGTTGATATGAAAAATAAGGTGCTAAATTTTCATTTTTGGTTGTTGGTCTGCCTCAAGATTTTTTTTAATAAAAAAATGTACCTTTGCATGAAAAAAATTGAAAAACACTGATGTAAGTCATTTTCGGCTTGATGTGTAAAATGAATATTGTCATTATTAATTATCTTTAGGGCGGAACGGTGGCGCAGTGGGTAGCACAGTGGCCTCACAGCAAGAAGGTCATGAGTTCGAGACCCGGGTGGGGACGAGGCTTGGAACACTGTCCTTTCTATGTGGAGTTTGCATGTTCTCCCCGTGTCTGCGTGGGTTTACTCCGGGTACTCCGATGTCCTCCCATCCTCCAAAAAGATGCATGTTAGGTTGATTGGCCGGTGCAAAATTGCCCCTAGGAATGACTGTATGTGTGTCGCCCCATGACAGACTGGCGACCTGTTCGGGGTGTACCCTGTCCCTCGCCTTGAATCAGCCGGGATGGGCTCCAACACCCCCACAACCCTTTAAGCAATAGATGATTAAGAAGGTGACTTACTGACTAATATCTTTACATGAAATATTACATAGAATTGGCTGCACGACAGCATACGTTTTCAAAATCAGTTCAAATGTGGTGATTGGAAATGTTTGTTTATCTATTTCAACAATCTTTTCCGTGTTGTGGTCAATTTTCTTAAAACTAGTATTTATGTGTGTTTTCTAACTGTTTCATTGCTGCTTCAAAAGCTTCATTTCACTGTCTTCAGTTCACTTCAAGTTCTGTCCACAGGTGTCGCTTTTTCCCCACATTTTACGATTAGCATAAAGCGGCTTTTAACTTTGCTTAGAGGTAATAATTATAATAATAATGCAAAGTCGACAAACTTCACCATTTATTTATGTTGCTAAATTTGGTGGAAGTTGGCATTGGCACGGATTTTAGCGTTAGTATGCTTTATAAATGAGGTGATTCGTTTTTAAAGCTTAAATAAGGTATATTTTTGAATGTTATAGTAATCATTTAAATACTTTCATTTTTTTTTTTTTTACTCACCCAGAGCGTTAAAACTACTCTGGATTCATTTTTAACAATAAATATAAATGTTTTAGGGTTTTCGTTTGAAGCAAAAGCAGTTTCATAGTTAAGTGATTTTTAATCCATTATTCATCATTCTGTTCGTTGAGCTGCAACCGATCACCAAAAAAACATTTAATTATTAGTTTCCAGGGAAAGATGTTTTGATAAAATGCTGCATTTTTGGCACTTTAAAGAAAACAGACAAAAAATGTTTCTTATTTTTTGGGGGGGATTGGGACAGCACGGTGGCGCAGTGGGTAGCACAGTGGCCTCACAGCAAAAGGGTTGTGGGTTCGAGTCCTGGGTGGGAAGAGCCCAGCCACCCTGCAGAGGAAGCTCATTTCGGCCGCTTATACCCGCGATCTCATTCTTTCGGTCACCACCCACAGCTGGTGACCATAGGTGAGGATTGGAACGTAGATCGACTTGTAAATTGACAGCTTTGCTTTTCGGCTCAGCTCTCTCTTTACCACGACGGACCGATGCAGCGCCCTAGTTATTGCTGACGCTGCACCGATCCTCCTGTCGATCTCCCGCTCCATCCTTCCCCCACTCGTGAACAAGACCCCGAGATACTTAAACTCCTCCACTTGGGGCAGGACCCTGTCCCTGACCCGCAGGGGGCATTCCACCCTTTTCCGTTGATTGATTTTTTTGTCTAAATATTCCTCACGATTCGTAACAAGAACAAAACAAAGATTTTGAATTACTTTTAATGTGTGAAATAGTAAAAAAAAAAAGTCCAAAAACCACTTTTTTTTTTTTACTCTTAAGTTGTTATTTTTATGTCCAATGTGAAAAAAAAAAGCGGCGCAAAAAAGTAATTAAATACTTTTAAAAGGATGTTTCCCAAATAAAATCCACCTCAAGGTATTTCAAACAACAAAGGGGGTCTAAATGTTTCCTTTACGAGCTCTTTCAAGTAACTGATGATATAAACGTATCCTTTGAAGGTGATTTAAACGCACTTTTAAGTCCATTTTTAAAAAAAACGTAACTCATAAAAAACAGATGGTTACAAAGTACTCTCATTTGAACGATTTTCATTATCTCTATCTTATCTCGTTATTCCACTTTTAATTATCCAGATTAATGTTTCATTGAATTGAAAATACTTTTATCCCAAAAGAAAAATTTGAGTGCTGCAGTGCAAAACTGAACCAAAGAAGAAACCACAAGAAAAAGAAACTAACAATCGCACAATCAAGAACTTATTAATTGATGAAAACGTCCGAACTTTTTACGTCTGGAAGTATTAAGTGTTTATTTTTTTGAGTTCCAGAACTGCTCATTGTATCCGTTCCGTTGTCTTCCGCTTATCCGGCTTATCCGGTCGCAGGGTCAACAGCCTCAGAAGGGAAGCCCATGTTTCTCTCATCCCGACTTCATCCTCCAGCTAACCCGGAAGGATCCTGAGTCGCTCCCCGATCAGCTGTGAGACATAGTCCCTCCAGTGGGTCCTGGGTTTGCCTCATGGTCTCCACCCGGTGGGACGTACCCGAAACACCTCACCAGCGAGGCGTTTTGGAGGCATCTTGACCAGATGCCCAAACCACCTCATCTGGCTTCTCTCAACCTGAAGGAGGAGTGGCTTGACACCGAGCTCCTCCCGTATGGCAGAACTCCTCACCCGACCTCTCCACCCAGCGAAGAAAGCTCATTTTGACAGCTTGTATCCACGATCTCGTTCTTTCGGTCACCACCCACAGCTGGTGACCATAGGTGAGGGTGGGAACGTAGATCGACTTGTAAATTTGTCAGGAGAGTAGTCTGTTCCCCCTCTTGTCCTGTTTCCCCCCTTCCTCTTGTCTGTGTGTGTGCAACTAGTCACACCTGAAACTAATCTACTCATCTGCTTGAGCATTAATGGATCAGCTTTTGACACACTCTTCGCCAGATCGTTTGTTTATCATGCTTTACCTGTTATCCAGTTTTTTGGCTCCAGCTCCAACATCAGAACCTGCCTAGTTTATCTATTTTTGTCTTCTTTATTTGGACTTTTTATCAATCTAATAAATCTGCTTGTGATTTTTCATCTGAGCCTGTCTGTTTTGTCAAGGGTATATTTTTGGCCTCAGCTCCACATCATGACAAAATTGGGAGCTTTGCTTTTCATCTTAGCTCTTTCTGTACCACGACGGACCGATGCAGCGTCCTAGTTATTGCTGACGCTCATTGTATTATTTATTTAATTCATCATTATTTTATAAAATAATTAAATGACATGTATGCTAACGAAGCTGTGCTTATCCCGCCTGTCCGCTTTTCTAAATCCTTCATCACATTTCTCTTCTGACCCTTTTTACTTCTCGATAATAACAAATCCTGTTTTTTTTAAATGCATAAATCTGAGAAAAACATGATTTTTTTTGGTGAAAGATATCCATGGAGACGACTCAAGGTGAACGCGTCTCAACCATAATTATATTTTTCTAAAAGTTTCTGAGCTTTAATTACTGATTTTAGTCTGATTATGTTGGCGGGGTTTGTGTTGCCTGTTTTTTTTATGTTGTGTTGTTTCAGTAAATAAATGAAGATTTAAAATTACTGTACGACATATTTTCAGACCAAAGCGAAGGAGAAAAATCTCTCACTGATTGATTCGGTGACTGTTTCCCAGTTTCCACAAATACCACTGAAACAAAACCAAACCATTAGGTGTCCCTTTTTCTCACAAAATATATTTTTAATGTATTAAAAAAACAACCAGCCATACTTAATATCTTTCCTACAAACAGACAAAATCTCGTATTTACTTTCATGAGTTCAGTTCTCTTATGAGGTGGTGAAATTGGAGATATAGGACCCAGGTACACAGCCAGTTTGAACCAATTAATCGCAGTTAATCGGGGGTTGTGGAGGGGACCAGACGTTAGGGACACCATCATGGCTGCAGCGGGAGAGCAGAAAAGCAGATGATCTGACACCAGAGTGACAGATACTAGGGGTTAAAAACAAAGGGGAAGACGAGACACTGGTGCGAACATCAAGGAGAGGGAACTAGGACCAGGTGTGCCGAATCAGGGCAGAGGGCCAGGATGATGGATTCTAGACATTACAACAGAAACACCCTCTGGCCATGTTGGGCAGAAGGTGTTAGTACATGGCCAGCAGGTCATGATGACAGTGAAGGATAGGTGTCCGGGACCCCGTCTTGGACAGGAATATGAAGGGGAGGTGTATCGGATCCTCTCGTGGTCAGGAACATAGGCAGGATCATGGGGAGATGAGTCGGGTTCTGAGACCCTCTTAGAGTCAAGCAAAGCAGGACGGTGGGGGGTGAGTTGATGGCAGTGCTGAGAATCATTCTGTCATTAGGTTGTGGAGGTGGAGACTCGTTTATTGTCGTTAATCAGGAATTAGGGAAAAGGGGAAGGCATGTGCAGCCTAGAAGACGATCTGTAGAGGACCACCATTATGGCTGCAGAAGGAACAGCAGATGATATGATGGCAGAGTGATGGACACCAGGGGTTAAATGTGCATGGGGGATGATGAGACACAGGTGTGGTGAATTAGGTCGCATGGCCAGATTTGGAGGAAATGTTCCAGAAGAGATGAGGATCATGACAAGTTTGATTGTACACACGTCATTGTCATGTAACTCGTGGCAGAGTTACTGTTTTTCCACAGGGTGAACCTGGTTCAATCCCCCCTCTGGGGCTGCTCACAGTCCAACACAAATAATAAGAAAAAAATTTTTTTTCGGAGGACTTAGAATTACAGTTACTTTGGTTTGTATCTAATTACTTTTACAATTTTGTAACTCATTTTCCGTTCCGTTCTGTTCCGTCATCTTCCGCTTGTTCCGGGGTCGGGTCGCAGGGGCAACAGCCTCAAACGGGCAGCCCAGGCCTCTCTCACCCCGGCTGCATCCTCCAGCTCATCCGGAAGAATCCCAATTCGTTCCCCGGCCAGCTGTGAGACATAGTCTCTCCAGCGGGTCCGGGGTCTACCCCTTGGTCTCTTCCCGGTAAGATGTGCCCAAAACACCTTGCCCGCGAGGCGCTCGGGGAGCATCTTGACCAGATGCCCGAACCACCCCATCTGGCTCGTCTCGACCTGGAGGAGGAGCGGCTCGACACTGAGCTCCTCCCAGATGGCAGAGCTCCTCACCCGGTCAGTGAGTGAGAGCCCAGCCACCCTGCAGAGGAAGCTCATTTCGGCCGCTTGTATCAGTGATCTCATTCTTTGGGTCACCACCCACAGCTGGTGACCATAGGTGAGGGTTGGAACGTAGATCGACTTGTAAGTCAAGAGCTTTGCTTTTCGGCTCAGCTCTCTCTTTACCACGACGGACCGATGCAGCGTCCTAGTTATTGCTGATTGTAACTCATTTTTATTTTCCAAAAACTTTCCAAATTTTTACATACACTATTTGTACTCATGTGTCTGGATCTCAGATCATGACCAAACCAAAGGCGCTTAAATCAATTTTAAATGTACAATTATAAGCATCTAAAACTGGTGACATATTCATCGTATTGAAACTATGCTTGTTAATATTTTACAAGACAAGAGGACATGACATTCTAGTTATCGGTCCCTCAGCTGTGAAGGACTCTTTCTTTTATTTCTTGCCATGCCTGAAAGTGCCTGGCACAGCAGAAAACTTAATTACCTGCTCCATCAACCTTGTTGACCAGCAGGTACGGTTTCAACTCTGTATGTTCTGAATTTTATCTCACAAGCAGATCTGCTCGATTACAAAAATAAGGGTTGCACATAAATGGTCTGAATTTTTTGTCAAAATGTAAGCATTACACATACAGCGGGGAGAATAAGTATTTGACACATCAGCATTTTTATCAGTTTGGGGATTTCTAAATGGGCTATTGACTCAAAATTTACACCAGATGTAGCCATCAAGCCAAATATTGAATTCATACAAAGAAATCTGAACATTTAATTATACAAGTTGAGTCATAATAAATAAAGTGAAATGACACAGGGAATAAGTATTGAACACACTTTATTTAATACTTTGTAGAAAAGCCTTTGTTGGTGATTACAGCTTCTAGACGCCTCTTGTATGGAGAGACCAGTCGTCTGCATTGCTCAGGAGTGATTCTGGCCCATTCTTCTACACAAACGGTCTTTAAATCTTGAAGGTTCCTTGGGCCTCTCTTATGAACTTTGATCTTCAGTTCTCTCCATAGATTTTCTATGGGATTTAGGTCAGGTGATCATTCAAGCAACTTGATTTTCTTTCTTTGAAACCACTTGATTGTTTCCTTGGCCTTGTGTTTGGGATCATTGTCTTGCTGAAATGTCCACCCTCTTTTCAATTTCAGCTTTC
Organism: Neostethus bicornis; assembly: GCA_902685375.1. Lineage (NCBI taxonomy): Eukaryota > Metazoa > Chordata > Actinopteri > Atheriniformes > Phallostethidae > Neostethus > Neostethus bicornis. Next base: position 37,283,172 of record LR738541.1, read on the forward strand.
TGGTTGATGGCAGCAGATTTTTATCCAGAATGTCCCGGTACATTTCTCCATTCATCATGCCTTCAATAATATGAAGTCTGCCAGTACCCCTTGCTGAAAAGCAGCCCCAAACCATTATGCTTCCTCCCCCAAACTTAACTGTTGGTATGGTGTTCTTGGGGTGGTGGGTAGTGCCATTTCTTCTCCAAACATGGTGTGTAGAATGACTGCCAAAAAGTTCAATTTTGCTTTCATCTGACCATACTATAGTCTCCCAATAATCCACAGGCTTCTCCAAATGCTGTTTGGCAAACTTTAACCAAGCCTCAACATGCTTTTTGTTCAGCAGTGGAGTCTTGTGTGGTGAGCGTGCATGGATGCCATGGCGGTTCAATGCATTGCTTATAGTTTTCTTTGAAACAACAGTACCTGCTGATGCAAGGTCTTCCTGAAGTTCTGCCCGAGTGGTTCTTGGCTCTTGGAGAACTCTCCTGATTATTCTTTGGACTCCTCGGACAGGGATCTTACGTGGAGCACCTGATCGTGGCCGGTTTATGGTGAACTGATGCTCTTTCCATTTCCGGATAATGGCCCCCACAGTGCTCACAGGAACATTCAGCATTCTGGAAATGCGCCTATAACCATTCCCATCAAAATGCTTTTCAACGATAAGATTACGAGAGAGTTCTTTGCTTTTACCCATCATGAAGTCTTTCCTGTGTTTCCTGGGTAATGAGAAGTCTTTAAAGGCCAACAATTAGGACTAAAGCAGCTGATATCAATTAGTACTGATAGGGGCCAGGGTTTCTCTCTCAATACTGACAGATTTCAGGTGATCTCCTGGCTCTCTATGCCATTTTGCACCTTGTTATCTTCACGTGTTCAATACTTATTCCCTGTGTCATTTCACTTTATTTATTATGACTCAACTTGTATAATTAAATGTTCAGATTTCTTTGTATGAATTCAATATTTGGCTTGATGGCTACATCTGGTGGAAATTTTGAGTTAATAGCCCACTTAGAAATCCCCAAACTGATAAAAATGCTGATGTGTCAAATACTTATTCTCCCCGCTGTATCATAAAAAACATGGCACTTTGTATCAATACATCAAGCTGTTTTGATTCTTTTATCATAATAATTTAATTATTATGGTCCCGTTCATACGTACCCGGGTATTTTTGAAAACGCACATCTGCTGTCCTCCGTTTTAGAAAAAACGCTCGCGTCCACATGTAAACGTTTTCAGAATATCCGCGTCCACACAGAGCCGTAGAAATACGCTTCTGAGTGCGGTTATGAGCATGCCAGGCCAGTAGTGGGCAGTATTGATGTTTCAAGTTTTATTTTTTTATTTCGCCGACCCTTTTTTTAAATCATCATAAAAGCAAAAAAACGTATACTGTAAGTAAATACTTAGAAATCCATCATAAAACATAAATCAATCATAATACATTAAATGACAATTAGAACATCAAATGAAAAATTAATACAAGTACAAAAAGTAATACAATTACTTTTTAAATTAAAAATTAATTTAATTAAAAATGTAAACGTAAGTTCTAAGCTATCCAATCAGAACACCTCTGTCCATTGTTGTTTTTGGCAGCCATCTGAGTTTTCGTTTTTGTCTTCGTCTTTGGAACAAAAATTAATTTTTAGTCACGTTCTTCTCATCTTAATATATTTTAGTTTTAGTCACGTTTTAGTCAACAAAAATTCTTTTGGGTTTTCGTTAACGGTGGGAAGGGCGTGCCGCCATGCCTTTTCTTTTCTCAAACAGAGACGTGAAAGTATGACGTCTATTTTGTTACATTTTCGTCTCGTCAGCAGAAACTTGCAAACGTCTCGTCACATTTTCGTCACCAAAAAGTCGCATTTATTTTGTTATTGCTACATCATCGTCATAAAAAAAAAAGCTTCGTCAACAAAATTATTTTGTTGTCGTTGATGAAAAAAAACACTGCCTCTGTCGTCATTTCCGCAAAACCTGAAATATGGCGCCAGACATCTCGTCTGTGTGGACTGACAAGGAGGTGGAATTGTTTTTAAAAGTCATCATCGACTTTAAAGTTAATAAAACACAGGACAATATAGATTGGGTCCATGCTACCCAAAACTTGTTTGCGATCTAAATAAGGACGCACACGAATGACGTACAGTATGTGCTTTACTTGCACAAAGTCAGTGGAGGTGTCCTGTCGAAAGCTGCGAGCGTCGAGAGTTGCAACACTGCGCCTTTGTGATCTCCTAATATGAGCCCAGGTGCCTCCACTCAGATGGCCTTCCCCTGCCTGCAGGAGAAGCCACCCCTGCAGGCAAGAGAGGGGCCGTGACACCATTTATTTTAGCATTTTTGTATTTTTTTTTATTTTGGTTATTTTTATAATTGATTAATTAGTTAAATATGCCTATAAAAATTTCAAAGAATTTTCTTAGAAATTCTTTAAAGTTTATTTTACAGTGTGGCCCCTGTTACTACTCTGTGGTTCTGTGAGGACAGACAGGCAGAGAGATTTAAAGGGCCACAACCCCAGGGCCGTAACACCCCAGAAAGATTTAGTTTTTGGAAACCTACAGTACGTAGGATGATGTGGCTCTAATAGACTTACTTTTTGACCACCTGTGCCCACATTTAATTCTTTTGTAAAATTAGTACATTTTAATCAAAATAAAATGTCTGCATTCTTATCCTCACCTATGGTCACCAACTCTGGGTGGTGACCGAAAGAACGTGATCACGGATACCTGGATAAATGAAACGTGATGAAGCTTTCCTGCGCACCAACTTGCAGAGATAAAGAAATAGAAAAAAAAGACCATCCTTTAAATTGATCAATGGTAATGTTTGTAGGAGTCAAAGTAAAAAAAACCAACAACACTTTTTTATTTATTTATTTATTAGTAAAACACGATAAAAAGTGGCTGCAAACAGATGTGTGAAAAAACTGTGTTTTTTTTACCATGCAAAATGTGTAAATAAGAGGGATCCAAATGGAAAAGTAAGGTTACAGGGTGAAGAGATAAAGAAGGTGGAAGATTTTAAGTATTTAGGATCAACAGTCCAGAGCAATGGAGAGTGTGGAAAAGAGGTGAAGAAGTGTGTGCAGGCAGGCTGGAATGGGTGGAGAAAAGTATCTGGCGTGATGTTTTGTCGAAGAGTTTCAACTAGAATGAAAAAGAAAGTGTACAAAACCGTGGTGAGACCGGCCATGCTGATTGGTCTAGAGCAGTGCTTCTCAATTATTTCCGGTTTCGCCGCCCCATTAAGAAGAAAATATTTCGCGTCTTGTTGCCATTTCTTTATAGTCTTTATAACGTTTCCACGTTATAAAGACAATGCTAATAAATTTTCTCGTGAAGACAAAGTGGTTTTAAGTTTATTATTATTGATTTTAAAAAGCCATTTTTTCAGGCTGATCTCATCACCTTTAGACCGGTCTGTGAAAATATTGTCAGACACATATCGTTCCGTGGCGCAGAAAGGTTGGGGACCCCTGGTCTACACCATAGAGTTAATACTCCCTGCGCACACTCTGACAATGAGAGCGCCAACTACTGTTGTGGATGTGCAATTACACTTTATTCTAGTACGGAAAAAAACCCCAAAAAAAACAACATGCTCCACAGGGTCACACGTGCCCCCCAGGCATTGCCCCACTATTTGAGAAGCCCTGGTCTAGAGACAGTAGCACTGAGAAAAAGACAGGAAACAGAGATGGAGGTAGCAGAGATGAAGATGCTGAGGATCTCTCTGGGAGTGACCAGGATGGACAGGATCAGAGGAACAGCACATGTTAGAAGTTTTGGGGATAAAGTTCAAGAGGCAAGACTGAGATGGTTTGGACATGTGCAGAGGAGAGAGAGAGAGAGAGTACATCAGAAGAAGGATGCTGGGTTTGGAACCACCAGGAAAGAGGACTAGAGGAAGACCAAAGAGGAGGTTCATGGATACAGGGAAGGAAGACATCAAGATAGTTGGTGTGACCAAAGAGGATGCAGCAGATAGGGTTAGATGGAAGAAACTGGCTTGCTATGGCGCCCCCTGAAGGGAAAGGCGGAAAGAAGAAGAAGAAAAATCGTAAAACTTGGGATTCTAAACCTTGTAGGAATAATTTTAGCTGCATTTTTGTCACTGTTGGTACAATTTCTACCCAAAAGTGTACGTACTGTTGGGACAGTTTTTACGTGAAAGTAAGGTTTAGTTGTCTTTTAGAAGATTACGATAAAAATAATTCATATTGGATGGTTTAGAAAATAAAAATTGATGATGAATTAAACTTTAGCGGAAACTGTTTTGAATATTGTGGTAAATTCAACCTATCAGATGATAAGATCACCTGTTATCGATTCACCTATTCCTGATTGTACAGTATGGTTAGCATTTAGCCCGTTAGGAATCGTCGTGATGAAGAATATTCATGTTTTCTGGCTCCAGCATCAGGGTATTATTGTAAAAAGCTGTTTATTCCATTGTTTTTCTCTGGAAGCATTATTTTTTTCACTCTGACCTCGTTTTTCGGTGAAAACAACACATTAGCTGTGCTTTGTGTTAGAGTTTGCGGGTAACCTTGCACATTAGGAGGAACAGATAACGGGGCCGAACGGTTTTAGTTATTTGGGGCTTTTTAAAATGTGTATGCTGTGACAGTGCTTTGTCTGTGCGTGTGTGCGTGTTTGTCTGTGTGTGTGCGTGCATACGTGTGTCTGTGTCTCTGTGTTTGTGTATGTGTGTTTCCAGGTGTGTGTGCGCAGAAATGTTTGGCTGTGTGTGCATGTAGTATGCCAGTATCTGTTTTTATATCTATGTGTGTATGTTTATACATTTGGGGGTGCACTTTGGATTAGTTTGTGTGTACAAGTGGGTATGCTTATGTGTGTGTGTGTGGGGGGGGGTTGTGTATTTGTGATTAACTGAACTTTTATACACGCGTTTAAATCTATTCATCTTTAGATTTTCTGTTACTGATTTGTTTAAAGCGTTGCATAGAAACGACGCAGATGGACGTTTCGCTTCTGAAGCGTGCCACGACCCCTCGACCTGAACCGGCAGAATATTTCCTTTTATTTTTTTAACACGTGCAGAATTTTTTTTTTTTTCAGCTCGGAACAAAATCTCAGAAACACTTTTGCTTAAAACTGTTTTCTCTGATTCTTTCTCCTCCTGTCGTCTCTTCGCCCATCTGAGCAGAGTGCAAGTTCCACTGCGCCAACGGGAATTGCTTACGTCTGGGTTCGCTGATCTGCAACCAGCTGAATAACTGTGGGGACAACAGTGATGAGGAGAACTGCCCAGTGGTCACCCAACACCCTCCACCAGGCATCTTCAGCTGTGAGTGCACCTCTGTTCCTCTTTGTGGTTCGTGCTACGTACAAGCTTTTCTTTCTCTTCCCTGTGGAGAGGAAACTGGACAGGTTTTGGGGTGCACAGTCAATTGGTCAAGCTGTTTATTCTGTCAGATATGTTTTGGGGTGTCCTCGATCAAAAGAAATACTCATCTTTTGATTACTCCATCCGGAACCAGAAAGTTGGAGTAATTCACAGCCTGTGAGCCAATGGTTATTGCTCATCGTTCAAAAAAGATCGTCCCAAGAGTTCGCAATTATTCATTGATTTATTTTCAATGCACTCATTTATTAGAGTCTGACCAAAAAAGTAGAAAGAAGTCATATCGCAAAAACTATATCTAAAGATTCTTAGCAACAAGTCCGTGTAGTCCCTCATTCATCCAGGAGTGATCCATAGTAGAAAAAGTTTCAAAAAAGTCTTCTGGACAGTTTAATTCTTGATCGAGACGTTTCGACTTCCATCCGGAAATCATTTTCAATCTGAATGAAATGGACTGAAACCTGGATCTATTTATACTAACCTGAGTAAAAGGTAAAAAAATAGTAAGAAGGGCTCGACCAATGAGCCTGTGTCACCTATGATGGCCGTGAATGGCTCCTATTGTAGCCACAGACCAGTAAACGAGCCCTGTTATAAAAATGCAAAAGGCCTAGTGAATAGAAATTCCTGCTAACGAGAGGCGTGAAACTGGGTCACGAGGTGTCATCTTTAGTCCATGGCTTCAAAAGGCTGCTGTAGATACCGGGCAGAATGTATCTAACGCCTCCACTCCGATTCAGTGAGGGACTCTCTTTCATCACAAAGATGGCTTCCTTCACTCCTCTTTCAAACCATCCTGTCTCTCTACTTAGAATCTTCACCTCGCTGTCCTCAAAAGTGTGTTTGGTGGATTTAAGATGCAGATGTACAGCAGACTGTGGACCACTAGAGGCTTCTCTTCTGTGTTGGTAAAGTCTTTTGTGGAGTGGCTGCTTAGTTTCCCCAATGTAGTGTTCTTTGCAGCTCCCTTCACTGCACCGGATCTAATAAACTACATTGCTCTAGATTAAAGATGACACCTCGCGACCCAGTTTCACGCCTCTCGTTAGCAGGAATTTCTATTCACTAGGCTTTTCACATTTTTATAATAGGTTCGTTTACTGGTCTGTGGTTACAATTGGAGCCATTCACGGCCATCATAGGTAACACAGGCTCATTGGTCGAGCACTTCTTACTATTTTTTTTTACCTTTTACTCAGGTTAGTATAAATAGATCCAGTTTTCAGTCCATTTCATTCAGATTGAAAATGATTTCCGGATGGAAGTCGAAACGTCTCGATTAAGAATTAAACTGTCCAGAAGACTTTTTTGAAACTTTTTCCACTATATCTAAAGATTTTCCATGTCACCTTTTCCGGGACACAGTTGTGGGTCTTCTAGTTTTTATGGACCACTTTTGTAGATCCATCCACCACAGAACCTACGGATGGCTGAAACTGACGATGCCTTCAAGGCTAAGCCCAGACCAATGTTTTCACTCTCCGTTCCGTCATCTTCCGCTTGTTCCGGGGTCGGGTCGCAGGGCAACAGCCTCAAACGGGTAGCCCAGGCCTCTCTCTCCCCGGCTGCATCCTCCAGCTCAACCAGAAGGATCCAAAGCTCCTCACCCGGTCTCTGAGTGAGAGCCCAGCTACCCTGCGGAGGAAGCTCATTTCGGCTGCTTGTATCCGCGATCTCATTCTTTCAGTCACCACCCACAGCTGGTGACCATAGGTGAGGGTTGGAACGTAGATCGACTTGTTAATCAAGAGCTTTGCTTTTCGGCTCAGCTCTCTCTTTACCACGTCGGACCGATGCAGCTTTATGGACAGAATATCTAGGCGCAGCCGAGGCGTTGGAGGGATCCGGTTTGGTGACCTCAGGATTGGATCTCTGGTTTTGCGGATGATGTGGTCCTGTTGGCTTCATCGGACCGTGATCTCCAGCTCTCACTGGATTGATTTGCTGCCGAGTGTGAAGCGGCCGGGATGGGAATTAGCGCCTCCAAATCCGAGACCATGGTCCTCACCCGGAAAAGTGTGGAATGCCCCCTGCGGGTCAGGGACAGGGTCCTGCCCCAAGTGGAGGAGTTTAAGTATCTCGGGGTCTTGTTCACGAGTGGGGGAAGGATGGAGCGGGAGATCGACAGGCGGATCGGCGCGGCATCAGCAATAACTAGGTTTTCTTATTGATTTTATGATTCTTCAACTAATTTTATTCTTTGCATTTAATTCCCTTAAATTATTTCTTCTTTTTGATGATCTACAGTATAACCCGGTGTTTCGCTCACTGGATTTTTCATGCTAAGTGTGATACCACTTCAATATGGAGGGTCAGTGCTGTGCAGTCTGCCCAACTGATCGTAATCCGCGTAGTGATTTCCTCTGCTGGTCTGAACAGAAACCAAAAGCATGGCTTCCTCCATGTTTTTGTTTAGACCTGGCTCCTTGGAACCAGGAGAGTTGTTTGTTATGTGAAAGAGTTTCTTCTCAGTTTTCACGTTATTATCTCTATTGTTGTTTTTTGTGTTGCGTTTAGCAGGAAAGGTGCTGTGTAAAGTGTGATTTTTAAGTTAATAGATGGTGTCTCATTACTAGAGCCAACAGTTTAATTGCTACCTTTCAAAAGATGTGCGTGTTTAGCTTTGCTTTGTGTGTTTTAACAATCTCCCTCCTCCCCCGACTGTAAACAAGCTAACCATCTGAGAAACTAAAACTCTGTGTTGGTTAAAACATCGTAAGTTACAGCTGTACGGTTGGATTCGGAGCTGCTAAAACTCCACTGAAAAGGTCTGTAAAAGTTGGGGTTCCGTGGGAAATCATAATCTTTGCTAAGAAGCACAAACAGACAATCAGTGTTTTCGTATCTATAATTATTGGATGAATGTGTGGAGGAGGTCCAAATCAGACCAAGGCTGGCCATACCAGCCTGTCAATGCCTGATTCCGTTAGATCTCAGAAGCTAAGCAGGCTGGGCCTGGGCTGTGTTTGGATGGGAGACCGCCGGAACCCCAGGTGCCACGGTGGGACGGCCGTTGAGATTAAAATTGCCGTTGTGTTCCTGGGCAAGTCACTTCACCCACGTTGCCTAGTCTGAATGGTGTGTGTGATTGGTTGGTGATGGTCAGAAGGGCCAATGGCACAAAATGGCAGCCTCGCTTCTGTCAGTTCGCGCCAGGACAGCTGTGGCTACAACAGTAGCTTACCATCACCTGGTGTGGATTTGTAAAGCGTCTTTGAGAGTCCTGAAAAAGCGCTATATAAATACTGTAATTTCACGGCCATTAGGCGCACCGTACGAAAAGGTGCAGTCTCAGTCACACACCACCTTACAACAACATACACGCAAGCATGAAAATGTGGGTATTAAAAAATAGATCGGGAGCAAAACTCAGTTTGGTTGTCCTTTATTTAAGTAGTAAAAACAAGCACATTACCGGCAATACGTTGTCCTTATTTAAATCCGTCAAAGTCCTCATCCTCTGTTTCAGAATCGAACAGCTGCGCAAAATCCAACAGAGCAGGTCCACTTTGCTCCTCGCTGTCAAAGTCACTGTCTGTACTGTGCGGCTCCTCAGAAAGGATACCAGCTTTTGCGAAAGCTCGGATAACAGTACCAGCAGACACGTTAGTCCAAGCATCTACAATCCATTGGCAAACTGTAGCGTAACTCGCCCGGCGCTGCCTTCCACCCTTCGTGAAACTGTGGTCTCCTTCGGTCATCCATCGCTCCCACGCCGCTCACACTTCACTCTTTAACGTTCTCATGTGTTTTCTTTCAGGTCCGCCTTGCGGGCACGGCGTTTTTTTTAAGTCCGCTTTTTCTCACACACAAGGCGCACCGCACAAAAAGGCGCACCACTCATTTTGAAGAAAATTTGAAACTTTTAGGTGCGCCTTATGGCCGTGAAATTACGGTATATTGCATTATTTTTACTAACAAAATTTCCGTTCCGTTGTCTTCCGCTCATCCGGGGCCGATTGCGGAGGCCACAGTCTCAGACGGGATAGCCCAGGCTAAAAATTTCTGAAAGTCTAAAACTAATCTGTGTAGGTTCGAGTCTTCGACATATATTTTATTGTATTTCTAGATGCTAGAAGTTATTTAGAATTAATAACATGAATTCTTTTAAGATAAGAATGACTTTATCCCCAGAGGGAACTAATTTCTCACAGTTGTTGTCAAGATTCACTCACCTGCTGCCAGAGGGAGCTCTGGATGTCCCTAATCAACCTGATTAGGATCACCTGAGTATGATTCCTGATTCCACACATCTGTGCACTCTGCCATCTATTTAAGGGCAATCACCCCGGACTTCCCTGTCTAGTCATACCATCCCTTCCAGCCAGGTCACCCTGGTTGCCTGACCATGTTTGAACTTTGTTATTATTTGAACTTTTGAAACTCTGAGTTAATCCTGTGTCCTTTGCTTTACGGACTTACCTGATTGTGTTAATTAACCTTGTTTGAAGTCCTGCGATTGGGTCCTCCTTCTTCCACATTCCTAAAACCCTGACAGTTGTTTAATTGGACAAAAAAAATTATGATTAAAAATAAAACTTTTTTTTTTCACCATTTTTTTGATCAGCTTTCATAAGGCCTATTTTCCCTTAAAAGGCCCGGCACCAGACTAGTAACCTGTTCAAGGTTCATCCCGCTTTTCACCTGTAATCTGAGGGGATAAGATCTAGCACCCTTCATAACCCCGACTGGCTTAAGCGATAAGCGGTTCAGAGAATGCCTGACTGAATCACGGTGTGTTTTTTTTGCCCAAGATTAGCGTATTTTGGGAGTATATATGCAGGGGCGGATCCAGGTGGGATCGTGGGGGTGCATGCCCCTCTCCTTTTGGTCCACACACAAAAAAAAAAGAAGAAGAAAGGAAAGGGGATAAGGCAAGCTATCCCCTTGCAGGGCCAACAAATAGGTCACCAAAATGCAGAAAAATTACTCTTATTTTTCAAAACGTTCTTGGGGGGCACACTGGCTTTGTGAATGACCTTACACACCCCCCTTTAGAAAATCCTGGATCCGCCCCTGATATGGCGAATGTGTGATCGTATTTACACACGCTCACACACTTACTGTATATACACACATGCATACACATACACACTTACATATAGACACCCATATAGACACACTCACAAAATCGCTACAGACACTCACACTAACACACACTCTTACAACAACACACAAACTCATCGCTTTCATACACACATTGATACCTGCACAGTCACCTACAAGCACGCACACAAACAAACGCAGACACAAACACACACACACACACACACACACAGCAGATTGCTGAGCATAGCTGTCCGGGGATCGAGATGAGAGAGTTCCCTCCACTCGTCAGGATCAATGGAAACACAGAGGAGAGTGTGTGTGTGTGCAGAGAGAGAGAGAGAGAGAGGGGTGAGAGAGAAAGAGAAGGTGAAGGACAGCGATGGGCTGGCGGCCAGGACACTTTGATCTACGCCATCGTTCCTCTTTCAACAACTTTTAGGAAAGAGAGGGGAAACTTTTTTACAGCAACACTTTCATCCTGTCTGTGTGTGTGTGTGTGTGTACTCACCTTTTCCTCCATCTCTCCTCCTCCACTCTCCCCCGTCTGCTTTTCAACCTCTCCAAACCATGTTGTTTTAATGATAATAAGAGTAACATACCTTGTTGATACCTCACGGGGACATTTTTGTGCTGTGAAACACGGGCAGAAGGCAGCCATGACAGCACCAGTGGTGAATTCATCTCCTTTCTTTTCTCTCCGTTCCGTCACCTTCCGCTTGTTCCGGGGTCAAGGCGGGGGCAACAGCCTCAAACGGGCAGCCCAGACCTTTCTTACCCGGCTGCATCCTCCAGCTCACCCGGAAGGATCCCAAGTCGTTCCCCGGCCAGCTGGGTTCTAGGACATTTCAGCCTCGGAGATTTCAGCCACGGACATTTGGGCCAAAAAACTGCAACCTAGGATATTTGAGCCACGTGCGCCACGAATTTAGGACATTTCAGCCACGGACATTTGGGCCAAAAACCTATTTTATGTACAAAATTGTGATATTTTATGTAAAACATTGTGATATTTTGTAAATAGCCTAGGTTGCAGTTTCTTGGCCCAAATGTCTGTGGCTGACATGACCGTTCTTCCAGTAGGACAGTTATGTAACCCTTTGTGTTACGTGTGAAGTAGATATATTCTGAGCGTATCTCAATATGTGGTATTCACACCTAACACAAAAGGGCATGAAGAAATTCTGATATTTTAAAAAATTCTGATATTTTATGTAAAAATTTTATCGTAAATAAACAGTTGCACTACAGAAAATAATTGCTTTTAGTCATTTTTATTTTTTAAAAATTCTGATATTTTATAAATAAAAAATTCTGATATTTTTAAAAAATTCTGATAAAATTCTGATATTTTTAAAAAATTCTGATATTTTATGTAAAAATTTTATCGTAAATAAACATTTTTAGGGCTGAAACAGTTAATCGATTTAATCGATTATAATCGATTATCAAAGTAGTTGTCAATTAATTTGGTAATCGATTAATCATTTAAAAAGTTCTTACTGTCAACTGCACTTACATTGGTCTCCACGTGGGGCAGTATAGAGCAAATTGACGATGCACGCTACCAAAATAGGAGAAGAAGATAGCAGCCAATCATTGGCCTTCATTTCACCCCGCCTCAAGTGATCAGGCAGATTAAACAAGATGAAGGAAAGAAAAACTCATACAAAATCATCTAAAGTTTGGATCATTTACCGCTAAATTTGAAAAAGAATCGCGTTAATATGCAAAGTTTGTGAAACGGACACGTTTTGGCACGGAAGCATAACGACGCTGCACGAACATCTTAAAAAAAAAAAAAACATGTCGGACTCGAAGCGGGAGACCGCAAACCGGAGCGATACACAATGTTATTTTAATAAAAACAATTTTACAGGTCGCAAAATACACTTTTTATTGTCTTCAAAATGTTCATTTTGGAAATGAACATGTCTGATATGGGGCCGCTGTCAGTAGGAAGACGAGGGGTTTAAAAAAAAAGATCGCTAAATTCAAACCAAGATACAAGACCCCCTCCTCTACACCGCAAAGCACATTTTTTCCCACGAAAAAATGAGTTGCCACTAACTAAAAGGCACCCCTTTACCGATTAGTAGATCTGTGATTGTAATATTATAAGTGGTAAAGATGGTCATTTTATTTATTAAAGATACTATTTTTACAGTAGAGATGGTGTTTTTTTTGTTTGTTTGGTTTTTTTTTTGCACTAATACTTCACAACTTGAATGTTTTTGTATATTTTTTTCTCATGTTAATCTGGGGTCTTTTTTTGTACGATACTTCTGAACAAGGTTAAATTTGTGAATCCAGAAGTGTTAAAGGTTTCTTGTTTTCAAATGTGATCCAACAGTTTACATTTGATCTTTTATCAACCAGTACTACTAAAGCACATTTTATTGGTGCTTATGATTTATTTTGACTGTATACAGTAAGTAGATTTATTATTTTCTAGAAATGATAATATTCTACCTCTTTATTTGACAGAAAGAGACATTTGCTCTTACTGGAATAAACCCAAAGTGTTGTTTAAGTGGTTATGAGTTGTGTTTTACACAATTACATTCTATAATATGCCAAAAAAGTAATATTTATTAAATTGTCATTTTTATCCGATTAATCGAGTAATCGACACAATAATCGACAGATTAATCGATTACCAAAATAATCGTTAGTTGCAGCCCTAAGCATTTTTATCCCATGGCTCAAATAGCCGAGTCACCGTGGCTCAAATTGCCTAGGTTGCAGTTTTTTGGCTCAAATGTCCGTGGCTGAAAAGACTGTTCACCGGCTAGCTGTGAGACATAGTCTCTCCAGCGGGTCCGGGGTCTGCCCCTTGGTCTCCTCCCGGTGGGACGTGCCCAAAACGCCTCGCCCGCGAGGCGCTCAGGAGGCATCCTACCAGATGCCCGAACCACCCCATCTGCCTCCTCTCGACCTGGAGGAGGAGCGGCTCAACACCGAGCTCCTCCCGGATGGCAGAGCTCCTCACCCGATCTCTGAGTGAGAGCCCAGCCACCCTGCGGAGTAAGCTCATTTCGTCCGCTTGTACCCGCGATCTCATTCTTTGGGTCACCACCCACAGCTGGTGATCATAGGTGAGGTTGGGAACGTAGATCGACTTGTAAATCGAGAGCTTTGCTTTTCGGTTCAGCTCTCCCTTTCTTTTTTCTTCCTTTTTTTTTTTGCTCTCACCGTCTACCTCTCTATCTTCTCACAGAAACTTTTTCATTCCGTGGGAGGGGGCGCACCTCATTTCCAATGGATAGAATCCTGAGCTAGGTACTTAAAATATTTAACCGTCTGGGGCAAATGTTAATGTAAGTGTCTGCGACTGGTATTATGGGATAGCTCCACAAGCATTGTAATTTTCTAAGCCAGTGCACATTTTCTAGTGATGCCACAGAGACGGGAAAAGAGTGAGGGGTAAACGGAGGAAGAGAGAAGCAGAAAGAAGGGGTGATGCTGGACGGTGGAAAACAGGATCAGACGGAGAGGAGACAGGAGAAGTGGATAGAAAGAGAAAAGGATGAGAGGGACAGTTTCTGTGGTCCTGTTGCCGTGGCAGACAGATGGATCATGAATACCGTCTAGACACACTGCAGCCATGACGCCCCACATCTCACCCCCTCCCTCTCCTTTCGTCATCTCCTGCACCGTTTAACACGAGAATAAAAGCACATTTAACCTGAGAATATATGTTTTTATGTAATGCATGGAAAACTTGGAGGTATCTGACGTAACAGCACGGCATCCCACAGATGGACCTGATCAGGAACCCCTCATCATACCTCTGTACTTATGTATTTAGATTAAATAACTTGAATTCTTTTAAGATGAGATTGACTTTATCCCCAGAGGGAACTCATTTTTCACAGTTGTTGTCAGGATTCCCTCACCTGCTGCCAGAGGGAGCCCTGGATGTTCCTAATCAACCTGATTAGGGTCACCTGAGTATGATTCCTGATTCCACACATCTGTGCACCCTGCCATCTATTAAAGGGCAACCACCCCGGACTTCCCTTCAACCTCTCCAATTGTGTTAATAAACCTTGTTTGATGTCCTGTAATTGGGTCCTCCTCCTTCCACATTCCCAAAACCTGACAGTTGTTCAATTATGTTGTAGTTTTTACATCTTGAGTGTTTTCATTGTCTCTGTTTTAAGTGGTTATATTTGCATATTAACCCCTTAAATATCTTCTGGATTTTCAGGTTTTTAAAGCAATTTCAGTTCAATTAATCTATTTATGAGTAAATGTTTTAATTACAGCTCGTTGAAGAATTTATTAAAGTCTCCATCCAACAATTTGTGTTTTGGGACATCCATGACACACAGAAGTGTAAAAACCTGACTATTCCTCATTCCCCTGAAATTCTCATATGAAAGCATGTTGCCCCCCAAGCGCGGTGCTTGGGGGGGCAACCAAACCAGATGCCCGAACCACCCCGTCTGGCTTCTCTCGACCTGGAGGAGGTGCAGCTCGACACCAAGCTCCTCACCCGATCTCGGAGTGAGAGCCCAGCCACCCTGTGGAGGAAGCTCATTTCGGCCGCTTGTATCTGTGATCTCATTCTTTCGGTCACCACCCACAGCTGGTGACCGTAGGTGAGGGTAGGAACATAGATCCTGTTTTCCATGGTGAGGGTAGGAACGTAGATCGACTTGTAAATCAATAGCTTTACTTTTCGGCTCAGCTCTCTCTTTACCACGACGGACCGATGCAGCGTCCTAGTTATTGCTGACGCCGCACCGATCCGCCGGTCAATCTCCCGCTTCATCCTTCCCCCACTCGTCAACAAGAACCTGAGATTCTTAAATTCCTCCACTTGGGGCAGGACCCTATCCTGATCGCAGGGGACATTCCACCCTTTTGCGGGCGAGGACCATGGTTTCTGCATTTGGAGGCTCGGGCAACACAGAAGGTCAAGTGTCCCCTGCTTTGTCCCACCTCAGTCTCGAACTAACAACCTTCTGCCGTGCCTCCTGCTTTGAGACCACTCGCACCACCGTCCAACATTTATTAAACTTTTTTAATTATTGAACAAACTTTGCTTTAGAGTTACGTACAGTATGTTGCTAATGCCTCCTCGAGCACGGGACCATAGTTTACCTTGACCTCTGGGATTCAAAAATGGGAATGGTCCAAAATGTCCGCAAAAACTGTCCAAAATTGTCCTTGTCTCTCTATGTATCGTTACGTTTCTGACTATAAATAAATACCTCTGTCGTCAAGAATTTTTTTTCCTTAAAGTTTATTCTGTTTCGATCACAGGGTCACTTTGATTTAGCCAAGCTTCTTTCACCTGTCTTGTGTTTTTGGTTTTTTTTGTTTGTTAAAGTACCAGAAAGGGACAGGAAAGGAGACCAGAGGATGATTTGGATCAATGGTCAGCTCTAGCTTAGCCATTGATCCAAATCCAGTGAGAACAGTACTTCAATATTATCCAGCGAGCCTTAAGGCCGACCGATTGATTCTGTTTGTGTTGGAGATTCATAACTGTGAATGGTCCGTATCGACTCGCAGGTCATTGCGTGCTGTCTAGAGTGCCTTAGATGGGTTGTTGTCTTCCACTGAGGACTTTTTTTTTCTGAGGCCGCGGCAGTTTTAGTGTTTTGAAGGCAGACATCTGTGAAAGACTGGGAAAAATTTCTATTATATAAAAAAAAAAAATAAAAATAAAAAACTCTATTCATCCCTCCCGGGGAAATTTGTGTGGTGCACTCCTTACACCACAGCAGGCTGCCCTTCGATGGCGCCAATGGTGGGAGAGGCAGGGGTTTGGTGTCTTCTCCAAGGACCCTAGACATGCTCTCTGTGGGACACCAACCCGCGAACATCCGGTCCGCGTGCGAACGCGCTAACCACTGAGCTGCCGTCTCCACGAAAGACGATCTTTTTTGGAAGTAAAAGATCAGGCCCTGCCCTCATTCCAGTCTTATGTTTGACTGTTTTTAACCTCTTAACATCCACTGACCCGCCCACGGTACGTTTGTGGGTTTTTGTTTTTTCTTCACTCATAAAGACACTTATTCTTTGTTCAACTCCATTAAGTTATACCTCGTTTTAAAGCTTAGACTTTCAAGAAAACGATCATAGCATCCATTCTTATGTTTTCACTAGTTTCAAGAAGAAATAGCAAACTATTCGCAAATAAAATCAAACTGTTTGGAGCGCATTTCTCACCTATGATCCAGTCGTAATGGGCTCAGACAGGTTCGATCTTCATGTGATTGGTCTCATTTTGTCCGTAACAATCCACAGAATAACTATATAAAATTGTATTTTCTCAAAAGTAAACCAGTTTGGAGAAAAACTCCAGAAAACGTGTTTTTGTTTTCTGCGAGAAATAGTAGCGGTCGCGTTCCAATCTCCATAATAACTGCCTAGCTGTGTTTTTAACTTCATCCTGGGTATGTTTCTTTTCTTTACGAAGTTATCTACAAACTGAGACCGTTCGCAAAATATTCCGATAAAGGGTTTGTTTTTTACAAGGCTTTGAATGAATCAAGCGCTCCTTGTTCAGCTAACAGCACTGCTAGCATGTTAGCTTCTAGCGGGCTAACGACGTCACTTAAAAATATATGATTAGCCAATAAAGAAAGCTGATACTTCCACCTTCAAAACGAGGGGATTGGTTCAAAACCGGACCAATAGAATCGCGTGTATTTCAACTGCGTAACGGAAATTTTATCAAAACAAATGGCGCCATTTTTGTGCGTCATGACGCGAATGAGGAGCAGACACTGAGTGAGTGAGGTGATCGCAGATTGAAAGATTTTTTAGTTTATTTTCAACTTTTTTTTTAGCAAACTATATTTCTGGGGTTTTGGAACATATTTTTTATCCGAAAATTTTTTATTGTGCATGATTTTTATGAAAAAAAATTATAATTACAGCAAAAATTATGTAAATAAAAAAAAATAATAATAAAAATAAATAAATAAATAAAAAGATCTGTGGGAGGTTTTTAAAGTCACAGAAACACTAATATGCATTTTTTATGACTAAAAAGGTGATAAAATGGCAAAAATTCAATTTGTTGCTTGTTCAGATTAGACATTTTTATACTAAAAGCTCAATAAATCAAAAAGTTTTGTACCTAGAGATCTGAAACTTTACACAGTTGTTGTCATACACAACATATCATTTATCCAGTTGTATATTTCATTTCTTGCATAATTTTTATGGAAAAATTTATAATTACAGTAAAAAATATTAAAATATACATTTAAAAAATTATGAAAAAAAAAATATCTGTGGGAGGCATTCAAAGTCACAGAAACACTAATATGCATTTTTTATGACTAAAAAAGTGATAGAATGGTAAAAATTCACTTTGGCACATTTTGGCACATTTTGGCACAGATTTGGACAGCTTGTGCCGAATGGACACTTTTTATTGTAAAAGGTCAATAGGTCAAAAACACTTGTACCTAGAGATCTGAAACTTTACACAGTTGTTGTCAACAAGATTTTTGTCATACAAATGGAAGGAATTATGCCTACTAAGAAGTATGTCTTGGCTAGGGACATTGGAAAATGAAAAAAATTAGGCGAGGCTAAAATTCTACAATTTTTTTTATGTTTGAACTACTGTAGGATAGGCTCTGAAATTCTGACACTCTCCATGTACATATCTACAGAAACTAGAAGGTCTAAGCTTTATTTTGATGTATAGTACAAGCATGTGACTTGAAAGATGCTGCTGTAATAAGCAATGGCATTTGGGTATGTCCAACTATTGTGCACAGCCCGAAAATAGGTGGGTGTTAAAGAATACTTTTAGTTTAGGTACATGAAAAAGACGTGGAGAGCTTCACAATCTTAAATGTGAGAAACTGCGGTTCTCACTTAGTGACTCAATTACCGTATTTTCCGCACTATAAGGCGCTACAGTAAAGGCTGGGAAATGTAAAAAAAACCCAGTCAGATAGGTCAGTCAAACTTTATTAATAATTAAATAAATAAATAAATAAATGAATTACTCTATTCATCCCTCACCGGGGAAATTTGTGTGCTGCACTCCTTACATCGCAGCAGGCTGCCCTTCGACGGCGCCAATCGTGGGAGAAACGGGGGTTAGGTGTCTTCTCCAAGGACCCTAGACGGTGGTCTCAGCAGGAAAAACAACTTTCTGTTTTTACTCCCAAAATGAATAAACAGCTGTTTTATTATTTTCTCCAAGATAAAGTATTACTATTTTTGTGACACAGTTTATCTTCCATTGGAGATAAACTCTGTTTAGTCTTACTTACTTGGCACAGCGCATCCTCTTGCTTCCTCCACTTCCTCACCATTGATTCATTAATGTTAAACTCTCTTGCTGCGGCTCTATTCCCGTGTTCTACTGCGTGACCGATCGCCTTGAGTTTAAACTCTGCGGTGTAACAGTGTCTCTTGGTAGGAGCCATTTCCGGGTCTTTACACAAACACACAAATGGAAATGAGACGCCCTTTCATATAACCCAGGATGCACCGCGCACTACTTCTTCTACGGGGGAAATGGAGTCGCAGCTGCTTACCGCAGCTGCGACACCTGTTGTAGCTCAATATTAATCCGGGTTAAAAGGCGCATCGTGGACTTTAGAGAAAATTTAAGGTTTTTAGGTGCGCCTAATAGATCTTGAGAAAGCGTATGACAGGGTACCTAGAGACGAACTATGGTATTGTATGAGGAAGTCTGGTGTGACAGAGAAGTATGTTAGAGCGGTGCAGGACATGTATGAGGGCTGTAAGACAGTGGTGAGGTGTGCTGTAGGTGAGACAGAGGAGTTCAGTGTGGGGGTGGGACTGCACCAAGGATCTGCTCTGAGCCCTTTGCTGTTTGCTGTGGTGATGGACAGGCTGACAGACGAGGTTAGACAGGAATCCCCATGGACAATGATGTTTGCAGATGACATTGTGATCTGTAGTGAGAGGAGGGAAGAGGTGGAGGAAAAGCTGGAGAGGTGGAGGTTTGCACTAGAAAGAAGAGGAATGAAGATTAGTCAGAGTAAAACAGAGTACATGTGTGTGAATGAGAGGGATCCAAATGGAAAAGTGAGGTTTACAGGGAGAAGAGATAAAGAAGGTGGAAGATTTTAAGTATCTAGGATAAACAGCCCAGAGCAATGGAGAGTGTGGAAAAGAGGTGAAGAAGCGTGTTCAAGCAGGCTGGAACGGGTGGAGAAAAGTATCAGGTGTGATGTGCGACAGAAGAGTTTCAGCTAAAATGAAAGGAAAAGTGTACAAAACCGTGGTGAGAGCGGCCATGCTGTTTGGTCTACAGACAGTGGCACTGAGGAAAAGACAGGAAGCAGAGATGGAGGTAGCAGAAATGAAGATGCTGAGGATCTCTCTGGGAGTGACCAGGGTGGACAGGATCAGAAATGAGTATATCAGAGGAACAGCAAATGTTAGAGGTTTTGGAGATAAAGTCCGGGAGGCCAGACTGAGATGGTTTGGACATGTACAGAGGAGAGAGACCGAGTACATCGGCAGAAGGATGCTGGATTTGGAACCACCAGGAAAGAGGACTAGAGGAAGACCAAAGAGGAGGTTCATGGATACAGTGAAGGAAGACATGAAGATAGTTGGCGTGACTGAAGAGAATACAGCAGATAGGGTTAGATGGAAGAAACTGACTTGCTGTGGCAACGCCTGAAGGGAAATGCCGAAAGGAGAAGAAGAAGAGGTGCGCCTAATAGTGCGGAAAATACGGTAGATAGAAATAGAAGACAAAACCCAAGTGCGCCATACTTCCTCAGTTTCTACTACTCAGCGGCCAACTAGCAATCAAGTAATCGAGACAGACCAGATAATGACCAGTAAAATTAGTAATATGCTGATAACGAACATTTTTAAATTTAAACTCTTATAAGTCTCTAAAAAGAACCAAATTTAAAGTTTTGGGGTTTTTCGTGTTTTCTCAGGATTGAATACCGGTCATGTTACCTGAACCAAGTCCCACTGTCATCTGCTTGCATTTTTCCGCTGACCTTTCCTTCCTGTGCTCTCCGCCCCCAACCGATAGAGGCAGATGGCATCTCTTCTATGAATTTGGCTCTGCTGGGGTTTTTCTTCTTCACGGTCTCCCATCGCCCTGTGCATACACAGCACGAGGGATTCAATCCAAACGACAATCCGGTTGGTTTTCTTAGCTTTAATTGGATTACAGTAATTGGATTGGACTGAATATTTAAAAGTGCCATAAGATGACTTTGCCTCGTTCAGGATGGAAGTGATGTGCAATGTCACGGCAGTAAGGATTGTATGAAAGCCTTTGTGGATTATTGGGACACATCCTTTTCAGAGATTACCAGTTTGTTCATTTTGGCCCACCATACAGCAACGCCCTCCAGGCTCCCAGAGGTCGGAAAGATTTCTCTCTGAAACTGTATCCTATTGTGTGTTAGTGTGTGTTATTTCCTTCTCTGGATCAATGCTACGCTCATCCCTTTGACATGTGTTTGGAGTTTCCGTGGTGACAGCTGACTGAGACATGATGCCTTCACTGAAAATCGAGCATTACAGTTTTATCTGATCTCCTACAGTAACGTCAACAAAAAATATCTACACCGACACCATGTGGGGGTTTAAGTTTGTGGAAACAGCAGGGGGCGTTAAACGGGCACGTTGCACAAAAACTTATCGTCCTACATTTTTAGTTGTGGTTACTTTCTACCTGTTCATGCAACAGCTTAAATGTCCACCTGAGGTTTTAATATATCGTAATTTCACGACCATTAGGCGCACCATACGAAAAGGCGCAGTCTCAGTTTCACACTGCCTTACAACAACACACACGCAAGCATGCAAATGTGTGTATTAAAAAATAGATCGGGAGCAAAACTGAGTTTGGTTGAGCTTTATTTAAGTAGTATAAACAAGCACATTACCGGTAATAGTCTTTATTCAAATCCGTCAAAGTCCTCATCCTCTGTTTCAGAATCGAACAGCTGCGCAAAATCCAACAGAGCAGGTCCACTTCGGTCCTCGCTGTCAAAGTCACTGTCTGTACTGTGCAGCTCCTCAGAAAGGATACCAGCTTCTGCGAAAGCTCGGATAACAGTACCAGCAGACACGTTAGTCCAAGCATCTACAATCCATTGGCAAACTGTAGCGTAACTCGCCCGGCGCTGCCTTCCACCCTTCGTGAAACTTGGTCTCCTTCGGTCATCTATCGCTCCCACGCCGCTCACACTTCACTCTTTAACGTTCTGATGTGTTTTCTTTCAGGTCCGCCTCGCGGGCACCGCGTTTTCTTTTAGGTCCGCTTTTTCTCACAAGCACCGCGTTTTCTTTTAGGTCCGCTTTGTCTCATACACAAGGCGCACCGCTCATTTTGAAGAAAATTTGAGACTTGTACGTGCACCTTATGGCCGTGAATTTACGGTACTTTATTAATCCCTCACGGGAAATTCTTGTGCTGTACTACACCCAGCAGGCTGCCACCCATGACGATGCCAATGGTGGGAAAAACAGGGCGTTAGATGTCTTCTCCAAGGACCCTAGATGTGGGAAATGTAAAGTGCAGTATAAATAAAATGTATTATTGTTATTATTAACTCAGTGGGATGCGAACCCACAAACTTCCGGTTAACTTTCGGTTTACTTCCGGTTAACGTCCCGTTAACTTCCGGCTAACCTCCCGGTTAACTTCCGGTCCACGAGCAAACGCTCTAACCACTGACTCACCGTCTGAGGTTGTGAAGCTTTCTTTTTGTGGTACTCAAATCTTCTTCTTCTTCTTCTCCTTTCGGCATTTCCCTTCAGGGGGCGCCACAGCAAGTCAGTTTCTTCCATCTAACCCTTTCTGCTGCATCCTCTTTGGTCACACCAACTATCTTCATGTCTTCCTTCACTGTATCCATGAACCTCCTCTTTGGTCTTCCTCTAGTCCTCTTTCCTGGTGGTTCCAAACCCAGCATCCTTCTTCTGATGTACTCTCTCTCTCTTCTCTGCACATGTCCAAACCATCTCAGTCTGGTCTCTCTGACTTTAAAACCTCTAACATGTGCTGTTCCTCTGATCCTGTCCATCCTGGTCCCTCCCAGAGAGATCCTCAGCATCTTCATCTCTGCTACCTCCATCTCTGTTTCCTGTCTTTTCCTCAGTGGCACTGTCTCTAGACCAATCAGCATGGCCGCTCTCACCACGGTTTTGTACACTTTCCCTTTCATTTTAGCTGAAACTCTTCTGTCACACATCACACCTGATACTTTTCTCCACCCGTTCCAGCCTGCTTGAACACGCTTCTTCACCTCTTTTCCACACTCTCCATTGCTCTGGGTTGTTTATCCTAGATACTTAAAATCTTCCACCTTCTTTATCTCTTCTCCCTGTAACCTCACTTTTCCATTTGGATCCCTCTCATTCACACACATGTACTCTGTCTTACTCTGACTAATCTTCATTCCTCTTCTTTCTAGTGCAAACCTCCACCTCTCCAGCTTTTCCTCCACCTCTTCCCTCCTCTCACTACAGATCACAATGTCATCAGCAAACATCATTGTCCACTCAAATAAGCACAAAAAATGGCTTCAGCTGTAGTTATTGTTACAGAAATCACACCAGGAGGTTCAGGTTTATGTCACTTGTTTTTTTCCAAAATCCAGAATTCTGCTGCAGACTGCTTCCATACTTGCCAAATTTTTGCACAACTCATCACAATATCAGCCACTTTTTTGGGAAAAATTTACTTTTTCGCATTACTAGTCAAAAGTTTGGACACTCTATCCTCTTAGTTTTAAGAAGCTCTGACTGAATCTACCCCACGAAAGTTTTTTTTTTTTTTTTTTCTTTTTAAAGTTGTAGAAAAAGTTTCAAAAAAGTCTTCTGGACAGTTTAATTCTTGATCGAGACGTTTCGACTTCCATCCGGAAATCATTTTCAATCTGAATGAAATGGATTGAAAACTGGATCCATTTATACTAACCTGAGTAAAAGGTAAAAAAATAGTAAGAAGGGCTCGACCAATGAGTCTGTGTTACCTATGATGGCCGTGAATGGCTCCTATTGTAACCACAGACCAGATACAAACCTATTATAAAAATGCTAAAAGCCTAGTGAATAGAAATTACTTGCTAACGAGAGGCGTGAAACTGAGTCACGAGGTGTCATCTTTAGTCCATGGCTTCAAAAGGCTGCTATAGATACCGGGCAAAACGTATCTAACGCCTCCACTCCGATTCAGTGAGGGATTTTCTTTCATCACAAAGATGGCTTCCTTCACCCCTCTTTCAAACCAACCTTTCTCTCTGCTTAGAATCTTCACCTCGCTGTCCTCAAAAGTGTGTTTAGTGGATTTAAGATGCAGATGTACAGCAGACTGTGGACCACTTGAGGCTTCTCTTCTGTGTTGGTAAAGTCTTTTGTGGAGTGGCTGCTTCGTTTCACCAATGTAGTGTTCTTTGCAGCTCCCTTCACTGCACCGGATCTAATAAACTACATTGCTCTGTTTTTCTGTGGGCATCTTGTCTTTAGGATGTACTAGTTTCTGCCGTAATGTGTTGACCGGTTTAAAGAAAACCGGGATGTCATGTTGTCTGAAGATTCTCTGTAACTTCTCGGACAGTCCTGACACGTAGGGAATAGAAACTCCATTTTTTCTCTTCTCAGTTTCTGTTCTTTTTAAAGTTATCTCATTAAGTCAAAATACAATATTAATACAAACAATTTTAAGGACTCAAAATTCTACGGTAAATAATTTTACTGGATAAACAAACTAATAGGAAACAAGTCTCATTCTATTACCGCTACAAACCTTCCATTACAGCGTTATTTAAAGGACTGGTATTGTGCTTTTGTGTGGAAATAATTCTTATCTTGTAGCATATATAGATAAACATGGTTCCAGGAGGCGTTGGCCTAGTGGTAGAGATACTGTCTTTCGACCGGGAGAACCTGGTTCGATTCCCCCTGGGCCCAAGCCGTCCCTGGGACCACAAAAAAGACACGAAAGGGAAGAAAATATGTAGATGAACATGGTAACCTATGTGGGTTTAAAACTGTGATTCCGTTTGTTCAGTTCCGTCGTCTTTCGCTTATCTGGGGCCAGGTCGTGAGGGCAACAGCCTCAGATGGGACGCCCGGGCTTCTCTCATCGTGGCTACATTCGGCTGGGAGGCTTTCCCCGGCCAGCTGAAAGACAGAGTCTCTTCAGTGGGTCCAGGGCCCACCTGTGGATCTCCTCCCAGTCGGATGTGTCCGAAACACCTCAATAATGAGACGTTCGAGAGGCGTTCTAACCAGATGCCCAAATTTTGTGATTTATGTATTTTTAGCAGGCTTTGCCGCTGAATTTAACAGAAAAGGCTGTCCTTACCTGATTTAGTGACTTCTACAAAGATGTCTCTGTGGTCCAGTGGTGGATGAAGTACTCAGTTTTTGTACTTAAGTAAAAGTACAGATAATTAGGCAAAAAAAATACTTAAGTAAAAGTAAAAGTACCAATAAAAAAATCTACTTAAGTAAAAGTACAAAAGTAATTGGTGTAAATTTTACTTTTTAAATACAAAGTAAAAGTGTTCGACCATAATTCAAATGTTATTTTTTGTGCTGTAGGGTCACAAATAAATACTCTGTGTAACAATGACGCAACTTTTTATTTAAAAGTAAACACAACGAACAATAATCTTCTGACTCTTTTTCAATTTGTGCTTGATTTGATGTTAGTTTTTTGGTGGAAAATGTTTACTCTCGATTCTGATTGGTCCTCGATTCATTACTTCTTCTCCCTCTTGGAGACCACAGGCGACCAACTGCTCCATCTACAGGTTGATTTTGGCGATGCGGCTTGACGTTGCGCTAAAAAAACCTATATATTCTTCAAATTCCTGACCGAAAATATAACAAAAAATGCAAAACACACTTTTATAAAGTAGCGAAGTAAAAGTAAAAAGTACAGGTCTCAAATTTTACTTATGTAAAGTACAGATACACATTTTTTTTTTACTTCAATAGAGTAACAAAGTAAATGTACTACTTCGTTACGTTCCACCACTGCTCTTGTCCAGGTAAATATCTTCTCCACCATTAGACTAGGTGAAGAATTGTACAAAGTAACAATAAAATGCTCTTTTTGGTAATGCGCTTTGGTTGAAAGAGTACCGTAATTTCACGACCAATAGGCGCACCGTACGAAAAGGCGCAGCCTCAGTTTTGTGCGCCATTGCTGTATTTAACACACACATAAGGCGCACCGTATGAAAAGGCGCAGTCTCAGTCACACACCGCCTTACAACAACACACACGCAAGCATGCAAATGTGGGTATTAAAAAATAGATCGGGAGCAAAACTGAGTTTGGTTGTGCTTTATTTAAGTAGTAACGATACTACACATTACCGGTAATAGTCTTTATTCAAATCCGTCAAAGTCCTCATCCTCTGTTTCCGAATCGAACAGCTGCGCAAAATCCAACAGAGCAGGTCCACTTCGCTCCTCGCTGTCAAAGTCATTGTCTGTACTGTGCGGCTCCTCAGAAAGGATACCAGCTTTTGAGAAAGCTCGGATAACAGTACCAGCAGACACGTTAGTCCAAGCATCTACAATCCATTGGCAAACTGTAGCGCAACTCGCCCGGCGCTGCCTTCCACCCTTCGTGAAACTGTGGTCTCCTTCGGTCATCCATCGCTCCCACGCCGCTCACACTTCACTCTTTAACGTTCTCATGCCTTTTCTTTCAGGTCCGCCTCGCGGGCACCGCGTTTTCTTTTAGGTCCGCCTTTTCTCACACACAAGGCGCACCGCACAAAAAGGCACATCGCTCATTTTGAAGAAAATCCAAGACTTTTATATGCGCCTTATAGCCGTGAAATTACAGTATATATAACAAGCAGGAGTGTTTTGTGGGAAAAAAAACAGTGTCTTTGTGTCTAAGACAGAAAAAAAGAACAGATCTCAAGCCTGTTAGGATTCAGATTAGTGTAGGTGTCCAGTTGCTGTCCTCCGGTTGGTGTCTGAGTGGTTAAAGGATTTACTGGGAGCAGACACAACATACAGGGCACAGGGGAAAGCATGGGATAACCACTAATTAGAACCTCTCCCTCATCCCTCACTCTTCCCTTTCTCACTTTTGCTCTCTATAGTTCCTCCTTTCATGGAGCTGTCTTTCATTCCGTCTTTGTCCCTGCAGCTTTCTTTCTAAGCCAGGCGTCTTTGAAGTGTGTCAAACTTTTCTGAGACGTGTCTGGCTGTTAAGTCTGCCAGCCAGGTGCCAGGTTAAGCTGACAGCAGCTGCAGATCCTAAAAAAACTGCACCCGTCGCCAGGCTCGTCGCACCATCGCTAAACAGTGACAGCTCAGACCGTCATCCATCCATATGGTGGACTCTGAAAACAAACCCCCTGTGGTGTCGGAGAGAGGCGATCGAGCTGGGGAATAAAGTTTTGAACTGAACAGATTTTAGGTATTTATGAGAGTTGAGAACAAGAAAAAATATCCGAGTATTTTTGTCCGGAAAACATTTTCCAGCTGTTTACTAAACAAGGATAAGTCAACTTCAAATTGTCGAACTTTATACCTTACCAGCGAGGCGCTCGGGGAGCATTCTGACCAGATGCCCGAACCACCCCATCTGGTTCCTCTCGACCTGGAGGAGGAGTTGCTCGACACCGAGCTCCTACCAGATGGCAGGGCTCTTCACCCGATCTCTGAGTGAGAGCCCAGCCACCCTGCGGAGGAAGCTCATTTCGGCCGCTTGTATCCGCGATCTTATTCCTTCGGTCACCACCCACAGCTGGTGACCATAAGTAAGGGTTGGAACGCAAATCGACTTGTAAATTGATAGGTTTGCTTTTCGGCTCAGCTCTTTACCACAACGGATCGATGCAGCGTCCTAGTTTTTGAAATCAGAAAAAAATCAGGACAATAGAAGGATTTGTTGTTTGTAAACGGGGAGACGGTGGCCGCGTGGTTAGAGCGTTCGCCCGCTGACCGGAAGGTCGCGGGTTCGCGTCCCACGGAGAGCACGTCTAGGGTCCTTGGAGAAGACACCTAACCCCCGCTTCTCCCACCATTGGCGCCGTTGAAGGGCAGCCTGCTGCGGTGTTAGGAGTGCAGCACACAAATTTCCCCGGTGAGAGATGAATAGAGTAATTCATTTATTTATTTTAAACAAAGTGGATGCGCGAGCATCGCGGGTACAAAAAGCGACACTGTTCTTTGTTCCTGGCACAGAAATTAGCAGCAATCTTGAAGTTGTGACCAACTTCAAGATTGCTGTTATCTACCCATTACCATAATTTACTGCCTTGCGATTAAGAAAACTACTTGAAACATGCAAAGATTTATCATTTAGTTCAGGCATGGGCAAACCACGGCCCGCGGGCCACATGTGGCCCGTTGAATGTTTCAATCTGGCCAGCTTAACTTGAAAAAATTTAAATAAATAAACCTTGTCAATGTTTTATTATTATTGATGTTTACTCGCTAGATGGCGCACTCTAGATATATTGGCTTTGTTAAGAAAAACAACAACACTGCTCCCATTAAAATGTGTGTGTCAGTGATGCGCACGCTGTCAAAATAAAGAGTGTGGCACAAATATGGAAAGCCATCAGGGCCAATATACACATGTAAACAAGCATGTTAGCTGTTAAAACAAGCAAAGTTTTACATCAAGTGTTTACATTTCGAACCTAGCGCCGCTAATTGCACATTTTTAAGCGCTATCGCACTAGATTTCAGACCTAGCGCTAGATTTGAAATTTAACGCTCTTGATGTAACATCTAGCGCGCTTCTTTAAAATTTAGCGCGCCATTCTATCGGTCTAATCTAGCGGTTACCAAAGCATGCCATCCATCTGATCCCGTTCCGGCCCCTTTGTCAAACGTTAGAACTCAATGTGGCCCGTGAATCAAAAAGTTTGCCCACCCCAATTTAGTTGCGCTGCGCATGTCGCGTGCAGTCGGAAGTGACGGAAGAGACTACTAATCTCTTAAGTTAAATACATTTAAATACAAATATTTAACTGTACAGTAGAATAAGCTAATATTTAAACAATAATCTTTGACACATTGGTTGCTCGTCCTGGGGGAGGGATCTCCCTTTCATGTGGATCCCCACGAGGTTTCTTATTTTTTCTCCACTTTTAGGAGTTTTTCCTCACAGTGAAGGAGAGTCTAAGTGCATAAATGTGCTAGTCTTGTTTAGTTAGCATTTGTTAGTTATTTTTCTTGCTGTGTATTTGTGTTAATACATTCCTCTTTTTCTTGTGAAGCCCATTGAGACGGTTCCGTCCGTTCCGTCATCTTCCGCTTGTTCCGGGGTCAGGTTGCGGGGGCAACAGCCTTAAGTAGGCGGCCCAGGCCTCTCTCTCCCCGGCTGCATCCTCTAGCTCACCTGGAAGGATCCCAAGTCGTTCCCCAGCCAGCTGTGAAACATAGTCTCTCCAGCGGGTCCGGGGTCTGCCTCTCGGTCTCTTCCCGGTGGGACGTGCCCGAAACACCTCGCCCGCGAGGCGCTCGGGGTGCATCCTGACCAGAAGCCCGAACCACCCCATCTGGCTCCTCTCGACCTGGAGGAGGAGCAGCTCGACACCGAGCTCCTCCCGGATGGCAGAGCTCCTCACCCGATCTCTAAGTGAGAGCCCAGCCACCCTGCGGAGGAAGCTCATTTTGGCCGCTTGTACCCGCGATCTCATTCTTTCGGTCACCACCCACAACTGGTGACTATAGGTGAGGGTTGGAACGTAGATCGACTTGTAAATCGAGAGCTTTACTTTTCGGCTCAGCTCTCTTTTTACCACGATGGACCGATGCAGTGTCCTAGTTATTGCTGATGCCGCACCGATCCGCCTGTCGATCTCCCGCTCCATCCTTCCCCCACTCGTGAACAAGACCCCAAGATACTTAAACTCCTCCACTTGGGGCAGGACCCTGTCCCTGACCCGCAGGGGGCATTCCACCCTTTTCTGGGCGAGGACCATGGTCTCAGATTTGGAGGCGTTAATTCCCATCCCGGCCGCTTCACACTCGGCAGCAAATCGATCCAGTGAGAGCTGGAGATCAAGGTCCGATGAAGCCAACAGGACCACATCATCCACAAAAAGCAGAGATCCGATCTTGAGGTCACCAAAACAGATCCCTCCAACGTCTCGGCTGCGCCTAGATATTCTGTCCATAAAGGTGATGAACAGAATCGGTGACAAAGGGCAGGCTTGGTGGAGTCCAACTCTCACTGGAAATGGAACCGACATACTGCCGGCTATACGGACCAAGCTCTGGCTCCGGTCACAAAATTCTGTGATTTTGGGCTATACAAATAAAATTGAATTGAATTGAATTAATCCGTTTTTAGAATGTGGTTTTACGATGATTACATACAATAAAAACATAGTTTAGCTTAGCATAGAATTATAATATTAACCCGTTAACTTATTGCTACAAATTTTTTAATTGATTTTGTGTCCTGCTCAAACATAGACTCCCATTCGTTTTCAAGATTACAAAAAATCCAAAAAGATGTCTTTTGTCACCGCCAGTCTTTTTCATTTAAACAAAAAATTTAATCAAAGATTCAGATCTGAACTTCAACATTAGACCTTGAACATCACCAGTAATTAAATTTTTCAAAGCATTGTTAGAATGAAAGGTTTAATGTTTAAACATCTGCAGGACATCTAGAGCACACTGCCCAGGTCCTGACTACCATCAGGATCATATTGGTCCTGTCCTCACGTCTCTCCATCGGGCACTCTCAGAACCTCAAGAACAGGTCTTCTACTGGTTCTAAGTATCAGAACTAAACCGGGCAATGCTGGTGAATTCTGGAACAGTCTTCCTGACAACATCCGTCTATCCCTTATGGGTTTCCGGGGGGTGCCGGAGCCCATCCCGGCTGATTTATAGCGAAGGGCAGGGTACTGTATTTTCCGCACTATAAGGCGCACCTTCAATAAATGACATTTTTAAAAACGTTTTCCATATATAAGTCGCACCGCATAATAAGGCACTACAGTAAAGGCTGTTCAACTTTGTCCTCTAACTGTGGCCATCTCACTTTGTTCCCGCGGAAACTCTGTTTAGTCTTACTTACTTGGCGCAGCACATCCTCTTGCTTCCTCCACTTCTTCACCATTGATTCGTTAATGTTAAACTCTCTGGCTGCTGCTCTATTCCCGTGTTCTATTGCGTGACCGATCGCCTTGAGTTTAAACTCTGTGTTGTAACAGTGTCTCTTGGTAGGAGCCATTTCCGGGTCTTTACACAAACACACAAATGGAAATGAGACGCCCTTTCATATATCCCAGCATGCACCACGCACTACTTCTTCTACGGGGGAAATGGAGTCGGCGGCTGCTTACCGCAGTTGCGACTCAATATTAATCCATAAAGGCACTCGGGGTTAAAAGGCGCGTTGTGGACTTTAGAGAAAATTTAAGGTTTGTAGGTGCGCCTTATAGTGCGGAAAATACGGTACACCCCGAACAGGTCGCCAGTCTGTCGTGGGGCCACACACATACAACTATACACACTCCTTCCTAGGGGCAATTTGGCACCGGCCAATCAACCTAGCATGCATGTCTTTGAAGGGTGGGAGTAAACCAGAGTACCCAGAGAAAACCCACACAAACACAAAGGAGAACATGCAAACTCCACACAGAAAGGCCAGTGTTCCAAACCTCATCCCCACCTGGGACTCAAACCCTGACCTTCTTGTTGTGAGGCCATTCTGCTACCCACAATTTAAAGTATTTTCTAATTCATTTTTTCTAATCTTTTCTCTGTTTCTTTTTTTTTTTTAACTTGATGCCCTAATTTAATCAGGATGTTTAATTATATGTCTTATTCGTCATTGTTTTCTATTTCCGAAGCAATCTGAATCCCACTCTGAGAAAAATAAACTTGTCTGTTGACCTTAAATTGTTTTAGAAACTTTTCTCATAAAAACATCTAAATTTACTTTGATATACATCTTTTCTCGCAGAGGCGACAGCGGCGTGGTGTTTTCAGGTGCTCAGCTTTTCAGCATGAGAAAAGTCGGCAGAACAAAGAGTCGTGGGTAATTTTTCAGGAGGCGTCACGTTAAAAGACGTCGCCTGGTTGTGTGGGTGGCGTGTTTTTGTCATTGCGATGGATCATGTGGAGAAGTTTCTGATGAGATGACATCTCTGTCTGCTGAGGCCTCACTGGAGCCATGTTCTCTGTTAGACCCTCTCATCTTTTTGTTCCCGCGACAAGGTTTCAAATATCTTATATTTAAACTCAAAGTGCACCTCTTACCCTCCTGAATGTACGAACTTTCTCAGATGTTTGTAACTAGTTTCTAACAGCAGGTCCAGTACAAACATCCAAACAGACCAGTGGTGGAACGTAACGAAGTAAATGTACTTCGTTACTGTACTTAAGTAAAAAATTGTGTATCTGTACTTTACTTAAGTAAAATTTGAGACCGGTACTTTAAATTTTACTTCACTACATTTTTTGTACTTTTACTTCGCTACTTTTTAAAAGTGTGTTTTACATTTTTCGTTACATTTTCGTTCAGGAATTTGGAAAATAAACTTTTTTAAGCGCATCTTGAAGCTGCATCGCCAACAACAAAAAAAGCAGTTGATCGGGAGAAGAAGTAATGAATCGAGGACCAATCAGAATCAAAAGTAAACATTTTCCGCATTCATTCAGCGCCAAAAAAAACTAACATCAAATATAACACAAATTAAAAATGGCCATAAGATTGTTGTTCGTTGTGTTTACTTCTAAATAAAAAGTTGAGCCATCGTTACACAGAGCAGGGGCGGATCTAGAATTTTCTGAAGGAGGGCGGGGAGGGCTGAGGTCATTGACAAAGCCAATATAGGGTGACTAGGGGCCTCCCCCCCAAAACATTTTAAAAAATAAGTGTCATTTTCTTGCATTTTGGTGCCCATTTGCTGGCCCTGCTAGGGGATAGCTTGACTTGTCCCCTTTCCTTTCTTCTTTTTTGTTTTTTTTTTTGTGGACCAAAAGAGTGGAGGGGAGGGGGTTACGCCCCTGCAGAGTATTTATTTGTGACCCTACAGCAAAAAAAATAACATTTGAATTATGGTCGAATACTTTTACTTTTTACTTAAAAAGTAAAATTTACACCAATTACTTTTGTACTTTTACTTAAGTAGATTCTTTGATTGGTACTTTACTTTTACTTAAGTATTTTTTGCCTAAATATCTGTACTTTTACTTAAGTACAAAAAGTGAGTACCGCTGAAACAGACTCTCCGACATTCCTGGAACACTGGTCCATTCTGTGTAGAGTTTTCATGTTTCCCCATGTATGTGTGGGTTATCTCTGGGTTCTCCAGTTTTAGCCCACCCGCCGAAAAACACACGTTAGGTTAATTGATTACTATGAAATTGCCCCTAGGAAACAGTGTGTGGGCTTGAATCAGCCGGAATAGGCTCCGGCAACCCCTAAAGATATACTCTAGGGATGGGCAAATTTTTGTTCATGGGCCACATTGAGTTCTAACATTTGACAAAGGGGCCGGAACAGGAGCAGATGGATGGCATGCGTTGGTAACTGCTAGATTAGACCGATAGAATGACGCGGTAGATTTTTAAACAAGCGCTAAATGTTACATCAAGAGCGTTAAATTTGAAATCTAGCGGCGCTAGGTCTGAAATCTAGTGCGATAGCGCTTAAAAACGTACATTTAGCGGCGCTAGGTTTGAAATCTAAGCGCTTGATGTAACATTTTACTTGTTTTAACATCTAACATGCTTGATTACGTGTGTGTATTGGGCCCGATGGCTTTCCATATCTGTGCACACTGTTTATTTCGACAGCATGCGCGTCACGGAGACACACACATTTTAATGAGAGCAGTGTTGTTGTTTTCTCAACAAAGCCAATGTATCTAGAGTGCACCATCTAGTGATGAAACATCAGAATCGCAGGGGAAATTTATTTATTCATTCTAATTTCTTATGTTCGGCAGGCCGGATTAAACCGTTTAATCGGCCGCATGTGGCCTGCGGGCCATAGTTTGCCCATGATAAGGGTATAAGAAATATGCGTATTTCTTATACGCATACTTTTTTCCGTTAATATCGCATTTTTGAGTTGACGTGAGGTACCATATTTAACTAGACAAGCTGTGACGTTAGAATTATCAACCTCACAAAAACACAACTCCTTTTTAAACCCAACAAATCCAGAAAATAGAAGCCATTTTTCAAAATGTAACACCTTTAAAGATGTCGTCTGGTTGTTTGGATGGTGTGGTCATTTTTGGGGTTTTTTTCTTCAATCTTTTGTCATCTTTTTTCTGGTAGCCTCAGGGACGACTTAGTCAGGGACGGCCTAGTGGTAATCGAACCTGGTTCTCCTGGTTGAAAGGGGGAAATTCTACCACTAGGCCACCGCCTCCTGGGACCAAAGGTTTGGGGTTTTTTTTCCATGGTTTTTATTTACTTTACTTTCTTTGTTTTTGTGTCTTATCTTTGGTCCCAGGGACGGCTTGGGCTTAGCGGGAACCAAACCAGGTTCTCCCAGTCAGAAGGGGGAAATTCTACCACTAGGCCACCGCCTCCTGGGACCAAAGTTTTTTGTTATTTCAGGGATTTTATTTTCTTTACTTTCTTTGTTTTTGTGTCTTATCTTTGGTCCCAGGGACGGCTTGGGCTTAGCAGGAATCGAACCAGGTTCTCCCGGTCAAAAGACGGTATCTCTACCACCAGGCCAACGCCCCTGGGATCTGGAGGGTGTGTTTTTGTCGTTGTGGAGAACTTTTTGATGAAATCTCCGTCTGCCCAGGCCTCTCTGGAGCCACGTTCTCTATTAGAACCTCTCATTTTTTTGTTCCATCAACAAGTTTTTAAATATCTCAAATTTATCCCCAACGTTCCCCTCGACCCGTCCTACATATCGAAGCTTTCTCAGATGTTCTTAAGAAGACTTTCCAGCAGCAGGTCTGGTATGCGGATCTTTATTCTCCGATGTTTTCCTTCCAACACAACCAAACATTCCTGCATAGTTTGGAATTAGGATTTCTCTCCTGCAGAAAAACAAACCGTGTTGTGATGTTTCTGTCCTCCTTACTGGTTAGTATGCATCGCAGGCACACTCCGGTGAACAGGTCAAGGTTGGAGGTGAAGGGTGAGTGGAGCTAAAGCTTTCATGCTCTTGATTCGGCTTCTCTCGGGTGTAATACCCGCCTGTCAATTTGTTTGAGCGGTGGATTTACATAATGAATTTATATTAGCCATCCTTCTCCACACACACTCCCTCTTTTTTTTTTCTGTTGCAGTTCTTCTCTTTGCTTCCTCCGCCACCCACCCGATCCTCCTCTCATCGGGCTGCCCGGCGAGCAGACTGTTTAAATGCAAACGAGCCTCATTTCCAAACTGACGCCACGGCCCAAATATGCCCCGCACACATTGAGCCGAGCCCCGCTGAGATGGTTCGACAAGAGATGGATGGATGGAGATGGTGGAAGGATAGAGAGACATGGAAATGAGAAAGAGGGGGGGATTCTTGGGAGGAATGTGTGAGGATAAAACGGGATGCGGAGCAGCGGGGCGGTGGAGCTCGTAGGTGTCAGTCGCTATTGACATTCCTGCCAGAGAAGAGGTGATGAACAAGCTGCTGTCGTGTTAGTCATAACATTCCTTTCACAACGCCGTGATGTATTTTTAATTTATGCATCAGCGTGGGGTACAGCTCAATAATGTTTTCACATAGAGACTCGGGATGTATGGATCACCTCATTATTTCTGAATGGAGGACAACTCATCTTCTGAGAAGTGGAGGCATTCGGCTGTGCTGGCACTTCAGGAGAAAGATGGACGAAACGACCTGGTGGTCATTCAGTTCCACTCTATCCCGCTTGAAGAAATGACTCCCACAGTTAGAGGGAGCATTTTAGAAATCTGGTACGCTTGTGTACCTTTCCGACAACTCAAATAACACCTGGTAGTTTAAGGAATGAGCCGAAAAACAAAGCTCTTGATTTACAATTCGATCTACGTTCCTACCCTCATCTATGGTCACCAGCTGTGGGTGGTGGCCGAAAGAATGAGATCGCGGATACAAGCGGTCGAAATGAGCTTCCTCTGCAGGGTGGCTGGGCTCTCACTCAGAGATCGGGTGAGGAGTTCTGCCATCCGAGAGGAGCTCGGAATAGAACCGCTCCTCCTCCAAGTCGAGAGGAGCCAGATAGGGTGGTTCGGGCACTTGGTCAGGATGCTTCCCGAGTGCCTCGCTGTTGAGGTGTTTTGGGCACGTCCCACCGGGCGGAGACCAAAAGGCAGACCCTGGACCCACTGGAGAGACTATGTCTCACAGCTGGCCGGGGAACCACTAAGGGGTTGGGGTGAGAGATGCCTAGGCTTCCCGTCTGAGGCTGTTGCCCCCATGACACGGCCCAAGGCAAACAGATCCTAGGTGAGGGGCCAGACAAAGTGTGGATCAAACACTCCTATGAAGAGATCAAGTATAGCCAAGTAGCCCTTGCCCGGACGCGGCTCACCGGGGTCCCCCTTTGGTGCCAAGCCTGTGGGTGGGGCATGAGAACGAGCGCCCGGTGACTGGGGTTTTATCCAAAGGGTCTGGCTGGGCACAGCCCGAACAGGGGACATGGGCCGCTCTTCCAGTGGACTCGCCACCTGCAGGAGGGGCTATAGGGGTCAGGTGAAGGAATAGATGGGTGGCCGCCAACGATCGGTAACACACGTAACACCACAATTTTTCAGCTGCTTTCTCATGTTTGTGGGTGTTGTCAAGCTCCTCCTCCTTTTGGCCCTGC
Organism: Neostethus bicornis; assembly: GCA_902685375.1. Lineage (NCBI taxonomy): Eukaryota > Metazoa > Chordata > Actinopteri > Atheriniformes > Phallostethidae > Neostethus > Neostethus bicornis. The sequence continues at coordinate 37,319,299 of LR738541.1, forward strand.
CTCCTTAAATCCACCTCGCCTACCAAAATCTCCCGCTTTGTGTAGCCAAAACTTGGCATCTCTGGAAGCAGGTGTCAGGAGAGTAGTCTGTTCCCCCTTTGTGTCCTGTTTCCCCCTCCCTCTTGTCTGTGTGTGTGCAACAAGTCACACCTGAAACTCATCTACTCATCTGCTGGAGCATAAATGGATCAGTTTTTGACACACTCTTCGTCAGATTGTTTGTTAATCATGCTTGACCTGTTATCCAGTTTTTGGCTTCAGCTCCTACGTCAGAACCTGCCAAATAAATCTGCTTTTGATTTTTTCATCTGAGCCTGTCTGTTGTGTCAAGGGTATATTTTTGGCCTCAGCTCCACATCATAACAGCAGGAAGTGAAAGGAGGGAGGAATTCAGTGCCAAAAACAGAACTCAAGCGAAACTGAAAAAATGTAGTTAAAAGCAATTTTCGACGAATATCGCATTTTTGATTTACAAACGACATCTTGATTATTTTCGCAATGAGAGAAGAATTATAAGCCCACTCCGGTTTCCTCCCACCCTCCAAAAACATGCATGCTAGGTTGATTGGCCGGTGCCAAATTACCCCTAGGAATGAGTGTGTGTGTGGATGGTTATGTGTGTGTGGCCCCACGACAGACTGGCGACCTGTTCGGGGTGTACCCTGCCCTTTGCCTTAAATTAGCCGGGATGGGCTCCGGCGACCCCCGCAATCCGAAAGGGACAGACGGATAAGAAGATGACTGACTGACTGACTGACTAAAGCACGGTACCCCCTCTTTCGTGTACCACAACAACAAATGTTTCATGTTTTCAAAGGAATTTACACGTTAAGTAACAAAAACAAAGACTTTTAGTCGTGTTTCTGCCTTTCGTGACATCACAGCTCCCACTCGCATTCCCATCAACCCCACAAGAGGGTTATGGGTTTCTTTCACAACCAGCTCTCAGCGCACACACCTGACAATGACGGGGGCCGTGCAGCACTGTTACCGACAAGGAGAACCTCCCTGGAGGCCCCCGATGGCTCTGGGTGTCACAAAGACTGTATAGTTCACTTACATGCCTGTACTGTAGTTAGCGGCTTGTCTCCTCCTCCTCCTCCTCTTCATCTCTTTCTCTTTCCGTCTCCTCCCCAGTGTACACTAGGTAAACCCACCCACCTTACCCTTCCCAAGATTTAGTTTGATAGACTTGTCTGTCATCCTCCTCCTCTTCCTCCTGCGGTCTATTTGGGCGCAGTGTGTGTGCTAGGTAATGATGCAGCTGGGCCATTAAAAGCAGGGGGCTATTTGACAGCGCCCCATGCCTTTCATTCCCGGTCCTCCCCACCCCACACCTTCACCTCCCTCCTACATACTCATATACAAATGTGTGCATACACACAGGGGCCTGAAAGAGTCCAAATGGAGCCGTCACCCCGACGCTGAGTATTTCTCTCCAGATGAGGATTGTGCATTTGTTTTGAGAAAAAGGGAGAGAGGGGGAGTAATGGGGAGACAGAGAAGGTAGGGGGGGTCTCAAGTTAGATCTGTGTGTCTCCACTGACTGTCTCTCCCCCTTCCCTCTTGTCCTCCCACTCTGTCTTTTAGAAATTGTGTATGTATGTGTTTGAAGTCTGTCCATTTGTCTTAGAGGATTGTGTACAGCTTGTATTGACTATTGAGAGCATGTGTGTGTGTGTGTGTGTGTGTGTGTGTGTGTGTGTGTGTGTGTGTGTGTGTGTGTCTGAAAAGGAGCTCAAGGTGTTAAAGGCTTGATTTGAATAGCCTTCATCCATCAGCGACTGAGGTCGACAGCACGATACTGGAAATTCTGGGTGGTCCAACGTTTCCATTTAAAACGTCCGCTCTTCAAGAACGTGTTTGTGTCCCATAAGACCCAAGTGTGCCCGCTCATTTATACCCACATAAAGTCAAACCTCAAGTTATTGCTGCTCATGCAGTGCCGGTTTTCGGAAGTCTTTCTGGATCCATGTACGAGTGCGTGTAAGTCTCATCGAGACCCTGCATCGATTACTCAGCGGAGAATCCAGTTAGAAATCTAAAGGATTTACGTATCACGTTGGGCATCATGATTTCGCACTCGCAATCCAAATGCTGGATGAGTAAAAACCCAGAATCATGTTCCCACAGCCAGAGATATGAAGATTTTGGCTATACAAAAGGGAGATTTTGAGGCGGGACCAAAAGGGGGAGGGACTATGACGCGACATGACGTCACATCCGCCAATGGAAAACACCCGCCATGACAGTTGGCATAAAACAAACCGTTCAAAACACGAGAAAGCAGCTGAAAAATTGTGCTTATTATATGTGCTACCACCTCGCATTATGTAGCAGTATCAAGAGGAATCACCCCCAGGAATACACCCTGATTTACGCATCAGGTTGGGCATCATAATTTCTCACTCGCAATCCAAATGCTTGATGAGTAAAAACCCAGAATCACGTACCCACAGCCAGAGATACGAAAATTTTGGCTTCACAAAGAGGAAGATTTTGAGGCGGGACCAAAAGGGGGAGAGGCTATGATGTGACATGACGTCACATCCGCCAATGGGAAACACCCGCCATGACAGTTGGCGTAAAACAAACCGTTCAAAACACGAATAAGCAGCTGGAAAATTGTGCGTAGTACATGTGCAACCACCTAGCATTATGTAGCAGTACCAAGAGGAATCACCCCCAGGAATACACCCTGTACTACCTGATTTACGCATCACGTTGGGCATCATAATTTTGCACTCGCAATCCAAATGCTGGATGAGTAAAAACCCAGAATTATGTTCCCACAGCAACAGATACGAAGATTTTGGCTTCACAAAAAGGGAGATTTTGAAGTGGGCCCAAAAGGAGGAGGGGCTATGACGTGACATGACGTCACACCCGCCAATGGGAAACACCCGCCATGACAGTTGGTGTAACACAAACCGTTCAAAACATGAGAAAGCAGCTGAAAAATTGTGCGTATTACATGTGTTACCGCCTAGCGTTGTGTATCAGTACAAAGAGTAATTACCCTCCGGAATACACCCCTGTGCTGCTAGTTCGCACTTTGTTTGGCGGCTCACGAACATAAGCTGTCGCATGACCGAAGTTCCTGGATGTCCGACTTCCATACGTTCACCGTTTGAACATGAGTATGGTGGAACGTCGGTTGAATTCAGCATTTTATGCACATTTACATGCTTTCTAATGTGACTAAAACTGTTTGATTGCCTTGGAATGCCTTTACATAGGCACCAAGATTCACAGGTGTGTGTCATCAGACAAATCACCCTCAAGTGTTCCTAATCAGAGTGATGAGGGAAGGTCTAGGGCTCCCTCTGATGGCAGGGAAGGGGATCATGACACATTTCCTGCTTTTAAATCACAGAAAATGTAAAAGCTTGACTATTGTTCATTCCCTTGTCCATCCTGTCTCCAGGCTCCACCTCTAGAAATTTAAACGGGTCCGCCCATCATATGCCCAACTCATTTAGAATCAAGTGGAGCATGATGAGTTAAAATACTTTCTGTTACATAAAAAGCGCCATCGATGTAGCAACCGCTCAATCGTTGAAGGGAAGCGAAGAAATACTCATCGTTTCTTCACGAACCATTAAATCATTTTAAAATCCACTTTGGTGACGGACAGTACTCCGCCCATGCATTAATTTTGGGACATAAAAAGCTCCAAAAAGTGTTTTTTGCATCAGAAGAAACCTTCAAATTGTTGACATCTCTGTTTAAGATTCATTGGTCTTTGATGGTGGATCCTAGTGAACTGTTTAATTATCGTTTTTAAATGAATGGGAGAGGGCTTCAGTGACTGAGGCCCAATCCACATGTAGCCGGGTATTTTTTAAAACGCATTTATTTTTATCCGTTTTGGTCTGCCGTCCACACAAAAACGGAGGGTTTTTGAAAACTCCGGCCAAAGTGGAGATTTTGGAAAACTCCGTCTTTATGTTTTCGTGTGGACGTGCGAAAACGGAGATTTGCGTTTTTATGCGTCACTACCTGCAACAAGTAATGCACATACATCATTTGTGTGTGTCCTTGTTTGGATCGCAAACAAAGTTCGGACAGCATGGACCCAATCTATATTTTCCTGTGTTTTATTAATAACTTTATAGTCGATGACGACTTTTAAAAGTAATTCCACCTCCTTGTCGGTCCATACAAACGAAATGCCTTGCGCCATGTTTCAGGTTTTGCTGAAATGACGACAGAAGTGCTCTGATTGGATAGCTCAGAATTTACATTTACATCAATACTGCCCACTACTGGTCTGGCATGCTCATAACCGCACTCAGAAGCGTATTTATTCGGCTCTGTGTGGACGCGGATATTTTGAAAACGGTTACGTGTGGACGCGAGTGTTTACCTAAAACGGAGGACAGCAAATATGGGTTTTCAAAATTACCCGGCTACGTGTGGACAGGGCCTAAAAAAATGTGGAATATTTACACAAATTCTTCTTCTTCTTCTTCTTTCGGTAATTTCCTTCAGGGTGCGCCACAGCAGGTCAGTTTCTTCCATCTAATCCTATCTCCTGCATCCTCTTCAGTCACACCAACTATCTTCATGTCTTCCTTCACTGTATCCATGAACCTCCTCTTTGGTCTTCCTCTAGTCCTCTTTCCTGGTGGTTCCAAATCCAACATCCTTCTTCTGATGTACTCTCTCTCTCTCCTCTGTACATGTCCAAACCATCTCAGTCTGACCTCTCGAACTTTATCCCCAAAACCTCTAACATGTGCTGTTCCTCTGTTCCTGTCCATCCTGGTCACTCCCAGAGAGATCCTCAGCATCTTCATCTCTGCTGCCTCCATCTCTGTTTCTTGTCTTTTCTTCAGTGCTACTGTTTCTAGATCAATCAGCATGGCCGCTCTCACCGCGGTTTTGTACACTTTCCCTTTCATTCTTGTTGAAACTCTTTTGTCGCTTCTTCACCTCTTTTCCACACTCACCATTGCTCTGGACTGTTGATCCTAGATACTTAAAATCTTCCACCTTCTTTATCTCTTCTCCCTGTAACCTCACTTTTCCATTTGGATCCCTCTCATTCACACGTATCAATATTTACGTACAGTGGTGGTCAAAAGTTTACATACACTTGTAAAGAACATAATGTCATGGCTGTCTTGAGTTTCCAGTTATTTCAACAACTCTGATTTTTCTCTGATATAGTGATTGGAACAGATCCTTCTTTGTCACAAAAAACATTCATGAAGTTTGATTCTTTTATGACTTTATTACGGGTAAACTGAAAATGTGACAAAATCAGCTGGGTCAAAAATATACATACAGCAATATGAATGAGCAATTTTGGAGACTTAGAAAGTTGTATCAATGACATGAGCTTCATAGCATGACTTCTTAACTTCTTGTGAGTGATTATGAGTGACTACAGCTGGTGACTTCTCTGAGGCTATTTAAAAAGGGCTCATTGGATAAAAACACCCACAAACGCTACAATGGGAAAGTCAAAGGAGCTCAGCACAGATTTGAAAAAGAGAATCATTGACTTGAACGAGTCAGGAAAGTCACTTGGAGCCATTTCAAAACAGCTGCAGGTTCCAAGAGCAACAGTGCAAACAATTGTTTGTAAGTATAAAGTGCATGGCACTGTTTTGTCACTGCCACGATCAGGAAGAAAACGCAAGCTGTCACCTGCTGCTGAGAGAAAACTGGTCAGGAGGGTGAAGAGTCAACCCAGGAGCACCAAAAAGCAGATCTGCCAAGAATTAGAAGCTGCTGGAACACAGGTGTCAGTGTCCACAGTCAAGCGTGTTTTGCATCGCCATGGACTGAGAGGTTGCCGTGCAAGAAGGAAGCCCTTGCTCCAAAAGCGGCACCTTAAGGCTCGACTAAAGTTTGCTGCTGATCACATGGACAAAGTTCTGTGGTCAGATGAAACAAAAATTGAGCTGTTTGGCCACAATGCCCAGCAAAATGTTTGGAGGAGAAAAGGTGAGGCCTTTAACCCCAAGAACACCATGCCTACCATCAAGCACTGTGGTGGTAGTATTATGCTGTGGGCCTGTTTTGCTGCCAATGGAACTGGTGCTTTACAGAGAGTCAATGGGACAATGAAGAAGGAGGATTACCTTCAAATTCTTCAAGAAAACCTGAAGTCATCAGCCCGAAGGTTGGGTCTTGGGCGCAGTTGGGTGTTCCAACAGGACAATGACCCCAAACACACATCAAAAGTGGTAATGGAATGGCTAAATCAGGCTAGAATTAAGGTTTTAGAATGGCCTTCCCAAAGTCCTGACTTAAATCCCATTGAGAACATGTGGATAATGCTGAAGAAACAAGTCCATGTCAGAAAGCCAACAAATTTAACTGAACTGCACCAATTCTGTCAAGAGGAGTGGTCAAAGATTCAACCAGAAACTTGCCAGAAGCTTGTGGATGGCTACCAAAAGTGCCTAATTGAAGTAAAAATGGCCAAAGGGCATGTAACCAAATATTAGCATTGCTGTATGTATATTTTTGACCCAGCTGATTTCGTCACATTTTCAGTTTACCCATAATAAAGTCATAAAAGAATCAAACTTCATGAATGTTTTTTGTGACAAAGAAGGATCTGTTCCAATCACTATATCAGAGAAAAATCAGAGTTGTTGAAATAACTGGAAACTCAAGACAGCCATGACATTATGTTCTTTACAAGTGTATGTAAACTTTTGACCACCACTGTAAATCTCGATCCCTAAATAGCTGTGAGATTTTTTTAATTAACAGGTGCATCATGTAAATTAGTCACCAAATTTTCCCGTTTTTTAAGTTCTCGTTTCTTCTCGTTTAGATTTTTCACAGACAAGTTTTTTGGGTTTTTTTTCCATCAGAATAAAACTGAGCTGAAAGTGAGACGTCTCAATTCAAACGTCTGACATGTTTACGCCCTACTGGGAATAAACCGAGCGCTAACGAAATTCAGAAATAACAAATTTCCAACTTTTTAGAATCAAGGTGACATTTGTTCATCATAAAAACTACTCGTAGAAAAATGATGTTTAAATGTTTACCAGATGAAGTTTGAAGGACACACGATGGTAATTAGAGACTAGTTTGGATGAATTCAGACATTTTTTGGGACTGATTTCCTCCTGTGAGTCCTAACTGTGGATGTGTAGAGGTGGGATGAAAATAAAACCCTCACGCAGCGCCGGGATATTACATATAAATTATTTATGGAGCAAAATGTGATAACAGAAGTTGAAAATTAGGAAAGCTGGAAACTGACATCCTTTCATCCCGACGAGGAAAAACAAGCCTTCCAGGGTGCCTCTTCTTTTTTTTTTTACTTCAGATGCTCAGGCGTAGATTTTAAGTGGATGCCGATCCGCAGCAATGTTGTGTGTGTGAGACAGCGCAGTGATAATTATAACTGTCTGACACCTCTGGGTTCCCAGTCTGGGAGGGCTCGCTGAGCACCAGTCACTCACACACCCATGTGTGGGAGTGGTGTGTGTTTTTTAAGTGTGTAAAACACGTTTCTATCTCCTTTTTTCCCACTGTTATCGTACCACACAGAGAGAGAGGGAAAGAGAGAGTCCCCACGGACAAGCAGAGAGTGGCATTCCTCCTCCTCACCACCCAGGATGGCCCAACAAACACGTGTGATTCTAAAAATGTGTACATGCAATGCAAATGAAGAGCTTCTCCTCTTGGAGCCCAGGGGGTCCTGGGTGACTGTGTGTGTGAGTGTGTGTGAGAGGAGAAGAGAAGATGTGAGGGGAAGACAGAGCAATATGACACTGTGTTGCCATGTTTTATATCAAGTGGTGAACCCCTGGTGTTAAAACTCATTTGTCATACATGCCACAGCCGGGTTCTACTCTGAGTGTGTGTGTGTGTGTGTGTGCTCTACCAGACGTGTGTGTTGCCTTTCAATTGACTTTTGTGTCACTAGGCTGTCACTTCCATGTAGGAAAGGAACTCTCTGCTGACCAGACGTGTTGACTTTCAGTCGTATTACCGCTGCTTTAAAACTTTATTGATCTGGTGAAGCTGACAGAGCAGCACGTCCTGATCCGTTCACGATCTGCAGACTTCAAACGAAACTTTTACTAGTTTTAATTTCTCTGTTGGGTTAGATCTGGTCTGGTGCTTGGTGGGACTATCATGGTTGGTTCAAGATGAGAGGCAAGGTACATCCCTGAGCCTCCCCTGCCACCAAAGGATGCCCTAGACCGGGGGTGCCCAACTGGTCGACCGCGATGTAGTAGTCGACCGCGATCTACCGGTAGATTGCAGACTGGTCCCGAGTCGACCGCGAGACGTGTTGGGAAAAAAAAGAACACATAAAGTTTTCTTTTTTTTTTTATGACAGAAAGTCAGTGTTACCAATTTAGCGACTTTGACGCTAAATTTAGTGACCATTCAGATTCTCATAAAAGTGACTAGCGACAATCTGGCGCCTTTCTTGTGTTATAGAGCGAATTAACCCACGTAACCTAGACCCAGAAGTCGGGCAGGATCAGGATGAAACTATCAAAGCAATTTTTTTGTTGACTGGTGGAGAAGATCCTTAAAATTCTAAATAATTTATTTTCAAACAATCCTGATTTGATGCCTGCAATTCACCCCGAATTTCTACTCAGCTGCAGATCTGAAGGCTAATAAAGGAGTGGACGCATAATTCCGGGTTGGTGACATCATGCACAAGAGGTTTGCTAGTTGAAAAGTAGATCTTGGTACAAAAAAGGTTGGGCACCCCTGCCATAGACTTTCCTTCATCACTCTGATTAGGGACATCTGAGGGTGATTAGTCTGAACAGGTCGATCCTAGGGACAATTTTAGAGCGGCTAATCAACCTAAAATGCATGTTTTTGGAGGGTGGGAGGAAATCAGAGTTCGTTCCGTTCCGTCATCTTCCGCTTATTCCGGGGTCGGGTCGCGGGGGCAACAGCCTCAAACCGGCTGCATCCTCTAGCTCACCTGGAAGGATCCCAAGTCGTTCCTCGGCCAGCTATGAGACATAGTCTCTCCAGCGGGTCCGGGGTCTGCCCCTTGGTCTCCTCCCGGTGGGACGTGCCCAAAACACCTCGCCTGCGAGGCGCTCAGGGGGCATCCTTTCCATTGCACTGTTCACGAGTGGAAATCAGAGTACTTGGCAAAAAATCCACATATATACAGGGAGAACATGCAAACTACACACAGAAAAGCTAGTGTTTTTAAGCTTCGCTCCACTCCGGACTCAAACACCAAACTTCTTGTTGTGAGGCCACTGTGTTTCCAAATGCGCCCATCCGTGTTGTGATACTAAAAGGGGGGAGACAGTGGCTCAGTGGTTTGAGCGTTCGCCCGCGGAACAGAAGTTCGCGGGTTTGCATCCCACTGAGTTCACTTCTAAGATCCTTGGAGAAGAAACCTAACCCCCTGTTTCTCCCACCATTGGCACCGACAAGGGTGGCAGCCTTGTCTGCGCCAATGGTGGGGCGCTGTGATGCAGCACACAAATTTCCTGGTGAGGAATGAATAAAGTATATTAAAAATTAAAATAAGTAAAATAAGTCTAACGCCTAAATAGTTATGAGTGTTTATTTGAAATGTAATTTTTAGGTTCCATTGATGTCAGGTCTAACAGTGGACACAAGAAACAGAACACAGGAGGACCTGAACACCTCGCCAGCAAGGTACTCGGTACATTTACAAAAAGAAAATGTTGATTAATATACAGTATTTGTCAAGTCAACAATAGTGTAAACCTGTTAGAAAGCATTGCTTATCTATAGCAAACAAAGTATTTTCTATATGTAATTTGAAGCAAAACCAGGAGTTTCCTCCAGGAGTACCTGGAAGGCCAAAGAGAAGAGCTTCACTGTATTCCTTCACTGGATACAGTGAAGGAAGACATGAAGATAGTTTGACCAAAGAGGATGCAAGAGATAGGGTTAGAAGGAAGAAGCTGACTTGCTGTGGCGCCCCTTGGAGGGAAATGCCGAAAGAAGAAGAAGATGTAGGTATTTCGTTTCATCCAAGAGTCGTCAACATGTAATATGTTACAGTTTAAAAGCCCGACATTCTTCATGCATCACTCCAGAAACTTTTCTACTTATTAGCATTTAAAACTAATTTCCTCCACAGTTTTAAAAATGATTGTAAACACTTTAATTGCCAAACTTCGATTTTCATCTTACAATTTGCAAAAACAATAATTTTTCTCTCTGTTTTTTTTTTTCTGCTTGTCACATTTCCCATAACGACTCCATTAATGTTCGACTCTAATGTGTTTTTCCATCTTCGCTCAGTAGAGATTTGGGAAAGCAGGAAGTCTGACAAAATAACATCGCAAAGGAACATCATTATGGGACATTTTTTACTTTTTTTTTTCTGAGTGCCGAAGCGAGTAAACATAAAAATGAGCAGCCTGGAGTCACCATTTTAATAACGTAATTAGGAAACTAAAGCAGCCTGTGTGAGGCTTGTTGTGCTGTATTTTTTGGAAATGGCCAAATCCAGCATTTAAAATGACTTATCTGTTCTTCTAAATTGCTCTATGAGCTTTTGGTTCAATCAGTCTTGGTTTTTTGGCGTTCTTTTTTTTTTTGTCAAAGATATCAGAGTTTTCGGTTATTGTTGATACAAAACAGTCATCCAGGACCTCTTGCTGCTGCTTCTGTGTGTGCTGTTTTAATATTTTTTCAGTGGTAAAAATCAATTGATGAGTCAATTGAAATCAACATAATTAAACCGATCAATTGAAGCACAGTAAATGTGTTCCTTTTGCAAATATTAATAGACGGATAAAACACTGTTGCTTTCGTCAACGATAACGACAACGAAATGATTTTGTTGACGAGGGTTTTATTTCATGACGATGACGCAACGATAACGAAATAAATGCGACTTTTTGGTGACAAAAATGTGACGAGACGTTTGCGAGTTTCTGTTGACGAGACGAAAACATAATGAAATAGGCGTCAGACTTTCACATTTCTGTCTGTGAAAAGAAAAGTGAGCGGCGACATTCTGTCTCTCACGGCGGCACGCCCCCCACAGTGCTGCACGTTCACACCGTCTACACAACACACCAGCCACCAGAAAGTCACAAACCATAGCGGTAACAGTGAAAAAAGGGTCTCGGTGGTCGGAAACTTAAAGCTTAAAGTTTCCCACAAATTTTGCGCAAACGGGATGCCGATGATCTATCGAGACTTCAAGCTAATGCTAGCTTTTCTGCGCTGCTAACTTCCTTAGTTAGCTTGGTTGCGCTAACGACTTATTTAAAGACACAATGCAATGTTTACTTTGTTTACAGGGTGTTTAAGAGGTGTCATTTTTAAGTATGTATAAGTTACAACGTTCCTCACTCATTGAAGAATTTATTTTTATTTTACAATGTTTCACAATGTTTGTTGTTTTGCGCAAGTTAAAGCTCGGCAGGGTTGTCTTCTTTTTTTTTTACAAATTACCTGCACCATTCTCAATAATATAGCCTCTAAGAATATTTGTTGCTGTACTGTTGCACCCAATGTGACCCCGTGTCCTAATTGGGATTCACAGCCAGCTAAACTCTCCTTTCCATCAACTCCTTCAAAAAACATTCCGTTGTAGCTTTTTTAGAATTTAATAGAAAGAAGTGTGAAATCATATTGCCGCTCAAAGGGCTCGAAAAGTGTGGATGGTTGATGATTAGAATTAAACTAGGATGGTCTCCGGCACTGCAAGCTTAACACGTTGTCTCCTTCTCTCTGACTACTTACTTCCTATTTCCTACTTCCTGAACACGAATAAACATTAGATTGCTAGCGCCCTCTACCGGCCCGGCGGAACAATAAATTGTTCCAATACAGTTGCTTTTTGCTTTTTAACACTAAAACTAGGCGAAAACTCTTTTGAGAGTTTTCGTCGACTAAAACATGACTAAAACTAAAATATATAGAGATGACGAAGACATGACTAAAACTTAAATTAAATTTTGTTCCCAAGACTAAGACTAAAACAAAAACTTAGATGGCTGCCAAAAACAACATTGGGATAAAACATGAATTCTTCTTCTTTCGGCATTTCCCTTCAGGGATCGCCACAGCAAGTCAGTTTCTTCCATCTAACCCTATCTGCTGCATCTTCTTCGGTCACACCAACTATCTTCATGTCTTCCTTCACTGTATCCATGAACCTCCTCTTTGGTCTTCCTCTAGTCCTCTTTCCTGGTGGTTCCAAACCCAGCATCCTTCTTCTGATGTACTCTCTCTCTCTTCTCTGCACATGTCCAAACCATCTCAGTCTGGCCTCTCTGACTTTAAAACCTCTAACATGTGCTGTTCCTCTGATCCTGTCCATCCTGGTCACTCCCAGAGAGATCCTCAGCATCTTCATCTCTGCTACCTCCATCTCTGCTTCCTGTCTTTTCTTCAGTGTCTCTAGACCAAACAGCATGGCCGGTCTCACCACGGTTTTGTACACTTTTCCTTTCATTTTAGCTGAAACTCTTCTATCACACATCACACCTGATACTTTCCTCCACCCGTTCCAGCTTCTTCACCTCTTTTCCACACTCTCCATTGCTCTGGACTTTTGATCCTAAGTACTTAAAATCTTCCACCTTCTTCATCTCTTCTCCCTATAAAAAAAAGTAAAATAAAATAAAACATGAATAAATAGATAAATTAATGGATTATTGAATGAATAGTAATAAAGTGGAAAAAAGAAAAAAAAAAGGCAGATAAATAGATGAAAGGATGAAATTATTGTTTTCATGGTTAAATAAATAATCAGATAAATGAATGGATGAATTGTCAGTGGTGACCGAAAGAATGAGATTGTGGATACAATCAGCCGAAATGAGCTTCCTCCACAGAGTGGCTGGGCTCTCACTCAGAGATCGAGGGAAGAGTTCTGCCATCCGGGAGGAGCTCAATGTTGAGCCGCTCCTCCTCCAGGTCAAGAGGAGCCAGATGGGGTGGTTCAGGCATCTGGTCAGGAGCATCAGGATCCCTCCGAGTACCTTGCTGGCGAGGTGTTTCGGGCACGTCCCACTGGGAGGAGACCAATAGGCAGACCCCGGACCCACTGGAGGGACTATGTCTTACAGCTGGCTGGGGAACAACTCGGGATCCTTCCGGGTTAGCTGGAGGATGCAGCTGGGGTGAGAGAAGCCTGGGCTTCCCGCCTGAGGCTGTTGCCCCTGCGACCCGGCCCCAGATAGGCAGAAGACGACGGAATGGAACTAAATCGATAGATAAAAATGAATAAATGGATAGAAGGATATTTAAATAGATAAATGGGGGGATTATTTGATGGAAGGACGGAGAAATAAATAGACCAACAGACAGACGGACAGATGAGGTGATTTAATGTGAGAACACTTTGGGATCGTTTCACACACGCCGCTTGCTTCAGTCGGAGTGTTATCAGAGATTATTGAGTGTTTGTGTGAAATTCAGTCTGGTTTTTACCTCGAAGCAGTTTGCTGTCGGCCTGCATAAAACGCTCTCCGTCAGTGAAACCTGCAGTCAACCTAATGAACCCACTACTGTACTGTTGTTTAGCCTGTAATTAATTGATGTAATTTTCGGTGGCTGACAGCACTCAGCATAGTAATTACTGAGATTTAGGAACACAAAAACATAACAGTGACAAATGGTCGGACTGTCAGAGACCAGGCTCAGCTCTAGATTTGAGAAAATACAATGAAATAAATACAGGTGGAACTACTGGGGTGCGGTGAAAAGCGGGACAAAAGCTTTTCTTCTCTTATTCAAACATATAAATGTCTAACTAAAGCAAAACATGTCGGTCTCAGACAAAAAAAGCAAAAAAATTTAGCGTTTCAACACGCGGTGAACAGTTTGAGGTTCTAACGCGCAACCGTGCAGGTACATGACAACCTCCTCCAGAATAGAGATGTGATGCGGTGCAACACTCCACATCAGCTTCTCAGTAAGCAACTCACTAAATGAAAGCTGATTTGAGACCTTAAAATAAGTTTTGAAACACTGGAACCACAGGGCAGCTTTTTATTGACCAGAAAAAAATAGACTTAAAAAAAACAGTTTAAAAAAAAATCTACGTGTTTGGATTATTTGGGCTCTCACTCAGAGATCGGGTGAGGAGCTCGGTGTCGAGCCGAGCCGCTCCTCCTCCAGGTCGAGAGGAGCCAGATGGGGTGGTTCGGGCATCTGGTCAGGATGCCCCTCGAGCGCCTCACTGGTGAGGTGTTTTGGGCACGTCCCACCGGGGGGAGACCAAGGGGCAGACCCCGGACCCGCTGGAGGAACTATGTCTGACCGCTGGCCGGGGAACGACTTGGGATCCTTACGGGTGAGCTGGAGGATGCAGCCAGGGAGAGAGAGGCTCGGGCTACGTGTTTGAGGCTGTTACCCCCACAACCAGACCCCGGAACAAGTGAATTATTTTATCACGGATAAAAGATTGGCGTTTTCTTTGGTACATCTCAAATGATCGTATTTTCACGAAGTCCAAATGCTGATTGTTATGTGAAATTGAGCTGTAATTGGGCCTGTAGTCCAGGTTGTTCTAGACCCTGTTTTGCTATCTTTTTAATTTTGTTTTTTTTAGCACAATTGTAATACAGCACCTCCCTCCCGTTCTATGTAAATAAATTTGAGGGAGACGGTGGCTTAGTGGTAGAGTGTTTACCCGCAGACCAGAAATTAACCGGTAGTTCGCACGTTCGATTCTAACTGAGTTCACGTCTATGGAACTTGGAGAAGACACCTAACCCCTGTTTCTCCCACCATTGGCACCGTCGAGGGGCAGCCTGCTGCGGTGTAAGGAGTGCAGCACACAAATTTTGGGATAAATAGAGTAGGGCTGCAACAAACAATTATTTTGGTAATCGATTAATCTGTCGCTTGTTTAAACGATTAATCGATTAATCGGATAAAAATGACAACTTAATAAATATTAGTTTTTCGGCATTTTATTGAATGTAATTGTGCAAAACACAACTCATAATCACTTAAAGAACACGTTGGGCTTGTTCAAGTAAGTAAAAAATGTTAATATTTCTGTAAAATAAAGAGGTAGAATATTAACATTTAAAATAATAAATCTATTTACTGTATACAGTAAAAGTAACTCATAAGCAACCATAAAATGTGGTTTAGTAGTACTGGCTAATAAAACATCAAATGCAAACTGTTGACCATCCAAGATTATATTTAAAAAACAAAAAATCTTTAACACTTTTAGATTTGTAAATTTAATCTTGTTCAGAGGTATAGTACCAAACAAAAATGGCCACGGGTTAGCATGAGTAAAAATACTCAAAAAAACATTCAAATTATGTAGAATTAGTGCAAAAAAAAAAAAAAACCTATCTCAACTGTAAAAGTAGTATCTTAATTAATAAAATGACCAGGGTCCATCTTTACCACTTATACTATAACAAACACATCAGTCTTTAGCGATCAGTGAAATTGTTTTTATTAGAAATAACGTGTATCGCTCCTGTTTGCCATCTCCTGACGTTGTTTTTCTGTGCCAGTTTTGCAAACTTTGCATATTAACGCAAGTCTTTTTCACTTTCAGGGGAAAAATGATCAAAAAAATTGGAGGATTTTGTTTGTGTTTCTTTTTCCGCCATCTTTTTGAATCTCCCGGATCACGTGAGGCGGGGTTAAATGAATGCCAATGATTGGCTGCTATCTTCTTCTCCTACGATTTTGGTAGCTCGCATGGTCAATTTGCTCTCTACTGCCCCACTTGGAGACCAATTTAAGTGCAGTTGACAGCAAAAACTTTTCAGACAACTAATCGATGACCAAATTAGTTGACAACTATTTCAATAATCGATTATAATCGATTAAATTGATTAGTTGTTTCAGCCCTAGAATAGAGTATGTAAAAATAAATTGGTTAAAACTGCAGTCTGATTGTTTTATGTCCGTTATGTGTCTGCTGTTAAGGCTCATAACACTGACTCACACATAGACAGTCTGATACTGTACTTCCCATTGAAAATATCGAACAACTATTTGTTGTTAATCCGCACATTTTTATAGTCGTATTGAACATGCAAATACCACCAAACACTAGGAGCAAGGCCTTAGTATTTCTATATTTATGAATATTTATTCTGAAAGACATGGATGTGGTACGTTGTTATTGAGAGGAAGAACTAGGATAACAGGTTTTGGGATAGGAATGAAAAGAAGGACCTAAAATTTCCCCTCTTGCTCTTTGAGGCTACAATAAAGTCAGTTTAAAGTGTTTTATTAATTAAAACTGAAATTACACACATTATTACCTGCCCTTCCACCTTCACGTCACTGCTTGCAAATCTTTGACTCACCTGTTCTGAACCTGCCTTAAACTGTATAGTTTTTGCAGATTTCTCATTGGTTTTTAGATTTATCCAAGTGCATCTTGGTACCTGACCTTAAATTAGCTTTGTTTGGGAGTTCATTCCTTCTGGACCTCAGTTCCTCCGAATAAGTAGCAGTTGTGTATGGAATAGTAATCGCAGGGAAAAAAAACACACACACATAAAGATTGTGAGAATCTTATCTGTGCTTCTGTTTAATTGAAAATACTTTATTAATCCCAGAAGGGAAATTTGATGCTGCGGTGCTAACATCTCGATGCCTTTCCGGTCCACTTACATGGTGTAAAAGCTGGCATCTGAACAGTTAAAAAACAGTCCGTAATGAGTCCATGGAGTTGGGCTTCACTGAAGCACACCCTAAGTGGCCCGTCCCCATTCCTGCTGGGTCAGGACGAGCGTCCCCAGTTCCTCTATCTTGCCAGCGAGCGTCCGGATGTTACCCATGACAACCGCAGGGACACTGGACTCAAAGTGCCTCCTTTCAGATCGTCTCCTTTTCAGTTCTGTCGGGACTGCATAGACTCCTCCACCCATGGTGGATCTGGTTCCGAGAGCTAGCTGCTGGTTGAGTCGACGCAAACAAAGCGGGACGACTCCATGACCAACAAAATGGAGAGCTAGCCGTTGAAAACAAAAAACGGCTAGCCTAAAAACAGCCGACTGAGGTAAAACAATGCAGTCCAAAACGACGACCAAAGAGCGCACACAGTCACATCTCCAGACCAGGACAAAACATAGGCAAAAAACGAACAGAAACCGAGTGGGAAAAAAATGCGAAAATAGACGACCAGACGCTAAAAAACAGGAGACACCGCAGCAGGCAGCCGCCTAACGGTTTGTGAACGTTAGAAGGTGTTCACGAACGAAATGTGACTTTCTGAATTTACCAATGTTTGCATATCAACGTTTTTTGGAAAGCTCCAAATTCAAAATGTATGTTTGTTTTGATACCAAATTAATCTATAATTAACGATTAAACTCAAATTAAAAAAACGGCGTGTTTCCGTAACATCTATAATGATAAAGATCACAAGGTTTCTGGTAGAATTCGTTACTTAATAATGTAACCCCCGAATGCTGAAACTAAAATAATGGAATAAACTCTGGAGAAACAGTTCAGTTTAATTAACATCGGATTGACCTGACAGTAATTTATGGCTTCGTTCAGCGCCTTGCTGGGCTCGTGTGAGCAATTTCATGATGAGTCAGACTTTTTTTTTCATCTAGGCAAGTAAACAGGAAGTGACAGAGATCTCAGTTTGATACCTTAAAGGATAAAAGGTCGTAACGTGACTCAGCTTGTTAATTAATAAAAAAAAAAAGCTTGTGAAAAATGAGCAAACGTTACACCAAAAGCTACCATCTGAAGACCTAACCGGGGGATGGACTGAGAAACTCTGTTTTTGATGGAATAATAAGTATAAAGGGCGCTGTTCTGGACGTCACTACACTTATTGTTGAGTGGAAGAAAACTCCCCCATCACCACTGTAGACTCTTTCCGCTTCCTCTGCACTACCATCACACAGGATCTAAAATGGGAGCCATCCATCAGCTCCCTGATCAAAAAGGCCCAGCAGAGGATGTACTTTCTGCGGCAGTTGAAGAAAGCCAAGCTGCCCGCCCAGATGTTGGTGCAGTTTTACACAGCCATCATCGAGTCCATCCTCACCTCCTCCATCACCGTGTGGTACGCTGGAGCCACAGCCATGGACAAACATAGACTGCAGCGCATTGTGCGCTCTGCAGAGAAGGTGATTGGCTGCAGCCTTCCATCTCTCCATGACCTGTACGCCTCCAGGACTCATGTGATACGCTGGAGCCACAGCCAGGGACAAACATAGACTGCAGCGCATTGTGCGCTCTGCGGAGAAGGTGATTGGCTGCAGCCTTCCATCTCTCCATGCCTGTACGCCTCCATTACATAGCTCGAGGGCGTGCAGGTTGGATAGCAGCTGACCCTTCCCACGCTGGACATGGACTTTTTGAGCGACTCCCCTCGGGCAGGAGGCTCCGGTCCATTCGGACCAGAACGTCCCTCCACAAAAACAGCTTCTTTCTTTTTGCCGTTGGACTTATGAACACTTTACACACTAGTACCACAGCAAGTACCTAGTGTCCGATCCACTGTCAAACGTTACAGCTGCTACGTTGTTTAAACGGTGCATCTGATTGGACAGTTATTTATTTGAATAACTTGAGGTTTGAGGTAAATGATGACAGAAAAAAAAATCAGAACGTGTTTAATTAAAGTAACAGAGGCAAAATGGTTACCGTGACAACAATAGTGACTGAGATATAACGGTCGATTTTCAATAGAGGCCTTTTGATGTTTTTTTTTTTCTTTCGTCAATCATGACAGAAAAATCATAGTTTTTTGAGCCAGAACTGATTCCTTTTTGGCATTCCGCATGTGGCGATTTTCTAAGTCCTGTTCCTATATAGAGTCATAGGTATTAGCATATTTATTTGGCCACCTGTGGAATGAGCTTGTATGCAGTGTTGTTTTCATCAACAATGACGAAAACTAAATGATTTCGTTGACGAAGCATTTTTACATGAAGACGTAACAATAACAAAATAAATGCGACATTTTGGTGACGAAAATGTGACGAGACGTTTACAAGTTTCTGTTGACAAGACGAAAATGTAACAAAATAGGCGTCAGACTTTAATATTTCTGTCTGCGAAAAAAAAAACGCAGCGACTGCATCTGTCTCTCACGGCGGCACACCCCCCACGATGCTGCACGTTCACACCGTCTACACGACACACCTGCAGCCACGACAAAGTCACAAACCATGGTGAAAACAGTAACAAAGGAGCTTGGTGGTCAGAAACTTAAAGTTTTCCACATATTTTTGGGTGGAGACGGTGGCCGCGTGGTTCGCCCGCGGACTGGAAGGTCGCGGGTTTGCGTCCCACGGAGAGCACGTCTAGGGTCCTTGGAGAAGACACCTAACCCCCACTTCTCCCACCATTGGCGCCGTTGAAGGGCAGCCTGCTGCGGTGTAAGGAGTGCAGCAAAAAAATTTCCCCGGTGAGGGATGAATAGAGTAATTAAAAAAAAATTAAAAAAAATATATATATTTTGCGCAAACAGCATGCTAACTTCAAGCTAATGCTAGCTTGTCGGCGCTGCTAACTTCTTTAGTTAGCTTGGTTGCGCTAACCACTGATTTAAAGACACAATGCAATGTTTACTTTGTTTACAGGGTTTTTAAGAAGTGTCATTTTTAAGAATACATAAGTTACAACGTTCCTCACTCACTGAAAAAATTATATTTATTTTTTATTGTTTTACTATGTTCACTGTTTTTGCTCAAATTAAAGCTCGGCAGGGTTTTTTTTTTTTTTTTTAAACAATTAACCTGCATCATTCTCAGTAATAAAAACACGATTGTTAAAGTAAGTTGGTTTTTTTTTTGTTTTTTTACACTAAAACTAGACTAAAAACGTTCTTAGTCTTCCCTGACGAAAACTAGACAAACACTCTTTTGGATTTTTGTTGACTAAAACGAAAATATAAATTCTGTTCCGTCATCTTCCGCTTGTTCCGTGGTCGGGTTGTGGGGGCAACAGCCTTAAGCGGGCAGCCCAGGCCTCTCTCTCCCCGGCTGCATCCTCTAGCTCACCTGAAAGGATCCTAAGTCGTTCCCCGGCCAGCTGTGAGACATAGTCTCTCCAGCAGGTCCGGGTCTGCTCCTTGGTCTCCTCCCGGTGGGACGTGCCCAAAACACCTCGCCCGGCATTCTGACCAGATGCCCGAACCACCCCATCTGGCTCCTCTCGACCTGGAGGAGGAGCGGCTCGACACCGAGCTCCTCCCGGATGGCAGAGCTCCTCACCCGATCACTGAGTGAGAACCCAGCCACCCTGCGGAGGAAGCTCATTTCGGACGCTTGTATCCGTGATCTCATTCTTTTGGTCACCACCCACAGCTGGTTACCATGGTGAGGGTAGGAACGGAGATCGACTTGTAAATCGAGAGCTTTGCTTTTCGGCTCAGCTCTCTCTTTACCACGACGGACCGATGCAGCGTCCTAGTTATTGCTGATGCCGCACCGATCCGCCTGTTGATATCCCGCTCCATCCTTCCTCCACTCGTGAACAAGACCCCGAGATACTTAAACTCCTCCACTTGGGGCAGGACCCTGTCCCTGACCCGCAGGGGGCATTCCACCCTTTTCCAGGCGAGGAAATATAAATAGATGATGGAAACGTGACTAAAACTTAAAATAATATTCGTCCAAAGACGAAGACTAAAACGAAAACTAAGATGGCTGCCAAAAACAACAGTGCTTGTATGGGAATAGTTGCTGTGTTTGTGAACAACAATTTCTCCTATAGGTCGGAGTTTTTCAATATTTTTTGTTTGGCATTAACAGCCCAACCCTTTCACTTACCCTTAGTTCCATTTCATTTTTAGTTAAATCTGGCCTCAACAATGAAAAGCTTTCTAATAATCTGTTTAAACAATCTTCTAGTTTCTCTTCATGTTACTTCCCAACAGAGCCGGGTCAGAACCGGTACAAGTCTACCACCATCTCACGGGGTACAAAATCACAGTCCTTCATTTATAGGAAGTTTCTATTAGTTTCATGCTCTCAGCTTTTGGTCCACATCACTCTCTCACACACACATACACACATACTTTCCTTCTCTGTCGGTCTCCTTGCCTCCCTCTGGTTTGTTCTTTGGACAGAGTTGCAGTACCCTTTTCAAAGTTATTCTGAGCGCCTCGGGCTCCCATTAGTATTCAGCTTAATACCACCTCTCTTTGTTTCAAGGAGAAATTGATAAGTCTTTGCCTAAATTTCTACAATAAAACAGCAAAAAAAAAGTTATATCATTCACCTGGGCTTCTCTTATTCCGCTCTCTTCTTTCCTCTCTTCCCATCATCACACGCTATCTACCCGCCCACCCTCCACGCTGGTGCAGTTATGAATCGATTTGGTGGAGGTTATTGCTGTCGTGAGCTGCTTTTGAAATTTGTTTTTGTCTGAAATTGGATTTTCGCTACCCCTCGTTTTTTTTTTCTTTGCAAGCAATATGCCGCCTCGCATCTACCTGCCATTAGGCTAATCCATGGACTCTTTCATCCTGTCTTAGAGTTTAATATGTCTACGTAAACTCGTTTGTAAAACTGTTTCTTTGGATAAAAAGCACAATCAGAACTCTTCCCTTTACTTGAAGATCTTTTCTTAAAAAATCGTTTTGTTCCACAATGATCTACTGTGTAAAACACGTACACTTTTACCCGTCCATCTTCTTCTTCTTCTTTCGGCATTTCCCTTCAGGGGTTGGCTCAGCAAGTCAGTTTCTTCCATCTAACCCTATTTCTTGCATCATCTTCGGTCAAAATATCATCATGTCTTCCTTCACTGTATCCATGAACCTCCTCTTTGGTCTTCCTCTAGTCCTCTTTCCTGGTGGTTCCAAATCTAGCATCCTTCTTCCGATGTACTCTCTCTCCTCTGCACATGTCCGAACCATCTCAGTCTGGCCTCTCGGACTTTATCTCCAAAACCTCTAACATGTGCTGTTCCTCTGATCCTGTCCATCCTGGTCACTCCCAGAGAGATCCTCAGCATCTTCATCTCTGCTACCTCCATCTCTGTTTCCTGTCTTGTTGTCAGTGCCACTGTCTCTAGACCAGTGTTTCTCAATTATTTTCTGTTGCACCCCCCTTGAAAGAAGAAAATATTTTGCCCCATCCCCCACTCTCCACCGTGACTATAATTGGTATCATTTGTCTATGAAATTGTTATAAGTACACCTCTGCATAACATTGTATCCTCATTAACATTAAAGAAAATAAAAAAAGAAAAAGAACAGCTTTATTAACATTGTTTTTTAGCCTGAAACAGAAAAGATTTAAAGTGCATCAATTAACTTGAAATTCAAAAAGTGCCAACTACTGTAGTGCAGTGGTCCCCAACCACCGGGCCGCGGATGGTACCAGGCCGTGGGTAAGGTGATATAGGGCCGCATAGAATGAAGAAATAACTTCCATTGTTTCCATTTGGTTTACTATTTGAGCCTTTATTATAAAGGTTTTCTTGATTCTTGATGATGATGTTTTCATTTGAAAAGTGACCGGATACAGAGTTACGAAGCAGACTGGACCTTAGAAACGCGCCCCACTATTTGAGAAGCACTGCTCTAGACCAACAGCATGGCCGGTCTCACCACGGTTTTGTACACTTTCCCTTTCATTCTAGCTGAAACTTTTCTATCACACATCACACCTGATACTTTCTCCACTCGTTCCAGCCTGCCTGCACACGCTTCTTCCCCTCTTTTCCACACTCTCCATTGATCCTAAGTACTTAAAATCTTCCGCTTTTCCTCCACCTCTTCCCTCCTCGCACTACAGATCACAATGTCATCTACAAACATCATTGTTCATGGGGATTCCTGTCTAACCTCGTCTGTCAGCCTGTGCATCACCATAGCAAACAGCAAAGGACTCAGAGCAGATCCCTGGTGCAGTCCCACTCCCACACTGAACTCCTCTGTCTCACCTACAGCACACCTCACCACTGTCTTACAGCCCTCATAAATGTCCTGAACCACTCTCACATACTTGCCTGTTACATCTTTACCAGTCCATCTATCATACCTAATCATAAAATAAACCTGCTGAATGTTTCATGTCCCGATTCCTCCACCTGTTGAGAAGAAGCCCTCTTTAGTCAGCAAGCTCTTCAATATTTACTCAGTCTACTTAGTCTACTACTCAGTATGTGTGTGTAACCTGTCCAGCAGATAGTCTTCACAAAGTCTTCTTTCTTTGAAGGCAGCAGCAGGTAGCTCATCACACACACACTCCTACGTGATTCTGAACCGTGGGATTGATGTGAGAGCCGGCTCCGTCCCGTGCTGCTCTCAGATATTGACCGAGATGTGTGGGTGCCTGAGGTGGTATCTGAATCTGTAAATGGTTTGATGGATTTGCAGCATCCTGTAAACGCTGTTCCAGTTTTCTGAAGCATACAGACAGAGTGCAACAATCACGCAACGATGACGATTCACTCGTACGCTCTGCCAGCGGTCGTCTCAGGTGCCGTGGCTGGAGAGACTGACACATTTGGTTTCACACAAATTCAAGGAGCTTTCATCGCTCTTTGGAACCACTTGATTTATTTTCAGCACTTGATCTCAGCTTGAAGAGTCCTTGAATAAATTAAATGTAATTTGGTCCATTTTGTGTTTGAAACGTTTAATCCACCCGCATGATTGGACATCATAAAGGACGCTCTTTCTAAGTGTGAAATGGATTATTTTATTTGCACTTAGACTTTCTTTTTGTCATTTTATCAAGTGTTCCATCACGCAAATATCTATAAACCAAAAATCACTAAGAAATAAATCCTGAACATCTGAAACCAGGTGAATAGGATGGTTTATGAGAACATCTGGAACCAGTTGTTGTACAGTATGGGTGGTAAGACTTTTCCACTCATGGGTCACAACAGGTTCTGGTCCAAGAAAAAGACCAAATGGACAGTGTGTTTTTGGGGCGCTGGGTTTGTATCCTACATTGGTTGCTCACCGGGAAAAATTGTGCACTGCATCACACCGCAGCAGGCTGCCACGACGGCCCAAATGGTGGGAGAAACAGGGGGTTAGTTGTCTTCTCCAAGGACCCTAGACGTGAACTCAGTGGAATTCGAACATGTGAACTTCCGGTTAACTTCCAGCCCGCGGGCGAATTCTCTACCACTGAGCCACCGCCTCCGTTAAGCAGAGGTGACCCTATAAGCACAGTTGTAGTGCTTTGTAGAAAAATATGTGCTTTCTGTACTCTGTCTTTGCAAAAAATTTGGAGTTGATGTGCTTTCTCACTTTTTTTTCTGGTCTGGATGAAGCCTATCTGCTTTCAAGACAACTTTATTGTGATTCGTCAGAAACCACCAGAAATTAATGCATGCAAAAAAAATATATATATGTTTTTTTTTTTTTTTTTTACATATTTTGGTGGGCAACATTTGCAGACAGTATTTTGTCCAGCCCTGTGAGCTCCACTGCCCAATATTTGAGTACAAGATCGTTTTTTGCCCACAGCTTTTGTTCTCCACCACGCCCACAATCTATCGTAAGGAGGAAGAGTTTAAGTGGATGTGTTCTGGTCTTTTTTTTCCCCCTCATCAGGTAGTTTTATGTAAACACATCAAAATAAGATTTCAAAAGATAGTGCGCCAAATTTGCTACGTTAGTACATTGTACATAGTTTTTGTGGACTTAAACCAGATTTACGCTGTGGTGTACATGTGCCTAAAAAGCAGGACCAAGCGGGGAGCGAGAGAGACTATTACAGAGTTATCGGCCATCCCATCAGAATGAATCCCATCTGCTTAGTTTTTTAAATACAGTCTGTAGTGGTAGAGCTGGATTAGCTAATATTTAATTAACAGTCTTAAGTACATTTTCTGTTTGTTCTGGTAGGGATCCGTCCTTCTTGTGGACCCCCATGAGGTTTCTTCTTTTTTCCCAATGTCAGTTTTTGTTTTAGGAATTTTTTTCTCTATATAAAAAAAGTCTAAGGTTGTGAATGTTCTGAGTTTGTTTAGTTAGTTTCAAAATGAGCTATTGTTAACAATTAATCAGTTAATTATTGCAAAACTGTTTTTTGTGAATTTTTGTTCAATGTTCTGTGGGAAGTCCATTGAGGTAATTGTGTTGTGACATTTGGTTCTGTCGTCTTCCGCTTATTTGGGGCCGGGTCGAGGGGGCAACAGCCTCAGACAGGAAGCCCAGGCTTCTCTCACCCCAGCTGCATCCTCCAGCTCACCTAGAAGGATCCTAGTCCTAGTCGTACCCCGAGACCATGTCTCTCCAGCGGGTCAGGGATCTGCCTCTGGATCTTCTCCCAATGGGACATGCCCGAAACACCTCACCAGCGAGGCACTCGAGGGACATCCTGACCAGATGCCCGAACCACCCCATCTGGCTTCTCTCGACCTGGAGGAGGAGCGGCTCGACACCGAGCTCCTCCCAGATGGCAGAGCTCTTCACCCGATCTCTGAGTGAGAGCCCAGCCATACTGCGGAGAAAGCTCATGTCATTTCGTGAATTGATTTGGTCCGTCTCCATTCCTGGCACGTTACTGGCTTAACTGTTTTTAAAGTTCTAAGGAAATGGTTTGTAATCCATTGCTCTGGGTCTCCTAACAACTGGTGCAAACTGGGAAACCTCTGCTGGTCCCACAGCGGACATACTGAACAGACCTCAGAGGAGATTCCAGAAACTTCACAGAAAACTGAGAAAGTGATTTGGACCACTTTAATGTGTGATTAAACAGGTTTATCCACAGCCTCTGTGTCGCAGCCTCCGTCTTTCATCAAGAAAGTACAGAGAACATCTCACCAGGAGAAACGTACCAGAACACAACCGTGTCATCTCAAACAAAACCATGGCGATAGTTTGTAAAATCCAACAGATCAAACACTACCTCTCACGTGGGCCATCAGGTCACATCCATCTCTGTTCAGAAGACAATGTGTGTAAAATATGAGCAGTGACACGGCTTCTCACACGTCCTGATTAATTTATCTGAACTTTGACCGACTTTTCTCACCCTTTGTGTGCTACGAAAGATTCACAGCTTTTGATGAATGAAAAGTTCAGCCAGGGAAGCTTTACGTTCGTCTCGTTTTTTACTCTCGTCCTCACTTCAGTGAAGAAGGTAGAGTTTGTAACATCAAGTTAATCTTTTTATTACACACATTTATTATTACTATTACTTTTAATCACACCCTCATGTACCGTATTGCGGCCATAGGGCGCACCGTATTAAAAGGCGCAGTCCAAATTTTGCGTGCTCTTTATGTATTTAACACACGCATAAGACGCACCTGATGATAGGGCGCAGGTTTTTTATACATATCCTCTTCTACGTAAGTCCGCCTTACAACAACAGAACAACGCGCGCATACGGATACACACGTGCGTATTTAAAAAATAGATCGGGAGTAAAACTGAGTTTGGTTGGTTTTATTTAAATATTAGTTACAGTCGTCATAAAGTCATTTACCAAATCCATCCAAGTCCTCATCCTCTGGTTCAGAATCTAACAGCTGCTCTAAATCCAACCTCGCAGGTTCACTTTCCTCGCTGTCAGAGTCACTTTCTGAACCGTGCAGCTCCTCGGAAATGATGCCTGCTTTTGGGAAAGCTCGGACATCAGTGCCAGCAGACCAGAGGTGTCAAAAGTACCAACATTTTCTACTCAAGTAGAAGTATAAATACCGAGTTAAAAAACTACTTTAGTAAAAGTAGAAGTATCAACTCAAGTTTTCTACTTAAGTAAAAGTAAAAAGTAATCTATTTTAAAACTACTTCAAGTAAAAAAAGTAAAAGTAATTTTCAGAAAAAAAGGAATATTGTTAACAAAAGCATATGAACATATTTTTTAACTATTATCACATGCTTTAAGGAGCAGAAAATATGATAATAAATGAAACTTTATGAATCAGAAACATTTATTTCTTAATAATCTTTATTGGAAATCGATTAATGAACACAATCAAATGTATTATCATAAGCAGGGCATTATGTGACGTCCCTTCAGCTACCAAGCTTCACTCTGCATCACCTAATTTAACCAACTTCAGCAGACACAAACACACTCAATGTAAAAAAAAAAAAAAATAAATGAAAAAAAAAAGACCAAAAGGCTTTTTTAAGCCTTGAAGGCAGCTAGTTTTCAAAGTTCTTTGAGCCAATACTGAATAGTTGATAAGGTTGGGAGTGCCACATACAGCCTGCGTGACACCTGGAACCAGCGTTGCCAGGTGGGAGGTGCTGGATTATCGTACTAATGACGTAAAATTATCGTATTTTACAAAAAATACCGTACACCCAGTAAAACCACACCCATTGACAAAATAACACCCTTTACATGCACTCGTAAGGCAGTGGGAGTGAAGGAAACACACAGGAGGCAAAATCCTTGAATTCTTTTTCTAAAATTTTAAGAACTGTAAAAATGAAAAAAATAACCAGGGAAATAAGATTTTAAGAAACCCAGAAAGAAACCAGTAGGGGCGGGACTTAGGAGACAGTATATATAAATTTATATGTATAAATATCTACATATATATGTGAACATATAAGTTTTTTTAAATGTTAACCCAAACATCTACATTATACAAAAATCTAAGCGATGTGTAGTTTTAATCTCCTCAGTCAGTCTTTATAAACAAATCAATAACATTTTGGATGCTTTTAAGCACAAATACTTCATCCACTACTATTTATGGATTAATCAGTTCAATTAGCTTTGTTTCTAAAGATAAAATAGTGCGTCACAGATCAAAGTTATTTTTATAAAAATACCATCTACAACATTTTCAGCAAAGACGTTTACAATAACCGCAGACTGAAAATAATAATAATTATAATGAAACATTTCATTGCTGTTATTTTTTTTTTAAAAAAAACTGATAATTCAATCAAAGTTCAGTGTTGCAGCATCAGAAAAGCTTTGATTTCCTAGCCCGCATCAAGTCTCAAACACGGAAATTAACGTTCCTGGCTGCTCTTTAAAAGTTTGTGGGCGGGGCTACTCGCCCCAAAGTAATGATTGACTGGACCTTTCAGCCAATCATTCATCTGTTCCTTTGTTTGATGCATTCAGGGTTCAAAAAAAAAAAAAAAAACTCCGACAAACAGTCGCGGCTGTTTAACGGTGACAAAATGGAGAAAGTAGTGAATACTTTTTATAAAATTAACGAAGTAAAAGTACAGATAATTGCATAAAAAAGTAGTGAGTAAAAGTAAAAAGTAGACAAAAAAATAATTACTTCGTTAAAGTAAAGATAACGAGATTTTCTACTTGAGTAAGGTAACGAAGTAGTCTTACTTCGCTACTTGACACCTCTGCAGCAGACACATCAGCCCAAGCATCTACAATCCACTGGCAAACTGTGGGGTAACTCGCCCGGCGCTGCTGATTGCCATCAGTTTAAACTGAGCTTCATAAGCGTGTCTCTTTTCCATTTTCAGTGTTGTTAAAACAGCAATGTTCTGCATAAAGAACACACCTGTTCTTTTAGACATAATCCACGCCCACACTTCCCCCTTTAACATTCTCATGTTTTCAACTGCGTCCGCCTGATGGTTCTCTAATACGTCCGCAAATCACAAATCAGATAGGGCGCACTGCATGATAGGGCGCACCGCTCATTTTGAAGAAAATTTGAGACTTTTAGGTGCGCCTTATGGCCGTGAAATTACGGTAATTAAACTGACAGTTCAATTAAAACTAAACTGAGGAGACGGTGGCTCAGTGGTCAGAGCGTTCATCCGCCGACTGGAACTTTGCAGGTTCGCATCCCACTGAATTCACATCTAGGGTCCTTGGAAAAGACACCTAACCCCCCGTTTCTCCCACCATTGGTGTTGTCATAGGTGGCAGCCTACTGCGGTGTAATGCAATGCACAAATTTTCCGGTAAGGGATGAGATAAGTATATTAAAAAAAAAAAAAATGACCAGCATAGGTTTTGGTCGCCATAGTTGTATTTTTGAGGAGGAAAAATTACACCTAAACTTTTATTTGTTTATTTGTTGCATAAGGTTTGGTGACAGAGAAGTAAGTCAGAGTGGTTCAGGACATGTATGAGGACTGTAAGACAGTGGTGAGGTGTGCTGTAGGTGAGACAGAGGAGTTCAGTGTGGGGGTGGAACTGCACCAAGGATCTGCTCTGAGTCCTTTGCTGTTTGCTATGGTGATGGACAGGCTGACAGACGAGGTCAGACAGGAATCTCCATGGACAATGATGTTTGCAGATGACATTGTGATCTGTAGTGAGAGGAGGGAAGAGGTGGAGGAAAAGCTGGAGAGGTGGAGGTTTGCACTAGAAAGAAGAGGAATGAAGATTAGTCAGAGTAAGACAGAGTACATGTGTGTGAATGAGAGGGATCCAAATGGAAAAGTGAGGTTACAGGGAGAAGAGATAAAGAAGGTGGAAGATTTTAAGTATCTAGGATCAACAGTCCAGAGCAATGGAGAGTGTGGAAAAGAGGGGAAGAAGCGTGTTCAGGCAGGCTGAAACGGGTGGAGGAAAGTATCAGGTGTGATGTGTGACAAAAGAGTTTCAGTTAAAATGAAAGGAAAAGTGTACAAAACCGTGGTGAGACCGGCCATGCTGTTTGGTCTGGAGACAGTAGCACTGAAGAAAAGACAGGAAACAGAGATGGAGGTAGCAGAGATGAAGATGCTGAGGATCTCTCTGGGAGGGACCAGGATGGACAGGATCAGAGGAACAGCACATGTTAGAGGTCTTCGGGATAAAGTTAGAGAGGCAAGACTGTGATGGTTTAGACATGTGCAGAGGAGAGAGAGAGAGAACATCGGAAGAAGGATGCTGGGTTTGGAACCACCAGGAAAGAGGCCCAGAGGAAGACCAAGAGGAGGTTCATGGATACAGTGAAGAAAGACATGAAGATAGTTGGTGTGACCAAAAAGGATGCAGCAGATAGGGTTAGATGGAAGAAACTGACTTGCTGTGGCGACCCCTAAAGGGAAAAGCCGAAAGAAGAAGAAGAAGTTGCATAAGCTTTGGTATCCTTCACTCCTTTGTTACGTTGGCTGATGTTCTTATAGTATTTTGTCCCGGCCCAGTCACCACATCTGGCAACCGCATGTCTGGTTTGACATGCTTTCTCAGGACACAAGCCTGCCCAGGAATTTTTTTTCAGGCTGCATATGCCTATTCCTTTTCCTTCATCCATTCTGCCCTCAATAAACTTGTAAAAATTGGCACCAGGGTCCTACATCTCTACCACCTCCACCTTATAACACTTTCAGGTGTGGTGTCTTTGATGTCCTCATTCCTGATTCTGTCCATCCTGGTCACTGCCTCCTGCTTTTTCCTCCATCTCCACTGAGTTTTTTTCTGTTCTTCATCTTCTTCAACGCCCTCCTCACTTTTTCCACACCTTTCCTGTCATTTTATGTGATACTCTTACTCTTTAGCTTCACAAAGAGGCAGATTTTTGGGGGCGGGGTCGAAAGGAGGCGGGGCTGTGACGTAATATGACGTCACATCCGCCAATGGTAAAACACCCGCCATGACAGTTGGCGTAAAATAACCGTTCAAAACACGAGAAAGCAGCTGGAAAATTGTGTATCTTAAGTGTGTTACCACCAAGTGTTATGTATCAGCACAAAGAGGAATTACCACCAGGAATACACCCCGTACTGCTTGTTCGCGCTTTTTTTGCGGCTTACGCAAATAGGCTGTCACATGGCAAAAGTTCCCGGATGTCCGACTTATCAAATCAAATCTTTTTTTTTAAAAGCACTTTTCCAAAACAAATACACACAAAGTCCTGAACAGAACAAATAAAAACCCAAACAACATTAAAATCCAGATCATTAAAAAAAAAAAAAGGAAGCACACATCAAAATTCACACACTCACCCAAAACACTGCACACATGCATCGACGTCCACACAGCGGCCCCACCCCTCATACGCCCATCCTTCCCCAACCCTCATTTCACCTGAACCACTAGCTACTGTCTCTTTAACTGAAATAAAAATAGGCATCCGGCCTGATGCTGCGAGGAAATAATAACTGGGGATCGATTCACACCAGGAGTCACCCTGCCCATGACTGGAGCGGCCAAAACCACAGTGGTTCACCCAGCTTCAAGACACACAGGCACTCACAGAAACTACCTGGCTAAAGTGAGGCACCCGCACCGCCCAGGCCAGTCAGACCCCCACAGAGAAGACCCACAGATTGAGCAGGCAAAGCTCGTGGGATGGAGGATCCCCGTGAGGAAACACTTATATATTCACCAAAAACAATACTGGCAATAGACCATGCAGATCGCTACTAGCGGCTTTCAGATGCACAGCTGCAGCAACAGGAGATGCCATGTGCTTAGCCTCATTGTATCTAATAATGTTCATGAAATGCAATAGAGTGTTCATCATGGGGGAGTTTTATTAGCGTTGGCGGGTGAGCTTGACATAGGTCCTAATTGTGGGTATCTCCCACCCAAAGCGGGAGACTTAGCATGCCTGCGTCAAACCTGACTTTCTCGGCCAGCCAGCCAGTCAGGCCTGCATGTGCTTATTCCCCTGTTTTCTACACTCCACATTGCTCTGGAAATTTAATCCTTGATAGTTAAATTCAAGATCAAAGACTTTGTTTTTTTTTTTTCTTTTGCCAGGTTAAAGTAAAAAAAAAAAATCATCTTACAAAGAACACTGAATCTTTTCAGACCTTCATTTTTTTTTCTTGTGGATTTCGTCCGTGTTACTAGGAGATTAAGTTCTTGGTGTGAGATGACGTGTTCGGTGTCCTACCTTGACTTTGATCTAAATTGTGACTCAGATGGGAAAATGTAGTTTTTCTTACTTCACTATTTTTTCCATTTGAGTTTCGGCTGTAATTAAAGACACTGAGCTGCTCTTTGGGGTTCATGACACAAAGAGGTCCACTTTTTTTTAAGTCCGTTAGATAGTTGATTATTTTCTCTTGCTAAGAGTGATTTTATCAAAGCATACGAGAAAAAATTGCAGCCTGCTTTGTGTTATTTGTTTCAAGTGCTGCTGCTGGGACACACGAAGAGGCAAATGGAGGAAAATGGCCCCTGCTCGGAGTTTAAAATAAAACAGAAAGAGGAGAGGAAAAGTCTCCTCTCACTCGCTTTTTTTCATTCTCACTGCAAGCCTGTTTTATTGTGAATTAGACTGAAGTGGAGCACAAGAGGAGGAAGAGTTTGAAATGCAGCGAGCGGAGGAAGGGCAGAGAGAAGGGCGAGATAAGGGCTTGAGAGGCTTACAGACAGGAAGAGAGCAGAATGAGGAGGAAGCATGGAGGCAGAGAAAGAAGAGGGGGAAGCTGAATCAGAGGGTAGAGAGAGATGCTGCGATAAGTACTGCGAAGAGGAAGTCAGGCTGTCAAGATAGAGACAAATTCAGATGGAGAGAGAGAAGATTAGAGGCGAGCTCTGACATCTCCAAGAACGACCGAGGAGAGAAGGAGGGCAAATAAAAAGAAAGAGAAAAAGAGTGATGAAAAGAAGGAGAGACAAGCTGGGAGAAAGAGATGGAGGCCAAGGAAGTGTCTTCAGGGTGCCAGCCAGGAGGAAGTGCCAGTCGCTGTTACCACGGCAGTGGAACTGGTCGCTATGGGAACCAGAGCATGGCTGGAAAACACAGTCTGGTCAATGAGGCCAAGTTGCCTCTCCTTTTCTCAATGAAGGAATTACATGAAACTGATGAGAGGAACACCCCTTCTGACCTTTCGGTATTTTAGGTACAGTCCTGTGGACCTGGTCGGAAAGAGAGACGAGCATTAGCGGTGAGGAGCGGTGTGGGAGCGTGTCCGTGTAGACGAGATGATTGCTCTGACATTTTAGGGCCAGATGGAGAGCAGCTGACCGACCAGCAAACGGCAGCACTTAGAGGAGCAGCGGAGGAGAAACGCTCCCAGCTGCTCTCCTCTGATCAGAGACCAGCAACATGTTCACGTGGAATCACATCAGTGATGTCTACACCATGGACAGATTGATCCTAATTTCACATGTGATGCCCATTTTCCCAGAATTCATAATGATCTTCCATATCACATTCATGGCAACCATGTTTTTATAGGATGTATTTTATTCTAAAAGGATTGGATAGCTAACGCTTACGTTACAAAGTTAAAGACATACAGTAGAATCTCACGTGGAGAATAAAGACAAACTGCTGTACATTATGGGATGTGTTCCTGTAGCTAATGTCAACATTATCCAGAGTCATTGATCAAAAAGTATCAACTTAGTCAAAAAAGAAAAGAATGAACTTATCACGGATCCAAATACTAGTGGCTTTCAGCAGGAGATGCCATGTGCTTAGCATCATTATATCTAATCATGTTCATGGAATCCACTAGAGTATTCATCATGCGGAAGTCAACAGTCGAGTCTGTTGACTGACCAATTAACAGACTTGTGTTTTCCTCTTTAATGTCTTGCAAAAAATGTGAGATTTGATCAGAATATGCTTTTTTTTTTCCCTTTAAAGCGCAACCTAAATTTTCTCGTAATGTCTCAAAAACAGTGGAGGAGTTTAAGTATCTCGGGGTCTTGTTCACGAGTGGGGGAGGGATGGAGCGGGAGATCGACAGGCGGATCGGTGCGCATCAGCAATAACTAGGATGCTGCATCAGTCCGTCGTGGTAAAGAGAGAGCTGAGCCGAAAAGCAAAGCTCTCGATTTACAAGTCGATCTACGTTCCAACCCTCACCTATGGTCACCAGCTGTGGGTGGTGACCGAAAGAATGAGATCGCGGGTACAAGCGGCCGAAATGAGCTTCCTCCGCAGGGTGGCTGGGCTCTCACTCAGAGATCGGGTGAGGAGCTCTGCCATCCGGGAGGAGCTCGGTGTTGAGCCGCTCCTCCTCCAGGTCGAGAGGAACCAGATGGGGTGGTTTGGGCATCTGGTCAGGATGCCCCCGGAGCGCCTCGCAGGCGAGGTGTTTCAGGCACGTCCCACCGGGAGGAGACCAAGGGGCAGACCCCGGACCCGCTGGAGAGACTATGTCTCACAGCTGGCCGGGGAACGACTTGGGATCCTTCCGGGTGAGCTAGAGGATGCAGCCGGGGAGAGAGAGGCCTGGGCTGCCCGTTTGGGGCTGTTGCCCCCGCAACCCAAACCCGGAACAAGCGGAAGATGGCGGAACGGAACGATCTCAAAAACATGTCGAATATTTGATCTACTTCATGTAGGAAATATAAAAATATGATCCACTCGCTGGGTTAGTGTTTTGGACGGACGGACAACGGTATGCAATAAAAAACTCTAGCAACCCACATCGCAAGAGTGGGTTGCTATGGTTACAGTACATTTTATTTACAGAACAGCCCTGCTTGTCTATAAATAAAATGACGGGGTCTCATACTGATGAACATAAATAAAACTTTTCTTTTTCTTACACACACACCATGAGATCAACCAAAACAATCTTCGGGAGCTAGCGGTAAATTAGAACACTGTTTCCAAGGGAACGCTTGACGATCTTTCACAGCGCACTAGTGTGAAAAAACACTGGTTGAAAAATACTGACTTATATGGTGTACCCCACCTCTTACATGGCTACTGGTCAAAGTAGTTTCCAGTATACTTGTCATCCTGTGCTGGACTAAATGGCTTAAATTGATGTTTCACATTAGAAAAAATGAGTCTTCTTTATCGGGAACTATTCTTTGTTTTCATCCAACATGACATCGCAGGTTAGCATGTTGCTACGACACACTCTGATATTTTAGGACACACACGAACACACACATTGCATAGGCGGAGCTGGTAGCTCAGTGGTTATATACCCAGTCTTATTCTAAGATGACTACAGACACATGGACACTCACAAATGCAGTCACACACATCGAGACAAACGGAAACATGTGCATACGATCTTTAACATGCAAAACTTTATCATGCAATTGCACGTGTGTATTCACACACACACACATCAGAGACAAAAATGCACACACTCGCAAACATAGAAAGAAAGTACACTCTCTCACATAGACACGTATCCATACATACACTCACATATACTAACATAATTACAGGTACATACAGGCACGGGCAAACTATGGTCCGTGGGCCACATGTGGCCCGTTAAATATTTTAATCTGGCCCGCCGAACTTGGGGAAGGAGGGTAATCTTGTAAATGTTTTTTCCCCTGCAATTCCAAAGTTTTCTCACTTGATGGCACACTCTATATACATATCGGCGTTGTTGAGAATACAACAACACTGCTCCCATTAAAATGTGTGTGTCTCTGTGATGCACACGCTGCCAAAATAAACAGTGTGCACAGATATGGCAAGCCACCAGGCCCAATACACGCACATGAACAAGTGTATTAGATGTTAAAACAAGCAAAATGTTACATCAAGCGCTTAGATTTCAGACCTAGCGCTGCTAGATTTAAAATTTAACGCTTTTGATGTAACATTTAGCGCTTTTTTAAAATCTAGCACGCCATTGTAGCGGTTACCAAAGCATGGCATCCATCTGCTCCTGCTCCAGCCCCCTGGTCAAATGTTAGAACTCAATGTGGCCCGCAAACCAAAAAGTTTGCCCACCCCTGAGTACGTGGACGCTCAGAAAAATGGATACACACATATATACAAATACACATGCATAGACACAGACAAAGTCACACACACACTTGTGTGTATTGAGTGTGATGCCTTCAGGCCGGAAGTGGGACGGATAAAAGAGGAGGAGAACACGCAGGAGAAAAAAAACAGGGAGGATAAAACAGGACATAAGAGATGAAAAGATGGAGGAAACACAAATAAACAAATAAATAAATAAAAACCACAGCCAGTGTGTGATCCAGCATGTTTTTTGGAAACTAGGTCATTGTTCCTCCCACTCCGCCTGAATGATCCTACACACACACACACACACACACACACACAGACATAGACACCAGGTTTTTACTTCTTTCATATAAAAAACAAACAACAACAACTGATTACCTCTCTCTCTCTTTCTCACTTTATTTTTCTAACCTCGTCTTTTATGGTACAAGGAATCAAACTGAGGGTCCTAATAGTATTTTCGGTCCACCTGTATGTAGTGCCCCTCCTCGGTGAGTCTTAACCC
Source organism: Neostethus bicornis (assembly GCA_902685375.1). Classification (NCBI taxonomy): domain Eukaryota; kingdom Metazoa; phylum Chordata; class Actinopteri; order Atheriniformes; family Phallostethidae; genus Neostethus; species Neostethus bicornis. The sequence continues at coordinate 37,355,225 of LR738541.1, forward strand.
ATCCTAGCTCCTCTCCTCTTAATGGATCTACGATGACTGAGACGGTTTTAAATATTCAGCCTCTGCATATTGACCGTGCTCAGATTGAATTATACACTTATTTATTCATCACTCAGTTCGCACGAGGAGGTGTAACGCACTGGCTTCGTACCAGTCTGAGACATGCACACACACATCTACATAGAAGGGCACGCAGGCTGAGGCTTCGTTATCCAGGATGAGTAATCATGGCTAAGCGAGCTGGTAGAGGGAATGGAGGGAACATGGAGAAAGTAGAATAGAACTGAGGAGGTTGGATGGATGTAGGAGACTCTAGGTGTTTGAAGGATGCCTGACACCATGTCCATGTGTCCTCTTTTTCTTGTGAAGCCCATTGAGAAGGAAATTCCGTTGGGCTATACAAATATTTTGTGCTATACAAATAAAATTGAATTGAAAATTGATGAGAATATTTTCTTTGGAGCCCCTCCACATCATGTGAAAAATGTTTTCAAGAATTCTTCAAAGTAGACTTTTTAAGAACCACAAGAAATATACTTTATTGTCTTTTAATTGAGGAAGAATTTTGTAGATGAACAGCGTTTTGCCGGAGGGTGAAAATGGCCCAAAATTGATGAAATGATCCAAAGACATTTTTTTCTGTAAAGTCAGAAGGAATCATACTTAATTTCTTTTTAATTATTTAGCTAATTTTAGAAAACAAGTATAAAAGAAAATTAACTGTTAGTTTAATGAGGAAATAGATTTTCACCCAAATAATTGCCTTTCACTCTAAATCCATTTTATGCTGAAGACTCACAAAATGCAGCTTCATAAGGCACCTTGACTAAAATGATATCTTCTTATTTTATTGATCTGCAAGCGTTTACAGGCCTCAATATGCAATGAATTGAGCACGTCAATTGTGCATCTTCCTGATTGGTTTAATTTCTGGTCTAAATAAAAACATAGCTTCAGAAATGACACCGTCTGTCAAATGAATATGCCACAATCAATTTCACACAGACAGCTTTTATTCCAGCGGTATTTGCAGTGTCAATGTATTGATTGGGTTTAATGTTATCACAGAATTTATTTGACTGCGTCAGAATCCTCAAGCACATTCATAACATATTCTGAATTTGGGTTTAGGTAATCTAATGAATTTAGTAGTTCATAGACGCCCTGTAACTGATGCTGAGGATCTTTCTGGGAGTGACCAGGATGGACAGGATTAGAAATGAGTACCTCAGGGGAACAGCACATGTTAGAGATTTTGGGGATAAAGTTAGAGAGGCAAGACTGAGATGGTTTGGGCACATACAGAGGAAAGAGAGAGAGTACATCGGAAGAAGGATGCTATGTTTGGAACCACCAGGAAAGAGGACTAGAGGAAGACCAAAGAGGAGGTTCATGGATACAGTGAAGGAAGACATGAAGATAGTTGGTGTGACCAAAGAAGATGCAGCAGATAGGGTTAGATGGAAGAAACTGACTTGCTGTGGCGACCCCTAAAGGGAAAAGCCGAAAGAAGAAGAAGTAGACGGCCCTGTAACGACTTGGATAGTGGACACACGCGTAATAACTAAAAGTATACTTCTTTTCTTAGCTTGATCCCACCTTCAATCTGAAACGACACTAGTAGACCTTGGTTGGGCGAACTTTGACTCAGGGGCCTGATGGGGCCTTTTGAACCAGTCTTTCATGGAGTGGCAGTGGTGGAAAGGTAGAACCCAGACACACATGTCAGTTTTAATGAGTTTATTGAGGACAGACAGGGTCGAAAGAGGGGCAGGCAGGTGTAACCTAGGGTCTGTCCTTTGGAGGCAAGGTGGTACCAAGACTTGGGGGTGTCTCACATGGAGGGAACAAATGAGGAAGAAACAGACAGGGCACAAACAACTTGAAAAAGAATGAAGGTATGATGAGACAAATAAGGGGGAGGTAATTGGGTTTGAGAAATTAGGGCAAAAGGTAAGACTAAAAGTAAGGAGAAAGAGTCAGATTTGGTAAGATTTGGCACTGCCTTACCAGATTTGGTAAGGACTGTTGCACTGCCAAATTTGAATAAGTCATCAAAATATATCTTTATATTTTTACTTGCAAACCAGGGATTTCCCACTCCTACTAAGGTGGCTGTGGCAATACAACAACTCTTGTTCAGCTGGGATGCATTTTGGATAATTTTGGAAGATCTGAATCTCTATGTTTTATTACAAACACAGCATGTCTCGCAATCATTCTTACTAAACTTAACCGCATCAAGGTTTTGTTCTTGATTCAGTACGATTCAAAATAATTTTGTCTCTAATAAACTTGACTTTGTGCCCATACTGATCGTATTTACAACAGCATTAGTTTCAATACCGATGTTAAAAACTTGGCACTAAAACGTTAAAATTCCATGCCCTCTTTGTCTCCGACAAGATGGTTTATTAAAGCATGCCAAATACAAAACACACATACCTGACTGTGCTCTGGTCTGGGACGTCTTGTGGCTTGCAAGCAATGTTACCTCTAAATTGCGCACTGCTCACAGATTAATAGCGCGCAAGAAAACCTATGCGGCACATAAAATAAAACTCAATGTAAACTAAAGATGGTAAAATGAGACAGAACTCTGGAGCGTATCTCTTTCTTCTTTCTTTCTGAAACAAATTGCTTCAAACTGCTGCTTTGAAGTTTGGTTCGTCGCTACTGCTGACGTCACAAGAGTCAAAGTTTTTGCTCCGCCCCCTTCTGCTCAGAAAGCTTGAGGGTTTTGTATTTTGCTTGCAAATACAAAATTTTCACATTATTTAGTCAGATGCCCATGACCCTTTTCTTCTAAATCTTTACAACATGATCATTAGAAAATGATAGTACTTGTAGCTTGTAGCTTATAGCACTTCCATTAGCACTTGTAGCCATAAAAATTCAATCCCAATGACTGGAGTTTTTTTTTTTTACAGTTGTGGTGACCAGACATAATTAACCAAAAACTGTGTGTTTAATGTGCCGTGTTTTCCCATTGCAGGAGGGGCGCGCTTTGATGATGTCATATGTTGTCGTCTGTTGTTTTGGATTAAAAATTTACCTGGATTCGTGTGCTCACTCCTTTTATTGACCAAAATCCACAAAATGTTCATTTGGACATGTTGTCACTTTGGCTAATGAACAAAGTTATTACTTTAATGGACAATATTTTATTTTCATTCTATTGTTTATTACTATCATACAGGATGTGAATTTTGACACTTCCTGAAAGATAGCAACCCTCCACACCCCAACTGCACTTCCTGTTTTCATTTAGATTAACAGTTTCATGGTGTTCTACTAGTTTGTGTCAGTTTTTTTTTATGCTTGATGATGGTAATCTATTAGTAAAAATGCAAAGTCTTTTCAAAAGCTCAACCTTCCATGGGGTTGGTAATGAGAAGCTGCTCATAGCATCGTTAAGGCCCTGTCCATACGTAGTCAGGTATTTTTGAAAACGCATAAATTTTTTTATCTGTTTTGGCCTGCCGTCCACACGAAAACGCAGGTTTTTTTCACTCAAAACCGGTGTTTTTGAAAACTCCGGCCAAAGTAGAGATTTTGGAAAACTCTGTTTTTGTGTTTGCGAGTGTGCGTGCGAAAACAGAGATTTGCACTTTTATGCGTCACTAACTGCGACAAGTAATGCACATACGTGATTCGTGTGCGTCCTTGTTTACAAAAGCAGACAGTGGGCAGCATGGATCCACGGACCCTTTTGCAGACCCTCTTTTCTTGCTTTCTTTTTGTCCACTCTCATCTGCTCTTGCTTCTTGTTGAGGAGCAAAGGAGGAGAGCGTTGCAATCGTCGATTATTAATCACATACACCATGTATCAAGTTTTGTAGAAATGACGACAGAGGTGCTCTGATTGGATAGCTTAGAACTTACGTTTACATCAATACTGCCGACTACCGGTCTGGCATGCTCATAACCGCACTCAGAAGCGTATTTATACGGCTCCGTGTGGACGTGGATATTTTGAAAACGGTTACGTGTGGACGCGAGCGTTTTTCTAAAACAGAGGACAGCAGATATGCGTTTTCAAAAATACCCGGCTGCGTGTGGACATGGTCTAAAAAAACTTGCTGCTAAAAATGTTTTCCTTGACTACCCAACGACAACCTCCTACTTGTTTGCTTAGTTAATTAATTACAAGTGATCCCAGATTATATTTCCTTTCGCAATCCAAATTTAGTTGTTACTTAAGAGTTTAAAACTGTTCAAAACAGTTTTTGTAACAGTTGAAGAGTTGTTTTTTTAACCCTTGTACATAGTTTTTTGTGGTATTTTTTGTTTTATTAGCTATTGGCATGGTTTAGAGTAGACCAATCTGACTATTGGCATTTTCAAAAATTTTCTTAGCATTTTTCAGCTATTAGTTTTTGCATTTTTTAAAATTGCTCAGCATGTTTCCAAAATAAATTTTTCAAGCATGTTTTATTAAGAATCCGAAAGTTCCTATTTTTATACAGAAAATAATTTGAAGTTGTTAGCTAATAAACTACCATTAGTTTATGTTTTGTTTTTTTAATGTTAGGGTTCCTGCTGGCCTGCAGGTTGGCCTTGGCTGGCCAAAGGCTACAAGAGTTAAACGCAGACAGAAAAACCAGTATGGAAACCCCTAGGCAGTTGGCTGAACTTTGCGATAATTTCTGGAATCTCCTGCAGCGGTGCCAACAGCGACTGTATCGGCTTGCCTTTCCATTAGCCTCTGTTAGCAACACTGAAAGAGGGATCCTGGCACTGGGCACTCCCGGATCTCCCTACCATTTGCCCAGGCCTGCACCTGGGGAGGTCACCCCGGCTTCACTGCCTCAGCACAGACTCAACATGGGGAGCAACAGTTACCAGTTATAAGCTTAGCCTCATTTGGCGTAGAGGGGGCACTAGGTGTTGCTCTCGATGATAGGAGGAGTTCAATGAATCCATTGGGATGTACCACCTGGCTCAATCCGGGCAATAAGGTACTACCCAGCCACAATTTGCTATCCTCATCATGTGCATTACTCCAGTGTCTAAACACATGATTTTTAGCAGATAGAATTTCTCTGGGTGTCTTTTAAAGTGTAGTTGTGTAAGAGAGACCGGAGCCAGGAGGACATATATCATTTTATCTCTTTGACCCAGCTGCCACCATGTTTTACGCTGCTGTGTGCCAGCACACATTATAGGCTGATGAAGTGCCCGTATGGTGGTCTGAACATACTAACCCAGACCTACACAGACAAAACTCCTCTCCACTCTGTCCTTCCCCCACTGGGTTTGGTGATAAAAGAGCTCCATGTCACTGGGCTCCAGAGGGGCACAGATTCATTATCTGACCTGAGCTGCTGACTGGAACACAATTGACTCTGATGGTTGTGAAGCACACCGACTGTGGGGAAGAAGTTGGCTGAGTGAAAGAAGAGGGGACGATATATGAAGATAAAAAGAAAGGTGGAGATTCAGACGGACGGAGCAGTGAAGAACAGAAAGGATGAGATTAACGTGCATTTTCCATCTAACTTTATAGAAAGTCGTCTACCTTTTTATTCCAAATAAATTAGATCTATTCTTCACCGATCGTTTTGATTTTAGGGTCAATCACTAATAAAAGCTAATGTTGATTGAATTGAATTGAAAATACTTTATTAATCCCCGAGGGGGAAATTTGATGCTGCCGTGCTAAGACCTCGATACCGCTTACACGGTGTAAAAGCTGGCACAAAAGCGTCCCCAGTTCCTCCATCTTGCCAGCGAGCGTCCGGATGTTACCCATGACAACCGCAGGGACACTGGGCTCAAAGCACCTCCTTTCAGATCGTCTCCTTCTCAGTTCCGTCGGGACGGCATAGACTCTTCCAGCCACGGTGGATCTTGTTCCAAGAGCTAGCTGCTGGTTGAGTCCATGCAAACAAAGCGAAATGACTCCATGACCAACAAAACGGAGAGCTAGCCGTTGAAAAAAAAAAAAAAAAAAAACGGCTTTAAAAACAGCCGTCCGAAGAACAAAAATGGTGCGGTCTAAAACGACGTACAAAGAGTGTATGAAGTCACATCTCCAGAACGGTACCAAACACCGGCAAAAGACGATCAGAAACCAAGTGCAAAAAATGCAAAAAAAACTTCAGACGCTAAAAAAACAGGAGACATCGCAGCAGGTAGCCACCAGGGGCTAACACATCTAAAAAATTAATCTAATGCACTCTTTTTTTATTAAATGACCGTAAGGGCCAAGAATTCTGTTGGCGGGTCTAAAAATGGAACCCAGTTATTTTCTGCTTAAAATCAATGTGAGATTAGACTATCTGACCAACGGGTTGACTTTACAGCTTAAACAACAATCGTTAAAGTTATTGCGTTAACTTAAATACAAATTTGTCCATTGTTGTCACCAACTTGGGCATTGTTGTAATCCATGCAAACAAAAGATCAGAACTTACGTTTACATCAATACTGCCCACTACTGGTCTGGCATGCTCACAATCGCATGCAGAAGCGTATTTATACGGCCCAGTGTGGACATCATTAAACTTTCCCATCAGACATCAAGCTCACTTGCTGGGCCACAGATGTAGGTCAAATCTGTCTCCATGATGCCCAGTAAAGGTGCCAGACTACCAGCGGCCTCTTGGCCCTGGACATTCACGCTTTCATGATTTCCCTAAAGCTTTTCTGTTTGAATTTCCAGAAGCCCAGAGGATTTTAGATGTCTGGACTAGGTAGCAGTTGTCACTAAGGTCAGGTTGAGGTTTCCAAAGACTACCATCCATGCCTCACTGAGACTCTCCTAGATCTCCGATCTGAATTCAGTACTTGTCTGTCTGTGTCTCCACCAATCAGCATGATTGCTATCTGGTTAATATCTGGAATCATACTTAAGTGCCATAGTTATCTTGTTTTAATTGGAACATAGCAAAGAATCCCAAAAGGTGGAGGAAAAGCTGGAGAGGTGAAGGTTTGCACTAGAAAGAAGAGGAATGAAGATTAGTCAGAGTAAAACAGAGTACATGTGTGTGAATGAGAGGGATCCAAATGGAAAAGTGAGGTTACAGGGAGAAGAGTTAAAGAAGGTGGAAGATTTTAAGTACTTAGGATTAACAGTCCAGAGCAATGGAGAGTGTGGAAAAGAGGTGAAGAAGCATATGCAGTCAGGCTGGAACGGTCGGAGAAAAGTAGCAGGTGTGATGTGTGATAGAAGAGTTTCAGCTAAAATGAAAGGAAAAGTGTACAAAATCGTGGTGAGACCGGCCATGCTGATTGGTCTAGAGACAGTGACACTGAGGAAAAGACAGGAAACAAAGATGGAGGTAGTTGAGATGAAGATGCTGAGGATCTCTCTTGGAGTGACCAGGATGGACAGGATCAGAGGAATAGCACATGTTAGAGGTTTTGGAGATAAAGTCAGAGAGGCCTTTATCCATCTCATGTCAAAAACTGAGATGGTTTGGACATGTACAGAGGAGAGAGAGAGAGTACATCGGAAGAAGGATGCTGGATTCGGAACCACCAGGAAAGAGGACTAGAGGAAGACCAAAGAGGAGGTTCATGGATACAGTGAAGGAAGACATGAAGATAGTTGGTGTGACCAAAGAGAATGCAGCAGATAGGGTTAGATGGAAGAAACCGACTTGCTGTGGCGCCCCCTGAAGGGAAATGTCGAAAGGAGAAGAAGAAGAAGAAGCAAGGAATGCTAAATTGCAAAGTGCTTTAAAAATAAAATCTTTTTCCACATTCTTAAGTATTGTTTTATTATATTTTAGAAAAGCTTGTGTCATCTTCAAATCATCTGGAGTAAAACTGGATCCGATTTTATTTGCTGTTGAAGTTCCGACCTTTTTAAACTTGGATTGTTTTGAACCTCAAACAGCCGGGTTCAACCGGCAGTCAGACTCAGCTAAATGTGTTTATTCACTTTCACAAAAAAAAAAACAACTCAAATATTCAAAAGAACGTGTCTCATCAAATTGGTTAGAAGAAAAATAAAACTTTCTGTGGGAGGAGATAATGAGAGAGCAATCCAGACGAATAAAAACAAGAAAAGGTTTCGACAAAATCCAACCACGCAAGATTTTTTTTTTTCTCGGGGGCTGGGTGTGAGGAGGGTTGTTGGAAAAACTTAGCATCAGATACCGCACGCACCTAGATAAAAACGAAATAAAAAGAAAACTCTATACTCTCACTAATCTGTCAAGGCAACAAAAGGAGGCAAGCGAGGCTGCATTTGCATGACAAACTGGGCCTGCTAGGTTGATGGAGGAGAAAACAGTTTTAGAAGACAGGCTGGCTGTGTGGTATGGAGTCTGTCGTGTCTGGGTGGGCCACAGGAGAGTGTGTATGTGCAGGTATGTAGCTGACTGATTTGTTTGTTAGTGGGAGTGTGTGAGCCGTGGGTTGCTAGTTAGAGGTTTATGGGATTTAGTTGGATAGCAAAAGGAACTAAATTCATCAGGGTATTGTTGTGTGTGTGTATGTGTGTGTTTGGAGGGGTGTAACTCTTGTGTGTTTCTTTATTGAAGCATAGAACGGAATTGTGTAAGTGTGTAAAGTCTGGTTGTATAGCGTCGTGAAAGACAGTTCAGATACACTGACCACAATGCTTTGTGTTTATAATGAAGTTATAAAAATGTGTGTGTGTGTGTGTGTGGTGGGGGGTCGGGGGGGTGAATCTCTGCTCTCTTAATCCACAAAGCTGAGAGTTCAGATATACGCTGGCCACACTGGTACTGTCGGACTAATCCAGGCATAGGCAAACTACGGCCCGCGGGCCACATGCGGCCCGTTAAACGGTTTAATCCGGCCCACCATAGTTGAAATACTTAAATAAATAAATCTTGTTAGTGTTTTATTTCTCCTGCAATTCTGATGTTTCCTCACTAGATGGCACACATTATGATATGGAAAGCCATCGGGCCAAATAACACGCACGTAAACAAGCGTGTTAGATGTTGAAACAAGCAAAATGTTCCATCAAGTGCTTAGATTTCAAACCATTGCCGCTAAATACACGTTTTTAAGCGCTATCGCACTAGATTTCAGACCTAGTGCCGCTAGATTTGACAAAAAAAAAAAAAATCACTTATGTAGATACCAGCAGATGTTTTAGAGAAAGGAGAAGAAGAGGGATCAAACCGCAAACTTTCCTGGCTTTTGATGAGACGACAAGATCAACAGTGTCAAAACTTCTTCTTTCGGCATTTCCCTTCGGGGGGCGCCACAACAAGTCAGCCTCTTCCATCTAACCCTATCTCCTGCATCTTCTTCAGTCACACCAACTATCTTCATGTCTTGCTTCACTGTATCCATGAACCTCCTCTTTGGTCTTCCTCTAGTCCTCTTTCCTGGTGGTTCCAAATCCAGCATCCTTCTTCTGATGTACTCTCTCTCTCTCCTCTGTCTCAGTCTGGCCTCTCTGACTTTATCTCCAAAACCTCTAACATGTGCTGTTCCTCTGATCCTGTCCATGCCGGTCACTCCCGGAGAGATCCTCAGCATCTTCATCTCTGCTACCTCCATCTCTGTTTCCTGTCTTTTTCTCAGTGCCACTGTCTCTAGACCAATCAGCATAGCCGGTCTCACCACGGTTTTGTACACTTTCCCTTTCATTTTAGCTGAAACTCTTCTATCACACATCACACCTGATACTTTCCTCCATCCGTTCCAGCCTGCCTGCACATGCTTCTTCACCTCTTTTCCACACTCTCCATTGCTCTGGACTGTTGATCCTAAGTACTTAAAATCTTCCACCTTCTTTATCTCTTGTCCTTTTAACCTCACTTTTAACCAGAGATTATCTAAACATATCTAAAATTAATGTATAATGAATCATTTTTAAGATATTTTAAGACATTTTTAAGTCTTTTTAATGTCAAGTGAGATTTAAAAAGAGTAGAAGCAGCTCACTGGTGAATGGTGCTAGTGGTGCAGGCCTGCTAGCGACTTTTGTGGTCCCTGAGGGCTACTTGGTCCCTGCTAGTACTATGTAGGTGAACCCTGCAAAAAGCTTTTAAGAATAAAACAATACCAAAGGCACTGATTGGAGGTTAGATAGTAGGAGTCAGAAGGTCGGATGGGGCTGATGTGATGTATCAGAAAAACATAAAAATTGTTACACACTCAATAAAACTCAGCAAAACCATAACAGAAACAACTTTAATATCATTTAAATCTAAAAACAATTGTGCTAATTAAAACTTAAAACTGCGGCTCTGTTGTTCTTGTTCGGACGTGTCAGCTCAAGCTTCCCGGTGGAAGGCCGCTTTTCAACATCTTTGTCACTGTCATTCTTCGTGTTCAGACGGACGCTTCCTGTGAAAACATAACCGGCAAAACATTCAGGAGAAGGTTTTTGGGTTTCCATGGGGATTTAGAAGAAGCTGGGGATGTATGGTGCATTGGGACGCTTTCATTTACTTTTTATTTCTTTTCAATAATTTTCATTCATAAAATATAAGCTAGCAAGGCCCTAATAGTTCCTGGTGGAAAACTTTTTCAGGCCGTGTAGGGAGGACCATCTCCACCTGAACGTGGCCAAAACAAACGAGATAATGTTGTACTTAAGCATGAGGTAGGGATGTGCGATACCGCAAGTTTTGGCATCGATCCGATACCAAGTAAACACCAGACCAATATCGCCGATACCGATATCGATACCGATATTTCAATTTTTTAAATGACTATTTTTGCATCAAGGGTCTGGGTCATATTTATACACTCAACAAAAATATAAACGCAACACTTTTGATTTTGCTCCCATTTTTCATGAAATGGACTTGAAGATCTAAAATTCATTCCAGATACACAATATTACCATTTCTCTCAAACATTGTTCACAAATCTGTCTAAATGTGTGATAGTGAGCACTTCTGCTTTGCTGAGATAATCCATCCCACCTCACAAGTGTGCCACATCAAGATGCTGATCTGACATCACGATTAGTGCACAGGTGTGCCTTAGACTGCCCACAATAAAAGGCCACCCTGAAATGTGCAGTTTTGTCTCACAGCAAAACGCCACAGATGCCACAAGCATTGAGGGAGCGTGCAATTGGCATGCTGACAGCAGGAATGTCAACCAGATCTGTTGCTCGTGCATTGAATGTTCATTTCTCCACCATAAGCCGTCTCCAAAGGCGTTTCAGAGAATATGGCAGTACATCCAACCGGCCTCACAACCGCAGACCACGAGTAACCACACCAGCCCAGGACCTCCACATCCAGCAGGTTCACCTCCGAGATCGTCTGAGACCAGCCACTCAGACAGCTGCTGAAACAATTGGTTTGCATAACCAAACCATTTCTGCACAAACTGTCAGAAACGGTCTCAGGGAAGCTCAACTGCATGCTCGTCGTCCTCATCGGGGTCTTAACCTGAATCCAGATCGTCGCCGTAACAGACTTGAGTGGGCAAATGCTCACATTCGATGGCGTCTAGCACGTTGGAGAGGTGTTCTCTTCACGGATGAATCTCGGTTTACATTGTTCAGGGCAGATGGCAGACAGCGTGTGTGGCGTCGTGTGGGTGAGCGCTTTGCTGATGTCGATGTTGTGGATCGAGTGGCCCATGGTGGTGGTGGGGTTATGGTATGGACAGTCATCTGTTATGGACGAAGAACAGAGGTGCATTTTATTGATGGCATTTTGAATGCACAGAGATACCGTGATGAGATCCTGAGGCCCATTGTTGTGCCATACATCCATGAACATCACCTCATGTTTCAGCAAGATAATGCACGGCCCCATGTTGCAAGGATCTGTACACAATTCTTGGAAGCTGGAAATTTCCCAGTTCTTGCATGGCCAGCATACTCACCGGACATGTCACCCATTGAACATGTTTGGGATGTGCTTGACCGGCGTATACGACAGCGTGCACCAGTTCCCACTAATATCCGGCAACTTCGCTCAGCCATTGAAGAGGAGTGGACCAACATTCCACAGGCCACAATCTGATAAACTCTATGCGAAGAAGATGTGTTGCACTGCATGAGGCAAATGGTGGTCACACCAGATACTGACTGGTTCTGAGTCCCCAGACCGCCAATAAAGCAAAAACAAAATGCACATTTCAGGGTGGCCTTTTATTGTGGGCAGTATAAGGGACACCTGTGCACTAATCATGATGTCAGATCAGCATCTTGATGTGGCACACTTGTGAGGTGGGATTGGATTATCTCAGCAAAGCAGAAGTGCTTACTATCACACATTTAGACAGATTTGTGAACAATGTTTGAGAGAAATGGTAATATTGTGTATCTGGAATGAATTTTAGATCTTCAAGTCCATCTCATGAAAAATGGGAGCAAAATCAAAAATGTTGCGTTTATATTTTTGTTGAGTGTAGTATGACTAAGTACAAAGTATATGTATATACACACAGGTTGGTAGATAGATTGATAGAAGTGCCCAGTTGCAAACAAATGTTAACTAATGTTACAGATGATTATGTTGTACTTTCACAATTAAAATTGGAGCGTCTCTGTTAATGAGCGCTGCCGCTGGGAAACAGAAGGGGGCAGGGTTTTCTCCGCCACTCGCCGTTTCTGAAGTTTTTCTTTGGGGTGATTCTTTTATTTGTAGTGTTACCACTATATTTAACAGCCTTTCTGCAAATGGTGCAGGTAGCTTCAAAGTACAGCCACACGCTACTTCTCTTTTTTCCTTCCATCGCTCTCTACTTTTACAGACTTGCGGTTTTTTTTTGTTTGTTTGTTTGTTTCCTGGCCCCGAGTCGCTGAGTCATGTGACAAGTCAAAGCGAAAGAGAGGAGGGAGGGAGCATACAGGTGCGACACACAGCATTTACGCATATTTTGCAGACAGATAAGTTAGGTTAACTTTTTGAAAAAAAAAAAAAAAAACAGAAGCAAAGTGCGAGGGGTAAAACTTCATCCAAAGTATCGATATTGTAGTTGGAGTATCGATCAATATCAGTACTAGCGTTGGTATCGATATTATCGATATTAGGATCGATACACCCACCCCTAGCAGGAGGGGTCTTCCCCATCTCTGGTCTGTATTGATGGATCTGATGTGGAGACAGTTTTATTGTAAAGATTTACATAAAATATAAATTTACTTGGGAGGGGTGTTAAAGTGGATCACTCCAAAAGCGTGTTCTCCGTCCAATTTCGACCTGGAAAAACAGAGACATCTTCCAGTTAAAAGTTATGTGGATGCTAGCTGGGTCGGAATAAGTCTTTAACCTACCCGAAAGGAGCCAAGACGTAGCCATTCGAGAAGAAAAAAACAGGCAGATTTTTGATCTAAGCACATTGACACAAAAAGGACAGGTAAGATGTCAGCTCACTTGTTCGCAATGTTTTACAAACCCTTTTAATGCCAAGGTACGCTTTTAAAATAATGAGAAGAAAAAAATACCAAGCACACCTCCGATCAAAATGTTTTTGTGTTTGTTTGTTATAAAAAAAAAAAAGAAAATCACTGTATTTATATTAACAAAAATTTTTAAAAGTAAAGTTTCTCTTTCAGCAATCAAAGACAGATTTGAAAAAAGAAAATGTACCGTGTTTTCACGAACATAAGGCGCATGTAAAAGTCTCAAATTTTCTTCAAAATGAGTGGCGCGCCCTTTCGTGCAGTGCGCCCAATGTGTGTTGTGTTGACCGGATGGTGTTTTTCACGCATCACCATCGCTTCTGATTTATGAACGCTACGCTTGCTGTGATTCCGGGAGGTCTGACAAAGGAACTCCAACAGCTGAACATCGCCTTGAACCGGTCATTCAAAGTAAGGCTGCGAGCGGCATGGGAGCGATGGACGACCAGACCAGACCACATCTTCACAAAGGGTGGAAGGCAGCGCCGGGCGAGTTACGCCACAGTTTGCCAGTGGATTGTAGATGCCCGGGCTAATGTGTCTGCTGGCACTGTTGTCCGAGCTTTCGCAAAAGCAGGCTACATTTCCGCGGAGCGGCACGGTACAGAAAGTGACTCTGCTATCGAGGAAAGTGAACCTGCCTTGTTGGATTTGGCGCAGCTGTTAGATTCTGAAACAGAGGATGAGGACTTGGATGGATTTGATAAATGACTTTATGACGACTGTAACTAATATTTAAATAAAGACAAACAAACTCAGTTTTACTCCTGATCTATTTTTAAATACGCACACTTGTGTGTGTGTGTGTGTGTGTTTGTGTGTGTGTTGTTGTTGTAAGGCGGACAGTGTAGACAATATGTACGTATATAAATCCCACGCCCTATCATCAGGTTCGCCTTCTGTGTGTGTTAAATACAGAACACGTAAAATTTGGACTGCGCCTTTTAATACGGTGCGCCTTTAGTCGTGAAAATACGGTATGTTCTTTTTTATTTTTAACCCTGTCTGGCAATGTTTTATAAAAGTTTAATTTTCCGTACACCATATGAAGAGCGATCATTGCTGTGAGGTTTTCCCTGATATGTCACGGCTGAGTGCTTCTGTTTATTGGGTGATGTGTGTAGCTTTTAACGGCTACGTTTTTGCAGTGGTGGATGAAGTACTCACCTTTAAATACTTAAGTAAAAGTACAGATAATTAGGCAAAAAAAATACTTAAGTAAAAGTAAAAGTACCAATAAAAAACAAATCTACTTAAGTAAAAGTACAAAAGTAATTGGTGTAAATTTTACTTTTTAAGTAAAAAGTAAAAGTAAAAGTATTCGACCATAATTCAATTATTCAATTATTTTTTGTGCTGTATGGTGTCACCATGGTAACCAAGATAAATACTCTGCAGGGGCGTGACCCCCCTCTCCCGCCTCTTTTGGTCCACAAACAAAAAAAGAAAAAAGCAAAGGGGACAAGTCAAGCTATCTCCTAGCAGGGCCAGGAAATGGGCAACAAAATGCAGGAAAATGACATTAATTTTTTTAAATGTTCTTGGGCGGAGGCCCCTGTGCCCCTTTATTGGCTTTGTCAATGATCTCATGCCCCTCCCCCTCCTTTAGAAAATTCTAGATCCGCCCCTGCTCTGCGTAATGATGACTCAACTTTTTATTTAGAAGGAAACACAACGAACAACAATCTTCTGACTGTTTTTAATTTGTGCTATATCTGGTGTTAGTTTTTTGGCGCTGAATGAATGTGGAAAATATTTACTCTCGATTCTGATTGGTCCTCGATTCATTACTTCTTCTCCCGATCAACTGTCCCTTCTGATTTTGGCAATGCGGCTTCAAGATGCGCTAAAATAAAAACTGTGTATTTTTCAAATTCCTGAAGGAAAATGTAACAAAAAATGGAAAACACCCTTTTAAAATGTAGTGAAGTAAAAGTAAAAAGTACAGGGCTGAGCTCTAAAACGGGCAACGGCACATCTTTTTATTCCCCTGAACACAGAGGACAGAACCACATGTCAACAGTGAAAGTAACAGGAAACTCCATTTCCAGAGAAAATGGAGAGAAAATTTGGAAACCATGTTATCCTCAGATTTCCAAAACTGTTTTTCATTTAGGTTTAAACTTACTTTCTTTTTAGGGGAACCAGACTTTTGTGTTTGTCCAACTTCTTCTGAAACATTCTCCTGCTGGGAAATTGTAAGCACAATTTTAAGCACAAAAAAATGAATTAGACTTTATTAAAAACCACTTAAATTAAATAAAGATCACAACTGTATTTCTCTAAAGTGTTGCTAGAATTTTTCTGTAAGTAGTAGTAATGTGGTAACAAAAAAATCAGAGAGTTGATGCACAGCGGAAGCAATGAGACATTAATTTTAAGAATTTAATCACCATTTATGAGTGAACGAATGAAAAAATTTTATTCGGTAAAGATCACTTGCCATTACATTTTTGGGCCAGATTATGTGTGGCCCGGCACTGGACGTCGCCGGGGTGAGGAGCCCCCCCGTGTTTCCATCAGGATGAAGAATATCTATTGACTTCTTTAGATATTTAGCTGTAGATTAGAATAAGCTAATATTTAAACAATAATCTTTGACACATTGTTTGCTTGTCCCGGGGGAGGGATCTCTCTTTCATGTGGATCCCCACGAGGTTTCTTAATTTTTTTTTCCCCACTGATGGGTTTTTTAGGAGTTTTTCCCTCACCGTGAAGGAGAGTCTAAGGGCATAAATGTGCTAGTCTTGTTTAGTTAGTATTTGTTAGTTATTTTTCTTTCTTCTGTGTATTTGTGTTAACACATTCCTCTTTTTCTTGTGAAGCCCATTGAGACGGAAATTCAGTGATTTTGGGCTATACAAATAAAATTGAATTGAATTGAATTTTGTTGAGAAAGTTGGCAATTAAACGCTAAAGTAACAGGAAGCACTGCAGCAGGCAGCCGCCCAGGGCAGCGCCTTTGCTAATAATGACTTAAGTATCTTATATACTTATCTTAATAAAGACAACATGGTTAGGGTCTAGGTCAGGATCGGCAACCCAAAATGTTGAATCAATCTTTTCTGCACCACGGACTGGGTTAGTATCTGACAATATTTTCACAAACCGGTCTAAAGGTGTCGCAAAAATTTTTTTTTAAATAAGACCAACATTAAAAACGTTTAATTTATTAAAAATAATAATAAACATAATCCACTTTGTCTTCATTGGAAACTTTATTAGCAGCGTATTTATAACATGATGCTAATAGAACACGAGTAACGTTCTCTCCGCCCTAACGCACTCTGGTTGCTATGGTAACGCTAAAGTATATTCTCAAAATAACAAATAAAAATAGTGCATAAAAATACTAGTTACTCACAGTAAAGATGAATTAGTGGGAGTCCTGAGCTGGTTTTACTGTAACCAGACAGTCTCATCTTGGACTGAAACCTGAAGAGTTTTTCTAAGATTTAGTCTTTGTCGTAACTTTGTAATTCTATGTTTCCTCTTAGCAAAGAAACTTTTTAAAGAGTTTTGTTTTTTTGTAATTACCTAGTTTGCGGGCTTAAATTTAGCGTTTCATTCATTTTTCAATTAGAATTTATTGACAATGAATGTAAATGATTCGGTTCAAGAAATGTTGAATCCTCTTTTCTCTGTTATTTTACTTTTTTTTCTTTTGGGATTGATGGTTTTTAATACAGCCTCCGGTTTGTTTCCAACTGCCTGACGATCATGTAAACCTGCGTCGTAAAGCTGTGACGCAAATCTTTGTTGACAGAAATGTTGAAATTTAATATTTATTCTACTCGTTTTTACAACATTGACGTTGAGAAAACGTCAATATATTAAGGGGAAAAAAAACATTATGTGGCGCAGTGGATAGCACAGTGGCCTCACAGCAAGAAGGTCGTGGGTTCGAGTCCCGGGTGGGGATAAGGCTTGGAACACTGTCCTTTCTGTGTGGAGTTTGCATGTTCTCCCCGTGTCTGCGTGGGTTTCCTCCCACCCTCCAAAGACATGCATGCTAGGTTGATTGGCCGGTGCCAAATTGTCCCTAGGACTGAATGTGTGTGTGGATGGTTGTATGTGTGTAGCCCCGCGACATACTGGCGACCTGTTCGGGGTGTACTCTGCCCTTCGCCTTAAATTGGCTGGGATGGGCTGCGGCACCCCCCGCAACCCTGAAAGGGACAGACGGATAAGAAGATGACGGACTGACTGACTGAAAAAATGTCCTCCTCCATCTTTTTCAATTTTCAACTATTTTTAAAAAGCTCCAGGGAGCCACTAGGGCGGCGCTAAGGAGCCGCGGGTTGCCGACACCGGAACTAGGTTATAATTAGTAATCACCTTTCCAAATAAAAGCTCAAATCTTTAAAAAGTCATTTACTTTATAAATATAAATTACTATGAAAAGCGACCTGCGGCATTTTGTCTTGAATTCGCGAAACATCTTTTTACAACTTAAAAAGTCCAGATGAGTGGAACTCAACGTTTCACTTTCACATATTTTTTTAACTTTTTTATACCGTTTTATTACATTTACAACTCAAACCGAAAGATTTAAAATATTTTAAATCAATCAAAATTTTAATTTAAACGTCGCTCTTTTTTTGATGAATTTTTGGTTCATATAAAAAGTCGACATTTTTAATTCGAGTACAAAATTAGCTTGAATCTTACCTTCTCCGTAGTGGTTGATTCCATTTTGGTCTTTAATGTTTCCTAAATTAAAAAATAAATATTCAGTGAGGGTCACTTGAAAATATAAAAATCTAGTTTTTCAGTTAGAAATTAACTTCCTGAAAATGACTTAACTGACGCGTTGCCATGGCAACCAAAGAATCCTTTAACTGACACTGAATGAAAATTTATTACATATGTGAGATTTTTCTGTAAAAATTTTTCTGAATTCAAACCACATGCAGTAAAAAATAAAATGAATCCGTTTTAAACGTAAAGTTTATGGGTTCATGCGTCACTATTCGACAGCCAAGGACGGCGGCAATGGCTGCCTACGTTCAGTCAGACAGTGTGGCAGTATGGTACCGCTGTGCGGTAAAATAATATTAATAAATGTAGTAGGCAAACCACCGCCCGAAAAAAAGGGGAACCCCATAGCTGATGTTCACAGTATATACGGTATATATATATAAACGCATATTTTTATTTATTTATTTTGGTCATTTTGTAAATTCCCGTTAAAGAAAGTTACTTTTTTTTCTAAAATTGGACCGAAAAGGTATCGGCTGAAGCAAACGCTTGTTACACCGACCCTTTTTTCAAATCACCATGAAAGCAAAAACATATAAGTAAATATTCAGAAAATATTTAGAACATCAAATGAAAAGTAATACAATTGTTACTTTAAATGCATTAGATATAAGCTTGAATTTAAGACTTGCATATTTTTTTAAGCAATAATAACTTAAATTTCTTCTTTAAACAGAAAAGATTGGAACATAATTTAAGTTTATCATCATATTTTGTCAAGGTTTCTTAAACCGCAATCAAACACAAAATCGGTACAACCAGGACGTTTTAAGCTGTTATCCGTATATTTTAACATATAGACGTATATAAATCGGTACACATTTGCTTCTGTTTACTTACATTTAGTTTTCTCACTAATTTGTTGACCTGTTTTTGTTTTCGGTTTTCAAATTTGTTTTTTTTTTCGACCCAAATTACTTTTGTGAATTTTCTCAAAATTTTTAGCAATTTTCTGAATTTCTAGAACACAATTTCTTCGGGTATAAAATACAGAAGTGTTTTCATTGCTGTTTTAGAATTTAAATCAACTTTAACACCAGAGATTAATTATAATTAAGAGAAATTAAAATGGATTTTGGAAGACACAAATCAAGTAACCCTGGTTGTGGTATTCAACGACAAGAATTATTCAAACCCTAAATCTTCAAGATGTTTATAAGGATGGATGAACAGTGTCAAAAGACTCAATTACAATAATCTGTTTGTTTTATTTTTGGTATTATTTTAAACCAACCCTTCGAGATAGTAATTTTCAAAACAATAACTGGGCCGAAAAAATGTGCGGAAATGAAACTTAACCAGAAATCACTACTTTTAAGTACCAGCTAAAAAGTATTCACCTAAGTTCTTACTTATTTTATATCATCCGATATCCAACAAATATACATATAAATCTTGATATCCATATTGTTGTATTTACTAATTATCCACCCAACAGTGGTCCAAATTTCTCACTAGATTAAATCAAAAACTCAAATGGAAAGTTTTCTCTTTTTTATGATGCAATATTACTTCACGTCAAAAAGTGGTTTTATTTAAACTAAAGTATAAATGAGTTAAAATCTTACTTTTTCCACGTCTGTTGATTCCATTTTGGGTTTCAATATCTCAAAAATCCAAAAAAATCTGTCTTCAGTGAGGGTCAGTTGAGATGATCAAAAAATTTCTTTTGTCAGTTAGAATTTTTGATGTAACTGACGAGCAGATCCTTTAACTGTCACTGAGTTCCAAATCAATAAGAAGTGATATTTTACTGTGAAGGTTTCTGAATTCACACCGCATGCAGTAAAACAGACGAAATATCAGTTTTACATATAAAGTTTGAGGCCTACGTTACCGTCCGACAGTTGTTAATGGGTTATATACTATCATGTAGTTTGGCAGGTAGAATCCTACTGTGTGGTGAAATAATAAAATAAATGTAGTAGGCACCCCATTAGCCATTTTTTTTAAAAAAAACCCTAAAGCCCATTTTTAACTATGTAAATTTGTTTTTCAAAGATTTTTACATGGCAGTCAAACAAATCAAAAAATGGTATCGAAGGTAGACATTGGTCCCAATTTTAACCCAGAATCTGTAGATTTAGGACATGTGTAGCAGTTTCAATTAATGCTTCTCAGCTACGTGGTGCCCCTTTTCAGCAGCTCAAGGCGTCTTAAATCTTTGACCAATTTTTACGTCAAAAACAAACATCGTACAAATTTCTATGTACAAAATTAGCACCTGAAGGGTCAACTTTAATGATCCAGTCGGAAGGTGTTGTGGACGCTCTTTATCATTGATCATGAAGTGGTATGCAGGTGGAAGGAGGAGGAACCAATAGCAGGACAAAAAAACATGGTTTATTTGAATATGGCGGTTCAGTGATGTTGTGAAAAAAAACAAAGTTTTAGTGGCATGGCAAAAGGTTGTTGTTCAGAATGTGTTTCATGGTAAGGGATGGTATTGACCCGAAACCTGAAGGAAAGACAGGCTGCCTATTTAAAGGCAGCTGCACAAAGATCTTCAGGTGTGTAGAATCAGGCAAATGAGGGAAGGCCCCAGGTTGCCTCTGGTGGTGGGTGAGGGAGCCATGACATCAAACACAACAGAAAAAAAACAGAGGAAGCAGTTTGGTTTTTCCCCTTTGACGTAGATGGAGGAAGGTGGAGAAGGAAAGCAGAAACAGCTGACAGACGTCACAAGCGGAAAATGAATAGAAGCCAACTTATTGGCAGTAAAACTAGAAACAGTTTGCTTAATATTTCTTAGCAGGGATTCAGAAGCTGCGTGGAAAGTCAGTAATCTGGTTTAATCTACTTTGATTTACTTCCAAAATTGTTCCTAGTTTTCAGTTAACACTAGAACTACCAAAGCTGTCAATTTGACGGTTTTGAGAAATTGACGTCTAATTACTGTAGTTACATTGATCTTTGACGTTCCTGGGATTTTTCTACATTTATTTTGTATAATATTCCTATGTTGTAATTTTACTGAAATAAAACACTAAAATGAGTTCTGAGTAATTCTTCCTCTAACTCCCACACCCGTCATTTTGACGCCTCTATTAAATACATTGTAACTTTTCCCGCGCCTGACCGCGCCTGAAAATCAACTAGTGTTCATGTTGGAGACTGTAACTCCAGGCTGAAAGCATGGCATGAGAAGAGGGGAGTTTTCCATTTAAATGAATCTTTTCTTATTTATTTTTTTTGGCGACACTTTTTTGGTTACTGTGACCTAGTAACCATTGTGGTGCCACTCAGGCGAAATGTAGGTGAGCGAAATGAAGGAAGAGAAGACGTAATGTCAGTCACCTAGGCACTTCCGTGTATGACCCCATCGCCATAGCGCTAATGGTCAAATTGACGGCCGTGGGAGTTCTAGTAGTTCTAGAATTCTGGTAGTTCTAGCGTTAATAAATTGAATTGAATAATACTGAGCGTCTGTTACTTTTCGTTCTACCAGGTGTTAAAAGGTCCTAAAAGATTTAGCTTTACACTGTATGAACCTTGGCTGGCTTGGTGGGGGGATTAGGGACTTTTAGATGGACGGCTTGACATCCAGCTTCCAGTTCAGCTGTAAATGGCAGAACCCCGTGACCTGCCTTCTACCCCATCTGCATGTGTGTGTTTTGCTGGTGTATCTCATTAGCTTTGGGTTAAAGCATGGAGTCCTGGCGGTGACAGGTTTATTAAATATCTCGGGGCCCACAGAGGACATGGCAGGGAGGGAAACCCCCACTGCTTATGTAATTAATGTGACCACTCAATGGCCATGTTTGGGGCCTCAGTGTGGTGGGCAGCTTGGATGTGTGTAAGCCCGTATGCCTTTCAGCTAACCAGAATGAGCAGATCTGTTAATGACTATGTGTGTGTTCTGGGATGGTTGTTTTCTCTGTACCGGGCAAAGACAGGAGGGGTGAGACTGTCACCAAGGCGAACGTCCTGCTGAGACGAGATAAAGCAAGGAAGAGATAAATGAGAGATGAAGATGTGAGATAAAAAAAAAGGTTGCAAGACTCAGAGATCATCTCATAATTAATCAATGAAATTGTTCTTCGTGTTGGGTTCTCCTCCCTGATCGTTGAATCAATCCTGCGAAATAATCTGAAGCAAACTTTACTACTGGGAATTTTTTCCCAGACGTTGTGGACGCTCATGAGTGATGAGTTTGAGTAAACAAGCATGTGAATACCTCAATTAGGACCAGTTTAAAATTCATGTGATAATCTAACAGAGGTCAACAACTTTTCTACTTAACAATCTAGAACAGGCACGAGCAAACAACGGCCCGTTACATGTTTTAATCCGGCCTGCTGAATTTGAAAAAATAAAATAAATAAACCTTGTTAATGTTTTATTTCGCCTGCCATTCTGATATTTCTTCACTAGATGGCGCACTCTGGATATATTGGCTTTGCCGTGAGTACATGCTATCAAAATAAACAGTGAGCACAGATATGGAAAGCCATCAGGGCCAATATACGCACGTAAACAAGCGTGTTAGATGGTAAAACAAGCTAAATGTTACATCATACGCTTAGATTTCAAAACCTAGCGCCACTAAATGCATGTTTTTAAACGCTATCGCACTAGATTTTAGACCTAGCGCACTAGATTTGAAATATATCGTAATTTCACGGTAATAAGGCGCGTATAAAAGTCTCAAATTTTCTTCAAAATGAGCGGTGCGCCTTTTTGTGCGGTGCGCCTTGTGTGAGAAAAGGCGGACCTAAAAGAAAACGCGGTGCCCGCAAGGCGGACCTGAAAGAAAACACATGAGAACGTTAAAGAGTGAAGTGTGAGCGGCGTGGGAGCGATGGATGACCGAAGGAGACCACAGTTTCACGAAGGGTGGAAGGCAGCGCCGGGCGAGTTACGCTACAGTTTGCCAATGGATTGTAGATGCTTGGACTAACATGTCTGCTGGTACTGTTATCCGAGCTTTCGCAAAAGCTGGTATCCTTTCTGAGGAGCCGCACAGTACAGACAGTGACTTTGACAGCGAGGAGCGAAGTGGACCTGCTCTGTTGGATTTTGCGCAGCTGTTCGATTCTGAAACAGAGGGTGAGGACTTTGACGGATTTGAATAAAGACTATTACCGGTAATGTGCTTGTTTATACTACTTAAATAAAGCACAACCAAACTCAGTTTTGCTCCCGATCTATTTTTTAATACGCACATTTGCATGCTTGCGTGTGTGTGACTGAGACAGCGCCTTTTCGTACGGTGCGCCTTATGCGTGTGTTAAATACAGCAATGGCGCACATAACTTTTTGTACGGTGCGCCTAATGGCCGTGAAATTACGGTAACTAGATTTTTAGACCTAGCGCCCCACAACAAGCGTTAGTTGTTAAAACAAATAAAATGCTACATCAAGCGCTTAGATTTCAGACCTAGCGCCGCTAGATTTGAAATTTAACGCTTTTGATGTAACATTTAGCGCGCTAGTTTAAAATGTAGCGCACCATTCTATTGGTCTAATCTAGCAGTTACCAAACCATGCCATTTATCTGCTCATGTTCCGGCCCCTTTGTCAAATGTTAAAACTCAGTGTGGCCCGCGAATCAAAATGTTTGCCCACCTCTGATCTAGACAGACAACCGGACAAGTTTATCTCTTGAATCTTTCTATCTGCTGAGATCGCATATGGCGGGGATATTTTTAACATCATCAGCATGAATCCGTGAACCCAACCTGCTTTGTGTGACTGCTCCAGGTTTTTGTTTGTGCTTTTCTCAGATGCTTTGATTTCATTCCCGTCTGGATATTTTCTGAATTTACTTACTCCTTTACCATATGCTACATTTTAGTTTCAGTTGATCTAATCTTACACCACAAATAAACAAGAATGATCATTTCTTTGGTAGATTTCTGTGTTCGGAACACATCAGAGCTCTGCTGGACTGTGCTAAAAGCAGAGATTGGTGGAGTAATTGCACAGCAAATCGGCTGAAAGTTTTGTGATAAATTATATCAGCATGAAGCTGAATATCAAAAGAATGAATTCAACGTCTAATAGAATCCATGGTAACAAGAACTGAGGCTTTGTAGAGAGCAAATATTACAGCGAGGGTCTTTAGCTCACATCTAAAATAATCTGTCATTTTCTTAATAACACCAGTTACCAAGGCGGATCGAGCTCGCTGAAACATCCTTGACTAACAGAGAAGACAAAAGCTGTTTTATCGTGAACAACGTGATTTATCATTTACAATGTTTATTAATATTCATTACGTCTTAGTTTTGGGGGGGGGTTCAGTGTCTTTGGAGACCAACAGCAAGGACTCACTGGATTCTAAATATTCCTCCTTTGATTTAATCCCCAAAGAGCTTTCTGAACATTAGGTTGTGTAAGGGCCAGTGTCTATATAGAGGCAGGGTACACTCTAGACAAGTCACCAGTAGTCTTGACCTACTATGAGAATTTTATGTTGAATAATCATAATAATGTCAGTCAGTCATCTTCTTATCCGTCTGTCCCTTTCAGGGGTTGCGGTGGGTGCTGGAGCCCATCCCGGCTAATTTAAGGCGAAGGGCAGGGTACACCCCGAACAGGTCGCCAGTCTGTCGCGGGGCCACACACATACAACCATACACACACACACACTCATTCCTAGGGGCAATTCGCCACTGGCCAATCAACCTAGCATGCATGTCTTTGGAGGGTGGGAGGAAACCGGAGCACCCGGAGGAAACCCACGCAAACACAGGGAGAACATGCAAACTCCACACAGAAAGGACAGTGTTCCAAGCCTCGTCCCCATCCAGGACTCGAACCCACGACCTTCTTGCTGTGAGGCCACTGTGCTACCCACTGCGCCACCGTGCTGCCCTCATAATAATATATTGAACTTAAATAATAAATAAAATACTCTATTCATCCCTCACCGAGGAAGTTTGTGTGCTGCACTCCTTACACCGCAGCAGGCTGCCCTTCAACGGCACCAATGGTGGGAGAAGCAGGGGTTAGGTGTCTTCTCCAAAGACCCTATACGTGCTTCCTGTGGGACGCAAACCTGCAAATTTCTGGTCCACGCGCGAACGCTCTAACTACTGAGCTGCCGTCTCCTCCCATAGACTTATATAGCGCTTTTCTGGACGCTCAAAGACGCTTCACATCTGCATTTTTCCGTCACTCCATACTGGGTACACACATTCGTTCCATCATCAGGAGCAATCAGGGATTCGGTTGTCTTGGTTAAGAACATGGTCAGGCAACCAAGGTGACCTGGCTGGAAGGGATGGTATGACCCAACAGGGAAGTCCAAGGTGATTTCCCTTAAATAGATGGCAAGGTGCACAGATGTGTGGAATCAGGAATCATCCTCAGGTGACCATAGTCAAGTTGAATAGGAACATCGAGGGCTCCCTCTGGCCGCAGGTGAGGGATCCTGACAACCTCGGCATGTACTCTGGGTTCGGGATCAAACTAGCTACCTTCCGGTTAAAGGACGGTCACCCTACCCACCGAGCCATCCTTCCCCCAACAGTCATCCAACTGTGCATGTATTTGGTGGATGGAAGGAAGTTGGAGTGAGTACCCGACTGATTGCTCAGTTAACCATTGAATCGACTGATGTTGCACTCTCATGAGACATCAGTAATCATCAAAAATGTTGCTAATTGATGGACTACAATGGGACATAACATTCCCAGTGCCTATTTTGAGATGATGCTTAGCTAACTCTGGTCCGAGAAAAAAAACAGAAACAGACATTCTTCATTTGATTCCCTGTTCTGTGTGAGTCCAATGAAAAAATAAGAAAGTTCAGTTTTTGTTTTGCATGATAAATGCATAAATGTATACGACAACAGGAGAGATACGGTCTCTACGACATAACACATTTGCTGACACTAATATCATTTAATTTTCGTTCCGTTCCGTCGTCATCCGCTTATCCAGGGCCGGAGTACGGGGGCAACAGCCTCAGACGGGAAGTCCAGGCTTCTCTCACGCCGGCTGTATCCTCCGTCTCACCTGGAAGAATCCCGAGTTGTTCCCTGGCTAGCTGTGAGAGATTCTCTCCAGCAGGTCCGGTCTCCTCCCAGTGGGACGTGCCCAAAACACCTCACCAGCGAGGCCTTCGAGGGGCATCCTGACCAGATGCCCAAACCACCCCATCAAGCTCCTCTCGACCTGGAGGAGGAGTGGCTCAACACTGAGCTCCTCCCGGATGGCAGAGCTCTTCACCCGATCTCTGAGTGAGAGCCCAGCCACCCTGCGGAGGAAGCTCATTTCGGCCGCTTGTATCCACGATCTCATTCTTTCGGTCACCACCCACAGCTGGTGACCATAGGTGAGGGTAGGAACGTAGATCGACTTGTAAATTCAGAGCTTTGCTTTTCGGTTCAGCTCTTTCTTTACCACAACGGAGCGATGCAGCGTCCTAGTTATTGCGAACGCCGCACCGATCCGGGACATGGTCCTGCCCCAAAAAATAAAGTTTCACAACTGTTATGAAATTTTCTATTTGAACCGTTAGAGAACCAAAAATAACCTTCAAGGAACGTTCTCCTAACCTTTGAAAAACCTTCCCAAAATGTTCTGGGAACGTTAAATTGTCAGCTGGGTAATCGATCGCACCTTTATTGGAGTACCCGTCGAAACACATGCTAATCGAAAATGGAAAGCCAGTGCAGTCAATGATATTAATAAACAAGCTCAAACATGATAACAACGCACCAATTACACTCTTCATCACTTTAAATCCTCTTCTGGAATCTGTTGGGAGCTTGAGTGTTTTTGTAAAGTCTTTATTTCCTCCAGCTTCTGTTCAGACTAGTTCAAACACATCGTAAAGTTTTTCTTTCCTCACTTCGTGCTACTTTTAGGAAGCACCGATCCATCACTGCTGACACTCCGTAAGACGTGTTTTCTGGTCTGATTTCTTTTTGGCTATAATTAGATACCCATTAAAGTTCTGCTAGATCTTATTTTTTTTACCTTCGTTTTCTGGTCAAAATTAGCTGACCTGAAAATGCAAAAAACACATAGAGGACGAACAAATTTAATATGATATGTAAATGAGTCCTAATGTGAAGTTTTTTTTGGCATTGTTTGTTGACATTTGTTTGTCTTGTTTACTGTATCTTTTTGGACTTGTGTCCAAAATTTCACTATGCTCACATTGGGACAATAAAGAATGGTGAATCATAAGGATACAAAGGACAGTGAACAAAACCATGGTGAGACCGGCCATGCTGATTGGTCTAGAGACAGTGGCACTGAGGAAAAGACAGGAAACAGAGATGGAGGTAGCAGAGATGAAGATGCTGAGGATCTCTGTGGGAGTGACCAGGATGGACAGGATCAGAGGAACAGCACATGTTAGAGGTTTTAAAGTCAGAAAGGCCAGACTGAGATGGTTTGGACATGTGTAGAGGAGAGAGAGAGAGTACATCAGAAGAAGTATGCTGGGTTTGGAACCACCAGGAAAGAGGACTAGAGGAAGACCAAAGAGGAGGTTCATGGATAAAGTGAAGGAAGACATGAAGATAATTGGAGTGAGCAAAAAGGATGTAGGAGATAGGGTTAGATGGAAGAAACTGACTTTTTGTGACGCCCCCTGAAGGGAAATAATGGAAGGAGAAGAAGAATCATAAGGATACTCATTTATGTGAAGACATTGATCATATTCATGATTTCTCACTTTAACTTTCAGCAATGACAACAAGGTCAAGGTTGGTCCTGTGGGGTCCCTGACCTACACAGAAACAGATATCAATATTCAGCACCGTGGTAATCTCATCAAACTCACCCCAAAAATGAGACACACAGAGGTTTCTTTCACAGTTGTAAAATTGAATTGAAAATGCTTTATTCATCCCCGAAAGCTTGATCACATTCATTGTTAAAGTGATAAGTTTTCTTTTTCGTGCCAGGTTTCTGGAGTAACAAACCACATTCAGTGTTTATTGCACTCCACCCGCTGACTTACTCTCCACTAGCACTTATATTTTTTCCACGGACAATGCTGACCTTTGAACGAGAGAAGCACAGAGGTTACCTGAGCTTTGCTAGAATTTATTTTTAATGAACATATTTTCATCTAAATGTTTGAATGTAGGCATGCAAATAAAATCTATGGCCAAAAATAACTTGGCGGTTGAGTGGTATTCAAACACCAGACAAAAAAATAAGTTAGCCAGGCTGGCGGCAACTAGTACCTTGGTACTCAGTTTAATTTCGGTACTTCAGTTAAATTGTAAGCATTTGCTTACTTGTAAGCTTACGCCATTACATTGGGTAAAAGCTTACCCGTCACTTTTCGTGCTTTTAACACGTTTTTTCAGTACAATGGCTTTTTTTTAAAAGAGCGCTTCCTGCTACAGATGACTGTAGACAACATACCTCCAATCAAATGTGGTGAACACGGTCACATGACTCCATCTGACCTATCAGACATACCGATGCCAGATCTTGCAAGAAAATAAAACTTAGCGTAAAAAAGTTATTTTGGAAAACAAGTTACTGCTAAAGCAGGTGAAAACGGAGACAGCAAATGTCTATCTTGAACAACAGGACACAGCAGAAGACAGCGAAGTTGGCAAGCATCCCTGACCTTCTATTGAAGCCATGTTTGCAAAACAGTTGGCCAATCAGCTACTAGAATTGTCTATCCGGGTCTGTTTGCAGCTCTGTAGTTAAATATGGAGGTCGACCAAGGTATACGGTCTCTGTTAGCGGCAGTTCCAAAAATTGAGAATTGAAAGCCAGAACAAAGATGATATTTTGAGAATTGTATTCAGGGTCGGGTAGGGTCCATTACTGATGAGTTTTTGGTAAAGTTCCACTAGAGAATAAAACAGTCTGATTTACCAGGTCGATACAGAATAGTGTTAGAACCTTACGTCCACTAGCTGGACGGCATGCTGCGGAACAATCACAATATCAGGATAATGCATTACTCTGAACCACTTGCGATGTTGCTTTTGTGATAGCTTTTTGAAGTCCTGGGAACAATTCAGTGCTAAAACGACTTGTGGCATCCAAATGAAGGGCACTTGTGTTCATCAGATATAGTTTACTTGTTCCAACAATGGAATGGTTACTAGGAAGGCAGCAGTACCCGACGGCAACGCTCTAAAAGGTCCGAGCTTGAAGAGCAGTGGTCAAGAGGAAAAAATGTGGAAACAAAGTGAGGAAAGTGGACTAGTGCACAAGTACTTTGTACAACTTCAAGTACTTTCAAACTCCACTCCTTAGAATGGTTTCACCAAATCAGGGACATCTTCCTTCAGCTGTTTTCATGTCCGTACGACAAATACCTTTTTAAAACATTCAAGTCTTTCAATGTTAAAACACTTTAAGGAAACAGTTCACGTCACAAAGGGCTAGCTGAAGGCCAGGATTCTTTCCAGCTTCCCTTGGACTATCAACCACTCATCCAAGTTTAACTTGAACCTTTCATCAATTTGCTTTGAAAAAAAGGGCCGATATTTTTTTGGCCTTGCCTTGTTTTGTAAAGAACAAAACTTGAGCACTAAAGGAAGGGAATCTTAAAGTCCTAATTTTCTTACAAATTCTTCTTAGTGTTTTCATCTGTGTCTAAAATGTGAATCTTACCATTTCAAAGAGAAAAGTGTAGCGGCACAAGGGCGAGTCGGCCGGTTCGGGATCTGGCGGGGCACACCGGGTAAAAAGCAGAGGGCACAGACCACAAAACTCTGTTAAACATCATTTATTAAAATACACTGACAATATATAAAAACAACTTTAAAAATACTCAACAGTCCATAAAACCAAAGTTCTTGGGTATCCCACCGGGCAACTCGCTTGTCCGAGATCAGGTCCCTTGACGGGCTAGGAGCCACTCGCTTGTCCGTGATCGGGTCCCTGAACAGGGAGGGGCCACTTGCTTGGCAGGGATCAGGTCCCTTGACGGGGAAGGGGCCACTCGCTTGGCAGGGATCAGGTCCTTTGACGGGGAAGGGTCCACTTGCTTGTCCGTGATCAGGTCCCTTGACGGGGAAGGGGCCACTCGCTTGTCCGTGATCAGGTCCCTTGACGGGGGAGGAGCCACTCGCTTGTCCGTGATCGGGTCCCTGAACGGGGAAGGGGCCACTCGCTTGGCAGGGATCAGGTCCCTTGACGGCGTAGGGTCCACTTGCTTGTCCGTGATCAGGTGCCTTGACGGGGGAGGGGCCACTTGCTTGTCCGTGATCAGGTCCATTGACGGGGGAGGGTCCACTCGCTTGGTGGGGATCAGATCGCTTGTATCCTTCTGCAGGGGGAGCCCTCGCCGCACGGTGGTGTGCAGGCTGACACACCACCGCGCCACCAGCCTACAGTTCAAATGAAGGGCTCCCCTCTGTCTTTACCGTGCTGGTCTCTGGCCTTGATCGCTCTCCAATCTCTCCAAAAACGCTCTTCAAGACGCTCCCCTTCTGCCCCCAGCTGCACCTTATATACTAATCAGGGACTGCACCACTTCTTAGTAGCGGGTGAAGTAATTAAAATTATTTAAAACAGTTAAATCATGCTAAAAACACACCACAGTAAAAATATGCGGAATAAAACTATTAAAACCGTTCCATTCCGTTTCCATTCCATTCCTTCCGTTTGTTCCGAGGTCGGGTCGCGGGGGCAACAGCCTCAAGCGGGCAGCCCAGGCCTCTCTCTCCCCGGCTGCATCCTCTAGCTCACCTGGAAGGATCCCAAGTCGTTCCCCGGCCAGCTGTTAGACATAGTCTCTCCAGCGGATCTGGGGTCTGCCCCATGGTCTCCTCCCGGTGGGACGTGCCCGAAACACCTCGCCCGCGAGGCGCTCGGGGGGCATCCTGACCAGATGCCCGAACCACCCCATCTGGCTCCTCTCAAGCTGGAGGAGGAGCGGCTCGACACCGAGCTCCTCCCAGATGGCAGCCCTCCTCACCCGATCTCTGAGTGAGAGCCCAGCCACCCTGCGGAGGAAGCTCATTTCGGCCGCTTGTACCCGCGATCTCATTCTTTCGGTCACCACCCACAGCTGGTGACCATAGGTGAGGGTTGGAACGTAGATCAACTTGTAAATCGAGAACTTTACTTTTCGGCTCAGCTCTCTCTTTACCACGACGGACCGATGCAGCGTCCTAGATATTGCTGATGCCGTACCGATCCGCCTGTCGATCTCCCGCTCCATCCTTCCCCCACTCGTGAACAAGACCCGGAGATACTTAAACTCCTCCACTTGGGGCAGGACCCTGTCCCTGACCCGCAGGGGGCATTCCACCCTTTTCCAGGCGAGGACCATGATCTCGGATTTGGAGGCGCTATTTCCCAGTCCGGCCGCTTCACACTCGGCAGCAAATCGATCCAGCGAGAGCTGGAGATCACGGTCCGATGAAGCCAACAGGACCACATCATACGCAAAAAGCAGAGATCCGATCCTGAGGTCACTAAACCGGATCCCTCCATATATTATTCTGATATTCTGTCCATAAAATGATGAACAGAATCGGTGACAAAGGGCAGCCTTGGCGGAATCCAACTCTCACTGGAAATGGAATCGACATACTGCCGGCTATATTTCTGATTATCTGCCTGGAAAATACTGACTGACAAGGAGTGGACAGTGGTGAAAGGAGACAGAAAATAAAAATGATGATATGGGCAGCTCTCCCACCTGCACGGACAGTCTGTCTGGCCAACAAACCAATCACTCAGACGAAGCAGCCTCTCAGGGTGTCACTGGGCAGACAACACACACTTACGCACATATCAGAGAACTTTGGATGAAATGCAGCATAAAGCATTTCTAAGATTCCTGCCAAGTGTCTGGAGCTCAGCGTTAATGATCGTCTGCTTACTGCGTTCCCATCGTCTTCGTTACTTCTTCAGAAACCTTGACTGTCACACACTGTTTAAACATGAAAGAAATGTGAGCTTATTGCAAGACCGGTGACTAACATTTATCATAGTGGGAAAGAAGAAAGAATAAGACTTTGCGGGAGCAGTTTCACGACATTAGACCGACACGA
Source organism: Neostethus bicornis (assembly GCA_902685375.1). Classification (NCBI taxonomy): domain Eukaryota; kingdom Metazoa; phylum Chordata; class Actinopteri; order Atheriniformes; family Phallostethidae; genus Neostethus; species Neostethus bicornis. The sequence continues at coordinate 37,387,244 of LR738541.1, forward strand.
CTTGAGTCAAAACTTGGACGGCCTTCCAATGAAATCACATTAGTGACAAAATCCAGTCTTGAGAAGCAGAGTGACTAAGTTTGTTATCTCGTCTTTTTAAAATCATAGTGAGAAAAACAGATTATTGCCTTAAGAATTCTACCAATGACAGATTGGTAATAAAATCCTCCTGTGTTTTTTTAATGATGCTGAAAACTTAGATGGAATTCCAGCCTTTCAATTGACATGTTTCACCTTCAGGTCAAATGTGATCGCGTATTAATTACAGAGCAGTTCCTGCTTGTACTTTTCAGCGTCGATAGTAAACTGAAAACACCTTGGAAACTAAAGTTACATACTTTTACTTTTACTCATGTCCACACGTAACCTTTTTCAAAATATCCGCGTCCACACAGAGCCGTATAAATACGCTTCTGAGTGCGGTTATAAGCATGCCAGACCAATAGTGGGCAGTATTTATCTAAATGTAAGCTCTGGACTAGGAAAGCTTATGTGATTAATAATCACAGATTGCAACGCATTTCTCCTCCTTTGCTCATCAACAAGAAGCAAGAGCAGTTGAGAGTGGACAACTCGGTGGTTAGAGCATTCGCACGCGGACCGGAAGTTAGCGGGTTCGCATCCCACAGAAAGCACATCTAGGGTCCTTGGAGAAGACATCGAACCCCCCGGTTGGTGAGTGCAATTTGAACTCCCTTCAAAATATTGTTGTTTTTGGCAGCCATCTAAGTTTTAGTTTTAGTCTTCGTCTTTGGAACGAATATTAATTAAAGTTTTAGTCACGTTTTCGTCATCTCTTTATATTTACGTTTTAATCACGTTTTAGTCACAAAAACCCAAAAGAGTTTTCATCTAGTTTTAGTCAGGAAGACTTAGAACATTTTTATTCTAGTTTTAGTGTAAAAAAAAAAAAAAAATTCTCACTTTAACAATCGTGGCTTTATTACCGAAAATGATGCAGGTTATTTGTTTAAAAAAAAAAAGAAAAGAAAAACAACCCTGCTGAGCTTTAACTCTCGCAAAACAGCAAACATTGTAAAACAACGTAAAATAAATATAAATTCTTCAGTGAGTGAGGAACGTTGTAACTCGTGTATACTTAAAAATGACACCTCTTAATAACCCTGTAAACAAAGTAAACACTGTATTGTGTCTTTAAAGCAGTCGTTAGCGCAACTAAGCTAACAAAGGAAGTTAGCAGCGCCAACAAGCTAGCATTAGCTTGAAGTTAGCATGCTGTTTGCGCAAAATATGTGGAAAGCTTTAAGTTTCTGACCACCAAGCCTCTTTGTTACTGTTTTTACCATGGTGTGTGACTTTCTCGTGGCTGGACGTGTGTTGTGTAGACGGTGTGAACGTGCAGCATTGTGGGGGGTGTGCCGCCGTGAGAGACAGATGCACCCGCTGTGTTTTTTTTCTTTTCACAGACAGAAATGTGAAAGTCTGACGCCCATTTCGTTACTTTTTTGTCTCGTCAGCAGAAACTTGCAAACGTCTCGTCACATTTTCGTCACCAATATGTTGCATTTATTTTATTATCACTATGTCATCGTCATGAAAAAATGCTTCGTCAATGAAGTCATTTTGTTGTCGTCATCATTGACGAAAACAACATTGTTTCAAAATTGATCAGTCCTGATGTGTAGAGATCTAGTTGCTTACCAGCTTGAAATGCCCATCCTGGAGTGTGTGGCTACAAATATTTTCAGTCCAACGCGGGAAAGTATTTTGAGTAAAATTTGATACATTTAAAGAGATGAAAAGACTTTTATCTTAACGAGCAAAATTATGCCAAAAATCACCAATATTATGAAATCAGGATACTGCATTGGTCTGTCGTGTTAAAAAAAAAGAGTTGGGTCTGAAAGAGCCAACAGCTGGTGACCAGATCACCAGCTGTGTGTAGTGACCTAAAGATCTTGAATACATTTGGTCAAAAAGTGCTTCCTCTACAGAGTGGCGGGGTTCTCGCTCAGAGATAGAGTGAGGACGTCTGTCATTTGTGAGGAGAGTCGTTGCTTCTTCGGGTCTAGAGAAACCAAATGGGGTGGTTCGGGCATCTGGTTAGGATTTGGTGTAGCCTTGCTGGTAAGGTGTTGCAAGCACGTCCTACCGAGAGAGGACCGCCCGCAACCTGACCTTGGAAAAGCGAAAGCGATTAGTACAAAACAACCCTATCCTTCAGGTGGGCTTCAAGAATAGAGCCATATGTGTCTAAAAAAGAACATCTCAACGTTCCGTTCTGGTTCCGTCATCTTCCGCTTGTTCCGGGGTCGGGTTGCGGGGGCAACAACCTCAAACAGGCAGCCCAGGCCTCTCTCTCCCCGGCTGCATCCTCTAGCTCACCTGGAAGGATCCCAAGTCATTCCCCGGCCAGCTGTGAGACATAGTCTCTCCAGCGGGTCCGGGGACTGCCCCTTGGTCTCCTCCCGGTGGGGCGTGCCCGAAACACCTTGCCCGCGAGGCGCTCCGGGGGCATCCTGACCAGATGCCCGAACCACCCCATCTTGCTCCTCTCGACCTGGAGGAGGAGCAGCTCGACAACGAGCTCCTCCCGGATGGCAGAGCTCCTCATTGTGAACGGACATTTCAGCCACGGATATTTGAGCCAAAAAACTGCAACCTAGGATATTTGAGCCACGGTGACTCGGACATTTCAGCCACGGATATTTGAGCCAAAAAACTGCAACCTAGGATATTTGAGCCACGGTGATTCGGACATTTCAGCCACGGACATCTGAAGAACTGCAACCTGGGCGCAACTGTTTATTTACGATAAAAAAAATTTAAATGACTAAAAGCACAATAAAAATTTTTAAGACTAAAAGCAATTTTTCTGTAGTGCAACTGTTTATTTACGATAAAATTTTTACATAAAATATCAGAATTTTTACATAAAATATCAAAATGTTTTAAAAATATCAGAATTTTTTATTTGAGCCATGGGATAAAAATGACTAAAACCAATTATTATTAATTGGATTTACATAAAATATCACAATTTTCTACATAAAATAGGTTTTTGGCCCAAATATCCGTGGCTGAAATGTCCTAAATTAGGTGGCGCACATGGCTCAAATATCCTAGGTTGCAGTTTTTTGGCTCAAATGTCCGTGGCTGAAATGTCCTAGAACCGCTCCTCACCCGATCTCTGAGTGAGAGTCCAGCCACCCTGCGGAGGAAGCTCATTTCGGCCGCTTGTACCCGCGATCTCATTCTTTCGGTCACCACCCACAGCTGGTGACCATAGGTGAGGGTGGGAACGTAGATCTCAACGTCTCAAGAGTTAAAAAGGAAAAAACTTTGCTCCCAACTGGTACAGTATAGGACTTCATGGTCCTCTTGAAGTATGAAAACTGGAACATCAACATATTGGATTCCAATAAAATATTCCGAGTATCAGCATTTGAATATATTTCTGCTTCGCATCAGATGTTCCAGAGCCGTCAGGTTATATCCGAGTACGGCAGCAGCTGTCATTAATCCTCACATATGGAGACGTAGATCAAATAAGCCTGATTTGTGCTGCTAATTCCACCCTGTCAGACGGTTCCTCCGTCTACCGCTGCTTCCTTCAAGCATCATCTCTGTTTTGGTGTAGCCTTTGGTTTTAGCACCTCAGTTTGAACACGACCACTACAAGCTGTTGTGGGCTGACTTGTTGACTCCCTATAGTCCTGCTTGCTATCACCGTGGTGGCAAGGTGGGGGGCGGTGGCTCCTTTAGAAACGCAAGCTGTGAGGAGGGACATTGGCTGGCCCAGCGCAAGCTGCTACCTCCATAGTCGTGCTAGCGAGCTGTAGGGCGGCAGCCATGTTGCAAGCTGTTCCAGACTGTGCTGTATGGACGCTACGCGTTCCGTGTCGGAGCTAATAAAGCTGTGTGATAATATTTACGTATTTTAAACCCAGCTTGCTCATGCGGGAGTCCATTGGAGGCAGCTGTGATAGTGTGGGCAGCATTAGCGCTAACCTGCGTGTCACTAACTTCTGCTTGGACGCCAACAGGTCTGGGGTGCTGCAACATGTTCCCACCAACATCCATCTGCTCCCAGCTCAGCGCCTACCACATAATATACTGTTTTTATTGTATTTATTGCCATCAGATTGCCAGTATTTAGCGGTGTGGCAGGGCTAGGGAGGAAGAAGACCGGTCAGGGTGTTTGGATCATGCTAACTTGTTCATATGAAGGTCCATCTGTTCCAGTCCTGCTGCCGTCACAGCTTCTACTCCAACACTGGTGTACCACAGGGATTAAGGTGGATAAATCAATAATGAACTACCTGAGCATGAAGTGGTTTATTTAGAAAAAATAACAGTTTTAATAGAGAAATGATGCTTTTAGTAAAATGAGAGCGAAAAAAAACGGCAGAAATGAATCAGAAACCGTGGGATTAAAGTTATATTATTAGTCTCATTAAACCTCGAAATCATTTTGGGAGTAAAACATTGTTTCAGTTTATTGAATGACATGTAATAAAAAGAGCAAATAAGACTGATGTTTTTATGAAAAAAAAAACGTGAGTTCTGTGAGAAAAGCAGAAAATAATGATCTTTTTCACACACTCAGGATTTGGAGAAGTTAGATTTATTAAAACCATTAAATATTTAAGATGGTTACAAAATGCAGTTGTAGTTCTGAGTGGATTTTTTTAAACCCTGACTTTGTTTTTCATCTGTCCGCAAAATGTTTTAGCTGAATTTTCTCACAAAAAACACTTTAGCTTGATCTCAAAACCTCCCAATGTCATGCTACCATTTTGACAACGTCCGACCTCTGAGTGAGAGCCCAGCCACCCTGCAAAGGAAGCTCATTTCGGCCGTTTGTATCCGCGATCTCATTCTTTCGGTCACTACCCGCAGCTGGTGACCATTGATGAAGGTAGGAATGTCGATCCTGGTTACTACAGTGAGGGTAGGAACGTAGATCCTGGTTACCATGGTGAGGGTAGGAATGTAGATTCTGGTTACCATGGTGAGGGTAGGAATGTAGATCCTGGTTACCATGGTGAGGGTAGGAACGTAGATCCTGGTTACCACGGTGAGGGTAGGAACGTAGATCCTGGTTACCATGGTGAGGGTAGGAATGTAGATCCTGGTTACCATGGTGAGGGTAGGAACATAGATCCTGGTTACCATGGTGAGGGTAGGATCGTAGATCCTGGTTACCATGGTGAGGGTAGGAACGTAGGTCCTGGTTACCATGGTGAGGGTAGGAATGTAGATCCTGGTAACCACGGTGAGGGTAGGATCGTAGATCCTGGTTACCAAGGTGAAGGTAGGAACGTAGATCCTGGTTACCATGGTGAAGGTAGGATCATAGATCCTGGTTACCAAGGTGAGGGTAGGAACGTAGATCCTGGTTACCATGGTGAGGGTAGGAACGTAGGTCCTGATTACCACAGTGAGGGTAGCAACATAGATCCTGGTTACTATGGTGAGGGTAGCAACGTAGATCCTGGTTACCATGGTGAGGGTAGGAACGTAGATCGACTTGTAAATCGAGAGCTTTGCTTTTCGGCTCAGCTCTTTCTTTACCACAACGCAAGATCCGTGTGTCGATCTCCCGCTCCATCCTTCCCCCACTCGTGAACAAGACCCGAGAAACTCAAACTCTTCCACTTGGGGCAGGACCCTGTCCCTGACCCACAGGGGGCATTCCACCCTTTACCGGGCGAGGACCATGGTCTCGGATTTGGAGGCGCCAAGTCCGATCCCAGCGGCTTCACACTCGGCAGCAAATCGATCCAGTGAGAGCTGGAGATCACGGTTCGATGAAGCCAACAGGACTGGATTTCTCATAGCAAAAAGACCCGCCTCCTCTGGCATTAGAGGAGATGGGTCTAGTAAAGATGTAGAGCAGGGTGTCATCAGCATATCAGTTAAACTTAAAGTGTTTATGGAAGAAAAAGCAAAGAGAGGAAATGTAGAAGATAAAAAGTAAGAGGCCCAGGACAGAATCTTGAGGAACACCATTAGAAAAAAAGAAGGCACTTGAATTGAGGGATTTAAATTGGACGAATTGACTTTGACCAAACAGATCCAAAGAGAACGACGGTAGAGGAGTGTGAGAGACAGGAGGAGATTGAAGTCTGTGAATGAGAATTTTGTGAGAAACAGCAGCTGTTAAATCAAGAAGGGTGAGAATGGAGAGTAAGTTAGAGTCAGAAGCAATGAGAAGAACCTCGGTGATTTTAAGAAGTGTTGTCTCGGTGCTAAAGAGTGGGCGGAAACCAGATTGAAACCGTTCATACAAGATGTTTCTAGCAAGATGGGCACGGACTAATGAGTTGAAAAGTAACAATTTTTTCAAGAATTTCGGATACAAAAGGTAGGCTGGAATTATTGAGGAGGTTTTTGAAATTCTTCAGACGTAGGCTTCGATATCTGGACAGAGAGAGAGAGAGAAAATATTTAGAGCTGTGGTTCTTAACCTGGGTTTGATCGAACCATAGAGGTTCGGTGAGTTGGTCTCAGGAGTTCGGTGGAGCCTCCGCAGCAGAGGTCCGACCCTCAGTCTAGTCTGCAGTTAGTGGGCACAGTCATTGAAAGCTTCCTGCTCTGGGATTTTCTACCGGTCCAATTTGAGAGCGCTGGATAAGCAGCAGAGTGAGACCTCCCTATCAGACCGCTTAGAGAGGGCTGTATATGTGTCTGAGTGAGACTCTCTACCGGTCCGCTTTGAGAGGGCTGGATAAGCAGCAGAGTGAGACCTCCCTATCAGAACGCTTAGAGAGGGCTGGATAAGCAGCAGAGTGAGACCTCCCTATCAGACCGCCTACATAGGGCTATATATGTGTCTACGTGAGACTCTCTACCGGTCCGCTTTGAGAGTGCTGGATAAGCAGCAGAGTGAGACCTCCCTATCAGAACGCTTAGAGAGGGCTGGATAAGCAGCAGAGTGAGACCTCCCTATCAGAACGCTTTGAGAGGGCTGGATAAGCAGCAGAGTGAGACCTCCCTATCAGAACGCTTTGAGAGGGCTGGATAAGCAGCAGAGTGAGACCTCCCTATCAGAACGCTTTGAGAGGGCTGGATAAGCAGCAGAGTGAGACCTCCTTCTCAGTTGGATTTAACAACACCTTCTTTAATAACCCTCCGTCTGACCAGCGGTGTGCGTCAGTGACCTTGGGTTAGCGTTGGTGACGCTACTAATGAAGGGTTCGGTGAATGAACATATGAAACTGGTGGGGTTCGGTGCCTCCAACAAGGTTAAGAACCACTGGTTTAGAGGAAGACAGAACGGTATGCGACATAAAAAGTAACGCAAAGTAAGAAAAAATAATGAGAAAGAAATTTGAAAGAGTTAACAGAGAAGAAAATGAATAAAGAGAAGATGAAGAATCAAAGTGTGATGGAGGTGGGTCCTACAGAGTATGGGCTGTGTGCCCACCCGGACAGTGAGATCATGTCTACCTCTAATGCCAATCTCCTGAGCCGGTTTGCCGTGAGGCTCTGCCTGGTGAAGGACGGAGCGCTGGGAGGAGAAGGAAGACAGAAAGGAAAGAACGAGGAGAACAGGGTGAAGGCGTGTTTGTGTGTCTAATAAGGGCCTGAAAGCGGACGATGGTAATTACACAACAGGCATAGTGTGTGTGTGTGTGTGTGTGTGTGTGTGTGTGTGTGTGTGTGTGTGTGTGTGTGTTGTAAGGATGAGCAATCCCAGACTTTATGTTGTTTTGTGCAACTAAAAAATTCTGTGATTACCGACTGCAGAAATGACAGAGTCCCCTGCTACACGCACACACACACACACACACACACACACATACACACACGCTCATATAGAAAATATACACACACAACAGACTCACATACATATGCACACAGACACAAATTTAAACTTGGACACATACGACGTCAGACACATATCCACTTTTGTGGACACACACACAGACACACACACACACACACACACAAGACACACAGAGACAAACACAGTCAGCCTTAAATCAAAAGCACACACACACATATGCAAAGATACTTACATGTTTACACATGTATACACACTTGTGAACACACATACACACACAAACGCTCCGTTCCGTTCATTCCGTCATCTTCCGCTCATCCGGAATCCGGGTCGCGCCCAGCTGATACATCCTCCAGCTCACCCGGAAGTATCCCGAGTCGTTCCCCGGCCAGCTGTGAGACATAGTCTCTCCAGCGAGTCTGGGATCTGCCTCTTGGTCTCCTCCCGGTGGGATGTGCCTAAAACACCTCATCAGCGAGGCGATCGGGGGCATCCTGTTCAGAAGCCCGAACCACCCCATCTGGCTCCTCTCGACCTGGAGGAGGAGCGGCTCGACACTGATCTGCTCCCGAATGGCAGAGCTCCTCGCCCGATGTTAGAGTGAGAGCCTAGCCACCCTGCGGAGAAAGCTCATTTCGGCCGCTTGTATCCGCAATCACATTCTTTCGGTCACCACCCACAGCTGGTGACCATAGGTGACGGTAGAAACATAGATCTTGGTTACCATGGTGATGGTGGAAACGTAGATCCTGGTTATCATGGTGAGGGTAGGAACGTAGATCCTGGTTACCATGGTGAGGATAGGAACGTAGATCCTGGTTACCATGGTGAGGGTAGGAATGTGGTTCCTTGTTACCATGGTGAGGGTAGGAACGTAGATCCTGGTTACCATGGTGAGGGTAGGAACGTAGATCCTGGTTACCATGGTGATGGTAGGAACGTAGATCCTGGTTACCATGGTGATGGTAGGAATGTAGATCCTGGTTACCATGGTGATGGTAGGAACGTAGATCCTGGTTACCATGGTGAGGGTAGGAACGTAAATCCTGGTTACCATGGTGATGGTAGGAACGTAGATCCTGGTTACCACAGTGAGGGTAAGAACGTAGATCCTGGTTACCATGGTGAGGGTAGGAACGTAGATCCTGGTTACCACGGTGAGGGTAGGAACGTAGATCCTGGTTACCATGGTGATGGTAGGAACGTAGATCCTGGTTACCATGGTGAGGGTAGGAACGTAAATCCTGGTTACCATGGTGATGGTAGGAACGTAGATCCTGGTTACCACAGTGAGGGTAAGAACGTAGATCCTGGTTACCATGGTGAGGGTAGGAACGTAGATCCTGGTTACCACAGTGAGGGTAGGAACGTAGATCCTGGTTACCATGGTGAGGGTAGGAACGTAGATCCTGGTTACCACGGTGAGGGTAGGAACGTAGATCCTGGTTACCATGGTGAGGGTAGGAACATAGATCCTGGTTACCATGGTGAGGGTTGGAACGTAGATCGACTTGTAAACCAAGAGCTTTGCTTTACGGCTCAGCTCTCTCTTTACCACGACGGACCAATGCAGCGTCCTAGTTATTGCTGATGCCGCACCGATCCGCCTGTCGATCTCCCGCTCCATGCTTCCCCCACTCGTGAACAAGACCCCGAGATACTTAAACTCCTCCACTTGGGGCAGGACCCTGTTCCTGACCTGCAGGGGGCATTCCACCCTTTACCGGGCGAGGACCATGGTCTCGGATTTGGAGACACTAATTCCCATCCCGGCCGCTTCACAATTGTCAGCAAATCTATCCAGTGAGAGCTGGAGATCACGGTCCGATGTGGAAGTGGTGAGGTACCCTGAGCATACTTAAAGGACTGGTCCCCCAACTAATAATAATATTTATGTTAGCAAACAGTCAAAAACGCCAATGAAACTGAACAAATGTATTTTGAAGCATTTTTGCAATATGGCGTTTTTGAGTAGTGGCACGGTGGTGCAGTGGCTAGCTTAGTGGCTTTACACAAGATGGTCGAGGTTCGAGTTTTTGTGTTCTCCCCGTGTATATACATGGGTTTTTCTAGGTACTCCGGTTTCCTCCCACCCTCCAAAAACATGCATGCTAGGCTGATTGGCCAAGTATTTAAAATAAAGTAATAGTCGTTAACATATGGCGCACAGACCACCATTCTGCTTGTCCATGCAACGGACAGCTTCTTCTCCTTACGGCATTTTCCTTCAGGGGGCGCCACAGCAAGTTAGTTTCTTCCATCTAACCCTATCTCCTGCATCTTCTTCGGTCACACCAACTACCTTCATGTCTTCCTTCACTGTATCCTTTGCGGCCATACCAGCCTGTCAATGGCTGATCCCGTCAGACCTCAGAAGCTAAGCAGGCTGTGCCTGGGCTGTACTTGGATGGAAGACCGCCGGAACCCAAGGTGCCATGGTGGGATGGCCATTAAGATTAAATTGTCGTGTCCTTGAGCAAGACACTTCACCCACGTTGCCTAGTCTGAAAGATGTGTGTGCGGTCGGTTGGTGAAGGTCAGAAAGGCCGATGGCGCAAAATGGCTGCCTTGCTTCTGTCCGTTTTCCCCAGGGCAGCTGTGGCTACAACAGTAGCTTACCATTACGTGGTATGGAGTGAATGAATAATGCATATGTGAAGCGTCTTTGAGAGTCCTGAAAAGCGCTGTATAAGTACAATGCATTATTATTACTTTACTTTATTGAATGTCGCGAGATATCAGTGTTGGTATATTACGCCTAACAGAAAACCGAAATCCCGTGGGATTTCAAAAATAAAAATTGACCATTGCTCTGATCATTGCTCTAGAGGATGATCAGAGAGATTTTCTGGCCGTAGCCAGCAACCTGCACGTCAACAGTGTGTTTATACATTATTATTATTATTATTATCCATGAACCTCCTCTTTGGTCTCCCTCTAAGCCTCTTTCCTGGTGGTTCCAAACCCAACATCTTCCTTCCGATGTATACTCTCTTTTCTGCACATGTCCGAACCATCTCAGTCTGACCTCTCTGACTTTATATCTTCCTCTGACTGGGAGGAGATATAAAGCTCAGTGGGTAGAGCGTTCGCACGCGGACCGGAAGTTCGCGGGTTTGCGTCCCACAGAGAGCACGTCTAGGGTCCTTGGAGAAGACACCTAACCCCCGCTTCTCCCACCATTGGCGCCGTTGAAGGGCAGCCTGCTGCGGTGTAAGGAGAGCAGCACACAAATATCCCGGTGAGGGATGAATAGAGTAATTCATTTATTTATCTCCAAAACCTCTAACATGTGCTGTTCCTCTGATCCTGTCCATCCGGGTCCTTTCATATTTAGTATTTTTAAAAAGAGCGACCAGAGTGACAAACGACAAAGTGTAAGTCTTTCAATAGTCAAAAAAGAACATGTATTGTAATTTCACGACCATTAGGCGCACCGTACGAAAAGGCACAGTCTCAGTCACACACCACCTTACAACAACACACACGCAAGCATGCAAATGTGGGTATTTAAAAATAGATTGGGAGCAAAACTGAGTTTGGTTGTGCTTTATTTAAGTAGTATAAACAAGCACATTACCGGCAATAGTCTTTATTCAAATCCGTCAAAGTCCTCATCCTCTGTTTCAGAATTGAACAGCTGCGCAAAATCCAACAGAGCAGGTCCACTTCGGTCCTCGCTGTCAAAGTCACTGTCTGTACTGCACTTACGATCCATCGACTCATTAATGCTGAAATTTCTCGCGGCGGCTCGATTCCCATGTTCCTCCGCGTAGCTGATTGCCTTCAGCTTAAACTGAGCGTCATAAGCGTGTCTCTTTGCCATTTTCAGGGTTAAAACAGCAATGTTGTTCATACAGCACATACCTTTTTTATGCACAATCCACACCCACACTTCACTCTTTAACGTTCTCATGCCTTTTGTTTCAGGTCCGCATCGCGGGCACCGCTTTTTCTTTTAAGTTCGCCTTTTCTCACACACAAGGTGCACCGCACAAAAGGGCGCACCGCTCATTTTGAAGAAAATCTAAGACGTTTATATGCGCCTCATGGCCGTGAAATTACGGTATGTATTTTTTAGCTTCATGCGACGGTTCAAACCAACGTCTTGGTTTCCTGACGTAATAGAAGGTAACAGACGGTAAGGATAGGAGCAGAGATCTAAAGTCAACCAGTTAGCCTTTCCATGCTAAAGATGGCGCATTGAAACGAACCCTTCTTTGGAGTTAGCCACAAGATGGCGCCCTAAAGAAGTTGCAATGGCTGCTCTTCACCACATGGCGTTGGTCTGAAGTTCTTCTGTTTTTCAAGAAGATTGAGGCTCATTTGTGACCTCTTTTTTAGTAATTTTTACTGGAACATGGCTGATACCCCAGATGGCGCACTCACCGTTACGTTTCAAACGTCCCATCCTGTTTTGCTGTGACTAATAAAGTCCAAGTAAAGTCAAACTTTTGGTGTTAAGGGATGAAGCTTGTAGAAGTCATGGTTAGCTCCAAACACATGGTGGTAGCATTTCCTTCCACGTTCTGACTTCAGCCAGAAAAAGCAAAAAAAAAAAAAAAAAACGGGGGTTTAGATCTTTTTTTTCCTTTTATTGCATGAACGTTTCATGTTTTGAATCAGACGGTTGTAATTCAGCAGTGGCAACACCCGCTGAGAACTTCTAAACCAGCATCAGTAAGCAGGAAACCCCTCGTGCTGCTCCTAAAATAGATGCGTGCACACGTGCCAAGCGTGATAAACCTATCAAACTAAAGTTAGTATTCCTCAAATACACGATGAGACAGACATTTCCCCAAGGGACCTGCTCGGGGACTGTGTGTGTGCAGACTGCAGTCAGGGGGAGGGTAAGAGCTGGTAGGCTGGAGTGCATTTGGTATTCAGCCGTGCCTAGCATTTATCTGTCTGCTGACTGTCTAGTCTGGTCTGGCCTGTTAGTGGTGTCACCCTGCACGCTCCCCAGGGGACTAAATTGACGCTCTAGACAGACTGTGCATGTGTGTGTAGGTAGTAGAAGTGAGAATCAATGCTTGTCTGAGTCTGTCTGAGGATGAGGGCTTGTCTGGGATGTGTGCTTACGAGAATGACCTCACATCAAGATATAAGGGGGGGCGTTCGGGGGTGTCTGGATTGATATTTCTGCTTTGGCTGACAGCGCCGTAGTGTTTCAATTTGTTGCTTCGATAAAATTATGACAGCTGCCAGCCTTTTGTAAATTGTGTCAGGGTTACGCGTCTGGTTTTTTTCCACTTCCAAAGGTGTGAGAGCACTCATGCAGGAATGTGGAATTCGGCGGGAGCTGCCGTCAAGGAAAAATATTTGTGCATGACTGGATTTAGAACTTGGCTGGTGATGCGGGGCATAACGTGTAGCATCAGTCGGAAGCCTCTGCTCTTTACCGTCTGCTTATTTTCTTTCACAGAGGTCCATTTGGTTTTATTGTCTTTGCCTCCTGGTGCTTTCAGAATAAAAACGATCAAACCTTCCCCTCGTATCAACAGCCATTCCTCACACTGATCCCCTCCCTGCTCCTCTCAGGAAAGGCTTAGTCTCTCTTTGGCCTGGATTGATGGCAGTGAAAAGTTGAGTGTAGGTTATGGAAATAGTTTTTTGGAAATTGTGAATCAGAAACCTTTGCCATGCAGAGCTGATAGGTTCACTTTTTGCATCTAAACCAATCAGATTCATCTCCAATTATCTCTAACGAGTGTGTCTTTTTGTGACACGTACTCTGTCCAGGGTGGATCCTGCCTCTTCCATGGTCCTAGTGAGGATTTCTGAAATGTTTAAGTAGACTTCTTTGTTTCAACCAGGGATTTTTTAAAGCAACACTATTAACACACCGGTGTATTTTCTAACTGCGTCTCAGCTCTTCTCTGAGATCTCACCGGACAGTAAAAGTCAGTCTTGTTATGCCTCTGCCCAAAGAATCTGGAGTAAGTACGTAAGCACTTGGCGTGACAGTACGTACTCTATCAGTCTTTCCCAAACCAACTGCAAACTAACTCAGTATCAACTATACCAGGCATGGGCAAACTATGGCCCGCGGGCCACATGCGGCCCATTAAACGTTTTAATCTGGCCTGCCGAACTTTAAAAATTTTTAAAAAATAAACCTTGTTAGTTTTATTTCCGCTGCAACTTGAATGTTTCATTCTAGATGGTGCATTCTGGATATATTGGGTTTGTTGAGAAAACAACAACACTGCTCCCGTTATAGTGTGTGTCTCTGTGATGTGCACACTGTCAAAATAAACAGTGTGTACAGGTATGGAAAGCCATCGGGGCCAATGCACACACGTAAACAAGCGTGTTGATGTTAAAACAAGCAAAATGTTACATCACGCGCTTAGATTTCAAACCTAGTGCCGCTAAATGCACGTTTTTAAGCGCTATCACATAGATTTTAGACCTAGCGCGCTAGACTTGACAAAATTTTAAAAACCTTAAACATTAGACTGGCTTAACTGAGTTATCACACAGGCCTCATACGTATATTTGGTGACATTGGGCAGGCGGAGGAGTATTGTTCAACGCCATGACGTCAACTTATTCTTGTTTTTCATCAAGTTTTATTCATTGCCCTTCTTTGACTTTCATTTGTCAGTAACTATTTGTTGTTGTTTTTTGGCAGAATCATTTGTTTACATGATCCTAACACTCATAATGAAGTGTCTTTTCTCGGCCTGAAGATGGTACAGGAACAGAATGACAACAGCAATGCTAGTAAACCATCAATTTAAGTCATAGAGTTTACGTTTGGAATTCATTTGGAATTGTTTTATCACATTTCAGGCAAAATGAGTCTAGACCATGGGTGGGCAAACTTTTTGGCTCGCAGGCCACATTGAGTTCTAATATTTGACAAAGGGGCCGGAACAGGAGCAGATGGATGGCATGCGTTGGTAGACACTAGATTAGATCAATAGAATGGCGCTAGAATTTAAATAAGCGCTAAATGTTTGTTCCGTCATCTTCCGCTTGTTCCGGGGTCAGGTCGCGGGGGTAACAGCCTCAAACGGGCAGCCCAGGCTTTTTTCTCCCTGGCTGCATCCTCTAGCTCACCTGGAAGGATCCCAAGTCGTTCCCCAGACAGCTTTGAGACATAGTCTCTCCAGCGTGTCCGGGGTCTGCCCCTTGGTCTCCTCCCGGTGGACGTGCCCAAAACACCTCGCCCGCGAGGCGCTCGGGGGCATCCTGACCAGATGCCACAACCACCCCATCTGGCTCCTCTCGACCTGGAGGAGGAGTGGCTCGACACCGAGCTCCTCCCGGAATGTTACATGTTACATGTAACACTCCGGGAGCGTTACATGTTAATGTTACATCAAGAGCGTTAAATTTTAAGATCTAGCGCGCTAGGTCCAGGATAGCGCTTAAAAATGTGCATTTAGCGGCGCTGGGTTTGAAATCTAAGCGCTTGATGTAACATTTTGTTTGTTTTAACATCTAACATGCTTGTTTACGTGCATGTATCGGGCCTGATGGCTTTCCATATCTGTACACACTGTTTATTTTGACAGTGTGCACATCACAGACACACACACATTTCAATGAGAGCAGTGTTGTTGTTTTCTCAACAAAGCCAATAAATCTAGAGTCCACCATCTATTGATGAAAAATGAGAATTGCAGGGAAAATAAAACATTAACAAGGTTTATTTATTTAATTTTTAATGTTTGGCGGGCCGGATTAAAACGTTTAACGGGTTGCATGTGGCCCGTGGGCCGTGGTTTGCCCATGCCTGGTCTAGACTGATGGTGTGTGTAAGGGTTTGAGATCGACATACTAGGATTCAGTTCTGCTGACGAAAGACTGCTGATCTTTTGGGTTTTTAGATGTTTTCTGGTCCCTACGTTCAAGCACAATGAGTTTAGTTTTGCAACCAAACGGTGACATGTTCAGGACTTACAATGCTTTTTTTTTTCTCTGTTCTTGCCAGAATTGGCTGCAGGACTCGTGCAAACATAAGTTGGACGAGGCAGTTTAGAAAATGCATGAATGTATGTCGTAGTTAAGTCTATTTCAAACACACAGCTCACCTGTGTGGCCGTAGGAACGATCAAGGAAAAGATAGCATTCCATTTGTTTTCTGCTTACCGCCCGTTCTCAAGAGAATGAAACAGAGCACTGCAACCAGGTCAAAAGAATTGTCCCCTACCGTGAAACTTGGCAGCTCTATCTTTAAACCTCCCACGTATCACTTTGTAATTTAAAGAAACATGCCAATAAATTAAGCAAAAACCGGGTCTCTACCATTTTATTCCGTTGCTTTTTTGGGTCAAGTCCATCTTGGTCATAGTAAAATTAACCGTTGCACCACTACGGCATCGTTACCATTGAGTACAGGTTCCTTCATAACCACCCAGGTAAGGTATGTCCTGCTAGTTTTCGGGGGCAAACCAAGCTTTAGAACCAGGAAGAATTGAACCAAACTGTTTCAAAACAAAAACATATGGAAGATTTGAGTTCATTTTGAAGATGTTACGACTATGCGCTCTCAGAGGTCAGTGACTTTGTTCTCCACCAGGGCGGCGACCGACCCGACCCGAAAAATGTCCATCATTACTTCGGGTCGGGTCGGGTTCGGGCTTCTCTCTCACTGACTTTTTTTTTTTTTAATAAATATATGTTTATAAAATGTGAACTAAAATGAGGTGTGTGTACTAAACTAATAAATACTTGTTATAAAATTAAAACAGAGAAGTAATGTTTAGCTACTAAACAGGATCCGCAGAGCCAGAGCATGCTCTGCGCACGTGAACGCCTCCTCTTATTTTGGTAATCCTCCCCTGCGCACGTCTTTATTTTATTTATTTTGAACTGGTATCCCCGATATGAAGGAGTAAGAAGTTAAGGATAAACTAAAAGCAGGAGAACTGGAAAGACAAACACGCACCTGTAAGAGTGAGGTGTGGAAAAGATTCAAATTTATTGTTCAAAATGCTACAGAAACTTTCGTTGGCTTCGCTGGATGTAGTCAATGTGGCGCTTTGCTTTCATATGAGACCAAAAAGACTGGCACCTCGACGTTGAGCTGGCATTTAAACAGCTGGACTGGCAAAAGTGATGATCGCCAAAGATCTATTTTATCATTTGTTTCAAAGATCGTCCCTCTTCTTCGCGCTAAGCAGGCCATCACAGACAAGTGCGTTAGGGGTCCTATAGTGGGATTTTTTTTTTTTTTTTTCATTAAAAAACGTGTTCTTAAAAATGTTCCAATTTATAAATAACCCTCCCGCTCCCGAGTCCTCACAAATAAAATATGACATTTCGGGCTTGTTTTGGGCTCGAGCCCGCTAATCACGTTGATTGGTCGGGCTCGGGCCGGGTTTTAATATTCGCAGGCTCGGGTCGGGCTGGATTTTTTAAGCCCGATCTCACCTCTGTGTCTAAACCAATCAAGAAGATGCACCCAAATAGGTAAATAGTTTAGTTATCTAAATGAACTGGATTATTTGAGCGGATTATTTGAGCATGTTCATTCAAAATCTATGCTTCATTAATAATTGGCAATTGTTTTTTGGGGGTATGGTGTGGACCCCTAAAAGCTCTTTGATGACCATATATGGTCTCTGCATTATGGTTTGGAGAGTTGCTGGTCTAGAATGGCGTTCAGCGGTGCTCTTAGATTTGAAGAGCCCCGTTTATTTATAGAACACAGACAGGCTGCGTTAGCGTGGAAGTGTGCTGGGTGGAGGTCCTCAACTTTGGGTTTGTTTCCGATGTGTTTTTTAGGTGATTTGTTAGTGGTATAATTTGTATGTGTGTAGAGGGTGAGGGTCTAGCTTCTAATGCAGCACATTTGCCCCTGAACCACAGGAGAGTAGTACCGAGGGGGTCACCTCAAGGTTAGCTCCTTTAACAAGCCATCTTCATTGGCTGCAGCCCATCGTAACAACCACCCTAAATACCACACCAGGCCAACCAGTCTTCCTTCCCCCCTGCACTGTGCTCTCCCACAGCCATTGTCAGCTGCAACCTGGCCGTCTGCTTGGTTTCTAAGTCAGATCAGACCCCCCACCTCCACCAATGCCGCATACAAACACCCCCCTTCTCTCTGTTACACCCACACAGGCTACTAGCATTACTCTGTCCCATTCTGAGGAGTTTCTTTTGGTCCTCTGCTTCGGTCATGTATATATTTCAAATTTAGGTGCAGTGAGAAACAATCTCGTATAAATAGTTGGATTTTGGTGAATAAGCCGATTAGCCACCCCCAACCGTTTGTCTTAAAAAAACGATCACGTGATGGATAATTATTGCCATGTTCGCCAAAGAAAGACAAGGTTACAATAATTAGTAAACCAGAAAAAAAAAAAAAACGCATCGGTTGGCCGTGAAAAATTTGCCAAACTGACGGATGTATTCACAAAATGATCCGGGGAATAAATGTTTGTTAATGTGTCCTACTTTTGTTGTCATGTAAACAAAATCAATTGCACTTGAGGCTGGTTTTATGTCTCAGATTTGCATGTTTTTGTGTGGGTTTTGCTACAAAGAGGAAACTGGAAATGCTTACGAGTTCGGTTTCTTTCCAATAGGTTTTGACATGAAGATCTTCCAGCTACTGTTTGTGAAAAACAGGCAATGGAATTAAGACCCACGTTGGGCTTTTCTGGGCTCTTTTGGATTTGCGTCTCCAACCAATAGAAATGGTTACTTGAAACAGAAAACAGAAATTAAGAGGGATTAACAATCTATGTTTTTTTTATATCTGCCATGCACAAACAATTGGCCAAGGTTTTAATATTTCATACAATCTGAAGGTAATGGATACATAGATGGGTTAGGGCTAGAGTTAGGGTTAGGATTGGGGCTAGGGTTACCCGGACCCTCTATTATCAGGCAAGGCAAACTGATTGTGAAGCAAAATTCGTACGGAAAGTAATTCAAAGTGCTTTACAGCAACAAAAATTGTTATGGAGAGGAACACAGAATGAGAAAGTGAAAATCAAAATGTATTTCTTATTAGGTAAAAGTGGGTAGTCCGAGCCAGGCAGGTTGTCTGAGGCAGGCGAGTTGTCCAAGGCAGGCGGGTTATCTGAGGCAGGCGGGTCGTTCGAGGCAGGCAGGTTGTCCAAGGCAGGCAGGTTGTCCGAGGCAGGCGGGTTATTCGAGGCAGGCGGGTTATTCGAGGCAGCTTGAATAAAAAATATGAGTTCACTGATGAGGAAAAATGACGGACAAAAAAATCTTCTAAAAGCTTAGACGTTGTTACTGCAAGGAAACCAACAATCTGGCACAGGCTGGGGCTGCAGGGTGGCTTGAGTAGCTAGCCAAAACTAGAATGAAGGCTGTGGCGTAGAACAAAATCCATGGCCATTATTTTATTTTTTTGTTTTGGATTTTGGAGGGAAGTTTTGTGGGATTTCTTTGATGAGATGAGCTACTTCCACCTCCGTTCCACCAGGTAACCACTCAAGCTCTGTTCCACCAAATATCTATTCCAGCTCTGTCAGACCATACCTGTGGTCAAGCTCTGTTCCACCAAGAGGCTGTTCCGCCTTTGTTCCAGTTCTGTTCCACCAAGTGGTCGTTCCACCTTTTTTCCAGCTCCGTTCCACCGAGTACCTCTTTCACCTTTGTTCCAGTTCTATTCCACCAAGTGGCTGTCACTCTCCACCCCACCCAACTCGGCACCATCTCCCGAATCTAAACCAGCTTTTTGGACTCAAAAGACTCTCAAATTTCCCCCAGAAAGGAATTAATAAAGTAAAATGATTTTTTTTAAATAAAAAAATGGATTAAAATGTAAAAAGAAATGTGAAAATTTATTTATCCACTTCTGAAAACATCTTCTATTCTAGTTTTATTTTGAAACAGAGTAGTCAGATTTCCGTTTGTTCTTAAAGGCATCAGGCTGAGCCACGCCCCTGTTTTCTCAGAGAGGATGTGATTGGTGCTGCTGGGTGTGTGTGTATGTGTGTGTGCAGTGCTCTGATCAGAAGCACAGCAGCTCTCCCACTCCTCTCTCTGTCACACACACACACTCCTCACAGAAATATGGCGTGACGTGCGGAGGGAAAGTGCGAAACTGTCGGGAATTACTGTTTAGCGGCGGACTTTGAGCCGCTGCTGGAAGTTTTCTCTTGTTTTTTCCGTCGGGGAGGAAAAGGGGGGGGGCTGACGGTGGCGGCGGCGGCTCCTGTGTCCCCGGAGCGGTGTCCCGGTCTGCCCAGCCCCATGCAAAACCTAACAGCCTCTGGCGGCCCCGGCAACTCCAATGTCACCTGCTCCTGTAACTGCACCGCTTCCCAGCCTCAGGGAATGGAGATCTGTGAGTAACACATGAAACCCTTGCAGACAGACAGACAGACAAAACCAGGATCACAACAAACTTTATGCAAACTTTAAGAGCTTTAAACAAATGCAGCTGCAAAAAAAGAACAGTTGCATTAAATTTTGCAGAAACTAGTTTGAGTTTATGTGCATCTTTTTGTTTTATTTGAATTTTCTCCATGTTTACAAACTTAAACAGCTTTGTTTGATCTGTAGGTGAGTTTTTCTTCCATGTTTACTAACATATCAAAGATCAAAAGATATGCTTTAAAGTTGTTTGTAAACATGTGTATCTATAGCCTGTGTGTTTATAAACACTATGGGTTATATATAAAATCTATAGATGCACAAAACAGAGGGTTTGATTGGCTGTGAGACATCACCACATAGGGTTAAATACTTTGCCTGTCAGCACAGACAGGAAACGGTGGAATGGTATGTTATGTCTGTCTGCCTCCTGAGCAGCCCAGAGAGAAACTATCATTATCAGCTCTGCCCTAATGCTGCTGCCTGCTTGATCCACTGCAGATGTTCCTTTTTTATGGCTAGCATGAGGGAGAGTGTTCAAGAGAGAAGAAAAAAAAAACCAGACAAACACATACACACATAGGCAGACTTCCAGTGATGCAGAGGACAGTAAAACATTGTTTGTCTGTGTGTAGCGTGACAGATTTGCAGAAAGACAAATAAATATGAGACGGATAGATTGCAGACAGGCGGGTAAATTCATAACCAGGCCAGCAAGACAAGTAGCAACAAAGATAAGAGGAAGCATGCATGCAGACACCTCTAAAGCCAGACGGGTTGATACACTGACAGACAGACATGCTACACAGAGATGGACAGACAGAATTACAGTGATGTGTAATTTCCATCGGGGCCGAGGCCAGAGTCGGGCAACATGAGGTGAACGCAGGATATTAGATTTAGATCTGGCAGCAGTGTGTGCTTGTGCTGACGCCACATTGTAACCAAGAAGTATATGTGTGTGAGTGCTGTCTGGCCGATAGTTCCACTGTTCTGTGGCACCGTGACTTTGCTAGCCAGGCAAAATATACGGTCAACCACAAACTCGTGCATGCACCGATCTTTTGGAGTCAGCTGCCGGGGAGTATTTACAGTGCACGGCCAGCAAACGCCGGCCTTCGCGTCATCTGAACATTTCACTAGTTGGAGGGAGCTCCATTCACAAGTGGTTGGAAATAGCCGTGTCCTACTGTAGTGGCCGTCTGGTTTGAAAAGAGCTCTTGTTCCTCGGCTGTGTTGTCATGCAGACTCGGCAAGGCTGAATAATGCAGCTCATGCTTTGATGATTTATCTGGCTGAAGAAAAAGAGCTACAGTCTGCTTCTTCTCTTTTTTCCCCCCTCCTCTCTTCTTTTAAGCAAAGTGTGTTTCCTCTTTTATTTAGACAAGGAGGAAAATTGAGAAGGGCTACAAGCATACCGGGATCACAGAGCAGGCAGTGTCACAGCCAAGAACCGACCTCAGCCAACATGCCGGGTAGAGAGACAAAGATCCTTTTAGCAAGTTATTTTCCTTTTCCGAGACAGTCTCCTGGAAGTTTGCTGTCTTAGCTTTAAATCACTCTCCGCTCTTCGATGGGAGAGTCCATGAATCGCTGTCACAGTGAGACTTCAGTATGTTCTGCAAACATTTTCCACTCTGAAGTCTGTTAAGCTACTATCGACTCTGACTGCAATCGGCCTCGTCTTCCCAAAGCCCTGTGGGGAAATGCTTTGTGCCAACTGTGCGAGGTCATTCCACTTGATCTTAATGCAAATTCTCTTTCATTTCAATCAAGTGATCCGCTCTTGATGGCATTGCGATAGCTCGTGTTGTAACGCAGAAAGCACAGGACCATACTTTAGGCGTTCTTTTTAAATTGTAAGAGAACGTGATAGGGTTGAATTGGTCAACCTTCGCAGGAGACGAATTTACCTCTTTTATCTTTACCGTTACCTCTTTTATCTTTACCGTTATAAAGTGAAAAATTCCAACTCATTAGCTCTCCGTTCAGAGGGAGCATGAGATGCAATTTTGCCGTACAATGGAAAGTTTCCTGCACGCGGACAGGAAGTAGTCCTAAGCACACACACACAATATCATACAAGGATTAGCATAGGACCAGCATGCAAGCATCCAAAGTTATCTACCGCATCATACAGCATTAGGAGTTCTCGTTAGTCGCTCCTCTTTTTGCTAGAAGTAAACATCTCCAGATAAGTGAAAAGTTTATGTGCAAAGTTGCACGTCGACATCGAGGTTTACTTCCTGTTTCACATCCTGCCTTTCATCGGAAACGTACAAATAAGCTTTTTTTGTCGAGAACCCCTTTTTTAACGTTGTCATACACACAGAGAAAAACACGGTATGGTTTTAACTTCACAGAAGAGCAATGATTCGGGTAAAGATTTAGGCCCCGTCCACATGAAGCCGGGTATTTTTAAAACGCATATATTTTTATCTGTTTTGGCCGTCCACACGAAAACAGAGTTTTTTTTCACTCTTAATCTGCGTTTTTGAAAACTCCGGCCAAAGTGCAGATTTTGGAAAACTCAGTTTTTGCGTTTGGATGTGCGAAAATGGAGATTTGCGTTTCTATGCGTCACTACCTGCGACAAGTAATGCACATACGTAAGGGAGGGAGACGGTAGCTCAGTGGTTAGAGCGTTCGCGGGTTTGCGTCCCACCGAGAGCACGTCTAGGGTCCTTGGAGAAGATATCTAACCCCTGCTTCTCCCACCATTGGTGCCGTCGAAGGGCAGCCTGCTGCGGTGTAAGGAGTGCAGCCCACAAATTTCCCCGGTGAGGGATGAATAGAGTAATTCATTATTATTATTATTATTATTACGTCATTCGTGTGCGTCCAAGTTTACCAAACAAGGACTACAGAGGTGCTCTGATTGGATAGCTCGGAACTTACATTTACATCAATACTGCCCACTACTGGTCTGGCATGCTCATAACCGCACTCGGAAGCGTATTTATACGGCTCCGTGTGGACGGGGCCTTAGTAACAAGTTGTGATTACTTGTTACATGGTCACTGTCAGACCGGGAACACAACTTGTTCATCGTCAAACAATCAGGTCAGAGTTAGACGAACAATACTTGCTGCTGAGGTGTGTCCAGAAAAGTTTTTATTAATACTTTAAACCAAGTGGATTTAGGACCTTCGATCCCGAGGCCTGTTTTTCCACTTTGCTTTGTTTCACTTTTGTCGTTAAAAAACGTCTGCAGCGTTTTTAAAACATGACTTTTTGAAGTTTAAAAAACTATCCGATTTCACTCTCGACACCCTACCATGCTGATTCGGGACAATTTGAGAGAAACTAGTCCATTAATACTTCCATTCAACGTGTACTTTGTGCTGTTACTATCACTAATATGATGTGTTGTACTTTATTACTTTATCTTAGTTTTTATCTATCGTGATGTCAGTCCTGATACTCTGCATGCCGCGTAATCAGCTACGCTCTAACGGACTTCAAAAGCATGTCTTATTTCTGTAAAAATGACAAAAATTTGACCAAAACTACAACCCGTTTTGGTCAAACGTTCAGGATGTTGGTAAATGTCCGTGTACCATCTCTCTTCAGATGCACTTGTCCCTAGGGGAAGTTTAGGTGTCTGCGCGGCCGCGGCGTTGCTGACTGTCTTTGTTGTCTGCATACGTAACATTTAGTCTGCAGCCAGACGGAGGAGAAGTGGCTGATCCGTAATCCGGCGTATGAGCGCTGTTAGCGTGGATGTGACTGCATGGTCATCTGTCAGCTACCTCGGGCCAGGCACGCACACTGCTACTTGTTGACTCTAACGCAAATATGTACACATATGACACACGCAATTACACCCGGGTATATGAACACAGACACACACATACACAGACTGAGCCGGGCACTCGTAGGCTCAGCCAATATTTACCCTGCAGTCTCCAGCCAGACAACCAATCCAATCTCTCACTAAGCTCTTTATTGTTTGTTTAGGGTTCTTTTTTTTTTTCCATTTTGTTTGCGGAGGTGTCGTTGATTTGGAATAGCTTTATTTTTTTGTTTAATTAATAATGAGACTGATGTGAAATGATAGCTTCAGACGGGGTACGGGGAGAGAAAGTGTTGGACCGTGGGGATGGGAGTGGCAAAGGCAACCAAACAACTGTGTCCCTACTCCTCCCAGACAGATTCCTTTTTGCAATCACTGCTCCTGTAATTAATTTCACTGGGAATTTCTGCACTCGGTTCGGGTTTCTCAATGGAGCCTTATATAGTCTGCCACCTCTCCTGAGCTCGAGGGGTTAGAGCGGCAAGCCACATTGCTTCCACTTCCATGGCGTGAAGAAAGAGATCCTTGTTTTATGTAAGTAGGTGGCAAGGGGACCCCTAGACCTACTTCTTATACCTTTTGAACTGACCTCCCACTACACTCTCACACTTTTCTTTCAGATTCTGGCACACAGCGCCCCATGCAGAGATAATAAAGATATTTTAATCATCCCATCTGTAGATTTGGTGCAGCATTAAAAAAAAAAAGAATTACTCTATTCATCCCTCACTGGGGAAATTTGTGTGCTGCACTCCTTACACCGCAGCAGGCTGCCCTTGCACCGCAGCAGGCTGCCCTTGCACCGCAGCAGGCTGCCCTTGCACCGCAGCAGGCTGCCCTTGCACCGCAGCAGGCTGCCCTTGCACCGCAGCAGGCTGCCCTTGCACCGCAGCAGGCTGCCCTTGCACCGCAGCAGGCTGCCCCTGCACCGCAGCAGGCTGCCCCTGCACCGCAGCAGGCTGCCCTTACACCACAGCAGGCTGCCCTTTGATTGCGCCAATGGTGGGAGAAGTGGGGGTTAGGTGTCTTCTCCAAGGACCCTAGACGTGCTCTCTGTGGGACGCAAACCCGTGAACTTCCAGTGCGCGCGCGAACGCTCTAACCACTGAGCTGCCGTCTCCTCCGTTTAGTTTAGTTTGTGAATTTGTTTGACTTTGAGTTAATGTGTGTGTTCAATCGTCGAGTAAAAACATGGACTAAGGGGGTTGTTTTAGTTTTACACACCCGTAACACCCAGGTAATGATTTAACGTTCCCAGAACGTCGTAGGAAGGTTGTTTAAAGGTTAGCGGAACGTTCTTTAACGGTTATTTTTTGGTTCTTTAAAGGTTCAATTGGAAAGTTTTACGTTGTGTTTTGGTTTTCAGAACGTTACTCTAACCTTAATTTTAACCATAATGTTTGGAATTTGGTTCTCTCAACGTTCTGGGAAGGTTAGGTTCTAACATAATCACCAACTAAGGTTTACGAAATTTTAAGCAAGAACTTCAGGCTAACGTTCTCTGGAGGTTCTCTGGAGGTTCTCTGGAGGTTCTCTGTTTGCTGGGTACCCTTAATTTGACTACATGTATTAGCAACTTTGTTCTTTCAGACACCCCAACAGCTGATGAACACAGGTGTGTTGTGATCCCCTCGCCTGCTGCCAGAGGGAGCTTTATACCCTCCTCAATCACCCTCAGGTGTCTCTATTCAGGTGTCTCTAACCCTATAATGTAACTGTGAACTCTTTCTTTGGCATAAAACTAGCTTACACTGTTTTTCACAATCTCACTATTTCTTTTTTAAGTGTTTTATGTTTTATGCACAATGCATGCAGACCGGCATGCATTGTGCACCGATCTGCGCCGATCAGAAGTGCGTCCATCGGTGTCATCTAGAACACACCTATTTCCATTTGTGTGTTTGTGTAAAGACCCGGAAATGGCTCCTACCAAAAGACACTGTTACATCGCAGAGTTTAAACTCAAGGCGATCAGTCACGCAGTAGAACACGGGAATAGAGCCGCAGCGAGAGAGTTTAACATCAATGAATCAATGGTGAGGAAGTGGAGGAAGCAAGAGGATGCGCTGCGCCAAGTAAGACTAAACAGAGTTTATCTCCAATGGAAGTGAAAGGTGAGGCTCTTGATTTACACTAATCGATCCACGTTCTGACGTTTACCTTGTTGTGATCCCCTCACCTGCCGCCAGAGGGAGCTCTGAACCCTCCTCAATCACCCTCAGGTGTCTGTATTCATCACCCTGAATAGAGACACCTGAGGGTGAAGTCAACCTGGACTTCACCCAGTGAAGTCCCTGTGAAGTCCAATAGGACCACTCACTTCGAAGTCCAGGCAAAACCTGTGTAAAGACCCGAAAATGGCTCCTACCAAGAGACACTGTTACACCGCAGAGTTTAAACTCAAGGCGATCGCAGTTGCGACACCTGTTGTAGCTCAATATTAATCCATATATAAGGCGCTCCGGGTTAAAAGGCGCATCGTGGACTTTAGAGAAAATTTAAGGTTTTTTGGTGCGCCTTATAGTGCGGAAAATACGGTATTTATCAACAAATGTTCAGAGATTGTTTCTAAAATTCATCCAGTTGAACCACTCACTTTGAAGGCAGAGTGAGGGAAGTTTTAGGAAGATTGATCTCTCAGGAATTTTCAGTATTTGTCTTGATGAATCCACACCGTGGACGTCCACGTAAATTCCAGGTTGATGAATCACAGAATAGTGAGTGGATTACGGTGCGGATGTGTGTGTTTTCTTGTTTGTTTGCTTAGAGTGTGTCCTCTGGTGTTCAGGATGTTTGACTTACTGTCTGGTTTTAGTGAAGCAGAGTTCGGATCTTTCCTTCTTAATGTTTCAGAGTTACTTTTCTCTTTAATTTACTTGAATCTACTTTGCTCTTATCTGCTGGTCGTGTAACCCCGTGTGTCTGGAATGAAACCGACAACCCTTGCACCTACAAACAATGTGGAAAATGTAGCCTGCAGCTCCGGCTCGGCTTACTTGAGTAGAGAGGGTTAACCGGAGGCCACGACTTCCAAAGTCCGCAGCATGTAAAAGGTCAGCAGTTGTGTTGCTCAGTGTGTCCTGGCAGTCTTGCTCAGCCCCAAACGGTTTCGTCACTGGCTGCTGGGATTCCCTTTGTGTCTAGATTCTGCACCCCCAACACACAGACACACACACCCCCCACCCGAGTTCCCAAAATGCCCTTGGGACTGGGGCAGATTTGTAGCCTCAGTGTGTTTGAAGACAGGCCATCCGTCAAGTATGTGTGCGGTGGTGATGGTTGTGGAGGGGTGGAGCGGGGGGGGGGGGGGGGGGGGGGGGGGGTAGAAGTCTGGTGTCTCGGCCAGCGTCTATTTTCACTCTCCTTGACTGTCTGTGATATTGAAGAGCTCCTTTCTTGTGACTCCTGGTCTGTTAGCGTGCACAGGACAGACTATGTACTCCATGTACCACTACCGGCATTCACGAATCCCCTCTTACATTTTGGCAGTGGTGGATGAAGTACTCACTTTTTGTACTTAAGTAAAAGTACAGATAATTAGGCAAAAAAATCTACTTAAGTAAAAGTACAAAAGTATTTGGTGTAAATTGTACTTTTTAAGTAAAAAGTAAAAGTATTCGATCATAATTCAAATGTTATTTTTTTGTGCTATAGGGTGTCACCATGGTAACCAGGATAAATACTCTGCAGGGGTGTGACCCCCCTCTCCCGCCTCTTTTGGTCCACAAAAAAATAAAATAAAAGGAAAGGGGATAAGTCAAACTATCCCCTAGAAGGGCCAGTGAATGGGCTCCAAAATGGAGGAAAATGACACCTATTTTTAAAATGTTTTGGGGGGGAGGCCCCCAGTCACTATATATTGGCTTTGTCAAAGCCCCACCCCCCTTTGGAAAATTCTAGATCCACCCCTGCTCTGTGTAATGATGGCTCAACTTTTTATTTAGAAGTAAACACAACGAACAACGGTCTTCTGACTCTTTTTAATTTGTTCTATATTTGATGTTAGGTTTTTGAATGAATGTGGAAAATATTTCTCGATTCATTACTTCTTCTCCCGATCAACTGCTTCTTTTGATTTTGGCGATGCGGCTTCAAGATGCGCTAAAAAAAACCTGTGTATTTTTCAAATTCCTGAATGAAAATGTAACAAAAAATGTAAAACACACTTTTAAAAAGTAGCGAAGTAAAAGTACAGATATTTGCTCTAAAAATGTAGTGAAGTAAAAGTAAAAGTACCGGTCTTAAATTTTACTTAAGTAAAGTACAGATACACATTTTATTTTCACTTAAGCACAGTAATGAAGTACATTTACTTCGTTACGTTCCACCACTGCATTTTGGTGTGTCCCGTTTAACAAAATAATCCCAATAAAATCAGAGCTTTAATCTGTCTGACATATCTTTGAGTAGTTTGTGGGGTTTCACTTGGATTTTAAGAGGCTTACTTGTTAATACCTCCGAACTGGTCGCACTAGCAAGAGGACAGTCTCTGATGCCTTCATGACCGCGCCATACTAAAACCTGAGTCCTTGTGCATGACAGACCGCCGGATTCGGTCTTTTTTATGCTGCCTACAAAGAAAATTTTTTGCACGACCTCTTGACATTCAGATATTCTGTAACAGATGAGGATCGGATATTTTGGCGTGCAGTTACAGCTGTGCTCGGAGACGGGCTATGTTTCCATAGTGCTTTGGAATAGTTTGGTGACTCCAGAGGAAGCTGTGTGAGGTCTGGGTGTTTTTAATGTGGCTGCGTCTGAAGCAAACGAGGGAAGAAAGAAAAAATAAATTAGAGTGTTTTTTTTTTTTAGCTAAAGAGCTGAAGCAGAAAATCCACGATACAGACATGTCCTTGATTGAGTCAAATTATGAATAAAACGCAAAAACTAAGTGTTTGACTAAGTGCTTGTGTCTGAGTTTTAGCGATCCATTCCGATGTAGAAGCTCCCCTTCCATTTGGACGCGGTCCTCCGACACTCGCACATCTAAAAATCTTCCGACATCCCGCCAGTGGTAGAACGTAACGAAGAAAATGTACTTTGTTAGTGTACTTAAGTAAAAAAAAAAAAAAGGTGTATCTGTACTTTACTTAAGTAAAATTTGAGACCTGCACTTTTTACTTTTACTCCGCTACTTTTTAAAAGTGTGTTTTGTCTTTTTTGTTACATTTTCGGTCAAGAATTTGTAAAATATGCAGTTTTTTTAAGCGCTACTTGAACTAGCATAGTCAAAATCAACCTGTAGAGGGAGCAGTTGATTGTCTGCGGTCTCCAAAAGGGAGAAGAAGTAATGAATCGAGGACCAATCAGAATCGAGAGTAAACATTTTCCGCAGTCATTCAAACTAACATCAAATTTAGCACAAATTAAAAAGAGTCAAAAGATCGTTGTTCGTTGTGTTTACTTCTATATAAAAAAGTTGAGCCATCATTACACAGAGCAGGGGCGGATCCAGGATTTTCTAAATGGGGGCGGCGGGGGTGTGAGGTCATCGACAAAGCCAGTATAGGAAGACTGGGGGCCTCCCCCCCAGAACATTTTGAAAAATAAGAGTCATTTTCCTGCATTTTGGTGCCCATTCACTGGCCCTGCTAGGGGATAGCTTGACTAGTCCGATTTCCTTTCTTCCTCTTTTTTTTTTGCGGACCAAATAAAGGGTTGAGGGGAACCCCCTGGATCTGCCCCTGCAGAGTATTTATCTGTGAACCTACAGCACAAAAAATAACATTTGAATCATGGTCGAATACTTTTACTTTTTACTTTAAAAGTCAAATTTGTTTACATTTACTTCGTTACGTTCCACCACTGGAACATAATCACATAATCATTTCAGACAGAAAGTTCGTTATCAAACGAAGTATTTAGATCCAAAAAGCATTTCAAATAAACTTCAAGTCATGTTTTTAAAGTTCAGTTTTTATAATTAAAAAAAATAACACCCAAACAGCTCGGAATGTTTTAAATACGGTTCACCGGTGTCAAGAATGAAATGTTTTTGTGGCCTTTAATGGCCTGAAAGCAACTGTTGTGAAGTGTATTGACTGGCAAACGAGAGCATGTTGCCTAGCACCACAAGTAAGACAAGTCTTCAGAGTATAAAATACAGTGGTGGTCAAAAGTTTACATACACTTGTAAAGAACATAATGTCATGGCTGTCTTGAGTTTCCAGTTATTTCAACAACTCTGATTTTTCTCTGATATAGTGATTGGAACAGATCCTTCTTTGTCACAAAAAACATTCATGAAGTTTGATTCTTTTATGACTTTATTATGGGTAAACTGAAAATGTGACAAAATCAGCTGGGTCAAAAATATACATACAGCAATGCTAATATTTGGTTACATGTCCTTTGGCCATTTTTACTTCAATTAGGCGCTTTTGGTAGCCATCCACAAGCTTTTGGCAAGTTTCTGGTTGAATCTTTGACCACTCCTCTTGACAGAATTGGTGCAGTTCAGTTAAATTTGTTGGCTTTCTGACATGGACTTGTTTCTTCAGCATTATCCACATGTTCTCAATGGGATTTAAGTCAGGACTTTGGGAAGGCCATTCTAAAACCTTAATTCTAGCCTGATTTAGCCATTCCATTACCACTTTTGATGTGTGTTTGGGGTCATTGTCCTGTTGGAACACCCAACTGCGCCCAAGACCCAACCTTCGGGCTGATGACTTCAGGTTTTCTTGAAGAATTTGAAGGTAATCCTCCTTCTTCATTGTCCCATTGACTCTCTGTAAAGCACCAGTTCCATTGGCAGCAAAACAGGCCCACAGCATAATACTACCACCACAGTGCTTGATGGTAGGCATGGTGTTCTTGGGGTTAAAGGCCTCACCTTTTCTCCTCCAAACATATTGCTGGGCATTGTGGCCAAACAGCTCAATTTTTGTTTCATCTGACCACAGAACTTTGTCCATGTGATCAGCAGCAAACTTTAGTCGAGCCTTAAGGTGCCGCTTTTGGAGCAAGGGCTTCCTTCTTGCACGGCAACCTCTCAGTCCATGGCGATGCAAAACAGGCTCGACTGTGGACACTGACACCTGTGTTCCAGCAGCTTCTAATTCTTGGCAGATCTGCTTTTTGGTGCTCCTGGGTTGACTCTTCACCCTCCTGACCAGTTTTCTCTCAGCAGCAGGTGACAGCTTGCGTTTTCTTC
Source organism: Neostethus bicornis (assembly GCA_902685375.1). Taxonomy (NCBI): domain Eukaryota; kingdom Metazoa; phylum Chordata; class Actinopteri; order Atheriniformes; family Phallostethidae; genus Neostethus; species Neostethus bicornis. Next base: position 37,418,261 of record LR738541.1, read on the forward strand.
CTGATCGTGGCAGTGACAAAACAGTGCCATGCACTTTATACTTACAAACAATTGTTTGCACTGTTGCTCTTGGAACCTGCAGCTGCTTTTAAATGGCTCCAAGTGACTTTCCTGACTTGTTCAAGTCAATGATTCTCTTTTTCAAATCTGTGCTGAGCTCCTTTGACTTTCCCATTGTAGCGTTTGTGGGTGTTTTTATCCAATGAGCCCTTTTTAAATGGCCTCAGAGAAGTCACCAGCTGTAGTCACTCATAATCACTCACAAGAAGTTAAGAGGTCATGCTATGAAGCTCATGTCATTGACACAACTTTCTAAGTCTCCAAAATTGCTCATTCATGTTGCTGTATGTATATTTTTGACCCAGCTGATTTCGTCACATTTTCAGTTTACCCATAATAAAGTCATAAAAGAATCAAACTTCATGAATGTTTTTTGTGACAAAGAAGGATCTGTTCCAATCACTATATCAGAGAAAAATCAGAGTTGTTGAAATAACTGGAAACTCAAGACAGCCATGACATTATGTTCTTTACAAGTGTATGTAAACTTTTGACCACCACTGTACACCTCGGTTCTGCTTTCAGCGAGCATGACGGGGAATAGAAAGTGTCAATATTGAGAAACTATTAAGGTTTTTTTTTACAACTGAACACCCACCCCCACACCGGTTGACGTGTTTATGGGCTTGTAAATCTCATCTTTAGATGTTGGTTGAAGCCATAAATACTTCAACTCATATGCCGCGTTTTTATAAAAGCAAACACCTGGGTGTTTAGGAGATTTACTTAAATATTAGTGTTGCACCTACTGGTTTACCTCGTCTCACATGCAGGCATAACGCGTTTTTATTTCTGGGATGAACCCATCCTTGGGCTGGAGCCAACCTGATCACAGGAAATTACACAGATTACAGCCGAAGTGGGTGGAATGCCCCCTGCGGGTCAGGGACAGGGTCCTGCCCCAAGTGGAGGAGTTTAAGTATGTCGGGGTTTTGTTCACGAGTGGGGGAAAGAAAGGAGCGGCAGATCGACAGGCGGATCGGTGCGGCATCAGCAATAACTAGGACGCTGCATCAGGTCCGTCGTGGTAAAGAGAGAGCTGAGCCGAAAAGCAAAGCTCTCGATTTACAAGTCGATCTACGTTCCTACCCTCACCTATGGTCACCAGCTGTAGGTGGTGACCGAAAGAATGAGATAGCGTGTACAAGTGGCCGAAATGAGCTTCCTCCTCAGGATGGCTGGGCTCTCACTCAGAGATCGGGTGAGGAGCTCGGTGTCGAGCCGCTCCTCCAGGTCGAGAGGAGCCAGATGGGGTGGTTCGGGCATCTGGTCAGGGTCAGGATGCCCCCCGAGCGCCTCGCGGGCGAGGTGTTTCGGGCACATCCCACCGGGAGGAGACCAAGGGGCAGACCCCGGACCCGCTGGAGAGACTATGTCTCACAGCTGGCCGGGGAACGACTTGGGATCCTTCCGGGTGAGCTGGAGGATGCAGCCGGGGAGAGAGAGGCCTGGGCTGCCCGCTTAAGGCTGTTGCCTCCGCGACCCGACCCTGGAACAAGCGGAAGATGACGGAACGGAACAGCCGAAGTGGAGATAAAACCTACTTAAGCGAAGGTATAGGTAGCGTTTTAGTGATTTTAAAACCAACAGACCAAACAAAAAACAGGAGATGATCTTTGTTTGGTTGTTATTTTGGTATTGTTTGTTTGTTTTATGTTACTTTACATTGTTTGGTAAAATAGAGTCTCAGAAGGTGATGGGGGAGCTTCATACACAGGATCTCTATAGAAATCCATTTTTTCTTTTTACTTTTTAACACAGTTTAACCGCCTAACCAGAAGTCAAGTGGCAGAAGATGTGTGTAGGAGTCAGAAAAGAAGCCTCGGGTATTTGCTTGCTTGTATTTGTCCTTTATTCCCTTACCACTACTCTCTCTTCATTATCCATTCAGAGGGCTGGCTCAATTTTGGTCCCTCTCCGCCCCGGTCCAGACACACAAGTCAGACAGCGTTGTCTGATACCTCGCACCCACCCCCGCCCCCACCTCCCTACCTCCTCTCTCCCTTCGGCAGCCACCAGCTGACCCCAATCAGGCACAGGACCTTCTCCATTGTCTGGTTGGGGGGTGAGGGGACACTGCTTTGCACATAAACACACACATAGACAGACTCAGACAGGGGTCAGAGGGAGATAGACTGTCTGGTCTGGTCCTGCCTGCCTCTCTGACTCCCAACCCCCAACCACAACGCAGCATCTCCCCCCTTCACTATCTCTTTTTCTGTGTTCCTCTTCTCCTCCCGTCTCTCTCTCTCCACTCAGACCAGCCAGAAACCCTCGATGCATCCAAGGATTGTTATGCAAAGTGTTGTTTTTTTTATTTTTTGGACCGTATTGTCTTGCTAGCCAAATTACCCCGGCATCATCATCATCATCGATGGCTATGTTTGGTCATGTTTGCATGTTCAGTCTTTGGGGATGGTCTCTATGACTCATGATGAATTTTACACTGCGATGTTTAACTGACAAATGTCTTCCATAACTTTCTATGTGGATGATCGCAATTTACGACTCAGTTTGGCGAAAAAGTTTCCCACCACATTAATATCCGTACATGGAAAACCGACTTTCTTTCGTCATCCGTCCTCATAAAACTTTGTCGGAACAAAAATCTCGTCCAATAAAAGCAATAAGTTGTGATTGTTTTGTACACTGGAAGATTTATCCAGCCTGATTTAAAAAATAAACTCCAACCATGCTCTTATGGACATTGCTTTTCAAAATAAAAGCATGATGAGGAATAAAAGGCCCATATTGTGTAGAGGAGGCAGGGTGCACTCGGGCTGTCCGTGCATTCGTGCTTCTTTAACACTTTAGTGAACGTTATGTCTCCCAAACATTGAAGGGATTTTTAATAAAACTGCCCATAGTTATTCAGTCCCACCTGTAAATTAGCTCATTGGGTTTTTAGGCTTGGTTCCTACCCTCACCTATGGTCACCAGCTGTCGGTGACCGAAAGAATGAAATCGCGGGTACAAGCGGCCGAAATGAGCTTCCTCCGCAGGGTGGCTGGGCTGTCACTCAGAGACCGGGTGAGGAGCTCTGCAATTTGGGAGGAGCTCTGTGTTGAGCCGCTCCTCCTCCAGGTCGAGAGGAGCCAGATGAGGTGGTTCGGGCATCTGGTCAAGATGCCCCCCCGAGCGCCTCGCGAGCGAGGTGTTTTGGGCACGTCCCACCAGGAGGAGACCAAGGGGCAGACCCCGGACCCGCTGGAGAGACTATCTCTCACAGCTGGCCGGGGAAAGACTTGGGATCCTTCCTGGTGAGCTGGAGCATGCAGCCGGGGAGAGAGAGGCCTGGGCTACCCGTTTGAGGCTGTTGCCACCGCGACCCGACCCCGGAACAAGCGGAAGATGACGGAACGGAATGGGTTTTTAGGCTCATTTGACCAAAAAGTGAAGGTCACAGATTCTTGTGAATGCAACGTCTCCAAAACTAGGGAAGCGTTTTTTATTCAACTTGATCACAGTTACTCGATACCAACTGTGGATGAATTGATATAGTTTGTGATATAGAGTAGATGAAGCCGTTTTGTTTGATACTTTGACGTTGACTTATCCTAGTTAACTCGCCTTCTTATCCGTCTATCCCTTATGGCAGTGGTCCCCAACCACCAGGCCGTGGACCGGTACGGGGCCGCATAGAATGAAGAAATAACTTCCATTATTTCCATTTGGTTTATTATTTGAGCCTTTATTAAGAAGGTTTTCTTGACTCTTGATTACGATGTTTTAATTTGAAAAGTGATCGGATACAGAGTTACGAAGCAGACTGGACCTTAGAAACACTCTTCAGGTTTCAGGTCAAAATGGGACTGTCTGGTTCCAGCGAAACAAACTCAGAACTCCGATTTATCTAGTCTTACTGTGAGAAGCCTAACTAGTATTTTTACTCATTTTGTTTTGTGATGTCTTTTATTTTGAAGGTATGTTTACCGTTACCAAGGCAACCAGATTACGTTCAAGCAGAGAGAATGTTTCCGTGTTATAAAGATGCAGCTAATAAATTTTCTCGCGAGGACATAAGGATTTAAGCTCATCTTCTTATCTGTCTATCCCTCTTGGGGTTCCGCGGGGTGCCGGAGCCCGTCCCGGCCAATTTAAGGCGAAGGTTCCGTTCCGTTCCATTTTTTTTTTAGGCTGGGCTTATTTAGTCTGTGAAAATATTATCAGACACTAAACCGGTCCGTAGCGCAGGAAAGGTTGGGGACCTCTGCCTTATGGATTGCGGAGGGTGCCGGAACCCATCCCGGTTGAATTAACGTGAGGGGCAGGGTACACCCTGAACAGGTCACCAGTCTGTCAAGGGGCCTAACACAACCATACACACACATACTAATTCCTAGGGGCAATTTGGGACTGCAATCAACTTTTTGTTCCTAATTTCAAGTATCTCCAAACACCCCAAGGAGAACATCTGACCACGTCTGATTCAACGATCTGGACAACCAGAAACTTTAGACACAGAAGAGTCGGTTTAAAAGCAGCTTTCCATCTCTGAGCTTCACTTTTGGCATTTCGTTGGAAGCCGGCCCAGCTCCTGGCTGGCGTTGCTAATGACGATTAGGGCTCCTGCTCCGTGCAGCTTGGAGATCCTGTGTGTAAATTATTAATATAGGTCATAGTCACAGCATCCGGCTTGGCCCGGCCCGGTATCGTCCTCGTACATATTTCCAGCCCCCTGCACTCACACACACACACACACACACACACACACACACACACACACACACACATAGCCTTCCACATTTGTTGGCAAGATTAACCCAAGCGGATCACCGACACCAAAGTCTACGCCTGGTGGCCATACCGCACATAACAGAGAATTGTCAACATGGGAAGCATGTCGTTCCCCCTAAGTTCCACTTTCTAACGTCCACATGTTTCCACACACACCAGTAACTCACAGATTAAATCTGCACAAGATCAGAGATTTTTCTTGGAGATTTCTGATGAAAAGAAATTCCAGTGTGTGTGTTTGTGTGTGTTACCGTGTGTATGAGTGTGTGTGTTTTGTCTGAACCCGTACACCACACTGACGTTCAGCATTGAGTTTCGTTTCGTCTTCTGAATTGCTTATTCTCTAACTGACTCATGGGGGGTGCTGCGGCCTGTCCTGGCTGATTTCAGGCAAGAGGCGGGGTACACCCTGAACAGGTCACCAGTCTGTTGCAAGGCCACACAACCATCCATTAACGCTCTCTTTCCTAGGGGTGGTTTCATTGGGGTCAATCAACCTAACATGCATGTTTTTGGAGGGTGGGTGGAAACCGGAGTACCCAGAGAAAACCCACGCATACACAGGGAGAACATGCAAACTCCACAAAGAATGACCAGGGTTTCAAGCCTCGTCCCACCCGGGATTTGAACCCTGACCTTCTTGCTGAGGCCACTGCACCACTGTACGGTCAAATTGAATATTTGTGACTTTTATTTTGGAGAAAAACTGAATGGATTTGTAAACTTGAGACTCCGGTGTAATTTTGCCCTATCCGCCCGATTTATACCCTGAAAACCCTGGAAAAAAACCCACCCCAATAAGCAACATCCAGACGTTACCGTAGCAATACACGAAGCACTGCATCTTCAGTCGCTCTCTGTCGTCCAAAAGACTTCTACCTTGTCAAGTCAGACGCTCGCCTTCATTCCACCGTTTCGCCTTGAGCTGAACTCCCAAAGTGGCACTTCTACGGAGAGTACTGAGGATGAGAACGATGGATGGACTCGGTGTGGGCGGGCGGGGAGATGGAGACGAGAAAGAAATGACAAGAAGGAAGAGGGAAGGAGTGAGACGGGGTCGTCTCGTCTTCATCGCTTTGCTGCTTTCTAGAAACTTCACACACTGTTTTTATAACTTGATTAAAAACACATTAAGATGAAGGTTTTTATTTGACAGCGTGAACCTGACCTGAGCCGGATCGGTCCGGTAGTAGCACCACGCTTTCTTCTGCGTGGGGTTTTGAACTCCATGCTTTTTTAGCAACAAAATAAGAATTTATTTACATAAATAGTTTTAACTTGTGATCACAGGATTTTACTGATGCGCACATTTCGGCACTCGTACCGCAAAATGTTCGGGTCGGCCAGCGTCGGATGAAACTTTTAAAAACCACCCGACAAAATATCTGAGTGTTTTCTTTCTTCAGAATAATAATTAGGAGGGTTTATTTATGTGGGTTCTGCTTAGAATATCGGCAATATCTGTGTATCGTTTTGTCTTTTGAACTACTTATCCTGCCTCAAAGGATGAAAAGCATCCTATCCTGCCGAGGATAAGCATCCTATCCTGCCCAGGATAGGATCAAAACTACCATAGGATACAACACTGCTGCGGTGTGGCATCCTATCCTGCCCAGGATATGATCAAAACTACCATAGGATACAACACTGCTGCGGTGTGGAATCCTATCCTGCCCAGGATAGGATCAAAACTACCATAGGATACTACACTGCTGCCGTGTAGCATCCTATACACCTTAGATACTTAGGATCGAGATCAGGATCGCAGATCTCGATTCTGGATAAGGATTCTATCCTTATCCAGAATAGAATAAGTATCCTATCCTGCCCAGGATAGGATGATTTCAGGCCTATCCTGGTCCTGAAATCAACCAGGATAGGTTCCGGCACCCCCAAATATCCACTTGTGTGGAAAATAACCATTTAGACAAGAAAGCTGAGCCAAATAAGTGAAGCCCATGTTTTACCAGTCGATCTACGTTGCTGTTCTCATCTGGTTACCAGATGTGGGTCGTCACCAAAAAAGACAAGATCCTGAGTTTCTGTCTCCTTCACTGAAAAGAGATGTTCTGCTATAAAAGAGACTCGGAGTCGAGTCGTTTCTCATGCGCAGAATGAGTCAGATTGGGTAGTTTGGGCAACAGAGGGGTTCATTTTAGACATCTGTAGATTTTAAAGGGAAAAAACCCAACGACCAGGCCAGATCTCGAGTCAGTGACCTCAAATATAGGTGGCGTCCAACGGTCAACATCGGTATCAAGCAGGCCGAGAAAAACAGAAATATCCAACGCTAGGCTAGAAAAACGTGGAAACAGAAAAAAAGTCAGTTTGCCACTGCTCCCCCCATGACTCATACCACCTACCACATTTGCAGCAAGTGTGGTAGGAGCTGCAGCTCTCGCATCGGCTTATCCAGCCACAGCCGACGCTGCCCAAACAGATAGGTATCCAGGTGCAGACCCCATTGTCTCTAGAGACAGAGAACAACTCGAGAGAAGTCGTGACAAATTTCAGATGAATTCTAGATTTGGGTCCTCCAAAGAAAACGATGGAAATGCAGTGGTGTTTAAATTACCCCGCGCTGCCGGTCGTTAGCACGCGCAATACCAAGGTGTCACCAATGTGCAGCCATGGTAGCGTCTCCCACATTTGAAAACCTGACCAGCATGAGGGAAGTTTGAGGTTTTTTGCCAAGGCTGCTGGACCACCGACCCAAGCAGCAGATTGTGATTGGACGAAGAGATTCCGAGTTGTTTGATATCCAGTGATCCTTCAATGGCTTTTTTTTTTTTTTTTTTTAGTAGATTTTCCATCTTTGTTTCCCTTAGCGTGAAAGAGTGTGGATCACTTTCTTTTCTCACCTGACTGTGTCACACACCAGCTCCGTGGTATTCGGCCGTCTTAGACGTGCACGCTGATGGATTTTTAGCGGAAAATATGAAAACACACTGTTAGAAAAAATCAAGAAAGAGAAATAAACGGGGACAACGAAGTGATTTGACGAGTTGTAACAACCGTGAAACGAAATGAACGGATGCAATTCATATTGTATCAGGTTTTTTTTTTTTAGTGGGTACCAGATGTGGAAAATTTCATTTTAGTTTAATCTCTGTTTCTTTTCTTCTTCTTTCGGCTTTTCCCTTCAGGTGGCGCCACATCAAGTCAGTTTCTCCCATCTAACCCCATCTGCTGCATCCTCTTCGGTCACGCCAACTATCCTACCCTATTTTTATCCCCCTCCCTGGATCTGGCCCGCATGTCAAATGTTAGACCTCAATGTGGCCCACCCCTGTTTCTAGACCAATCAGCATGACCGGTCTCACCATGGTTTTGTACAATTTCCCTTTCATTTTAGCTGAAACTCTTCTATCACACATCACACCTGATACTTTCCTCCACCCGTTCCAGCTTGCCTGCACATGCTTCTTCACCTCTTTTCCACACTCTTCATTGATCCTAAGTACTTAAAATCTTCCACCTTCTTTATCTCTTCTCCCTGTAACCTCACTTTTCCATTTGGATCCCTCTCATTCACACACGTACTCTGTCGTACTCTGACTAATCTTCATTCCTCTTCTTTCTAGTGCAAACCTCCACCTCCCCAGCTTTTCCTTCCCCCATTCCAGCCTGCCTGCATATGCTTCTTCACCTCTTTTCCACACTCTCCATTGCTCTGGACTTAAAATCTTCCACCTTCTTTATCTCTATTGGTTTTAAATCCTAAAAACAGCTCAAAATGCCTCAGTTTAGTTTTATTTTCAAAGCTAATCACTTTTTAGATTGAAAAATGGTTGAAACAAACGTCATTACCAACGAAATGTCGCTCTATATCGACCTGTGTGAGTCTAAAAGTTTCTCACTGGTTTGGAAGCGGTTCCACAGAGAGGAGAAAAGACGCCGATCCAGAAGTAAACAAATCCCTAACCACACAGAGCTCCCCTTCCTCTCCAGCTCCACAGCGGTTTGAGTTTCTCGCCACAGCAGCTGCGGTATTTGGTCGTCAAACGCGACCTTCCAGGAGCACATTTCGATTTTTCCGAACCCCACTGAAAGAAATGTTCAACGAAAGACGGCAAAAAAAACTCACTAATACTTATCTAATGACTCATTTCTTGTAAACTATTTCAACCAAGCTGCAAAATTCTTGTCGTTCCTGCTCGCTGAGTGAACGCTGCAGCCCACTGAGCGATGGGTCTACGCTGGTTTTCTGAATTGCTCTTTTGCCCAGAAGACAGGAATTTGACTTGTTTTTTAAGAAGACACAAGCGACTCTACGTTTAACCATCTTCCCCTCTCTTTGACCTTCTTTAGCCCCCCTCCGACGGCGTCTATTTATACCTCCATCGACAGGACTAAAACATCCCGGGCATCTCCCAAACACACCGCCGCTATTACTCAGAGCATGCCTCCCCTCTCTCTCTCTCTGTCTCTCTCTCTCCACCTCCTTTCTTTCCCCTCTGTTTCCTCTGTTGTCGGCAGCTGTTGCTCAGCACTGCATCCAAGTTCAGCCCGCGGTCACGGCCAAGAGAAGAAAAACTTTTTTTCCAATTGAGCCCCCACCCCCGTATACTTCTCATCCTGCCCTGTCTATAAAATCCTTTATCTTGCTTTTTTTTTTTTCTCCTTTCCTTGTACACATGCACGACTCCCTTCTTTCTCCCCTCCTCCTCTGTTCCTTCTTTCTTTTCAGTCTCTGGCTTCTTTTTTATCTCTGCTTTACTTTCACTGTCTTTATCATTTCTTTTGGTCTCTTTTTTCCCGTCTTCTCCTTTCGATTTCTGTCCTGCTCCCTCCTAATCCTGCCTGCCAGGCATTGCTTCATGGCTGTTAAGCATCTCAACCCGAAGGGGCCGAAAAAAAGGAAAAACGAGGGGAGGAGGAGGCGCTAGTCATCTGGTGGAGCCTATTGAGCAACTTGATCGTGGTTGTTTTGCTCTGTTGGCTCAGCACAATGAGACCGCATGTGGAAGACATGTTTACACCCCTTCATCTGAGAGTTGGAGTTGGAAGGGAGTGGGAGACGAGGTAGGAGAACAGAGGGAGGGAGGCAGGCAGGAATGATGACAAGAGTGTGTTTGTGTGTATAGAGGTGGAATACAGAGTCCAGATAGAGCGGAGTGAGAAGAGACATAATGAGAGAGAAAGAAGACGAAAATAGAGTCGGAGAGACGGTCCATCTTGGAGGAGAGACTGCCAGTGTGACAGTGAGTCATAGCAGAAAAAATGCCACGCAAGCATATGCTACTGTGGAGGAGCCATCTTTTTTTCTGAACTGGAACCAGTTGAAATTCTCAGAGAGTAGAAGAAGAAACCGAAAGTCAGGCTGGAATTAGCCTCCGTAGAAGGAAGAGTTTTGACTGTTTGTTCTTAAAGTCCGAAGTTTTCCATTTGGTTTCGATTATTTCCCGTGCGGCAGTGAACCGAACATTTTCACATTCTTACTTTTCTAAACTCTCATTTGTCCATTTTTGACCAATCCCGGGCCTTAGATGGGTCATAGTCTATCCTGGTTAACACCAGGTGAAAGCGGGGTACACCCTGAACAAGTCACCAGTCTAAACTTCTAAGGTGAACAGGAATATGGTGACTCAGTGGTAGAGCGTTCGCCCGCGGACCGGAAGTTAACTGGAAGTTCCCAGGTTTGAATTCCTCTGAGTTCACGTCTAGGGTTCTTGGAGAAGACAACTATCCCCCCATTTCTCCCACTATTGGCGCCGTCATGGCAGCCTGCTGCGGTGTAGTAGTGCAGCACACAAACTGAAATAAAAAAATAAGTCGACGCCGAGGCGTTGACCCCGTTATCTGCCCTACATCAGGAACTGTATTGATCAAGTAGCTTGAAGTGGTCGTGTGTGTAAGGTATGTAAACTGTGACCCCGACCATTCAGATTTTGACCTTCTGGAACATAACCCTGAAACCTTGTCAGTTCATCTATAGTTGGTACCAAGTAGCTGTGTTAACTTCTTTCATTGGTTTGAGTAAAGTAGCATTCATAAGAATTTCTGATCTCAACCTTTGGGATGTGACAATGAAATCCGGAAATCTTTGGCACCATTGGCACAAAACCAAACGTTGAAGACAATTAAGACCTGGTCTTCATCGTAGACGTCAACTTCAGGGGTCACATGTCCGAGATTTCAAAGACTGTGGAGCACAGGATGCGTGTTGTCTTTAGTATCTAACAGATGGTCCGGGTTAACAGTCTATGCCGGGGTGCCCAACCAGTCGATCTCGATCTATTGGTCGCCTGCGGACTGGTTCCAAGTCGACCGCCTGGTGTGTCGGAAAAAAGTGAAATAAAGTCAGTGATGTCAACTCAGCGACTTTGACGCTATACTTAGCAAGTATTCAGACCCTCTTGTCGCTCTCTGTTTTTGTTTTTTCACAAAAAAAAGCGCCAAAATCACAACTTTTTCTTGACAATTTTTGGAGTCGGTGACGTGAAATCGCATTAAGTCTGAAAATCAATAAACGGCCTATGGTGCCGCTGTGGCCCCTCCATGTGTGTCTGTGTGTGATGGTAACACGGGACTGGTAGATCTCAGGAGGTTTGATGCTTGAAAAGTAGATCTTGGGCCAAAAAAGATTGGACACCCTTGATCTATGCTCTCCAGCAACACGTTTTAAAGACTTGATTTTTTTTGGTCGCATGGCCCTGGAAGCCTTATAGGTTCCTCTATAGTTGGTACTGGGTAACTGTGAGAAGTATAGCATTCAAAAAAGTGTTACGGAAGCATGGACAGACACACACAGTTTTCGACACCTTAAGAGAAAATTTAGGTTGCAATTTAAAACAGAAAAATGACTGATTCTAATTACCGTAATTTCACGACCATTAGGCGCACCGTACGAAAAGGCGCAGTCTCAGTCACACACCGCCTTACAACAACACACACGCACGCATGCAAATGTGCGTATTAAAAAATAGATCGGGAGCAAAACTGAGTTTGGTTGTCCTTTATTTAAGTAGTAACGATACTAAACAAGCACATTACCAGTAATAGTCTTTATTCAAATCCGTCAAAGTCCTCATCCTCTGTTTTGGAATCGAGCAGCTACGCAAAATCCAACAGAGCAGGTCCACTTCGCTCCTCGCTGTCAAAGTCACTGTCTGTACTGTGCGGCTCCTCAGAAAGGATACCAGCTTTTGCGAAAGCTCGGATAACAGTACCAGCAGACACGTTAGTCCAAGCATCTACAATCCATTGGCAAACTGTAGCGTAACTCGCCCGGCCGGCGCTGCCTTCCACCCTTCGTGAAACTGTGGTCTCCTTCGGTCATCCATCGCTCCCACGCCGCTCACACTTCACTCTTTAATGTTCTCATGTGTTTTCTTTTAGGTCCGCCTCGCGGGCACCACATTTTCTTTTAGGTCCGCTTTTTCTCACACACAAGGCGCACTGCACAAAAAGGCGCACCGCTCATTTTGAAGAAAATTTGAGACTTTTAGGTGCGCCTTATGGCCGTGAAATTACGGTAATTATAATTAAATCTCACGTCTTCTTTAAGAAATTCAAGAGGAAAATTTTCTCTATTGGACCCAATACACACCTTGTAAACAAGCAAAATGTTACATCAAGCGCTTAGATTTCGAACCTAGCACTGCTAAATGCACGTTTTTAGGCGCTGTCGCACTAAATTCTGACCTAGCGCGCTAGATTTGAAATGTAACATTTAGCACGCATGTTTAAAATCTAGCGTGCCATTCTATCGGTCTAATCTAGCGGTTACCAAAGCATGGCATCCATCTGCTCCTGTTCCGACCCGTTTGTCAATTGTTAGATCTCAATGTGGCCCGCGAACCAAAAAGTTTGCCCACCCTCTTGTAGAATGTAGTATGTGTTCTCCCAGACCCGGGTACATTCAGCCCGTCCATCCTGGGGAGGAGTACCTCCTCCTACTGGATTTCCAGGTTTAGTTTAGGTAGTAGTCGTGGTATTGCTTGCCTATCCAATACGTGTGAAGTTCTTTTATGTCGGGATGTTGAAAGGAAATAGAATTGACTCTTATCTTGAGTAGAGCTGATCAGGATCGCCTAACTCAAACTGTTTTTATATCATAGAAACAGGTAAATAAACCGAGTGAACAAGGTATAAAATAAAGAGCGTTTAAAAAGTCGTGGAATAATTGGATGGGAAGTTCTCATGAAGTTGTCATATGGTTGCTAAGAAACAGTGAGCGAGGAGAAATACTGCTAGGGTTTGTCAGAGGATATTTTGGTTTTTAAAAGTCTGATTTGGACACACACAGCCAGTTACTGAAAATCTCGTTGTGATAAACTTGTTGTGGAGGCGGCCTTTTCCACCTCAGGCTCAGAATATATTTGATTTTTTTGACCTTGTGTTCACAGTCAACCAGCTCTGTGGACCATAGCTGTTCACCTACACAACTCAGGGAAACTACTTTCGAATAATTACAAAGTTTACTTAAACCCTCCACAACCTCTTGGTAACCGCAGAAGGATAGAATGTTTACATACATTTATGTACAAATTTAAACTTTGTAGACGTCCTCTTCGTTATACCAACCCCATGTGGACGTAAAACCAAGTCTAAAAGTAAATGAAGATGTTTCGACTCAATGTTGACATGTTTTCCATGGTTATCGGGGATGCCGAAGCCTATCCTTGTAGAATCAGGTGAGAGGTGTGATACACCCTTAAAAGGTCAACAGTCTATCACAAAGCCACACAAACATTCATGACAGTATTGTTGCATCAACTTTTGAGATTTTCTTTGAATCTAACTTGAAGGTCTACCTTTCAAGGCTTAGCTGCTTGTCGTTTATTCTTATTACAAACACATTCCACTGGAGGGCGCATTTAGGGAAGGCATAGATAAGTACCTTAGATTAGCCTAAGGTATGCTTAGGTTAAGCCTAAGGCCTAGCATACCTAGACCTTAGGTACCTTAGGCCTTAGGTACCTACCTACACACACCTACCTACCTGTGTAGGTAGAGCCTTAGGTAGACCTAAGGCAGGTAGACCTAAGGCCCTACCTACACACACAGGTAGGGCCTAAGGCCTTAGAGTAGGGCCTAAGGTAACAAGTAGGGTAAGGGCCTAAGGTAGGGCCTAAAGTAAAGTTTATTCTTATTACAAACACATTCCACTGGAGGGCGGATTTAGGGAAGGCATAGATAAGTACCTTAGATTAGCCTAAGGTATGCTTAGGCTAAGCCTAAGACCTAGCGTACCTAGACCTTAGGTACCTTAGGCCTTAGGTACCTACCTACACACCTACCTACACACACAGGTAGGGCCTAGGGCCTTAGAGTAGGGTCTAAGGTAACAAGTAGGGTAAGGGCCTAAGGTAGGGCCTAAAGTAACCTAAGGTAGGTACCTTAGGTTAGGGCCTTGGGGGTAGGTACCTACCAAGGTAGGTTCCTAACCCTACCTTGGGTAGGGTAAGGTGAGGTACCTAGGGTTAGGTACCTAACCCTAAGGTACCTACCTTGGGGTTAGGTACCTTAGCCTTAGGGCTACCTTAGGGTTAGCCTTAGGGCTACCTTAGGGTCAGCCTAAGGTACCCTAGGCTAGCCCTCAGTTATTCCCACCAATGGTGCCGTCATGGCTGCTTGCTGCGGTGGAATACAGCAAAAGTAATTTCCCCATGAAGGAATAATAAAGCTCTATCAATGGTATTAAAAACCTCAGACTAACTTGTTTGTCGCGTAAAATAATGTGAAAGATCTTTATATACTTTTAAAATATGACTTGAACTTGTCTTGCCTGATCATCTTCTTCTTCTTCTTTCGGCATTTCTCTTCAGGGGTCGCCACAGCAAGTCAATTTCTTCCATCTAACCCTATCTGCTGAATCCTCTTCAGTCACACCAACTATCTTCATGTCTTCCTTCACTGTATTCATGAACCTCCTCTTTGGTCTTCTTCTAGGCCTCTTTCCTGGTGGTTCCAAATCCAGCATCCTTCCTCCGATGTACTCTCTCTCCTCTGTACATGTCCAAACCATCTCAGTCTTGCCTCTCGAACTTTATTCCCAAAACCTCTAACATGTGCTGTTCCACTGATGTACTAATTTCTAATCTTGTCCATCCTGGTCCCTCCCAGTGAGATCCTCAGCATCTTCATCTCTGCTACCTCCATCTCTGTTTCCTGTCTTTTCTTCAGTGCTACTGCCTCTAGACCAAACTGCATGACCGCTCTCACCACGGTTTTGTACACTTTCCCTTTCATTCTAGCTGAAACTCTTCTGTCACACATCACACCTGATACTTTCCTCCACCCGTTCCAGCCTGCTTGAACACGCTTCTTCACCTCTTTTCCACACTCTCCATTGCTCTGGACTGTTGATCCTAGATACTTAAAATCTTCCACCTTCTTTATCTCTTCTCCCTGTAACCTCACTTTTCCATTTGGATCCCTCTCATTCACACATGCCTCCACCTTGACTGATCATACACGTGCTTAAAAAACTATGCACATCATTTTTCTCTACGGTGACCCTTTTCGTGGTTTCTTTCGCTCTGATTTCTGATTGGTTGAAAATAAAATCTTCAGACAAATACACAAAGCAGTGATGTAAACACCTGGTTTTAAATCCAAACAGTCCACTTCCTGTCTTTGAAGCTGAACGGTTGTTGTTTGTTTGCTGGATGCATTGAAAAGCTTCAAAGAGGATCTGGGTTAGCAAACATGGACTCCAGGTTAATTCCTCTGTGTGGACAGTGGTTTGGTTTGATTATGTGTCGGTTTTGTTTGGAGATTAACTGGTTTTATAAGGGATGAATAATTTATTAGACATTTATTGGTGCTCAACGAGAAGACATTTGACATTGCTGTACGCTAGAAATGAAAATAAACGGTATGCTCGCATGTTGTCAAAAGATGTACAGTTTTTCTTGAAGTCTTGTTCATATTATTTGCGTAGCAAGTGGAGTCTAAAAAATATCTTGGGAAGACAAAATTTTCAGTTTTCTTGGGATTTTGTGGTTTAAATTTTCAAATTTCACCGTCAATTTAATAATAATAATAATAATATACACTCAACAAAAATATAAACGCAACACTTTTGTTTTTGCTCCCATTTTTCACGAGATGGACTTGAAGATCTAAAATTCATTCCAGATACACAATATTACCATTTCTCTCAAACACTGTTCACAAATCTGTCTAAATGTGTGATAGTGAGCACTTCTGCTTTGCTGAGATAATCCATCCCCCCTCACAAGTGTGCCACATCAAGATGCTGTTCTGACATCATGATTAGTGCGCAGGTGTTCCTTATACTGCCCACAATAAAAGGCCACCCTGAAATGTGCATTTTGTTTTTGCTTTATTGGCGGTCTGGGGACTCAGAACCAGTCAGTATCTGGTGTACCACCATTTGCCTCATGCAGTGCAACACATCATCTTCGCATAGAGTTTATCAGATTGTCTATTGTGGCCTGTGGAATGTTGGTCCACTCCTCTTCAATAGCTGAGCGAAGTTGCTGGATATTAGTGGGAACTGTCGTATACACCGGTCAAGCACATCCCAAACATGTTCAATGGGTGACATGTCCGGTGAGTATGCTAGTCATGCAAGAACTGGGACATTTTCAGCTTCCAAGAATTGTGTACAGATCCTTGCAACATGGGGCTGTGCATTATCTTGCTGAAACATGAGGTGATGTTCATGGATGTATGGCACAACAATGGGCCTCAGGATCTCATCACGGTATTTCTGTGCATTCAAAATGCCATCAATAAAATGCACCTGTGTTCTTCGTCCATAACAGATGCCTGCCCATACCATAACCCCACCACCACCATGGGCCACTCCATCCACAACAATGACATCAGCAAAGCGCTCACCCACACGACGCCACACACGCTGTCTGCCATCTGCCCTGAACAATGTAAACCGAGATTCATCCGTGAAGAGAACACCTCTCCAACGTGCTAGACGCCATCGAATGTGAGCATTTTCCCACTCAAGTCTGTTACGGCGACGATCTGGAGTCAGGTTAAGACCCCGATGAGGACGACGAGCATGCAGTTGTGCTTCCCTGAGACGGTTTCTGACAGTTTGTGCAGAAATGGTTTGGTTATGCAAACCAATTGTTTCAGCTGCTGTCTGAGTGGCTGGTCTCAGACGATCTCGGAGGTGAACCTGCTGGATGTGGAGGTCCTGGGCTGGTGTGGTTACTCGTGGTCTGCGGTTGTGAGGCCGGTTGGATGTCCTGCCATATTCTCTGAAACGCCTTTGGAGACGGCCTATGGTGGAGAAATGAACATTCAATGCACGAGCAACAGATCTGGTTGACATTCCTGCTGTCAGCATGGCAATTGCACGCTCCCTCAATGCTTGTGGCATGTGTTGCATTTTGCTGTGAGACAAAACTGCACATTTCAGGGTGGCCTTTTATTGTGGGCTGTATAAGGGACACCTGTGCACTAATCATGATGTCAGATCAGCATCTTGATGTGGCACACTTGTGAGGTGGGATGGATTATCTCAGCAAAGCAGAAGTGCTCACTATCACACATTTAGACAGATTTGTGAACAATGTTTGAAAGAAATGGTAATATTGTGTATCTGGAATGAATTTTAGATCTTCAAGTCCATCTCATGAAAAATGGGAGCAAAAACAAAAGTGTTGCGTTTATATTTTTGTTGAGTGTATCTCCAAGAACTCCTAACCCTCCACACCACTGTCCGAGACCTGCGCTCCTCCTCCTCCTACTGCCTGCATCAACCAAGGACCAAACTCTCCACTATGGGGGACAGGGCCTTCCAGGCAGCTGCTCCACGGCCCTGGAACGATCTTCCCGAGAGCTTGAGGGCTCCACAGAGCGTTGAGATTTTTAAGAAAAGACTGAAGACATTTTTATTTCTAAAGGCTTTTCAGCAAAGTTTTTAGTGTTGTTTTTTTGTGTTGTGGTTTTATTCAATTTAGCTGTTTGTTTGTTGTTTCTTTTGGTCATTGTAGCACTTTGAGATCTCCACTGGAGATATAAAGTGCGTTTACAAATAAAATTTATTATTATTATTATTATATCGTACTTATATAGCGCTTTACCAGGACGCTCAAAGACGCTTTGCTCTGGCTACAGTTGTAGCCAACGCTGCCCTGGGCGGACCGACAAAAGTGAGGGCGCCATTGGCCGCTCTGACAATTACCAACCAATCACACGCATACCATCCAGACTAGGCAATGTGGGTGGGGTGTCTTGCCCAGGGACATAGCGATAATTTAATCTCAATGACCGTCCCATTGTGGCGCCTGTGGCGCCAGTCTCCCATCCAAGTACTGCCCAGGTCCAGCCTTCTTAGCTTCTAAGGTCTGACAGGATCAGGCACTGGCAGGGTGGTATGGCCACAATTTACCACGATATGTTTTTTTTAAAGAGGAAGTAACCTGCAAAAGTCATTTTTTTGGAAGTTTGTACCCTTTTGGAAAAAAAACATTCCAGAAGTGTTTTTCTATTTCATTCACATGTTTGGGGAGATGGTGGCTCAGTGCTTAGAGCGTTCGCCCGCAAACCGGAAATGACCAGAAGTTCGCAGGTCCGCATCCCACTGTGTGCACGTCTAATGTCCTTGTTGAAGACACTTAACCCCCCCGTTTATCCCACCATTGGCGCTGTCATAGTTGGCAGCCTGCTGCGGTGAAATGCAGCACATAAATGAGGGATTTTTAAAGTATATTAAAATAAAAAAATTTAAAAAATAAAAATGTTTGGCAAATTTGCGAGCTCTCTTGTCAGATACTTTCTCAAGCTGAGTTACGTTTTGGCCATGGATTTTGTTCTCCACCACGACCATTTTCTAACGTAAGCAGAAAATGTTTTATTTGTATTTACAACCTCAAACAAGGCTTACGCTCTGTCCTGCACGTGCCCGGAATGGGATGGAGCGAAGAGCGAGAGAAGGGTTGAACTCAGCGTAAAAAGTGCAAGTGAATCGGAATAAATGTATTTAAAAGCTTATTTTTGGTAAGTACTTTTTCTTCGTGGGTAACTGGTGACCGCTAATGCTCCTTGCATCCGTGGGTATGCTGGCACGGTCACATAGCTTTTGTCATTTGTTTAAGTTGTACGTACAGCTGTGAACGTTGCGAACTTTCGACAGAGTTTCTGGTTTTTCGGCATAACTCGTTGTGATTGTTCCGTTCCGTCATCTTTCGCTTGTTCCGAGGTCGGGTCGCGAGGGCAACAGCCTTAAGCGGGCAGCCCAGGCTTCTCTCTCCCCGGCTGCATCCTCCAGCTCACCTGGAAGGATCCCAAGTCGTTTCCCGGCCAGCTGTGAGACATAGTCTCTCCAGCGGGTCCGGGGTCTGCCTCTTGGTCTCCTCCTGGTGGGACGTACCCGAAACACCTCGCTCGCGAGGCGCTCGGGGGGTATCCTGTCCAGATGCCTGAACCACCCCATCTGGCTCATCTCGACCTGGAGGAGGACCGGCTCGACATCGAGCTCCTCCCGGATGGCAGAGCTCCTCACCCAATCTTTGAGTGAGAGCCCAGCCACCCTGCGGAGGAAGCTCATTTCGGCCGCTTGGATTTATCGGATAGACCCCGGCGTTCACTCCGCCTACGTGTTGAACGGGTGTGTCTCATTACCTCGCTGATGTTTGGGTGAATGCCTCTCTGTAGGGGTCCTGTTTGGAACGGTTGCCGTGCAGGCGCTTTAATATAAAAAAGAATGCACGAAAACAAGCAGAAACTGACTAAAACCCACTCGTTTCTTCCTCCTCCACTCCTCTCTGATGTGTGTTGTGTTTTGGTGCCAGAGATGAGACACGGAGCGTCTGCCTCTACCATGTTCTCCTGCAGCTTCCCACTCTCATCTTTCCTCCCTCTTCGTTCTCTTCTGTCTCCCAATCCTGGTAACGCTTATTTTACCGGCTCCACAGACGCCGCCTCGGTGATGGTCACCTGCTCAGACAAACTCTCCAGTGGTTCGGTTGCTTTCAGCTGGTAGTCTCTCAGCGTGAGGGATGTTAGAGTGCTGTGTTAGTCAGGATTTATTCTTGCTGTGCTTGTTATTCCTCATTTTTTCTCCTTAGAAACCCTGAAAAACATCCAAACTGTCTGAATAAATTCAGCCTGTTTAATTTCCTGCTAAAGCTTTCTTTCGGTTTAGACCTTTTTCTGCTTGTTTCGTCCTTCAGCTAATGTTCGTGCCTTCGCAAACACGCCCGGTGCCGAGTAAACTTGATTATTGTGTTTTTATGTGTTTATGCAAAGCAGAAAACGTCATTAAATGAAAACAAATTATTGGTTTTCTTTTTGGACATTTTTTTTTCCAACGTTGTTGTGTAGTTTGGCAGAGTAGAGATGAAATGGACCATTGGTAGGTGGCGCCTTGTTCACTATTGGGACCTTTGACCCTTTTAGGTTCTACTGCACCTTATATTTTACTCATAAATGGCCTCAAATTTCTGGTTGGCTTTCATCCACCTAAGTTTTTTGCCAGGCGGCATGCTGGCGCAGTGGTTAGCACAGTGGTCTTGCGACAAGAAGGACGGGGTTCAAGTCCTGGGTGGGGACGAGGCTTAGAATGCTGGCCTTTCTGTGCAGAGTTTGCATGTTCTCCCCGTGTATGTGTGGGTTTCATTCTTGGTACTCCAGTTTTCTAACCACCCTCCAAAAAAATGTGTTAGATTGATTGGCTGCAGGAAAATTAACCCCATATGTGGAGGGTTCTGTGTCATCCCGCGACAAACTGGCGACCTGTTCGGAGTGTACCCTGCCTCTCCCGTTGAACAGCCACGATAGGCTTTGGCAACCCAGTGAAGAATGGACGGTTCAGATGAATGAATGATTTATTTTTTTTCTTTCTTACCTGGAAGAGGACCAACTATTGGTGGGAGGATTGGATCTTCTCTCTGATTGGCTCCAATCTAAAGCTGAACACAGCGTTGTGTGTTGGTTGGAGAGGCTGGTGAAGAAAAAAAGAACATTGCAATCCCAGAATTAGACAATAAAGCTCAGTGGATTTGATCCGTGTGGGAGATATTTCTGAAACAATGACATTGTCCAAAACACAAATTTTGACGCTCCATTGCTTCGGTAAAAAAAAAAAAAAAAAAAGGCCCCTAAGGCCCCTGAGCCTAAGGTAACTAAGGTCTAGGTATGCTAGGTCTTAGGCTTAGGCTAGGCCTTAGGATTGGCCTAAGCATACCTTAGGCTAATCTAAGGTACTAATCTATGCCTACCTAAAGACATGAAGATAGTTGGTGTGACTGAAGAAGATGCAGGAAATAGGGTTAGATGGAAGATACTGACTTGCTGTGGCGCCCCCTGAAGGGAAATGCAGAAAGAAGAAGAAGTGTTCCACAAAACTCAGTAATAGACATACTGAATTCGTTTAAGCTTGGTGTCCGGCCAAAGGTGCACCGGCCAAGAAAAGAGGCAGGCTCCGGAGAAACGAGTAAGAACGACACCAGATAACCCGAGCGGATGCCATCGAGTTCAGCCTGAGTGCTTGAACAGAACCTGAAGACTTTCTGGGAGAAGATTCAGAAAAAAATATCAATGGCCTGTTGAATAAAAAGAAGAAACGTGGTGTTCAAAGTTAAACTCGTCTAATAATACCGCCCAAAAAGAAACCGAATAAAGAATTTAGTCCAAGTTGATACTTAAATTTAACAATAAGCTGAAATACATCATAAAAATGTTCTGCTAAGAGTTTTTTTTTCTTTTTTAAGAAAAAAAAAGTTACCTTTTCCCCAGTTAAACTCACCAGTTCAGCCAGAAACCAGTACGGTCACCACAACTATCACAGCCTGTGAGCCCCTAGACGTCTGAGACCTTAGACGTACACTCAGCGAACTTAGCGGATGCGAACCCGCGAACTTCCGGACCGGAAGTCAACCGGAAGTTTGCGTGTTCGCATCCCGCTGAGTGCATGTCCAGGGTCCTTGAAGAAGACACCTTGCGTCCCCATTTCTCCCACCATTGGTGCCGTCGTGGCAGCCTGCTGCGGTGTAGGAGTGCAGCACACAAATTTCCCCAGAGATGAATAGAGTGAGTAAAAAAAATTTTTTTACTGATTTGATCTTGTAGAGGTGGTATTTTCACCACTATCTAACCATGCTGGGATTACTGGCCAAATTCTGGTCATATGCCAGCAAAACGCTATAAAGCAGCTCATACCCGTTGGGCTCTGATATAATAATAATTATTATTATCATCTACTAGCAGTCAAACAGAGAGGTAATCTCAACTGGATGAGGACTTTCTGTTTCTGTCGAGCTGGACACTTTTTTTTTTTTTTTTTTTACATTAAAAGGAAGACATTCTAAAAACCCCGACTTGATATTTTTTTAATCTGATATTTTAATATCAATTTGAAACTTTATGTGTTGGTTTTATTTTAAAAGATGTTTTGCAACAATTATAAAATTTTGTTCCGTCGTCTTCCGCTTATCCGGGGCTGGGTCGCGGGGGCAACAGCCTCATACAGGAAGCCCAGGCTTCTACCGCCCCAGCTGCATCCTCCAGCTCACCCAGAATGATCTCAAGTCGTTCTCCAGCCAGCTGTAAGACATAGTCTCTCCAACGGGTCAAACACCACTACTACGTGTTTATAAAGACACAAAACAATTCCTTTTAAAACAGTGGTCTCCAACCACCGGGTCGCGGACTGGTACAGGGCCGCGGGTCATGTGGTAACGGGCCGCGCAAAAATGTTATTTTTATTCACTTTGTTTTTGTGATGTCTTTTATTTTGAAGGTACATGCTTACTGTTACCATGGCAACAAGATTGCATTCGAGCAGAGAGAATGTTTCCACGTTATAAAGACGCTGCTAATACATTTTCTCGTGAAGACAAAGTGGATTTAAGTTTATTATTATTGATTTTAAAGCCATTTTTTTCAGGCTGGTTCCATCATCTTTAGACTGGCCCATGAAAATATTGTCAGACACTAAACCGGACCGTGGCGCAGAAAAGGTTGGGGACCACTGTTTTAAGAGTTGAACTTAAGAAGCAGAGTCCAAACTTAAGTCTACCAATCAAAAAGTAGAACATGGTTACGGAGTCAGAGAATTCAACATTAAAGAACCAATGGTACGGAGCAGCAAGATGAGGTGCCAAGTAAAGAAGACCTAACAGAGTTTCTGAGGGAACAAAGCGAGACGACCATGGTTAGAGTGAAAACTTCAACACTCTATTCGATGTACGTTGTAATCAAGTGTACGTCCGTAATATGAAAAAAGTTTTAAAATAAGGTATTCATTGAAAGTGTGCCTTTTACGGTGGCTCAGTGGTTAGAGCGTTCAGCCACGGACCGGAAGTTAACCGGAAGTTCCCGGGTCCTAGTTCAAAGGTCCTAGTTCTAGAGCCCTTGGAGAAGACACCTAACCCCTGTTTCTCCCACAATTAAATCCCTAAACTAGCAAAATGAGTAAAAAACAAAGATTCATAGGCTTCTTTAAGGGGAGTTACAGAGTTACGAAGCAGACTGGACCTTAGAAACACTCTTCAAGTTTCAGGTCAAGATGGGACTGTCTGGTTCCAGCAAAACAATCTCAGAACTCCGATTGGTCTAGTCTTACTGTGAAGAGACTAACTAGTATTTTTATTCACTGTGTTTTTGTGATGTCTTTTATTTTGAAGGTATATTTACCGTTACCAAGGCACCCAGAGTTCGAGCAGAGAGATAAAGACACTGCTAATAAATTTTCTCGTGAGGACAAAGTGGTTTAAAGATTATTAGTTATTTAAAAAACATTTTTTTAAGCTTGTCTTATCACCTTTAGACCGGTCCGTGAAAATATTATCCTACACTAAACCGGTCCATGGCGCAGGAAAGGTTGGGGACCCTGCATATAGTTCGGAAAACACGTCAGTTAATCGCAGATGCTAAAATCCCGATGGATACATACATCGTGCAGGCCGTCGGGGTCCAGTAGTGAGTTCATTTAAAAAGAAGAGAACCACGTTCAATTAAACCAAAGGTATGTTTTTATTTGATGCATTGTGGCGGGGTTAGCCTAAAGCTAATTTTAGACCTTCATTCGGAGTTGTTGAAACTTGCTCGTGCGTCTGAGGAGGACGACTCGTCCCACAATGCCGCTGTGCAAACAGATGAGTAATTTTCACAGTAACACACACTCTTTACACTATCTGACCGCGTCGGAGCATTTTGCAACGTGTTCCAGTCCGATCGTCTAAAATACAGCGCGGACTGACCCCGGCCGACCTGGATCAACATCACACACTTTCACCTTGACTTTAATTTGACCCTCCGGTCTGCTTTTCCTGGCTCAAAGGGAGTCGAGTCGCTCTGGCTTTATTGCAGAGAGAGGGGGGGGGAGGAGAGCCGGGGTGTGTCTAGACGCTATCCTGCTTGTCTGGCTCTAATAAAACACACACACATACACACACCTGAGCGGGCCGCGGTGGAGTGAGCGATGGATTTTTGCCCCGGTGGCTTCGCTTTGCTGCTTATCATGAATATTACAGCAGGAGAATATTGATAATATTAGCCTACGCTGTAATATTCATCATGGTTTATCAGGGACATGTTTTCTGTCTTTGTTCATGTTCTATTCATACAGATGTGGATGATACGGCCACATCGGGCCCCTCCCCATCAGCAAGCACATCTTCATCGCTTACATTACAGTAGGGCTGAAACAACTAATCGAATTAATCGATTATAATCGATTATTAAAATAGTTGTCGACTAATTTAGTCATCAATTAATCGTTTAGGAAGTTTTTGCTGTCAACTGCACCTAATATTACACAACTTGATTGTTTTTTGTGTATTTTTACTCATGTTAACCTCGGCCATTTTTGTTTGATACTATACCTCTGAACAAGGTTAAATTTGCAAATCTAAAACTGTTAATGATTTCTTGTTTTTAAATGTGATCCTGGATGGTCAACAGTTTACATTTGATGTTTTTTTAGCCAGTACTATAAAACACATTTTATGGGTGCTCGTGATTTACCTTTACTGTATACAGTAAGTAGATTTATTATTTTATATTTGCTGTAGAAATGGTAATATTCTCCCTCTTTATTTAACAGAAAGATTAACATTTTTACTTATTAGAATGAGCCCAACGTGTTGTTTAAGTGGTTATGAGTTGTGTTTTGCATAACTACATTCAATAAAATGCCAAAAAACTATTATTTATTAAGTTGTCTATTCTACCCGATTAATCAAGCAAAAAATCGCCAGATTAATCGATCATCAAAATAATCGTTAGTTGCAGCCCTAATGTGGATGATAAGGCCACATCGGGCCCCTCCCCCTCAGCAAGCACATCATCATCGCTTACATTACAGTAGGGCTGAAACAACTAATCGAATTAATCGATTATAATCGATTATTGAAATAGTTGTCGACTAATTTAGTCATTGATTAATCGTGTAGAAAGTTTTTGCTGTTAACTGCACCTAATATTACACAACTTGACAGTTTTTTGTGTATTTTTACTCATGTATACAGTAAGTAGATTTATTATTTTATATTTGCTGTAGAACTGGTAATATTCCCCCTCTTTATTTCAAAGAAAGATTAACATTTTTACTTATTAGAATGAGCCCAACATGTTGTTTAAGTGGTTATGAGTCGTGTTTTACATAACTACATTCAATAAAATGCCTAAAAACTATTATTTATTAAGTTGTCAATTCTACCCGATTAATCGATTAATCGAGCCGATAATCGCCAAATTAATCGATCATCAAAATAATCGTTAGTTGTAGCCCTACATTACAGCTTATCAAAGTTGGACTTTAAGCGGGAAATTTTGGCTCCGTTCGCCTTCTTTAATCCCATTTCTGATCCCGGCTCCATTCTTCACGTTGCTAATGACAGCAGCGAGTGTTACCTCCGACCGAGCACGAGTCAGAGCCAATCTGCTTTGTAATCCACTGAGCCGTTGCTCTGCAGTCTGATTCCCCCGGTGCTGTGTGAGCGGGTGAGGGAGGGAGGAAAGGAGACGGAGCTGTAATTGTTTGTTCTCTTGTTGCTCTGAGTCCCCACAGCATGTCTGGCACCTCACTCTCTCCTTTCTGCCCGTGTCACCATCTCTTCGTTTATCTGACACACTCATTAGGAGCTTCCCTCCTTCATCGGCCTCTTCCTCACTACCTGTCCTCCTAAAAAAGCCGCCCTAAACTAGTTCATTTCTTTCTACTGATTGTAAGGGTGGAGGGTTAGGGTTAGGAGAAGGGGTGTGGGGTGATATCTGCCGCACACTGCTGACCGTGCACGCACGTCGGCTGCTGATACCAGCCGTCTAGACACCGCTGCTCTCCCAGGGGAGGGAGAGGTGTGTGTGCGCGCCTCATTTCCTCCATTTCTCCAAAAACTCTTTTTAATTCATCAGACCTCTCTTTGCTTCCCTCTTTGTGCCACACAGTCTGTGTGTGCGTGCGTGCCAGCCAGGTTGCTGCCATGGCGCCCCGGCAGCTCCGGGCCTTGTTGATGACAGCACCGTGCCCAAGGGTTCCCATGGCAACGGCAGTGGCAGCAG
The DNA here is from genome assembly GCA_902685375.1 of Neostethus bicornis. Taxonomy (NCBI): domain Eukaryota; kingdom Metazoa; phylum Chordata; class Actinopteri; order Atheriniformes; family Phallostethidae; genus Neostethus; species Neostethus bicornis. The sequence continues at coordinate 37,444,505 of LR738541.1, forward strand.
ACAGTGTGTGTATGTGTGTGTGGGCCTACTGTGGTGGGCAGCAGGCTGTGAACTCAGCAGGCCTCTAGCTGGGCAGCAGGAGGAAGAGGAGCGAGATGAAGCAGCATGTTTTCCCCCCTCCTTTCGCTAGAACACACACCTTCCCACAGCTGGACGCACAAGAAGTAGTGAAGTTTGAAGTCTGGTCTGAGACTCGGAGAGGTTGGACGGCCAGGTGTGGCTCCAGTCCCGCTATCACACACGTGCAGGGCTGCCCGATTTGAACCAAAAATTAAATTGCAATTTTTCCGTTTGAAATCAATTTGAAATTCATCATGCTAGCTTGAAGCTAGGCGCGTGAGCGTGTCCGCGGTGTGCAAGTCGTTTCTACTTTGAAATTCAATGTGTTTTAAAAGTATCAGCTTTAAACTCGATAGAGTTTCAGCCAATGTTGAAGATGGACATACAGCAAGAAGGTCAGGGTTTGAGACGAGGCATGGAACACTCGCCTTTCTGTGTGGAGTTTGCATGTTCTCCCCGTGTATCCGCGAGTTTTTTCCAGTTACTCCGGTTTCCTCCCACCCTCCAAAAATACGCATGTTAGGTTGATTGGCCGCGATAAAAATTGCCCTCAGAAATGGCTGTGTATGTGTGCCCCCGCAACAGACTGGTGACCTGTTCGGGGTGTACCATGCCAAATCAGCCAGGATAGGCTCCGGCACCCCCGCGGCCCCATTAAGGATAAGCGGTTCAGAAGGTGAAACAAAAGTAAATAGTTGTTCCACTGTGACATTTTTTTTTCTTCTATTTATTTTTTAGGAGGATAAGTCTAAGAGAGACAGTGGCTCAGTGGTTAGAGCGTTCGCCCGCGGACCGGAAGTCAAGTCGAAGTTCGCGGGTTAGCATCCCACTGAATTCCCATCTAGGGTACTTGGAGAAGACGCCTAACCCCCCGTTTCTCCCACCATTGCCGACGTTATACAGTGGTGGTCAAAAGTTTACATACACTTGTAAAGAACATAATGTCATGGCTGTCTTGAGTTTCCAGTTATTTCAATAACTCTGATTTTTCTCTGATATAGTGATTGGAACAGATCCTTCTTTGTCACAAAAAACATTCATGAAGTTTGATTCTTTTATGACTTTATTATGGGTAAACTGAAAATGTGACGAAATCAGCTGGGTCAAAAATATACATACAGCAACATGAATGAGCAATTTTGGAGACTTAGAAAGTTGTGTCAATGACATGAGCTTCATAGCATGACCTCTTAACTTCTTGTGAGTGATTATGAGTGACTACAGCTGGTGACTTCTCTGAGGCCTTTTAAAAAGGGCTCATTGGATAAAAACACCCACAAACGCTACAATGGGAAAGTCAAAGGAGCTCAGCACAGATTTGAAAAAGAGAATCATTGACTTGAACAAGTCAGGAAAGTCACTTGGAGCCATTTCAAAGCAGCTGCAGGTTCCAAGAGCAACAGTGCAAACAATTGTTTGTAAGTATAAAGTGCATGGCACTGTTTTGTCACTGCCACGATCAGGAAGAAAACGCAAGCTGTCACCTGCTGCTGAGAGAAAACTGGTCAGGAGGGTGAAGAGTCAACCCAGGAGCACCAAAAAGCAGATCTGCCAAGAATTAGAAGCTGCTGGAACACAGGTGTCAGTGTCCACAGTCAAGCCTGTTTTGCATCGCCATGGACTGAGAGGTTGCCGTGCAAAAAGGAAGCCCTTGCTCCAAAAGCGGCACCTTAAGGCTCGACTAAAGTTTGCTGCTGATCACATGGACAAAGTTCTGTGGTCAGATGAAACAAAAATTGAGCTGTTTGGCCACAATGCCCAGCAATATGTTTGGAGGAGAAAAGGTAAGGCCTTTAACCCCAAGAACACCATGCCTACCATCAAGCACGGTGGTGGTAGTATTATGCTGTGGGCCTGTTTTGCTGCCAATGGAACTGGTGCTTTACAGAGAGTCAATGGGACAATGAAGAAGGAGGATTACCTTCAAATTCTTCAAGAAAACCTGAAGTCATCAGCCCGAAGGTTGGATCTTGGGCGCAGTTGGGTGTTCCAACAGGACAATGACCCCAAACACACATCAAAAGTGGTAATGGAATGGCTAAATCAGGCTAGAATTAAGGTTTTAGAATGGCCTTCCCAAAGTCCTGACTTAAATCCCATTGAGAACATGTGGATAACGCTGAAGAAACAAGTCCATGTCAGAAAGCCAACAAATTTAACTGAACTGCACCAATTCTGTCAAGAGGAGTGGTCAAAGATTCAACCAGAAACTTGCCAGAAGCTTGTGGATGGCTACCAAAAGCGCCTAATTGAAGTAAAAATGGCCAAAGGACATGTAACCAAATATTAGCATTGCTGTATGTATATTTTTGACCCAGCTTATTTTGTCACATTTTCAGTTTACCCATAATAAAGTCATAAAAGAATCAAACTTCATGAATGTTTTTTGTGACAAAGAAGGATCTGTTCCAATCACTATATCAGAGAAAAATCAGAGTTGTTGAAATAACTGGAAACTCAAGACAGCCATGACATTATGTTCTTTACAAGTGTATGTAAACTTTTGACCACCACTGTAGGTCAAAAGTGCAGCACATAAATTTTCCGGTGATGGATTAATAAAGTATATGAAAAATAAAATAAAAAAAAAAGCCCTTTGAGATCCGATATCTTGTTTTCGACTGGGTCCCCAATCTAAAAGAAGAGTCATTTACGTGCATATTTTGCCCAAAGTTTATAATAATTAAAGTAGTAAGATACTTTTTTTTTGTGGACCAAAAGGGGGAGGGGGGTGCCCGCATGGCCCTTCTGGATCCGGCCCTGCTGTTTTTCAGGGTCACTCTGTAGGGTTTCTTTTTACGGCGGCTGTTTAAAGTGAGCCTCAGTTAGGAGCTAAGATCTGGCATTTTGTTGGGATCACTGTGTTTCTGCGATCTTTATTAGCATTTTTTAGCGATAAAAAACACGATATGTACATTTTGATTGAATAAACCAGGAACTTTGTGTAGAAAGGTCGTTCAGGGTCGCTCGCTCATTCATCCCTCCTCTGAGGCATTGCACTCAACTCACTCAAAGTCACTTTTCTTCTCCACCGATAATAAAAGTTTCAAAAGTCAGAAGGCCAGCTTGTGGCCGCTGTTTGTGGTAAAAAAACAGGTTGAACTTCTTTTTTTTTGCCATTCTATAGGTCATTTTTTAGAGATGCAGAAATTACAGATACGGAAAAAAAAAAGTTTAGAATTATTGCAAAATACGTTCCCACTCTCACCTATGGTCACCAGCTGTGGGTGGTGACCAAAAGAATGGGATCACGGAAACAAGCGGCCGAAATGAGCTTCCTCCGCAGGGTGGCTGGGCTCTCAGTCAGAGATCGGGTGATGAGTTCTGCCATTCGGGAGGAGCTCGGTGTTAAGCCGCCCCCCTCCAGGTTGAGAGAAGCCAGATTGGGTGGTTCGGGCATCTGGTCAGGATGCCGCCCGAGCGCCTCGCTGTTGATGTGAGTTTGAGGGCAGGTTCAGTCGACTCGCCTAAGCTAGTTTGTCAAAGAGCCTAGGAAACAATTTCCTCCCACTCTACAAAAACTTAAATTTTAAAGTTGACTGGCCACTCAAAAATTGCCCCTATGAATGAGTGTGTGTGTGTGTAGATGGTTGTATGTGCGTTGCCCCGTGACAGACTGGCGACCTGTTTGAGGTGTATCCTGCCTCTCGCCTTAAATCAGCCGGGATGGGCTCACATACCCCTCGCGACTCAGTGGTTCAGAAGGCGAAACTAAACTTTTTTTGTTGGTTAAAATTTTATAGAGAGTAAAACTGCTGGTCGGGATGCCCCCAGAGCGCCTCGCTGGTGAGGAGTTTCGGGCACACCCCACCAGGAGGAGACCAAGAGACAGACCCCGGACCCGCTAGAGAGACTATGTCTCACAGCTGGCTGGGGAACGACTCGGGATCTTTGAACTGGAGGATGCAGCCGGTTTGAGAGAAGCCTGGGCTTCCCGTCGGAGGCTGTTGCCCCTGTGACCTGGTCCCGGATATGCGGAAGACGACTGAACAGAGGTTGACAATTAAAAAAAAAAAAGGTGTATGGTGCATAGAAAGCACTTTTTTTGACAGATCTAGAGTCACTTTTGGTTTGATAACATTATTTTATTTGTTTTTAAATTGTTTATAAAGCAAAACTTGACAAAAACACATTTTTACACTTTGAAGCTGATAAACCCACTTTTTTTTAGGTACGGTTCTCTTGAAAAAAAGGACCAGATTTTCAAAGAAGGAATCATTTTAAAAACACTTTTATTGGAGAAATAGAAAAATAGATCAGAACTATTGTAATTATGACGTTAAAATGACCAGTCAATGACCAGTCTTGAAAATCTAGGTATCATCCAACAACAGTTTCAAAGCAGGGGCGTGTCTAATAAAGTCAGTCCTTAAGGGCCAATACTCCGCAGATTTCCACCCTGGGTTAAATCAAATTTATCCAAAAAAACAACACATTTTTGCACTGTTACTCAATAAAATTGGGGCTCAGTGGTTAGAGCGTTCGCCCACAAACCAGAAGTTAACCGCAAGTTATCGCATCCTACTGATTACGCGTCTAGGGTCCTTGGAGAAGTCACCTAACCACCCCTTTCTCCCACCATTGGCGCCATCGTGGCAACCTGCTGTGGTGAAATGCAGCACACAAATTTTCCAATGAGGTATGAATGAAGTATATATTTTTTTTAAAAAATAGTGTTTTGAAGCAATAGTAATTTGGAAACCTGCAGAAATGGGGTTCTTAAAAACTAGATCGGAACATGCACCCCTGTACTAGAGCCAGTCAAAATATTTCTTTATCCTCTTAGATTTAAGGATCCATCACAGCTGAAGTTCTTTTGAATTTTATTGGTTTAGCACGGGGGTGGGCAAACTTTTTGACTCGTGGGACACAGTGAGTTCTAACATTTGACAAGCGGGCCGGAACGAGGGGGGTGTCCCCCACACCCTCTCTAGGTTCACAAAAAAAAGTGTTCTTATTACTTTAATTATTACAAACTTTGGTTAAAATTTGCTTCAAAATGCAGAAAAATTGCTTATTTTTCAAAAAGGTCCCCAAACCCCTCTATACTGGCGAGCACCAAAGGTGGCTGTTTTGTGCTCCCGCCCTTTTAGAAAATCTTGGATTCGCCCCTGGGAACAGGAGCAGACGGATGGCATGCTTTGGTAACCGATAGAATAGCGTGCTAGATTTTAAACCAGCGCTAAATGTTACATCAAGAGCGTTAAATTTCAAATCTAGCGGCGCTAGGTCTGAAATCTAGCGCGGTGCACTTAAAAACGTGCATTTAGCGGCGCTAGGTTTGAAATCTAAGCGCTTGATGTAACATTTGGCTTGTTATAACATCTAACACGCTTGTTTATGTGCGTGTATTGGGCCTGATGGCTTCCCATATCTGTGCACACTGTTTATTTTGAAGGTGTTCACATCACGGAGACACACACATTTTAATGGGAGCAGTGTTGTTGTATTTTTGGCGCCATCTAGTGACGACACATCTGAATTGCAGAAAAAATCAAACTAACATGGTTTATTTATTTTATTTTTCCTAGTTTGGCGGGCCGGATAAAAACGTTTAACGGGCCAAATGTGTTCCGCGGGCCGTAGTTTGCCCATGCCAGGTTTAGCACGTCTCACACGTTCACTTGGAGACCTGATCTCCTCCTTTTGGACAAAGTATAGCTGCATTGTGCAAACTGAAGCGTCCAAGCACATTTTTTTTTTCTCACGGAAGCATCTAAGGTCACCAGATTTCAGATGTTAAGTTTATTGAGCAATAACAATGTTAGAGGCCCCGTGTGAGTGTGTGCAGCCTCCATAGATAGCCATTAGCCTGATTCTGAGTTTCAGGGCCGAGCCTGGACGCCCTCATTAGTGGGACATGAGTTTTCCCAGCGCTAACTGTGCCGTGTCGCCAGCAGGCCTGGATCTGCCGGGCATGTCACAGAAAACTCTCTAACACAACCGACCAGAAAGATGCGTACGCAGTGTGTGTTAGCCGTTAGCTAGCTAAACACAGCTAACCTGCGAACGACGACATTGCTGCATTCTTATTGGCCATTTTTATTTACAGCCATGTTTTTTGTTGTTCATTTGCGCTTTGAAAATAACCGTTACAACATTTACATATAAAAACAAAAACAATCTCTACAACAACGCCATGTTAGCGTGTCTTATGCTGTGTGTGTGTGTGTCCTGTTATCGGCTTTTGTTGTTTGCTGTGTGTCTGACAGGTTTTTTTTCACAGACAGGCCAGCTGAACTGTCTGACCTCGCCCTGGCCTCGCTCGCTGACACACAAACACACACACACACATGCAGGTCAAAGGCTGCTATTGATACTGTGTGTGTGTGCGTGTGTGTTTGTGCACATGCGTTTTACATGTCTGTGTGTAAAACACAAACACAACAGTTTGTGTTCGGACTGTATGTGTGAATAAGTGTGTGTTTGTTGGTAGATGTACATATGTTTATGTTTGTGCGTGAATTTTTATTTGTGAGTGTATCTTTCAACACTAGAACTACCAAAGGTGTCAATTTGACGGTTCTCAGAAGTTGCCGTCTAATTACTTTAATCACGTTGATCTTTGACCTTCCTGAACTTTTGACGTTTTCTACATTTTTTTTGTATAATGTTGTAAATTAACTGAAAAAAAACACTAAAAACAAGTTCCGAATAATTCTCCTTCTAACTCCCACACCCGTCATTTTGTCGCCTCTATAAGACATTGTAACTTTTCCCGCGTCTGATCGTAGCGCTCCACGGTTGCCTAGTAACTTTTGTGGCGTCACTCAGGCGAGCAAACATGGATTTGAGAAGTCGTTTGTCAGTCACTGAGGCACTTCCGTATATGACGTCATCGCCATAGCGCTAATCGTCAAATTGACGGTCGTGGTAGTTCTAGTAATTCTAGAATTCTGGTTGTCCTAGTGCAAGCGTGGGCAAACTTTTAGATTCACGGGCTACATTGGGTTCTAACATTTGATCAAAGAGCCGGAACAGGAGCAGAGGGATGGCATGCTTTGGTAAACAAGTGCACTAGATATGGAAAGCCATTGAGGCCACTACATGCACGTAATCTAGCGCGCTAACGTTAAAATCAAGCGCCAGAGCGCTTAAAAAAATGTGCATCTAGCGCACTAGGTTAAAAATGTTGGTTTGAAATCTCCTGACAATCTATTTTGACAACGTGGGCATCACTGAGACACACATTTTAATGTGAGTAGTGTTGTTGTTTTTGCAACAAAGCCAATTTACGCACAGTGCGCCATCTAGCGAGGAAACATCAGAATTGCAGGGGAAATAAAACATTAACATGGTTTATTTATTAAAATTTTTCGGGCCGGATTAAAACGTTTAACGGGCTTCATGTGGCCCGTGGGCCGCAGTTTGTCCATGCCTATCCTAGTGTGAAACCTGTTTGTGTACAGTTGTGCTCATTTGTCTGTGTAATTGTCTTTGAGTGTGTTTGTGTTTCAAATTTGTGAATGTGTATTTGTGTATGTGTTTTACGTCTCCGTGTGTATGTATCTTCTTATGCATGTGACGGTATGTCTTCAGGTGTTTGTGTGTATGTATGTTTTTTGTGTGTACGTGTCTATGTGTGTTTGTGAATGTGTGTTTGTATAAATTTGTGTGTAAATAAGTGCATCTATATGTGTTATTTGCTATCGTAAATAAGACTATTGCAAAAAATCTTAATCGTATGACTGCTTCACCTAGATTGGGGGTGGGCAAACTTTTCGCCGGCCACATTGATTTCTAACATTTGACCAGGGGGCCGGAACAGGAGCTGACGATGGCATGCTTTGGTAACCGCTAGATTAGACCGATAGAACAGCGCGCTAGATTTTAAACAAGCATGCTAAATGTTACATCAAGAGCGTTAAATTTCTAATCTAGCGGCGCTCGGTCTGAAATCTAGCGCGATACCGCGTAAAAGCATACATTTAGCGGCGATAGGTTTGAAATCTAAGCGCTTGATGTAACATTTTGCTTGTTTTAACATCTAACACGCTTGTTTATGTGCGTGTATTGGCCCCAATGGCTTTCCATATCTGTGCACACTGTTTATTTTGACAGTGTGCGCATCACGGAGACACACATTTTAATGGGAGCAGTGTTGTTGTTTTCTAAACGAAGCCAATATATCTAAAGTGCGCCATCTAGTGAGAAAACGCCAGAATTGCAGGGAAAATAAACCATTAACATGTTTTTTTATTTACTTTTTTTAAAGTTTGGCGTGCCTGGTTATAACGTTTAACGGGACCTAGTTTACCCATGCCTGACCTAAACCATTCATTATTATCCTGTAAATCCCTGGAATAGCCGTTGCAGCATAGTAGATATTTAAAGAAACGACGTAGAGAGTTTGGGAATAAAAAGAGTCAAAAGTAGAGAAACAAGAATAAGCCGACACCAGTCAAGTATGGAGGAATAAGAATAAGCCGACTGGTGTCGGCTTATTCTTGTTTCTCTACTTTTGACTCTTTTTATTCCCAAACTCTCTACGTCGTTTCTTTAAATATCTACTATGCTGCAACGGCTATTCCAGGGATTTACAGGATGATACCCTGAGCATTTGGGAGGTTTTCTTTTAGAGCTACTCCAAAGAAAAAAGAACCAGATTGTTTCTTTAAAACTGCTGTTTCTTCCATTTGGTCAGCTCAGATCAATTTTTTTCCTACAAAATAAAGGTTTTAATGTGTTCAGTTTAAAAAAAAAAAAAAAAAAAGAGGAATAGTTTGGAAACGAAGCTCCATGGAAATTGAACACAATGAGCTGGATTATTTCTTTGTTGAGTCATCGACGGCACAGCCCACATGGCCAACTCCACTGCACATCCCACAGATGCATTTTCCTTACAAACACGTCTCCATTTCCAGGGAAATGAAGAGAGTTTTCAGAATAAGATTGATCGATTAGAGTGTACCAAATGCACATTTACCATTTTTTTTTTCTCAGCTGGGTTTATTTACCCACAGCCTGAGAGCACTTAGATCTTACTTCTCTGGATCTGCAGATGAGTTAGAGACATGGACAGAATAATGTTTTCACAGTCAGACAGCGTGTGTGTAAATGAGACGGACCCACAGTTCAAAATTCTAACATTTATTTGAATATACTCAAACCTTTTTGGTGAAAGTTTTTTTTCGACCAAATTCTACTTTAGTTGTTTGTTTGTTTTTAACTCGCTCTATTAATCCCCCACTGGGGAAATTTGTGTACTGCACTCTTACACCGCAGCAGGCTGCCTACGATGGCGCCAATGGTGGGAGAAATGGGGATTTAGTTGTCTTCTCCAAGGATCCTTGACGTGCACTCAGTGGGATACGAACCCGCGAACTTCCGGTTTACTTCCGGTCCGCGAGCGAACGCTCTTACCACTGAGCCACTGTCTCCGACTCTTAGTTGGGTTTATTTGAAATGATGAAATGAATGACTCTATTCATCCCTCATTGGGGAAATTTGTGTGCTGCACTCTTACACCGCAGCAGGCTGCCTACGATGGCGCCAATGGTGGGAGAAATGGGGGGTTAAGTGTCACTCAGTGCGATGCAAACCCGCGAACTTCCGGTCCGCGTGCGAACGCTCTAACCACTGAGCTGCCGTCTCCTCACTATTTGATTTGCAATTTGATTTTTTTGTCGAGATCATTCTTAATTTCCGAAATAAGTTAGTGACTCAGGAAACGCATGTAAAACAGTCTTACCAGGCTGGATTACTGCAATGCCCTCCTTGTAGGGATCCCATGCAGGGGCTTACAAAAGCTCCAGCACATCCAGAACTGTGCTGCCCGGATCCTGATAAGGAGGCGCAAATATGACCATATCACTCCCATCCTCAAATCCCTCCACTGGCTACCTGTTACATACAGAATTCAGTACAAGGTCTGCCTCCTCACCCATCAGTGCATACACGGCACTGCACCTGTTCATGTCCAAGAACTCCTAACCCTCCACACCACTGTCCAAGACCTGCACTCCTCCTCCTAACCCTCCACACCACTGTCCGAGACCTGCACTCCTCCTCCTAACCCTCCACACCACTGTCCGAAGCCTGCGCTCCTCCTAACCCTCCACACCACTGTCCGAGACCTGCGCTCCTCCTAACCCTCCACACCACTGTCCAAAGCCTGCGCTCCTCCTCCTAACCCTCCACACCACTGTCCGAAGCCTGCACTCCTCCCAACCCTCCACACCACTGTCCGAGACCTGCACTCCTCCTAACCCTCCACACCACTGTCCGAGACCTGCGCTCCTCCTAACCCTCCACACCACTGTCCGAGACCTGCGCTCCTCCTAACCCTCCACACCACTGTCCAAAGCCTGCGCTCCTCCTCCTAACCCTCCACACCACTGTCCGTAGCCTGCACTCCTCCCAACCCTCCACACCACTGTCCGAGACCTGCGCTCCTCCTAACCCTCCACACCACTGTCCGAGACCTGCACTCCTGCTCCTCCTCCTCCTCCTATTGCCTGCACCAACCAAGAACCAAACTCTCCACTATGGGGGACAGGGCCTTCCAGGCAGCTGCTCCATGGCTCTGGAACGATCTTCCCGAGAGCTTGAGGGCTCCACAGAGCGTTGAGGTTTTTAAGAAAAGACTGAAGACATTTTTATTTCTGAAGGCTTTTCAACAAAGTTTTAGTGGTTTTTTTTTGTTGTGGTTTTATTTAATTTTGCTATTTGTTGTTCCTTTTGGTCATTGTAGCACTTTGAGATCTCTGGAGATATAAAGTGAGTTACAAATAAAATTTTTATTATTATTATGCGGTGTGTGCTGTAGGTGTGATAGAGGAGTTCAGGATCAGGAACAGCTTCATGACTTCTATCATCACGTCAGTGCTTCTCTGTTCCATAAGGACCTCTCCTCTCTAGAGAATCTGCTTTGGTTGGACAGGATTTTCCTTTTCATTGCTTCGTTTCTTTCACTTCTTCTCCCTCCACACGTTTCCTTCCTCACGTAGCAGCTCCTCCTCTCGGTTCCTTCCTCTCTGACATCCATTAACTGTTTTGCTTGAACTGTAAAAACACGAGCTGTAAAAACATCCCCGCCTGCCTCTCAGAAGGAGGACTTCAGCTCTGAGCCAGCCATCTGGTTTCTGTAACTTTTACAGCATGTGATATTTAACCATCCGGCCTCCAGGAAGCTATGCTTTCCCAGCATGCCGTTTTCTTGGAGCCCCCACCCTGTGGCTGCTGTGGTTAACGCGCGCAGGCCCGGGCTGGTCGTGGTTGAAACTTTTAACTGAAACCAAGCAGAATGTACCTCAACTTGTTTCCTCCTTTTACAAATTTCTCTCTTTTTTTTTAAACGTAGCTTTTCCGAACAGGAAGTAACTTGTAGTTTACTGGAAAAGTGGAAAAATCCCTCCAGCAGACCCAGTTTCGGTCTCAGGATCGTTCCAGTCTTCTGTCAGGACGGAAGACTGGAACCTCTTGATTTGAACTGAAATAAATCTTTGTCACTGAGGTTATTAAATGCTGAAATAATGAGCAAAATTTCCTAAAATAATTACGATATTTTCTGGACTTTAAACCGCTCTGGAGTATAAGTCGCACTCGGCCAAAAAATGCACGACTCGGTAGAAAAAACATACATAAGTTGAAAATATTTTGCGATCATTTTTTAAAACTACTCAAAAAAATATAAACATTGTGTCTTCTTGTTATGGACGGGGCGACGCCCGACTTTGGGGAATCAACGATGTAACCCAGCTCTATGTTGTTCATTAAGTTCGGATTTTTTTTACAGGCTTCGGACAGTGGTGTGGAGGGTTAGGAGGAGCGCAGGCTTTGGACAGTGGTGTGTAGGGTTAGGAGGAGGAGCGCAGGTCTCGGACAGTGGTGTGGAGGGTTAGGAGGAGGAGCGCAGGTCTCGGACAGTGGTGTGGAGGGTTAGGAGGAGGAGCGCAGGTCTCGGACAGTGGTGTGGAGGGTTAGGAGGAGGAGCGCAGGTCTCGGACAGTGGTGTGGAGGGTTAGGAGGAGGAGGAGCGCAGGTCTCGGACAGTGGTGTGGAGGGTTAGGAGTTCTTGGACATAAACAGGTGCAGTGCCGTGTATGCACTTTTGGGTGAGGAGGCAGAGCTTGTACTGAATTCTGTATTTAAAGGGTAGCCAGTGGAGGGATTTGAGGATGGGAGTGATATGGTCATATTTGCACCTCCTTATCAGGATCCGGGCAGCACAGTTCTGGATGTGCTGGAGCTTTTGTAAGCCCCTGCATGGGATCCCTACAAGGAGGGCATTGCAGTAATCCAGCCTGGTAAGACTGTTTTACATGCGTTACGCGAGTCACTAACTTATTTCGGAAATTAAAGGACGATCTGGACTATAAACCGCTCTGGAGTATAAGTCGCACTCGGCCAAAAAATGCACGACTCGGTAGAAAAAACATACATAAGTTGAAAATATTTTGTGATCATTTTTAAAACTACTCAAAAAAATATGAGTATTGTGTCTTTGTTATGGACGGGGCGACGCCCAACTTTGGGGAAACAACGATGTAACGCCTCTATGTCGTCCATTAAGTTCGGATTTTTTTTTACACCGCAGTAGGCTGGCACGACAGCACCAATGGTGGGAGAAACAGGGGGGTTGGTGTCTTCTCCAAGGATTTAGATGTGAACTCAGTGGGAATCAAACTCGCAAACTTCCAGTTAACTTCCGGTCCAAGAGCGAACGCTCCACCACTGAGCCACCGTCACCCCCTTAAGCTTCACGAACTCCTCAACTGGGATTAAACCACGTTTAACGGACGGGGCGACGCCCAACTTTGGGGAAACAACAGTGTAACGCCTCTATGTCGTCCATTTAGTTCATATTTTTTTTTACACCGCAGTAGGCTGCCATGACGGCACCAATGGTGGGAGAAACAGGGGGGTTGGTGTCTTCTCCAAGGATTTAGACGTGAACTCAGTGGGAATCAAGCCCGCAAACTTCCAGTAAACTTCTGGTCCGAAGGCCAACGCTCTACCACTGAGCCAACGTCTCCCCCTTAAGCTCCATGAACTCCTCAAATGGGATTAAACCATGTTTAAAAGAAACACATAATAAATTGATTAGAAGTACTTTATTTAGTTTATTTACCATTTAAATTGTAAGTTTTTAGTCAATAAAAGCAATGGCGGATTATCGGTTGGGGTTTGTTGCCATGGTACTAGCACCCTGTTTAAGCGTCCATTCAGGAATTATTTCGTCTAGCTTTGGCCTTCTTGCTTTTAGGCCAGGATTGGCTTGGACATATTTGTTTAGGAATAGCCTCTGCTTTAAATCGGTCCGGTGCAGCGTCCTCAATAATTCGAAAGCGAAAGCAGACGCAAAAAGTGAAACTCCTCATTTAACAGTTGACCTATTTTCTGGCTTTCAGCCATAACAGGAGTGGGCAGAGCAAACTTTTTTAGTTCGCGGGCCACATTGAGTTCTAACATTTGACAAGGCGGCCAGAACAGGATCCGATGGATGGTATGCTTTGTTAACCGCTAGCTTAGACTGGTAGAGTGTTACGCTAGATTTTAAACTAGCGCTAAATGTTACATCAAGAGCGTTAAATTTCAAATCTAGCAGCTCTAGGTCTGAAATTTGTGCGATAGCGCTTAGAAATGTGCATTTAGCGGCACTAGGTTTGAAATCTAAACGCTTGATGTAACATTTTGCTTGTTTTAACATCTAACATGCTTGTTTACGTTCGTGTATTGGCCCTGATGGCTTTCCATATTTGTGCACACTGTTTATTTGCACTGTGTGCATCACAGAAACACACATTTTAATGGGAGCAGTGTTGTTGTTTCAACAAAGCCAGTCTATTTTGAGTGTGCCATCTAGTGATGAAACATCAGAATTGCAGGAAAATAAAACATTGACATGGTTTATTTATTCAAATTTTCCAAGTTCTGGTGGGCCGGATTAAAACATTTAACAGGCCGCATGTGGCCCACGGGCCATAGTTTGCCCATGAGCTATAATCACCAGCTGTGAGTGGTGACCACAAGAGTAAGAAGCCAATTGACCAGGACCAGTTTCCTCCACATGGTGGCCGGGTTCTCTCAGAGATAGGGTGAGGAACTCCAGAGAAGTAGATCTATTTCATTTCTGTGTTTTTCTATCCTGAGGTTTAAACGAGTCACCCCGAAGTTTGAAAACGGTTTGAACCGTTAGTGATGAATGGGAAACCTCTAAAACCAATCGTGGTTATTTTAATCCAGTTTGAACTTCCTGGTTAAGAAATGGTTCATTCTTTGTTCTTCATTTTACTTCCTCGTTCACCACATTTTGTTGGCGCTCCTCTGTGGAGCTCTCCGGTTGGTGTGGGGTGGTTTCCCAGGCTTGGGTTTCCTCCCTCTCATTCCCCTTTTTGCTGTGGTTTGTGACGGTTGGCCTCGTTCCTGTCGGTTCGACCCCACCTGTCCCTGGTGGCTGCTGCGGTAAAGCACACAGGCAAGTTTGGGGGCAAGAGGGGTTACATTTCACTTTAACCCAGAGAAATAAGCCATGAGCGATGTGAGAGTCCACTCCTCACTCCCCTTGGCCTCCTGGAAGTCCCGCCTCGTGGCCCACACTCAGGAAATGATAGAAATGAGAGATTTTTTTTTTTCCTCCACCGGATTATCGTGGAAGCTGCGGAGTTTACAGTTTGTTTTCATCCAAACACTCACACTGACCAGGATGTGAGACAGGAAGGGTCAGACGGGGTGAGACGGAGAGACAAGGTCAGGACTTGTGTGAGAAACAAAGTGTCAGACGGAGAGGAAGTGAAAGTGGAGCGAGCAAACGAGCAACGATCGGCGTGTGTGTGTGTGTGTGAGAGGACGAGATGAGTGTGTTGGCAAGAAAGGACGAGTATTATAAAACAATGAAGCAGACGTGACTCGAACCGAAGCGGTGATTGGATGAACTGGTCCGCTAGGTCATCCCAGATCCACAGAGTGTGTGTATGTGTGTGTGTGTGTGTGTGTGAGACAGTAAGCCTCTGTACGCCACACACACTCCTCTTACTCAATGATTTGAAGTTCCCCCCTCAGCTGATAACACACACATTGGAACGCACACATACACTCTGTAGCTACAAGCAGACCTGTGCTGCCCCCTACTGGTACTCAGAAACCAAAGCAGGAAAAAACTTTTTTTTACTGTAACTTTTCTTTTTAAGTTTAAGGAGTATTTTTAAATATTTATTAAGATCAGAAATGAATTAGCTGAGCTGTCCGCGTAAAAGATCCTTCATCCAGAAAAAAAGACGTGTTTTATTTTCGGGTGTTTTATTTCTGTTTTCAGTCTCAGTCGTCTACCATATTTAATCCTCAATTTTTCTCTCCGTCTGTGTTTCTGCAGCTGAACTGGAGTTTGTTCAGATCGTCATCATCATCGTGGTGATGACAGTGATGGTGGTGGTGATCATCTGCCTGCTCAACCACTACAAGCTCTCCACCTGGTCCTTCATAACCCGTCAGAGCCAGGCTCGCAGACACGACCATGCCTTGCAGCAGGTTAGTATTTGAGATCTAAGCGAGTCTTTTACTTTTCCTTCCAAACCCCACCCTTTTCTTTCCTCCGATTGCTTTTGTCGTTTAACATCCATCCAAAGAAAAACAATCTGCTCAGTGAGTCGGAGTCGCTGAGATCTTTTAGAAAATACCGTTAACATGATTCATGCAGATTTGTTTTCAGTTATTTACTGAAAAACTGCATCCGATTCGACAGAAAAAGCCCAGAAAAACTAAGCATGTTTCCATCTTTCCGGACTTTTTAAAACTACTGCTGGATGGTTTAGATTTGGAGTGCCCAACCGGTCGACCGCGGTCTACCGGTAGATCGCAGACTGGTCCCGGGTCGACCGCGAGACGTGTTGAAAAAAAAAAAGAATTATGACTTTTTCTTTTTTTTTTATGACAGAAAGTCAGTGTTGCCAATTTAGCGACTTTGACGCTAAATTTAGCGACCATTCAGCCACTCCAAAAAGCTACTAGCAATAATCTAGCGCAGTGGTTGTTAACCTTGTTGAAGGCACCGAACCGAACCAGTTTCATATGCTCATTCACCGAACCCTTCTTAAGTAACCCAACGTCACAGACGCACACCGCTGGTCAGACGGAGGGTAATTAAAGAAGGTGTTGTTAAACCCGACTGAGAAGGAGGTCTCACTCTGCTGCTTATCCAGCGCTCTCAAAGCGGACCGGTCGGGAGTCTCACTCAGACACATATACAGCCCTCTCTAAGCGGTCTGATAGGGAGGTCTCACTCTGCTGCTTATTCAGCACTCTCAAAGCGGACCGGTAGGGAGTCTCCCTCAGACACATATACAGCCCTCTGTAAGCGGTCTGATAGGGAGGTCGCACTCTACTGCTTATCCAGCGCTCTCAAAGCGGACCGGTAGAGAGTCTCACTCAGACACATATACAGCCCTCTCTAAGCGTTCTGATAGGGAGGTCGCACTCTGCTGCTTATCCAGCGCTCTCAAAGCGGACCGGTAGGGAGTCTCACTCAGACACATATACAGCCCTCTCTAAGCGGTATGATTAGGAGGGCTCACTCTGCTGCTTATCCAGCGCTCTCAAAGCGGACCGGTAGGAAATCCCAGAGTAGGAAGCTTTCAATGACTGTGCCAATTAACTGCAGACTAGACTGAGGGCGGACCTCCGTGGCGGAGGCTCCACCGAATCCCTGAGACTGACTCACCGAACCCCTAGGGTTCAATTGAACCCAGGTTAAGAACCACTGATCTAGCGCCTTTCTTGTGTTATTGAGCGCTTTCACCCAAGTGACTAAAACTCGGTAGTCGGGCAGGATCAGGATGAAACTATCAAAGCAATATTTTTTGTTGACTGGTGGAGAAGATCCTTATACAATTCTAAATAATTTATTTTTGAACAATCCCGATTTGATGCCTGCAATTCACCCCGAATTTCTACTCAGCTGCAGATCTGAAGGCTAATAAAGGAGTGGACACATACTTCCGTCATCAACCCGAATGTTGATTGGATAATCAACTGTAGTTTTTCTAAATAAATTTTCTAATTGGTTGTGGATCTGGAGGAACTACTCAGGACCGATACTAGTTTTAATCCAGGCTGGAAAAATCTGTGGTTGTTTGCGATGTTGCCGCGAGACTGGTAGATCTCAAGAGGTTTGCAGCTCGAAAAGTAGATCTTGGTACAAAAAAGGTTGGGCACCCCTGGTTTAGATGTTCTTGAGCGCAAATAAAACACACATCAGACATATTTCATTCTCTGACTCATCCTAGATTGACTTAAATGTCACGTAGACCTTCCCTCTTTAATCCTGTTTTACCTTCTTGTTTGTGTAGGAAGGATATCTGTGTCCTTCAGACGGTGGTTCTCGACAAGGTGCCTCAGAGGTAAGACTATATAATCAGGTTCTGGCTCATAGTGAGAAAGCAGCCACTAAAAATGCTCATGGTTCAGTTTTTCTTGTCTTAATGAGTTCAAACTCACCCAAACTAAGAACAAAACAAACACAGCCCCTCTGTGGCATACACAGGCATTCTTTTAAAGCACTTTAAAATCTATAGTCTTTTTTTTAGATTATTTCTGTTAAACAGTCTGCGCACTCACATATTTTGTCAACCGGTGGTCCCCTAACCAACATGCTGTGTTCCGGTACTGGTCCGTGGGCCATGTGGAACCGGGCCGCACAGAGAGAAATAACTTCCATTTTTTCCATTTGGTTTATTTTTCGAGCCATAATGATGTTTTATTTTGAAAAGTCACCGGATTTTCTTCCTTACATCCATCAATGACTCATCATCCCATTAAATTTAAACCCATAAACTAGCAAAATGAGTAAAAAACAAAGATCTATAGGAAGCTTCTTTAAGAGGAGTTCCAGAGTTACAAAGCAGACTGAACCTTAGAAACACTCTTCAGGTTTCAGTTCAAGATGGGACTGTCTGGTTCCAGCAAAACAAACTCAGAACTCTGATTGATCTAGTCTTATTGTAAGGAGCCTAACTGGTATTTTTATTCGCTTTGTTTTTGAGATGTCTTTTATTTTGGAGGTGTGTTTATATTACTATAGCAACCAGAGTGCGTCCCAGCAGAGAGAATGTTTCCAGAATGTCAGGTACATATGTTCAGGTACATACATGTACAAACATTCACCGTACAAAATCCTTCTGTACGTGTAGGAAATATCTTATTTTCAACATGGCGGCTTGTATGTACATGTGTGTGTAAATATCATTTTATTTTAATAGAGTGAATACGGGTGGGCTCTACAGCCCACACAATACAGAAGATGTTATTTTAAATTATTCAATGTATTCAAGAACATCTGGTTCTGTTTTCCTGTCTCCATCTAATGGCCAACATTCATGGATCAGGACCGATCATGTTTTTCTATTACTGCACTTACAGGAAATAATCTACTTAAAAACATACACGACACATCGTATTTTAATTGAATGCACTTTTTGTTTTTGTATTGAAAACAGGCAAAAAAAAAAACACACTGGTGTTGCACCAGAAATTGAGAACACATCCCCAATCTGTAAACTCATAAATCATTCAGTACATTTTTCCATCTTCTGTCTAATTGTGTCGTGAAGTAAGGTTGCGACTGAGCATGGATCTGAATATATGTTCATAAACGTGACACAGACTCTGAAGAGTTTTCTGTGTATGCCTAAATTATGTGTGCAAATCTGATAAATGAGTGCTAATGTAGGACTGTGATTTCAGTTTAAATCTTCCAGTGTATCATGATTCATGATTATAGGATGTAGCAGACGAGCTTCATCCAGACTGCGTATTTAGAAAGTTATTAGGAAATGAAATAAGTGTCCACAGGTCTGGACATGAGCACTAAGGGTTTGTCTCTGACCACCATCTTTCAGCATTGAGATGTTTCCCTGACACAACAGCTAATTCAACCTACCATATTTTCGGACTACAAGTCGCACCTGAATATAAGTCGCACCTGCCAAAAATATGCACAAAACAAGAAAAAAAAGCCACGTATGAACTCCTTCCTTTAACTGTGGTCACTTAGATTTTAGCCCAAGATTAGCTTTTTTTTTTTGTTTTCTTCATTTCAGTTATCATAACGTCCACTTTTCTCCATTCCATTACAAGTTTCTCACTAACTAAAAACGTTCTTTCTGCTGCTCAATTACCGTTTTCAGCTGCATATTTGACTATTTTCGGCGTATAATTTGCAGAAAATTATTTTCTTTTTGGTCCCATTTTTGTTCTTCCTCTTTAGTTTGTTTTATGTTCCCAGCAAAGTTGAAACTAGAGTGCTGTCTTCCGGTAAAGTGTGAAAATGACGTGTGAAATGATGGTAAAAATTTGTTAATAATTCATCATATAAGTCGCTCCGAATTATAAGTCGCACACTGACCAAACTATGAGAAAAACTGCGACTTATAGTCCGAAAATATCGTAATAAAGCTTGTGCAGGGGATGTCAGGTTTGGATGAGCAGGAAAAACCTGTTCCTCATTGAAATCCTCATTAACATCTTAATAAGACGAGTCGAAACTTAAAGCAGTTACAGTAGATTCCTCTGTGATGCTCTGCTGGCCTGGCAGAAATGTAAATATCGATATTTTTAGCTCTCTTTCCATTCAGCACATCCGTGTTCTTGGCAGGCCGAAGTGAGTTTTCTGCCAGGCTGACATGTGTTAGAGGCCTGTTGTTGTACCAACCTGCACACACAGCTGTTCTTCTCCTTTTCCAACCATCTCTGCCACCCCGATGCAACGATTAATCTTATGGATCTGATTTCTGAGGGGATGAAAGAGTTTCCGACCCTCTCTGGTATCTGCTGTGTGTCGGGTTGCACTTTTCCAAAAGCCGTCTGTCTCCTCTCAGCTTTCCTTTCTTTCTTTGTCTGGTTTATTAGTGTCTGCTGTTCTGAGATTACAGCAACACAACCAGGACACAAAGAGACCCACATTCACATTTCAGCTCGCGCGTAAATATTTCATCCAAAAAGAGCCACAGCTGCAAATAGAGGTGGCTGAACTCCAAAAAACCCAGAAAGCAGTGACGATTATCTGATTGAGGAGTGTGTGTCTGCTCAACTGTGAGCACAGCCTGAGAAAAGGAGGAAACCGGAAGTTAAAAAGTAGCTGATGCTGGAACAACAGAGAGGGAAAACTTGGAGAGATACGTAGAGAAAGAAACGTGGGTGGTTGATCCTGCCAGTGTGTGTGTTTGTGTGTCTTTGCATGTGTTTGTGTGTGTGTTTGTGCATGGGTGTACATATCTGCGTCTGTCCATGTATATGTTTGTGACGTGCATGCGTGTTTGTGTACATATGTATTTCTCGGTGTCCATGCCGGTGTGTGTCTGTGCTCCTCTGTCCCTATGCATGATTTTGTATCTTTGTGTGTGTATGTTGTATACAAGTGTCTGTGTGCATGTTTTTGTGTGTGTGCTTGTGGGTTTCTGTGTGTGCATGTCCGTCTCTACTCGTCTTTGTGTATGTGTCTGTGTTTGCGCGTGCCTGTGTGCGTGTGTGTCTGGTTTTGGTGCGTCATTAATCAGCAGCACCTCCCCTGACACTGTCTAGACAGCCGTCTGAGAGCTGCCCTGCTCTGCTGCGCTACACCTTTATCCATCCATCCATCCATCCATCTCTCTTCCTCTCCGTCTCCTTTCATCATCACCACCTCCCTCCTCCTTCTCTCTGCTCTTCATCCTTATCTCCATAGCCTTTCTTTTTAATCATTTCATTTGCCCTGATCCTCTTCAAGATTTTTTTTTCTACATTTTTTTGTCAGTGAGGTTTGATTATTAAAGTCAGAGCTTCTAATTGAAACGAGCTTTCTTTGATGACTTTACACAACGATGACAACCAAGCACCCAAACAATTACTAGAGTTCTGCTTTTGTACACTCGGCTAAAATATTTTATTAGATTTTTCACGCGTGGGGGAAGGATGGAGCAAAAGATCGACAGGCGAATCGGTGCGGCGTCAGCAATAACTAGGACGCTGCATCGGTTCATCGTGGTGAAGAAAGAGCTGAGCCGAAAAGCAAAGCTCTCGATTTACAAGTCGATTTACGTTCCAACCCTCACCTATGGTAACCAGCTGTGGGTGGTGACCGAAAGAATGAGATTGCGGATACAAGCGGCCGAACTGAGCTTCCTCCACAGGGTGGCTGGGCTCTCACTCAAAGATCGGATGAGGAGCTCCGCCATCCGGGAGGAGCTCGATGTCGAGCCGCTCCTCCTCCAGGTTAAGAGGACCCAGTGGAGTGGTTCGAGCGCCTCGCTGGTGAGGTGTTTCGGGCACATCCCACCAGGAGGAGACCCAGAGGCAGACCCCGAAGCCGCTGGAGAGACTATGTCTCACAGCTGGCCGGGGAACGACTCGGAATCCTTCCGAGTGAGCTGGAGGATGCAGCTAGTGTGAGAGAAGCCTAGGCTTCCAGTCTGAGGCTGTTGCCCCCGCAACCCGGCCCCGGATAGGCAGAAGACAACGGAACGGTTTGTAGAAATGGAATTCTTGTTCCTAATTCTGTCCTGAACTAGTTTGATTTTTATGTCTTATCCACAGAATGTGGATGAGGCATTAAGTGGTTTGGGCAGTTCTTGCATCCGTGCTTCCGTGATACTTTAGTGAACGCATTCTCTCGCAGGCCACTCAAAATGCTCACACTTATTTAGTACCAACTATAGATGAAGTGATTAGGGTGGGGTTTTTTTTCGATCTTTTGTCATCTTTCTTCTGGTGGCCAAAAGAGCGGACAAAAGAGCGGCTTCGGCCAGCGGGAATCGAACCAGGTTCAATTCCACTAGGCCACCGCTCCTGGGACCAAGGTGTTTTTTTTTAGAAATAATTGAGAAGCACTGGTTCATACCAAATTAATCTGATAGTTACTAGTTTCCTCACTGTGCACTGAAGCAAGGGAGGGAGTCCCACAGGGCTCAGATCTTGGACTCATTTTTATTATAAATATTAATAATAAATTTTATTTACATAGCACTTTTATGGACACTCAAAGACGCTTACGTAATTAAAAACAAAACATCAACAAAATATAAAACCGCAGAAAGAAATTTAGCAAAATATAGAACAATTAAAATATTTAAACATTAAAAGAAGTTTTAAAAAGATGAGTTTGAAGGAGCGTGTGCTGTACATGTTTCCCTTGGGGTAACAAAATCAGATAAACTGCAATAAGTTTCACTAATTTTCAGATGACACACAGTTGTATTTATCAATTACTGATAAGCCTGACCTGAGCGACTGCTTAACGGTTATATCTCATGCAAAATGACTCTTATTGTAACGTATGCACATAAACAGCCTGAATTCAGGTTTTGGATCTTTGATTACCGTATTTTCCGTCCGTTAAGGCGCACTGCATTATAAGCCGCACCTTCAATAAATGACATTTTTAAAACTTTTTTCATATATAAGGCGCACCGCATTATAAGACGCTACAGTAAAGGCTGGGGTTACGTTATGCATTCACTAAATGGTGGAAAAAAAAAAACAGTCAGATAGGTCAGTCAAACTTTATTAACAATAACAAAACAGCTTTCTGTTTTTACTCCCAAAATGAATAAACAGCTGTTTTATTATTTTCTAAAGTATTAGTATTTTCGTGACACAGTTTATCTTCCATTGGAGATAAACTCTGTTAAGTCTTACTTTCTTGGCGCAGCCCATCCTCTTGCTTCCTCCACTTCCTCACCATTGATGTTAAACTCTCTTGCTGTGGCTCTATTCCCGTGTTCTACTGCGTGACCGATCGCCTTGAGTTTAAACTCTGCGGTGTAACAGTGTCTCTTGGTAGGAGCCATTACAGCCTCCATATATAATCCATGTATAAGGCGCTCTGGGTTAAAAGGCGCATCGTGGATTTTAGACAAAATTTAAGGTTTTTAGGTGCGCCTTATAGTGCGGAAAATACGGCACACAATTGGACTGCAATCTCACTGATTTATAGAACTTTATCACAGACCAGGAAGAGTAGAAGACTATAACTCATCCACCATCCAACCTGAGAAAGCACAAGCTCCACCTCTGAAATTTGACACACGATAACTAACAATCATCTGTCCAATTCATAGAGGAGCACGAAGAGGGGGGAACAGCGGGAAATACTTCCTGGAATGTAAAAAGTGTCATCGATATAGCAACGGCTCATTGAAACATGGAGGATGTCACGTTGGAGGGGGTCAGAAATACTAATACAAATTAAAAAAAAAATGTATTTGCAGTATGATAGGACTTTAAAGAAAGTGAATGACCGTGTGAGTAACGTTAAAAACTAGATGATAACCAGGTTACCCGAACTCAGAAAAAAATGGGGGGTTTTCTAGCCAGGTATTAAAACCAGGTGTTAAAACGTTTACATTTTATTGTTTTTATAACAATGCCGTTCTTTATTGATGATGCTTTTTTTTTTTTGGATGTTACCATAAACATTATTTCTTGGTTTTTGAAGTTGTTTTGTAAATAAAATTTGTTTAAAAATGTTTTTCCCGCCTAAAGTCTCACAAGTTGTCCCTGTTTCTTTTTCCTATTTCTTTTGGCCCCTCCCCCAACTTTCCCCCTCTCACAGGTATTATATGCTCCCCAGGCCAGGGACCGCTTCACCGCTCCCTCCTTCATGCAACGTGACCGCTTCAGCCGC
Source organism: Neostethus bicornis (assembly GCA_902685375.1). Taxonomy (NCBI): domain Eukaryota; kingdom Metazoa; phylum Chordata; class Actinopteri; order Atheriniformes; family Phallostethidae; genus Neostethus; species Neostethus bicornis. The sequence continues at coordinate 37,468,158 of LR738541.1, forward strand.
TTCCAGCCCACGTACCCTTACATGCAGCACCAGATCGACCTGCCGCCCACCATATCCTTATCAGATGGCGAGGAGCCCCCGCCCTACCAGGGACCCTGCACCTTGCAACTCCGCGACCCCGAGCAGCAGATGGAGCTCAACCGGGAGTCGGTCAGGGCCCCGCCCAACCGGACCATCTATGACAGTGACTTAATCGACATGAGTGGAGGTGGTGGTCTAGGCGGTATCGGGGGAGGAGGGAGCGGAATAGGGGGAGGCGGAGGCCCGAGGCCGCCAAGCAGCAACTCGGGCATCAGTGCCGCCAATTCCAGCAGCCACGGGCGCATGGAGGGCCCTCCGCCCGCGTACAGCGAGGTGATGGGTCATTATCCCGGCTCTGCGTTCTTTCTTCACCAGCACAGCAATAACCAGAGAGTAGGAGGACCGGGGGGGCCGGGAACCAGGACGATCCAGCAGCAGAGCCAATCAGAAAGCACAATAGTACCTGCCAAGGCCAAGGACGGCCAACCAGAGGACCTGGTGTGAGGAAAACAGAAACTGAGTATTGTGGATTAGAAACTGTCTCTCCTGTTGACCTCTGAATATAGGTCTTGGTGTTGCTCTGTCGCTCTCTGTCCCTCATGCTCTCTTCACACTCCCATGCACAACAAGATATCAAGATGAGCTACAATAGAAGAAAGAGAGGAGGAATCGAGACTTCCTTTCTGTTTCCTAGTAAGCTTGCACTGCGTGAAGACCTTTCACTCACAAACACTTTCTCTCTCCTTTATGTTCTCCTTTTGCCACCACGGAGAATTTTTCTGTCTCCGGGAAAAAGAGAAGGATGCTGTTTGTGCACAAAAACAAGGATGGAGAATCCGGGACTCACAGAGAGACTACCAAACCCAAATCTTAGTGCCAAGGTTCACGAGGAAGCAAAGCGATGGCAGAAATCAGCACGTTGTTCTAACATTCACACACAGAAAGAAAACTTCTTAAAGTTGCACTATATTTTTGTTGTAAAGCAAAGAGGGAAACGATGTTATGTAATGTTTGTTTTTCTGCTTTTTTTTTTTTTTTTCTTTGTGTGGTGGGTTTTTTTGCGATGGGGGCTCCTTTTCACAGACGGAGCAATTGACTGAACTCTGCAAAAATGAACAAAAAAGACCAAAAAAATACAAAAATAGAGAAAACTAACACGTATAAGCTTACGTCCTTCCTCTCTTTTCTTTCTCTTATAAACGCAGGTCGTATGCGGCCCGTGGCGTCTGTTTGCTTACCATAGGCACAGTGAAACTTAGTAAGACAATAAGCTCGTAATGCTTCACGTCTGCGTTCTTCGGCCGCGTTACAAACCACCAGATGGAGAAAACTTTGTTCATGTACTAGTTTCTAAACGGTTAGTTGCACTTCCCATCACATGAGAACATGTTCACCTAGCAGCGTCCAAGCAGATTACCCCGCCCCCTCAAAACCCCGCCCCCCAGCACCTGATGCTTTTTCTCTTTTCCCGCCCCCGCTCATCCTTCAACATGCACAGTGCATTCTGCCAATACTCCAACCAATCCCAACCCCGCAACCATGACGACACAACCGAAGGCTCAGCTTTCCTCCACCTTGAAGCCACAAACATGACACAAAGTGAAAACTGCTTGGTGTTGAACACAAACCGACCACGGTCGAAGTCAAAGGGCTATCGGAGCGTCCTTAAATCTTAAAATTTTTATTTTAACTCTAGCCTTTTTTTTCTTTGCTCATCGTTGCCTTCTCCTCTGCTGTTGCGCTTCTTTCTTAATCGCCTTCAGCATGCCTTCCACACATCTCCCCCATTCATACCCGCTAGTATTCCGGCATTCCCGCTAGCATCATCCCTCCTTCCGGCACGTGCAGAAAAGATGCAGAGCCCTTTAAATCTGAGAGTGGAGATTTTTGGCAGCGAGCTAGTGTCGTTCCGTTCCCAGTATGGCTGTTTGTGTGTGAGATGTTTAGAAGTTAAAAGTACTTCATTCTCGTGATGGAGCGTTGTGTACGTTCAATGGTTCTTGATCTTAAACACGCTGGCATAAAGGAAGCAGTAACTTAAACCTCTATTCAAGACTTCCATGGTCTTGAATAGGGACCTTTGGGTCAACCCCAAAGTGAAGCCACATAGTGTAGCTTAGAAAGACTCCGTTTACTTTTCACCAAAATATTCCAATCTATCAGGCTTTAATTGAAAAGCGACTTTTCAACTTTATTTGTCAAACAAAACCCCACTTATGTGATTAAAAACAAGACGTCTGCTCGGAGCGGTACTGTGACTCACTGAGAGACAGAACACGCTGTGACTCAGGTTGGGATCTTTTCATCTGGTTTGTTGACGACTTTAGGAATTAAGTGTTTTATTTTAAGTGCTGAACCGTCTGACGCTGAATCAGGTCTGCCATGTTTTACCGTTTGAGTCACAGCCTGCTGCTTGAACAAGACGTGGAGTTCAGATAAGCAGGAACTGAGACACAAAGCAACACTGTTTACGTGTAAAGGAACAAATCGATCTTTAGTATTAGTCCTGATTCTTTACGATGACTTGACGCACTTGCTATGGTGTTCTCACACAGGAAGACCTTGGAAACTAAGGTAGACTACACAGTAACAGCTACAGTTCACGTGTGTCGAACATCAGTTTTTAATTCTTCCGCGAGACTTGCTTGTTTGTAAATGGGAAACTTCCACTAGAGGGCGATGCAGAAAGAAAGGGTACACATCCATAGCAGTTGTTGTGTTGATAGTAATTCTTTTACGATTTTTTCTTCACTACTGCTTTTGATTACGCATTAGCTTATAATTGAGACCCCTAAAAACGATGGACCAATTAGCAATCAGAGATGACCCTATGGTATCTAACGAAAGAACGTCCATTGAGGTCTGTTTGCAGCTAGTAGCTAAGCATGGAGTCAGTCAGTCAGTCAGTCACTATCTTAACCATTTATTGCGGGGGATGTCGGAGCCCATTCCGGCCAATTCGAGGCGTCGGGCATGGTACATCCCGAGCAGGTCGCCAGTCTGTTGCAGGGATAAGCATGGAGTTTGGCCAATTTATTCGGTTTGTGTTGGCAACAATTTCTGAGATTAAGAACATGGATTAGAGAATTTTAGAAGCAGCGATTGGGTATATAAAAAAAGTACCCACCCCCCTGTTCAGCTATCAAACCCCAAAGCTGTGAAGTGAGATTTTTCCAAGGAGTGAGATAAACATGAAGTTCAGGCTAGTTTTTGGTTGAGAGAAAGAACGTACATCACTGCCCCCCTGTGGCTTCCTGTAGACTTTCTGTTTGTAAACAAAAAAAGGCGGAACTGTAAACGTAAAGCACGCACAAAGTGAATGCATTACTCTTCATCTTTAAACAGGTCCAGATTCAAACATGTCCTCATTTGAATTTCAGCAAGAAGGTGAAAGTTCGGGTCAGTTTGAGTTGATCTCTGTTAGTGTGTGTCTGAGAGTGTGCATGTGTTCCCTCCCGTTTGTCCATCGCTGCTGGTATTGTCGTCACTGCTTCTCGTTCCCACTCCTCCACCGCATCCCGATTTCCTCCAGCCCATCCTGACTCATGGGGAACCAAAAGATCTCCAACGGTCAGACCAAAAAGTACAGAATCCCTCCTGCCCATGTTTCAGCACCCCTGGCTGTACAGATCTCCATCGAAATCACTTTTCTTCCATGTTTGTTTTTAACTTTCAGCTTGTTTTTTTGTTTTTTTTCGGTGCCGTCATCGCTTGTAAATTAAGGGTCTAAAAGAGGGATTTTACGTTTTCTACGAGGAGGTTTGCATGTTACTATTATGTGAGTAAATAAGGTGCCTAATGTTCATGTTTGAGCAGATCACACCTCAGTCACACTGCTGCTCGGAACCCCTTGCCACCCTCTTTCAACCCTTTCGGAAAACTAATTGATCGCATCCTTAAAAGACTGAATCTTGATCCTGAAACCCCTCCGGCTGAGCTGGAACCGGGAGCTCTGGTTCCAAACCCCCGCCGTTACCGTGGCAACCGAAGCCATTCCAAGCAGTAATGTGACCCACGTGTGGAGCAGACATAGGAACCCACTTGCACTCAAAAAAAGCTCCCACCTTCGTTGTGCCTCACTTCCAACGGTGCTTTTTTCAGTAGTCTGTCTTTCTTTATGTTTGTTTGTACGGTGCTGTATATAACTTGAATATATTATGCACATATCCTACCCAATGGGTAGAAACCACAAAAAGATTTTGTGAATACTGTAATATAATGTATAGACGATATAAGAATTTTAAGAAGGCAGCATCAGATTTGTAAATGCCTCCAGCTAAAACCTGCTTTGTTTCTTTCGGGGTTTTTTTAAATGAGAAAACATTGTTTTCAGAGGATGCTTAAAAAACGGTTGCAACACAGATTACAACTTATAATATTTTACTATAAATACTAGTTCTCATGAGGAGATGACCACAGCCCCGGCCATCACCCGGGTTACTTGTTACGCTTGCTACACTTGCTACCCGGGTACTTGTCGCGCGTGTAATAAGTACCCGGGTACTTGTTTCACTTTGTTTTTCTTTCTTTTTTGACCACAATCGACTAACAACTGTAAAGTTTTATTGCACAAATGTTTAAAGGAAAAGTTTTAACCTACACACTTACCATGGGCGGGGTTTAGAACTCTGCTAGGGGCGGAGAGGAACACGCCTACCGGGCGACGCCTCTACCTTCCAGCAGGAATCTGAACTTCTGCTCGTCTTCTTTTTTTTTTTCAATACTTTTTATCTGCCAAAGTACCAGCCGAGGTCACTCGGTATAGATACAGCTATGGATGAGTGGATGATCTGGTCCAGTTTGATGCTCTGGTCCAGTTTTCTGGAGTCCAGCAGCAGAAAGGAAGGTGTCCCAGCAGCATGAACCTCGTGGAGAGAAATAGACCATAAAAAACTTTCTGGATCATGTTGGGGTTTATTTTCTACAATGCTCTTTGAGACATAATGTAATCAAACCTGTTTAATCTGCACTTGTTTATTTACAGTATTTACAGCTAGTTTATCTGCTATCCACCGAGCATGTTCCTCATCTGCAGACTGTACATAGCAACGCGCCATCTTCTCTACAAAGCACCAGATATTAACAGATGGGTTTTTATTTGGGGGAAAAAAAAGAGAGAAATGTGTGCGGAGTGCCTCTTGGCTCTCCCTGCAGACCTTTGGTTTTTCTTTTTTTTTTTTTTTTCTGTTTCCTGCACTGGCTTGAAGAGCAGAGTTTGCTCGGACTGACGTTTATGGATCTCTCCTTCTTTCCAACTCTCAGAAGTTTCTGCTGTTTGTATCGTTCCACTCTGCTGTCCTCACAGTAACCACAGGACTGCTTCCATCATGGGTTTTGTAACAACAGTTTGCTTTATTTACACCCCTTATCCCCCCTCTGTGCACACACATACACACATATAACACGCTTATATGTGTGTATGTGTGTATAAAACGCAGAGGTAAAACTGTGTATTTTTGCCTCTTTTTATTTAAGCAATTGTGATGTAATAGGTTTTAGGCCTAAGGTCTGTTATTGCAATACTTTTACAGAAAAGAAGAAAAAAACAAGAAAAAATGTTGCTCTAAGTGCTGTTGTAGTCAAAGATTTTATGCTTGTACCGATGCTGTAGTCAGACTGCAGCGTAACAAATAAAACTTTAAAAGTAAGATCTGTCTTTGTGTGTCTTTGTGTGTGTAACATCGACCATTCCCAGTGGTAGAACGTAATGAAGTAAATGTACTTGTAAAATTTGAGACCTGTACTTTTACTTTTACTTCACTACATTTTTAGAGCAAATATCTGTACTTTTACTTCACTACTTTTTAAAAGTGTGTTTTACATTTTTTGTTACATTTTCGTTCAGGAATTTAAAAAATATAAAGTTTTTTTTTTAGCGCATCTTGAAGCCGCATCGCCAAAATCAAAAGAAGCAGTTGATCGGGAGAAGAAGTAATGAATCGAGGACCAATCAGAATCGAGAGTAAACATTTTCCACCAAAAAACTAACATCAAATATAGAACAAATTAAAAAGAGTCAGAAGATCGTTGTTCGTTGTGTTTACCTCTAAATAAAAAGTTGAGCAGGGGCGGATCTAAAATTTTCTAAAGGAGGGGGAAGGGGTGTGAGGTCATTGAATAAAGCCAGTATAGGGTGACTGGGCCAAAAACCATTTTAAAAAATAAGTGTAATTTTCCTGCATTTTGGTGGCCCATTTGCTGGCCCTGCTAGGGGATAGCTTGACTAGTTGCCTTTCCTTCTTCTTTTTTTTTTTTTGTTTTGTGGACCAAAAGGGGGGTCACGCCCCTGCAGAGTATTTATTTGTGACCCTGCAGCACAAAAAAAATGACATTTAAATTATGATCGAATACTTTTACTTAAAAAGTAAAATTTATGCCAATTACTTTTGTACTTTTACTCATGTAGATTTTTTCACTGGTACTTTTACTTAAGTACAAAAAGTGAGTACTTTATCCACCACTGACCATTCCAGAATCAAAACGGAGCTTCGCCAATGTCTGGAAAAAGGCCGCCCCTTTTTACTGCCAGCCAGTGTGTGGATTACCAACCTGAACAGGTCTCGGGTGCTTTCAGTGGAAGTCTCTTTCTTAAGAGGAAAGGTACCTCTTCCCTACAGGTGTTGGTCTACAGCAGTGGTCAGAGGGCCTCAGACAACTCGATCAGAGCCTAGAATCTGCTGCTTTTTGTTTGGTTTTTTTTTGGTCGGTCCACATACATGGACCGACAACCAGACACAAACTCACACCTATTTTCAATTTCAGTCATCAGTCATCAGTCATCTTATCCGGATATCCCTTACAGGGTTACGGGGGGTACTGGAGCCCATCCCGGCTGATTTAAGGCGAGGGCAGGGTACACCCCGAACAGGTCGTCAGTCTGTCGCAGAGCCACACACATACAACCATCCACACACATACTCATTCCTAGGGACAATGTTGGCACCGGCAAATCAACCTAGCATGCATATCTTTGGTGGGTGGGAGGAAACCAGAGTACCCAGTGGAAACCCACGCAAACACAGGGAGAACATGCAAACTCCACACAGAAAGGACAGTGTTCCAAGCCTCGTACCCACCCGGGACTCAAACCCACAACCTTCTTACTGTGAGGCCACTGTGGTATCCACTGCGCCCCTATTGTCAATTTGAACAAACTAAACAGCTCATTAACAAATTAGAACCAATAGGAATGTGACCCCACCCCTTTTTCCTGCCAGTCAATTGTAGCAGACAAACAGAAGCAATAGGAACTTGAAACATCCCATTGTTTCCATACAGACTAGAGTTCCAATGGTCTCTGCTCCATCTCTTAAAGTGGCAGTGCATGACAACATGACACTAACATGAACCGCCGCAGCCGTCTATATGACTCCACGTCACTTTAATATGATAATTAGAATAAATAAAACACAACCTAGGAGGCTGACCTTTTATGACTTTTAATATAAACATGTTTTTTTTTTATTATTTTATTATGGGTTTTTTTTGTTCTAGAAATGAACACTTCAAAATTTAAAAGCATTTAATCTCCTCTAACCTGCTGCGCGCCACAGCAGCTGAGAGGAAGTGTGCACTGCCATAGATACTTCCTGCTGTAGTTGTTGCTATGGCAATATGTTCACTGACACATTGCCACACATAAGTGTGTGTGTGTTTGTGGAGAGAGACAAGGAGGACTCTGACGCCATTACAGAAACATTTTAGAAAGGTTGAGTGAGATAATATTTAAGAGACACCATGAAGAGAGTCTGAATAAAGTCAACCATGTTTTCTAGATAAGTCTTGAAAGTTCAGGTTAACATATTGGAATATAACCAATTGCCAATTTATAACGAGGACATTTTTGAAGCAGCAGTGCAAAATACGGGAAAACGTAGGCTATTCACGGATTAGATAATTTTACTTTGGTGTTTGCTTTTTATTCTAGGTTTTAAAAATATTTAACATTTTATCATTATTATTACTTTAAAATTGAGTGGTTTAAAAGTTTATTTTTTAAATAAAGCAGCAAAAAACATGAATAATTACATACTGTAAGCGTCACATTGACGGTCATGGCGCTTGCAGGTAGATTTAGAACGCTACTGTTAAACAGAACCCAGGTCACCCCCTGAATTTAATCACCTGATCCCGAAGACCCCAATCCACCTAAAACCCAATTGGTAGGGGAAACAAAGTTCGGAAACTTAATGGAGACCCTGTTGGAGAAGTTCCTTCCTGCGATGGACAAGCAGGGGATATCGAGGAGAGGTCTTACAGATTGGATTACCTACATCGAATGTTGTAGATGTTTGTAGGGTGCAGCAGATGGGCTTCATCCAGATAAAGGAACGGAGATGAGAGGTTTAATGAGGCAAAGTCAAGGACCTCTGACCTCCTTCAGTGGTGTACATGCATGATGAAAACCAAAGAAAACAACCTTGAGGAGGACTAGAGTTTAAGAGCATGACATTGAGCATGTTTAGATAAATTTCCCGTGTTACCACGAGGGGGCATCACAGTGAGTAAATCACCCAGTTAAGTGGAGTTGCTTTAGGCCCCGACCTCAAACATGTTCAGTAAATAAATGTCTGTATGGAGGAGAAATTCTCAGACAGACCACCGGACTGCTATTTCAGGACAGCGTCTGGGTCATCATGACCTCAAAACCCAGACAGTAAGAGCACCCGGAGGAGATGTGAGCAACCCATTTTCCTCCTCCGGGTTTTAAAGTATGTAAAATAAAATGATAATAAAGACGCCTCGATCTTCAAATACGCTGCCCGCAAGATAAGGCCTTTCAAAAATGCCTTATCAGTCCTGGATGAATGAGGGATTACACAGACAATATACTGAAAAAATTGTTTCCTTTTTCTGAGAACCTGGAGTTGTTTCTTTCAGAAGTTCTTTGGAAAAAAACAGCGGTGAGAATGTAAATTAGGAACAAAAGAAAAAAAATGCCCAAAATTTTTTGTTTGTGCTATTTTAGTTTTTTAGATATTTACAATTCTTTTATAGGTTAATCTGACGACATCCAGCCCCTCATTTTGCTTAAAAACGCGAGAAAACTCCTAAAAATGTTGTCAACCCTTTGTGCTATGTTTGTGCTGTTTTAATTTTTTTTTTATTTTAAGAAATACAATTTGGACGATGACATCTTCAGACCTTCATTTATTTCTAGGAGTCGCCCTCTTTGGTGACGTCACCGTCCAAATCGTCTTACTTAAAAACAACTAAAATAGCACAAACAAACATTTTTATGAATTTTCTCGCATTTTTTGGTGTTATGAGGGGTTGGATGACGTCATCATCCAAATCGTATTTCTTAAAATATAAAAAAAACAAATAGCACAAACAAAAATTTTGAAAGCACAAACGCTGTACAAAACATTGACATCATTTTTAGGTGTTTTCTCCTTTTTTAAGCAAAATGTGGGGCTGGATGACGTCAGATTGACCTATAAAAGAATGGGTCAGTCAGTCAGTCAGTCATCTTCTTATCTGTCTATCCCTTTCAGGGCTGCGGGGGGTGCCAGAGCCCATCCCGGCTGATTTAAGGCGAAGAGTAGGGTACACCCCGAACAGGTCGCCAGTCGGTCGCAGGCCCACACACACATCCATCCACACACACACTCATTCCTAGGGGCAATTTTGCACCGACCAATCAGCCTAGCATGCATGTCTTTGGAGGGTTGGAGGAAACCGGAATACCCCGAGGAAACACGGGGAGAACATGCAAACTCCACACAGAAAGGACAGTGTTCCAAGCCTCGTCCCCACCCAGGACTCGAACCCATGACCTTCTTGCTGTGAGGCAACTGTGCTACCCACTGCGCCACCGTGCTGCCTAAAAGAATCGTAGACATCTCAAAAAAAAACTATTAAAATAGCAAAACAAAAAAATTTACAGCACAAACAATTGACATATTTTTTGTTTATTTTTGTTTATATATATATTTTTTAAAGGGGCCAGCTTCCCGGAGGTGAATAGGGAGCTTTTTCTCTAAGATTTGCTTGTTGTTCGTAGCTGAGTAGGTCTGATCCAGGTCGGATTTAAACCAGAAACTTTGTAAAAGCCTGATGTGCAAAAAACATGAGTTTGTGTATAATTTGAATAATAGAGTTTATTTATAAACCAGCTCCATATGGAAACTTGTCACAACATTCACTAGAGCTCCAGTTCAGAGCGGTTAGGAGAGCGGGAGAGGGTGAACCCTGTCCTGTCCTCCCTCTGACCCTGTTCTGTAGTATGCAAGGCATCCTGTTGCTGCTCACATCTTTCAGATTGCCCACAGAGATGGTCGAAAGATGGAGGGAGACATCCCTCCAACATCCGCAGCTTGTTCAACCACCCAACCTGTCATTAACTAGAGATGTCATTAAAGGGATGTTTAAAAAACTTTTTGAAGGTTTCTACCGTGTTTGAATGTTATTCCACCAAGTCTTCTGAACCGCCCATCGCTAACAGGGTCACCGGGGGTTGCCGGAGCCTGTTCTGGGTGATTCAAGGCGAGAGGCAGGGTACACCCCCAACAGGTCACCAGTCTGTTGCAGGGCCACACAACCATCCATACACACACACACACACACATTCCTAGGGCCAAATCAAACTAACATACATGTTTCTAGAGAATGGGAGGAAACCGGAGTCCCTGGAGAATACCCATACAATTCAATTCAATTTTATTTGTATGGCCCAAAATCACAGAATTTTTCTCTCAATGGGCTTCACAAGAAAAAGAGGAATGTATTAACACAAATACACAACAAGAAAATTAACAAATGCTTGCTAGGCAATATTAGCACATTCCTGCCCTTAGACTCTCCTTCACGGTGAGGAAAAACTCCTTAAAAAACCCATCAGTGGGGAAAAATAAGAAACCTCGTGGGGATCCACATGAAAGAGAGATCCCTCACCCGAGACGAGTATCCTATGTGTCTAAGATTATTGTTTAAATATTAGCTTATTCTAATCTACAGCTAAATATCTAAAGAAGTCAACAGATGTTCTTCATCCTGATGGAAACATGGGGGACTCCTCAGCCCAGAGATGTCCAAGACGGCGATGAGTAGATGGATTTCATCCTGATGGAGCGGGGATGATGAAGCGTGGAGGTCTCCTCGGTGTGGCCACGCCCAGGACAGGAACGCAGAGTCCTGAATGGGGCTCTCTCCCAGAGAGGAGGGAGAGAGGTGGACAACATGTGAATTGTATTGTACCAACTAGCAGTGTAATTCTAAATAAACAGACAATAGAGAACAATGACTGAGATAGAAAGCCAGGGGTTAGGACGGGGGGAAGGGGATACAGACCCTAGTTAGGGTAAGAGGAGGGGGGTACAGACCCTGGTTAGGGTAGGGGTACAGACTTCAAAACTAAACGAAAAGATATTAGAGAACAATGAATGAGATGGAAAGCCAGGTATCTGCCAAGGGCGATGTGGATACAACAAGCGGCCAAGGCAGTCTGGCAGAGAATAGTAGATACTGTAGAATTAGAGGACAGAACCCCAATGTACCATACTTACCCCAGCTTCTGCTATCTGGCAGCCAACTAAAAATTATACCCGCTAAATGTCTTTGTTTCTAACTGGCCTGTTGATAAGCTTGTTCAAACAGGAATGCTTTAAGCCTCCCTTTAAATGTAGGAACACTGTCTGCCTCTCTCACTTATTCCATAAAGCTGGAGCTTGGTAGCTAAAGGCTCTACCTCCAACTGTACTTTTAGAAATCCTAGAAACCACCAACAGCCCTGCATTTTGTGAGCGGAGTGTTCTGCTTGGTTGATAAGGTACTATAAGTTCACTAATGTAAGATGGAGCCATGCCGTTTAGGGCCTTGTAGGTTAGTAAGATGATTTTAAACTTGATCCTAAACTTTTTTTTATTTATTTATTTATTTATTTCAGTCACAGTGCAACCTCATATCAATGAAATAAAGAAAACAACCATATTCCAGCAAAGGACCGAAAAGGTAACGGCTGAAGCAAACGCTTATTACGCCGACCCTTTTTTTTTTTTTATGTCATAATAAAAGCAAAAAGACATAAGTAAATACTAAGTCATCATAATTGTTATAACACATAACATAATAATATCATAATACATCATAACATAATCATAACACATCATAACATATAACATAATCATAACACATATTCGTAACACATAACATAATCATAACACATCATAATTGTTTACTTTTTATATAAGCTTGAATTTAACCATCAAGACTTGCATATTTTTTAAGTATTAATAACTTAAATTTCTTTTTTAAACATAAAAGATTTAAAAACAATTTAAGTTCATCATTACAATTATTCCAAAGATCCACACCTTTAATAGAAATACAGAATTTTTTAACATTTGTTCTAAATTTATTTTTAATGAACACATCATTTCCTCTTAGTTCGTTTGGACTTTTCCTAATAATAAACACATTTTGTAGAGAGTTTGACATCATGTTTTTTTTTATCTTAAACATAAATTTTAAAGTGTGTAATTCCACTAAATCATAGAACTTTAATGTTTTTAAATTTATAAATAGATTATTGGTAGGTTGATTATAAGATGAGAATGTTATTGCTTGTATTGCTTTTTTTTGTAAGATATAAATTGGTTTTGTGTTAGTTTTGTACGTATTTCCCCAAATCTCGATACAATAAGTTATATATGGAAGTACTAATGTATTATATAACATAAACAAACTTTTTTTATTTAGGACAAATCTGAATTTATAAATGATTGCTATTACTTTAGACAGTTTATTTTTTGTATAATTTATGTGTGATTTCCAGCTTAATTTGTGATCTATAATCATTCCAAGGAACTTACTGTCGTAAGCTCGTTCCAATGGGGTGTTATTAAGCATAATTTGAATTTGTTTAGGTACTTTTAATTTTGTAAATACTATAAATTTCGTTTTTTCAATATTTAATGATAATTTATTTATGTCAAACCATATTTTTATTTTACTCAATTCTCTTTCAACTGATTGTATCATTTGGTTCAGGTCTTTTCCTGAAAAATAAAGAGTAGTGTCGTCTGCAAACAGTACATAATTTATTAGTTTGGATGTGTAACACAAATCATTGATGTACAGGATAAAGAGTTTAGGCCCCAGCGTTGAGCCTTGTGGAATTCCACATATGACTTTTAATAAATCAGATTTTTCCTCCTTTATTTGTACATATTGATATCTATTTTCTAAGTAGCTCTGAAGCCATGTATATGCAGCTCCTCGAAAACCAAATCTGTCTAGTTTGCTCAGTAATATATTATGATCCATGGTGTCGAAAGCTTTCTTAAGGTCTATGAAAATACCGATGCCATAATTATTTGAGTCTATTGATGTAGTAATATTTTCTATTAGTTCTGTAACAGCCATATTAGTGGATCGGTTTTGTCTAAACCCATATTGTTTGTCACTAAGGAGCTGGTGTTTCTCTATAAATTTATCTAATCTTATTACAAATACTTTTTCTATTATTTTTGAAAACTGTGGAAGTATGGATATAGGCCGATAATTTGAAAATAATTGTTTATTGCCATTTTTATAGACTGGAATAACTCTAGTTATTTTCATTTTTTCAGGAAATTTACCAATTTGAAAAGACTTATTGCAAATATATGTTAGAGGCTGTGCAATATGTTCTATTGTATTCTTTATTAAATTCATATCAATGTTAAGTGTATCTTTAGATGTTTTTGATTTAAATTGCTTTACTATTTTAATTATTTCATTTTCATTTGTTGGGTTTAAATAAAATGTAATGTAAAACTCAATTAGAAGCCAATGGAGAGACGCTAGCACAGGAGTAATATGATTTCTTACATAGGGAGAACATGTAAACTTCACACAGAAAGAACAGTGTTCCAAGTCTCGTCCAACCCGGGACCCGAACGCCAACCTTCTTTCTGTAAGTCCAGTGTGCTAAAGCCACAAACCCCAGCAGAGATCTGAAACACAAAACCTCTAGCTTCACTTTCTCCTGACCTGACGACTATGTTCATGTTCCAGCTGCTGAATACAGATTTTTACTTTAAAATGATTTCTGGCATCACAGAGCAGCTCTGTCCTGCATGTGTGACTCCCACTGGGAGACAGACTGGTGCTCCTGTGAGGGGCCTGTGCTCTGCATAAACAGGTGTTCATTAGCACTGGACAGCTAAGGTTATTGTTGCTCACGCACACATTCACACTCCTAGAAGTGAATCTGTTTTATTGGAGGAGGACAGGGATGAACCTGGTTAACATCTGTGACCTAACAGCTGCTACCTGTCTGTCCGAACTGAGCTGTAACAGGTTGGTCCTGCAGCTCGTGTAAATAGTTTCTGTTTCCATTCATATTAATGGTTTGAACTAGGGCTGTCATTTTAACGCATTCTTCTTCTTCGTCTCCTTTCGGCATTTCCCTTCAGGGGGCGCCACAGCAAGTCAGTTTCTTCCATCTAACCCTATCTCCTGCATCCTCTTCTGTACGCCAACTATCTTCATGTCTTCCTTCACTGTATCCATGAACCTCCTCTTTGGTCTTCCTCTAGTCCTCTTTCCTGGTTGTTCCAAACTCAGCATCCTTCTTCTGATGTACTCTCTCTCTCTCCTCTGCACATGTCCAAACCATCTCAGTCTGGCCTCTCTGACTTTATCTCCAAAACCTCTAAGATTTCCAGCTCTCGCTGGATCGATTTGCTGCCGAGTGTGAAGCGTCCGAGATGGAAATCAGTGCCTCCAAATCCGAGACTATGGTCCTCGCTAGGAAAAGGGTGGAATGCCTCCTCCGGGTCAGGGACAGAGTCCTGCCCCAAGTGGAGGAGTTTAAGTATCTCTGGGTCTTGTTCATGAGTGAGGGAAAGATGGAGCAAGAGATTGACAGGTGGATCGGTGCGGCATCAGGAATAAATAGGACGCTGCCCGCTTGTTCTGGGCCGGGTCACGGGGCAATAGCGTCAGACGAGAAGCCCAGGCTTCTCTCACCCCGGCTGCATCCTCTAGCTCACCTGGAAGGATCCCAAGTCGTTCCCCGGCCAGCTGTGAGACAGTCTCTCCAGCAGGTCCGGGGTCTGCCCCTTGTACCCCTCCCAGTTGAACGTGCCCGAAACACCTCACCCGAGAGGCGTTCACCCCATCTGGCTCCTCTTGACCTGGAGGAGGAGTGGCTCGACACCGAGCTCCTCCCGGATGGCAGAGCTCCTCACCCAATCTCTGAGTGAGAGCCCAGCCACCCTGCGGAGGAAGCTCATTTCGGCCACTTGTATCCGTGTTCTCATTCTTTCGGTCACCACCCACAGCTGGTGACCATAGGTGAGGGTGGAAACGTAGATCTCAGGGCTCACAATTAATATATTATTTTTATTTTTAGTACATCCGTGTTTTTTTAACACGAGTCAAAGTTGGTTCACAAAACACACTTTTTTACAAAGTTGTTTGATTGCATTTATTTAAGTTAATTTAGATTTTGTCTGTACAAGCCGTGGATGCCAGTAGTTCTGATCAGGACTGTTTGTGTGTGTGAGATCAAACGTGCACAGCAGTCATTTCTAAATCAATACGTTTCATTTATAGCGTTCAGTCCAAACGCGAGGCGGTACACACGCGCCTCTGATATATGTTAGCTTTGGCTATCGGGAAAAAAAAAAAAAAACATTAAAAAACATTATTTCTCTATAATTACATTATAAAAGACACAAGGTGGTTAACCATCTCCGGCCTTTAGAAAGACTCTGACGGACGACTACACACATAATAAAGAGCTTCAAGTTTTATTTTTTCTTTCAACCTCCTGAGTCGCTGAAACAGCCCCCCCTATAGGTGTATGTGTGTGAGACAATAAAGGTCTGAGTCCAGCTGTGGTGCTGAGACGAAACGAGGGGTTAAATCACACCTAAACAGACGACGTGATACGTGATGCGAGTCCGGACAAGTTTAGTGCATTTCTTCTCTTTCCAAACGCAGAAAGAAATGTTTTCTTTCCTCCTTTTCGACAAGCAGTGATTCCAAAACGGAAAATTTCCATTGGATGGGTTAGTCGCCTTTCTTTCTGAAAAACGCCTTCCCTTCGGACACTCTGTCTTTGGTTTCCTGCAGCTTCTCAGAGAACTTGTCTTTAGTTTCTTCCATTTTCTCAGAAAAACGCTCTTTTGTTTCCTCCATTTTCTCTGAAAATCGCTCCTTCGTCTCTTCCATCTTCTCCGTCAGCATCTCCTTGGTTTCCTCCATTCGGTCCTGAATGTACTCCTTGACGGGCGGTGGGGTGGGTAGGTAGCCGTGTTTCCGCAGGTACTGGATGGACAGCGATGTGCCACCCAGCGTCACAGCATACCTGGCAGGAGTGGCAATCTGTGAGAGAGAAGGACCGCCCATTAACTGAAATGGATTGGTAAGTTTTATAAGAAACCAACCGGGGCAACAGCCTGAGACAAGAAACCCAGGCTCCTCTCACCCCAGCTGCAGCCTCCAGCTCACCGGAAGGATTCTGATTCGTTCCCCGTCCAACTGTGAGACATAGACTCTCCAGCAAGTCCAGGGTCTACCTTTGGACTTGCCCTCTGGTGTCCAAAGGTAGACACCAGAGGGCAAGGTGCTGGTGTCAAAAGGTAACCACTCGAGATGCAAGGTGTCGCTGGTGTCCAAAGGTAGACACCAGAGAGTGAGGTGTCGCTAGTGTCCAAAGATAGACACCAGCGACCAAGGTGTCGCTGTCCCGGTGGGACATGCCTGAAACACCTCACCAGGGAGGCGTTCGAGAGGCATCCTAACCAGATGCCCTGACCACCTCATCTGGCTTCTCTCGACCCGGAGGAGTAACGACTCTTGGAGAGTTTCTAGACTCAAACAAGCTTATCTCAAAACTGCAATTAGTTTTAAAAATAGAAAAAACAAGCTACAAAAGTGATCAATCTCATAGCTGCATTGTGCTCTTTGATGATCGTCAAAGGCGTTTGACACTGTGGACCACAATGTCTTCACGCAAGTGCTCACTTGCTTTGGTCTGTCAGTTCATGTAGTTTCCTGGTTTCCCAATTAGCTGAGTAAATGGATGCAATGTTTTAAATATGATGGCCTACGATCGGAATAACTGAAAGTCACCAAGGGTGTGCCTCAGGGTTCCATTTTAGGACCTCTACTCTTTACATAAATGACATTGAGATAAAAATGTGTCCGGAGTTAAAATGCTTTTTTATGCTGATGATATAATAATCTTTATTTAAATTTTTTACATACTTAATTCACCCCTCAACGGGGAAATTTGTGTGCTACATTACGCCGCAGCAGGCAGCATTAACGGCACCAATGGTGGGCCAAACGGGGAGTTAGCTGTCTTCTCTTCTAGACATGAACTCAATGGGATTCTACCTGGTGGACTTCTGGTCCAAGGGCAAACGCTCTACCACTGAGCTATCACCTACCCCCTTTGACCCAATAACCGTTGTGGGTCATTCCCTCCTGCCGCAGAAAGTTTTTAACGTGGTGCTAAACACACTAGTGCAGCTGAAAATTGTCCCCAATGCTGACAAAGCTAGAGTGATGATGCTTTCAAACTCTAGAAAGAGTCACCATGTTCTCCACACAACATCTGTTCTTGAAGGTGGTCCATGGGTTCAAACATCTTGGGTTTTGATAGATGATCTAACCCAGGTACGGGCAAACAATGGCCTGTGGGCCACATGTGGCCCGTCAAACATTTTAACCAGCCCGCCGAACATAAAAAAATTAATTAAATAAACCTGATAAAAGTTTTATTTTTTCTGTAATTCTGATGTTTCATCACTAGATGGCACCAAAGATACACCAATTTTTCCCGTTATTTTAAATAATGTTGACATGTTGAATAGAAACGTCTCAGCTAAGAGTTTGAGGAAGCTTGTCTCTGTGTATTGGTCTAATTTATGATCCGTTACAAACTGGAAATCATTTACTCATCACACTGGACTTTATTCTAGAGTGGGATGGTCTTCTTTCTCCAGGAGGAGTCTGACTCACTGGTGCAATTTTATTTCCAAGGGCGTGCTCGGACCGCTGCCGTTCAACATTTGTGACCTATTCGTGGAACATTTTGCAGAAGGATGGAAACTGACTGAACTTTTTTCTTTAAACTATTTTAAAACCAGACTGAGAACAAAGGAAAAGAAACCATTAATTTGCAATTGTTTTTATATAAAATGTTTTAATGCGTTTATTTTAGTTTTTAATACATTACAGTTGTATTGTTTAGAAATGATCCTTGGTCTTTTATTTTGTAGTGTTGACATAGTTGTTTCTGTTACGTCACTTCCTGTGTTTTGTTCATACTGACAGACGAAGCAACAAGGCAGCCACAGAATCTGCAGCTTAATTCTTACAGTTAGAATCGAAGAATTAAATCGTAATTTGTTTTTGAGTGTTTAATGGATGTTTTAACAATGTTTATTGTTTGAAACGTGTCTTATGTCTTTGTTAGATTGGAGGAATCTGGCTGCATGCTAAAACAGCTTAGCTAAAGTAAACGGCTAACGCGGCTAAGCTAAAGTAAACGCCTAATGCGGCTAAGCTAAGGTAACGCCTAACGTGGCTTAGCTATTTTTTTTTTTTTACCTCCTTATGCACTTAGAGTCCGTATTGACCTCAATGTTTTGTAACATTATTCCTTCTATTTTATTATTTTAATATTTCATTATTTATTTTATTTTCGTTCTTGTATATATACTGTCTATTTCTTTCTTGCTGCTGTAACGCACAAATTTCCCAAGTGTGGAATCAATAAAGTAAATCTAATCTAATAATCTAAAATAAACGCCTGACGCGGCTAAGCTAAAGTAAACGGCTAACGCGGCTAAGCTAAAGTAAACGGCTAACGCGGCATGGCTAAAGTAAATGCCCAAAAATTCGTTCCGTTCCGTCATCTTCCGCTTGTTCCGGGGTCGGGTCGCGGGGGCAACAGCCTCGAGCGGGCAGCCCAGGCCTCTCTCTCCCCGGCTGCATCCTCCAGCTCACCCGGAAGGATCCCAAGTCGTTCCCCGGCCAGCTGTGAGACATAGTCTCTCCAGTGGGTCCGGGGTCTGCCCCTTGGTCTCCTCCCGGTGGGACATGACCAAAACAACTCGCCCGCGAGGCACTCGGGGGCATCCTGACCAGATGCCCGAACCACCCTATCTGGCTCCTCTCAACCTGGAGGAGTAGCGGCTCGACACCGAGCTCCTCCCGGATGGCAGAGCTCCTCACCCGATCTCTGAGTGAGAGCCCGGCCACCCTGCGGAGGAAGCTCAATTCGGCCGCTTGTATCCGCGATCTCATTCTTTCGGTCACCACCCACAGCTGGTGACCATAGGTGAGGGTGGGAATGTAGATCGACTTGTAAATCGAGAGCTTTGCTTTTCGGCTCAGCTCTTTCTTTACCACGACGGACCGATGCAGCGTCCTAGTTATTGCTGATGCCACACCGATCCACCTGTCGATCTCCCGCTCCATCTTTCCCCCACTCGTGAACAAGACCCCGAGATACTTAAACTCCTCCACTTGGGGCAGGACCCTGTCCCTGACCCAGAGGGGGCATTCCACCCTTTTCCGGGCGGGGACCATGGTCTCGGATTTAGAGACAAATTTTTGGATTTACCCAAAAATTGGTTTTTGCCCAAAAATAATTTATAAAAGGCAAAATTTATCATTTGTTTCTTTTATCAAACTGTTCAAATCCTGTTATTTACAACCAATCAGTGATAAATGACTCCTACTGTCCCCGTCAACACGTAACTCAGCTGCTCGCTGAGCTCACTTTGCCCTCCTCTACTGGTGCAACCAAACCCCATATGTATCATATCACCAGAAAGTAAAACATCTCAACTTTTGAAGCTCTCTAGACGGATACCTGTTCATTTGTATCTCCAGCAACTTGAAGGATTTAATAAGAATATAAAGCAGAAACAGAAGGTTACCTTATACATGGCGTAGGCAGTCAGCGCGTAGCCGCTAGACGAGTTTCTCAAAAGGCCAACTATTGCTTCTGGTAGACCAATCATATCCAGGAATGGCACT
Source organism: Neostethus bicornis (assembly GCA_902685375.1). Lineage (NCBI taxonomy): Eukaryota > Metazoa > Chordata > Actinopteri > Atheriniformes > Phallostethidae > Neostethus > Neostethus bicornis. Next base: position 37,488,168 of record LR738541.1, read on the forward strand.
ACATTCACCCCACTGCAGGGGGCAGCGTGAAGGCAAAGAAGGAAGGAACGTTAATAAAATAAAATTCAACCAAACAGAGAAGGTAAGAAACCATCTAATTCCACGTGACTCACTTCATAGCAGCATAGTAGAAAGTACCGAACCAGACGGAGGACGTGAGCAGGTGCACGGGGATCAGCACCTTTCCGTACTGCTTAAAGGTCTTCTTGAACCTCTGAAAGAGCCCGATGGACTTGTCCTGCAGCGGGTCCACCTCCACAGGTTCTGCTTCTCTCTGGACGTGAGGTGATGGAGGTGTGTCGTCAGGCGGCGGCTGATGTTTGGGCTGGTGTGCTGCCTTGCTACAGGCTGTGGTGCAGAGCCACCGCCAAGAGGACGGTCGCTGCGGGGGGCGGAGTCTGCAGCTGCTAGAGACCAGCGAACACTCGGCACCACGCACGATCAGCACGCGGACGGCATGCCGTAGCGTCCCGTGGAGCAGGAAGCGCTGCATCATCCTTCTTCCTTCCTGCTGGCTGGAGGTTCAACCACAGGCTGCAGAAAAAAAAAACCCACAAGTTTGGGAAGGATTAAGTGAGATCATAACCAGGTGACCTGATGTAACGGAAAGAAAGTCCTTATTAATAGGTTTACCACGTGGAGCAGAGACAGTGGTCTTGTTCTGAATTCCTCCAAGACCAAGAAAATAATAATTTTGATATCTACGTATATGTAGGGCCAACATTTGGGGTCCATGTGAGTTTTGTGTGGTCTGCACCAGATCGGTAACTTGTTCTAAGTAGAGCTGGGCAATATGAAAAAAAAAATCCTTAACTCTAAACCCTAATCCCTAAAGAAGGTGGTGGATTTTAAGTACTTAGGATCAACAGTCCAGAGCAATGGCGAGTGTGGAAAAGAGGTGAAGAAGCGTGTGCAGGCAGGCTGGAACGGGTGGAGAAAAGTATCAGGTGTGATGTGTGATAGAAGAGTTTCAGCTAAAATGAAAGGAAAAGTGTACAAAACCGTGGTGAGACCGGCCATGCTGATTGGTCTAGAGACAGTGGCTCTGAGAAAAAGACAGGAAACAGAGATGGAGGTAGCAGAGATGAAGATGCTGAGGATCTCTCTGGGAGTGACCAGGATGGACAGGATCAGAGGAACAGCACATGTTAGAGGTTTTAAAGTCAGAGAGGCCAGACTGAGATGGTTTGGACATGTGCAGAGGAGAGAGAGAGAGAGAGTACATCAGAAGAAGGATGCTGGGTTTGGAACCACCAGGAAAGAGGACTAGAGGAAGACCAAAGAGGAGATTCATGGATACAGTGAAGGAAGACATGAAGATAGTTAGTGTGACTGAAGAGGATGCAGAAGATAGGGTTAGATGGAAGAAACTGACTTGCTGTGGCGACCCCACGGGGGAAATGTGGACTAATAACTCTGGTCTAGCTGCTATATGTTAGTACCTTATGAACCATCTATAACTCTGAGGACTTCTGGCACAGTCAGATTTAGGACTGAACTTCTTCTTTCGGCATTTCCCTTCAGGAGTCGCCACAGCAAGTCAGTATCTTCCATCTAACCCTATCTGCTGCATCTTCTTCGGTAACACCATCTATCTTCATGTCATGAACCTCCTCTTTGGTCTTCCTCTAGTCCTCTTTCCTGGTGGTTACAAATCCAGCATCCTTCTTCCGATGTACTCTCTCTCTCTCCTCTGTACATGTCCAAACCATCTCAGTCTGGCCTCTCTGACTTTAAAACCTCTAACATGTGCTGTTCCTCTGATCCTCTTCATCCTAGTCACTACCAGAGGAATCCTCAGCAACATGAACAACAAACTTCCTGAGGCTGTGAGACAGGCCAACACTGTCATAATGTTTAAATTTAAACATAAAACAGTTCTTTTTAAATCAAAGATTAATCATACTTTCACTATAAATAGATTTAAACGTATTTTTAAGATCTTAGTTTTTTAAGCCTAGTGTTTTGGACCAAAGTCATGGTTGTGTTTACACTGTTTATCTGGCTGACATTGAACAGATATTTCTGGATAATAAAACTAGAACATACTTTAGTTGGAGTAAATTCTGTCTTGTTATTCTAGAGCAGCATGTGTTTACTGTGACATGTCTTTTTTAAAAGGTTAGAATCTGAACTCCTGCCAACTTTTACCTTCTGACGTTTGTTAGCTGCTAGCTTAGCTTAGCTGCTAATCCTCCTCTAACAGGACTACAAGGCCCAGCAAGCTGCCTGAAGACCACCAGGGTGTAGAAGATAAACACAACAACACTTACGTGGGAAGTTAGGTAATATGGTCAAATCAAACAGCGTCTCTCAGTCCTGAAGGCCATGCGAGAAAACCTGGTCAGAGTGTCGTTCAAGGACCACATTTACTGATGCAGCATGGAAGACAGCATATAACATTGACCGCGTGGGGTTCTGGGAAATGTAGTTCTACTCTCTTAACAATGTCGCAGCTTTTGTCACTTTAAAAACTACATTTCCCAGTATGCAGAGCGCAGAGGTCATAGGACGGGGCTTAGGGTTCACTCTTTGGATGACAGATAAAAACAAGATAAAATGTAAAAAAAAATACAAGCCACACATTTATAGAAAATAAATTTTTATGATGTGAATTATTTTAATTATGATTAAAAAAGAAAAAAGGCTGCATTTACTGTCATTTAAATAGAAAGACACAATAGTGCACAAAAGAATATTTTGAATGTTTTTAACCAAGTTTGTCATTTTAAAGAATACATTTCCCTACATGCACTGCGCTATGCGGACGCTCTTTAAAGGCGCCAGATATCCTGGAGAAGGTGAACAAATGGCGGGAAAAAAAGAGTTAAAATAATACTGAATGAAGAAAAAATATATATTTTTATGAAGACATACTATTGTGTTTGTCTTATAGGTTTGCCCGAATGTTCTCATACAGGTCGAGGCACTCATACTAAGTACCTAAATCCGTCTTCATCTACTATTTTGAAAATCACAAAAGACTGTGCATGTGCAGTCAGTCCATAATGACCCGGAGTGACGTAAGGAGAGGTGACCAGTCTAGCTCTGACTGCGCTGTAACAATGTCAGCCTCAAATGTACCATAATAATAATAATATAATAATAATAATACATTTTATTTGTAATGCGCCTTACATTTTAAGAAAAAATCCCAAAGCGCTACATAGAAAGGTAAAAACAATAAAAACATTTTAAAAACTAAAATCTACATTCTGAAAACAAAGAATCATAAAATCAAAAATTAAAAGCCTTATTAAAAATGAATGTCTTTAGGCCTTTTTTGAATGTGTCCACATTTTGTGGCCCTGAGGAGTTCTGGGAGCTCATTCCAGAGTCGTGGGGCAACGGCCTGGAAGGCTCTGTCCCCCATTGTGGTCAGCCTGGTCCTGGGCTGGTGGAGGCAGTGGGTGGAATTTGAGCGAAGGTGTCTTGGGTTGATAAGTGGGGAGAGGAGCTCAATGAGGTAAGTTGGGGCATTTCCATGGACACTTCCATAATTGGCTTGAAAGTGAGTCATTTTGAAAGCGTTTTAATGTATGGAGCCTTTTTAGCGATTTTTTTTTTTTATTATTATTACACAAATGCCAGAATGGCCGTATTTGCTAAGATTATATTGAATATAACAAAAACTCATATTGAAATACAGCAAAACCGTATAACACGACAGGTACTGGTATGTGTTCCTGTAAAGTATTAATAAACCGGTATAAATTATTTAAACTGACATATTACTTATTTCCGTGTAGTGTATCTGACTTCAGAAATGTAACTAAGTTACAAATACAAGTATTCTTCCAGCTTTGTGAGGCAGTTTCCTGCAAGCAGTTCCGATTGAATATAAACTCTTTTTTACATTTTAAAAAAACATTTTAAAAAGTAATTTATGCGGTTTTATTTTTTGGGGTTCTTTTAATGTAAGAACAAGCTTTGTTGGAGGTTTTTCAAAATAAAATGGGTATAGTTTCAGGTAAAAAGAACAAGTTTGTCCAGCTGAAGATATATCATTAATACATTGATCTGGTTGAAATCAGTCCTCCATCCTTGATGTGAGCAGAGTTTATGTCTTAATTATGAGATTTGAACTGAGATTTGTTTAGAAAAAGTTATAAAAGTGACTTCTTAATATTAATTACTAGGTGTAAACAATGACTTTTAATCATTTTGAAAAAGAAATAGAATTACAAGTGACAAAGTTATTATGCAATAACAGGCTAATTACAATGAAATAATCAGCCATTTTTAAGTAATTAATTGTACCTGGATGTGTATGCGTACACATGCGCCCCCACAGCCTTCTCCACTCTTGATCCGCCACTGGTTTTTGACTTCATGCAATTTTTGCTGCTCTTATTCCGGTATTTGGTATTTTTTACATGCAAGGTTAAAAATTTACCACAAATAATTGATTACTAACTTTATAAAAACAAAACTGTAAAAAGGCGCCTTAAGGGTTGATGCATTATTCAGTTAGGCCACTAGATGGCGCTCTACCCACACAATGTTTCAAAGCAAATCGATGAAACGCTAAAGTACCAAAAAAAAAAAAAAACTAAATATTGTTTTATTTATTGATTGATTTATTGAAGGAATAAATAGGATAATATATATCTAAAACTCTGATGTCTTTCTCACTATCTTTTTTTTTTTTTACTGTCTGGTTACAGTCATACAATCTGCATGATTTAACCAGTTTGACATTAAAAATCAGGACATGTTTTTTTATAGTTTCCAGACTACTTCAATCATGTCAAACTGATGTGTTGATTCCTTAATCAGAACTCTGAATGAATGCTGGGATGTTATGTCACCAGCCAAAGATAATAAATTCAGGGTAGGTCAAGCACCAGTACTGATTCCATCTGATCACAGGATAAAATAGCCTTAATATTAATCATCGTTAATGCTTTTGGCGTAATCATTTTTTTTTTAATTATCTGAAGATGACTGATTTTAGAAGAATTAAATTAAACGCGGCGGCACGGTGGCGCAGTGGGTAGCACAGTGGCCTCACAGCAAGAAGTTCGTGGGTTCGAGTCCTGGGTGGAGACGAGGCTTGGAACACTGTCCTTTCTGTGTGGAGTTTGCATGTTCTCCCCGTGTCTACGTGGATTTCCTCCGGGTACTCTGGTTTCCCCCCACCCTTCAAAGACATGCATGCTAGGTTGATTGGCCGGTGCCAAAATTGCCCCTAGGTGTGTGTGTGTGTCCCCACCCGGAAATGTGTGTCCCAAGTGGGGACACACATTCCCGGGTGCGCACACATTCCTAGGGGCAACTTTTACTTACGTAGGGTTTTTTCTGATTTTAGCGCCCCTTTCCATTCTTCTTCTTTTTTTTTTTCTTTTTTTTTTACGGACGAAAAGGGGGAGTTGGGGCCCCCCTTCTGGAACCGCCCCTGGTATTTGACCACTTTCCTGCTTTGATTCTGATATTTGGTATTTTTTTTACAAACAAGGTAAAAAAAAAATTACCATAAATAATTGATTATTAACTTTATAAAGTCTGTGGCCCCGCGACAGACTGGCGACCTGTTCGGGGTGCACCCTGCCCTTCGCCTTAAATTAGCCGGTATGGGCTCCGGCACCCACCGCAACCCCGAAAGGGACAGACGGATAAGAAGATGACTGACTGACTGACTAAATTAAATGCATTATCTAAACCTAACCCTAACATTAGGATGCATATCTATAATTATTCCTAGGCGGGTACCAAAACGGAAGACCCATCTGGACAAATCTGGACATGATGGTAGTTTTACTTACTAGTCAATCCAAAGTTACAAGGTTACGTTGAGCATAAAAAGCACACTGTCATGTTTCAAACATTAGCTGAAGAAATCCATAAAACATTTCCATCATCAAACAGACTTAAACATTTCCTCATATGACTTCCAGATGATTCTAAGACCAGCTTCTATCTCTTCCATCGTCTTTTTTTTTTGCTTTAATTTTATCTACGATGCTCAGTGGTGGAACGTAACAAAGTAAATGTATTTCGTTACTGTACTTAAGTAAAAAAAATTGTGTATCTGTACTTTACTTGAGTAAAATTTAAGACCGGTACTTTTACTTTTACTTCACTACATTTTTAGAGCAAATATCTGTACTTTTACTTCGCTACGTTTTAAAAGTGTGTTTTACATTTTTCGTTACATTTTTGGTCAGGAATTTGAAAAATACACTTTTTTTTTTTTTAGCGCATCTTGAAGCCGCATCGCCAAAATCAAAGGGGGCAGTTGATCGGGAGAAGAAGTAATGAATCAAGGACCAATTCGAATCGAGAGTAAACATTTTCCGCATTTACTCTGCGCCAAAAAAACTAACATCAATTTATATCACAAACTAAAAAGAGTCAGAAGATCGTTGTTTGTTGTGTTTCGTTCTAAATGAAAAGTTGAGCCATCATTACACAGAGCAGGGGCGGATCTAGAATTTTCTAAAGGAGCGGGTGGCGGGGGTAAAGTCCCCCCCGAAGACTTTAAAAATTAGGTGTCATTTTCTTGTATTTTGGTGCCCATTTGCTGGCCCTGCATGGGGATAGCTTGAGTAGCCCCCTTTCCTTTCTTCTGTTTTTTGTGGACCAAAAGAGGGGGCAGAGGGGGTTCACGCCCCTGCAGAGTATTTATTTGTGACCCTAGAGCACAAAAAAATAACATGTGAATAATGATCGAATACTTTTACTTTTTACTTAAAAAGTAAAATTTACACCAATCACTTTTGTACTTTTACTTAAGTAGATTTTGTTTATTGGTACTTTAACTTTTTTTTTTTTTTTCCGCAACAGACTGACGACCTGTTCGGGGTGTACCCTGCCCTTCGCCGTAAATCAGCCAGTATTTTTTTTGCCTAATTATCTGTACTTTTACTTAAGTACAAAAAGTGAGTACTTCATCCACCACTGATGATGCGCCTATTCCTTCAACAGTTGTCTATCCCGTCGCCGGGACGGTGGGTGTAATGAGGTTAACAGTTCAGTGAACATCACCTGTGTAAATTACGGACACACAGAGTAGAAAAAGCGTTGAGATGTTGATCCTAGACTCTTAATCAGTCAGCGGGAACATCAGTTCATGTTGTAACTCCAAAAGCAGTAGACCTGAACAGGTCTCCAGTCAGTCTAAGGGCCAGATAGAGGGATGGAAAACCAGTCATGTGCACGCTCACATGTACGTGTCGGTTTGAACGAACTAATCAGCTCATTGTGAATATTTTCGGTGGTGAAAGAGAAAATATTAAAACATTAAAACAAAAAAGCTCAAGTTCGATAGAAAGCTGAAAAAGTAAGAGTTAGTCAAAATAAAAATAGTGAAATTTTTTTTAAAAAGTTCAAAAAGTAAAACTTAGCTTAAATTAAAATGTGGTGGTGGTCCCAGGGGGCGTTGGCTTAGTGGTAGGTATACTGTCTTTCGACCGAAAGATCGTGGTTTGATTCCCGCTAGGCCCGACCTGTTCATGGGACCACAGAAAAGTCACGAAAACAAAAAAAAAGGACAGAAAATGAATAATAATTAAAAAAAACCTTGAAAAATAAATAAATAAAAATGTGGTGAAAAGCTAAATACAAACAAACAACAACAACCTAAAAAGTCAGTCAGAGTCAGTCAAAAAAAAAATAACAGTTACAAAACTTAAAAAGCAAAACACTAGAAGCCCCACGAGGGGGTAAATTTATCCCACTACCTCAAAGCTTCTTTGAGGTGTAAACTAGGCACTTAAGAGTCGTTTAGAAGGCACTTAAGCTGCCTTTCTCACTTTGAACGACTCTGCTCCTTAGTTTGCAGGCTACTTAGAGAGGTCAGATAACCCCTTTTTGGGGTGAACAGGAGGTTGAGAAAATCTTGGGGCTCCCTTCCGTCATCTTCCGCTCATCCAGGGCCGGGTGGTCACGGTGGCAACGGCCTCAGACGGGAAGCCCAGGCTTCTCTCACCCTGCATCCTCCAGCTCACCCGGATGGATGCCGAGTTGTTCCCTGACCGTGTGTGAGACATAGTCTCTCCAGCGGGTCCGGGGTCTGCCTCATGATCTCCTCCTGGTGGGACGTGCCCGAAACACCTCACCAGTGAGGTGCTCAGGGGACCAGATACCCAAACTACTCCTTCTTGCTCCTCTCGACCTAGACAAAGACCTCCTCCCAGATGGCAGAGCTCCTCACCCGATTTCTGAGTCAGAGCCCAGCCAGCCTGCGGAGGAAGCTCATTTCGACCACTTGTATCCACGATCTCATTCTTTCGGTCACCACCCACAGCTGGTTACCATGGTGAGGGTAGGAACGTAGATCGACTTGTAAATCGAGAGCTTTGCTTTTCGGCTCAGCTCTCTCTTGACCACGACAGACCGATGCAGCGTCCTAGTTATTGCTGATGCCGCACCGATCTGCCTGTCGATCTCCCGCTCCATCCTTCCCCCACTCGTGAACAAGACCCCGAGATACTTAAACTCCTCCACTTGGGGCAGGACTCTGTCCCTGACCCGCAGGGGGCATTCCACCCTTTTCCGGGCGAGGACCATGGTCTCGAATTTGGTCCCGATGAATCTTGGGGCTTCTAGTATTAAGTAAATAAAGAAAAAAAAGCTGAAGATAGTTGAAAAATGCAAAAGAGAACCTTTAAAACACTCATGAACCGAAACGGTGACCTGGATCACCCCCAAAAACTAATCACCTTTTTGTCCTATTATTATGGTTAAATCCTAAAAATTTTACGAAAATCCTTTAAAAACATTTTGGATTATCTTGTTCACACACAATAACACACACATACACACACTCTCCAATACACATACTCTCCAAAAAGGAAAAATAGTTCCTTTTGTACCTGTGGTACAAAACAACATCTCAATTAAGACCAATCACATTAAAATCTTTATTAAATGTTTACTTCTTTGTTGTTATTTAATATTTCCATCTGTTCTTTTGAATTAATCACTGATTAATGGATGTTTTGTTTGTTGAACTCGTGCTGTGATGCTGCGCGTAATTAATTCCAACTCAACAGGAACAAAAAAAGTGTTTTTTTTTTTTTTTACGCATCCTGATAAATATTTTCATCAGTTAAAATGTTTTCTGTCTGTTTGAACATAAAACAAAACACATATTTAAATAATTTAATAAAATTCCGTCTTTATTTGTTAGAATTAGATAAAATAAATTCTTCTCAGAAAGAAGCCAGAGTAAAACAGAGTACATGTGTGAATGAGAGGGATCCAAATGGAAAAGTGAGGTTACAGGGAGAAGAGATAAAGAAGGTGGAAGATTTTAAGTATCTAGGATCAACAGTCCAGAGCAATGGAGAGTGTGGAAAAGAGGTGAAGAAGCGTGTGCAGGCAGGCTGGAACGGGTGGAGAAAAGTATCAGGTGTGATGTGTGACAGAAGAGTTTCAGCTAAAATGAAAGGAAAAGTGTACAAAACCGTGGTGAGAGCGGCCATGCTGATTGGTGTAGAGACAGTGGAACTGAGGAAAAGACAGAAAACAGAGATGGAGGTAGCAGAGATGAAGATGCTGAGGATCTCTCCGGGAGTGACCAGGATGGACAGGATCAGAGGAACAGCACATGTTAGAGTTTTTGGGGATAAAGTTCGAGAGGTCAGACTGAGATGGTTTGGACATGTGCAGAGGAGAGAGAGTACATCGGATGAAGGATGCTGGATTTGGAACCACCAGGAAAGAGGACTAGAGGAAGACCAAAGCGGAGGTTCATGGATACAGTGAAGGAAGACATGAAGATAGTTGGTGTGACTGAAGAGGATGCAGGAGATAGGGTTAGATGGAAGAAACTGACTTGATGTGGCGACCCCTGAAGGGAAATGCCGAAAGAAGAAGAAGAAGACGTACCGAGGTTCCATGAGATCAGATGTAAACGTTATCCTGGTATAGGGCCTAGTCGGCGTCTAAAGAACCAAGTGAAATGACACATTCACAGACTGAAAGTTTTGGGGTAAACTGAAAAATAATTATCAGAAAAGTCTCCTCAATCAGACCCTTCTTGTTGCCATGGTGATGGCTGATGAAGAGACATGAGGTTAGACATAAATCTAGATGAACTGGTAGATAACATAATGATGTGTAGAAGTGAGGAGGCGGAGATTTGTCAGTTGCCAAAGGCCATTTTCTGTTTATTAATTCTTTATAACCATAATTTCAATCATTCCCTGTTTTTCCAGCAGAGATAATGGCAATACGAGGGTGCCATTTCCAAAAAAATTCTAAGTATAGCAGATTTTATTTACTAACTGGCGTCAAAAAAAAGATGAGATTTGCACAGAAGAGGGATGAATAGAGTAATTAAAAAAAAAAAAAAAAACGGCAACTTTTGTGAGAGATTGAAAGGTCTAAATTGGATTTTCAAGGGCACATCTTCTGTTTAATCCACCTTTTATTTCTTGATACTGTTTTGATGTGTGGATGTGGAAGGAAGGAGGACCAGATTGCAGGACAACAAAACAGGATTTATTCACCAAAAAGTCCAGTAAGGTAAAAAAGTCCCGTTAGGCAAAGGGCACAGGATTAACTCAGGATCAAAAATTCAAATAATACAACAGAGTTCAAAGATGCAACGTATGGTCAGGCAGCAAGGACGGAACACCTGGCTGGAAGGGCTGGTGGTGATGACGATGACCCAACCAATGACCAGGGATTGCCTTTACATAGGTTCCAGGATCCACAGGTGTGTGTCATCAGACTGAGGCCCTGTCCAGATGTAGACGGGTATTTTTGAAAACGCATATATTTTATCTATTTTGGCCGTCCACACAAGGTTTTTTTAACTGCAGACTGGCGTTTTTGAAAACTCCAGCCAAAGTGGAGATTTTGAAAAACTCCATCTTTGCATTTGCGTGTGGACGTGCAAAAATGGAGATTTGCGTTTTATGTGTCACTACCTGCGACAAGTAATGCACATACGTCATTTGTGTGCGTCCTTGTTTGGATCGTCTATATTTTCCTGTGTTTTATTAACTTCGTAGTCGATGACGACTTTTAAAAACAATTCCACCTCGTTGTCGGTCCACACAAATGAGATGCCTGGCGCCATGTTTCAGGTTTTGCGGAAACGACGATAGAAGTGCTCAGATTGGATAGCTCAGAATTTACATTTATATCAATACTGCCGACCACTGGCATGCTCATAATCCCACTCAGAAGCATATTTATACGCCTCCGTGTGGACGCAGATATTTTGAAAATGGTGGACACGAGCGTTTTCCTAAAACGGAAGACAGCAGATGTGCATTTTCAAAAATACCTGGTTACGTTTGGATGGACCTTATCACCCTTAGGTGTCCACAATCAGGGTGATCAGGGAACGTCCAGGGCTCCCTCTGGTGGTAGGGGAGGGAATCATGTCAGATACGCAGTCTATCAGGTCTGTAGTTACTTAGAAAATTTTAATTGAACACAAAGTCACAGCAACAATATTGCATCTCTACGTTGGGCAACTGGTTTGTGTAGGATTATCGAAAAAAATTAATGGCAAAAATAAAGGATTGGTCTGTTGGTTTACGAGCATGTAGCTAACAATAAGCTTATAATTGATACATTTTAGATCTTTAACGCTCGCTTATCTTGCTGTGTCGCTTATCACCCAGCTATGTGAACCACTAACCATCAGTTACCTCTGATCTGAGTGATCAACAGGCGGATCGGTGCAGCATCCACAGAAAACCAAACGCTGCATTGGACCATTGTGGTGGACGAATAAGGAAAAAGAAAGTAAAAATAAAATCTTCAAAAATCTTCTTGTAAACATTTGGATACAGATATATTTACCCATGTATAAAATAAAGCAACTGCCTCGGGACTGTTTGTCTTGAGGGAGGGATCTCTCTTTCATGTGGATCCCCTTGAGGCTTCTTTTTTTTTTATATACTTAATTCATCCCTCACCGGAAAATTCGTGGGCTGCAACACACCGCAGCAGGCTGCCACCTATGACGGCGCTAATGGTGAGCGAAACGGGGGGTTAGGTGTCTTTTCCAAGGACCCTAGACGTGAACTCAGTTGGATGCGAACCCGCAAACTTCCGGTTAACTTCCAGTGAACTTCTGGTGAACATCCGGTGAACTTCCGGTTAACGTCTGGTCCATGGGCAAACGCTCTACCACTGAGCGCTCTAACTACTAACCCTAACCTTTTTTCTCTACTGCTGGGTTGTCTGCGTTTTTCCTCACCTGAAAGGAGGGTCTAATTTACTGAAAATTTTCAGCTAGCTTTTGCTCATTAGCTTTTAGCTGTGTATTTGTGTCGCTACATTTTTTTCCCTTCTTTTTGTACTTGTTTTTTAAATCCACAATATGAGGCCCATTGAGACAATTGTTTTTGTGATCCAGGGTTGTACAAATATAATTGAATTGAAATTGAATTGAATTAATAGCTGTACAGAAGCGGTACACCACATGCTGGTTCCAACTGCGTGGAATGGGAAGTCACTTCTGGCTCCGATAAGTCTCAGCGCCCTTTGACATCTGTTCAAAAATTTTAACTTTAGCTGAACATGACATAGCTGGATAATAAAGTTTCTGATATCAGGGTGAAGCTGATCACTGCAGAGATTATTCTGAGACATGAGAAACCGCTTAAATCATTATTTATAAACAGAATTTCAAATATGTGACCCGAGGGCCAAAACCATTCCATCAGGGGATCCGAACTGTCCCGGGGGTTGAGTTAAAGCAAACAGAAAAATGGCAAAGGAGACTTTTACTGTTTTCATTTTCAAAAGAAACAAGTGTGACTCAAACTTCCTCCCAGGGGCCATGTTTTTGTGTTTTCATGTTTACAAGTTAATTTTGATGAATTGAATGGAATCTTTTGGTCTGTTCCATTTATCCGCGTCTCTAGAATCCTCCTGTTTCACACCAACTATGCCCTCATTCACTGCTTCCATTAACTTTTGTCTTCCTCCAGGCCCCCTGCCTGGCAGTTCCAAATTCTGCATCTTTCTGACAAAATATTCCCTACTTCCGTTTTGCCTTCAGAACAGCTTCTTCCCTGAAAGGGTATGCGGGGGATGCCGGAGTCTATTCAGGCTGATTTAAGGCGAGAGACAGGACACACCCCGAACAGGTTGGCAGTCCATCGCGGAGCCACACAAACACAACCATTCACACATACACTCATTCCTAGAGGCAATTTTGGTACCGTCCAATCAACCTAACATGCATGTTTTCGGAGGGTGGGAAGAAACCAGAGTTCTCCAAATAAACACGGGGAGAACATGCAAAATCCACACAGAAAGGCCAGTGTTCCAAGCCTCATCCCCCCTCCAGGACTCAAACCCTGACCTACGTATATTTCTGTTCCATTCCGTTCCGTCGTCTTCCATTCCGTTCCGTCGTCTTCCGCTCATCCGGGGCCGGGTCGCAGGGGCAACAGCCTTGGACGAGAAGCCCAGGCTTCTCTCACCCCATCTGCATCCTCCAGCTCACCCGGAAGGAACCCGAGTCGTTCCCCGGCCAGCTGTGAGACATAGTCCCTAGACCGGATCCGGGGTTTGCCTCTTGGTCTTCTCCCGGTGGGACGTGCCTGAAACACCTCACCAAGAAGGCGCTCGGGGTGCATCCTGACAAGATGCCCGAACCACCCCATCTGGCTCTTCTCGACCTGGAGGAGGAGCAGCTCGACACCAAACTCCTCCTGGATGGAAGAGCTCCTCACCCGATCTCTGAGTGAGAGCCCAGCCACCCTGCAGAGGAAGCTTATTTCTGCCGCTTGTAACCACAATCTCATTCTTTCGGTCACCACCCACAGCTGGTTACCATGGTGAGGGTTGGAACGTAGATCGACTTGTAAATCGAGAGCTTTGTTTTTCGGCCCAGCTCTTTCTTTACCACAACGGACTGATGCAGCGTCCTAGTTATTGCTGATGCCGTACCGATCCGCCTGTCGATCTCCCGCTCCATCCTTCCCCCACTCGTGAACAAGACCCCGAGATACTTAAACTCCTCCACTTGGGGCAGGACCCTGCCCCTGACCCGCAGGAGGCATTCCTCCCTTGTTCGGGTGAGGACCATGGTCTCGGATTTGGGGGCGCTAATTCCCATCCCGGACGCTTCACACTCGGCAGCAAATCGATCCAGCGAGAGCTGGAGATCACGGTCCGATGAAGCCAACAGGACCACATCATCCGCAAAAAGCAGAGATCTAATCCTGAGGTCACCAAACTGGATCCCTTCAACGCCTCGGCTGCGCCTAGATATTCTGTCCATAAAGATGATGAACAGAATCGGTGACGGATTGTCGAGTCTCGGATTGAAGAGGAACAGTGTGGTTTCCGTCCCGGACGTGGAACTACAGACCAGCTCTATACCCTCTTCAGGATCCTGGAGGGGTCATGGGAGTTTGCCCAACCAGTCTACATTTGTTTTGTGGATCTGGAGAAGGCATTCGACTGTGTCCCTAGGGGACTCCTGTGGGGGGTGCTCCGGGAGTACGGAGTCTCGGAGCCCTTGGTACAGGCTGTCCGGTCTCTGTATGACCGGAGCCAGAGCTTGGTCCGTATAGCCGGCAGTATCGCTGACCTACCTATAGCCCCTATTTATAAAAGCAAAGTTGTTAAACAAATCCAAGACCGAACAAATCCAAACAAATCCAGGTCCGAGTTTGCATGTTCTCCCTGTGTATGTGTGGGTTTTCTCCAGGTTCCTCCCACTCTCCTAACACATGCACACTAGTTTGATTGACTACCATATGATTGGCTTTCGGACTGAGTGTGTGTATGATTGTATGTGTTTGGCCCCGCGACAGACTGACGACCTGTTTGGGGTGTACCCTGCCCCTCGCCTCGAATCAGCCGGTCTATGACCACAAGTACCCGGAGGGAACCCACGCATACAGGAGTAGAACATGCAAACTCCACATAGAAAGGCCAGGGATTCAAGCCTCCCGCTCTACCCCGGGATTCGAATGCCAACCCTCTTGCTGTGAGGCCACTGTGCCAACCACTGAACCACTGTGGGGTCCGATATGCATTTCTAATAATTTTTTTAATAATTTTTTTAAAAAACAGCACCATCTCCGATCAAGTAAAAGCGTTATATTTTCAAGAAGATAATAAGTTGCACATACGTCATTCGTGTGCGTCCTTGTTTAGATCGCAAACAAGGTTTGGGCAGCATGGACCCAACTCCGAAGAGTTGTTTCCTCAAACCGAATTAGATGGGATAGAGCAGGGGTGGGCTAACATTTTTGCTCGCGGACCACTTTGAATTCTAACTTTTGATCAAGGGGCTGGAACAGGAGCAGATGGATGGTATGCTTTGGTAAACAAGCGCGCTAGATATGGAAAGCCGTTGGGACTGTTAAATGCACGTAATCTAGCGCTAACATTTAAATCAAGCAACCTAACACTTAAAAAGCATGCATCTAGCGCGCTAGTTTTAAAATGTTCCGTTCGGTTATCTTTATCTTGTTCCGGGGTCGGGTCGCGGGAGCAACAGCCTCAAACGGGTAGTCCAGGCCTCTCTCTCCCCGGCTGCATCCTCCAGCCAACCCAGAAGGATCCAAATGCTGGCTTCTCTTGACCTGGAGGAGGAGCGGCTCGACACCGAGCTCCTCCCGGATGGCAGAGGTCCTCACCCGATCTCTGAGTGAGAGCCAAGCCACCCTGCGAAGGAAGCTTATTTTCGCCGCTTGTATCCGCAATCTCATTCTTTCGGTCACCACCCACAGCTGGTGACCATAGGTGAGGGTTGGAACGTAGATCGACTTGTAAATCGAGAGCTTTACTTTTCGGCTCAGCTCTCTCTTTACCACGACGGACCGATGCAGCGTCCTAGTTATTGCTGACGCCGCACCGATCCGCCTGTCGATCTCCCGCTCCATCTTTCCCCCACTTGTGAACAAGACCCCGAGATACTTAAACTCCTCCACTTGGGGCTGGACTGTGTCCCTGACCCGCAGGGGGCAGTCCACCCTTTTCCGGGTGAGGACCATGGTCTCGGATTTGGGAGGCGCTAATTCTCATCCCGGCTGCTTCACATTCAGTTTAAAATGTAGGTTTGAAATCTCCCGACAATCTATTTTGACAATGTGCACATCACGGAAACACACACATTTTAAAGGGAGCAGTGTTGTTGTTTTTGCAACAAAACCAATATATCTAGAGTGCGCCATCTAGTGAGGAAACATCAGAATTGTTTCCTTTGGTACCGTTAAATGCAGTGTAGAAAAGCCAGCTAGCTTTGTTCGCAGGGTGTTAGCTGGATACGGATAGCTAAAAGGACGATTTGACAGACGATCTTTGTGACCCTTTGCTTTGCATGAATAACGAAAACAATAGATATCGAGGCTTCAAAACGATTCTAATTCATTTTAAATTCAATTGGATTAAGTTCCTCATTCAATCAAGAAGGAATCAAACATTGTTAGCAGGCTAACGTTGCTAGCAGAAATAAAACGTTAACATGGTTTCTTCTTCTCCTTTCGGCATTTCCCGTCAGGGGGCGCCACAGCAAGTCAGTTTCTTCCATCTAACCCTATCTGCTGCATCTTCTGTTATGTTCAAACATTAACAAGGTTTGTTTATTTAATTTTTTTCGGGCCGGATTAAAACGTTTGACGGGCCGTATGTGGCCCACGGGCCATAGTTTGCCCATGCCTGGGATAGAGAAAAGTTGTACATTGTTTGGAAGTGATGTAACCTATTTCAAATCCATTTTTCAAATATTTTAAACACTATGAGTAAAATACTTACTGATCAATAATCCTCAAGTTTTAGGAATAATAATACTTTTGCGATTTTCCATGTCGTTAGCACTACAGTCAGATATGCAGGAGGATTGCACGAATATCTTTATGAAACATACGAAATTAACTCGAGACAAAACATATCTCAGGCTTTGTCATGATCCCCTCTCCTGCCACCAGAGGGAGCCCTGGATGTTCCCCATCAACCTGATTGGGGACACCTGAGGATGATTGCAGAAAATTCAAACGGCTGTGCACCCGGCTTCATACATCAGGAACTCAGACTTCAGATATATTTCAGTTTTGTTATAGAAAATGTTTTTTTTTTTCAACCAAAGCCTTATGATTATAACCGTACCTCATTACTGTATAAAATCCATGGAACATGACGAGCTCTGGTTGTTATTTTAATGATCTAATGTGTGTGGGAGCTCACTGAACTGACTGCCCTCTGAACCAGCACAAAAAAATCTTGATTATCAGAATAAAATATGAATGTTTTACTTTGTACAAGTTAAAAAGCCAGCGTGGTGACTCAGACTCAGACTCCTGTGTGTGTAACCTATTATTTGAGCACACTTTGAAAAGTTTTGTGAGTTGCATTTAACTGGATTTTTCTGTTTTCTTTTGAACATGTTTGGACAAAAACGCCCCCGATGTGACCAAAAAAAAAAACCTTCACAACAAGCTGAGTTTGACTTTCATTTTTTTTTCTACTTGTCACATTTGATACAAACAAAAAAACACTTTGTAATGTAAGTAAGATTAAAAATCGGAGTGGGAAAGTCCAACATTTAATCAAAGCCGGTTTGTCACAGTTCAAATTTATTCTCTGGTTACCAGTCAGAGGCTTAAATTTAACTCCAGTGAAGTCCTAAACAGACTGGTGGAAGGTTTGATTAAGGACTTGTTGCTCCAAACATTTTAAATCCTACCGAGCACAGTTCCAGCTTGTTAAAGCGACACCTTTTTTTGCGCAGGATGTAATATTTATCAGGAGTAGAGGTCAAACCCATGTTTGAGCCCCTACCTGACAGAAAGGTGCTCGTTATAACGGAAAATATGAGACGTTTTTCCTCCAAAACACATTCTGCTCATTATCTGGTTTTGGTCTTCAGGTATACTGCCTTGACGCTGCATCGGTCCGTCGTGGTAAAGAGAGAGCTGAGCCGAAAAGCAAAGCTCTCGATTTACAAGTCGATCTATGTTCCTACCCTCACCATGGTAACCAGGATCTACGTTCCTACCCTCATCTATGGTCACCAGCTGTGGGTGGTGACCGAAAGAATGAGATCGCGGGTACAAGCGGCCGAAATGAGCTTCCTCCGCAGGGTGGCTGGGCTCTCACTCAGAGATCGGGTGAGGAGCTCTGCCATCCGGGAGGAGCTCGGTGTCAAGCCGCTCCTCCTCCAGGTCGAGAGGAGCCAGATGGGGTGGTTCGGGCACCTGGTAAGGATGCCCACCGAGCGCCTCGCAGGCGAGGTGTTTCAGGCATGTCCCACCGGGAGGAGACCAAGGGGCAGACCCCGGACCTGCTGGAGAGACTATGTCTCACGGCTGACCGGGGAACGACTTGGGATCCTTCCAGGTGAGCTAGAGGATGCAGCCGAGGAGAGAGAGGCCTGGGCTGCCCGTTTGAGGCTGTTGCCCCCGCGACCTGACCCCGGAACAAGCGGAAGATGACGGAACGGAACAGTATACTGCCTTGCTTTTGTCCATGGCAGCTCTACAGAGGGACATGCTGCCGTATCAGGTACAGTATTTTCCCATGCAACCGTCTGGTTTTTGACTTTATTCAATGATTGGCTGGTTCAAACATGTCCGAAGCTAACATGGATTTAGTATCCATTGTTTTTTTTGTTTGTTGGTTTGTTTTTATGGTACCTTGTTTATCCCTCATTCGGAAAGTCCTGTGCTGCATTGCACCGCAGCAGGCAGCCAATGACGGCACCAGTAGTGGGAGCAACCGGGGTTTAGGTGTCTTCTCCAGGGAGTCTTAGGCATGAGCTCAACAGGAATCGAACCAGAAATTCTTCAGCCCAAAGATGGCAATTTCACCACTGAGTAGTGCCTCCCCAAACCCACTTTTTATTTTTTATTTATTTTTAAACAATATTGGAATTATTTGAATAATAGTACTCAGCGATTGTTATTATTATGAATAATATTATGTTCAATAATATTATTCAATAATATTATTCAACTCAAATAATATTATTGAAAATAATTAATAATATTATATATTTATTATAAAATAATAAGTGATATTATTGAAAATAATATTATTTGAGTTATTTAATAATATAGAGGTGAGACTGAGTCGGTGGCTCAGTGGTTAGAGCGTTTGCCCATGGACTTGAAGTTTGTGGGTTCATGTCTGCACATACGTTCTTGTTTGGATCGCAAACAAGGTTTGGGCAGCATGGACCCAATCTGTATTTTCCCGTGTTTTATTAACTTTATAGTCGATGACGACTTTTAAAAGTAATTCCACCTCCTTGTCGGTCCACACAAACGAGATGCCTGGCACCATGTTTCAGGTTTTACGGACAGAGGTGCTCTGATTGGATAGCTCAGAACTTACGTTTACATCACTACTGCCACCTACTGGTTTGGCATGCTCTTAATCGCACTGAGAAGCGTATTTATACGGCTCAGTGTGGATGGGGATATTTTGAAAACGGTTACGTGTGGACGCAGCAGATATGCGTTTTCAAAAATACCTGGCTACATGTGGGCGGGGCTTATGACTTACATAAACACAAGAACACAAACAGAACATTCCATGTCGCTCGATAAGGAGTGAGAAGAAGAAAAAATATTTAATCTGACCTCTAACTAACCTCAAACTAACACGTAATACTGTTACCTAATAAATATTAAAACCCAACCAGTTCATTATTGTTAATAAATTGATTCTAATGCACAACCTTTTCAGTGCAAAATAAAATCATTTTATCAACTTAACTTTGCTGTATGGTTTTTAGTCATTTTTTTTTACCGGTATGTAACCTTGTTTGATGTGAAATCATTTTTGTGGCATAAAAGTTTTCTCACAAATGCACTCTTCAGGATTTACATAGTTTTATTCTTTACTTTTACAAACAGGGTACTGGCAGTACCATGTTTTATCCTTGGTCATTTTTATGTGCATATGCAACCTGACCTCCAGAAGTACAACGAATAATTAGATATTTCTTCTGAATACGTTTAGTTGAGAAAGGCTTACGATTGTGCGTGGTTACAGCAATGTCCGCGAAGGCCGCGCAAGTTGAATAAGCTTTATTTTATAGATGTTTAACCATTCAGTGAGACATTGTAAAAGAAAACCGTATTTTCTGAGAAAAATAAGAACAGATAGAATGGAGGTGGACTAAGGTCCGTACTACGTACTCATGTAGCCTTTGTAAAACCCTTTCTCTGTGTTTTGTGAAACAAACTTCATGATCCGCCAGTTGAGACACTTCAGGAGTCCGCCATTGAATGGTGGTGAATGGTCTTTTATTTCCGTTCCGTCATCTTCCGCTTGTTCCGGGGTTGGGTCGCGAGGGCAACAGCCTCAAACGGGCAGCCCAGGCTTCTCTCTCCCCGGCTACATCCTCCAGCTCACCCGGAAGGATCCCGAGTCGTTCCCCGGCCAGCTGTGAGACATAGTCTCTCCAGCGGGTCCGGAGTCTGCCCCTCCTCCCGGTGGGACGTGCTTGATTTACAAGTCGATCTACGTTCCTACCCTCACTTATGATCACCAGCTGTGGGTGGTGACCGAAAGAAAGAATGAGATCGTGGGTACAAGCGGCCGAAATGAGCTTCCTCCGCAGGGTGGCTGGGCTCTCACTCAGAGATCGGGTGAGGAACTCTGCCATCCGGGACGAGCTTGGTGTCGAGTCGCTCCTCCTCCAGGTCGAGAGGAGCCAGATAGGGTGGTTTGGGCATCTGGTCCAGATGCCCCCCGAGCGCCTGGCGGGCGAGGTGTTTCAGGCACGTCCCACCGGGAGGTCTTTTATTTGCTGTTCATTATTTTTTTTTGTTCAATTATCACATCACCGACTGTGCCCATGAGTCATTTTGACCCTTTTGGTACAAATGGGTCATGTTAAAAATGAAAATGGAAAAAATTCTAATTACCACCAACAAGGCACCTCCCTAGGTCTGACTCTGCAGCTACTCATTAACCCCAATATCTAATAAGCTGCTCAGTTGCAGGTTTCTGGGGCAAGATACCTTAATGGTTGAGGCCATAATCAACCTGATTAGAGATAAAACGAAGCCTTATACGCACAGACTGCTGTGATGTACTAGACGCCCCAAGATTTTCTCAACCTCCTGTCTACCCCAGAAAGAGTCCTCTGACACCTCTATCTGACCGGCACACTGAGGAACAGAGTCGTTTTTGCGATTCAATTAGTCTCCTAGTTCTAGTCTCCGAGTGTTTAGTGCCTCCCAAATGACTCTCAAGTGTCTCGTTTTGATAACTCAAGCAGAAGGCCTGGTGACTCGGGACACCTCCACGGAGCTTTCAGGTAGTGGTGGTCAACTGACCCCCTCGTGAGTGTTCTAGTTTGATCGTAGAAACCATAATCAGCCTGATTAGAGATAAAACAAGAAGCCTGATAGACTACACTATCACTGTAGGGATGTGGGATACGGAAAAAGGAGGAGGGTCCAAATCACTGTTGTTTTTGGCAGCCATCT
This sequence comes from Neostethus bicornis, assembly GCA_902685375.1. Taxonomy (NCBI): domain Eukaryota; kingdom Metazoa; phylum Chordata; class Actinopteri; order Atheriniformes; family Phallostethidae; genus Neostethus; species Neostethus bicornis. The sequence continues at coordinate 37,509,542 of LR738541.1, forward strand.
TAGTTTTCGTTTTAGTCTTCGTCATTGGACAAATATTAATTTAAGTTTTAGTCACGTTTTCCTCATCTCTTTATAGTTTCATTTAAGTCACGTTTTAGTCACGAAAACCCAAAAGAGTTTTCGTCTAGTTTTCGTCAGGGAAGACTTGGAAGTTTTTAGTCTAGTTTTAGTGTAAAAAAAAAAACAAAACAAAACTTGAACAATTGTTTCTTTATTACTGAGAATGATGCAGGTTATTTGTTAAAAAAAAAAAAAAAAACTCTGACGAGCTTTAACTTGCGCAAAAACAGCGAACATTGTAAAGCAACGTAAAATAAATAGAATTTTTTCAGTGAGTGAGGAACGTTATAACTTATGAATACTTAAAAATGACACCTCTTAATAACCCTGTAAACAAAGTAAACATTGCATTGTGTCTTTAAAACAGAGGTCAGCGCAGCCAAACTAAATGAAGAAGTTAGCAGCGGCGGCAAGCTAGCATTAGCTTGAAGTTAGCATGCTGTTTGCGAAAATATGTGGAAAACTTTAAGTTTCTGACCACCAAGCTCCTTTGTTGCTGTTTTCACCATGGTGTGTGACTTCCTCGTGGCTGGAGGTGTGTTGTGTAGACGGTGTGAACGTGCAGAATTGTGGGGGGCGTGCCGCCGTGAGAGACAGATGCAGCCGCTGTGTTTCTACTTTTCGCAGTCAGAAACGTGAAAATCTTACGCCTATTTTGTTACATTTTCGTCTCGTCAAAAGAAAATTGCAAACGTCTCGTCACCTTTTCGTCACCAAAATGTCGCATTTATTTAGTTATCATTACGTCATCGTCATGAAAAAATGCTTTGTCTACAAAATCATTTTGTTTTCGTCATTGTTGATCAAAACAACACTGATCCAAATGCAGGACATCAAAACAGAGTTTATTAATCAAAAGTCCAGTAAAGTTGTAAGGCAAGTTGTAAGATCAACTCGGGATCAAAACTTCAAATAATATAACAGAATTCGAAGATGCAACTTATGATCAGGCAGCCAGATTGGAAGACATGGCCGGAAGGGATGGGGATGATGATGGGCACGATGATGACGCGACAAAGTCGTCTTGGGTGTTTACCTTTAAATAGATGTAGGGTCTGAAACTATATATAATTTTACACAGACACATCACATATAAATGTTTATGTGACCTTATGTATATTTTCAGACACTACATAGGCACCAGGATCCAAAGCAGAGGTAAGATCTTAAGCCTGAGCCTGAACCTGATGGGTCGGGTCAGGCTTCTCTCTCGCTGACTTTTTTTCAAATAAATCTATGTTTATAAAATGTAAACCAAAACGAGGTGTGGGTACTAAACTAAGGAATACGTGAACGCCTCCTCTTAATTTGGTAATCCTCCCCTGTGCACGTCTGTATCTATTTTGAACTGGTATCCCCGATATGAAGGAGCAAGAAGTTAAGGATAAACTAAAAGCAGGAGAACTGAAAAGACAAACACGCACCAGTAAGAGTGAGGTGTGGAAAAGATTCAAATTGATTGTTGAAAATGCTACAGAAACTTGCGTTGGATTTGCTGGATGTAGTCAATGTGGCGCTTTGCTTTCATACAACACCAAAAAGACTGGCACCTCGATGCTGAGCGGGCATTTAAACAGCTGGACTGGCAAAAGTGATGATCGTCAAAGATCTATTTTATCATTTGTTTCAAAGACCGTCCCTCCTCTTCGCCCTAAGCAAGACAAGCGCGTTTGGGGTCCGATAGTGTGATTTATTTTTTAATTAAAAAAGAGTGTTTCTGAAAATGTTCCTATTTATAAATAACCCTCCTCCTCCCGAGTCCTCACAATTAAAAATATGATATTTCGGGCTTGTTTCGGGCTCGGGCCCGCAAATGGAGTTAATTGGTCGGACTCGTGCCAGGTCGGGTTTTAATACCCGTGGGCCGGGTCGGGCTGGATTTTTAGGCCCGATCTCACCTCTGATCCACAGGTGTGTGCCATCAGACTAATCATCCTCAGGTGTCCCCAATCAAGGTGACGAGGGAAAGTCCAGGGCACCCTCTGGTGGCAGGGGAGGGAATCATGACACAGACAGGTAGAAACTAAAGTCTGTAAGCACCAGTGGCAGACGGTGTATTTCACACCTGCAGTCTTTTAAACACTGACAGAAACAGAAGAAATTTACCCGCTAATTTCGGTCGATGTTTTTCTTTCTTCACTCTTCTAATCTTTTTTCCTTGTTCGGTCTGTTGCCATGGTGAAGCAGGTAAAAACATCTGTGCACCTGTGGGATGTTAGTGGGTGAAAATGATGTGAGTACTGACTATTAAGGAAACAAGCGGTGTGTTTGTGAGAAAACACAATCCCTTTCAGACTGCTTCACACCGTATCAGCAGGGTGGATCAGCTAATAAGAGGTGAGGACTGAACATTAAAGATCCCGCTGGATTAAATGAGTCTGTGACTCACTCCAGACAAATACTCTGCATCAAATCTCAGAGGTTTTCGTTAAAAACCGATTTCCTTTGAATTGTGTCGAAATAGATGCCCTGCAGATGTACGGAGGCACAACAACAGCTTCTTTTAAATGAAGAGTAACGCTTGAATAGATGTTGTGTTTTTGGTTTTGCTTTGAGAAAAGTCCTCTTGGAAGAAATCATTCACCATTCAATTCCGACCCCCAACAAGGGGTGCTGTAGCTTAACCTGGTTAGTATCCAGATACACCCAATCTAGGTCACCCAGTCCATCTCAGGGCGACGCAGAGGTGCCAACAAAGTAAATTAATGAAATGAACTGACACATAATCAGATGTTAAATAACTGGTGCCCCATTGTGCATGTGTTGTTAAAGATAATTATGCGTACCATACAAAACGAACTTGTTCAGGCGCTTTTGTGCTCCATCATTGCGACAAAAAGGAGTTGAAACCTTAAATTTTAAACTACCTGCAGCTTAGAAATGACAAAAAAACCCCAGCATTTTTTTATTTAAAAACAAAGTCATGTTAAAAAATGAACATGAAAATAGCTTTTTTTTTTTTTTTTTTAGTGGTGTCAGTCGATTAAAGAAATTAATTGAATTAATTACAGGATTTTGTAATTAATTAATTGAATTAATCATATTTTAATGTCATATCTGCTAAAGGTCTCCTGTTAAAAAATTTTAATTTTAGGATTTAAAAAAAAATGTACTGTATGACTAATCAATTAAATACAGTAAGAAGAGAAGATTTTAAATACATTTTATTATTGGTGAACTGTACCTCATGAGGCAAGGTTGTCAGGAGAGTGGTCTGTTCCCCCTCTGTGTCCTGTTTCCCCCCCTCCCTCTTGTCTGTGTGTGTGCAACAAGTCACACCTGAAACTCATCTACTCATCTGCTTGAGTATAAATGGATCAGTTTTTGACACACTCTTAATTCTAAGAAGATGGCAAGAGAGAGGGTGCTGGCTACGGCCGAGCAATCTCTCTGGTCGGACTCTAGAGCAATGACCAGAGCAATGGTCAATTTTTATTTTTGAAATCACAGGGGATTTCGGTTCCCTGTTAGGCGTAATATACCAACACTGGTATCTCGCGACATTCTACAAGCAAGCAAGCAAGCACTCTTCGCCAGATCGTTTGTTTACCATGCTTGACCTGTTCTCCAGTTTTTGGCTCCAGCTCCTACATTAGAACCTGCCTAGTTTATCTGTTTTTGTCTTCTTTATTTGGACTTTTTATCTGTCTAATAAATCTGGTTGTGATTTTTTCATCTGAGCCTGTCTGTTTTGTCAAGGGTATATTTTTGGCCTCAGCTCCACATTATGACACAGGTGCATCGTTAAAAAAAGTAAAACAAGGGTTAGGATTTGTCAGGGTTCGTTCTTATCTTCAAGGATAGAAATTGGCCTCCAATCAGCAGCACACCACTTTATGATTGTATTTGTTAATTTCTCTGTTGTGGATTTGCTCATTCGCTTGCCAAATTCAGCTAGATTAGTTTTGGCAAAGCGAGCTCTCGGTAGCCACACTCGCAACAGAGGATGTTGCTTGAACATGTTTTGTGTTTAGATGGTATGTCAGGCTGGATTTGCTTCGGTGATAGGAGAACTCCTTTTTGAAAAAAAAATACAAATGACTACGTTTTTATTTATTGTCTCGTCTTTATTATTTTTGTATAAAAACTTGCCTTTCAGTGGCTCGACTCAGGGGCGAATTCAGGATTTTCTAAAAGGGTGTGAAGAGGCATCCCCCCCAGAACATTTTGAAAAATAAGTAATTTTTCCGCATATTTTGCCCAAAGTTTATAATAATTAAAATAGTAAGAACACTTTTTTTTTGTGGACCAAAAGAGATGGGTTTGGGGGACATGTGCCCCCACGACCCGCCTGGATCCAGCCCTGCGACTGTCTCATCGCCCTGAGTCTTGTCCATGTCTGTTGTGTTTGACAACTGATGCATTGTTAATTTGCCAGTGCAGATGATGGAGCACGGCCGAGAAGACTACGGGTCCTTCAATAGGCCAAAATTCAAATGCGCAAACATTGGCTCACTACTGTTATGATGTCATAATTAATTTAACGCGTTAAAATGCGACGTAATTATTAATGGAATTAACGCGTTAAAATGACAGAACTACTATTTTTCGTGTGGCTCTAAGAATTTGTGAAATATGGAACTCAGCTAATATGTCAACAAACTCTGTAGCCAGGCTGGTGCCACCTGGCATTTCAATATGATTAAATTTCACTCCAGCAACTAGGTCAAGGATCACTGGCATTAGTGTACGATTGAAACAACTGGAAAATTTAATGAACAAAGATGACACAGTGACATAAAAAACAGGCGTCCATTCCGGACAAGTTGCAGATTAGTAGCTAAATATGGAGGTCGATCAATCCACACGGTCAATGTTAGGAACGATTTCTAATATTGTATTTGTAGCCAGAACAAAAACAATATTTAGAAAGTTTATACAAGGAAATTTGTGGATACCTTGCTTCCAAAGGGAAAGGTTTTTACGCTCTGTTTTCCAGACTACTCAGACTGTTAGGGTGCATTACGTACAGAAGTCACATCCGGCTACGACTAGGAAGCGGCAATTGGTTAAATCAAAAGGAACCTGCTCAATCGCAGAGCGAGCGAGCGAGCACTAATGTTTCGAGGTCAGACACAGTCAGACTGTTTCCACTGAGTGAAAGAAACAGTTTGATGCATCAGCCTAATGTATTTCTACCTTCAGAATTAATACAGCAAATGATAAAGAAGTTCTTCTTCTTTCGGCATTTCCCTTCAGGGGGCGCCACAGCAAGTCAGTTTCTTCCATCTAACCCTATCTCCTGCATCGTCTTCGGTCACACCAACTATCTTCATGTCTTCCTTCACTGTATCCATGAACCTCCTCTTTGGTCTTCCTCTAGTCCTCTTTCCTGGTGGTTCCAAATCCAGCATCCTTCTTCTGATGTACTCTCTCTTTCTCTTCTGCACATGTCCAAACCATCTCAGTCTGGCCTCTCTGACTTTAAAACCTCTAACATGTGCTGTTCCTCTGATCCTGTCCATCCTGGTCACTCCCAGAGAGATCCTCAGCATCTTCATCTCTGCTACCTCCATCTCTGTTTCCTGTCTTTTTCCTCAGTGCTACTGTCTCTAGACCAATCAGCATGGCCGGTCTCACCACGGTTTTGTACACTTTTCCTTTCAATTTAGCTGAAACTCTTCTGTCACACATCACACCTGATACTTTTCTCCACCCGTTCCAGCCTGCCTGCACACGCTTCTTCACCTCTTTTCCACACTCTCCATTGCTCTGGACTGTTGATCCTAGATACTTAAAATCTTCCACCTTCTTTGTCTCTTCTCCCTGTAACCTCACTTTTCCATTTGGATCCCTCTCATTCACACACGTACTCTGTTTTACTCTGACTAATCTTCATTCTTCTTCTTTCTAGTGTAAACCTCCACCTCTCCAGCTTTTCCTCCACCTCTTCTCTCCTCTCACCACAGAACACAATGTCAACATACCATGAATAAACACTGTATACCTTCCGTTAATTATTCTCGTACCAGTTTTCATCCTTATGGTGCATCTCGTGTCTTTCAATCTGTTCTATTTATTGAGAGTGCTTCGATATGTTGGCCGTTTGGAAACGAGCCATAATAAAAGTTTTAAACTGCTGCACAGCTGGATTTTTTTTTCTTTCATTTACAGTACGTGTGCTGTTGCTTTAAGAAATACTCAGCGTTCTCTGCTGACATCTCAACTTTAGGTAACCATCCTATTTGCCTGGAAGTCACTCATAATTTCTTCCTCTTTCTTCCCTGCATCTGAAAAAAATTGGGTACTTTTTTCTTCAAACGTAGCTCACAAGACATGAAAAAGTTGATGCCAAGGCATAGGACAATACGTATGTCCTACATCACAGAGTTAGATGGCATTGAGTGTCTGTGGGCAGTTGTAAATTGAATTTAATATACTTTATTTACCCCTGAACTGGCCGGGGAACGACTTGGGATCCTTCCGGGTGAGCTGAAGGATGCAGCCGGGGTGATAGAAGCCTGGACTTCCCGTTTGAGGCTGTTGCCCCCGCGGCTCAGACCCTGATGAGCGGAAGATGACGGAACGGAATGGAACGGAAAATTTTAGTGCTGCAGTGTTACAATCATACAACCTCATACATGCGTTACGAATGGCAAGTAATTACAGGTTTGAAAGTGAAAAGTTAAATAGTTTGATGGAGGATGGTAAGAATGATTTTCTGTACTGTTCCTTTGAGCAGTGGGGTTGCAGGAGTCTGTTGCTGAAGCTGCTCTTCAGATGGTCCACAGATTCATGGAGAAGGTAGGTGGGATTTAGCATGATTGATGACAGTTTTACTTTCATTCTGTCCCTCGCTACCTCCTTCACGCAGTCAAGAGGTGAGCCAATCACACGTCCAGCTTTATTTACCAGCTTGTTCAGTCTGTTGGCATTTTTTTTATACCAGCTCCGCAGGCGGCCACAGCAAAGAACAGGACACTCTCCATGATGGAATGGCAAAACATAAAGAGCATCCTGTTATAGGCATTGAAGGACCTGAGCTTTCTGAGGTAGTACAGTCTACTCCAGGGGTCACCAACCTTTTTGAAACTGAGAGCTACTTCAAGGGCACTGAGTAATGCAAAGGGCTACTACTTTAATAATACACTTCTGAAATAACAAAGTTACACAGTTTAATTTGATATTATTATTAATGATATTCTATATGAAGACACTGATTGTTAATGATCCATCACAATAATTATTTCAGTATGATTAAACAGAAACAGATACATTTCAATATGTAATATCCAAGTGTTTCATTTTCAAATGATCACGTCCACAACATTTTGCAGGAAATCTTTTTCAATTTTTACAACAGTTATCAAATTATAAACTCTGAACCATGTTTGTACAAATGATCAATTATGTAAGATTTAACAAAAATCCTTTCAAAATAAGGAAAGTACAACTGTGCGTCGCCACAGTCGCACCGCAGATGAGACACACACAGTTTTCTTTCATGTTAGTAAAAAAGAACTCTTCCTCCCATTCACTGTGAAATGATAAGTTTTCTTCCTTTTTTCTGCCATGTTTTAGTGGGTAGAAAACACGTTCGTAACTTCATCTTTGCAGCGCTCACGTTTACATTTTTATGTATTTATTTTTAAATTTACGTCATTGTAAATGAAATTCAAAAAGAATAGCAACATAATTAAATAAAATTTTAGACAGAGCTAATTCATGATAAGTGCTACTTTTAGAACAGGGCTGCGGGCGACTGATGCGGTTGCTGCGGGCAACCTGGTGCCCGTCGGCACCGGGTTGGTGACCCCTTGTCTACTCAGGCCCAAAAATTTCCAAAAGTGTTGGAAATTGTAAATTGAATTGAATATACTTTATTTACCCCTGAACATGCCGGGGAATGACTTGGGATCCCTGGACACATGGACACGTGGACAGTCTGAGTGCTTAAGATGTCTTCTATATTCTATGGGTGGAACCATAATGAAAGTGACGCGTCAACTTGATCCACAACTTTTTCAACTCTTTCAACACCATTTTTGACTTTCTTCAAGCTGATATTCTCCACTCTTTCCAAAACATTTCAACACTATTTCAAACTCTTTGTCGTGGTTCCCTCGAGCCACCACCAGAGGGAGCCAGGGACCACCTCACCTTTCCCCCAATTCTGGCTAATTAGACATTCAGCACCTGTGGGCTCACCTGGATCCAATCTCCCGACTGCCTATTTAAGGGCAGCCTCACCAGCCTTCTTTGTCAGGTCTTACAATCACCTTTCCCAACCAGGTCACCCTGGTTGCCTGACCATGTTTATTATTTTTGATTTACTTGGACTTTTGAAAACCTTAAGTTAATTATGTTGTTCTTTACAGACTTTCCTGATTTAAGAAATAAACCTTGTTTAAGTCCTGCATTTGGGTCCTCCTCTTTCCACCATCCCTTCCCCTACCACAACACTCTTTATGAAACCATTCAGACTTCATCCCTAAAGTTTTCACTTGTTAGTTAGAAGTGATTGGGACAATCTGTGTTTTCATTTGGATTTCATTGTCAGAAGCCTGTCGGATTCTTCCATTGTATTCAGCTTGTTAGATCCAGTGCTCAACAACGACAGAACTCCCCCTGGATGGCAGAGCTCCTCACTCTATCTTAGAGTGAGAGACCAGGCACCCTGCGGAGGAAGATCATAAAACAAGAAAAAAAAAAGCCATTTTAACATAATTTGTTTTTGCAAAAACTGACTTTGTAGAAAACATTAAAGACAATCAGAAATGTGGAAAATAATGCAGTATTTGTGACAAAAATGTCTGTTTTATGTGGTAATGTGCCTCTTTGTCTTTTTCCTTTAGGAATCAGGTTAATCATTTACTGTTTCTTCCACCTGGATCAGACCCCAGGCTCCCATCATCCCATCTGCCTGAAGGTATCTCAAGCGACAGCTCAAAGTAATAAACCTTCATACAGCATGGCTGCTGGTGGTTGTTAATCTTCATGCCAATCCTGGAGAGGCCCCAAGTCTTATCGCAGCCTCTTCCCCTCTACCTCCCACGTGCTCCTTTCCTCATGCTCTCTGACAGGCCTGAGGCGCAGAGCAGGTTTGTTTTCCTCCCTGTCAGACTTTCAACACTCAAGTCTTTCCTCGGGCTAATTTTGGTCCGCTGCAGGCTTTTCCTCTCTCATGGCCTTTCGGCGTTCACGCTCTTTTTCTTCCACTTTTGAATCCTTTCAGATTTCTTTTCGGCCTCGTTTTACGAAACGGCATAACTTCCTGCTATTGTTTTACTTTTTTTTTTCCAACCTTGTTTGCTGAGTGGACGGACCGGCACCTCATAAGTAAAGAGAAAAACATGTTGAGGTTTAAACTTTTACAGAGAAATAGATACCTTCATTTGAATTGATCCAAAATATCCATCAATTCAAGCGTTTCTTTTTCATCTTTTAATACCGAACATAAATTTCCGATTGGGCAGCCCATGGCGCTGTAGCAATGAAGGTTGGGGTTTGAGTGCTGGGTGGGATTATCACTGTGAAGCGGACCCCTCTTTAAAAAAAATATATGAACAAAAAAAAAACAAAAAAATATGTCAATCGTTTGTGCTGTAAAAGTTTTTGTTTGTGCTATTTTAGTTTTTTTAAAAAAAAGATATTTACAATTCTTTCAATGGTCTACCTGACGTAATCAAGCCCCTCATTTTGCTTAAAAATCCAAGAAAACTCCCAAAAATGGTGTCATTCGTTTGTGCTACGTTTGTGCTGTTTTAGTTTTCGTTTATTTGGACCATGACGTCATCCAGCCCTTTATTTATTTATTTCTGGGCGTTGGTTTATTTTTGTTCATATTTTTTGAAAGAGGGACCGGCTTCACAGAGCTGGTGGGACAAGGCTTGAAACACTGTCCATTCTGTGTGGAGTTTGCATGTTCTCCCTGTGTATGCGTAGGTTTTCTCCAGGTAGACCGGTTTCCTCTCACCCTCCAAAAACATGTATGTTGGGTTGATTGGCTGCGTAGATGGTGTGTGTGTAGATGGTTATGTGTGCGTGTCTCAGCAAAAAACTGGCAACTTGTTCGGGGTGTACCCTGCTTCTTGCCTTAAATCAGCCGGGATAGGCTCCGGCACCCTCCGCAACCTCGTGAGGGATAGCAGAAAGAACAAAGTTTTTGTACTACGATGAACATGTTTTTATTATGTGCCTTTTTGATGCTCGTGGGACACCGTTGTCGTTTGCAGAGCCAATTAAAGATGCCCGGGATGCCCAAACAAGCAAGACACTTCCTAAATCTGCCAGGGAGAACTTTGGGGTGGCTCAAACATCATCACAAACGTTACCAAACCACGCTTTGACTAAAACTTTCTTTTGCAGCTGTGCTGATGACTCGACTCACACTTCGAAGCCTCTGTTCAATTTGAACATCAATACCAGGGGCGATCCAAGGGGGCGAGGCGGGCGTATTCCCCCCTCATTCCCCTTTTTTGTAACGCAAAAAAAAAAGAAGAAGAAAGGAAAGGGAACTAGTCAAGCTATTCTCTTGCAGGGCCAGCGATTGGGCCACCAAAACGCAGAAAATTGACTCTTATTTTTCAAAATGTTCCGGGGGGAATGCCCCCAGCTTCCCCTGTACTGGCTTTGTCAAAGACCTCACCCCTCGCCCCCTTTTAGAAAATCCTGGATTTGCCCCTGACTACTGTAAACTAAATCCAAGTCCTTACACTTTGCTTATGCTTTTACTACAATAATGGCCTCCAAGACTACGAGCTCAGCATGACAGCAAGTCTTTCCCAGCTCAAACTGTCACCTGAAATTAGCCAAAATATCGCCTTCTTGTCTCCACCTCTGACACCCATGGGACCTCATCAAAACTTTTTGCAACTCATCTGCTGCTAGAGTGAGACCATGTCCACCCAATGCCCAGGAGACCCTCAGTCCTGCGGGTTTTTCTCCACCAAAAAAAACTTTATAATAGAGGTTCAATCTAAACTTCAAACTTGACTCGTTAGCTGGGTCTGTAACCACTTTATCTCTTTAAAATTAATCATAATTCATTTATTTAGTTTGGCTAGCTCAGGGGTGGGCAAACTTTTTGACTCGCGGGGCACATTGAGTTCTACCATTTGACAAGCGGGCCGGAACAGGAGTGGATAGATGGCATGCTTTGGTAACCTCTAGATTAGACCGATAGAATGGCGCGCTAAATGTTACATCAAGAGCGTTAAATTTCAAATCTAGCGGCGCTAGGTCTGAAATCTAGTGTGATAGCACTTAAAAACGTGCATCTAGCGGCGCTACGTTTGAATTCTAAGCGCTTGATGTTGTTGTGATGTGGAAGGAGGAGGACCCAAATGCAGGACAATAAACAAGATTTTATTTAACCAAGGATCAGCAAGGCTGTAAGCAAAGAAGCAGAAGTCAAAAAGGGATCAACCTGGCTGACTCCCGTTGGGTCGGGGGTCAGCCCAACAGGGGAGTCAGTCGGGAGGCTGACTCCCGACCCAACAATGGGCCGGGCTGACTCCCGACCCAACGGGAGTCGGGAGTCAGCCAGGGCTTGAAAGCATGAAAACCCGACGAGGAATGCTGGTGAGGCTGCCTTTAATTAGGCAGCAGAGAGATTAGGTGCAGATGGTCCAATCAGGTGCAGGTGGTCCAAATCAGGTAGAATTGGGGGAATGGTGAGATGATCCCTGGCTCCCTCTGGTGGTGGTTGAGGGAACCACAACAGAGGTAACATTTTGCTTGTTTTAACATCTAACACGCTTGTTTACGTGCGTGTTTTGGACTCGATGGCTTTCCATATCTGTGCACAATGTTTATTTTGAAGGCATTCACATCACAGAGACACACACATTTTAATGGGAGCAGTGTTGTCGTATCTTTGGCGTCATCTAGTGACAAAACATCAGAATTACACGAAAAATAAAACATTAGTAAGGTTTATTTATCTAATTTTTTCAAGTTTGGCGGGCCGGATTAAAACGTTTAACGGGCCACATGTGGCCTGCAGGCCATAGCTTGCCCATGCCTGGGCTAGCTGATTGGACAAAATGTTAGTGCTTCTTTACGATAACAATACAACTTTGTAAATCTCAAATTTGTTATATTTCTCCTTGTATTTTTTATTCTGTCTACTGTTGTTATGTCATAAAATGCTGATGCAAGCAGTTTGAATAGTTTTTCGCATGAAATGTTGCAAACAAATGAAGTTAGAAACCCGGACTCAGTCCCTGGTGACTCCTATTCAGCTACTTTGAAAGGTCCACCTTCTCCATCACTGCTGGATGGGATCGATGTCCAGGTCTCCGGGTCTCTGCTGAAAGGGTTCAGCCAGCTGGCATCCTCATCAACTGAGAATATATTTATTCTAATTACTAAAAATCGGAAGAAAAAACACGAGTCGTCTTGCAGATAAGAAGAGAAATACTTTTTTATTCAAATGGGAGGAATTTACGGTGACAAATTGTCCCTTTCCAAGCAAGATATTCTGCTTATATGTGAGATTAAAGCATATTTCTGAGAATATTATGTAATATTGTGTTCCTAAGATGGGTTTTATTTCTGGATTTGCTTTATCATTTTTTCTATACGTATGTGGGGGCACGTTATGCAATATTTAGAAAGGATTCCAATCTGAGTTTTCATTCCAGCTCACACATCCACAAAATGTTTGTTTACAAGATGCCATCTTTAATATGTGGCTCATACAGAGAATTTGAAAATGTGATTTTATAGTTCGGGTTGTAGCAGATGTAACAGGATGGTGAGAATTTTTCTTCTGCTGCACAAACAAATTATCTGTGAAGGACAGTCGATGCTGTGTAGGCGTGAAGGACTATTCCTGTTTTTTTTTTCAGCCTGTAACAGTCCTTAAAAGGAAGACTGTAAAAGGGTTGTGCCATTTTATTTTTTTTTCACAGTCCTGCTACACTCTCCCCTCCAGCACCTGCAGCTATTACAAGTCAGCCACTGGGATTTTTTTTTTGTTAAGCTAAAACCTACAGTCCTCAGATTTGATTTTGTGATTCTAAGTCATCAGGTTATAAATATAATATCGCCCATTAAATCAGACTCATAAGAAACTACAACAGCGTCTGCCGGAGGAAGTGACAAAGCCACCTTATCTTCACAGAGCAGGATGCAACTTAAATATGCAAAAACCACTTTTTGTCCGTGTACTTTTTACAATTCCGTCTGTGAAAACAGAACTGGTGGAAAAGGGCATCATCAATGGAGTAAAACCCATTTTCAGTTAGAAAGTCAGAGTTTAATCTGATTCTGTAGGATTACCGCATGTACAAGAGATGACGGAGTGAGCGTTGTCTTATAAGCTGGCTCACGGTTCACATCGATACGAACAAAAATCATTTACACAACAATGACGACAGAAGAATCTGCTTGCAAATGATTCCTCCACCGACGTGCCGTGGGAGGAAACTCGATTAATTTAGGGTCATTGATTCTTTTCTGCTTTGTTATTTAAATAAGTACAAGTTACTGGGAAGTGAAATTAAAAGATACAACAGTAAATTCCTTCTGCTGCTTGCTGTTTATTAAAGAAAACGGCCACAAATAGAAATATCTGGAAACACTTTGTAAATAGGAACGTAAATAGGTACGCATGATGTACCGATAAACCTAGAAACCAGTAGTGGATGGGAACTAGGCTGTAGGCTCCTAGGTAACCTCTAGCTAGCGAAAAGTAACTATCAGGATGATTCCTAGTTAGCAATTCACTAGGTCTATGTTTAAGACCATGTTAGCGCTCACGAGCTCATCTCAGCAAATCTGGTTTGTCATGCGCACTAGACTGAACTCCGACCCATAGTACGTCAGAGTTCGTATATTAAACTTTTTTTTGTGATATACATTTTTTTTTTACGTTTTTATGTATTCATTTTTAAATTTACATCACTGTAAATAAAATTAAAAAAGAATAGCAACACAATTAGACAATTTTTAGACAGAGCTAATTTGTGATTAGTGCTATTTTTAGAACTGGCCTGCGGGCGACTGATGCGGTCGCTGCGGGCAACCTGGTGCCCGCGAACACGGGGTTGGTGACCCCTGGTCTAACGTAACCCCTTGCAATTAACCAGCATTGCCTTTAATTTTGTGTACCCCGTTTTAAAATTCTACTGTAACACAGACTAAATGATATGTTCAAACTGTTTTTTTTTTCTTCAGTAAACAACCTATTTTTCCACGTCACTTTTCTTTCCTATTTTATTTTGAGTGAAGCGGCTCTTCAAGGACCGGAGCAACTTGTGATCAGCATGGAGCCAAACACTGAAGTTCTGGTGCTGAGCTACTTATCGCTGCGGTAACAGGCAGATAAGTCGAAAGAAAACTGAGTGGGCTGTGCATGAAACCACTGGAATACCAACTAAGAAAAATACTTTGGTCTCAGACAAGCGAGATTAAAAATATTCTTTGCGACTTCTCGGTGCACACAGAGATAAAAAGAAGGGCTGCAGGTACTGTACCATTTACTGATCTCTCCTGAGTTTCACCATCATCCTGACCTGTCCTTCACAATAAACAGCACCTGAAGACCGTCCATGGTCATTTACCTGTGCAGCAAAGGGTAGATTTGAAGCTCTACTTAACAGACCTGATCAATTATGTAGCATTGAACACTCTGGAGGGAAACACTTCTGAAGAGTGGCCTGACTGGAGAAGCTCTGAGAGACTCTCATTATAGGAAAAAAGGGCTTATCTGGCTATTTAATTAGCACTGGGTAACCTTGTGTGTTGTCTGTCACCGGACACACGTGGATAAACACGTAACGAACATTGCATTTGGTTTTCTTGTAATTAGATTTAAGTAATAATATAATGACTTCAATTGAAAGTTGTACGGGGATTTCCCCGGCATATCTGAAGATTGCTATCAACAAAATATTTTGATGGCAATTTTTGCAAACGTTCCAACAATAGCTTGTGACTGTTTTGTATGCAGTGGTGGATGAAGTACTCACTTTTTGTACTTAAGTAAAAGTACAGATAATTAGGCAAAAAATGTACTTAAATAAAAGTAAAAGTACCAATAAAAAAATCTACTTAAGTAAAAGTACAAAAGTAGTTGGTGTAAATTGTACTTTTTAAGTAAAAAGTAAAAGTATTCGATCATAATTCAAATGTTATTTTTGTGCTAAAGGGTGTCACCATGGTAACCAGGATAAATACTCTGCAGGGGTGTGACCCCCCTCTCCCGCCTCTTTTGGATCGCAAAAAAATAAATAAATAAAATAAAAGGAAAGGGGACAAGTCAAGCTTTCCCCAAGAAGGGCCAGTGAATGGGCTCCAAAATGGAGGAAAATGACACTTATTTTTTAAAATGTTTTGGGGGGGAGGCCCCCAGTCACTATATATTGGCTTTGTCAAAGCCCCGGCCCCATTTGGAAAATTCTAGATACGCCCCTGCTCTGTGTGATGATGGCTCAACTTTTTATTTAGAAGTAAAAACAACGAACAACGATCTTCTGACTCTTTTTAATTTGTACTATATTTGATGTTAGGTTTTTGGCGCTGAATGAATGCGGAAAATGTTTCTCGATTCATGACTTCTTCTCCTGATCAACTGCCTCTTTTGATTTTGGCGATGCGGCTTCAAGATGCGCTAAAAAAAACTGTGTATTTTTCAAATTCCTGAACGAAAATGTAACGAAAAATGTAAAACACACTTTTAAAAAGTAGCGAAGTAAAAGTACAGATATTTGCTCTAAAAATGTAGTGAAGTAAAAGTACCGGTCTTAAATTTTACTTAAGTAAAGTACAGATACACAATTTTTTTACTTAAGTACAGTAACAAAGTACATTTACTTCGTTACGTTCCACCACTGTTTGTATGAAACCTTAAAAATTCCTGTCGGTTCAGTGCATATTTTGACACAGATAAAAGCACCACTGAAAATGTGCTTTTATTGAAAATATTTTGCTACTGGTTGAGGGACCCCTCCAGTTTGCATTCAGTGATTTTGTTCCCCTTTCAGCAAAACAGTTTTTGCTTGCTTTTAGGCAAACACTTTGTATGTTGAATTCTGCATGGTAATTTGCTCTGATTTATTATGAGTCTCACAGTTGGTTGCTGGTTCAATCCCCTCTGGGACACCGGCCTTACTGTGTGCAATTTATGAATTCTTTGTGTCAAAATGTTTTTGTTTTTTTTTTGGGGGGGGAGTGTTCCCCAATTTCCTCTCAATTTCTAAAAATTTTCTGTAGAAATGAGTCTGCAAATGCTTAGGTCTGCTTGGTTGACCTGCCCCAGGTGTGCCGTGTCTCTCACCTGCTAAATATTTGATATACCCCCTCACCAAATAATACCCACACCAGTTTGGAAGATTAAATTCAAGCGTGTGGAGGCAGGCTGGAACGGGTGGAGGAAAGTATGACGTGTGATGTGTGATAGAAGAGTTTCAGCTAAAATGAAAGGAAAAGTGTACAAAACCGTGGTGAGAGCGGCCATGCTGTTTGGTCTAGAAACAGTAGCACTGAAGAAAAGACAGGAAGCAGAGATGGAGGTAGCAGAGATGAAGATGCTGAGGATCTCTCTGGGAGTGACCAAGATGGACAGGATCAGAGGAACAGCACATGTTAGAGGTTTTGGGGATAAAGTTCGAGAAGCAAGACTGAGATGGTTTGGATATGTGCAGAGGAGAGAGAGAGAGTACATCAGAAGAAGGATGCTGGGTTTGGAACCACCAGGAAAGAGGCCTAGAGGAAGACCAAAGAGGAGGTTCATGGATACAGTGAAGGAAGACATGAAGATAGTTGGTGTGACCGAAGAAGATGCAGCAGATAGGGTTAGATGGAAGAAACTGACTTGCTGTGGCATCCCATGAAGGGAAATGCCGAAAGAAGAAGAAGCTGCGCCAACCCTACGAATGGGGATGGGTTTTTTTTGCTTTTGAATGAAATCAAAACACAGAGTAGAGTTGAATCAGACCAGAGACTGTTTTTTAGTTGCAGTCGTACAGAAACAGATCAATAACCGTATCACAGCGACTGAGAAGGCAAAAACATATCTATAAACAAGTACAGTTCATTCCCACTTTGTTGAGGATTTCTTTTCTACTACTAACCCTTTAAGTACCAGGTCCAACATTTAACAGAGCAACATCACTACAGTAGATGAATGTTTAGAGTTTAAATGATAAGACAGTCTCTTTGCTGTTTCTAGTTTTAAGCATTCGTTATTTCCTAATGAGAAATTTAAAGGGTTTAAAGAACGTGTTTCATTTCCTTTTGTTTGACGTTTTTAACCCTAAATCTTTAACTGAAGCAAAACAACAGAGTGTCTCATCGACTGGACAGTGGATTGAAATGAAAGGTTATGAGTTATGTTGCCTGGAACGGTGGAAATACTGTATAAAGAGAGGAACTCTGTTAAACCTCTGTGGAGCTTATTTCTTTACTTTTCAGACATCTGTACTATCACACCAGAAACCCCTCAGAGATGCAGCTTTGTGCACTTAACGACAAACCCGGAACCAATTTAGACTTTTCTTGAGAGCAGAGCAGTCAGCCGGTGATAAAATGACTGTACAAGCCAGTGATTAAGTTAGACGCAAAACTTCAGACCACAAAATAACTTTCTCTATCAACAATACAACATGCGTGGAAAATGGTTTGAGATAATTATTCACATTGTTATGAATAAAAATTTGTAAAAACCAGCAGGAAGCATTTTGAAGCGAGGATCTCTGGAGGAACATGTTAGCGCTCTTCACATTCACAATGATACGTTTGTTTAATAACCTTTTTACTTTAGCACGAAAGTTTTTGGAATTATTCAGATCTCAAAAACACACTGAGACACCTTGGTTCGACTGATGTAGCAATCAACAGTTTTTTTTTTGGTCTGTTTTCAGATGGAGACTAGTCTCCCAGAAACTTGAAATACGAGTGCCATGTTTAACGCACCTGGTAGAACAGATGTTATATCTACAGAGACTCAAGCGCCTCAACCCGGCTCTGGTGTTTGCAATATCTAAGAAACGATTCTAAAACTCAGTCTCAGTAACCAATTCATTGCCCATGCTTCTTGATCCAATTCCTTGTTTCAAGGTGGGTAGAAGTTTTCCCAGAGGCAGGTAAAGACCGTACAGATCAAAGGACTATTGTTCCGTTCCGTTGTCTTCCGCTTTATCCGAGGCCGACTTGCGGCGGCAAATAACTTCAGACAGAAATCCCGGGTTTCCCTCATCCCGACTACATCCTAAAGCTCACCCGGGAGGATACCGAAGCGTATTCAGGATCATGGTTTCAGCGAGTCCCTGGTCGGCCTTTGTGTCTCCCCCTGGTGGGACGTACCCAGAACACCTCATCAAAAAGTTTCCAGATATGTTGTGGGTTCCCCAATAGGTTTGTTGTCTGTACCACCTTACTCTTTACAGCCAGACGTTGATAAAAAAAAATCACTGTTTAACTCCTTAAGATGTTTTCTTAGACTTTTTTATTGTTGGACCAGCCACACTGGAATGCTGGTAGATGTGCCCCCTTAAGTACTTTTATATTTCCCCCTGCAGGCAGGATTACAGAATCCACAAAACTTGCAGTCAGGCCGTCATATTACGGTTATTAAAACAAATAAAACCCAGACCTATGGCTTGGATTTTTTCTCATGCTAAACGCAAAATATGGTAATTTCCTCTCCAGACGGTAAATGTATTTCTCTTAAAAGTGGTTGAAAAACTCAAAACAAACATGGATAAACATTTGCTTAAAACAACAGGAGCCTTCCTAACAACTATGTACCGTATTTTCCGCACTATAAGGCGCACCTAAAAACCTTAAATTTTCTCTAAAGTCCACGATGAGCCTTTTAACCCGGAGCGCCTTCTATATGGATTAATATTGAGCTACAACAGGTGTCGCAACTGCGGTAAGCAGCCGCCGACCCCATTTCCCCCGTAGAAGAAGTAGTGCGTGGTGCATGCTGGGACATATGAAACGGTGCTCATTTCCATTTGTGTGTTTGTGTAAAGGAATTTAGAAATGGCTCCTACCAAGAGACACTGTTACACCCCAGAGTTTAAACTCAAGGCGATCGGTCACGCAGTAGAACACGGGAATAGAGCCGCAGCAAGAGAGTTTAACATCAATGAACCAATGGTGAGGAAGTGGAGGAAGCAAGAGGATGTGCTGCGCCAAGTAAACAAGACTAAACAGAGTTTCCGCGGGATCAAAGCGAGATGGCCACAGTTAGAGGACAAAGTTGAACAGCCTTTACTGTAGCGCCTTATAATGCGGTGCGCCTTATATGTGAAAAAAGTTTTAAAAAAGGTTATTTATTGAAGGTGCACCTTATAATGCTATTATTTTATAGTGCAGAAAATACGGTAATCAGGACTGACTCCACTCAAAAACTTGAACAGATTCTGGATCAATGACTATCTAAATAATCTCTCTTATCTTTGGGGTGTTTTGTCCGATAACCAACCAAAGTCCTCTTATATATGTACTCATAGAACGATGTATGGGTTTCTTGGTGGTAGGAGTTGTTCGATCGCTTGGTCAGTATTAGGTCTTGAAGGTTTTAGCGTCTAACCAAACTAGTTTCATAAGGAGGACACGCAAAAAACTGTTCCGTTCTGTTTCATCGTCCTCTGCTTATCCAGCGGGTTGTGGGGGCAACGGCCTCAGACGGGAAGTCCAGGCTTCTCTCACCCCAGCTGCATCCTCCAGCTCACTAGGAAGGATCAGGAGTCGTTGCCACGGACAGCTGTGAGACATAGTCTCTCCAGCGGGTCCTAAATCTGCCTCTTGGTCTCCTTCCGATGGGACGTGCCCAAAACACCTCACCAGCGAGATGCGCGGGAGGCAATCTGACCAGATACCCATCTTGCTTCTCTCAACCTGGAGGAAGAGCAGCTCGACACGAACCCCTTCCGCCCCCCGGATGGCAGAACTCCACACCCAAAAAACTGTTATGTTTTATTTTTAAATGGGGTTTTATTCTTTCATTGCCATTTTTTTCAGCCGTGTCTTTGTTTCTGTACAGCACTCTGAATAACATGCAGGAATCTTGCCTTTCCTAATATCTGCCTTTCCTAATATCTGCCACCTACAGAAATTCTCTGATGACTCTGCAGTTGTAGGGTGTACAAGTGGTGGGCAGGAGGAGGAGTACAGGAGGATGGTGGATGGATTTGTGGTGTGGGCGGGAGAGAATCACCTGCTGCTCAATGTAGACAAGACCAGGGAGATGGTGATTGACTTCCGGAAGAGGAGGACTGCTTTGAAGTCGCTCTGCCTTCTGGGTAAGGATATGAAGGGGGTGAAGGAGTACAAATACCTGGGAGTGACCATCGACAGTAGACTGAGCTGGAGGAGCAACAGTACTGCTGTGTACAAGAAGACCTGCAGCCGACTTTACTTTCTAAGGAAGCTGAGGTCCTTCAATGTGTGTGGCAAGATCCTGGAGACCTTCTACCAGTCTGTGGTGGCCAGCACCTTGTTCTTCTCCGTCACCTGCTGGGGGAGCAGCATCGCAGCCAGTGACACCAACAGACTGAATAAACTAATCAGACTGGCTGGCTCTGTCATTGGCAGCAAACAGGACTCACTTGAGGCAGTGGTAGAGAGGAGGTCACTGAACAAACTTTTATTCATCATGGAAAACCATGACCATCCTCTCTACCCACTCCTGGACGAACAGCGAAGCTCCTTCTCCAAGAGGCTCAGACCGCTCCGCTCGAGAACATCTCGTTACCAACGACTCACTTAGCAGATAGGAAGTTGTTGCTGTGACACACAAATTTCCCATGTGTGGGATCATTAAAGTAGATTCTGATTCTGATCTAGACTAGGATCCAACTGATTATTCAGTTGTTGGGTGAATGCAGAGACATCAGTGATCGGAAAAAATTAGCTGATTGGTGCTGGAAACCATCCCTCAAATACTCAGATCTACAGTCACTGCTAAGGGCAGGTAAAATGGTGACATAAAAAGGAACAAACAAGCAAGTTTGGTTATTATGTTGCATAAACGGATAAATCTTGACAGGTTTTAACTGCTGAATTGTCATTTTATGAGCATTAATTTTAAAAACCTGAACACTTTTTTTTAAATGAATAATTAATTGAGAATCGGTCTTTTCAAACCCGTTGGACTATATTGGTTGGGCATTCGTTGAAACTGAGGAGAACATCAGGCAACACAGACGTAGAAGTCTGGGTCAGCCCGTGTTACTCAGTCACACACACAGCTGAGAGATGAATCACACTTTTATCAACCAGAAATACATCAGCTTTATTTAAACCAGATGTGAGGCAGATGTTAAAGCCCCACCGGTGTCTGGAACACCGCTATAAACCACAACCTAAACAAGGTGAAACATCCTAAATCACAGCAACATGAAGTTTCTCTTTTCACACTATCAGACACATCCCACAGCAGCTCTGCTCCCTCAGGAGACATTTGGACGTACACACTCATACCTGAACATCAAGAGAACCGTGCACATTACTTAACAGTATATTTATAATCAAAACAAACCTGGAGTCTTAGCAAGAATTTCTGCAATGAATCATTTTGTTATGACTAAGATTTTATTTCAAGATACCAGTGTTTTTCTCTTCTTTACCCTTTGTAAGTTGGGCTTTCCAAGTTTGATTTATTTGTTTGGTATTTAGAAAAGTGACAAATTTTATCACAAGACAATGAATCATTCCGTGTTTTCTGCTATGTCATTCTTTTAAACTGTTAAACTCATACATTGTCCACTTTGTTTCCTTCTCACTGGTACTGTGGTGTGGCTTTACAATCAACGGGGAACCAACAATGTTGGTGGTAACCCCATGAGGCGTTAGAGAAATCGTCAAAAAACTTCTGGATTTACTTTTCCAATTAAAAAAAGAAGTGTTTTGATTTGCTACAGCAACCAGCAGATGAATGTTTAGACTTGGGGTTTTATCCCCATAAATGGCACTGGTTTTGAAAGGTTTGACTTTAATTCATTGTTTCAAGAGGTAATGTTGTATTTGGGTTAGCACAAAAACTCATGTAGGTCCACCTGGCTTTACTTAAACTTTTACTTTGAAGTTATCCCAGTAGCTAATATTTACCCACTACTTTAGACTTCTTTTAGATTTGTTACGCTTAAAAAATTATGGGAGAAGGGTTTTTAAGAAAAATCAAGAATGTTATTCCCACGTCAAAAACTTTCGTAGATTTGTTTTCTATTACATTTTTTCTTGTTTGAGTAAATTGCAAACTCTCGAGGACAGTTTTTGGATACTCTGAACGCTGGGTTTCTTAAGGTTGGCTTTGCTTCTCTGCCATAAAAAGTGGCAGTGAACAATTTTTACGTGGTTTCCAAATGGTCCCTGACAAATATCTTGGCCAAGTATGAATCCAAATGGATCCTTAGCAGGATCCATTCCTTGCCCAAGTAATAGAATGCCATGGATTCCATTTCTTCGCAATGGAATCCTGCAATAGAATTCTTGCCAAGGATTCCATTTGGCAGGATCCGTTCGTTGGCCAAGGAATGGAATTCTAAAGATTCCATTTCTTGGCAATGGAATCCTGTAATAGAATCCTGCAATGGAATCCTCGCCAAGGATTCCAAATGGGATTCCAAATGGAATCCTTGGAATTCCATTGTTTGGAACAAGGATTGCAAGGATTCCAAATGTCGCTTTGGAACGAGGAGTTCCAAAAGTTCCAAAGCGAGTTCCAAAGCGAGTTCCAAAGCGAGTTCCAAAGCTGTGGTGCAGCAGAATAAAATGCTCTGTCCTCAATAGGGTAGAGTGCTTTACAGTGTAGCTCACATTCACTCATTCACATACATATCTGATGGAGATGGTACCATGCAAGGTGCAAACCACCATCAGAAGCAATTGGGAGTTTGGTGTCTTGCTCAAGGACACCTCGGCGTGAACTCCTAGCGAGGGATCAAACCGGCAACCCTCTGGTCATAGGGCAGTCGCCCTACTAACTGAGCCATCCTTCCCTCGTAGTCCAATCTAGAGGAGATAAAGCCAGGGAGACGTAAAATGGGACGAAATATGGAGATGGTACAGAGATGTCTTGTATAGATGTTTTCTGTGGTAATAGTTCTGTACATTGCCTGCCTGTCATGGGTTGCGGGCACGTGGATCGCAATGAGGTATCTTGACTTTTTTCCCCACTGCTTTTTTTTTTAACCTCTTGCCGTGGTGTTGACCTTGGTGGAGCATTGGACACACAAATCCTACTCGTCCAATACCAGACTGGACAGAGAGAAAATGATAATGACACATTGGTACCATCCATCCCTCTTTTTTAACCACTCGTCCAACTCTCTAGTGTAGGGACGGCGAAGCCCAACAATTTTATTGTCGATCAACTTGAGCGAGCAAAGGGTTCAACATGACTTCCTGTTGCTTCATTTACATATGAAAATTAAACCACGGAAATAAGTTTAGTTGTCCTTCTTGAGATTTTCTCAGTTTTCAGGTGTCCCATGCACCCTGTAAATCCTGGTGAGCCTCACCTTTGGGAGGGTGAGCGTGTTAGTGATGGTCGTGCTTCACCAGCTTCCAATTTGATGTTGATTTAATACGAGGTTTCAGAATAATTTACTGACACCAGACAGGCTTCAGCTCTTACTGATTTTAAAACTAATTAAATGTCACATTTTAACTCTCTGATCCTGAGTTTCTTGACTCCTTTTTTATTTTTTAACCTTTTTTTTTTATTCATTTCTGCTTCACCGTGCAGAACTCTGCTCCTTTTATAACCTGATCCTTGAATAAAATGCGCTGATACAAAGACTGCTGCTGGTTTGTCATGAAAAGGAGACGTGCTTCACATAAATATGCAAAGCCTCCCAGCAAGGAGTAAAAAGTATTTAAACTGAAACGACAAAAAAGAACAAGAGCAGGAAAAGAAAAAAGACAAAAGAAAACGAAAGTTTTTTCTGTTGATTTGAAGACTTTTTTTTAGTTTCACCTTAAACGCCTGATGATGTGTGACCGGTTAGTTACAGGCCAAGTCGGTTCTTGCATATTTGATGAGTTTTTTTTGCTTCTTTAAGATGAAGCATGCATTAATATTATAAAACAGTTTTTATTTGGCTTTTTGCAGATTTATTGTTGGGTGAGAGGAAAAAGGCTTTTCTAAGCCCCAAAGGGATTGATATTTTTAGCAACCTGAAATCACCTGCAACCCATTTATGAAGATGATAAAGTTTTTTGGCCAAACATGGATTAACGCCTGGTGCGGAAAGCCTTGGATACAGATGTTTTGGGTTCTCTTGATCAGAAATATCCAGAAAAAGTCCAAAAATTAATAGAATCATGTCTTAAACCTGTCTTAAAGTTTGACTCAAGACTAAATCTACACAAATTCTTTATGTAGAAACATCTTCTATTAAAATATTCAGGTTTGATTCCTCTTCATTCACGAGAAAAAAATGAAGATGCAGACTTTGCCGAGGCTGCCCTTTGTCGTCCATTCTGTATGTTACCTTTATGGACAGAATTTCTGGGCACAGTCAAGGCAATGGGTAGATCTGATTCAGTGACCTGCAGGATTGGGTCTCTGCTTTTTGCAGTAGATTTTGGTCCTGTTTCGCTTCATTGGGCCGTAATCTCCTACTCTTAAAAAACGATTTACTGCCGAATGTGATGCAGCCGGAATGGGAATATCAATAATATCAATGATCAGTTATATAAATAATTAAATATAACAATAAGAGTTTGTCTACGAATGCATGTCTATGCCAGTGGCCGATGCTGAACGCCTTCAAAGCCTCTTTTGTTTTTCAAAAAAAATTCTGAGTTACTGCTGTCGGTTATTATATTTTGGAAATTAATATTTATAGAATATTTTCAAATGTAATGTCCATTTTTTAAACAGCTTTTCCAATGTCGGCACTGATTCCTGACGTGTTTTTACTTCAAAGCAATCACATGTAGTAAGCCGGCATTTGTTGCCAAGTAGGCTAAAATCTGCAGGGCTACCATAAAGCTCTTCAGAGGCTGTTCTCCACAGGCTTTCAACATAAAGCGAACGGCATTCAAACTTTCTCTTCAACTAATCAGATTTGGAGCTGGTCTCCGAGGAGTCAAGACCCTCTTGCAGGCATTCCATACACACACACACACACGCCCATATATGGTAAATAGACTCTACTTATATATTGCTTTTCCACCTGTGTTGGCACTCAACGCGCTTTACAGTGTAGCTCACATTCACCCATTCACACCTGATGGGGATGCTGCCATGCAAGGTGCAAACCACCATCAGGAGCAATTGGGGGTTCGGTGTCTTGCTCAAGGACACCTCGGTATGAACTCTTGGCGGGGTTTCAAACCAGCAAACCCGCGGTTATATATACAGTAGAACTACAGTAGAACTATACTGTATATATATATATTTATGTTAATGAGCCGATAAAAAGGTGTGGTATTTATGTATGCAAATATTATGTAACATGTAGTGATATTATATGACTTTGTACTTGATTATCTCATGAATATTTAATTTATTTAAATTAGACACAGTAATCCCAATGAATAAATAAATAACGCAAACAAAAAAAGCGGCTGTGTTTTAAAAGAATAAGATCACGGATAAAAACGTTTATTGGATCATGTTGGTTAATATGCACCTTCCAAGTTTAATTAATAGATGAATATATTAAAATGGTTAAAAACAAATCAAGCATTTAGCGAAGCGGAAGGTTTCTTCTGTTAACAACTAACACACGTTTGTTTTTACTTATTATTTTCTGTTTTATGCCTGAAGGTAAAAATACAACCGAGATTCTCACAGGACTTTGAAGTGTCTCATTATATTCAGAAAGTAGAAAAGAATTATTTTTTAAAGCTGCTTTGCTTTTGTTTAAGTCTCTCCATGATCTAGCCCCAAAGTACATCTGTGATATGTTAGTACCTTAAGAACCATCTAGAACAGGGGTCCCCAACCAATGTTTCCTCTGAGCTGCGCGCCTGCGCAATTGCGGACTGCTCGCAGGTTAATAGCGCACAGGAAAACCTATGCAGCTCAAAAAATAAAAATCCATTTCAAGTAAAGATGGTAAAATGAGACAAAACTCCGAAGCATATTTCCTTCTTCTTTCATTCTGAAACAAATTGCTTCGAATTGAAGCTTCGGAGTTTGGCTCGTCACTCCTACTGACGTCACATAGGAGTCAAACATTTTGCTCCGCCCCCTTCTGCTCAGGAAGCTGGTGTGTTTGTTCAGACACATAAAAATTAGAGGGAACATTGTCCGCAACCTTTTTTGTCCCAAGATCTACTTTTCATGTAGCAAACCTCTTGAGATCTACCGGTCCCGCAATGATGACGTAACTGGATGACATCACCAACCCGCAAGCATGCGTCCACTCCTTTGTTAGCCTTCAGATCTGCAGCTGAGTAGAAATTCGGGGTGAATTGAAGGCATCAAATCGGGATTGTTCGAAAATAAATTATTTAGAATTGTATAAGGATCTTCTCCAGTAGTCAACAAAAAATATTGATTTGATAGTTTCATCCTGATCCTGGCCGACTTCCAGGTTTTAGTCACGTGGATTAATGCGCTCAATAACACAAGAAAGACGCTAGATCAGGGGTGCCCAACCTTTTTTATCCCAAGATCTACTTCACAAATATCAAACCTCCTGAGATCTACCAGTCCACACACACACACACACACACACACACACACACACACGCACACACACACACACACACTGAGATCTACCAGTCCCATGTTACATCGCAAACCCCACAGATCGTTTCCAGCCTGCTGTAACTACCCCTACAACACGATTTGTTACAGACGAACACATTCACAGCGCTTTGCGAGGGGGAGGGGCCACAGCAGCACCGCGGGCTGCTTATTGATTACAGGCTTAATAACATGATTTCACGTCACAAACTTCAAAAATTTCTATTAACAGCCGAAAAGCCGCTAGATTGACACTTTTTTTTAAAGTTTTTTTTTTTTTTTTACTTTTTTTCAATGCCATGCGATCTACCCATAATGCTAGTCGATCGTGATCGACCTAATGGGCACCCCTGATCTTGAACTCCGAGGACTTCTGGGGCCAGTCTTTTGCTGGTGTCTAGAGTCAGGACTAAACATGGACCATCTAGAACTCTGAGGACCTCCGGGACCGGCCTCCTGCTGGAGCCTAGAGTCAGGACTAAACATGAACCATCTAGAACTCTGAGGATCTCTGGGACCGGCCTCCTGCTGGAGCCTAGAGTCAGGACTAAACATGAACCATCTAGAACTCTGAGGACCTCTGGGACCGGTCTCCTGCTGGGGTCTAGAGTCAGGACTAAACATGGAGAAGCTGCATTTCAATTTTATGCTGCAAAAGTCTGGAACAAACTTCCTGAGGCCGTGAGACAGGCCTCTACTGTGACCATGTTTAAATCTAGGCTGAAAACACTTCTGTTTAACTGTGCATTTAATAACCGTAATTTCACGGCCATAAGGCGCACCTAAAAGTCTCAAATTTTCTTCAAAATGAGCGGTGCGCCTTTTTGTGCGGTGCGCCTTTTTGTGCGGTGCGCCTTGTGAGTGAGAAAAAGCGGACATAAAAGAAAACGCCGTGCCCGCGAGGCGGACCTGAAAGAAAACACATGAGGATGTTAAATAAAGAGTGAAGTGTGAGCGGCGTGGGAGCGATGGATGACCGAAGGAGACCACAGTTTCACGAAGGGTGGAAAGCAGCGCCGGGCGAGTTGCGCTACAGTTTGCCAATGGATTGTAGATGCTTGGACTAACGTGTCTGCTGGTACTGTTATCCGAGCTATCGCAAAAGCTGGTATTCTTTCTGAGGAGCCGCACAGTACAGACAGTGACTTTGACAGCGAGGAGCCAACTGGACCTGCTCTGTTGGATTTTGCGCAGCTGCTCGATTCCGAAACAGAGGATGAGGACTTTGACGGATTTGAATAAAGACTATTACCGGTAATGTGCCTGTTTATACTACTTAAATAAAGTACAACCAAACTCAGTTTTGCTCCCGATCTATTTTTTAATACGCACATTTGCATGCGTGCGTGTGTTGTTGTAAGGCGGTGTGTGACTGAGACTGCGCCTTTTCGTACGGTGCGCCTTATGTGTGTGTTAAATACAGCAACGGCGCACAAAACTGAGGCTGCGCCTTTTCGTACGGTGCGCCTAATGGTTGTGAAATTACGGTACTTACTCTTTTCCGTTCTGTGTTAATTATTTTATTCATTTATTTTTTTAACTTTTTGATTCTATGAATTGTGATTTTAATGCATTTTTTTTCCTTCTTGTGAAGCACTTTGAATTACGTTGTGTATGAGTTGTGCTACAAATAAACTTGCCTTGCCTTTTTTAAATAAAGTATTCTGCTTTAATGTCGGAAAAAGACAAAGCAGTGTTTTGACATTGAAAAATAAAGTGAAAAAAAGTTGTCATTTTTTTTATGAAAACAATAAAAAAAATGTATATCTCCAAAGAAACAAACAGCCGCATTTTCAGGTTGCAGTTTTTTCTTATCTAGTTGCTTTTGAACAAAGACAACTATTGACCAAACCGTGTAAAGTGACTATCTGACATGTAAAACACCACCTAGAAATAATGTGTGAGTGATTGCTTAAGTATATAGTTGTTTTTCCATCTCTGCTCTCCAGAAGGACCAAGGTGAATACGTGCTGTTATCTGTAATCAATGTGCGGGTTAGTCTGCAGCACACTCAAGTGGACTCATCGATTTCCCTCCACGTCCTCTCCTCCAGTCACTTCAGTCTAACTTTGCTGCTCTTAGAGGAAAAAGAGGACTTTCCGAAGAAGCTTCATGTTTTCTTCTCTGGTTACAAATTTTTCTGCTTCCGTCGAATCGCATTTATCAAATAAAAAATATGGTCCAGTTTGTTTCAAGTGATGAAATAAAATTTAAATTTAGCTTCATTAGAGGTTCTTTCCCAAGAATTTCTTCACTGCAACTTTCCGTTCCGTTCTGTCATCTTCTGCTCATCCGGGGCCGGGTCGCGGGGGCAACAGCCTCAGATGGGACGCCCAGGGTTCTCTCACCCCAGCTGCATCCTCCAGCTCACCCGGAAGGATCCCAAGTCATTCCTCGGCCAGCTGTGAGACTCCTACTGGTGGGACGAGTCCGAAACACCTCACCAGCGAGGCGCTCGCAGGGCATCCTGACCCGATGCCCGAACCACCCCATCTGGCTCCTCTCGACCTGGAGGAGGAGCGGCTCGACATCAAGCTCCTCCCGGATGGCAGAGCTCCTCACCCAATGTCTGAGTGAGAGCCCAGCCACCCTGTGGAGGAAGCTCATTTCGGCTGCTTGTACCTGCGATCTCATTCTTTTGGTCACCACCCACAGCTGGTGACCATAGGTGAGGGTGGGTGGTCTGGTGGGTGGCTGGTCTGTCACACAGTTTTACTGCAACTGTGTGACAGAATAGCCCGGAATTTGAAAAATAAAATAAAATTCAGGCTTTCAAGCATTTTTTTAAGCTTCTTTACATAAAAATGTAAAAAAAAAAAAAAAAAAAAAAAAAATTCTGTGTGGAGTTTGCATGTTCTCCCTGTGTATGTGTGGGTTTTCTCCGAGTACTCCCACCCTCCAAAAACATGCATGTTAGGTTGTTTGGCCATTATAACATTGACCCTAGGAATGAGTGTGAGTGGGGATGGTTGTGTGTGTGTCTGACCCCGCAACAGACGGGCGACCTGTTCAGGATGTACCCTGCCTCTCGCCTTAAATCAGTCGGATAGGCTCCAGCATGTTCCTTAACCCTGTAATGTATGAACCATTCAGAAGATGAAAATCAAGTCAAATCCAAGGCATCATACGAGATGCCTCTGCCTGCCCAATATCATCAATCTATAGACGGTATTGAGTAACCCGGAAGTTTCTTTCAAATCTTTTCTTGGTTTGGGAGAAATCATGCTCACTGAAGTGTTCCGGAAACATGAGCAGATTTACAAACATCCAGAGACCTGGGCAGAGGTACTGACGACCTCGGTGCTCAATGTCTTCCTCACGTTCTCTAAGCTGAGGAATAAAAAAAACCACATCCACATATGCTTATTATACATTTATGTGCAAGAAATAAAAAAAAAAAATGAATAAATGAAGTAAAAGTAATTTTGATTATAATTTACAGACCTGTTTTAAGGTCATTTCCTCAGGGATTCATTTGAATTTTTTGGATGTTCAGAAGACGATGTAAAAACTTTCCAAATAAGGTTTCTTTGTGGAGAACGTAAGAATGTGTCTTACATAATATTGAGACCTACGGCATATTTCTGTACATCACAGCTGCCATCAAGAGCTTTATTTACAGCATAAAGAATAAAACAAGACCTTCATGAAGCTAAACCAAGGAGGCTTTGTGGATCGGATCCCTCCATCATAAATTCATGTCGAGTGATTCTCAAGATCAAGAAAAAACTCATGAGATAAAGAGTAAAAGTAATTTTTCACTCATATCAAACATGAACCATGAGGTCAAGGACAAGAAAGGGAGTTATAAACTTAGAGTGTTGTTTAAAGGTCCTATATCATGCAAAACGGACTTTTATGAGGTTTTAACCTTTTATTTTACTTAGTACTACCCCAAACAATCCCCCAAAGTGTGTTTTATTGTGATTCATGCTATTTTGAGATATTTAAATTCAAAGTAAGGGGCGTGTTCTCCAAACCTCTAACGACTGGTGGAACATAGTGACGTACATCTGTTTTTTGTTCAGCCCCCTGCAGCTCAAACACCCTCCCCCACTTCTACCTGCTCCACGCTGTGCTGGGTGGGTGGGGAAATCACAATGAATGACAACCAATCGCAACCAACGGGGCGGGTCCCGGGAAAAAAAAAAGAAAAAAAAACTGAAACAAGCTGTTTTGACTTCCGGGTATGAAACTGCGCTCCCAAACAGGGTATAATTTATAACCTTTTGTGTTGACATTTTGGCGGAATGTAAAATTATGCATATAATGATACATAGAACAGGATAAAATAAGGGAAAAAAGGCATGATATAGGACCTTTAAGTAAAGAATTGAAAATACTTTATTTATCATCAAAGGGAAGTTTGAGTGGATAGATGGATATGTATAGTTTTTTTTTAATTGTTTTAATATTTTTTATTGATCCCTCACCAGGACATTTCTGTGCCGCATTACACCGCAGTAGGCTGCCACCTATGACGGTGCCAATGGTGGGAGAAATGGAGGGCTAGGTGTCTTCTCCAAGAACCCTAGAAATAAACTCAGTGGGATGCAAACCCACGAACTTCCTTTTAACTTCCGCGGGTGAATTCTCTAACCACTGGACCACCGTCTCTCCCCCAAAATCAGAGGTAAGATCTTAAGCCAGAGCCCGAACCCGACCCGACGGGTCCAAAAGTGTGATTTTTTTTTTCATTAAAAAACATGTTCTTGAAAATGTTCCAATTTATAAATGCCCTCCCCCTCCCTAGTCCTCACAAATAAAATATGACATGTCGGGCTTGTTTCGGGCTCGGGCCCGCAAATCACGTTGATTGGTCGGGCTTAGGCCGGGTCGGGTTTTAATATCGCAGGCTCGGGTCGGGCTGGATTTTTTAGGCCCGATCTCACCTCTGCCCCAAATGTGTATTCTGTAATGTGTAATCTATAATAAATGTGTATGTTTTTACAAACTTGGGACCTGTCAAGGATGTACCTAGCTAATTAGCCAGTATTGTCTCAGACACCCCATCAACTTCCAAATGGACAAAGTGGTTTGGGGGGAATAGAAAGAAGAAGGAATGGCTATGGCAACGCAAACTCAGGATTTATAAAAACCTCCGTAACTCTACGCAACCTAAATTACACACGCCACACCCGCAACAAATACCAGGCATATCTATATAAACTCGAAATCTATTGGCGTCAACCCGTCTCTAGAACTCCAAGTACGAATCATGCAAATGATGTACTGCATCATGCGCCAAGGTTAGGTTGTAGGAACAACAACCTCGGCAGATAAACTGCAGATAAACTGCCGAGGTCCTTCTTGAAGATCTTGAGGCGTTACCAGACTAGATTTGATACATAATCCCTCCTGCAGATCCTGGGTCTACCTCTGGGTCTCTTCTTGAAGGGACAGAACACCTCACCAGCTTAAAAGAAACAACTCTTCTCGTATGTCCTCTCGGATGGCAGAGCTTCTCATGTTCCATATACCTAAGCGAGATCCTGGCCACCTTGTGGAGGAGACTCATTTCCCGCTTCCAACCGGGATCTGGTTCTTTCAGTCACCATCCAAACCTATTTAGCAGAGGTGATCGTAAGAACATAGATCAACAGGTAAGCTGAGAGCTTGTATTTTAGGTTCAGCTGTCTTTTCATCATTACAGACCAAGACAGTATCCTTATTATTATGAATACACCAATTTCTTAAATGGGCAGAATTTATATATGCAGGTGGTGGTGGGATTTGGTTTAGGAGCTCCAGGAATGGAGCTCTGCATTTTGCAAATTATGTGGACCTACTAGCTTTATCGGACTGCAATCTCCAAATTTCACTGAACCAAACTGCTGCTAATGGGTGTGTGAATGAGGACCTCTAAATCCAAAGCCATTATCCTTGTCTGGAAAAGGGTAGAGAGCCTCCTGTAGGTTAGGAACAAGAGACCTGCCCAATGTTCCCTCTAAGCTTCGCACCTGCGCAATTGCGCACTGCTCGCGAATTAACAGCGCACAAGAAAATCTATGCAGCGCACAAAATGAAACTCAATTTAAAACTAAAGCTGGTAAAATGAGACAGAGCTCCGGAGCGTATCTCTTTCTTCTTTCTTTCAGAAACAAATTGCTTCAAACGGCTGCTTTGGAGTTTGACTCGTTACTGCTGCTGACGTTACAAAAGTTACAAAAGAGTAGACGTTTTTGCTCCGCCCCTTTCCACTCCACCCCTTTTACTCCGCCCCTTTTTTTACTCCGCCCCTTTCTACTCCGCCCCTTTCTGCTCAGGAAGCTCATGTTTGCTCAGACACATGAAAAATTTAGAGGGAACATTGGTCCTGAGCCAATCAGAATGGGTTAAATAGTTTATAGTACAAACGTTTTTTGTGTTTCTCCAAGATTATGGAGTCTTTTGTTGCTCCTGAATTCTATTTTATCCAAAACATGTCCTGTTTAACCCCAAACCTCGTTATACACTGACAAACAAACCAAGATTAAACCCTTATTTATTAAAACACAAACAAAGCAGGGTCGTATCACGGGCACAAATTTCAACACCGCACAATTTGCTCTCAGACAAATTTAAAATGTACTGTAATAGTTCCTTTTTCTCTTTCTGTCCATCTGACCGCTTCCAGAAAAGTCAATTGGTCTGATGTTTAGACTAATGATTATATTTGAGGATAATAGGTGAAAATGACTTTTTGGAAGTTTGCAGCTGCAAAATAAATCATTTCAAACTACGTTACGAAAATTGAGTAAAAGTCATCTCAGGCTGTAGAAAGACGTAGTTAAACTAAATTCCATTTAACTTGAGTTTATACATTTAGGGATATCTGATTACAATTAAATTAAATCAATTATACTATCATTAAAGTTAATAAAAAAGTCATTAGGAATTAGCTTATTTCAGTTTTCATTATAGAAACACTGAATCATCCCTTCTGCAGAAGGTGGACGTGGAGGGGAAAAACTAACAGAAGCAACTGGAGAAAGATAAGGACTAAGTATTAAGTGTCTCAAGAATAATAATTTCCTGAGCCTGCAGACTAAACTGGAGATAATGTATGTCCTTAGTGGAGGATTTGTTCTGCTTTGAAACATCCAAACATCTCAGACCAAGCAGAGCGGGATCTGGTAGCTTTAGATTATAAATACACAAAACTCGCAAATTTGTTTCTCTCCCGCCCTGACCATCACATAAACTGAAGTGACCTCACATTCCTTAATTATTGGGTTTAAGACAACAGTTCATCCATGAAGGTATTTAAGTCTGTTGGAAGACTCTCCACAAGGTTCAAGAGGAAAGGCTAAAGCATTGTTGGTCATACCAGCCTGTCAATGCCTGATCCTGTCAGACCTCAGAAGCTAAGCAGGCTGGGCCTGGGCTGTACTTGGATGGGAGACCGCTGGTACCCCAGGTGCCACGGTGGGACAGTCGTTGAGATTAAAATTGCCGTTGTGTCCCTGGGCAAGACACTTCACCGACGTTGCCTAGTCTGAATGGTGTGTGTGTGATTGGTTGGTGATGGTCAGAAGGGCCGATGGTGCAAAATGGCAGCCTCGCTTCTGTCAGTTTTCCCCAGGGTAGCTGTGGCTACAACAGTAGCTTACCATTACCTGGTATGGAGTGAATGAATAATGCGTATGCGAAGCGTCTTTGAGAGTCCTGAAAAGCGCTATATAAATACAATGTATTATTATTATCATTATAATCCGTAATGTGGTCTAACAGGTAAAGTCTAGACTCTGCAGGCAGAGTCCCACCAGATCCTGTCCTCCTTCAGTTATAGACACTTGTATAAGTTTTGAGCTAATCAAGCATTTTTTCGGTTTGCTCACACTTAGTTTACCCCATGCAAGGGTTTATAAAAGCCTTCGTTTCTCCCTTCACACTATTTGAGTTTTATGCGTCAAACCTGTGACAAATCTCCATCTTACCCCATTGACGCCTCTGGGTCTACAAATTTGAACAATGCAAAAGACATGATGCATGTATGATTTGGTCTTCAAATAAACCTGGGCCACTTTTATTCTTATGCAGCTGGGGTGCAAAAACAAGCAAAATGGGAGATGGTCACCACGACTTGCAACTTGACTTTCAACTCTACTTGGCGGCCTGAGTAGGTCCCAGCTCGATGTTCAATAATATTACTATTATGTTTATCAATTATGTTCACATGTGAAATATTGTGCGCAAGTGTGTCCGGTACAGCTCACAGTTCCAAAATTAGTTCAAATTTAATGATTGACAATGTGCATATTTCATAATCAACAATCTTTTCCATGTCCTCAGTTCACTTCAGTCTCGGTCCGAAAATGGTTGTCTTTCCCCGTCTCTTACAATTTGCCTACAGCCGTCCCTGACTTTGCTCAAATTCCGTGGCATTGTGCAGAAGTCGGCGTACCCTCGGATTTGGGCGTAAGCACACAAAGTCGTTATAGACCCTGCTCCAGACTCTTTTCTCCAGGTGCCTCATTTATCGAGCGTACGCCCAAATCCGTACATCTACTAAAATTGCATAACGGAATTTATTTGACTAAACCACAGCACAAGCAAACAATTATTTGATTAAGCACAATCTGATTAAGTCATTCAGATTATTCGGAAGTGCTTTGAACTTCCTATTATGGTTTCCATGAATAAAAAAGTGAGGAAACAACTATAAATTCTAAAAACAGGAGATGGCCAATCCCATGTCCTCAAATTCATTTCCTGACCAGAAACACAAAAATGCTTCTTAAGTGTGACTTGAATGTCTCTCCAATAAACTTTAATGTCTTCACAGAACAACTGAATTTTCATGCAAATACTTTGGAGCTAGTTTCTGAATAAAAGCAAACAGAGTTCACACATTCTTCAGTGACACTTGTGAGGTGGAAGATGGAAGATATACGGACCATCCAGCAGTTACTGAATTAGTGAGTACACGTTTTCATGATCTACGCCTAAGCGTACGCTAATGGTCTGCGTTTTTGCTCACTTTCAAATCTTTCCTCAAACAAGTCCAGTTTTTTTCTTCTCACGTGAGCTTAGTACTCCACTGTTCAACACTATACCGTTCAGACGTCCTTTCCTTGTCTAAGGCAGCCGTAGAGAAGGCAAAGTCGCCAGGTCGAGGTGGACTATCAACCGATGGAAATAATGGAACTCAAGTACATTTGGCGTTGTCAGTAGGATCATTGGGAATCTGAGAGTTTT
This sequence comes from Neostethus bicornis, assembly GCA_902685375.1. Taxonomy (NCBI): domain Eukaryota; kingdom Metazoa; phylum Chordata; class Actinopteri; order Atheriniformes; family Phallostethidae; genus Neostethus; species Neostethus bicornis. The sequence continues at coordinate 37,545,387 of LR738541.1, forward strand.
TGTGATTTTTTTTTGTCTTTTTTCTTTCTCTTAGACAAAATAGTAACAATGATAGGTAGGACTTAGTCTTTCTGCGTTTTTAAGCGCTTGCTAAAGGATTTGGAGCTCTAGTCAGAGAGACCATACTTCGATGATTCAGACATGTCTGCGATAGAGGAAATAATCGGCGATGTTTGCTAAGTTTGGTGCTGACAGGCAGGAGGCCTGGAGGAAGAGGAAAAATAAGGTAAATGAATGTAGTAAAGGATGAAGGCAAGAAGGCAAGGGATGTAAGAAAAGATGAAGCAGGACACAAGTTTAGATGGAGGGAACAGATTTGCTGAGGTAGAAAGAGAAAGTAGCCAAAAGCAAAGAAAAAGAAGCATCCTCCTCAGGGGCTCAGCAATTTACCAGATGTGAGCAAATTTAACCGAATCAAGCATTGACTTGAACTACAAATGGAAATCTTCATGGAATTCCGCCACAAGAAACCAAGACGCCAACACCTGCTCATCACGTGGACAGCATTGTGGCTCTGTCACGGTGGTATGTGAACGACGCAAGCAGCAGGTGCACCGGTAAGTAATAGTTTTATCTCCAAATAATTCATCTGTGAGATTCGGTCAAACCTGGTCAGGTTTGGGTCAGATTCACTCAGATCTGCTAAATTTCAGGTTCCTGTCTGTACAGCAGTACTTCTCAAGTAGTGGGGTGCGCACCCTTGGGCGGCGTGGCGTGATGTCAGGGGGAGCGTGTGTGACCCTGCGGAACAATTTTTTTTTTTTTTTGCCGTACAAGAATAAAGTATAAAGAATAAAGACCTCAGGATCGGATCTCTGCTTTTTGCGGATGACGTGGTCCTTTTGGCTTCATCAGACCATGATTTTCAGCTCTCACTCCAATGAAGTGAGAGCTTCACTTCATTGATTTGCTGCCGAGTATGAAACGGCCAGGATGGGAATCAGCGCTTCCAAATCCGAGACCATGGTCCTCGCCCGGAAAAGAGTGGAATGCCCCCGCCGGGTCAGGGAAAGAGTTCTACCCCAAGCGGAGGAGTTTAAGTATCTCAGGGTCTTGTTCACGAGTGGGGAAGGATGGAGCGGGAGATCGACAGGCTGATCGGCGCGGCGTCAGCAATAACTAAGACGCTGCATCAGTCCGTTGTGGTAAAGAGAGAGCTGAGCCGAAAAGCAAAGCTCTCGATTTACAAGTCGATCTTCATTCCCACCCTCACCTATGGTCACCAGCTGTGGGTGGTGACTGAAAGAATGAGATTGCGATAACAAGCGGCCAAAATGAGCTTCCTCTGCAGGGTGGCTGGGCTCTCACTCAGAGATCGGGTGAGGAGCTCTGCCATCCAGGTGGAGCTGGGTGTCAAGCTGCTCCTCCTCCAGGTCGAGAGGGGTGGTTCGGGCACCTGGTCAAAATGCCTCCCGAACTCCTCATTTTCGTCTTCCTGGGGGGACAGTTGAGGGGAATAATTGAGAAGCACTGCTGTACAGGAACCGAATCCCCCCGTACACCCAAGGATCTGCTTTCAATCTGTATATTTTAAGTTCTTAAAGGTCTCCATTGTTAATAGTGACCTCTAATCTTGTCTACACAATCACAACCTCAAACTTTTACTAGTTTTTTTTTGTCTATGTGAAAATGTGAATAAAAGAAAGTAAAATATGCTTTTATTATTTTAAAAAAGAAGTGTCCTTCAAAAAATCTGCATCCAGGAACTCATTGTGGTTCAAAGATAAAAAAGTATGTGAGTCTGAAAGATGACTTTTTGTCTGTTGTCAGAACTTGAGCAATAAATCTAACACTTGTAATTTTTCTCAACAAAGTTTTGTAAAGTCTTTTTTACTCTTAGAATTTATGTTTTGTGTTGCCTTGAAAAAGAACATGTCGTTTTTTGCATCTGAATAGAGAAACCTTAAATCCCTCGAAAATAAATGAAGAAAATGTCAAACCACTTGATGTATAGTTGTGATATGGCAAGAATATTCATACATGATGGAAATGTCCAAAAAGTCCATTTGGCATGAAATCTTTAAAAAGCAGTGGTGGAACGTAATGAAGTAAATGTACTTCGTTACTGTACTTAAGTAAAAAAATTGTGTATCTGTACTTTATTTAAGTAAAATTTAAGACCGGTACTTTTACTTTTACTTCACAACATTTTTAGAGCAAATATCTGTACTTTTACTTCGCTATTTTTTAAAAGTGTGTTTTACATTTTTTGTTACATTTTCGTTCAGGAATTTGAAAAATACACAGTTTTTTTTAGCGCATCTTGAAGCCGCATCGCCAAAATCAAAAGAAGCAGTTGATCGGGAGAAGAAGTCATGAATCGAGAAACATTTTAGTACAAATTAAAAAGAGTCAGAAGATCATTGTTCGTTGTGTTTACTTCTAAATAAAAAGTTGAGCCATCGTTACACAGAGCAGGGGCGGATCTAGAATTTTCCAAAGGGGGGTGGGGCTTTGACAAAGCCAATATATAGTGACTGGGGCCTCCCCCCCAAAACATTTTAAAAAATAAGTGTCATTTTCCTCCATTTTGGTGCCCATTCACTGGCACTTCTAGGGGATAGCTTGACTTGTCCCCTTTCCTTTTATTTTATTTATTTATTTATTTTGTGGACCAAAAGAGGCGGGAGAGAGGGGTCACACCCCTGCAGAGTATTTATCCTGGTTACCATGGTGACGCCCTTTGGCACAACAAATAACATTTTAATTATGATCGAATACTTTTACTTTTTACTTAAAAAGTACAATTTAAACCAACTACTTTTGTACTTTTACTTAAGTAAATTTTTTGCCTAAGTATCTGTACTTTTACTTAAGTACAAAAAGTGAGTACTTCATCCACCACTGTTAAAAAGTGAACCTAGAAAACACAAGCCTGGTGTGTGAGGTGTTCTCGTGTGTGTTCTCAGCGTGTCTGATGATTCAGTAAAGCAGCGAGGATGAATTTTGAAAATGTTCTGATGCTTTGTTCTGTGAGCTAACAAAAATGTGCAAAATGTAGAAACATTTTTCCTCTAAAGGATAAATTCTACCTGCTCTTTGATGCAGATTGGGTGAGAACACGAGACAGAAACCAGAAGTAGATGTTTGTGTTTCAGACCAGAAATGATTTGTTTCATGTGGAGCACAAGATGGAAATGTTGCTGGATGAACGTTGATGAATCCATCCATCTATTTATTTTTCTGTCTATTGATCCTAGTCCTGTGCTCAAGTCTCTGCACTGGCTTCCTGTGGCTCAGAGGATAGACTTTAAAGCTGCTCTGCTTGTGTTTAAGTCTCTCCATGGTCTAGCACCAAAGTACATCTATTCAATTCAATTTTATTTGTATAGCCCAAAATCACAGAATTTCTGTCTCAATGGGCTTCACAAGAAAAAGAGGAATGTATTAACACAGATACACAGCAAGAAAAATAACTACCGTAATTTCACGACCATTGGGCGCACCGTACGAAAAGGCGCAGTCTCAGTCACACACCGCCTTACAACAGCACACACGCAAGCATGCAAATGTGCGTATTAAAAAATAGATCGGGAGCAAAACTGAGTTTGGTTGTGCTTTATTTAAGTAGTATAAACAAGCACATTACCGGTAATAGTCTTTATTCAAATCCGTCAAAGTCCTCATCCTCTGTTTCGGAATCGAACAGCTGCGCAAAATCCAACAGAGCAGGTCCACTTCGCTCCTCGCTGTCAAAGTCACTGTCTGTACTGTGCGGCTCCTCAGAAAGGATACCAGCTTTTGCGGAAGCTCGGATAACAGTACCAGCAGACACGTTAGTCCAAGCATCTACAATCCATTGGCAAACTGTAGCATAACTCGCCCGGCGCTGCCTTGCACCCTTCGTGAAACTGTGGTCTCCTTCGGTCATCCATCGCTCCCACGCCGCTCACACTTCACTCTTTAACGTTCTCATGCCTTTTCTTTCAGGTCCGCCTTTTCTCACACACAAGGCGCACCGCTCATTTTGAAGAAAATCCAAGACTTTTATATGCGCCTTATAGCCGTGAAATTACGGTAACAAATGCTAACTAAACAAGACTAGCACATTTACGCCCTTAGACTCTCCTTCACGGTGAGGAAAAACTCCTAAAAAAAAACATCAGTGGGGAAAAAATAAGAAACCGCGTGGGGATCCACATGAAAGAGAGATCCCTCCCCCGGGACGAGCAACCAATGTGTCAAAAATTATTGTTTAAATATTAGCTTATTCTACTCTACAGTTAAATATAAAGAAGTCAATAGATGTTCTTCATCCTGATGGAAACACGGGGGACTCCTCAGCCAAGCGATGCCCTGGACGGGAATGAGTAGAAGGATTTCATCCTGATGGAGCGGGGATGATGAAGCGTGGAGGTCTCCTCGGTGTGGCCATGCCCAGGACAGGAACGCAGAGTCCTGAATGGGGCTCTCTCCCAGAGAGGAGGGAGAGAAGTGGACAACATGTGAATTGTATTGTACCAACTAGCAGTGTAATTCTAAATAAACAGACAATTTAGAACAATGAATGAGATAGAAAGCCAGCGGTTTGGGAGGGGGGCAGGGGATACAGACCCTGGTTAGGGTAGGGGGTAAGGTCGAAAGGGCCAAGGCAGTCTGGCAGAGAATAGATCATATCAGTGATTTGTTAGTACCTTATGAACCATCTAGAACTCTGAGGACTCTGGGACCGGCCTCCTGCTGGAACCTAGAGTCAGGACTAAACATGAACCATCTAGAACTCTGAGGACCTCTGGGACCGGCCTCCTGCTGGTGTCTAGAGTCAGGACTAAACATGAACCATCTAGAACTCTGAGGACCTCTGGGACCGGCCTCCTGCTGGTGTCTAGAGTCAGGACTAAACATGAACCATCTAGAACTCTGAGGACCTCTGGGACCGGCCTCCTGCTGGTGTCTAGAGTCAGGACTAAACATGAACCATCTAGAACTCTGAGGACCTCTGGGACCGGCCTCCTGCTGGAACCTAGAGTCAGGACTAAACATGAACCATCTAGAACTCTGAGGACCTCTGGGACCGGCCTCCTGCTGGTGTCTAGAGTCAGGACTAAACATGAACCATCTAGAACTCTGAGGACCTCTGGGACCGGCCTCCTGCTGGAACCTAGAGTCAGGACTAAACATGAACCATCTAGAACTCTGAGGACCTCTGGGACCGGCCTCCTGCTGGAACCTAGAGTCAGGACTAAACATGAACCATCTAGAACTCTGAGGACCTCTGGGACCGGCCTCCTGCTGGTGTCTAGAGTCAGGACTAAACATGAACCATCTAGAACTCTGAGGACCTCTGGGACCGGCCTCCTGCTGGTGTCTAGAGTCAGGACTAAACATGAACCATCTAGAACTCTAAGGACCTCTGGGACCGGCCTCCTGCTGGTGTCTAGAGTCAGGACTAAACATGAACCATCTAGAACTCTGAGGACCTCTGGGACCGGCCTCCTGCTGGTGTCTAGAGTCAGGACTAAACATGAACCATCTAGAACTCTGAGGACCTCTGGGACCGGCCTCCTGCTGGAACCTAGAGTCAGGACTAAACATGAACCATCTAGAACTCTGAGGACCTCTGGGACCGGCCTCCTGCTGGTGTCTAGAGTCAGGACTAAACATGAACCATCTAGAACTCTGAGGACCTCTGGGACCGGCCTCCTGCTGGTGTCTAGAGTCAGGACTAAACATGAACCATCTAGAACTCTAAGGACCTCTGGGACCGGCCTCCTGCTGGTGTCTAGAGTCAGGACTAAACATGAACCATCTAGAACTCTGAGGACCTCTGGGACCGGCCTCCTGCTGGTGTCTAGAGTCAGGACTAAACATGAACCATCTAGAACTCTGAGGACCTCTGGGACCGGCCTCCTACTGGAACCTAGAGTCAGGACTAAACATGGAGAAGCTGCGTTTTAATTTTGTGCTGCAAAAGTCTGGAACAAACTTCCTGAGGCCGTGAGACAGACCTCTACTGTGATGATGTTTAAATCTAGGCTGAAAACACTTCTGTTTAACTGTGCATTTGTCATAATGTGGAGCTAAGGCCAAAATATACCCTTGAAAGTTTGAACGTATGAAATCTAAGCGCTTGATGTAACATTTTGCTTATTTTAACATCCAACATGCTTGTTTACGTGCGTGTATTGGGCCCAATGGCTTTCCATATCTGTGCACACTGTTTATTTTGACAACATGCACATTATGGAGACACACATTTCAATGGGAGCAGCGTTGTTGTTTCCTTAACAGAGCCAAAATATCTAGAGTTCACCATCTAGTGAGGAAACATCAGAATTGCAGGGGAAATAAAACATTAATGAGGTTTATTATTTAATTTTTTTATGTCCTGTGGGCCGGATTAAAACGTTTAACGGACCGCATTTGGCTCGCGGGCCATAGTGCCTGCGTCCATGCCTGGTCTAGAGACAGTGGCACTGAGAAAGACAGATAACAGAGATGGAGGTGGCAGAGATGAAGATGCTAAGGATCTCTCTGGGAGTGACCAGGATGGACAGGATCAGAGGAACAGCACATGTTAGAGGTTTTAGAGACAAAGTCCGAAAGGCCAAACTGAGATGGTTTGGACATGTGCAGAGGAGAGAGAGAGTACATCAGAAGAAGGATGCTGTATTTGGAACCACCAGGAAAGAGGACTAGAGGAAGACCAAAGAGGAGGTTCATGGATACAGTGAAGGAAGATATGAAGATAGTTGGTGTGACCAAAGAAGATGCAGGAGATAGGGTTAGATGGCAGAAACTGACTTGCTGTGGCGCCCCCTGAAGGAAAATGCCGAAAGAAGAAGGAGAAGATTACTCAATGAACCCAACAGAACTGCTTTTTTTTTTTCCAGGAAGCGGATACAAAACATGACTTTCTTCTGTAGACAGACAGCAATCCAGACAGGCTCCACTATCGTTTGGAGGGCGAGACAGCCTAGCAGCTACTGAGGGTAGATTGGTTCAATTCAACCCACCTCATCTTGTTATCTTCACACATGAACAGTTGAAGATGTTTGGGGGGTAAATGAGCCGTTTCGTACACTTCAGTTTGGTGGAAATTAAACCTTCTGGCTCAGTCTTTTATAGAAACAGAGATACCTTTTTTTTTTTCCCCTCCCACCTTTGTTAAAGTCGGTCAACGCATTCTGCTTCCCTGCTCTTCACAGTGGAGCTGTTAGGGTAGTCTTGTCTAATATAACGTTTCACTTTGTTCATTAGAAGGAAAGCAATTACCGTCTGGAAAGCAACAAAATGGATTATCATCCATGACCGATTCAGACGTTTTGATTTCTGACAATGGGATTTATTTCTTACGGAACCCGTCACAACAGGAATCCACCCTACAAAGAAAAAGTTGGAGAAAAACTCAACGACAATTAAAGCAACAATACTTTCGAACCCCAGGTGGTTCGGTAGCAACCTCAATGTTTAATAACTCTTCAAGCACGGAAAGTGTCGTGATGTGGAAGGAGGAGGAACCAAATGCAGGTCTTCAAACAACTTTTCGTTCCGTCATCTTCCGCTTGTTCCGGGGTCGGGTCGCGGTGGCAACAGCCTCAAGCGGGCAGCCCAGGCCTCTCTCTCCCCGGCTGCATTCTACAGCTCACCTGGAAGGATCCCAAGTCGTTTCCCGGCCAGCTGTGAGACATAGTCTCTCCAGCGGGTCCGGGGTCTTCCCCTTGGTCTCCTCCCAGTGGGACGTTCCCGAAACACCTCTCCCGCGAGGCGCTCGAGGGGCATCCTGACCAGATGCCCAAACCACCCCATCTGGCTCCTCTCGACCTGGAGGAGGAGCGGCTCGACACCGAGCTCCTCTCGGGTGGCAGAGCTCCTCACCCGATCTCTGAGTGATCTCAGCCGATCACTCAAACAAGGTTTATTAACTCAATTCAGGAAAGTCTGTAAAGCAAGAAGCACAGGATTAAATCAAGGTTTCAAAAGTCCAAATTACGAAAAAGTTCAAACATGGTCAGTCAATCAGTGTGACCTGGCTGAATGGGATAGTAAGACCAGACATGGAGGTCCAGGGTGATTCCTCTTAAATAGATGGCAGTGTGCACAGGTAAGTGGAATCAGGAATCATCCACAGGTGATCCTAATCGGCTTGATTGGGGACATCCAGGGCTCCTTCTGGCGGCAGGTGGGGGATCCTGACAAAAAAAGAACAAACATAAAAGACTCCTCAGAAGCAAAGTGGATGTAAAAAAAAAAAAACGTAGGACATCTTCTGAAGAGAAAATTCCGTTTATTGGCTCCCATTAAAGCCTGTCCATTCTGGTTATATAATCAAAGCAGCCTGTAGCCATTAAAAGTATTAAAAATAAGCAGATTGGTGGAAAGGTTGACACGAACTTCAGCTGGATCTAATTTCATCCAATCATCCAGCTGCCTTGGAGATGGGATCTTTTCATTTATTATCAAAAATTTAAGCAGAAAATTTACTTGAAGCATGGTGAAACGAGCAGTTAGTATAATTACAGTCTCTTAGACTCCGAGAAGGAGCGGAAGAAAAATTATGTTACATCAGAAAAAAGACTTTAAGCTGCTGAAACGTGTAAGAAAAAAAAAGAATGAAAAGAGCGTCTTTGTAATCGTTTGATGTAATCACATTGAAACGCTAAATCAATCCAAACAGTTTAGTGGTGAATGTCATCCTGAGTGTTCCCGCCACCCAATAGGAGGCTTTCAATCCAATAAAAATGGCTGTTTGCCTGTATAAACAATGTTTTATATTTTTACTTGAACATATAAAAAAAAGGAGTGAAAATGTCTGTAATGAGGTAAGAGACGTCCAGACGCCGTTAGTTAAAATTCCAAGAAGAGTTTCACCGTAATTAACATCTGACTGGTTGTTTGAACAGTGGATGCTTGTGTGCAGCATGACGGAGATTAAATGCATGTTTCGCTTGTTTGGGAACACTTTGGTTTACACAAAAAAAAGGAAGAAGAAATGAATTAAAATGTTTCTGCTTTTCTGATCCCTTTGAAAGACATGTTTGTTTGGTTGATTGGTTACAGGAAAATATCCCTTAGAGACCACTCAAAGGTCTCCATGGTCCTTTCTAAAATAGCTCCTTACTCACTTCCCCTGTGCACTTCTTTTTGGTTTACATGTGCATGTGGAGTGGTGGCCATTTTGAGTGCTATCAGAAACCAATCCCAGGTGAGGGGGAGTGGCCCATCACAAAAATGGTGTATTTCTACTTTACTTATGTAAAATTTGAGACCTGTACTTTTTACTTTTACTTCACTACATTTTAGAGAAAACATCTGTACTTTTACTCCACTACTTTTTATTTGTGTGTTGTGCATTTGTTTGTTACATTTTCGGTCGGGAATTTGAAAAATAAACATTTTTTTAGTGAAACTTGAAGCCACATCACCAAAATCAACCTGGAGAGGGAGCAGTTGATAACGTGCGGTCTCCAAGAGGGAGAAGAAGTAATGAATCGAGGACCAATCAGAAATGAGAGTAAACATTTTCCGCCAAAAAACTAACCTCAAATATATCACAAATTGAAAAAGAGTCAGAAGATCGTCGTTCGTTGTGTTTACTTTTAAATAAAAAAATTGAGCCATCATTACACAGATTATTTATCTGTGACCCTAAAACACAAAAAATAATATTTGAATTATGGTTGAATACTTTTAATTTTTCTTAAAAAGTAAAATGTACACCAATTACATTTGTACTTTTACTTCAGAAGGTAGAAAAAGTTTCAAAAAAGTCTTCTGGACAGTTTAATTCTTCAACGAGACGTTTCGACTTCCATCCGGAAATCATTTTCAATCTGAATGAAATGGACTGAAAACTGGATCTATTTATACTAACCTGAGTAACAGGTAAAAAATAGAAAAGTAAAAATAGAAGGGCTCGACCAATGAGACTGTGTTCCTTAAGATGGCCGTGAAGATGGCCGTCTGTGGCTCCTATTGTAGCCACAGACCAGTAAACAAACCTTTTTTTTTTTTTATTTCTTTTTTTTTTTTATTATTTTTTATATTAGGTTTGTTTACTGGTCTGTGGCTACAATAGGAGCCATTCACGGCCATCTTAAGAAACACAGTCTCATTGGTCGAGCTCTCCTTACTATTTTCTTACCTTTTACTCAGGTTAGTATAAATAGATCCAGGTTTCAGTCCATTTCATTCAGATTGAAAATAATTTCCGGATGGAAGTCGAAACGTCTCGTTGAAGAATTAAACTGTCCAGAAGACTTTTTTGAAACTTTTTCTACTATGGATCACTCCTGGATGAATGAGGGACTACACGGATTTACTTCAGAAGATTTTTTTATTGGTACTTTTACGTAACTAATTTTTTTGCCTATTTATCTATACTTTTACTTAAGTACAAAAAGTGAGTACTTCATCCACCACTGCTTAGAGACATGCAGCAACACACTCAGTACTCCAAAAGCAAAAAAAGTACTTGCAAATATACCATATGCCAAATATGCCAGTATAATGTTATTAGTCCTAATTATTAGTCCTGACTCTAAAACAACATGGCCCACAGAATGCTGCAATGCTGCAATTATTAATTAATTTATTTGATTAATTTATAAATAGTTGTCCATTTGCAAGCATCAGTTGAGAAGGTGAAGCAGATAATATGGTTGTAAACTGAAAAGAATGCTTTATTCAGAGAAAAGAATAAAAAATGTGGTCTATGAAAAAATAAAAACACACTTCAGGCTACAACATTTTAAGATCCAGATGTATTTATTCACATAAATGTGAAAAATAAGCATGATTTAAGTATGATCGAAAATATTTTAAAATATACTTATACAAAGAATGCCGAAAGAATGAGATCGCAGATACAAGCGGCTGAAATGAGCTTCCTCCGCAGGGTGGCGAGGCTCTCACTCAGCGATCGGAGGAGGAGCTCTGCCATCCAGGAGGAGCCGGGTGTTGAGCCGCTCCTACTCCAGGTTGAGAGAAACCAGATGGGGTGGTTTAGGCATCTGGTCAGGATGCCCCCTGAGCAGCTCGCTGGTGAGGGGTTTCGGGCTTAGTCCCACCAGGAGGAGACCAAGAGGCAGATCCTGAAACTGCTGTAGAGACTATGTCTCACAACTGGCTGGGGAGCAACTCGGGATCCTTCCAGGGGAGCTGTAGGATGCAGCTGGGATAAAGTAGCCCGGGATTCCCAACTGAGGCTATTGCCCCTGTGTCCTGGCCCCATATGAGCGGAAGATGACAGACCGGAATGTATACAACATCTGCCAAGGCTAATTATGTGAGAATGGTGAATATTATGAACATTTTTTTGAATTGGAATTCAGTTTACTTTAGACAGTCATTAAGTCTTGGGTTTTTCCTGCCTCTATTGCTGTGAACACTTTACATATTGGTCAATAAACTCTCAAACTGCGATTGCTTCATTTGGTTCATTCCTTCTGCAAAAAATAACACAGAAAATGTATTTTTAATTACAACAAAAACCTGCAGGCGTGTTTTCACATTTTCTCAAAGACTACATTGCTTGACTACTTCATTGATTTAAATTCACCATAGTGTGGTTGTGTGTGTCTTATTGCAGCTTTGTCATGCATTGCTGACTCTCTAGCCCCTCCTGTGACCCTGAATTAGATTAACACGAATAATAAATTGATAAATATAAATGTATTTATTTACATAAATACATTTGGTATGGGTACCACATCTGTACAGGCCAAGAATCCCTCACGAAACACAATGCAAGAGGTCTCAGAAACTGTTGTTATAAAACATGAACTGGATTAAAAATCCCATCTCTTGAAATGATTTATTTTCTCTTCATAGCTTGTGCACATAAATAACCACAAGTTGGGTTTCAAAACATTTTTTTTTTAATTTTTACTCATTCTAATCATCCCTCACTGGGAAAATTTGTGTGCTGCACTCCTACACCACAGCAGGCTGCCACCTATGGCGGCAGCAATGATGGAAGAAACAGGGGGTTGGGTGTCTTCTCCAAGGACCCTAGACGTGCACTCAGTGGGATGCGAACTTGCAAACTTCCAGTTGACTTCCGTTCTGCAGGCAAACGCTCTAACCACTGAGCCACTGCCTCCATTACACAGTAGTTTTGCAATTTTATGGATTTACATAATTTATGCCAGGTCAGTAAGTGTGAAAGACAGACTATGGCACATTCCCCACCCGTCATGAGTGAACCGAGTCCCGAGTGAGCTACCGCCGTCCTCTACGACAGTGGTCCCCAACCTTTTCTGCGCCACGGACCGGTTTAGTGCCTGACAATATTTCCACGAACCGGTCTGAAGGTGTAGCAGAAAAACTAAACAAGACCAGCCTGAAAAACTGGCTTTTTTAATCAATAATAACAAACTTAAAACCACTTTGTCTTCACGAGAAAATTTATTAGCAGCGTCTTTATAACGTGGAAACATTCTCTCTGCTCAAACGCAAACTGATTGCTATGGTATAGGTAAACATACCTTCAAAATAAAAGACATCATAAAAATAAAGTGAATAAAAATATTAGTTTGACTCTTCACATTAAGACTAGATCAGTCAGAGTTCTGAGATTGTTTTGCTGGAACCAGACAGTCCCATCTTGACCTGAAACCTGAAGAGTGTTTCTAAGGTCCAGTCTGCTTCAGAACTCTGTATCGAAGAAGCTTCCAGTAGATCTTTGGGGTTTTTTTTTCTCATTTTACTAGTTTAGGGGTTTAAATTTAATGAAATGACGCGTCACTGGTGAGTCATTGACGGATGTAATGAAGAAAATCCGGTCAGTCATCTTCTTATCCGTCTGTCCCTTTCGGGGTTGCAGTGGGTACCGGAGCCCATCCTGGCTAATTTAAGGCGAAGGGCAGGGTACACCCCGAACAGGTCGCCAGTCCGTCACGGGGCCACACACATACAACCATACACACACTCATGCCTCGGGGCAATTTGGCACCGGCCAATCAAACTAGCATGCATGTCTTTGGAGGGTGGGAGGAAACCCACGCAAACACGGGGATAACATGCAAACTCCACACAGAAAGGATAGTGTTCCAAGCCTCATCCCCACCCGGGACTTGAACCCACGACCTTCTTGCTGTGAGGCCACTGTGCTATCCACTGCGGCACCGTGCCGCCCAAGAAAATCCGGTGACTTTTCAAATTAAAACATCAGTATGGCTCAAATAATAAACCAAATGGAAATAATGTAAGTTATTTCTTCATTCGATGCGGCCCGGCACCACATAACCCACGGACCGGTACTGGTCCACGGCCCGGTGGTTGGGGACCACTGCTCTATGCAACTCGTTGACCCACGGTTCAATAGGTTGTGCATGGTGAGACGAGAATGTGAAATGCTTCCTGCCATGTAAAGTACCGTAATTTCACGGCCATAAGGCGCACCTAAAAGTCTAAAATTTTCTTCAAAAGGAGCGGTGCGCCCTTTCGTGCGGTGCGCCTTGTGTGTGAGAAAAGGCGGACCTAAAAGAAAAACCGGTGCCCGTGAGACGAGGCGGAGCTGAAAGAAAATGCATGAGAACGTTAAAGAGTGAAGTGTGGGCGTGGATTGTGTATAAAAAAGGTATGTGCTGTATGCACAACATTGATGTTTTAACCCTGAAAATGGCAACGAGACACGCTTATGACGCTCAGTTTAAACTGAAGGCAATCAGCTACGAGGAGGAACATGGTAATCGAGCCGCCGCGAGAAATTTCAGCATTAACGAGTCAAAGGATTGTAGATGCTTGGACTAACGCAGTGCTTCTCAATTATATCCTGTTGCGCCCCCCATAGAAAGAAGAAAATATTTCGCCCCCCCTCTCCCCCACTCTCCACCGTGACCATAATTAGTATCATTTGTCTATGAAATTGTTATAAGCAGTGGTCTCCAACCACCAGGTGGACCCCCCCCTGGTGTGAGGGGCCTAACTAGTATTTTTATTCACGTTGTTTTTGTGATGTCTTTATTTTGAAGCTATGTTTACCGTTACCAAGGCAACAAGAGTGCGTTCGAGCAGAGAGAATTTTTCCACGTTATAAAGACGATGCTAATAAATTTTCTCGTGAAGACAACGTGGATTTAAATGTATTATTATTGATTAAAAAAGCCAGTTTTTCCGCCTGGTTTTATCACCTGTAGACCGGTCCGTGGCGCAGAAAAGTTTGGGGACCCCTGGTTCTAAGTACACTTCTGCATAACATTGTATCCTCGTTAACATTAAAGAAAAAAAAAAAAAGAAAGAAAAAGAACAGCTTTATTGTTTTTTAGTGTGTAACAGAAAATATTTAAAGTGCATCAATTAACTTGAATTTTAAAAAAAATAATTCTTATTTCAACTATTTAAGCACTGGACTATTTTTTAATACGCACATTTGCATGCTTGCGTGTGTTGTTGTAAGGCGGTGTGTGACTGAGACTGCGCCTTTTCGTACGGTGCGCCTAGTGGCCGTGAAATTACGGTAATTGCTCCTCTACGTTCTTTCTTATCAATAATCGAGTCTTAAAGTTCGTAAATAATCGTCTATGAATTTGGCATGGGTGCCGAGGAGCAAAAATAACTTAGATGGAAAACTTTCGTAACTAAACTGAACGTGGAAAATTCCACTTAAACAGGCTCTTTGTAACAGATGGTTATGTAAACCTTTATAACCACAGCACATTGGTAACCATATGCTCTCTATAATGTGCTACATAAGTGAACTGCATCCTCAGAGCAATAAAGACATGTCTTTTTATCCTCAGTACATGGTGTACAAAATATATTTGCCCTTTCTTATAATTGCTCTTAGCTGCTGGCGAATGTGATCCGCTTAAATTGTCTGTTAGCATTAAATGAAGACAACAGGTTCCCCTAATAACATTAGGCGTTTAGTATTCAACGATAGTAATTCTTTAGGGATACAAACAAGCCACATGACCGAAAACAAGAAAGACAGTAAACATGCAAACTGAATTTAGCAATGACCCAAGACAGCATGTCAGCACACAGCCCTGAAAAACTAAAAGTCATGATGGTTTATTTAAAGGTATCCATTTAAAAAAACTCATGTTCCAAACGGTCAGTTTAATTCCTCTTCAAACAGGGATTAGTTTTAGTAAACGATGGTGGAGACGGTGGCTCAGTGGTTAGAGCATTTGCCCATAGACCGGAGGTTCGCGCATTCGCATCCCACTCAGTGCATGTCTAAGGATTTTGGAGAAGACATCTAACCCCCAGTTAACTTTCAGTCTGCAGGCGAACGCAGACCGGTATCAATGGTTCTCCCACCATTGGCACCGTCGTGGGCAGCCTGCTGCGGTATAGGAGTGCAGCACACAAATTTCCCCGGTGAGGGATAAATAGAGTGAGTAAAAATTAAACGACCTCTGGTGCTTTGTAACAATCACAGAGGTTAGCTAGGTTTGTCTGTCAGGTTCTCTGATTTGATCCTTGTGTGAATCCCCATGTCTGTGATTCGACCTGCTTTTTGTTAACTGATTAACATCAATTTAAAGTCCAATAAAAAAATGTTACGATGCATCGGTCCGTCGTGGTAAAGAGAGAGCTGAGCCGAAAAGCAAAACTCTCAATTTACAAGTCGATCTACGTTCCAACCCTCACCCATGGTCACCAGCTGTGGGTGGTGACTGAAAGGATGAGATCGTGGGTACAAGCGGCCGAAATGAGCTTCCTCTGCAGGGTGGCTGGGCTCTCACTCGGAGATCAGGTGAGGAGCTCTGCCATCCGGGAGGAGCTCGGTGTCGAGCCGCTCCTCCTCCAGGTCGAGAGGAGCCAGATGGGGTGGTTTGGGCATCTGGTCAGGATGCCCCCCGAGCGCCTTGCTGGTGAGGTGTTTTGGGCACGTCTCACCGGGAGGAGATCAAGAGGCAGACCCCGGACCCACTGGAGAGACTATGTCTCACAGCTGGCCGGGGAACGACTCGGGATCCTTCTGGGTGAGCTGGAGGATGCAGCTGGGGTGAGAGAAGCCTGGGCTTCCCGTCAGAGGCTGTTGCCCCCCGCTACCCGGTCCCGGATGAGCGGAGGATGATGGAACAGAACGCAAAAGTACAACTTTGTAGTGTGAGACCCTCTGGTGCCTGGTTTTTGTCCTTGTGTCCGCCTCTCCTGCCCTCAATTCTCCCAGGTACTGCGTTGGACTTTGGTGGCTGCTGACTGGGGGACTGGACTGATCGGGATCACCAGCATCTAATTACTACGTGCCATAAAAGATCTGGCTTCACCTCCAAAACTCCTCAGATCTTCAATAACCAATCTAAATCTTGCTCTTATTTTTGGAATTTACACATTGATTTTTACCTTCAGGAACTGCTCGATCTTGGTCCTCCTGATTTTTCTCAGCCACCCAATTTCACCTGGATCATCTCCACTTCTACGTGGATGCCTTTTGTTGTTCATTTAAACTGTTTTCTACCTGCATTTGGATCGTCTTTCTTCTCCAACACAAAACAAACGTGAACTGTTGGTTTGTGTGATATGGAATCAAGAATCTACCAAAGCGTTATGTGAACCTTCCAGGAAAGTGAAAGTCCGAAAATTACAATTATGGTGCATTTATTTTATTACTTTGTTCTGAATGAGAAGGATCCAAATGGAAAAATGAGGTGACAGGAAGAAGAGATAAAGAGGATGGAAGATTTTTAAGTTCTTAGGATCAGCAGTCCAGAGCAATGGAGAGTGTGGAAAAGAGGTGAAGAAGAGGTGAGAAACCTGAGAAAAAAGATAAAATCCATATAAAAACAAAAATGTAGAACAAAGTTAGTAAAATCCTAAATTAAAATAGCAAAATTTCATTAAATTGGGTCAAATTTGGAATAAATTTAGTAAAAACTCCCCTAAAATTTGAACAGTTAAAAAAATCGAATGAGTAAACTAAAGATTCAAATTCAGAAAAAATATTAAAATTCAGAAAAAAGGTGATTAATTTCAAATAAATTTGGTAAAATAAAAGAAAAATTAGGAAAATCTTTGTTTAAAGATTTGTAAAGTTTGATTTTTTTTTTTAATTCCTGAATCAAGATAAACTTTGCAACACAAAAGGTGAGATTGAATGCATAGAAGCAACTTTCCTGTCCAAATGGGCGCCAGCAAAGTGTGACACCAGATCTGGAGCCGAAACCAGACAACAAACCAAAGAGATACACTATGTCTGTTTTCTGAAGCTGAGGGCTATACCACGTGTGCAAAGAATGAGGAAGTGGAGGCAAAAACTTGACAAATATCAAGAAAAAATAATGAAAAAAATTAAGTAAAGTTGTTTAAATTTAGCAGAAAATTACAGTAAGTTTTTAAAATTCAGTGGTAGAATGTCCGGCCTTGGACGCCCTGTTGATTGCAATCAAACAGTGATCTGTTTGATTGCCACTGAGTCCATGGCCTTGACTAGACACCTAAAATGCCGTTTCTTCCACCATTGGTGACATCATGGATGCCTGCTGTGGTGCAATGCAGCAAAACTAATTTCCCCATGAGGGAGAAATCATGGCGAAATACCTATTTGTATAGAAGAATGAACCCCAAAAAATCCCAAATAGTGAAAGGCCAAAAGTTAAGGTGTGTTGGCGAGTGGAAGGGTATAAAAAAAAAACATTATCCTTTTGCATTTTTCCAGATGTGTTCGAGAATCAAATTAGGTGGAATTTTATAGAACCTAAGCTCTGGTCAATCGGAGGTCATTCAAAAAGAAAATTAAAAGAAAGCTGCAAATTTACGACAAAATGGCTGGAAATAGAATTACTGTCGAATTAGATCAGGATTTGATTTTATTTTTTTTTTGACAAAGGCAAATAAGAACAAGCATTTTTCTTTTTATAAGTCTGGGTTCATACGCTTCTGGTAATTATATTTAGTAAAATACCAGAGAATCACAAGTTATTTGTTTGTTTGAAGAAGACAAAAGCAGCTCTGACAAATCTGGCCGCTAATCCGTCATCTCCACCAAACCCTCTTGTGTGAAAAACTAAACGGCTTCAAAGAAAATACGTCCTCCAGCGACAAAAATATAAAGAATTTATATTGGAGAGAACTCTGTGAACTTAAAAAGGATCATCAATAAAGATTTTGTTAAAGATGGGACGTAAAAGTGCTGACTGATTTTTTCACGACTGCAGGGCGATCACGGGAAAGAACTGGCCCGCCATTTCATTTTTTTCCTCCAGAAAAGATAAGAAGTTTCTCCCTCAGGATTTCTTTCTCTCCACATTGCTCATATGCAATAATTAGATCAGGAGTTGGTTTCATAAAGCTTGTTTGTTAAACAAGTTTATTCCAGTAAGAATTTATTCGAGTTATTCTTAGAAATTACATCATTTTTAAGAATGTCTTTTTAAAGATCGGATTTCATGTTAAATCAATTTTACGGAAACTTTGTAAAAACATTTGAACATTATTCTCACATTTAAAAAAAACATACCTGAAGAATTTCTTCTTTATTTAGGTGTATTTCATTGAGTAATTAGCGAGATCTCTCATCCAGAATTAGAACACTTTTTGAATGCCTGATTGTTCTTGGTTGTGCCTTTTGGTCTTCATCATGCACATATCGTAACATGAGCAGGAACTGCCTTGGTGCATATGCTCTGCATTCCTTTTGTCTCTCTGCTCAGGTATTGCTATCCCTCCCCTCGCATTTAAATGCAAATGCACCAAAATAGGAATGGAAACGCAAATGTGCTATCCATGCTAATTGTGTTTTACACTGTATTTGCAGCCTCAAAATATATTTATGTTGTGTTGTTCGCGCTACCAGGTGACGGAACTGACGAGGATATACAGTAATCTAGGTAGACTGCTACTCCTGGTAGGTCAGCCATCAGGTGCTCCATGATCTCCTGAAAGTATCCTTGGCTGACTTTATCCCAAAAGGCAGCAGAATTTGCAACAGCACTCCCATGTGGGTGCTGAGCACAAACCGTCACTGACTCTCTGGTGCCTATCTGATCTGGTTCTAAGCATCTGACAAATCAATCTTGGTGAAACAATGACCCCCCACCAAGCTTTGGTTGGAGAATTAGTCTTCAGGTCGGAGCATTGGTTGTCTATGCATTTTCAATTGTGGGTTTGCTGTGACTGTGTAATCCCCACATTGATGTATGGCTGGTATCTTCTGAGCAGTCCGCTGTGCCTTAAGCACTGGGACAATCGGGGTACCATGGTCGCAGAACTGTGTTGGTTTCCAGACACCCTTGGTGATGACCTGATGATAAGCTGCATTGAGATCCTACTGGATGGCAAGAAGTACTCATTTTACTTTTCTTAAAACTGGCTTTACCTCAGGCTCGAACTTGATCTCCAGCTCTACACCCTTCAGGTATCTTCGTTCATTCTTTCAGAGCTCTGGGAATTCACGGCGTAACTTCTGGCACTTCTGTTGAAACATTTCATCAGCCGTCTCTGAGTGGACGACTGCAATGACAGAGTTTATTGTACCTTAAATAGGGACCAAGTTCAGGATATCATCCAGTGAATTCCCAAGTTGCTTGATTGCAATCCGGCCCATGAGATTTAGGTTGGGCACCTTGGTCACTGTGAACTCCACCGAATGGGTTTCTGTGAGATCCAGTGCACGTGTCTTGGCCTAAAATGCTACCCAAACCTGTGACGGGTGCTTGGAAGCAGACTTGAACTTGAGCTTTTGTTGCTTCAACAATGGCTCCCTAATCTCCCTCTGGTAGTCCTCCTTGATGAAGTTACTGAGCGTTGCAGTGTCCAGCTTGCCATCCCCAATGTTGGTCTTTTCCAGCATCGCTATGTCCTGTGGTGACTGGGTGACGATGACCTTCACCGTTCATAAGTGCTCAATCTTCTTAATGGGTCTTTTGCTTGAGCCGTCGGTCTGAAATGGCAAACCTTTTCAATGTACCCTTTCTTCTGGCAGAAGTTGCACGTAGCCTCCTTAAAACGACACTCAGTAGCCCGGTGGTGGCTATTTCCTAATCTAAAGCATCCCAATGCTGCCACTCCATCTGAATTTGGGGGCTTCCAGGTCATTCATCGACTAGAAATTATGCTATAATGTCAAAAGCAAAAGCGTTCCCCTGGGGTTTGTTTGCACATTCACATTCAGGCCATGTCCACACATAGACAGGTATTTTTGAAAATGCATATCTGCTGCCCTCCGTTTTAGGAAGAAGGTCGCGTCCACATGGAGCCGTATAAATACGCTTCTGAATGCGATTATGAGCATGCCAGACCAGTAGTCGGCAGTGTTGAGTGGAGGAGGAGGGAGGGTTATGTGATTAATAATTGCTGATTGCAACGCATTTCTCCTCCTTTGCTCCTCAACAAGAAGCAAGAGCTGTTGAGAGTGGACAAAAAGGCAAGAAAAGAGGGTCTGCAACAGGGTCCGTGGATCCATGTTGCCCACTGTCTGCTTTGTAAACAAGGACGCACACGAATGACGTATGTGCATTACTTGTCGCAGGTAGTGACGCATAAAAACGCAAATCTCCGTTCTTGCACGTCCAATTGCAAACGCAAAAACGAAGTTTTAAAAAACGCCAGTTTTGAGTGAAAAAAACTTAATTTTTGTGTGTACGGGAGGCCAAAACGGATAAAAATATATGCGTTTTCAAAAATAAACGTTTCAATTAGACAGGAAGTAAAATGCTTTCAATGGGTAAGATTATGAATCTTGTTGTAAATTTTGATAAAACGTAAGATCTATTGTTAGCTTAAAAATGCAATATTTGCCCCCAAAAAAGCTCATAAAAAGTTAAGTAGTTTAACTTTTTATTCTTCTTTCTTTGTTAAGCCAACAGTTTTTTCATTTACAGACTTAAGCATGCTTTCCACAAATATGTGTAGTAAACAATAATCTTTGACACATTGTTTGCTCGTCCCGGAGGAGGGATCTCTCTTTCATGTGGATCCCCACGAGGTTTCTTATTTTTTCTCCACTTTTAGGAGTTTTTCCTCAGCGTGAAGGAGAGTCTAAGGGCAGAAATGTGCTAGTCTTGTTTAGTTAGCATTTGTTAGTTATTTTTCTTGTTGTGTATTTGTGTTTATACATTCCTCTTTTTCTTGTGAAGCCCATTGAGACGGAAATTCTGTGATTTTGGGCTATACAAATAAAATTGAATTGAATTCTCTCCAGGTTTTACAGTATATAAAGACACTCATGTTGGGTTGATCGGTCTCCACACTCTCCTCTATAAGTGTTTTGTTGGAGGGCAGGGCGTTCTCTGGCTCTTGCCTGCTAATCAGGTAGAAAGTAATGTGTAGAAGGAATGGACATGTTAAACCAAGCGGAACATTTACGTGTCTAAACCTATCTGCTGAGTTACAAAAGCAACCCTATTGTCTAACGAAGCATTTTTATAAACTTTTTTACTGAGACTTCCATTAATGTAAATTGAGTTTATTGAACTTCTTGGAAATTACAAATCAAAAGGTACAGCAAGACGTCAGATTTGATTTTTTGAACTAACACCATAAAACAGAGTGCGAGTGTCTAAGGAGCAAAACTTTACAATAATGAATGAATAACCAACCAATCAAAGAATCTATTCATCTTTCTGTGAGGAGAGAGGTAGAGAAAATGAGAAAACGTTCCTTTGTAAATGTTTTTCAGGTTTTGTGAACAAATCCTTTCATACCAGTGATGTTTGCCCAGATAATTCATATACGAGATTAATTCCGGTCTGAATCTTAAAAGTGTTTGAAGCCTTCAAATACATAACACACAGAAGACTGCTTTTTCATTTCAGGACACTAATCAGGGACGGATCCAGGATTTTCTAAAAGGGGGGCGTGAGGTCATAGACAAAACAAACAGCATAGGGGGGCTTGGGAGCATTACCCCACAGAACATTTTGAAAAATAAAAGTCATTTTCCTTGCATTTTGGTTCATATTTTTCTCAAAGTTTATAATAATTAGAGTAGTAATCTGAGCTTTTTAATGAATACAGATAGCAGGCAGTGAAAAGTCATCAAAACGATACAAGGAGGCTCAGAGGGTTCATGAACAGCATTCTGCGGAATGCCTTGTACTGCACTTGTCTATGATGACCTCATAGTCCAGGGGCATATCCTTGTGGACATTCCGTTCCGTTCCATCATCTTCCGCTTGTTCCGGGGTCGGGTCGCGGGGTAACAGCCTCAAACGGGTAGCCCAGGCCTCTCTCACCCCGGCTTTATCCTCCAGCTCACACGGAAGGATCCCAAGTCGTTCCCCGGCCAGATGTGAGACATAGTCTCTCTAGCAGGCCTGGGGTCTGCCCCTTGGTCTCCTCCCGGTGGGACGTGCCCAAAACACCTCAACAGCGAGGCGCTCGGGGGCATCCTGACCAGATGCCCGAACCACCCCATCTGCCTTCTCTCGACTTGGAGGAGGAGCGGCTTGACACCGAGCTCCTCCCAGATGGCAGAGCTCTTTATTCTTTCGGTCACCACCCACAGCTGGTGACCATAGGTGAGGGTTGGAACGTAGATCGACTTGTAAATCGAGAGCTTTGCTTTTCGGCTCAGCTCTCTCTTTACCACGACGGACCGATGCAGCTTCCTAATTATAGCTGATGCCGCACCGATCCGCCTGTCGATCTCCCGCTCCATCCTTCCCCCACTTGTGAACAAGACCCCGAGATACTTAAAATCCTCCACTTGGGGCAGGACCCTGTCCCTGACCCACAGGGGGCATTTCACCCTTTTCCGGGTGAGGACCTTTACGGACAGAATGTCTAGGCGCAGCAGAGGCGTTGGAGGGATCCGGTTTCATGACCTCAGGATAGGATCTCTGCTTTTTGCGGACGATGTGGTCCTTGTGGACATACAACAACAAAAGTCCATTTGGACGGTCCTGCCCCATGGTGGAACGCAGCACTGTTTTGACCAACTTCATGGCTGAGTTAGCCTTGTGTACCCCAGATCTTATAACAGGGATCAGCAGCAGGAGGTAGAGAATACGATGGATGTACTATATTTGGGTTGCTATCAGAAATCAGACATGCAAAGGGATAGCTTGATTAATTCTCTTTCCTTTCTTCTCCCTTTTTTTTTTTTGAGAACCCAAAGCTACCTTTTATTTTACAGACTTCAAAGAAAATAAAAGAAAAAATGTATTTTGTTTTCTGTCTTTGTGAAAATTTCTTGCATGTCCGTTCTCAACAGTTTTACCAGCTGATACAAAACTTTTATTTTGAAACACTTGCAATATTTCATCAATAACATGTTGACAATAAAATCGCATCCTACTATGATAGAAAATATTTGCTTTAATTAGCCTCGACAGGTAAGGTATCACTAAATGCTTTATACCCAGGGTGCCCACACTTTTTCCGCCTGTGAGCACAATGACCATGTTGAAGTGATCTAATGACAATAAAAAAGTAAATTTACTCATGTATATTGCTGGTGAAGGTCGGGATTCAGATGCTAGGTGGGGACGAGGTTTGGAACACTAGTCTTTATGTATGGAGTTTGAATGTTCTCTTTTGTATGTTTGGGTTTTCTTCGGGTACTTCGGTTTCCTTCCACTCTCCGAAGCATGCATACTAGGTTGATTGGACGCTACAAAATTGCCCCTAGGAATGAGCGTGTGTGTGGTCCTGCAACAGACTGGTGACTTGTTCGGGATGTAGCTTGCCGCTCACCTTGAATCAGCCGGGATAGGCTCAGGTACCCCTTGCCACCCATTCGGGAATAAGCGGTTCAGAAGATGGATGAATGAATGTCGCAGGTGCAAAGCATGTATTTCAGTAGCAAAACGTTATGCTAAAATTAAAATTGAGCCGAAAAGCAAAGCTCTCGATTTACAAGTCGATCTACGTTCCAAACCTCACCCATGGTCACCAGCTGTGGGTGGTGACCGAAAGAATGAGATCGTGGGTACAAGCGGCCTGAAATGAGTTTCCTCTGCAGGGTGGCTGGGCTCTAACTCAGAGATCGGGTGAGGAGCTCTGCCATCCGGGAGGAGCTCGGTGTCGAGCCGCTCCTCCTTCGGGTCGAGAGGAGCCAGATGGGGTGGTTCGGGCATCTGGTCAGGATGCCCCCCGAGCGCCTCGCGGGTGAGGTGTTTTGGGCAGGTTTCACCGGGAGGAGACCAAGGGGCAGACCCCGGACCCGCTGGAGAGACTGTGTCTCACAGCTGGCTGGGGAATGACTTGGGATCCTTCCGGGTGAGCTGGAGGATGCAGCCGGGGTGAGAGAGGCCTGGGCTTCCTGTCTGAGGCTGTTGCCCCCGCGACCTGACCCCGGAATGAGCGGAAGATGACGGAACGGACAATCTTTTTAAATTTAAACAATTACGGTACGTGAAGTAATATTTAGCAGTTTTATTTATCAAAAATTAAGCCTGTACTTTTAAGGGGATTTGCCCCGAATGCAGAAGAAAATTTTCCACTTTAAATGTTACAAAAATATTAGAATAAAACAGTGTTTCGTTTTTCTCTTAAAACAAACTATGTAATTCACATTTAGTCAAAAATATGTTTATCTATGCTGCAGTTAGGGAAACTTATTCAGCTGCTCGTGTGCTTCCACTAGGGGCTTAGGAGTAGTCCACAGTAGTTTTGATCAGGACTCATTTCAGAAAGGGCCTTCATGTTCCACAGCACATCAGCTTTACAACATCAGCAGTGATCAGACTGTGATTGGTCCAGGTGTGAGTAATGAGAGCACCTGTATAAGAGCGCCCTCAGCTTGTTGGAGTTAGGTTGGTGATCTTGAGGAACCATGGAGCTTCAACTTTCTGGAAGGTTTGGAGTGACTCAGAATGTCTGCTGTAACTTTTGGGGTATTTACATGTTGTTCTGTGTTCCAGGATTTCTTGGCTCTTGCTGCTTGTTGGCCTGGCTGCTGGTCTTCCTGTAGATCCATCTTATGGAGACCCCTCCCCAAGGAGCTGGTACATGGCTCAAAAGGACAAAACTCCCAGCTACCCCAAGGAGCCCCAGACAGGAGTGTCCTCATCTGGAGGTGCTGGGTCTGGGGGATTCCCTGGATGGTCCGGTGTCTCTGGGGGCAGCAGTGCCGGAAGCAGTGGATCTGGATGGTCTGTCTCTGGGGGCGGCAGTGCCGGAAGCAGTGGATCTGGATGGTCTGTCTCTGGGGGCGGCAGTGCCGGAAGCAGTGGATCTGGATGGTCTGGTGTCTCTGGGGCAGGCAGTAGTGGCTCTGGATTCTCTACTGGTGGAGGCCCTGGAGTCTTTGCAGGTGCTGATGAACTTCAAGTTCTCCAGGAACTGTCTGCGCTTGGAAGCAACCTGATGGGGTCTCGTCAGATGGTCCTGGGTCAGGCCTGGAACGATGATCAGCATGTACCTCTGGGCACTGTGGAGAAACGTCCTCTGTATCCTTCCTCCCATGTGGTCCACTACAACAGCGGCTACCAGCGAGAAAGGGACGGTCGCACCGACCAGAAATATGTCAAAGACCTCTTCATCCAGCTTCCTCTATCTGGAAGCACTTCAGGAGGAAAAGGAGGTGCTGGACCTAAAGGACAGCAGGTCCAGAGAGGTGAGACCTGATAAAGTCTGAATCCTGTGACCATAATGGTCTCCACCCTCACTAACAACTTGTCTTCCTCTCTCCTGCAGGTTGAACATCAAACATGTGGAACTGAATAAATCTCTGAATTTTACATTTCTGCCTCAGAGTTTGTGGCTTTTTTTTTTTTTTTTTTTTCTGGGAGGGTTTTCCTTTATAGAAAATTTCAGAAAAGTTCTTGTATTGACTTGGGTCTTAATTGCATATTTAAGAATTGACTGTAAAGCCCATTGACCGCACCTGGGCACAGCAGTATTTGTAAGCTTTTAATACTGGTGCGAATCAAAGATGGGCTTCGTTCAGCAGTACCCAGCTTTAACTTCGTGAAAAGAGTGAGACCCAGAAATTTAAATGTTATAACTACAAACTGTCTGAAACTGAAAAAATTATGGCATAAGTAAAAACTGAAATGATCTTTCCTCAAAGTCCATCCCAGTTGATGCTGGAATTTTTCCCATGAGGGATTAATACAGTATGACAAAGGGCATGTTGGTGGTATTGGCACTAAAACTTGACCATGAAAAGATGAATACCTAGGGTTAAATGCCACCTTGTTGCGATAAGTACCTAAAATCCAGAATGTTGAGAGGTGATTTGGCAACAAGTCTAGTTTATGTCTTGGCCGTAAATTTAAAAAAAAAAAAAAAAATCTGATACCTTAAATACATACTGTTAATCAGCAAAACTAAAAAAATTATATTGTAATTATCCACTGACTTCCAGGCCCTTATTCAGAATAAACTTTGATTTTCTGTCCAGTAGAGTTTCAGAGTCTAAGATAATACATTTTAATCATGTTGATGACTGAGGACACCTTCACTGGACCATAATGCTTTCACACAAAATACAAATGAACCTACTCACTGTCATAAGCACACCTTGGACTTTTAACTTTTATGATGTAGAGCAGGGGTCACCAACTTCTTTGATACTGAGGGCTACTTCAAGGGCACTGAGTAATGCAAAGGGCTACCACTTTGATAATACACTTCTGAAATAAAGTTACACAGTTTAATTTGACATTGTTAATGATATTCCATGTGAAGACAGATTGTTATATCCAAGTGTTTCATTTTCAAATGATCACTTCCACAACATTTTGCAGGAAATCTTTTTCAAGTTTTACAACAGTTATCAAATCATAAACTCTGAGCCATGTTTGTACAAATGATCAATTATGTGAGATTTAACAAAAATCTACTCCTTTCAAAATAAATCTTATCACACTTGTACTAATCACTACATTTGCAGCCCCTAAAACACATCATCACATCTGTAACAGTATTTCAATATATTAAACTATCTTTGCCATGGTACTTACATGTTGCCACCAACATCTGGCATTTGTTTCTTTGTTAGTGGGAGGCCTGGCATTGCATGCTCTTCACCGGTGTACTGTGTCTTCTTTTTTTTAATGAAAAAATGTGTAGCTCTAAATGAGGCTTCAGTTGCTTTTTGAGAGTTTTTTACCGGCCTCGTAAAAAAAGACTGCTGTTTGCCCAACGCTGTCTTTAACTCACGGACTTTTTCCGTCCGTACTGCGCTGCCTGGTGGGTAGTTAGCTTGGTAGCTTTTGTGACATGTACGGAAATTTCGCTCCACGTTGTGCCGCTTACGCGTCCCCACAGTCGCACCGCGGATGAGACACACATAGATTTCTATGATCTATAATTTCACGTAAGTAAAAAAGAACTCTTCCTCCCCTTGCTCCAAGTTTTCTTCCATTTTTTCTGCCATGTTTTTATGGATAGAAAATGCGCTAGCGTTTGTCGTACCCACTAGAGTGACCTCCGAACCATACTGTGTCAGAGTTTGTATATTTAACTTTTTTTATATACATTTTTTTTACGTTTTTATGTATTAGTTTTTAAATTTACTGTAAATGAAATTCAAAAAGAACAGCAACACAATTAAATAAAATTTTAGACAGAGCTAATTCCTGATTAGTGCTATTTTTAGAACTGGCCTGCGAGCGACTGAGGTCGCTGCGGGCGACCTGGTGCCCACGGCGACGTTGGTGACCCCTGATGTAGAGCATACTCAGCTCAGCGTCATAACCCAGTACTTCCAATGAATAAAACACAACTTAGAATGTGATCTGTGTCTGAGTTTAAACTCCAAATTCAGCCAATACTTAGTACCATGCTAAATGAATTTTACTGAGAATGCCTCTATAGTCTCTAATAGGGGACTATTTGGACCCTATTACTACTAATACTCTCTAGTAGTATTAGGGACTATTTTATATAATATATATAATAGACTAATAGATTGAGGATTCTATAGTGCCTAGAATAGAATGGTCCCTAACTATAGTCCCTAATACTGTGCCACCTATTGTATCACCCATAGTGCCACCTATTGGACTCACTGGATTTAGTCGCGCCTTTGAATTCCAAAGTTATTAGACGGAACTAAATAGCACCTTGGTTCAATGCTGAAACTCTCTTAAACAAGCAATCCATAACTTTGAATGAAAATGGCAACATTCTGGTTCAGAGCAATCTCCGAACCCCTGGAAATTTAGCCTCTTAAATTATAAAAAAATCATTTTCATACACAAATCTTGTTTATTTTTTTGTGCTTTGTCCCATTTTGTGCTGTTTTCATCCTGATATGCGATGCCTGTTAAGACAATTGGGCTAAGCAAATGCAATAGAATTCAATTGAATTGAACCACTTGTCCTCAACATTGACAATATCAATAAGCCCTACCACACACCATTGGTAAAGCTGTGAAGTCTAAAATCTTCTCCAGGAGACTGTAGGGTATGGCAGTGGACTTTCTCTTGGCCCAAAAAGTGATGCAGCAGCATCGATGTGGCTGAAAAACGGGACGCAAATGGAAGAGTTCAAATAATACAAAGAGAGAAAAAGAGTCTGCTTTTTGCAGATGATGTGGTCCTGTTGGCTTCATCAGGCCGTGATCTCCAGCTCTCACTGGATCGATTTGCTGCCGAGTGTAAAGCGGCCGGGATGGGAATTAGCGCCTCTTAATCCGAGACCATGGTCCTCGCCCGGAAAAGGGTGAAATGCCCCCTGCCGGTCAGGGGCAGGGTTCTGCCCCAAGTGGAGGAGTTTAAGTATCTCAGGGTCTTGTTCACGAGTGGAGCAAAGATGGAGCGGGAGATCGACAGGCGGATCGGTGCGGCATCAGCAATAACTAGGAAGCTGCATCGGTCCGTCGTGGTAAAGAGAGAGCTGAGCCGAAAAGAAAAGCTCTCCATTTACAAATCGATCTACTTCCCAACCCTCACCTATGGTCACCAGCTGTGGGTGGTGACCAAAAGAATGAGATCACGGGTACAAGCGGCCGAAATGAGCTTCCTCCGCAGGGTGGCTGGGCTCTCACTCAGAGATCGGGTGAGGAGCTCTGCCATCCGGGAGGAGCTCGGTGTTGAGCCGCTCCTCCTCCAGGTCGAGAGGAGCCAGATGGGGTGGTTCAGGCATCTGGTCAGGATACCCCCCGAGCGCTTTGCGGGCGAGGTGCTTTGAGTATGTCCGATTGGGAGGAGACCAAGAGGCAGACCCTGTACCCGCTGGAGAGACTATGTCTCACAGCTGGCCGGGGAACGACTTGGGATCCTTCCAGGTGAGCTAGAGGATGCAGCCGGGGAGAGAGAGGCCTAGGCTACACGTTTGAGGCTGTTGCCTCGACCCCGGAACAAGCGGAAGATGACGGAACGGAACGGAGAAAAAGGGTAACCGTGAGACTTTTACAGGCTAGAAGACCTCAGAGTAGAAACAGGAAACAACATGGACATGAATTAGTGAACCAGCTAACACTGTGAAAACGTGTCGCATCCTTTAAACTGCTTCTCTTGGCCGGAGAGCAGATTTTGGCACGACACCTACACTCCTGCCGCAGTCCCTTCGAGCCATGGAGCTAAGCAAGAAACGGGTTGATTATTGTGTCAATCTTTTTACAACCTCATTAGGCATCCTGTCTGGACCGTTTTCAATTACATACGGAGGTGCTGCAACTCAGAGAGAAAGAGAGAGAGGGATTCATGTCAGAAAGAGCATTGCTCCCCACTCTCTCTCTACCTCTCTCTGTAACACTGTTTTTTTTTTCCCTCTCTCTCTCTCTTTCTCTCTCGTCCTCGCTCTCTTGCTCATACACACACAGCTCAGCATCTTCTCTCCCGCTCCTGGTCTGATGCTCCACACAGAAGCAGATTCAGTCTGTCTGAGAAACTTAGAGTGAATCTGAGCAACAGCTCCCGAGAGGTGAGTCATTCTTTATTTTTATCTCGTTGCTAATGAAGGATTTATTTATGCCACGTTTATGTCACATCAAGACACATCATAGAAGTTTGAAATGATCAAAACCCATTGGTATTATCATTTTTGGAGGCAGAACTATGTTTATTTCGAACCTTCTATAGGACAGTTTGATTTGACTCTAGACGGAAGTTCGACTTCTAATTTTTGCACCTAATTAACCTCTAATTAAAAAGAAGCTTTAATTAACTCTGACACATCAGCGCTGTCGTCATATGGCTGTAATTGTGTGTATCTGGTCGACTCGGCGCACTCGGCGTGGATGTGAATGTTTACGTAAGTGTCTGATCTAGTAAAAGGCTGGAAATGAAACAATGGAAGGAATTTAACCCCGAGAACAACTTCGCTTGCAGAAAAGCTCCCGGCGTGTGTTAATTGAAGTTGTTTGGCAGTGAAATATGTGGGAATCATTTCTGAGTGCTGATGGGTACAGTCCAGATGCTGCCTTGCTCAGTGGCATGCAGCCAGCAGCCTAGATCTTACTGGTTTCAAGCTTTTATCTTGACTACCTGTTTGAGCGTGGGGGTAATTTTCCAGCATTGTGTTAAATAAAATACACACTAATGAGCAAAAAAAAAGGAGGAAAGTACGGTAACAAAAAACCTCATTGTGCAGCCCGTTACTGGATAATTATGTTTTACAGATTAATCTCAGAGTGAAACATTATTTTTCTGGTTTTTGATGAACCCATTCTACCTTTGTTGTTTGGTTCGGTTTGATCTTTTCTGTCTCGTCGCTGGGGTTAAAACTCGTCCAGAACTCAAACCGCTTTGGCTGCTTTAGAAACGACAGAACAAGCTGTGGTTTTTATCTCGAGCTACAAAGTGAAACATGTTCATGTGATTTGTGGGCAAAGGATTTCTCTCTGTGTGGAGGGATCTGTTGTGAATGAACATGGCTATCTTGTTATTTTGATACTAGAACCGAATGCAAAAAAATCGGTGCCACAGGGATTTGCATTGACGCAAACTAGACAAAATTGTTCCGATTTTTTAACATCGTGAAAAAACAATTACTGTACGTATCAAAAGCATCTTTCAAATCAGCTTTGGGATTTTGTCTGCCGAAAGAATCAATACAAGGCATGGGCAAACTACGGCCCGCGAGCCACAAGCAGCCCATTAAACGTTTTAATCCGGCCCGCTGAACTTGAGAAAAATTAAATAAATAAACCTTGTCAGTTTTATTTTCCCTCCAATTCCGATGTTTTGGCACTAGACGGCGCCAAAGATACAACAACACTGCTCCCATTAAAATGTGTGTGTCTCAGTCATGCGCACGCGGTCAAAATAAACAGTGTGCACAGATATGGAAAGCCATCGGGGCCCAATACACGCATGTAAACAAGCGTGTTAGATGTTAAAAACAAGCAAAATGTTGCATCCAGCGCTTAGATTTCAAACCTAGCCCCCTCTAAATGCATGTTTTTAAGCGCTATTACACTAGATTTCAGACCTAGTGCTGCTAGATTTGAAGTTTAGCGCTCTTGATGTAACATTTAGCGCTTGTTTAAAATCTAGCGCGCAATTTTAATCGTCTAATCTAGCGGTTACCAAAGCATGCCATCCATCTGCTTGTCAAATGTTAGAGCTCTATGTGGCCTCACGAACCAAAAAGTTTACCCACCCCTGATCTATACGGACGCTTCATTCGCAAAAGTGGTTCCATGAAGAAGAAGATCCACACATTAGTTCATGTGACACAAATCAAAGCAAATAACCCTGAAAAACCATAGAAGAAGTTTCTGAATGTAAAACATTGTGCATAAAAATCCGTTCTCATGCAGAACTTTTGA
The DNA here is from genome assembly GCA_902685375.1 of Neostethus bicornis. Taxonomy (NCBI): domain Eukaryota; kingdom Metazoa; phylum Chordata; class Actinopteri; order Atheriniformes; family Phallostethidae; genus Neostethus; species Neostethus bicornis. The sequence goes on from LR738541.1 coordinate 37,576,892, forward strand.
CTTTCTTATATTTATGTGTGGGTCTTTTATTTGTCTTTAAATAGCACGACAAATAGAGTCGGCAATTTAGAATGATTCAGCGGTTTTTGAAAAATTGCTTCTAGCCGTCTTCACATACCGCGCACGCCCAAATTTGCCAATCTGTTTGTTTTACGTGTTAAAAACATCATGAAGGCATCCATCTCCGTCAAGCAGCAGTTATGGGATACAATCTGTCTGACTTCCCGTAAAGCATTGATTTTGCCACACCTGTCCGCAGATAATTTTGTTGACAAATGAGAAAACAAAGACAGACATTTTTCAACTGACTGATCTGTCAACCAATCAGAATCAATCGTCAGCCAATCGGAAATGTCTGCAGGGCAAAACCAACCAATAAAAGCCAAATACAGACTTCTCAGCAAACAGAGAACCTCCAGGGAACGTTATCCTGAAGTTGTCCACAGGTTTGTTTTTACATGACCAAAAACTAACCTTCCCTAAACGTTGAGAGAACCAAATTCTAAACGTTATGGTTCAAATTAAGGTTAAAGGAACGTTCTGAAAACCAAAAAATAACGCAACGCAACCATCAAAAAACTTTCCATCTGAACCTTTCTTCTTCGTCTTCTTCTTTCGGCATTTCCCTTCAGGGGGCGCCACAGCAAGTCAGTTTCTTTCATCTAACCCTATCTTCTGCATCCTCTTTGGTCACACCAACTATCTTCATGTCTTCCTTCACTGTATCCATGAACCTCCTCTTTGGTTTTCCTCTAGTCCTCTTTCCTGGTGGTTCCAAATCCAGCATCCTTCTTCCGATGTACTCTCTCTCTCTCTCTCTCTCCTCTGCACATGTCCAAACCATCTCAGTCTGGCCTCTCTGACTTTATCTCCAAAACCTCTAACATGTGCTGTTCCTCTGATCCCATCCATCCTGGTCACTCCCAGAGAGATCCTCAGCATCTTCATCTCTGCTACCTCCGTCTCTGTATCCTGTCTTTTCCTCAGTGCCACTGTCTCTAGACCAGGGGTCACCAACACGGTGCCCACGGGCACCAGGTCTCCCGCAGCGACCGCATCAGTCGCCCGCAGGCCAGTTCTAAAAATAGCACTAATCATAAATTAGCTCTGTCTAAAATTTTATATAAATGTGTTGCTATTCTTTTTTAATATCATTTACAGTGATTTAAATTTAAAAAACAAATACATAAAAAGGTAAACGTGAGCGCTGCAAAGATGAGGTTACGAACGCGTTTTCTACCCACAAAAACAAGGCAGAAAAAAGGAAGAAAACTTATCATTTCACAGTGAATGGGAGGAAGAGTTCTTTTTTACTGACATGAAAGAAAACTGCGTGTGTCCCATCTGCGGTGCGACTGTGGTGACGCACAGTCGCACCGTCCTTATTTTGAAAGGAGTAGATTTTTGTTAAATCTTACGTAATTGATCATTTGTACAAACATGGTTCAGAGTTTATGATTTGATAACTGTTGTAAAAATTGAAAAAGATTTCATACAAAATGTTGTGGAAGTGATCATTTGAAAATGAAACACTTGGATATTGCATGTTGAAATGTATCTGTTTCTGTTTAATCATACTGAAATAATTATTGTGATGATCATTAACAATCAGTATCTTCACATAGAATATCATTAATAATAATATCAAATTAAACTGTGTAACTTTGTTATTTCAGAAGTGTATTATCAAAGTGGTCGCCCTTTGCATTACTCAGTGCCCTTGAAGTAGCACTCAGGTTGAAAAAGATTGGTGACCCCTGCTCTAGACCAATCAGCATGGCCGGTCTCACCACGGTTTTGTACTCTTTTCCTTTCATTTTAGCTGAAACTCTTCTGTCACATATCACACCTGATACTTTTCCCCAACCGTTCCAGCCTGCCTGCACACGCTTCTTCACCTCTTTTCCACACTCTCCAATGCTCTGGACTGTTGATCCTAGATACTTAGAATCACTCACTTTATCCTAGAATCACTCACTTCCATTTACAATAACCAAGTCCTGAGGAAAGGCACTCATATCTCCACAGACAGTTCACACATTCTGCACCCACACTACACCCTGTTACCATCCGGTCGTAGGTTCAGATCCCTCGCATTCAAAACCAAGAGAGCCACATCCTCCTTCATACCCACCTCAATCCGACTGCTGAATGGCTGAGGGGCCTTGTGACGGATGGGCATGTACTGGAAAATGATAAGTAAATGTTCTCATTTATTGATTTTATTGTTTTATTCTGGTTTTACTTATTTATATTTTATTGTTTTATGATGTTTTTAATGAATGTGGTTTTGTATGTGGTTTTTAATGACTGTGTTGTCCTGGCGCTCTGGCTGCAAGTGAAGTTCCTAACGGACAAATAAAGTTATAATTGAATTGAATTAAAAGCTTCCACCTGTTGTGATGTGGAAGGAGGAGGACCCAAATGCGGGACTTAAAACAAGGTTTATTAAACCAGGAATCAGCAAAGCTGTAATCAAAGAAGAAGGATCAAAAAGGTTATCAAAAAGTCAATCTCAGTTTCAAAGGAAATCTGCTGGGTCGGGAGTCAGCCAGGGCTGGAAGGCACGTAGACCCGACAAGGAATGCTGGAGAGGCTGCCTTTAAATAGGCAGCCGGGAGATTAGGTGCAGGTGATCCAATCAGCCAGAATTGGGGGAAAGGTGAGATGGTCCCTGGCTCCCTCTGGTGGTGGTTGAGGGAACCACAACACCACCTTCTTTGTCTCTTCTCCCTGTAACCTCACTTTTCCATTTGGATCCCTCTCATTCACACACATGTACTCTTCCTGTATTCTTCTTTCCATTTGAACCTTTAGGGAACCAAAAATAACATTTAAGAGACGTTCTGCTAACTTTTGAAAAACCTTCCTAGAACATTCTAGGAACGTTAAATTGTTAGCTGGGTTAGCGACATGTCAGTGAGATATCAACATAACAGTTCTGGAAAATGTGCGTTCCTACAAGGAGCTACGAGGAAAATGTTACGATCATATACAATGAGGCAAAATGAATGCAATCATTTCGTTTTGATATCTGCAGTGTGAATACGGGTTTATTTTTCAGTCCGCTTTCTCATCACAAAGATCGAGTACCCTTAGAATAGAGGTTGTAGCAGGAAGCATTCCACACACACTCCCCATTGATGACTTGGACAGGAAATGAGCGGTTCAATCAGGACTTGTGTTAAATTTTGGGGGTGGAGCCTGTGTTTTTTCAGAATTCTGGGCGAATGAGCGATAGTCGGGCTTTTACACTTTCTTGCCATCAAATCAATACTATTTTGAAACTGTCATGTAGTACTTTGTAGATGTTCCAAAACACAAATTGTGGTTGATCGTGTGTAAAATCCACAATGAGCGAAAAGTTATTTAGCATAAAATAGGTTCTTATAAAAACACATTTTTGGTGAATATTTTTGCTTCTTTTGAAATCATCTCTTATAAATATGCATTTACGTTTCTGCAAAAAAAGATAGATATATATTTTCATTTTTATTCTTAAAACATTTTATTTCATTCCAGTAAGAAACGGTAGCTTATTCCGGCTAGTTCAGGGTGCACCCTAAACAGGTCACCTGAGTGTTAGGGTTAGGCACATAGGTACAGACAACCAATACCACACACAGATTGGTGGGTTTAAATTACCCATAAATGGGATTTTACACAAAACAAAAATGCTTTTTTGTGCAATTTTCTGAAAAATAACTTTTTTTCTTTTCAGAAAATGGTCATTTAGATTAAAAAAATGAGTAAAAATGTCTGCAAAATTTTGAATGTTACCTCTCGAGGCAGTGGCTCAGTGGTAGAGCGTCTGCCTTTGGACCGGAAGTTAGCCGGAAGTTCGCAAGTTTGATTCCCACTGAGTTAACATCTAGGGTCCTTGGAGAAGACACCTAACCCCCCCCCTGTTTAATGTTGTAATAACGGTCTAATGCAGCACACAAATTTCCCCGGTTAGGGATCAATAAAGTATATATTTCATTTCTTTTTGATACAATACAAACACAGCCATCAGGGGGATCGGGTTATATTAACTAACCCGCTCACTAAAATCCTCCTTTTCAACTGAGATCTTTCTTTTATTTGTGGTATAGTGGGCACTGCAACCTCATAGCAAGAAGCTTGTGAAGGATCGGTGACCTGTCCAGAGTGTATCCCGCCGTATTTCTTTTTTGGATGCCAAGAGACCCTAATATCCCTACAATGTGTTTGTGTTTCAGCTAATGGATGAAAATGAAATCCTTCGTTTGCTTTTACTTGTTTTAACTTTAAACAGACGTTTTGCTGCCGTCAGATTAAAAAATAATCATTGTTTTCATTAATTAGTAAAAATGTTTTCGTTTCAACATGGATCGCACCGTTTGTTTGATTTGGATTGATATTTAAATTCTTTTTTGTGTTTTTGCTTACATTTCAAACGAGTATTGAACGTCTTTAGTTATTTAGGTTGTAACAATAACCTCATTATCAGACCAATAATAACAATAACAACTGGGCGTAGAGCAAGGAGACCTCCGTCATGTCTCATCCCCCCTCCGTCAGGATGAAATCCATCTACTCATCCCTGTCCTGGGCATCGTCGGGCTGAGGAGTCCCCCGTGTTTCCATCAGGATGAAGAACATCTTTTGACTTCTTTAGATATTTAGCTGTAGATTAGATTAAGCTAATATTTAAACAATAATCTTAGATACATTGGAGAGTGTGGAAAAGATGTGAAGAAGCATGTGCAGGCAGGCTGGAACGGGTGGAGAAAAGTATCAGGTGTGATGTGTGATAGAAGAGTTTCAGCTAAAATGAAAGGAAAAGTGTAGAAAACCGTGGTGAGAGCGGCCATGCTGATTGGTCTAGAGACATTGGTACTGAGAAAAAGACGCAGAGATGGAGGTAGCAGAGATGAAGATGCTGAGGATCTCTCTGGGAGTGACCACGATGGACAGGATCAGAGGAACAGCACATGTTAGAGGTTTTAAAGTCAGAGAGGCCAGACTGAGATGGTTTGGACATGTGCAGAGAAGAGAGAGAGAGTACATCAGAAGAAGGATGCTGGGTTTGGAACCACCATAAAAGAGGACTAGAGGAAGACCAAAGAGGAGGTTCATGGATACAGTGAAGGAACACATGAAGATAGTTGGTGTGACCGAAGAGGATGCAGGAGATAGGGTTAGATGGAAGAAACTGACTTGCTGTGGCGACCCCTGAAGGGAAATGCCGAAAGAGGAAGAAGAAGATGTTGTTGTTTGGTTTTCAGAAAGGAAATGTCGAAAGAAAAAGTCTTAAACACATTGGATGCTCGTCCATGGAGAGAGATCTCTCTTTCATGTGGATCCCAACGAGGTTTCTTATTTTTTTCTGAGTTTTTTCTCACCGTGAAGGAGAGTCTAAGGGCAGGAATGTACTAATGTTGTCTAGCTAGCATTTGTTAGTTTTTTTGCTGTATATTTGTGTTTATACATTCCTCTTTTTCTTGTTTTCTTTCGGAATCTTTCATTTGAAGCCCATTGAGACAGAAATTTGGGATTTTGGGATATCCAAACAAAATTAAATTGATATAACGACCCATCAGATTGATACAAACTGTCTCCTCATTATTTTAATTTCTGAGTAAATCTGCTTCTGTTTGGTCAGAGTTGCCATGTGTCCAACCCCACTGTATCAGTTCCATCTTTGGGTGGAGAAATGAAAGGAAGGAAACATCTCGCCATCAGCATGTTTGTGACAAAGTAACCATGGAAACTCTTTGAAGCCGTCCTTCTCCGATCATGCTGTTTGTTGCTTGCAGAGTTTTGGGACTCAGCGACATAATTAAACGAGCTGAAGATGAGACGTTGGGGTGGTGACTAGGCAGTCTGGTAGAAGCTGGTAGACCCCCACATCGGAGGGATGGGAAATATTGTTTCATGGCTTTAAATAACATTAGAATGGCGTTTCTATTTTCGGACATCTGATAAAGAGATTATCAAACCAAATCAGAAACTTCTGTTTTCTTTCTGGTTTTTTTCCATGTTTGGTGGTCATGTCATGCATCGGCTTCCCAGAACCCCCACGCCCCTCACCACCCATTGGGCAGGGGCATTTTAAAAGAGCAGAAAAAAGGAATTAGGAGATATGATTGAGTTTGGACTGAAACCAGCTTGGTAGTCGAGCTGTCTACGAAACCTCAAGGACTTTCCGTTCCGTTTCATCATCTTACGTTTGTTCCGGGGTCGGGTCGCGGGGGCAACAGCCTCAAACGGGCAGCCCAGGCCTCTCTCACCCCGGCTGCATCCTCTAGCTCACCTGGAAGGATCCCAAGTCGTTCCCCGGCCAGCTGTGAGACATAGTCTCTCCAGCGGGTCCGGGGTCTGCCACTTAGTCTCCTCCCGGTGGGACGTGCCCGAAACACCTCTCCCGTGAGGCGCTCGGGCGAACCACCCCATCTGGCTCCTCTCGACCTGGAGGAGGAGCGGCTCGACATCAAGCTCCTCCCGGATGGCAGAGCTCCTCACCCGATCTCTGAGTGAGAGCCCAGCCACCCTGCGGAGGAAGCTCATTCCGGCCTCTTGTACCTGTGATTATTCTTTCAGTCACCACCCACAGCTGGTGAACATAGGTGAGGATTGGAACGTAGGACTTCTCCAAATGAATACCAGGTACTAAGAATAAAGTAGGGCAAAGCTTCCAGACGTTTGTGAGTTGCGTCTTTTATTTTGATCAAACTATTATGAGTCATATCCAGCAGATTGTAACTCTACTAAATGTCAGTGAATCGATTCCCGGCTTCCTGCTACACACATTGAAGTTCACTGAAGATTAAATTTATACACAAGAGACACTGTGACTCCCACACACACCAAGACACAAGAAATCTATGATCTCACCGCCTGATCAGAGTTTACGGGTCATTTTAATGCAAATTTCTTTCTTTTATAACTGAGACCATGTCCACACTTAACCGGGTATTTTTGAAACGCATGTCTGCTGTCCGCCATTTTAGGAAAACGCTTGCGTCCACTTGTAACCGTTTTCAATATACTCGCGTCCACACGGAGCCGTATAAATACGCTTCTTAGTGTGGTTATAAGCATGCCAGACCAGTAGTGGGCAGTATTTATCTGAGCTAGGAAAGCTAATGTGATTAATAATCGCCGATTGCAACGCATTTGTTCCTCAACAAGAAGCAAGAGCAGTTGAGAGTGGACAAAAAGGCAAGAAAAGAGGGTCTGCAACAGCGTCCGTGGATCCATGCTGCCCACTGTCTGCTTTTGTAAACAAGGACGCACACAAACGACGTATTACTTGTCGCAAGTAGTGACGCAGAAAAACGCAAATCTCCGTTTTCGGACGTCCACGCAAACGCAAAAACTGAGTTTTCCAAAATTTCCACTTTGGCCAGAGTTTTAAAAAACGCAGGTCTTGAATGGAAAAAACTAAATTTTTGTGTGGACGGCCGGCCAAAACGGATTAAAAAAATATGCATTTTCAAAATTACCCACGCAAACGCAGGTTTTTTTTACTCAAGACCGGCGTTTAGGAAACTCTGGCCAAAGTGGATATTTTGGAAAACTCCATTTTTGCGTTTGCGTGTGGACGTGCGAAAACGGAAATTTGCGTTTTTATGCGTCACTACCTGCGACATGTAATGCACATACTTTATAGTCGATAACGACTTTTTAAAACAATTCCACGTCCTTGTCGGTCCACACAAACGAGATGCCTGGCGCCATGTTTCAGGTTTTGCGGAAATGTTACAGAGGTGCTCTGATTGGATAGCTCAGAACTTACGTTTACATCAATTCTGCCATCTATTGGTCTGGCTCATGACCACACTCAGAAGTGTATTTATACGGCTCTGTGAGGACGCGGATATTTTGAAAATGGTTACGTGTGAACACGAGCGTTCTTCTAAAACGGAGGACAGCAGATATGCGTTTTCAAAAATACCCATCTTCGTGTGGACAGGGCCTCAGTCTTCGCAACACTCCTACATCTTTTTAAACGTCTGAAATTCTGAACACTCAAGATAAGCACCAGCAGAACCATTGTGATTCCTAAATTCCACAATCTCCATAAAACAACTCTCTTGCTTCATAACAGCCACAAAATGATCATTTTCTGAGAGTTAGAAATACATCTACTGTTTCCATGGTGACACTGTAAGTTTTATTATTGGGTCACTCTTTTATGAGAGTTAATTTCATAACTTTTATTGGAAATATAAATCTAATTAAGACTCTTGTTGTTAATATGACTTTAATAAAAAACATTAGATATACAGGTATTGTTAAAATGTCGTACTGTCCATGTCATCTCTCTCTTCCTGCGGAGGAGAAGCTCGGACTTCCTACCTCAGGTCATATCCTATAGCCCACCTGGGAGGATTTAGAGGTGTTCCCAGCCGGCTGTAAGACAAAGTCCCTCTAGTGGCTCCCGGGTCTACCTCTTCTCGGTGTACATCAAACTAAGCAAGTATCCTTACCAAATACCAAATATGGGCACAGTGGTCGTGGGTTCGAGTCCTGGGTGGGGACAAGGCTTGGAACACTGTCCTTTCTGTGTGGAGTTTGCATGTTCTCCCCATGTCTGCTTGGGTTTCCTCCGGGTCCTCCGGTTTCCTCCCACCCTCCAAAGACATGCATGCTAGGTTAATATGCCGGTGCCAAATTGCCCCTAGGAATGAGTGTGTGTGTGGATGGTTGTATGTGTGTGGCCCCGCGACAGACTTGTTCGGGGTGTACCCTGCCCATCGCTTTGAATCAGCTGGGATGGGCTCCAGCACCCTCTGTAACCCCATAAGGGTTAGACCAGGGGTGGGCAAACTTTTTGGACTCACGGGCCACATTGAGTTCTAACATTTGACAAGCGGGCCGGAACCAAGGGGAGGGGGTTCCGGCGCAACATCTATTTCTTTCTCTTTTTTTTTGGTGGGGTCTGGAGGGGGGCGCCCGTCTGCTGGGGGGCGATATCACCAGACCGATATCGCCGATACCGATATTTTACTTTTTTAAATGACTATTTTTGCATCAAAGGTTTGGGTCATGTATATAGTATGACCAAGTATATGTATAAACACAGGTTGGTAGGTAGATTGATAGAAGTGCCCAGTTACAAACAAATGTTAACTAATGTTAAAGATGATTACGTTGTACTTTCACGTCTCTGTTAATGAGCGCTGCCTCTGGGAAACAGAAGGGGGCAGGGTTTTCTCCTCCACTCGCCGTTTCAAAAGTTTTTTTTTGGGTTGATTCTTTCATTTGTAGTGTTACCCCTATATTTAACAGCCTTGCTTCAAATGGTGCAGGTAGCCTCAAAGTACTGCCACACGCTACTTCCCTTTTTCTTTCCATCTCTCTCTACTTTTACCGACTTGCGATTTTTTGTTGTTGTTGTTGTTGTTGTTTCCTGGCCCCGAGTCGCTGAGTCATGTGACAAGTCAAAGCAAAAGAGAGGGGGGGGGGGGGGGGCGGGGCCGCCTCGCTTTAGCATACAGGCGCGTCACACAGCATTTATGCATATTTTGCAGACAGATAAGGTAGGTTTTCTTTTTGAAAAAAACGGAAGCAAAGCGCGAGGGGTAAAACTTCAACCAAAGTATTGATATTTTATTTGGAGTATCGATCAATATCAATACTAGCGTTGGTATCGATATTATCAATATCAGGATCGATACTCCCACCGCTACCTTCCAGCCAAATCTCCCTGGTTGCCTGACCATGAACACATTCTGACAATGACCTCTTGCCATCCCACTGAAATTTGTTTTTTCTTTCCACAATATTAACGGACTGCCAAATTCAAATAACCCATGTTTTCTGTTTGTAATTAGGTCCCCCTCTTTCCACTTGCACACAGCTTCATGACAGTACTTAGATAGCTCACGGTTGCAGTGACCCAGACAAAGTATGATTGTTCCCCTCCGGTCCTGCACTCACATAGGGTTTCACCATTTTTCTATGCTTATGCCAGTATGGTGCAATGGCTTCTGGATGAATAGGAAGATTGGCGCTCTTGCTGAACTCAGTAGAGTACATCGTTCTGGTTACTCTCCGGGTGATCATTTTAGGTTGTTTGTTCCATGGTGGTCTATTGTTGTCTCATAGGCTGTTGCTCAACGGGTCCATCGCTATTGTGAGAAGACAAATGGTTTTGGAGGGTCACAAAAGCATTCCGTTCTGTAGTGTGAGCACTACAGGATTGTTAGTTAGTGCTCACACTCCATGTGAATCCAAGACCAATGAAAATTTGCCCTGAAACATGTCTTTTAACGGCTAAATGCCTTTGCCTTTCAACACATCGACATATTGTGTCTGCAGGGGAGCAAATCGAAAAGAAGAAAAATCAAAGATTAGAAGCCGGGCTCAAGTTGTTCTCTTGGGGAGTGACCAGGATGGACAGGATCAGGAATTCAATCCAATTTTATTTTTAAAGCCTAATATCACAAAACAATCATCTCAACAGCAGATTGAAAAAAGTACAAAAATAAAAATGTATGAACACAAATACACAGCTAGAAACTACATAAACAAAAACTGGCTAAAAAAATTTCAGCTCAATTATTTCCTTGGACCCTCTTTCATGGTGAGGAAAAACTCTAAAAGACCCAGGAGTGGGGGAAAAAAAGAAGAAACCTCCTGGAGATCCAAATGAAAGAAGGACCCCTCCCCTGTGACGAGCAGCTAATGTGTCTGAGACTGTTAAATTTGATGGGCTTCATCCTGATGGAAATGGAATGGTAGATCAAACACGGAGCCCTCCTGAGTCTGGTGACCCTCAGGGCTGAGATCAGTAGACGGAGAGAGAGAATAAGGATGTCAGGATGAAGATCGGGAAACTATCTTTGCTGAGTTGGCAGATTTGTACAAAATAAAGATCGCAAAAGATCGCAATGATTATTACAAATTACCAGATGTCCCTGAAATAACACCGATGCTGTGTGAATAAGACTGAACGTCGGTGAGACGAAACAAAAAGAAGCTAAAAATGATGAAGTACGTTACTGTGTGTTCCGAGAAAAAAATCTGTCAACGTTGTCGTCTTATTGAGTGAAGTATTGTTGTGTACTCAGCTGCAGCAGCAGCATTCTTGGCTGGTATTTGAAAAGGAAATTAACCAACAGATTTCATCCCAGCTTGGAGGCAGGTCAGTGAACACATTACAGATCAGTGACCGTCTGAGGAATAGTTTTACTGATAGACGTGGACCGACTGAAAAAAAGGATTTGGGTTTATCGCTGGTAGAACTGACAATTATTCACAAAGCTGGATGAACTAACCCAGGGGTGGGCAAACTTTTTGACTCACGGGCCAAATTGAGTTCTAACATTTGACAAGCGGGCCAGAACCGGGGGCGTGCCCCCCATCCTCTCTAGGTCCACAATTAAAAATTGTTCTTACTACTTTAATCATTGTAAACTTTGGTTAAAATATGCACCAAAATGCAAAAAAAATACTTATTTTTCAAAAAGGTTCTGGGGGGGCGGGGAATGCCCCCAGACGCCTCTATACTGGCGAGCACCACAGTTGCTCGTTTTGTTTTGTGACACCCCGCCCCTTTTCGAAAACCCTGAATTCACCTATGGGAACGGGATCAGACGGATTGCATGCTTTGGTAACCTCTAGATTAGACCAATAGAATGGCGCTAGATTTTAAACAAGCGCGTTAAATGTTACATCAAAAGCGTTAAATTTTAAATCTAGCGGTGCTAGGTCTGAAATCTAGTGCGATAGTGCTTTAAAACGTGCATTTAGCAGCGCTAGGTTTGAAATCTAAGCACTTGATGTAACATTTTGCTTGTTTTAACATCTAACACACTTGTTTACGTGCGTGTATTGGGCCGGATGGCTTTCCATATCTGTACACACTGTTTATTTTGAAGATGTTCACATCACGGAGACACACACATTTTAATGGGAGCAGTGTTGTTGGTTTTTGGCGCCATCTAGTGTATGTCCCATCAGAATTGCAGGAAAAATCAAACTAACATGGTTTATTTATTTATTTATTTTTCTAATTTGGTGGGCTGGATTAAAACATTTAACAGTCCGCATGTGGCCTGCGGGGCGTAGTTTGCCTATGCCTAAACTAAACTGTTAAAATTTATGCAAAAGGTGCCAGTAATTGTTCATTTTTTGTATCCCATAGTAGTGGGAGACAGTGGCTTAGTGATTAGAGCGTTCGCCCGTGGACTGGAAGTTAACCGGAAGTTTACGGGTTTGCATCCCACTGAGTGCATGTCTAGGGTCCTTGGTGAAGACACCTACCCCCCATTTCTCCCACCATTGGTGCCGTCATAGGTGGCGGTGTGATGCAGCACGCAAATTTTCCGGTGAGGGATGAATTAAGTATATTTAAAAAAAAAAATTAAAAAACTTTTTCTGTCTAGTTTCCAGAACAAAATTGTAAAATAAATAAAAGGACACATGAAACCGATTTAATGACTATCATCACATTCAGTCTAAAAACTTGCGATTAATATGTTATCTAAGTGTTTATTTGTGATTTCACTCGTTTTGATGTGCTCTTTTGATCCTTCGACTGCGTGCCGGAAAACATTTTGCTTGTGCAAAAGAATTTTCTTCAGTTAAAATACAAAAAGCCCCAAGAGACGATCAGAGCCACTTCAAAGTAATATGAAAATGATTAAAAGTTTTATTATTACATGGCTAAAAGATTCTCTTTTAATAAAACACCAATATGGTAGGAACTTACCGAGGTCGTAAATCTCAGTAATGAACCGTAAAGTGAAGAACGAAAGAAAAATAAACACAGGTTTATAAAGAAAAACGAATAACTATATGAGTGCAAAAAATTATACGCCAAAATAAAAGTCTGCAATAGTTTAAAACTAGAATTACAAACTTTATCGTTCAAACCCAGCGACAAAGAAATGTCTTTAAAAATTACGGAATTATGGTGCGACATTCATTCATCTTTTGATGCCGCTTAGTCCCTGACAGGTCGCAGGGGGTGCCGGAGCCTATCCCTGCTGATTCAAGGCGAGAGGCAGGGTACTCCTCGAACAGGTTGCCAGTCTGTTGCAGGGCCACACATACAACCATCGACACAATTTTGTAGTGACCAATTAACCAAACATGCATGATTTTGGAGGGTGGGAGAAAACCTGAGTACCCGGAGAAAACCACACGAGGAGAACATACAAACTCCACACAAAGTTTCAGGCCTCGTTCCAAATCGGGAATCAAACAAGAGACGGGGGAATGTGAGGAAGACGGTGGCTCAGTGGTAGAGCATTCACCCGCGGACCAGAAGAGTTCACGTTTAGTGTCCTCGAAGAAGACACCTAAACCCCTATTTCTCCCACCATTGGCGCCGTCGTGGCAGCCTGCTGGGCTGTAGGAGTGCAGCACACAAATTTCTGAGGGATCAATAGAGTATGTAAAAAAAAAAAAAACTCTGACCGTCTCGCTGTGAGGCCTCTGTGCTAACCACTGCACCACCGTTCAGCTCTGGTGCACCACCCCTTCTTTAAAAAAGTTTGGAGGCTTTTTGTAAACCAAGAGGGTTGTATTCCAGAGGTTTGAGACTTTGTGATTGGCTCTTGAAGCAGATGTGACACAGCTGGGACGTTAAATCCGGAATGAAATCAATAAAATACAAAATAAAAAAAGTCCAATTTAGGACAAAGTCAGTCAATTCATAGCAGAATGAAAAAAAATCCAGATTAATGTTAGTGTGATTTAGAAATGAGTGATTTTCATTTTCCCGCGTGAGTAAGTACGACACAAGATTCCAGACACCTGGTGGTAATACCAAATCAGAGAAGCATGACAAAAAGTTTAATGCAGGACCTAATTTGACAGCCAGCAAATATTTGGACTGTTAATAATACTTTTTAGACAAATGCACAGCATTCTTTACCCTTAAAGCAAGGGAAGTTTATTTGTATGGCCTAATTCATACAAAAAATGCTTTAAATGATCACACACACAGACTGTAGTGAACAGTTTTATTTTTAAATTTGCATATTAATAACATAAGTAAATAAATAAATAGATCAAATCATAAGGAGACGGGTTTCACTTAAAACAAGAAGATCATAGATGCTTTAGAAAACAAGCATAGCTGTTTGTTTCTGGATCAAATACTGTGATCACACCGAACCTTGTTGTTTGAGTTCAACAACAACTGAGCGAGTTTTTCTGAGAACCAGTTTGTAGTTTTCCTGGTGTGTGCACAAACCTAATACATGCATATTAAGTCAAACGGTGGCTCTTCCTAGAAGGGAGTTTGGGTGATGATTTGTTGGACTGTCAGTCTTGCGATGGACTGGCTATTTGTCAAGCGTGCGCCCCACCAAACATTTAGGCCCCGTCCCCACGTAGCCGGGTATTTTTGAAAACGCATATATTTTATCCGTTTTGGCCGCCGTCCATACAACGGAGTTTTTTTTCACTGAAGACCAGCGTTTTTGAAAACTCCAGCAAAAGTGGGGATTTTGGAAAACTACGTTTTTGCGTTTTCGTGTGGACGGGCGAAAACGAAGATTTGCATTTTCATGCATCACTACCTGTGACAAGTAATGCTCATACGTCATTAGTGTGCGTCCTTGTTTGGATCGCAAACAAGGTTTGGGCAGCATGGACCTAATCTATATTTTCCTGTGTTTTATTAACTTTATAGTCGATGACGACTTTTAAAAGCGATTCCCCCTCCTTGTCGGTCCACACAAACGAGATGCCTGGCTCCATGTTTCAGGTTTTGCGGAAATGACGACGGCTCTGATTGGATAGCTCAGAACTTACGTTTACATCAATACTGCCAACTACTGGTCTGGCATGCTCATAACCGCACTCAGAAGCGTATTTGTACGGCTCCGTGTGGACGCGAATATTTTGAAAACGGTTACGTGTGGATGCAAGCGTTTTTCTAAAACAGAGGACAGTAGATATGTGTTTTCAAAAATACCAGGCTATTTGTGGACGGGGGCCCAAGACAGGCTTCATTGTAAATGGAAAGGTTTAACACACCTGACAAGTATCTATTAGCCCATTTTCTAGGTGTTTGGGGTTCTGGAGTCTATTGCAACATATAGGTGAGGGGTAGAGGTGCACTCTCTACAAGTCACCAGTCTGTCAGAGGGTTTCCGACAGACAGTGTTCCATAAAAGTGAAAAAAGCTTGTGAATGAGTTGATTTTGCGAAGTTGTACATCAGGGAGGTTCAGGGTTACAAACTCTAACCCAGGCATGGTTAGGCAATAAATAGATTGTTCCGTCGTCTTCCGCTCATCCAGGGCCGGGTTGTGGGGGCAACACCCTCAGACGGGAAGCCCAGGCTTCTCTCGCCCCAGCTGCCTCCTCCAGCTCACCAGGGAGGATCCCGAGTCGATCTCCGGCCAGCTGTGAGACATAGTCTCTGCAGCGGGTCCGGAGTCTGCCTCTCAGTCTCTTCCCGGTGGGGCGTGCCCAAAACACCTCACCAGCGAAGCACTTGGGGGGGGGCATCCTGACCAGATGCCCGAACCACCCTATCTGGTTCCTCTCGATCTGGAGGAGGAGCAGCTCAACACCTAGCTAATCCCGGATGGCAGAGCTCCTCACCCGATCTCTGAGTGAGAGCCCAGCCACCCTGCGAAGGAAGTTCATTTCGGCCGCTTGTACCCGCGATCTCATTCTTTCGGTCACCAGCCACAGCTGGTGACCATAGGTGAGGGTAGGAACATAGATCGACTTGTAAATCGAGAGCTTTGCTTTTCGGCTCAGCTCTCTCTGTACCGTGACGGACCGGAGCAGCATCCTAGTTATTGCTGATGCCGCACCGGTCCGCCTGTCGATCTCCCGCTCCATCCTTCCCCCACTCGTAAACAAGACCCCGAGATACTTAAACTCCTCCACTTGGGGCAAGACCCTGTCCCTGACCCGCAGGGGGCATTCCACCCTTTTCCGGGCGAGGACCATGGTCTTGGATTTGGAGGCGCTACTTCCCATCCCGACCGCTTCACACTCGGCAGCAAATCGATCCAGTGAGAGCTGGAGATCACGATCCGATGAAACCAACAGGACCACATCATCCGCAAAAAGTAGGGTCACCCAAGGCAAACAGGTCCTAGGTGAAGAGCCAGACAAAACGTGGCTCAAAATACCCCTATGAAGATATCAAACATGGCCAAGTTGCCCCTGCCCGGACGCGGGTCACCGGGGCCCCCCCTTGAAGCCAGGCCCGAAGGTAGGGCACGAGGTAGGGCGCGAGCGCCTGGTGGCCAGGCTCTTACCCATGGGGCCCGGCCGGGCTCAGCCCGAAGCACGTGGGCCACCCTTCCAGTGGACTCACCACCTGCAGGAGGGGCCATAGGGATTTGGTGAAGGAGGAGATGGGTGGCAGCCAACGGCGGGGACCCTGGCGGTCAGATCCTCGGCTGCATAAGCTAGCTCATTTCAATTTATTTAATTCAAATAAATTGAATTAATAAAATCTGCTGATATGTTGATAAACAATGTCTCCTTCTTTAGATATTGTATATATTTTTGGACTAGACTAGAGTTCCTTTTTCTGTATTCTCTATGTTCTTAAAAACTCTACCTCAGTGTCAGTCTGGCTCAATAGTTATGTCAAATTATCCGTAGGTGTCCATGTGGTGTTCTGTCTTTGTGTGGTCCTGAAATTGACAAGTGACCCATCCAGGCTGCACTCTGCCTCTCACCTGCTGACTCGCTGGAATTGGCTCTGGCCACCCTCTGGTTTCCCTGCTTCTTTGAACTCAAAGAGGTGTCTATGTGAGTCAATAAAAGAGAAGATTACGATGTTTCTTGTTCTGGGATTAACAGCAGTCTCAGTGTTAATTACTCGACTCTCAGCCAACACGCAGAGGAGTTTTTACTCTTTTTAGAAGCTTAAAGGTGTGCTAACTTCTGCCTACGCTTGATAAAAACTAAATATTTCTTCCTCCTCATTATGTCGTAGTTATAATATATAAAAAATATATAAAAACTCATCTGGACTGAAGCAATGAAGCAATGGACTAGCCAGACTTCTCTCAATTTCCGTTTGGTTCAGAGTAAACTTTGAACGTCATGTTCCCGCCAAACTGCGCGCCTGCGCAGTTACGCACTGCACGCAGGTTAACAGCGCTCGAGAAAACCCATGCAGCGCTTAAATAAAACACAATTTAAACTAAAAATGGTAAAAGAAGCCAGATCTTCGGAGCATATCGCTTTCCTCTTTCTTTCTGAAACAAATTGCTTCAAACTGCTGCCTCGAAGTTTGGCGCGAAGCTGCTGCTGACGTCACAAAAGAGCAAAAGTTTTTGCTCCGCCCCCTTCTGCTTAGGAAGGTGTTTGCTCAGAGGGAACATTGGTTGAACATATCTTTTTCTTTCCAAACCCGATTAAAATCATTTCACAAGAAGTAAACCACCAGGAGAACCAATTGGATGTTTGAATAGACAGTTTGATTTATTTAAACCGTCTAGATTTGACATATTTTACAACATATCTGGTTTGAGTTTGATTGAGTTTGTATCTGATGGTTTGTATGACTTTAAGCATAAGAATGCAATACTTTTTTTGCAAATACTTATACACCAAACACAAAATAAACAGATATCTGAGACTGAAAATATCTCCCATCATTAGCGCCATTGTGGGCAGCCTGCTGCGGTGTAAGAGGGCAGCACACAAATTTCCCTGGTGAGGGATGAATTGAGTGAGTAAAAATTAAATAAAAAATGAATGTCTACCTCTGTGCCAAGTAAAAAATATCGGTCTCAGTGTCCATCGACTTTGATTGAAAATTTGTTTTGGCTCTGCTACTATAGTAATAACACATTCTCCATACATCTTAATTAATTTGGCCAGTAGCACAAGTTATTCAAGTTAATAACTGTTCGATTCGATGCACCAATTAAACAATGTCATGGCTATTCACCCCACATGGGGATATTTGATAGCTTTGACTAGCAGATTTTACTTTGCCAATGACAGCAGAAAGCAATTCTAAGTCAGACGGATTGGCTGTAATTATGATTTCCAAACCTTTTAAAAGCTTGCTCCTGGTTTGCAAAATGGATGTCATGCCAAACTAGAGTGGACTAATGAATCCACAAATTCTACATGGGGCAGTCCAAATGGCAGAAAATGGTGACTAAAATGGCTTCATTTCGATGATGCCAAAAGATGTCACACTCGCCGTGTCCACCCCTTTTACAGTGAATGGTCACCACACAGACAAACAACTACTCTTACTCTAGAAGGCCGGTTCACAAGGCCCAATTAGCTTATAATGTTTGTTTTTGGTGAAAAAAAAACTCAGTAAAACCTGGAGAGAAGCCACAAACACAGCATGGCTAATTGCATTCTCACTGTGAGGCCCATCACCGTCTTATACGGAGAAAAGATGATGAATTCTGTCACCATGTTTTATATTTAAAAGCTTGGACTGATCTTTGTTTTCCTCCAAAGCATGTTGAAAGAGTAAATGGTCTTCATCGAGTTGGTCGAGTCCAATAATTACACTCAGACTCTCAATCCTAGAAGAAACAACTAAATCTTCTCAGTCGTTTACAACCATATCACTTCTACTTATTCAAGCACTAACTGGAGCCAAATATAGCCAGGAAGCAAGCCAAAATCAGGGTACACCCAGCACAGGTCCCCAATGCGTCACAATACCACACAAAGAGACAGACATTTACATACACAAATAGGGGTATTTAAAGAGTTCAGTCAGACTAACATCTACGGGGGGTTTTTTTGAGGGGGGGGGGATTCAATGAATCTAGAAAACCCAGAAAGAACCCATGTTTATTTATGTATTTAGAGAAAATCTACAAATTTCACAGGGAAGTTAACAGCCTTCATGCCGTGAGGTGGGTGTAACCCACCACACAAACTGGTAGCCCTTATTTAAACTCATTAAGCCTATTACTTCCTATCCCCAGGAAAACTGCAAATTAGATATAAGATAATACATTTAAACAACTAATTAAATTGCCTTTTTGCACTTGAATGAACAGAATCTAATGTGTTTAAAGGCTGCTCTGTTAGCAGGCATGTCACCCTATTCACTACTTCTGATACCCTTAGCGCAGTCACTGCTTAGGCAATTTAATCTGAGAAAATATCCTAAACATTGACCATGTTCATGTCCATTTTTGCCATATGAAGTCAGTAGTACGATTTTAAAAGAAGCTTTTGGAGATTGTTTGCTGCCACGCAACCAAATTTATGAACATGAGTGATGCGAACAAATGGAGTAGAAAATAATGCAAAATGAAATACATTTTGACAGGTGTTTCTGGAAAAGCATGTTTAATATTCTCAACAAGAACTGGTTTAAGAAAACTGCTCAGTGGGTGGTGAAAAAGAAATCCCTCTTGTTTTGTAACAACACATAATGATGCTCCAGATTAAACTCCCAACAACAAAGGCATTCAGATAGAAACATAGAATCAGGCCAAGTAATTAAAAAACAGAGTCAGGACATCCCGGTCCTTAGAGCCTCCTTCAAAGGGAGGAAAAACTCAGTTGTGGGAGATTAAGAAGAATCCGGATAGCAAAATCGACCTGTACAATAACTCTTCCAGTCCCGGGATCCGGACCAGTCGATCATGGTCTACTGGTAGACGAGGACTGATTCCAAATCAAATGCAAAGTGTGTAGGGTAAAAAAAAAATTATTAAATGAAGACAGTATTGTCAATTTACTTGGACGCTATATGTAGCGAGAATTCAGACACTCTAGCCACTAGAGTCGTGAAAATTTAGCAACTTTTTTTCCCTTTTTCTCTAGCAAGCAACAGCCTTTTCTCGAAGTATCGGAAATTTTTGGAGTCTGTAACGTAAAAACACGTTGTTAAGCCTGTAATCAACAAGCAGCGACTGCTACTGCTTTGGCCCCTCCCCTTCCAAACAGCAGAAAATGTTTGTGTGGGTGTTAGAGAGAGAAAATAAAGAGCAAGAGAGAATTTGTCTGTATGTGTTTGTTTGAGAGAATTTGTCTGTGTGTGTGTTTCAGAGGAATTTGTCTGTGTGTGTGTTTCACAGGAATTTGTATTTCTGTTTGAGAGAGGGTGTATGTAGGGCGCGATGTCTTCTTTTGTTGTGTAACAGCAACAAAACATGTTGTGAGGGTTGTCACTGCTGGTTTGCGAAGTTAATGCTAAACTGGTGAATCTCAGGAGGTTTGCTCCTTGAAAAGTACTGTAGCTCTTGGGACAAGGTTGGGCACCCCTGTTCTAGTCTAAACAATCCAATAAAAAGACTTCATCCAGACAGAAGTGGAGGTGAAATGGAGGTTAAAGAGCAGAGAGAAGAGCGAGGGGAAAACATTTTTTAATGTGCAGTAACTGCAGACTAATTTATTTTTCATATTCAAATGTTCCAGTTTTATCGTTGCATTCCGTTAGAAAATCCACATTTCTCCTGCTTGGGTGTGGCATCTTATCTGTAGAAAGGTATCACCTGTAACTTTGCGGATACTTCAAAGCTAACTTCCTTCTTCTTCTTCTTTCGGCATTTTCCTTCAGGGGGCGCCACAGCAAGTCAGTTTCTTCCATCTAACCCTATCTGCTGCATCCTCTTCAGTCACACCAACTATCTTCATGTCTTCCTTCACTGTATCCATGAACCTCCTCTTTGGTCTTCCTCTAGTCCTCTTTCCTGGTGGTTCCAAACCCAGTATCCTTCTTCCGATGTACTCTCTCTCCTCTGCACATGTCCAAACCATCTCAGTCTGGCCTCTCTGACTTTATCTCCAAAACCTCTAACATGTGCTGTTCCTCTGATATACTCAGAGAGGACTCAGAGCAGATCCTTAGTGCAGTCCCACCCCCACACTGAACTCCTCTGTCTCACCTACAGCCCATCTCACCACTGTCTTACAGCTCTCATACATGTCCTGAACCACTCTAACATACTTCTCTGTCACACCAGACTTCCTCATACAATACCATAGTTCTTCTCTAGGTACCCTGTCATACGCTTTCTCTAGATCTACAAAGACACAGTGCAGCTCCCTCTGACCTTCCCTGTACTTCTCTATCAGCATCCTCAAGGCAAATACTGCATCTGTAGTGCTCTTTTTAGGCATAAAACCATACTGCCGCTCACTAATTCTTACTTCAGACCTTAGCCTAGCTTCGACAACTTTTTCCCATAACTTCATCGTTTGACTGATCAGTTTTATTTCTCTATAGTTACCACAACTCTGCACATCTCCCTTGTTCTCAAAAACAGGAACTAGCACACTTCTCCTCCAAAGCTAACTTGCTAAAATTCTTATAAATCTTACATAAGCCACATTTTGTGAGTTTTTCTCGTATACAAAAGCTGTTGGAGTACCGCGCAACGCGTGTAACATGTTATATTTTGCTTTTTGTTTTTAAGTAACACAGTAACAACTCATTGCCAAGATTTTGTAATGCTTTAGAAAAAAGTAAAATGTCTAATGCTAAAATGTGTCTTGGAAAAACGCCCGGATTGGAGGCGTGTTTGGTTAATGCTAATGCTAACGTGGACAGTGTGTTCTTTTTCTGTTAAAAATTCACATTTGTAATGTCAAGCTTTTTTTTCTTATAGTTTAGGGAAGTTGATTTAAAATATTTTAAGAATTTTCATTTGAAACGTAACCCAATAAGCTCTAATGCAATAGTTAGGCTTTTTTTTTTCTCCAATCACGCGTTTGAACTGTCCAGAGAGGACCAAACAAAAATGTACATGTTTTGATTAAAAGTTTTATTCAATGAAATTCTTCATGTTTATTCGTTGTTTTGTAACCGAAACACACTTTTTAAAGCCGTGATGATGTTTTTATGTTTGGCTCGGAAGATGTGGGAGTGCTATTGACTTAATTCAAAGATTAAAAACATAATCCAAAGAAAAGATGAATGTCAAATTTAATAAATAATAATAACAATACATTTTATTTCTAAGGCGCCTTTCTCGGCACTCAAGGTCGCCGTACATCACATTAAAAATATAAAGAAATACAGTAAAAGTTAAAAACAACATAAAATATTAAATACATACAAATTTAACAAGATGAGATTTTAATCCAGATTTGAAATGTGAGAGTGTGGTAGTGTAGCGGAGGTCGGGTGGGAGTGAGTTTCAGAGACGAGGAGCAGAGTATAGAGGAGGAGGAGCGGAGAGAGCGAGCAGGTGAGGCAACATGGAGAAGATCAGAGAGATATGGAGGTGCAAGGCTGTGTAAGGATTTGAATGCATAGAGCAGGATTTTGTATTGTGTGGGGTATGGAATGGGGAGCCAGTGGAGCTGATGAAAGACGGGTGTGATGTGGTTAATGGAGGGAGTGTGTGTGATAATACGAGCAGCTGAATTTTGAACCAGTTGCAGTTTATGGAGAGATTTTTGTGGGAGACCAAACACAAGAGAGTTACAGTAGTCCAGACGGGAAGTTACAAGACTGTGAACGAGTACAGCAGTTCAGAATAATGTATCCAAATCAGAATAATTTGGATACATTATTCTGATCAAATGAAATATGAAAAGATGAGGATTGTGTAATATTTTAAATAAATACACATTTTATTAGTTAAAAATGTCAAATAAACCCATTCTAAAATCTTGTTGCTTTTCAGACCACACCGTCTATTTGGCTCCATTGAACCCATCCGATCCAGTCCCAAACAGAAAGCTGTTCGTTCCGTTCCGTCATCTTCCGCTTGTTCCGGGTTTGGGTCGCGGGGGCAACAGCCTCAAGCGGGCAGCCCAGGCCTCTCTCTCCTCGGCTGCATCCTCTAGCTCACCTGGAAGAATCCCAAGTCGTTCCCCTGCCAGCTGTGAGACATAGTCTCTCCAGCGGGTCCGGGGTCTGCCCCTTGGTCTCCTCCCGGTGGGACGTGCTCGAAACACCTCGCCTGCGAGGAGCTCGGGGGGCATCCTGACCAGATGCCCGAACCACCCCATGTGGCTCTTCTCGACCTGGAGGAGGAGCGGCTCGACACCGAGCTCCTCCCGGATGGCAGAGCTCCTCACGCGATCTCTGAGTGAGAGCCCAGCCACCCTGCGAAGGAAGCTCATTTCGGCCGCTTGTACCCCGATCTCATTCTTTTGGTCACCATCCACAGCTGGTGACCATGGGTGAGGGTGGGAACGTAGATCGACTTGTAAATCGAAAGCTTTGCTTTTCGGCTCAGCTCTCTCTTTACCACGATGGACCGATGCAGCGTCCTAGTTATTGCTGATGCCACACCAATCCGTCTGTCGATCTCCTGCTCCATCCTTCCCCCACTCGTGAACAAGACCCCCAGATATTTAAACTCCTCCACTTGGGGCAGGACCCTGTCCCTGACCCACAATCACAGAATTTTTAACCTAACTTCTAACCTTTAATTTTTAAATCACAGAATTTTTAAGAAGTTTTAACCAATCACAGAAAGCTGTGATTGGTTAAAACAAATAAGTACTTGCCCACCGTGGCATGAACAAACTCCAGTGGTGAGAGTTCTGACTGTTTTCATGGAATGATAAAAAAAAATCTTATACATCAGACTATGAAGTGTTCAAATCCAGTCCAGTTTTACCCAGGGACGTATCAGCCGGTAACGAGCCGAGTAATATGCTGATAAGCTCCGACAGATAAAACCCATGTGGAACTCCTACCTGCATACTGCCACAGTCTGCACAACCACCTGCGGCTATTAGTCACACAACAGACCCACTGTCAGCTTCATTAATACACGATGGTAGACAACGCAGCTCGGTCGTCAGACATAAGTAAATGATCTATGAGGGAACATTGAATCTAATTTATCTGAGAGATAAACAGAAGTCTTGCGGAGCAGGAAGACAATAAATCGGCCAAAATAAACCACTAATCTGCATGTTCAATTAATTTACGACTATATGAGATAAACAGACTACCTAGATTATGGTCATTGGTGAAATAAATATTTATTACTATTAATAATTAAAAGATGAAAATAATAAAGTTATTCCCATTAAAATTCATTGTTGTGTTTCATTGTTAGAGATGAATAAATAAAAGCTCTCCTGCTGTGTGTGCTTTCCAAACTGTCCTCAATATGGAGAACTTGCAATGCAATTTGGGGGTAATTAAAAGTCTTTCTAATTTAATTTAATTTGATCTCATTTGGCAAATGTCAATTCTGCCTTTTGGCTTCTTTTTACACCTGCAGCGTAAAGTGGATGGTGAAAAAAAAATCTCATTTCCAATGACTCAAATTCAGTTTCCCCTTTTCTATTCCGTCTTTAGCTATTTTTTTTTGTACAATTTCATTCCTTTTAATTTGGTGTTCTTGTGTCCTGAGAGGGGCATTTTATTCAAAAAAAGTTCTCATTATTAAACTAAGAAGTTTCAACTGAGTTAAATCTAACTTGACAAAAACATTCAATTCTAAACGTTTTCAATGTCAAACATTCGCCTTTAAGAAGACTGAACCTAAAATGTCTGCCGTGAGCGACATTGTGTGCAAACAAAAAAAAATTTAATTTTGCCTCTTTCAATGTGAGACGAAGACAAGAACATTCATGTTCTTATTTTTAGTTTAATAAAAATCATCTGAGCTGAACCAAATGACTCTAAAGAATGAGGAGCTGTCAGGAAAGTCGTAAAGAATCATAATAACACCCGATCCCTCACAGATATCTCCACCTGAACTCAGTGCCCGGAACGGACATAGAAAACACTTTTTTTCATTTCTCTGCAGCTCTGAATGGAATAAATCCCGCGACCCTGTATGATTGTGTAGAGGTAGAGAAAGGTATAGAAATAATGCTTCTTCAGGAAAGAATATATTTTTTAATCACTACAACCTTGGTGCAGTTTTCTGGGAACAAGTTGAACTGAATAAAACTTGTGTCCATCAGCAATAGCTCACTGATTGTTTGCTGGTTCCACTTAACCTGAAATGGTCAGTGGGTAGGCAGCAAGTCAGTCAGTGAATCAGTCAGTGATTCAGTTAGTGATTCAATCAGTGAATCAGTCAGTGATTCAGTTAGTGATTCAGTTAGTGATTCAATCAGTCAGTGATTCAGTTAGCGATTCAAACAGTGATTCAGTTAGTGATTCAGTCAGTGATTCAGTTAGTGATTCAATCAGCGATTCAGTCAGTGAATCAGTCAGTGATTCAGTCAGTGATTCAGTCAGTGATTCAGTTAGTGATTCAATCAGTGATTCAGTCGGCGATTTAGTCAGTGATTCAATCAGTGATTCAGTCAGCGATTCAATCAGTGAATCAGTCAGTGATTCAGTTAGTGATTCAATCAGTGAATCAGTCATTGATTCAGTTAGTGATTCAATCAGTGATTCAGTCGGCGATTTAGTCGGTGATTCAGTCGTTGAGTCAATCAGTGAGTCAGTTAATAAGTTAGTCAGTGAGCTGCCGTTTAAATGAAACAATGTTGAAACAAAGGTGAAGGTGAATGTTATTATAATTTCAAGTAATTGTTACCAAAAACACGTCAAAGTCTCAAATCTCTTGTTCTCAATTTAAAATCAAGTCAAGTCATTTTTAGTCAAATGAGTCACAAGTCCTGAAACTCAAGTTCAGGATTGGATGAACCTGAAAACCTGATTAGTTTATATATTGTTGATATTGAGTAACTGCGGATAGTTTAATTGAAGTCCCTTTTCTGGTTGGAAAGATATCACTTTCACAAAAATTTTTCTAGACGCACAGACAACGAGGAGGGTTTGATACCGCCTCCACATTTTGTGGCCATAAAAATGAGCCCATGTTTATTTATTTATGCTACAATATTAGAGTTATTACCCAATAAAAGCACAACACACTTTCTTGGTAATCATTTTTATGTGAATCATCCCAACCAACGTTTCACTTCTGGTGTTTAATTATTGAAAATAAAACACAATTAATAACTGTGAATAAATATGTCTTTGATAAAAATTCCATTGCGTCTACACCGGGCCACTTTATTGATCTATTTTTGGGTGGCGAAGTTTGACTCTGTTTGATGGTTGTGAATCAGTCTGATTATTAATGAGCTCTTCTACATTATTTGTGTTGTTGTACACAGATTGTTTGGAAATGGAAAACAAATCAGTATAATTAGCTTAATTTAAATTCACATCAGCGGACGTTGTTTTTGTCCTGATTTGCATAAGAAACCAACTGAACCCGACAAATACGAGGAGGTGGTTTTATATTGGATTTATCCTGCTTAAAAATGTGAAACAATGCCTCACGAAGAAACTAATTAATTCATCTAAACTAAGTGCTTTGTGATTTTTAGTCAGTGACGTCCAGATTTCTTCCACTCCTTCACTCGATAGTGTCTGAGACGCGGCAGTTGAAAACGGAACACCCGATTGTGGAAGAAACGCAGATCCCAACAACCTGCAAGCAAATGAACAAAAACATCATTTTATAAAGTACCGTAATTTAACGACCATTACGCGCACCGTACGAAAAGGCGCAGTCTCAGTCACACACCGCCTTACAACAACACACACACAAGCATGCAAATGTGTGTATTAAAAAATAGATCGGGAGCAAAACTGAGTTTGGTTGTGCTTTATTTAAGTAGTAACGATACTAAACAAGCACATTACCGGTAATAGTCTTTATTCAAATCCGTCAAAGTCCTCATCCTCTGTTTCGAAATCGAACAGTTGCGCAAAATCCAACAGAGCAGGTCCACTTCGCTCCTCGCTGTCAAAGTCACTGTCTGTACTGTGCGGCTCCTCAGAAAGGATACCAGCTTTTGCGAAAGCTCGGATAACAGTACCAGCAGACACGTTAGTCCAAGCATCTACAATCCATTGGCAAACTGTAGCGTAACTACAGTGAAACTGTGGTCTCCTTCGGTCATCCATCGCTCCCACGCCGCTCACACTTCACTCTTTAACGTTCTCATGTGTTTTCTTTCAGGTCCGCCTCGCGGGCACCGCGTTTTCTTTTAGTTCCGCCTTTTCTCACACACAAGGCGCACCGCACAAAAAGGCGCACCGCTCATTTTGAAGAAAATCTAAGACTTTTATATGCGCCTTATAGCCGTGAAATTACGGTATCCTCTTTTTTCTGTCTAATTACAGCTCCTGTGGGCTCGAAAACATGATCCAACCACATCCCCAAACAAACACAAAAAGCCCACTCAGTGACGGCCTGGATCGCAAATCTGGGAAAGCCTTTCCTCAGGTGCGACACAACGTGTTCGACAAAACCCTCCTAGACCAAATATCTGCGAGATGTTTTCTGTTTTTAGGACAGATAATTCTTACCGTGTCAATCCATCCGCGTGCTCCATTCAGTCCCATCAACATGGTGTTACTTAAAGGCTGCTGGAGGGTTTTGTTGAAGTTCTGCAGATGGAGAACAAAGTAGTGCATTTAGGAAGGATAGCAGCTGCTATATTTCTCATCTGTTGTAATTTACACCTCAAAGAGTCTCTTTGTGCCGTTCATTAAGCTTTTGCTACTTTCTAGCATGTTATTTTCCCAGGATTTTGACAGACGTTCCTTTGAACAAACGTGTTTCTACTCCAAGAGCTGGTGAGGTCGTCAGTTGAAAGATTTAGAGTGCGGGCACCAATTTAGGAAAAATCAAAGGACGTTTGTTTGGTTTTAGAGCAGGGTGGGCAAACTGTTTGGTTTTCGGGCCACATTGAGTTCTAACATTTGACAAAGGAGTCGACGGATGGCATGCTTTGGTAACCGCTAGATTAGACCGATAGTATGGCGCACTAGATTTTAAACAAGCGCACTAAATGTTACATCAAGAGGGTTAAATTTCAAATCTAGCGGCGCTAGGTCTGAAATCTAGTGCGATAGCGCTTAAAAACGTGCATTTAGCGACAGCGCAAGGTCTGAAATCTAAGCGCTTGATGTAACATTTTGCTTGTATTGTATTACGTGCATGTATTGGGCCCGATGGCTTTCCAGTACGCCATCTAGTGAGGAAACATCAGAATTGCAGGGGAAATAAAACACTAACAAGGTTTATTTATTTAATTTTTTCAAGTTCGGCAGGCTGGATTGGGATGATGTTTTCTGGCCGCATGTGGTCCGCGGGCCGTAGTTTGCCTGTGTCAATTCAAGAGCCTTGGTGAATTTCCAAGATAAGCCTCCATTTTGAGTGGAAGTCCATCAGATAATTGTTGCAGTTGATGAGGTGCTAAGTGGAACAAGCTTTATTGCAAAGGACATGTCCACTGAACTACAATCCATGGTCAGCTAGAAGGTCCAAGATTCACCTAAAAGATTTTCAATAGAGGCAGAAGGAAGCTTCAGGTGGTATTCCTCAGTTAACAAGTCCACAGTAAGCTCTGAAAAGGAATTTACAATTGGATTCAGCAGTCATTTTCATGTACATGTTCAAGTGACCCCCCTTTTTTATTTAAACAAAATTTTGCATCTTATTTTGGTCTAATTACGAGCGAAAAGTCCTCTTAAAATCTGGATCTTTGAGCCCTTGGATGGGCAGTGTCTACCAATCAAAATTTGGGAAAATAAAATGGTAAACAACAGTTTCATGATAGCTGATAGTCAATCTTTCATCATACCCCTCTTCTTTGGTCACCAGCAGTGGGTGGGGACCGAACGAACAAGACCACAGATACAAGCGGCTGAAATGAGGTTTCTTCTCCGGATGGCTGAGCTCTCACTCAGATAGAGTGAGGAGCTCTCACTAGGAGCTCGGAGTAGAGCCTGTGGCTCAAGAGGGAAGCCAGATGGGGTTGCTCAGGCGTCTACTTAGGACATCTCACTGGCTGGTAAGGTTTTCCAGGCATATCCTACCTAGAGGAAATCCAGACGCAGATCCTGGTCCCACTGTATAGACTATATACCACAGCTGGCCAGGGATCACTTCGGGATCCTCTCTGGTGAGCTAAAGTGAAGGAAGCCTCGGCTTCCCGGCTGTTACCCCCACAACCCAGCCCCAGATGAAACCGGAAGACAACAAAACGGAAAAAACATCCTTGTTAAAATGTACCAGAATAAATGAGGTTTTTGTTGAAAAACATCAACATTAAAACTCAATCAGTGTCGATTTGGGACATTTTGTAAGATCCGCTACAATTTTCTTATCACACAATTATCCAATCAGATTTCAAGGCTCTTGTAAATTAATTTAGTTCTTCTAAAGTAGCTGAGCAACATCAGAGAATCCAAGAATCCGTTTTCTAATGCACTTCTACATTAAATGTATTACAGATATAAAATGAATTCATCTTACCACATCTGATTTGATGTTTACTTCTAATGGCTTGATATGAAAATATTTTTTGCTAAACATTACCATCGAAAGTTTAATTAAAAGTTTTAAAAACACTGTTGAAATTTCAAACTATACAAACTACTATTTGGCCCATCTGTGTGTGGCTGGAGGAGTTGGCTAGGTTCAGGGGAAGCTGAGGAGAAGGAGTTGATCTGGAGGAGGTGCGGAGAAGGGGACGGTCCAGAGGAGCTGCTTCGGGCCCCATTGTTTTTGCGGTTTCTAAGGAAACGTCCGGTTGCTCGCTTGAGGAACTGGAGACGCTCACTTGGACCCAGTGAAATACATAAAAGCCTGTTTGGTGTTCTTCAGGCCAGGCTTTGTGGACCCATTCTGGACTCTGGGTTGCCAGGTTGGACACAATGTGACCAGTCTGGGATGCCGTTGGATAGAGTCGAGGGGACATCAAGTTGTTTACACGGCAGTACTCAAATTTCCCTTTGGGAATTAATTAAGTATATTCAATTCAATTACTAGTATATTTTTTTTTAATTATTTTTTTTAAAAAAAAGTAACACTAGTACTAGTAAAAAGTACTAGTAAAAATCATAGTAAAAAGTCACACTCGATGTCGAGCCGCTCCTCCTCCAGGTCGAGAGGAGCCAGATGGGGTGGTTCGCCCGAGCGCCTCACGGGAGAGGTGTTTTGAGAACGTCCCACCGGGAGGAGACCAAGGGGCAGACACCTGACCCGCTGGAGAGACTATGTCTCACAGCTGGCAGGGGAACGACTTGGGATCCTTCCAGGTGAGCTAGTGGATGCAGCCGGGGAGAGAGAGGCCTGGGCTGCCCGTTTGAGGCTGTTGTCCCCGGGCAGGGCGGAAGATGACGGAACGGAACACTAGTACGGAAATGGTTATAAATGATTATTTACTATTATTACTTACTATGACTTACTATTTTCCTTAGCCAAAACTCTTTTTCCAGCTTGTTGTTTACCCTCTGAGTCCTTAGATCTCCAAAAATCGGATCACATGTCATGTGGCTTTGTCAGACTTACAGATCTACGTTATTTTTGTGTAACATATACGGACGTATACAGGGTCATGTGACCCTACCGTGGTTTCTATTTATGGGATCATGAGATAAGAAAAGTGGGCCTGCAGGGAAAAGTTAAAGCTTTTTTTAAAGCCTGATTTGATCCTACCTCATCAGCTGAGGTCTGGACAGTCACACAGAGAACTTTAATTACTTTGTCTTACATAGAAACGTTGCATTGTAGACTATCTCTGCCTCAAGGAACAACTGGACATGAGCTAAGCAACGTACAGATTGAGTGATAGATGACGGATGAACACCAAAGTTCACTTTGTGATCCTTGTTGGGAAACAAGTATTTATTTGTGTCCTTTTGCGTTTCCTTCTACCACGCAATGGACAGAAGTCCTCACATCACGATAAACAAACCAGCATCATCGTCTTCACAACTCAGGAGTATAGAGAAGTAGGGCTGAAACAACTAATCGATTAAATCAATTATTGAAATGGTTGTCAACTAATTTGGTTATCAATTAATCGTCTAAAAAGTTTTACTGTCAACTGCACTTAAATTGGTCATCAAGTGTGGCAGTATAGAGCAAATTGACGATGCGAGCTACCAAAATAGGAGGAGAAGTAGAAAGCAGCCAATCATTGGCATATTTATTAAGTTGTCCTTTTACCCAATTAATCGATTAATCTATCCAATAATCGACAGATTAATCGATTACCCAAATAATCGTTAGTTGCAGCCCTGTAGAGAAGCCTGACCTGAGGATGAGTAAAACAGAAACAAGTGAAGGAAACAGTCCCAAAATTTCCTTTGAGATGATTTTATTACTCTAAGAGTTCAAAAACAAGTTTTAACACATCTCAACGCCCAACTCTCAGGAGCTTTAAGCCCAAAAATATAACAGTTCAATGAAAAACTCTGTCAGGCCGCCAGGAACATATGGCTGGGAGGGATGGTCATGACCCGACGTGGAAGTCAGGGGAGACTATCTTTAAATAGGCACCAGGATCCACACCAGGATCCAGGTGTGTGTCATCGGCCTGATCATCCTCAGGTGTCCCTAATCAGGGTGATGAGGGAAGGTCCAGAGCTCCCTCAGGTGGCAAGTGTTTTTTGGAGGGTGGGAGGAAACCCATGCATACACAGGGAGAACATGCAAATTCCACACAGAAAGGCCAGTGTTCCAAGTCTTGTACCCACTTGGGACTCAAACCTGACCTTCTTGCTGTGAGGCCACTGTGGTACCCAATGTGGCACCATGCCGCCACTACACCAAGCAATATGCCCAGAAAACCTGTTCTAATTGACTCAGACAAACCAGCAAAAATTTCAACCACAACCAACTGCCCAAATAGTTAGAGAAGAACGGTATTGACTCAGATCTGGATTTATTTTAGAAGAGGTTAACGAGTAATTATTCCACGAATATGTTTATAAAGTACATAATAAAAGTAAGTAAGTATTTAAAGTTTGAAAATATAAATTTGTCTGACTTTGATGTTCTTTTTTCTGCAGCAGCCTGTTGGGAAAATGGCCTGCAGATAGAGCCACCATGATCTGGTCCAGAACCACAGCAGGGATGAACGGGACCGATCAGGTTTCCTTCCTGGAGGAGGAGCTGCTGGCTAACTCCACCTTTGCTCATCTCAACTACACCCTCGCTCCTCCTCTGCATGACAAGAATGGCACACCGAGACCTGCAGCATGTGAGCAGGTCCACATCGCCATTGAGGTTCGTTTGAGCGACTCCTACAACCTACAAAGCCTAGACAAGGGGGGACCAGAATTGCATAAATCTTTGGCAAAGCAAGCTATTTTGCTCAACAGTACTACTGTAACACTTCTTACAGAATTCAAGCTTCACAAATAAAACCTGCGATAAATTTTAGATGTAGGCCAGCTTAAAATCTCTCCTGCCCGATCCCGCCTCTAGAACTCTACGTAAATCTGTCACGCAAATGACATGACGCATATGTAATCGTCTTTAAGTGACCCAGTGGCACCTGAAATGACTCTTAAACAATAGCTAGGTGTTGCTGAATAGCGTGGGAGGCGGTCGCCATGACTACTCCGATTGACGCACACTGATCTCTCAGTGAAATAAAAAATGTAATGTTTTAAACTACCGTAAATGTTTTAGACAAAAAGAAAGTAGTTGGGCACCTAGAATCCATGTCAACCATGGAGGCTGTACGAGGAATTCCTTTATTGATATTTTAATAATGTTATAATTGTTGTTATTAATCATCTTTTTGTACAGGATGTAAAATTTTCATAAAAGCAGTCGCGCAATTGGACGCAGTTTCAAAATGGCTTCAAATGTGTTAATTCGTAATGTGTGTGCGTCTTAGGCCCCATTCACACGTAGCCGGGTATTTTTGAAAACGCATGTATTTTTTCTAACCCTCACCTATGGTCACCAGCTGTGGGTGGTGACCGAAAGAATGAGATTGCGGGTACAAGTGGCCGAAATGAGCTTCCTCCGCAGGGTGGCTGGGCTCTCATTCAGAGATCGGGTGAGGAGCTCTGCCATCCGGGAGGAGCTCGGTGTCGAGCCGCTACTCCTCCAAGTCGAGAG
Source organism: Neostethus bicornis (assembly GCA_902685375.1). Taxonomy (NCBI): domain Eukaryota; kingdom Metazoa; phylum Chordata; class Actinopteri; order Atheriniformes; family Phallostethidae; genus Neostethus; species Neostethus bicornis. Next base: position 37,609,608 of record LR738541.1, read on the forward strand.
GAGCCAGATGGGGTGGTTCGGGCATCTGGCAGGATGCCCCCCGAGCGCCTCGCGGGCGAGGTGTTTCGGACACTTTTTACCGGGAGGAGACCAGGGGCAGTTCCCGAACCTGCTGGAGAGACTATGTCTCACAGCTGGCCGGGGAACAACTTTGGATCCTTCCAGGTGAGCTAGAGGATGCAGCCGGGGTGAGAGAAGCCTGGGCTACCCATTTGAGGCTGTTGCCCCCGCGACCCGACCCCGGAACAAGCACAAGATGTCGGAACGGTACGGAAGCATATATTTTTATCCGTTTTGCCGTCCACACAAAAGCTGAGTTTTTTTCACTCAAGACCCGCGTTTTTGAAAACTCCGGCCAAAGTGGAGATTAGGAAATCTCCGTTTTTGCATTTGCGTGTGGACGTGCGAAAACGGAGATTTCAGTTTTTATGATTACTACCTGCGACAAGAAATGCACATAGGTCATTCGTGTGCGTCCTTGTTTGGATCGCAAACAAGGTTTGGGCAGCATGGACCCAATTTTTATTTTTCTGTATTTTATTGACTTCATAGTCGATGACGACTTTTAAAAGCAATTCCACCTCCTTGTCGGTCCACACAAACGAGATGTCTGGCACCATGTTTTAGGTTTTGCGGAAATGACGACAGGGGTGCTCTGATTGGATAACTCAGAACTTATGTTTACATCAATACTGCCCACTACTGGTCTGGCATGCTCATAATCACATTCAGAAGCGTATTTATACGGCTTCGTGTGGACGCGAGCGTTTTCCTTAAACGGAGGACAGCAAATAAGTGTTTTCAAAAATACCTGGCTACATATGAACGGGGCCTTAATTAACCATCTCTTCTGAGATGTGGCTCATTTTGTCTCAAGTCAGGCTTTCCTGGTGTTTTCTAATTGTTTCACTGCTTCAAACACCTCCTTTTTGTTTGCTTCATCTTGGTATGTGTAGAAGTTGCTGCAGGTTTGACTCATGCTTTGTAAATAAAGCCTTTGATCCTCAAGGAACACAATCCCCGTGTCCACCCTGTTCATTGTTTTGTTTTTTATTTCAGGTTTTTTTGATCCTGGGAATTATTTCTTTGCTGGAGAACATTCTGGTCATCACAGCCATTGTGAAAAACAAGAACCTGCACTCTCCGATGTACTTCTTTGTCTGCAGGTGAGCAACTAATGACTTTCGATTCAGTAACAAGCAGTGGTGGATGAAGTACTCACTTTTTGTACTTAAGTAAAAGTACAGATAGGGTACAGTACATAAAAGTACAGTCACCCTATATTGGCTTTGTCAATGACCTCACGTCCCCGGCCCCCATCCCCACCCCATCTTCAGAAAATCTTAGAACCGTCCCTGCTCTTGGCGCTGAATGAATGCGGAAAATGTTTACTCTCGACTCTGATTGAGCCTCGATTCATAACTTCTTCTCCCGATCAACAGTTCCTTTTGATTTTAGCGATGCGGCTTCAAGATGCTCTACAAAAAAGAAACGTTATATTTTTTAAATTCCTGAACAAAAATGTAACGAAAAATGTAAAACACACTTTTAAGAAGTAGCGAAGTAAAAGTACAGATATTTGCTCTAAAAATGTAGTGACGTACAAGTAAAAGTACAGGGCTCAAATTTTACTTAAGTAAAGTACAGATACACAATTTTTTTTACTCAAGTACAGTAACGAAGTACATTTACTTTGTTACGTTCCACCACTGGTAACAAGACACATAAAGAATCAAGTCAAGTCAGAAAAAACAAGTGTCTTGGCCTATTATGTCCACGAATGTTAGAATCTTCTCAAAGTGTAAGATGACCAAGAGTAAACATTTAACTTGGTGTGGTTGGCTCAGCCCTCGCCTGCGTGGAGGAGGTGGAGAGGAACAGAAAGAAAGCAAAACTGTCATCAATCATGCTAAATCCCTCCCACCCTCTCCATGAATCTGTGGACCATCTGAAGAGCAGCTTCAGCAACAGACTCCTGCAACCCCACTGCTCGAAGGAACGGTACAGAAAATCATTTCTGCCGTCCTCCATCAAACTATTTAACCTTTCACTTTCAAACCTATAATTACTTGCCATTCACAACGTTGTATGACATTGTATGATTGTAACACTACAGCTCTCAAAATTCCCTTCGAGGATAAATGAAGTCTATTCAGTTCAAAACAAGTCGAGTCACAGAAATGGTGATATGGTGAAATGGTGATAAAAAATTGTAACGGCGCACTGCAAAAAAGAACAAGGGTCCAAATGCTGAACTCAAAGTTAGGACTGATTATGAATCATAAAATGAGAAAAAGTGTCTATAGTAGTGCTCGCAGAAACAACTGTGGAAACTTTGTTCAAGAAAAAACCAGAGGCAATTCCATTGAGTCTCGGGAGCGGGGGGTTCAGACAGAGACAGAGGGGATGAAAGCCTAAGACTTCCCAAAGGTCCAAAGCGAACTTGAGTCTTTTGTAATGAGCCTGAAACGAGGTAATGAGCAATTGTTTTCATTGAACAGCCTTAATTGACTAAATGAATTACTTAATTTCGAGCGGAGATTTTGCCTATCTCCAAACACCATAAAATTGACCAAAATTTTAACTTGCGGCTACCAGCTAATTGAGATCAATATAACGGGACGTTCTAAAAACAAAATTCTTTTTTGTTCACTCAGCAATACTCACAAGAAAAAACTAGAACACATTCAGATTAGTGATGTGATTCCTTAACAACGGGAAGATTCCGATAGGGTGGCGAAACATCTGGTTACGATGGCTCCTGGATGGTATTATTTGGTGAACTCCGTGAAGCTGGCCCCTCTTAAAAAAAGAAATGAACAAAAATAAACAAAAAATATGTCAATTGTTTGTGCTGCATTTGTGCTGTAAAATTTTTGTTTGTGCTATTTTAGTTTTTTATATTTACAATACTTTTTCAGGTCATATGACATCATCCAGCCCCTCATTTCGGTTGTACTACGTTTGTGCTGTAAAAACTTTCGTTTGTTCTGTTTTAGTTTTCGTTTATTTTAAGAAATACAATTTGGACAATGACGACATCAAAGATGGCGACGCCCGGTAAGAAACAAAGGGCTGGATGATGTCATCCTCCAAATCATATTTCTTAAAATAAACAAAAACTAAAACAGCACAAATGAAAATTTTTTTCAGCACAAATGTAGCACCAACGATTGATACCATTTATCGGAGTTTTCTCGCATTTTTAAGCAAAATGAGGGGCTGGATGACCTCCGATTGACCTATAAAAGAATCGTAAATATCCAAAAAACTAAAATAGCACAAACAAAAATTTTTACAGCACAAAACAGCACAAATGATTGACATATATTTTTGTTTATTTTTTGCTTATATATAAATATATCTATATATACTGTAATTTCACGGCCGTTAGGCGCACCGTACGAAAAGGCGCAGCCTCAGTTTTGTGCGCCGTTGCTGTATTTAACACACACATAAGGCGCACCGTACGAAAAGGCGCAGTCTGAGTGACACACTGCCTTACAACAACACACACGCACGCATGCAAATGTGCGTATTAAAAAATAGATCGGGAGCAAAACTGAGTTTGGTTGTGCTTTATTTAAGTAGTAAAAACAAGCACATTACCGGTAATAGTCTTTATTCAAATCCGTCAAAGTCCTCATCCTCTGTTTCGGAATCGAACAGCCGTGCAAAATCCAACAGAGCTGGTCTACTTCGCTCCTCGCTGTCAAAGTTACTGTCTGTACTGTGCGGCTCCTCAGAAAGAATACCAGCTTTTGCGAAAGCTCGGATAACAGTACCAGCAGACACGTTAGTCCAAGCATCTACAATCCATTGGCAAACTGTAGCGTAACTCGCCCGGCCGGCGCTACCTTCCAGCCTTCGTGAAACTGTGGTCTCCTTCGGTCATCCATCGCTCCCACGCCGCTCACACTTCACTCTTTAACGTTCTCATACCTTTTCTTTCAGGTCCGCCTCGCGGGCACCGCGTTTGCTTTTAGGTCCGCTTTTTCTCACGAGCACCGCATTTTCTTTTAGGTCCGCTTTTTCTTACACACAAGGTGCACTGCACAAAAAGGCGCACCGCTCATTTTGAAGAAAATTTGAGACTTTTAGGTGCGCCTTATGGCCGTGAAATTACGGTCATTTTTTTTTAAGAGGGGCCAGCTTCACGGAGCTTATTTGGTGATCTCACATATTTCACCGGGAAGATACCTCAGGGTAACATCCCCGTCTCTGATCTAGATCATCTCAGATCCTTCAGAAGAAATACAAAAAAAAGTTGGCAAGCGAGTAGGAAATGAGATCAAATACAGATAAGGTGATATAAAAAGGAAGAATTTATCTTCCTAAATGATTTAAAGATTTTATGAACAGACCAGCCTGCAGAGGACGGGTGGGATGGTGCTGAACATACAGAATGGCGGCAGTGACTATTTAAATGGAATTTAAATGTTCTAATTAACTCATTAGAATTCAACACAGAGAAACAAACCAAATGGACGATGAATACAAAACGGACTTGAAAAATAAATTCAGCACCACTCTGTGCAATTAACAAGGTAAAAACAAACCGATGTTCTGTGGGTACAAATCTACACCGGAACATATCCTCAGATAACCATTGATCCTCCAGGCGTGGAACTAAAAGCTTTGGGCCAACACGGCTCAGAAGCTTGTCTTTGGATCTCAGACTGACTTAAAAGTGGAAGGTGTTTCCAACCTCGATCAGATAGGTGGAAAATCTACAAAGCGAATGAATGAAAGCTGTCTTACGTTTCATCCCTGGAATAAACTGCAGCAGCCACTGGTCTTCGTGGCCGGGTGTGAGGGACGATCCAAACAGAATTCTAATAGATACATGGACGCATGCATGAATGATAGATGATTGGATGAATCAGAGGGTAGATATCGTACATGCATGCATAAATTAATAATGGATGGTTGTATACAGGTGGCAGAGTGGTTAGCACAGTTGTCTCACAGCAAGAAGGTTAGGGTTGGGATTATTGCACCCCAGCAATCTCAACCAGGATACGCGGTTGAAAAGATGAAAGACTGGTTAGATCAGGGGTGGGCAAACTTTTTGGTTCGTGGGCCGCATTGAGTTCTAACATTTGACAAAGGGGCCGGAACAGTAGCAGATGGATGGCATGCTTTGGTAACCGCTAGATTAGACCGATAGAATGGCGTGCTAGATTTTAAACAAGGACGCTAGATGTTGCATCAAGAGGGTTAAATTTCAAATCTAGCGGCGCTAGGTCTCAAATCTAAGCGCTTGATGTAACATTTTGCTTGTTTTTAACATCTAACATGCTTGTTTACGTACGTGTATTGGGCCTGATGGCTTTCTATATCTGTGCATACTGTTCATTTTAAAAGCGTGCACATCACGGAGACACACACATTTTAATGGAAGCAGTGTTGGTGTTTCGTTGGCGCCATCTAGTGACAAAACATCAGAATTACAGGTAAAATAAAACTAATAAGTTTTTTGTTTTTTTTTCTCGTTCGGCGGGCCGGGTTAAAACCTTTGACAGGCCGCATGTGGCCCGCGGGCCGTAGTTTGCCCATGCCTGGTCTATTCCCTCAAACGGAAGTTTTCATTTTTATGTAAATGTACCAAAATAAAACTGTAAAAGAATATCCACCAACTTTACTAATTTGATGCACTTTACACTGTATCAGTGGTCACAAACAAGATTTACGCTGTGTTGTGTATACGCCCAAAGGTTGTGAGTAAGCAGAAAATGAGAGGAAGTGGGAATTCACAATGTCAAAAATGGAAGTGAAACCGAACACATGTGACACATGTTAAGAATTAGATAAGAATTTTTGCCCCACAATCCTCTTATCATTGAACAGATGGATGGATGACTGGGTTAATGGATGGTTGGATGTATGCATGGATGAGTAGATACATAAATTAATGTAAACACATACAAAAAAAATGAAAATCTCTTTCTGCCTTCTCAGTGTGGAAAAGTGATCAATTTCAGCATCTGCAGGATGGACTTTTTAAATACTCCTGAGAGGATCAAACAGGATGTCATAAGATAATAATATAAATGCCATACTGTACTTCAGAGGATCTCCGGTTCTCCTGGTTGAACAGAGAATGTCTAAGTGAGCAGCCATCGGCCGTCCTGCAGCGTTACGGTTAAATTATCTTGTAAAGTTATCTAAACGTTCATTTCTCCAGCAGATTGCTTCCAACACTTAAAGCCTTGAAGGTTAAGTGTTCTAATTATAGGGTAATGAGGATTAATGTTGCTCCGCGGCTCTCGGAGCTCAGTAAAAAAAAATGGCTGTTTTTTCAATGAAATTCCTCTTTTTACAGAAAAATGAGAAACTCAATGTTTCGAAGATTAATTTTAACCCAATTTAATAATTTGTTTTTATCAGCCGGAACGCCATCCATTCACTATGGATGCATTCATCAATCTAAACCAGGGGTGCCCAACCTTTTTTGTCCCAAATCTACTTTACAAATATCAAACTTCCTGAAATCTACCAGTCCCATGTTACTATCGGAAACCCCAACAGATCGTAGCCAACCTGCTGTAACTACCCCAACAACATGATTTGTTACATACGCACAGATTCACAGCGCTTCGCGAGGGGGAGGGGCTACAGCAGCAACAGGGGCTGCTTATTGATTACAGGCTTAACAACGTGATTTCACGTCACAGACTCCAAAAATCTCCAGAAACAGCAGAAAAGCCACTACATTTACACTTTTTTGGAAAAGAAAAAAGAGTTCCTAAATTTTTTTACTTTTTTTCAATGCCATACGATCTACCCATAATGCCTTTGCGATCGACCAGTCGATCGCGATCGACCTAATGGGCACCCCTGATCTAAACATTCCTGTTTCTATCTATTCAACGGTTGAGGTTGTTGTTGAGGTTGTTCAGATTTCTTCTGTTCTTCCTGCTACTGGGTTTCAGAGTTTTTTCTTCTCGAAATTCAGCTCTTCGGACAGTAACACCCTGGCTCCATTAGATTAGTTATTCCTTGTGCTGATCGTCTATTAATGTCTGATTAACAGCGTGTGAAGCTTTTTATTATAAGTCTAATTAAACCTTCCCTTTTCTTACAGCCTGGCCGTCGCAGACATGCTAGTCAGTGTGTCCAACGCCTGGGAGTCCATCATCATTTATCTCCTGAACAACAGACAGCTGGTAGTGGAGGAGAACTTCCTCAGGCAGATGGACAACGTTTTTGACTCGATGATCTGCATTTCTGTCGTGGCGTCCATGTGCAGTCTGCTGGCCATCGCTGTGGACAGGTACAGAAACCTGCACGGGGAAACAACGGAAGTGTAGTGGAGTTTGTGGATTGTTGGTCTTTGTTAGTCTAGATCAGTGGTGGGCAAACGTTTTGGTTCACGGGCCACATTGAGTTCTAATATTTGACCAGGGGGCGGAACAGGAGCAGATGGATGGCATGCTTTAGTAACCACTAGGTTAGACCAACACAATGGCGCATTAGATTTTAAGCAAGTGCACTAAATGTTACATCAAGAGCGGTAAATTTCAAATCTAGCGGCGCTAGGTCTGAAATCTAGTGCGATAGCGCTTAAAACGTGCATTTAGCGGTGCTAGGTTTGAAATCTAAGCGCTTGATGCAACATTTTGCTAGTTTTAACATCTAACACGCTTCTTTATATGCATGTATAGAGCTGGAAAGCTTTCCATATTAAACAGTGCGCCATCTAGTGAGGAAACATCAGAATTGCAGGGGAAATAAAACACTAACAAGGTTAATTTATTCAATTTTTTCAAGTTTGGTGGGCCGAATTAAAACGTTTAACTGGCCACAGGCGTGAAAGATGCGAAGTTAGAAACGCTGACTTCCTGTCATTTTGTTTTTTTCTTACACATCTGGTGGTCGACTTGGGATCCTGCAATCAACTGGTTGGGGACCCCTGGACTACAGGAATAAATAGACTTAGGAATAAATGACAGGGTGGATAGATGGATGGATGGATGGATGGATAGATTGATAGTAGGACGGCTGGGTTTAGAAATTCACCAAATAATTAATGTATTAATGAATGAGTAAAAAAATAGTGGGATAAATGCTTACATCCATTTGAAATCGGAGAATTTAAATCAGGGGTCACCAACCCGGGCACCAGTCGCCCGCAGGCCAGTTCAAAAAATAGCACTAATCACAAATTAGCTCTATCTAAATTTTTATATAATTGTGTTGCTATTTTTTTTTTATTTCATTTACACATGATGTAAATTTAAAAATGAATATATAAAAACGTAAACGTGAGCACTGCAAAGATGAGGTTACGAACGCGTTTTCTACCCACAAAAACATGGCAGAAAAAAGGAAGAAAAATTATCATTTTCACAGTGAATGGGAGGAAGGGTTCTTTTTTACTAAGAGTGAAAGAAAACTGTGTGCGTCTCATCTGCGGTGCGACTGTGGCGACGCACAGTTGCACCGTCCTCATTTTGAAAGGAGCAGATTTTTGTTAAATCTTAGATAATTGATCATTTGTACAAACATGGTTCAGAGTTTATGATTTGATAACTGTTGTAAAAATTGAAAAAGTGTATGGGTAGGTGAAGCTTCATCTTAAATACGTCTGCTACTCAGGTGTAAAATGAAGTCTCCAGAAAGACTGACATGCTCACAGTGCTGCAGACCCAAGCAGTCAGAGTGAAAATGAAATAAATCTTCAAACGTCACTGCCCTGCAGAGCAGCTGCTCAGACGGCAGTGCACTCGCTCTCTTAACTGGCCGTATCGCATCCTGCTGCTAAATATGGACCGGGAGGAATGTGGAATCAAGGAAATGAGTTTCCTCAGCCTCAGGGACTGCATGGGGAGAGAAAAAAAGAGATGCTGCTGCTCATCAAAAGAGGGAAAACTGAGATAGTTCTTGCATCCAGACTGAATCCTACCAGAATAGGGTCCCACTTAGGGTGCCCTGGTTGACAGGGACCCAGGTGGACAAAGCTAAGTTTAATCACTTTATTGGTAAAAAAGGAAGATTAAGGTAATACAGTGGGTATTGTGGCCACGCTTGTATGTCCAGCCTGGTTCGGTTCCTGACCCAATACGGCAGATGCTAGCGTGGTATCTGACTTGGAAGGACGGGATGACACAAGGTCAGAACAACAAACAATCTGTTAAACAAGTGAAGGCCATTAGAGTTTAAACAGCAAGAAGACAAGACACAGGTGCAAACATTGGGCAGTTCAGTTTTACTTATAGCATCCAATTTCACAAGTTGATTTGATTCACATGCGTTTGCCTGCACATCTTCTTTCGGCATTTCCCTTCAGGGGGCGCCACAACAAGGCAGTTTCTTCCATCTAACCCTATCTGCTGAATCTTCTTTGGTCACACCAACTATCTTCATGTCTTCCTTCACTGTATCCATGAACCTCCTCTTTGGTCTTCCTCTAGGCCTCTTTCCTGGTGGTTCCAAACCCATCATCTTTCTGTCGATGTCCTGCACATCTACTGTATAATATCAATAATTAATATTTAACTCTTTCTCACTCATGTATTCAACTCAAAAATGTTCGCAAAGCTCTATTTGACTCTTTTCTGTAGTAAATTAAATTTAATTTTAAACCATTTTTAAATGAATATATGTCTTTTAATTACCAGTCAATTGAAACCATCACTACTGATACTAAACATAAAAACCAGAGGACACGTAGACGTTCGGACAGACGAGGTCAGACAGGAATCTCCATGGACAATGATGTTTGCAGATGACTTTGTGATCTGTAGTTAGAGGAGGGACGAGGTGGAGGAAAAGCTGGAGAGGTGGAGGTTTGCACTAGAAAGAAGAGGAATGAAGATTAGTCAGAGTAAGACAGAGTACATGTGTGTGAATGAGAGGGATCCAAATGGAAAAGTGAGGTTACAGGGAGAAGAAATAAAGAAGGTGGAAGATTTTAAGTATCTAGGATCAACAGTCCAGAGCAATGGAGAGTGTGGAAAAGAGGTGAAGAAGCGTGGGCAGGAAGGCTGGAACGGGTGGAGAAAAGTATGATGTGTGACAAAAGAGTTTCAGTAAAAATGAAAGGAAAAGTGTACAAAACCGTGGTGAGACCGGCCATGCTGATTGGTCTAGAGACAGTGACACGGAGGAAAAGACAGGAAACAGAGATGGAGGTAGCAGAGATGAAGATGCTGAGGATCTCTATGGGAGTGACCAGGATGGACAGGATCAGAGGAACAGCACATGTTAGAGGTTTTAAAGTCAGAGAGGCCAAACTGAGATGGTTTGGACATGTGCAGAGGAGAGAGAGAGAGAGTACATCAGAAGAAGGATGCTGGATTTGGAACCACCAGGAAAGAGGACTAGAGGAAGACCAAAGAGGAGGTTCATGGATACAGTGAAGGAAGACATGAAGGGAGTTGGTGTGACCAAAGAGGATGCAGCAGATAGGGTTAGAAGGAAGAAACTGACTTGCTGTAGCGCCCCCTGAAAGGAAATGCTGAAAGAAGAAGAAAAAGAAGGACATGTAGACGTTTGTCTGCAGAAATTGGGAAATGTCGATGTAATTCACACCCAAGCGAGACGATCTCCCTTTCTGAAGACGTCTGGGTATCACATTATAATTTATCCGTTAGAGGTTTGAACAGAATGTCGGAAGTACTTCGTGATGAGAAGGCTGAGATACTTACATGTAGATTTAACCTCCGATTGGACTCCACCCTCCTCCTGTTTTTCTGTTTAATGCCAATCCACAGATGGAGCAGCGCGCCTATGAGTGGATGTCGGTGGCAGGATTTCATCATTTGATTATGTTTTGACGATCCCTGCAGGGATTGAAGAACATGTGACATTTTTATAGCAGCGTAATAGAAAAACAAGGTTATCCAGAGAAATGCTGGTGGCTTCCCTGAACGCTCCAATCAGAAAGTTTTCTTTGAAGTTGATGAAGCACAGACCACAGAGATGTAAATCTGATCATCCAAAACCACATAAACAGAATTTACCGACCATTCAAAGTGTGTTTAGAAAATTGGTTGAAATTTGAAAATCTTTTACTTCACCACGGGGAAGGATGATGAAGAACGTCTGCGAGGTCTATTTTGATCGGGAATAGATTTAGACTGACACACAGACACATAAATACTCATTACTTGTGTTTTTTAAGCAAAAAAGTGTATAGAAAGAAAATCTTTAACACTAGAACCGCCGCAGAGGTCAACTTGACCGCATGTTACTTTAATATGCTAATTAGAATAAATAAAACACAACCAATCAGGCTGACCTTTTATGAGTTTTAATATAAACATGTTTTCTATTTTATCGGTATTTTGTTCTAAAAATGAACATTTCAAAATTTATAAGCATTTTATCTTCTCTAACCTGCTGCATCCCGCAGCAGTTGGGAGGAAGCGCGCATTGGAAGTTGTTGTTATATAGCTATAATAACAAACACATTGCTATGGCCACACATAGCACGTGTGTGTTTATATTTGTGGAGAGAGACAAGGAGGACTCTGACGCTATTACGGAAACATTTTAGGCCCTGTCCACATGTAACCGGGTATTTTTGAAAACGCATATATTTTTATCCGTTTTACCGTCCACACAAAAACTCAGGGTTTTTTCACTCCAAACCGACGTTTTTGAAAACTCCGGCCAAAGTGGAGATTTTGGAAAACTTCGTTTTTGCGTTTGCGTGTGGACTTGCGAAAACGGAGATTTGCGTTTTTATGCGTCACTACCTGCGACAAGTAATGCACATACGTCATTCGTGTGCGTCTTTGTTTACAAAAGCAGACAGTGGGCATCAAGTAGGCTATTGACGAATTTGATCATTTTACTTTCATGTTTGCTTTTTATTCTAGATTTTAAAAATATTTAACATTTTGTCATTATTATTAGTTTAAAAATTGAGTGGTTTAAAAGTTTATTTATGAAACAAAGCAGCACAAAACATGAATAATTACATAAACGGTCAAATTGACGGTCATGGCGCTTGCAGCTAGATTTAGAACGCGGCGGTCCTAGTGTTAAAAGATAAATAACTACTGTGTATAAAAATCTTTAGAAAAGCATGATGTACTATATTGACGTTTTTCTTCCCATACGCCTTTTTTTTTAAGGTGAAAACCCAAAGTTATGAGTATTCATGTAGCAGTGCGGGCGATCTTCGTCCCTCCACCCAAACTGAAGGATTTCTACGGTATATGGATCTATGTTTACGTCTACATCAGAGATGAGATCGGGCCTAAAAAATCCAGCCCGACCCGGCCCGCGGGTATTAAAACCAGGCCCCAGGCCGAAACAAGCCCGAATTGTCATATTTTATTTGTGAGGAGGAGGAAGGAGGAGGGTTATTTATAAATAGGAACATTTTCAGGAACACGCTTTTTAATTAAAAAAAAAAAAATCACACTATCGGACCCCTAATGCGCTTGTCATGCTTAGCGCGAAGAGGAGGGACGGTCTTTGAAACAAATGATAAAATAGATCTTTGACGATCATAACTTTTACCAGTCCAGCTGTTTAAATGCCAGCTCAGCGTCGAGGTGCCAGTCTTTTTGGTGTCGTATGAAAGCAAAGCTCCACATTGACTACATCCAGCGAAGCCAACGCAAGTTTCTGTAGCATTTTGACCAATTAATTTGAATCTTTTCCACACCTCACTCTTACCGGTGCGTGTTTGTCTTTTCAGTTCTCCTGCTTTTAGTTTATCCTTAACTTCTTACTCCTTCATATCGGGGATACCAGTTCAAAATAAATAAAATAAAGACGTGCGCAGGGGAGGATTACCAAATTAAGAGGAGGCGTTCACGTGCGCAGAGCATGCTCTGGCTCTGCGAATCCTGTTTAGTAGCTAAACATTACTTCTCTGTTTTAATTTTATAACAAGTATCCCTTAGTTTAGTACCCACACCTCGTTTTAGTTTACATTTTATAAACATATATTTATTTGAAAAAAAAAAAGTCAGCGAGAGAGAAGCCCGACCCGAAGTCATTTTAGACCGGGTCGGGCTCGAGCTTGGGCTTAAGATCATACCTCTGGTCTACATGGATGAAGACCAGGATCTTTGTCAATAATTTGATGACGCTGCATGGTAACCTAGCTTTTGTGTTCTGGTTCCCTCTGCAGGTACGTCACCATCTTCTACGCTCTGAGGTACCATAACATCATGACCGTAAGGCGAGCCGGCTGCATCATCGCAGGAATCTGGACGTTCTGCACCGGCTGTGGCATCGTCTTCATCATCTACTCTGACACCACCCCAGTGGTCATCTGCTTGGTTTCCATGTTCTTCGCCATGCTGGTCATCATGGCCTCCCTTTACAGCCACATGTTCATGCTGGCTCGCTCCCACGTCAAACGGATCGCCGCCCTTCCCGGCTACAACTCCATCCACCAGCGCGCCAGCATGAAAGGAGCCATCACCCTCACAATCCTCCTGGGGATCTTCATCGTCTGCTGGGCTCCTTTTTTCCTTCACCTGATCCTGATGATCTCCTGTCCACATAATCTCTACTGCGTGTGCTTCATGTCACACTTCAACATGTACCTCATCCTCATCATGTGCAACGCGGTGATCGACCCTCTCATCTATGCCTTCAGGAGTCAGGAGATGAGGAAGACTTTTAAAGAGATCATCTGCTGTTACAGTTTAAGAAATGCCTGCACCAACATCTGTTCTCTCACCGGAAAATACTGAGAGAAACTAGGATGAGCCGAAAAGGAGAAAACCATGACAGACTCCAAAATCAACGTCTAACGACCACTTCGACCCATTCTCATTTAACTATTGAACGTATAAGCTGATAACGTCACCTAACAGACCGTGTCCAGAACGAACAAAGAAACGAGTGTGTAAGGTACATTAGATGAAAACCCAGCATCGGCAAATCACAAATTATTTGAAAATGCGTCACAAAAACTGGTCTGCTTTTCATTTTGACCATCTGTTTCATTTCTTCTTCTGATAATAGAACTGTTATTTCTATGAGTGATGAAGCAGCCCGATGGCTGTCAAAGTACTTTTCTTCTTAAATAGCACTACTGGACGATGAGCATTGAAAGGCTGCTTGTTTATATCCTTTTAGTTCCACAGACGTGCGGATCTTTAGTGATTAGGATCAGAGAGATGAATGAAGAGCCGAGGACGTAATGCAGCTAGAGAAAAGAAATGGGGGGACGTTTTGTGTGGAAATGTTTTTTTTTGTGTGTGTGTGATTATTATGTTGTTTTCCGGATGTGAACGCAGTGTTTCAGGAAGTCCTACTGGTTCAGGTCTGGATTGGGAGGCAACACAGGATGCCTGGAAAGGATCCTTGCGATAGATAAGTCGAATGTGATAGAGAGGACTTGGACATGTTTAAAGGATATAAAACATAAATAAAAAATTAGGCGTAATGTATGATCACATAAAGGCATTTTTGTAAATTGATTTAATTCCTATGAGCACATATCTAATCGGACCAGATGGCAAACATTAGGAGGATGTTATGATAAGAGGGATTCGTTGGGTTAGAATAGAAATTTGCTTTTATTTCAAAGTTTGCCTACTTCGACAAGTGGGTAATGTGATGGCGAGCCCATGTATTGAACAAGGTAACTCAAATTTTCATCAAATTTTCAAGACATATCCATAAATGAGAAGACTTAAAAGTTGTTCAAATTTGGGGGTTATCTGGGTTAACATTTGAGTTCAGGAGTCTTTTAAAGATTCCATGTAAAGTCCATAGTCTTTTTACGCGCTGGCACTTTAAGAGGCGGAGCAGAGGACACTGGAACACTTATTTCCATGGAAACCTTAAGAAGTGTCAAGTTCCTGTTGGTTCTGTTAGTTTGTTAATCTGCACTGATTGGCTGGTAGGAAAAAGGGGCGGCCTTTTTCCGCTGCGCTTTCCGAGTGCTTTTCTAGTCAAGTTCTTTTAGTGTGGGTTAGGATTTGTTGTAAACGGTCTTCTTTTGTTCATCCGAGGTTGAGTTATGAGGGCCAAAGCCAAAGCAGGAAAGTTTGGACTCTCTTTGGACAAGTTCTTGCAGGTTATGAAGAGCACAGGTGTCAAAGTCCAGTCCTGGAGGGCCGGTGTCCTGAAGGTTTTCTATGTGTTCTTGGATCTACACACCTGATCCAGGTTGACGAGTCATTGTGCCAAATTTTATTGGCTGTTGATTTGACTTTTATGTGCATCAGCTGTTTTGAACCAGGAACACGTGGATAACCTTCAGGACACTGGCCCTTGAGGACCAGAGTTTGACACCCCTGTTCTAGAGGATCCCAAGGTGTTCCCTGACCAGGTGATACTACCTCCCCAGATCCCTCACTGTGCTCTGTATGTTCCCCAGGGACTTCCCTTTTCATGAGCATGGCTGGAACACTTAACCAGGAAGGTGCCTATGAGGGATCAAAACCAGATGCCTAAACCAATACGTGGCTCTTCTCGTTGCATAAGAGCAGCAGCTGGACTCTGATCTCCTTCATACCTCTCACCCTAACTTTAAGTGAGAAGCCCATAACCGTGCAGAGTGTTGTGATGTGGAAGGAGGAGGACCCAAATGCAGGACTTAAAACAAGGTTTATTAAACCAGGAATCAGCAAAGCTGTAATCAAAGAAGAAGGATCAAAAAGGTTATCAAAGAGTCAATCTCAG
This sequence comes from Neostethus bicornis, assembly GCA_902685375.1. Lineage (NCBI taxonomy): Eukaryota > Metazoa > Chordata > Actinopteri > Atheriniformes > Phallostethidae > Neostethus > Neostethus bicornis. Next base: position 37,625,217 of record LR738541.1, read on the forward strand.
TTTCAAAGGAAGTCTGCTGGGTCGGGAGTCAGCCAGGGCTGGAAGGCATGTAGACCCGACGAGGAATGCTGGTGAGGCTGCCTTTGAATAGGCAGCCGGGAGATTAGGTGCAGGTGATCCAATCAGGTGCAGGTGTTCCAATCAGCCAGAATTGGGGAAAAGGTGAGATGATCCCTGGCTCCCTCTGGTGGTGGTTGAGGGAACCACAACACAGAGAAAACTTGGTTTCGTGATCAGGGGTCTAAATTATGAAACATGCTTATCCCAAAATCTGAGGGTATGCCAACTTTTACGCAATTTGAGCCATTAATAGAAATGGCAGCGTAAGGGGCCCATTGCGTAATTTCAAGATGACTGAGAAGCTGCCGTCCGCATATCCCACGACATTGGGGAAATGATGACACTTGTGGACAGAAGCGGAAGTGAACTGAGGTCAGTGAAATGAAGCATTTGAAGCAGTGAAACAATTTGAAAGCACACATCCGGATACGTGACACCTGTTATAGGAAAAAATTAGCCACATTGTCAAACAGGTGAGGCGGTGACTGGATAACATTAGAGACAACAAACTCATCATAACGATCCAGATGATGTAAGCTTTGGGACATACGGTAGGAAGATGGTTAAACTTGGATCTCCTTGGTTCCAGGGTGGTTTAACCAGCACTAGCAGAGTCTGAACACCTGATGGAGAACAGAATGTTCCCCATGCTTTACTTGTACAGTGAAAGTCTGCAGAATTATTCTTTTTTGAGTTTATTATATGGATTCAAACAGGTAATTATCTTCCACAGCAGGCAGCACAGCAGGACAGTTCCCATGCAGTCGTTTCTACTTTCAGATAAATTCTCTTTTTTTTACCCCAAGATGTTTGTATAGCTGGATGCTAATCCCTCTACAAACCTTCTGGACTCTGCGTTGAAAATCCATCATCTTTTAAGTCTCTGTGTTTGGGCTGAGAGCTAACGCCTACTGGCTGTGGAGAATCTACTTTACCAGCACAAAAAACGTACAAAGTTCATCATTTCCAAACATGGTGGACATGTTCACATGTTTTACGATGTAACATGTGGATGTGGAAGAGCATAATGCTTTAAAAGACAGCCTTTAGGGATAAAAGAGATCCTTTTTTTCCACATTTACAGCAGAACGTGTGAAAGAGCAGCTGCGTGGTCATGCCTGGCTGCCCCGTGGTAGCCCGAGGTGGGAATTTATCCAGCAATGTGAATGTTAAGCAGTAGAGACAGCGAGCGAGTGTTTTGGCTCGGTGATGAAGAGAGAGAGTGATAAGTGGGGCTTTTACACTGAAGATGCAGCCTGAGGGTGGAGAGGTAACACTTAGACCAATAATGATGAGTTCTACAGCAGAAAACGGTACTCAGATGTTTAATAGCAGGTAAATAAGCACTTTGTGAAGAAAGCGTGTGTGTAGGCAGCATTTATAATTCTATTTCAATTGCAGGTTTTTATTATTTTTTATTATTTTTAAGTGTTGAGCATTTAACAAACAGCTTTGGTTTTGATTTGATGGAAATTTACGCTTGTGAATTTACCACTTGTGCCCTCCCCCGTGTTTTCACTAGAGAAAGGTTGTTGTGTGAAACCAACTTTTTGATGATTTTGAAAATGTTTGAAAGTTATTCGAACATCAAAAACTACTCTTTAAGTGTTTTTAAAAATATTATTTATACATGTTTGAGAAATTTGCATACTGCCCCGTCCTTGTATTCGGATACAATTCAAATACCGGTTTGTTGTTGACGATGAATTGGTTCTCCGCCACATTATGCTACATTCCTACCTACGTGTTTTAGTGCACGTGCTTTGCTCAAAACATAGTGCTGTTTTTATGTAAATGCACCAAAATAAGAATATATTTTTAAAAAATGCTACTGCTATTGCGTTGTGCTTTTACACTGTGCTTGTGACCTCAAACAAGATTTACGCCGTGTCGTGCACGCACCTAATGGGGGCGGGAATAAGCGTGGAGCAAGAGGAGGAAAGAATTCATTGCAAACAAAACAAAACTCAATAAATGTCTTCATAAGTTGTTTTTTTTGAGCGAATATTGCACTTCTAAATAAACAAAATCTACCATGTTTAGTTATGGATTTTATGAGATAAGATTTATTAGCACACAAAACAAAATTCTTTTTTCTCTATATTTACTGAAATCTGCAAAATTTTCTTTTAGTTTGTTATTCTTACATCACAAAACTAGAACAAATGTAAATATGCATCTATCGTGTTGTTGTCATAAGCTGGCAGCCAAATACAAAGTCCATGTTTGTTTACGATCAGTATTGTAAAGAGTGATGTTACAAACGTCTGTAACGGGCTGAAAATCTGTTTTATTCAATTAATTTTGCAATCCAATTTATATTGAGATTTTTTTTTTTAATTGGTATTTTTCATCCATTCATAATGACCATTTTTTCGGAGTATAAGTCACATTTTTTATAGTTTGGCAGAGGTTGTGACTTATATGTGAAAATGATCAACACATTAATATCATCTTCTTTTTTTTCTTGTTCCGTCGTCTTCTGCTTATTTGGGCCATATCGCGGGGGTGTCAGCCTCAAACGGGAAGCCCAGGCTTCTCTCATCCCAGCTGCATCCTCCAGCTCACCCGTAAGGATTTCGAATCATTCCCCGGCCAGCTGTGAGACATTGTCTCTCCAGTAAGTTCGTGGTCTGCCTCTCGATCTCCTCCCGGTGGGACGTGCCCCGAAATACCTCACCAGCGAGGCGCTCAGGGGGCATCCTGACCAGATACCCGAACTACCCCATCTGGCTTTTCTCGACCTGGAGCGGGAGCGCCTAGACACCGAGCTTCTTCCAGATGGCAGAACTCCTCCTCCGATCTTTGAGTGAGAACCCAGCCACCCTGCCGAGGAATCGCATTTCGGCCGCTTGTTTCCGCGATCTCATTCTTTCGGTCACCACCCACAGCTGGTTACCATATTTCACATGCTATTTTCACACTAAACCGCAAGAGGGGGCTCTAGGCATGTGTTAATAATTTCAACTTTGCCGGTAATTTATAAAAACAACTGAGAACGGCTGAACAAATGTGGCACCGAGAAGAAAATCATATTCCTCAGATTACAAGCTGGAAATAGGAAAATATGCAGCCGAAAACAGTAGTCGGGCAGCGGGAAGGAAGTTTGGAGTTAGTTTGGAGTAAATGAGGTAGAAGAGGAAGCATTGCATCGTCTACTCCCGGTGTTGTTTAAAAGTGACACAAATGATGAAGATTTGATTGGACGCTATGGTCGCCTTTTTTATTTTTGAAAGCGCAGGGGAAAGTTTCGGACCCCTGATCATCTCTATTGTTGCTCCTATGGAAGCCATGCACACTGGGGAACATATGGGGTAAAAAAGCCCTACTTTCTTTTTAATATTTCCTAAGAAGAAAGATTATGAAGAAGTTGTGGAGGTTGTTGAGGAGGATATGAGTTTCTTGCGAGTCAGTAGGTGGCGGTAATGCACCTGTATTGGTGTTTCGCGCCTTTTTACTGAAAGAAGAGGAAGACTCGATTGGATGTAGTGTTTTGGATTGAAATGATAGTTTGATGAACTTGTTAGCATGTTTTTTATGCTATAGTTATCTGAATAACTCTCAATAAATCTCAGATTACTATCCAAAGGTAGACCCCAGAACAGGTGGATAGACTGTCTTACAGCTGGCTGGGGAACGCCTCGGGATCTTCCCAGATTAGCGAAGCGGGGGCTTTTGCTTGCACAACCAGGCCCGAAATAAGTGGAAGACGACAAAACTGATTTTTTTGTGTGTGAAAAGTGCGACTTATACTCCGGTGCGACTCATATATGTTTCTCTTCTGTATTATGCTTTTTAAAAAAAACTTTTGCGACTGATACTCTGTAGCGACTTATACTCCGAAAAATACGGTGATGTGCTTCTGGTTGGATTCCCAGTCAGTTATAGACCACTATATTTGGAGTTTTTGTCAGACAATTTTAGTGATTCACAGTCATAAGAAATCATCCCCACACCAGTAATCTTTTAACAATGGGGTACAAAACTCTACCTAATTATTGCATAACATTAAATAAGAAACTATTGAGTAAAAATCAGAACAAAAAGACAAAGGACTCCTTAGAGATGCACGTAAGCCGGAACAGCCATAATTATTTCTTGGCCACTTCGGACACGAAATCAAATTACAAGCACAAATCATAACTAAATTAGACTTTTTAAGCCAGGTCGTCAGAGCGTCCTACTCGGGACGGGGATCACAGATCAGATCATCTGGATGTAAAACAGCACAGATCAGGTTCGATGGATGTTGCAGATTGGTTTCATCCAGGCAAAAAAAATCAAGATAAAATGAGGCGTAACGACATAAATTGTTTTCAACAACCTTTTAATCTTATTTTACTTCATCTATTTTGAAGTAAAGTTAATTTTCTTTTCATTTTTTTTCCTCCGGCCCCGTTGCTGTTAAAGACGCCATATGGTGATGAAATGTTTTAAAAAAAACAAAAGAAAACAATGAATGTACAAACAGCTTGACGGTGGTGTGTGTCTATGTGTGTGTAAACGTATGCTGGTGCCTACCTCTCAAACTGAGAAGCTTGAAGGATTTTTAATCTACAAACTCAGCCGTGCGTCAAAGCGGAGCTTCGTGCATTGTGTTTTTTGTGTTTGCCTGTGATTCATATCAAGTGTTTTGGTGAAGAAAAGATGAAGCTTTTTGTGCAGATTGTGTTCACAAGATGGATTTAAAATGGTGTATTTATGTACATAACAAATCAATTTTATGTGTGTAAAGCAAACAAAGTGAAAACAGTGTTTGGTTTGTTTTTCTTTGTTGTAATTGTTCTAAATAAGGGGTGGGCAAACTTTTTTGTTTGTGGGCCACATTGAGGTCAAACATTTGACCAGGGGCCGGAACAGGAGCAGATGAATGGCATGTTTTGGTAACCGATAGATTAGACCAATACAATGGCGCGCTAGATTTTAAACAAGCGCTAAATGTTACATCAAGAGTGTTAAATTTCAAATCTAGCCGTGCTAGGTCTTAAAGGGCCCATCTCATGCAAAATCGACTTTCCAGAGTTTTCTACCTTGTAAGAGTGATGTCCGGGCCTTGTATATGTCACCAAAGGGGTTTCTAGATTGATTTAGCCCGTTCCGTCATCTTCCGCTTGTTCCGGGGTCGGGTCGCGGGGGCAACAGCCTCAAACGGGCAGCCCAGGCCTCTCTCTCCCCGGCTGCATCCTCTAGCTCACCCGGAAGGATCCCAAGTCGTTCCCCGGCCAGCTGTGAGACATAGTCTCTCCAGTGGGTCCGGGGTCTGCCCCTTGGTCTCCTCCCAGTGGGACGTCCTCGAAACACCTCGCCAGCGAGGCGCTCACGGGGCATCCTGACCAGATGCCCGAACCACCCCATCTGGCTCCTCTCGACCTGGAGGAGGAGTGGCTCGACACCGAGCTCCTACCGGATGGCAGAGCTCCTCACCCGATCTCTGAGTGAGAGCCCAGCCACCCTGCGGAGGAAGCTCATTTCGGCCGCTTGTACCCATGATCTTATTCTTTCGGTCACCACCCACAGCTGGTGAGCATAGGTGAGGGTTGGAACGTAGATCGTGATTTAGCCCGTTTTTCACAAATTGCTGTGGATTTCTGGTACGCTCAGACTAAACAACGAATAAGCAGATGTCTAAAGTATGACGCGGCTGTCTAAAGTGACGCATTTGACGTAGCCAGGACGGACTTTGCACACGCCCCCCTCCACAGCAAACCCTCCCTCCTTACCACCCGCCCTCCTCACCTGCCTCCACTCCGGCCTTACGCCCTCACAAACTCGCTTTCAACGTCCGATACACAGGCTGGTTCGCTGCTCTGCGTCTTTTTTATTTTCTTGCTTGAAACACGCTTTTTGTAACTACGCACGGGCTTACGCCTGCCTTCCCCCTCCCGCTCAGAGATGGGCGGAGGAATAGCGTCTCAGTGAGAGCAGAGGGCGGAGCTTGTACTTTCTCAGGACGGGCGGGGGAATGAGCAGACCCGGCCTTTCTTAGTTCCGGGTCTGTGACTGCGCTCCACCAAATCAATATATTTTCATAACTATGGTGTAATGCATGTTGCAAACCCCACATTTTGCGTGTGTATGTGCAGAGGATACAATGTGAAGAGTTATTTTGCATGAGATGCGCCCTTTAAATCTAGTGCGATAGCGCTTAAAAACATGCATTTAGCAGCGCTAGGTTTGAAATCTAAGCGCTTGATGTAACATTTTGTTTGTTTTAACATCGAACACGCTTGTTTATGTGCGTGTATTGGACCCGATAGCTTTCCATATCTGTGCACACTGTTTATTTCAACAGCATGCGCATCACGGAGACACACATAATATAATGGGTTGCAGTGTTGTTGTTTTCTCAACAAAGCCAATATATCTAGAGTGTGCCATCTAGTGAGAAAACATCAGAATTGCATGGAAAATAAAACATTAACAAGGTTTTTTATTTAATTTGTTCAAGTTTGGCGGCCCGGATTAAATCGTTTAACAGGCCGCATGTGGCCCGTGGGCCGTAGTTTGCCCATGTCTGTTCTAAACTGATTGTTTTATGTGTGTTCTTTGCAATGTGAAAAGAAAAAAAATGCACAACCTGGAAAACAGCTTTAGCTCTGGGTCGATTTTTTTTTTTTTTTTTTTGGTGGAAAAAACCATCAGATTTTCTTTTATATTCTGGCTCTTTACACATCTGTGCAGCTATTCTACTCCTACATGGTGAAACTGTTCCGTGCATGTAGACACACATTAAATAGTTATCTACGTGTGAAACTGAAGTGTGAACTTCACATAAAACTGACTGATGTTTGCGTTGGTACAATGGATTCTATCTTATGTCTTAATAAAGCAGATGTTAAAACTTACGTGAGTTCATGGTCTGTCGTTATTTCAAATCATAGAACTGGGAGAGTTACGAGAGCAATTCAGAAAATTAGCATAAATTCGCAATTCCAACAGGAAATGATTCAAACACACTCTCATTAAGTATTAGACACCTAATTCATATAATCTCCTACCGTTAAGTATGGAGCTAAAGTACAAATTAAACCCTGAGTTAAAGAAATGTGTAAAAATAAAGCTGTTTAAAATCAGTGCCAAGGAGATCATTTTCTACAAGTATGAAGATAATTTGAGAGTTGAGAAGTACGGGTCAGCCAATGGGTCAGTTTGGTATTACTGCATTTTACACAACATGTAAATGGACCATGTCCAGGCGCCTGCAAGTGGAGCAGTTAAAGTATCTTGAGGTCTTTTTGTACTGTTGCACCCGATGTGACCCCGTGTCCTAATTGAGACTCACAGCCACCTAAACTCTCCTTTCCATCAACTCCTTCAAAAAACATTCCGTTGTAGCTTTTTTAGAATTTAATAGAAAGAAGTGTGAAACTGTAAACATACAGAAAACAAATAAATGAGCATCTAGTCATACACATTTGAAAATAATGCTACAAACAAACATACAATCATGAACATAACAAAACTACTGACTCATATTGCCGCTCAAAGGGCTCGAAAAGTGTGGATGGTTGATGATTAGAATTAAACTAGGATGGTCTCCGGCACTGCAAGCTTAACACGTTGTCTCCTTCTCTCTGACTACTTACTTCCTATTTCCTACTTCCTGAACACGAATAAACATTAGATTGCTGGCGCCCTCTACCAGCCCGGCGGAACAATAAATTGTTCCAATACACTTGTTCTCAAGTGAAGGTGGACCCTCACATTAGGCATGGTTGCCAGGAGTCAGGGCAGAGTACAATTTCTAACAGGAGGGTGTTGGGGTTTATGATGTGGAATGCAGGTGGAAGGAGGAGGACCCAATTGCAGGACATCAAAACAGGGTTTATTAACACAAGTCTGGTAAGGCTGTAGGGCAAAGGGCACAGGATTAATTAAGGAATCAAACGTTCAAATAATAACAGAGTTCAATCATGGTCATGCATTCAGGGAGACCTAACTGGAAGGGATGGTAATGACCCGACAAGAAAGTCTGGGGTGATTGTCTTTATATAAGCAGCAGGCTGACAATGCACAGCTGATTGGTACCAGGCTAATCACCCAGGTGTTCAGGATGAGGCAGGAATCCAGGAGAGGGAGAAAGGTCCAAGGCTCCCTCTGGCGGCAGGTGAGGGGGTCATGACAGAGAGACTCAGGAGACTGGGTGAACTGAAGCATTTATTGAGTACATACTATAGTAGAGAAGGGAAATGTTCGGAAAGTGGAGCCAACGAATTAGGTGATCCTCGGGTATGACCTGGTGGTGGCAACATAGAAAAAGAAGGCCTGCAGATACTATCTGTGTTGTTTTCATCAACGATGACGACAACAAAATGATTTCATTGACGAAGCTTTTTTTTTTTATGACGATGACATAACGATAACAAAATAAATGCGACTTTTTGGTGACAAAAATGTGACGAGACATTTGCAAGTTTCTGTAGACGAAACGAAAATGTAACGGAATGAGCGTCAGACTTTCACATTTCTGTCTGTGAAAAGAAAAAGCACAGCGGGTGCATTCTTGTCTCTCACGGCGGCACGCCCCCCACAATGCTGCACGTTCACACCGTCTACACAACACACCTGCAGCCACGAGGAAGTCACACACCGTGACGGCAGCGGCAACAAAGAAGCTTGGTGGTCAGAAACTTAAAGTTTTCCACATATTTTGCGCAAACAGCATACTGACTTCAAGCTAATGCTAGCTTGTTGGCGCTGCTAACTTCCTTAGTTAGCTTGGTTGCGCTAACGACTGATTTAAAGACACAATGCAATGTTTACTTTGTTTACAGGGTTATTAAGAGGTGTCATTTTTAAGTATGAATAAGTTACAACGTTCCTCACTCACTGAAGAATTTATTTTTATTTTCCGTTGTTTTACTATGTTTATTGTTTTGCGCAAGTTAAAGTTCGGCAGGGTTGTCTTTTTTTTTTTTTTTAACAAATAACCTGCATCATTCTCAGTAATAAAGACACAATTGTTAAAAATAAGAATTTTTTTTACATTAAAACTAGACTGAAAACGTTCCAAGTCTCCCCTGACTAAAACTAGACGAAAACTCTTTTGGGTTTTTGTTGAGTAAAACGTAACTAAAACAAAAATATATGGAGATGACGAAAACGTGACTAAAACTTAATTAATTTTCGTTCCAAAGATGAAGACTAAAACGAAAACTCATATGGCTGCCAAAAATAACAATGGATACTATGCTAAGAGATTTGCGACAAGTGTCCAGAGGGCCTTTTACATGCAAGAGCTACAGCAAGTCAAACCTAAACTGACCAGCCCGTGAACATTCCATCCTCAGACTCTTTTTCCTGGTGAGGAAAATAACCTCCAAAAAATGATAGAAATAAAAAATTAGCAGAAGCCTCATGGAGATCTGGCGAAGGAAGGATCCACTCTCATGACAAACAGGCAATGAGCCAAGGACACCCTCACGTGTTCATAACACAAGATATACACATATAGATACACACAATGATAAATATTTCTAATACTTAGGAGTGTATGAAATTGTTAAAAAAAATTTTTTACCCATTTTGGACGTTGTTCTTTACATAAGTCTCAGGCAGAAAATGTCTCCGCACTGACCGTAAAATGATTAGTTTAATAGGATGAGTGAGAATCTAAAAGTAAGCTGTCTTTTTTTGCGGCCAGGGTTAGGGTTCCTATTTTTCTCATTAATGTTCAAACACATTGATACAAAATCAGAGAAGTTTGATCTTGAAAAGTTTCTCCTTCAAATAGTGAAGGATGAACTCAAACTCCTGAAGGTGATGGAAGTGCAAACTGTTTGCATGCATTCATAATAAAGTTGGAATAATAGGTGTTTTTTATGAGCAAAGCTTCCAGTCTGAACAAAGCAACATCTTCTTGAAGGTATGTCTGAGCTCGGCACTGCGGAAAGCGTAAATAGCAGGGTCTATCAGTGCGTGGCTCATCATCAGCACCACGTGCAGCTCAAACAGAGACCTGTAACACTCACAGTACGGGTTCATTGGACACACCATAATGATGACGAGGTGAAGAAAAAATGGGGCCCAGCACACCACAAACACTCCAAACAGGATGGTGAGAGTTAAAGCCCCTCTCATGTTGCTGCCCCACCTCCGTTGGCGTTGGCCACCAGCAGGTAACGCTGCGATGTGCCGAGCGTGGATCCTCGCTAGCATGAACATGTACACGTACAGGAAGCAGATGATCGCCAAGGAGACGATGAAGAAGACCACAAAGCAGATCATGATGAACTTGGAGTGGAAGAACCTCACCATCAGCACCGCCAGCACTCCGCATGTGGCCCAAATAAAACCCAAGATGGTTCCACTTCGCTGCATTGTCATGATGTTGTGGTACCGCAGAGCGTGGAAGATGGTGATGTACCTCAGAAACACAAAAACAAATTATTTTGTTACACACAACCCTCACCTATGGTCACCAGCTGTGGTTGGTGACCGAAAGAATGAGATTGCGGGTACAAGCGGCCGAAGTGAGCTTCCTCCGCAGGGTGGCTGGGCTCTCACTCAGAGATCGGGTGAGGAGCTCTGCCATCCGGGAGGAGCTCGGTGTCGAGACGCTCCTCCTCCAGGTCGAGAGGAGCCAGATGGGGTGGTTCGGGCATCTGGTTAGGATGCCTCCCGAGCCCCTCGCTGGTGAGGTGTTTTGGGCATGTCCCACCAGGAGGAGACCCAGGGGCAGACCCCGTACCCGCGGGAGGGACTATGTCTCACAGCTGGCCGGGGAGCGACTTGGGATCCTTCCGGGTGAGCTGGAGGATGCAGCCGGGGTGAGAGAGGCCTGGGCTACCCGTTTGAGGCTGTTGCCCCCGCGCCCCGACCCCGGAACAAGTGGAAGATAACGGAACGGAACACACAAATATTATCTTGAGGGAAAACTCTCTGCGTTTTGACCGATTGAAATGAAATAAAAAGATAAAATGTAGTGACTAAAGAAGCGTCACGCCTTGTAATTTAGTTCTGCAAGACCCTCAGGTGTGTAGGCTCTTCACATTGACCTGCTACTTTCGGTTAGGTGTGGTAGAGCAAAGAAACAAGAAAAACCTGCAAGATAGCAATACCTTGGAGTTCAAAAATGATCTCATAAGATCTAAAAAGAGTCCATACTCATTTTTACATAGACATAATTTTAGTTTTGAAACATCTTCTTCTTCTTCTTTTGACATTTCCCTTCAGGGTGCGCCAGAGCAAGTCAGTTTCTTCCATCTAACCCTATCTGCTGCATCCTCTTCGGTCACACCAACTATCTTCATGTCTTCCTTCACTGTATCCATGAACCTCCTCTTTGGTCTTCCTCTAGGCCTCTTTCCTGGTGGTTCCAAATCCAGCATCCTTCTTCTGATGTACTCTCTCTCTCTATCCTCTGCTCATGTCCAAACCATCTCAGTCTGTCCTCTCTGACTTTAAAACCTCTAACATGTGCTGTTCCTCTGATCCTGTCCATCCTGGTCACTCCCAGAGAGATCCTCAGCATCTTCATCTCTGCTACCTCCATCTCTGTTTCCTGTCTTTTCCTCAGAGCGACTGTCTCAAGACCAATCAGAATGGCCGGTCTCACCACGGTTTTGTACACTTTCTCTTTCATTTTAGCTGAAACTCTTTTGTCACACATCACACCTGATACTTTCCTCCACCCGTTGTAGCCTGCCTGCACACCCTTCTTCACCTCTTTTCCACACTCTCCGTTGCTCTGGACTGTTCATCCTAGATACTTAAAATCTTCCACCTTCTTTATCTCTTCCCCCTGTAACCTCACTTTTCCACTTGGATCCCTCTCATTCACACACATCTATTGCATAATATTTATCTCACTTAATTATAGAACTTCATCCCCAAACCCGACCTGAGCAATCATAGGATCCCCCTCTAAAATTTACACAGTTCCTGACTGAACCTACCCATCTTCTGCCCAACTCTAGGTGGGAGGAAGAAACATGTGTGGCGAGAGGGGGGGTGAAATACTTTCTACTATTTATAAAGTATATATGAGGTAGCCAGTGAGTCATCAATGAGCAGGCACTTGTTCACTGTCACGTAGGAAGGGTGCAGAAATACAAGGACATTTTGTTCAAAAACTGCTGAATCATTCTAAAAACCTCCATGGTGACAAATACATAGCCCACAAATCATAAGGTAGAAAACTCTTAAAAGTTAATTCTGCAAAACATGGAACCTTTAAGCTTCCCATTTTAAACTAAGACTCAACCTTCACAGTCATCTACTCAACAACTAGACTTCACCTTTTTGTTTCTCTAATAATGTTAAAGAATTCTACAAAAATGTGATGAGTCGCCATCTGTCATGGTTCCCTCGCCCACCACCAGAGGGAACCCGGAGCCTTCCCTCATTTGCCTGATTCTACACACCTGAAGATGTTTGTGCAGCTGCCTTTAAATAGGCAGCCCGTCTTCCCTACAGATGTCAGGTCATACCATCCTTTCCAGCCAGGTCTCCCTGGTTGCCTGACCATGAAACACATTTTGAACAATAACCTCTTGCCATGCCACTAAAACATCATGTTTTTCTTTCACAACATTATTGACCTGCCATACTCAAATAAACCATGTTTTCTGTCCTGCAATTGGGAAATTGGGTCATCTTTCTTCCGCCTGCACACCATTCCGTTCCATCGTCTTCCGCTTATCTGGGGCCGGGTCTCAGGGGCAACAGCCTCAGACTGGAAGCCCAGGCTTCCCTCACCCCATCTGCATCCTCCAGCTCATCCAGAAGGATCCCGAGTCATTCCCCAGCCAGCTGTGAGATATAGTCTATCCAGCGGGTCCAGGGTCTGCCTCTTGGTATCGTCCTGGTTGGACGTGCCCGAAACACCTCACCAGCGAGGGGACCAGATGCCCTAAACACCTCACCACCTGCACGCCACCCCGTTCAAATGACATTCATCTAGTTTGAGTTTCAGTCATAGTTCTTTTTACATACCTGTCGACAGCAATGGCCATGAAACTGAAGATCGATCCGACGAAGGACATGCAAAGCAGCGAGTCCATTATATCGTCCATCTTGGTTTCAGGAGAACCCGTCTTCTTCAGCTGTCCCACATCAGCCAGAACGATCATAAAGTTCTCGCAGGTTTTAGTCACACTGGCGATGGTGTTAAAGGCGGCCAAACTGCAGATGAAGCAATACATGGGCGAGTGGAGGTTTCTGTTTCGGATGACGGCCACCACAACCAGCAGATTCTCCACCAGGCTTGTTACTCCAATGGCGAAGAAGATTGGGAAGGGGACTTTCACCTCCGGGCAATCCGTCAAGTTTTTTGTGGTTGAGTTCATAGCTAACCAATCTCTACAGTTATTTTATGATGCTGCAGTAAAAATATATTCTGCTCATAATTAGAGATGGTGAAAAAAATGGAATGACGGCACGGGATAGGCGTTTGAGCACATCGGTCAGAAAATTCCACCTAGGTGCGTAGTACTTCCAATATCACAGAATTGGACTTTTTCTGTGTATTTAAACAGAAAATAGATTTCTTTCAGCATAAAATCTATCACCACTGATAACATAGGGTTATATAACTTGGTACCACAATGTGACGTTCCTGGTGTGTTTAAGATAAGACCGTCTGCTTGTGTTAGCGGTGACGCTAACGATAAAAAAGTCCTAACAAATAGGGGATATTTCGATGAAGCAGCTTCATTCATAAAATTTAACGGTCCCTTAAATTTAGAATAAAAGCTTGGTAAGAATTGCCATCAATAAGTAAGAGAGCAGAAAAGAGGAGGGGTTATTCTGGGACGTTACCGGTTGTTTGTCTGTGTGGATAGTTCCTCTGGTAAATACTTTAGAAAAGGTAGTACTTTTAAAAAATTAGAAAAAAGTACAAAGCAAATGGTCGGTCTCTGCAGTCGACGTGGCCCAAAAATTCTTTTGACATGTGCATTCTGTTTTCCACATAGACGAGGGGGGTCAATGCTTATCTCCACCATGTGACCACCTCTGCATGTGCTCAGCTGTTTACATGGAGGAAGGTTGGATGGGTTCACCCTCCAGGTCCTACAGCTGCTCTGTTATGGACGGAGCTTTGCAGGATGTCCCAGTTCTTTATCCCTCACCTATGGAAAGAAAACAACAAGCTTTATTCAAGTCTTACAGCAATTTTCTGCTGATTTTAGGGTTTGTGGACTCTTTTTTTTTGTGTGTGGTAAAACAAGAACCAGTCGATGCAAAAGCATGAAACAAGATGCCTTTGTATGTCTTATATTAAAAAAATATTATTAATGAATAGTTTATATCGGTGTAAAAACTAGACTGAAGCAGTCATGTGTAAGGATTTTTAAATTTGAACCTCCATTTTTGTGACCTTGACTTTTAGCCACATGACCTTGAAAGCCTAATCAGTTCATCTATAGTTGGAACTGAGTAACTGTTGTCACTTTCATTAAAATCCCTTTACTGGTTTGGGAGGGACTGTGTTTACAAAAGCTTTATGGAAGCACAGATGGGCACACAGGCAGCCCGAGTTGTACTGAAGTTGTACTGTACAGTCAATCCCGATCTACGATACTAGTAACCCGCAAGCAGATCCCAAGTCAACCTCTAGGTGTGTTGGGAATAAAAAAAAAAAATTAACAAAATGGACGGAAGTCAGTGTTGCCAACTCAGCGTTATTTGACGCTCTTTTTAACGCGTATTCAGACACTCTAGTGATGTTTCCTATATTTTAAAAAAGCACAAATCCTGGTGGCTTTTCTAGTGTTATGGAAGATTTTTGGAGTCTGTGACGTGAAATAACGTTGTTAAGCCTGTTCTAAATGAGCAGCACCTGCTGCTGCTGTGGCCCTCCCCTTCTTAAAGCGCTGCACGCATTTGGAAAATATCTGTGTGTGTGTGTGTGTGTGTGTGTGTGTGTGTGTGTGTGTGTGTGTGTGTGTGTGTGTGTGTGTGTGTGTGTGTGTGTGTGTGTGTGTGTGTGTGTGTGTGTGTGTGTGTGTGTGTGTGTGTGTGACAGAGAGAGAGAGAGAGAGAGAGAGAGAGAGAGAGATTTGATTTTTTTTTTTTTTATTTGTAACAGACCTTTATTTGCCTGTAAAAAACATTCTACAACTAGTATTTGCATTTACACAAAACTCAAAATACACAATATCATCAACACCAAACGGCACGGTTCACACGGTGTACACCAGAGAGATTTTTTGATTTTTAACAGACCTTTATTTGCCTGTAAAAAACATTCTACAACAAGTATTTGCAGTTACACAAAACTCAAAATACATGATATCAACAACACCAAAAACGGCACGGTTCACACGGTGTACACTATGTACAACCAAAACACAAAACAAACCACAAAATACATTCAATAAACAACATTTATACCTCATACATTTACCATCAACACTACTTACATGACACACAACAAAAAAGAAAAATAGACCCAAATTCCCCACCCACCCTCACACAAACACCCACCCTCACACAAACAGAGACCCAAGTGCAAGATCCCCCTCTTTCACCGTGGCCAAAACCCCTTCACACCCCCACAGCTCCTCAAAACCCTCCAAGTCCCCGTTTATCTGAAACACTCCAAACTCCAACCTGAGCCGTGCCTCCACCATCTTCCTAAACACCTCCCTCACACACAAAGCCGTCCCAGACTGTACCATCCTCCTCCTGCTCACATAGATGGCCATTTTAGCTTGAGCCAGGAGAAAGTTCAGGACGCGCCCCCTCCTCCTGCTGCGTCGAGAGTACCCGACCCCTCCCACAAACACCCGTGCATCAAAAACTGCCCCCAGAGTCCTGAACACCCCCCTCAACAGATCAAACAGCCGCGTCAGCCGACCGCATCCCCAAAAACAGTGAAAAACAGTCTCCCTCTCCCCACAAAACGGACACCCCTCACCCACGGAACTATTTACACGATGTACAAAAGAATTCACAGCCACTGCTCCGTGCAGCAGCCTCCACTGCAGGTCACCCTGTCTCTTACTGGGGGGGGCTTGTACAGGAAGGACCAGGCTGGGCCCTGGTCAGGACCCAAGCCCAGATGATCCCTCCACACGGTGTCTGTGCGGCCGTTTAATTGCTGGTGGTTCAGAGCCTGGACCATCAGTTTATAAAGAGTCTTTCCGGAGGCCGAGTCCAAAGATACAGGAGCAGGAGCGGTCAGCAAGGGACCAGAGGAGTCTTGGAGGTCAGGACCGAGGACAACAGTAGGGAAGGGGTCGGTGGGGTCGGGGAGGAGAGAACCCGAGCCATAGTCCCGCAACAGACCCCACTCCTGCTGAGAGAGTCACCCCTTCCAGTGGGTGAGTAGCCTCTCTAGAGTCCGAGCCGACCTTATGCCCAGACGAGCGACCAGAGCGTCCGTACGGGTGAGGGTACAGTCGGTCCAGCCCAATAGTACACCTATGGTCGTGAGTCCCCCGCCGATACAGCGGTCCCGTAGAGCAGGGCCCGCCCACTCAGGGTAGACCAGGGGTTCCCTCAGCAGCCAATGCAGAGACGTATTTGCCTGCCTCCCCCTCCTGAGCTTCATCCAAACCGACAGGAGGCTCTGATAGAACCCAGGGAGAGAGTCCGAGCGACAGTCTGTGAGGAACAGAGAGAGGCCCCACCCACTCGCCCTCCCCAGTATGGCCACCGCTAACGGTCTCCAGAGCAGATCTGTAGGACCTGATATCAGTCGTTGGATAAATTGTAGCCGAAACGCAGCACCGCGACTGGCCAGGTGAACAAGTCCCTGCCCACCCTGCTCCTTCGGGAGGAACAGCACCGACTGAGAGACCCATTGGAGCTTGTCCCAGAAAAAATTTACAATCAGCGTCTGGACAGTAGAAAGAAGCGAAGGAGGCGGGTCTACGCACATCAACTTGTGCCACAGCTGGGAGGAGATCAAGTTGTTAATGACCAGTACCCTTCCCCAATACGACATCTTAGGCAGAATCCACTTCCACTTCAACAACCAGCTCTGCACCTTCTCCACTGTCTGGCCCCAGGTCTTCTGGAGACTGTCCTCACCCAGAAAAACCCCCAAATACTTAAAACCCCCAGAACCCCACTGGAGTCCCCCCGGCAGTCGGACACCATCCAGCCCATTCCCGAAAAAACGGGCCTCGCTCTTTGCCCAGTTCACCTTGGCACCTGACACCCGACCAAAAAGAGACACAGTCTCAGCCAACACGTCCACGTCATCCTGACCGGTCACAAGGATGACCACATCGTCAGCGTAGGCAGACACCTTGAACGAGGAAGGACATGCGGGCAGGCTGACCCCCCGCAATCCTGACCGGAGCCGCTGTAAAAAAGGTTCAATGGCCAGAGAGTACAACATCCCGGACAAGGAGCAGCCCTGTCTGATGCCCCGCCCCACGGAGAACGGCGTACCCAAACTCCCATTGACCTTCAGAACACTCGCAATGTCATCGTACAAAGTCTGGACATGACCCACGAACACAGGGTCAAACCCAAACGCCGCCAAGGCACGCCACAGGTACTGGTGTTCGACTCTGTCGAACGCCTTTTCCTGATCCACCAGGATCAGACCGAGGTCGACGCCCGACGAGTTGAAGACATCCAAAACGTCGCGGACCAGCGTGATGTTATCACTTATCAGCCTGCCTGGCACGCAGTAGGTCTGGTCCGCATGGACCACAGAGGCCATGACGTGACGAAGACGAGAGGCCAGAACTTTGGATAGGATCTTATAATCCGTGCAGAGCAGCGAGATGGGCCTCCAGTTCTGAAGTAGTTGTAAATCACCCGTCTTAGGCAACAAAGCCAGCACCGCTCTACGACAACTCAAAGGCAGGCGACCATCTTGCAGGCCCTCCGTGAACACCTCCAGCAGATCCTCACCCAATATGTCCCAGAAGGCTTTATAAAACTCTACTGGGAGGCCATCGATGCCGGGAACCCTGCCGGTCTTCATCCCCCCAGGGCCGCAGTCAGTTCAGGTAGAGTAATGGGGCCAGACAGACAGCAGTTCTGCTCCCTGTTGACCTGAGGCAGACCCTCCAGGAAACCCTTCCACACAGTGCTGTCTAGGTCTCGTCCCAGACCAGACGTAAACAGACGGTCGTAGAAACTCGAGGCGTACGACCTGATCCGACCGGAGTCCGTGATGATGGTGTTACCGTCAGGACGAATGGACTGTATGATCTTCTTCTGGCCGTTTCTCTTCTCCAGGCCAAAAAAGAACCGGGAAGGGGCGTCCATTTGGGAGAGGTCCACATGGCGGGATCTCACTAGCGCCCCCTGGGTGGCGGTACACAGCAGGTCGGCTAACGCCGAACGCTTAGAGCTGAGAGAACGTACACGACCCCCATCCCCAGTAGAGTCTACCAAAGACTGCAGCTCCACCACCTGCAGCTCCAGTTCTCTCACACGTCGGGCTCTGTCGCCCGTGACACCACGAGTGTACTGCTGACACAGCTGTTTGATCTGGACCTTACCGTAATCCCACCACCGTGAAAGACTACTAAAATCAGTTTTACAAAGTTTGTGTGACTTAAAGAATTCTCTGAAAGCACAGAGAAAAACTTTGTCCTGCAGCAGTGAGGTGTTAAAGTGCCAATAGGCGCTGCTAACCCTGACATTGGAAATGAGAGCTGTACAAGTAACCAGGTGATGATCTGAGAGCCCGACAGGGGTGATGTCAGATGATGTGCAGACGTTAATGTGATGTGCGAAACAGTATAGCCTGTCCAGACGAGCTAACGAGAGGTAGTCATTCTTGCAGTGGGACCAGGTGTACTGCCTAACCGCAGGGTGATGAGCTCTCCACACATCCTGCAGATCGTGGCTCTGCACGAGCTCTCTCAGTCTCAGAGCAGAGGCAGGATGAGGCTCAGCATGGTTCCTGTCTAGATGCGGTTCTAAAGTACTGTTAAAATCCCCAACCACAAACAGGTATTCCCCACTGTCACTGCACTCCCGTACACACCGGTCTAGAGAGTCTAAAGCCTCCAGTCTTCGCGTGCTGGCACAGGGCAGATACACACAGATGAGAACGAGGAAAACGTTCTCAAAACGAGCCCTAACTCTCAAAACCGCCCCCCGTACTACTTCCTCTACCTACACAGAGACTGGCAGAAAAGATCTGGAGAACAAAAGTGCCACCCCAGCGCTGTTGGACGAGCCATGGCTAAAATACACCTGACCAGCCCACTCCCTGCCCCACTCAACCTCTAAATCAGGAGTGCTGTGTGTTTCCTGGAGGAAAACTAAATCCAGATGTTTCATTTGAAACAAATGAAACAGTGCTGCACGCTTGGATTTACTCCTAGCACCGTTTACATTCAGAGTACCAATGTGAAAAGTACACATGATGAAGAAAAAGAAACACACAAAATACATTAAACATAGAATAACTCCCATAATGTACACACTAGTCTTGACTAGCCACTTGGGCCGTTACTTTGGACAGAAACTTCTTTAACCGGTAAATCTCCTGGTCAGTCAGCGAACACTCTCCAGAAGAGGCACGAGTGAGCGGTCGGGCTGAGTCCTCAAACAGTTTCAGATTCGGAAAATAATCCACCACATTTACATTTCGCGCACCTTTCGTAGCCTTCAAGAATCGTTTTATATCAGCCTCGGAGTAAAGCTGCTCACTCACCCCAGAACTGTTGGCCCACTTAGCCTTGCTGGAACTCCTCGTCAATTTCTGGGGGGTGTCACCATGCTGAGAAACGTTCATTTTTCTTTTCTGAGATGAACCGGGGAACTCCACATCCCCACAGGAGGAGAGGTCAGAATCACTCAAGCAGTCCTCAACAGTAGAAAGCTCTCCCATCTGGACCTGAGAGGCAGAGCTCGTGTCCACACATTCAGCGTCCACGCCAGACGCAGACGGATCCTCCTCAGCGCGCTCCACAGCAGGGGGCACGGCATCAGGTGCAGGCTTAGACCCAGAATCCTCGGGCGCCTGTTGGTCAGGTGAAAGCGCGGGAGGGTCAGGAATAGCAGAGACAGGAACATCAGACTCGGTGGACAACGCCGTAGCCCTTTCCGCACCAGCGTCATTACTCGGCGCAGCAGTGTGCGGGGCAGCGGCGCACGGCGGGCCCGGGGCCATACGTTCAGGACAGGAGCGGATCAAGTGGCTTTCTTTGCCACAACCAAAACATTTCATCTCATCGGTGGTAGCGTAAACAGTATACGGACATCCATCAAAACGAAAGTTGAAAGAGACGTTGAGGTCAGACCGGTTGTCCGCAAGCACGATGAGGGCGCGCCTGCGGTGACAGAAGACGTGCTTGAGAGATGGAGCCTTACTTCCTAGAGGCATCCTCCTAAACGGAGACACGATGCGGCCGAAACGGGACAATTCTGCAGCAAGGATATCATTGCGCAAGAACAACGGCGCGTTAGAGACCACGATCCGTCTGGCTGGACTCACCAGAGGCAGCACAGGTGTCAGAACGCCGTGGATCACCGCGCCCTTTTCCACCGCCTCCGCCACTTTCTCCGTGCTGGCCAGGAAGAGCACAATCGAGCCATTCATCCGGGACGCGGACCTGATGTGGTCGCAACCAACCTCCTTGCCCACAGCAAGCGCGGCGTCTTCTACCGAACACGCCACAGTAGGTACCAACTTGATAGCATGACGCCGCGTCAGTCGCTCACAATCGTCCTCAGCACTAGCTGAACCGGCCATGACGCCGGTACCGGCAACCGGCAACAGCAGGAAGACCAAAAAAACACGTATACCGACAAAAGAAAAAACAAAAAAAAGAGTACACAAAACGATTCCAAGCTCCCAAAAAACTCCAAACTCTCCCCAGCTCCCCCAAACCGTGCAACCGGAAGCGAGAGAGAGAGAGAGAGAGAGAGAGAGAGAGAGAGAGAGCGAAAAAGAGGGAGAGAGAGACAAAGAGAAGAATTTGTATGTGTGTGTGTGTTTGAGAGAGTAAGAAAAATTGTGTTTGTGTTTGAGAGAGAGGAATTTGTCTGTGTGTGCTTGTTTGGGAGAGGGGTGGGTTTGTGATTTGGTGTCGAAGGGACCAAAAAGGTCAATCATCCCTGGTCTGTAGTAAAACAAAATCTGTTTTGGGAAGTGGGCAAAATGTAAGCAAAACCAGGGAAAATATGAAGACAACAGTCATTGAATTCCTATCGGAACATAAACATATGTACGATACTAAAACTAAGAAATTACTAATATATTATAATTTCACGGCCATAAGGCGCATATAAAAGTCTTAGATTTTCTTCAAAATGAGCGGTGCGCCCTTTTGTGCGGTGCGCCTTGTGTGTGAGAAAAGGCGGACCTAAAAGTAAACCCGGTGCCCGCGAGGCGGACCTGAAAGAAAAGGCATGAGAACGTTAAAGAGTGAAGTATGCGCGGCGTGTGAGCGATGGATGACCGAAGGAGACCACAGTTTCATGAAGGGTGGAAGGCAGCGCCGGGCGAGTTACGCTACAGTTTGCCAATGAATTGTAGATGCTTGGACTAACGTGTCTGCTGATACTGTTATCCGAGCTTTCGCAAAAGCTGGTATCCTTTCTGAGGAGCCGCACAGTACAGACAGTGACTTTGACAGCGAGGAGCGAAGTGGACCTGCTCTGTTCGATTTTGCGCAGCTGTTCGATTCTGAAACAGAGGGTGAGGACTTTGACGAATTTGAATAAAGACTATTACCGGTAATGTGCTTGTTTAGTATCGTTACTACTTACTTTGTAAATAAAGCACAACCAAACTCAGTTTTGCTCCCGATCTATTTTTTAATACGCACATTTGCATGCTTGCGTGTGTGTTGTTGTAAGGCGGTGTGTGACTGAGACTGCGCCTTTTCGTACGGTGCGCCTAATGGTCGTGAAATTACGGTAGTTGTGATCCAGGAGAGCTCACTTCTGTTAATTTCCCAAACTTAGTTAAACCATATCTATTTTTATAATTCATGCAGAAAACAAAAGGAACCAGTGAATACACTGTATCTGCTTTGAAACACCTTCAAAGCCTTTTCTGCTCGCCTAAAAAATCTGAATCATAAATTACTATTAATTATAATTTAACCATTAATATTCATAAAGTATGTCAGTCCGTTTGTTTTCTTTCATAGCTTTTCCGATGGCTGCGCTGCTTTTATACAAGCGTCTACGTCAGTCAAACATATTCTGAGCTGGTCTCAATGGAGATTTCAAATCCTTCGGGAAGGCTCAGGGTATGTCACTGTTTTTGACCTAAACTGGATAAAACGATTTAAAAAAAAGCATCTTTACTTTGGTTTTTAGTTTGATGTCACAGTATTTATAAAAACATGCAAACAACCTCATAAATAATGTGTCAAAGGGAATAAAAAAACCTCCTCTAACTGTGTAAGATGTTACAGAATAATCAAATTCTCTCAATCTCGTGTGTATGTGCGGTAAGTGGCCGACTTTCGATGTCATTAAACTTAAGGTCATGTTAACCTTTGGGGGAAACCACGCAGGGTTCTGTTTTCTTATTGATTAAAATCCTAAACTAAACTGGCGCGTCTCTCTAGGTGAAGGCCCGGAAGGGTGAATGAGTTGTTTTAACCTCTTCTCTTTTTTTAATGATCAAATGTTTCTTCATTACTGCCATGAGGCGGAGCTAAGGCCAAAAATATACCCTTGACACAACAGACAGGTTCAGATGAAGAAATCACAAGCAGATTTATTAGATTGATAAAAAGTCCAAATCTTCTTCTTCTTCTTTCGGCTTTTCCCTTTAGGGGGCGCCACAGCAAGTCAGTTTCTTCCATTTAACCCTATCTGCTGTATCTTCTTCAGTCACACCAACTATCTTCATGTCTTCCTTCACTGTATCCATGAACCTCCTCTTTGGTTTTCCTCTAGGCCTCTTTCCTGGTGGTTCCAAATCCAGCATCCTTCTGCTGATGTACTCTCTCTCTCTCCTCTGCACATATCCAAACCATCTCAGTCTTGCCTCTCTGACTTTATCTCCAAAACCTCTAACATGTGCTGTTCC
Organism: Neostethus bicornis; assembly: GCA_902685375.1. Classification (NCBI taxonomy): domain Eukaryota; kingdom Metazoa; phylum Chordata; class Actinopteri; order Atheriniformes; family Phallostethidae; genus Neostethus; species Neostethus bicornis. Next base: position 37,648,195 of record LR738541.1, read on the forward strand.
CCTGATGTACTCATTTCTAATCCTGTCCATCCTGGTCACTCCCAGAGAGATCCTCAGCATCTTCATCTCTGCTTTCTGTCTTTTCTTCAGTGCTACTGTTTCTAGGCCAAACAGCATGGCCGGTCTCACCACGGTTTTGTACGCTTTCCCTTTCATTCTAGCTGAAACTCTTCTGTCGCACATCACACCTGATACTTTCCTCCAGCCTGCCTGCACACGCTTCTTCACCTCTTTTCCACACTCTCCATTGCTCTGGACTGTTGATTCTAGATACTTAAAATCCTCCACCTTCTTTATCTCTTCTCCCTGTAACCTCACTTTTCCATTTGGATCCCTCTCATTCACACACAGGTACTCTGTTTTACTCTGACTAATCTTCATTCCTCTTCTTTGTAGTGCAAACCTCCACCTCTCCAGCTTTTCCTCCTCCTCTTCCCTCCTCTCACTACAGATCACAATGTCATCGGCAAACATCATTGTCCATGGGGATTCCTGTCTAACCTCGTCTGTCAGCCTGTCCATCACCACAGCAAACAGCAAAGGGCTCAGAGCAGATCCTTGGTGCAGTCCCACCCTCACACTGAACTCCTCAATAAAGAAGAACTCCTCAAATAAAGAAGACAAAAACAGATTTATTAGGCAGAGCCAAAAACTGAATAACAAGTCAAGCATGATAAACAAACGATCTGGCAAAGAGTGTGTGAAAAACGGATCCATTTATGCTCCAGCAGATGAGTAGAAGAGTTTCAGGTGTGACTTGTTGCACACCACAGACAAGAGGGAGGGGGGAAACAGGACGCAAGGGGGAACAGACTACTCTCCTGACAATTACACTGTTTACATGATTTAAAACAGTTTGCAAAGCTCATTTTAAAAACTGTAATGCTCGTGTAAAGTTGTAACAACTTAAAGCAAAGTCGTTTGTACGTGTAAGCAATTAATGAACGTCACAAACAATAAATTTTTATTGATCTTTTAAATGGAGTCATTTGTGTGTATCTGTGTTTGTTTGGGGCCATCCTGAACTCATGACTACATCCATGTTTAATCCACCATTTTTACTACAGTGTGTCAGGCTGGATAAACAGCTGTTGGCAAAGTAAGAAGCCAAAAAAAGCCCTGAACATTGTGTTCTGGAATTGTGTGTTTTGGGTTTTATTTAATCAGCCGGGATAGGCTCCAAAACCCCCACAACCCTGTTAGGAATGAGCGGGGGAAAAAAATGAATGAATTAAATTGATTTCACATCCTGGTCAAACAAAGAATTGCTTTTTCATTGTAATGATCCCCTCTCCTGTCGCCAGTGGGACCCCTGGGTGTTCCTAATCAACCTGATTAGGGTCACCTGAGGACGATTACAGATTCCACACGTCTGTGCACCCTGCCATCTATTTAAGGGCAATCACCCGGGACTTCCCTATCAGGTCATATCATCCCATCCAGCCAGGTCTCCATGGTTGCCTGACCAAATACACATTCTGACGAAAACCTTTTACCATGCCACTGAAACTTTGTTTTTTCTTTCCATAGAATTAATGGACTGCCAAATTCAAATAAACCACGTTTTCTTTCTGCAATTGGGTCCTCCTCTTTCCACCTGCACACCGCTTCATGACATTTATCCTCCGATTTTTGTTTCCTGATTTTTTTTTTAAGTGGAACCTTATGGCGAAAAAATACATTTTATATGCAATATGTATGTACAATATATATATATTTCACACTCAGAAGACAGTGGAGATGACCGTGGACTTCAGGTGAGCCACAGCTTTCATTCCCCCTTTTGCATTGACAGACTCCCCCATCACCACTGTAGACTCTTTCCGCTTCCTCGGCACTACCATCACACAGAACCTAAAGTGGGAGCCATCCATCAGCTCCCTGATCAAAAAAGCCCAGCAGAGGATGAATAAAGCCAAGCTGCCTGCCCAGATGATAATGCAGTTTTACCCAGCCATCATCGAGTCTGTCCTCACCTCCTCCATCACCGTGTGGTACGCTGGAGCCACAGCCAGGGACAAACACAGACTGCAGCGCATTGTGCGCTCTGCGGCGAAGGTGATTGGCTGCAGCCTTTCACCTATCCATGACCTGTACGTCTCCAGGACTCGAGGGCGTGCAGGTCAGATAGCTGTTGACCCTTTCCACCCAGAGTATGGACTTTTAGAGCGACTCCCCTCGGGCAAGAGGCTGTTCTTTTTTGATTTTTTTTTGATTTTTTTGATTTTGAATTACTCTATTCATCCCTCACCGGGGAAATTTGTGTGCTGCACTCCTTACACCGCAGCAGGCTGCCCTTCAACGGCGCCAATGGTGGGAGAAGTGGGGGCTAGGTGTCTTCTCCAAGGACCCTAGACGTGCTCTCCGTGGGACGCGAACCCGCGACCTTCTGGTCCGCGGGCGAGCGCGCTAACCACGCGGCCACCGTCTCCACCCAAGAATTTTGTAAAAGTAGTTTGTGTTTTTATAAAATTAACTTTGCCACACTGTGGTTCACATTCTCAATTTGTCTTTTTTTCTCTTTAAAAAACAGTTAAATTCAAAACGTCCACAAACACAAGCTGTTTTCAGTCTTTTCTATTGACTTGTTTTCTTTTCACTCTCTCCGCTCTGAGTGGTCGTTATAAAAACTGTGATGTGATTCATCCAGCGAGACAAACGAGCGCTGTCAGATCAGAGAAAAGATAACTGGGAAGAGTTAGCGAGACTAAATCATCTGTTTTTTCTTCTTGATTAAATAACCTCTCGGGATCTTTTCCAGCTTTTAAAAAACAAATTGTCCTCATTTGTTCATTTGGACACAAACACATACACAGATGGTCAAATCTAAGGAATGAGTGCCTTTGGCTGGTCGGAGTGTGCGATGTGGACGCAGCCAATGAATTCTCTTTAGATGATTTCTAAGTGAAGTCAGAATCTTGTATGTTGTAGTAAAACCAAAGTATAACATAAGCATGTTCTGACCAGAGAGGTGAACACTTAGTGAGAAGTTCTGATGCTGCCTGAAAGATCCAGTTTCATTGGTGCTTCAGGGAGTTTCATGCAAGATTTACTTTTTGGGGGTTTCTATCTGGTTAGAGCATTATTTCCACATTACAAACACACCTGAAGTTGTCTGATAAATTTGCATGCTCTACCATCCTGGTTCTAGTCTATAAGACAGGGGTGTCCAAAGTCGGTCCTCGAGGGCCGGTATCCTGATGATTTTCCACACGTCCCTGGTTCAATACAGCTGATGCACAGAATGTGAAATCAACAGCCAATAGAATTTGGCACAATGACTCAGTTAACATGGATCAGGTGTGTAGATGCAAGAGCATATGGAAAACCTTCATATACCTTCATGTAAATCGAGGACCAGATTTGGACACCCTGTGATAAGACAATTCTGCGGACAAATCACTCCAGCGTAAACTACCAGAAACTGGCGGCAACCCTGTAGAAACTGTCTTAAAGGTGTCAGAAATATCATGATCCCCTCGCCTGCCACCAGAGGAAGCCCTGGACCTTCCTCATCACCCTGAATAGAGACACCTGAGGATGATTAGTCAGATGGCACTCACCTGTGGATCATTCTACCTGCTGCCTATTTAAGGGCAATCACCCCGGACTTCCGGGTCATCATCACATTTTTTATACATTTGTGGTGAATTTTTTGGGTTTCTGACAGTTTCCGCCACTTTAGGCGTCAGAAACCTATTTCCGCCAAGACGGTAAACACTGGTATATACCAGGGGCGGATCCAGGTTTTTCTAAAGGGGAGGGGGGGCATGAGGTCATTGACAAAGCCGGTTTGGGAGGGTTGTGGGTATTCCCCCCAGAATATTTTGAAAAATAAGAGTCATTTTCTTGCATTTTGGTGCCCATTTGCTGTCCCTGCAAGGGAATGGCTTGACTAGTCCCCTTTCCTTTCTTCTTCTTCTTTATTTTTGTCTTTGTAGATCAAAAGGGTCCACAAAAACCCCTGGATCCACCGCTGTATGCCGCGGTATTTACCGCCTTGCAGCGGAAACCGTGCAACCCTGGTTCTCACTGAGAAACTTTGAACAGTTTCATTAAACTGGATCACAAGGTAAGCTATGCCCCCTACGCAGTTTGATTGTGTTTGTTTATAATTAGTTATTTCTTCTTAAAATTTGTGAAAACATAAGAATGAATGTTATGATCGTTTTCTTGAAAGTCTAAGCTTTAAAACGAGGTATAACTTACTGGAGTTGAACAAAGAATAAGTGTCTTTATGAGTGCAGACAATTTAAAAAACACAAAATGGCCAGGAGACGGTACGGTGGGTGTTAAGAAGTTAAAGCCCTTATTTAATTTGAGAGAAATTACATCCGAGTACACAGTGATTCTGTATAAAAGAAAAAACAATTTGACTAGGCATGAAGAATCCAATCAGGTCTTTCAAACAATGAGGCAACAAAAGTTTTTCTTTCATCTTTCATTTTAGCTCTTCAGTCGTTTTAACAAAACAACCCTCCCACGTCTCACCTGCACCATTTTCCCTCTTAGTAATTAGCATTTCTGAATTTATTCCCTTCATTACTGGCTGGTTTCTCCTTTAGATGTTTTTTTTATGTACCAGAGATCAAACAGCTGGTTTTAGCAGGCTGACAGTCTGTAGCCGACGGGTTGGATGATATAACCTCTGCTGCCTTCCGGAAAGACAAAGACCAACAACAGACTGATTTTTTTTTTTTATTCTGCACCTGCTTTGCATATTATTGTTCACTTTATGACATTCTACTAGCCTCACATTTTACCATCTGAACATACAGCTCAGGTAATGAACATTTATGCATATCGGTTCTCGGTAGGCAGTGGTGGATGAAGTACTCACTTTTTGTACTTAAGTAAAAGTACAGATAATTAGGCAAAAAATTTACTTAAGTAAAAGTAAAAATACCAATAAAAAAATCTTCTTAAGTAAAAGTACAAAAGTAGTTGGTGTAAATTGTACTTTTTAAGTAAACAGTAAAAGTATTCGATCATAATTAAAATGTTATTTGTTGTGCTATAGGGTGCCGCTAAAATGGAGGAAAATGGCACTTATTTTTTTAAATGTTTTGGGGGGGAGGCCCCCAGTCACTATATATTGGCTTTGTCAAAGCCCCACCCCCCTTTGGAAAATTCTAGATCCGCCCCTGCTCTGTGTAATGATGGGTCAACTTTTTATTTAGAAGTAAACACAACGAACAACAATCTTCTGACTCTTTTTAATTTGTATTATATTTGATGTTAGGTTTTTGAATGAATGCGGAAAATGTTTCTCGATTCATGACTTCTTCTCCCGATCAACTGCTTCTTTTGATTTTGGCGATGCGGCTTCAAGATGCGCTAAAAAAAACTGTGTATTTTTCAAATTCATGAACAAAAATGTAACAAAAAATGTAAAACACACTTTTAAAAAGTAGCGAAGTAAAAGTACAGATATTTGCTCTAAAAATGTAGTGAAGTAAAAGTAAAAGTACCGATCTTAAATTTTACTTAAGTAAAGTACAGATACACAATATTTTAACTTAAGTACAGTAACGAAGTACATTTACTTCGTTACGTTCCACTACTGTCGGTAGGCTAAATAACTGGAAAGGTGAAATCAGTTTGTAAGAAGCATACTGTAAATCAATCCTGGGGCTGTACGGTAGCACAGTGACTAGTGGCCTCACAGCAGGGTTCAAATCCTGGGTTCGACGGGGCTAGGAACACAGGTCTTTCTGTGGGGAGTTTGTATTTTCTTCCCATGTAAGCATGGGTTTCATCCGGGTACTTTGGTTTCCTCCAAAACATGCATGTTAGACCATGCCCACACGTAGCCGGGTATTTTTGAAATCCACTGTCCTCCGTTTTAGAAAAACTCTCGCACACAAATGACGTTTATGCATTAATTGTCGCAGGTAGTGACGTTTAAAAACGCAAAACGCCGGTTATGCACGTCCACACGCGAACGCAAAACCGGAGTTTTCCAAAATCTTCACTTTGGTTGGAGTTTTCAAAAACAACAGTTTGTAGTGAAAAAACCCTCAGTTTTTGTGTGGACGTCAAAACGGATAAAAATATATGCGGTTTCAAAAATACCCGGCTACATGTGGACAGGGCCTAAAATGTTTCTGTAATAGCGTCAGAGTCCTCCTTGTCTCTCTCCACAATTATAAACACACACGTGCTATGTGTGGCCATAGCAATGTGTTTGTTATTATAGCTATATAACAACAACTTCCAATGCGCGCTTCTTCCCAACTGCTGCGGGGCGCAGCAGGTTAGTGGAGATAAAATGCTTATAAATTTTGAAATGTTCACTTTGGTTGGAGTTTTCAAAAACAACGGTTTGTAGTGAAAAAACCCTCCGTTTTTGTGTGAACGGCAGGCCAAAACGGATAAAAATATATTTGTTGTACCAGATACCTGGCTACGTGTGGACGCCCACGTCCACACGTAGCCAGGTAATTTTGAAAACGCATATGGCTTCGCATATTGCTCCGTGTGGACATTTTGAAAACGGTTAAGTGAGGACGTGAGCGTTTTCCTAAAACGGAGGACAGCAGATATGCGTTTTCAAAAATACCCGGCTACGTGTGGGCGGGGTCTTAGTTTAATTGGCTGTTACAGAATTTTCCCTTGGAGTGAGGGTGTGGATGGTTGTGTGGCCCTGTGACAGACTGCGATCTGTTCGGGGTTTACCCCACCCTCTCGCCTTGAATTAGCCAGGATAGGCTCCGGCACTCCCCGCAAACCCGTAAGGGAATAAAACGGTTCAGAAAATGGATAAATGAATAAATCAATCCTAAGATTTTCCTCACTGCTCGACCAGAACTGTTTGGACCTCATCACCTTCTCCATCGATGCAAATCTGATTCTACCAGTTACGGAGCTCCTTCTCCAAGAGGCTCAGACAGCTCCGCTCGAGAACATCTCGTTACCGGAGGTCTTTCTTTCCGTACGTGATCGGGCTCTACAACGACTCATTTAGCAGATAGGAAGTTGTTGCTGTGACACACAAATTTCCCCTGTGTGGGATCAATAAAGTATATTCTGATTCTGATTCTGATTCTAAACTCTTAATGATTTGAAAAAGATGGACGTTAGTTAAATATGAATTGACCATCCTGCCAATGTAAATAAAGATCATTCTGACTGGAAGGGTCTGTTTTTAAATGAGTTTGAAGCCTGAGCTGAAGTGAGACTCAAAACCAGACAAATTGGAACAGAATTTTTTTAAATGGTGATTGTGATCTACCGGTATCTCCCAAGGATTGTTTTGGTTGATCTCATGGAGTTTGTGTAGAAAGGAATTAAAGATTTTTATCTGTATAAAATCTTGTTGTTTTATTTAGAGATAGGTAGGGCTGTTCAAAGGTTGTTTACTGTAACCATAGTAACCCACTCTTCTCATCTTATTTATTGCATACTGCTGTCCATCCCTCCAAAAAACTGCCCCAGCTAGTGGACCACATTTTCTACATGTTTTTGAGACACTATGAGAACATTTAGGTTGCGTTTTAAAAGAGAAAAATGGCAGATAATATGTATTTATTGTTATTTACATTGTAATAAAATTGCCTCCAAATCCGAGACCATGGTCCTCGCCCGGAAAAGGGTGGAATGCCCCCTGCAAGTCAGGGACAGGGTCCTGCCCCAAGTGGAGGAGTTTAAGTATTTTGGGGTCTTGTTCACGAGTGGAGGAAGGATGGAGCAGGAGATTGACAGGCGGATCGGTGCGGCGTCAGCAATAACTGGGACGCTGCATCGGTCCGTCGTGGTAAAGAGAGAGCTGAGCCGAAAAACAAAGCTCTTGATTTACAAGTCGATCTACGTTCCTACCCTCACCTATGGTCACCAGCTGTGGGTGGTGACCGAAAGAATGAGATCACGGATACAAGCGGCCGAAATGAGCTTCCTCCGTAGGGTGGCTGGGCTTTCACTCAGAGATCGGGTGAGGAGCTCTGCCATCCAGATGGAGCTCGGTGTCAAGCCACTCCTCCTCCAGGTCGAGAGGAGCCAGATGGAGTGGTTCGGGCATCTTGTCAGGATGCCGCCCGAGCACCTCTCTGGTGAGGTGTTTCGGGTACGTCCCACCGGGAGGAGACCAATAGGCAGACCCCGGACCCGCTTGAGGAACTATGTCTCACAGCTGACTGGGGAACAATTGGGGATCCTTCCAGGTGAGCTGGAGGATGCAGCCAGGGCGAGAGAAGCCAGGGCTTCCCCTATGAGGCTGTTGCCCCCGTGACCTGGCCCCAGATGAGCGGAAGAAGCCAGAACAGTACAGAACGGAACATTGTATTAATATATTGTTAACATTGGCGGCTATAGAAAATAATTTTGAACATTTTTTGGTTGTTGATGTGCCCTAAAGAGGGAAGATAGTGGCTCAGTGGTTAGAATGTTCGCCTGTGAACCGGAAGTCAACCGGAAGTTCACGGGTTCGCATCCCACAGAGTGCATGTCTAGGGTCCTTGGAGAAGACACCTAACCCCTGTTTCTCCCACCATTGGCACCGTATTAGGTGGCAGCCTGCTGCGGTGAAATGCTACACATAAATTTTCCAGTGAGGGATCAATAAAGTATTAAAAAATATATACTTTGAATGAAAATAGTTAAAAACAATGGTTTAGAAAATTATTCACAAATGGTTTTTATAATTTTTGTAGACATGTGGATGGAAGAAGAAACTCATTAGATGTCGTAATAAATGTTTCATAGAAGCTTTTAAATCTGTTTTTATCACAAGCAAACATTTTTCCAGCTAATGTTTGATGTTGAATGAAACCTTTTTTCTCTGATTCGTCATTAGAAGGATCTCAGAAGCACTTAAAAGCCTGGATGAGTGGAGGTGATAATGGACGGAGGTGTTATTACACATCTAACAGTGTCTCATCTTTTCATAAATAAGCCATTTCCCTTATTATTTACTTTTGAACATAACATTTTTCTGGTTTTTCCTGCATTAAAATTATTCATCTGAACATTAGATAATTTTTTTTACTCACATGCTCTGCTCCTGCAGTCGTTCATGGACAGATGGATGTTTAAGTGACTCCTCATCCTTTAAAAATATAAAAATCAAACTGTAATCGTGTGAAAAGCTAAATAGATCTCAGTTTTCCATCAATTCAAATACTCGGCCTTTTGGAATTTTATTTAATAACAAAAAAACCTTTTACGTCTCAGCAGAAAATGAAAAGGTTTGAATCTCTGAGGTGCTTTTATACGGCTGACAGGGAACCGGAGGGGCACAGATATCATTTCAACCTTGGGAAGCTCACTCAGCAAGGCTGCACTGGTGTTATTTTGTGCTTTTTGTTGTTGATTTTATTTTTTTTTGTCTGAATTGCCATCTTTGATAAGCACAAGGACAGAACTGAACAAGGTTTTAATCTTTTTCTTTCAGTTTATTCACACAGATAATTAACGAGAGCTCTGTTTGATTTGTTAATTTGTGAGACTGTTTAAACCTGAAGGGCTTTGAATAAATATCTCAATTTTAACTACAGTTGCTCCGATCTGCAGATAGACGTTCTTTCAGACAATTTTGGTGCAGTTAAAGTAAAATAAAAAAAGTGTAATGGAAAGGTGAGGTAGAATCCGAGCGCGGAACACAGGATAAAAAAATTAATATAATTTTTTTTTTTCTAATTAGGTAAAAACGGGTTATCCAAGGCAGGCGGGTCGTCCGAGGCAGGCGGGTCGTCAGAGGCAGGCGGGTAGTCCGAGGCAGGCAGGTCGTCCGAGGGAGGCGGGTTGTCTGAGGCAGGCGGGTCGTCAGAGGCAGGCGGGTAGTCCGAGGCAGGCAGGTCGTCCGAGGGAGGCGGGTTGTCTGAGGCAGGCATGTCGTCCGAAGCAGGCGGGTCGTCCGAGGCAGGCGGGCTGTTCAAGGCAGGTGGGTGGTCCGGCGGGTTTTCTGAGGCAGGCGGGTCTTCCAAGGCGGGCGGTCGTCCGAGGCAGGCGGGTCACCGAGGCAGGCAGGTTGTCTGAGGTAGACGGGTCGTCCGAGGCAGGCGGGTCGTTCGAGGCAGGCGGGTCGTTCGAGGCAGGCGGGTCGTCCGAGGCAGGTGGGTCGTCCAAGGCAGGCGGGTTTCTTGAACAAAGGAAACAGAATACAAGACTACAGGCAAGTGGTCTTATTTTTTTTTTTTTTTTTTTGGACCATGGTCCAAAAAAAAAGAGAGCTTCTCTCTGAGGACATCAGCCAGAAGTAGATGTGACATCCAAATGGATATTTTGTGACACATTTTGGAGAGACGGGTGGTTGGACTGATTGTCCACAATGAGCTGTCATAGCAACACGAGTTATGAGACAACATCCCAAATGTGACGGATTTGCATGGAACAAGTTTGCTTCTCAACCTAGTGTGTGCAAATACTCTATGTATGTTACTATGTATACGTATCTGTGTGTGTGTGTGTGTATGTGTGTGTGTATGAACACATACGTGCCCCTTATTTATAAATACTGTAAATATGTAAATTAGGAGCAAGAATCAATTTAGAAAATGAACTACTGCTGGTGAGGGGTTTCAGGCATATCCCACATAGAGGAGACCCAGAGGCAAACCCGAGACCCACTGGAGAGACTGTGTCACAGCTGGGTGGGAAACACCTTGGGATCCTGTCGTGATGTGGAAGGAGGACCCAATTGCAGGACATAACAAGGTTTATTAACACAATTCAGGTAAGTCTGTAAAGCAAAGGGCACAGGATTAACTCAAGTTCAAATAATAACAGAGTCCAATCATGGTCAGGCAACCAGGGTGACCTGGCTGGAAGGGATGGTATGACCCGACATGGAAGTCTGGGGTGATTGCACTTAAATAGATGGCAGAGTCCACAGATGTGTGGAATCAGGCATCAATCTCAGGTGTCCCTAATCAGAGCGATGAGGAACATCCAGGGATCTCTCTGGCAGCAGGCGAGGGGATCACAACAGATCCTCCTGGATGAGCTAGAGGATCCTGCTGGGGTGAGCGAAGCCTGGGTGTCCTGTCTGAGGCTATTACCCTGAGATCTTGCCCTGGATAAGCGGAGGACGACGGAACGGAATGGAACTATTTAAATTCTAATCTAAGAAATATTAATCACGATTAATCCCGAGCAAGAACTAATCTTGATTTATTGCATTTTGAATTAACATTCAACCACAAAATTATACATGTAGAAAGTTTATTTTAGTCAGTCAGTCAGTCACCTCTCAACTGTCTATCCCGTTCAGGCTCCGGGGGGTCCCGGAGCCAACACCGGCTGATTTGAGGTGAGGGGCAGGGTACACCCCGAATAGGTCGTCAGTCTGTCGTGGTAGTTTATTTTATACTCGACAAAATTCAATGAGAACTAAACTAAATAAGGCGCAAAAAAACACTTAATGGGTATTTGTTGTTGTTCCGAACACTCTTGCAAAGACGTCTGAGATCCTTTCTGGGTTTTTTTTTTGTGTGTGTTTTTGTTTTAAATAAATATTCCTTTAAAAAGTTTACAGAATTAATTTACATCAATTCCAGGATGTGTTTCAGAGGTTAATAGTTCTTCCCTCACCGCTGTGGTGCAGACTGAAAGGCAGGCCGGAAGTTGAGGGGAAACTGCCCTAGATCCCCTCCCAGAGGCTTTGGTGGATCCACGATGTGACCCCACATCAGGTGGAACTCTGCACACCCCTGACCCATGAACCTTTTCATCTCTTCCCCAAGAAAAGAGGTTGTAAAAGTAAAACCAAACCCATTCAGACTGATAAACTCCACGTCTCTCGCCTCAGGCAGCTCTGTTCCTGACAACATGCTGTTTTTTAACATGCTGCTCAAGTTCCTCTTTATTTCCTTCATCGTGAGAGCATGCTTCCTACCATCTGGAGAAAGCTGTGGGAGTTTGGAATTTGTAGCTTCAGCATCTTCAAGTTGAGACGTTTAACTAGTAAAAACAATTTGCGTGTTCCAAAACGAGGAAGACTCCACAGTCTTTCGATGTGGTGCAGTAGATATGGAGTATTTTAAGGTTTTTAGAAACTAAATAAGATGTTTTTTCCAAATGTGTTTGGATACAGTTCATTGCATTTCTAGTTATTTGCTTCACGTCTGAGTTGATTTTCTTCAGCATAATGTGATAAATGAATCAAAATAGGCTTCCGTACACCCAGGGACCAGGTAATGGTAACAAATTGAAAAAGAAATGAAGAAAAAAAATCAAATAAATGGAAGTGAACGTTTATAAAAAACATCTTACTGGTTCTAGTTCTATTTTTTTGTTGTTACTTTATATAAATTACATGCAAAGAGATGGTTACACACCAACGTATTTGGAAATAAATCATCTAATTTGCCATGCGGAAGCGGACGGCTTTCAAGACCTTCTCGGCTGGACCAAAAATATCTGAAACTCAAAATGATTTTTAGTGGGAATATTCGGTATCCCTAGGAATGAGTGTGTGGGGCCCTGAAACAGACTGACGACCTGTTTGGGGTGTATCACCTTACCTGTGATCCACCGAAATAGACTTGGGCCGAACCAACTCAGACTGATAGACTTCATGGGTCTCGCCTCAAGCAGCTTTGCTACTGACAACTGTTTTTGAACATGCTGCCGGAATACGCCCTGGCATCTTCTGTAAACCCAACTGTGAAAAGCAGTTCAGAAGATCACTGACATATCAGTCAGCATTTGTTGCCAGGTCGCCTAAAATCAGGGGAGCTTCCATTAAGGTACTTCGGAATCTGTCCTGCCGGGTGCCTCCATGCAACTGAACAGCAATTTAAGTTTTGCTTCATTTAATCAGATTTTGAGCTGGTCTTTTTGGGCGATGGAACTACCTTCATTGACGCACCGTTTTCAGACTTGCTGATTGGGCAGTCAAAGAGCTCAACCTTCAACTAGCATACGACATCTGTGGTGGTTTACGAGACTTGAAATATTTAGTTCCTGTAAATCTTCTTTTTAATAATCAGCCAACGACAACTGAAGAAACAGAAAAACAAATAGATTTGGTGGCTGATTTACTTAAAGGTTTTTCGAGACAGACTTTTCACGAGAAGTTGAACAATTTAAAGAAATCCGAGCATCATCGAACCGGATATTGGTGAGGATAAAGAAAAATGGATTTTATCCACAAATAATCTACTCATTTGTGAATTAAAATGTTGTTTAATTCTTGTAAATTATTCAAGTTAATGAGGTCTTTATGGATGGTTTTGTGTGCCGCTGTTTGTACAATAAGATTTTTTTTCACCACTCAATTGTATATTGAATAAAGGCATTTATTGTGAAAATTTGATCTGTAATGTTTGAGCTATTTCTTTCCTATAACAATTCAGAATAGTAACCCTTTGTAGTTATTGAGGGGCTGGTTGATACAGTTGGAGCACTACTAAAGGAAAGATGGGAAATGCACGGCCTGATACTGCGAAGTACTGTCAAAGGCACAGATGTCGAAGTCCGGTCACAAGGGCCGAAGTCCTGAAGGTTTTCCATGTATTCTTGCATTTACACACCTGACCCATGTTAGTGAGTCATTATGCCAAATTTGATTGGCTGTTGATTTGACTGTATTGAAGCAGAAACACATGGAAAACCTTCAGAACACCAGCCCTCGAGGACCGGACTTTGACACCCCTGAAGGGGAACAGTCATTCCAAAGCTGCATGGTGGTCTGGTAATCTCCGCAGCCCTATAGCAAGCACTGTGGTTCAAACCCTGGCCTGGGAAAGGTCGGAAACAGAAGCTTCTTTGTGTCGATGTATACGTTTTCCCAGTGCATTCTGGGTCTCTTTCTTTGGATGAAAATATGCAAGTCACCCTAAAAAAGTTGGGAGCATTTCGAATAAGTCTAAAGTGCTAACCACAGTATCAGTCCTCCAGTCCTCCTTCTGATCTTGAACTATATCAAGTCATACTGAAAATTAATGACTGTTAGGCTCTGTTTGCTGTTTTAACACTTCTGAACATTCTGTGTTCTAAATCTTTAGATGAGCATGTTTAGAAAAACAGAATAAACCATTTGAGTGAAGAAAAGTCAGATGTACCAACAAAAGGTTTTTTTTTCTTGACAAATGTTAAACCACACATGAACACATGTACGTGGAATACGTACAGAAAAAAAAACTCTTTCCCAGACCCGCTGACCTTCTGACAACATCTCAGCAATGCAGATGGAGTACCGAAAGAAAAGAAGGACTGACAGCGGTGAGTTATTTCTCCTTTTGAAAGTTTGTCAGGCTGGAAGAAAGGTAGCAAGAACTCTATTAAAAGCTCGGAGATAAGGGAGGATACAAAGTGGAAATCTGCTTTTATGAAGTGTTTGAAATAAGCCAGACTGGATCAGAAAGTGGCTCATAAATCATCTTTATTCATTAGATATACACTAACTCGCCACGTTCCCAGATGTCCCACACCATGATGCTACACATGGCCTGAATTCATAATCTCGACTTTTCTTTCTGTAAATTTCAACATACATCCTTCATCTTATATTAAAGATCAAAAATGTCTTAATAAGTCAGCCCACCTTCGGTAGAACTCTTTTAAAACCAAATTTGGAAATTATGCAAGGGCCAATGCATATGTAGTATTGTGTGGACATTGAGGACAGTGCCTCCTGATTGGCTACATGGCGTAGTGGTTCCTCTTCATGAGAAGGGGACCGGAGGGTATGCCGCAACCAGAGAGATTACACTCCTCAGCTTCTCTATAACGGTCTGTGCGAGCTTACTGGAGAGGAGGATCTGTGGACACCCAAGTGGAACTACGTGCCAACTCTATACCCTCTTTAGGTTCCTGGAGCTTGCCCAACCATTCTACCTGGGTTTTGTGGATCTAGAGAAAGCATTGGATCGTGTTTCTCTGGAACTCTTGTGGTGTAGGGATCCGTTTTGGTGACCTCTAAATTTGTTCTCTGCTTTCTACAGATGAGGTGGTCTTGTTGGGTCAACCTTTGATGGAGTTGGACACTCACTAAAGATGGATCCTACAAACTATTGGCAATTCGGGGAAAGTTCTGGCACTTGTTATATACTCTGTATCCTTGAAGGATCTCCCACAAGAGTTCCAGAGGAACACGATCCAATGCTTTCTCCAGATCCACAAAACCCAGGTAGAATGGTTGGGCAAGCTCTAGGATCCTAAACAGTGTACAGAGTTAACACGTAATTCTACTTGGCTGTCCACAGATCCTCCTCTACAGTAAACCTGCATAGACCGTCATAAAGAAGCTGCGGAGTGTAGGATCCATCTTTAGTGAGTGTCCAACTCAATCAAATGTTGACCCAACAAGACCACATCATCTGTAAAGCATAGACCAAATTAAGAGGTCACTAAAACGGATCCCTGCACCACTTTGGTTGCACCTAGAAATTTTGTCTATAAAGTAATGAATAGAATCAGTGGCACAGGGCAACCTTTGGTGGAGTTGGACACTCACTGAAGGGAGCAGCACAAAACAAGGCATGGTTTTCAGTATTTGGTACAAAGACGTCAGAAAGTAACAAGAATATATGAGTATGAGAAATTAGGACCATAGGACATGATGTTACAATGGTTACAAACAATACAAATACTGTATGTTTTAATGTGTTAAAAAATTATAAAATCATAAAGAAAAGTGATTGTGTAGGAGTTCATGGCTCCGTCTGGCAGCAATTCTCAGAGGGAAGCAATTTACGTTGAGGAAATAAGCAGAAGTGAACCTGTGTGGTGGACAATAGGAGGAAGCATTGACCAGCTGTGTTGGTCACAAGTTACGCAACGCAGGAAGTCGCTGCTGAGAGATGATTTGGGAGCGATGCTTCCCAAGGTCGACATGGTCTCAGAGGGTTTTGAAGATGTACTTTTTTCTGATGAAAATAGACACTGGGGCCCTTCTTTCGTCTTCTTGTGATCAGATAGATATTTCCACATCATTAGGGACCAACGTTGAGGACAATCTTATCTTTTTTTTCCGAGTCCGTTTAAATCAGATTAAATTAGAATATTTTTGGAAGAATTTGTCCCCAAATGAACTAACTTGTGATATATAACAAACAAATTATTTTCTTTGAAGTCTAAAAGAGAAATCAGATTAAATCCAGTGAGTACAATTGGTACTGAGATGTTCCTTCCTGTGAATGATGAGAAACCACACAAGTCCCTATTTATTTACAGCGGGGAGAATAAGTATTTGACACATCAGCATTTTTATCAGTAAGGGGATTTTTAAGTGGGCTATTGACTCAAAATTTCCACCAGATGTAGCCATCAAGCCAAATATTGAATTCATACAAAGAAATCTGAACATTTAATTATACAAGTTGAGTCATAATAAATAAAGTGAAATGACACAGGGAATAAGTATTGAACACGTGAAGATAACAAGGTGCAAAATGGTATAGAAAGCCAGGAGATCACCTGAAATCTGTCAGTATTGAGAGAGAAACCCTGCCCCCTATCAGTACTAATTGATATCAGCTGCTTTAGTCCTAATTGTTGGCCTTTAAAGACTTCTCATTACCCAGGAAACACAGGAAAGACTTCATGATGGGTAAAAGCAAAGAACTCTCTCGTAATCTTATCGTTGAAAAGCATTTTGATGGGAATGGTTATAGGCGCATTTCCAGAATGCTGAATGTTCCTGTGAGCACTGTGGGGGCCATTATCCGGAAATGGAAAGAGCATCAGTTCACCATAAACCGGCCACGATCAGGTGCTCCACGTAAGATCCCTGTCCGAGGAGTCCAAAGAATAATCAGGAGAGTTCTCCAAGAGCCAAGAACCACTCGGGCAGAACTTCAGGAAGACCTTGCATCAGCAGGTACTGTTGTTTCAAAGAAAACTATAAGCAATGCATTGAACCGCCATGGCATCCATGCACGCTCACCACGCAAGACTCCACTGCTGAACAAAAAGCATGTTGAGGCTTTGTTAAAGTTTGCCAAACAGCATTTGGAGAAACCTGTGGATTATTGGGAGACTATAGTATGGTCAGATGAAAGCAAAATTGAAGTTTTTGGCAGTCATTCTACACACCATGTTTGGAGAAGAAATGGCACTACCCACCACCCCAAGAACACCATACCAACAGTTAAGTTTGGGGGAGGAAGCATAATGGTTTGGGGCTGCTTTTCAGCAAGGGGTACTGGCAGACTTCATATTATTGAAGGCATGATGAATGAAGAAAATCTGCTGCCATCAACCAGAAAGCTGAAATTGAAAAGAGGGTGGACATTTCAGCAAGACAATGATCCCAAACATAAGGCCAAGGAAACAATCAAGTGGTTTCAAAGAAAGAAAATCAAGTTGCTTGAATGATCACCTGACCTAAATCCCATAGAAAATCTATGGAGAGAACTGAAGATCAAAGTTCATAAGAGAGGCCCAAGGAACCTTCAAGATTTAAAGACCGTTTGTGTAGAAGAATGGGCCAGAATCACTCCTGAGCAATGCAGACGACTGGTCTCTCCATACAAGAGGCGTCTAGAAGCTGTAATCACCAACAAAGGCTTTTCTACAAAGTATTAAATAAAGTGTGTTCAATACTTATTCCCTGTGTCATTTCACTTTATTTATTATGACTCAACTTGTTTACTTAAATGTTCAGATTTCTTTGTATGAATTCAATATTTGGCTTGATGGCTACATCTGGTGTAAATTTTGAGTCAATAGCCCACTTAGAAATCCCCAAACTGATAAAAATGCTGATGTGTCAAATACTTATTCTCCCCGCTGTAACTGTTCACAGAAAGTTCTCGACAGTTTTGGGAAAGTTTTTTGATGGGCTTGACATTTTTTTTACACGTTAAGTGTTTGCTGACTCCTCCCGTGTTAAACACTCACAAGACAGATTTACAAGGAACATATCACTCTATCTTCTGGATCTGTTTTGTGAAATTTAAGCAGGATTTCACACTGAAGGACAAGGGACTTATCATGTCTGTTGGCTTCTCAGGTCAGTTTCCATATCAGGGTACGAAGGAGGCTGTAGAGTGATATTCTGACTACAGTGCTGCCATCTAGTGGTGTTCTCTTCTAATCACAGCAGAATTTTCGGGGCAGCACTGTCATCTACTGGTTTTCTGCTCTAATCACAGCAGTGTTTTCTGGACAGTACTGCCATCTAGTGCTTATTAATTACTCTGAAGCTGTTGAGAATAAGAATTGTTTTGGTAAGACATAATCCATCATCATCCATCCATTCATTCATCCTCCCTACTAGTTCAACGATAGGTTGTGCAGATGTTCAAGATTAAGAAGTGATAAGGCGAGAGGCAGCGTACACCCTGGAGAGATCACCACTTGCAGAAATGGAACATTCTCTTTGGTATAAAATCTACAATAGCTTTTTTGTTCATCGTACAAAAACAAACAAAAAAGGGTGACCCAGCAATGGTATAGAAAATAAAAGTGGAATGACTGTCCAGATAAAGTGAGAATTTTAAAACAGGTTTTTGATCTTTTTGATTTTAAATGTGGTTTTTAGAAAAGATCAATTAAATGTATTGATTTAATTGATCAATACATTTTCCTGCTCATTTAACAAAACTTTCTGTTTTTTGAAAGGGACATTTTTTTCTGAATAAAATAAAAATGAGTGTCGATGTCATAGAGTGGTGGACGGCGGGAGGCACTCAGCGGTATGGTTGTATGTTTGTGGTGGACAGTCCTGGGGCGGTCTTGCTCATGCCTGCTAGGTCTCCCATGTTTGGCAGGGTTTTTGAAAGGATGTATGAAGAGAGCAGGGATAGTTTATGTGGTGGACCTTTGGGTTGAGCATAGAGGTTTGGGCGGAGTTGCAGTATTCGGGCAGGATTACAGCGGAGGGATTAGCAAAGTAAAAAAGGGTGGTGGGGTTGTAGCTGTGGGTATACTATAGTGGTTTCTGGGTTGGCTGATTGTGTTTTGGGCTGTGGGCGTTGCATTTGGGATGGCCTGGTCCTGCTGGACCTCTGAGTGGGGCTCTGGCAGGGTGGTGAGGGGCTCCTGCATGTTTGGGGTGATTGCTCTCCTCTTGGTCTGCTCCCTTGTTTCCGGCACCTCCTGGGCTTGCTTGCGGCAACGGTGTATGGATGGTACGTTTACCCTGTAGGCTGGGGGTCCTGGCATCAGGGCTTTTTCTGCACCCAGCTGGCTGGGTAAGCGATCCCCTTTGCTTGGCCTCAGGGTCCTAGAGTCGGGGTAAGTGTGACCTCGGGTCACTTGTGTTTCTCCGTTCCTGCACAGGCTTTTTGGACTGGGAGGTGCGGGGGGCGGAGGAGAGGGGGCGCATCTGTTACCCCTGATAAGCACATGGTTAACATCAACAACATGCATGTAAACTCTGTGAGCTCACTGTGCCACACTGGTTTCTGTCCGCTATGTTCCTTCCACCCAATCCATATTTGAGCTTTAGGAACAGAAGTTTGTGTTTTACATTCTTTGTTAATTTGTTCTAGAAGGTTTTGTTGTGTGTGTATCTTTTTTTTCTTCTTTCGGCATTTCCCTTCAGGAGGCACCACAGCAAGTCGGTTTCTTCCCTCTAACCCTATCTGCTGCATCCTCTTCAGTCACACCAACTATCTTCATGTCTTCCTTCACTGTATCCTTGAACCTCCTCTTTGGTCTTCCTCTAGACCTCTTTCCTGGTGGTTCAAAACCCAGCATCCTTCTTCCAATGTACTCTCTCTCTCTCCTCATGTCCAAACCAAACATCAGTCTGGCCTCTCGGACTTTATCTTCAAAACCTCTAACATGGGCTGTTCCTCTGGCCGTGTCCATCCTGGTCATTCCCAGAGAGATCCTCAGCATTTTCATCTCTACCACCTCCATCTCTGTTTCCTGTTTTTTCCTCAGTGCTACTGTCTCTAGACCAAACAGACCGTGGCCGCTCTCACCACGGTTTTGTACACTTTCCCTTTCATTTGAGCTGAAACTCTTCTGTCACACATACTTTTCTCCACCCATTCCAGCCTGCACACGCTTCTTCGCCTCTTTTCCACACTCTCTATTGCTCTGGACTGTTGATCCTAGATACTTAAAATCTTCCACCTTCTTTGTCTCTTCTCCCTGTAACCTCACTTTTCCATTTGGATCCCTCTCATTCACACACGTACTCTGTTTTACTCTGATTAATCTTCATTCCTCTTCTTTCTAGTGCAAACCTCCACCTCTCCAGCTTTTCCTCCACCTCTTCCCTCCTCTTACTACAGATTACAATGCCATCAGCAAACATCATTTATGTTACACAAAACATTACATAATAAATCAGGCCAGAAAAGAGGGTATTAAAAAAAAAAGGAACCACTGGATTTTTTTCATCTCATTTTCTCACATTTAGTGGACCAAATTAAATTATTTGCGGCCACGTTTTGGTCCGCGGTTTATTTACCTCTGCTCTTTGATCTCGTGCTCTTATTGGTTGCGTTTTGACGTCACGACGCGGGGTTTGAGTTTTAGGGCGTGGTCATCACGCAGAACCAGGACTGACCGCGACCAGAGGATGCTGGTTATGATTCAGGTAAGAATTTCTACATACAAATGTTTTTTATTTTTAATAAAAATAAATGAGCACTTCCGGGTTTTTCCCGCCGCATTGGTCCTGTGGATTGTACCATTTCTGTGTTGTAGGGGTGTGGAGGGTTAAAAGCTCCTTGTTAGCTCCACAGCTAGCTGCTTTTGAAGCTCAGTCACATGTTTCCTGTTTCACACACTCACCTGACTCATACCTGATACACACACACACACCTCAAATATGTCCAACCACTGATATTATTCCATAATTAGTAAATATAATCAGACATGGGGTTTGTTTTTATGGTCAGGTCCAGTTGGAGAGAGCATGTCCCATCCAGTATAAGTGACCTGTTTCCAGTCATCCATGATGTTTCCTGCTGCTGCACACACAGCAGCATCCAACCTGACCTGATTTTAAGAACCACATGTACTACCACATTCACTATCCAGTCCATTTTACCTTCAAAGTCTCCCTGTTCAAGCATCTAAACCTCTTCTTCTCAGGCAGGGATGTCAGATGCAGCAGGGTGCACCGTGCATAGGTCGCTAGTGTGTCACAGGATCACATAAAGACCTAAAACCATGTCTAATTTTAAGACAGTACCTTAAAAAAATCCTACCCTCACCTATGGGTCACCAGCTGTGGGTAGTGAATGAAAAAACGAGATTTTGGATACAAGCAGCTTAAATGAGCTCCCTCCAGGGGTGCACGGAGTAGAGCCTAGAGGCGTTGCCTCATCCGGGTCAAGAGAAGAAAGATGGGGTGTTTTTATTTTAAGATACATATGACGGCGCCATTTACAAATCGATCTACGTTCCAACCCTCACCTATGGTCACCAGCTGTGGGTGGTGACCGAAAGAATGAGATCGCGGGTACAAGCGGCCGAAATGAGCTTCCTCCACAGGGTGGCTGGGCTCTCACTCAGAGATCGGGTGAGGAGCTCTGCTATCCGGGAGGAGCTCGGTGTCAAGCCGCTCCTCCTTCAGGTCGAGAGGAGCCAGATGGGGTGATTCGGGCATCTGGTCAGGATGCCCCCCGAGCGCCTCGCGGGCGGGGTGTTTCGGGCACGTCCCACCGGGAGGAGACCAAGGGGCAGACCCCGGACCCGCTGGAGAGACTATGTCTCACAGCTGGCCGGGGAACGACTTGGAATCCTTCCAGGTGAGCTAGAGGATGCAGCCGGGGAGAAAAAGGCCTGGGCTGCCCGCTTGAGGCTGTTGCCCCCGCGACCCGACCCCAGAACAAGCGGAAGATGACGGAACGAAATGACGGTGCCAATGCTGGAAGAAACGGGTGGCTTAGGTGTCCTCTCCAAGGACCCTAGACGTGCACTCAGTGGGATGCGAACCAGCAAACTTCCGATTAACTTTCGGTACACAGGCGAACGCTCCAACCACTGATCTGGTTAGGATCCCTCAAGGAGATGTTTCAGGCACGTCCTTGAGGGAGGAGACCCAGGCCCGCTGGAGACACTGCCTCACAGCTAGCAGGGAACACTTTGGGATCCTCCCGGGTGAGCTGCAGCTCACCTTTCAACATCAAACATGTTGAAGGGTTCCTAAGAATCAAAGTAACAAAAATTGTCTCTGAAACTTGTTCAACTCAGTCCATTTTGACACTGAAATATCTGAGCCTTACCAACGAACCTTTTAATCCGGCCCAAGGGAAAACGGTCTGAATCAGGGGTGCCTAAACCAGTCAATCGGGGTCTACTGGTAGCCCACGGACTGGTTTCAAGTCGACCACAAGGTGTTTAGGGGGAAAAAAATAAAAGGTCAGTGTTGCCAACTCGGCAAACTTTGACGTCATATTTAGCGAGTATTCATACCCAGTCGCTAGAGTCGCTAAAATTTAGCGACTCT
The DNA here is from genome assembly GCA_902685375.1 of Neostethus bicornis. Lineage (NCBI taxonomy): Eukaryota > Metazoa > Chordata > Actinopteri > Atheriniformes > Phallostethidae > Neostethus > Neostethus bicornis. Next base: position 37,670,492 of record LR738541.1, read on the forward strand.
TTTTTTCCTTCTTCTTGTTTTTCAAAAAGTGTCAATCTTTTTCTAGTGTTATCGAAAATTTTCGGAGTCTGTGACGTAAAATCACGTTGCTGAGCCTGTAATCAATAAACAGCCCGTGGTGCGTGTGCAGAAAATGTCTGTCTGTGTGTTAGAGAAAAGAGAGCAAGCGAGAAAGAGAGGATTTTGTTGGTATGCGTGTTTTTTGTTTCAGAGGGAGAGAGAGAGAGGAATTTGCCTGCGCGTGTTTGAGAGAGAGGAACTTGTCTGTGTGTGGTTAAGAGAAAGTTATATGTTCTTGAGAAAGAAATTTGTGTGTGTTTGAGAGAGAAGAATTTGTCTCTGTGTGGTTGAGAGAAAGTTGTATGTTCTTGAGAGAGGAACTTGTCTGTGTGTGTTTAAGAGTGAGGAATTTGTGTGTTTTTGAGAGATAGAGGAATTTGCCTGTGTGTGTTGGAGATAGAAAAAGAGAGCAAGCTAGGATTTTGTCAGTGTCTGTTTGTGCGCGTGTTTGAGAGAGAGGAACTTGTCTCTGTGTGCATATGTGGGTGTTAGTGTTTGAAAGGGAGAGAGGAATGTTTGTCTGTGTGTGTTTGAGAGAGAGTGGATTTGCGATCTGATGTCTAATGGTTGTTTAACAACAAAATATGTCGTGCAGTTTTACTGTTTTACTGCAGACTGGAAATGATTTGTTGGGGTTTGTAATCTTAACGGGGACTGGTGGATCTCTAGAAGGGTTGCTAAATCTTTGGTCAAAAAAAGGCTGGGTACCCCGGGTCTAAATGAACCTATTTATTGTGTTTGTTGATAAAGTTTTTCTTGATTCTCTCTAATTGGAGTTGTTTTGTGTCCTCTAGCATGTAACGAGCTGGGGTCCAGGAACAGCAGGTAGCGAGCTCCGATGAAGGATGAAGAGTCCGGTGCACAGATGCAGGGATGTGGAGCACGGGCGGGGCCAGACCGTCTGCCTGCATGTGGACCAGCGCATCCCGGTCTCCAAAGACGTCATCACCTCCTCCTCAGCCTCGGCCATGTGGTTCATCAGGGACACCTGCGGCATCGTCTGCGCCGTCATCACGTGGCTGCTGGTGCTGTACGCCGAGTTTGTTGTTCTATTCGTGATGCTGCTGCCCTCAAAGAACCTTATCTACAGCATCGTGAACGGGATGCTGTTCAACATGCTGTCCTTCCTCGCCCTCGCCTCACACCTCAGGGCCATGTGCACCGACCCCGTAAGCAGAGCAGCTAAACGAGTTCACACTGTGTATTCCTCTTTAACTGTGACCCTCACTGTGCGTTCACAGGGTGCGGTGCCAAAGGGAAACGCCACTAAAGAATACATAGAGAGCCTCCAGCTGAAACCAGGACAAGTGGTCTACAAATGTCCCAAATGCTGCAGCATCAAACCCGACCGAGCGCACCACTGCAGGTAGGACAGAGAGGAAACACACTGCAGTGTTTCACACACTGAGGAGTCAAAGCGATCACACACATCTGCTCAGCACCTCGTTCTGACACACTGTTAAATTAAGCTCTAATAGTCTTCATGGAAATATTTTTACACAAAAAAATCTGCCAACAAATACAAACAATACATTTTTTTATGACTCAACCAGCAGAAGCATTACACACTCTGTCTGTCTGTCTGTGGTTCAGTTATATTTGAATGAAACCAGACGCTTGATCAATACCAACTATAGATGAACTGATTTTGTTTTAAGAGTCGTGTGACGGAAGGCCAAGGTCACAAATTCTTTTGACTGTGATATCTCAAAAAACCATGGAATAGCTTTTAATGAAACTGTCCACTGTAACTCAGCACCAACTATAGATGAACTTGGGTGGAGACGGTGGCCGCGTGGTTAGAGCGTTCGCCCGCGGACCGGAAGGTCGCGGGTTCGCGTCCCACGGAGAGCACGTCTAGGGTCCTTGGAGAAGACACCTAACCCCCGCTTCTCCCACCATTGGCGCCGTTGAAGGGCAGCCTGCTGCGGTGTAAGGAGTGCAGCAAACAAATTTCCCCGGTGAGGGATGAATAGAGTAATTCATTTATTTATTTATTTATTTAACTTATTGGGTTAGTGATACAAAAGTCCATTCCATTGTCTTCCACTTCGCCGGGGCCGGGTTGATGGGGTTCTCTCACCCCAGCTGCATCCTTCAGCTCACCTGGAAGGATCCCAAGTCGTTCCCCAGCCAGCTGTGAGACATAGTCTCCCCAGCGGGTCCGGCGTCTGCCTCTTGGTCTCCTCCCAGTGGGACGTGACCAAAACACCTTACCAGCAAGGCGCTTGGGGGGGTGCATGCTGACCAGATACCCGAACCACCCCATCTGGCGTCTCTCCACCTGGAGGAGGAGCGGCTCAACACCGAGCTCATCTCGGATGGCAGAGGTCCTCACCTGATCTCTGTGTGAGAGCCAAGCCACCCCGCGGAAGAAGCTCATTTCGGCCGCTTGTATCCGCAGTCTCATTCTTTCGGTAACCACCCACAGCTGGTGACCATAGGTGAGGGTAGGAACGTAGATCCTGGTTACCATGGTGAAGGTAGGAACGTAGATCCTGGTTACCGTGGTGAGGGTAGGAACGTAGATCCTGGTTATTGTGGTGAGGGTAGGAACGTAGAATCTGGTTACCATGGCGAGGGTAGGAACGTAGATCCTGGTTATTGTGGTGAGGGTAGGAACGTAGAATCTGGTTACCATGGTGAGGGTAGGAACGTAGATCCTGGTTACCATGGCGAGGGTAGGAACGTAGATCCTGGTTACCATGGCGAGGGTAGGAACGTAGATCCTGGTTACCATGGTGAGGGTAGGAACGTAGATCCTGGTTACCATGGTGAGGGTAGGAACGTAGATCCTGGTTACCGTGGTGAAGGTAGGAACGTAGATCCTGGTTACCGTGGTGAGGGTAGGAACGTAGATCCTGGTTATTGTGGTCAGGGTAGGAACGTAGAATCTGGTTACCATGGCGAGGGTAGGAACGTAGATCCTGGTTACCATGGCGAGGGTAGGAACGTAGATCCTGGTTACCATGGTGAGGGTAGGAACGTAGATCATGGTTACCGTGGTGAGGGTAGGAACGTAGATCCTGGTTACCACGGTGAGGGTAGGAACGTAGATCCTGGTTACCATGGTGAGGGTAGGAACGTACTGTAGATCCTGGTTACCATGGTGAGGGTATGAACGTAGATCCTGGTTACCATGGTGAGGGTAGGAACGTAGATCCTGGTTGCCATGGTGAGGGCAGGAACGTAGGTCCTGGTTACCATTGTGAGGGTAGGAACGTAGATCCTGGTTACCATGGCGAGGGTAGGAACGTACAGTAGATGCTGGTTACCATGGTGAGGGTAGGAACGTAGATCCTGGTTACCATGGTGAGGGTAGGAACGTAAATCCTGGTTACCATGGTGAGAGTAGGAATGTAGATCCTGGTTACCACGGTGAGGGTAGGAACATAGATCTTGGTTACCACGGTGAGGGTAGGAACGTAGATCCTGGTTACCATGGTGAGGGTAGGAACGTAGATCCTGGTTACCATGGTGAGGGTAGGAACGTAGATCCTGGTTACCATGGTGAGGGTAGGAACGTACAGTAGATGCTGGTTACCATGGTGAGGGTAGGAACGTAGATCCTGGTTACCATGGTGAGGGTAGGAACGTAGATCCTGGTTACCATGGTGAGGGTAGGAACGTAGGTCCTGGTTACCATTGTGAGGGTAGGAACGTAGATCCTGGTTACCATGGTGAGGGTAGGAACGTACAGTAGATGCTGGTTACCATGGTGAGGGTAGGAACGTAGATCCTGGTTACCATGGTGAGAGTAGGAACGTAGATCCTGGTTACCATGGTGAGGGTAGGAACATAGATCTTGGTTACCATGGTGAGGGTAGGAACATATATCTTGGTTACCACGGTGAGGGTAGGAACGTAGATCCTGGTTACCACGGTGAGGGTAGGAACTTAGATCCTGGTTACCATGGTGAGGGTAGGAACGTAAATCCTGGTTACCATGTTGAGGGTAGGAACGTAGATCCTGGTTACCATGGTGAGGGTAGGAACGTAGATCCTGGTTACCATGGTGAGGGTAGGAACGTAGATCCTTGAGTGTCTTTCTTTTTTTTTTTTTGATTTGTCAGTTTTTGTTAAAAATTGTTAAAAAAAAAAAATAGAAGCCTGTGTTTTAAATTGTCGAGCAGAAAATCCTTGTTACCATCGTGAGGGCAGGAACGTAGATCCTGGTTACCATGGTGAGGGTTGGAATGTAGATCCTGGTTACCATGGTGAGGGTAGAAACCTCGATCCTGGTTACCATGGTGAGGGTTGGAATGTAGATCCTGGTTACCATGGTGAGGGTAGGAACGTAGATCCTGGTTACCATGGTGAGGGTAGGAACGTAGATCCTGGTTACCATGGTGAGGGTAGGAACGTAGATCCTGGTTACCATGGTGAGGGTAGGAACGTAGATCCTTGAGTGTCTTTCTTTTTTTTTTTTGATTTGTCAGTTTTTGTTAAAAATTGTTAAAAAAAAAAAATAGAAGCCTGTGTTTTAAATTGTCGAGCAGAAAATCCTTGTTACCATGGTGAGGGCAGGAACGTAGATCCTGGTTACCATGGTGAGGGTAGGAACGTAGATCCTGGTTACCATGGTGAGGGTAGAAACCTAGATCCTGGTTACCATGGTGAGGGTTGGAATGTAGATCCTAGTTACCATGGTGAGGGTAGAAACCTCGATCCTGGATACCATGGTGAGGGTTGGAATGTAGATCCTGGTTACCATGGTGAGGGTAGAAACCTCGATCCTGGTTACCATGGTGAGGGTTGGAATGTAGATCCTGGTTACCATGGTGAGGGTAGAAACCTCGATCCTGGTTACCATGGTGAGGGTTGGAATGTAGATCCTGGTTACCATGGTGAGGGTAGGAACGTAGATCCTGGTTACCATGGTGAGGGTAGGAACGTAGATCCTGGTTACCATGGTGAGGGTAGGAACGTAGATCCTTGAGTGTCTTTCTTTTTTTTTTTTTGATTTGTCAGTTTTTGTTAAAAATTGTTAAAAAAAAAAATAGAAGCCTGTGTTTTAAATTGTCGAGCAGAAAATCCTTGTTACCATGGTGAGGGCAGGAACGTAGATCCTGGTTACCATGGTGAGGGTAGGAACGTAGATCCTGGTTACCATGGTGAGGGTAGAAACCTAGATCCTGGTTACCATGGTGAGGGTTGGAATGTAGATCCTGGTTACCATGGTGAGGGTAGAAACCTCGATCCTGGTTACCATGGTGAGGGTTGGAATGTAGATCCTGGTTACCATGGTGAGGGTAGGAATGTAGATCCTGGTTACCATGGTGAGGGTAGGAACATAGATCGACTTGTAAATCGAGAGCTTTACTTTTTGGCTCAGCTTTTTTTACCACGATGGACCGATGCAGCGTCCTAGTTATTGCTGACGCTCCACCGATCCGTATGTCGATCTCCCGCTCCATCCTTCCCCCACTCGTTAACAAGACCCCGAGATCCTTAAACTCCTCCACTTGGGGCAGGACCCTGTTACAAAAGTCAAGATCCCATAATAGATTAGGTGAAGTCATATTTGATTTTGTTGACTTCTTTAACTTTCTTTGTAATTTTCTTTAAAGTTGTCATTAATTGTTGCCTCATTATTAACGATCATTATCAATAATTATTTTCTGTGTTTAATTTTCAGTGTTTGCAAAAGATGCATCAGAAAAATGGACCATCACTGTCCGTGGGTCAACAACTGTGTCGGTGAAAACAACCAAAAGTACTTTGTGCTTTTCACAGTAAGTTTAAACGAACACACACCTCATTTTATTCTGAAGTTTATTCCTTTTATTTTGAAGCTCATATCAGAGCTGATATTTCTGTTTGTAATCAAGATAAATTTCTGTTTACTTTACAATCTGAACTCAAGATTTTTCCTCCCCATCATAAGATCTTGTTTGAATCGGAGTTTGATTTTATTGTTATGATTTTTTTTTTTCTTGTTCTCAGATGTACATTGCATTGGTCTCTCTTTACGCTCTGGTTCTGATGGTTTTCCACTTCCTCTACTGCTTTGAAGATGATTGGACAAGTAAGTCATCCTTCTTTTCAGACATTCTAAGACAGTGTTTTTCAATCTTTTTTTCAAGCCAAGGTACATTTTTCCGTCAAACTTTTTCCTCTTGAATGTCTTGCAGAAAATGTGAAAATTTTTTAGAATTCGCAATTTCTCTGATTTAAAACGCAACCTAAATGTTCTCATAATGTCGCAAAAATATGTAAAAAATACAATCTACTTGGTGGGGTAGTTTTTGGGAGGGATGGAAACAGAGAAGCAGAGTGGGTTGCTATGGTTACAGGCAGTGGTGGATGAAGTACTCACTTTTTGTACTTAAGTAAAAGTACAGATAATTAGGCAAAAAATGTACTTAAGTAAAAGTACCAATAAAAAAATCTACTTAAGTAAAAGTACAAAAGTAATTGGTGTAAATTGTACTTTTTAAGTAAAAAGTAAAAGTATTTGATCATAATTCAAATGTTATTTGTTGTGTTATAGGGTGTCACCATGGTAACCAGGATAAATACTCTGCAGGGGTGTGACCCTCCTGTCCTGCCTCTTTTGGTCCACAAAGAAAAAAAATAAAATAAAAGGAAAGGAAAGGGGACAAGTCAAACTATCCTCTAGAAGGGCCAGTGAATGGGCACCAAAATGGAGGAAAATGACACTTATTTTTTAAAATGTTTTTAGGGAGGAGGCCCCCAGTCACTATATATTGGCTTTGTCAAAGACCCGCCCCCTTTGGAAAATTCTAGATCCTCTCCTGCTCTGTGTAATGATGGCTCAACTTTTTATTTAGAAGTAAACACAACGAACAACGATCTTCTGACTCTTTTTAATTTGTTTATATTTGATGTTAGGTTTTTGAATGAATGCGGAAAATGTTTCTCGATTCATGACTTCTTCTCCCGATCTACTGCTTCTTTGGATTTTGGCGATGCGGCTTCAAGATGCGCTAAAAAAATTTGTATTTTTCAAATTCCTGAACGAAAATGTAACAAAAAATGTAAAACACACTTTTAAAAAGTAGCGAAGTAAAAGTACAGATATTTGCTCTAAAAATGTAGTGAAGTAAAAGTAAAAGTACCGGTCTTAAATTTTACTTAAGTAAAGTACAGATACACAATTTTTTTTACTTAAGTACAGTAACGAAGTACATTTACTTTGTTACGTTCCACCACTGGTTACAGGCCAGTCCTGCCTGTGGAAGCTACCGGTAGATCCCGATCACCATATGGTAAGAAATAGAATCATTTCCCACGGTACACCTGATGATCTCTCACGGAGAACACTAGTGTGTCACGGAACACTGATTGAAAAACGCTGATCTACGAGACCAATAGAGTAAATAACGTGTTGAATGTCAGAATTTTATTTATAGTTTTCACTTAATAAATGAAAGTTAATAGTTTTGTTTGAATAACTGTTAATCACTTTTTACCAGCTGTGTGAGTTGGATAGGAAAAAAAAAATCTTTTTACAGGTTCCGTCTGACGCAAAATCTCATTAAATCTCACGGACTAAATGTTTTTGATTTATAAAGTTTGATCCCGTTGTTAAAGCCTGACTGTTGCTCATCCACCCTCAGAAAACACAGGCGCTGCCTCTTGGTAGTACCACTTAGCACCCGACGCTTCTTCTGTTGGCTTGTTGGTACTCTACGTCAAGGTTTCTTTAATCTTTCTTTAACCGTACCCGTAGGTCAATGTTTGCGGAGAACGGATTCCAAATACCTAATTAAAAAAACACATATGGTTCCAGGAGGCGTTGGCCTAGTGGTAGAGTTACTGTCTTCCGTCCGGGAGAACCTGGTTCGATTCCTGCTCGGCCCAAACCGTCCCTGGGACCACAGAAATGCCAAAAAAAAGACAAAGAATAAAAATTAACTTTAAGTTAGAAATACAAACAACTTTTATTTAGGAACCTCATTAGCAGCAGGAACAAAACTCTTCCTGTACCGCTTCATCTTTTCTTTCAGCCCGGGCGTTGAAGGTTAAACTTCACGATCAGGGGATGTTTGAAGTCTGACGCCATGGACCGAGCCTTCTGAAACAGCTGCGTGGAAACCAGTTTAGTTTTACTGCGTTGTGGCAGGACATGGCCTGTGTAGTCCCTCATTCATCCAGGAGTGATCCATAGTAGAAAAAGTTTCAAAAAAGTCTTCTGGACAGTTTAATTCTTGATCGAGACGTTTCGACTTCCATCCGGAAATCATTTTTAATCTGAATGAAATGGACTGAAAACTGGATCTATTTATACTAACCTGAGTAAAAGGTTGAAAAAATAGTAAGAAGGGCTCGACCAATGAGCCTGTGTTACCTATGATGGCCGTGAATGGCTCCTATTGTAGCCACAGACCAGTAAACGACCCTATTATAAAAATGCTAAAAGCCTAGTGAATAGAAAATCCTGCTAATGAGAGGCGTGAATCTGGGTCACGAGGTGTCATCTTTAGTCCATGGCTTTAGAATGCTGCTGTAAATCCCGGGCAGAATGTATCTAACGCCTCCACTCCGATTCAGTGAGGGACTCTCTTTCATCACAAAGATGGCTTCCTTCACCCCTCTTTCGAAACGTCTCGTTCAAGAACTGAACTGTCCAGAAGTCTTTTTTGAAACTTTTTCTACTGTGGCAGGACATGGTTACAAAAATCATGTTTTAAAAAAAAAAAAGGAAGAAAGAAAAGGGGACTAGTCAAGCTATTCTCTTGCATGGCCAGCGAATGGGCCACCAAAATGCATTAAAATTACTCATATTTTTCAAATTTTTTTGGGAGGGGGTGCCCCCAGACCTTCCTGTACTGGCTTTGTCAATGACCTCATACCCTCCCCCGTTCCTTAGAAATCCTGAATCTGCCCCTGAGTTGTGTATCGCCATAGCAAAAACCGTTTGTTATCACAAAGGACGCAACAATGTGTTCAAAAACATTCTTAAAAGTATTTTGGGGACAAACACAAGCTCCTCCCGTCACTATTAGAGGGTAGAAAAGTTTATTTTGCTTGAGCTGGAACCTTTAAATTCTCTAAGTAAGCTGTAGATGGTGGGACACCCTGCTAGATGTGATCCTTCCTGATCCACCGTCCTACCTGCCGCCATGCTTTCACTGTCATCTCCGTCCATTCCCCAGAGTGCAGTTCCTTCTCTCCTCCAGCAACAGTCATCCTCCTCATCCTCCTGTGCTTTGAGGGCCTCCTCTTCCTCATCTTCACCTCTGTGATGTTTGGAACTCAAGTCCACTCCATCTGTACTGATGAAACCGTAAGTGATCCATTTAGTGACCTTCTATCTTTCTCTTAAACGTCTTCCTTTTTGATCCTGTGTTTTTTGGGATTTATTTTCTTAAAAATGTTTTCTCAAACTGTGAAGCAGAAGAACAAGAAGAAGATCTTCAAGTCTTTAGTTTGGTGGTAGAAAGCCGAGAGGAGCAGGGGTTTTAGTTCCTCTGTAAATCCACTGAGCTTGCACCTTCATCTTGCTCCAGAGCAACTTTCTGAGGGTTGATTAAACTATTCAGTTTATGTTTTTTTTTCTTTGTGTCTTTTCAGACAAACCTTCCATTTTATTTAGAATCAAATCTGTCTTCATAGAAATAGAATCTGTTTATTCTGTGCTTTTCATAAACAAGGACTCCCTTTCTTCTCCTCCTCCTGGTGCTGGGCGGTGTACCGGTTTGTTGTTCTTATGATATGAATTCTTCACATACCGGCAGTACCGGTGGAAATGATCTGAGTGTCTGGAACGCACGCATTTGTAAACTACGTCTACCGTATTTTCCGCACTATAAGGCGCACCTAAACCCCTTAAATTTTCTCTAAAGTCCAGGGTGCGCCTTATAACCCGGAGCGCCTTATATATGGATTAATATTGAGTTACAAGAGGTGTCGCAACTGCGTAAGCAGCCGCTGACTCCATTTCCCCCATAGAAGAAGTAGTGCGCGGTGCATGCTGGGATATATGAAAGGGCGTCTCATTTCCATTTTTGTGTTTGTGTAAAGACCCGGAAATGGCTCCTACCAAGAGACACTGTTACACTGCAGAGTTTAAACTCAAGGCGATCGGTCACGCAGTAGAACACGGGAATAGAGCCGCAGCCAGAGGTGAGATCGGGCCTAAAAAAATCCAACCCGACCCGAGCCCGCGATATATTTTATAAATATATAATTTATAAAAATTTATAAATTGGAACATTTTCAAGAACACGCTTTTTAAATTAAAAAAAAAAAAATCCCACTATCGGACCCCTAACACACTTGTTTGTGATGACCTGCTTAGCGCGAAGAGGAGGGACGGTCTTTCAAACAAATGATAAAATATCGATCATCACTTTTACCAGTCCAGCTGTTTAAATGCCTGCTCAGCGTCGAGGTGCCAGTCTTTTTGTGTTTGTATGAAAGCAATTTAGTTTATCCTTAACTTCTTACTCCTTCATATCGGGGATACCAGTTCAAAATAAATAAAATAAAGACGTGCGCAGAAGAGGATTACCAAATTAAGAGGAAGTGTTCACGTGCGCGCAGAGCATGAGCTGGCTTTGCAGATCCTGTTTAGTAGTTAAACATTACTTCTCTGTTTTATCCAAATTAATCATTTTTAACAAGTATTCCTTAGTTTAGTACACATACCTCGTTTTAGTTTACATTTTATAAACATGATTTATTTAAAAAAAGAAAAAAAGTCAGCGAGAGAGAAGCCCGACCCGAATTTTGGGTCGGGCTTAAGGTCTTACCTCTGGCCGCAGCGACAGAGTTTAACATCAATGATGAGGAAGTGGAGGAAGCAAGAGGATGCGCTGCACCAAGTAAACAAGACAAAACAGAGTTTCCGCGGAACAAAGCGAGATGGCCACAGTTAGAGGACAAAGTTGAACAGCCTTTACGGTAGCGCCTTATAATGCGGTGCGCCTTATATGTGGAAAAAGTTTTTAAAAATGTCATTTATTGAAGGTGCGCCTTATAATGCGGTGCGCCTTATAGGGCGGAAAATACGGTAAGTGGATGCTTTTCATCGCAGCACCTGTGTTGCGAAACGTGCGGAACAGAGAACAAGTTTCGGAGGAAATTAAAGATCGGAAGTACTGACGTGATGCTTCAGGCCTCAGCATCGTTCATTAATTTCAGATAATGTAGACCTCAAAGGACGTTACCCTGCTTAGACTATGGTCATTTAAGAATGAAAGTATTTCTATGGTAACCAGCCAGCATTTAGGCAGGCGTAATAATTATTGATTGCTGAAACCAAAACATCTTTCAGGGTTGTTGATTATCTGAAAACATCCTACATCCGATCAGAATTGATGGTAAAAAGGTGGGTTTTCAGCTTCTTCTTAAAAACATGAACAGACTCTACGGCCCTGAAGTCCTCTGGCAGGCTGTTCCACAGGCGAGAACCATAAATCTGGAGGTTTTAGTCCTAGCCTTTGGTATTATTAAGAAGCCACTACCAGAGGACTTCTGAGTCCGTGAGAGGTCGTACCTCACAAGGGAATCAGGCCGAAGACCATTAAGACTTAAAAACTAGTTAAAAAGCATTAAAATCCATCCTGAAACACACAGGGGGTGCAGCGATTTTAAAACTGGTATATATCGTTCCTTGAGTACTTATAACCAGTGGTGGATGAAGTACGCACTTTTTGTACTTACTTGTATGTAAAAATACAGATAATTAGACAAAAAAAATTACTTAAGTAAAAGTAAAAAAGTAATAGGTGTAAACTTTACCTTTTAAGTAAAAAGTATGCGAACATACTTCAAATGTTATATTTTTGTGTGGTAGGGTACTCTAAGTACTCTACAAGTGCGGATCCAGTGTAACCGGCTACCTCCCCCGTTTTGGTCCGCAAAAAAAAAAAAGAAGAAGAAAGGAAATGGGACTAGTCAAGCTCTCCCCTTGCAGGGCCAGTGAATGGGCACCAAAATGCAGGAAAATTACGCTTATTTTTCAAAGTGTTCTGGGGGAGGCCCTACACTGACTTTGTCAAGTACCTCCTTTAGAAAATCCTGGATCCGCCCCTGCTCTTTGTAATGATGCTCAACTTTTTATTTAAAAGTAAACACAACAAAAAAACGATCTTCTGACTCTTTTTCAATATTTAATGCTAGTTTTTTGGCGGTGAATGACTGCGGAAAATGTTTACTCTCGATTCTGATTGGTTCTCGATTCATTACTTCTTCTCCCTTTTGGAGGCCGCAGGCAATCCACTGCTCCCTCTACAGGTTGATTTTGGCAATGCAGCTTCAAGATGCGTTAAAAAAAACAAACATATATTTTTCAAATTTCTGACCGAAAAAGTCACAAAAAATGCAGAACACACTTGTAAAAAGTAGCGAAGTAAAAGTACAGATATTTGCTCTAAAAATGTAGTGAAGTAAAAGTACAGGTCTCAAATTTTGCTTAAATAAAGTACAGATACAATATGTTTTTACTTAAGTACAGTAAGGAAGTACATTTACTTTGTTACGTTCGACCACTGCGTAACCTACGAATACTCTTTTAAGGGAGACCAGAAAGCATTACAATAATCTGTTCTACTCGAAATAAAAGCATGCATCAAAACATCCGTGTTGGCAAGAGACCATTGACTAAAAACCCGCTGAATTCTGTGAAACCGTTATAATTTTGAAAAATACAGCGATATATAAACTTGGTCACACCGCCCAGCACTGCTTCCTCCTTCTGAGAACTTCTTTTTGTCTGCAACTCTGGGTCGGAGGGATGAACAGATCCAAGACAGGGTTAAAGGAGGAGAGGGACCCAGGGTAGCATGGGATCCAAATATGATCCCACTCAGTCTGATGAGTAGGAGTGTGTGGAAGCTGTTTGTGCTGAGTCGACGGGTCACAAACACTGAAGTCTGGCTGTCTTTCGTTTTCAGGGCATAGAGCAGTTGAAAAAGGAAGAGAGAAGATGGGCTAAAAAAACTAAGTGGATGAACATGAGGGCGGTGTTTGGACACCCTTTCTCCTTATTGTGGTTTAGCCCCTTCTCCACACCCGACCAGGGGAAGGCTGAGACCTACCAGTATGTGGTGTGAGGGCTCTCATGGACAGATCCTTCCTGTTGCTAACCAGCGTACGTGTTCCGTTTGTCTTAACCGTGAGCGAGTTGCAGAGAAAAAGAAACGCTGTCCTGTTCTCCTACACTGTGATCAATCTGTTACTTCCTGAACTTTTCTTTTTTATTTAAACGGCTCATTTTATCAGAAAAATGTTAGTCAGCTTCTTTACTGTGGATAATGAGGGAAGGAAAAGTTTGGTTTGACCCTATTCGCACAGGTTTAGACCTCTGGTAATCTATAATAATCCCTGTAATAGTCTGACTTTTTTAATCTGATTAGAATCGCACTGAAAGAATGAGATCGCGGATACAAGCGGACGAAATGAGCTTCCTCCGCAGGGTGGCTGGACTCTCGCTCAGAGATCGGGTGAGGAGCACTTCCATCCGGATGAAGCTCAGTGTCGAGCCGCGCCTCCTCCAGGTCGAGAGAAACCAGATGGGGTGGTTCGGACATCTGGTCAGGATGCCCTCCGAGCGCCTGGCAGGCGAAGTGTTTTGGGCACGTCTTACTGGGAGGAGACCTAGAGGCAGACCCCGGACCTGCTGGAGAGACTATGTCTCACAGCTGGCTGGGGAACAACTCGGGATCCTTCCAGGTGAGCTGGAAGATGCAGCTAGGGGGAGAGAAGCTTGGGCTTCCCGTCTGAGGTTGTTGCCCCGGCGACCCAGCCCAGGATAAGCAGAAGACGACGGAACGGAAAATAAATGTATAAATGCTTAAATTTCCAATAATATACTGAATAATATTTACATGTAGCTCAGTGGGTAGGGCAACCTTACTGTGACCAGATGGTTGCTGGTTCAATCCCCACCCGGAGTTGATTACGAGGTGTCTGAGCAAGACATCGAACCCCCAATTACTCCCGATATACCTAACATGGCCGCTTCCACAATCAAGTGCGGATACGTCTGAATAGGTGACATAGCTACACTGTAAAGCACTTTGAGTACCAACGCTGCATGTGCGGGGTGTAGTCAAAGAAGTGGGCGTGTCTTAATTGCTTCACTGCACAGTCACTGGTCAATTTCTCAAGTGTCCCAATCTATTCTTTTGTCCAAGTCTCTGGAAAGCTTCACTCACTAGCTAAAAAACAATCACATCAATTGTCAGATAATCCGAACAAGTTTTCCTGAATCGAATGATCGTAAAGCCTCATGTAAAACTTTCTGGACTGTCTACAAGATGCTTGACGCTGTTTGCTAACTTGTAAAGATCCATTGCTAATGTTAGCAGGACTGTGCTGGATTGCTGTAGCATTCTGACTAGAACTGACTAGAATCAGGGGTCCATATCTGGTGCGAATGGGGCCACACCTTCCTTATATATAGAACCTAATCTCTCAAATTTTGAGTTTAAAGCTCCCATCTCATGTAAAATAACTTTTTATACACACACAAACAACAATTGGTTATGAAATCTTACTGATCTATAGAAATTTATGAAAGAGTAGAAACTATGAAAGCCTGACTATTGCTTGTGACTTCGGCCATCTTGAAAAAGCACAGGCTCCGCCTTTAAAATTTGACACAAGCCTCGATTGAACCACCTATCCTCCGCCCAACTCATAAAAAGCATCATCGATGTGACGTGTTCTTGTTTATTATGAAGTAGGAACAGGGCTTGAAATCCTGAATGATACTAAAAAGCACTTAAGTAACAAAAACAACGTCCACAAGTATAGGTGTTGAAAAACTTCTGAGAAGTTAATTTAACTTGAGATGAGACCTTTAAACTCATTTAGTCTGAAACTCTAAGACCAGGGGTGGGCAAACTTTTGGTTCGCGGGCCGGAACAGGAGCAGATGGATGGCATGCTTTGGTAACCGCTTGATTAGCCCGATAGAATGACGCTAGATTTTAAACAAGCGCTAAAAGTTACATCAAGAGCGTTAAATTTCAGAGGTAGCAGCGCCAGGTCTGAAATCTAGTGCGATAGCGCTTAAAAACATGCATTTAGTGGCGCTCGGTTTGAAATCTAAGCGCTTGATGTAACATTTTGCTTGTTTTAACATCTAACACACTTGTTTACGTGCGTGTATTGGCCCCAATGGCTTTCCATATCTGTGCACACTGTTTATTTTGACAACGTGTGCATCACGGAGACACACACATTTGAATGGAAGCAGTGTTGTTGTTTTCTCAACAAAGCCAATATGTCCAGAGTGCGCCATCTAGTGAGGAAACATCAGAATTGCAGGTTAAATAAAACATAAGATTTATTTAAATTTTTTTATGTTCGGCGGGTAGATTAAAACGTTTACGGGCCGCATGTGACCCGCAAGCTGTGGTTTGCCCATGCTTGTCTTAGAGTCACAGGGACTTTGTTTAGACATTTAGACTAAATTTGGCAAAAACCTGCTAGAAATGAAGTTAAAATCTGTTTTTCTTCTTTTGATTTTCTGCAAAGTTGGTCTTAAGCTTCAAACGTACACAGATGTTTCTCTGATGTAAATGTGTTGAACATCACGGTCGATTTAATGGATTTGTTTTGCCCGTGTGGTTTATTGAGAGTTTACGATGTTCTGTAAAACATGGATTAAAATAAATGAAACAGCTTTAACCCTTTGAAGCCCGACATTTAAACTATTAGTACAAACATATGATTTTTTTATTCATTTGAAATCTTTCTTAATACTCTTTTAACAAGTAGCACAGAATCGTTACTGTTTTTTTATGATTTGTTCATCATATCAAGATGAAATCAGTGTGATCTGATGAACTGAGATCATACAAAAGGTTCTTAAACCTCTGAAAGTCTGGCTTTACAGGGATAAAGAAGAAGTTTAATATTGGTTTTGTTAAGGTTTTTCTTTCTTTGGATCAGGATTTCTTGTCTGAATACACTTCGGTTGCTGTTTATTTCTTCATGGACATCATGATGATATGATCGGGCAGAGGGAGCAACATCAAAAATCTATGAGGCCAAAAAAAGATCTGGAACAGATTCTAAAATTAGTTTTGAAAACTACGATGAAAAAAAAAATGCAAAATTTGTTTTTAAAATGTAAAAAAAACAAAAATTAGTCAACGTGGTAGCGTTGAAGATTATACCTCCTAAATTTCTGACTTTGACCAATCCTAATCAGTTCATCTATAGTTGGTATTGAGTAACTGTGGGCAGTTTTATTAAAAGCCCTTCAGTGATTTGGGAAATATTTGCATTCACTAAAATAATATTAAAAATAATGTATATTTTATTGATCCCCGACCGGGGAAATTTGTGTGCTGCATTACACTGCAGCAGGCTGCCACAACGGCACCAATGGTGGGAGAAACGGGGTTTAGGTGTCTTCTCCAAAGACCCTAGACATGAACTCAGTGGGATTCGAACCCACAAACTTCCGGTTAACTTCCGAGGGCGAAAGCTCTGCCAGTGTGCTACAGACACACGGACAAACTGAGTACTTAACGCCTCCTTCACTTGTAAAAAACCCAAAGTAAATCTAATTTGTCCATAAACAGAGAATGGATTCTATAGAGCTCGTCCAAGTGTTTAGCACGGTGGAGGTAGAATACTGGTTTTGGACTGAGAGAGAAAATAGATTCAAACTGTCTTTAACAGCCTGTTTGGTTCTAAAGAATTTCCACCAGCAGTGAAGACCGTAATCATCTCCAGGATGTACTGGTAGTTAAAAACCAGATCCCAGATCAGTTTTTCTAGATTTAAGAGTGTAACAGGACAAATATTTGTCCTGCAAAAATACTAAGAAATCCTGATCTGAGACTGAATAACTAAAGTTTCATGTGGAACTCCATTTTTTTTGTTTTTACTCTTAAAAGTTCTTGTAATGTTTATTTTGCACAGAAATGTTTAATAGGCCTTTGATTTATTTACAATGGATGTATTTATTTTTTTGCACTCTGCCTTTTATCTTACAAATGCGTCCCTTTCAACACACACCTGTGATCAGCATTACCTCCTCAGAGTGGCCTCAGAAAACCAGATTGTCTTATTCTGTTCTTAGTTTTTCTAATGAAAGGCCCACATGCTTCTGATTAAGTTTTCCCTGAAAAAAACACATTTATTTGATCATAATTCAAACAAGACCAGCAGCTTCTAATAGGACGTATTAGTGCCGCCCTGAGAAGAGAGGATTATTTCCTACTTGTTTGAAGAATGAAATCCTAATATATTCACTTTAATTCTTATTGAGACATACTGAGAAAAAAAAGAATTGGTTTTGATCTTGAAGTAGTGCCAAAAAAAGTAGCCATGCACCGGGAATCCGTGTCAGCAACTGGAGGCTGTGTGGACGACCAATGAGTTTTAATGTGTTTTTTAACAATGTGGAACTCTATTGATGGACAATCTTTTCAGTGATTTGGTCCATTTTTCTTACAACAAGCACCAATGTGTGTTTTCTAATTATTTCCTCGCTGCTTCAAAGGCTTCATTTCACTGTCCTCAGTTCACTTCAGGTTCTTTCCACAAAGCCCTGTCCACACGTAGCCGGGTATCTGGTAAAACTAATATATTTTTATCCATTTTGTCCTGTCATCCACTCGAATCTGTCGTTTTCTTTCATTCAAAACCATTGTTTTTGAAAACTCCGACCAAAGTGAAGATTTTGGAAAACTCCGGTTTTGCGTTATGACATGCATTACTGACGTTTTGCGTTTTTAAACGTTACTACCTGCGACAATTAATGCAATGAGGAGAAATACATTGTAGTCGGTTATTATCCACCACATAAGCCTTCCTAGCTCAGAGCTTACGTTTAGATACATACTGCCCACTACTGGTCTGGCATGCTTATAACCGCACTTATCTATACGGGTTCGTGTGGATGCGGTTATATTGAAAACGGTTACGTGTGTACGCAAGAGTTTTTCTAAAACGGAGGACAGCAAATTTCAAAAATACCCGGCTACATGTGGACATGGTCCAAGTCTCATCGTTTTCCCCACATCTTACGATTTATGTACAGCTTCTGACTTTGCCCAGAGTTACATAAAGGTCCACGCAGTCTTTTACTTTTTTAGATCGCTCAATTTACGTGGAAATTGGGAAACGCATGGATTTTATACCTCGGTCACGAGGACAGATCGGACAGTTTGTAGGAAGTATTACGTCGAGCTCGATGTTTAGAATTCAACATGTAATGAATGAAGAGGATAGAAAGGAGGTAGATAAAAGCAGAGAACAAAATTCTACTGCACCTACTCATTGTTTACTTCAGAATTTGGCTTTACTCTACATTTCTACTTTATCCTCTAAATGAGACGAGACAAAGCTCCTCTGTTGTTTTTCTCTTCTCAGAGTGGCGCTGAGATCATGTTTTAGTTTCCAGTCTGGTCTGCTGTGTCTGTAAATCCCAGTTTTATCCCCAGAGGCTTTTCTGCCTCCTTCACGATGAGATAAAAGCTTCTGAGATCCAGGATTGATTTGTCTACAGGACATTTTATCCACCCATTGCTTTAGTATAAGCTGGTGTGATGTTTAGATGTTTCTTTGTGCCAAAAATCATTTACGTCATTGGAACGTTTTGATGGAAAATTTTTGAGGATCTTTTACTCATTTTAAAGCAGTGGTCCCCAACCACTGGGCCGTGGACCGGTATCGGTCCTTGGGTCATATGATACCGGGCCGCACAAAAAGAAGAAATAACTTTTATTATTTCCATTTGGTTTATTATTCGAGCCATAGAAACACTCATAAAAAAAACACATAGAAACACATACCTTAGAAACACTCTTCAGGTTTCAGGTCAAGATGGGACTGTCTGGTTCCAGCAAAACAAATTCAGAATTCTGATTGATCTGGTCTTACTGTGAAGAATCTAACTAGTATTTTTATTCACTTTGTTTTTGTGATGTCCTTTATTTTGAAGGTATGTTTACCGTTACCATAGCAACCAGTGTGTGTTCGAGCGGAGAGAATGTTATAAAGACGCTACTAATAAATTTTCTCGTGAAGACAAAGTGGTTTTAAGTTTATTATTGATTAAAAAAAAGCCAGTTTTTCAGGCTGGTCTTGTTTAGTTTTTTTTTTTTTGCTACATCTTTTGACCGGTCCATAAAATTATTATCAGACACTAAACTGGTCAGTGGCGCAGGAAAGGTTGGGGACCCCTGATTTAAAGTATTCACTTTGAAAGGTTGAAAGCAAAAAAGGGGAGATGCACTTTGTTTTATTTGAATTTGCTTTTTTTTCTTCTGTGAAGTCCAGAGTGAGCTTTTTTTCTTGTTTCTACGATGCAGTTCGTCCTCTTGTTTGAGCTCGGTGTTGTGCTGTATGTGTGACGGAGGAGTGATTTATGGAAATGATTCTTATCCGTTTTCTTTCTTACAGAATTTATGAATTCTTTCTAAATCTGCAGACATTTCAGCACGTGCACGGAGAATAAAAACTTCTCAGTTGCAATGCAGAACTGTGTTTGCTTGCTTTCTTTCCGGTGGTCTTCTCACTGAGTCATGTTGAAAAAGTAATGCCGATGATGTTTTGCCTGTGTGCTCAGAGCCTGTGTTTCCTCTCCGTCCTCGTGTTCCCATCCCACTCTGTCTGTAATCTCCTCTTTCCTACGCAGCGTCTCCTCCACACTCATGCATTCTGCTTTGGTTGATAACTCACTGCCAAAAGCTTTCTGAGGCATACAGCTCTTTCTAACCTTGACATGAGGTAAGCTTGCCAAAGAGCTCCCGTTGGCTGTCCCATCAAAGCTTGGCGCCTCACCGGCATGCAAGACGCCAGAATATGTCTCAGTTCTTTTGCTCTCAGCTGGAATTCAACCAAACGTGCTGTTTGAACGAGCGAGCTTCGTGTAGGTGCATGAAAGAGTTTTGTTCTGTTTTTCACAAACATGGCATGATAAAGAGACCAGCGTTTCATTAAGCTGGTTAGTGGGAAGCTTCTTGTCTAAACTGGCAGGTAAACACAGTGAACACTGAGACGAGCTCAAATTTAAAGAGCGATTATTTTGAGATTTTTTAATTAGCTTAGAAATGCGATATTCACCAAATGAAAGGTTGCTGGTTCGACTTCTGATGAGCTCATGCCTAAGTGCCCCTGTAGAAGACGCCTAACCCCTATTTACTCCCATCATTGGCGCTGTAATGGCTGCCCACTGGGGTCCAATGCAGCACAGAAATTTTCCCACAAGGGATTATTAAGGTACAATTGTTATCATTAGCTTAGAATGTGGGCGTACCAGAGAACAAAATCCATGGCCTAGAACAACCTGCCATCAGGCCCTCACATGATATGGGAAAGATTATATTTTCAGCTAATAAACAAGAAATTACGAGTTGTGTTGAATTGTTGTTGTGGTTATTACAAGTGTTGTGTGCCCGACTTAAGAAATTTAATTAGCGGTCCCAGAAGACGCTGGCTCAGTGGTAAAGTTTCCGTCTTTCGACCAGGAGAACCTAGTTCGATTCCCACTGGGTCCAAGCCGTCTCTGGGACTACTGGATGACGAATAAAAAAAAAATGTAATTAGTTGCCATCTTAAACGACCTGTCTTAAAAAGTAGTGTTTCCAAAATCCGTGGCCAAAAACAACCAGGCTTTCAAATGCGATCTGAATACTTGATCAGAGGCTTGCAAATTTCTAAAAAATGATTGAAGACTTAAAACACTTCAGTTGTGAATTAAGTTTCAAATCTGGTGTAAACTTCCAAAAAGTTGATGGTTTTTTTTTTTTTAATCATCTTTAAACTCAACCCCGATTAGAAATATTAACATAAAACTATAAATCGGCTTCTTTGATTGGTCTAAAACAGAACAAAGTATGGCAGTAAATCTCTGCATGAAACTGTAAATCAGAATATTGGGGGGCCGAGTACATATCCCTGTGGCACACCATGTCAGACTGGTAGCTGCTTTTATCACCATACAGACAAACCGCAGTCTAGAGTGATTTTTTAAATATGGAAATGTAACTTTTTAAGTGAAAACAATAAGATTTTCTGGCCAGTCTAAACAGGAGTAATTCCCACTACAACCAGTAACTTAAACACCACCTGTGTGCTCTGCCTGCTACACCTGTAGCTCCATCTGTCTGTGCTGTAGCGGTGATAAAAGCCTCGCCCCATCAAGCCTGCTCCTTACTCTTCTCTCTTCTCCAGGGAATCGAACGGCTGAAGGGAGAGACGGGGAAATGGGCCAAAGTGCCTTGTTGGGAAGCCATGAAGACGGCGTTTGGAGGTCCGTTCTCCCCGTCCTGGTGCAGCCCCTTCTCTGGGCTAAGCTGCAAAAAGCAACCTTCAGAACACATCAGCGTTCCACAGGGGGAGATTATTGAGGAGGACGTCATAGAGATTCCGCTTACCTAGAAAAGACGATGGCGGGTTTTGTCCTTTTTTTTTTTTTTCCAATTTCCTAAAACCAACTGCCTGTTCCGGTATATTAGGTGGACTTGGGGCACATGGGTAATTCTTTTTGTTCCTCAGTTCGGACAGAGGGAATGCATTGGATCTCTTGAAAACTTTGCAGAGAAAAGAACTGGACTCAAGCAGGAGAAATCTGTTCTCCCGTTATTGTGAACGTGATAAAAATTGAAGCTAAACCCGCGCATTTTTCTTTCCCTGGACGATTACTCACCTGGTGCCTTATCTCGCTATAAGCCAGCCGTTAAGTGAGATCTTGTAATTTGAGAATCATGTAACTAAAAAAAATCCATCATGTTTCACGAGTTATTAAAACCCAGAAGTAGCCGAACGGCTCGTTAGCTGTGGTCCGCCAACTGGTGATCCCCTCCTATTAATGATTTATTTTTATTTTATTTGCTTTAATTATACTTTTACGGATCCCTGCGGTGAAATTAAAGCAAACTTTAGAAGTTTTTTTTCTATTATGTTACGTGTGAAGAGACTTTCCAATGAGAACTGACTTCATGGTGGTGGCGGGTTACTGGGCCCACTTGTTTTTTGTTGTATCGGTTTATCATTTTAACTTGAAATCATATATAAATATGTATCCTTTTTATTTTTTTAACCTTTAAAGCTGGTGTTTTTCAAACTAATAAAGAAAATTAAAATAAAGTGGAGTGTTTTTTTCTTCATGAAAAAATAAATTTTATTAAGACATAATTTGAGAACATTAAAGTTTTTTTTTTTTTTTTTTTTAAAGTGAAAAAACGTCAATGACAAATGTTTGATGATGCAGCAGGAAGGCAGTGTGCCTAAATTAGGCTTCCACTTGCCCACATGTACCAACCCAGCGTCCTATTAGCAGCACTTTGATGCTCACTGGGAATACAAATTTAAGTACCGTATTTTCCGCACTATAAGGCGCACCTAAAAACCTTAAATTTTCTCTAAAGTCCACGATGCGCCTTTTAACGCGGAGCGCCTTATACATGGATAAATATTGAGCTACAACAGGTGTTGCAACTGTGGTAAGCAGCCGCCGACTCCATTTTCCCCGTAGAAGAAGTAGTGCGCGGTGCATGCTGGGATATATGAAAGGGCGTCTCATTTCAATTTGTTTGTTTGTGTAAGACCCGGAAATGGCTCCTACCAAGAGACACTGGGTGTGTTCGAGATGACACAGGCGGACACAGTTTTGATCGGTGCGCAATGCATGCCGGTTAGTTTTTTAATGCAAAACCTAACCGCACCGATCTGCGCCGATCAGAACTGCGTCCGCCTGTGTCAACTCGAAGCACCTATTTCCATTTGTGTGTTTGTGTAAAGACCCGGAAATGGCTCCTACCAAGAGACACTGTTACACCGCAGAGTTTAAACTCAAGGCGATCGGTCACGCAGTAGAACACGGGAATAGAGCCGCAGCGAAGAGAGTTTAACATCAATGATTCAATGGTGAGGAAGTGGAGGAAGCAAGAGGACGCGCTGCGCCAAGTAAACAAGACTAAACAGGGTTTATCTCCAATGGAAGATAAACTGTGTCACGAAAATACTAATACTTTAGAAAATAATAAAACAGCTGTTTATTCATTTTGGGAGTAAAAACAGAAAGCTGTTTTGTAATTGTTAATAAAGTTTGACTAACGTATCTGTTTTTTGGTTATTTTTACATTCCCTTTAGCGCAGCACCATCTAGTGAATGCGTAACGTAACCCCAGCTTTTACTGTAGCGACTTATAATGCGGTGCACCTTATAGTGCGGAAAATACGGTAATCATCCTGCTGCTTGTCCAATTTCACCATGTCCCAATCTGCTGGAGAGGACATTTATTTTCTGACAACATAAATCTCAATCAGACACCGGTGCTCGTGCTTCCTGTTCCACCACAGCTGGAAACTGTTGGGGATTCCTTGTCAAGGTCAACGTTTAAGTTTCAGGTCATCATGTGGCGTCTATCTTCACCACCGAAGAAGAAACGACTTTAGCAACAAAAAAAAATTCCACTCTTCATATGACCTAAAGCCTTCTTACAAGTTCTTCTTGTTTCCAGCATCTGAACCAGTCAGACCAGTCCTCCAGACTACCCCGCCCATCTGTACCATGCATCATTGTTCCTTCTTTTCTTCACGTGAAGGTGTCGCACTATGAAGCACCAGCAGTCCACACAGGGTGAAGGAGATGCCGATCCACCACAGCACCGCGTGGCTCTCTCCAAACATCAACCTTCCCAGAATGCCCTGCAGAAACAGTCCTAGTGGTTAGCTCGGTGTGCAGGTGTGTGCCAGCGGAGGACGGAGACGTCTTACCGAGAAGATGAAGTTGGAGGCGGTGGTGGTGACGGTGGCTCGGGCGGAGGAAGAGCAGTGGCGGAGAGCTTTTGCGAAGAAGGTCCACATGATGGCGTTGCAGAGGAACAGCAGAGCTCCACAGAGCAACCGTAGGGGAACGTGGAGCTGCGGGAGGAGAACAAGTATGAAGATTACTGAAAGACTAAAGGTCTTCAGGGTGGAGAGACCGAGGTGCTCCCCAAGATTCTCCATACACAGCTTTTCTATAGTCTAATCACAGAGAAGTGTAAAAGCTTGACTATTGCTCAGCATTGCGGCCATCTTGAAAAAGACCGGCCTTTAAAATTTGTGTTTGTTTGATATTTTTTTCTTCGATGTCTTAAATAATTTTATTTAAAGCACTTTGAATCATCTTTTGTGTGAAAAAAATGACTATAAATGACTAGCCTTGTCTTTATTCTCATTTTAATTAGATTTAATGTTGTTTATGTTGCTATGAAAGTTTCTTTTAATGAGAGCTGGGTTTAATTTAGAGAAGATAAGTTTCATTTTAGCTTAATTGTAAAGATAAATGGGGAAAAAAATTGACATTTAAATTAAAACCTGGATTTCACATCCACGTAATAGACTTTACTCATTTTAATAACTTAAACTTGTAAAAAGAAAAAAAAAGCTTCACTTTAGAAATTTAATGAGCAGGAAACAAAAAAAACATCATCACACTCAAACCAGACAGATTTTGTTTTTCTAAAACACAGTTTTCCATTTTAATAAAGTTTGTGATCTATCAAATATTCTACAAGAGGAAGTAACATCCTACAAGAAAAAAAAAGAAACTTGGAATATTTTACAGTAGGGAATTAAAAAAAAAACACAGGAGGAAAATAAGACAGAAGGAAATAGCATAATATCCTAGAAGAGGAAATGAAATAAAACACAAGGAAATAAGTTCATATTGAAGGAAATACAGGAGGAAATAAAAAATAAATTAAAAATACACTGGAGGAAAAAATACCGTTCCGTCATCTTCCGCTTGTTCCGGGGTCAGGTCGCGGGGGCAACAGCCTCAAGCGGGCGGCCCAGGCCTCTCTCTCCCCGGCCGCATCCTCCAGCTCACCTGGAAGGATCCCAAGTCGTTCCCCGGCCAGCTGTGAGACGTAGTCTCTCCAGCGGGTCTGGGGTCTGCCCCTTAGTCGTGCCCAAAACACCTCGCCCGCGAGGCGCTCGGGGGGCATCCAGACCAGATGATGCCCGAACCACCCCATCTGGCTCCTCTCGACCTGGAGGAGGAGCGGCTCGACACCGAGCTCCTCCCGGATGGCAGAGCTCCTCACCCGATCTCTGAGTGAGAGCCCAGCCACCCTGCGGAGGAAGCTCATTTCAGCCACTTGTACCCGCGATCTCATTCTTTTGGTCACCACCCACAGCTGGTGACCATGGTGAGGGTAGGAACGTAGATCGACTTGTAAATCGAGAGCTTTGCTTTTCAGCTCAGCTCTCTCTTTACCACGACGGACCGATACAGCGTCCTAGTTATTGCTGATGCCGCACCGATCTGCCTGTTGATCTCCCGCTCCATCCTTCCCCCACTCGTGAACAAGACCCCGAGATACTTAAACTCCTCCACTTGGGGCAGGACCCTGTCCCTGACCCACAGGGGGCATTTCACCCTTTTCCGGGCGAGGGCCATGGTCTCGGATTTAGAGGCACTAATTCCCATCCCGGCTGCTTCACCCTCTGAAGGAGTGTGTTGGAGGAAATAATAATGAAGAAAAAAAAACAAAAAAACAGGAAGAAATTACTTCTAACAAGTGGAAATAGAAAACGATGAGGAAATAAAAATAAATTTAAAACACACAGGAGGAAATAATGAAGAAATAAACAGGAGAAAAAAAAAAAAAAAAACACAGGAGAAAAAATTAATAATGATACTAATAAAAAAAAATAGGATCCTAAAAAGGAAATAAAAACGAGGCGGAAATTAAATAAAAAAAATAATAAAATAAAAAAAAAATAAAAAAAATTTAAAAATGGAAAAAAAATTAAATGCTTAATTAAATTAATAAAACAATAAAAATGAAAAATAAAAACAAGGAGGAAATGACATCCTAAAGAAGGAAATAAATAAATAATAATAATAAAAAATAAAACAGAGGAGGAAATAACTCCACTAGAGAAAGGAGGACATCAGAAACTCTACATGTTAGTTACCCAGTTACAGACTGGAGAAAAACCATCTCCCAGTCCAGATTCACACATGTCCTTCAGGTAGTCTGAACCCAGTGACAGTTTGGCGCACATGGAAGCTGCGGCACCCAGAAAACCCGCAAAAAGCGCGTAAACAGAACCTGGAACCATGTTTCAGAGGAGGCGGCCATTACGCTGCTGACGTCACACAGGTTAAAAAACATCCTGAACGAGAGACGTTTATCATCCAAAAAACAAAATAATTAAACATTAGATATTCATCATAAAGAATAAATAAACCGAATTAAATATTTTATTTGTTAAAAAGTTTAATTGAATTATTTGAAGAGTAAACAAACAGATCAGAACTCCTCTACTGCTTATCATTTAAATCAGTGCTTCTCAAATAGTGGGGTGCGCCCCCCTAAGGGGCGCGTATGACCCTGTGGAACATGTTGGGTTTCCCCCCAACTAGAATATAGTGTAATTGCACATCCACTACAGCAGAGGTCCCCAACCTTTCCTGCGCTACGGACCGGTTTAGTGTCTGATAATATTTTCACGAACCGTCTGAAGGTGGAGCAGAAAAACAAAATAAGACTTTGACTTTGACGGATTTGAATAAAGACTATTACCGGTAATGGGCTTGTTTAGTATCGTTACTACTTAAATAAAGCACAACCAAACTCAGTTTTGCTCCCGATCTATTTTTTAATACCCACATTTGCATGCTTGCGTGTGTGTTGTTGTAAGGCGGTGTGTGACTGAGACTGTGCCTTTTCGTACGGTGCGCCTATTGGCTGTGAAATTACGATAAATGTCTGTATTGTGTGTATTCTGTGTTTGGATATGAGGACACGAAACACATTCTTTACTATGAACAAGTTCAAATCAGACAAAGAAATAGAAATAATAATAACACTTAAAACATAGAATGTATAAAAAGTACTGAAAATGTTACCAGGGGTGGATGCAGGGGGCATTGGCGCCCACACTACTACACCCCATTTTGATTCACAAAAAAAGTGTTGTTTGTACTTTAACATAGTAAACTTTGGGCAAAATCTGCACCAAAATGGAGGAAAATTACTCTTATTTTTCAAAATGTTCAGGGGGGTGGCGCCACAGGTGCTTGTTTTGTCTATTACCTCAATCCCTTTGCCCCCTTTAGAAAATCCTTGATCCGCCCCTGCTCACGTTAATTATTTGAAGATTTTGTTAAACATGGTTAATATTATTTATTTACTCCAAAGATGACCAAAAAAAAAAAGTCTAAAATAAAAATTAATCTGAGGTTTTTTTTTCAATATTTAAAGTGTTTTCATGTCTTTTTTTTTTTTTTTTTGGTATATTACTGTTATCAACTCGTTATAACTACTTTGTTACAAAGCGTTTTTATCCAGTAAATAAAAAATAAACTCAACGAAATATTCTTATTTTTTAAATATACTTAAGTTTTTAAAAAAAAAAAAAACAAATAAAAAAAACTTTATCTTATTTAGTGTTTAAATTATTCCCAAATTAATATTAATTTATCAACAAGCTGATCTGCAAGCTAACAAGTCTGATCAGTTACAGTGACGTCACTTTCCTGCGACTCTCCCTGTGTGTTTTGGATTTTTGGACTAGAATTTTTTTTTGTGTAATAATGAATAAAGGTAAAGCTAGCGGTGTGGCCTGGGTGAAACCAGCCGAGCCTTCCTTCCTGAAGAAGTTTAAAAATGATTCTGGATACAAAGAAGGAGCGACGGTGGACACGAAGGTAAAGCGTGCTAACCTAGCTGCTAGCTCTGGAAACACAAACACTGTGTGGTAGCAAACAGAAACACAGGAATGAATGGATTAAATGGAGGAACAGACTGTTTATAAACCGTCAATTTGATCCTAAACATGTCATTAGTTTTCATAAAAAGTATCTAAGTAACTTAGTTACAATATATTTAAAGTAATTAGTTACAAACTAAAGTAGCTGTGATTATAAATATCAGAGATATTTAACAGTAAAAATGTTCCGATCTACGTTCCTACCCTCACCATGGTAACCAGGATCTACATTCCTACCCTCACCATGGTAACCAGGATCTACGTTCCTACCCTCACCATGGTAACCAGGATCTACGTTCCTACCCTCACCATGGTAACCAGGATCTACATTCCTACCCTCACCATGGTAACCAGGATCTACGTTCCTACCCTCACCATGGTAACCAGGATCTACGTTCCTACCCTCACCATGGTAACCAGGATCTATGTTCCTATCCTCACAATGGTAACCAGGATCTACGTTCCTACCCTCACCATGGTAACCAGGATCTACGTTCCTACCCTCACCATGGTAACCAGGATCTACGTTCCTACCCTCACCATGGTAACCAGGATCTACGTTCCTACCCTCACCTATAGTCACCAGCTGTGGGTGGTGATCGAAAGAATGAGATCGCGGATACAAGCGGCCGAAATGAGCTTCCTCCGCAGGGTGGCTGTGCTCTCACTCAGAGATCGGGCGAGGAGCTCTGCCATCCGGGAGGAGCTCGGTGTCGAGCCGCTCCTCCTCCAGGTCGAGAGGAGCCAGATTGGGTGGTTCGGGCATCTGGTCAGGATGCCCCCCGAGCGCCTCGCGGGCGAGGTGTTTTGGGCACGTCCCACCGGGAGGAGACCTAGGGGCAGACCCCAGACCCACTTGAGAGACTATGTCTCACAGCTGGCCGGAGAACGACTTGGGATCCTTCCAGGTGAGCTAGAGGATGCAGCCGGGGAGAGAGAGGCCCGGGCTGCCCGTTTGAGGCTGTTGCCCCGCGACCCGACCCCGGAACAAGCGGAAGATGACGAAACGTTCCGTCCGTTCCGTGGGATCCAAAGGATCCCAAGTCGTTGGGACTACTTTAAATTTTTTTTATTGGATATTTACATTCTTTTATACATCAATGTGACCTCATTCAGTCCCTCATTTTGCTTGGGGATAAGACAAGCTAGTCTCTCCAGCGGGTCCGGGGTCTGCCCCTTGGTCTCCTCCTGGTGGGATGTGCCCAAAACACCTCGTCCGCGAGGCGCTCGGGGGCATCCTGACCAGATGCCCGAACCAGCCCATCTGGCTCCTCTCGACCTGGAAAAGGAGCGGTTCGACACCGAGCTCCTCCCGGATGGCAGAACTCCTCACCTGATCTCTGAGTGAGAGCCCAGCCACCCTGCAGAGAAAGCTCATTTCGGCCACTTGTACCCGCGATCTCATTCTTTGGATCACCACCCACAGCTGGTGGGTAAAAATGTACACGTTTACACTTTTTAAACCAGTCAATGGCTCACATGAGTGTAAATATAAACACAATTAATCAAAATAAACATTCCACAAATGTGCTAAATTTGGTTATTGCATATATTCCCACGCTCACCTATGGTCACCAGCTGTGGGTGGTGACCGAAAGAATGAGATCACGGATACAAGCGGCCAAAATGAGCTTCCTCCGCAGGGTGGCTGGGCTCTCACTCAGAGATTGATTGAGGAGTTCTGCCGTCTGGGAGGAGCTCCATGTCGAGTTGTTCCTCCTCCAGATTGCGATAAGCCAAATGGGGTGGTTCGGGCATCTGGTCAGGATGACACCCGAGCACCTCGCTGGTGAGGTGTTTCTGGCACGTCTCACCGGGAGGAGACCAAGAGGCAGACCCAGGACCCACTGGAGAGACTATGTCTCACTGCTGGCCGTGGAACGACTCAGGATCCTTCTGGGTGAGCTGGAGGATGCAGCTGTTGGTAGAACGGTGTAGATTCATGCTGCTTTATACATCACATCATTGTAACATCACGGTGTATACTTAGTAACGTAACAGGGATGTAACTGAAGGAAAAGTAATTAGATTACTCTGTTACTCAAAAAGTATCCCCGTTAGTTCTTTCCAGCGCTGTGAGCAGATAGAGGGATGAACGAGTAAATAACGGATGAATGAAGAGGTACATGAATGAAAGAATGAATGGCGCTCCCCTCACCCAGTTGCTGCTCCTCAGCGCCAGCTGATGCCCGCGCCGGATGACGACAGCGGCAGCGACAAAGAGGACGAGCTGCCTCAAGTTGTGGTTCTGGAGGGAGGAGATCTGAGCGCAGAGGAGGTGAAGAAGATTAAAGACGACATGCAGACGGACGGCGGAGCGAAGAAAGGTGGGATAGAATACAGGGTCAATGTGGTAAATTCTCCTGTTATGTCTGGGTTTTTTTTTCCGTACCGCTCATCCGGGGCCGGGTCGCGGGGGCAACAGCCTCAAACGGGAAGCCCAGGCTTCTCTCCCGGCTGCATCCTCCAGCTCACTCGGAAGGATCCCGAGTCGTTCCCCATCCAGCTGAGAGACATAGTCTCTCCAGCGGGTCTGGGGTCTGCCCCTTGGTCTCCTCCAGGTGGGACGTGCCTGAAACACCTCGCCCGCGAGGCACTCAGGGGGCATTTTGACCAGATGCCCGAACCACCCCATCTGGCTCCTCTCAACCTGGAGGAGGAATGGCTCGACACCAAGCTCCTCCCGGATGGCAGAGCTCCTCACCCGATCTCTGAGAGCCCAGGCACCCTGCGGAGGAAGCTCATTTCGGTCGCTTGTATCTGTGATCTCATTGGGTGGTCACCATAGGGCGGAATGCCTCCTGTGGGTCAGGGACAGGGTCCTGCCCCAAATGGAGGAGTTTAAGTATCGCAGGGTCTTGTTCACGAGTGGGGAAAGGATGGAGCGGGAGATCGACAGGCGGATCGGTGCGGCATCAGCAATAACTAGGACGCTGCATCGGTCCGTCATGGTAAAGAGAGAGCTGAGCCGAAAAGCAAATCTCTCGATTTACAAGTTGACCTACGTTCCAACCCTCACCTATGGTCACCAGCTGTAGTTGGTGGCCAAAAAAAATGAGATCGCAGATACAAGTGGCTGAATTGAGCTTCCACTGCAGGGTGGCTGGGCTCTCACTCAGAGATTGGGTGTGGAGCTCCGCCATCTGGGAGGAGCTCGATGTTGAGCCACTCCTCCTCCAGGTTTTTTTTGTTTTTTTAAAACTTTAGAAGCGGGTCAACTAGACCCGAACACAACGAGAGGGTTTATAAAAAACACATAATTGAATCAGCTCTAATGGGAAGGTGGGATGGTCCGATGGGATACTCACGTCACTTTCTTCCTTCCAGATGACGCTGACGGAAAAATCATGTTCAAGAAACCCGCCAAACGTTCCTCAGAGAAGTTCCAGGGCATCACCGCCAGTTCCAGCAAGAAGAAGAAGAGCAGTACTGACGGAGGCGAGGAAGAGGAGGAGAAGAAGGAGAAGTCTGGGAAGAAAGTGAAGAATAACAGCCTTCTGTCGTTTGGAGGAGACGAGGAAGAGGACGACTAGAGATGGAAGAACAGAAGTCCCAGTCTACTTGTCTGTCTCCATCCTCATTTCTACACGTCCGACAGGAGGAGGGAACAGATTGTTTGAACTCGTTTTACGTCTCATTTATTTTTCTGTTCAAAGAGAAAAAAAAGTGTTTTATGTGACTGAAATCATCGTTTGTCTGGATTTGTGACTGTGGTCGACCGACTGCATCATTGTGTCAAATTTGGTAAAAAAATATTAAAACTGTAATGGTGTCAGATTTGATTTTTGTGGAGGCCATTGAGGGTGGGCGGAGTCTAACGTAGGCAGCTAACCAATGACCTGAATGTTTTTAATATTTCACTACTCCGACACGCCTGAAATTAAAGTTGCCATTTAAGTTATTGCTTTCTCTGAGTCAGGCGTGTTGGAGCAGGGACACATTGAAACCTGCAGGGTTGTGGCCCCTAAAAATTGGGGGCCTTGTCTTTAAGAATTGCGTCGATTTTTGGCTAAACAAGCTTTGCTGCTCGAGATTTATCGAAAACACTGGAACTCATTTTACGCAATGTATGCTTCATAAATCACATGTACAATAAAACAACTTGTTCTCCATCCCGCCCTGACCACGCCCTTTTTATGGGTCATGCAAATTATGTGAGGCATTCTGTATGCGATTGTCCTCATGTGAAATGTTTAAGAACGATGGTCACCATGGCAACTGTATGTAAGTCAATTAAAAAATATTCCGAACTTATTGTGGTTATAGATTAGGGGTGGGCAAACTTTTTGGTTCGTGGGCCACATTGAGTTCCAACATTTAAAAAACGGGCCGGAACAGGATCAGATGGATGACATGCTTTGATAACCACTAGCTTAGACCGATAGAATGATGCTAGATTTTAAACAAGCGCTAAATGTTACATCAATAGCGTTAAATTTCAAACCTAGCGGCGCTTGGTTTGAAATCTAATCACTTGATGTAACATTTTGCTTGTTTTAACATCTAACACGCTTGTTTACGTGCGTGTATTTTTTTTTTTTGTTTGTTTATTTTGAATTACTCTATTCATCCCTCACCGGGGAAATTTGTTTGCTGCACTCCTTACACCGCAGCAGGCTGCCCTTCAATGGCGCCAATGGTGGGAGAAGTGGGGGCTAGGTGTCTTCTCCAAGGACCCTAGACGTGCTCTCCGTGGGACGCGAACCCGCGACCTTCCGGTCCGCGGGCGAACGCGCTAACCACGCGGCCACCGTCTCATGTATTGGCCCCGATGGCTTTCCATATCAGTGCACACTTTATTTTGACTGCGTGCACATCACAGAGACACACACATTTTAATGGGAGCAGTGTTGTTGTATTCTCAACAAAGCCAATATATCTATTGTGTGCCATCTAGTGAAGAAACGTCAGAATTGCAGAAAAAATAAAACATTAACATGGTTTTTTATTTAATTTTTTCAAGTTTTGCTGGCCAGATTAAAATGTTTAATGGGCCGCATGTGGCCCGCGGGCCGTAGTTTGCCCATGCCTGTGACAGAGGTTAGCCGTGCACTAGGAATCAGGCAGAATCAGTGATTCCTAGCTTGATGTTTTAATGTTATTAAATACCTAATAATTATCTTTATGTAGAATGTGAGACATTGAAAAGAAAGCGATGAGCAATAACTCACTGTTTCATACTGAGTTCTAACGTTGTGATTGGACAATAAGCATGTTTATTAATTAACCATCTTTTTCATAATTTGGTCCAATTTTTTTACGACGGCCTTCAACATGTTCTTCTTAATTATTTTCTTGCTGCTCTGAACACTTCATTCTTAATTTTCTGTTCGTTTCAAGTTCTATTCACAAGTGTCATTTTTTGCTCATGACTTGACGTAAAACATAAGTCTTGATTAGCGTAGAAAGTCGTCGTACGCGTGCATGATAAGTGATGCTAGTGAAACGGAACAAACAGGATGTTGGATCTGTAAATTATAATCATCATAACTTATTATCTCACCTTATGCACAGAAACAACCATAACTTGGGTTTTGGATCATTTACTAAGCCATGGATATGAAATTTAGCTGGTTTATAAAACATTATCACAGACCAGGAAGTGTGAAAGCCGGACTATTGCGCATCACCCCACCCGTACTCGGAAGCACAGGCTCCACCTCTGAAATTTGCCACAAGTACTGAGTGAACTTCTCATCCTCCGCCCAACTCAGAGGAAAAGGACTGGAAGTAACATGGAGGAGGGGAGTGTGTGAAATGCTTCCTGCTACATGAGCGCATCATCGATGTAGCTAGCGAGTCATCAATGTAGCAACCACTCCCTCGTCATGTAGGAAGGGGGCAGAAATACTAATAAAATTTATTCAACATCTTCTGAATCATTCTGAAACCCATTTTTGGGAGCAATACAAGGCCTGTACGTCACTATTAGAAGGTGAAACTCTGAAAAGTTAAGTTAGTTGTTTAGATGGAGGACGTGATGAAATATTTAGTTCCAACCATAAATCAACTTTGAACTGAAAAGAGTAAACCAACCAGTTCTACAGCAGGTTAACGGATCATTACTGGTCCAGATTTAATTTTCTTGTAAACTAAAATCCAGAATCCTCCTTTCTAGGATTCCTAAAAAGGATTTTCTTGGGGGGAGGCGATGGCTCGGTGGTAGAATATTCGCCCTTCATTTACTAAGTCAAATCCTACTGAGCTCGGTGTCCTTGGAGAAGACACCTAACCCCCGTTCCTCCCACTGATGGTGCCGTTGTGGCAGCCTGCTGCGGTGTAATGCAGCACACAAAATTTCCTGAGGTCCACGTGTTCATACAACGTTAATCTTTATGTGAATAGTTTTCTGTGTCCAAGTGGAGGGGTTTAAGTATCTTGGGATCTTGTTCACCAGTGGGGGACAGACGGATCAGTGTGGCATCAGCAATAATTAGGACACTACAGCAAGGGCTTCTCCATCAATCTGTTCAAGAACTGTTCAAGAAATCTATTATCAAAATCTCAATCAGTGCTTTCTGAATTCTGCCTCCATCTTGGATTTTAAGTGGGTTTCATCATCATCTTTTTATTTGATTTGTAAAGATTTTTTGTAAATTATTTTCTTACATCTGGAATAATAGAATTTTTTTTTCTTTCTCTGTCATCATCTTCCTTCAACTTTGAATAATAGTTTTATTAAATTCTTCATGAGCAGCAAACAATGGATCATTTTGTCTGAATAATAAATTCTAATAAACATGACTTCATTCAAACTTTTTCTGCATCTGGTATTTGTATTTTATCCCAATTCCTCAGCCTGCTTGACCATGCTCAACATCTGGTTTGACATCATGATGTCATCTCCACTCGACGACTGGCCGGCCGTTTTCAGAGAGCTCTAAACCAGGTATTGGCAAACTACAGCCCGTGGGCTACATGCGACCCGTTAAACGTTTCAATCCGGCCCGCCGAACAAAAAAATTAAATAAACCTCGTTAATGTTTTATTTCCTGTAATTCTAATGTTTTGTCACTAGATGGCGCCAAATATACAACAACACTGCTCTCATTAAAATGCATGTTTCTTTGTGATGCCCACGCTGTCAAAATAAACAGTGTGCACACATATGGAAAGCCATCGGGCCCAAAACACGCATTTAAACAAGTGTGTTAGATGTTAAAACAAGTAAAATGTTACATCAAGCGTTTAAATTTCAAACCTAGCGCCACTAAATGCAGGTTTTTAAGCGCTATTGTACTAGATTTTCAGACCTAGCGTCGCTAGATTTAAAATTTAACGCGCCATTCTATCGGCGTAGGCTAGCAGTTACCAAAGCATACCATCCATCTGCGCCTGTTCAGGCCCCCTGGTCAAATTTTAGAACTCAATGTGCCCGTGAACCAAAAAGTTTGCCCACCCCTGCACTAAAGTGTAAAGGGCCCATCTCATGCAAAAGTGACTTTCCAGAGTTTTCTAGCTTGTAAGAGTGATGTCCGGGCCTTGTATGTGTGTGTGTGTGTGTGTGTGTGTGTGTGTGATGTCCGGTCCTTGTATATGTGTGTGATGTCCGGGCCTTGTATATGTGTGTGTGTGTGTGATGTCCGGTCCTTGTGTGTGTGTGTGTGTCTTTCTAGATTGATTTAGCCCGTTTTTCTGTGGATTTCTGGAACGCTCAGACAAAACAACCAATGAGCAGATGTCTAAAGTATGACGCGTTTGACGTAGCCAGGACGGACTTCGCACACGCCCCCCTCCCTCCTCACCACCCGCCCACCCTCCTCACCCGCCTCCACTCCAGCCGCGGTGCTTGTGCTTCGTGCACCTCAAAATCCTCGTCGGATTCTGGATCCAAAATGTAGGTCTGAACATGATGAATCGACATGATAAAATCTTATTTCAGACGCTACCAAACCGCTACGCACGGGTTTACGCCTGCCTTCCCCCTCCCGCTCAGAGATGGGCGGAGGAATAGCGGCTCAGTGAGAGCAGAGGGCGGAGCTTGTACTTTCTCAAGACGGGTAGGGGGATGAGCGATACCCAGCCTTTCATAGTTCCGGGTCTGTGACTGCGCTCCACCAAATCAATATATTTTCATAACTATGGTGTAATGCATGTTGCAAACCCCACATTTTGCGTGTGTATGTGCAGAGGATACAATGTGGAAAGAGATATTTTGCATGAGATGGGCCCTTTAAGTGTAAGCTGTGTGAAATCCCTTGAGAAGTCACTAGGTGGCGCCAGTTTGTCAACATGTTTGATCAATAAACAAACGTGACGACTTTTATTTCAACCTCTTTATTCAAAACGGTGTGTTTGATTCTCACACCTGCATCCAGATCTTTACAATTAATGGAAGAACCGTCAGAGCGAAAGTAAAAACCGTTCTGTGACAGGACGAAACGCCGTCGTGTCTCTGTGGAATAAATACGCCCCACTCAGCTCTGGAACATTACGTTTAAACTTTTTTTTTTAAATTAAGGCTGACACCGTCCCTCTTCGGCTGGATTTTGCTAGAAAAACCTCCAACAGGATCGAAGCCCGTTCCTATCGGGTGGAAATATTTACACCAAAACCAGTTCAGCTTCACTGAAGAATCAACCAATGAGGAAGCTGAAAGGTGACGAGTCCAAAAGTATTCTGGATCTTGAAGCTCCTATGATGTTGAGCTGCTGCCGGAACCGGGAAGAAAATAGAGCCTCTTGGGGAAGTTGGTGATGGAAGGTGGAAGCCCAGCTCACAAACAGCAGGTTTAAAATGAACATCTGGACGGTTGTGCCGCTATTTGTTGCCCCACCCACCTTACTCCTCCACGCAGCAGGACTTTTTGAGTCGTAGGGATAAAACATTCTTTTACCCAGTAAAATTATTCTTAAAATAAAAACGTACGAAGCTACAATCAGAGCATGTCAGAAGTTTCAGTGTCTTCCTCACTTCCTTATGAATCTCAAAAAAAAAAAAACCAAACAAACAAAAAAACAAGCAGGAACGGATCAGACAGATTGGAAATGAACCGTCAGCTAGTGATCCGTCACGTTCCCTCACCGAGGAAACTGACGGATCAACAGCCGCCGGCCCGTTTCCAACCAGCGGATTCACATCTCAGACCTGATCAAAGTGGTCCGGATTCTCCAACAACAATAACAATTAAAAAAAAAGGTTAATCTCATGCTCGTTCATCGCTTCAACATGTTCAAGTAGAAAAAGAAAAGTCAGAAGGTCACAGTTCGTCAGGTTAAAACCATTTGGGGGCGGATGGGGAAGAGGCGAGGGCTAAAGGAAGGAGGGGGGTCTTCATCTGTTCTCCACTCTGAGGTCAGCTGGACTTCCCAGCCTGGACGTAAAGACGAGGACATTGGAGGAGATCCTCCCTCGTGTCCACGGTGTGTCTTATAAAGATTTCCTGCTCTGTTTCTTGCCTTTCTTCAGGGTCAGTTTGTTCTTGACGTAGCCTCGCTTCCTCTTGACCGTCTGCAGAAAAAAAAAGAGAAACATCTCATCATTCGTTCACAGACACGAACAACAGACGATCATCTGCTGAGTTCACAAAGACAAGTCACACTTTTAAACCTTCCAAAATAAAATGACTTAGAAACACAAAAAAAACTCACTAAATTACAAAATACAAAACAAATGTAGAGTTATTTTTACAACATTAAGTTGTAGTTTGACTTTTGAGTTCATTAAAGTCCTCGTCTGTGGAACAGCCTGCTAGAGGACCTCAAACAAGCTTGTGTTTTCACGGAACATGGGTCCAGAGATGGAAACTGTGTGGTAACATCTGCGTGTTCTACTTGTTTAAATAATAAATATATATATAAATATATATAATATAATATATAATATATAAATAAATAGATAAATCATGGTGTGATATGTTGTCAAAAAGAGTGTGGAAAAGAGGTGAAGGAGCATGTGCATGCAGGCTGGAACGGGTTGAGGAAAAGCTGGAGAGGTGGAGGTTTGCACTAGAAAGAAGAGGAATGAAGATTAGTCAGAGTAAAACAGAGTACATGTGTGTGAATGAGAGGGATCCAAATGGAAAAGTGAGGTTACAGGGAGAACAGATAAAGAAGGTGGAAGATTTTAAGTATCTAGGATCAACAGTCCAGAGCAATGGAGAGTGTGGAAAAGAGGTGAAGAAGCGTGTGCAGGCAGGCTGGAACGGCTGGAGGAAAGTATCAGGTGTGATGTGTGATAGAAGAGTTTCAGCTAGAATGAAAGGGAATGTGTACAAAACCGAGGTGAGACCGGTCATGCCGATTGGTCTAGAGCAGTGCTTCTCAAATAGGGGGCGCGGCGCCAGTTGAGGGACACATGTGACCTTGTGGAACATGTTTTTTTTTTTTTTTCCGTACTAGAATAAAGTGTAATTGCACAGCCATCACAGCAGGGGTCCCCAACTTTTCCTGTGCTACGTACCGGTTTAGTGTTTGATAATATTTTCAGGGACTGGTCTAAATATGTAGCAGAAAAACTAAACAAGACCAGCCTGGAAAAAAGTTTTTTAAAAAATAAATAATAAACCTAAATTCTTTTTATCCTCACGAGAAAATTTATTAGCTGCGTCTTAATAACACGGAAACATTCTCTCTGCTCGAACGTAATCTGTGTGCCGTGGTAACGGTAAACATACCTTCAAAATAAAAGACAAAAACAAAATGAATAAAAATACCAGTAAGCCTCCTCACAGTAAGACTAGATCAGAGTTCTGAGTTTGTTTTGCTGGAACCAGACAGTAGGGGTGAGCGGATTGATCCTGATATTGATAATATCGATACCAACGCTAGTATCGATATCGATCGATACTCCAACTACAATATCGATACTGGGATTGAAGTTTTACCCCTCGCACTTTGCTTCTGTTTTTTCTCTTTTTTTTTAATTAACCTAACTGATTTGTCTGCAAAATATACGTAAATGCTGTGTGTCACGCCTGTATGCTAAAGCGAGGCAGCCCGCCCCCTCCCTCCTCTCTTTCGCTTTGACTTGTCGCATGACTCAGCGACTCGGGTCCAAGAAACAAAAAAAAAAAAACGCAAGTCGGTAAAAGTAGAGAGAGATGGTAAAAAGAGAAGTAGAGTGTGGCTGTACTTTGAGGCACCATGTGCAGAAAGGCTGTTAAATATAGTGGTAACACTACAAATTAAAGAATAACCCCAAAGAAAAACTTCAGAAACGGAGGAGAAAACCCTGACCCCTTCTGTTTCCAAGAGGCAGCGCTCATTAACAGAGACGCTCCAATTTTAATTATGAAAGTACAACATAATCATTTTTAACATTAGTTAACATTTGTTTGCAACTGGTCACTTCTATCGATCTACCAACCAACCTGTGTTTATACATATACTTGGTCATACTGTATATATGACCTAAACCCTTGATGCAAAAATAGTCATTTAAAAAATTTAAATATCGGTATCGATATTGGTATCGGCGATATTGGGTGGTGTTTACTTGGTATCGGATCGATACCAAAACTTGCGGTATCGCACACCCCGACCAGACAGTCCCAGTTTGACCTGAAACCTGAAGAGTGTTTGTAAGGTCCAGTCTGCTTCGTAACTCTGTATCCGGTCACTTTTCAAATTAAAACATCATCATCAAGAATAAAGAAAACCTTCATAATAAAGGCTCAAATAATAAATCAAATGGAAATACTGGAAGTTATTTCTTCATTCTATGCGGCCCTATACCACCTTACCCACGGCTCGGTACCGGTCCGCGGCCCGGTGGTTGGGGACCACTGGACTACAGTAATTGGCGCTTTTTGAATTTCAAGTTAATTGATGCACTTTAAATATTTTGTTTCAAACTAAAAAACAATGTTAATAAAGCTGTTCTTTTCTTTTTTTGTTTTCTTTAATGTTAATGAGGATACAATGTTATGTAGAGGTGTACAGTACTTAGAACAACTGCATAGACGGATGATACCAACTATAGTCACGACAGAGAATGTGTGTGTGGGGCGCAACAGGAAATAATTGAGAAGCACTGATCTAGAGACAGTGGCACTGAGGGAAACTGACTTGCTGTGGCGCCCCCTGAAGGGAAATGCCGAATGAAGAAGGTGTGATATGTTGTGTTGTAGATACATGTTGGGATCTAGTGTCTTCCCTCGTGCTCTTCGACGAGGGGAGGGTCCGCTTACCTTTTTAGACGTATACTTCTGCCTGGAGGCGTCGGTGCTGCGGAGCTTGTGCTCCAGCCGGTCCCTGTTCTCCAGCTCCTTCACCTTGTAGATCCTGACCAGCCAGTGCTCGGAGGTGAAGGCCTCCTCCAGGTGCTTCAGCTTGATGTCCTTGTTTCCGATCTCTGCGTTACGCGTGCGGTCGAACCCCGGAGGCGTCCGGAAGTCCAACTGTGCAGACAGAGAGGTTTTAGTTTGCTTCATAACGACGGCAGCGCAGTGAACGAGCCTGGACGGAGTCGTACCTGCATCTCTCCGAAGCGGTAGTACGACATCTTGTACATGAGGCAGTTTAGGAGGGTCGGGGACCCCGCTTTATCCACCCGGAACTCCCCCTGAGGGGTGAAATAGTCGCTTTCCTATTCACAAAAAATATGACAAGAAACAAGACGCAGAACTCGGTAAGAAATCCATTGGTGTTTCAAAGATGTGTGTGTGTGTGTGTGTGTGTGTGTGTGTGTGTGTGTGTAAGATGCCCAGCTCACCCTGATATCTTTTGGGTGCTCCCCCTCAGCGATGCGCACCATCCAAAGGAACTTGTTGATGTCATCGCCCGAGTACCCGATAACGCCTCCGAAGATGATGAGCACGTAGTCGACGTCCAGAGACCTCATGATCTCATACGCTGCCGTCTCATTGGACGACATGGCTTTACCCACCTGGACGTGAATAAACAAGGTTAGACCACCATGTTTCAACTCCATCTGTACGGATTCAGACGAAGGCTCTGGTGTTTTTTGAGGTTTGATTTTCCTTCTGTAGGGATCCCAGGCAGGGGCTTACAAAAGCTCCAGCACATCCAGAACTGCGCTGCCCGGAACCTGATAAGGAAGCGCAAATATGACCATATCACTCCCATCCTCAAATCCCTCCACTGGCTACCCGTTAAATACAGAATTCAGTACAAGCTCTGCCTCCTCACCCATCAGTGCATACACGGCACTGCACCTGTTTATCTCCAAGAACTCCTAACCCTCCACACCACTGCCCGAGAACTCCTAACCCTCCACACCACTGTCCCAGACCTGCGCTCCTCCTCCTCCTACTGCCTGCACCAACCAAGGACCAAACTCTCCACTATGGGGAAAGGGCCTTCCAGGCAGCTGCTCCACAGCTCTGAAACGCTCTTCCCGAGAGCTTGAGAGCTCCACAGAGCGTTGAGGTTTTTAAGAAAAGACTGAAGACATTTTTATTTCTCAAGGCTTTTCAACAAAGTTTTTAGTGTTTTTTGTTGTGGTTTTATTTAATTTGCTGTTTGTTGTTGTTGTTGTTGTTTTGGTCCATGTAGCACTTTGAGATATAAAGTGTGTTACAAATAAAATTTTTATTATTATTATTATTTCAGAGGTGTCAAGTAGTGAAGTAGGACTACTTCGTTACCTTACTCAAGTAGAAAATCTCGTTATCTTTACTTT
Organism: Neostethus bicornis; assembly: GCA_902685375.1. Classification (NCBI taxonomy): domain Eukaryota; kingdom Metazoa; phylum Chordata; class Actinopteri; order Atheriniformes; family Phallostethidae; genus Neostethus; species Neostethus bicornis. The sequence continues at coordinate 37,711,789 of LR738541.1, forward strand.
ATCTTTTTTACTTTTACTCACTACTTTTTTATGCAATTATCTGTACTTTTACTTTGTTATTTTTATAAAAAGTAGTCGCTACTTTCGCCATTTTGTCACCGTTAAAAATAAAGAAAAAAGTTATTAAAAACCAATCTGGATCAATTGCGCCATTTGATTTGAATGTGGTTGGATGAGGCGAGCTAACGCAATCTCAATATGACTTCCTCTTGCTTCATCACTTCAACACGTGACACACAGCACGCGCATGCATGCATACATACCCTCCCCCCTGCTGTGTTCCAGGTGTCACGCAGGGGGGGATACGTATGTGGCACTCCCAACCTTAGCAACTTGTTAAAGACTATTCATTATTGCCTCAAAGAACTTTGAAAACTACCTGCCTTAAAAAAGCCTTTTGGTTATTTTTTTATACATTGAGTGTGTTTGTGTGTATTTTTTTTTTACATTGAGTGTGTTTGTGTCTTGAAGTTGTTTAAATTAGGTGATGCAGAGTGAAGCTTGGTAGCTGAAGGGACGTTACATAATGCCCTGCTTATGATAATACATTTGATTGTGTTCATTAATCGATTTCCAATAAAGATTATTAAGAAATAAATGTTTCTGATTCATAAAGTTTAACACCAAAACACTTTCATTTATTATCATATTTTCTGCTCCTTAAAGCATGTGATAATAGTTAAAAAATATGTTCATACGCTTTTGTTAATAATATTTCTTTTTTTCTGAAAATTACTTTTATTTTTCTACTTTAAGTAGTTTTGAAAATAGGTTACTTTTTACTTTTACTTAAGTAGAAAACTTGAGTTGATACTTCTACTTTTATTAAAGTAGTTTTTTATCTCGGTATCTTTACTTCTACTTGAGTAGAAAATGTTGGTACTTCACTAGTTCATCACTAGGTGGCAGTGCGTACAAAGATCTCAAAACAAGCCGACGTTCCTGGATCTCCTTGGATTCACAAGATTTTTTTTCTCCCATAGTAGATATTTATACTTTAAAACTTTCTTCCAGTTGATCAGTACCGGCTGTGTGTTCACCCACCAGAGCTATATGGCTGTTGTTCCACGTGTTGTTGTCCACCAGCGTGGTTCTATTGGCCATGCCTGCTATCTGGTATCCGTAATCCCACCACGACATCACCCTGGCGTGTTCGTCCGTGTTCTGCCTCAGCCAATAGTACGCTTCCCTGAAGTCGTCCAGAATGTTCCGTGATCTGTAGATGAACCGGGGAGAGGGGGAGAGGTACATCATGTAACGCACTGTTGGTGAGATGATCCGGTCGTACCGGACACACAGCTCACCCGTCATGGTTGTAGGAGGCCAGCACCACGCTGGGGCTGGAGTAGGCGTTGCTGGTCACCCAGGTGCAGTGCACGGCGAACATCATGAGCAGCATCAGCATCAACATGGTGACGATGGACTTGATGTTTGGACCCAGACCTTCTTCTGCTTTCTCCTGCTCCGATACGTGTTTACGCACCTTGCCGGCCTGCGGGGAGGAACAGTGGTGAGGTTAGAGGAGCTACAAGACCCCCCCGGCTCTGAATCCTCGCTGCAGCTTCAGGAGATCAGTAACCAAGAGCTGGTCGACTGTTTTTGTTTGGAGTAAAAACAATCAGGTAACGACTTGTTCTTATTGTCGTTAATGACACGATGGAAAGAGTTTTGTAATCATTAAAGAAGGAAAATAAGAATATTTGATGAGTTTAGAACCAACATTTGTGGTTTTTCTTGGAGACACAGTTTTTATTAATTGATGAGGTCTAGGGTGATCAGGTCCAGAAGTAGATCCTAGATTTCCTCCCACCCTCCAAAAACAGGCATGCTAGGCTTGGATTGGCTGCTATGAAAATTGTCCCTGACCGCCAGGGTCCCCGCCGTTGGCTGCCACCCAACTTCTCCTTCACCCGACCCCTATGGCCCCGGGATGGGAATAACTCCTCCAAATCCGAGGCCATGGTCCGCACCCGGAAAAGGCCAGAATGCCCCCTAAGAGTCAGGGACAGGGTCCTGTCCCAAGTGGAGGAGTTTAAGTATCTCTGGGTCTTGTTCATGTGCGGGGGAAAGATGGAGCGGTAGATCGACAGGCGGATCGGTGCGGCGTCAGCAATAACTAGGACGCTGCATCGGTCCGTCGTGGTAAAGAGAGAGCTGAGCCGAAAAGCAAAGCTCTCAATTTACAAGTCTATCTACGTTCCTACCCTCACCATGGTAACCAGCTGTGGGTGGTGACCGAAAGAATGAGATTGCGGGTACAAGCGGCCAAAATGAGCTTCCTCCGCAGGGTGGCTGGGCTCTCACTCAGAGATCGGGTGAGGAGCTCTGCCATCCGGGAGGAGCTCGGTGTCGAGCCGCTCCTCATCCAGGTCGAGAGGAGCCAGATGGGGTGGTTCGGACATCTGGTCAAAATGCCCCCGAGCGCCTCGCGGGCGAGGTGTTTCGGGAGGAGACCAAGGGGCAGACCCCGGACCCGCTGGAGAGACTATGTCTCACAGCTGGCCGGGAAACGACTTGGAATCCTTCCAGGTGAGCTGGAGGATGCAGCCGGGGTGAGAGAGGCCTGGGCTGCCCGTTTGAGGCTGTTGCCCCTATGACCCGATCCCGGAACATGAGGAAGATGACGGGACAGAAATTGTCCCTAGGACTGAGTGTGTGTGGATGGTTGTGTGTGCGCGGCCCTGCGACCGACTGGCAACCTGACCACTCACCTTAAATCAGGCGGGTTACACCCTGGCACCCCGCAACCTCGTAAGGGATGGTTCAGAAGATATTTCAGAGGTGTAAATCCATAATTAATGAAAATTTCCTCCGTGTTTAGATTAAAATCTGTTGTAATAAACCGCGTGTCATTAACTGTTAATTAATTACCACTAATTTAACATGAGAACTAATTAAAAGACTGAATTTTTTTTTAAAGAGACCAGAAGATGAGGTTAAAGGTTCTGGTTTAACCTCTGGATCAACAGACCGAGCTGACCTTATCGTAAAGGTTCCCTGCGTTCTTGCGGTCGTCCTCATCGCTGCTGTCCTCGGCAGGCGGGCTCTGCCTCTTCATGTCATCGCCCAGGTAATGCTCGAAGACGCTGGAGAAAGCCACGGCCGACAGCATGCACACCACCGGGGTGAGGGTCAGCATCAGGCGGACCATCACGCCAGCGAAGTAGACGGCGCTGATGGCGTACAGAGCCACTGGGGGGCAGCAGAGAGAGGGGGTCACTACATGGTACGTCCTCCTTCTGGTTCATTTTAGGGATCAACCGATTATGTTTTTTTTAGGGCAATAAAAATTCAAAGGGTCCAAAAAAACAGATTTCTGATTAACTGGCTTATTTTTTTTTTTATTTTTGTTAAATTAAGCTCAGACTGACCGAAGACGCGCTCGTCATTGATGTTCTTGATGCAGAACCAGAGGCCTGCTGGGAAGGTACAAACGAGGATGTGCAGGTCGAAGAAGAAGGAGACCCAGGTGGTGGGCTGATGCTCCGACACCGAGGCGATGATGGGGATGTGGATCTTAGCGTAGCTGTGGAGAAAAAAACAGGAAGTTATGGAAGACGACCCACCGACCCGCTTCAACGTGTGATTATAACCCGACACTGTGTGTACGCAACTAGTGCATGTGTGAGGCCTGGTTACCTTGGTGAGGGTAGGAACGTAGATCCTGGTTACCATAGTGAGGGTAGGAACGTAGATCCTGGTTACCGTGGTGAGGGTAGAAACGTAGATCCTGGTTACCATGGTGAGGGTAGGAACGTAGATCCTGGTTACCATGGTGAGGGTAGGATCGTAGATCCTGGTTACCATGGTGAGGGTAGGAACGTAGATCCTGGTTACCATGGTGAGGGTAGGAACGTAGATCCTGGTTACCATGGTGATGGTAGGAGCGTAGATCCTGGTTACCAAGGTGAGGGTAGGAATGTAGATCCTGGTTACCATGGTGATGATGGGAACGTAGATCCTGGTTCCATGGTGAGGGTAGGAATGTAGATCCTGGTTACCACGGTGAGGGTAGGAACGTAGATCCTGGTTACCATGGTGAGGGTAGGAACGTAGATCCTGGTTACCACGGTGAGGGTAGGAACGTAGATCCTGGTTACCACGGTGAGGGTAGGAACGTAGATCCTGGTTACCACGGTGAGGGTAGGAACGTAGATCCTGGTTACCATGGTGAGGGTAGGAACGTAGATCCTGGTTACCACGGTGAGGGTAGGAATGTAGATCCTGGTTACCATGGTGAGGGTAGGAACGTAGATCCTGGTTACCATGGTGATGGTAGGAACGTAGATCCTGGTTACCATGGTGATGGTAGGAACAATGACATCACAAAGTCAGACCATAAATCAGACCAATCGTCTGCAGTTAGGGTCTCCTGTGGGTGGGCGTGTCCCTTCAAGAAGTTAGTTCCTGGTTGACAACGTGGTTGACCAATGGCTGTACAGTTCTAGCTTCATACATTCAAAACATCAGAAAATGGTGCCTGAATTGTCTTAATTTAATTTGGAGGTGAAAGGTTCCGTCAGACGTTACCTCGGACTTCTCTCGACGAGGATGAAAAAAAAACCCTCTTTCATCTTTTATTAAACATGCTCTGGGATTAATTTAAACTGAATAAATAAAATCGTAGTGACTCAGCAGCCAGGTCGGCTGATTTTTCTACAAGATGAAAGCAGACGTGACGTCCATCGGTAAAACTTACCCCGTGTCCCAGAGCGAGTAGAAGCGACCGCTCCACGGAGCGATGTAACCTAGAAAAACACACACAGAGGTGAGGAAACTCCTGTGATCTCCGACATGAACAACCCGCTGCACGGATCGATCCGGTAATTACTCGGATGAGCATGCAGCCATGATGAATGGCAGGGCGGGGCTGATCGTAGAGGGGTAATGATCTGGCTAAATCATGAGGAGCTATTTGATTTTTAAGTCTGATCACAGGAGGAGTTTCACAAAGATAAAAACCATGTTGAGATACGTAGATTAGAAAAAAAATTCAGATTTGATGTTAAAAAAACAGACTGAAAGAAATTTTTGATTTCAAACAAAAAGTCTCCAAATACTTAAATTCTCAGAGTCTTTTTATCGTATTTTCTACACATCAGCGGCACATCGGATTACAAGGTGCGCCTCCAAAAAAGAGGCCTATTTACCTAAAAATTATTTAGATGTAGGGGCACCACAATAACGCACACAGAATAGACGGTTTAAGTTTGTCCTCTGCGTCCATGTGGCTTAGGGTTAGTTCTTTCAGAAACTCTCTTCAGTCTTCTTTACTTGGCGCTAGAGGTAAGAAAGATCGGGCCTAAAAAATCCAGCCCAACTCGACCCAGGCCCAGAGGTAACAAAGCCCGACCAATCGACTTGATTTGCAAGCTCAAGCCCGAAGCGAACCCGAAATATCATATTTCATTTGAATAAAGATCAATTTGTTAAAATATAGAATTAAATGAATAAAATCAAGATTATATTTAATTAAATCAACAGTAAAGTTAGTGAAATTATCGACCACTAAAAGTTGAATTTAGCAGGAGATTAAAATCTATGGTCACCAGCTGTGGGTGATGACCGAAAGAATGAGATTACGGATACAAGCGGCCGAAATGAGCTTCCTCTGCAGGGTGACTGGGCTCTCACTCAGAGATCGGGTGAGGAGCTCTGCCATCCTGGAGGAGCTCAGTGTCGAGCCACTCCTCCTCCAGGTCGAGAGGAGCCAGATGGGGTGGTTTGGGCATCTGGTCAGGATGCCCCCCGAGCGCCTCACTGGCGAGGTGTTTCGGGCACGTCCCACCGGGAGGAGATAAAGACAGACCCTGGACCCGCTGAAGAGACTATGTCTCACAGCTGGACAGGGAACGACTCAGGATCCTTCCAGGTGAGCTGGAGGATGCAGTCGGGGTGAGAAAAGCCTGGGCTTCCCGTCTGAGGCTGTTTGACCCAGTGACCCGACCCCGGATAAGCAGAAGATGACGGAACCAAAATCACATGTAAAGTTAAAAAAAACGAGTAAAATCCAGATTATAGTTGGTAAAACCCAGAAAAAATTCATTAAGTTTCAAATAATGTCAATAAAATTGAGAATTAAATTAATAAAATCAAGTTAAAGTTGATTTAAAGTCATTCTCATCCTTCAACAATAAATCCACTTGTGAAACGACTGTGTGTGTTTGTTTCAGCACCCACCTGTGTACGTAAGATAGATGACAGAGAGGAAGACCACCCCTGCTGCCAGAGACACACCGAGGAAGAACAGAGTCTGGAACTCCTGCCTGGTCAGACGGTCCTTCAGGTACTGGAGGAAGGCGTAAACCTGCAGCAGCACGAAGACGCCTGCAGAGACGACCAGCACGGTTAAACCTCGGTGTGATCGGTAAGGATGACTGACCAGTTCACTGACCGGTTCACTGACCTGCTGCAGCCATGTGCTCACTGGTTCTGATGGGCTGGAAGCCTACGAAGGGGATCTGCATGGAGAGGATCAGACCCACGATGTAGAAGGTGCTGTACGCTGGAGGAACGGACGAAAACACACGGGGTTAAAAACTCTACTCTATTTAAAGATTGGACGATGCATCAACATCGAATCCTCTTCTTGTGATGACACCAGCTGTTTTACTTCCATTTTTTTGTAACATCTCTGTATGCACTCTGAGCAGCCAACTGATTTGTCAGGTTGTTTGTGCTACCGGCATGACAAAGCGAGGCTGGTGCCTATTTGTAATGTGAAATGATGGAAAATGACGTCAACCCACTTTGTCCACGTCTCACACCAAAATAAGACACAGATGGGCGGCACGATGGCGCAGTGGGTAGCACAGTGGCTTCACAGCAAGAAGGTCGGTGGTTCGAGTCCCTGATGGGGACAAGGCTTGAAACAATGGTCTTTCTGTGTGGAGTTTGCATGTTCTCCCCATATGTGTACCTCCAGGTATTCCGGTTTCCTCCCACCCTCCAAAACCATACATAAAATTGACCGCACGTCACTTTAATATGCTAATTAGAATAAATAAAACACGATCTAGGAGGCTGATCTATTATGACTTTTAATGTAAACATGTTTTCTATTTTGTAGTTTTTGTGTTCTAAAAATGAACTTTTCAAAATTTATAAGCATTTTATCTCCTCTAACCTGCTGCGCCCCGCAGCAGCTGAGAGGGCAAACCTTGCGCCGCTAGATTTGAAATTTAACGCTCTTGATGTAAGTGTGAAACGGCCGGGATGGAAATTAGCGCCTCCAAATCCGAGACCATGGTCCTCGCCCGGAAAAGGGTGGAATGCCTCCTGCGGGTCAAGGACAGGGTCCTGCCCCAAGTGGAGGAGTTTAAGTATCTCGGGGTCTTGTTCACGAGTGGGGGAAAGATGGAGCCGGAGATCAACAGGCGGATCGGTGCGGCATCAGCAATAACTAGGACGCTGCATCAATCCGTCCTGGTAAAGAGAGAGCTGAACCGAAAAGCAAAGCTCTCAATTTACAAGTCGATCTACGTTCCTACCCTCACCTGTGGTGACCGAAAGAATGAGTTCGGGGGTACAAGCGGCCGAAATGAGTACCCTCCGCAGGGTGGCTGGGCTCTCACTCAGAGATCAGGTGAGGAGCTCTGCCATCCGGGAGGAGCTCGGTGTCGAGCCGCTCCTCCTCCAGGTCGAGAGGAGCCAGATGGGATGGTTCGGGCATCTGGTCAGGATCCACCCCGAGCGCCTCGCGGGCGAGGTGTTTCAGGCACGTCCCACCGGGAGGAGACCAAGGGGCAGACCCCGGACCCGCTGGAGAGACTATGTCTCACAGCTGGCCAGGGATTGACTTGGGATTCTTCCAGGTGAGCTAGAGGATGCAGCCGGGGGAAGAGAGGCCCGGGCTGCCCGCTTGAGGCAGTTGCCCCCGCGACCCGACCCCGGAACAAGCGGAAGATGACGGAACGGAACAATTAGAGCTTCAGCCTTTTCTGAGTTCAATTGGAAAAAAAAATAAACTTCTTCAGCAACTTTATCTGCTCCCACTTCATCCGTCATGGTGGGTTTTAACTTTCATCTCTTCAGATCAACCCACTATGACGTCTTCACATCAGACCTGCTGGTACGGGTTGGTCCTCACCTATGTAGACTCTCTTGCTGAAGCGTTGCATGAGCAGCAGGACAAAGACGTGCAGGGGGATGAGGTTGATGATGAACACGTAGCCGCCCCACGCTGACACCTGCCAAAAAAAAAAACCAAACAGTTGAGGCTGTTCAAGCATCTTTATTCAGGAGAAGTTTTTGGTCTCGTGTTACGAACAATCTGAGCTGGGAATCTGAGGCTTTTTTTCTCTTTCGTTTCTACAAAACATGCGTCTGTAATGAGATCAGTGGTGGATGAAGTACTCACTTTTTGTACTTAAGTAAAAGTATCAATAAAAAAATCTACTTAAGTAAAAGTACAAAAGTAATTGGTGTAAATTGTACTTTTTAAGTAAAAAGTAAAAGTATTTGATCATAATTCAAATGTTATTTTTTGTGCTGTAGGGTGTCACCATGGTAACCAGGATAAATACTCTGCAGGGGTGTGACCCCCCTCAGCCACCTCTTTTGATCCACAAAAAAAAAAAAAAGAAGAAGAAGAAAGGAAAGGGGACTAGTCAAGCTATCCCATAGCAGGGCCAGTGAATGGGCCGCAAAAATGCAGGAAAATGACACTTATTTTTTAAAATGTTTTGGGGGGGAGGCCTCCAGTCACTATATATGGGCTTTGTCAAAGCCCCACCCCCCTTTGGAAAATTCTAGATCCGCCCCTGCTCTGTGTAATGATGGCTCAACTTTTTATTTAGAAGTAAACACAACGAACAACGATCTTCTGACTCTTTTTAATTTGTACTATATTTGATGTTAGGTTTTTGAATGAATGCGGAAAATGTTTCTCGATTCATGACTTCTTCTCCCGATCAACTGCTTCTTTTGATTTTGGCGATGCGGCTTCAAGATGCGCTAAAAAAAAACCTGTGTATTTTTCAAATTCCTGAACGAAAATGTAACTAAAAATGTAAAACACACTTTTAAAAAGTAGTGAAGTAAAAGTACAGATATTTGCTCTAAAAATGTAGTGAAGTAAAAGTAAAAGTACAGGTCTTAAATTTTACTTAAAGTACAGATACACAATTTTTTTAACTTAAGTACAGTAACGAAGTATATTTACTTCGTTACGTTCCACCACTGAATGAGATAGATTCAGATGAGTGTGGAGGCTAAGCAGCTCATCCTACCTGCGAGCTGGGAAATCATTAGGACTCGCTGCTTTACAAGCACAGTGTGTAACACATGGAAAGATTTAAGACCGAACGGCCCCGCCTCTTTCCCGCTGCATGCTCCCTGAAGTCATCATTCAGACCTATACCACCATTTATTCATGGAGACGTTTTCATGCTGGGATTTTTTAATCTAAACTTTAGCTCAGTTGTTCATCAGGAACGAGTTTAACCATACGGAGAAAGAAGTGCACCGCGGTCTCCGCCCGCGTGCGTCCGTCTCCGAGCTCCGCACCAATTAGCCGGATAGTTTCCACATCGCTGTCAGAGGGAGAGAGGACGGATGGAGTGAGCGAGACTCAGCAGGATGGCTCGCTAATTGGTGGCAAAGGGAACAGACTTTCCATGAGATCTGGGCTCTTGTAACGCCTGGGTTTGATTGCTGTTGTCACGGTGACCGTTTGGGGTTAAAGGAGGGTATCTGAGTTACTTCTAATTACACAAGACGGTCATGATGTTTGATCCATGTTTATTGAGATAATTATATTGGTTTTATATCAGTTTCTAATCAGGAGCTGTGAGGAAAAAGAGCAGCGGGGTATTTAATGGAGTAAAATTCACACTTCCATCTAACCCTGTCTCCTGCATCCTCTTCGGTCACACCAACTAATCAACATGGCCGCTCTCACCACGGTTTTGTACACTTTTTCTTTCATTTTATCTGAAACTCTCCTATCACACATCACACCTGATACTTTTCTCCACCCATTTCAGCCTGCATGCACACGCTTCTTCACCTCTTTTCCACACACTGTTGATCCTTCTTCTTCTTTTGGCATTTCCCTTCAGGGGGCGCCACAGCAAGTCAGTTTCTTCCATCTAACCCTATCTCCTGCATCCTCTTTGGTCACACCAACTATCTTCATGTCTTCCTTCACTGTATCCATGAACCTCCTCTTTGGTCTTCCTCTAGTCCTCTTTCCTGGTGGTTCCAAACCCAGCATCCTTCTTCTGATGTACTCTCTCTCTCTTCTCTGCACATGTCCAAACCATCTCAGTCTGGCCTCTCTGACTTTAAAACCTCTAACATGTGCTGTTCCTCTGATTCTGTCCATCCTGGTCACTCCCAGAGAGATCCTCAGCATCTTCATCTCTGCTTCCTGTCTTTTCCTCAGTGACACTGTTTCTAGACCAAACAGCATGGCCGCTCTCACCACGGTTTTGTACACTTTCATTTTCATTCTACTGTAGCTGAACTCTTCTATCACACATCACACCTGATACTTTCCTCCACCCGTTCCAGCCTGCCTGCACACGCTTCTTCACCTCTTTTCCACACTCTCCATTGATCCTAGATACTAAAAACCTTCCATCTTCTTTATCTCTTCTCCCTATAACCTCACTTTTCCATTTGGATCCCTCTCATTCACACACATGTACTCTGTTTTACTCTGACTAATCTTCATTCCTCTTCTTTCTAGTGCAAATCTCCACCTCTCCAGCTTTTCCTCCACCTCTTCCCTCCTCTCACTACAGATCACAATGTCATATGAAGGTGTTATTCACCCAGAGACTCCCCTAGCGTAAACTACCAGAGAGAGAGTCCATCGGAAGAAGGATGCTGGATTTGGAACCACCAAGAAAGAGGACTAGATGAAGACCAAAGAGGAGGTTCATGGATACAGTGAAGGAAGACATGAAGATAGTTGGTGTGACTGAAGAAGATGCAGCAGATAGGGTTAGATGGAAGAAACCGACTTGCTGTAGCGCCCCCTGAAGGGAAATGCCGAAAGAAGAAGAAGGATCAACAGTGTGTGGAAAAGAGGTGAAGAAGCTTATGCAGGCAGGCTGGAGCAGGTTCATGGATACAGTGAAGGAAGACATGAAGATAGTTGGTGTGACCAAAGAGGATGCAGGAGATAGGGTTAGATGGAAGAAACTGACTTGCTGTGGCGACCTCCTGGTTTAAAGGTTAACGTTTAAAGTTTTCAGCCATGTTGGCACGCATTTTAAAGTGCATCAACTCCCGTGTGTGTTTTCTCACCATGTAGAAATAGGAAAGGCAGCATCCGATGGTCCAGAAGATGGATCCCGTCTTCACCGATTTCACCTGTGATTTAAACATCGCAGCGTTAAACACACACCCACACACACAGCCGAAGGACTGTGTTCTATCACCGCGTGGCCCGCCATGTGAATTATTCATCATGTTTTCACGTTTTAATGACCAACACAAAGCGGAACAGCCTGTCCTACAGCTCAGAGCGCTGCAGCTCTTAACGAGGACATAAAAAAAAAAACCTAACGAGGCCTCAGTTCACAAATTCCAGACAGGAGCAGATGAGCTGATGGAGACGTAATCCAGAGGGATGGAGGGTGAAGATTTAATCAGAGAGTTAAATAAATCTAACAAAGAGCTAGATTAGATTAAATAAGTCAGTGGGCACACAATCTGGACCCACACTGAATGTCAAGGGTTAAATGATTCTTCTACCTACTCCATCCTTCTGATGTGGACAGAAAATGAGGGTTTAGGGGTTCAGTCAGAGACAAACTTCTGCCTGTTACTGAGAACAAAAAAAAAAAAGAGAGAACTAAAGATGGTGGTTTTGAAACATTTGAGTTGGATTTTAGTGCAAACCCCCTCTCCCCCAAAACCATGGCTTCATTTATGTTTAGAAAAATTGAAATGGTTTAAAACGTAAGCAGGAAAAAAAAAAAAAAAATCAAACTAATGTTTCTATTTTATTTGAATTTCCTGGATTTCTTTATTTTAGTGAGAGAATTTTTAAAATGAGGAGTTTCTTGCAAATTCTGCTTTGAACGTTTTTCCCACGTCCCACCGTAAGAACACCAAAAGTTAGACCCCAGACCCGCTGGAGAGACTATGTCTCACAGCTGGCCGGGGAACGACTCAGGATCCTTCCGGGTGAGCTGGAGGATGCAGCCGGGGTGAGAGAAGCCTGGGCTTCCCGTCTAAGGCTGTTGCCCCAGCGACCTGACCCCAGGTGAGCGTACAAAGGACGGAACGGAGCGTTTTTCCCACGTCAAAAACACACCTGCGGAAGTTTTTCATTCTGTTCCGTCTTCTTCCGCTTATCTGGAGCCGGGACGTGGGGTACCCTTTCAAGATGTGTGCTCTGTCACTCCCCTCCAGATGATCTAAACATCGAGATCTGCGACCTGGCGTAATTCCAAAAATCTTATTGGAATTTGCGTTTTTTCGCACCTGCTCTGCATTTTACGACTAAAAATCTATGATTTTAAAACGTACAAGTAAGTATTTTTTATTTGTTTTATATGTATGTACTTTAGGTTGTGCGCCTGGTTCATTTCCGGTTGTTTAGGTCCCAGATCTCGTCAGAACAGGGGCAACATCATCAGACGGTGAACGCAGGCTTCTCTAACCCCAGCTGCTTGCTCTAGCTTACCCAGAATCCTAAGGTGTTCCCTGTCTAGCTGTGAGATATAGTCTCTCCCAGGGGTGGGGTCTGACTCTTGGTCTCCTCCCATTAGGATGGGACTTTCAGGAGGCATCCTAACCAGATGCCCGAACCATCCCATCTGGCTTCTCTCAACCCGGAGGAGTAATGTCTCTATTCTAAGCTCCTCCCAGATGGCAAAGCTCCTCCCTCTATCTCTGAGAGAGCCCAGCCGCCCTGCAGAGGAAGATCATTTCATCCGGTTTTTATTTCTATTATATTATGTTTGAGTAACTTCCAAGATCTCTTGTCTAGTTTTCAGAAACTATTCGACTACCAGGTTGTTCTTGGCAACAGGTTTTGTTCATCGACACGCTCACAAACTAATGTAAACAAGAAGTATTCTGCAGGAGCTCATGTTCGCTCCCAACAGTGGGTGATATTTTTATATGTATACCATAAAAAATATTATAAAAGCTTTGTTAATTAATGCCCACTACACCGCATTCATGCCCTCAAATGAGATTTACGCTGTGTAGTGCACTTGCCCATCGGGGGTGGCAACCAGGGACCAAAAGGATGGGGGGAATCCAAAATCAAAAATAAATGTGAAACTGAATAAATGTATTTAAAACCATTTTTTTTTTTAGCCTATGCAGCCAAGGATCTGACCGCCAGGGTCCCTGCCGTTGGCTGCCACCCATCTCCCCTATGGGCCCTCCTGCAGGTGGTGAGTCCACTGGAAGAGTGGCCCATGTCCCTTGTTCGGGCTGAGCCCGGCCGGGCTCCATGGGTAACAGCCCCGACCACCAGGCACTCGCTCTCGTGCCCTACCCTCAGGCCTGGCTCAAAGGAGGGGCCCTGGTGACCCGCATCCGGGCAAGGACAACTTGGCCATGTTTGTTCTCTTCGTAGGAGTGTTTGAGCCGCGTTTTGTCTGGCCCCTCACCTAGGACCTGTTTGTCTTGGCATCTGGTCAGGATGCCCCCCGAACGCCTCACTGGTGAGGTGTTTCGGGCACGTCCCACCGGAAGGAGACAGAGAGGCAGACCCCGGACCCGCTGGAGAGACTATGTCTCACAGCTGGCTGGGGAACCACTCGGGATTGTCCCAGGTGAGCTGGAGGATGCAGCTGGGGTGAGAGAAGCCTGGGCTTCCTGTTCCGCTTATCCCCACCCGGGATAACGACAGAACGAACTGAACCCCTTTTTTTTGTGAATATTCCATTTCTAGATGAACAAAAGGAACCATGTTTATCTTTAGATAAGAATTATTTCCTGACACAAGAATAAGCCCCGCCCACTTTCATTAAAGAACAACAGGTAAAAACATCAGTGTGTGTGTGTGTGTGTGTGTGTGTGTGTGTGTGTGTGTGTGTGTGTGTGTACCCAGAGATAGTAAGTGAACTGCAGGGCAAAGATAGCGATCCCCTCGTTGTCGAACGAGCCGGCGACTGAACGGGAGATGTATCCGGGGACGATGGCGATGAAGCAGGCCGCCAGAAGCCCCGCCCCCTGATTCCACAGCTCCTTCGTCAGTAGGAACGTAGAGATGGAGGTCAGGCCGCTGAACACCGGAGCCAGGAAGACACACACATCCCGAATGTGGACGGTGACATGCAGCAGGTTCAGGACGTAGTGGATGAGGCCGGCGGTGACCATGAGGCCGGGGTACACCTGGTGGGGGGGAGACGACACCATCAGTTTTAAAATCTGGTATCAAACAGACTTTTTTTATTGTTTATAAAAACAAAAAGAATCATTTCAAAAACTTTTTGAGTGGAATTTTTAATGCTTCATTTTCCATTAAAGTTGCTTCAGAAATTTAATTTTACCATTTATTAAAATCTCATTTAATTTTTTCATCAAAACGGTGAGTTTTTAACGTCAGAGCTGGAAGCAGTTTTCAAATATTTCAATTAAGACAAGACGACCCAGAAAATGTTTGAAATTTTGACAGGTTTGTACGAAATCCTCGGAGACCAATTAAATCCTCACCAGCGACACGTCTCATAGAAACGTCCCATTAAAACGATCTCAGCTTCTTCTTCTTCCATTTCTAGTTTTTTGTTACCAAAAGTTTGTCTTTCGGTTGAAAGTTAACAAAAATAGTGGAAAAAATATTTTTTAGAATCCAAAGTTGTGAAAAGTTGCGTCCGCAATAATTAGGATGCTGCGTTGGGCGACGCCAAACTTTACATGTAATATTCTCAATGTAAGTAAGAGGTAATTACCTCGTTCAAAACGTGGCCTTTTGAGAGAAAAATAAGTATTAAATTTATTAAAAGAAATTTAATTTGATTTTTTACCATGTATATATTAGGTTTTTTTTTATTTTTTATAATCAATGGCAGATTATTTGTTGGTGTTCGTCGGCATGGTAATTTTTGGCTAAACCAGGATATGTCAACCAGTGTTCCGTGCCGTGAGAGATCGTCAGGTGTTCCTAATCCACCTCATAACCGTGATCGGGATCTTCCGATAGCTTCCAAAGATTGTTTTAGTTGGTCTCATCGTGTTTATGTAAAAAGAAAAATTGATTTAAGTGTATTAATTTAATTTATGTTTATCAGTATAAAATTTGTCTTTTTATTTAGAGACAGACATGGCTGTCCTGTAACCATGGCAACCCACTTTGCTTTTCTGTTTCCATCCCTGCCAAAAACGACCTCACAGTGAATCGTATTCTGTACATGAATTTTGAGACATTAACAGAAAATTTAGGTTGTGTTTTAAAGCTGATACTCTTCTCCACCCGTTCCAGCCTGCCTGCACACGCTTCTTCACCTCTTTTCCACACTCTCCATTGCTCTGGACTGTTGATCCTAGATACTTAAAATCTTCCACCTTCTTTATCTCTTCTCCCTGTAACCTCACTTTTCCATTTGGATCCCTCTCATTCACACATGTACTCTGTTTTACCGTTATGATAAATAACCATAACATTTTAGAGTAACGTTGGATTTTATCTTCTGTTGTTGTGGCTACCAGCCGGCATTCGGGCGGGGGGCAGTAATATAAAACATTGGGAGTTTTTTTTGAGTGGAATTATTTTCAGGAGTGTAACATTAAGACGGTGAAGGAGACGGTGGCTCAGTGGTGGAGCATTCGCCCTCGGACCGGAAGTCAACCGGAAGTTTGCAGGATCGATCGATTCCCACTGAGTTCACATCTAGGGTCCTTGGGGAAGACACATAACCCCCGTTTCTCCCACTATTGGTGCCGTTGTGGCAGCCTGCTGCGGTGTAGGAGTGCAGTACACAAACTTCCCTGGTGAGGGAGGAATAGAGTGAAAAAAAAAAAAAAAAACGAAAAAAAACCCCTCAAAATTATGAACACTTCGTTCATTATTGTGTCCTTAAATCCATTTCCAAAAACCGGTCGGTAGGTGGAGTTAGTATAGATTGACCATTGGTTGCATAACCCTGAAAAGTTAATAAGTTCATTTATTGTTGGTACTGAGTAACTGTGGGCAGTTTCCATTTGTAACCTCAACTTTTCGGTCCCAAAAACTATATCAGTTCATCTATACTGTAATTTCACGGCCATAAGGCGCATCTAAAAGTCTGAAATTTTCTTCAAAATGACCGGTACGCCTTGTGTGTGAGAAAAAGCGGACTTAAAAGAAAACGCGGTACTTGTGAGGCGGACCTGAAAGAAAAGGCATGAGAACGTTAAAGAGTGAAGTGTGAGCGGCGTGGGAGCGATGGATGACCGAAGGAGACCACAGTTTCACGAAGGGTGGAAAGCAGCGCCGGGCGAGTTACGCTACAGTTTGCCAATGGATTGTAGATGCTTGGACTAACGTGTCTGCTGGTACTGTTATCCGAGCTTTCTCAAAAGCTGGTATCCTTTCTGAGGAGCCGCACAGTACAGACAGTGACTTTGACAGCGAGGAGCGAAGTGGACCTGCTCTGTTGGATTTTGCGCAGCTGTTCGATTCCGAAACAGAGGATGAGGACTTTGACGGATTTGAATAAAGACTATTACCAGTAATGTGCTTGTTTAGTATCGTTACCACTTAAATAAAGTACAACCAAACTCAGTTTTGCTCCCGATCTATTTTTTAATACACACATTTGCATGCTTGCGTATGTGTTGTTGTAAGGCGGTGTGTGACTGAGACTGCGCCTTTTCGTACGGTGCGCCTAATGGTCGTGAAATTACGGTAGTTGGTATGAAGTAACCGCTTCATGCCTACTTTACATTTTGTGGGCAAAGACTTAAAGACAAAAAAAAAAAGACAAGCCTTTTTTTTTGGAGGATGGGACTGTTTTTAGGAAGGAGTTTAAAACAGTCTAAGACTCCATATTGAATATTAATTAGACCCTTTGTTTTATAACCGTTATAAACGAACCATCGATCAGTCAGTTTATTGTTTAAAGTAACTTAACTGGTGATAAAGAACTTCATAAGTAAAGTCTGAAACCCACTCAGTGGATGAGATAAGACCCCGATCTGTCCTGTGCAAAGAAGCTTGAAAAGATGAGTGGTAATGGTCCGCCCGCCCCACCTGCCAACACGTCCACACGGCAGCCGTTACAGAGACAGATGTCTGAGAAGTGCTGCGTGAATAATCCCTGCTTCTCCTCCAAGCTGTCTAACTATCCGGATTTCCTCCTTCGGATGTGAAATACAAGATGTTCGTGCTTAAATGGGTTCGAGATAAAACAAACAAACTTTTTTCCACGGACAGCACGCTATTACATAAATAAACTTTTAAAACACTCAATTTTTAAAGTAATAATAATGAGAAAATTTTTAAAACCTTGAAAAAAAAAGCAAACACCAAAGTAAAATTATCTAATTCGTCAAAAGCCGACTTTTTTCCCGAAATATGCGCTGCTGGTTGAAAAAGATCCTCGTTATAAAGGTTATAGGCTATATTCCAATATCTAGGATCAACAGTCCAGAACAATTGAGAGTGTGGAAAAGAGGTGAAGAAGCGTGTGCAGGCAGGCTGGAACGGGTGGAGAAAAGTATCAGGTGTGATGTGTGATAGAAGAGTTTCAGATAAAATGAAAGGGAAAGTGTACAAAACCGTGGTGAGAGCGGCCATGCTGATTGGTCTAGAAACAGTAGCACTGAGAAAAAGACAGGAAGCAGAGATGGAGGTAGCAGAGATGAAGATGCTGAGGATCTCTCTGGGAGTGACCAGGATGGACAGGATCAGAGGAACGGCACATGTTAGAGGTTTTAAAGTCAGAGAGGCCAGACTGAGATGGTTTGGACATGTGCAGAGGAGAGAGAGAGAGTACATCAGAAGAAGGATGCTGGGTTTGGAACCACCAGGAAAGAGGACAAGAGGAAGACCAAAGAGGAGGTTCATGGATACAGTGAAGGAAGACATGAAGATAGTTGGTGTGACTGAAGACGATGCAGGAGATAGGGTTAGATGGAAGAAACTGACTTGCTGTGGCGACCCATGAAGGGAAATGCCGAAAGGAGGAGAAGGCTATATGTTAACATGAACTTTCAAGACTTACTGTATCTACAAAACATGGCCGACTTTATTCAGACTCTCTTCATGGTGTCTCTTCAATATTATCTCACTCAACCTTTCTAAAATGTTTCTGTAATGGCGTCAGAGTTCTCCTTTACTCTCTCCACAAATATAAACACATACACAGTTACGTGTGGCAATGTGTTTGTTACCATAACAACAACTTCCCGCAGAAATTGTTACTATGGCAATTAGCACTTCCTCTCAGCTGCTGTGGGGTGCAGCAGGTTAGTGTCCATTTTGCAAACTTTGCATATTAACGCAAATCTAATTTACATTTAGCGGAAAATGATCACAAACTTTGGATGATTTTGTCTGTGTTTTTCTTTCCGCCATCTTGTCAAATCTGCTGGATCGCCTGAAGCAGGGTTAAATGAAGGCCATTGATTGGCTGCTTTCTACTTCTTCTATTTTGGTAGCTCGCATTGTTAATTTGCTCTCTACTGCCACACTTGGAGACCAGTTCAAGTGCAGTTGATAGTAAAAACTTTTTAGACGATTAATCGATGACCAAATTAGTTGACAACTATTCCAATAATCGATTTTAATTGATTAGTTGTTTCGGCATGAAATTGCTTTAAATATTGTTTATAACAACTGACTAAATTTGTAAAGTTTTAGAACGTTTGTTATTTTTTTTTTTCTTTTGAATTCAATTTTTTTTAAGTTTTTAAACCTCAAACAAACAATAGAACAAATGAGTTTAATAAAAACAAAAAGCAACTATGTTTAAAAGTGAGCGGGAACAAAGAGCCTGTGTTAATAAACACTTACTGTGCCTCCCACGATCCTCCCCAGAGGATACCAGGCTCTTTCATCAAACCAGTTGAGGAACTCATAGAAGCCATTAGAAGTGAGATGGTGAGTTGATCTGTAGTTAAACCTGCAACAACAGAGACAAAAACAAGAGTTAGAAACACCTCAAGGAAATATTTCCATCTATTTAGAAAGTAGTCTGTCCAAAAAGAGCGTCATGAGGGTCAAACGAGCCTAAGCTGGCTGACCAGCAAGTAGGTGGAAAACTCTTTGGAGAACTCAATTCAGAGTTCAACACATACATATCGTATTTTCACGACCATAAGGCGCACATAAAAGTCTCAAATTTTCTTCAAAATGAGCGATGCGCCCTATGTGATTTGTGATTTCCGTACGTCTTAGAGAACAATGAGGCGGATGTACAGTAGTTGAGAACACGAGAACATTAAAGGGCAAAATGTGGGCGTGGATTGTGTCTATAAGAACATGTATGTGCTTTATGCAGAACATTGCTGTTTTAACAACACGAAAAATGGAAAAGAGACACGCTTATGAAGCTCAGTTTAAACTGATGGCGATCAGCTACGCGGAGGAACATGGGAATCAAGCCGCCGCAGGTGAAGGTGAAGAAGACGCGGCTAAGTTTCCGCGGAAATAAGGCGAGGTGGCCAGAGTCGGAGGAAAGACTCCAGCAGTGGATCATCGATCAAGGAACGACTGGAGTGTTCCACTGTCACTATTCGGCTAAAGGCAGTAACGCTAGCAAAGGAAATGAAAATCGAGCATTTCCAAGAAGGTGCGTCTTGGTGCATTCGCTTTGTAAAAAGCTGCAATTTTTCCATCCGGACCAGGACTGGTACTGTTATCCGAGCTTTCGCAAAGAAGGCATCATTTCCGAGGAGCCGCACAGTACAGGAAGTGACTCTGACAGCGAGGAAAGTGAACCTGCTATGTTGGATTTAGTGCAGCTGTTAGATTCAGAAACAGAGGATGAGGACTTTGATGGATTTGATTAATGACTTTATGACGACTGTAACTAATCTTTAAATAAACCCAACCAAACTCAGTTTTACTCACGATCTATTTCTAAATACACACACGTGTGTGTGTTGTTGTAAGGCGGACGTACATAGTAGAGGATATGTATATGAAACCCGCGCCCTATCATCAGGTGCGCCCTATGGTTGTGAAAATACGGTACCTATCAGGTAAGAGCCAGGAAAAGTTGGGGTTGAAATTTCTATCGAAATTGAAATAAATTAATTTTTATTGTGAGTTCTTGTAGTTTGCCGACTGTGGACACGATCAGACGACAGCATGCAGGGTTAGGACCTGATTCCTCAGTTTGAGGTGAGGTTTCGGGGCTCACCATGAAATACAGATTATATCCATGCTAAGTTTCACCTGTAATGTGTCAGAAGAAGTGGGTTGAAAGAGATTTTTGTCGTTTTTTTTTTTTTCCATCGGGCCGCCTCCCACCAATCACATGGGATTTTAGAATGAAAATTCTCTTTGTGGATTGTTTCTCATTAATCACAAATCTCAACTAACGATGCTTCAAATTATTCCTGATTTGCGGTTTGTTTCTTCTTCCTGCGTCTACAAACTCTCCAGACAATAAGACGCAACCCACACGAACCTTTTCTGTTCCAACGGTGGAGGAGTCAAACTTTTCAGAGTTACGGGTTAAAAAAAAGAAGTATCAGATACTCCAACGAGATGTTTTAGAATTTATTTAAATGAACTTCAGCAGCGTTATTGCTTAAACTTAATCAATTGCGTGTTTAATTTGCCATTGAAATGAAGTTGCAAATAATCCGATGAAAAGAGATACGGTTGGATATCAGCAGAACCTCTAGGATCGTGGACGTAGAAATCAATGTGTGTGTGTCTCCTGCTAATGCGTATTGACCCTTCTCCGTCCTGCTCTCTAAAAAATCACCTTTGGCAGTCAGAAGCCTTGCAGACATCGAGAGCTGGGCATGTTTCCCATCGACATGCCGGAGCTAGCACGACTCACAATACCCACTCGTTTTTTACTCAGGAGAAAAATAAACGCAAATCTTTTTTATTTTCTTCACCGCAGACTCTTTCACTGACTCTGTCCAACATACTGCAGACTTTATCAGAACAATTCAATAAGGGAAAAAGTACACTTTGTCTTTAACGAGATAAAATCCTGCTTCAATCCAGCAAAACTACAGCAAATGTGTTTTTTACGCTTTACATTTTTGGCGTGATAGAAACACCATTTACGTCTGGATTAAACCACGTTTTACATACAGAAAGCCGATGGCCCCGTGTTTTTAACAGTTTGACTTGAGGCCCATATCTACACCATCAGGAGCGACTGGTCAAACAACACGTTTCAAAGACTGAATCTAATGATCTCAATTTTTTCAGACTATAGGACAAACTGTAACTATTTGTCACATGAATCTGGATATTAGTTATGTAGTCATTCAGTTTCTTTACGTGGCTGCTTTAGTTAAAGTTAATTGATAAATAAAACTGTGTCATCTGAGCAGATGTCAAGAGAGTAGTCTGTGTGTGTGTGTGTGTGTGTGTGTGTGTGTGTGTGTACTTGGGCGGACTCAGCCGGGAGCTGCAACAAGTCACACCTGAAACTCATCTCATCTGCTGCAGCATAAATGGATCAGTTTTTGACACTCTTCGGCAGATTGTTTGTTTACCATGCTTCTTGACCTGTTATCCAGTTTTTGGCTCCAGCTCCTACATCAGAACCTTCCTAGTTTATCTGTTTTTGTCGTCTTCATCTGAACTTTTCATCAATCTGATAAACCTGCTTGTGATTTCTTCATCTGAGCTTGTCTATTGTGTCAAGGGTATATTTTTGGCTTCAGCTCCACATCTTGACAGCAGAGATGCCAAGTTTTTAGCTTCACAAAGAGGGAGATTTTGAGGCGGGGCCAAAAGGAGGAGGGACTATGACATGCATGACATCACAACGCCCATATCACAGTTGGCGTAAAAGAAAACGTTCAAAACAGGAGAAAGCAGCTGGAAAATTGTGCATCCTACATCTGTTACCACCTAGTGTTATGTATTAGTATGAAGAGGAATTACCACCAGGAATACACCCCTGTACTGCTTGGTCACGCTTTGTTTTGCGGTTCACGCACATAAATCGCAAATGTGCAACATGACCAAGAGTGCACTGATTGAAAAACAGCCGACCAATCAGCAAACAGAGGTGATGCCATGATGCACGTGCATCTGTCCGAATCATGTTTTTACTTCGCTAGTTAAACATAGAGGATCTCTGTGTAGGCAACGAGTCCCGATATAGAACATTTAAAACCAAAACAAAGACAGCATTCAGAAAGTTTTATTCAGGGGAAAAAAGTAGTGGCCCTGATGGTGACAAGAAAAGTTTGTTTTCACGCCCAGTTCGATTGGTTAAAGCAAAAAAGTACCTCAGTTTTAGCGAGCGAACACTATTACAGCGGTGGTCAGGCTGTACAATAATTTTCTGTACAATAATAATGAATCGTGACGACCAATTTGATTAAAATATCTGTTTACAAAGCAACAATCGGAGATGCCAATACTCGTAAGCGGCAAAAAATGTGTATTGAAACATCCAGGCTGGTGACGATTGGGAAAAACTTGAATACAGAAGGAAGAAATGAGCTGTGAAGAAGACCAGTGATGCACAGAAAATGTCTTTCTTTCCAAAAACCTCTCAGCCAGTCAACACACTGGCATTCCACTCCACTCCCACTCTTCTTTCTGGATGGAACCTAAACATGCTTTTCAAGCTCGCTTCAGCCAGAAAATCCAGGTGTCTCCTGGACTATTTTAAGTCTCATGTAGCAGATCCAGCAACCTGTCTAGGTCATCATTATGAAATAAAGCTGCTGAGCTTCAACAGTAGCTGGTGTAGAAGAGGAGGAGGAGGACGAGCTCTGTGTGTGTGGGTACCAGAGAGCTGGAAGTCTAGTGAACCAGATGGAAAGAAATCCAGGAGTGTTTCAGTATTGTTTGCTTATAAAGTCCACTTAAAACTTGGAGTCCAGAATGAAACGGTTACAGGACCAGAGTTTTGATATTATATCTAGCCATAAATCAAACAATGAGCGACGGCAAATTTTTGGTCGAGAAATATGATCATGGAACTCGATGGCTTCAGAAAGTTTCCATTTAAAAAAAATTAGAATCAGAAACAGGCCATTGTTGGACCATTTAAATCGGTATTGACAAAAAAAAAAAAAACTTTATCCGTCGGTCCCTATCAAAGATTCTCTGAAGAATTACAGCAGATTTTCCGAATCAATCAAATCCGTTTTGCTTCTCCAACTTGGGATCCCAATAAATGTCTTTCTTCTTTCTCTATGAATGTCTTTTCTTTTTATTGTTTTGCAGACTCAGCACTTCGAACAGCTCATGTGTAGGGTAGGACTTGCATCCCAGAAGAAAGAATGCTTGCACTGGTTCAGTCTGGCTCTCTGCTCGATGATTAAGTCGAGTTTACAAAATGAATCCAATTAAACAAAACAAGTTAATGCTATGGAATGTTTTATTGAAAATGTTTCATATTGAGGTATATCTTATATCTTTGTGTGATGAAAGCAGAAATGTTCGTTCCGTCGTCTTTCACTCATCCAGGGTCAGGTCGCGGGGGCAACAGCCTCAGACAGGAGGCCCAGGCTTCTCTCACCCCAGCTACATCCTCCAGCTCACCCAGAAGGATCCAGAGTCGTTGCCCAGCCAGCTGTGAGACATAGTCTCTTCAGCAGGTCCAGGGTCTGCCTTTCTGTCTCCTCCCGGTGGGACGTGCCCGAAACACCTCATCAGCGAGGCGCTAGAGGGGCATCCTGACTAGATGCCCAAACCACCCCATCTGGCTCCTCTCGATCTGGATGAGGAGCGGCTTGACACCATGCTCCTCCCAGATGGCAGAGCTCCTCACAGGATCTCTGAGTGAGAGCCCAGCCACCCTGCGGAGGAAGCTCATTTCAGAGACTTATATCAACGATCTCATTCTGGGGAGGGTAGGAACGTAGTTCCTGGTTACCATGGTGAGGGTAGGAACGTAGATCCTGGTTACCATGGTGAGAGTAGGAACGTAGATCCTGGTTACCATGGTGAGGGTAGGAACGTAGATACTGGTTACCATGGTGAGGGTAGGAACGTAGATCCTGGTTACCATGGTGAGGGTAGGAACGTAGATCCTGGTTACCATGGTGAGGGTAGGAACGTAGATACTGGTTACCATGGTGAGGGTAGGAACGTAGATCCTGGTTACCATGGTGAGGGTAGGAATGTAGACCCTGGTTACCATGGTGAGGGTAAGAAACGTAGATCCTGGTTACCATGGTGAGGTTAGGAACGTAGATCCTGGTTACCATGGTGAGGGTAGGAACGTAGATCCTGGTTACCATGGTGAGGGTTGGAACGTAGATCCTGGTTACCATGGTGAGAGTAGGAACGTAGATCCTGGTTACCATGGTGAGGGTAGGAACGTAGATCCTGGTTACCATGGTGAGGGTAGGAACGTAGATCCTGGTTACCATGGTGAGGGTAGGAACGTAGATCCTGGTTACCATGGTGAGGGTAGGAACGTAGATCCTGGTTACCATGGTGAGGGTAGGAACGTAGATCCTGGTTACCATGGTGAGGGTAGAAACATAAATCCTGGTTACCATGGTGAGGGTAGGAACGTAGATCCTGGTTACCATGGTGAGGGTAGGAACGTAGATACTGGTTACCATGGTGAGGGTAGGAACGTAGATCCTGGTTACCATGGTGAGGGTAGGAATGTAGACCCTGGTTACCATGGTGAGGGTAAGAAACGTAGATCCTGGTTACCATGGTGAGGTTAGGAACGTAGATCCTGGTTACCATGGTGAGGGTAGGAACGTAGATCCTGGTTACCATGGTGAGGGTTGGAACGTAGATCCTGGTTACCATGGTGAGAGTAGGAACGTAGATCCTGGTTACCATGGTGAGGGTAGGAACGTAGATCCTGGTTACCATGGTGAGGGTAGGAACGTAGATCCTGGTTACCATGGTGAGGGTAGGAACGTAGATCCTGGTTACCATGGTGAGGGTAGGAACGTAGATCCTGGTTACCATGGTGAGGGTAGAAACATAAATCCTGGTTACCATGGTGAGGGTAGGAACATAGATCGACTTGTAAATTGAGAGCTTTGCTTTTCGGCTCAGCTCTTTCTTCACCACGACAGACCGATGCAGCGTCCTAGTTTCTGAAATGTCCTTCCAACTTTTTACCACAGTAATTCTTTTTTCAATCAAGGGTAGATTTAATTCCCCTTGGATTAGAAACTACTGCCCCTGACAGAGAAAGACGTGTATTCCGACAAATACCTCATTTCTGCTGTTATTATCTTTTACAGCAGCAGGGATTTTGTTAGGGCGGCGCTCGCGTCACCATGAGAACATAAAGCAGCCTGCACACGGAGCTTTACATGCATACAGTAACCCTCCACGTCTGCCGGGAGTTTCTTTAGAAATGTATGAATCACTGCAGTGCAGTGTTGAGGATGGAGGTTAGAGCAGGTTACACACGTCCAACCCGTCTCTGTCTGAGTTGAGCTCAACTTTTCTCAGCATATTTCAAGTCTTTGTTCGTCTGATAGAGGGCAAGAAACTGTCGATCATGTGGATTTCCACTGTGCTTCTTCTTCTGTTAACAATTCTCTCCCCGCTGCACGAGTGCGGACGGTTGCTCCGCGGCATCCTTAAACATGGCCGGTAGCCAGAGATCAGCTGAAGGGAAAGTCATGCCTCCCTCTTCAATCATCTGTGTTGTGCCTCGGTTTCCAAGGGCAGGTAGGGCAGCGACCTCTGCAGAGGTACCCTTAATACTCTCAGACCGAGGGGTGTGGGATGGCCTCGTATCTGCACACCTTTATTAACAACATTACATTGGATCTGTAAATACAGGATGATGATTTGACCCCCTTTGGGCTTCGTCACAGCAAGTCAGTTTCTTCCATCTAACCCTATCTTCTGCATCCTCTTCAGTCACACCAACTATCTTCATGTCTTCCTTCACTGTATCCATGAACCTCCTCTTTGGTCTTCCTCTTGGCCTCTTTCCTGGTGGTTCCAAACCCAGTATCCTTCTTCTGATGTACTCTCTCTCTCTTCTCTGCACATGTCCAAACCATCTCAGTCTGGCCTCTCTGACTTTATCTCCAAAACCTCTAACATGTGCTGTTCCTCTGATCCTGTCCATCCTGGTCACTCCCAGAGAGATCCTCAGCATCTTCATCTCTGTTTTCTGTCTTTCCGTCAGTGCCAGTGTCTCTAGACCAATCAGCATGGCCGCTCTCACCATGGTTTTGTACACTTTTCCTTTCATTTTAGCTGAAACCCTTCTATCGAACATCACACCTGATACTTTTCTCCACCCGTTCCAGCCTGGCTGCACATGCTTCTTCACCTCTTTTCCACACTTTCCATTGCTCTGGACTGTTGATCCTAAATACTTAAAATCTTCCACCTTCTTTCTCTCTTCTCCCTGTAACCTCACTTTTCCATTTGGATCTCTCTCATTCACACACATGTACTCTGTTTTACTCTGACTAATCTTCATTCCTCTTCTTTCTAGTGCAAACCTCCACCTCTCCAGCTTTTCCTCCACCTCACCCAATATGGACCACTTTAAAATATTAAAGCTTAAAGACAAAAAAACAAAAAAAAATTTAAACAAGTGACAAAAAATAGAAAATAGATACTAGAAAATGGTTTTTAAATGACTGTAGTTGCAAATTTGCAATAGTTGCTTGTAAAATTCTCATGAGTACCTCGGCTTCAGAGTTGGAAAAAAAAAACGGCTCCAAGTAAAATGAAGTGGAGTTCACAGAGGGTGAGCAGTCTTGGCACAGCATTATGATTAATTGAATTTTAATCTCTACAGCAAGTTTTAATTTCACACTATTTAACTGAAATGATCAACCAGATATCTGAAACAAAAAAAACTGTAAACCTTGTTTGAAGCAGAAAATTCTTTCCTAGAACAACTTGAATGGTCTGTAAATAAAGGACATGCCCAGATAAGACGAGTAGAGGATCTGGTTGACATGTTCCATCCATACAGGATCTTGGGAAAGACACGGTGGAAAAATCTATGGCTGACAGATACTTGCACATCATTTGGGCTCATATAAAGAAGCTGTGATAGCGACCATGGAGTTTTCTTGATTTATCCAGACTATGGATACTCTGGTGAGTATCGATGTATGTATCTTCTTTATTTGTCATGAGGCTCCATCGCCCGGGTCGGGCTTGCACTTCTCCGTGTGTCGCTTTGAAACCACCAAAAGAGCGGGTGAGAAAAGGCAGAATTTCATGAGCATCTTTCTGTTTCTGTTCTGATGACGGCTTCAAATCGTTCAGCCCATGCTCGTTAAAAACAGAAGAAGCAGAAGAGCAGTATGGAGGTAGTTTGGGTATGAAGCGTAGAAATTTGGTGCACTGGAATATATAGATAATCCCGTATGTAGAACGTCCTTTGAAGCGCTCGTTAAACCGCCGTCCATATCTCCATGACTAAATTAAAATAGTCAGCAAGGCTTCTCTTTTTGGCTTTTCCCTCGAGGGGTCACCATAGAAGTCGGTTTACTCCATCGAAAATGATTGGTAAGGACTATAATGGAGGCCCTGAAACGATTCCTTAATTATATCTGATTTAAAACTCTTTAATTAAAAATTATTAAAAAGTTGAGATGAAACTGTTGGAAAGTGAATGACGTCAATGAAGAAAATGAACTTATCATAGAAATAGTAATTCTATTGGTTCAGGACACGTATGAGGGCTGTAAGACAGTGGTGAGGTGTGCTGTAGGTGAGACAGAGGAGTTCAGTGTGGGGGTGGGACTGCACCAAGGATCTGCTCTGAGACCTTTGCTGTTTGCTATGGTGATGGACAGGCTGACAGACGAGGTCAGACAGGAATCTCCATGGACAATGATGTTTGCAGATGACACTGTGATCTGTAGTAAGAGGAGGGAAGAGGCGGAGGAAAAGCTGGAGAGGTGGAGGTTTGCACTACAAAGAAGAGGAATGAAGATTAGTCAGAGTAAGACAGAGTACATGTGTGTGGATGAGAGGGATCCTAATGGAAAAGTGAGGTTACAGGGAGAAGAGATAAACAAGGTGGAAGATTTTAAGTCTTTAGGATCAACAGTCCAGAGCAATGGAGAGTGTGGAAAAGAGGTGAAGAAGCGTGTGCAGGCAGGCTGGAACGGGTGGAGGAAAGTATCAGCTGTGATGTGTGACAGAAGAGTTTCAGCTAAAATGAAAGAAAAAGTGTACAAAACCGTGGTGAGACCGGCCATGCTGTTTGGTCTAGAAACAGTGGCACTGAGGAAAAGACAGGAAGCAGAGATGGAGGTAGCAGAGATGAAGATGCTGAGGATCTCTCTGGGAGTGACCAGGATGGACAGGATCAGAGGAACAGCACATGTTAGAGGTTTTAAAGTCAGAGAGGCCAGACTGAGATGGTTTGGACATGTGCAGAGAAGAGAGAGAGAGTACATCAGAAGAAGGATGCTGGGTTTGGAACCACCAGGAAAGAGGACTAGAGGAAGACCAAAGAGGAGGTTCATGGATACAGTGAAGGAAGACATGAAGATAGTTGGTGTGACCAAAGAGGATGCAGGAGATAGGGTTAGATGGGGGAAGCTGACTTGATGTGGCGCCCCCTAAAGGAAAATTCCGGAAAAAAAGAAGTAATTCTCTAAAAACAGGAATGAAACAGACAAGGTTCTGATCTGTTTTGCCTTTTTATGGTCCAGAAAGAAACTTCGGTGGGATGTCCTGGTCAGCTAGACAGATCCAGACCCTGCTGTAGACATTAAGATTAAGAGAGCCGCTCTAAGCAGCTTCTAATTAAAACTGCACATCACAGAAAATAGAAAATAAGATTGTCTTTTTTCATGTGAGATTTTAGTTAACAATGCATTTCTGCTGAATGAGTCAGGTAAGAATCAAGCTGCAGAACTGGTTGATTATACTCCTCACTGAATTTTAAAGTAACCGATGTCACATAAATAACTTCAATTACCTCCCCGAGACACTGCTTAGGATCATTGACAGCTAATGGGTTTAATAGGACTACTGATCCTTTTTAAGGCTACGGCTCAGCTTTATTTTATTGGTGATATAAATCAGTATCATTGAACTGAAAATATTCAGTTGTAAAAAAAAAAAGAAAAAAAAAAACTTATTAGAAAACTTTGCAGCGCTAAAAAAAAAAGTCATCCTAAGAAAGAAAAATAATTTGGGGATATTTCCTGATATTAGAAAAACAAAAAATCAAAAGATTTACAAGTCGATCTACGTTCTTAACCTCACCTAGGGTCACCAGCTGTGGGTGGTGACCAAAAGAATGAGATCAAGGATACAAGCGGCCGAAATGAGCTTCCTCTGCAGGGTGGCTGGGCTCTCACTCAGAGATCGGGTGAGGAGCTCTGCCATCCGGGAGGAACTCGGTGTCGAGCCGCTCCTCCTCCAGGTCGAGAGGAGCCAGATGGGGTGGTCAGGATGCCGCCAGTAGTGCCTCGGTGGTGCAGTGTTTCGTGCACGTCCCACCGGGAGGAGACCAAGAGGCAGACCCTGGACCCGGGGCCGGGGAACGACTTGGGATCCTTCCGAGTGAGCTGGAGGATGCAGCTGGGGTGAGAGAAGCGTTGACTTCCCGTCTGAGGATGTTGCCCCCGCGACCCGGCTCCGGATGAGTGGAAGATGACAGAACGGGAAATTCAAAAGAAATATGTGAGAAATGTGTTTTTAAAGAGAGGTGGAGAAACAGCCGGACGCCTGCAACCCCACTACACAAAGGAACGGTACAGGAAATCTGCCGTCTTTCATCAAACTCTTTAACCTTAACTACAAGTCTAGAGGTAGTTACAGCTTCTTCTTTGGTCTTTTTGTTTGTACTGCAGCACGGCAGTGTCCCTTCGTGGATCAATAAAGTATTTTATATTCAATAATTAACTGATTTGTCATCAAAAAAAAAAACTGAGCCATTGGCTCAAAAAAACAAACAAACAAGAAAAATCAGTAGTTCCATTGTCATGGACAAAGCCATTAGGGGGATGGTTCTTTTTTTTCGTCCTACCTCTGCCATCCAGGCTCCCAACCTTCCCCACCTGTTGGCAGTTACAGATGATTGCAAGCTGACTGGATAAAAAAGTAATGGTACCAAGCTGAGAGAGAACCCGTCTGCAGCGTTCCCTAGAGAAGCTTTTCAGTTGTTGCGATACGGTTAAAGATTGATTGTAAATAAATAGTTTATTTTTTTGACACCCTACTCTTCCTCATTCTTCAGTTGATTGTTTCACTCCAGGGATTAATTATAACGTTCGTCTACGTGTCGGCCTAACCCTAGACCATATGAGTCGTAACATCCATCTAAACTCTGATGCTCTATTTGACTTGTTCGCAAACCTCGAAACAAATTTAGCAAATATGATCGCATTTGCGAAATACTACAAAATAATTATGGTGGTATTTTCTTCCTGCATCCGGGTTTTAAACATCTTGTAAAATTGGAGGAAAATTTAACTTGATTCATAAACTCAATCTTCACACCTTATTTTTTATGCACAGTAATTATCTAAGCTCGTTTTTGGATTGTAAACTAATTCCGATCCTTCTTACCCGCGTTAAAAATATGCCGAGTCTAAACAGGATATGTTCTATGTAAAGCAGAGGTCTGACTTTTTTTTGCCATAGATAAAAAGCAGACGACCCCTTGAGCAGCTTTCACAGCAGTTACCACCAGTGATCCACAAAGCAGTCCAGAACTAGAAAGCTTCTGAGAGCTCCGGGGTCAGAGCAGCTCCCCGAGGAGCATCAGGACCTTGGAAGCTTTTTAGCCGCCCGCAGACAGGTTGCCTGGAAACCAGCCTCACTGCTTTACCAGTAGATGAGCCATGGTGTTCCAACCACAGTAAAGAATATGAGTTGCTCTCAAGATGAGGAGCTTTTAGTGGTCAGTTTAATATCTTCTTTTGATTCACTGGAGCTTTCAAACATTGTTTCCACGGTTACCTATATTCCACCCCACGAAGAGCCAACAGTCGTGTGTGATGCCCACTTAGCGACTGTTCCACCCCTTGTTGCACCAAGTGGCTGTCCAGCTCCATCCCATCAATCAGAACTGAACACAGCGGTTCAGAAGCAGCTTGGAGCTCTTTCTTGGACTGCTTGGAGACACCAGACGTGCAAATTTCCTCCGCAGGCAATTTAAATAAATAAATAAATTACTCCATTCATCCCTCACCGGGGAAATTTGTCTGCTCCATCAGGACGAGGACTGGCACTGTTATCCGAACTTTTGCAAAAGCAGGCATCATTTCCGTGGAGCAGCACGGTACAGAAAGTGACTCAGACAGCGAGGAAAGTGAACCTGCCATGTTGGATTTAGTGCAGCTGTTAGCTTCTGAAACAGAGGATGAGGACTTTGATGGATTTGATAAATGACTTTCTGACGACTGTAACTAATATTTAAATAAAGGAAAAGGAATGGACTACTCTATTCATCCCTCACCGGGAAAATTTGTTTGCTGCCCTCCCTACACCGCAGCAAGCTGCCCTTCGACGGCGCCAATGGTGGGAGAAGCAGGGCGTTAGGTGTCTTCTCCAAGGAACTTAGACGTGCTCTCTGTGGGACGCAAACCCGCGAACTTCCGGTCCACGCGCGAACGCTCTAACCACTGAGCTGCCGTCTCCTCCAAAATTAAGCAAATTGAGTTGAAAAATTGAAAGATGTTTTTTTCTGGTCTTTGCTTCAACTTCAAAAACACATTTTTTTTCCCCTGAATTTGCAGTACTTTGCTAATCCTGCTAGCCGTAGTGGAGCGCTTGCACAGCTGCAACAGGTGGAATGAATCAGAAAATTGATCCGAAGCATGTAATTGCTGCAAAAGAGTTGCGACATCCTGAAGTCATTGAGTTCCTATCCATTCCTCTGATGCCCAAAGGATTTGTTTTAATCTTTAAACACATTCAGAAGTGATTTGGCAAATGAAGAATCCAAAATCCACTCCCCTATAACCACAAGGATTAGTGGAGCCTGTTTAAATCCCGACTGATATGTGCTTGCTGCATCCATCGCCCCGTTATTTAAAGAGTAAAAGTCACTTTAAAGGGCCCATCTCATGCAAAATAACTCTTCACATTGTATCCTCTGCACATACACACGCAAAATGTGGGCTTTGCAACATACATTACACCATAGTTATGAAAATATATTGATTTGGTGGAGCGCAGTCACAGACCCGAAACTATGAAAGGCCGGGTATCGCTCATCCCCCCGCCCGTCCTGAGAAAGTACAAGCTCCGCCCTCTGCTCTCACTGAGCCGCTATTCCTCCGCCCATCTCTGAGCGGGAGGGGGAAGGCAGGCGTAAACCCGTGCGTAGCGGTTTGGTAGCGTCTGAAATAAGATTTTATCATGTTGATTCATCAAAAAAGCGTATTTCAAGCAAGAAAATAAAAAAGACGCAGAGCAGCGAACCAGCCTGTATAGCGGACGTTGAAAGAGAGTTTGTCACCGACTCTGTTCATCACCTTCATGAACAGAATATCGAGGCGCAGCCGAGGTGTTGGAGGGATCCAGTTTGGTGACCTCAGGATCGGATCTCTGCTTTTTGCGTATGATGTGGTCTTGTTGGCTTCATCGGACCGTAATCTCCAGCTCTCACTGGATCGATTTGCTGCCGAGTGTGAAGCGGCTGGGATGGGAATTAGCGCCTCCAAATCCGAGACCATGGTCCTCGCCCGGAAAAGGGTGGGATGCCCCCTGCGGGTCAGGGACAGGGTCCTGCCCCAAGTGGAGGAGTTTAAGTATCTCTGGGTCTTGTTCACGAGTGGGGGAAGGATGGAGCGGGAGATCAACAGGCGGATCGGTGCGGCATCAGCAATAACTAGGAAGCTGCATCAGTCCGTCGTGGTAAAGAGAGAGCTGAGCCGAAAAGCAAAACTCTCGATTTTCAAGTCGATCCTACGTTCCAACCCTCACCTATGGTCACCAGCTGTGGGTGGTGACCGAAAGAATGAGATCACGGGTACAAGCGGCCGAACTGAGCTTCCTCCGCAGGGTGGCTGGGCTCTCACTCAGAGATCGGGTGAGGAGCTCTGCCATCCGGGAGGAGCTTGGTGTCGAGCCGCTCCTCCTCCAGGTCGAGAGGAGCCAGATGGGGTGGTTAGGGAAACTGGTCAAGATGCCCCCTGAGTGCCTCGTGGGCGAGGTGTTTCGGGCACGTCCCACCGGGAGGAGACCAAGGGGCAGACCCCGGACCCGCTGGAGAGACTATGTCTCACAGCTGGCCGGGGAACGACTTGGGATCCTTCCAGGTGAGCTGGAGGATGCAGCCGGGGAGAGAGAGGCCTGGGCTGCCCGTTTGAGGCTGTTGCCCCCGCGACCCGACCCCGGAACAAGCGGAAGATGACAGAACGGAACGTAAGCGAGTTTGTGAGGGCGTAAGGCTGGAGTGGAGGCGGGTGAGGAGGGCGGGCGGGTGGTGAGGAGGGAGGAGGGCGTGTGCGAAGTCCGTCCTGGCTACGTCAAATGCGTCATACTTTAGACATCTGCTCATTGGTTGTTTTGTCTGAGCGTACCAGAAATCCATAGCAATTTGTGAAAAATGGGCTAAATCAATCTAGAAACCCCTTTGGTGACATATACAAGGCCTGGACACACACACACACACACACACACACACACACAAGGTCCGGACTTCACTCTTACAAGGTAGAAAACTCTGGAAAGTCCATTTTGCACGAGATGTGCCCTTTAAAGTGGTGCGAGCGTACTGCTGCTGATTTCCTTTCATCCTCGGGTTAATAGGCATTCACACTGTCGAGTCAAAGCGTTAGCATTACCTGCCCAGCAGGTAACGAAAAGTGTTCAAAAACCAACAAACAAAACAATACATGCCAATTACCCGTGGTTTCCAGGTGCAAATACCTATCATTTCCTCTCTGTTTACCTTTTCGAGTATTTAAATTGTGGGGTGAAATAAAATGGAAAAAAAAACTCAGGATAAATTTGTTATTGGCAAGCGTTCCTGTTTTATTGTGGAGTGTTTATTTATCGGAGAGAAAATCCCGCCCCAAACATTTAAAATTTGATCAAACTAGTCATTTAGTTTTATTTTCCTTCAGATTGTTCAATTTAGTGTCCACATAACAAAATGTTTGGAACCAGTTGAATAGAATCTGTTAAACAAGGAGTGTCTGAGTAATCTTTGAGTGTTTTGGTGACCATGAAAGTAGCTGAGTAATCACCTCTATAAACATAAATTCATAAAAAAGGAAATTACTTTTTCACCATCTTTTTTTTGGCATATTTTCAAGTTTTCTTTGATATTTTTATGACTTTCAAAAGAAATTATCAAAGACTGATTCGACATGATCGCTTTGACTTGCTAAAGTTCAAACCGAGCATCAAAATGAGGAAAAAAGATGATCTAAGCGACTTTCAACATGGTATAGATGTTGGTATTCGGTTCAGAAATGGCTGATCTGTTTGGATTTCCACCCTTAATTATCTCTAGAGCAGCTTTGGAAGAAAACAACAGATTCTCATGAATGGTAGGCTGGTCATCGAGGCATCAAACAGAGATGCCAAGTTTTTAGCTTCACAAAGCAGAAAATTTGAGGAGGCGGGGCCAAAAGGAGGAGGAGCTTGACGTCACATCCGCCAATGGACAACACCCGCCATGACAGTTGGCGTAAAACAAATCGTTCAAAACATAAAAAGCAGCTGGTAAATTGTGCGTCTTCCATGTGTTACCACCAAGTGTTATGTATCAGTACGAAGAGGAATTACCACCAGGAATACACCCCTGGACTGGTTGTTCACACTTTGTTTTACGGCTCACGCACATTAGCTGTCCCATGACCAAAGTTCCCGGATGTCCGACTTCTTCCAAACGTTCACCAAAAAAATACTGATTATAGACCATGCAGATCGCTACTAGCGGCTTTCAGATGCACAGCTGCAGCAGCAGGAGATGTCATGTGCTTAGCCTCATTATACCTAATCATGTTCATGGAATGCACTAGAGCAGAGTTCCCCAACCTTTTCTGTGTCACAGACCGGTTTAGTGTAGGATAATATTTTCACGGACCGGTCTACGGGTGATTAGACAAGCCTTAAAAAACTGGGCTTTTTAATAAATAATAATCTTTAAACCACTTTGTCCTCACGAGAAAATTTATTAGCAGCGGCCGGGATGAGAATTAGCGCCTCCAAATCCGAGACCATGGCCCTCGCCCGGAAAAGGGTGGAATGCCCCCTGTGGGTCAGGGACAGGGTCCTGCCCCAAGTGGAGGAGTTTAAGTATCTCGGGGTCTTGTTCACGTGTGGGTGAAGGATGGAGCGGGAGATCGACAGGCGGATCGGTGCGGCATCAGCAATAACTAGGACGCTGCATCGGTCCGTCGTGATAAAGCGAGAGCTGAGCCGAAAAGCAAAGCTCTCGATTTACAAGTCGATCTACGTTCCAACCCTCAACTATGGTCACCAGCGGCCGAAATGAGCTTCCTCCACAGGTTGGCTGAGCTCTCACTCAGAGATCGGGTCAGGAGTTCTGCCATCCGGGAGGAGCTCTGTGTCGAGCCGCTCCTCCTCCAGGTCGAGAGGAGGCAGATGTGGTGGTTCGGACATCTGGTCAGGATGCCCCCCGAGCGCCTCGCGGGCGAGGTATTTGGGCATATCCCACCGGGAGGAGACCAAGGAGCAGACCCCGGACCCGCTGTAAAGACTATGTCTCACAGCTGGCCGGGGAAAGACTTGGGATCCTTCCGGGTGAGCTGGAGGATGCAGCTGAGGTGAGAGAGGCCTGGGCAGTTTGAGGCTGTTGCCCCAGCGACCCGACCCCGGAACAAGCAGAAGATGACGGAACGGAATAATCTTTAAACCACTTTGTCCTCGCGAGAAAATTTATTAGCAGCGTCTTTATAACATGGAAACATTTTCTCTGCTCGAACGCACTTTGGTTGCTATGGTAACGGTAAACATACCTTCAAAATAAAAGACATCACAAAAACAAAGTGAATAAAAATACTAGTTACTCTCCTCACAGTAAGACTAGATGAATCAGAGTTCTGAGTTTGTTTTGCTGGAACCAGACAGTCCCATTTTGACCTGAAACTTGAAGAGTGTTTCTAAGGTCCAGTCTGCTTCGTAACTCTGTAACTCCCCTTAAAGAAGCTTCCTATAGATCTTTGTTTTTTACTCATTTTGCTAGTTTAGGGGTTTAAATTTAACGGGATGATGCGTCGAAGGTGACTCATTGACGAATGTAAGGAAGAAAATCTGGTGACTTTTCAAATTAAAACATTGTTATGGCTCGAATAATAAACCAAATGGGAATAATAAAAGTTATTCTTTCTGTGCGGCCCAGTACCATATGACCCACGGCCCCGTACCGGTCTGCGGCCCGGTGGTTGGGGACCACTGCATTAGAGTCTTCATCATGCTGGACTTTTATTAGCCTCGGCGAGTAAGCATGAGATAGGTCTTAATTGCGGGCGTCTCCCGGCTGATGCGGCAGACTTAGCATATCTGTCAAGGACAGTCAGCGATCGTGTTACATTTTTTGGAGATATGGAGGATAACTTTTGAGTTAAGTTTTCAATCCCTTTTTGGGATCTAGAGAATGAAAATAATGAAAACTCGTATCATGATGGTGGTACTGATAAAGTCAGTGTTTAAAGTATATGGACGCAAACCGGAGCATTAATAGTAAAAAGAAAAACGACCGATAAACATCTTCTTTATACACAAACAGAGCAATGAGTCCATCTCTCTCTCTCTCTTTCTCTCTCTCTCTGTCTCAATGCCTCCGCTTCCCATCTCAAACACTCACTCACCAAGAAGATAAGCATCACTGCAGCCTTCTGTCTCCCTGAAGAGACGGGATGCGGGCGAAAGGCTCCATTTCCACACAAAGAGCAGCACTTAGAAATGAAAAGGCTTCCCTCCAGAGGCTGGAAGCAGCAGCCACTTTCTGACTCGCTGACCATGTCATACAGCGGCAGGCTCGTCTCAAATATCGCATGGCATTTATGCATCCCAGGTACACAGTGTGTGTGTGTGTGTGTGTGTGTGTGTGTGTGGAGGGGAAATGCAAAGACACAAACAATTAGGCAGGTCGAAAACTGTGTGGGTTGCTAGGAAACTGAAGTTAGGAAACGGAGAAAGCTGGGAATGAAGCGAAGAATCCACGAGGAGGGTGCACACAGTCAGACGATGATGGGTATCAGCAGGAACAGCTACGAGTCTGATCCGGTATGACAACAGTCGTCTCAAAGTTCTTCACACACTTCTTGGTGTGAATCAACGCAAGTCATCACTAAACTAAACAGAGGCAGGGTAAACCTGTCCTTAGACCCTCCTTCTTCTGGAGGAAAAACTTTATAACAAGTCCGTGTAGTCCCTCATTCATCCAGGAGTGATCCATAGTAGAAAAAGTTTCAAAAAAGTCTTCTGGACAGTTTAATTCTTGATCGAGACGTTTCGACTTCCATCCGGAAATCATTTTCAATCTGAATGAAATGGATTGAAAACTGGATCTATTTATACTAACCTGAGTAAAAGGTAAGAAAATAGTAAGAAGGGCTCGACCAATGAGCCTGTGTTACCTATGATGACCGTGAATGGCTCCTATTGTAGCCACAGACCAGTAAACGAACCCTATTATAAAAATGCTAAAAGCCTAGTGAATAGAAATTCTTGCTAACGAAAGGCGTGAATCTGGGTCACAAGGTGTCATCTTTAGTCCATGGCTTCAGAATGCTGCTGTAAATCCCGGGCAGAATGTATCTAACGCCTCCACTCAGATTCAGTGAGGGATTCTCTTTCTTCACAAAGATGGCTTCCTTCGCCCCTCTTTCAAACCATCCTTTCTCTCTACTTAGAATCTTCACCTCGCTGTCCTCAAAAGTGTGTTTGGTGGATTTAAGATGCAGATGTACAGCAGACTGTGCACCTGTCATAACAAGGTGGATCAAAAAGAAGAAACCTCATGGAGACTTCATTAGAGAAGACATCCTCTTTCAGGATAGGCAGATAGAATGTACCTCGGCCTGGGATTACAGGTACAATCAGGTTCTGGAACAGTACGTGGTTTTCTAGATGGGATCAAGAGTGTATCAATGATTTAAGATGAAACAGGGTCTGTCCTCCTGCAGTGAGCCACCTCCGCCTTCCATCCACTTTTAATATTTCCTCTCTTCTAAACTTAGGCCTCAGACTTTCTGCTCCATCCATGAAAGTGGTTGCCGCATCCTCATCTATAAATAATGGAGGTTTCTCTCTGTTGCCAGCCAGACTGGTTCTGATTGAGGGTTCATTTGTATCAGACCGGGAGTTTAACTCTGCGACTTCATCCCCTGTGGATCGAGGAGGAGGATTGATGAGGAAAAAATGGTGCAATCCGTTGCTGCCCTGGTCATTAGTTCTTATGAATTGTTTTAGATACATAAAAAAGATCAGGATCTCTCTGGGAGTGACCAGGATGGACAGGATCAGAGGAACAGCACATGTTAGAGGTTTTAAAGTCAGAGAGGTCAGACTGAGATGGTTTGGACATGTGCAGAGGAGAGAGAGAGTACATCAGAAGAAGGATGCTGGATTTGGAACCACCAGGAAAGAGGACTAGAGGAAGACCAAAGAGGAGGTTCATGGATACAGTGAAGGAAGACATGAAGATAGTTGGTGTGACTGAAGAGGATGCAGCAGATAAAATAAATAAATGAATTACTCTATTGATCCCTCACCGGGGAAATTTGTGTGCTGCACTCCTTACACCGCAGCAGGCTGCTGTTCGACGGCGCCAATGGTGGGAGAAGCGGGGGTTAGGTGTCTTCTCCAAGGACCCTAGACGGTGGTCTCAGTGGGAATCAAACCCGCGACCTTCCGGTCCGCGGGCGAGAGCTCTAGCGCTGATCACCGTCGTGATAGGGTTAGATCAGGCATGGGCAAACTATGGCCCGTGGGCCACATATGGCCCGTTAACGTTTTAATCCGGCCGCAATAAATAAACCATGTTAGTTTGATTTTTTTAATGTTAATCACTAGATGGCGCCAAAAACACAACAACACTGCTCCCATTAAAATGTGTGTGTCTCCGTGATGTGCACAGATATGGAAAGCCATCGGGCCCAATACACACACATAAAATAAGCCCGTTGATGTTAAAATAAGCAAAATACTACATCATGCGCATAGATTTCAAATCTAGTGCCGCTAGATTTGAAATTTAATGCTCTTGATGTAACATTTAACGCGCTTGTTTAAAATCTAGCGCGCTATTCTATCGGTCTAATCCAGCGTGCCCTGCATCTGCTCCTGTTCCCGGGGGCGAATACAGAATTTTCTAAAAGGGGGGGCACAAAACCAGCACCAATGGTGCTCGCCAGTATAGATTGGTCTGAGGGCATCCCTCCAGGACCTTTTTGAAAAATAAGTCATTTTTCTGCATTTTGGTGCATAATTTAACCGAAGTTTACAATAAGTAGTAAGAACAACGTTTTTTTTTTGTCAATCTAGAGGGGCGGGGGGTCGGGTCCGCTTGTCAAATATTAGAACTCAATGTGGCCCGCGAGTCAAAAAGTTTGCCCACCCCTGGGTTAGATGGAAGAAACTGACTTGCTGTGGCGACCCCTGAAGGGAAACCGAAAGAAGAAGATTCGGGTGAAAGAAATTTTGAGCTCAACCTTTGTGGTCTTCATTTATGACCCTGAAAAACTAATCAGTTCATCGATAGTTAGTACTGAGTAACTGTGGGCAGTTTATTCAAAATTCCTTTTGTCGTTTGGGAGATTTCACAATCAAAAGAAGTTACTGAAACACGGAGGACTTTTAAGACCATGACGTTTGGATGCACAACGCTGACAACTGAATCCGTTCATCTGTACCTATACCCCAGATGTCTAAGCTCGGTCCTTGAGGGCCGGTGTCCTGAAGGTTTTCCATGAGTTTCTGCATCAACACACCTGATCCAGGTTAACGAGTCATTGTGCCAAATTTTATTGGTTGTTGATTTCACTTTATGTGCATCAGCCATATTGAACCAGGAACATATGGAAAACCTTCAGGACACCGGCCCTCAAGGACCGAAGTTTAACACCCCTGATCCTTACACTCCAAATAATTCTGCAGATGAGATTTTTCTGTAGAGGTTGATAGGAATACTCTAGTTGGTGATGATTAACTGTGGTTAGTTTCATAAAAATGCTTTCAGTGGTATAAAAATGTGGCGCTCACGAAATGGTTATGGAAGGATGCACTGACGGAAGCACGGATGGCTCGAGTGCTTCATCGAGCCACATTTTGTAGATGGAACCAACATCATTCACACGTATGTAATGAACACATCTGGATGCCCATGATGGACCGCTCCAGAAGATCCTGGTGTAAAACGGTCTAAACAGGTGGTGCAGAAACATTTGAACGGGGTGAGACGTGAAAGCTTCATTTCTTCGATTAGAGGTCACTGACTCGTTTGTGGTGGATGGCTGCCCACATGATAGAGGAGGGAATCTGGTTTCTGGGGCAACACTGTCCCATTTGTCATCTGGCTCCAGGGCTCAAAGGAAATCTCACAGCAGGTTTTTTTTGATGGAGCTTCAGCCTGAGCAGTTTCGACTGGAGTTTGAGTAATAAATAAATGAAATGAGCACAGACCCATCATGTGCTCAGACTGTATCACCCTCATCTCTGTCAGATGTTTCCAGATGCATTTAAAATAACCTCAGCCGTTCCGTCTTCGGTCTTTTAGAGAAGCTTTTAGGTTTCCAGGTAAATCATCCAGAAATAGCCGAGACGTTGAAGGGAAGCGGTACTTTGTTCAAAGGATCTGGTTCATATCAAGAGGGAGTGACTCTTATCTCTGTTATT
Organism: Neostethus bicornis; assembly: GCA_902685375.1. Lineage (NCBI taxonomy): Eukaryota > Metazoa > Chordata > Actinopteri > Atheriniformes > Phallostethidae > Neostethus > Neostethus bicornis. The sequence goes on from LR738541.1 coordinate 37,752,590, forward strand.
ATTACTATAATTATTACAGTTTATCTGGTTTCTTTAGTTTTAACTATTTAATTGCCAAATACCCTTTTCTCTGAGATGGTAGAGGAACGCACTTTGACGCTTAAAACAGTGGATAAAAGTTAAAAAAAAAACACAAAAACATTTTAGAATTTGAAGTGTAACCCTAGAATATGAACCTTGGGCCGAAATGAGCTTCCTCTGCAGGGTGGCTGGGCTCTCACTCAGAGATCGGGTGAGGAGCTCTGCCATCCGGAAGAAGCTCGGTGTCAAGCCGCTCCTCCACCAGGTCGAGAGGAGCCAGATGGGGTGGTTCAGGCATTTAGTCAGGATGCCCCCCTGAGCGCCTCACTGGTTAAGGGCACATCCCACCGGGAGGAGACCAAGAGGCAGACCTTGGACCCGCTGGAGAGACTATGTCTCACAGCTGGCAGGGAACTACTCGGGATCCTTCTGGGTGAGCCGGAGGCAGTGGTGGAACGTAACGAAGTAAATGTACTTCGTTACTTTACTTAAGTAAAATTTGAGCCCTGTACTTTTACTTTTACTTCACTACATTTTTAGAGAAAATATCTGTAGTTTTACTTCGCTACTTTTTAAAAGTGTGTTTTACATTTTTGTTCAGGAGTTTAAAAAATATAACTTTTTTTTTTTTTTAGCGCATCTTGAAGCCGCATCACTAAAATCAAAAGGAGCAGTTGATCGGGAGAAGAAGTCATGAATCGAGGCTCAATCAGAGTCGAGAGTAAACATTTTCCGCATTCATTCAGCGCCAAGAGCAGGGGCGGTTCTAGGATTTTCTGAAGATGGGGTTGGTGTTGGGGGCGGGGACGTGAGGTCATTGACAAAGCCAATATAGGGTGACTGGGGGCCTCCCTGCCCCCCCCCAGAAGATTTTAAAAAAAAGTGTCATTTTCCTGCATTTTGATGGACCATTTGCTGGCCCTGCAAGGTGATAGCTTGACTTGTCCCCTTTCATTTCTTCTTTTTTTTGCAGACCAAAATAGGTGAGAGAGGGGGGCGGGGTCACGTCCCTGCAGAGTATTTATTTGGGACCCTATAGCACAAAAAATAACATTTGAATTATGGTCGAATACTTTTACCTTTTACTTAAAAAGTAAAATTTACACCAATTACTTTTGTACTTTTACTTAAGTATTTTTTTTGCCTAATTATTTGTACTTTTACTTAAGTACAAAAGTGAGTACTTCATCCACCACTGCATGGAGGATGCAGCTGGGGTGAGAGAACCCTGGGCTTCCCGTCTGAGGCTGTTGCCCCTGCGACCCAGCCCCGGATAAGCAGAATAAGACGGAATCAACGGAAAGATTAGCATGAGGTAAGGACTCTTTGAGATTCCCACTCTTAGCTCCTAACTGAGGCTCGCTTTACAAACTCTTCCTACTTGTAGGCTTTAGAGACCCCATAAATGTCCTGTACTGCGGGAAAGCTTTGGATTTCACTTTCAAAATCTGTCGGAATCGTGAAAAAAAGGTTATAGTAATTTTAGGGGCACATGTTCATTTTTATCTGCGGCAATAGATGTAACCCTAAGGGGGTGTGACTGTAGATCCAACACAGAGTATCCAACACTGATTGAGAAAAATGTTCTGAGAATTAGAAGAAAAAGAACTACGTGAAGTCATTATTTTATGTGGCTCAAAAAACAAAGCTCTTGCTTCCTGTGAAGTACGTGACACTCTACGACTATTCCCCCCTTGATCTGTGAGAAGAACCCAAAGTGTCAAACGTCTTTGTGCTTTCAAGTATTTTACTGCTGTTGAAGCACCAAATTGTTTTAATTTAAAGTTAAGGAAATGTATTTTCTTCATTTCAAACATCAACTAGTTCTTTGATCCTTTTTAGGATCCCAGTCATTCCACAGATTTATTTGAATTGAATACACTTTATTGATCCGCGAAGGAAAATTTGAGTGCTGCAGTGCAAACCCCAAGTATTTAACATCTCAATCCACCGGTGTCCCAGTCCGGTCACTCAGTGTCAAACCTGACAACCCAAAAGCTCCTGAATGGGTCACAAAGCCAGGCTGCAGTGAAGAACATCAAACTGGTCTCTCTGGTTTTCTGTCTGCACTAAAAAACAGCTTCAGTGGCAGACTGCTCCACCCTCGCTGTGTGAAGGTGAGATGCAGGAGGTCTTTCCTTCCTTCTGCTGTGAGACTCCACAATGAGCAATTTTAACCATGTGCTCTTTTTGCGAGGTCTCATCAGAACTGTGCGGTAGCTCACTCCCTTTGAATGCACGTTTTTGTCTTTAGTCTATTTTGCCTTTTTGTTTTTGTTTTGTTTGTGCGTACTTGTCGTGACCTTTTTTTCTATACTGTTGCATACTGCAATTTCAACATTGTGGGACAAATAAAGGTTTTTCTTACTTACTTATATTTCACTGGGTCCGAGTCCAGTTCAAGCAAGCAACCAGACGTTTCCATGGAAACTGCAAAAACACAGGACCCGAAGCACCTCCTCTAAACAGTCTCCTTCTCTGCACCTCCTCCAGATCAACTACTTTTCAGTTCCTCCAGGACCGAATCAACTCCTCCAGCCAGACACAAATGTGCCTCCAAGTGCCAGCAGCTGGTTGCGCAAATCAACATGCATGTTAACAACAGAATGACTCTAGAACCAGCTAGCCGTTGGGTCCTAGCCAGACGGTTTCGGAAAAATCAGCTGTCCGACACAAAACTACAAAGTCCAAAATGTCATCCAAAGTGCGCTCAAAATGAAATCTTCAGAAAGAGACCGAACTTAGCCAGAAGAAGGGACAGAAACTCGGCAAAGGTTAGCGTTTAAACACTTAAGTAACAGGGAGCACTGCAGCAGGCAGCCGCCCAGATCAGCGCACGGTTAAGGCGTATTTGTTCAAAGGTATGTTGTTTGTTTAGTTGCATCCAAAATATAAAAATACCAACAATCAAACCGAGGTTTTTGCATCAAATTCACCAGTTTTGTTTGTTTTCTGAATCTACAATAGAAAAAAAAAAGCTCCTTTTCTTCTATTTTCTGAAGACAACACGCCAACCGGAGCTGGCTCCGTTTATCATCATCCGGCAGCGAAAAAAAAAAAAAAAGAGCTCTGCAAATATTTTACTATTGACTTGCAATCTTGTTGCATCAGTACTAAAATTAAATCATGCGAGACTTCTTGTTGTATAATTTACCAGCGAGCCGTCATGAGATATTTCTATCTGAGCTGCACAGTGTGTTGTTTTACAACTCTAAGGAAAAAACTGCAGACTTCCACTGAATCCCCTAATGGAAAAACCATGTCTGAGACTCGGCTTTAACATTTTATTAACTGAATTCATTGGAGTGTCTCTGAATGGCATCAAAACTGCAAGTCTGTCTGATGGTGAATCATCCAATCAGTCCTTCAGATCACACTCTTCTGGCCTTTGCAGAGAAAAACACAAGAACTCCTCTTATCTTTTTTTCCCCGACATAATGTCACAGCTGGGTTCATGAGCCGAGCCAAACCCCGTGGAGAGTAGTACAAAGCAGAAACATGCAGGCTGGAAGACAGACGAGTGATGATGGGAGGGCGAAACAACAACAAGTTCAGTTTGTGGCTTGTTTGCATCAAATACAGATGCTGAGCGAACCCACGAGACAAACCCTAGGGAAAGAGGAGTAACGGAACATGTCAGAAAGAGGCATGGAGAGACTTGAATTTAAAAAAAAAAAAAATCAGTTTCTATTTACACACCATTACAGATTAATGTAGGGGTAACAACCTCAAACACCCATGGTTCACTCACCCTGACTGCATCTTCCAGCTCACCCGTGAGGATCATACTCTCTCCAGCAGGTCCGGGGACTGTCTCTGTATCTCCTCCCGGTGGAACGTTCCCGAAACACCAAACCAGCAGGGCATTCGAGAGGCTTCCTATGCAGATGCCCGAATCACCCCATGTGGCTTGGGTTAGGGTGAACCCTAAACCCTCTCGACCCGGAGGAGCAACGGCTCTACTCTGAGCTCCTCACTCTATCTCTGAGAGAAAGACCAGCCATCGTTCAGAGAAAGATCATTTCGGCCGCTTGTATCTACAATCTCATTGGTTTTGGTCACCCCCACAGCTGGTGATCAGAAGTGAGGGTAGGAACATAGATCTCGGTTACCATGGTGAGAGTAGGAACGTAGATCCTGGTTACCATGGTGAGGGTGGGAACATAGATCTCTGTTACCATGGTGAGGGTAGGAACGTAGATCCTGGTTACCATGGTGAGGGTAGAAACGTAGATCCTGGTTACCATGGTGAGGCTAGGAACGTAGATCCTGGTTACCATGGTGAGGGTAGGAACGTAGATCCTGGTTACCATGGTGAGAGTAAGTACGTAGATCCTGGTTACCATGGTGAGGCTAGGAACGTAGATCCTGGTTACCATGGTGAGGGTAGGAACGTAGATCCTGGTTACCATGGTGAGAGTAAGTACGTAGATCCTGGTTACCATGGTGAGGGTATGAACGTAGATCCTGGTTACCATGGTGAGGATATGAACATAGATCCTGGTTGCCATGGTGAGGTTAGGAATGTAGATCCTGGTTACCATGGTGAGGGTAAGAATGTAGATCCTGGTTACCATGGTGAGGGTAAGAACGTAGATCCTGGTTACCATGGTGAAGGTAGGAACGTAGATCCTGGTTACCATGGTGAGGGTAGGAACGTAGATCCTGGTTACCATGGTGAGGGTAGGAACGTAGATCCTGGTTACCATGGTGAGGGTAGGAACGTAGATCCTGGTGACCATGGTGAGGGTAGGAACGTAGATCCTGGTTACCATGGTGAGGGTAGGAACCTAGATCCTGGTTACCATGGTGAGGGTAGGAACGTAGATCCTGGTTACCATGGTGAGGGTAGGAATGTAGATCCTGGTTACCATGGTAAGGGTAGGAACGTAGATCCTGGTTACCATGATGAGGGTAGGACTGTAGACCCTGGTTACCATGGTGAGGGTAGGAACGTAGATCCTGGTTACCATGGTGATGGTAGGAACGTAGATCCTGGTTACCATGGTGAGGGTAGGAACGTAGATCCTGGTTACCATGGTGAGGGTGGGAACGTAGATCCTGGTTACCATGGTGATGGTAGGAACGTAGATCCTGGTTACCATGGTGAGGGTAGGAACGTAGATCCTGGTTACCATGGTGATGGTAGGAATGTAGATCCTGGTTACCATGGTGAGGGTAGGAATGTAGATCCTGGTTACCATGGTGAGGGTAGGAATGTAGATCCTGGTTACCATTGTGAGGGTGGGAACGTAGATCGACTTGTAAATCGAGAGCTTTGCTTTTCGGCTCAGCTCTTTCTTCACCACAACGGACCGATGCAGCGTCCTAATTATTGCAGATACCGCACCAATCCGTCTGCTCTATCCTCCCCCCACTCTGAACAAGACCCAGACATACTTAAACTCCTCCCCTTTTCATATTATATGCAATACAAATTGTGAAAAAATTGGGTTTCACATTACGTGATACACTGCCTGCCCTCTTCAAGCATATTTTTTTCTTTGGTGGAACACAAACTATTTCTGACGGTCTCTCCTGATTTAATCAGCCAATAAATAATTCAATTGTCTTAGTGCATTTTAATAGTTTTAAATTCAACTTATTACATCCGGAATCAATATGAAGGATGTGCCCCTCTTGTGTTTGTTTTCAGCCAGTCTCAGCATCGGACGTAAAAATGGACTGAAAATAAACTCTTTCTTTGATGACTGGAATCAATTTTAATCCAGCGAAAGGACTTTGGAAAGTGCACCAATTGGGACAAAGGCCAAGTTTGAATTTGGCTTTGCTTCAGGTTATTTATGGGAACTAAATGAATTAGCGACAGTTGATTGGACCTGCTGGCAAGACTCTTCACTTTAACAAAAGGAAATCAGAAGTGGCTAAAAGTTAGTTTGCAACACGAAGTGTTCTCCACACGCCGCTCGGTGCCAATGACACCAGAAACCTTCTCACTGAGCGGACTCCGATCCCCGACGGAGCACTAAGTTATACAGCAAAGCAGATCTCTGTGAGATGGAAAACATTAAGCTCAGCAAATAAAAACCTTACACTACTATCAGATCCAATAAACCAGAGCGAGCTTATCACAAATTTGATTCTTAGAAAATAAAACACAGCCTTGGACAGATTTTCTGATTTAATACAAAATGTCTTTTCCATGAACTTGACTCGTTTATTTCTCAAGAGAATAAAAATAAAAACTGTCTGGTTCAGACAGAATGTGGTCTGAAGTTGGTTTTTATCTGTGCGATGGGTTGCTGTGCCCAAATAACGAGTGGCTGGATCACTGATGTTTTATTCCGTCATCTTCCGCTCATCTGGGGCCGGGTCTCAGGGGCAACAGCCTCAGACGGGAAGCCAAGGCTTCTCTCACCCGGTTGCATCCTCCAGCTCACCCGGAAGGATACAGAGCCGTTCCCCAGCCAGATGTGAGACATAGTCTCTCCAACAGGTCCGAGATCTGCCTCTTGGTCTCCTCCCGGTGGGACGTGCCCAAAACACCTCACCAGCGAGGCTCTCGGACAGTGGTGTGGAGGGTTAGGACCAGATCCTGACCAGATGCCCAAACCACCCCATCTGGCTCTTCTCAACTTGGAGGGGGGGGGCCTCCACACTGGGCTCCCCCCGGATGGCAGAGCTCCTCACACGATCTCTGAGTGAGAGCCCAGCCACCCTGTGGAGGAAGCTCATTTTGGCCGCATGTACCCGCGATCTCATTCTTTCGGTCACCACCCACAGCTGGTGACCATAGGTGAGGGTAGGAACGGAGATCGACTTGTAACTTGAGAGCTTTGCTTTTCGGCTCAGCTCTTTCTTTATCACGAGAGTCTCCCCCCGGTGGGACGTGCCCAAAACACCTCACCAGCAAGGCGCTAAGGGGGCATCCTGACCAGATGCCCGAACCACCCCATCTGGTTCTTGTTCATGAGTGGGGGAAGGATGGAGCGGGAGATTGACAGGCGGATCAGTGCGGCGTCTGCAATAACTAGGACGCTGCATCGGTCCGTCGTGGTAAAGAGAGAGCTGAGCCGAAAAGCAAAGCTCTCGATTTACAAGTCGATCTACGTTCCTATTCTCACCTATGGTCTCCAGCTGTGGGTGGTGACTGAAAGAATGAGATCGCGGGTACAAGCGGCCGAAATGAGCTTCCTCCACAGGGTGGCTGGGCTCTCACTCAGAGATCGGGTGAGGAGCTCTGCCATCCGGTGTCGAGCCGCTCCTCCTCTAGGTCGAGAGGAAGATATTCATGTGTCTAAATAAAAGATAGCACTCATTAAGTCACGTGCTTTAAGAGGATCGAGTGGTCTAATTGTTTTAGACTAAATTAAATGAGATTATTATTGATTGGCTTTGATACAGGAATTTAAAATCATCTGTCTGGGTATCAAAAACTCCACTAGTGGACACTAGAGGAGAACATTTAGGAAGAGGCAACCCAGTAAGGGATAGACGGTTAAGAAGGTGACTGGCTTGAAATGAACAGAACTTTATTCGTTCCTCAAAGGGGAAATTTGTGTGCTGCATTACACCGCAGCAGGCTGCCAGGACGGCGCCTATGGTAGGAGAAACAGGGAGGTAGGTGTCTTCTCCAAGGACACCTACATGTGAACTCGGTGGGATTCAATACTACGAACTTCCGGAGAACTTCCGGTCCAAGGGTGAACTTTCTACCACTGAGCTATCGCCTCCCCAAAAGTCAAATGTTGCTAGCATGGCATTTGATTAGTCAGTCAGTCAGTCACCGTCTTATCCGTCTATCCCTTTTGGGTTGCGGGGGTGCTAGAGCCCATCCCGGCTGATTCAAGGCAAGGGGCAGGGTACACCCCTAACAGGTCGCCAGTCTGTCGCGGGGCCACACACATACAACCATCCACACACACACACACACACATTCCTAGGGGCAATTTGGCACCGGCCAATCAACCTAGCATGCATGTCTGTGGAGGGTGGGAGGAAACCCACACAGACACGGGGAGAACATGCAAACTCCACACAGAAAGGACAGTGTTCTGAGCCTCGTCCACACCCAGGAATTGAACCCACGACCTTGTTGCAGTTAGGCCACTGTGCTACCCACTGTGCCACCGTGCCGCCCGGCATTTGATTAAACCAATAAAAACTCATTTTAATGGCGCTCTAAAAGACACAAACACAACCTTCCAAAATTCCAATGATTAGACATGTTTATGGGAACCTGAAAACATCCACATCTGGTCCAATGACCACAGAGGCCAAAATCACAAGGGACCCAGAGAGGACGAGAACCAGACCACAGGTACATGACTCCAGAACTGAATCCTACCACCTGCTTTCTACGAACCACCGCAGTAGTGACTCGGTTCAGCTCCTCATGAGAAAACACATCAGCTTAAAAACGACAAACACACCGCTCCATGTTTTTGTTGTGTGACCCTCGCTTACATTGAACATCAAAGGAATTCAAATGTTTAGCTTTTATCTTCCCGCCTCTTTGTATGTTTGTGTTTGTGTCCTTGAACCTGGACAAACCAAACAAGCCCGTGAGGGCCGTTAGAAACAGAACACGTCCGTGCTGCACTAACAGATTAGCAGGGGGAAGAACGTGTCGACAAGGGGGAGGACGGGGTGTGCAGTCTGGCTGCATTAGCTTATTCATCAAATGAAACCCTCCGTGTACTTTCAGAAATCCTTTACCAACAAACATTCTGTAGATAGAGGACTAATATGGCTACGGGGGATTTTCTTCAATGGAATCTAACAATCTGCAGCTCCAGCATTTGTTGAACTGATTTAAGGATCGTGTGCATTAGTCAAACATGACGTTAAACTGGCAGAGTCAATAAATTATTGTTTACTCGTGTCGAAACGTATTCAATCCCAAATCAATTTATTATAGAGTCGCTCTTAAAGAGAAAAATACTGCAGAAGGAAACTGTAGCAATGCAGAGACCGGATGTTTGAAAAAGGAAACGCAAGGTTAGGTTACTTAAGTTCAACTAAAAAAACAGGAGCTCCAGTTTTAAAATCACCTTGAAAGAGACCTCTGGAGCTTCTAGAGACACAACAAGGACTTAGAATTACCTGCATCCTAAATATACGCAAAGTCTAAGACGTTCAAGCACCACAGAATTCAGTACAAGCTCTGCCTCCTCACCCATCAGTGCACCTGTTTATCTCCAAGAACTCCTAACCCTCCACACCACTGTCCGAGAACTCCTAACCCTCCACACCACTGTTCGAGAACTCCTAACCCTCCACACCACTGTCCGAGAACTCCTAACCCTCCACACCACTGTCTGAGAACTCCTAACCCTCCACACCACTGTCCGAGAACTCCTAACCCTCCACACCACTGTCCGAGAACTCCTAACCCTCCACACCACTGTCCGAGAACTCCTAACCCTCCACACCACTGTCCAAGAACTCCTAACCCTCCACACCACTGTCCGAGAACTCCTAACCCTCCACACCACTGTCCGAGACCTGCGCTCCTCCTCCTCCTCCTACTGCATGCACCAACCAAGGACCAAACTCTCCACTATGGGGGACAGGGCCTTCCAGGCAGCTGCTCCACGGCTCTGGAACGCTCTTCCCGAGAGCTTGAGGGCTCCACAGAGCGTTGAGGTTTTTAATAAGACTGAAGACATTTTTATTTCTCAAGGCTTTTCAACAAAGTTCCGTTGCGTTCCGTTGTCTTCTGCTCATCCAGGGCCGGGTCGCGGGGGCAACAGCCTCAGACGGGAAGCCCAGACCTCTGTCATCCCAGCTGCATCTTTCGAGCTCACCCATAAGGATCCCAAGTTGTTCCCCAGCCAGCTGTGAGACATAGTCTCTTCAGCGGGTCCGGGGTCTGCCTCTTGGTCTCCTCCTGGTGGGACGTACTTGAAACACCTCACCAACGAGGCGCTTGGGGAGGCATACCAGATACCCGAACCACCCCATCCGGCTCCTCTCAACCTAGAGGAGGAGCGGCTCAACACCTAGCTCCTCTCGGATGGCTGAACTCCTCATCTGATCTCTGAGTGAGAGCCCAACCACCCTACGGAGGAATTCGGCCGCTTGTATCCGTGATCTCATTCTTTCGGTCACCACCCACAGCTGGTGACCATGGTGAGGGTAGGAACGTAGATCGACTTGTAAATCGAGAGCTTTGCTTTTCGGGTCAGCTCTCTCTTTACCACGACGGACCGATGCAGCATCCTAGTTATTGCTGATGCCGCACCGATCCGCCTGTCGATCTCCCGCTCCATCCTGAACAAGACCCCGAGATACTTAAACTCCTCCACTTGGGGCAGGACCCTGTCCCTGACCCGCAGGGGGCATTCCACCCTTTTCAGGGCGAGGACCATGGTCTTGGATTTGGAGGTGCTGATTCCCATCGTCAAGCTTAAAAATTTTTACCTGATAATTAGCTAAAAATGAAGGCTCCGCCTTTTTTTTTTTTTTTTTTAAATTTACAGAACGCTATCCAAGCTGGCGCCACCTAAATCCTTTACTCAGTTTCATTTTACCCTAAACGCGAGGCATGACTGTTTCCATCAAGAGAAGGAAAGGACACTTAAACTCCTCCACTTGGAGAGGGACCCTGTCCCTGATCAGCAAGGGGCATTCTGAATTTTTCCGGGCGAGGACCATGGTCTCAGATTTGGAGGTGATGAAAAGTCACAAATTTGAAATCTTGAGTACAGTATTTGATGAGCTAAAGCCGGAAGGTGTGACTCATCCAGAAGAAATAATTCAACCATAAACTGAGAAGTCAACAGTTTTGAGGACCACTTTATCACCACGACTGGCTTGCCGGGAATAAGCCATTTTTCTCCTCGTTCATTGTTCTTCGGTGACAGATTATCAGGTTTTTCGGGACACCAGCTGCCTTTTCGTCTCATTCACGGTTCTTTCATCTAACCATTTCTCACAATGCTGCTTCCCTCCATGTTTTATAAGCCTCAGCCATGAATCCTTCTGGGATAAAATAGGAACCTAATTTCAGAATAGAGCGAGAGCTTTGTCCACACATAAAGAATCAGCTTTAAAAGACATTTGCCAGCAGTTTGTCTCAAGTATGCCGTCACGCAGACTTCAATTTTACCCACTTTTCACTCCAGATAGAAATCACCCGGCGTGATAAAAGAAACTATTCTTTTTCTTATTGTAAAATCATGGCTAAAATCCAAAAAGCCTGGCCCGGCGCCCTAAAAGAAACCCTGAGAGAGTAAACGACAGCCAGCTCTTCAGATGATCCATTTTACTGTTTACTGAAGTCTCAGGAGAAAAGCTTTTCATGGACGGGTGGATAACCGCTCCCGCAGACGGGAAACTGGGACAGGCGGCGGAGATGTAACAAATAGGGAAAGAGAGCTTGTATTGGAAAGAAATTAGGTTCAACATTTTAGAAGAAGTTCTTACAAAGTATTGAACGAGTCAGGAAATGAAGTGAGCAAACTGTAACAGTTCTAAACAGCCGTGATTCATGAGTCTATGCTCTAAATCAGTTTCTGGAGGGTGTTTGAAAGGTTTAACTCGAGGAAATTGTGTTGAAATATGATACATTAACCCAGGTATGGGCAAACTACGGGCCGCAGGCCACATGCGGCCCATTAAACGTTTTAATCCGGCCCGCCGAACTAGAACATTTTTTTAAAATTAAACTACGTTAGCTGGCAGCACGGTGGTGCAGTGGGTACCACAGTGGCCTCACAGCAAAAAGGTAGTGGGTTTGAGTCCCGGGTGGGGACGAGGCTTGGAACACTGTCCTTTCTGTGTGGAGTTTGCATGTTCTCCCCGTGTTTGTGTGGGTTTCCTCCGGGTACTCCGGTTTCCTCCCACCCTCCAAAGACATGCATGCTAGGTTGATTGGTCGGTGCCACATTGCCCCTAGGAATGAATGTGTGTGTGGATGGTTGTATGTGTGTGTGTGGCCCCGCGACAGACTGGCGACCTGTTCGGGGTGTACCCCGCCCTTCGTCTTAAATTAGCCGGGATGGGCTCCAGCACCCCCCGCAACTTCAAAAGGGACTGACGGATAAGAAGATGATGACTGAAGATGAAAAGAGGGTTGTTTGGCTTAAACTTTTTGACTAGAAATCTTCCACTTCTTCTTGTTTTGGCATTTCCCCTCAGTGGGCGCCACAGCAAGTCAGTTTCTTCCATCTAACCCTATCTTCTGCATCCTCTTCAGTCACACCAACTATCTTCATGTCTTCCTTCACTGTATCCATGAACCTCCTCTTTGGTCTTCCTCTAGTCCTCTTTCCTGGTGGTTCCAAACCCAGCATCCTTCTTCTGATGTACTCTCTCTCTCCTCTGCACATGTCCAAACCATCTCAGTCTGGCCTCTCTGACTTTAAAACCTCTAACATGTGCTGTTCCTCTGATCCTGTCCATCCTGGTCACTCCCAGAGAGATCCTCAGCATCTTCATCTCTGCTACCTCCATCTCTGTTTCCTGTCTTTTCCTCAGTGACACTGTCTCTAGACCAATCAGCATGGCCGCTCTCACCACACTGTCTCTAGACCAATCAGCATGGCCGCTCTCACCACACTGTCTCTAGACCAATCAGCATGGCCGCTCTCACCACACTGTCTCTAGACCAATCAGCATGGCTGTTCTCACCACACTGTCTCTAGACCAATCAGCATGGCCGCTCTCACCACACTGTCTCTAGACCAATCAGCATGGCCGCTCTCACCACACTGTTTCTAGACCAATCAGCATGGCCGCTCTCACCACACTGTCTCTAGACCAATCAGCATGGCCGCTCTCACCACGGTTTTGTACACTTTTCTTTTCATTTTATCTGAAACTCTTCTATCACACATCACACCTGATACTTTTCTCCACCCGTTCCAGCCTGCATGAACACACTTCTTCACCTCTTTTCCACACTCTCCATTGCTCTGGACTGTTAGATACTTAAATTCTTCCACCTTCTTTATCTCTTCTCCCTGTAACCTCACTTTTCTATTTGGATCCCTCTCATTCACACATGTACTCTGTCTTACTCTAAACCATGTTGTTGTTTTTTTTAAATTTACACCCTCAGAAAACGCTCAGCCCTCCTGAAAGAATCAGAATAAGTTTTATTACTTTTGTGGAATGACAAATTATTACGCCGGAATAGTTTTTGCCAATTTAACAAAAACTATTTTTGGAACAATCAATTGCAACTTTAAAAATGAACAATTGAGGTTTTTCTGCAGCTCATTATCACAATGAAAAAATTTGAAAGACCTTCATACAGTTACGTTATGTGGCCGACGTAGCGGAGCACAAAGTTCACCGAAAAATAAGGCTGTGGTCCAACTTTGGCATCGATTTCCTTAAATTTGAGTATCATCTGAAAAAAAAAAAAAACAACCACTATTTTGTCTTTAGCAAAGATTCCAAATACATAAGGAATAATCTAGAAATTTGTTTGTTTGTTTCACTTACATTTAAAACCTAAAGTAAATAGAGCGTTCATTTTTACTCAGAACCAAACGTGTGCCAAGTGCTGCGACGCGAGTTTATTTGGAACAATCACATTTCATCGGCTGAAAATCCTGAAAGTTCTACATTAAAAATTAAAAGCATCACAGCAGAATGCAAAATAAAAAAAACATTATGAGTGCATTAAAAACTTTTAGAAAAAGAAGTGAGACGTTAGAAACGAAGACTAGTAAATATTAAGGGCCAATCAATTACAGACGTTTGGTTTAAAATATGGAGGAGTTTTAAAATGTGATTTAAAAATGCAGAATTTCAGCTAAAGTCGATTCTTTGTATCGACTTACTGTTGGTCAAATATTGAATTAAGTTGATATGATTTTGATTTTTTTTTTAGGGTGAATTTGAGGAGGAACTAACTGGTCTACACAAAGCTTTCTTAGAGACATGGGGCGGGGGGAAGGGTACTATTTGTTCATCGACGTCCCAGAAATGCAGATTTTTTCTTTTTTTATATACGTATATACTTTATTAATCCCTCATCGGAAAATTTATGTGCTGCATTACACCGCAGCAGGCTGCCACCTATGACGGCGCCAATGGTGGGAGAAACGAGGGGTTAGGGGTCTTCTCCAAGAACCCTAGACGTGCACTCAGTGGGATGTGAACTCCCGAATGCTCTAACCACTGAGCCACAGTCCTCCCTCATTTGAACATCGGCACTTTAAATTCCCAGAAATTCTTCAGCTTTCTTGAGAAATTTGGCCTCGACTCCCAAAATGTTGAAATTGAAGATTGAGTTAATTTGATTACAGCTGTGCAGAAAAATTAACTGAAGTTTTTTAGCAAATAAAACATGTTACTTAGGGTTACTTTCTTTTTTCTTTTTTTTTTTAACAGAGCAAAATATTTGGGGGTCTTTTTTGGGTGGATGTTCCCTCCCACCCTCCAAAAACATCCATAGGTTGATTGGCCACTTTCAAATTGCCCCTCAGAATGAGTATGGATGTGTGTGTGTGTGTGTGGCCCCGCAACAGACTGGCGACTTGTTTTGAGTGCACCCTGCCTCTCGACTGAAATCAGTCAGGATAGGCTCCAGTTCCTCCCCGCATCCCTTTTATGAATAAGTGATTCAGAAGACGAAACAAAACTATTTCAGAGAGTGAGTACCACAACACCTACAGACGTTTTTATACAAATCAGTGTCATCGGCATAGAATTGGTGACTTAATTAGGTGGTTTTATTTGACACGAAAGGAGTTACAGTTCCCTAAAATAAAGTCAAGAGGGCCTCAGTAAGTCAGACTTATAGCTACCCAGAAATCCCCAATAGTCCTATATCTAATATCAAAACCAGTAATCGATTCTTCCATTCTCAGATGTTCTTTAGATTGGTTTTAAATTGCCCTTTGATAGCAGAATGTCGTAACTGATATCCTATCAGTCCTTCTTGATTTCCCAGATTTTTATCAGTGGTTTAGCAGTGTCGGTTATCTGACTACCATTTTTATTATTTTTTAAATCTAGAACTACTTTCAGTTTTGACCATTTCAAAAATGGCTTTTTTAAATGTTTGTGTTTGAAAGAGCCGTTGTCTTTTGATGAAATATTTCATATAGATCAATATGCCATAACCATACCGGCGTTGTATGTTTTTGGGTATACGATTTTAAAAGGCCCTAAAATAAAACCTTGGGGAACTCCACAAGTCAGTTTAGTTAGTTTGAATGCACCGTTCGTCAGACATAAGTGCATGTTTATTACATACGAGTAATACTTGTTACTCAGTTTGTCAGCTGGTCTAGAAGGATGTTTAACGGTACCATAAATGAATAAATCAGATGCTTAAATTTTACCATCAACACAACAGATGTTTGAAGATATTTCAGTAGATTTAACAGCATTAAATAAAGTTCAGGTTCAGTAAGTGTAGAAGCAATTACAAAATTCCCTGGTGTGTGTTTATTGTTGTGCATTGAGACACGATACACACTTTTTGAACAGCCTATATTACTAGCGATTGCTGTCTGGTGTTCTAACTACTCTCGTTAGGGAACGTAGGGGATTTGGTTAATTGTATCTTTCCATCTTTTTAAATCTCAACAGGATCACTTAGTTTCAATCTTAAATACGTTTCTAAAAGGCTTTAAGACGAGGATGAAGCCCGACTACCAGCAGCAATCGGTTTGTTGTTGACAACCCAACCTCTTTTTGTTCAGCCGCAGTCATTTTGATTTTCCCTCCAGACTCACTGCAAAGCAAGAGTTCAGCCTGTAATAACGCGCCTTCGCTGACAGACCAAAAACATTCTTTTGGAATGGCAGCGGGGTCAAACCAACACACCTCCACAAGCAAAGAAACAAGTTCTGAAAAGGTTTGAAAAGATGCCAATTAGCTTCTGAAGAGGAGTAAACAGAGCAGTGGGGGAGGAAAGTCTGAAATCTGTGTGTAGCTATACGGTATTTGGAGCCGTATGAAGTCTTAGCGAGCTTATGCAGCGACGGATCTGACCGCCAGGGTCCCCGTCGTTGGCTGCCACCCATCTCCATCTTCATCCGACCCCTATGGCCCCTCCTGCAGGTGGTGAGTCCACTGGAAGGGCGGCCAATGTCCCCTGTTCGGGCTGAGCCCGGCCGGGCCCCATGGGTAAAAGCCCGACCACAAGGCGCTCGCTCTCCTCCCCCACCCTCAGGCCTGGCCCCAGTGACCCGCATCCGGGAAAGGGCAACTCGGCCATGTTTGATCTCTTCATAGGGTTTTTTGAGCCATGCATTGTCTGGTCCCTTTGGGTGACCCTACCAGGGGGATTAAGCCCCAGACAACACAGCTCCTAGGATCATTGGGGCACGCCAACCCCTCCACCGTGATTAGGTGGCGGCTCAAGGCGGAGAGGTGGTGGCTGGGCTCTCACTCAGAGATTGGGTGAGGAGCTCTGCCATCCGGGGGGAGCTTGGCGTCGAGCCGCTCCTCCTCCAGGTCGAGAGGAGCCAGATGAGGTGGTTCGGGCATCTGGTCAAGATGCCCCCCAAGCACCTCGCAGATGAGGTGTTTTGCGCACGTCCCACCGGGAGGAGACCAAGGGGCAGACCCCGGACCCGCTGGAGAGACTATGTCTCACATCTGGCCGGGAAACGATTCGGGATCCTTCGGGTGAGCTAGAGGATGCAGCCGGGGTGAGAGAAGCCGGGCTTCCCATTTGAGGCTGTTGCCCCTGTGGCCCCGGATGAGCGGAAGATGACGGAACGTTTGAAGTCTCATAAAACGTTCATACCTCCAGGTAAAGAAAGTTTCTTGTGTCGATGAGCTTCATATTAACATAGAGACATTCTTCAAGCTTCTTAAAGTTTGATTAGATGTAATTTAATCAACCACATACTCTCAAGAATTACCACTTTTTTTTTTTTCCTTTTGAACTTCATGGATTAGACGAAGTCGTGTCAGAACGGAGCCCGTATTGGAGCAGGCTTGCCGGGAAGCAGCCTGCATTAATCAATCTCCCTGTACATACCCTTCCCGTAAGGAAATTAAATTAAAAATAATAAAGAAATCATTTCCTTTTTAGAGATTAATGAAGTGTCCTTTCATTTTTAAAAAGTACCAGAGGCTTTTTTAAAAAGACAAGATTATGCAGCTTTTGACCTAAAAGAAAATGATAGTTTTCAAGAGGGTGTCCTCCTTTCACTGATGAACCTAAAATATCACCCGAGGGTTCAGTGGTGGATTCCAGCATCCTTAGAAACCATCAGATCTGGAAGTTCTCTTTCCTGTCGCTTAGACTGGTCTTGACATTTAAAACCACTGGAAACCCAAACCAAAAAGAAATTCTTCTATCCCTCCGTGTTATTATGAGTTCTGTGCCTGAGATTGTTTTCCTTTCAGGGCTCCACAACTCCAGACCAAATCACAAAACCCGAATCAAATCTGTTCTGTTGTCTTCCGCTTATCCGGGGCTAGGTCACAGGGGCAACAGCCATAGACGGAAAGCCCAGGCTTCTCTCACCCCAGTTCACCCGGAAGGATCCCGAGTCGTTCCCCGGCCAGCTGTCAGACATAGTCTCTCCAGCAGGTCCGGGGGCTGCGTCTTGATCTCCTCCCGGTGGGATGTGCCCAAAACACCTCACCAGCGAGGCGCTAAGGGGGCATCCTGACCAGATGCCCGGACCCCCCCATCTGGCTTCTCTCAACCTGGCAGAGCTCCAGGTTGACCTCTGAAGTAAAACTACACTCACAACACGTTTTGTTGTTGTTACAAAACCATTAGACATCACATTACAAAGACACCCTCTCTCATACACACAGACAAAAATTCCTCTCTTTTAAGCAGAAAACACACAGACAAGTTCTTCTGTTTCAGACACAGACACACACAGACAAGTTTCTCTCTCTTATCAGACATACCTCGACAAGTTCCTTTTTTTTCTCTGAAACACACACAAAGACAAGTTTCTCTCTCAAACACTCACACACACACACACATAGGCACAAGTTCCTCTCTCTCTCCAGCACACACAGACCAATTCCTGTCTCTTTCTCACTCTTTTTTTCTCTCTCCAACACACGCACGCATGTTTTTCGTAGCGTGCAGCGCTTCATGGTGGGAGGGACTGCAGAAGCACCAGGCACTGCTTAATGATTACAGGCTTAACAACTTGCTTTCACGTTACAGATTCCAAAAATCTCCTAAAGCACCAGAAAAAGCCACTAGATTGACGTGTTTTTTGGGGGAAAAAAGGCCCCAAAATTTTCACGACTCTAGCAACTTGATGGTGTGAATATTTACAACACTGACTTCATTTCATAAATTTTTTTTTTCTCCTACACACCTGGCGACTAGGAACCGATCAACAGGTCGGGCACCCACAAATAAAAGATCTTTATGCTCTGACTCCTTTTGACACGGTCACGTTGAACCTCGAGATGTTTCAGATGAAAAAGTTAAGAGAACGAGTGGAACAAATAAAATAAAGCAATTATTATGACTAAATAACATGAAGACTCAAAAACTTCCAACTGTTTAAAATCCTTTTTTATGACAAATCAAATCTAATTTTATGTATAATGTCGCTTTCATACAAAAAGGGTGCACGACACCTCCATGTCAGCTGGAGTGAGAACAATGTACATCCTTCATAGGAATCCAGTAAATAAGCATAAGCAGTGTGCATAAGAGAGTGTAGAAGTGTGAGAACACTGCGTAGGTGTAAAAAATGTCTTAATTTAGGGAACATTCTCAATGTGAGAATGTTAAGTTTGCAGATGACACCACTCTCATCAGGCTCATCTCTGATGGCGATGAGTCGGCCTACAGGATGGAGGTAGATCGGCTGGTGTCCTGGTGCAGCAACAACAACCTGGAGCTCAACGCTCAGAAGACAGTGGAGATGTAAGGACTTTAGGAAAGTCACATCTCCCATTACGCCCCTTGTACTGACAGACTCCCCCATCACCACTGTAGACTCTTTCCGCTTCCTCAGCACTACCATCACACAGAACCTAAATCCTGATCAAAAAGGCCCAGCAGAGGATGTACTTTCTGTGGCAGTTGAAGAAAGCCAAGCTGCCTACCCAGATGTTGGTGCAGTTTTACACAGCCATCATCGAGTCCATCCTCACCTCCTCCATCACCGTGTGGTACGCTGGAGCCACAGCCAGGGACAAACATAGACTGCAGCGCATTGTGCGCTCTGCAGAGAAGATGATTGGCTGCAGCCTTCCATCTCTCGTAGACCTGTACGTCTCCAAGACTCGGGGGCGTGCAGGTCGGATAGCAGCTGACCCTTCCGACCCTGGACATGGACTTTTTGAGCCACTTCCCTCAGGCCGAAGGGACTAGAACCAAATGGTTCATTCGGACCAGAACTTCCCGCCACAAAACCAGCTTCTTCCCTTCTGCCGTTGGACTAATGAATGCTTTATTACCTGGATCCCCACATCTCTTAGTCACTTTATAACCTGGATCCCCACATCTCTTAGTCACTTTATAACCTGGATCCCCACATCTCTTAGACACTTTATAACCTGGATCCCCACATCTCTTAGTCACTTTATAACCTGGATCCCCACATCTCTTAGACACTTTATAACCTGGATCCCCACATCTCTTAGTCACTTTATAAGCTGGATCCCCACATCTCTTAATCACTTTATAACCTGGATCCCCACATCTCTTAGTCACTTATAACCTGGATCCCCACATCTCTTAGTCACTTTATAACCTGGATCCCCACATCTCTTACTCACTTATAACCTGGATCCCCACATCTCTTAGTCACTTTATAACCTGGATCCCCACATCTCTTAGTCACTTTATAACCTGGATCCCCACATCTCTTAGTCACTTTATAACCTGGATCCCCACATCTCTTAGTCACTTTATAACCTGGATCCCCACATCTCTTAGTCACTTTATAACCTGGATCCCCACATCTCTTACTCACTTCCCTCTTGTCACTTTACTATCTTTATTATTTTCTAATATTTTCTATACCATTGCACTACTTTTCTTTTTCTTTCTGAGCACTTAGTTTTGTTAATTTTTTTTTATTTTTTTATTTACCATAGTAACACATCCTTTTTTTATGTTTATAATTGCACACCTGTACTACACCAAGTTCCTAGTCTCTGATCCTTTTCATTGACTATGGCAATAAAAGTATTTCTAATTCTGTGAATGTCTTAAAAACGAGTTTTCAGGGCTTTATTTACAAACCAAAACTTTTTTAAAGTAGAGTTCAAAATTAATCCAATTTGAAATCAAAATAAAAACATACAGCACAGCAAAATGGTATTCATAAGAACCTAAAATAGTTTCACTTCCCAGAAGTTTCTACCCCAATGCCTCAATCCCCTCCCCAACTCTTTTTATTTCGGGTAGCTGGTCACGCAAGAAAAACTTATCAAGTCCAATCAAGATGGCATCAGATAAATCTGAAAGATGAAACTGAAAAAAAAAAGAGCTGCAAGAAGAGGACAGATTTTCCAGAAAAAGAGCCTGAGGTTTTGTTACGCAGTTATTTCATCATTGTCTTCGTCTGTCGATGCACTCAAACCATCCTGGTTCTCTGGAACAAAGAAGTTCGGATCTCAGATTAATTTCTTCTAACAGCAAACAAAGAGAACCAACAAGTTTCAGAGAAAGCAGGTGTGAAGGATCAAAAAGAGGAGGAAAAAAAAGAAGTGTGAGCTGTGAGGTATTCACAGCTCCGGCAGCACGACATCCGCGCATCTACACACTAACACACAACATGAAAGCAATATCTGGAGGAAAACACAAGGAACTACGCCAACTCCACAAAACAGCTCAAAATAGAACAACAAACGAGTCATTGTGCAGCGAAAGCTCCTTCTTTAATGAAAGCTGAGACAGTCTCCCCGTCTCCTGTGGGTGAAGCCTTCACAACTCCCACCTGTTACATAATGAGACATCGCTATTAGTTTAATACGGTATGACTTGTTGCTGTAAATGTCTCTTCGTTAACCATCCAGATCTGGAATTATTCGGGTACTCATAAGTGGACCCGAAAGTATTCAAAGTAAAGATTTGCAAGTTTAATCCCCGACCACAAACTCTACTTCTCTTTTTAGTGTTATTTTCAATCTCTCGAGTTTCTGGTCAGAAGGTAACGTTTTGAACCAAACACCACTGAGTTACCGTATATAGGATTCCCTTTGCCAAACGGTCTCATATTAGTTCCTTTCCGTCGTCTTCCGTTTATTCGGGGGTGGATGACAGGGGCAACAGCCTCAGACTGGAAACCCAGGCTTCTCTCACCCCCGCTGCATCCTCCAGCTCACCCAGAAGGATCCCGAGTCGTTCCCCGGCCGGCTGTGAGACATAGTCTCTCCAGCGGGTCAGAGTCTGCCTCTTGGTCGCTTCCTGGTGGGACTATCTGAAACACCTCACCAGCGAGGTGGTCGGGGGGCATCCTGACCAGATGCCCGAACAACCCCATCTGGCTCCTCTCAACCTGGAGGAGGAGCAGCTTGACACTGAGCTCCTTCCAGATGGCAGAACTCCACACCCAATCTCTGAGTAAGAGCCCAGCCACCCTGCGGAGGAAGCTCATTTTGACCGCTTGTATCTGCGATCTCATTTTTTCGGTCACCACCCACAGCTGGTTACCATGGTGAGGGTAGGAACGTAGATCCTGGTTATCATGGTGAGGGTAGGAACATAGATCCTGGTTACCATGGTGATGGTAGGAACGTAGATCCTGGTTACCATGGTGAGGGTAGGAACGCAGATCCTGGTTACCATGGTGAGGGTAGGAACGTAGATCCTGGTTACCATGGTGAGGGTAGGAACGTAGATCCTGGTTACCATGGTGAGGGTGGGAACATAGATCCTGGTTACCATGGTGAGGGTAGGAACGTAGATCCTGGTTACCATGGTGAGGGTGGGAACATAGATCCTGGTTACCATAGTGAGGGTAGGAACATAGATCCTGGTTACCATGGTGAGGGTAGGAACATAGATCCTGGTTACCATGGCGAGGGTTGGAACATAGATCGACTTGTAAATCGAGAGCTTTACTTTTCGGCTCAGCTCTCTCTTTACCACGACGGTCCGATGCAGCGACCTAATTATTGCTGACGCCGCACCGATCCTCCTATTGACCTCCCGCTCCATCCTTCTACCACCCGTGAACACAACCCTGAGATACCTAAACTCCTCCACTTGGGGTAGGACCATGTCCCTGACCCGCAGGAGGCATTCCACCCTTTTCCGGGCGAGGACCATGGTCTCGGATTTGGAGGCGCTGATTCCCATATCAGTGAGAAATGAAATCCTTCAGGCATCACCAGCTGGTAAATGTTACCATCAGTTTCCAGCATTTATCCATGCACCAGAAGACACTCTACTGTTGCTAGGCTCCTGTGTGAGTGTGAGGTGTGACATTTGATGCTAATGGGGTGTAAGTGTTAGAAAGCAGAGCCCGACAACATCCAAGCAAACACTTGAGTTTTCTTTTCCAGAAACCAGTTTTATTAGAAGTTCAGTCTGACTGCTTCTGTTTTTATAGAAGAAAATCATTATAGAATTTCACAAGAAAATTTTTAGTTAAAAACTATAAGCAGCCAGAAAAGTTTGGACCTAATTACCTTCTCAGTTGACATGCAGTTGAAATGTTCTGAACAACTTGACGATTTCCACTTTCAATGCAGTTAGACGAAAACCGAAAGCTGAAATCTGTAGATTCCCAGCTTTATAAAACATTTTGAGTTCCACAGGTTTTGCACGCGGCGCAGTGATAAAAGCAAGGTTTGGTTGGCAGTTGAGAATCTTGTTGAGAATGTTTTTTTTCTCTTTTCAAGCTACTTTTTCCAGATCAAAACATATATTCATTGTGAACTTTTTCAGACAGCATGAGCAAGGTCAAGACATCAAAACAAAACAATCACTCACAAAGCCAATCACAATGTCTTTCTTTACAAGAAGTTTTGGTGTAAAAAATGTGTACCTTTTGTACGTAGCTGTATTTCTGTAGTTCAACGCAAGAAGTCAACGCTACATCAGGCTTTCTATGAACACTAAACCCACTCAGGGTCTTGTTCGCGACAGTCTTACGCTACCCATTTTGAGCCAAAACCCACCCAAAGCAACTCCACCGTCCACACGTAACATAAACAGTTTAAAAGTTTGAAGCATCAGGGGAAAAAAATTTCACTTATAAAGCTGGAGAGGTGGAGGTTTGCACTAGAAAGAAGAGGAATGAAGATTAGTCAGAGTAAGACAGAGTACATGTGTGTGAATGAGAGGGATCCAAATGGAAAAGTGAGGTTACAGGGAGAAGAGAGAAAGAAGGTGGAAGATTTTAAGTATCTAGGATCAACAGTCCAGAGCAATGGAGAGTGTGGAAAAGAGGTGAAGAAGCGTGTGCAAGCAGGCTGGAACGGGTGTCTCAGTCTGGCCTCTCTGACTTTATCTCCAAAACCTCTAACATGTGCTGTTCTTCTGATCCTGTCCATCCTGGTCACTCCCAGAGAGATCCTCAGCATCTCCATTTCTGTTTCCTGTCTTTTCTTCAGTGCCACTGTCTCTAGACCAATCAGCATGGCCGCTCTCACCACGGTTTTGTACACTTTCCCTTTCATTCTAGCTGAAACTCTTCTATCACACATCACACCTGATACTTTTCTCCACCCGTTCCAGCCTGCCTGCACACGCTTCTTCTTCTCTTTTCCACACTCTCCATCTCTCTGGACTGTTGATCCTAGATAATTAAAATCTTCCATCTTCTTTATCTCTTCTCCCTGTAACCTCACTTTTCCATTTGTTTCTGGAGAGTCCACATGTTTGAAATGTGACGGTGAAGAGAAGGCAGGATGTGTGTGTTGTGTTAGCTTGTTTTTTTTCTCTGTAATGATAGTTATTAGTGTTTGAAAGCACTTGGTTGTAGCGGTCCATCACGTTTTTGTGTGCTTCACTTTGCAGGTAAAACTGCTGATTGGTCTAGAGACAGTGGCACTGAAGAAAAGACAGGAAACAGAGATGGAGGTAGCAGAGATGAAGATGCTGAGGATCTCTCTGGGAGTGACCAGAATGGACAGGATCAGAAGAACCAGCACATGTTAGAGGTTTTAAAGTCAGAGAGGCAAGACTGAGATGGTTTGGACATGTGCAGAGGAGAGAGAGAGAGTACATCAGAAGAAGGATGCTGGGTTTGGAACCACCAGGAAAGAGGACTAGAGGAAGACCAAAGAGGAGGTTCATGGATACAGTGAAGGAAGACATGAAGATAGTTGGTGTGACCGAAGAGGATGCAGCAGATAGGGTTAGATGGAAGAAACTGACTTGCTGTGGAGACCCTTGAAGGGAAATGCAGAAAGAAGAAGTAGTTTGATAAAGCGTCAGATCCTAACTCATCACTTTAAACCAAATGAAATAACCAATAGCTGCCAGACTTGGTAGGAAGACCTCTTTAAATATAGCATTTGAAAAGTTAAACAAACCCAGACCGTGTTAATAAGTAGTAGAGTTTATTTGGAGAAGGATGAGAGAATTGATTGGAACTAAAGAAGAGCTCTTTAATCAGCAGCAAACGCTTGGTTTTTAATTTTAAGATGACTGGGAGCATGTTGGATCTCCACCTGTTCATTCTGAACAATAATTACAAGAGTTGGAACTCTGAGAATGAATTTATTATTAATTTGTTATTTGCACAGAGAAAACGATCTGGCAGAAAATCAAAAGTGTTCTATTTTAGTTTGTAGCCACGTTTTACTGCTCAGAGATCATTTGGAAAGCATTTAGTGCACAGTGTGGGACCGTGCAGAGTGATAGAAGCTATCGTGGTGTGGAGATGCTCCCCCACTAGATGGACGCATGTCATGGCCCTATCCCTTGTCTGGCTGGGAGGAGCCTCCTGCAGGCAAGGGGAGAGCTGTCTGAGTGGAGCCAGCTGGGCTCATTTTGAAGGAGATGCCTGCATTAATTGTTGCCGCTCTCTGTTTTGTTCATCTGCAGGTCAGGTTTGCTTTTGGTTTGTCATTTCTTCATTGTTGAATTTGTATTTGTGATGATTCTGTCTTTATTTTATCCGTTCCGTCATCTTCCAGTCATCAGGGGCAAAAGCCTCAGACGGGAAGCCCAGGCTTCTCACACCCCGGCTGCATCCTCCAGCTCACCCAGAAGGATCCCGAGTCGTTCCCCAGCCAGCTGTGAGACATAGTCTCTCCAGCAGGTCTGGGGTCTGCCTCTTGGTCTCTTTCCGGTGGGACGTGCCCGAAACACCTCACCAGCAAGGTGCTCGGGGCATCCTCACCAGGTGCCCGAACCACCTCATCTGGCTCCTCTCGACCTGGAGGAGGAGCCGCTCGACACAGAGCCTCTTCCGGATGGCAGAGCTCCTCACCCGATCTCTGAGTGAGAGCTCAGCCACCCTGCGGCAGAAGCTCATTTCGGCCGCTTGTATCCACGATCTCATTCTTTCAGTCACCACCCACAGCTGGTTACCATGGTGAGGGTAGGAACGTAGATCGACTTGTAAATCGAGAGCTTTGCTTTGGTAATGTGCTTGTTTAGTATCGTTACTACTTAAATAAAGCACAACCAAACTCAGTTTTGCTCCCGATCTATTTTTTAATACACACATTTGCATGCTTGCGTGTGTGTTGTTGTAAGGCGGTGTGTGACTGAGACTGCGCCTTTTCGTACGGTGCGCCTATTGGCTGTGAAATTACGGTAAATTTGAATTGCTCCATCGCGCACCCCTGCTGGAGGTAGATGGAAGTTCAGCTGACCGCTGCCATTAGCATGCATAAAGACAGAGAGCAGCACGGACGATGGTGATGACCTCAGCTCTGCAGATGGTATCATGTGCTGCCATCAGAACATCAGCCTGAACACATCGCTGCCACAGACGCAAGAAAAACAGTTATTTTCCATTATGTAGAGGAGAATAAAGCAGCCAGACGGTGGGTGTGTGAGTGCGTCAGTAAGCGAGATGCTGGATTGTCTGCTTCAACCTTGGAAGGACGGAACATTTGCTGCATTCGTCTTCAGCAGAGTCCCGCTGAGCGATGGAAGGTGGTTCGACACGAACCAGAGCAAAGCTGGCTGTGACCTCTGAGAGTAAGCGGAGCACTTTGCTTGAGGCTCGAATCATCACCAAAAGAGCCAGACGTCACCTCCTATCAGCAGAAATTACTTCAGCTTTCACCCCCGTTCTCACCTCTGAATAAAACATAAAAGAAAAATCCTCCAAAACTGACATAATTAGGCAGAAAAAACAAATAAAAGGAGAAGTAAGAAGCCGGTCTGTGAAGCAGGCAGGTTAAATGACTCTGACAGACGTAAACGTAGGGCCTGCTTTCCTATTCCGTTTCATACCTCCTCCTTTTTTATTTCAAACACAGTTTTACCTGCAAAGTGAAGCACACAAGATATGATGGACCGTTACAACCAGGTGCTTTCAAACACTAATAACTATAATTACAGAGAAAAAACAAGCGACACAACACACACATCCTCCCCTCTGTCCACCGTCACATTTCAAACATGGGGAGTCTCAAGAAACAAATGGAAAAGTGAGGTTACAGGGAGAAGAGATAAAGAAGGTGGAAGATTTTAAGTATCTAGGATCAACAGTCCAGAGCAATGGAGAGTGTGGAAAAGAGGTGAAGAACCGTGTGCAGGCAGGCTGGAACGGGTGAAGAAAAGTAACAGGTGTGATGTGTGATAGAAGAGTTTCAGATAAAATGAAAGGAAAAGTGTACAAAACCGTGGTGAGAGCGGCCATGCTGATTGGTCTAGAGACAGTGACACTGAGGAAAAGACAGGAAGCAGAGATGGAGGTAGCAGAGATGAAGATGCTGAGGATCTCTCTGGGAGTGACCAGGATGGACAGGATCAGAGGAACAGCACATGTTAGAGGTTTTAAAGTCAGAGAGGCCAGACTGAGATGGTTTGGACATGTGTAGAGGAGAGAGAGAGAGAGAGTACATCAGAAGAAGGATGCTGGATTTGGAACCACCAGGAAAGAGGACTAGAGGAAGACCAAAGAGGAGGTTCATGGATACAATGAAGGAAGACATGAAGATAGTTGGTGTGACCGAAGAGGATGCAGCAGATAGGGTTAGATGGAAGAAACTGACTTGCCGTGGCGCCCCCTGAAGGGAAATGCCGAAAGAAGAATAAATGGACACACTTGCGTCAAGAAGGATCATTTAGAGCAAGTTCCAACAGTGCATGTTTTTGATTGTACAAAAGTTAGTATTTCACCACGTTTTATTCTCAGAAATGGAGGGGATTTATTTACTCAAAGACGTATGAAATCTTTGACTTTTGTCAACAGGCATTGGGGCCAGTGTAGCCCCAGTTAAGAGGCCATTTTTTTTCTCCGGCTTCCTTTGCATGCATCCACTAAGCAAACAAAGTCATCTGACTTCCTTTGCTTGAAATTATTTCTGCATGTGAGGAAGATATAATCGAGCCGGACGCTATTTTTTTCTTCTGCAAATTCAGTTGTTTCTGAAGAGTCATTCTTCTTTCGGCATTTCTCCGAAAGATATTTTTCTCCACCCTTTCCAGTGTGTCTGCACACTCTTCTTCACCTCTTTTCCACACTCTCCATTGCTCTGGACTGTTGATCCTAGATACTTAAAATCTTCCACCTTCTTTATCTCTTCTCCCTGTAACCTCACTTTTCCATTTGGATCCCTCTCCTTCACACACATGTACTCTGTTTTACTCTGACTAATCTTCATTCCTCTTCTTTCTAGTGCAAACCTCCACCTCTCCAGCTTTTCCTCCACCTCTTTGCTCCTCTCACTACAGATCACAAGTGACTGTGTCCATTTATTCTTGAGAAAATTATCCTGAGAGTATTACAGCTTGCAACCATGGAGAGTTGAGAGATCGGATTACCGTGATGGGTGATATTGAAAAAACATTTCCTGTTAGGAATTCTTTTATATGTAATCGAGTCTATTTATCCGCTTTTTAACACAAAGCCTCACTCATGTTTGAGAAGCCTTACCTATAAATATTAAATACTGGTCCACGTCCGACCTTTTAAATCTGAAATATCTCCAGACATCAGACACGTCTCCTTTAAAAGACAAACATTATTCCGGTTCATCATTGTTTACCACACTTCTGGTTATACCATCGATTCTAATTGGCCCATTATCTTTAGTGAATGTACACCTCTGAAAGAGGTTCCGGTTAAATAACCTTAGCATTCTGTCTAAATAAAAAACAACTTTGATATCTTAAACAGTTTATTTCACTTTGTGGAAACAAAACAGGGAAACCACATAAAATCCTTTGCGAAGAAAGGTTCATGACTTCTTATCGTTCATTAATTTCAGATAACGTATACCTCGTCACTCGTTAACCCTCCCATTTTCTTTTTTTCTACGCTCATCAATACCACTGAAACCTGTGCTCTGTTCTATACGTCCCAAGGTGCAGCAATCACAAGCACTCAAGACATCGAGACGTAATTTTCGAGACATTCAAGCCATTTAAAATCATACTGCTGGTATTTGAAAAGATATTGTAAAAAAATAAGAGTAGGATTTTTTTTATTAACCGATACACCGGTTGGGAATTAGCGCCTCCAAATCCGAGACCATGGTCCTCGCCCGGAAAAGGGTGGAATGCCCCCTGCGGGTCAGGGACAGGGTCCTGCCCCAAGTGGAGGAGTTTAAGTATCTCGGGGTCTTGTTCACGAGTGGGGAAAAGATGGAGCAGGCGATCAACAGACAGATCGGTGCGGCATCAGCAATAACTAGGACGCTGCATCGGTCCGTCGTGGTAAAGAGAGAGCTGAGCCGAAAAGCAAAGCTCTCGATTTAAAGTCGATCTACGTTCCTATCCTCACCTGCGGTCACCAGCTGTGGGTGGTGACCGAAAGAATGAGATCGCGGGTACAAGCGGCCGAAATAAGCTTCCTCCGCAGGGTGGCTGGGCTCTCACTCAGAGATCAGGTGAGGAGCTCTGCCATCCGGGAGGAGCTTGGTGTCGAGCCGCTCCTCCTCCAGGTCGAGAGGAGCCAAATGGGGTGGTTCGGGCATCTGGTCAGGATGCCTCCCGAGCGCCTCGCGGGCGAGGTGTTTTGGGCACATCCTACCGGGAGGAAACCAAGGGGCAGACCCCAGACCCGCTGGAGAGACTACGTCTCACAGCTGGCCGGGGAACGACATGGGATCCTTCCAGGTGAGCTGGAGGATGCAGCCGGGGTGAGAGAAGCCTGGGCTTCCCGTTTGAGGCTGTTGCCCCCGCAACCCAACCCCGAAACAAGCGGAAGATGACGGAACGGAACCGATACACCGCTCAGCAGTAGATGCTGGAACGTCTGCTTTCGTAGATTTGTTCTTTCTTGTTTCCAAACTCCTCATATCTCAGAAACAAATCCCAATAGTGAAAGGTTAGACTGTTTCCAGAGAGTTTAAAAAAAAACCCAGATAGATCAGGATGGATGTTGTAGTCAGAGACATAAAAATGAACCCATTTCTACTCCCTTCTTGCACCTGACTGCTTCCTTGATACACGATAACTATCTGCAGGCACCTGGTTGAGCTCTGACATAGTTTCACCTGGATGGGTTCCTCACTGCAACAAATCACTAGTAGTGAGTCCCAGATGGGAACTGCTTCTCTGAGCCAGCAGGGTCCCCGGAGGAACACCTGAGTCTCAACCAGCCTTGCAAACATCTCGGCAATCAAGGTGAGATATTCTCATCATCTCGCCCATCTGAGGGTGTGCGAGCCCCGACAAGCAGCCTTCGGTGCATGTGGAACGAGCTAAATTGAAAGCGGAACGAAGCTGATGGCAACACACACGCTTTCTAATGACTTGATTTGGCCCCTGTGAAGGAAGGAGAGGACTAACTAGGCACATCAAAGGGAAACATCAGATAGAAATGAAGGAGGACGACGTGGCCGTTTGCTCCGCTGCCATGTTGGTTTGTAAATAAGCTGGGAGATGATAGAAACCTCACAGAGGGGTCGTGAGACCGACTGAGCGGAGCGGGGTCCAAATCAAAGCGTGATCAGACGCGGGAAAACGACGGCACATCTAAACACAGAAAAAATTCACTGAAAGGAAACTATGTTCTGTACAGACGGAGGATACACACACACACACACATAATAGAGTCTCACATACAAGGGCACATGAGAGACACACACAGACACAGATACAGACAAACACACACACACTGTGGTCCGTGTTTCCTCTGTAATAAACCAATTCAACATGGTTGTCGACATAACTTCACAGTGAATTTAACAAACACTCTCCTCCTGTGACCTGACACACACACACACACACACACACACACACACACACACACACACACACACACACACACACACACACACACACACACACACACACACACACACACACACACACACACACACACACACACACACACACACACACACAAAAACTCCCATGATTCATCACGTCTCCTTCCAATCATGATGCTGGTCTGACAGCAGAGAGAAAGTGGCAGAACAATGAAGGAGTGTGGGAATAAATTTCACTCCCTGTCGCTCTGCGTTAGGTTTCAGACAGCGACGCCGCGGATCCGGAAGCATTCCCAGGAGAACCGGCATGAGACTGAATGGCTCTCCTCACTGCTGCTCCCACAGGGATCATTAGATGCTCGCAGTGATGGAACCAAAGCTCTGGCCGTGCGAAGGTTTGGACATGGCGGGTCTGGGTAACTGTTCCAATAAACCACTCTCCTAACTACCAGAATAAAAAGCAACGGGTGCTTGATTAAAAACCAAAAAATGTTAAATATGCGTGCATCACTCTGTGGATGATCAGCTGCAAACTGGTTCATACAGGAAACCAATTTAGAACCAGATTACTAGGTACCGGCATTTCCCTTCAGGGGCGCCACAGCAAGTCAGTTTCTTCTAACCCAGGCATGGGCAAACTACGGCCTGCGGGTCACATGCGGCCTGTTAAATGTTTCAATCCGGTCCGCCTAACTTTAAGAAAAATAAAATAAATAAACCTTGTTAGTTTTATTTTCCTGTGATTCCGATGTTTCCTCACTAGATGGCACCATAGCTACAACAATACTGCTCCCATTAAAATGTGTGTGTCTCCGTGATGTCAAAATAAACACTGTGCACAGATATGGAAAGCTATCGGGGCCAATACACACACATAAACAAGTGTGTTAGACGTTAAAACAAGTAAAATGTTACATCAAGAGCTTAGATTTCAAACCTAACACCAATAGATTTGAAATTTAAGACTCTTGATGTAACATTTAGTGCTTGTTTAAAATCTAGTGCCATTCTATTGGTCTAATCTAGCGGTTATCAATGCATGCCATCTATCTGCTCCTGTTCCGGCCCCCTGGTCTAACGTTAGAACTCAATGTGGCCCACAAACCAAAAAATTTGCCCACCCCTAATCTAACCCTATCTTCTGCATCCTCTTCGGTCACACCAACTATCTTCATGTCTTCCTTCACTGTATCCATGAACCTCCTCTTTGGTCTTCCTCTAGTCCTCTTTCCTGGTGGTTCCAAACCCAGCATCCTTCTTCTGATGTACTCTCTCTCTCTCCTCTGCACATGTCCAAAACATCTCAGTCTGACCTCTCTGACTTTACAACCTCTAACATGTGCTGTTCCTCTGATCCTGTCCATCCTGGTCACTCCCAGAGAGATCCTCAGCATCTTCATCTCTGCTACCTCCATCTCTGCTTCCTGTCTTTTTCTCAGTGACGCTGTCTCTAGACTACTGGTTCTTAACCTTGTTGGAGGCACCGAACCCCACCACTTTCATATGCTCATTAACCGAACTCTTCTTTAGTAGCGTCACTAACGCTAACCCAACGTCACTGACGCACACCGCTGGTCAGACGGAGGGTTATTAAAGAAGGTGTTGTCAAACCCGACTGAGAAGGAGGTCTCACTCTGCTGCTTATCCAGCACTCTCAAAGCGGACCGGTAGGGAGTCTCACTCAGACACATATACAGCCCTCTCTAAGTGGTCTGATAGGGAGGTCTCACTCTGCTGCTTATCCAGCAACCTCAAAGCGGACCGGTAGGGAGTCTCACCCAGACACATATACAGCCCTCTCTAAGCGGTCTGATAGGGAGGTCTCACTCTGCTGCTTATCCAGCAACCTCAAAGCGGACCGGTAGAAAATCCCATAGCAGGAAGCTTTCAATGACTGTGCCCACTAACTGCGGAATAGACTGAGGGGCGGACTTCCGCGGCGAAGGCTCCACCGAACCCCTGAGACCGACTCACTGAACCCCTAGGGTTCGATCAAACCCAGGTTAAGAACCACTGCTCTAGACCAATCAGCATGGCCGCTCTCACCACGGTTTTGTACACTTTTCTTTTCATTTTAGCTGAAACTCTTCTATCACACACGTAGACCTTCAGTATAACAAAAAGTCTACATCATAATTTAAGAGATTTGGTCACTGAACCAGAATCAGGAGCCCAATCAATTCATCAGAGACCTACACCACTTCCAACAGGACCTCTAATTCTTTCCACCAAGGTGCCAACTGCTTCCACCAGGCCGTCCAGCAGCTGATCAAGGGCGTCTGAAAGATTAGTGAAGGGTTTATGTTACACAGAAAGCATCATCCACAAACATGATGCAAGGTCATTGACGTATTTGAAAACGGGAGGGAAGAATTTAAAGTTCATCATGAACTGCTGCCAAAAATATTTACGTGTCGATTCTAAAATATCTGAACGATAACGACACCTTTTACCTGATGTATCGATGCCAAGCTTTCCCTTTTTATCAAATACTCTTGATTAAAAGTGTCTTTCTGACCTCAATTAATAAATTGAGGATTGAAACATGGGTCTTTCTGTGTGGAGTTTGCATGTTCTCCCCATGTATGTGTGGGTTTTCTCCCACCCTCCAAAAACATACATGCTAGTTGGATTGGCCACTATGAAAATTTCCTTAGGGATGAGAGTGTGTGTGGATGGTTTTGTGTGACCCTGCAGCCAACTGGTGACCTGTTTGGGGTGTACCCTACCTCTCAACTGAAATCAGCCGGAATAGGCTTTGGCGCCTCCGCCACCCATTTAGAGATAAGCAGTTCAGAAGACGATACAAAACTATCAAAAACACTGTGGAAACAAATACTTTTCAAGGTTTCAAACCAAAGTTAGAAATTCCAGAGTCAGGACAACACAATCCTGAAATGTACTGGAGCCGGTGTGATGGGTTTGTGTTACTTAAAGAGCAAGCAAGTGAGCGCCATACGATGGAAACCAGGGTGGTTAAATCCCAAACACACTTAGCCCAAGCAGAATCTGATAAAAGCACGGACATGTTCTCTCAGTCATAGCAGCCGAGGTTAATGTCGGTCAAAGAGCTGCTCACCACAAAACTTCACACTGCCATCCAAGTTGTAACAGTGGCGGCAACACCATGAAGACCGAACGCACAACACACAATGTATCCTGCTTTTTCAGATAAAGAAAGTTTTTTTCTGGAGCGAGTTGGAAAGAAAGTGAAAATGATGAGAAAAAAATAATCTGGCTTTAAAAGCTAGACGTAAAAAATCTACACACAACAAGACTCCAGTCAGATGTGACTGCTCAAATAAATCCTCATGAAATAAAAAACGGGTGATGAAGGAGATCAACAGGCCAAACCTTCTGGTAGAAAACACGTTTCAATTCAATGTTTACGTCCAATCACTGTAGGCGTCTGTCTCAGTCCGTCACTCTATCAGACAGACCCTGATGATGTAGAACAGGCATGGGCAAACTACGGCCCGTGGGCCATATGTGGCCGGTTAAATGTTTTAATCCGGCCCGCTGAACTTGAAATACTTAAATATATAAACCTTGTTAATGTTTTATTTTTCCTGCAATTCTGATGTTTCATCACTAGATGGCGCACTCTAGATATATATTGGCTTTGTTGCAAAAACAATAATACTGCTCCCATTAAAATGTGTGTGTCTTCCTGATGCGCACGCTGTCAAAATAAACAGTGTGCTCAGATATGGAAAGCCATCGGGGCCAATACACGCACGTAAACAAGCGTGTTAGATATTAAAACAAGCAAAATGTGACATCAAGCGCTTAGATTTCAGACCTAGCGCCGCTAGATTTTAAATTTAACGGGCTCAATGTAACATTTAGCACGCTTGTTTAAAATCTAGTGCGCCAAATCAAGGTTTAACCGTGATTTGGCGGTAATTTGGTGCCGCATTTTAGTTACCTAGCGCCGCTAACTGCACATTTTTTAAGCGCTATCGCACTAGATTTCAGACCTAGCGCTGTTAGATTTGAAATTTAACGCTCTTGATGTAACATGTAGCGCTGGTTTAAAATGTAGCGCACCATTCTATCGGTCTAATCTAGCGGTTACCAAACCATGCCATCCATCTGATCTTGTTCCAGCCCCTTTATCAAATGTTAGAACTCATTTTGAACCTCAAACCAAAAAGTTTGCCCTCCCCTAATGTAGTACCACCTGAAACCACAGAAGTAACTTGGTGCTGTTGAGTTCAAGTGGGCAAAAAAAGAAGGAACAAAGAAGAAAATGGTCTACACCACTAAGGACATCTTATCTGGACGTAGTTCAAAGACCTCCTACAGAACAGATGGGACATTAAAACATATAGCAGCATGTTGCCGTGGCAACCACGTGTGGGCAATGACGAATGACAAGATTTGAATGAAGGGCATCTATTTAAACACGAAGGGCATCATAAATGAGTTTTAAACACCTCACCCTTCCCGTGCACCCTTCCCTGTAGAGAATGGTTCCAGTAGAGATGGTGTTAAATATAAAAACGGGAAAATTATGGCAAAACTAGAGACCGCAACACAAAAATTAAAAAAAAGACAGATATGGTCAAATTATTTTTTCAAAGTAAAACTGAAATATTCAGCAGATTATTGCCTGAATCTTGTTACATAGGGGCCGCAGAACCAGTCAAACTGGGTTGTTTCTACGTTTTACTGGTTATATGCAAACTACTACTTTTACAAAGAGGGTTAAGTTAAAGACTGAAGATAATATCTACACACAACCTGTTTTTCTTTCAGATAAAGACAAACATTGAACTATGTTCAACTGTTTAATCGAGTGCAGGGCCAGTAAGCCCATCCTGGATAGATCCATCCAGGCTAGGTATGCTGCCAAATTTATTGTACCGTATTTTCACGACCATAGGGCGCACCGTATTAAAAGGCGCAGTCCAAATTTTGCGTGCTCTATATTTAACGCGCACCTGATGATAGGGCGCGGGTTTTATATACATATCCTTTACTACGTAAGTCCGCCTTACGACAACACACACACATGCACATGGACGCGCGCGCGCATGCGCACACACACGTGCGTATTTAAAAATAGATAGGGAGTAAAACTGAGTTTGTTTGGTTTTATTTAAATCTTAGTTACAGTCGTCATAAAGTCATTTATCAAATCCATCAAAGTCCTCATCCTCTGTTTCAGAATCTAACAGCTGCTCTAAATCCAACCTCGCAGGTTCACTTTCCACGCTGTCCGAGTCACTTTCTGAACTGTGCAGCTCCTCTGAAATGATGCCTGCTTTTGGGAAAGCTCGGACAACAGTGCCAGCAGACACGTTAGCCCAAGCATCTACAATCCACTGGCAAACTGTGGCGTAACTTGCCCGGCGCAGCTGATTGCCATCAGTTTAAACTGAGCTTGATAAGCGTGTCTCTTTTCCATTTTCAGTGTTGCTGCATAAAGCACACACCTGTTCTTTTATACATAATCCACGCCCACACTTCCACCTTTAACATTCTCATGTTCTCAACTGCGTCCGCCTGATGGTTCTCTAATACGTCCGCAAATCACAAATCAGATAGGGCGCACTGCACGATAGGGCGCACCGCCCATTTTGAAGAAAATTTGAGATTTTTAGGTGCGCCTTATGGCCGTGAAATTACGGTACTTTCGGTTGAAGGACCCAATATTGTCCCGAGCTTCAGAGTAAATTAAGAAGAAAAAAAATAAGCACAAAACCAGAGTTAGAAGATAAGCAATGGCTAATTATTAAACCTAAGAGATCCAAGACATTCCTGCCCTTTAGGCCCTCTTTCTTTCTCACTGACATTTTTTTTTTTCTTAAACCAAATGAAAGGAAGAAAAAAGACTAAACTTCATTGAGATCCATATAAATAAATAAATAAATGTATACTTTATTGATCCCTCACCGGGGAAATTTGTGTGCTGCATTACACCGCAGCAGAAACCCGGAGCAGAAACCCCCTGTTTCTCCCACCCAGTGGTGGGAGAAACAGGGGGTCAAGTGTCTTCCCCAAGAACACCTATACATGAGCTTAGTGGGATTCGACCTGGAGAACTTCCGGTCGAAGCGCGGATGTTCTACCACTGAGCTATCGCCTCCCCCTATTCACATGAAGATGAATCTATTGATCTGTCCAACTCTGAGTCTTAAACCTTGTACATATCATTGTATCATGTGCATGTGACAAAGTAAACTTGATCTTATTGGTGGTTCGATCTGATCTAAAGTGCCATAGAGCAGTGGTCCCCAACCTTTCCTGTGCTACGGACCGGTTTAGTGTCTGATAATATTTTCAGGGACCGGTCTAAAGGTGTAGCAGAAAAACTAAACAAAACCAGCCTGAAAAAAAATGGGTTTTTTAAATGAATAATAAACTTAAATCCTTTTTGTCCTCATGAGAAAATTTATTAGCTGCGTCTTTATAACATTGAAACATTCTCTCTGCTCTAGTAATCTGGTTGCATTGGTAACGGTAAACATACCTTCAAAATAAAAGACATCACAAAAACAATGTGAATAAAAATACCAGTAAGTCTCTTCACAGTAAGACCAGATCAATCAGAGTTCTGAGTTTGTTTTGCTGGAACCAGAAAGTCCCATTTTGACCCGAAACCTGAAAAGTGTTTCGAAGGTCCACTCTGCAACGTAACTCTGCATCCGGTCACTTTTCAAATTAAAACATTGTCATCAAGAATCAAGAAAACCTTTATAATAAAGGCTCAAATAGTAAACCAAATGGAAATAATGGAAGTTATTTCTTCATTCTATGCGGCCCGGTGTGACATGACCCACGGCCCGGTATCGGTCCGCAGCCCGGTGGTTGGGGACCACTGCCATAGAGCAGCGTTTTTCAACCACTGTTGCGCAGCACACTAGTGTACCGGGAGAGATCAATAAAAGCAGCGCTGTCCTGCAATAGGTTGCTTACTGTAACCATGGCAACCCACTCTTCTTCTCTACTTTTTTGTTGTCCCTCCCAAACACTACCCCAGGAAGATGATCGTATTTGTGGATTCTAATAAAATCTCGTATTTTCTGCAAAGAAGAATCATAAAAGATGACAAAGGTGGGAGACGGTAGATCAGCGCTCGCCCGTGGACCGGAAGGTTGCGGGTTTGATTCCCACTGAGACCACCGTCTAGGGTCCTTTGAGAAGACACCTAACCCCGGCTTCTCTCACCATTGGCGCCGTCGAAGGGCAGCCTGCTGCGGTGTAAGCAGTGCAGCACACAAATTTCCGCGGTGAGGGATGAATCGAGTAATTCATTTTTCTTTTTTTCAAAATAGGTTTTGATGTGTTGATTTGATCCCTAATCGGGACAGTCAGAATCGCTTGATTGTTAAAAATTGGTGGCTATCGAAAATCGTTTCACATTTTTGGTTGTTGGTGCATTAAGATTTTTTTGGATGACAAAATGTGCCTTGGCATAAAATTGGTTGAAAAAACACTGCCATGGAGCAGCAGAGAGAGGGCAAAGTCACACTGACCAGCTGGTAAACAAAGAGGAGTCTGTATCTAGAGCAGGGGTGGGCAATTAATTTTTATCAGGGGCCGCATGAGAAGCCTGAATTGTGTCAGAGGGCCACCAACTTTCTTTGATTGTAAAATACATAGCTGGTACTGATAATCAGAAGAATAAAGCACTCAGTAAATATGTATATTAGGTTATGTCAAACTGTGGAAAAACAATTATTGAACCAGTGCAATTTATTTTTTAACTTGTAATGCTTTCCACCTCATGTTACCTCTTCAGTGAGAATAATCCAGTCTGTTCTGGGCTTGAACATAGAAATCTGGCGGAATGTCTGAAGTGGCTATGCGAAGGACAGCTGAGAGGTGGTCATCAGTCATAGAGGATCTGTGTTTGGATTTGTTGAACTTCATAACTGAGAATGTCTGTTCACATTGATAGGTAGATCCAAAGAGGACTAGGATCCTCTGAGCATGCCTCCTCAGGTGTGGAAAGTTCTCCTCTTTGAGGGCGGAGTAAAAGTCTACGACGTGCATACGTAGCGATGTAACGCTTTTCAAAATAAAATAAAATTTCAAAATAAAAGTAAAAAAAAAAAAAAAGAAAAAGTTTAATTTATGGTGTTTATGATTGGTCTCACGCGGGCCGGACAGTGACGTACAAAGGGCCGGATGTGGCCCGCGGGCCTTAATTTGCCCAGGTCTGATCTAGAGGTTTAACCCAGGTCAGAAGATCTGACCCTTTGCAACCTCTTATAGAGAACACGGTCATGCGCACTGATCAGATACAATCAGAAGGTTTTAGTAGGTTATGATGTGAAACTGATGTATGTAGCAGTGTGTGTATGGGGGGGTGCACCTTACCAGGGGTCGAACTCGTGGATGATGCTCTCAAACCGAATGACAGCAAAGAGTCTGGAGCTGAATCCCGCCAGCCAGGCCAAGAAGAGGATGGTGAAGGAAAGCAGAGACTGCCACCCTGCAGGTTGTGACAGGCCTCCAGATAAAGCAGCTCCTCCTCCTCCCGCCATGTCTCTGTCCACCGCCATGCTGCGACCGTTCCCGGAGTTATAGGAGGATTTCTGTTTGCTATCAGAATGATGCTCCGCCATCTTCTCCCTTTTAGCTAGCTTCCTGCTTTTCTGCCACGCTCCACTTCCAAAACACCTTCCCCACGCACCCCCAAAATCCCACCGGAGATCACACACCGTCTTATCTCACTCCTTAGCAACTGTAGATGCAGCTAAATGATTCCAGAGAGGCACATAGCAGCGTGGAAGTGTGGAACGTCACACACGCGGATAGAAGAGTTCCTCCTTGGACAAACTAGGAGGGACGTGGAACAGAACCCGGAAGAGATGTCGCCAATCAAAGAGAGACGCGGTGACTGAAGGAGACCAATCACAGAGCAGAAGATATAAGTGACAGAGTCCCTGTCCAATCAGAAGTAGCTTCATTGCCGGCGAAGAAGTAAAGCAGGAAGAAAAATGAAATGAATTAATTTTATACAATAAAAACATTTTTAGTCAGACTTTTAAAAAAAATTGAACTTTTTTTTTTACCTATTTTTTTTTTACACAATCAGATTGTGTTGGAGAATTTTTGAAAGAGACGCTTTACTAAAAAAAAAAAAAAAAAAAAAGTTCAGATAATTGTTCGTAAAGATTTTGAGCTTTAAATTTGAATAAAATGAGACTTTTTTTTACAAAAATATAGACAAATAAAAATACTGTAAAACAGGAGGTAGTTTTATTTTGAGCAGGTGCATGTGGACTGGAGATTCTATAGCTCTGGCGCCCTCTGGAGGCCTGGCAGCGATCCTTCACTTCACAAACAGGGTTAGCACACAAGTTATTTTAAAAAAATAGCATATTGTTATAATGTTCGTTATTTTTGTAATTTCCTGATAAACATTAGACTTTAATATATTTTACATTCATTAAACACAACTGGAAGTAGTTTAAGACTTTTATTCTTTTAATTTAGATGATTTTGGCACAGCTTCTGTAAACCCCAAAGTCCTGTCTCAAAAAATTAGCATTTCATGGAAAGGTTCTGTAAATGAGTTTTTAACCTAATCATTTGAAAAACTATTTAACTCTAAACACGTTCAAAGAAATGAGCTTCCTCCGCAGGGTGGCTGGGCTCTCACTCAGAGATCAGGTGAGGAGCTCTGCCATCCGGGAGGAGCTCGGTGTCGAGCTGCTCCTCCTCCAGATTGAGAGGAGCCAGATGGGGTGGTTCGGGCATCTGGTCAGGATGCCCCCCGAGCGCCTGGTGTTTCGGGCACGTCCCACCGGGAGAAGACCGAGGGGCAGACCCCGGACCTGCTGGAGAGACTATGTCTCACAGCTGGCCGGGAAACGACTTGGGATCCTTCCGGGTGAGCTGGAGGATGCAGCCGGGGTGAGAGAGGCCTGGGCTGCCCATTTGAGGCTGTTGCCCCCGCGACCCGACCCCGGAACAAGCGGAAGATGACGGAACGGAACGTTCAAAAAAATTCCTGAGGCTTTTAAAAACTCTCAGCCTGGTTCATTTCTCAAAACCGCAATCATGGGTAAGACTGGTGACCTGACTGCTGTCCAGAAAACCATCTTTGACATCAATCAAACTTTATTTATGAAGCGCTTTTCATACATGAAAATGCAACGCAAAGCGCTTTACAAGTTAGAAACCCCAGAACACAAAAGCAAAATAAGTTCCCCCACACACACACACACATTCATACTTGTAAAAATACAAATAGAGCACACACCCTCATATATGTACACGTACACACTCACCTAAAAATGCAATAGGCTGGATGCAGATGGAACACCTGAGAAAACGATATCTGAGGAGCCACCGCAGCAGGAGCTAATGCACACCTACGATCACCGGCCATGATCCAAGGCCCCGAATAAGAGATGAGGCCGGAGCCAGATACCCACCAGGGCCCCGGAGCCAAGGACACCCAACATCCTCAAGAAGGGGGTAGGACACAAAGAAATTTCTGAACGAAGACGTTTTTCCCGGAGTGCTGTATCAAGGCGTCTCATGGAGAAGTCTTTTGGAAAGAATAAGTGTGTCAGAAAACACTGCACGATAAAAAGAGGTGACCGGACCCTGAGGAAGATTGTGGAGAAGGACCGGTTTCAAACCTTGGAGGACCTGCGGAAGCAGTGGACTAAGTCTGGAGTGGAAACATCCAGAGCCACCGTGTACAGGCGTGT
Source organism: Neostethus bicornis (assembly GCA_902685375.1). Taxonomy (NCBI): domain Eukaryota; kingdom Metazoa; phylum Chordata; class Actinopteri; order Atheriniformes; family Phallostethidae; genus Neostethus; species Neostethus bicornis. The sequence goes on from LR738541.1 coordinate 37,793,461, forward strand.
GAAGGAAATGGGTTACAGGTGCCACATTGCCCAGGACAAGCCACTTTTGAACCAGAAACAGCAGACGAAACGCTTGACCTGGGCTACAAATTGGTTGGTTGGCATTGGTTGGTCGCTCAATTTTTGCACATCATTCGGAAATCAAGGAGCCTTGCTCTGGAGAAAGAATGGGTAAAGGGAAATGCCAGAATGCCTGAGGTCCAGTGTCAAGTACCCACGGTCAGTGATGGTCTGGAGTGCCATGTCAGCTGCTGGTGTTGGTCCACTATGTTGTATCAATGGTATGGCCAATGCATCTAGCTATCAGGAGATTTTGGAGCACTTCATGCTTCTATCTGCTGAAAAACTTTTTGGAGATGAAGATTTCATTTTTCAACACGACCTGGTACCTGCTCACAGTGCCAAAAACCACTGGTAAATGGTTGACAGACCATGGTATTGTTGTGCTCTCCTGACCCGAACCCTGATCCATAGAGAATCTGTGGGATATTTTAACAAGTTGAGAAATACAAGACCCCACACTCTGGATGAGCTGAAGGCTGCCTTTGAAGCATCCTGGGTCTCCATAACACCTCAGCAGAACCACTGCCTGATGGCTTCCATGCCACGCCGCATTGAAGCAGTCATTTCTGCAAATGAACTCCCGACCAAGTGTATAAATGAAGATGTGTTGTGGTTCCCTCAACCACCACCAGAGGGAGCCAGGGACCATCTCACCTTTCCCCCAATTCTGGCTGATTGGAACACCTGCACCTGATTGGGTCACCTGCACCTAATCTCCCCCGCTGCCTATTTAAAGGCAGCCTCACCAGCATTCCTCGTCGGGTCTTCATGCCTTGCAGCCCTTGCAGACTCCCGACCCAGCAGACTTCCTTTGAAACTGAGATTGACTTTTTGATAACCTTTTGATCCTTCTCCTTTGATTACAGCTTTGCTGATTCCTGGTTTAATAAACCTTGTTTTAAGTCCTGCATTTGGGTCCTCCTCCTTCCACATCACAACAAGATGGTTATTTGAAGGTTGACTTTTTTTGTATTAAAAACACTTTTCTTTTATTGGTCAGATGAAATATGTTAATTTTTTAGACACGAATTTTGAGTTTTCATGAGCTGTGCCAAAATCAATGTGAGATATTAGATGATTATTTACAGTGCAGTATCGATAGTTTGCGTCCTTCTGTCTCTCGAGACTCTGAAGTCTACATCTGGGTACTTACTGTATCTGTTTGTGCAGCGTCGGTTGTGGCTGAATAAGTCGATGCGGGAGCTGCAGCTCATACCAAACTTGCTGCAAATGTGAGTCATGGGGGGAGCACATCAGGAATAAAGGTGAGGGATTAAGTATTTTATTTTTTATTATTTCCAGAATTTGGAAGTAATAAAATTTTGTGTTTTTCCCAAGTCAGACCAGCTAGTAAATGTGTTTAAACTTGGTTGATTGTAGTTTTTCAGCTTTCAAATATTTATGAAAATATGGGCTGATTGAAATATTTACAACAAAACGTCGTCATCCATCAGTATGATGCAGTACGTCCCGACCCGCAGACCTTAAATTTCCATTCTACTGATTCTCACTTCCGTAATCTCATTAACGTGTTGTAACAAAGTTGGTTATTAGACTAATTAATGAAGTAGTACTTAGTGACCTTTCAGAGTAATGAGCCTGATTCGGTCATTTGTCACATTTGTCTCTGGCTTTTTTCTGCTCAAGTAGGGACTACTACTGGAGGAACACAGGAAGTTTGTGGCAGGATATGTCCTCACCACGAGTTCAGAGATAGAGCGACACATTCAAGTGAAAGTGAGCACTTAGTATGTCGGTTACTTACCGTTAAGAACAAAGCTCATTGTGGCTTAAACCTGAAAGTTAAAACAATGCATTGAAACTCTGTGCCCTGATTTCCTCAGGTGCAGCTCTATCTTTATTGTGCTTTAATTCAATTATTTCATTCCTCTTATTTATACAGCAGCATTCACAAAGTGTCCTTTGTGATAATTGGACAATGATGTTTGCAGATGACATTGTGATCTGTAATGAGAGGAGGGAAGAGGTGGCGGAAAAGCTGAAGAGGTGGAGGTTTGCACTAGAAAGAAGAGGAATGAAGATTAGTCAGAGTAAGACAGAGTACGTGTGTGTGAATGAGAGGGATCCAAATGGAAAAGTGAGGTTACAGGGAGAAGAGATAAAGAAGGTGGAAGATTTTAAGTACTTAGGATCAACAGTCCAGAGCAACGGAGAGTGTGGAAAAGAGGTGAAGAAGCATGTTCAGGAAGGCTGGAACGGGTGGAGAAAAGTATCAGGTGTGATGTGTGACAGAAGAGTTTCAGCTAGAATGAAAGGAAAAGTGTACAAAACCGTGGTGAGAGCGGTCATGCTGATTGGTCCAGAGACAGTGGCACTGAGGAAAAGACAGGAAGCAGATATGGAGGTAGCAGAGATGAAGATGCTGAGGATCTCTCTAGAAGGGACCAGAATGGACAGGATCAGAGGAACAGCACATGTTAGAGGTTTTAAAGTCAGAGAGACCAGACTGAGATGGTTTGGACATGTGCAGAGGAGAGAGAGATAGAGAGAGAGAGAGTACATCGGAAGAAAGATGCTGGGTTTGGAACCACCAGGAAAGAGGACTAGAAGAAGACCAAAGAGGAGGTTCATGGATACAGTGAAGGAAGACATGAAGATAGTTGGTGTGACCGAAGAAGATGCAGCAGATAGGGTTAGATGGAAGAAACTGACTTGCTGTGGTGACCCCTGAAGGGAAATGATGGAAGAAGAACAAGAATAATCCACAAAGTATCCTATGGCTCTGCACCTCTCTGGATCAGTGAGGACTGTTCCAGATGTCTGGCTCCTGGTAGGTGATATCTCAACCTATCTGTGCTTCTCTCTTGACTTGTAGGCCCTTAAAAATGAGCTGTTGGATCAATAATAAAAATAATTCAAAAAATTTAAAGCGCCTTTCAGGTCACCAAAGGACACTGTACATGATCACCAATAAAAATTTAACCAGAATAAAACATCAACATCAAAATATGATGAGAAAAAACTAGTAAAAGCCTTTGTCAGACACTACTCTGTGCAATGAGATTTTAGCAGCCTTCATCTTTTATTTTAAAAGGTTGTGTCATGGTTCCCTCACCCACCACTAGAGGGAGACCGGGGCCTTCCCTCATCTGCCTGATTTGAGACACCTGAAGGTGTTTTTGCAGCTGCATTTAAAAAGGAAGTCTGCCTTTCCTTCAGTGTCGGGTCATCTTCATTCCTTCCAGCCAGGTCTTCCTGGCTGCCTGACCATGACATGCTGTTCTGAACTTAAACCATTTAAACAATCCTTCTGATCAATGTGTTTTCCATTACAGCTCTATTGAACTCCTTTTCAAAATAAATCATGTCTGTTGTCCTCCTTCCCTCCACACCCTCGTCATGACAGGTTGCTGCTATACTTGTTCCTTTTTCAGGCTTTTGCCTGGAATTTGTTCTTTTTCTTTTGCTTATTGAGACAAAAGCACCTGAAATAAAGTGACGTAAAAACAAAAAACGTGTCTGCCGTAGATGTCCCAAACTTCTACCTCAATCCCTGCTCTCCTGTCTGGATAATGCCCATCTGCCGCATCGTACAAACTCAAACTGTTATGTAAATAGTAGATATGGATGATCTTTGGAGGAGGCGTTGGCTCAGTGGTAGAATGTCAATCCTTGGTCTGGGAGACGCCGGTTCAATTCCAACTAGGCCCATGCCTTAGTGTCATTGGGAATGGCACCTAACCCCCTGTTTTTGGGGTTGCAATGGGGAATTTGAGGGGGGATTACCCTACGTTACAAAAAAAATACGATCTCGCTGGATCGATTTGCTGCCGAGTGTGAAGCGGCCGGGATGGGAATTAGCGGCTCCAAATCCGAGACCATGGTCCTCGCCTGGAAAAGGGTGGAATGCCCCCTGCGGGTCAGGGACAGGGTCCTGCCCCAAGAGGAGGAGTTTAAGTATCTCGGGGTCTTGTTCACGAGTGGGGGAAAAATGGAGCGGGAGATCAACAGGCGCATCAGTGCGGCATCAGCAATAACTAGGACGCTGCATCGGTCCATCGTGGTAAAGAGAGAGCTGAGCCGAAAAGCAAAGCTCTCGATTTACAAGTCAATCTACGTTCCAACCCTCACCTATGGTCACCAGCTGTGGGTGGTGACCGAAAGAATGAGATCGCGGGTACAAGCGGCCGAAATGAGCTTCCTCCGCAGGGTGGCTGGGCTCTCACTCAGAGGTCGGGTGAGGAGCTCTGCCATCTGGGAGGAGCTCGGTGTCGAGCCGCTCCTCCCCCCGGTCGAGAGGAGCCAGATGGGGTGGTTCGGACATCTGGTCAGGATGCCCCCTGAGCGCCTCGCAGGCGAGGTGTTTCGGGCACGTCCCACCGGGAGGAGACCAAGGGGCAGACCCCGGACCCGCTGGAGAGACCCGCTGGAGAGACAGGTGTCTCTGTCTCACCTCTGGAGTCCAGAGACTATGTCTCTCCAGCTGGCCGGGGATTGACTTGGGATCCTTCCAGGTGAACTAGAGGATGCAGCCAGGGAGAGAGAGGCCTGGGCTGCCCGCTTGAGGCTGTTGCCCCCGCGACCCGATCCCGGAACAAGCGGAAGATGACGGAACGGAACAAAAAAAATACATAAATCCCTACAACAGACTGGGAAACTGTTCGGGGTGTACCCTGCCTCTGATCTGTCAGATGATCTTCCTGTCAAACTGTGCGTCCTTTCAGTTTCTTCTTTGTTTTCTCCAACTGGGTTTTCGGGGTTTTTTTTCCTCCCTGAGAAGGAGGCTTTAAGGAAAGAGATGTCCTCTGATTATTTTGGTTATAACTTGTACTGATTGTGTTTTTGTGTGAATAACTGTGTGCATAAGTTTTTGAGTGAACTTTCTTGTGATTCTGAGAGAAACAAGTCAAATTTAATTAAAAGAATCCAGTGTGTCAGGCTTTACCTTCTAACTCAATTATTTAAATGTGAGCAAAGCTTCTTGATCAGTAATTCTAACTAATCTGTTTATTTCTTGTCCAGTATTCTGCTTTCATCAGGCTGCAGTGTGCTTAGGAATGTGTAGGAAGGAACCGAGGGGTGTTAGCAGGGGCGGAACCAGGATTTTCTAAAGGGAGGGGGCGTAAAGTCATCGACAAAACCAGTATAGAGTAAGCTGGGAGCATTACCCCCAGAACATTTTGAAAAATAAGAGTAATTTTTCTGCATTTTGGTGGCCCATTCGCAGTGGTGGATGAAGTACTCACTTTTTGTACTTAAGTAAAAGTACAAAAGTAATTGGTGTAAATTTTACTTTTTAGGAAAAAAGTAAAAGTATTCAATCATAATTCAAATGTAATTTTTGGTGCTGTAGGGTCAGCACTGCAGGGGCGTGACCCCCCTCTCCCACCTCTTTTGGTCCACAAAAAAAAAAAGAAGAAAGGAAATGGGACAAGTCAAGCTATCCTCTAGCAGGGCCAGCAAATGGGCACCAAAAGGCTGGAAAATGACACTTATTTTTTAAAATGTTGTGGGGGTGAGGCCCCAAGTCACCCTATACTGGCTTTGTCAATGACCTCAGCCCCCCCGCCTCCTTCATTAGAAAATTCTAGATCCGCCCCTGCTCTGTGTAACGACGGCTCAACTTTCATCTAAAAGTAAACACAACGAACAACGATCTACTCACTCTTTTTAATGTGTGCTATATTTGATGTTAGTTTTTTTTTGGCGCTGAATGAATGCGGAAAATGTTTACTCTCGATTCTGATTGGTCCTCGATTCATTACTTCTTCTCCCGATCAACTGCCCCCTTTGATTTTGGCGATGCGGCTTCAAGATGCGCTTAAAAAAAAAACTGTGTATTTTTCAAATTCCTGAATGAAAATGTAACAAAAAATGTAAAACACACTTTTAAAAGTAGCGAAGTAAAAGTACAGATATTTGCTCTAAAAATGTAGTGAAGTAAAAGTAAAAGTACCGGTCTCAAATTTTACTTAAGTAAAGTACAGATACACAATTTTTTTTACTGAAGTACAGTAACAAAGTACATTTACTTCGTTACGTTCCACCACTGCCCATTCGCTGGCCCTGCAAGGGAATAGCTTGACTAGGTCTCTTTCTTTTCTTCTTTTTTTGTTGACCAAAAGAGATCCCACAGCCACAGCCCTCTGGATCTGCCCCTGCTTGATGTGAAACCTGAGGCCTAAGCGACATACTGCACCCTGGTTCTAAACCCTGACGTGTTCGGACCTGAATCACCCCTATTAGCTTAGACATGATGAAGCACTGCCAGATTTATGCTTTTCATTTGGATCATGAACAGACAGCTGGATGTTTCTAGGAATCCTGAGTCAGGAAAACGAAAATCATAAGATGGGTGGAGATTGGCCTCAGGTGGCTGGAAACTCTGTTATGTCTCATTTAATATCCTGAGAAAAGAGTTTAAGGTTCCATTTCATACGAAGAACTTTTCTCATTGTATCTCTTATGCACATGAACAACCACAGTTTGGGTTTTGGAACATCCACAACACAATATCACAGACCAGGAAATATGAACACCTGACTATTGCTCATCTTAAGAAACCCTGTTGTTAAAATTGTTACTTGTTTGTTTGATGAACCAGTTTTTTTTTTGACAATTGATTCAAACCTTTTGGTCATGATCCCGTCACTTGCCACCAGAGGGAGCCCTGGACCTACCATCATCGCCTTGATTAGAGACACCTGAGGGTGGTTAGTCTGATGATACACACCTGTGGACCCTGGTGCCTATTTAAAGGCAATCACTCCAAACGTCTTTGTGGGGTCAAGGCGTTGGTCTGGAAGGGGATAATGCAGCAGTGGCAGATGGAGTAGGAGTCAGAGGTGAAGGGACGACACTTGTATGAGGTACAGAGGACGGTGGGGGTGACTGTGGATCCGGTGGGTGGTGGAAGGCGGGGGCAGGTGGTTTTTAGCCGGTTACGTATTGGGCACACGGGATTAAATGAAACGCTCAAGATTCTGGGTAAACATTTGGATGGGTGTTGTGATTTCTGTGGGGAGTTGGAAGGGGTTAGTCACGTGGTGTTATCATGTAGGAAATATGTGGAAGAAAGAGAGGCTATGATGGTGGTGCTGAGGAGTGTTGGGATGAGACAGGTGAGCTTGAAGGAGGTGTTTTTGTATGGACGTCAGGGGAAGGGTTTTGGTGCCCTGTACACTTTTTTGAGGTGTACAGGGTTATTGAGGAGGATTTAAGGTTCATGACAGTCAGTAGATGGCGGTAATGCACCCAGGTTGGTGCTTCATGCTGCAAACCAAAGAAGAAGAAGTCTTTGTTGGGCCATTTTTGTGACCACCATCAGCACCTTCCCTTCCAACAAGGTCTTACTGGCTGCCTGACCACAAGTTGCATTCTTGTCGTGCTTGAATCTCTTGAGAAAATTCAAGCACAAAAACTTTAGTTTAACTTTAAATTAACAGCTTTTCCACATTTGTTAAAATGTTACGTGTAATTGAAGGTAGTGATTTACACGAGAAGCTCAGATGTTCCTCCAGTTATTTTAGACACAGTATTTGAGATGTAGTACAAGTTTCATCCACCTGAGGCCAATCTCCACCTATCTCGTGCTTTTCATTTCTCTGATTCAGGATATATCCAGCTATCTGTTCATGTGATCAGCCTGATTCTATCAAAACTTCCTAATGAAAAGGCTGACAGAGATAATTCAGGTCTGTACATGTCAGGGTTTAGTAGAATCAGAGTGTGGTAAGTTGCTTAGCCCTCAGGTTTCACACTAAACCCTTGAGTTCCTACACATTCCTACACACACTGAAGCCTGATGAGATGATAAATAGTTAGAATCTATGACCAAGCTTCTTTACTCATATTTAAATTCTTCAGTTCTTTCCTGCAGGCAAAAACTTTTCTTTGAATTGCTTCTGTTCAGAGAAAAGTTGCAACATAAACGTTCAATTTACACTTTGAACTGTTTCGTTCCGTCATCTTCCGCTTGTTCCGGGGTCGGGTCGCGGGGGCAACAGCCTCAAACAGGCAGCCCAGGCTTCTCTCACCCCGGCTGCATCCTCCAGCTCACCTGGAAGTTCCCCGGCCAGCTGTGAGACATAGTCTCTCCAGCGGGTACGGGGTCTGCCCCTTGGTCTCCTCCCGGTGGGACGTGCCCAAAACACCTGGGCATCCTGACCAGATGCCCAAACCACCCCATCTGGCTCCTCTCGACCTGGAGGAGGAGCGGCTCGACACCGAGCTCCTTTGAACTAATTTTGATAAAATGCTGGTTCACTTTTTGTACAGATGAAAAAAGTGATGCTGATCAGACATGGATGTTACTGCCTGGAGAAGGCGTTGGCTCAGTGGTAGAATGTCCGGGCTTGGACTGGGAGAAACTGGTTTGATCCCTCTGGGCCCATGCCTGAGTGTCGTACTGGGTCCGCCTAACCAACCATTTCTCCCACCATTGGCACCGTCGTCGCTGCCTGCTGCGGTGGAATTCAGCACAAAAATGTTCCCCATTTGAGGAATGAATACAGTACGTTAAAAAAACAAATAACGGTCAAAGCAAGATTGTTGTCAGTTCATGTTATTTCGGAGTCCACCCTTCCATTGGATGCAGTGGAAGTCAGATTGCGCGTAGAACTTTCATCAGTGATGAGAAATATGGTCAAAAAGAGTTTGGAAGCAGGGGAACCATTTGAAAATTTTCTATTTATAGAAAATATTTTATTATAAAATACAAAACCGTTCAAGAATAAATAGATTTCATTTCATTCAAACAGCATTGTTGTTCAACCAGTAGGCTTTATTCATTAACTTCATTGTATCATGTGTAAAATCAATATAACTCCCACCCCCTTTTTTTTTTACGGTGACGAGGTCAAACGGGGGCCGGACAAACACAATATCTCAGCCTACTTCTAACCCAACTAAAAACAAAAAAATTAGTGTAGCAGAAACACTACAGGAAGGCTGAAGAATTTATCCTGAAGACTAACCAAATTATATTACAATAGCATGTTAAAGTTCGTAAAAAATTTTGTTTGAAAATGTAACACAATTAAGTAAATTTTATGTTTACTATCAGACCTTTGATCTGTTGTGTGTGTGTGTGTGTGTGTGTGTGTGTGTGTGTGTGTGTGTGTGTGTGTGTGTGTGTGTGTGTGTGTGTGTTTGTGTGTAGATGGACGGGCTTGTGCACAAACTGAGTTGAAAATGCTATGGGTAACGGGACAAGAATGATAAAATGAGATGCCGATGTGGGGATGTGAAACAAAACCAACTTTTAAAACTCTTAGTTAAAAGCTGTTAATCATTTCAGGCCTTGTTAGAAAATAGGGCAACAAATTTGTTTTTTATGCAGATCAATCGATATAAACACTCCTTAAATTTAGGGTACGATTGTAAAATTAACTTGAACTGATGTTAAAATAATCTGCTCTAAGTTTTTTAAAAAGAATTTTGAGACCAAAATGGTCATAGTCTTCAAGGCAGGGTAAAGAAACGAGATGAACAAGTCAGGCAATGAAGGGTTTAATAAAATCATTTTATTCATTTTATACATTCAGTAGTTTTTCTCCAAAACCTTGTTTTTTTCCTCACAGTACAGTTTTAGTAAAAACCAGACAAATTTGCGAGTAACGCGTTACAAACAAACGATGGTAACATATGACTTTTTTTTTGCAGTAACCCAGTAAATTAATACATAATCGAGAAAAAATTTGACCACACACAGTAACACGCAGTACACGCATATTTAAATGAAGTAAATTACTTTGATGCTAACAAGAGCTAAAAAAAAAAAAAACTCACTTATATTTTTATATAAATTAATGCAAGTGTTCTCAGGTCTTTTTTTATTTACGCCCTGTGAAACTTAATCTAAATTGTAAAGTATAGAATTCAAATTTTGTGACATTAGCTTGTTTGCCTTAATTTGAAATGTAGCATTTTAGGCTTTAATGCAGGGATCGGGAACCAATGACTCGCGAGCCAGCTGTGGCTCTTTTGATGATTGCATCTGCAACAAAATATTCTCACTTGTTTTAATCCATCCATTGATTTTTCACTGCTCATGTCAGGGCTGCAGTTTGCTGAAGGAGCAATTGTCCATTATTTAATTGGATGATACTGGCCTACGTTGGCCGTCACTGGGTAAACAAGTAAATGCCCCGTTTGAATCAGTCTGCTCAGCGTTGCCAGGTGTACGATAATTATCGTATTTGTACGATTTTTTGCCCTCCGTACGATGTACAATCAATAATTGTAAAAAATGCTCAAAATACGATAATTTGAACGTTTCTTGTCTGTGTAATTGGGTTAGTTGTTTTCATCTAACGCGCCTGTTTGTCGGAGTTATTTTTTTTAATGAACCCTGAATGCATCAAACAAAGGAACAGATGAATGATTGGCTGATAGGTCCAGTCAATCATTCTGGCTAGCGATTGTTTACATTGGAGCGAGTAGCCCCGCCCACAAAGTTACAAAGAGCAGGAACGTCAATTTGCGTGTTTGAGACTTGTTGCGGGCTCGGAAATCAAAGCATTCTTCTAATGTTGAAACACTCAACTTTTGATTGAATTATCAGTTTTAAAAAACAATAACAAAGAAATAATTTTTTCAAATTATTTTCAGTCTGCAGTCATTGTTTAAGTCTTTGCTGAAAATGTTGTAGATGGTATTTTTATAAAAATAACTTTGATCTGTGACGCACTATTTTATCTTTAGAAACAAAGCTAATTGAACTGATTAATCCATAAATAGTAGTGGATGAAGTATTTGTGCTTAAAAGCATCCAAAATGTTATTGATTAGTTTATAAAGACTGACTGAGGAGATTAAAACTACACATCGCTTAGATTATGTATAATGTAGATGTTTGGGTTAACATTAAAAAAACCTTATATGTATATATAAATTTATATATACTGTCTCCTAAGTCCCGCCCCTACTGATTTCTTTTAAAATATATGGCTCTCACTGAAATAAATTTCCAAATATTTTGCTTTCATGGCTCTCTTAGTCAAAAAGGTTCCCGACCCCTGCTGTAGTGCGTTTCTTTCTTTCTTTCTTTCTTTATCTCTTTCTTTCTTTCTTTCTTTCTTTCTTTCTTTCTTTCTGCTTTCTTTGTTTCTTTCTTTCTGCTTTCTTTGTTTCTATTCATATGAATTCAATAAGTAACAAATTTTTTTATATTTCCAGCCACTTTTCTCCCACTATTAATTTTTCTATAAGTGTTTATTTTTTGCTAAACTTTTGTAACTGTTCAATATCCTGTTTATATTCGCATCAAAATTGGTTAAAAGTGTTATTGATCTGATTAAAAGATTAATAGAATATTAAGAATAAGATTTAGTCAAATTTCCATAGATTAATCTGTAATCAAGTTAAATATAGTATTTTATCATGTCATAATATAACACATATTTGATTACCTAAAAACAACAAACTACAGTAAGGAGGTAATATTTTAGAAGCCGTAATATTTTCACCTCTGTAGTTGGTAATACATAAATAAGATATTACAGTTTAGATTAACTTTCCCGACACTTGTCCTGATCGATATGAGTACATTTGAAGTTGAATCGCCATTATCCTTATGGTTCATTCCACACAGACAGACACACACACTGTTTTACTTTGTCCTGAGCGCCCTAACAGAAGAACATCTTACCTGCCTGAAGTTACCTTCAGCTTCACCCAACAACAAGTTGCCTGAACTAAACATATCAAGACCGATATCATAATCTTCAAAGAAACAGAAACTTTTTGTGAGGAAATTCCGTATTCAGCTTGCAGCAACTCTTACTAAAACAGTCTACTTCATGTTTTAAGTAATGACCAAAGAACCTTGGACTCAAATAAACTTAACCTTAAGTTTTATTTACACTGGCTGGTCAGAAAATTGGTGGATCGATTTCAGGCTTCCCCTGACCAAATGTGTCCTTGGAAAACACATCCCTGTTACCTCCTGATGGGTCCAAAGTAGCAAAAATATGGGTGAAAGGAAAAAAACAATCTGGGTTTCTCAATGGATTTAAAGATATGACCATTTTAAGGGTTTCTCACCCCACCACATGCCTTCACTGTACTTACAGTGAAGGCCTTACAGTGAAGGCATGTACTTACAGGAGCATTTGAAGTGCAATGCCTTCTAATTTAAGAAGGCATTGCACCTCTTAAATTAGAGGTGCAATCACACATGTTTTTGCCTTGAGGTAAGAGTTACTGGTGCACCTTCCTTCTTGCTTCCCTTCCCTCTGCATTCGGGGAAACTGTCTCCCTTCAAATTGAGAGTTTAGTCAAAACTCTGATATTTCAAGGCTCTGGAGCAGCTACCTTCACAGTGCACATTTCAGCTTTGGAGAAGACTTGCAGTCTAGGTTTGAAAAGTTACTCTGCAGACACCAAGTTTCAGGTCTAAATAGGAATTGTATAAAAGGCTTCCGGGTTGTCTTCTAGGCAGTGTGATTAAGATGTTTCAACTTCAATCCAGAAATCCTTCTCAATCAGAAAAAAAATTTAATCTGATAAGATTGAAAATAACTTTCGGATTGAAGTCGATACCTCTTGATCATAAAATACACTGTCCAGGAGACAACTTTGGAGCCAGTGGACCCCTCTTGGATGAATGAAGGATTCTAAAAACTTGTCTAAACAGAAAAACAGAATAAATGAAAGAGCAAGAGATGCCAGAAGACCAGGTGACCACCAGATATATGATTGCTCAGCACAAATGGAAATATACGGGGACTTTGTATATTAGAAACTTTTAAGATGGCTTCACACTAACATTTAGCATCAGTTTGAATGCAAATCATTGGGATTAGGTAATGTCACAAAACATTCTTGCATTATGAGCAATCTGTTTCAAGCAAATACGTAACGTGTTGTGTAGGAGAGGGAATGAGGAGGATCCAAATGCAGGTTTAACAGTTTATTAAGTGTTGAACAAAGGAATCCACAGCAGAGAGATAACGGCTTCAGGCAGTGCTGGATGGCCAAGAGGAAGGGCTGAAGGTTCCTGTGAGGAGAATAAGAAAATTAGTCTGATATCAAAATTTGACTCAGCTTAGAGGTGGTCAGTTTACCACTAGAATCGTTGAAGACCTGACAGAGACTGTGGGTGACACCAGGTCTTTTATAGCCACCGGTAAGTCTGTGCAGCTGGGAGCAATCAGCCAATCCTCCCGTTAGAAGCCATCCAGCACCTGTGAGTTTTGGGGAGAAAAAAAAAACAAACAAGCAGGCCTAAAAGGCCTCACACCACAGTACCCCCCCCTCTACGGACGCCACCTGGCGGACCACCAGGCCTGTCCGGAAAGCAGCGGTGAAAGTCCCGGACCAAGCCAGGGTCCAGGATCGCTGAACGGGGCACCCAGCACCGTTCCTCCGGGCCATAACCCTCCCAGTCCACGAGGTACTGTAGACCCCGACCTCGGCGACGAACATCCAAAAGACGGTTGACCGTGTACGCATCCGAGCCGTCGACAAGGCGAGGAGGTGGAGGGGGAGCAGAAGGAGGCTGGAGGGGACTGGTAGAAACCGGTTTGATCTGAGAGACGTGGAACACAGGATGTACCTTCATGGAAGAGGGCAGGGCGAGCTTTACCGAGACCGGGTTGACCAGCCGCAGGATCCGGAAAGGGCCAATGAAGCGGGGTGAAAGCTTGCGAGACTCTGCCCTGAGGGGAATGTTCCTGGTAGACAGAAGGACAGACTGACCAACCTGATATGCTGGGGCTGGCTGACGGTGGCGATTAGCTTGGCGCCGAGCCCGGCCGCAGGCCTGTTGGAGGGCCCTCCTAGTTTTCCTCCAGATCCGACGACACCGTCTGATATGGAGCTGCACCGAAGGGACGGCCAGCTCCTGTTCCTGATCCGGGAACAATGGGGGTTGGTAACCCAGAGAAGCCTCAAACGGGGACAATCCTGTGGAGGAACTAACTTGGGAATTATGGGCATACTCAATCCACGGGAGATGAGACGACCACGTGGACTGGGCAGAGGCCAACACGCACCGTAATGTGGATTCCAGGTGTTGGTTAGCCCGCTCCGACTGGCCGTTGGATTGGGGGTGGAAGCCAGATGACAAGCTGACGGAAGCCCCCAGCGCCTTACAGAAGGACTTCCAAACAGCTGATGTGAATTGCGGACCCCGGTCAGAGACTATGTCCAGAGGGATACCATGCAGACGGAACACATGGGTCACCATGAGCTGGGCAGTCTCCAAGGCTGAAGGGAGTTTAGGAAGAGGCACCAGATGTACAGCTTTGGAGAATCGGTCCACAATCGTGACCACAACAGTGTTACCTTCTGAGGGAGGGAGTCCGGTCACAAAGTCCAGTGCGATATGGGACCAGGGACGACTGGGAACCGGTAGGGGATGGAGCAGCCCCGCAGGAGGACGATGAGGGACCTTGCCCCGGGAACAGGCAGAACAGGCAGCGACAAAATTCCTAGTGTCTGCCTCCATCGTTGGCCACCAGAACCGCCGCTGAAGAAGCGCCATTGTACGGCGAATCCCAGGGTGACAGGACCACCGGGATGCATGTGCCCATAGGAGAACCTGGGAGCGGGCAGAGGATGGCACATACGAACGGTTAGCTGGGCCAGTACCTGGGTCCGGATCATGCTGCAGACCATCCCTTATTGCAGTCTCGATCTCCCAAGTGATCGCCCCAATGACGCAGGAGGGGGGTAGAATGGGCTCCGGCTCCGATCTGGACTGATGACCATCATGCAGGCGGGAGAGGGCGTCAGGTTTGGTATTGCGGTTGCCCGGCCTGTAAGTGAGGGTAAAATTAAAGCGTGTAAAGAACAGCTGCCACCGGGCCTGTCGAGAGTTGAGTCTCTTAGCTGCTTGGATGTAAGCGAGGTTTTTGTGGTCTGTCCAGACCACGAATGGGTGTTCTGCGCCCTCGAGCCAGTGCCTCCATTCCTCGAGTGCCAGTTTGACTGCGAGCAGTTCTCTATTCCCCACATCGTAGTTTTGTTCAGCTGCAGAGAGACGCTTAGAGAAAAAGGCACAGGGATGGAGTTTGCCATCCTCCTGATGGTATTGGGACAGCACAGCACCCACCCCTGAATCCGAGGCGTCCACCTCCACAATAAACTGCCTCAAGGGGTCGGGCTGGACCAGAATGGGGGCCGAGGTAAACCTCTTTTTAAGCTCAGTGAATGCACCCTCTGCTTGGGGAGACCAAACGAACGGTCTGGCTGTGGAAGTAAGCTGGGTAAGGGGAAGAGCTACCTGACTGTAATTGCGAATGAAACGCCTGTAAAAATTTGCGAAACCCAGAAATTGTTGTAGTTTGCGACGGGTGTCGGGTCGAGGCCACTCAGCCACCGCGCTAACTTTTTCGGGGTCTGGGCAAACCTGCCCAGCGTGTAAAATAAAACCAAGGAAGTTGACGGACTGAGAATGGAACTCGCACTTCTCAGCCTTTACAAACAGACGATTCTCAAGGAGTCGCTGGAGTACCGCACGGACATGGACGATGTGCTCCTCAACAGTGGGAGAAAAAATAAGAATGTCGTCCAGATAAACAAAGACAAAACGATTAAGGAAGTCACGGAGCACATCGTTAATGAATGCCTGGAAGACTGCGGGAGCGTTAGTTAACCCGAAAGGCATGACCAAGTATTCGAATTGGCCCAGGTGGGTGTTGAACGCCGTCTTCCACTCGTCCCCCTCCCGCATTCGGACGAGATGGTAGGCGCAACGCAAATCGAGTTTTGTAAAGACCCGGGCTCCCTGAAGTAGCTCGAACGCCGAATTAATGAGGGGCAACGGGTATTTGTTGCGAACGGTGATGTTATTAAGACCCCGATAATCGACGCACGGACGGAGGGAACCATCCTTCTTACCCACAAAAAAGGACCCCGCTGCTATGGGTGCCGAGGAAGGGCGGATAAGCCCCGACGCCAGGGACTCATTGATGTACTTCTCCATCGCCCCCCTCTCTGGAGCAGACAGATTGTACAGGCGACTGGCGGGTAAGGTTGCCCCAGGGAGGAGGTCGATGGCGCAATCATATGGCCGATGAGGCGGGAGAGATTGTGCCCTCTCCTTACTGAAGACCTCTTTGAGGTCATGATACTCTGCCGGGATAGACGCAACGTCCACCGGGTCGATTGAGCCTACCGTGTCAGAAGAGACGGTTGTCACGGCAGATTGGAGGCAAGTTGCATGGCACTGATTGCTCCACCCGACGATACGCCGGTTTTGCCAGTCGACCTGTGGATTGTGCAACCTAAGCCAGGGGAAACCTAACACAAGGGGTGAGCCGGGTGAAGAAATAACGTTAAACGAAAGGTGCTCACGGTGATTACCCGATACCACCATCTCCAACGGGGAGGACTGGTGGGTCACCCTGGTGATAACGTGTCCATCGATCGCCGTGGCATTAATGGGTTCTCCGAGTGGTTGGGACTGGAATCCACACTGACGGAGAAAATCTGCGTCGATGAAGTTGCCGTCGGCCCCGGAATCCACCAACGCTTTGACCGGAAAAGAAGAGGAACAACCAGAGGTTAGTGTCACAAGAATCATAAGCCTAGGGGTACCATGACATCTAGTTGTGCCCACCCGTAACCCTAGGTCTACCGGTGGGCCCCGTCTTTTGGGCGACAAGGGCAAGCTGAGAGTAAGTGACTTCTCGACCCGCAATAGAGACACCTCCCTTCTTTTAGTCTAACCTCTCTTTCCTTTTTGGTTAGATGCATCTGTCCCAACTGCATTGGTTCTGTGGAAGGCTGCTCAGCCTCTTGTGGAACAGATGCAAATGCCCTAGGTGGGGGGCAGACCGAGGAAGGCTGTCGATGGCTGTGAACTGGAGTAGGGTGTAGGGCCCGGGTGGTATTTTCATATCGTTTCTCTCTTTGACGGTTGTCTAACTGTATTGCCAGGGAAATGAGTTCCTCCAATGTGGATGGGGTCCCCCTGCCAGCTAGCTCATCCTTCAGAGGATCATTCAGGGCATTTAGGAACACCCCTCTTAGTGCCTTCTGTCCCCAGCCAGCCTCTACTGCTAGGGTCCGGAATGAGATGGAGAACTCCGCCACAGATAGAGTTCCCTGGGAAAGGTGGAGTAGACGCTGGGAGGCATCTCCAGCCCGGTCCGGCACCTCGAACATGGTTCTGAATAAACTCAGAAAATCAGATGTTGAGCGATCAGCCAGGGGGGCTGCCGCGTCTTCGGCCTCGGCCCACTCCAGTGCCCTGCCCCGAAGAAGACCCACAATGTACAAATTCTTAACTTTGTCTGATTCGAAAGTCCGTGGTCTTAGAGCAAAGACATTTGAACACTGCAAGAGGAACCCACGACATTTCCCCAGGGTTCCATGGAAAGGTTCCGGGTCCGTAATATGGTGGTCCATGAGTGGGCTGGGCATAGCTGAAGGAGGTGCCGAGGCTGTGGACAGAAAAAGAGAACTTAGATTATTTACTTTGTCTGTTAAAGCCTGTAACTGTGTTTTTAATTGAGTATTTTCGTCCATAAGGGCCTTTATGGCCTGTTGTTGTTGTCCCAGGAATATTCCTTGTCGGGTCAGAATCTCTGACACTGAGGGTGATGCAGAACCCGCTGGATCCATTCTGGTCAGGTCTTCTGTTGTGTAGGAGAGGGAATGAGGAGGATCCAAATGCAGGTTTAACAGTTTATTAAGTGTTGAACAAAGGAATCCACAGCAGAGAGATAACGGCTTCAGGCAGTGCTGGATGGCCAAGAGGAAGGGCTGAAGGTTCCTGTGAGGAGAATAAGAAAATTAGTCTGATATCAAAATTTGACTCAGCTTAGAGGTGGTCAGTTTACCACTAGAATCGTTGAAGACCTGACAGAGACTGTGGGTGACACCAGGTCTTTTATAGCCACCGGTAAGTCTGTGCAGCTGGGAGCAATCAGCCAATCCTCCCGTTAGAAGCCATCCAGCACCTGTGAGTTTTGGGGAGAAAAAAACAAACAAACAAGCAGGCCTAAAAGGCCTCACAAATGGAAATATACGGGGACTTTGTATATTAGAAACTTTTAAGATGGCTTCACACTAACATTTAGCATCAGTTTGAATGCAAATCATTGGGATTAGGTAATGTCACAAAACATTCTTGCATTATGAGCAATCTGTTTCAAGCAAATACGTAACGGGCATTGGCCGGAGAATGTGAAAATCCGATGTATGGCAACTACTACTGAGATTACACTCCTGTAATTAGGTCCCAGTCCATTAAAACAGAGTGAATCGACAATACCGCAACAGTGCCTGTAAACTTGGAAAGTTAAGATTTTGCAGACCTCGTGAATCATTAATGGAGAAAGAGGTTCAGGAGATGAAATTGAAATAAATTACAAAGGCACCTCTCTACAGTCACCCATCATTTTGGGAAAACAAAGCACGTTACAAGCCATAGGGATGCAAAGACAAGGCAAGGTGGCTTGAGATCAGATGTGGCTAGGTTGGGATCCAGACACAGCCAAGACAAAAACAAACCTCAGCTGCAGAAATCCTGTCTGCTCTGCACACTAAGATGAGCGAGAACAATTGAGAAGGACAAGTTGGACCAGGAGGTCAAACCTAAGAAGACTGGTATAAGAAAATTGGAAGGAGAATTCCTGACACCAAGTTGTCAAACCACAGAAAAGGTATGCAGCAGAACACGTGGTCCATTGGTCATGACAAAAGAAGAGTTTGTAATTCTTGTCTACATGTCTTTGTTCCGTTCCGTCTTCTTCCGCTTGTTCCGGGGTCGAGTCGCGGGGGCAACAGCCTCAAACGGGTAGCCCATGCTTTTCTAACCCCGGCTGCATCCTCCAGCTCACCCAGAAAGATCCCAAGTCGTTCCCGGCCAGCTGTGAGACATAGTCTCTCCAGCGGGTCCGAGGTCTGCCGCTTGGTCTCCTCCTGGTGGGACATGCCCGAAACACCTCGCCCGCGAGGCGCTCGGGGGGCATTTTGACCAGATGCTCGAACCAACCCATCTGGCTCCTCTCGACCTGGAGGGGGAGCGGCTCGGCACCGATTCTTTGTGTTAAACAAAACAGTTTCAGACTATAATTTCCTCACATCCTGGGATCAAGTTTTCTGTCAAACAGACCAAAATGGAGTCATCTCCATGCAAATTGCTCAGGTCCTTGAACTTTTATATCACATACTGTACAAAGAATGAACTAGATAGGGTAACAGTAGTCTATCTGTCTGGCAGAGATCTACCTGTTTACTCTACAGGATAGCATGGTAAGTTATTTTGCAATACACATTTGTGTTAAAGGTTATGCCTGGTACTATTTTTCTAGGAACAGATGTCACAAAAGTCTATATTATCCCTGTGGCATCTTGTAAAGTGTATAAACCCAACATGTCTGAACAGATCTATAAATGTAAATCCATCACTGAATACCTTTACAGGAATCTACGAATGGGAAGAAGACCTCTATGAATGCTGACTGCAAGAAATCTAAGGATCCTTGTTGACATGGAAAACATGAACTTGGAACCTTTCAGACAGTCTGCAGATTGAGAAAAAGAATGGGTAATAATTGAAAGACAAGTGGTTCTAAAGGGCGGTGTGGGTGGAACAGAGCCATACAGTCTAACAAGGCCACCTTGGGAATTGTACCACAAAGGTGTGTTCCTCGAGGCAACAGGAGAAGGATCCAAGAAAATAAAAAAGTGAATGAACCCAATGAACCCGTTACATTTCATCAGACGCTTTGGTCTACTTACCACAACTTGCATTTGCATCAGCGTAACAGCTTAACCTCAACTTTTAGTAATACGTATGTGTGCATCATGGTTTCTCATTCCTTTCATCGAATTGCAAAGACTTTTGGACATGTTTCAGTCACTTTCAAGTAACTTTCTTTTTTTAATGAGGCAAGAGGCAGACTCCGGACCCGCTGGAAAGACTATGTCTCACAGCTGGCCGGGGAACGACTCGGGATCCTTCCGGGTGAGCTGGGGGATGCGGCCGGGGTGAGAGAAGCCTGGGCTTCCAGTCTGAGGCTGTTGCCCCCGTGACCTGGCCCCGGATGAGCGGAAGACGATGGAACGGAATAATCATTTTCTTCTGTCTGTTGAGACGGAGCAGTGAGCACATCTGAAGAGAATTGAATGAAATAACAGAAACATGTTCAAAATCCTTAGCAATTTGATGAAAGAAACGCAAAACAGCCGTTTTGATGTGAATAAATGATTAAATGATGTGGAGGTTGAACTTATTTCTTGAACAAGTATAAAATAAGTGTCCGAGATAAACTGTAAAAAATCTTTGTCATTGGTTAATCACTTTCCCCAAAAGATTAATAAAATGTCTATCTTTCTAAGTCCTAAATGCATTATGAGCTTAAAACGTAGTTTTGAAGAAAAATGTCTACGGATCGCCCCAAAAAGTTAAAATATCTCACTTTGGATTCTCTATGTTTGGAAACTCCGTTCCTGTGCTTTTTGTGGCGCAAATGCTTTTTAAGATTATATTTCTCTTTCAAGGACATCTGAGGCTTATTTTTATGGGTCAAAGATTTCACTCTGACGTTGTTTTCTTTATCTTTTTCTTTCTCAGAGTTAACTTTGCTGCTGTCAAACATTACCGCTGTGGACAGTTAGATTAGCAGACCATAAAACAGAAGAAACTGAAAGCTTGGCCTGAAAAACTCCAGACTTTTTTTGGCCTTGGCACATAAAAAATCTACTGAACAACTGATTGAAGAATTATAACATCATAATCTGAATTAATTAATGATCATTTTATGGGATAGCTTGTATAAAAAAATATACAACTTTATTTGACAAGACACTTCAGGAGAGACAACTAGAGACATTTTTGATACATTTCTATAGTCTTGTCATTAATTTAGAAATTAGTTTGAAATGATGCAATAAAACATTCAATTCACAAAAATTATAAAATGGTATTATAATTAAGGACTTTGGATGAACTCTTGATTGTTCGCACTTTTGTGTAATTTAAAACTTTAAATCTTCTGTGTTTTCATTTTTCTTCTAAAGTTTTTTTTTAAAAAATTACTTTCACAATGTTAAATTCATTTTTAACAATGTTACCTAAATCTGTCTTCACTGGTTGGTCTTGTGCTAATGAATGATTCACACAAAAATACATATTAACTGTGGAGTCTATGGGATATTTAAAACCTCAGTCAACCCTGGTTGTGAAAACAAAAACCATTGACTACATTCTCTTCTTGATGCGTGGCAGGATTGAGCATGAGCAGAGCAAGCGCACAGAAACACTTCCTGCTTATATTAGAATGAGAACGGGAAACCAGATTCAAGGCCAAAAATCAAACTCTGGTGTTTGAAAAGTATCCAAATACTGGACAGGGAAGCTTGCAAACATATCAAACATGCATGAATGACATAGAAGGCTACTTCAAGTACAAAGTAATATCCAAACAATGTAAAAAAAAAAAGTTGTGTTTTATTTGTTTTGAATGTCCAGCATTTATGCAAACACTTCTAAGTTAAAATGGTCAGTTGCAGAATTACTTCACTGTGAAAAGGTCATGCCTTGTTTTTTTCCAATCGGTATACAGCATCATAAAATGCATTAATTAGTCAGGAATACAGGCTGTGTCATTTTTCATCAGTAAAGACTTTATCTGTTGGCACGGTGGCGCAGTGGGTAGCACAGTGGCCTCACAGCAAGAAGGTCATGTGTTCTAGTCCCAGGTGGGGACGAGGTTTGCAACGCTGGCCTTTCTGTGTGGAATTTCCATCTTCTCCCCATGTATATGTGGGTTTTCTCCAGGTAATCCGGTTTCCTCCCACCCTCCAAAAATATGCATGTAAGGTTGATTGGCCACCATACCATTGCCTCTAGGAATGAGTGTATGGTTGTATGTGTGTGGCCCTGCGTCACACTGGTGACCTGTTCGGGGTGTATCTGCCCCTTGCTCGAATCAGCTGGGATAGGCTTTGGCACCCCCCGCAACCTCGTATGGGATAGAAGGTGACCGACCGAATGTCTGAAGTCTTTATCTACCCACTATAATGTGTTGTTGGTTTTAGTCTCTTCGTGTTTGTAAGTAATTTTTGAAAAAACATTTAGCTTCTATTTCTTGTGATTAGAATTTTATTTAACAATTTGTGTTGATTTAATTCAAGTCTTCATATTAATTTGGCCATTTTTGGGTTGCAGACCTTGCTACAGCCTATGCTGACCACTTAGCAACAAAGAGGTAGGATTCACCCTGCAGGTCTCCAAGACACGTCACCCTACTAACCAAATGTCTCAAAAATGGATGAGGTTCAGTTTGCACTTTGGGTTATTTTCATTTCCTCTTCTGAAATGAGGTCGTGAGGGGTATTGGAGCCTATCTCGGCTGATTTCAGGTAAGAGGCAGAATACACCCAAAACAGGTCGCGAATCTGTTGAGGGGCCACGCACACACACACATCCATCCACACATTGTCTGCCTTCATTTTCACATGTATACACATCAAATAATTTGAAGGTTATCTTTTGGGAATTCTGGATAAAACAAATGAAAATTAATAAAGGAACTGTTGTGTAGGTCTGCAGCGGACATCTTTTATTTCTAAGCTGTTTCTTGCATCAAATACAGTAAAACTCCTATCTAACACTTCAGCATGATAAAGATATAAAAACTGGTCATAAACATTTGTTGTCTTATCGTTTGAATTAAACATGACAACAGCGTCACGTCTCCACATAGGTCAGAGAGTGCACTGGAGGGCACTGCAGGGCACAGCAAGGATGCTGCGCAGCTTCCTGCAAATTTTCTTGCGATGAGACCTTAATACGTTAAAGAATCAAGTTACCGTAATTTCACGGCTATAAGGCGCATATAAAAGTCTAAGATTTTCTTCAAAATGAGCGGTGCGCCTTTTTGTGCGGTGCGCCTTGTGTGTGAGAAAAGGCGGACCTAAAAGAAAACGAGGTGCCCGCGAGGCAGACCTGAAAGAAAAGGCATGAGAACGTTAAAAAGTGAAGTGTGAGCAGCGTGGGAGCGATGGATGACCGAAGGAGACCACAGTTTCACGAAGGGTGGAAGGCAGCGCCGGGCGAGTTACGCTACAGTTTGCCAATGGATTGTAGATGCTTGGACTAACGTGTCTGCTGGTACTGTTATCCGAGCTTTCTCAAAAGCTGGTATCCTTTCTGAGGAGCCGCACAGTACAGACAGTGACTTTGACAGCGAGGAGCGAAGTGGACCTGCTCTGTTGGATTTTGCACAGCTGTTCGATTCTGAAACAGAGGATGAGGACTTTGACGGATTTGAATAAAGACTATTACCGGTAATGTGCTTGTTTAGTATCGTTACTACTTAAATAAAGTACAACCAAACTCAGTTTTGCTTCCGATCTGTTTTTTAATACGCACATTTGCATGCTTGCGTGTGTGTTGTTGTAAGGCGGTGTGTGACTGAGACTGCGTCTTTTCGTACGGTGCGCCTAATGGTCGTGAAATTACGGTATTTCTATTTATTTAATCCAAAAGTCTTAGATGAAATATAAACAAAGCCAATCATATCTATATCATATCTGGGGAGACAGTGGCCGCGTGGTTAGAGCGTTCGCGCGCGGACCGGAAAGTCGCGGGTTTGCGTCCCACGGAGAGCACGTCTAGAGTCCTTGGAGAAGACACCTAACCCCCGCTTCTCCCACCATTGGTGCCGTTGAAAGGCAGCCTGCTGCGGTGTAAGGAGTGCAGCAAACAAATTTTCCCGGTGAGGGATGAATAGAGTAATTCATTTATTTATTTATTTATTTATTCAAGGGGAGACAAGTGCTGGCACTAGCGCTAGCCCCAAAAATGAACACAATCTAACTAACAAAGACTTGATTTTTAGGAACCTGAACAAATGTCATATGTTGGTCCGATACTCGGGTGATGAGTACTCGGGACATGTCACTTGGTCCTCATTGAGACACCGTCAAATCCAACCTGAGAACATGTCTCAAACCCACTTTTATTTTGAGCCTCTTTACTCGGCTCGAAATTGTCACCATTTTACCAGCAAATTAGCATTACAAAAGCATCAGACATTATTTGACGACATGATGGCTTCTGTGTTCATCAAAAACTTAAGGTCTGACACTTGTTTTTCTGTGTGTGACATGTTCAATACTTTATTAAGTTTGGACGCTAGAAGAAATCCCTAGCAATTCTTTTAAAACAAATGCAGCATTGGCCCGCATTCGTGAACTGGTGAATACATCGAACAAATGTCCTGGAAGTGCCACGTGCATGTGCTTATGGGATCTGCTGTGTATGGTGCCGGAGCTGCGATACGGACATTGCCGAAACAACATCATACCGACTTCCTGTTAACTTGGCTCTGAGCAGAGAGTCTGAATTAGGCTTTTAAAAGGAGCGTTTGCCAGGTAGATCATTATTAACAGCTTTCTAGATGGATAGGTCTGTTGAAAAAGCCTAGTTTATTTAATTCGTCAACAGAATTAACAAAACACAAATGGCTGTGGGCACAAAAACGTCAAAATTTTCGCGTTTGCTGTATGGTGTACGCATTGAGTGGTTGCGCTTAACGCACATAATGCACAGCAAATTGAATCCTGCCACATGGTGTCTATCTCATTCAGTGTTCTCTAATATTTTTTCATTTAGTTTTAGAGTCTGTACCCCTGCCCTAACCAGGGTCTGCATCCCTCTTTCCCCCTCATCTCCTACCCTAACCAGGGTCTATACCCCTCTTTCCTCTTACCCCCTACCCTAACCAGGGTCTGTATCTCCTCCACTTACCTTAACCAGGGTCTGTATCCCTCTTTCCTCTTACCCCCTACCCTAACCAGGGTCTGTATCTCCTGCACTTACCCTAACCAGGTTCTGTACTCCCTTCACCTTGCCCCCTCCCTAAACCCTGGCTTTCTATCACATTCATTGTTCTCTATTGTCTGTTCATTTAGATTTACACTGCTAGTTGCTACAGTACAATTCACATGTTGTCCACCTCTCTCCATCCTCTCTGGGAGAGAGCTCCATTTCAGATTCCTGATGGATACTCTGCGTTCCTGTCCTGGACATGGCCACACCGAGTAGACCTCATCTACTTATCCCCTTCCTGGACATCTCCGGGCTGAGGAGTCCCCCGTGTTACCATCAGGATGAAGAACATCTATTGACTTCTTTAGATATTTAACTGTAGAGTAGAATAAGCTAATATTTAAACAATAACCTTAGAAACATTGGTTGCTCGTCCCGGGGGAGGGGTCTCTCTTTTGTGTGGATCCCACTGGGTTTCTTATTTTTTCCCCACTGATGGGTTTTTAAGGAGTTTTTCCTCACCGTGAAGGAGAGTCTAAGAGCAGAAATGTGCTAGTCTTGTTTAGTTAGCACTTGTTAGTTATTTGTGTTAATACATTCCTCTTTTTCTTGTGAAGCCCATTGAGATGGAAATTCTGTGATTTTGGGCTATAAAATAAAATTAAATTGATGTGAATGCAACACATGCAACCTACAACAAGACATGCGATCTACAACAAGACTATGCAACCAATTAGCTCAAAGTATCCGTTCTTCTTTTCAATGGTTTCAGCAAGGCCAGTTTCAGATGGATACTGTGGGAAAACTTAATACAAAGATCAACATATATACATCTATCGTTCTGGTGTGATCCAGGTTGCCAGGATGGAGGCTCAGTTTTCTCTTTTAGCCTGAATCTGTTTGGACCCATCTACCAATTGGAACACTCCAAGCCTCACGTCAAGGCTGGATTCCAGATGGAAGGTCTGCTGACTCATTTGAGACGCTGGAGATCAATCTTCAGCATTTTTGGGCATCATAATGAGTTTTCTGGGTCATAGTTTGTCTGGCTCTACCTTCAATAACCAGTTTACCATCAACGTAAGTTGAGCTGAGTGGGTTTTTTTTTTAATCACAATATGTAATTGTTAGCGGCACATTCAATTTTAAGGAGGACAAAGTCCAGGCTTACCTCAGGCTGTATTTAGATTATAAAGGTGGTAACTGGGTTAATGTACATTCTTAGAAAGACACATAAAAGAACGACGCCGCGGTATATAACTGTTTATTATCGTTTAAAATACACGTCACAAACAGACAAGAAAACTCTCTGAGAAACCAGAAAAAACTGATAAAGCACGACAGTGATAAGGAGTAGAATGGTTAGGCTTTGGGTTATCACTGCCACGGCGACCAGCTTCCTTCACTTCTCTAGCTCTACATCTGCTATTCTCATTGCTAACTGCATGGAAAATAACAGATGGTGAAGATTGAGTCTCCGTGGAGACCCTTTCTTGAGCATATCTCTCACAAATCAGACCTTAGATTAGGGGTGGGTGAACTTTTTGGTTCGTGAGCCACATTGAGTTCTACCATTTGACAAAGGGGCTGGAACAGGAGCAGATGGATGGCATGCTGTGGTAACTGCTAGATTAGACCGATAGAATGGCGGGCTAGATTTTAAACAAGCGTGTTAAATGTTACATCAAGAGCGTTAAATTTCAAATCTAGTGCGCTAGGTCTGAAATCTAGTGCGATTGCGCTTAAAAGCTTGCATTTAACGGCGCTAGGTTTGAAATCTAGGCGCTTGATGTAACATTTTGCTTATTTTAACATCTAACACGCTTGTTTACGTGCGTGTATTGGGCCCATATCATACATTGCGCTATCTGGTGGGAAAAACATCAGAATTGCAGGGAAAATAAAACATTAACAAGGTTTTTTTTTTTTTTTTTTCCCAATCTCGGCGGGCTGGTTTTAAATGTTTAACGGGCTGCATGTGGCCCGCGGGCCGTAGTTTGCCCGTGCCTGCCTTAGAACAATCAAGACACTTGAACCACGTTCTCAATCTAGAAGGACAGGAATGCAGAGCTTCTCCATGCAGGTTAAGATGTAAGCTTATTTGTGAAGAGTTTTTGAGTACTCCTGAGTCCTCTTCCATAGAGAGAGTTTATTCTTTGACACATCGGCAAACATTGTGATAGTTTCTATGCGTCCTGTACAGCCTGGACACATCATGCAATGTTAGCTCTGACTGGAAGAAGTGGCAAGGGATTTTGAATTTGTATCAATGGTCAGCAGTCCCCGGTGATCAGAATCAATACATGCAACATAATACATGACGTACAGTAGCTCTCAAAATATTGTTTTACCAAAGATAATCGGTCAGTGCAAATTGCCCACAGTTATGACAGAGCATGTGGCTGGTTGTCTTTGTGTGACCTCGTGACATAGGCCATGAAACTTCCCGTGCAAATCAAAAACAATTTTTTTGGACAATCTTTGCCTGTGAATGTCTCCTGAACTCAACAATTTCTCTAAAAACGGAAGCTGTCTAACTCAACACCATCTGGATAAGCATGTTGTTTAGAGAAGAATGTTTGGATGTGCTGGAGCAATTTAGAGTGGAATGTCCGGAATGCGCAGGAACGCCAAGATGTGCAGCAACGACTTAGACATGAACGTACGGAAGTCTGCAAATGATCTAGAGAGGAAAGTCTAGAAGTGCAGAAATCATTTACAGTTTGTTTCAGATGTTTGGTACCAGCATGTACAAATCTACCCAAAGGGAGTTTATGTCTGTAGTACATTTATTTTCTTGTGTGCAACACTGTGTTTATTGTGTTTCCCTTTTTGATCTCCTTGAATTTCCTCCTTGTTCACCTTTTACCATCCTTTTGCCTCCTCTCAGATTGTGCTTGCCAGTCTCTGCGATCGAAACCGCACTGAAAACAAGTTTCACCCCATCTATGCATCTGCATAGATGGGGTGAAACCCATGCTCGAGCTGTAACATGTATTTACCATCTTTGCGACAATTGGCACAGCTGTAAATAGTCAAGAATGGTGTTGTGGTCAACAAAATCTGCAAAACTTTATCAAAAATTGTAGTTAAAGTTCTTTTTTAAACTCAATTCTCCTGAAAATGTTAAAAAATGAATAGGATTGCTTGTGTAACTGTTAAACAAATGAACCTCAGTAAACTTCAGAATGTGTTTGCATGGATCAATCAATGAACAAAATTGGAAACTCAACAAACATGAAGCTAAGATATTTATTGATCACGTCCGCCATTTCTCAAAACTTCGTCCAAAACACTGACCAAAGTTTTGAAGCCCTGAAATAGCAGCCTTCTGAATGTCACTGACAGCCAAGTGGAAAGTTACTAACTCCACCCCTAAAGTTTGAAAACTCACCCCACACTGCATAACGCAGATACACTTTTAAAGGTGACGGGCGGCACATAAAAACAGAAAAAGACGAGACACCAGTTATTTTAGAACAACTTTCTGGTTATAAGAATATGATGTAAAAACATCAAAGAAGTCAGTAGAAACACACCAGTCAGACCATTACTAACCATCCAGTATGAGACACACTACCACCATCTAGAGTTGGAGGTTTGATCCTGACATCTACTGGATGGAAACTGGTTTGTACCATAGCCATGAAAACAATATTCTTCTAATGTTCCTCCAAAGGTCTTGAAGTGTAGGAGTCTTTCATCCTCAAAACACACACAACTTTGGGAAAACAAACTGTAGAAGAATTTTGGGATTTTTACCTATACATTTTAAGTTAAGTCACATTTCTTCCAAAACAGTAAAGTAGGGCTGCAACTAACGATTATTTTGATGATCAATTAATCTGGCGATTATCGGCTCGATTAATCGATTAATCGGGTAAAATTGACAACTTAATAAATAATAGTTTTTTGGCATTTTATTGAATGTAGTTGCAAAACACAACTCATAACCACTTAAACAACACGTTGAGCTCATTCTAATAAATAAAAATGTTAATCTTTCTGTGAAATAAAGAGGGAGAATATTACCATTTCTACAGCAAATATAAAATAATAAATCTACTTACTGTATACAGTAAAGGTAAATCACGAGCACCCATAAAATGTGTTTTATAGTACTGGCTAAAAAAACATAAAATGGAAACTGTTGACCATCCAGGATCACATTTAAAAACAAGAAATCATTAACAGTTTTAGATTTGCAAATTTAACCTTGTTCAGAGGTATAGTACCAAACAAAAATGGCCGAGGTTAACATGAGTAAAAATACACAAAAAACAATCAAGTTGTGTAATATTAGGTGCAGTTGACAGCAAAAACTTCCTAAACGATTAATCGATGACTAAATTAGTCGACAACTATTTCAATAATTGATTATAATCGATTAATATAATCGATTAATTCGATTAGTTGTTTCAGCCCAGTACAGTAAAGTACAGAGTATCATTTTTTTTAAAAATATACTTTCTCTTAATCTTTGACCGGGAAATTCGTGTGCTGCATCACACCGCAGCAGCCTGCCACCTATAACGGCACCAATGGTGGGAGAAAAGGGGGGTTAGGTGTCTTCTCTAAGGACCTTGGACGTGAACTCAGTGGGATGCTAACCCGTGAACTTCCGATTACATTCCGATTAACTTCTGGTTAACTTCCGGTCCGCGGGCGAACGCTCTAACCACTGAGCCACCATTTCCCCCAATTTGATATTTTAATCATACTCAGAAATTTATTGGAAAATTATGATGTGATTTTTAAAATAAAAATTATTTTGCTATTAATGGATTTACTCATGTGATGAAGAACTGCCAGACCACATGTCCCCTTTAAACCTGTCTAACATCTAGCATGACCTTTCACAAAGCCACATTTAGTAAAACATATTGGTAAAAAAAATTATACACATTTACAAACAGTTTACTTACATTTCAGGATATACAATTAAGTTTGTAATTCCGTAGTTCCGTTCTGGAACGAAACATACCCTTGTTGTGGTGCAATGCAGCAAAAGTAATTATAAAGGTATTCTTCTTCTTCGTCGTCGTCTTCCTCTTGTCCGGGGCCAGTTCGCAAGGGCTTCTCTCATCCCAGTTGCATCCTCCTGCTCCCCCGGGAGGATCTTGAGGTGTTCCCTGACCATCTGTGAGACATGGTCTCTCCAATGAGACTGAGTACTGCCTCTAGGTCTCCTCCCGCTGGGACATGCCGGAAATACCTCACCAGCGAGGTGCTCAGAAGGCATACTAACCAGATACCCGAATCACCCCATCTGGCATCTCTCGGCCCGGAAGAGCAATGGCTCTACTCCGAGCTCCTCCCGGATGGCAGAGCTCCTCACTCTATCTCTGAACGAGAGCCCCGCTACTCTGTGACTAGTTGCCAGAGTAAAAGGAAATTGGTTGCAGTGACGTGCGGTGAGGTTTGTGGCCGGGGAGGCACTGGCTCCTCAAGAGCCAGATTTACAATTGTTCTGTTCCGTCATCATCCGCTTATCCGGGGGCAGATTAGGGGGCAACAGCCTCAGTTGGGAAGCCTGGCTTCTTTCGCCCTAGCTGCAAACTCTAGCTCACCCAAAAGGATCCCGGGTTGTTTCCCGGCCAGCTGTGAGACATGGTCTCTCCAATGGGACTGAGTTCTGCCTCTTGGTCTCCTCCCGGTGGGACGTGACCGAAACACCTCACCAGTGAGGCGCTCGGGAGGCATACTAACCAGGTGTCCGAATTACCCCCATCTGGCTTCTTTCAACGTGGAGGAGCAACGGCTCCTCCCAGATGGCAGTTCCCAGACTAGTTCCCAGAGTAAAAGGAAATTGGTCGGAGGTACTGGGTGAGACCAAAGTAGCAAGGTCTGTTCGTCCACATCTGGTAATCCCAAATCAGTTCCCTCCATGGCTACCCACGACTCAAACCTGCCCAGGTTGACCACCAGCTGCCTAACGCACTTTCCTCACCTTTTGTTCTCAATAAGCTGGTTATACTCGGCTAGGCTTTCAGGTGCCACATCTACCTCCACACGACAAATTGCTTGTGTTCATGATCTGAACCAGATTTTTTAGCAACAAGGTTTACTTAATCAACAACTCCACCATGAACAATGTTTAGTCAAACTGTAAAGAAAATTGTTGCTACTTTGTGGCTTAGCGCAACTTTATTCTTGAATGACGATGCTTTTCAAGTATTTTATTGCACTTGAAGTTGGAAGATCACCTTTCCCGCACACTCCGCAAACGGAGTTAAAATTGTCTTTGTTCGTCAGCACATGAAGCTGAGAGCGGGGTAAAGTTCAGAGTTTAACTCAGTACGTTTACAGCCAATAAAGATGGCTACATAAAGGTGATTAAGATAATATATATTCTTAGAAAGATTCCTTAAAAAAAGAGGATTTTTACTGTCATTTACAAATCGTTCCTCAAGCGGGCATTAAAAATAGAAAAAAAATCCAAATCAGTCAGTTATTTAAATACAAAAAGTGGAACAAACTTAGAAAATAAAGGTAAAGAATCTATCTGGGAAAAGTTTGAGAACCTAGAAACAAGTGATAAAAGACTGTATGATAAGGTGTAGAATCATACAGCTCTGGGTTATCACTGCCATGGCAACCAGCTTCCTTCTCTAACCTTGCTCTACAGCTGTATGGAAAAATCCCAGCTGGTGAAAATCACGTGTACGTACACACCATTCGTGGCTCCCACAGATCGGACCATGAGATAATCAGAGACCTGACCCCTGTTCTGTCCTGGAAGGAAAGAGACACAGAACTCTTTCATGCAGGTTGAAAGATTTACCCTCATTTGTTCGGTATCGTCTTTTTTTTTAAAAATGAGAAATTTTACTTCCATTCTATAGAATAATTTACAAATTTCTACAAGAACTGAATTTAAGTGTTATTCAGATTTTTTAAAATAGTTCCACTTGGGCTCATGGATGTGTTTTTGTTTTGAAATCTTACTGATTTATAAAACTATCACAGACCAAGAAGTGTGAAAGCTGTTCACCCACCTTCCTTCCTGAAAAAAATACAGCCTCAGGTCCTGTGTTAACGACCTATCCTTTGCCCAACTAAGAGAGGAGCAATAAGAAGAGAAGTACCTCGGCATGGGAGTGTATGTGAAATGCCTTTTACTGCTCAAAAATGGACTGGCCTGGGTGGTGCGGGTGCCTCACTTTAGCCAGGTGGCTTCTGTGGGTGCCTGTGTCTCCAGTGGTTTTGGCCGTTGCAGTCATGGACAGGCCGACACCTGGTGTAGATCCATCCCCAGTTATTATTTCCTCACAGCAGCATCAGACCGGATGCTTATTTTTATTTCAGTTAAAGAGACAGTAGCTAGCGGTTCAGGGAAAATGGGGCTGGGAAGGATGGGCATATGAGGGGCGGGGGCACTGTGTGGACGTCGATGCATGTGTCCAGTGTTATGTTGATGGATGCTTGTTTTTGACTTGATGTTTTTTTTTTTTTTTGATGATCTGAATTTTAATGTTTAAGGTTTTTTTTTTTGTTCTGTTCAGGACTTTGTGTGACTTTGTGTTGGAAAAGTGCTTATAAATAAAATTTGATCAATTGATTGATTGAAAAAGCACCATTGATGTAGCTCATTGCCTCATTGCTACAGCAAGATTCATTCGCTATCATGCAGAAGCAGGGTAGAAATACTGATACAATTTGTTGAAAATGGTGAATGATTCTAAAAAAAAACTCCCATCCTTTTGGTGACAATTACAACATTGACACATTGCAATTACAGTATAGAAAGTTGATTTTGCATGAGACCTTTACTTACGTACTTCGTCATTTCCAAAATCCTAAAAAAAACATGGACAAACAAAATGATCTCTGCTGGTCAAAAAGCATGAAATATTTGAATGGTTTGGACAATAAATAAAAGCCTTTGGTATCTCACAGAGATTTGTGACAGATTTAGAAAACACCACTCGTGATAGGGATTGGGGATTGCAATTATTTCCCATGAACGAGGAATTCCCAGTAAGCGCGGGTCATAAGCTCGCGTTGATTAAGTCCCTGCCCTTTGTACACACCGCCCGTCGCTACTACCGATTGGATGGTTTAGTGAGGTCCTCGGATCCTCACTATCCTCAAGACACAACGAGGATGGTTTCTGGAGGATTAAGACAGAAAGCAGTTGAGAATAAACAATTTGCATTGCTGCTGTATCCAGTATGTTTACGTCCATTATTCTTGACGTAAACATACATAACTTGTATGGTCCATAAGAAATATGGACCATACATTCAGTCTGTCAGTGAATGCATCAAGACAGCTGGATAGAGTAGGTGGCCAGTCTGTCGCAGGTCCACACACATCCTAGGGACAATTTATTACCCGCCAACCAACCTAACATGCATGTTTTAGGAGACTGGGAGGAAACCGAAGTACCTGGAGAAAACCTACTCACACACAGAGAGAACATGCAAACTCCATACAAAAAGGACAATGTTTCAAGCCTCGTCCCCACCCGGGACTTGATTCGACGACCTTCTTGCTGTGAGGCCACTGTGCTACCCACTGCGCCATCGTGCCACTAACTGAGTAGGTGTTATTAGATAAAAAGATCAGATCAGAATCCCCTCAGGATCTCAAGAAAAAAACCCAAGCGTTTCAATAACAGTCTGCACCATCCAGTCATAAAAAGAACAATTACTGTAGTTCCAGAAACCTCTTGATTCAGATTTTTAATAGTTTTGTTTCATCTATCAAACTGCATATCCCTAATGCAGTCGCAGGTGGATGATTTCAGCCAAGAGGCGGGGTACACCCTGAACAGGCCACCAGTCTGTTGCAGGGCTATACGCACACATTCATTCCTGGAGGCAATTTTCATAGCAGACATGCATGGTTTTGGAGGGTTGGAGGAATACGGAGTACCTGGAAGAAACCCACACATACCTGGGGAGAACATGCAAACTCCACAAAGAATGGCCAGTCTTTTAAACCTCGCTCCCACTCGAGGACTCGAACCCCATTCTTGTGGCTGTGAGGTTAATGTGCGCCACCGTGCATCCGCAACTTTTGGTAATAAAAATACTAATAAACTTTGAAACAGTTTTTCAGTTACTATGGAAACAAAGAGAAGTAGGAGGGGCATTTGGGAATAATTTATGTCAAAATGACTCTGGAAAACGCATGCGCCCTGCTGGACAATGCTTGCGAAAGGCGGGATTTCTGACACCATGACGGGTCCATGAATGCACCACTGACAATTTCTAAAATGTTTATTTTTTTTATTATTTTTTTTTTTATCCATGTGCGTGATCGTTTATTAGAGAGGTCTCACTCTTACACAATCTTTATCATTTCTATTGTGATTAATCTCATTTTTATTGACACTGATTTAACTAAGTAATTTAATAATGATGTGAAATGTTTTGATTTGAACTATTCTTGCATTATTTAGATGTTTTTTTTCCAGTTGTTTGGCTTCCTGCATCTTTCTGCAGACAGTCACATTCTGCACATGTTGCATCATGTTCATCACCTACAGAAACATGTCACTTAGAATTAATCTGATTCACACATAAAAAAAATCAATGCATTAAACCTGCTGTTAAATAACTTTTTAAAAATCTATACCATAGTTTAGAACAGACTGTGTTTTTAAAACAGTAATTTAAATACTTAATTTGGGTTTTATGCATAAAATAAAAATGTGCAAAAAAAAAAATTCTTAGAAAGTAAAAAGGAAGTGTTGCATAAAAAGAAGAAGAACCAGTTTAAACCTCTTGGTATTTTTAAGTGATGATAGAATTGGTTTCAGTGATTTTTTTCCTGCTCTGACACGTTGAACTGAAGTGGAAATTTACTGGAATTTGTCCTGAAACTTGAGTCTGTGAGGCGTCATTAGGAGGACATGTATAAATACTGGATCCTCATCAGCACTTACACACACATACACACACACACACACTGCAGCATGGC
Organism: Neostethus bicornis; assembly: GCA_902685375.1. Taxonomy (NCBI): domain Eukaryota; kingdom Metazoa; phylum Chordata; class Actinopteri; order Atheriniformes; family Phallostethidae; genus Neostethus; species Neostethus bicornis. Next base: position 37,828,150 of record LR738541.1, read on the forward strand.
CTCACAGGCTGGGAAACACACCCAAGGTAAGAACACTGAAGGGAGGAAGGGGCTCTATGGGCTCTTAGAATTTACAGGATCAATAGTGGGAGAAAAATCCAAAGATCACAGGAAAAAAAAAAAATTGATTTAATTCATTTTCTTTTAGTTACAAACTTAATTTTTTGTTTTATTTTTTTAAAAAATAAAAAGTCATAAAGTTTTGGAAGCTGCATTAAGATGAGAAAATTTAAAAAAAAATCTGTGGCGTGCATGTGATTTAAATAAATAGATGCATCTAGAAGAAAAATTGAGTTTTAAGTGTCTTTTTAGGGATTTTTTTTTTTGGTGACTTAAGTAGGATTTCTACAGATTTATTATTATTATTATTATTTATTTTTAGCAAAGAATCTAAATCTGCTGTTTGCAGACAGACACGATATTAGATTTAATGTTCTTTATTAAGTTGATTAAATCAGATATGGGTGTATTGTCTCTAGAAGGCAGGTTTACAGTATGTGTGGTGTTTGTTTGTATTTATTTATTTTTGTTTGTTTTTTTTTTTTTTTTTTAAAGTAAATGTTGTGACCAACAGTGAAACTAATAAAAACATATTTACAAACTTTTCTCTGGAGTTTTTATAATCAATCAGATTATTTCCCATATTTTTATAAACATGAATATATTAAGTTTCGAGTTTATAAACTGAGAAAAAGTTTGACAAATTTGCATGTTTTCATATTTGCATAATATAAATGTTTGTTTTGAAAATGCAAATTCTATAAATAGGCTTTAATTGGATCCCAGATGATTTGATGATGATGAATTAAACATTTTAACATTTCTTCAATTTTGTTACATGAAAGGCTTTTTATTTTCAGAATCTTTTCATTCTGAAAATGATTCTTTTCATAATTAACTTTAGAGATCAGACCAGAGCACCTGATGTCCCACTGGTTTGGCCCTTTTTTTTTTTTTTCTCTCTGTATCCTTAAAGATGTTTCCCAAAAATTACATTTAAAAAAAAAAAAAGATTTATTTTTCAAAATATTTTGAATATTAAATATATTTAATTTTTTTTTTGTGGAAGACTTTACTTTTCTCGTTTTAGTGAATCGAATCAAGTTAACTTAATCAAATTCTATTTGTTTAAAGTGATTAAATCGATGAACCTACATTGACTTTACGTTATCCCCCATTTATCTAATAATGGACCATTGCGGCTTGTAGCGGTTTGATGTTTGTGGGACACTCTAGATACTGATGTAGGTTAGAGGAAACAATGAAAAGCCTATGTTTACATAAAATCCACTCATGCTTCCTCTGATTCGTATGCATGGCCGCATTCCAAACCGCAGTTTTTTGTTTTTTTTTTTTTTAATTGTATGAGCGTTTCTATAGGCGGTTGGTGCTGGCATGAGGCCCTAACTGTCCTGGTGTTAGTTTTGTACTAAGTTGCTGAGAAATTGGAATTGTTCTTATCTAAAACCAAATGAGAGATTAAACGGCAAGGTTTTATCTCAATTAGAGGCTAAAGAGCTTATTATTATTATTGGTCCACCTTGCCTGGGAGGGGTTTAAAAAAAGAAGTATACATCTGGAAACTCTGTGCCATGTAAAGGGATTTTTATTATTATTATTATTATTATTTTTGTCCAAATATAGTTTTAAATGGTCTCTTATTGTTTAGACTTTAATCTCTTTCTGTCTAAAAGATTCCCAATAAATGTGCTGTAGTTTCTCTCTGCTGTAGCAGAGTCCAAACTCTGGACTCTGCTCCAGACCAGAATAAAGTCCAAGCTGTTTTCTGGACCAGCAGTCAGACTTTAATCCAGACCAGGGTTCAAACTATTAATCAGACTGGAGTCCAAAGACCACAAGTCATGCTAAAGATCAGCAATAGTTCACATTAGAATCATGACCGTACAGGAAAAAGAAAACTTTGACTAGTTTCCACCAGTCATGTATCACAAACTTTTTTTTTTTTTTTTTTTTTTTTTTTTTTTTTTTTTTTTTTTGAGAGTCCTTTTTTGTTGGACTCTGAAAACATGATCAGATCATCTAGTTTCAGGTCACACAAACGTAGAGTAATAACATACATGCTCTTTGTTTCAGAGGAGCCTCTGAACCACAGTGCTATCATGCATCCTGGAAACCATGTGAAATGTTCTCCGCTAGTTTCTGAAAACGGTTTCACGAATGGCCTGACGACGAGCAAAGCAGAAGCGGAGAATTTCATCCAGAAGGCCATGGCTATTGTTCTGGAGGATGCTGTGAAGAAGGCCACTGATGTCAAAGAGAAGGTAGAAGCGGGGTTTCTTCCTCTGGGGGATAATCTGAGCTGAACGGATCTGTGGTGTGTGTATGTGCAGGTGTGTGAATGGAGATCCCCGGAGCAGCTCAAGGCTCTGCTAGACTTGGAACTGAGGGATGAAGGAGAGTCTGAAGCTGAGATTCTCCAGAGGTGCAGAGATGCCATCAAATACAGCGTCAAAACCAGTCAGTACATCTTCTACCACTCCTTGTACTGAGTTCTGACCCTTGTTCTGGCTCATGGCTTTACACTCTTCTGTGGTTCTTTTTGTCTTTTCCGTCGTTCTAGTTCAGTATCTCTTGGTCAACCTCTATGTATTTCCGAAGTTTTTTTTTCTGTTTTACCATCTACCGTATTTTCACGACCAAAAGGCACACAGTTTTACAAGGCGCAGTCCCAGTTTTATGTGCTCTGTATTTAACACACACGAGGTGCACCTGAGGATAGGGTGCAGGTTTTACATACATAACCTCTACTACGTACGTCCGCCTTACAACAACACACACACAAGCAGACAAGTGTATTTAAAAATAGATCGGGAGTAAAACTGAGTTTGGTTGGCTTTATTTAAATATTAGTTACAGTCGTCATAAAGTCATTTATTAAATCCATCCAAGTCCTCATCCTCTGTTTCAGAATCTAACAGCTGCTTTAAATCCAACATAGCAGGTTCACTTTCCTCGCTGTCAGAGTCACTTTCTGTACCGTGCGGCTCCTCAGAAATGATGCCTGCTTTTACAAAAGCTTGGACAATAGTGCCAGCAGACACGTCGGCTCAGTGCTTCTCAATTATTTCCTGTTGCGCCCCCCCTTGGAAGAAGAAAATATTTTGCGCCCCGCCCATTCTCCGCCGTGACTATAATTAGTATCATTTGTCTATGAAATTGTTCTAAGTACACCTTTGCATAACATTGTATCCTCATTAACATTAAAGAAAACAAAAAAAGAAAGTGGATGTGCAATTTACACTTTATTCTAGTCCGATTTTTTAAAAAAAAAAAAAAAAAAAAAAAAAATGTTCCACAGGGTTACTCGCCCCTACCCCCGGCATTGCGCCGCACCCCTGCGTTAGCCCAAGCATCTACAATCCACTGGTAAACTGTGGTGTAGCTCGCCCGGCACTGCTTTCCACTCAGTGAAGATTTGGTCTCATCTGGTCGTCCATCGCTCCAACGCCGCTCGCAGCCTTACTTTGAACAGCCGGATCACGCTGATGTCCAGCGGTTGAAATTCCTTTGTCAGACCTCCCGGAATCACAGCAAGGGTAGCGTTCATCTGCATCACTTGTTTTTTCACATCTGCGGTGAGATGAGCACGCATAGTCATAAATCAGAAGTGATGGTGATGCTTGGAAAAAACCATCGGTCTGCACAACACACATAGGGCGCACTGAACGCCCTATGTGTGTTGTTCAAAATGTGCCACTCATTTTGAAGAAAAATTAAGACTTTTCTATACGCCTTATGGTTGTGAAATTACGGTATATTTTCTTGCCTACCATTCCCCAACCCTCTTTCCATGTTTGTCTATTTTGAGGATTTTGTTTTTGTCTCTTTGTGTCTGCTTCTCACTCATCTATCTCCCCATTTTTTGTTTTTTCTATCCATCTCTCGTCCATCCTGCATTTTCAGCCCATCCACATTTCTTTAACCAGCTGTATGCTGGTTTGGAGCCGTACTCCATGGTGGCGAGCTTCATCACAGAAGCCCTCAAACCCAGTCTGTGAGTAGATCCTGTTCTACTGCTTCCAGTTCCATCATTGGGTTCTCACGGAGGTTTTTCCACCAGATACACGTATGAAGTGGCCCCGGTCTTCACCCTGATGGAGGACGTGGTGCTGAGGAAGATGATGGAAATAATCGGATGGGAGGAAGGAGGAGATGGGATATTTAATGCAGGTAGAGTAAACTAAGTTCTTAAAGAGGATTCCGGTGCGTGAACTAGAGGTGACAAAAGTACCAACATTTTCTACTCAAGTAGAAGTATAAATACTGAGCTAAAAAACTACTTTAGTAAAAGTAAAAGTATCAACTCAAGTTTTCTACTTAAGTAAAAGTAAAAAGTAACCTGTTGTCAAAACTACTTGAAGTAAAAAAGTAAAAGTAATTTTCAAGAAAAAGAAATATGATAATAAATGAAAGTGTGATGGTGTGAAACTTTATGAATCAGAAACATTTATTTCTTAATAATCTTTATTGGAAATCGATTAATGAACACAATCAAATGTATTAACATAAGCAGGGCATTATGTAACGTCCCTTCAGCTACCAAGCTTCACTCTGCATCACCTAATTTAACCAACTTCAAGACACACACACACTCAATGTAAAAAAAAAAAAAAATAAATAACCAGAAGACTTTTTTAAGGCAGGTACTTTTCAAAGTTCTTTGAGGCAATATCAAATAGTCTTTCACAAGTTTCTAAGGTTGGGAGTGCCACATACAGCCTGCGTGAGACCTGGAACACAGCAGGAGGGTGCGGGGGGTATGGGGAAGGGCTGTATGTGCGTGTGCTGTGTGTCACGTGTTGAAGTGATGAAGCAAGAGGAAGTCGTATTGAGATTGCGTTAGTTCTTCTCATCCAACCACATTCAAATCAAATGGCGCGATTGATCCGGATTGTTTTTTAATGATTTTTTCTTTATTTTTAACAGTGACAAAATGGCGAAAGTAGCAACTACTTTTTATAAAAGTAACAAAGTAAAAGTACAGATAATTGCATTAAAAAGTAGTGAGTAAAAGTAAAAAGTAGACAAAAAAAATAATTACTTCGTTAAAGTAGAGATAATGAGATTTTCTACTTGAGTAAAGTAACGAAGTAGTTCTACTTCGCTACTTGACACCACTGGTGTAAACATAAGATGATGTTTGTCTTTAAGGCGGCTCCATGTCCAACATGTACGCGGTCAATCTGGCCAGATACAAATTTTATCCTAGCATCAAAGAGCTTGGACCCTCTGGCGCTCCTCGACTGGTGCTGTTCACGTCACAGGAGGTGAGTCTGCTGAAGAAAGATGGTTAAAACTTTTTTTTTTTTTACCTTAACGTTTTAAGAAAATTGGGCATTTGATCAGAGTTTAGACTTTTTTTAAACTCTTTTTAATTTGGTATCTGCATCCGATCTTGAGGGGAAAAAAAAAAATAGCTGAGTGAACAAAACCATTTGTCCGTCAATAACTCTATCTTTCCGGATTTGGTGAGAAATAAGCATTTCTATTGGTTGAAGACACAAACATAAAGGAAAGAGTTGGGACGTATGGAGAGCGAGTTCCTTGTGTGAGACTGGGTAAAATGTGATGGAATTTAAGACTCGACTCATGCTCCCTTGACAGATTTACTCTACATTCCTGCTCTGGATGTTCAGGTTTTCCACATAGAAGTGCTTTTGTTTGACACTGGTCCTTTATGTGAGCGTTAAGTAGGACTCTGTCTTCAGACATAATCAAAGAATCGGTAACTTGGTTTGAATTTTGACACAATGGTAAAGATCTGTGGGAAAAGAAAACCTCACCATCTAATGAACATTTCATTAAGTCAATTCTTTCTTCTAATATTTCTTCAATTGAAAATGAAACCAAAGCCTCCCACCTCTCTTTTCTCAGCCCAACAAAACAATAAGTTCATTACGAACATGACTAACTCATTTGTTCAATCATCACAGTCGATCACAATGATAAGCAGCCAAAAAAAATGGGTAGAATTTGTCATATTGCTAAAAACCTGACCCAAATATGGTTAGTCACAATTTAGCTGGGATGAGAGAGGCCTGGGCTATCCGTTTGAGGCTGTTGCCCCCGCGACCCGACCCTAGAACAAGCGGAATGTGACGGAACGGAACAATTCATTGGAACAATCGCAACACCCACTGTCGTCCAAAAATGCATCTGCAATTCACACGACCTAGAACATAGATGACTTCCTTCTTCTTCTTTCGGCATTACCCTTCAGGGGCGCCACAGCAAGTCAGTTTATTCTATCTAACCCTATCTGCTGCATCCTCTTCGGTCACACCAACTATCTTCATGTCTTCCTTCACTGTATCCATGAACCTCCTCTTTGGTCTTCCTCTAGTCCTCTTTCCTGGTGGTTCCAAACCCAGCATCCTTCTTCTGATGTACTCTCTCTCTCTCTCTCTCCTCTGCACATGTCCAAACCATCTCAGTCTGACCTCTCTGACTTTAAAACCTCTAACATGTGCTGTTCCTCTGATCCTGTCCATCCTGGTCACTCTCAGAGAGATCCTCAGCATAGATGACCTACTTTAAATCAATTCCTTAATCATTAAAAAATATCAGAGACCGCTGGTGAAACAAATTCCATTCAAATAACTTTTTTTTATTTGTTTTTTTGGGAGGAGGGGGTGTTTGTTTTAAAAAATGTATTTGATGTGCTTCAAAGAATGTTTGACTTTCATTTGCCTTTTGATGAAGCTGCTTTGAGATGTTTTGTCTGTGTAAATATTGTCATCAGCTTATAGATGGTAACTTTGATGGAGGAGATGATCCACTTAATCTTTAGATCTTTGTTTTTCAAACTTTTATGACAAGGGACATTTTTTTTTTTTTTTTTTTTTTTTTTTTTTTTCATCAAAAAAAGTCTCGAGGCACATCAACCAAAAAATGATTCCCTGAACAAAATTAAAGTATTTAATCAAAACCAAGTTCCTAAGCGACCATGTGTCATAATGAGCACTTTTGAAAGTTTTGCACCTTATTTTCCATTTCGACGCGCATAGTTCTACACAATGAGCCTTTCAGAGGATTTACCCCAGAATGCAATAAAAAATTTTTTCCCCTGAAATGTCTTGCAGAAAACGTGAGATTTTATTAGAATCTGTCATTTTTTTTTCTGAAGCCTAAAGTTTTTCATAGTGTTTCAAAAACATCTAGAAAATTGTTTTTGGGAGGGATGGACAGCAGCATGCAATTTAAAACAAAAAAAAAAAAAACAGGGAAGAGTGGGTTGCTATGATTACAGTCATTGAAATATCATAGAACAGCTCCTGCCTGCATACTGAAACGTTAATAAATACACCTCAATCCTTCAATCCTTTTTTTTTTTTTTTTTTTTTAAAACACACAGACCAGGAGATCAACCAAAACAATCGTTGGGAGCGTAAAGGAAAAATAGTTTTCAGATTGCAAGATGCATTATTGTCTTAGCCTTGTCAGGATGGCCTGTTGTGTAGTATCTGATATGGAAGGTTTACATCTTTGGGTCAAATACAAGGTTCCTAATAATAATCTTTCTTTAAGCAGACATCAATGGGTTTCATAGCCTGGTGAAGGACGTGTTATACATAGGAGGTCGTTATCAGCATGTATAAAGTAAACTTGCTCCTTGGGCAACTCGGGTCTCTGCAGATTCCTCCACTGCGTTCACGGTGTCTTCATAACAAATCTCTTTTAAAGGACACTCGACTTTTGCTGATTCTCACTGGTTGTTTCCACAACAAGGCGCAACTGGTAGATCCCAATCACCGTATGAGTTGAAATAGAATAATTTTCTACGAAACACTTGACAATCTCTCACGACCCACTAGTGTACCACAGAACACTGGTTAAAAAACACTGCTTTAGATTATCCTAATTTTTGTGACAATTTGTTGATCAACGTGGTTAATGAAGGATTCTTGGGATGTCTTTCAGTGCCATTACTCACTTTCCAAATCGGCCGCTTTGTTGGGAATCGGCACAAAGAATGTCATAGTGGTGCCATCAGATGAGAGGTAAGGCCTGAATAGTTTGGAATTGTGGGATCCATGAGATCCTAAAGTCAAATTTGATGTTTTACCAAAAGATAATGGCTTCATGATTTTGTGTTTAATAGAGGAAAGATGATCCCTTCTGCTCTTGAGGAGAAAATTCAATCTGCGAAGAATGAGGTGACTTTGAAAAAGTTGATCTTAAAAAGTGATTAATTTAAAAAAATATATAAACTGACATTTAATACATAAATGTTTAGGGTGCGGTTCCCTTTTTGGTGAATGCCACTGCAGGGACAACGGTGCTCGGCGCCTTCGACCCCATCGAGAAGATTGCAGACATCTGTGAGAAGCACAACTTGTGGCTTCATGTGGACGTGAGTTTGAAAATATCCCATTTTATGCAATCTCATCTTTGCTGGAGCTCACGTCAGTATTTTTTTTCTGTTACCAGGCCTGCTGGGGAGGATCAGCTCTAATGTCCAAGAAGCACCGACATTTGTTACAAGGAGTCCAGAGGTAAGCTGGTCCCTCCAGTCTATCTAACGAGAGAAAATCCTAAACTCCAGTTGAAAGAAAAAAACCTCCCTGTGACTCGGATGGATGTAAGATCTTCTTGCAGGACTGAGTGGCAGAATGTGCCCAGAACTCTTGATTCATGTTTGTAGTATGTAGCAGATGGCCTTTTATATTTGAAGTGGTGCTTATGCAGTAGTTCATGACATGAGGTCACTGTGTGAGGATGGGATTTTAGATGGGATTAGCAATGGTTCAAAATCAATAAATCACTTGGACATGCAGGCATTTGGAACAGTCCCTGCTCTTCAAAAGGTTAGGAAGCGTTGAGAGGACAGAGAAGGGCAAAATGTAATAAGTGCTGCACTAATTAGAGGTTTGGAAATAAAGTATTAACTAGATAAGAGTAGTTGAATAATAGAGGAGAGCTAGTCCTGTCCAACAAACTTCACCCAGCTTCTAAATGGCCTGCTAGAAACTCTTAACTAGGTTTCGATCTTCTTTGCCTTTCGGCATTTCCCTTCAGGGGGCCCCACAGCAAGTCTGTTTCTTCCATATAAACCTGTCTCTCTCTCTCTCTCTCTCCTCTGCACATGTCCAAACCATTTCATGGCCACGAGTCTTGTTCCCATCTGGTCTTGAAAATAACTTTATTGTAATAGATCTTGCGCTAAATTAACTTTCCAATCATGTAAACTCTCTCTTCTCTTTTCTCCAACAAGAGCCAACTCTGTTTCCTGGAACCCCCATAAGATGCTAATGGCGTGTCTGCAGTGTTCAGCATTCCTGGTCAGAGACAAAACGGTAAGAACTGCACTCACTACATCACAAAATGACTTAACTTTTGCATGAATTTTTATTATATTTTTCACAAGTCATAAATTACAACTTATTTGTTTGCTTTGAATCGGCACCGTGATCAAAATTCTGACTGTTTGTCAACCAGAAAAAGTGTAGTTGTCCTTCTTGATTGGGACAGACTTTCCTGTCCTTTTTGCAAGGTGGTCAAAAAGCTGCAGAGCTATAAGCCAGCTCTTTATCTGCTACAGTCCTCGAAGGACCATGGAAATTTACAGATGGTCTACATGTTTTGTTGATCTTAGAAAGGCATTGATGGTGTCCCTCGGGAATGCCCACATAGTATGGAGAAGTCGAGCTCTTATTCCGGGCAGTCCTGTTTTTCTGCTTGGTCGGTGCCAGGGCAGGTCGAATCCATTTTGACTGATTATTGGACTCCAACTAGGTTTATCCTTTGTCGCACATTATTTTTGTTGCTTTTATGGAAAAGAATTTCTTGGCTTAGCCAAGGCCACAAGGGTTCCAGATCTGTGACCAAGGATCGTATCTCTGCTTTTAGATGTTGATGTGTCCCTGTTGGCTTAATTGTGATGTCAAACTCCGGCTGGACTAATTCACGGTAGAGTCTAAAGTGGCCAAAATGGGATTTAACACCTCAAAGTCTACAGTCATTGTCCTCACCTGGACAAGGGTAGCTCATCCTTTCAGGGTCCGGGTAGGTTCCTGCCCCAAATGGAGGTATTTAAATATCTTTTTGTTAGAGTGACGGGATGTACGCAAGTATGTACCAGGTGACTGACTGGATAGTGTGGAGTCCGCAGTGATTTGGATGCCACATCAGTCTGTCAGGGTGAACGAGCCGAGCCAAAATCTACACCCTAAATTTCCAAGTCAATCTATGTTCCAACTCTTTCCTGTAGCCACCTGCTATGAGTACAGGTGACTGAAAGACTGATATAAATCCAAGATGCCCAATTTTCCCCCAAATGGGCACCTGGATCTTTTTAAATTGACAAATGAGTCTAAAGGTTAATTACTTAAAATGTACCTTGTTCTTTTGTCTTAGAGTCTTCTGCAACGCTGTCACTCCGCACGGGCCTCGTACCTTTTCCAGCAGGACAAGTTCTACGATATGAGCTATGACACTGGAGACAAGTCCGTCCAGTGCAGCAGGAAGCCAGACGCCTTCAAGTTCTGGCTCATGTGGAAGGCTTTGGGAAGCGAGGAGATGGAGCACAGAGTGGACAGAGCCATGGTTATGGCCAGGTCAGTTTGAGGGGTCAGAAGGTGTACATGCTGATAAAGAGAAACTCTGATAAGATAAGATTTGGGTCATTCGTAGCACAACCAAAATAAAAAAAATATTTGCATCATAACAAAACTATTAGATTTAACATTCAGGTCTTTGTGGGGAAAAAAAAATTGTATTTAGAGCAAGTTTTACAGCTTTTCTTGGAAAAGCGCATGGCCAAAAGGGTTGGTTTGGCAGGGATTTTACCAAACTACACAGTACCGTGACAACAAGGAAGTTCTGTTTGCTGCAGCAATAAATATCAAACATAAATTTGGATGTTTATTAAAACATCACTACTCTTCAACGTGCTAATAGCGGTGTTTCGTTAGCATATTTATTAGTCTCATTACTTTGATGGGACAAAACAAAAATAGCAGCATACAATGTGAACAGCAGTGGGCCTAAATTGTAGCCATGTGGGGTGCCAGAACTAATTGAGGAAATTTCCTGTGATTGTTGAATTAAAGTAGAAAAAATTTTGTGTATAGAGTTGTCTAAAAAAAACTATAATTTGGATAAAAGATGATGGAATCAGAAATTTTAGTTGTCCTTCCTCCCTGGTTTACTGACTTTTTTTTTTTTTCTTTTTTTTCCTCTTTTGAGTCTTCATAATTTTATTCATTTTCTTTTTTCCAGTTATTTTACTGAAGCAATCAAAAAAAGGGAAGGTTTCCGTTTGGTCATGGAGGTATATTTTTTTTTTTTTTTTTTTGTAACATTTCTTAAAACAAAGACTTTCATTTGACTCCAAATCCTATTTCTCATCTTTCAGCCCGAGTATACAAATATTTGTTTCTGGTACATCCCACCAAGTCTTCGAAATCTCCCAGATGGACCAGAGTTTTGGAAAAAGCTACACACTGTAAGTTGAGTATTTGAGTACGACAAAGCTCAGGCCGAACTAAACGCAGATTCTCTTTTCTTCAGGTCGCCCCTGCCGTTAAAGAACGCATGATGAAGACTGGCAGCATGATGGTGGGCTACCAGCCTCATGGAGGTTTATCAAACTTCTTTAGAATGGTTGTCATCAACCCTGAGGTCGACAAACACGACATGGATTTTGTCCTGGATGAGATACACAACTTGGGGAAGGATTTGTGAGAAATTATCTGACCATTCGGAAAAAAATCTGCTAATCTTTTCCTGCTGCGACTATCATGCACTTTTTACTCTTTGGGATCTTTAACTTGTATTTGAGGCTGGTCGTGCATGCGTGTGTGTGTGTGTGTGTGCATGTGACTCTTTTGGTCTGATTTACAGCACACACTATACTTCTTGTTGCGCTCTATGAATAAATCTGCACCTCAGTTAAATGCTAGAAATCTGTCAAATGTTTTAAAAGTTCTCATTTAATAAAGATAAGATGTTTTTTTTTTTTATTATTATTCAGACAAAAAGTGAAAATTGGTAAGTTAAAAAAATGCTTAAAACATGGCTTTGAAGAACTGTTTGGGAATACACATGGTTTCAGAGAAGAAAAAAAAAACTCTGCTGTACAAATATCTTTTTTATACATCATGAATAAAACTAAACAAATTATCTGTCGTGTGTAATTTAAAAAAAACAAAAAACAAAAAAAAACAAAGTAAAAAAGTCTGTGCTCAAGATGATGATAATTCTTCGCAAATAATCTATAGCTCCCCGTCGAGCCCAGTGACGTGTGGTGAAATTTGTCTGAGGAGGCACTGATTCCTCAACAGTTGTATTGTTCATTTCTTACAATGGTAAAGCTGTCTTATTCCAGCATTTATCCAACAACATCCAACTACTGATAATGCTTCTTATCCAATCAGCATTCCTCTTTCAATCACACTCACAAACACAGGAACAGCTATGGATAGAGATTTTTAAGAAATTCATCAACACTGTAAACAAATTAAAGTAGAGATTTCATTTTAACAAAAAGTTAAATTTTCTGTTTTTCAAATTCTGGTGTTTTAAGAAAGTTTGCTTTTTAAATTGATCTAAAAAAAGCATCAAGGACAAACATTTTTTCCCATTTTTTTTATTAAAAAACAAAAAAACAAACAGAACCAGTTGTGTCCTTACTTTTACTTGAAAAATGGAATTCATCTGCCGAAAAGGTTATGGCTAAATAGTAGAAGTAGTCTCTATTTTTCTTAGTTCCAAGAGTTTCTCTGTCTCAAAGGAGATTTCGTCCTCGCTAAAAGAAAGAAGAGCTGCCAGTTTGCACGCGCCCCCTTGAGTGGAAGCAGAGTACATACCTGCCCCCCCTTTTTCGATGTGCTTTTTAGTGGGATCAGCAGCAGTAGTTTTCTAACACACATAAACTACATTATATAGACTGCAGTCGAAAGAGAAGCACAGGTCGTCTCTGCCTCCGTTGAGGTTTCTGACCTGGATTTGATCAGAAAAAAAATCAAATTTGGCTGTTTTTTATTCAAAATGGCAGAAATGTGTAGCCATACTCCAAATGCATTTTTAACACACAACAGTGAAAAATATTAGACTCTCTTTTTTTCTTTTTTTGTCATAGATACAGGAAAGGCCCTACATTCCCTGCTTCCCCTGACTGCACGTCACTGCTCGAGCCACCATCTTATAGTGTTGGAGGGGTCTGCATGCCCCAATGACACTGGGTGCTATGTTTTGTGGCGGGCTTAATGCCCCTGGCAGGTTCACCCGAGGCAAACTGGTCCTAAGTGAAAACCCTCTAGTGGAAAGACCAATCATAGCCAAGTTTCCCCTGCCCAGATGTTGGTCACTGCCCCCCACACCTCTATAGAGCGAGAGCGAGCGAGAGTTTGCTGGTAGAGTTTTTTGCCGAACAGGGGATACAGGACTTACCACCTGTAGGAAGGGCCATATGGGTTGGGTGAAGAGATGGGCAGCAGCCGACGACGGGGACCCTCTGGCATTTGAATAAAGTAAATTCAGGAAGTGGATGGATAGTTCTAAATGTAAAGTGAATTTTATTTTTGGCTGCTGCTTCTTTTCTTTCTAAATAAAATCCAGGTGTAAAGGAAAGCACATTAAAAAACTGAGTGTTTGCTCAGTTTCATCCACCAGAGGGAAGAAGTGTTCCATAAAAGCTTTTTCCTTCCACTCTGAAGCCCTGAAAGAAACAATATCAATGTCCAAGCTCCGTGAAGTTGGTCCCTCCTAAATAAAATATGAACAAAATTAAACAAAAAATATGTGAATGATTTGTGCTGTAAAAAAATTTTGTTTGTGCTATTTTAGTTTTTTAAATAGTTACAATTCTTTTTTAGGTAAATATGACGTCATCCAGCACCTCATTTTGCTTAAAAATGCGAGAAAACCCCTAAAAATTGTGTCAATCGTTTGTGCTGTAAAATTTTTCGTTTGTGCTGTTTTAGTTTTCGTTTATTTTGAGAAATACAATTTGAACAGTGACGTCATCAAAGATGGCGACGCCCGGAAATAAATACAGGGCTGGATGACGTCATCATCCCAATCGTATTTCTTGGAATAAACAAAAACTAAAACAGCACAAATAAAATTTTTATAGCACAAACAATTGACAATAGTTTGGAGTTTTCTCAAATTTTTAAGCAAAATAAGGGGCCGGATGACGTCATATTGACCTAAAAAAGAATCGTAAATATTTAAAAAACTAAAATAGCACAAACAAATTTTTTTACAGCACAAAACAGCACAAACGATTGACATATTTTTGTTTATTTTTGTTCATAATTTTTTTAAAGAGGGGCTAGCTTCACGAAGCTCACTGTTCACATTCTAAAACAGGACAGAAAACATTTTAAATCATTTTGGTGTTACTTTAAACTTTATCCACAGTGGAAAAAATGTCTTTCTGACCTCCCAGCACCACCTGTGCTCACCACATTAATCCTAACTGGAAATGTTTTGCAGAAAAGTAGGAACCAGCAGTTCCAGTCTGGTGATTTTTTGTATAAAGAAAAGGTTCAGGGAAATACACAAAACACCTCACTGCTGCTGAAACTCGGAAGAGAAAAGAAAAGAGGTCAGGAGTTAATTCTAGAGAAGTGTTTGGCCTGGCAGTGATGCCAGGAGTCAGCCAAGACAGGACCAACCAGAGGAGAGAACAAGAGGAAAAAGAGGGTAATCAACAGGAAAGTTCAGACTAAATACTTGCTTTATTAGTTTTGGAAAAAGTGAACAAAATCAAGTGTGTGGAAGGAAGCTTGTGTCGCTCTGATTTCTTGTTTTTTTTACTTTCTGCATCTCAAATTTCACTGCTTGTGTTTTAGGCCAATTATCGATGGGATTTTAGAGCAGAAAAGTAACAATTATCTAAATATTAATGTGGATAATTATCTAAATATTCGATCAACAGGGTTCTGTAATTGAATTAAACCTTTTAACCTTTAATCCTTCAAAAGTTGAACACCTCTTTTACTCTGATCAGTCACACACGCTTTCAGACGGGAAACCGGAAGTCACTTCTCGATTGACCTTGTTTTAGTTTCCACAGGCGCTTCCGACTTCAACGCCACTAACCTGTAAAGAGTTAAGAAATATTTAAACTGTTTCAAATGACTTTTGAGTTAGTAACTCAGTTACAATCAACGTTCCCTCTAACCTGCGCGTTTGAGCAATTGCGCACTGCTCGCAAATTAATAGCGCACAAGAAAACCGATCAGCAGCGCACAAAATAAAACTCAGTTTAAACTACAGATGGTAAAATGAGACCAAACTCCGGAGCATATCTCATTCTTCTTTTTTTCTGAAACAAATTGCTTCAAACCACTGCTTCGGAGATTGGCTCATCATTACTGCTGATGTCACAAAAGAGTAAAAGTTTTTTGCTCCGCCCCCTTCTGTTCAGGAAACGTGTGTGTTTGCTCAGACACAATACAAATTAGAGGGAACAGTGATTACAGTATTGTAAAAGTAATTCGTTACTTTACTACTCTTTGGGGGAGACAGTGGCTCAGTCGTTTTGAGCATTCGCCCACGGACCGCAAGTCAACCGGAAGTTCGTGGGTTCGTATCCCACTGACCCACTTCGTGGGTTCGTGTCTTCTCTAGGGTCCTTGGAGAAGACACCTAACCCCCTGTTTTTCCAACCATTGGCGGCGTCGTGGTAGCCTGCTGCGGTGTAGGCATGCAGCATACTAATGTCCCCAGTGAGGGATGAATAGAGTGAGTAAAAAAATAAACAAATGAAAAAAATTTTTTTTTAACTGGTGGTGACCCTTTAATCTTTTGGTTCTTGTCTTGGCAACTTCTTGAATATTAATAATTATACTGTATTTTACTTGAAAAACAACAAAAACATTGTTCTAAATGACAAACGGCTTTTATTTGTATGATTGTAAATCTACATTCATTGAACCTGGACCGGAACTTTTAAGCCCCTCGGTGTTTGATTCTGAGTTAAACCAGGGGTGAGGCGGGGGGGACGGGGAGAGAACCCCCACCCCCACCCCCTGGTGGAGTTTATCACATGGGCTTCAACAGGCCTTCAAAGATTAACACACAACAGTGGAAAATAGTAGACTTTTGTTTTTTTTCTTTTTTGTCATGATACAGGGGAGGCCCTACGTCCCCTGCTTCCCTTGACTGCACGTCACTGTGAGGTGTGTGTGTGTGTGTGTGGAGGGGGGGCTTCAAAGACTCCCCCTCCCTCTCCCAACCTATTTTTGGTCCACAAAAAAAAAACAGAAGAAGAAAGGTAAGGGGACTAGTTGAGCTATCCCTTTGCAGAGCCAGAGAGTGGACCACCAAAATGCAGGAAAATGACTCTTATTTTGCAAAACGTTCTGGGGGCATTCCCTGCCCATACTGGCTTTGTCAATGACCTCACGTCCCCCCCTTTAGAAAATCGGATCCGCCCCTGTAAACCTTCATAAAATATTATTTACAAATAAAATTTTTTTAGTTTTATTTTTTAGAAACAATCTTTATTAATTTATTCTTGTTGGTTTGTTAGTTCTTTCTTTTTTATAAGCAAATATAAAGAATATCTTTTAAAAGCTTGTCACACAGCTGTAAAACATTTCTAAAGCTAGGACATCATTCTTTTGGTATTGCACCACCTCATCCATGATGGTGTAACATCTGGGTTTTTCACTGTGTGTGGGTTGAACGTGACAGACGGAAACATAAAAACTTCCACGGTTGGTGTGGAACACTGTGACCTGACATGACTGCACACACTCCTGACAGGATGTTTTCTCTCTTAGAAACCAAAGACATGGTGAGCGTAGAGCTGTCCAAACATTCACCAAATACCCACTTTTTCCTTAAGTTTGTGTCTTTCTGCTGGAGTAGAAAACGCAAAATGTTTAAACAAATGTGCAGAGCAGGGACGTGAGGCCACACACAACCTTACAAAAGAGCTGCAAGACTGAATTGAAGTCAAATAATCATAAAGCTGCCCCATGGTTAGGATATCTGGATCAAAAACGAACTAAACTTCACGCAAATATTTGTACCCGTTGTCGACTGCTGCCCATCTCCTCCTTCTCCTGACCCCTTTTGCCCCTATGTTCCTACCCTCACCTTTGTAAGCGATGTCCAGAAGAACAAGATCACAGATACAAGCGGCTGAAATTATCTTTGTCCGTAGGGTGGCTGGTCTCTCACTCAGAGATAGAGGGAGGAACTCTGCCATCTGGGAGAAGCTCGGAGTTGAGCCGTTGCTCCTCCGGGTCGAGAGAAGAAAGATGGAGTGATTCGGGCATCTGGCTAAGATGCCTTCGGTGCGCCTCACTGGTGAGGTATTTCGAGCAGGTCCTACCGTGAGGACACCCAGAGAAAGACCCCGATCCGGCAAGAGAGACTATGTCTCACAGCTGGTCAGTTTCTCCCACATTGGCGCCGTCGTGGCAGCCTGCTGCGGTGTAGCAGTGCAGCACACAAATTTCCCCGGTGAGGTATGAATAAAGTGAGTAAAATACCTCAGGGTCCTGCCAGGTGAGCTGGAAGATGCAGCCAGAATAAGAGAAGACTGAAGCTGTTGCCCTGCGACCCAGCCCCAGATAAACGGAGGACGGCAAAACAGAACGGAACAATTGTCTGTTCAATTTTTCTAGATGGTCTTTTTTACTTCTTAACCAATCATATTGCAGTAGGCCTTTATTGACAAAAATGATCAAAATTTGAAAGTTTTACCCCAAAGGTCTTCTATTACCCTTCTGCTGGGCTCAAGTGAAATGAGAAGGGAACCTTTGCTTCAACCCGTCATATTTTGTTTGAGCTGGACCGGGTCATGTTACTGTATTTATACTGTACCTGGTCAAATTGAATTTAAAGGCCAAATTATCCAAGAAAAATTAAACAAGAAAAGACTAAGGCCATGCCCACACGTAGCTGGGTATTTTTGAAAATGCATTTATTTTTATCCGTTTTGTCCTGCCGTCCACACAAAAACAGAAGTTTTTTTTTTCACTCAAAACCGGCGTTTTTGAAAACTGCGGGCAAAGTGAATATTTTGGAAAACTCCGTTCTTGCTTTTGCGTGTGGACGTGCAAAAACGGAGATTTGCATTTTAATGCGTCATTCGTGTGTGTTCCTGTTTACAGAAGCAGACAGTGGGCAGCATGGATCCACGGACCCTGTTGCAGACCCTCTTTTCTTGCCTTTTTGTCCACTCTCAACTGAGGAGCAAAGGAGGAGAAATGCGTTGCAATCGATTATTTTTAATCACATAAGCTTTCCTAGCTCAGAGTTTACGTTTAGATAAATACTGCCCGCTACTGGTCTGGCATGCTTATAACCGGAAATACTTATAACCAGAAGCGTATTTATACGGCTCGTGTGGACGCAGATATTTTGAAAACGGTTACATGTGGACGCGAGCGTTTTTCTAAAACGGAGGACAGCAGATATACGTTTTCAAAACTACCCGTCTACATGTGGACATGGTCTGAGTGGCATGACACTGCTGTTCACATCTGTATAAAATGAGTTCAGAGAAGAGAAAAAACTTTAAAAAATTGTTCGATATCCATTCCGTTCCATCATCTTCCGCTTGTTCCGGGGTCAGGTCGCGGGGGCAACAGCCTCAAACGGGTAGCCCAGGCCTCTCTCACCCCGGCTACATTCTCCAGCTCACCTGGAAGGATCCCAAGTCATTCTCCGGCCAGCTGTGAGACATAGTCTCTCCAGCGGGGTCTGCCTCTTGGTCTCCTCCCGATGGGACGTGCCCAAAACACCTCACCCGCGAGGCGCCCGGGGGGGCATCCTGACCAGATGCCCGAACCACCCCATTTGGCTCCTCTCAACCTGGAGGAGGAGCGGCTCGACACCGAGCTCATCCCAGATGGTAGAGCTCCTCACCCGATCTCTGTTCTGATTTTCTGATCCGATCTCCTCACCGGATCTCATTGTACGATATTTTACACGTAAAACACATGACGTATTAGAACGAGGAGATGTTTGCCATGTTTTTTTACGTCAGAAAAAAACTCCTTGCGGATTCGTACACACTGTTGGAGTCTTTAATCCAAGAACAAACACTCTCGTAGGATTACGTTCCCTTTATTTAATATATACACCGACTATTTACAACATGCTTCTTTGGGGGAATAAAAAGTTTAAGAGCACAAACGTGTGGAGCTTTCATGATCTTCTGGACACACACACGCATTCTGTGAAATCCTGGAGGTCAGGATGAAGTCTAATATTTCAAAAATACTTTTTTCTTCAATTTTAAGGACGAAGGCCCCTCCTGGTATACACTTGCTACTGTATGTATTTGCAACATAAATGTCTGCTTAAAGTGCACATCCAACATCTTTGGTTTGACTCGCTTTTGGTTAAAAAGAAAAACCAGACCAGTTGGGAACATCTTCAGAAGTTTCCAGTTCGTTCTAAGCTCGTCATCATCATGCTGACCGCTCCGTAACACTCTTTAAGATATGACACGTTTGTTATTGGCTCAGAATCTGGTGGGAGCTCAGCTCCCTCACATCACGGACAGGCCTCCGGGGAGTCCACATGGACATAGAACGTCACTTCTTGTCGCTTACAGAACATTCTACAGTGACGATATTCTGGATTTCGCTGATTTTCACCTCGTGTTCTGGGATCTCCACGGTGATGGGGATTTTTAGCTCCTCCAGGATCTTTTCTGCTGAAGAGCTGCGGCTGGATATTTTGTCCAGCTCATCCTCCAACTCACAGATACGTTCAGCGACGCAGTGAGCGGTGAGCCGGGCCTCGGGGTCATGGTCCCAGCATTCCTTGATGGTGTTACAGATCACCGCCACGCCCTAGGGAAGAGAAGAAATAGATAATGTTGGATCTTGCTGCTCTAATAAAACCATATTTTAGCGCCTCATCTACAAGCTAGCTTTGAATTAGCATAACAAAAGCATGGATTCATATTTGGATCCATCTTTTCTTGTACCAACTTTCATGCTGCTTTCATTTCACCGCAGAAACTAGGTCAAGTACCAATGCATCAGCCACCAATTAGGATACACCATAAAAATGACCAGCCGATCTGTTAATAGAGGTAATGTCATGAATATGGATGATGCTGTAACGTTAAAACGCAAACATTCACTTGGTCTCTTTGCAGCTCAGTAGCTAAACATGGCTATAGTCATATAGTGACGACGCAGAACGCATAGCCCAGGCATGAGTAAACTTCAGCCTGCGGCCCATTGAACGTTTTAATCCAGCCCCCGAACTTAAAAAAATTAAATAAATAAACCATGTTAATGTTTTATTTTTCCTGCAATTCTGATGTTTTGTCACTAGATGGCACCAAAGATATAACAACACTGCTCCCATTAAAATGTGTGTTTCATGATGCCCACAGTGTCATATTAGATTGTCAAGAGATTTCAAACTTATATTTTAAACGTAGTGCTCTAGATGCACATTTTTTTAAGCACTAGGGTGCTTGATTTTAATTTTAGCGCGCTAGATTACATGTGTGTAGCGGTCCCAATGGCTTTCCATATCTAGTGTGCTTGTTTACTAAAGCATGCCATCCATCTGCTCCTGTTCCGGCCTCTTGGTCAAATGTTAGAACCCAATGTGGCCTGCGAATCAAAAAGTTTGCCCACCTCTGAAACAGCCTATAGGCTATACGTCTTTGTGTCAGCAAAAATTTCTGGGTAAAGTTTTATTTTACGTTGATCTTTCTGGGCTACGATGACTGTTCAGGTGCTTTACACAGAAAGCGAATGGTGAGACAAATGGAACCCGCCCACTTGGTGCGAGGTCAAAGTGCTAAGGCTAATAGCATAGTGTACGATCTCACTAAGATCCCATCCCTTCCACTACCGCCATGACTTTGATGTCTTCCATTGACTTCCACAGTCACAAGGTCTCAATTCCCCCAAGCAGCTGTGGAATGTGAAGGAGTGGGAGCTTCTGTTTATGAATGCTCAGGAACTGTGTCAGGAAAATATGAAAGAAACCCTTTGAGGAAAGTTTCTATCAATTGGATGAATCTACGACACCGAGTTTTCAGACAGATCTGAAGGTAGAAATGAGGGATGGGATACCGATAGCGTTTGGCACCGTCACCCGATTAGGATTTATTACTTGGCCGTAAACTTTCAGTCTTATTGGTAGTCTTAACGGTATCTGTGGAGAAGCGGGGCAAGAGTATGGAAAGTCATTGGGGTCACTATACGCATTTAAACAAGCGCCCGAGATTTGAAATCTAATGTGCTTGTTTAGGTGTGTATAATGACCCCAATGGCTTTCCGTACAGGATAGCAAACACGGCGCGCACTACTTTTTTTGTTTGCCTCTAAATGATGGTCTGTCTTACTCTCTGCTGCAAAATAGGGTTAGTTAATAGGGGGGCATGGACTAGGTATTCTTCCGCCGACGAATTACCAACAAACAAGAAAATGGCAGAGCACCAAACAAGGTACAACGCACAAAAGTATGGTTGTATTTCTTTAAAGTTAAATCAGACAACACATGCTAACTGAAATGTAATGAAACATCGCTTACAAAGATGGAAACACCAGCAATCTAAACAAACACTTCACCAAAATGTCCGATATTCAAACAGAAAGATGCACGATGTTTGAGAAGAGCAGCACCGTTGAATCAATTGCAAGTTTGTTTTCTACTCGTTTTTACGATGAAAAGTATCGATAAGAGTATCGATAAGATACCAGATTGAAAAGAAGCATCGATACATTGTTCACTTCGGACGACTGTTTTTGGTCCGAAACAGATGTCGTAGATGGTTTTTTTTTCAACAGCTAGCTCCCCGTTGACTTGTTATGCTGGTCAAAGAGTCATGACCAGGTGTGCACGACCAGCACAACCAGGTACACGCGCTTGGAACCAGACATATCGTGGCTGGAGGAGTCGTGCAGTGCCGACAGAACTGAGAAGGAGACAATCTGAAAGGAGATGCTTTGAGCCCAGTGTCCCTGTGGTTGACATGGGAAACATCCGTTAGCTCGCTGGCAAGATGGAGGAACTGGGGACGCTCGTTCTGACCCAGCGTGAATGTGGAGGGGCCATGTTGAGTGCATCATTGAAGCTCGACTTGTGGACTCATTACAGACTGTTTTTTTTCACTTACACACCGTGTAAGCGGACCAGGAAGGCATCAAGGCTTTTACGCAGCATCAAATTTTCCTTTGGGGAATTAATAAAGTATTTTCAATTCAATAAGATGGTATCAATTACCATCTCTAGTACTGATCCAACCCGGTACCAATCATGCTTTAGCCTCTAACTAGACAGGATAGGTTCCAGCACCTTCTCTGAGTGTCGAATCAACACAATAAGGACATATGGTCTGACCTGGTGTTTCAGCCAGCTGTCTGGAATTTCAGGTCTTCCTCTGTCTCTCAGCACGTTGTCTTTCATGCTCTCCACGCAGGGGTGCTCTCGTACCTTAGACCCAAACGCTGGCTCGTAGTCTTTTACCTCTGGAAGAGAGAAAACATCGCCCACATCAAACACAAACTCACCAACATCAAACTGAGCAAAGCATCAAGTAAATAAAACACAAAGGAAGCAGTTGAATTGGAGGAGTGGAAGTTTTTTTATTCCTAAAACTACGTAGCTGTTGTTTCCACTTGAACTTTACAAATTGGCTCCATTACTGCTGACTGCTGGAAATAAAATGTTAAATCCAACCATAAAGAGAAAAAAAGTTGGCCTTTAAAAGCGAAATATCCACCATCAAACAGCAAAGCACCAGATGTAGGTTGGGCTTAATTTTGTGTCGAAATTGAGACAAGACTATTAAAAATAAAATTGTCATGATATGGAGCTGAGGCCATAAATATACCCATGACACAACAGACAGGCTCAGATGAAAAATTCACAAGCAGATTTATTAGATTGATAAAAAGTCCAAATAAAGAAGACAAAAACAGATTAATTAGGCAGGTTCTGATGTAGGAGCTGGAGACAAAAACTGGATAACAGGTCAAGCATGGTAAACAACGATCTGGTGAAGAGTGTGTGAAAAACTGATCCACTTATGCTCCAGCAGATGAGTAGATGAGTTTCAGGTGTGACTTGTTGCACACACACAGACAAAAGGGAGGGGGAAAACAGGACACAGAGGGGGAACAGACTACTCTCCTGATAAAAATACTGTTTTAGGACTTTGTTCAAGTGAAATTAAACCGAATAATTGACAGCTGGGAAAAAAGTTTTCAGGATTTCATCAAAAAAAATTCTGTTTCACACACGTATGTGCGAGTTTTTGCAGTCTCTATCATCCTGTATTTGGATACTATTTGGGTGCGAGTTTGTTCTTGGCCATGGATTTTGTTCTCCACCATGCACCCTAATGTCAGCAGGAAGTGTTTTAGTGCACATGCTCTGTTCATGCTCAGTCCTCACCGTCAAAAGAAGAGCCAATTTTTCACCTTCTTATCTGTCTATCCCTTTCGCGGTTGCCCATCCCGGCTGTTTTAAGGTAAAGGGCAGGGTACACCCCAAACAGGTCACCAGTCTGTCATGAGGCCTCACATACAACCACCCACACATACTCATTCCTAGGGGGAATTTGGCAACCTAGCATGCACGTTTTTGAAGGATGGGAGGAAACCGGAGTACCCGGAGGAAACCCATGCAGACACGGGGAGAACATGCAAACTCCACACAGAAAGGACAGTGTTCAAGCCCTCGTCCCCATCCAGGACTTGAACCCACGACCCTCTTGCTGTGAGACCACTGTGCTACCCACTGCGCCAGTGTGCTGCCCTAAAACTGAGCTAAAACAGTACTTGTGTTGCCCAAATTGGTTGAAAAGGAGATATCACCTTTGAATCTTCCTGTAGACCTCAACATGTGTTTTTTTTTTTGTCACAGACTGTGACTCTGATGTAAAAACCATCTCTTTTGCATATGCACCCTGGTGGTGAAACACGAGTTACAACTGCTAACCTTGCGGGCATTACTAAGAGCATTTACACCGTTAGCTTTTTATTACAACTGGTCCTTTGGCAGTAAAAGTTAGTTGGCATAGCTATTTATCTTTTCTTTATTCCTCTCCTCAACCGCTCATCCCTGACAGGATAGCGGGGTTAACAGAGTCTACCCCATCTGATTCCTAGGAGGAATTTCACCAATGCAACTCAATCTGACATGCATGTTTTTATCGGTTGGGAGGAAATTGGAGCATCTGGAATAAAACCCTACTTACATGCGAAGAACATGCAAACTCCACACAAAAAGCCCAGTGAAAGGCAAGCCCCACTCTTGAACTCATCCCCACTGCCCCCCGAACGTTTGCTGTGAGGCCACTGATACTAATAACTGCACCACTAAACAGCCCGTATTTATCCAGTGTAATATATTTGGATTATGTAGCCATAGTTTTTATATTTTATATTGACATAGACAAGTTAGGATCACTGTCATTTAACCTGTACTGGTATCGATACAGATAAGGTTACTTTATGGTCCTGAGCCACGACTTGAAGCCATGAGGTTCAGGCCCCAGGGGCTCCACAAAACCTTCCTTACTGTCTGATGAAGGAGGTGGAGAAAACAACCTTCACCACAAAAGCTAATGTAACTCTGATTACCGTAATTTCACGGCTATAAGGCGCATATAAACGTCTTACATTTTCTTCAAAATGAGCGGTGCGCCTTGTGTGTGAGAAAAAGCGGACCTAAAAGAAAAAGCGGTGCCCGTGAGGCGAGGCGAACCTGAAAGAAAAGGCATGAGAACTTTAAAGAGTGAAGTGTGGGCGTGGATTGTGTATAAAAAAGGTATGTGCTGTATGCACAACATTGCTGTTTTAAACCCTGAAAATGGCAAAGAGACACGCTTATGACGCTCAGTTTAAGCTGAAGGCAATCAGCTACGCGGAGGAACATGGGAATCGAGCCGCTGCGAGAAATTTCAGCATAAACGAGTCAATGGATTGTAGATGCTTGGACTAACGTGTCTGCTGGTACTGTTATCCGAGCTTTCTCAAAAGCTGGTATCCTTTCTGAAGAGCCGCACAGTACAGACAGTGACTTTGACAGCGAGGAGTGAAGTGGACCTGCTCTGTTGGATTTTGCACAGCTGTTCGATTCAGAAACAGAGGATGAGGACTTTGACGAATTTGAATAAAGACTATTACCGGTAATGTGCTTGTTTAGTATCGTTACTACTTAAATAAAGCACAACCAAACTCAGTTTTGCTCCCGATCTATTTTTTAATACGCACATTTGCATGCTTGCGTGTGTGTTGTTGTAAGGCGGTGTGTGACTGAGACTGCGCCTTTTCGTACGGTGCGCCTAATGGTCGTGAAATTGCGGTACGCTCCATGTTTCAGAATAAACTAAATGTCCTTGTTGCTCTGACCACAATCTTCCTTCTCTTCTAAAGTTTCCATTTTAGAGTGGTTTTCCAAATTTGTCTCTTAGTGGGTTTACAGGCGGTTTGTTCCACTTTAAGAAATAATAAACAACATGTTCACAATAATAACAGATCATTAAGCACTACAAAGTTTCAAGCTACCAAGACTAATTTTAGGGTTTAAAAACCTACCCAATCTATGTTCCTACCCTCACCTATGGTCACCAGCTGTGGGTGGTGACCGAAAGAATGAGATCGCGGGTACAAGCGGCCAAAATGAGCTCAGGTGAGGAGCTCTGCCATCCGGGAGGAGCTCGGTGTTGAGCCGCTCCTCCTCCAGGTCGAGAGGAACCAGATGGGGTGGTTCGGGCATCTGGTCAGGATGCCCCCCGAG
Organism: Neostethus bicornis; assembly: GCA_902685375.1. Taxonomy (NCBI): domain Eukaryota; kingdom Metazoa; phylum Chordata; class Actinopteri; order Atheriniformes; family Phallostethidae; genus Neostethus; species Neostethus bicornis. Next base: position 37,853,866 of record LR738541.1, read on the forward strand.
CGCCTCGCGGGCGAGGTGTTTCGAGCACGTTCTACCGGGAGGAGACCAAGAGGCCGACCCCGGACCTGCTGGAGAGACCATGTCTCTCCAGCTGGCCGGGGAACGACTTGGGATCCTTCCAGGTGAGCTAGAGGATGCAGCCGGGGAAAGAGGGGCCTGGGCTGCCTGCTTGAGGCTGTTGCCCCCACGACCCGACCCCAGAACAAGCGGAAGATGACGGAACGGAACGGAAAAACCTACCCGACAGTCATGATCCTAATTAGGGTCACCTGAGGATGATTCCTGATTCTACACATCTGTGCACCCTGCCATCTATTTAAGGGCAATCAGCCCAAACTTTCCGGTCGGGTCATGCCATTCCTTCCAGCCAGGTCTCCCTGGTTACCTGACCAAATACACATTCTGACAATAACTTTTTACCATGACACTGAAACTTTGTTTTTCTTTCCACGATATTTATGAACTGCCAAATTTAAATAAACCATGTTTTCTGTCTGCATTCTTCATATCAACAGCATTACGATTTAAAACGCTGTCCTTTTTTGTCGTATTTAATCCAGGAAGTAAAAAGTTTGGAGCTGAAACTCCAGTCAGGAAGGAGAAAGCCTGGAATTGGGAGTGTGTAGAGAAAAGCTGACTCTACAAGTTCACGCTTCCTGTTTTCAGATCTGCAACTTCTCTCAATTTGAGCAATTTAAAAGAAGGACCAGCGCGTTCCTCTGGAAGTTATTTATGCCAGTGCAGATCTCCTGCTGTGGGGCTGGTTGAAATACCACACGTTTCCATGCTGCTGAAACTGAACAGGCAGCTCAACGACATGTTAAATATTAGAGAAAAAGTCTCATCCAAATGCAATTTTCTGGTTTGTTCTTGTGTTTCTTTAAAAAATAACAACCATTTTGCCGTCTGCAGGACTCTGCTCTGCATCTCTGGACATTTCAGAGCTATGAGAAGAATTTCATACGTGGTTTGCGAACAAATTTCACAAGAGACTTCTAGCGGAGTCTCGCTTTCCCTGTGCTGTCTGAGACCAGCAGTTAAAAGCCCAGAATATTCAATCCAAGGGGCGGAAAGCGGTTTACAAGGGCTTCCTTTTTAGATTATCTGTCTGAAACCTTTGTGGCCTGAAGGTTAGCAGAAACTCCATAGCTGCTTTCTCTGTCTGGGATCATCAGACAGTGTGTTTACAGTCCAGCAGATATGTGGGTCCCAAGAAACAAGTAACATGAGTAAATGAACGTGAATAAACTCAATGAAATGAAATCTCTGCATCCGCCCATCTCTAGAGAAGGTAGTGGGCTGAATTCCTGTGGCAGGTTTGTGGGCCATACATTAGGGACTTGTAAAGTAAGTCAACGAGGTTTGGATGAGAGCTGTTGGATGACGTCTTTCTGCCCAACAACAGGTGAGTTAAACCGTGTTTAAATGTTGCTCTGAGACCGAACAGGCATATTTAATTCTTCAGAAAAATGTGGTGGGCTGCCAAGGCCTTCAAAGCCTCTTCTTTTGGCCCAGAAATGATCTGAATCCCAGATTGATGGGAGTTGTAATTGTCCATGAATATTTACAAAACACTTCCAATGGTATGTTTACTCCATTCTGTCGTCTTCTGTTTATCCAGGGCCATGTCGTGGGGGCAACAGCCTCAGACGGGAAGCCCAGGCATCTCTCACTCCAGCTGCATCCTCCAACTCACTCAGGAGGAGCCTGAGGTGCTCCCTGTCCAGATGTGATACATAGTCTCTCCCGCGGGTCCGGGGTTTGCCTCTTGGTCTATTCACGGTGGGACGTGTCTGAAACACCTCACCAGCGAGGCGCTCGGAAGGTATGTTTGTAGTTTTTCTAATTACTGAGCTGATTGCAGACATGTATTTTCACACTGCCATACTTTATCGTCTTTTGTAAGCACGGGCGACTTGGGGGTAACAAGAAAAATGAATTAATTAACAATCTAAGACACATTGGCTGTTTGTTGTGGGGGAGGGATCCCTCCTTCATGTGGGTTCCCATGCGGTTTCTTCTTTTTTTCACTGCTGGGTCTAACACCACGAATGTTCTGAATTTCTTAGCTAGTTTTGCTAGGTTAGATTTTAACAGTATTTGTGTATCTACACATCATGATCCCCTCACCTGCCACCAGAGGGAGTGCTGGACCTTCCCTCATCACCCTGTTTGAGATACCTGAGGGTGATTATTTTGATGCCACTAACCTGTGGACCCTGCTGCCTATTTAAGGGAAATCACCTCGGACCCCCCCATCACGTCATTGCCATGCCTTCCAGGCAGGTCCCCCTGGTTGCCTGACCAAGATCACAGTCTGAACAATAACCTTTTGCCATGCCACTAAAACTTCATCTTTCACAGCATTACTGGACTGCCATTCTCAAACAAATCCTGTTTTCTGTCCTGCAAATGGGTCCTCGTCTTTCGCACGGTCTCCATGCGGCCCGCTAAACATTTTAATCTGGCCCGCCTGACTAGAAAAAAAAAAAACATGTTAGTTTGATTTTTCTTGATTTTCTTGATTTTTTTTGTTTTTATGTTCTTCACTAGATGACCTAAAAATTACAACAACACTGCTCCCATTAAAATGTGTGTGTCTCTGTGATGCGAACACTGTCAAAATAAACAGTGTGCACAGATATGGAAAGCCATTGGGCCCAATACACACATGTAAACAAGCGTGTTAGATGTTAAAACAACCAAAATGTTACATCAAGCGCTTACATTTAAAACTTAGCGCCGCTAAATGCACGTTTTTAAGCGCTATCGCACTAGATTTCCGACCTGGCGTCGCTAGATTTGAAATTTAACGCTCTTGATGTAACAATCCGCCCCCAACCCTTTGAACCATTTTGAAAAATAAGTCATTTTTCTGCATTTTGGTGCATATTTTAAACAAAGTTTATAATAATTAAAGTAGTAAGAACACTATTTTTTTTATGTCGACTAGAGAGCCGGGCACCCCCGTGGGTCCGGTCTGCTTGTCAAATGTTAGAACTCAATGTGGCCCGCGAGTCAAAAAGTTTGTCCACCCCTGGGCTAGACAAATAGATTAAATTGGATTGAAAATTGGGGAAAAGCTTTATAAATTCATTTTTTTTGCATTTTTACCTAAAATCTACCTTCTCTTGCTGGAATCATGCTTATAAACAAATGTGCGACTATAACTAATAAAAAAATCTATAATTAAATAGCAGATTCTTTGGGGTATTAAAAAAAGTCAGCAATCACTTTTAATTGGCCAACAGCTTGTAAATAAATTTAGCTTCCTGGTTTTGGGCCACAACTAAATATTTCAATTGGTCGGACACCCAAACCCAGAGGAAGCCTTAAAAGATGAAGGTGTGTCCTGAACGTTGTCTGGTATTTCTGAAGAGTTTCTCGGGTGTCAGTCCTAGACGTTCTTCCATACTGCATTTAAGCTCAACCATCCTCCATCTCAGATACTATCTATGGACCCCACGGCCTCAAGCACAGCACAGTGTAAACACAGTGTAAACTCCTGACCATTCTCCTTTTACAGTGCATGTCCTCTGCTCAGAACATGCAGTCCCCACCACACCCTAATGGCTAATTCCGGATATGGAACGTTCAGAGACAGAGCATCATGGGAGCTACAACTGTCAACAACAACAATGCTGAGCCAGGGTAATATTTCCATCATTCTGACCTGGTGGTTGCGATGCTGAAATAAGCTCATGCACTCACTCTCACATACATACACCCACACACAGTGGTGGATGAAGTACTCACTTTTTGTACTTAAGTAAAAGTACAAAAAAACTTAAGTAAAAGTACAAAAGTACCGTATTTTCCGCACTATAAGGCGCACCTAAAAACCTTAAATTTTCTCTAAAGTCCACGATGTGCCTTTTAACCCGGAGCGCCTTATATATGGATTAATATTGAGCTACAACAGGTGTCGCAACTACGGTAACCAGCCGCCGATTCCATTTCCCCTGTAGAAGATATATGAAAGGGCGTCTCATTTCCATTTATAGTGTGTTTGTGTAAAGACCCGGAAATGGCTCCTACCAAGAGACACTGTTACACCGCAGAGTTTAAACTCAAGGCGATCGGTCACGCAGTAGAACATGGGAATAGAGCCGCAGCCAGAGAGTTTAACATCAATGAATCAATGGTGAGGAAGTGGAGGAAGCAAGACATGCGCTGCGCCAAGTAAACAAAACTAAACAGAGTTTCCGCGGGAACAAAGCGAGATGGCCACAGTTTGAGGACATAGTTGAACAGCCTTTACTGTAGCGCCTTATAATGCGGTGCGCCTTATACAGTATATAAAAAAAGTTTAAAAAAATATAATTTATTGAAGGTGCGCCTTATAGTGCGGAAAATGCGGTAATTGGTGTAAATTTGACTTTTTAAGTAAAAAATAAATCTATTTGACCATAATTCACATGTTATTTTTTGTGCTGTACGGTCATAGATAAATACTCTGTGTGACGATGGCTCAATTTTTTTATTAAAAGTAAACACAACAAACAACAATCTTCTGACTCTTTTTCAATTTGTACTATATTTGATGTTCATTTTTTGGCGGTGAATGACTGCCAAAAATGTTTACTCTCGATTCTGATTGGTCCTCGATTCATTACTTCATCTCCCTCTTGGAGACAGACGGCGATCAACTGCTCCCTCAACAGGTTGATTTTGGCGTTGCGGCTTCAAGATGCGCTTAAAAAACACTGCATATTTTTCAAACTCTTGACCGAAAATGTAACGAAAATGCAAAACACATTTTTAAAAAGTAGTGGATTAAAACGTACAGATATTTGCTCTAAAATGTAGTGAAGTAAAAGCAAAAGTACCGATCTCAAATTTTACTTAAGTAAAGTACAGATACACAATTTTTTACTTAAGTACAGTAACAAAGTACATTTTCTTCGTTACGTTCCACCACTGCTCACACAGATGTCTGTTTTTAGAGTTTTTTAAATGACACACCATCAACATAACTTAGTCCTTGGCGGCTTATCTCCAGTTTAAAACTCAAATAAAGACTGATACTAACTATAGTGTGTTTCTACAAGTTTTTATTGTCTTTTTGTCTTAGAAAATACAAACAAAAGTCTAGACTGATTCGTAGAAAGAGGTGAGATAAAATATATTTGTATAAAAACACACAGGTCTGGACATGATGGTCACAGGTTAGTGACTCCTTAAAGGGTATGAGCCAAATTTGTTGGCTTACCTCCTTTTCTCTGGAGATAAAACACACACACATCTGCATTCACACACTTCTATCTTTGTCCAATCTAGTCTGAGAGAAGAAAACACTCATTATGGATCTCTAAGTTAAGCTCGTTGATGTTTAACAAAGTATAAGTTAGTCTTTTTGGTTAAATAATTGAGATTTTGTCTCCGTCCACTAATCCTATTTATGGTTTCTAGAAGACCTGAAGATGTCAGGCTTGTTTCTGTAATCTGTAGACCATGTGCTTCTCTCCATCAGAGCTTGACGTTCAGTCTGCTCTGCAGTCAGGTGTGAAATGGCTCCTGAAGGCAACTATTCATGACTAGAAGGATTTGTACCTTCACTTTTAGAGTAATCGGGGTTTGTTGTTTGGCTTTAAAGAGGTAATATTGTGGTTTTTCTAAATAATCATTCTAATATCATAGGATATGTAAGTAAAATGGTACCTTTTGTTAACTCAGAAGTGTGAATTCGTAAAAAAAAAGAAAAATATATTCATATATTTATTAATGCCGTCAACTTCCGCTTATCCAGGGCCGTGTCATGGGTGTAACAGCCTCAGACGGGAAACCCAGGCTTCTCTCACCCCAGCTGCGTCCTCCAGCTCACCTGGAAGGATCCCGAGTCATTCCCCGGCCAGCTGTGAGACATGGTCTATCCAGCAGGTCCGAGGTCTGCCTCTTGGTCACCTCCTGGTGGGACGTGCCCGAAACACCTCACCAGTGTTTCAGAGGGCACTCAGAGGGCATCTTGACTAGATGCCCGGACCACCCCATCTGGCTTCTTTCAGCCTGGAGGCTTGACACCAAGCTCCTCCCGGATGGCAGAGCTCCTCACCCGATCTCTGAGTGAGAGCCCAGCCACCCTGTGGAGGAAGCTCATTTCGGCCGCTTATATCCACAATCTCATTCTTTCAATCACCACCCACAGCTGGTGATCATAGGTGAGGGTTGGAACGTAGATCGACTTGTAAATCGAGGGCTTTGCTTTTTTGGCTCAGCTCTTTCTTTACCACGTCAGACCGATGCAGCGTCCTAGTTATTGCTGACGCCGCACCGATCCGCTTGTCGATCTCCTGCTCCATCCTTCCCCCACTCATGAACAAGAGAGGGGGATTTTTGATACTGTCATTCCCCGCTCCTCTTGCTCCCCTCTTTGTCCCACATTCTATATGAGTGCATGATGTCTGCTCATGTTAAAATGTGGTTGTGTTTGAAAGCAAAATCCATGGCCAAGAACAACCTGTCGTTTGAATAATTTTTTAAAACATTGATTTTGCATGAATCCTCACACCTCGTTAATGATACAAGTCTTACTGAAGGATAAAAACTTTTTGCGGATGAAAGCTGAGTATAAAAATCTCAGTACTGATTGTAAGATTTTCTGAGTTACACACATCCACACTGCTCCACCAGCGATTAAGGTAGAGTTCACAATTCCTTACTCCTCTCTCACTTCTTCTCTGCCCAAAGAAGGGTAGAAGATCAGCTCAGATTGTCTCTCTCTCTCTCATCAGACATTCCTCACATTCCAGCAGCAGACCTGACGCTGGAGACCACTGGCCTCCCTGCTGACACACTAACCCTTCCTCTGGTCTGAAATCAGCTGTCTCTTATCCTCACACACGCATACACACTCCATCCTAACATCAGCCTTCTGGTTTGGCATGTTCCTATTTGTAAACCTTTATGACGAGAACATCACTGTCAGAAATAACGACCTGGTAATCTGTTAAGAATCTGGTTATTGTTGCTACTTTTTTTTTTTTTGGTTGTTGTTTTCTTCTCAAAGCTGTCTGAACGTCTGTGCTTCTGTCTGTACTTCAGGAAACACTTTTGTGAATGCAATCCCAAATGACTGCAGGCACCACAACAAAACTGACTGTGTTTACTCAGTACCAGCTATAGATTAAATTATTAGGTTTTTGTCACAGTCCCAAATTCTTGGGAACACGGTGTCATTGAAACTACTACTTAGAGTAACTTGGTACCAACTATAGATGAACTGATTAAGTTTGTGATTAAGTTATGTTTTGTCATGTTTTGATAGAGTCATAGCGATTGGGTGAGTAGGAGTTTAATGTTTGGTTCCATGAGTTTCCTTAAAACTTCGCTCCTTCTCATCTGCTTACCTCGTGGGTTCTCCTCTCATATTTTATGTCTTCCAAGTCCACAACCTCCTCATCGTCATCTTTGGACCCCTCAGAGATGCATCATCACTAGCAGTGTTTTCCGCATTCTCACTGGAAGACTCCCAACCGTCCCACCAGACTGTGTCTCATGTGACAAATACCATCAATATTTAGTGCCTTTTCAAAGAGTGAATCGTCCTGACAAGGATCTAAATACGCTTGATTACGACCTCCGAGATGCTGGCCCCTCTTAAAATAAATATAAACAAAAATAAACAAAAAATATGTCAATCGTTTGTGCTGTTTTGTGTAGCAAAAATTTTCGTTTGTGCTATTTTAGTTTTTTATATATGTACGATTCTTTTATAGGTCAATCTGACGTCATTCAGCCCCTCATTTTGCTTAAAAATGCGAGAAAACTCCCAAAAACGACGTCAATTTTTTCTGCTACGTTTGTGCTGTAAAAAAAAATCGTTTGTGCTGTTTTAGTTTTTTTTATTGTAAGAAATACAGTTTGGACAATGACGTCATCTACACCTTCATTCCTTAAAAAAAATGTGAGAAAACTCCTAAAATTGGTGTAAATTGTTTGTTCTACGTTTGTACTGTTATGTGCTGTAAAAATATTTGTTTGTGCTTTTTTAGTTTTTTATTGTAAGAAATACGATTTGGGCGATGACATCATTGAATATGGCGACGCCCAGAAATAAATGAAGGCCTGAATGATGTCATCTTCCAAATTGTATTTCTTTAAAAAAAAACTAAAACAGCACAAAACAAAAATGTTTACAGCACAAACAATTGACATATTTGTTGTTTATTTTTGTTTATATTTATTTTTTAAGAGGGGCCTGCTTCACAGAAGTTTTATTACGACATCCATCAATTTTTTAACTAATTGTCGCAGTCTACCCAGCTCAGTGTCAAGGTGCGCGCAGTATGGGGTACCAGTCTGTCACTAAGTTGCAGATAACCACTTAAGAACAAACTTTCTTCTGGGGGAAATTTAAGCCGACTAATCAGCTTTACTTGAGTGTTTTAGAAGGTGTGATGGAGCCAGGAAACAGGAGGGAATCTGTGCAAACATAAAGGGAGCATTCAAACTCGAAAACCAGTATCTCATTCCTGTGAGTCCATGGCCATGGCCCTAATCACTACACCCCCACCATGTCTTAAAGTAAATTGTTTAGGTGTCTGCAATGTTAAGAACCGTGCAAATTTCTATGCTGAATTCAGGCAGTACACAATGTTTCATTCTCTTTGACCATCCGATTTCTTACCCCACTTCAACACACCATACTGAAACTAAACGATACCTACCAAGCTACCCAGTCTCAAATGGACAGATTAGGCTGGATGAACGCTGCTTGCTAACGTGTGAAAAGTCCATCAAATCAGATTATTCTTCCTACATCTGTCATAGATGTGTAGACAAGAACTTACTGTGCTGACGAGGGACAAACACACTGAGAAGGACACTGATATTCTTACTGCAAAAATACAGCGAGAAATCTTCACTGTGGATGGGGTTTTCCCAAAAGTCCAACTTGATGTGAAAATGACTTTAATAAACTAAAAAGATCCAATATTAATCCGTTTATTGCCTAAAGAAATAAGAAAACCTTTGAATCTGTTGTAAGGGCCCTGGGCCCTTCCCTGCTGCTGTCTGTCTCTTTCTCTCTCTCTCCTCTGTGCAGGAGATGGTGGCTCCGTCGCCACAAAGTGGATTGATTGAGAGCAGCTGCGTCTCTCTTCCTGCTCGCTGCTGCCTGGGACAGACATGTTCAGAGCTCTGCTCCTTTTTATTGTTGGTTATATGAAGATTATTGTTAATAAAAGGCGTTAAACCGTCCACCTTCCTTCCTCGTCTTCTGTTTTGTCAGGGTTTTGAGCCAAACCCCTGAACTGTATTGTGTCATATTAGGCCCCTACGGAACGTGTTGCACAATAAATGAATGTGTGGACATGCATACCTCCGATGGCTTCACATCGAGATGTCATCTCCCAAAGAACCAAGGCCATGGAGTAAATATCAGTCTGTTTGAACGACTCGATGTTCTTCAGGTTTAGCCGTGCCTCCAACACTTCTGGGGCCATGTAACGTGCAGTGCCCACCTAGAAAACCCGAGGCAAGAAAGAGAGGTCAGACACACATGAACTAACAAAAAATAATCCTAAATGTTTTAATGTTAGAGGAGAAACCAGAAAACTACTCGAAAATGGGTGGAGACGTCCACCCCTTTTTCTGCCAGCCAATGGGTGCAGATTAACAACCTGAATTGATCTCCAGACTGTCTAAGGACCACATAGAGGGATCAACAATCAGTCAAGTTCATACTCACACTTATTGTCAGTTTGAACTAACGAATTGTTGTGAATATTTTCAGTGGCGGGAAAATGCACGTACAGTATGTACAAAGAGAAAATAAACTCTCATTTTTTAAAATTCATCATCTATACAGCATAAAAGCAGAAAAGGCTAAGGCGAAGAAGCCGGCAGGACGATGGGTGAGCTCAGCAGGAAGGCAAGGTGTACCAGAAGCTCCTGCTATGAGCTCAGCAGGACAAAAGACCAGAAGTATGAGCTCAGCAGGACAAAGGACCGGAGGTATGAGCTCAGCAGGAAGGCAGAGAGGCAAATAAAAGTTTTTTAAAAAGTTAAAGTCAGTTAAAAAGTCCTTTTTAAAAAAAAAAAAAAAATTAAACAACTAAAACAGCAAAAAATTTGACAACGTTTGACAAAAAGCTAAAAAAGCTAAAGTTAGAGCTAAAACTCTAAAAAGTCTAAACAGAACCTTTAAAACACTACTGGAGCCTAACGCTGACATGGATAACCTCAAAAGTTAAATAATTTCTTAATTTTTCTAATTTCCGTTCCGTTCCATCATCTTCCGCTTGTTCCGGGATCGGGTCGCGGGGGCAACAGCCTCAAACGGGCAGCCCAGGCCTCTCTCCTCCAGCAGGTCCGGGGTCTGCCCCTTGGTCTCCTCCTGGTGGGACGTGCCCGAAACACCTCGCCTGCGAGGCACTTGGGAGGCATCCTGACCAGATGCCCGAACTACCCCATCTGGCTCCTATCGACCTGGAGGAGGAGCGGCTCGACACCGAGCTCCTCCCGGATGGCAGAGCTCCTCACCTGATCTCTGAGTGAGAGCCCAGCCAGTCTGTGGCGGAAGCTCATTTCGTCCGCTTGTATTCGGGATCTCATTCTTTCGGTCACCACCACATACCTCAGCAGAACCTCTCAATATTTCTTGCCAACTTTCTCCATTCAGCAAAAAGAGGCCTCACACACTAAACATTTTATATGAGAAGACTAAACACATATGAACTGATAAGCCACCAAAATGACTGGTTTTCTAATCAGATTGGACCTGTCTGAGCTGGTTTCATACGAGGAAAGTTGATCTGTGAAAGATCTTCCTCTGGAATCTACTAACGTGTTTTAAGAGACGACATATTCACTGACAGACAGTGCATTGTACATCTATTCCCTCACTAGTGCTACATGTGTATCAGTCAACCCTCAATAACAATACTGAAAACATTAAAGGGTTTGAAAATCAGTTCCATCCATAAATAAAATCTGTTTACTTGGAGGAAAAGTTTCATTATCTTTCACTTTGTTTAGAGAAAGCCAACAAAACAGACTTCCAAGGAAACACACATTACCATATTGCTATGGCCACACACTAGTCTCTGTGTGTTTTTATTTGTGGAGAGAGACAAGGAGGACTCTGATGCCATGCCAGGAACATTTTAGAAAGGTTGAGTGAGATAATATTGAAGAGACACCATGAAGAGAGTCTGAATAAAGTCTGACATGTTTTCTAGATAAGTCTTGAAAGTTCAGGTTAACATATTGGAATATAGCCGATTTATAACGAGGACATTTTTGAAGCATCAGCGCAAAATGCGGGAAAAAGTAGGCTATTGATGAATGAGTTCATTTTACTTTGATGTTGGCTTTTTTATTCTATGTTTTAAAAATATTCAACATTTTATGTTTATTATTACTTTGAAAATTGATTGTGTAAAAGTTTATTTATAAAATAAAGCAGCAAAAAACATAAAAAATTACACAAGAGTCACATTGACGGTCATGGCGCTTGCAGGTAGATTTAGAACGCGGCAGTCTTAGTGTTAACACCTCATTTTAACTACACTCAGCTTTCACATACAAGTGAAGTAAACACACACACACGCACACACAAACACACTACGTCGAGAGTCAGACCACACATGAAAGCACAAACCTAAACCTACCACTGTGACTTGACCACCCAGATCAAGGTGGGCCAGCGTCTATACCTCGGCCACCCAATTGCAGTGAAGGACCCCACCACCCACACAGACACACAACCTGGGCTTACTTGTCCACTATTGGCCAGATCATCCACTGATAGGCAGCTGTCCAGACAAAGAGCCAAACCAAAGTCACACACACAGCAGCTCAGATCATTCTTCACAAGGATGTTGGAGCTCTTCAGGTCTCGATGGACTATGGGCACCTAGAGGGGGAGAGAGGTTAGAGAAAAAAATGGTTGTAAACAAGAAGAGGTCGATACCAAAGCATCAAACATCATGCCTCCGAATACTGTACAGTAAACTCTACCCTAATGGTACCTGAAAAAAACAATGCAGTGTTACCTTTGGTCGTCCACAGGTGAGGTGGTCACTGTGTAGGTGTGCGACGCCTCTGGCTAAAGAGCTGCTCAACACCTGTAGTTCTTCCCAGCTGAGTACATGTCGTGTCAGGTACTCCTGTGGGGTGGAAACAAATAAACCCATTTATTCTTACGCTTTATTTCCAAATTATGAATGGTCATATTTGGCGGTAAGTAGATCGTGGGAGTCTCACATAGTGTCCAAAAATGTCAAGAGTAACTGCTCAGCTCGAGATGTTTGTGGGCTTTTTATAGAAAATGTTTTAAAACCACAGACAATTTTAATTGATTAAAAATTACTTTTACATATCATAACAGATACGTTTATGTTGTGAGAATAGAATACAGTATTCAGCAGCATCGTGGCGTAGTAGGTAGCTGTCATGATGTGGAGCTAAGGCCAAAAATATACCCTTGACACAACAAACAGGCTCAGATGAAAAAAAATCACAAGCAGATGTATCAGATTGATAAAAAAGTCCAAATAAAGAAGACAAAAACAGATTAATTATGCAGGTTCGGACGTAGGAGCTGGAGCTAAAACTGGATAACAGGTCAAGCATGGTAAACAAACGATCTGGCGAAGAGTGTGTCAAAAACTGATCCCTTTATGCTCCAGCAGATGAGTAGATAAGTTTCAGGTGTGACTACCGCACACACAGACAAGAGGGAGGGGGGAAACAGGACATAGAGGGGGGACAGGCCACTGTCCTGACAGTGGCCTGACAGTGGCGCAGTGGCCTCACAGTAAGAAGGTTGTGAGTTTGAGTCGCGGATGGGGATGAGGCTTGGAACACTGGCTTTCTGTGTGGAGTTTGCATGTTCTCCCTGTGTATGTGTGGGTTTTCTCCGGTTTCCTCCCACCCTCCAGAAACATGCATGTTAGGTTGATTGGCCACTACATGATTGACCCTAGGAATGATTGTGTGTGTATGATTGTACTATGTGTTGCCCCACGACAGACTGGCGACCTGTTTGGGTCCCTGGCCCTCACCTCGAATCAGCTGAGTGGGCTCCACCACCCCCCCATAAGGGACAGACGTTTAAGAAGGTGACTGACTGACTAATAATTTCAGGTAGTATGTATTATAGGTCTAGGTCAGAGGTGCCCAACTGGTCGACCGCGGTCAACCGGTAGATCAAGGGCTGGTCCCGAGTCGACCAAAGCCTATTCCAGCTGTTTAAAGCGAGAGACAGGTTACACCCCGAACAGGTTGCCAGGCTGTTGCAGGGCCACATTCACACAACCATTTACATACACACTCAATCCTAGGGGCAATTTTATAGTCGCTAATCAACCTAACATGCAAGTTTTTGGAGGTTTGAAGGAACGAGGAGAACAGGGAACATGCAAACTCCACACAGAAAGGTCAGTGTTTCAAGTCTCGTCCCACCTGGGGCTCGAACCCACGACCTTCTTGCTATGAGAACACTGTGGTACCCACTTAGTGTACCGTGCCTCTTGCCTTGAATAGGCTTCGGCACTCTCTGTGACCCCATCAGGTATAAGCTGTTCAGAAGATGCAATGAAATATAAAAAATTAAACAGGATGACCAACTACCCTTTAAATTTGGATGTTCTTACCATGAATATTTAGTTGTATTGAACAGTACTTTGTATATTATATTTAGTGGACCACAGAGTCCAACCCATTGTTGTTTTTGGCAGCCATCTAAGTTTTCGTTTTAGTCTTCGTCTTTGGACGAATTTTAATTCAAGTTTTAGTCATGTTTTCGTCAACGAAAACCCAAAAGAGTTTTCACCTGGTTTTCGTCAGGAAAGACTTAGAACGTTTTTGGTCTAGTTTTAGTGTAACAAAAAAAAAAAACTTAAACAATTATGTCTTTATTACTGAGAATAACGCAGGTTGTTTGTTTAAAAAAAACAAAAACTCTGTCGAGCTTTAACTTGCGAACATTGTAAAACAACGTAAATAAATATAATTTTTGTCAGTGAGTGAGGAACGTTATAACTTATGAATACTTAAAAATGAGACCTCTTAATAACTCTGTAAACAAAGTAAACATTGGAATACGTTTAAAGCAGTCGTTAGCGCAACCAAGCTAAAGAGGAAGCTAGCAGCGCCGCAAGCTAGCATTAGCTTGAAGTTAGCATGCTGTTTGCGCAAAATATGTGGAAAACTTTAAGTTTCTGACCACCAAGCTTCTTTGTTACTGTTTTCACCATGGTGTGTGACTTCCTCGTGGCTGCAGGTGTGTTGTGTAGACGGTGTGAACGTGCAGCATTGTGGGGAGCAGGCGGGTGCCGCCGTGAGAGACAGATGGTGAACAGTCTTTTCAGCCACAGACATTTGAGCCAAAAAACTGCAACCTAGGCTATTTGAGCCACGGTGACTCGGAGATTTGAGCCATGGGATAAAAATGTTTATTTACGATAAAATTTTTTACATAAAATATCAGAATTTTAAGAATTTTATCAGAATTTTTAAAAAATATCAGAATTTTTTATTTGAGCCATGGAATAAAAATGACTAAAAGCAATTATTTTCTGTAGTGCAACTGTTTATTTACGATAAAATTTTTACATAAAATATCAGAATTTTTGTGTTAGGTGTGAATACCACATATTGAGATACGCTCAGAATATATCTACTTCACACGTAACACAAAGGGTTACATAACTGTCCTACTGGGTGAACGGTCATGTCAGCCACAGACATTTGGGCCAAGAAACTGCAACCTAGGCTATTTACAAAATATCACAATGTTTTACATAAAATATCACAATTTTATACATAAAATAGGTTTTTGGCCTAAATGTCCGTGGCTGAAATGTCCTAAATTTGTGGCGCACATGGCTCAAATATCCTAGGTTGCAGTTTTTTGGCCCAAATGTCCATGGCTGAAATCTCCGAGGCTGAAATGTCCTAGAACCGAGACAGATAAAGCCGCTGTGTTTTTTCTTTTCACAGACGAAAAAGTTAAAGTCTAACGCCTATTTCGTTACGTTATTATCTCGTCAGCAGAAACTTGCAAACGTCTCGTCACGTTTTCGTCACCAAAATGTCGCATTTATTCGTTATCGTTACGTCATCGTCATAGAAAAATGCTTCGTCAACGAAATCATTTCGTTTTCGTCATCGTTGACGAAAACAACACTGGTTCAACTGCATCTCCCTCCCCTGCTGAAGATTTTTTTCAATAAACAAACCTGAAGGTTTCCTCTTGGATGGAAAGCAGTGATGAGCCAGTACTGCTTCTCTACCTTCCTTTCCTCTGCTGTCAGGAAGTGGAGGATGTTTTCATGTCTGAGGTCTGTGTTGGAGAAAATGTCCTTCTCATTCTTCCACGATGCGTACTCTTCATATGGAAAAATCTTCACAGCCACACGCTCAAACTGGTCCGAAGTCGTCTGCTTTAGTTTAGCCTTGTACACCTGAGCAAAGCGACCTTTCCCAATCTGAAACAGGATCAGATGGTAGATCATTGATCATAACAGCTCAGTAATGATTGTTGGGGTGCCTACCAGTTGGTCCAACTCTATGGGCAGTGGCTCGTTGTTGTGGTTCAGGTTGTTAGCGTGAGTGGAGCTACTGTCTGATCCGTTGTCGTCCACCATGATGGCACACGCATCGCTGCAGTCCAGACCGCTAGCTATCGGTTTGCACTTCTTAATGCCGCTCTCCCATTCTTGATTGAGCTGGTGTCGCCGTTGCCTTCGACACCAGTAGAACATCCCAACGACGATGATCCCCATCACCAGCAGGGGCAGCATGCTGATCAAGATCACAGAGGCCAGAGGAGATGGATCCTCAGCTGGAAAATATGGACACATAAAAAGTTTTAACAAGTGGTGTCAGTCGATTAAAGAAATTAATCGAATTAATTACAGGACTTTGTAATTAATTAATTGACTTAATTGCATTTTATCGTCATATTTGCTAAAAGACTCCTGATAAAGAATTTGAATTCTAGGATATTAAAAAATGTACTGTATGACTAATCAATTGAATACAGTAAGAAAAGAAGATTTTAAATCCAATTTATTATTGGTGAACTGTGCCTCATGAGGCCAGGTGCATCATTAAAAAAGTAGAACAAGGGTTCGTTAGGGTTCGTTCTTATCTTCAATGATAGAAATTGGCCTCCAATTAGCAGCAACCTACTGTGTGATAGTATTTGTTAATTTCTCTGTTGTGGATTTTTTATTTGCTTGCCAAATTCAGCTAACTTGGTTTGGTGGAGCGACCTCCCGGTAGCCACACTTGCAACAGAGGAACCTGCCTGAACATAATTTATGTTTAGATGGTATGTCAAGCTGGAGTTGCTCCGGTGATGGGAGAACTCCTTTTTGCAAAAACTACAAATTACTACATTTTTATTTATTGTACAGTCTCTATTATTTTTGTATAAAAACTTGCTGTTCAGTGGCCCGACTCAGGGGCGAATCTAGGATTTTCTAAAGGGGGGGGCATGAGGGGGCTTTTTCCCTGCCCCCCCAACTAATTAATTGAACTAATTTATCGAATTAACACGTTAAAATGACAGCTGTTGTGGTTCCCTCAACCACCACCAGAGGGAGCCAGGGACCATCTCACCTTTCCCCCAATTCTGGCTGACTGGACCACCTGCACCTGATTGGATCACCTGCACCTAATCTCCCGGCTGCCTATTTAAAGGCAGCCTCACCAGCATTCCTCGTCGGGTCTACATGCCTTCCAGCCCTGGCAGACTCCCGACCCAGCAGACTTCCTTTGAAACTGAGATTGACTCTTTGATAACCTTTTTGATCCGTCTTCTTTGATTACAGCTTTGCTGATTCCTGGTTTAATAAACCTTGTTTTAAGTCCTGCATTTGGGTCCTCCTCCTTCCACATCACAACAACAGCATTAGTTTGAACTCTAAATGAATAAACCAAACCACATCAGAAGACCCAAAAACTATACTGTGTCACATGAGTCAGTTTTTCTTGCCATCCAAAGTGGTTTTATTAAAACTCTGGAAACTGGAAGGATCTAAACCTGAGTTATTGTCCAGAAAATTAGGCTTGTTGGACTTAATAAATTATCAATGTGGTAATCAGAAAGGGGAAAAAACTTTGCACTGTATAATATCTGCTTTTTCTCAATAGCAGTACCACAATAAGCATTAGAAGTCTCTTATTGGAACTCCTCTCACAACCATTTCCATCTGGATGATGCCCACATTCATACAAACATCCATCTTTTATAGTGCTCATCCAACTCAAGGCCGCTGGAGTGTCGAGTGCAATCTCGGCTCATTTTAGGCAAGAGGCGGGCGACACCAAGTTACCAATCTGTCATAAAGCCCCACAAGGAGACAGACAACCCTTGATGCATACTGTATACTCGCTTATAGCACCACTTTTCTAAGGACCAATTAGCCTAACCAGCATGTTTTTGAAGATGGAATACTTGGTGAAAACCCGCAAAAATACATGCATACACGTGCAAACTCTAGACAAAAAGGTTGATGTTCAGAATCACACTTCAGCCAAATAGTTCTAAACTAAAATACCCAAATTTATGATTCCAAAACTTTGTCTGAGTAACTTTAAGCCCTAATGAAATTAAATTAGCATCTCATCTTATTTAGGTCATTTTAGAAGAGAAGTTTAAAGTGTAAAATTGTAACATGAAAAAAAATTTTTTTTAGGAATTGTCTGTATACGGTGTAAGGAGTGCAGCACACAAATTTCCCCGATGAGGGATGAATAGAGTAATTTATTTATTTATTTTATTTATTTATTTATAACACAATCAAACAAATTGTGGAATCAATCTGTAACCCTGTGGAAACAGTCTGACCTCACAGCATTGGGGTTCAGTCTCTCCGTATGGGCGGGTGTTTTTTTCATTTAATCAATTACTAATTTCTTTAACCAGTTTTTTAACCAATCCTTTCTGTTCAGGACCAGACGTGATGTATGGAAGGAGCACAGTCCAGAAAACAGAGTCATAAAAAGAAACTTTTCTTTGTCTGCAGCAGGGCAACTACGTCTTTTACCTGAATAAACTTTCTAAACTCTTTCTGGAAATTCTCAATCTTGAGAATCCCTGCCAACACAGACAATATAGCATAATTGATCTCCTTTTTTCAGCCACCAAACTACAACCATAACCCATGTCTTCTCCATTTACTCAACTGGTGAGGCAAGAAGTCCTCAGAGTTATAGATGGTCCATGTTTAGTCCTGACTCTAGGCACCAGCAAGAGGCCGGTCCCAGAAGTCCTCAGAGTTCTAGATGGTTCATGTTTAGTCCTGACTCTAGGCACCAGCAAGAGGCCGGTCCCAGAAGTCCTCAGAGTTCTAGATGGTCCATGTTTAGTCCTGACTCTAGGCACCAGCAAGAGGCCGGTCCCAGAGGTCCTCAGAGTTCTAGATGGTTCATGTTTAGTCCTGACTCTAGGCACCAGCAAGAGGCCGGTCCCAGAAGTCCTCAGAGTTCTAGATGGTTCATGTTTAGTCCTGACTCTAGGCACCAGCAAGAGGCCGGGCCCAGAAGTCCTCGGAGTTCTAGATGGTCCATGTTTAGTCCTGACTCTAGGAACTAGCAAGAGGCCGGTCCCAGAGGTCCTCGGAGTTCTAGATGGTCCATGTTTAGTCCTGACTCTAGACACCAGCAGGAGGCCGGTCCCAGAGGTCCTCAGAGTTCTAGATGGTTCATGTTTAGTCCTGACTCTAGGCACCAGCAAGAGGCCGGTCCCAGAAGTCCTCAGAGTTCTAGATGGTTCATGTTTAGTCCTGACTCTAGACACCAGCAGGAGGCCGGTCCCAGAGGTCCTCAGAGTTCTAGATGGTTCATGTTTAGTCCTGACTCTAGGCACCAGCAAGAGGCCGGTCCCAGAAGTCCTCAGAGTTCTAGATGGTTCATGTTTAGTCCTGACTCTAGGCACCAGCAAGAGGCCGGTCCCAGAAGTCCTCAGAGTTCTAGATGGTCCATGTTTAGTCCTGACTCTAGGCACCAGCAAGAGGCCGGTCCCAGAGGTCCTCAGAGTTCTAGATGGTTCATGTTTAGTCCTGACTCTAGGCACCAGCAAGAGGCCGGTCCCAGAAGTCCTCAGAGTTCTAGATGGTCCATGTTTAGTCCTGACTCTAGGCACCAGCAAGAGGCCGGTCCCAGAGGTCCTCGGAGTTCTAGATGGTCCATGTTTAGTCCTGACTCTAGGCACCAGCAGGAGGCCAGTCCCAGAGGTCCTCAGAGTTCAGGATGGTCCATGTTTAGTCCTGACTCTAGGCACCAGCAGGAGGCCAGTCCCAGAAGTCCTCAGAGTTCTAGATGGCTCATAAGGTACTAGCAGAGAGACTTAAACACAAGCAGAGAAGTTCTTAAGATCCCTGCAATCGTAAGCTAATGCCTGCAATGCCAGACCTAGTTGCTAGAGTAAACAGAAAATGAACGCAAGCAATATGTGGCAGGTAGGGTTTTAATCTCATTTTTTAACCAGTCCAACACAACCAAGAGCTCTTAACCAATAACACCTCTTTTTCTTCTTCTTTCGGCATTTCCCTTCAGGGGTCGCTACAGCAAGTCAGTTTCTTCCATCTAACCCTATCTCCTGCATCCTCTTTGGTCACACCAACTATCTTCATGTCTTCCTTCACTGTATCCATGAACCTCCTCTTTGGTCTTCCTCTAGTCCTCTTTCCTGGTGGTTCCAAATCCAGCATCCTTTTTCTGATGTACTCTCTCTCTCTCCTCTGTACATGTCCAAACCATCTCAGTCTGACCTCTCTGACTTTAAAACCTCTAACATGTGCTGTTCCTCTGATCCTGTCCATCCTGGTCACTCCCAGAGAGATCCTCAGCATCTTCATCTCTGCTACCTCCATCTCTGCTTCCTGTCTTTTCTTCAGTGCTACTGTTTCTAGACCAATCAGCATGGCCGGTCTCACCACGGTTTTGTACACTTCCCCTTTCATTTTATCTGAAACTCTTCTGTCACACATCACAGCTGATACTTTCCTCCACCCGTTCCACCCTGCCTGCACACGTTTCTTCACCTCTTTTCCACACTCTCCATTGCTCTGGACTGTTGATCCTAGATACTTAAAATCTTCCACCTTCTTTATCTCTTCTCCCTGTAACCTCACTTTTCCATTTGGATCCCTCTCATTCACACACATGTACTCTGTTTTACTCTGACTAATCTTCCTTCCTCTTCTTTCTAGTGCAAACCTCCACCTCTCCAGCTTTTCCTCCACCTCTTCCCTCCTCTCACTACAGATCACAATGTCATCTGCAAACATCATTCTCCATGGAGATTCCTGTCTGACCTTGTCTGTCAGCCTGTCCATGACCATAGCAAACAGCCAAGGATTCAGAGCAGATCCTTGGTGCAGTCCCGCCCCCACACTGAACTCCTCCGTCTCACCTACAGCACACCTCACACGGCCTTAACCAATAATCCTATGGTATAAAAATGTAACTTTTATTCTTCTTCTATTACAGTCAGCCAACTCTTTATGAATACTGGGCTTACGTTTGAGACCCACCAATAGAAAACGTAACTGTTGCCAAAACCAGGAAGTTGGATTAATCAACGGGCCAATGGGTTTTGTTCACAATACAAAAATGACTGGCTTTAGTTTTTAAAACTTACCAAGTCCAGAAGTTATTAAAACATATTTTTTTGCTTCTACTTATAAGCACAAGTCCAACCAGTGAACGCAGACTTATATAACAAAGCACAAAATGAATGTATAGAAATCTACCTTTAAAAAATTTTATTAATCTAAATAAATTACACACAAAATGCATTTGCATGTTTATATCTTAGAGAATCTCAAATGAGACCAACCTTAAAAGTTATGAATGCCACCAACAAAGTTAGCATTGAGCTACAGTAATAACTCCACCCTGTGAGGCTTACTGGCAGTCCTGACATAATCTCCGCCAACCCTCGGAGCTGGAAGAGAACAGTTGAAAGTCTGTTTGCTTCAGCCTGGCTGGTCCTGGTCTGCAAAGACTGGGCTTCTTTTCAAAGAGTGTCTCACTCGGTCTCTGATGGGAATGTCTGCAAAACCTGCCATATTGACTGGATGGAGATGAACCAAAGACGACTGCTGAACGACTTGCACCATCTTACATTTCTATTCACTTGAGGATTTTCCAACCACATGACAAAGCAAGGCTCCAACAGAAATATCATCCTATTAAATGATCATGTAATTTAATTACTTTAAAAAACTACGTGGCAGGACAGGATCTGAAATAGAAATTTGAAGCTCAATTGGGAGAAAATATCACAAATGTGTGTAAGTTGTCTGTGTGTAGCTCCACAATAGACTGGTAACCTCTTCGGGGTGTATCCTGCCTCTTGCCTTAAATCCGCCGGGCTATGCCACAGGATCCCCATTAGCGATAAACGGTTCAAAAGAACCGACTCCTACACTGCCCCAAGTGGAGGAGTTTAAGTATCTCGGGGTCTTGTTCACGAGTGGGGGAAAGATGAAGCGGGGGATCGACAGGCGGATCGGTGCGGCGTCAGCAATAACTAGGACGCTGCATCGGTCCGTCGTGGTAAAGAGAGAGCTGAGCCGAAAAGCAAAGCTCTTGATTTACAAGTCGATCTACGTTCCTACCATCACCATGGTAACCAAGATCTACGTTCCTACCCTCACCATGGTAACCAGGATCTACGTTCCTACCCTCACCATGGTCACCAGCTGTGGGTGGTGACCGAAAGAATGAGAGCGAGGATACAAGCGGCCGAAATGAGCTTCCTCCGCAGGGTGGCTGGGGTCTCACTCAGAGACCGGGTGAGGAGCTCTGCCATCCGGGAGGAGCTCGGTGTCGAGCCGCTCCTCCTCGACATCGAGGAGGAGCGGCGAGAGGAGCCAGATGGGGTGGTTCGGGCATCTGGTCAAGATGCCCCCCGAGCGCCTCGCGGGCGAGGTGTTTCAGGCACATCCCACCGAGAGGAGACCAAGGGGCAGACCCCGGACCCGCTGGAGAGACTATGTCTCACAGCTTGCCGGGAAAGACTTGGGATCCTTCCAGGTGAGCTGGAGGATGCAGCCGGGGTGAGAGAGGCCTGGGCTGCCCGTTTGAGGCTGTTGCCCCCGCGACCCGACCCCGGAACAAGCGGAAGATGAAGGAACGGAACGGTTCAGAAGATGAATGAACTTGAACATTCACTATTTATATTTAAGTATGGCTGCATTTAAACATATAGATATTATATTCATCTAAATATGTTCATGAAAATATATGTCAACACACACCTCGATAAACTCCAGCGGGTACAATTAGGGAATCGCAAACCTCCATAACTGCGCTAACAGTAATGTGGGACAGTGTATCCAAACCAGAGTACGCTGACCCCAAGAGGTCCATGAATGTAATGCTCGGGGTTTCTAAATTACAAATATATATGTATATATATATATATATATATATACAAACCGGATTCCGAAAAAGTTGGGACACTTTAGAAATTGTGAACAAAAACTGAATGCAATAATGTGGAGGTGCCAACTTCTAATATTTTATTCAGAATACAACATAAATCACAGGTCAATAGTTTAAACTGAGAAATTGTATGATATTAAGGAAAAATATACTCATTCAAAATTTCATGGTGTCAACAAATCCCAAAAAAGTTGGGACAAGGCCATTTTCACCACTGTGTGACACCCCCCCTTCTTCTTAGAACACTCAACAGACGTCTGGGCATTGAGGAGACCAGCTTCTCAAGTGTAGACATAGGAATGTTCTCCCATTCTTGTCTAATACAGGCCTCTAAGTGTTCAATCGTCTTGGGTCTTCTTTGTCTGACCTTCCTCTTAATGATGCGCCAAATGTTTTCTATAGGTGAAAGATCTGGACTGTTGGCTGGCCAGGTCAGTACCCGAATCCTTCTCCCACGCAGCCATGATGTTGTGATTGATGCAGAATGTGGTCTGGCATTATCTTGTTGAAAAATGCAGGGTCTTCCATGAAAGAGACGACGTTTGGATGGGAGCATATGTTGCTCTAGAACCTGAATATATTTTTCTGCATTGATGGTGCCTTTCCAGATGTGCAAGCTGCCCATGCCACACGCATTCATGCAACCCCATACCATCAGAGATGCAGGCTTCTGAACAGAGCGTTGATAGCAACTAGGTTGTCACTGTCCTCTTTGGTCCTGATGACATGGCGCCCCAGATTTCCAAAAAGAACCTCAAAACGTGATTCGTCTGACCACAGAACAGTCTTCCATTTTGCCACACTCCATTTTAAATGACTCCTGGCCCAGTGAAAACGTCTTCGCTTGTGGATCTTTGTTAGAAATGGCTTCTTCTTTGCAGAATAGAGTTTCAGCTGGCAACGGCGGATGGCACGGTGGAT
Organism: Neostethus bicornis; assembly: GCA_902685375.1. Taxonomy (NCBI): domain Eukaryota; kingdom Metazoa; phylum Chordata; class Actinopteri; order Atheriniformes; family Phallostethidae; genus Neostethus; species Neostethus bicornis. Next base: position 37,877,197 of record LR738541.1, read on the forward strand.
TGTGTTCACTGACAATGGTTTCTGGAAGTACTCCTGAGCCCATGCTGTGATTTCCTTCACAGCAGCACTCCTGTTTTTGATGCAGTGTCGTTTAAGGGCCCGGAGATCACGGGCATTCAGTATGGTTCTCCGGCCTTGACCTTTACGCACAGAGATTTTTCCAGATTCTCTGAATCTTCTGATGATATTATTCACAGTTGATGATGACAACTGCAAACTCTTTGCAATTTTTCGCTGGGTAACACCTCTCTGATACTGTTCCACTATCTTTTTACGCAACATTGTGGGAGTTGGTGATCCTCTACCCATCTTGGCTTCTGAGAGACACTGCCAATCTGAGAAGCACTTTTTATACCCATCATATTGCCAATTGACCTGATTAGTGCTGATTGGTCTTCCAGGTGTTTGTTGTATGCTCAAATGACTTTTTCCAGCCTCTAATAGGTTCTTGTCCCAACTTTTTTGGGATTTGTTGACACCATGAAATTTTGAATGAGCATATTTTTCCTTAATATCATACAATTTCTCAGTTTAAACTATTGACCTGTGATTTATGTTGTATTCTGAATAAAATATTAGAAGTTGGCACCTCCACATCATTGCATTCAGTTTTTATTCACAATTTCTAAAGTGTCCCAACTTTTTTGGAATCCGGTTGTATAAGGCAATAACACTTATGTGAATATAACTATTTTTGTCAATGCAACAATTTTGTGAAGACAATGTCTTCCGAACCCGAGAAGAGATTTTTATGAAACTGCCGACACTTACTCAGTGATCACTATAGATAAACTTAAGGAATCACCATCAAGTTTGTCATATTTTCTATAACTAATAGGAAGGGAAATACAGTACTTTGAACGCTACTATAAAAACTACACTAACTCCACCCACCGACCTTTCATTCCTCCTCTGAACCGTGTATCTCTCAGGGTTTGGGATGTGGAAGGAGGACGACCGAAATGCAGGACATCAAAAAAAGTTTATTAACAAAATTCAGGTAAGTCTGTAAAGCAAAGGGCACAGGATTAACGCAGACTTTCAAAAGTTCAAATAATAACAAAGTTTAAACATGGTCAGGCAACCAGGGTGACCTGGCTGGAAGGGATGGTAAGACCCGACGGGGAAGTCCGAGGTGATTGCCCTTAAATAGACGGCAGGATCCACAGATGTGTGGCATCAGGAATCAATCTCTGGTGTCCCTAATCAGGGTGATGAGGAACAACCAGGGCTCCCTCTGGCAGCAGGCGAAGGGATTACAACAGTATCTCTATTGTGATACTTTTTGATTTGTGAGCCACATGCTTTGGTAACCTCTCCTCGCCATTTTTTAAAGCGCAGAAAGTTCTTTTATACTTCACAATATCAGCATCACTCTCCTCTTGACTGCCCATTTCTCTTTTCTTTTTTTTTCAAAATTATCAAGTGCGTTAAATTTAGAATCTAACGCGCTAACCTTAAAAAAAAAACGTGCATATAGCGCACTACATTTAACATTCAGCGCAAGATTACGCATGTGTAGTGACCCCAGTGGCTTTCCATAGAGGGCACAAAGTTTGAAATCTAACACGCTTGTTTAAATAAATAAAATATAAATGAATTACTCTATTCATCCCTCACCAGGGAAATTTGTGCGCTACACTCCTTACACCGCAGCAGGCTGCCCTTCTACGGTGCCAATGGTGGGAGAAGCGGGGGTTAAGTGTCTTCTCCAAGGACCCTAGACGTGCTCTCTGTGGGCCGCAAACCCGCGACCTTCCGGTCCGCGTGCGAATACACTAACCACTGTGCTGCCGTCTCCTCCGTATGTGCGTGTATTAGCCCTGATGGCTTTCTTTATGTGCGCGCACGTTTCATTTTGACAACGTGCCCATCCTGGAGACACACACATTTGAATGGGAGCAGTGTTGTTGTTTTCTCAACAAAGCCAATATACCTACAGTGCGCCATCTAGTGAGGAATTATAAAAATTGCAGAAAAAAAATCTCAACATAATTTACTACTGATAATGCGTTGTACTTATTTCAAGTTTGGCGGCCCAGATTAAACCATTTAACGGGCCGGATGTGGCCCGCGGGCCGTACTTTGCCTATACCTGTGATATATAGATGATAGAAAGATACTGTAGATAGTTTAATGACCCCCATGGGAAAATTCAGATGAATTAGCAAGAAACGAAGGGAAGGGGGAAGTCACAGTGTCAAAAACAAGAATAATCATCTGGTGAAAGCACAATCCCCTTTTTATCTTCAGTAATAATTGGATTAACATTCATTTAAAGACAAAAATATACCGACAGTATTAAAACGTTTTAAACTACTTTAATTACTGCTCTCTTCAAATCTATTTAAAACTGTTTAATAAGTAGACCTGCTGTTTGTGTAACAGGGCATTAAGCTGTAGGACGGAGAGATCAATCTTCTTAAGATTACTTTAGGCACAACTACAACAATGAATAAAGTATTTGAACACAGAACTTTTTTCCTTCTTTAGGAACAAGTGTAGAACCCTGCCAAACTTTTCTATTCAAAATCCAAGTTTCTGTATGTGGAGTTTTTTTTAATAGTTTTAAGATTGCTGGGAGGTTCCTTAGCTTCTAAGTTTAATTCCTTGTTGAATAGCTGCCATGTTGAGAGTGTAAGTGTAGTTTCAGTGTGTATGTGAGGTATAAACACAGCCAGTTATACATACACTGCCAGGATAAACTGGCTTCAGAGTTATTGTTGCATTTTCCAATCACAATGCCAGATTGTTTTGGATTGTCCTCAAAGAGATTTAAAGCAAACTCAAACAAATCGGGGATCCCCTCTTCAGGGTTGTAATTAACTATAATTATTAAGAGTTTAAATCCAAACCTCTCTGACTCGTTATGTAGATCTTACAAACGATTGATGATTGCAGGCTGGATGTGTTAGGGTAAGGATGCCCAACCTTTTTTTGTCGCACGATCTACTTTTTAAGTAGCAAACCTCTTGAGATCTACCAACCCGCGGCAACATTGCAAACCACCACAAATTTTTCCAGCCCGTATTAAAACTAACATCGGTCCTGAGTAGTTCATCCAGATCCACAACCAATTAGAAAATGTATTTAGAAAAACTACAGCTGATTCGGATTTTCTTTGTGACGTCATCAACCCGGAAGTATGTATCCTCCTTTATTAGCCTTCAGATCTGCAGCTGAGTAGAAATTTGGGGTGAATTGCAGGCATCAAATCGGAATTGTTTGAAAAAAAAAATGATTTAGAATTGTATAGGGATCTTCTCCACCAGTCAACTGTGGCTTGACCCCATTTGGCTTCTCTCGACCCAGAGGAGCAACGGCTCTACTCTGAGCTCCTCCCAGATGGCAGAGCTCCTGACCCTACCTCTGAGTGAGAGCCGAGCCACCCTGTGGATGAAGCTCGTTTTCAGTTGCTTGTATCCATGATCTCGTTTTTTTCGGCCTTTGCCCACAGCAGGCTACCATAGGTGAGGGTAGGAATGAAGATCAACTGGTAAATCAAGTGCCTAGCTTTTCAGCTCAGCTCTTTCTTCACCACGACAGACCGATGCAGCGTCCTGATTATTGCAGACGCTGCACCGATCCGTCTGTCAATATCCTGCTCCATCCGGTATCAGCACCTCAGTTGCAAAAATGTCTCAAATGGTTTGAAGTGTCTGAGGCTTTGAAAAAACAGTGACCTCTAGAGGAAAGACCCCAGAAAAGCATCGGAGCGAAGGATACCACTACAAAAAATATTTCTAACCAGTTTCCACAGATAACGATAACGTATTTTAAGGGATAATTGTATCCAGGAATGAATTCTTCCTTCAAGTATGTAAAAAACAAGACAGCAACGTCTGAAGCAATCTGAAGCAGTTGCAGAGTGAAGCATTGACTGAGTCAAAGAAACACTGAAACCATTGACACCCAGAGCGAAGCAGCAGGGGGAGGGACTAACACTTTGACACTCTGGTCATATGAGCAGCTGCAGCGACGCAAACTCTGAAGCAACAGGTAGAAACGATGAGAGGTGCTCAGGACCGCCGTCTCATTTGCCCATCGCTACTAAATCGCTTAAGACTTCATAGAAGCAGCATTTATGCTCGATGTAAAAATAGAGTCTAGGAAAGTTACAGACCAAATCCGTTCACGCTGTAATTACATGCAGTTAAGACGCCTCACTTATTTTATGACAATAACAAACTGGTTTGTTATTTACAAAAGAAACAATTAATTTCCTCCTCATTTCCACAGAATTCCATTTATGTATGACTTATAAATGTGCTTTAACACTGTATGTGGTAAAAAAAAAACAAAAAAAAACAATGCGTCATTTTTAAATGTAAATTTGATGGAGGGATGCGTCACTATCCAGTATGCGTTCTGTTCAAAACTGTGGTAGGTCAAATCCTGCCATGCGGCAAAATTTGACTTGCCATGTAAATGGACTCAACTTCAATCGTCAGCTACAAAGAACCGTCTCTTCACCAGCGAGACAGCCCTTTACCCCTTGTGTTGGCACTCGAAGAGCTTTACAGTGTAGCTCACATTCACTCATTCACATTCATACCTGTTGGGGATGCTGCCATGCAAGGTGCAAACCACCATCAGGAGCAATTGGGGGTTCGGTTTCTTGCTCAAGGACACCTCGGCATGAACTCCTGGTGGGGGATCTAACCAGCAACCCTCTGAATACAGGGCGGTTGCCTTACACACTGAGCCAGCCTTCGCCACACGTGTGTCAAACGCAACATAACACAGTATTCAATTCAATTCAATTCAATTTTATTTGTATAGCCCAAAATCACAGAATGTCCGTCTCAATGGGCTTCACAAGAAAAAGAGGAATGTATTAACACAAATACACAACAAGAAAAATAACTAACAAATGCTAACTAAACAAGACTAGCACATTAATGCACTTAGACTCTCCTTCTCGGTGAGGAAAAACTCCTAAAAAACCCATCAGTGGGGAAAAAATAAGAAACCTCATGGGGATCCACGTGAAAGAGAGATCCCTCCCCCGGGACGAGCAAACAATGTGTCAAAGATTATTGTTTAAATATTAGCTTATTCTAATCTACAGCTAAATATCTAAAGAAGTCAATAAATGTTCTTCATCCTGATGGAAACATGGGGGGCTCTTCAGCCCGGAGATGTCCAGAACGGGGATGAGTAGATGTTCTTCATCCTGATGGAAACACTGGGGGACTCCTCAGCCCGGATATGTCCAGAACGGGGATGAGTAGATGTTCTTCATGCTGATGGAAACACGGGGGACTCCTCAGCCCGGAGATGTCCAGTACGGGGATGAGTAGATGTTCTTCATCCTGATGGAAACACTGGGGGACTCCTCAGCCCGGAGATGTCCAGAACGAGGATGAGTAGATGTTCTTCATGCTGATGGAAACACGGGGGACTCCTCAGCCCGGAGATGTCCAGTACGGGGAAGAGTAGATGTTCTTCATCCTGATGGAGACACGGGAGACTCCTCAGCCCAGCGATGCCCACGGCGGGGATGAGTAGATGGATTTCATCCTGATGGAGCGGGGATGAAGAAGCGCGGAGGTCTCCTCGGTGTGGCCATGCCCAGGACAGGAACGCAGAGTCCTGGATGGGGCTCTCTCCCAGAGAGGAGGGAGAGAGGTGGACAACATGTGAATTGTATTGTACCAACTAGCAGTGTAATTCTAAATAAACAGACAATTTAGAACAATGAATGAGATAGAAAGCCAGGGGTTTAGGGTAGAGGGTTAGAGTAGGGGGTGGGGGGAAAGAGCCAAGACAGTCTGGCAGAGAATAGTAGATAGAATTAGAGGACAGAACCCCAATGTACCATACTTTCCCAGCTTTTACTATCTAGCAGCCAACTATTAATTATATCAGCTAATTGAATCTGTTTCTATCTGACCTGTTGATAAGCTTGTTCAAACAGGAATGCTTTAAGCCTCCCTTTAAATGTAAGAACACTGTCTGCCTCTCTCACTTGAGCTGGGAGCTTATTCCATAAAACTGGAGCTTGGTAGCTAAAGGCTCTACCTCCAACTGTACTTTTTGAAATCCTAGGAACCACCAACAGCCCTGCATTTTGTGAGCGGAGTGTTCTGCTTGGTTGATAAGGTACTATAAGTTCACTAATGTAAGATGGAGCCATGCCGTTTAGGGCCTTGTAGGTTAGTAAGATGATTTTAAACTTGATCCTAAACTCGATAGGAAGCCAATGGAGAGACGCTAGCACGGGAGTAATATGATCTCTTCTATGAGTTCCTGCTAATAGTCGTGCTGCTGCATTTTGAACCAGCTGAAGACTTTTTAGGGAAGACTTAGGGCATGCTACGAGCAAAGCGTTACAATAATCCAATCTCGATGTAACAAATGCATGGATGAGTTTTTCAGCATCACTTTTACATAAGATATTTCGGATTCTAGAAATGTTGCGAAGGTGAAAGAATGCAGTTTTACAAGTCTGTGCTATGTGAGCTTTAAATGATAAATCTGGATCAAATAAAACTCCTAGGTTTCTAACGGTGAGGTCAGAGGCCACAGTTACTTCGTCGAAGAAGACTGCTTGGTCAGTAAAAACATCTCTCAGATTTTTAGGACCTACTACAATAACTTCAGTCTTATCTGAGTTTAAAAGGAGATAATTGATTGTCATCCAAGTCTTTATGTCCCTGATACAGGTATTAAGTTTTTCTATATGGTCACTCTGGTCAGGTTTGACTGATAAGTACAATTGTGTATCATCTGCGTAACAGTGAAAATTAATACTGTGTTTTCTGATTATGTTTCCCAGAGGCAGCATGCAGAGCATGAACAGAATAGGTCCAAGAACTGAGCCCTGAGGCACACCAAAACTAACTTTGGTAGAAGTAGAGGACTGATCATTTACATGAACAAACTGGTATCTATCAGATAAATAAGATTTAAACCATTGAAGAGCTGCTCCTCTGATCCCTAAGTCATATTCTAATCTTTGAAGTAAAATGCTGTGGTCAATTGTGTCAAAGGCTGCACTAAGGTCCAAGAGAACTACGATTGAAACCAGTCCCTTTTCTTTGGCTAATAAAAGGTCATTTGTCACTCTAACTAGCGCAGTTTCTGTGCTGTGGTGTGATCTAAACCCTGATTGAAATTCTTCAAAAAGACTATTTTCCTGCAGGTGACGGTTCAGCTGCTTAACTACAACTCTTTCTAGAATTTTAGACATAAAAGGTAAATTTGATATTGGTCTATAGTTGGCCAGAATGCTGGGATCTAAATTGGTCTTTTTTAGAAGCGGTTTAATAACTGCATGCTTAAATAACTGTGGAACATATCCTGTTTCTAGGGAGGAATTTATTATAGTTAAAATAGGTTTGTTAATTACAGGTAGCGTTTCTTTGAAAAGCTTGGTTGGAATTGGATCTAAAAGACAGGTTGATGTTTTGGAGCATGTAATAACATCTGTTAGCTCAGTTTGGTCTATAGCAGTGAAACAATCTAATGTTACAGAAGTTTTTAGAGAAGCTTTCATTTCTGCAGCTTCAGCCTGCTCTGGACTAATTGTAGGAATAAGTTCATTCAGTTTATGCCTTATATTTGAGATTTTATCATTAAAAAATGTAAGAAAATCCTCACAGCTTAGAGTAACTGGGATAGAAGGCTCTATTGTGTTGTGACTGCTGGTCAGCCTAGCTATAGTGCTAAAAAGAAATCTAGGATTATTTTCATTCTCCGCTATTAAAGTTGAATAGTACTGGTTTCTAGCCTTACGCAAAGATTTTTTATAATCTAGGAGGCTACGTTTCCAGGCGTTCCGAGATTGCTCTGATCCAGAACGCCGCCATTCTTTTTCTAGCTTACGGGTTTCTTGTTTAAGAGAGCGTGTATCAGAGTTAAACCAAGGTGGCACTCGGTCCCGTCTAATAACTTTGGAATTTAAAGGCGCGACAGAATCTAGTGAGTCCCTAAGACTTTGGAAAGCACTATCGACATACTGGTCATGAATACTGCGACTAGAGCTGCAAGAGGTATTGTCAGTAAATTCATTTAATATGGTACTAAGTATTGGCTGAATTTGACATTTAAACTCAGACACAGATCGCTCAGATAACGTTCTTCTAAGTTGTGTTTTTTTCATTGGGGCAGACACATTTTTTAATAAAAACTGAAACGTAATTAGAAAATGGTCTGAAAGTACAGGGTTATGAGGAAAGACGCTAAGCTGACTAATCTCTACACCATAGGTTAGAACTAGGTCCAATGTGTGTTTGTGAAAGTGAGTAGGTTCATTTACATTTTGTGTGAAACCAACATGATCTAGTAAAGCAGTGAAAGCATTTCCTAAGCAGTCGCTAGAGTCATCAACGTGAATATTAAAATCTCCTACTATCACTATTTTATCAGAATCTAAAACTACACTGGACAGAAAATCAGAGAACTCGGTTAAAAATTCTGAATAAGGTCCTGGCGGACGGTAGACAATTATAAATAAAATTGCTTTTTGTTTTTTCCGGTTTTGCTGGTTAATAGATAGTACGATACTTTCAAAGGAATTATATGTGTATTTTATTTTAGGGGTAAGAAGTAAGCTAGACTGTGATATTACTGCTAAACCACCACCTTTCCCAGAGCTTCTGGATTTTAGGTAGTTATTGTGACTTGGAGGCGTTGCTTCATTTAGCCTTACATAGTCATTTTGTCGTAGCCAAGTTTCAGTTAGCGCTAGTAGACTAAGTTTGTTATCACTAACTAGTTCATTGACTAGAAGGGAACTTAAGGGAATCCGGCAAACTCATCCCTTCTGTGCATCAAGAGTATGGTTGAGGTGCGTCCGCCAACTAATTGGAATGCAAAGTGAACGGACTTTTACTTTCCATATCTGGGATCCAGCAAAACGTTCCATTCCGTCGTCTTCCGCTCGTCCGGAGCTGGGTCGTAGGGCAACAGACCCAGGCAGGAAGCCCAGGCTTCTCTCACCCTGGATGCATCTTTCAGCTCACCCGGAAGGATCCCGAGTCGTTCTCCTGCTGGAGACATACTCTCTCCAGCAGGTCCAGGGTCTGCCTCTTGGTCTCCTCCCGGTGGGATGTGGCCGAAATACCTCACTAGTGAGGTGCTCGGGGGGCATCCTGACCAGATGACCGAATCAGCCCATCTGGCTCCTCTCGACCTGGAGGAGAAGCAGCTCGACACCAAGCTCCTCCCGGATGGCAGAGCTCCACACCCGATCTCCAAATGAGAACCCAGCCACTCTGTGGAGGAAGCTCATTTTGGCCACTTGTAACCGCGATCTCATTCTTTCGGTCACCACCCACAGCTGGTTACCATGGTGAGGGTAGGAACGTAGATCGACTGGTAAATCGAGAGCTTTGCTTTTCGGCTCAGCTCTCTCTTTACCACGGCGGACCGATGCAGCGTCCTAGTTATTGCTGACGCTGCACCGATCCGTCTGTCGATCTCCCGCTCCATCTTTCCCCCACTCGTGAACAAGACCCCGAGATACTTAAACTCCTCCACTCGGGGCAAGACCCTGTCCCTGACCCGCGGGGGCATTCCACCCTTTTCTGGGCGAGGACCATGGTCTCGGATTTGGAGGCACTAACTCCCATCTCGGCCGCTTCACACTCGGCAGCAAATCAATCCAGTGAGAGCTGGAGATCACGGTCCGATGAAGCCAACAGAACCAGATCATCCACAAAAAGTTGTGCAAAAAGTTACTCTGATAAAAATGTTCCTCTTTTTTGGGACCATCCAAACAACTATGATATCTATGTGTCCATTAGTTGGATTCAATCTTATTTCAATAAACAAAATACCGTAATTTCACGGCTATAAGGCGCATATAAACGTCTTAGATTTTCTTCAAAATGAGCGGTGCGCCCTTTCGTGCGGTGCGCCTTGTGTGTGAGAAAAGGCGGACCTAAAAGAAAACGCGGTGCCCGTGAGGCGAGGCGGACCTGAAAGAAAAGGCATGAGAATGTTAAAGAGTGAAGTGTGGGCGTGGATTGTGTATAAAAAAGGTATGTGCTGTATGCACAACATTGCTGTTTTAACCCTGAAAATGGCAAAGAGACACGCTTATGACGCTCAGTTTAAACTGAAAGCAATCAGCTTTCATGGGAATCATGGGAATCGAGCCGCCACGAGAAATTTCAGCATTAATGAGTCGATGGATCATAAGTGCAGTAAAGACAGTGACTTTGACAGCGAGGAGCAAAGTGGACCTGCTCTGTTGGATTTTGCGCAGCTGTTCGATTCCGAAACAGAGGATGAGGACTTTGACGGATTTGAATAAAGACTATTACCGGTAATGTGCTTGTTTAGTATCGTTACTACTTAAATAAAGTACAACCAAACTCAGTTTTGCTCCCGATCTATTTTTTAATACGCACATTTGCATGCTTGCGTGTGTGTTGTTGTAAGGCGGTGTGTGACTGAGACTGTGCCTTTTAGTACGGTGCGCCTAATGGTCGTGAAATTACGGTAATAAAACGAATTAACAGGAAGTAGAATCTGACAAGAAGTTTTTAAATAACTTCTCTTTCTGTCTAACTTTCAGCCACACAGAGAGTGCTACGCTATCCCTTCCTAAAATATTACATAGAGTGTTTACAAAGCAGGACTTTTAAGCATACTGTTTCATAAAAATACTTCTTATCTCTGCAAATCTACGTCAGCTTCCTCTGATGTTTTTCTTACGCTAATGGAAAATCTGCCAGAGCCATAAAGAGTTCTTCTCTGATGAGTCGACCAGATTCCTCAATAAACCAAAAACTCCGTCTTGGAACATCTTAAAATCCTTTTCAGAGCTTTTTACTAATCGTTCTGGTCTGTGTTCAGTTGCTTTGACTCTTATCTCTGGTTTCCAGTTTATCATTCAAATAAAACGAGTATAACAGAGCTGGAGGAAGATCAAGTGTCATCCCAAACAAGGCCTTGAAATAATTGGAAATAAATCTGAAATAAATCCTCTCTACCTCGTCGCGCGCTGCTTTTATGCCTTACTGGCTAACCTCAGGACGTCTGTGATTTAGGGATGATTCCAAAATATATGAGTTAAATCGTACATTTTCTGAATACAAAATTGTCTGAGATTTTTTTAACCTAAACAACACGGTGTATTTAGCTTGTTTTGAAACATTTTAGTAAACATTTTAATTACTTAGGATCAACAGTCCAGAGCAATGGAGAGTGTGGAAAAGAGGTAAAGAAGCATGTGCAGCCAGGCTGGAACGGGTGGAGAAAAGTATCAGGTGTGATGTGTGACAGAAGAGTTTCAGCTAGAATGAAAGGGAAAGTGTACAAAACCGTGGTGAGAGCGGCCATGCTGATTGGTCTAGAAGCAGTGTCACTGAGAAAAAGACAGGAAACAGAGATGGAGGTAGCAGAGATGAAGATGCTGAGGATCTCTCTGGGAGTGACCAGGATGGACAGGATCAGAGGAACAGCACATGTTAGAGGTTTTGGAGATAAAGCCAGAGAGGACAGACTGAGATGGTTTGGACATGTGCAGAGGAGAGAGAGAGAGAGTACATCAGAAGAAGGATGCTGGGTTTGGAACCACCAGGAAAGAGGACTAGAGGAAGACCAAAGAGGAGGTTCATGGATACAGTGAAGAAAGACATGAAGATAGTTGGTGTGACCAAAGAAGATGCAGCAGATAGGGTTAGATGGAAGAAACTGACTTGCTGTGGCGCCCCCGATGGGGAATGCCGGATGAAGAAAAAGAAGAAGAGGAACGTTTTAGTAAACACTGGAAATTGAAACCAGCAAAATTTTGCATAACAACTATAAAATATTCAAAAAGCATCTCCTATTTCAATACACACATATTGAAAATATATCAGAATGTATTTTAAGTACTAGGTGACCTCACCTATGGTCACCAGCTGTGGGTGGTGACCAAAGGAATGAGATCGCGGATACAAGCGGCCGAAATGAGCTTCCTCCGCAGGGTGGCTGGGCTCTCACTCAGAGATCGAGTGAGGAGCTCTGCCATCCGGGAGGAGCTCGGTGTCGAGCCGCTCCTCCTCCAGGTCGAGTGGAACCAGATAGGGTGGTTCGGGCATCTGGTCAAGATGCCCCCCGACCGCCTCGCGGGCGAGGTGTTTCGGGCACGACCCACCGGGAGGAGACCAAGGGGCAGACCCCGGACCCGCTGGAGAGACTATGTCTCACAGCTGGCCGGGGAACGACTTGGGATCCTTCCGGGTGAGCTGGAGGATTCAGCCGGGGAAAGAGAGGCCTGGACTGCCCGCTTGAGGCTGTTGCCCCCGCGACCCGACCCCGGAACAAGCGGAAGATGACGGAACGGTATTTTAAGTAGCCAGCAGTAACCAAGATTTGCTTGATTGGATCATTTATTCACCAAGAAGGAAAACATTTTCTGGTGCACGATCATTTTATTCTAAAAAATAACAAAAATAAAAGAAATACTTGTTTTTAAAGACTTTTACACAAAATAGAATTTTTGCATACTCGAAGTGCTTTTCTATTTCAATCATGTACAGTATGTTTGAGAAATTTGTGAGCTCTTCAGTTCAAAACTTAAATTATCCTCGGCCACGCCTTTTGTTCTCTGCCACACCCACAGTCCAAAGTACACAGGAAGTGTTTTAGTGCACCGGCTCTTCTCGAGTTGGGCCCCTTTCCTCAACAAGGAGTCCCATTTTTTTTTTTTAATGCAACGTAGGAAGAAAATAAGAGACTATGCTATGCTACGATAACTTGATGCGCTGTATACTGTATTTGCAGCTTTAAAAAAAAAAATTAGACAATGTCCACACATACCTGGGTATTTTTGAAAACGCATATCTGCTGTCCTATGTTTTGGAAAAAGCTTGCGTCCACACGTAACTGTTTTCAAAATGTCCGCGTCCACACAGAGCCATATAAATACGCTTCTGAATGCGATTATGACCATGCCAGACCAGTAGTGGGCAGTATTGATTACTGGGGCAGTGAATTACTTGTTGCAGGTAGTGACGCATAAAACGCAAATCTCTGTTTTCGCACGTCCACATGCAAACGCAAAAACTGAGTTTTCCAAAATCTCCACTTTGGCCGAAATTTTCAAAAACGACGGTTTTAACTGAAAAAAAACTCAGTTTTCTTGTGGACGGCAGTCCAAAACAAATAAAAATATATGTGTTTTCAAAAATACCCGGCTACGTGTGGACAGGGCTTTACACTATGTTGTGCACGTGTCCAGGAGATCTGACAAACATGGAGCGAGAGGATGGGGGAAATTATAGTGTCAAAAATACTTTGTAGAATGAATGCATCAATAAGCCTTTTTTTAGACAAATGTCTCATATCTGAGCTAAAAAAAATATGTTATGTTTATCTTTAAATGCTACAACCCCTTTTTATTTCAGGACCGAGACGTCCTAGCTCTGCTTAGTTGAATCATCACTTGTGTTGATTATAAGTCTGATTGTGTGTTTCCATCTGATTAACTCTTTGTAAAGCCCTTGGAAAGACTTTGTTGTGATATAAAGATGTCAAAACAATGAGTCAGGAACGTGAGTCATTTTTAACAAGTCGCTGGTGCCACCAGTCCTTTATTTTCTCCACATTGTTAGCAAAATGGAAGTATTTCACAGTAACACATTTATTTATTTATTTACTCACTCTATTCATCCCTCACCGGGGAAATTTGTGTGCTGCACTCCAACACCGCAGCAGGCTGCCCACAACCGTGAACGGACATGTCGGCCACGGACATTGGGGCCAAGAAACTGCAGCCCATGATATTTGGGCCACGGAAAATATTGGTTCGTGGCCCAAAAGTCCATCCCAAGTGGCCCACATGGCCCAAATATCCTAGGTTGCAGTTTTGTGACCCAATTACCCATGGCCCAATTGTCCGTGGCCCAAATGTCCTACACTCACCCACAACGGCGACAATGGTGGGAGAAACGGGGGGTTTGGTGCAGGCCCGGTTCTAGCTCTCAAACTTTGGGTGGGCAGGATACATTTGAAGGTGGGCGAACAAAAAACACATATATACCCTCTTCAATTTGTGGGCTTGGGACCATCACAGAAGGTGCACTTGCATCTCTCTGAGGCTGAATTATATGTATGTGTGTGTAATGTATATGTGTATGTGTATATTGTTTTGTTTTTGTCTTTTTATTGTTTTTGATGCTTATATAAGATAACAGGAAAACTACTACAGCATCAGTCGCCTACTTTTTTTGCAAAGATTGTCACAAATTCATCCATGTCTAATTTATTTGTGATGGTCTTTTCGTGGGCCAAAATCACCAGATTTCTTTTTCTATTGTGAAGCATAGCCAGAGAATACTCCAGCCAGGGTCTAGTGCGGTACCAGGCCGGGTTAAACGAACGAAATGTACCGCCAAATGCGCGTTTTGGGTAGCTAGCTAACACGGGCTGCGTCGGGGCGGTAAGGGAAAGACCCGTACCGGCATAGTCTGGGGGTGCAACGGCCTGTTGAGGTTGGACTTGTGGACAATTGACAGAGGGGCTGATGTTTGTGGTGCTTGTGTGACTAAATACACCCTCCGTGAAGCCCGCCGAGCCAGCCGTGTCTATGACGGCGGAGGCGCGAGCCGTGTCTGGGGCGGCGGAGGTAGAGGTGCAACAGCCCGATCGACGGCTGTCTGTCACACCACTAGTGTCCGAGCGAGCCGCAGAGCCGCTGGGCGTGGGCTTGACTACAGGCTTGAAGAAATATCAAGTTACCTAAACGCTAAGAGGAAAACCAGGGAATCAGAGTTCCGCAGTCAGAAGTTAACGTGTGCTTTTGAGAAGCAGAGTGTGGGAAAATTAACAACTTGTATATTTATGTCAAAAAGGCAAGGGGGCGTGACCAAACAGTGCTGTAGGCCTATGTATGTAACGCAACATTTATTTGTGTTTAAAAACACCCAATAGGATGCTGCTCATTCTCTGTGACTTTTTGATTGCGTGGGCAAGCCATCAGTTTTCGGCCCACCCTTGCCCATGCCTAGAACCGGGCCCGGTTTGGTGTCTTCTCCAAGGACCCTAGACGTGCACTCAGTGGGATGCAAACCCGCAAAATTCCGAACTTTAGATAGATAAACGTTCATAAAGTGACTTTCAAAGCCTGTTTTGGTAATTATTAAGCCCCCTTTCTCCTGAATGAGGAACAATTTGGACAGATGAATGAACATGGATAAGCACTTGGTCCAGATTTATTAAAATAGCAGTGATCTTAACACATCCCTGTTCACAAACTCATTAATTTACTCAAGTTACTCCCTGAGTTTCCTATGAACCTTTCTGGATGGGTTCAGCACACATGTTGGACCCTCTGCACAGGGGAACTCTGAAGCAATAAAGACGTGAAACATACAAACACTATTGCAAGCACGTCCAAGGAATGCGATGCAGGGGAAGAACAATGTGAGGCATTTGTGGAGGAACCGGCCGTGGCAGTGATCCAAGAGCCAAACAAGCACTTCCTGCAGCATGTGTCTTCAATGGGAGGAAGGAACCACAACCCTCAGGGCTCTCACCAGTTTAAACTGACAGAAACACAGATAGTTTGATTTACACCACGTATTGGATCGTTTAAGTCCAAACGGCTTCAAAGATCTCCATGTTTAGCACATACTGTATGTAAAATCTTTTTACTTGTCTGCAGTCAGCTGCTGACTCTAGTTTAAACTGCCAGAAGGTGATACTCGGTATTAGGCCCTGTTCACACGTAGACGGATATTTTTGAAAACGCATATATTTCCGTTCCGTTCCATCATCTTCCGCTTGTTCCGGGGTCGGGTCGCGGGGGCAACAGCCTCAAACGAGAAGCCCAGGCCTCTCTCTCCCCGGTTGCATCCTCTAGCTCACCCGGAAGGATCCCAAGTCGTTCCCTGGTTAGCTGTGAGACATAGTCTCTCCAGCGAGTCCGGGGTCTGCCCTTTGGTCTCCTCCCGGTGGGACGTGTCCGAAACACCTCGCCCGCGAGGCGCTCTGGGGGCATCCTGACCAGATGCCCGAACCACCCCATCTGGCTCCTCTCGACCTGGAGGAGGAGCGGCTCGACACCGAGCAGCCCAAACAGGGGAAATGGGACATGGGGACATGGGCCACCCTTCCAGCGGACTCACCACCTGCAGGAGGGGCCATAGGGGTCGGGTGAAGGAGGAGATGGGACCCTGGCGGTCAGATCCTCGGCTGCATAGGCTAAAACGCATATATTTCTAAAATAAAAATAAATAAATTAATTAATTACTCTATTCATCCCTCACCGGGGAAATTTGTGTGCTGCACTCCTTACACTGCAGCAGGCTGCCCTTCGACGGCGCCGATGGTGGGAGAAACGGGGGGCAAGGTGTCTTCTCCAAGGACCCTAGACGTGCTATCTGTGGGACGCAAACCCGCGAACTTCCAGTCCGCGTGTGAACGCTCTAACCACTGAGCTGCCGTCTCCTCCTGATTACATCCGTTTTGACCTGCCGTCCACACAAAAATGGAGTTTTTTTTTCACTCAAAACCGGCGTTTTTGAAAACTCCGGCCAAAGTGGAGATTTTGGAAAACTTTGTTTTTGCGTTTGCATGTGGATGAGCAAAAACAGAGATTTGCATTTTTATGCGTCACTACCTGCGACAAGTAATGCACATACGTCATTCATGTGCGTCCTTGTTTACAAAAGCAGACAGTGGGCAGCATGGATCCACGGACCTTGTTGCAGACCCTCTTTTCTTGCCTTTTTGTCCACTCTCAATTGCTCTTTCTTCTTGTCGAGGAGCAAAGGAAGAGAAATGCGTTGCAATCGTCGATTATTAATCACATAAGCCTCCCTCCTCCTCCACTCAATACTGCCCACTACTGGTCTGGCATGCTCATAATCGCACTCAGAAGCATATTTATACGGCTACGTGTGGACGTGAGCGTTTTCCTAAAACGAAGAACAGCAGATATGCGTTTTCAAAAATACCCGGCTACGTGTGAACGGGGCCTTAGTTTAATATATCAAACTGTTTGTTTCACTCCATGGAAATAGTCTGACCTCGCACCATTAGAGTACAGAAGCCAGGTTCTTTTGCTTTAACTAATTGGGGCTTTCTGAGTGGAGCTGGACGTCATTAGGAATGCACCAAAAAATATTTCAACGATAGCTTATGATTGTAGCAATCGGAAAACGTCTGGCCACTCATTAAACGATGACAAGCATCCGTCAGCGCCATGTTTGTAGTTCGGTAGCTCAGTTAAGTAGTTCAACCTGTATTGGCGACAATTCCCCAGAATGGGAATTTAAAGACAGTGTTTAAAAAGTTTCTTCAGGTTTTAGGTGCTTTTCAGACAGCACAATCTGTGTTGGCGGCATTACACATGTCACGTCCGATCTCGACCAGAAAAGAACGATTGGCTAAAAAATAAAAAAAAGACCCACCCACTGTGAAAACCCCAATGTTGGGAGGTCCGACTGTTTTCCACAAAGTAAAATAAATCATGGCTGTACGACTGGAGTCAGCCCTCTCTTTTATGATATATTTTTTAATAAAAGAACGGGATCTTCTCACCTATGTTCACCAGCTGTGGGTGGGGACTGAAAGAATGAGATCACAGATACAAGCAGCCGAAATAAGCTTCCTCCGCAGGGTGGCTGGGCTCTCACTTAGAAATCGAGTGAGAAGCTCTCACATCCGGGAGGAGCTCGGTGTTGAGTCGCTCCTCCTCCAGGTCGAGAGGAGCCAGATGGGGTGGTTCGGCCATCTTGTCAGGATGCCCCCGAGCGCCTCGCCAGGAAGAGACCAAGAGGCAGACCCCAGACCTGTTGGAGAGACTATGTCTCCCAGCTGGCTGGGGAACAACTCGGGTCCTTCAAGGTGAGCTGGAGGATGCAGCTCAGGTGAGAGAAGCCTGGGCATCCCGTCCGAGGCTGTTGCCCCCTTGACTCGGCTCTGGTTAAGCGGAAGACGACGGAACAGAACGAAACAGAAACTCCTGGCTTTTCTTTCAAGTTAGAAACCAGTGGATCTGATTCAGTCTTGGCTCTAATTTCTACCAAAAGTCATGAACCGGTGGTCGAGTTCCTCCACACTGATCTCACACGTGCATATCTTCGAGGGTTCCGTGAGGAACATTTAAAAACAGTCCCAAAAACATTGAACAAATAGTTGAACAAAAATGAGGTTTTATGAAGATTTAACATCTCACAGTGAATCCATGTTTTATTTGGGTTTTTTGTCCTGTGATATTTTTAGCTTAAAAATAAAAATAGTGGTTCTATCAGGGTAGTTTTGTGTCCGAGTCTCACCACAAACACAAAAGAATCTCCCTGGGGTTGTTTTTAAATGGGTGGAGACTTAAACTGCCCATCTGAATGCATGATTCATCACTTGGCCACTCTTCTGCTCATCAACCGCACCAATCATATGAAACATTTTGTCTTTAGATCTTTGAGATGAGAAGAAACGTTTCACAGAGTGGACAAATAAAACCTAGCCTGCCTCAAAGAGGTGTTCTCTGTCTGCAGGCCTGTTCTCCATGTGCTGGAGATGTTTCTGATTTAAGTTAAACACAGACAGGAAACCATATGTCTGAGCTCTCACTGTGGCTGGCGTGGACACACACACACACACGTACTGTATGTGCGCTGAGACGGCAGCCCAGTTAGACCTGCATGTCTATAACCACGGCGAGGATTCCCCAAATCACCGCGTACAGCCATCTAGCTCTGCATTTCCACTTCCTGTTGTGATAAAACTGCATTCTTCAGCATTTCCACTTACAGCGGCGAATTCATCAAACCCGGAAAAAAAATCCCCAAATGAGTGAACTTTGCAGAGTGTTGACGTGCCACCATAAACACAGAACTTCCATGTCAGCAGCTCAAAGGAAGGAGCAGGGGAGTGATGTGAAGACAGCAGAGATGATTGATGACTGATTCTCATGAATAACAGGAGGAAGAAGAAGGACAGATAAAAGGAGCTGTGCTACTTTATTTTTTTTTACAAGGAAATGTGAAATATGAGGATGTAGAGCAGATGTTCATCTCTAAAAACTCATTGACCAAACAGCTGGCGTCAGATACACAACAGCTGTGTAAACATTGGCAAACTTATCTGCTATAGAGTGCTTTCACCCGCGTGACCAAACCCTGGAAGTCGGCCATTAGGGAGGCATCCATTGGTAAGAATCCATCGGAAACTAAGAATTTTTTTTTTTCAATCTAGAGGTGCTAATCAAAGGTTCAATTAATTTTCCACACCATTAACGTGAAGTGGCAGAAAAATCGGCCTTGGAGCGGAAGAAAAGACACTGTATTTTAAAAAAAAAAGTTTATCGTTTTCACGTGATGTCATCAACTTAGAAATATCTTTAAACAAAAAACATGCCATTACTGAAATCTTGTTTTCAAATTAAAAAGTGGTCAACTACTGTCCAATACTGGGTTGTCACAATCGGTCCAATCTAGAAAAGGATCTGCATCACTATCACTTGCTGGCTTTTATAAAAAAATCAGTGCGAAAAATCGTTCAAATTGTCCGAAAAACAAAGGCGTCTTTGGATTGCAGCGTTGGGTCAAAATTTGAGTGGAAAAAAATTTGGACAACATCCATATTTGCTCTTCACACTTCATCCGTCATGATCCCCTCCCCTGCCATTAGAGGGAACCCTGGACTTTTCCTCATCACCTTGATTAGGCACACCTGAGGGTGATTGGTCAGATAACACACACCTGTGGATCCTGTTGTCTATTTAAAGGCAATCCCCCAGAATTCTTTGTCGGATCGTCATCATCACCACCATCCCTGTCATCCCTTTATTTTCAGGTCAAAAGGATGAACTGTATGACTGATAATCCTGACAACGGTTGTAGTTTTTCTTGATATCTTCTCTTTCTTTCACTCAAAGACCAGCCGTTTTTTCTGACATTACGTGCTAATGACGTGCGAAGCTAATTACACCACTGAATCGGACCAAAAGATGGGTGGATGACGTCACGTGCAAGCATTCTACCACCATGGCATGTTTGGTTGCTTGTGAACAGATTACAACCCAACACTAAAATCTTTGTAGTAGAAAAAGTGTCAAAAAAGTCTTCTGGACAGTTTAATTCTTGATCGAGACGTTTCGACTTCCATCCGGAAATCATTTTCAATCTGAATGAAATGGACTGAAAAAAGCATCTATTTATTCTAACCTGAGTAAAAGGTAAAAAAATAGTAAGGAGGGGCTCGACCAATGAGCCTGTGTTACCTATGATGGCCGTGAATGGCTCCTATTGTAACCACAGACCAGTAAACGAACCCTATTATAAAAATGCTTAAAGCCTCGTGAATAGAAATTCCTGCTAATGAGGGGCGTGAATCTGGGTCACGAGGTGTCATCTTTAGTCCATGGCTTCAAAAGGCTGCTGTAAATCCCGGGCAGAATATATCTAACGCCTCCACTCCGATTCAGTGAGGGATTCTCTTTCATAACAAAGAGAATAGGCTAAAAGCCTATTCACTACTTGCTAACTCTTGTTAGCAAGTATTTTCTATTCACTAGGCTTTTAGCATTTTTATAATAGGGGTCGTTTACTGGTCTGTGGTTACAATTGGAGCCATTCACGGCCATCATAGGTAACACAGGCTCATTAGTCGAGCCCTTCTTACTATTTTTTTTTTACCTTTTACTCAGATTAGTATAAATAGATCCTTTTTTCAGTCCATTTCATTCAGATTGAAAATGATTTCCAGATGGAAGTCGAAACGTCTCGTTCAAGAATTAAACTGTCCAGAAGACTTTTTTAAAAACTTTTTCTACTATGGATCACTCCTGGATGAATGAGGGACTACACGGACTTGTTACTAAACTCTTTGGGGTTTTTTTTTTCAATAAGTGAAGCTATTTTTCTCAAATTAACCAGAGAAAAACTGGCGACAAACTTAATTTACATATTTATTTTATAATTGAGGGTTTAATCCTTGACTATTCCGTGAGCCGCTTCCTTTGACTTAAGTTAGCAAAGCAAGCGCAAATTCACTTTTACATTCTTATTTTGGTGCATTCACATAAAAATGGCATCTCTTTTTTGAGACTGAGTGTGAGCAGAGCCAATGCACTAAAATATATCATTTCCTGCTGACATTAGAATCTGGGTGTGGTGGGCTGTGGGAGTACAAAAACCTTTCCGGGCTTGTTGGAAGCGCGAGTTATGCCACACAGGTAAATCAAACCCTCGGTAAATCACCGGTCAGCGGAACCCCACCAGGACAGTCGACCAAACACACACAACGTCTTTCAGGGATAACTTATCAGCCTAAGACGGGTGCATGTCTCTAGAACTTGAAGATACTCCCTTATAAATGGGAAGTACATAAAATTCTACACACAGAGGTCAGTGTTTCAAGCCTGGTCTGGGATGGAGTTCAAACCAGCGACCTTCAAGCTGAGAAGCCAGTGTTAACCATTACGCCCCCACAAAGTCTCATTGTTTGGACCAGAATTTGGACATTTTGAGAGATTTATAATATTTTCCACGGCACATTGGACATCTAACAGCCCATTAAAAGACCTTTGCAATGGATCAACTCATGATTGTGGGGGAGGACTTGGCTCCAATCAAGGCAAATTAGAAAGGCAAGAGACATAGCCTAACAAGGCGGTTTCAGCACCACATATAAACACAAAAAACACACATTTTGGAGGAATATCCGAGGGAAAAATTTACCAAACCTGTAGCATTCCAGAAGAAACTGGAGGGAACTCACAAGTACATCGAGAGAACATGCTAATGCCAAACAGAAAGACCAAACCAAGGATCTGAACCAGTACCTTTCTAACTTTGGGTTACTAGATTGATCAATCAGACTTGATTGATCATTCTTTTTGTGGACACAGTCTGACTTTACATCATTGGGCTTTGCGTGCTCCACGGTGGTTGGGTACTTTTTTAAATTTAACCAATCGCTGCTTTCTGGACAGGACCAGACGTGACGTTTGTAATGTGTCTGGATAGTCTGAGTAGTTTGGAAAATGGGGCCTAATAATGAAGGTTTTCCGGTTGACACATGTGCAACCCTGTCTTTCTCCTGAATCTTCTCTTTTCGGCATTGCCCTTCAGCGGGCGCCACAGCAAGTCAGTTTCTTGCATCTAACCCTATCTGCTGCATCCTCTTCAGTCACACCAACTATCTTCATGTCTTCCTTCACTGTATCCATGAACCTCCTCTTTGGTCTTCCTCTAGTCCTCTTTCCTGGTGGTTCCAAACCCAGTATCCTTCTTCCTATGTACTCTCTCTCTCTCTTCTGCACATGTTCAAACCATCTCAGTCTGGCCTCTCTGACTTTAAAACCTCTAACATGTGCTGTTCTTCTGATCCCGTCCATCCTGGTCACTCCCAGAGAGATCCTCAGCATCTTCATCTCTGCTACCTCCATCTCTGTTTCCTGTCTTTTTCTTAGTGCCTCTGTCTCTGGACCAATCAGCATGGCCGCTCTCACCACACTGCTCTAGACCAATCAGCATGGCCGGTCTCACCACGGTTTTGTACACTTTCCCTTTCATTTTATCTCAAACTCTTCTGTCACACATCACACCTGATACTTTTCTCTACCCGTTCTAGCCTGCCTGCACACTCTTCTTCACCTCTTTTCCACACTCTCCATTGCTCTAGACTGTTGATCCTAGATACTTAAAATCTTCCACCTTCTTTATCTCTTCTCCCTGTAACCTAATTTTTCCATTTGGGTAAAATGAAAATTGCCATTTTTACAAATTGCTGCCAACATGGACCGTGCCCTTCTGATTGAACTCCTTTAGCTTCCGAACTACAAACATGGCCTGAACAAACTCTTGAATTTACGGCACAGCATCATCACTGTTCACTGATTGGGTGGACATTTTGCAACCATAAGATAATGACTACAATTCCTGACGCAGTCGCATTAGTCGCAGCCTTGCTGGATAAATCACCACCCTACCATGCACATGTGCGGAAAAATGATCCTCTTTAAAATGTCTTTAATGAATTGACTGAATGTTTCTAAATGAATCCAAACTGTGAGCGTTTTAGATTTATGTACTCACGGTAAACAATGGGGGAGAAGGTCAGGTTTTCATTACACACTTCAGCTGAACAGGAGCAGAAGTGTGCCGTCCCGTTGGTGGAGTTCTTCTCTTTCATCACACAGGTAGAGCTGTTGTGGTCATCCAGCATGACTCCGTACAATGGCACGGCTGGGTTGTGGCAAAGCGTCTCAATCGTAAAGCGAGTTTCATTCTTTCTCCTAGGAGAGAAGACAGGGTGAGGTACGGTATCCGATGTTTCTATCCTGTACATCATGAATCAGTTATGTAGTCATGGTCTACTTCGATTTGAACAACTATCCAAAGGTCTTTCAATTCAGATTGATCGGGGGGTGTCATTGTTTACGTAGAACAGGGGATTTTCATTCCACGTCCCTAGAGCTAGCTGAAGTGGAGGAGTTTAAGTATCTCAGGGTCTTGTTCGTGAGAGGGGGAGATCGACAGGCAATACCTAGGACCCTGCATCGGTCCGTCATGGTAATGAAAGAGCTGACCTGAAAAGCAAAGCTCTCGATTTACAAGTCAATCTACGTTCCTACCCTCACCATGGTAACCAGGATCTACGTTCCTACCCTCACCATGGTAACCAGGATCTCCGTTCCTACCCTCACCATGGTAACCAGGATCTCCGTTCCTACGCTCACCATGGTAACCAGGATCTACGTTCCTACCCTCACCATGGTAACCAGGATCTCCGTTCCTACCCTCACCATGATAACCAGGATTTCCGTTCCTACCCTCACCATGGTAACCAGGATCTCCGTTCCTACCCTCACCATGGTAACCAGGATCTACGTTCCCACCCTTACCATGGTAACCAGGATCTACATTCCTACCCTCACCATGGTAACCAGGATCTACGTTCCTACCCTCACCATGGTAACCAGGACCTACGTTCCTACCCTCACCATGGTAACCAGGATCTATGTTCCTACCATCACCATAGTAACCAGGATCTACATTCCTACCCTCACCATGGTAACCGGGATCAACGTTCCTACCCTCACCATGGTAACCAGTATCTACGTTCCTACCCTCACCATGGTAACCAGAATCTACGTTCCTATTATCACCATGGTAACCAGGATCTACGTTCCTACCCTCACCATGATAACCAGGATCTACATTCCTGTCCTCACCATGGTAACCAGGATCTATGTTCCTACCCTCACCATGGTAACCAGGACCTACGTTCCTACCCTCACCATGGTAACCAGGATCTATGTTCCTACCATCACCATAGTAACCAGGATCTACATTCCTACCCTCACCATGGTAACCGGGATCAACGTTCCTACCCTCACCATGGTAACCAGTATCTACGTTCCTACCCTCACCATGGTAACCAGAATCTACGTTCCTATTATCACCATGGTAACCAGGATCTACGTTCCTACCCTCACCATGGTAACCAGGATCTACGTTCCTACCCTCACTATGGTAACCAGGATCTACGTTCCTACCCTCACCATGGTAACCAGGATCTACGTTCCCACCCTCACCATGGTAACCAGGATCTACGTTCCTACCCTCACCATGGGAACCGGGATCTACGTTCCTACCCTCACCATGGTAACCGGGATCTACGTTCCTACCCTCACCTTGGTAACCAGTATCTACGTTCCTACCCTCACCATGGTAACCAGGACCTACGTTCCTACCCTCACCATGGTAACCAGGATCTATGTTCCTACCATCACCATAGTAACCAGGATCTACATTCCTACCCTCACCATGGTAACCAGGATCTACGTTCCCACCCTCACCATGGTAACCGGGATCTACGTTCCTACCCTCACCATGGTAACCAGGATCTACGTTCCTACCCTCACCATGGTCACCAGCTGTGGGTGGTGACCGAAAGAATGAAATCGCGGATACAAGCGGCCGAAATGAGCTTCCTCCGCAGGGTGGCTAGGATCTCATTGAGAGATTGGGTGAGGAGTTCCGCCATCCAGAGGAGCTCGGTGTCGAGCCACTACTCCTCCAGGTCGAGAGAAGCCAGATGGGGTGGTTCAGGCATCTGGTCGGGATGCTCCTCAAGTGCCTCGCTGGTGAGGTGTTTCGGGCACATCCCACCAGGAGGAGACCAAGACGCAGACCCTGGACCCGCTGGAGAGACTATATCTCACAGCTGGCTGGGGAACGACTCGAGATCCTGCCAGGTGAGCTGGAGGATGCAGTCAGGGCAAGAGAAGCCTGGGCTTCCCGTCTGAGGCTGTTGCCCCGTGACCCAACCCTGGACAATATGATGTTGCCATGAAAACAAAATATGAAGGACACCCCCAGGTTTTCACCAGCTTACTGTTTGCATGAAACAAAGTTTTTTGGGCAGGTTTAAGAAGACCAGAAGGTTTAAAGTGTGTGATTTGTAAAATAAAGTAACTACTTTCCCAGGTACCTACCAGATGGAGACACAGACCTCAGTCTTCATGGAGCAGATGGAGTTGATGCTGCAGTAGGACGTGCAGACCCCTGTACCAGTGCAGTTCGATGTTTCCACATCACAGAACTTGCAGATGTTGTGTTGGTGTAAGAACGGCAAGCCTAGGATCAAACACACACGAAATACACAACAGATTAGTGTACGGACTCCTAACCCCACCGTTCTCCCACCATTGGCGCCGTCGGGCAGCCTGCTGCGGTGTAAAGCAGCACAAAAATAAACATACATACATTCCGGTATCTACCAATAAAACCAGTTAGACTTCATTTCAGACACTTTTAAGCTCCTCAACAGAACTCCAAATATCTGAATAGAAATAAGATCCTTTCTTCATTTCACTCGGTCCTGTCACTGGAATGAGTGAAGACAACTGGCCGCTTTGGGCCACATATCTGACCCAGCAGGCGGCTAGGCTCCCCCACTCTGCTCCTGAAAGTTATCCTCCCACCTCTCCCTCTGTACTTGGCTCTAATCCTCTCATTCCTCCTGAGCTTGATCCTCCTCCTCTAATTCCCCTCTGCTTGGCCTGCACTTTCATCCCTCCTTCCCGTTGACCTGGGCCGTCCAGCGATATGGACCGAGGGTGAGAAGTTGACTTATATGGAAGAAATGAAAGACACTTCAGAGAGGTGGGAGAAATGAGCCACCTCTTCTAAATCCTCGTTCTCTCATGGGGATCAGTGTGGACGTGCATGCCTGCACAGCACAGGACAAAAAACATCTTGTTTCTTTCTGGAAACTTAATTTGCATGAATAAAATAACAAGGATATAAAATGTGTCCTTTTCTTGGATAAAGCTCCTCAGTTTCTTCAGTCACCTGCGTGGTCGGGGGGCCTAAACGGAGAAGTGGAAAAGTCCTGGAAATCAGATGAGCAGTATCCTGAGTGGAAAAGCATGTTGGTGGGGGTGCAGGGATATGTGAGTGGATACCTGAGTTGTTTTTTTTTTTTTTTTGCCTCTTTCTGACTCAAAACACACTGGTCTGAAAAGTTAAGAACAGAAAGTACACGTTTATTGTTACACATCGGTATGCCTCCGCTCAAAGAATGTAGAGGCGACATTATGCACTCGGCTTGTCATGCATCTGTGTTTCCATAATACTTACAGACGTGGATGAAAATTGTTGGTACCCCTCTGTTAATAGTTGAAAAATTATAAAAAGCGAGAATGGAATTTGCAAAAACGCATGTTGACAAGCCACAAAGCTTCTGGGAGAATGTCCTTTAGACAGATGAGACCAAACTGGAGCTCTTTGGTAAGGTACATCAACTCTGTGTTCATAGACTCAAAAACCAAGCATACAAAGAAAAGAACACTGTCCCTACGATGAAACATGGAGGAGGCTCAGTAATATTTTGGGGCTGTTTTGTTGCATCTGGCACAGGGGGTCTTGAAAGTGTGCAAAGTAAAATGAAATCTGAAGACTATCAAGGCATTCTGGAAAAAAATGTGCTGCCTAGTGTCAGAAAGCTTGGTCTCAGTCACAGGTCATGGGTCTTACGACAGGACAACGATCCAAAACACAGCCAAAACCACCCAAGAATGGCTGAGAGAAAAGCGTTGGACTATTCTAAAGTGGTCTTCCATGAGCCCAGATCTGAATCCTATTGAACACATGTGGAACGAGCTGAAACATGCCGTTTGGAGAAGACACCCATCAAACCTGAGAGAACTGGAGCTGAAATACCTGTTGACAGCTGCAGAACGCTTATTGACAAATACACAAATCGTTTAATTGCAGTGATTGCCTCAAAAAGTTGTGCAACAAACTATTGAGTTATGGGTACCATCATTTTTGTCAAGCCCTATTTCCTTAGTTTGTTTTTTAAAATAATTATGTTAATCAACAATTCAAAAGTAATGGCTGATTTTGATTGTTTAATTTTTAATGAATTTTTATTTCTTGTTACTTTTGTGAGTTTCAATTGATTTCAATAAGAATTGTGGGTTTTTCGTTCTTTAACTGAGGGGTACCAACAATTTTGTCCACGTCTGTATGTGTGAACGTGATTTCACCCATTCCGTTCCGCTTGTTCTGGGGCCGGGTCGGGGCAACAGCCTCAAACAGGAAGCTCAGGCTTCTCTCCTCGGCTGCATCCTCCAGCTCACCCGGAAGGATCCCAAGTCGTTCCCCGGCCAGTTGTGAGACATAGTCTCTCCAGCGAGTCCGGGGTCTGCCCCTCGTTCTAATCCCGGTGGGACGTGCCCAAAATACCCCGCCCGCAAGTCGCTGGGGGGGGGTTATTCTGACCAGACGCCTGAACCACCCCATCTGGCTCCTCTCGATCTCACCCAAACCACTGAAAGGGATTTCAATCAAACAGTCCATCGTTACTCACTACCAGCTATAGATGAACTGGTCAGGTGTTGAGGTCATGGAACCGAAGGTCGTGTAAATTAATTGTTGTGAACTAAATGTCTCCCAAAAAAAACTTATAAGAGTGATTTTATGAAAAATAAACTTTTTTTTTTAGAAGTTTTTACCAAGTTTAAATATTTTTTCCACATCAGAAATATACTTAAAGTGGTTTGTAATTTTTTCGTGAGTGTTTGCAAACTCATTTGACCAGTAATCGATACCATTTGACCCTCAGTTGGCCTTGACCACGCCTTCTATTAACAGATACGCCCACATTCTAACATAAGCAGGAAATGTTTTAGCTCATGTGCTCTGCTCACGCTCAGTCCTTCCTCTCAACAGGAAGTGTTGTTACTATGTAAAAAACCAAAATAGGAAAACATTTCATTTTTCACAGAAATGTTTAAAGAGATGTGTGTTTGATTCGGAGCCCACACTGTGTCGTGAAGATAAATCATAATGAGGAAGGATTCTGACAGACAAATATGCAGCTACTAAAATTCCATCACAAAGCAGCAAACACGAAGTGCTACCAACATCAAAACAGAGTAACATCCAGAGGCCCAAAGTTCTGCAAAACTTGAACAGAAAAATTTCATCTGCAGAATAATTTGGAACACATTGTATTTAGTATCTCCATTACAGAGCAATGGAGAGTGTGGAAAAGAGGTGAAGAAGCGTTTGCAGGCAGGCTGGAACGGGTGGAGAAAAGTATCAGGTGTGATGTGTGATAGAAGAGTATGAAATGGACAGTGTACAAAACTATGGCAAGACCAGCCATGCTGATTGGTCTAGAGCAGGCATGGGCTAACTACGGCCCGCAGGTTACATTCGACCCGCTAAACGGTTTAACCCGGCCCGTTGGGACTAGACAAAAATTTGATAAATAAACCTTGCTAGTGTTTTATGTCCTGTGCGACTCTTATGTTTCCGCACTAGATGCGCACTCTGGATATGTTGGCTTTGTTGAGACAACAACAACACTGTTCCCAATAAAATGTGTGTGTCTGTGTGATGTGCATGCTGTCAAAATACCGTAATTTCACGGCCATTAGACGCACCATACGAAAAGGCGCAGCCTCAGTTATGTGCGCCATTGCTGTATTTAACGCACACATAAGGTGCACCGTACGAAAAGGCGCCGTCTCAGTCACACACCGCCTTACAACAACACACACGCAAGCATGCAAATGTGCGTATTAAAAAATAGATCGGGATTAAAACTGAGTTTGGTTGTGCTTTATTTAAGCTTTATTAAACAAGCACATTACCGGTAATAGTCTTTATTCAAATCCGTCAAAGTCCTCATCCTCTGTTTTGGAATTGAACAGCTGCGCAAAATCCAACAGAGTAGGTCCACTTCGCTCCTCGCTGTCAAAGTTACTGTCTGTACTGTGCGGCTCCTCAGAAAGGATACCAGCTTTTGAGAAAGCTCGGATAACAGTACCAGCAGACACGTTAGTCCAAGCATCTACAATCCATTGGCAAACTGTAGCGTAACTTGCCCGGCGCTACCTTCCACCCTTCGTGGAAACTGTGGTCTCCTTCGGTCATCCATCGCTCCCACGCCGCTCACACTTCACTCTTTAACGTTCTCATGCCTTTTCTTTCAGGTCCGCCTCGCGGGTACCGTGTTTTCTTTTAGGTCCGCCTTTTCTCACGAGCACCACTTTTTCTTTTAAGTACGCCTTTGCTCACACACAAGGCGCACCGCTCATTTTGAAGAAAATCTAAGACTTTTATATGCACCTTATAGCCGTGAAATTACGGTAAACATCAACTTAAATTTCAAACCTAGCTTTGCTAGATTTGAAATTTAACACTCTTGATGTAACATTTAGCACGTTTATTTGAAATCTAGCCCATTCTATGCGCTAGCGGTTACCAGAGCATACCATCCATCTGCTCCTCTTCCGGCCTCTTTATTAAATATTAAAACTCAATTTGGCCCACGAACCAAAAAGCTTGCCCACCCCTGGTCTAGAGACAGTGGCACTGAGGAAAAGACTGGAAACAAAGATGGAGGTAGCAAAAATGAAGATGCTGAGGATCTCTCTGGGAGTGACCAGGATGGACAGGATCAGAGGAACAGCACATGTTAGAGGTTTTAAAGTCAGAGAGGCCAAACTGAGATGGTTTGGACATGTACAGAGGAGAGAGAGAGAGTACATCAGAAGAAGGATGCTGGGTTTGGAACCACCAGGAAAGAGGACTAGAGGAAGACCAAAGAGGAGGTTCATGGATACAGTGAAGGAAGACATGAAGATAGTTGGTGTGACCAAAGAGGATACAGCAGATAGGGTCAGATGGAAGAAACTGACTTTGCTGTGGCGCCCCCTCGAGGGAAATGCCGAAAGAAGATTCAGATATTGTCCTTTTCTCTTCTTCCTCTTTGAATGAATGAGGGCTATTCCAGATGTTTGGCTCCAGGTGGATGTAACGATGGATCTCAGCTCCTATCCAACCCTGTGAACCCCTAAACTCATTCCATCTGATTCCTTACCTCACTCAGTTTTCATCTGGATGAAGTCCGCCTGCTTCATCCTACAAATGTGTACTTCTTATTCTTTCAAGTTTTTCCTGCTTGAGATTGAGGATTTAAGAAAATGGATATCCTGTCTGTGTTTAGTGCCGTCCCGTTTTGTACTAGTTGTGCTTTTCTTTGATTAACTTTGTGTAAATTTTCTCCAAGACCATTTTAACTTATAAATGAAGATAAAACAAAAACTTCTCTGTGATTTTTTTTTCAGAAAACAGCAGCTAAACATGTTGAAAACAAATGGAACAAAGAGAAAATATCCGTGTTCCTGTTTTCTGATGCCTAGATGAATTCCTTCTCTTTCCAGAAGCATTCCTGGGGTGATCCAGAGATTCTCAGTAGATTTGTACAGGTAGACCTTCCAGTTTGTCTGACGCACACTGGATGATGCTTTTTGGTTAAAGCCAGAAAACTATGTGTCGTGTAATAAAACCAGATCCAGTTCTGAAACATTCAAGCTTGTGAAAGAAGCTTCTTGTTCAAAAATGTTCTGGAATCCAGAGGAATTTAAAGAGGTAAAACATGGACGTCTTTCAGGGTCAACACTTCATCAAACTGATTTTCACACACCATAGAAAGGGAAAAAAAGATGTTAATCATCCTGTTTTTGCACCATTTTGGTCAGTTTGGACTTTTTATAGATTACATGTAAAAATAAATTATCTCAAACATTTTTTCTTTTCTCTTATTAAACCGAAACATTGAGATCGCGGATACAAGCGACCAAAATGAGCTTCCTCCACACGGGGGCTGGGCTCTCACTATGAGATTGGGTGAGGAGCTCTGCCATTTGAGCCATTTTTTTACCTGGTTTGTAAAAAATAAAATAAATCATATTTCGATAAATGGGGGGATTAATCATCATCATTTCCATCCAAATATGGTCAAAGTCAGTCACTTTCTTATCCGTCTACCCCTTACAGGTTGCAGGGAGTGCCGCAGCCCATCGCGGCTGACTCAAGGCGAGGAGCAGGGTACACCCCGAACAGGCCACCAATCTATCGCGGGGCCACACACACACACACACACACACTCATTCCTAGGGGCAATTTGGCACCGGCTAATCAACCTAGCATGCATGTCTCTGGAGGGTGGAAGGTAACTGGAGTACCCGGAGGAAACCCACACAGACACGGGGAGAACATGCAAACTCCACACAGAAAGGACAGTGTTCCAAGCCTCATCCCCACCCAGGACTCGAGCCCATGACCTTCTTGCTGTGAGGCCACTGTGCCACCCACTGCGCCACTGTGCCGCCTATGGTCAGAGTCTTTTTTTTTGTTGTTGTTAAAAAGAGCGATTTGTTAAATTTAAAAAACGCAACTGATTTTCTTGTGAAATACATGTGAATATTATCTAATGGTTTCTGATTTCAAGCAAGTTTCTGTTTTTTGGTTTTGTTTTTTAAATTCAGGTTAAAACAGTCTGGCTCAGAGGTTCCCAAATACCCCGACCTGCATATTTGACATGTTTCCTCATACAAGTGCACGACATATTGTTTTCCAGGCTTCTTTGTCTTCAACTGTTTTTTCACGCACTGCAAAGTTAATGTCACATCGTTCGAAAAAAATGTGATCCAAAGAGTAGAAGGGTTTACTGTTGTGGAGCATAAAGTAGTTACGATTAATAAAGAGGAAGTGCAGAGGGCATTGAAGAGGATGAAGAGTGGAAAGGCTCTTAGTCCTAATGAGACACCTCCCGGGGTATGAAGTGTCTGAGCAGGTCGCAGTAGAGTTTCTGGCTGTGTTGGATCCCATTGTGTGAATCTATTTCTAAGACAAGCAACTGTCTGTACATGGCTGCATGTCCTCAGTCTTTCAGCAACAGACTCCCGCAACCCCGCTGCTCAAAGGAACGGTACACAAAATCATTTCTGCCATCCTCCATTAAAATATTCAACCTTTCACTTTCAAACCTTTAAACTTGGACTCGCAAAAACTAAAAAAAAAAACATGTTATTGCATGACATTGTATGCAGCACTCAAATTTCCCTTCAGGGATAAATAACGTATCTCCAACTCAATTCAATTGTGTTTTAATTGTTCGTGTGTCTTCATCTAGATCCGGATGTGCTCAAACTGTAATGTTGATTCCTTGTGGTCTATTGACAGTGAAGTCTTCTACGTCTTGATGGTGAAAAGATGCCCGATTAGCGAAGCTCAATCATCCTAAAAACTGCTGAACTTTTCTTTTTGAAGATTAATTTTCTCATTGACTTGAGCTTCATTAAAAGTAAACCATTAACATAAATCTCACTGACAAGATCTGCGGGAGCCAGAAAAACACAGGTTTCTCCAAGCAAGACCTGGTCTCAATCAGTCCTAGAAGGACATGGTAAAACCATTCAGTCTCTTCTGCATCTGAGCTTCACCACAACACATCCAGAACATGCTCTGTATCTTTTAATCCTCTTTTTCTTTACCCTGGTTCTGCACCAACCTGAGAATAATTGGTGAGTAGGAATTTAGAGAAAAGCTCAACAAAAAAAACTAAATCTGCCCCTATCATGGAGACATAATCTCCTGCATCCTGGGACCTCATCCACTCCGCTTTGCGTCCTCTCAGAGGACCGTCCTGCTGAATGTGTCACCTGTTGCACCAGAAAATAGCAGGAGGAAAAGTTTGGCAGAGCCAGAGAGAGCTGGTGTTTGGGGGGAAAATGAACTCACCGCTTGGAGCCGCAGAGTCCAGCAGCAGCATGAAGGAAACGCCGGAGAGAAGAAGTCTCCTTAAAAAACCAGAGCACCGTGCAGGAGCCTGCATGTTCCCAAAGATCCACAACAAAGTTCTCATGTAGGAAGAAAGCAGGAGCAGACGCTTTGCTTTGCTGGGTCCGCTCTGCTCAACAGCTGGAGAATCACTGCTAAAGCATTTACACACATACCCACACACACTGACAGGAAGCAAGAGGAGGGAAATCTCTTTCCCTCTCTCTCTCTCTTCCTCTCTCACTCCTTGTGTAAATGGGAACAGTAAACAGGGTTTTGGGTCTGAAGTAGACTTGCCAGCAGTTTTCTGGAACTTCACAGAAGATCCAGTGAGCTCCTGAAAGGTTGTGACGTGCGGCCCCTCAGAGAAGCTAAAAAATCACTTCTCACAAAACAGAAACAACTCATTTTACAGAATTAAACATTTAACAGTCACAATAAATGCAATTAAATTAATTTGCACAGCTCAATATGTCAACACAATGGTCTCAAGGGTCTAGTAGATCAGAGTTAATGAGTTACAGATATTGTCTGGATGCTTTGTAGACGTTGAGAGAGAAGTACGGAGAAGGTCAGGAGAAGCTGCATTGTCACGCTTTGGACCATGGATCAGCTCTGAGTCCCTTCTTGGTCTGTAATGTTTGCAGATGACATTGTGATCTGTAGTGAGATGAGGAAAAAGGTGGAGGAAAAGCTGGAGAGGTGGAGGTTTGCACTAGAAAGAAGAGGAATGAAGATTAGTTAGAGTAAAACAGAGTACATGTGTGTGAATGAGAGGGATCCAAATGGAAAAGTGAGGTTACAGGGAGAAGAGATAAAGAAGGTGGAAGATTTTAAGTATCTAGGATCAACAGTCCAGAGCAGTGGAGAGTGTGGAAAAGAGGTGAAGAAGCATGTGCAGGCAGGCTGAAACAGGTGGAGGGAAGTATCAGGTGTGATGTGTGATAGAAGAGTTTCAGCTAAAATGAAAGGAAAAGTGTACAAAACCGTCGTGAGAGTGGCCATGCTGATTGGTCTAGAAACAGTAGCACTGAAGAAAAGACAGGAAGCAGAGATGTTTGTAGCAGAGATGAAGATGCTGAGGATCTCTCTGGGAGTGACCAGGATGGACAGGATCAGAGGAACAGCACATGTTAGAGGTTTTAAAGTCAAAGAGGTCAGACTGAGATGGTTTGGACATGTGCAGAGGAGAGAGAGAGAGTACATCGGCAGAAGGATGCTGGATTTGGAACCACCAGGAAAGAGGACTAGAGGAAGACCAAAGAGGAGGTTCATGGATACAGTCAAGGAGGACATGAAGATAGTTGGTGTGACCGAAGAGGATACAGCCCAGCAGTGGTGTCAAACTCAGTTCCTGGAGGGCCTGTGTCCCTGCAGGTTTTCCATGTGTTCTTGCATCTACACACCTGATTCAGGTTAACGAGTCATTGTGCCAAATTTTAATGGCTGTTGATTTCACTCTATGTGCATCAGCTGAATTGAACCAGGAACACATGGAAAACCTGCAGGGACACCGGCTCTCCAGGAACTGAGTTTGACACTCCTGGTCCAGAGCAGTGGAGATTGTGGAAAAGAGGTGAAGAGGCTTGTGCATGCAGGCTGGAACAGTGGAGGAAAAGCTGGAGAGGTGGAGGTTTGCACTAGAAAGAATCAGAATGAAGATTAGCCAGAGTAAAACAGAGTACATGTGTGTGAATGAGAAAAGTGAGGTTACAGGGAGAAGAGAGAAAGAAGGTGGAAGATTTTAAGTATCTAGGATCAACAGTCCAGAGCAATGGAGAGTGTGGAAAAGAGGTGAAGAAGCGTGTTCATGCAACCGAGAATGGTCAATATTTTTAAAAATTGAAACAAAAAAAACTAATTTGTCATTATGAACATCTCAAACTCATTTTGTGGGTGTTGGAATGGTTTTAATGAAGATGAAGAATGGTTTCAATTGGATGGAAAAGAAACGCTGTTTCTCCTGTAGACACCAAGTTATTTGAGATACTGAAAAGACCAAGCACGGTCTTTTGGGACACTTTGACGTTATATAAATATCTTTCCATTAAAATGATTGCTTTGGGGATCTTTATATTTATTTCAAGCTCTTCTATATTTTCCCATCATTTCAAGAAGAGTAAAAAACACACACCCTGATAGAACATAGGGTTAAAGATGTCTGCTGAAAACATTCAGGCTAAGAAATGTATACTAGACATACGATGGCGTTTAAGAATCTAACATAGATCATACTCCAATCAGCTGTAAATTTCATGATGACATGATGCAACACTCTGTGTGTCTGTTTTTAAGTGAGTGTAGGAAGTCCAGCAGACTCGAGTATGGAATGCTGGGAACAGCTGTGGACATGATTGAAGGAATTTACACAGAAATTTTACTATTCTACACCCACTCACAGACAAATACACCAAAGTATCATGGGGAGCACGGGGAGCATTTCTTGGTTGAAGAAAGCAGCCTCTTTCTAGTCCTGACGATTCTGGTTGAGTTTGAAAAGAAGAGTCAGGATCAAGAAGGACGCCCTTTGCCTGCAGGGTAGAGGACAGGATAAAGGGTCAATAAGCATCATAAATCTCAGTCAGAGATGTTTTCTGAAGAAGGAAGAGAGAGGGTCAAACTTAGGACCTCAACAATGTCAGACTTTTTAACAAAAAGAGATAAAAGATAGCGGGGAGGAAGGCCATTGCAAAATGGGACGACGCCCAGGGAATCACAAACTAAACGGACGCGTAAGGGTCACCAGCCCAAACCCCTGATAACCTCTGGGATCTGATTACTGGAAGCTCTGCCTCCCACTTGTGGGAACCATCAGAACACCCAGAGTCTTAGAACCAAGAGTTTGTGAGGCAGTGGTGGAACGTAACGAAGTAAATGTACTTCGTTACTGTACTTAAGTAAAAAAATTATGTATCTGTACTTTACTTAAGTAAAATTTGAGACCGGTACTTTTTACTTTTACTTCACTACATTTTTAGAGCAAATATCTGTACTTTTACTTCGCTACTTTTTAAAAGTGTGTTTTACATTTTTTGTTACATTTTCGTTCAGGAATTTAAAAAATATAAAGTTTTTTTAGCGCATCTTGAAGTCGCATCGCCAAAATCAAAAGGAGCAGTTGATCGGGAGAAGAAGTCATGAATCGAGGCTCAATCAGAGTCGAGAGTAAACATTTTCCACATTCATTCAGCGCCAAGAGCAGGGGCGGTTCTAGGATTTTCTGAAGATTTTCTTTTTTTTTTTTTTTTTTTTTGTGGACCAAAAGAGGCGGGAGAGGAATCACACCCCTGCAGAGTATTTATTTGTGACCCTACAGCACATAAAATAACATTTGAATTATGATCGAATACTTTTACTTAAAAAGTAAAATTTACACCAATTACTTTTGTACTTTTACTCAAGTAGATTTTTTTATTGGTACTTTTACTTTTACTTAAGTATTTTTGTTTGCCTAATTATCTGAACTTTTACTTAAGTACAAAAAGTGTGTACTTCATGCACCACTGTTGTGAGGTAAGCTTGGTCTAAAAGAGCCTTACCTCTCCTCACCTCATAAGACAAGCTATGGTAAATCAATGATGTTTTGCATGTTGGTCGTGAAGCTGATTGGATCAATCCACGTCAGTTTTGGTATCGGCCCTATGCCAACATGGAGAGATTGATCTCAAGGTAATGCCAACATTAACTTGAGCGTTTGAGTCTGTGTAGCTGAGCACATTTCAAGGTTCTAATCCTAATTTCACAGACTCAGCAGCTGCTGGTAGGAATTCCTTCAGCACATAACCAGCTACATGATGGCTCCTTTCAGAGGTGCATGTTCACACATGCCACATTATCTCAGGGTGTGGCCTTCTGCCACCAAAAAAAGACCAGGAGGTATTTATCTTTCCAGATAAAAGGAAACTTCTGTTTTCCCAAATCAGGTGGACTCCTGAACAAACCGGTAACGTGTGTGTAACGTGTGTGTAACGTGTGAACTATCTCAGCGTCACAGACAAACACACACTCAGCAGAACGTATCCATACACTGTCTCTGGACTAGAGTAATTGGTGTGTCTGCACGCATACACGTGTTTTTATTATAAAAGCCGATGAGTGTGTATGTTGGGTTTTTACCACCTGTTGTCCAGCAGTCTGAAACACAGCTGGTGCTGCAGAGCTTTACATATTTTTTAAAATACCCAGACACATGAAGTACCTGCAGCAGTGGAGGTACGCTCATCTTCTGCATTGGACAGATGTTGCCCAATCGGATTCAGCCTTTGGCTTTATTGAGGGAGACAGCAACGAAAGACGTTATCTTCCAGAGAGGAAGCGGGTAATTCCAGATGTTGTTCTCTGACTTTCTCAACGTCCGATTTTTTAAAAAAGTTCTCATCATTGATGAAGGTGGATCAGTAGGTTCCACCTGGTTAACCAGGTTATACTGCTGCTGTGTGAATCTGTACTGGAGATCTCAAGCAACCCCTCTTCAAAAATGTACCAGAAACTTTGCAACATTCAGGAACTATATCTGTACTGTTAGACATGTCTTTAAAAATTTCTTGTTTTTGTTTATGCTCTTTTGTCGCCCCTGGTGGCCAGTTTCAGTTAGGTTTTCTTTTTTGTCAGATCCTTAAACAGCAGCATGGTCACTCTTTCCACAGTGCAAAAAAAGACAGTTGTATCAGCGTTTTGAACACGTAGCCGGGTAATTTTGAAAACGCATATCTGCTGTACTCGTTTTAGAAAAAAGCTCGCGTCTACACGGAGCCGTACAAATAAGCTTCTGAGTGCAGTTATGAGCATACCAGACCAGTAGTGGGCAGTAGTGATGTAAACGTAACTTCTGAGCTATCCATTCAAAGCACCTCTGTCATCATTTCCGCAAAACCTAAAACATGGCGCCAGGCATCTCACTTGTGTGGACCGACAACGAGGGGGAATTACTTTTAAAAGTCGTCATCAACTATAAAGTTAATAAAACACAGGAAACTATAAAAAAGTAATGCCTTTTTCTGTGGGTCCATGCTGCCCACTGTCTGCTTTTGTAAACAAGGATGCACACAAATGACATACAGTATGTGCATTACTTGTCGCAGGTAGTGACGGACAAAAACGCAAATCTCCGTTTTCGCACGTCCACACGCAAACGCAAAAAGACAGTTTTCCAAAATCTTCATCTTGGCCAGAGTTTTCAAAAACATCGTTTTTGAGTGAAAAAACCTCTGTTTTTGTGTGGACGGCAGACCAAAACGGATAAAAATATATGCGTTTTCAAAAATACCTGGCTACGTGTGGACAGGGCCATAGATTCTAGTTCTCTGTCATAAAAAAACTTCTGAAAACAGCAGAGGGTGGAAGTGGAGGGGGGACTATCTGGATGTCCAGATGAAGGAGGGATCTCACCTCTAAGAAAGGATGGGTAATATACTGCATCTAGGACTGTGAATTAAATATTAGCAGTGTTGTGTATTTGACTTAAAAAATTGTAATTAGTTACATTACAAACGTCCTCTCTCAAAAAGAAAAGGATTTAGTAACTCAGTTACAATTTTGTAAAAGTTCTGTTCCGTGCCGTCATCTTCCACTTGTTACGGGGTCGGGTCGCGGGGGCAACAGCCTCAAACGGGTAACCCAGGCCTCTCTCTCCCCGGCTGCATCCTCCAGCTCACCCGGAAGCATCCCAAGTCGTTCCCCGACCAGCCGTGAGACATAGTCTCTCCAGCCGGTCCGGGGTCTGCCCCTTGGTCTCCTCCCGGTGGGACGTGCCCGAAACACCTCGCCTGCGAGGTGCATCCTGACCAGATGCCCGAACCACCCCATCTTGCTCCTCTCGACCTGGAGGAGGAGCGGCTCGACACCGAGCTCCTCCCGGATGGCAGAGCTCCTCACCAGATCTCTGAGTGAGAGCCCAGCCACCCTGCGGAGGAAGCTCATTTCAGCCGCTTGTACCCGCGATCTCATTCTTTCGGTCACCACCCACAGCTGGTGACCATGGTGAGGGTAGGAATGTAGATCGACTTGTAAATCGAGAGCTTTGCTTTTCGGCTCAGCTCTCTCTTTACCACGACGGACCGATGCAGCGTCCCAGTTATTGCTGATGCCGCACCGATCCGCCTGTCGATCTCCCGCTCCATCTCTCCCCCACTCGTGAACAAGACCCCGAGATACTTAAACTCCTCCACTTGGGGCAGGACCCTGTGGAAAAGTAATTATTTATAAAGTAAAGTCTTTCATTTTAAAAATCTCAAAAATATCTGACAAAAAAAATGCACATTAGATTTTTGAGACAGTTTTTTTTATTTACAAACTGCAATTGCCTTTTATGAGAGTAAATATCAAAAATATTTTTAAAAAATGTGTATTAATGAATTATTCAAATATTAATCAAAGCTTTAACTTAATTGTATTTTTTTTTTTTTACATTGAACATATTATTGTATTATTAAGTTTTTGTAATAGATTATTTTACTACACAAATCATCACATTTTTACACTGAATATTTTTACATTTATATACAGCATTATATTTGAAGAAAACAGCATTTGGGCTTCTTCCTGACTGAAGATCGGATTAGTAGATGTGGTTTGAATGTGGTCTCGGGTTGTGTATCTCACACTAGCTGCTTAGCCAAACTGAGAAGCACCAACAATGAGCCTTTATTAGTTTCAGCTGACATTCTCCATCATTGCTGATGTTTTTTTTATCCTTCTCGTCTCTGTCCGTTGTCCACAGTGAGGTTCAGAGACAGAAAGACGTTGCTTCATGATAGAATATAAAGGCCATTAATTCCACATTGATTCTGTAGAAACTCAATAGTCTTTCATCATCTGCTCACTCAGCACCACCTAATGCCCCGGGAAGCACCCCCACTCCGAGCTCCAATTCCTCTCCCACCCAGCCCAGCAGTGGTGAGGAAGACGCATTGTTCAGAGGAACAACTCCTGAACAGTGAATAAACTCAGTGTGCGGAGGGATTTCTGGCATTTATGTTTATTAAGTCACTGCTGACCAGATAGTTTTTTCTCTGGGAACAAGACTAAGATTTCATTTGCTTACACCACCAAACAGATGAGAAGTGTTCAAGCATTAAGTTAATCCAGCTGCAAATGTGAACGAAAAGGTTTTGATTTGACTTTTTTTCATTTAAATCTTTGAAGAATAAATGATTAGCTGCCTTACTCCTTCTGCATTATCACCCGTGACTGTTCTATGCTACCCCGAAAACAAACCCTGGATCAGCAGTGACCTGAAGACTCTCCTTAAGAGGAAAAAGGAAGACTTCAGATATGGAGATCAAAAGGTGCTGGTCTGATTACCCTGACCATCCTCTCTACCATCATGGATAACCCTGACCATCCTCTCTACCATCACGGATAACCCTGACCATCCTCTCTACCATCATGGATAACCCTGACCATCCTCTCTACCATCACGGATAACCCTGACCATCCTCTCTACCATCATGGATAACCCTGACCATCCTCTCTACCATCACGGATAACCATGACCATCCTCTCTACCATTATGGATAACCCTGACCATCCTCTCTACCATCATGGATAACCCTGACCATCCTCTCTACCATCATGGATAACCCTGACCATCCTCATGGATAACCCTGACCATCCTCTCTACCATCAAGGATAACCCTGACCATCCTCTCTACCGTCATGGATAACCCTGACCATCCTCTACCGTCATGGATAACCCTGACCATCCTCTTTACCATCATGGATAACCATGACCATCCTCTCCATCATCATGGATAACCCTGACCATCCTCTCTACCATCATGGATAACCCTGACCATCCTCTCTACCGTCATGGATAACCCTGACCATCCTCTACCGTCATGGATAACCCTGACCATCCTCTTTACCATCATGGATAACCCTGACCATCCTCTCTACCATCATGGATAACCCTGACCATCCTCTCGACCATCATGGATAACCCTGACCATCCTCTCGACCATCATGGATATCCCTGACCATCCTCTCTACCGTCATGGATAACCCTGACCATCCTCTACCGTCATGGATAACCCTGACCATCCTCTTTACCATCATGGATAACCATGACCATCCTCTCTATCATCATGGATAACCCTGACCATCCTCTCTACCATCATGGATAACCCTGAACATCCTCTCTACCATCATGGATAACCCTGACCATCCTCTGTACCATCAAGGATAACCCTGACCATCCTCTCTACCATCACGGATAACCCTGACCATCCTCTCTACCATCATGGATAACCATGACCATCCTCTCTACCATCATGGATAACCCTGACCATCCTCTCTACCATCATGGATAACCCTGACCATCCTCTCGACCATCATGGATAACCCTGACCATCCTCTCGACCATCATGGATAACCCTGACCATCCTCTCTACAATCACAGATAACCCTGACCATCCTCTCTACCATCATGGATAACCCTGACCATCCTCTCTACCGTCATGGATAACCCTGACCATCCTCTCTACCATCATGGATAACCCTGACCATCCTCTCTACCATCATGGATAACCATGACCATCCTCTCTATCATCATGGATAACCCTGACCATCCTCTCTATCATCATGGATAACCCTGACCATCCTCTCTACCATCATGGATAACCCTGAACATCCTCTCTACCATCATGGATAACCCTGACCATCCTCTGTACCATCAAGGATAACCCTGACCATCCTCTCTACCATCACGGATAACCCTGACCATCCTCTCTACCATCATGGATAACCATGACCATCCTCTCTACCATCATGGATAACCCTGACCATCCTCTCTACCATCATGGATAACCCTGACCATCCTCTCGACCATCATGGATAACCCTGACCATCCTCTCGACCATCATGGATAACCCTGACCATCCTCTCTACCATCACAGATAACCCTGACCATCCTCTCTACCGTCATGGATAACCCTGACCATCCTCTCTACCGTCATGGATAACCCTGACCATCCTCTCTACCATCATGGATAACCCTGACCATCCTCTCTACCATCATGGATAACCCTGACCATCCTCTACCGTCATGGATAACCCTGACCATCCTCTCTACCATCATGTATAACCCTGACCATCCTCTACCGTCATGGATAACCCTGACCATCCTCTCTACCATCATGGATAACCCTGACCATCCTCTACCGTCATGGATAACCCTGACCATCCTCTCTACCATCATGGATAACCCTGACCATCCTCTCTACCATCATGGATAACCCTGACCATCCTCTACCGTCATGGATAACCCTGACCATCCTCTCTACCATCATGGATAACCCTGACCATCCTCTCTACCATCATGGATAACCCTGACCATCCTCTACCGTCATGGATAACCCTGACCATCCTCTCTACCATCATGGATAACCCTGACCATCCTCTTTACCATCATGGATAACCATGACCATCCTCTCTATCATCATGGATAACCCTGACCATCCTCTCTACCATCATGGATAACCCTGACCATCCTCTCTACCATCACAGATAACCCTGACCATCCTCTTTACCATCATGGATAACCCTGACCATCCTCTCGACCATCATGGATAACCCTGACCATCCTCTCGACCATCATGGATAACCCTGACCATCCTCTCTACCATCACAGATAACCCTGACCATCCTCTCTACCATCATGGATAACCCTGACCATCCTCTCTACCGTCATGGATAACCCTGACCATCCTCTCTACCATCATGGATAACCCTGACCATCCTCTACCGTCATGGATAACCCTGACCATCCTCTCTACCATCATGGATAACCCTGACCATCCTCTCTACCATCATGGATAACCCTGACCATCCTCTCTACCATCATGGATAACCCTGACCATCCTCTCTACCATCATGGATAACCCTGACCATCCTCTACCGTCATGGATAACCCTGACCATCCTCTACCGTCATGGATAACCCTGACCATCCTCTCTACCGTCACGGATAACCCTGACCATCCTCTCTACCATCATGTATAACCATGATGGAGATCTCTACCCACTTCTGTACAAACAGTGGAGCTCCTTCTCCAAGAGGCTCAGACAGCTCCACTCAAAAATCGCCTGGTACCTGAAATACCTTAAAACATTAATAATGGGCACACAGCAGAAACTAGACGGGAAAACGGGTGTTTAGATACTTTTCAAAATAAAACGGGAAGTTACAAGACTTACATGTATCTAACTAAAAATTTCATAGCAGACACAGACGCTAGCTGCTCCTGACATTCGGCCATGTTCTGCTGTTGTGTGTCCAGTGTGTTAAATATTCCTCTGTAATGATTTATGGGAGCTTGTGTTTGTCTCTGTAACAGATGAGGGAGGCCAGCAGTAATCTGAGCTGGGGGGAAACAACAGCTGATAAGAGTGGGTGGAGGAGTGTGTGTGTGTCAGTGTGAAAGACAAGCAATTGTCCAGCCCTTAAAGGAAAGGAATGTGCTTCCGTGTTTTGCTGTAAGCATGCCTTCAGCTTACACTCAGAATTGGAGCCCACCATCTCAGGAAGACATTTAAATCCTTAATCTCCTCTTCCTTGGTGAAAATATTTCAGAGAACCTATATTGCCAAACATATGGACCACCTCTGATACTCTGAATTTGTCGTGTTACACCAGAGATGTCAAATGGTTTTCATTGGGTTCC
The DNA here is from genome assembly GCA_902685375.1 of Neostethus bicornis. Lineage (NCBI taxonomy): Eukaryota > Metazoa > Chordata > Actinopteri > Atheriniformes > Phallostethidae > Neostethus > Neostethus bicornis. Next base: position 37,920,895 of record LR738541.1, read on the forward strand.
TGGTTCGTCACCACTGACGTGCAAAAACGGAAAAAAAAATTTTAATTTGGCATGATGACTCAGGTGTGTAAATGCCAAAAAACATGTAAAACCCTCAGGACCCCAGCACTCCAGGACCAGAGTTTGACACCTGTGTATTAGAAATTGTAAACTGTGGGATTTAAGAACAAGATCGCGGATATAAGAAGCCAAAATGAGCTTCCGCCGCAGGGTGGCTGGGCTCCTACTAAGAGATAGAGGGAGGAGCTCTGCCATCTGGGAGGAGCTTGGAGTAGAACCGTTGCTCCTTCGGGTCAAGAAAAGCCAGATGGGGAGGTTCTGGGATCTGGTTAGTATGCCTCCCTAGTGAGATGTTTCAGGCATGTCCCAACACGAGTAGACCAAGAGGCAGACCCTGGACCTGCTGGAGAGGCTACGTCTCACAGCTGGCCAGGAAACGACTCGGGATCCTTCCGGGTGAGCTGGAGGATACAGCTTGGGTATGAGGAGCCTGGGTTTCCCGTCTGAGGCTGTTGCCCGACCCGGGCCCGGATAAGTGGAAGACAACAAAATGGAATGGGATTCAAGACTAATGAACTTCTTTCAACTTTCCAACCTGGGAGACTCTACCTTTCTGGAATACCCCTTCATATCAACTTATCATTCTAACCTTTACTGACTGGCCTAACGAAGAGTGAAATGTTCTTTAGGATTTCATGCCCACTGAATGTGGAGGAGGCATTATGCATTATTGCACCCGTCTATGTGTCTTTGATTCTGTAACACATTTGTGACATCTTCCAATTGGCTCGTTTGTCTAGGCGTGTGGTTCTCGCTTAGGGTGTGAGAGGTCCTGGGTTCAAATACCAGACGAGCCCTGATTTGGGGGAGACGGTAGCTCAGTGGTTAGAGTGGTCTAGAGACAGTGGCACTGAAGAAAAGACAGGAAACAGAGATGGAGGTAGCAGAGATGAAGATGCTGAGGATCTCTCTGGGAGTGACCAGGATGGACAGGATCAGAGGAACAGCACATGTTAGAGTTTTTAAAGTCAGAGGTCAGACTGAGATGGTTTGGACATGTGCAGAGGAGAGAGAGAGAGTACATCGGAAGAAGGATGCTGGGTTTGGAACCACCAGGAAAAAGGACTAGAGGAAGACCAAAGAGGAGGTTCATGGATACAGTGAAGGAAGACATGAAGATAGTTGGTGTGACCGAAGAAGATTCAGCAGATAGGGTTAGATGGAAGAAACTGACTTGCTATGGCGCCCCCTGAAGGGAAATGCCGAAAGAAGAAGAAAAAGAATACAATAAAGTCAAATGGTACATTTTGATGACATGTTAGCAAAAAAATATATTTACATACATCTCGACCATTTGACTGCTTGAACTTAGTCATCACATAGACTTCAACGGTTCATTATCAATAAATTCAGTAATATTGGACTTTCTTGTTTTTTGTGAACAATAGTTGCCCTCTTTTTAATTACCACATGTATCTGTAGGGGTGTTAGTTCTTTTGGTTAATTTTACTCATTGCAAACAATCAGCAAGACTTCTGAATCAGTTTCTTTTGTTAATTTGTACAGCAGAGTGAGGGTTAGGGTTACATTCTTCTTCTTCTTTTGACATTTGCCTTCAGGGGGCGCCATAGCAAGTCAGTTTCTTCCATCTAACCCTATCTCCTGCATCCTCTTTAGTCACACCAATTATCTTCATGTCTTCTTTCACTGTATCCATGAACCTCCTCTTTGGTCTTCCTCTAGGCTTCTTTCCTGGTGGTTCCAAACCCAGCATCCTTCTTCCGATGTACTCTCTCTCTCTCCTCTGCACATGTCCAAACCATCTCAGTCTGGCCTCTCTGACTTTAAAACCTCTAACATGTGCTGTTCCTCTGATCCTGTCCATCCTGGTCACTCCCAGAGAGATCCTCAGCATCTTCATCTCTCCTACCTCCATCTCTGTTTCCTGTCTTTTTCTCAGTGACACTGTCTCTAGACCAATCAGCATGGCCGGTCTCACCACAGTTTTGTACACTCTCTGTTTCATTTTAGCTGAAACTCTTTTATCACACATCACACCTGATATTTTTCTCCACCCGTTCCAGCCTGCCTGCACACGCTTCTTCACCTCTTTTCCACACACTCCATTGCTCTGGACCTTTGATCCTAAGTACTTAAAATCTTCCACCTTCTTTATCTCTTCTCCCTGTAACCTCACTTTTCCATTTGGATCCCTCTCGTTCACACACGTAGTCCTGGTTAGGGTTACATACCCTAATTGAATTATTATAAACTGCCGTTATGTTCACACACAATGTTTCCTACTGTAAATAAATATATTTTTTTGTGCTAGACTGCAGTACTCCTTTCTTTTTTCTGTGTTTGATATGCATTTGCAGCACACTGGGTCAGAGCACCTGATGCGATAAGGACTGCAGGACAAAAACTTTGTCCTGGTGTGACGGCTAGAGGTACGGACATCCACACCCATTGCCAGACATCACCCCCAAAAAAACAACTTCACTGTGGCAACAAGATTGTACGGAATAATTTCATGGATGGCTACATAAAAAATAGATGAATTTACAAGTGGATACACTAAATCTGGACGTTTCTAAATCTGACCAATTGTGTTTCCACAAGTCGACACATGAACTTATATATCCTAAATGATTTTAAAAATTAAAACTAAAAACACAGCAAAACAGGAAACATGTTAAACAAACACCCACTATCTTCGTTTCCTTTTTCCTTCGTTTATCTCTGAGGGTCACAGCCTGGGTCATGGAGGAATGATTGAGGCTTCTCGGATGCAGACAGATGAGATTATTTTTAGTAAAACTCTCCCTCACTCCAAGAAAACAAGTGTTCAGACACATATACTGAAGGAGCTATTAGAGTTAATGAAGGAAAATTAGGGAGAAAAATGTCGTCCTGTCAAAACAGTTTGAACACAGTTTGGGGGAAGAAGTGAAGAGTCAGGGTTTGTGATTGGAGGCAGTCCTGTGACATCACATCTGATTCTAAACCATCCCTGATGGCCTAGCTGCCCACTAGGGTTGGGCGGATCTTCTTCTTCTTTCGGTATTTCCCTTCGGGGGCGCCACAGCAAAGTCAGTTTCTTCCATCTAACCCTATCTTCTGCATCCTGTTTGGTTACACCAACTATCTTCATGTCTTCCTTCACTGTATCCATGAACCTCCTCTTTGGTCTTCCTCTAGTCCTCTTTCCTGGTGGTTCCAAACCCAGCATCCTTCTTCCTATGTACTCTCTCGCTCCTCTGCACACGTCCAAACCATCTCAGTCTTGCCTCTCGAACTTTATCCCCAAAACCTCATAATATAATATGGATAATGAGTAAATACAGCTATACAGATATCAGATTTATAAATATATCTGTCATTTTTACTGTCTGGATATCTGATGATATAAAATAACTAAAAACTTAGGTGAAAACATGTTCGCTGGTACTTAAAAGTAATAATTTCCGGTGAAGTTTAATTTGCATGTCTTTTTGCCCCTGTTGTTTTTTTGAAAATTACTTTTGGAAGGGTTGACTTTAAATTAAAAAATAAAACAGTTTATTGTCATTGAGTTAATCAATCCTTATAAACATTTGAAAATTTAGTGTTTGAATAATTCTTTTCATCAAATTGTTATGTAATCGTATTGTTGTCGATCCACTTTTGCAAGTTTCACATTTGCTCTTTCACCATATTTTGAGCGAAAAAATAACCCATATACAGGTTTATGATTTAATTAGGTGCAGATTTTTACCTATTTTTACAATGCATATGTCTAAACGCATGGATAACCATCTTTCAAATATACGGGACACAGATAGCTTAAAACAAGTCAGACAATACGGATATTCGATATCGGTATACGTCAACCCTACTGCCCACTGCATGTTCTCGCTCCTTTCTGAGAAGACCACATCTTCTGGGTTGATGACGTCATGTAAGACGTCATTAACCCGAAAAATGGAAGACTACAATTGATTGGTTAATTGGTTAAGTTGTAGGTTAATTAACTGTAGCTTTTCTAACTAAATTTTCAAAATGGTTGTGGATCTGGAGGAACTACTCAGGACCAATATGAGTTTTAATACAGGCTGGAAATATCTGTGGCGGTTTGCAATGTTGCCGCGGTACTGGTAGATCTCAAGAGGTTTGCTACTTGAAAAGTAGATCTTGGAACAAAAAAGGTTGGGCTCTAGACTTTCTGTTTTTAACAACTCAAATAGTTTTTTATTGGTCCCACTACCACATTCCATTAGAATCATGAAGAAGCCAAGTCTGGATCAGTTTGGTGAAGGTACAAAGCACCACGTTAGGTTAAATCAGATGTCAGAACTTTGCATAAACAATTTTTATGAATGGATTTGTTTCAGGAAGCTGGAATGTGAAACATGTGTCAGGTTGTGCAGGTACAACAACACAACATGTAAAATGCTTCCTCTCATTTCTGAAGCTGGCAAGAAACAAGCTCATTGCTCATCTGGCAAAGCCATCTCACACACACATGCACGCTAAGACATCTGGTCAAACACTCACCCACACGATGGTAAGAACAAACCTAGAGATGTGATCACTGAGTCAGAGTGAGTAAAAAGAAAAGCATGTGTGATAAGAAAAGATTAAGAAGTACAAGAAATAAAGCAGAAAAACTGTTCCATTTTATTTCTATATTCAACAATCACAAAACAAACACAATATTAGACTTCAAGGTAGCCTAGAACAGACGTCCCCAACCTTTCCCGCACTATGGACCAGTTTAGTGTCTGATAATAATTTTCACAAAGGTGTAGCAGAAAAACAAAATAAGACCAGCCTGGAAAAAAATGGGTTTTTAAAACAAAATAATAAACTCAAATCTTTTTTGTCTTCACGAGAAAATTTATTAGCTACGTGTTTATAACACAAAAACATTTTCTCTGCTCGAAAGTAATCTGGTTGCCTTGGTAACGGTAAACATACCTTCAAAATAAAAGATATCACAAAAACAAAGTGAACAAAAATACCAGTTAGGCTCCTCACAATAAGACTAGATCAATCAGAGTTCTGAGTATGTATCGCTGGAACCAGACAGTCCCATTTTGACCTGAAACCTGAAGAGTGTTTCTAAGGTCTGCCGACAGGGTTAGGCTTAGGGTTAGGGCTTAGGGTTAGGGCTTAGGGTTAGGGTTAGGGTTAGGTTAGGGTCGTCGGCGAGCTTCACTCGCAACAGAAGAACTTGCCTGAACATGTTTTACGTTTATATAGTATGTCAGGCTGGAGTTGCTGCAGTGGTAGGAGAACTTCTTTTTGAATAAACTACAAATGACTACGATTTTATTTATTGACCCGTCTCTATTATTTTTGTATAAAAACTTGCCGTTCAGTGGCCCGACTGTCTAATCCTCCTGAGTCTTGTCCATGTCTGTTGTGTTTTACCCCTGCTGCATTGTTAATTTGCCAACGTAGGCGATGTAGCACGGCCGGGAAGACTACGGGTCTTTCAATGGGCCAAAACTCAAATGCGCAAGCATTGGCTCGCCTCCATTATGATGTCATAATTAATTGTGTTAATTTTATTAACGCGTTAAAATGTTCCGTTTCGTCATCTTCCTCTTGTTCCGGGGGTTGGGTTGTGGGGGCAACAGCCTAAACGGGCAGCCCAGGCCTCTCTCTCCCCGGCTGCATCCTCTAGCTCACCCGGAAGGATCCCAAGTCGTTCCCCGGTCACCTGTGAGACATAGTCTCTCCAGCAGGTCCGGGGTCTGCCCCTTGGTCTCCTCCCGGTGGGACGTGCCCAAAACACCTTGCCTGCGAGGCGCTCGGGGGGCATCCTGACCAGATGCCCGAACCACCCCATCTGGCTCCTCTCGACCTGGAGGAGGAGCGGCTCGACACCGAGCTCCTCCAGGATGGCAGAGCTCCTCACCCGATCTCTGAGTGAGAGCCCAGCCACCCTGCGGAGGAAGCTCATTTCGGCCGCTTGTACCCGCGATCTCATTCTTTCGGTCACCACCCACAGCTGGTGACCATAGGTGAGGGTTGGAACGTAGATCGACTTGTAAATCGAGAGCTTTGCTTTTCGGCTCAGCTCTCTCTTTACGTTAAAATGTGCCGTAATTAATTAATTGAATTTACACGTTAAAATGACAGCACTACATCTTACTTTACTTTTCAGAGAGGCACGAGGCAGGGCTGCCCTTTGTTGCCCCTTCTCTTTTATCTCGCTATAGAGACCATGGTCCCCACTTATACAGCACTTTTCCACCTGTGTTGGTCCTTAAAGCACCTTACATTGTAGCTCATATTTGGCATCCAGACACACATTCATACCTGATGGTGGAAGCTGTCATGCTAGATACAAACCAAACCTTTGGTGGGTTTCCCCCCATAATGTTTGGTTATTGTTTGTTAAACCCTTAAGTGCCTGCACCCGCCTCCTTCCTGCGGCTCAGGTGTTTATTATCCTGCGACTCTGTCCTAATACATGCAGGTCCGTGTTCTGCAGGATGTCTGTGGTGGGTCTGCCAGCTTGTTGCTGGGGAAACACCCTCCCAACAGGAAATATGGATTTCCTTTCCTTAAATCATCTGTTCACAATTTTACAAAAGAAGCTGGAAATCCAGTCAAAGCCAGGCACTGTCAACAATAATCAGGAATTTTTCACAAATACCAGCAGGACCTAAAATCACGTTCTTCAATACGATAGCTTGCAGGTAACCCGTAATTATGGCCCCTACCAATGAATGTGAAGCAGGAGTTAAGCATTCAGGCTGTCCATAAGTCAGTGCTTCCAAAATACCTCTGTGAACACCGTATCTGCCGATTTTTATTGAAACTGCCCATAGTTACTCAGTACTAACTTAAGATGAAATGATTAGGTTTTCAGAAGCATTCACCCAAAAGTCACAAAAGTTGAGGTCACAAATTCTTGTGACTTTCTTGGAATATCTTCCAAATCACCTAAGGGCTTTTGATTAAACTGCTCTCAGTTACTCAGTATTAACTATAGATCAACTTAAGGAACCACTTTAACACTTCTCTTTCTTTGACCAACAGCGAGTTAACTTCACTCCTTTAAACTCTGCTTTAAAAATCTACACCTACTGATCTGTTTTTGGACTCTTCATGTGAATCCACCAGGCTGTCTTCCAGCCAATTTAATGGCTGTCCACACCACCAAGTTAACGGCCCAATCACATAGAAGCAGAGCAGAGTGCGGCAAAATGTCGGACAGGTTGAATTTAATTTCCAATCATCTTTCAAATGCACTTTTCTTTTCAGACTCTTTACTCTGTTGCATCGTTGAGAACTACAAATGCACCAGCTCGTTTTAGGATATTTGTACAAGAATCACACAATTTGCATGAAGATCGTATTTGGTGTTGGAGAGGCAGGGTTAGGGCAGGACGGCAAGATTTGTCGGCAAGTTTTTAGAAATCCCAAAATTGTGCACTCTAACCTAAGCAAAAACACTTGCTCGGTTTATAAACTACTCAATGATTCCAGCGAACACATTTACTTTGCCTGGAGAGGCTTGAAGACCCAGAGAAACCAGGTTTTCTTAAATTGGTTTTATTGTTGTTAGTTTCAGCCTGCAGATTGGACTCTAAAAACCTGCAGGAAGGCTACTTTAACAGTCTAACGGCCGACAAGAAATGATGTCTGAACTGTGATGCAGCAAAAACACTCAAAAAGTTGACAAAAGAATAAAACCGATCATTTGGAAATATTGAATAAATATAAACAAATTACTCTATTCATCCCTCACCGGGGAAATTTGTGTGCTGCACTCGTTACACCGCAGCAGGCTGCCCTTCGACGCGCCAATGGTGGGAGAAGCAGGGGTTAGGTGTCTTCTCCAAGGACCCTAGACCCTAGGTCTCAGTGGGAATCAAACCCGCGACCTTCCGGTCCGCGGGCGAGCACTCTAGTGCTGATCCACCGTCTCCCACCATGTCCAAGATTATTATTCATGTCCAAGATTTAATTAACATCAACCTACAATTCAGAAATTTTTTTAGGCCAACAGAAAAAGTCCTCAAAGGCTCTGGTGGCTCCCCATTTAAAAAGTTAAACTACCTTTTGTTTTGAGGCAGCATGGTAATTTTTTTTTTTTAAATGAATTACTACCAGGGCAGCTCTGTGGTGCAGTGGTTGGCACTATGTGGGTTATCTCAGGTTTCCTTCCACCCTCCTAAAAACGCCCATGTTAGGTTTATTGGCCAGTACCAAATTGCCCCTAGGAGTGAGTGTGGGTGTGAATGGTTGTGTGTGTGCCCTGTGACAGACCAACAACTTTATTGGTGTGTACCCTGCCTCTTGCTGTTAATTAGCCAGGTTAGGCTCTGGCACCCTCCGTCACCCCGTTAGAGAATAAGTGGTTCAGAAAACAAAATGAAACCTTTTGTTTTCTGAGAGAAAGATTTTATTAGATACACACTATTTCTATCTGCGAGCATCCTACACACATTCAAGCACATGTGGTTAAACTGAACTGACCCCCTAGAGCAGGGGTGGACAATTAATTTTCATCATGGGCCGCATGAGAAGCCTGAATTGTGTCAGAGGGCCACCAACTTTCTTTGATTGTAAAATACATAGCTGGTACTGATAATCAGAAGAATAAAGCACTCTGTAAATATGTAAATTAGGTTATGTGAAACTGTGGAAAAACAATAATTGAACCAGTGCAATTTATTTTTTAACTTGTTAATCTGCACAAACAATAACTTGTAATGCTTTCCACCTTCAGTGAGAATAATCCAGTCTGTTCTGGGCTTGAACATTGAAATATGGTGGAATGTCTGAAGTGGCTATGTGAAGGACAGCTGAGAGGTGGTCATCAGTCATAGAGGATCTGTGTTTGGATTTGTTGAACTTCATAACTGAGAATGTCTGTTCACATTGATAGGTAGATCCAAAGAGGACTAGGATCCTCTGAGCATGCCTCCTCAGGTGTGGAAAGTTCTCCTCTTTGAGGGCGGAGTAAAAGTCTACGACGTGCATCCGTAGCGACGTAACACTTTTCAAAATAAAATAAAAATGAAATTTCAAAATAAAAGTTAAAAAAAAAAAGTTTAATTTATGGTGTTTATGATTGGTCTCACGCGGGCCGGACAGGGACGTACAAAGGGCCGGATGTGGCCCGCGGACCTTAATTTGCCCAGGTCTGCACTAGAGTCATGTGTAACAGGAGAGCACTGAGAAAATTTCTGATCTCGGTAGATGTTTCTCCAGGATGACGGTGTGAACTGTCCAACAGCACTCCAGTCATCCGTGACGCTGATCAGATGGTTTCAACTGGAGATCAAACACTTAGTTAACCTGAGAAGACAAAGCAAAGCTTAACCAGCTGACTAAGAGGGTTAGGACCATCGCACATCTTCAGTTGCGTTTGCAGACATTTTGGAGCAGATGCTGTTTGGAAAAATCTTGGCACTTTGTGTTAACGTGAATTAGATTAAACAGAAATAAAATGTTACATACATGTGTTGAAGACAACTAACCATTATGAATGTCCTGGTTTCTGCAGTAACAAGGGAGACAAGACCAGACCAGGAGCCTCATTGTATTGTTTAGAAAAAATAGTTGGTCTTCTTTTATTTTGAAGTGTTCACATTGTTGGGTTCAGTTACGTCACTTCCTGTGTTTTGTTGACGCCGACACACAAGGCAACAAGGCAGCCACTGAATCTGCAGCTTAATTCTCAATTATTACAGTTAGAATTGAAGGATCAATGTTGTTTTTGAGTGTTTAATGGATGTTTTACCAATGTTTATTGTTTGAAAGGTGTGTTATATCTTTGTTAGATTGGAGGAATATAGGCGCATGCTAACGCGGTTAAGCTAAAGTAAACAACACAGGCTATTGTTTTCTTGTGCTGATGTAGCACCTGTTTATTCCTGTATAGTGAAGCTGTATTTGTTTTCCTGTGTTTTTCTTATCGTTTTTAATCCTGTTCATTATGAGGGAATCGTTTTTAAACCAACACATTACCACTTGATTCGTGACTTTGTTTTGAAAGAAATTTAGCGTGGTGTTTAGTCAACGGTCCTTGCACCTTGATGAGAGCACTCTACTCATCTATAAAGACTTTGGCCATGCAAAGTTTTTGCTCCTTACACATGTTGCTTACGCCATGCAAATTTGAGATATGTAAAAATTTTCTGTCAGTTCTTTTATGCAACTTGAACTTTGTTGCGATGTCAGTCTTTGGAGGCGGTACAAGGAATTGCAAAAGCAAATTGGAATTGCAAAAAGGAATTGCAAAAGCAAAGCTCTCGATTTACAAGTCGATCTACGTTCCAACCCTCACCTGTGGTCACCAGCTGTGGGTGGTGACCGAAAGAATGAGATTGCGGGTACAAGCGGCCAAAATGAGCTTCCTCCGCAGGGTGGCTGGGCTCTCACTCAGAGATCGGGTGAGGAGCTCTGCCATCCGGGAGGAGCTCGGTGTCGAGCCGCTCCTCCTCCAGGTCGAGAGGAGCCAGATGGGGTGGTTCGGGCATCTGGTCAGGATGCCCCCCGAGCGCCTCGCGGGCGAGGTGTTTTGGGCACGTCCCACCGGGAGCATACCAAGGGGCAGACCCCGAACCCGCTGGGGAGACTATGTCTCACAGCTGGCCGGGGAACAACTTGGAATCCTTCCAGGTGAGTTAGAGGATGCAGCTGGGGAGAGAGAGGCCTGGGCTACCCGTTTGAGGCTGTTGCCCCCGCGACCCGACCCCGGAACAAGCGGAAGATGACGGAACGGAACAAGGAATTGCTTAATATATTTTTGATATTATTATTATTGTTAATCATTAACATTGAGTACAAGCAAGGGCGTGACACCATCCAGTTTCAAAATGAGTTCAAATGTGATGATTTATAATGTGCATATATTTCGATTAACCCTCTTTTTCATAATGTGTTTTATTTACTCAGCATTTCTGTGTGTTTTTTAGTTGTTTCCTCACTGCTTCAAATGCTTCATTTCACTGTCCTCAGTTCACTTCTGGTTCTGTCCAGATCCGTCACCTTTTCCAAGTCCTAAAATTTTAATGCAACAGCTTCTGACTTTCAAAATATTCTATTCCCGGGGTGGACAGAAGGCTACTATCATGTGAACAAAGCCCAATGGTGTGTTTCGGTAGATAAAAACAAATAAAGACAAGAAAAAAGCAGAAAACATTGACTTTTTTAAATTATTTGAAATAAACAACTTCCCATTTTCCAACTACTTTACTTCTTTTTAGCTCCACTAATCTCTATGATCAACTTCACCCTCATTTTTCTGACTAAACGAAGCCCATTTTGTTCTAAAGGTTACATGTGTTACCACACTGGGACAAACAACAAACAAAATTAAATTGAGTTTAATCAAAAGTTTAAAAAAAAGGGACTTGTTTTTAAGTGGAACCAGATCAGTTAGAACTGAGACTTTTTGATGGAAAAAATGTCCAAAAATGCCCCCAAATGTTGTAGAGAACAATTTTAAAAGGACTAAACTTCTCACTTCACTTCTCCATCTGATCATTTTCTCTGTTCCTCTCCTTTTCTCCAGCTCTCCTTCATTTCCTCTTCTATTCTTCTGATCTTCTGTTCTGTAATTATAACTGGTCTACAGACAAGATAAAATCATACATGTTCATAAATAACAGAAGTATGTCCGCTGGCCCTGATAGACTTACCATCTCGGACCAATGTTGCATCAGGATGTGGAATGGACCCTCCATCCACCACCTCTTCATCAGATCTCATTCATATCAAGTTACAGACAAAGACTGAGATTTTCTGTTCTTAAATTTCTCTTTAGCCGATCATTTCTTCTTTTCCTCCATCTTTTCTTCCTGTTTTTCATCCTTGCTCTCCTCTCTGCTGTGTTTACCCGTGTTGTCAGGCTGGTCTCCATGGTAACGGAGCTTACCAGCGCCTGCTTTTGAACAAATCTGGAGAGAGCGAATGGAAAAGCAGAGAAAAGAAAGAGGGATGCAGCCAAAAAGAGAAATAAAATGATATTTTCTGTTAGTCCGTTCAGATACTGAAAGAACTCAAATGTTTCTCTACTTCTAACAAATCCGATTCTTCTGCAGATGCAAGAAAATATGTTCACATGAAGATCATCTGAGAAGAAAGAAGTTTTCTTCCAGAATGTTCTCCAAACTGTGGAAGACAGATTAAAGAGAGAAGTGACATGCAAAATCAATTTTTGGAGGTTTCTACCAATGGTTGGTGATGGTCAGATGGGCCAATGGCGCAAAATGGCGGCCTTGCTTCTGTCAGTTTGCCCCAGAGCAGCTGTGGCTACAACAGTAGCTTACCATCATCTGGTATGGAGTGAATGAATAATGCATATGTGAAGCGTCTTTAAGAGTCCTGAAAAGCGCTATATAAATACAATGCATTATTATTATAATTGTGACTTCGGCGACCTTTTGGGGGTAGTGGAAGATATTGGCTCAGAGGTACAGTAAACTGTCTGTCCTTGGACCGGAAGAGGCTGGTTCGATTCCCACTGGTCCCACGCCCATGTGTCCTTAAAGCAAAGTAAATTCTCCATTGAAGGATAAATGTAGGATGACAAAAAAAAATTGAGACAGGCTTCTTCTAAAACATAACAAGACATTTTAAGAGAGATCCTGTAGGAGATGTATTTATATTATTTTTGTTTACGTTTGAAAAAAAGGGACGTTCCGTTCTGTCATCTTCCGCTTGTTCCGGGGTCGGGTCGCGGGGGCAACAGCCTCAGATTAACAGCCCAGGCCTCTCCCACCCCGGCTGCATCCTCTAGCTCACCCGGAAGGATCCCAAGTCGTTCCCCGGCCAGCTGTGAGACATAGTCTCTCCAGCGGGTCCGGGGTCTGCCCCTTGGTCTCCTCCCGGTGGGACGTGCCCGAAACACCTCGCCCACGAGGCGCTCTGGGGGCATCCTGACCAGACGCCCGAGCCACCCCATCTGGCTCCTCTCGACCTGGAGGAGGAGCGGCTCGACACCGAGCTCCTCCCGGATGGCAGAGCTCCTCGCCCGATCTCTGAGTGAGAGCCCAGCCACCCTGCGGAGGAAGCTCATTTCGGCCGCTTGTACCCACGATCTCATTCTTTCGGTCACCACCCACAGCTGGTTACCATGGTGAGGGTAGAAATGTAGATCGACTTGTAAATCGAGAGCTTAGGTTTTCAGCTCAGCTCTCTCTTGACCACGACGGACCGATGCAGTGTCCTAGTTATTGCTGATGCCGCACCGATCCGCCTGTCGATCTCCCGCTCCATCCTTCCCCCACTCGTGAACAAGACCCCGAGATACTTAAACTCCTCCACTTGGGGCAAGAAGGGACTTGTAATTGAATAAAGATAAAGGAAGTCGTATTTTGAAGAAAAATTCATTTGATTTGTTACCGAATTTGCCACGATGTAAAGAATTTTAATTAATCTATTATCTATCATTTTCACTTATTCATCTTCTGGGTGTATGAGGGAAGTTATCAGATGGATGGAGAGTTCGCTAAATGAGGTTGTGTGTGTTATCCATGTCTTTTTCTGATGGGAGTGTCCCTGCAGACCTTGAGTAGATTCCCTCTCTGAGAGGACCACACAGATGTGTGTGTGTGTGTGTGTGTGTGTGTTCGTGTGTGAGGAGAAGCGCCTCAAGTTTCCCGTCTTCCACGGTCCACCTCGCTGTGTTTGGAATCCTTCAGCAGAACAAAAGCTGCCAGTGTGTGTGTGTGTGTATGACTGATATCATCCACTGGGCCACTCAGCTGGACGCGCGGACTACAAACGCCAGCCTTTGTGTCCCGCACACTCTCACACACATACACACAGATACACACATACCAGTTTTATTCAGCTGAAATGCCAAGGGTATGAGGAAGGGTCAGAACATGGTGGTCCAAAGAAGCAGCTGATTGTCCGGCAGATTGTGTGTGTGTGTGTGTGTGTGTGTGTGTGTGTGTGTGTGTGTGTGTGTGTGTGTGTGTGTGTGTGATGTTTTCCATGTCACCTCTGACCTATGTAAATCCTTCACATGCACACACATACACACACACACACACACACACGCATGCACACAAACATATTGCTAAATGAGACCCTCTGTCTCGATTTTCGGCTGAATTAAGTGGATAAACACTGACCTCTAAAGACTGATGGTCTTTACTACATCTACCAGTGGCGGGCTGTAAGAGCCAGCAAGGCCTTCTCTGCTGTAGATGTAAATGCACGCAACGCTTCCACATTCAGTAACAACAGAGTAGGAACATTTTTCTGTTGGACTGTTGTTCCTTCATTTATTGTGTTTGTACATTTTTAGAGATTTTAAAAATGTATAAACAATAGTTGAGAATAGTAAAGGGTGTTCCATAACACAGGTGAAAGGAAGAAGCTACATGTAGCTGAGCTCGTACATCTGGGAACACAGCAAGGAAAGCTTGAAGTGCTACTTTGCTTTCTCTGGAACTTAAATTTAGTCACAATATTTTATTTATTTTATTTTTTATTTGGAGGATTAGCCTCTTGAGCTGAGACATCTTGTTTGATTAAAAGAGAAAAGAGAAAATTAAAAGATTAAACTGAATTGTGATTAAAAAACTTCTGTTTCCGGCTAACAGACAATAGTGTGTATGTTTGTTTGTGTGTGTGTGTGTGTGTGTGTGTGTGTGTTTGGGATTTTTCTAACTATTTTTTGTATGTTTAATTTTAATTTGCTAATGTTTAATAATCTGGATTTTTTTCTGTTTGAGTTTTTTTTTTTCAATATTATGTGTAAATTTATTTTTAAAAAGTGTTTTATAAATAAAGTTTGATTTATTTGGAGACTTTATTGGAAGAAAATCTTCAGATTAAATCAATACAGAGCGGTAAACAAACGATTGATCTGATTGGTTTAGGATTGATGACATCACAGAGATTCAAACTTAATTTTATTTAAATCAAACTTAATTATTTAAGAAGAAAAATCACATGATTTATTCTATTTTTCTGCTTTGTTTCAGATGCCAACGGCTTGGCCCGTTACCATGCCAACTCCTAGTTATAAAAGCAGAGGTACAACGGGGTAGGGTGCCAGGGACAGCAGCACTGAGATCTCTGGGTTACAGAATTGAGGTTTGTCTTGATGACCTGAACCCCGGCCTCTATGAACGGCTCG
Source organism: Neostethus bicornis (assembly GCA_902685375.1). Lineage (NCBI taxonomy): Eukaryota > Metazoa > Chordata > Actinopteri > Atheriniformes > Phallostethidae > Neostethus > Neostethus bicornis. The sequence goes on from LR738541.1 coordinate 37,936,001, forward strand.
ATCAGATTGTAGGTGATCAGCGTCATGTTCTTGACGGAGGAGCCATTGCTTGACTTTTTGTACCACAAATACACATTGTAACCGTCGTGGTTTCCGTGGTTCAGATCAAGGGTGACTCTTTTGTAATCCTGGTTTTGGAGGTTCTCAACCTCACTAAGATTGGTGGAGATCTGCAGATCAGTGATGGCTTCTTTCGGCTCGGTGGTCGGAAGGTACCAGAGGAAGATGGCCTTCCCTCCATTACCTCTGTTGGTGCTTTCATCCACTCGAACGTAACCGTTCTGGAAGTATTCGGAATCCCCGCTGCAGTCATCGGTGGCGACGACGTCACAGACATACATCTGCTTTACTCTCTTCAGCCACAGGTAGACGGGGCACTCTCCGGTTCCTCGGTTAAGATCGCAGGCTCTGCGCTCCCAACCAAACTTAAACTTCTGGGCTTCAGGATCAGTGGAGACCTCAATCTTTGTGATGGGCACATCAGACTCTTTGGTACCATTGCAGTACCACAGGTAGATCTCATCTCCTCCCGCTCCAGTGTTGAGGTTTTTATTAACCTTGGTGTATTTGTTAGAGCTTAGACCTACGTAAACTAGTGTCCTTATTGAAGGAAAACTGGATGCCAGTGATCCCTGCGGTGTCACCCTCTTTGTACCAGAGGTAGATTCTATTTCCTCCGGCTCCTTCATTCAGGTTAACCGGGAGTTGCTTGTAGCCTTGTGCAATAAGACCGTCTTCCTCAGAGTGGCACAGAGAGACTTGGAGCTCGGTGATCACCATGGTCACTCAGGAGTTTCTGCATCAAAACGAAGAGATTAAAATTAGAAAAATAAAGAAGACAAAAGTGACCGAAAGAATGAGATTGTGGATAAAAGAAGCCAAAATGAGCTTCCTCCGCAGGGTGGCTGGGCTCTCACTCCGAGATCAGGTGAGGAGCTCTGCCATCCGGGAGGAGCTCGGTGTTGAGCCGCTCCTCCAGGTTGAGAGGAGCCAGATTAGCTGGTTTCTCTCCTTGATGAAGATTTCGTTGGATTTAGTGATTTGGAGTAAAAGTCATTGTTTGATTCATTTGTTAGCATGTTTTTTGATGTTGGTATTTCTTCTTCTTCTTTTGGCATTTTCCTTTAGGGGTCGCCACAGTAAGTCAGTTTTTTCCATTTAACCCAGGGGTGGGCAAACTTTTTGATTCGTGGGCCACATTGAGTTCTAACGTTTGACGAAGGGGCCGGAACAGGATCAGATAGATGGTATGCTTTGGTAACCTCACCTCATTGGAGAAAAAGTACACATTTTCGGATCTGTAGAAAACATGCTTTAATTTTCAATTAAAATGAAGAAAAGCCAGTCGCCTTCTTAACCGTCTATCCCTTACATGGTTGGGCAGGGGGTGCCGGAGCCCATACCGGGTAATTTGAGGCGAGGGGCAGGCTATACCCCAAACAGGCCGCTAGTGCGTCATGGGGCCAAACACATATACCCATACACACACTCATTTCTAGGGGCCAATCAACCTAGCATGCATACTTTTGGAGGGTGGGACAAAACCGAAGTACCCAGAGAAAACCCACACATACAAGGGGAAAACATGCAAACTTCACACAGAAAGGCCAGTGTTCCAAGCCTCGTCCCCACCCAGGTCTCAAACCCACAACCTTCCTCCTGTAAGGCTACTGTGCTACCAACTGTGCCACTGTACCACCATGAAGAAAAGCATTACAACAAAATCTCTGACTTTGAGTCTGTAAACACTGAAAATAAAATGAAATAGTATTTTATTTTAAAAGCACTGAAAATTCTTTGATCCTTCAGGATGTCACCATCACTGTCCTCCTGAATGGCTTTTTTTCTTTTTTAATTATTTTATTTTAAAAACACGGTAGGAGATGCAGATAAACTTGTCCTTCTACTTTTATTCAAATTGTTTCCCCGTACAAAACAGTGACAGCAAGTCAAGTCTGTGGAGCACGTTAAATTTGATCTTGGAATGGAAAGCCATCAGGGCTGCTACAAGCAAGTAATCTAGCACGCTAAACTTTAAATCAAGCGCACTTAAAAAACGTGCATCTAGCGCGCTAGGTTTAAATTGTAGGTTTGAAATCTAACGTGCCTGTTTATGTGCGTGTATTGGCCCCGATGGCTTTCCATACATGCACGCACAGTTTATTTTGACAACGTGTGCATCACGGAGACACACATTTTAATGGGAGCAGTGTTGTTGTTTTCTCTATAAAGCCAATATAACTAGAGTGCGCCATCTAGTGAGGAAACATTAGAATTGCAGTGTAAATAAAACATTAACAAGGTTTATTTATTTCATTTTTACAAACCCTGGCGGGCCCTATTAAACTGTTTAACTGACCGTATGTGGCCTGCAGGCCATAGTTTGCCCATGGCTGATCTAACCCTATCTGCTGCATCCTCTTCGGTCACACCAACTATCTTCATGTCTTCCTTCACTGTATCCATGAACCTCCTCTTTGGTCTTCCTCTGGTCCTCTTTCCTGGTGGTTCCAAACCCAGCATCCTTCTTCCGATGTACTCTCTCTCTCTCCTCTGCACATGTCCAAACCATCTCAGTCTGGCCTCTCTGACTTTATCTCCAAAACCTCTAACATGTGCATGTCATGTACCTCGTTTTTAGTTTCGTTAGTGTTACCATGACAGCAACGACTGTTGGGTTATGGAGGCAGACAGTTAAAAGCGGTTGATTTATATTTTAAACATAACAAAAGCGGACCGTCAGTGGTAGAAGGTAAACTAGGAGTGTGGTTGAATATTGTGAAGCGCTGTCTTGGAATTAAAATTAATGTTTCAGCTCTGCCCTGAGTGTGGTCTCCCTGCGAAACAGAACCTGCAAAGAAATCTATTTGTTACCACTCGGCCACCGGTAACAAATTGGCGTTGTCGGCAGGATGAAACACCGGAAACAAATTGGCGTTGTCGGCGGTATACAGTTAGTATACTTGACACGCTATACTAATTCCCAACATTAGTATAGCGTGCACTTCTTCAGCCTGTTTTTTTTATTTTATTTCAAAGTGCCTTTCAAAATAACATGTCTGTTTTTGGTGTTGGATTTCATCAAATAAATTTCCCCCAAAAATGCGACTTGTGCTCCAGAGCAACTTCCGAATGTTTTTTTTTTTTTTTGGTTGGTGCGATTTATAAACCGGAGCAATTTATAATCCAAACCATACTGTAGTGTGACGAGCCAAGCAGTGCAAACAGACAGGCACTGTGGTCCACAACGGACTGAGTTTTCTGTTGGGAAGAGCAATGTGAAGTGGGAGCCACTGATGGAACCTCATACAGTGCTTATGCCACCGCTGCACATCAAGATAGGAGTCAGTAGCATTTAAATACCTCCGAGATCTTTTTTTAAAGCTGTCCGAGGCTCAAGTCAAGGCTGGTATCTTTGTCGAAGCACAGATCAAGAAGATCATAGAATGTGAGGATTTCACAAAGCTGTTGAAAAGGACGGAGAGAGCGGCTTGGAGCAGTTTCTTTGCAGTTGTTCATGGCTTCGTAGGTAACCACAAAACTGAAAACTATGTGGAGTTGATGCAAACTCTCATAAAGAATTGTGCCAAAATGGGATGCTGAATGTCTCTGAAAGTCCATATCCTTGATTCACATCTCGATAAATTCAAGAAGAACATGCGGGCTTACTCTGAGGAGCAAGGCGAGCGCTTTCATCAAGATATAATGGACTTTGAACATCAATACCAAGGACAATATAACGAAAACATGATGGGGGACTACTTTTGGGGTCTACTTCAAGAAAAGGATTCACTATACAATCGTAAATCTAGAAAATCTAAACATTTCTGAACCTTGTTGAGTGTTTTCAGACAATTTTTGTCGATTATTTGTGCATTTTTTGTTTTTACCCGATCATAATGGCGAAAATATAAAACAAATTCTTTATTTGTACAAAAAGACAAGTTTTCTTCGTGCTGTTGTCATGAAAGCAAAGTTTGTGATTACTGTATTTTCTGCATTATAAGGCTCACCTTCAATTATGACATTTTTTAAAACTTTTTTCATATATAAGGCGCACCGCATTATAAGGCACTACAGTAAATGCTGGGGTTACGTTATGCATTCACTAAATGGTGCTGCGCTAAAGGGAATGTAAAAAAAAAAAACAGTCAGATAGGTCAGCCAAACTTTGTCAACAATTACACATCAGCTTTCGGACAACTCCATTTACTCCCAAAATGAACAACCCGCAGTTGAACTTTGTCCTCTAACTGTGGCCATCTTCCTTTGTTCCCGCGGAAACTCTGTTTAGTCTTACTTACTTGGCGCAGCGCATCCTCTTGCTTCCTCCACTTCCTCACCATTGATTCATTGATGTTAAACTCTCTCACTGCGGCTCTATTCCCGTGTTCTACTGCGTGACCGATCGCCTTGAGTTTAAACTCTGCGGTGTAACAGTGTCTCTTGGTAGGAGCCATTTCCGGGTCTTTACACAAACACACAAATGGAAATGAGACGTCAGCGTGCACCGCGCACTACTTCTTCTACGGGGGAAATGGAGTCGGCGGTTCGGCGGCTGCTTACCGCAGTTGCGACACCTGTTGTAGCTCAGTATTAATCCAAATATAAGGCGCTCCGGGTTAAAAGGCGCATCGTGGACTGTAGAGAAAATTTAAGTTTTTTAGGTGCGCCTTATATTGCGGAAAATATGGTAATGAGGTAATTTTTTCACATATTCTAGACACAAGCAATTGAAATATAACACTTAGAAGCCAGGAACAAAAATTGTGTTACATAGTGATTTTCTAAACTTGTAAAAGTTTCATTTTAAATTTGTCAACATTTATTCGAACACAGTATTCAAAATAACAATGCATAAACGTAAATACTTTTTTTATGTAGAGTTGTTTTTATCTGAGAGTGCTATAAAACAAATTTTCTTCTTTTTTGGTGCGACAATAATGAAGTTTCTGCGTCTAAAATACAAATGTTGCATTATGGGGCCTCGATTATCTCTCTTTTCTAGGGCCCCCATATCGTTTACAGCTAAATATCTAAAGAAGTGTGGAGACGGTGGCCATGTGGTTAGAGCGTTCGCCCGCGGACCGGAAGGTCGCGGGTTTGCGTCCCACGGAGAGCACGTCTAGGGTCCTTGAAGAAGACACCTAACCCCCGCTTCTCCCACCATTGGTGCCGTTGAAGGGCAGCCTGCTGCGGTGTAAGGAGTGTAGCAAACAAATTTCCCCGGTGAGGGATGAATAGAGTTATTTATTTATTTAAGTCAATAGATGTTCTTCATCCTGATGGAAACACGGGGGACTCCTCTGCCTGGCGATGCCCAAGTAGGCATGGATGAGTAGGTGGATTTCATCCTGATGGAGCGGGAGTGATAGATGAACCTAATAGATTTCTGTGCATTTCGATGTGACTTCAGGAGATAAGCTATAATCTTGCTCCCTGCCATGCTCTTGTGGCGTTGCTGGTGCCTCTGTCACCAAGAAGCAGGGCCAGGGTAGTGAGATGGCTATTGTTGTTGCACTCCTTGCACTTCACACTTACTTTACAGTCTTTAGCTAAGTGCTTAGTGGATGCACAACAACGAAAACAGATAGTGTTCTTCTTTAGATAAGCTTTTCTTTCATCTAAGTGCTTATCTCTAAACTCACGACACTTAACCAAGGGATGTAGCTTATTGTTTATGGGGCACCTCTCTGCTGGCTCATCTGATTTCTCTTCTGGAGCAGTGTTTGTGACTGAAGGTGTAACTGCAACCAGTGGCGGCTGGTGACGTGTGGCGCGGGGGCGCCGCCCCACCAACCTGATCACCAAAAAATATATATGCATATATATCTATATATACATATATAAACATGTATGTGTTTATAAGTATGCAAAACTGTCGAGTGTGAAGATTACATGCATTTTAATAATGTTTTACACCGTTTTATTTTATTTTATTTTATTACTTCCTGTGCAAATCGGAACGAGGGCGTAGAGTAGGTACGCCCCACCAGGAAAACCTATTAATGTGTATGTGGCTTCTGGTTTTTATGGAAAAAACGTGACGTCAGCTCTAAATTTTTTCCCATTCATGTGTATTGCAAACCATAACCACGCCCGCGGGGCGCAGATATTTTCCGCCCATCAGGTGTGTGATAGGTTATCCTCTCTGTCAGTCTGTTACATGAACCAATCAATTAGCTATAAGCTGACCTATAAATTCCACCCACACTCTTTCTTTTCACTGCGGAATTCTGGGAGTCTTCATCATGGCTTCAGAAGCTAGTTCAGTTGCTAACAAAGCTAGTGGGTTTTTTAAAGAGAATTCAGTGTCGTCCCTGCTACAGAATCCGTTTTCTAAGCGTTCTCACCACTCAACACTTTTCCTTTCATTTTATTTGAAACTCTTCTGTCACACATCACACCTGATACTTTTCTCCACCCGTTCCAGCCTACCTGCACACGCTTCTTCACCTCTTTTCCACACTCTCCATTGCTCTGGACTGTTGATCCTAAGTACTTAAAATCTTCCCCCTTCTTTATCTCTTCTCCCTGTAACCTCACTTTTCCATTTGGATCCCTCTCATTCACACACATGTACTCTGTCTTACTCTGACTAATCTTCATTCCTCTTCTTTCTAGTGCGAACCTCCACCTCTCCAGCTTTTCCTCCAGCTCTTCCCTCCTCTCACTACAGATCACAATGTCATCTGCAAACATCATTGTCCATAACTCTTCAGTTCTTACTGATAGATAGTAACCCCATTTACAATCTATTTATAGTTTTAAAAATGGGTTTTTCTGGGTAATTACTAAAGTTTTGAGCTTCATTGAAAAATAGTCATTTTTTTTAAAAAAATATCAAAGGATAAATTTTGTGGATATTTTTTGCGTGAAAGAAAATGTAGCAGGAGTTTGACAGTTTGATTCTTCTAGGATGAATTATTTCTAAAATGTCTACAAATCTTTTTAGTAAATGTTCTTCGTTGTTGAGTGAGTAAAGTTGAAGGTAGAAGGATGTACCTGTGAAGAGTGCGAGCAGCAGAAGCAGCAGCAGGTAGGACTTCATGTTTCTGGATTTCCATCTGAGAAGTGAGAGAAGCTCAGCGACAGTCCACTTTTATGCCAAACTGGAACACAAAGATCAACGAATACAAACATGATTGGAGAACACAATGGGCCGTACACAGTGACGTTACCAGTGGTTAATGATTGTGAGGTTGATACCAGCTATACGAACCAAGCTAGGGCACTGGACATACAGAGACCGGACAGCCCGTACCAAGGGCTCTGAGACTCCATACTCCCAGAGAGTCCCCGAGTGTCACTGGCTCAGATGAAGAAATCAAAAGCAGATTTATTAGATCGATAAAAAAGTTCAGAGGAAGAAGACAAAAACAGATTAATTGGGCTGGTTCTGGCGTAGGAGCTGGAGAACAAAAACTGGATATCAGGTCAAGCATGTTAAACAAACAATCTGGCGAAGAGTGTGTGAAAAACTGATCCATTTATGCTGCAGCAGATGAACAGATGAGTTTCAGGTGCGCCTTGCTGCGGCTCCCCGCTGGGTCCGCCCAAATACACACACAAACACACAAACAAACAGGGATAAGAGGGAGGGGGAAAACAGGACACAAAAGGAAGAGACTACTCTCCTGACACTGAGGGACACGGTCGTAGGCCTTGAAAAGATCCACAAAACACGTGAAGAGTGGTTAGGCAAACTTTCATGACCCCTCTAGAATTCTAAAGAGGGTATAGAACTGGTCTGTAGTTCCTCAATCAAGACGGAAACCCCACTGCGCTTTTTCAATCTGAGGAATGACTATCCGATAGACCCTCCTCTCCAGTACCCTCAATAAACCTTCCCAGGGAGGCGGAGGAGTGTGATCCTTTTGGGGTTGGAGCACACCGTCCGGTCCCCTTCTTATAAAGATGGACCACCACCCCAGTCTGTCAATCCAACGGCACTGTTCACAATGTTCATGCGATGGTGGAAAGGCATGTCAGCAAAAACCGCCCAAGACCATCCAAGCCTTTTATAGGAGCTCCGGGCGAGGATCTCATCAAAACACGCATCACTAGGGGAACCCTGATTACCTGAAACCTGGCCAGGGAAATTTGGCCACGTTGATATTCTTCATTAGGGGTTTTTGTGCTGCACTTTCTCCGGCCCCTAACCTAGGATCTGTTTGCCTTGGGTTACCGTGCCAGGGGCATCAAGCCCCTGACAACATAACTCCTACAACCATTAGGGCACCCAGACCCGTCCACCCAGGTAAGGTGGCAACTTGTGGAGGAGTGGCGGGACGTGAGTAGTGTTTCAAATTGTGGCTGAAATGTTTTTTCCCCACTTTGTGTCTAGATAAGGGGTAACCAACCCGGTGCCCGCGGGCACCAAGTCGCCCGCAGTGACCGCATCAGTCGCCCACAGGCCAGTTCTGAAAATATCACTAATCATAAATTAGCTCTGTTTAAAATTTTATATAATTGTGTTGCTGTTCTTTTTTGTTTCATTTACAGTGATTTCAATTTAAAAACAAATACATAAAAACGTAAACGTGAGCGCTGCAGAGATGAGGTTACGAACGTGTTTTCTACCCACTAAAACATGGCAGAAAAAAGGAAGAAAACTTATCATTTTCACAGTGAATGGGAAGAAGAGTTCTTTTTTACTATTGTGAAAGAAAACTGTGTGCGTCTCATCTGCGGTGCGACAATGGCAATGCACAGTCGCACCGTCCTTATTTTGAAAGGAGCAGGTTTTTGTTAAATCTTACATAATTGATCATTTGTACAAACATGGTTCAGAGTTTATGATTTGATAACTGTTGTAAAAATTGAAAAAGATTTCATACAAAATGTTGTGGACGTGATCATTTGAAAATGAAACACTTGGATATTGCACATTGAAATGTATCTGTTTCTTTTTAATCATACTGAAATAATTATTGTGATGGATCATTAACAATCAGTGTCTTCACATAGAATATCATTAATAATAATATCAAATTAAACTGTGTAACTTTGTTATTTCAGAAGTGTATTATTAAAGTGGTAGCCCTTTGCATTACTCAGTGCCCTTGAAGTAGCTCTCACTTTCAAAAAGGTTGGTGACCCCTGGTCTAGATGGTTAAAACTCTGCAATCAAAATGCACGTTGTGGTGTTTAGTCTGAAATGGTGTTGCTTGGCTCAAAGACTGACCAGCTGAATAGTATTAAAGGCAGAACTGTAGTCAACAAAAAGAAACCGTGCATACAAGACAAAGAGAGGAGATGTGAGATTTTTTTTTTTAATTACATTAATATTTTGATGCGTTTTAAGGTTTTTTGTTTTTTTTTAGTATGATGTCATTGCCTTCGTCTTCTTGTTTCTTTTCAACGTGGACGAATGGAAAACTGTTTGTGTAATTATTTTTAACTTTGTATCAAATTTGTACCGACAAAGTTCTAGAAACAAACTGTTAACTGTAGAACAAGGCAACCTGACCACCCACAGAAACACCAAACTGTCACCAAGTAGACAGTAGGAGCCAAGTACACGTAAGGCCAATTCAGCTGGGTTATTTGGAGAAAATAAGGTGGTATGGCTGGCTGGAGAGGCTGAATAGTGAACCATGGGAAGCAGGCCATAGTGGAGTAGGCCGGTATGGAGTAAGCTGGGGGGCAGGCAGGACAAGACAGTAAAACTAAACAGATGGAGGCACACTGGAGAGATGGAGAACAGGGTTTAAATAGTAGAAGGAAGCAGACATAGGTGTTAACATCAGGGAGAGGTAAGAGAAAGCAGGTGAGGATGCTCAGGTGGAGGATGGCTGTGACAAGAACTGAAAACAAGAAATGAACTGGGAAGGATTATGACACAAACTAAGAACACAAGATACAAACGGCTTCCACTGGGAATAAAGTCTCATATCTTACTGGGAATAAAATATGATGTGTATTAGCAATTAGCAACACATTAATCCTGTGTTAGCTTCACTTATGTATTTTTAAACAAAATAGGCTTAACGTGAAAAGCCATAAAAGAAAATTTATCTAACCATTTGGAAATATAGTAGAAAAGTTTCAAAAAAGTCTTCTAGACAGTTTAATTCTTGATCGAGACGTTTCGACTTTCATCCGGAAATCATTTTCAATCTGAATGAAATGGACAGAAAACTGGATCTATTTATGCGTTAGATACGTTCTGCCCGGTATTTACAGCAGCCTTTTGAAGCCATGGACTAATGATGACACCTCATGACCCAGTTTCACGCCTCTCGTTAGCAGGAATTTCTATTCACTAGGCTTTTAGCATTTTTATAATAGGGTGACAAGTAATGTACATACGTCATTCATGTGCGTCCTTGTTTGGATCGTCTAGATTTTTCTGTGTTTTATTAACTTTATACTCAATGATGACTTTTAAAAGCAATTCCACCTCCTTGTCGGTCCACGCAAACGAGATGCCTGGCGCCATGTTTCAGGTTTTGTGAAAATGACGACAGAGGTGCTCTGATTGGATAGCTCAGAACTTGTGTTTACATCCATACTGCTGACTACTGGTCTGGCATGCTCATAATCGCACTCAGAAGCGTATTTATACGGCTCCGTGTGGACCCAGATATTTTGAAAACGGTTACGTGTGGACGCAAGCATTTTCTTAAAACGAAGGACAACAGATATGCGTTTTCAAAAGTACCCAGCTACTTGTGGATGGGACCTCAGCAAGGCATATTTCTTTCTCTTTTATGTAACAACAGCAGTCATTCACAGGTTATTAGGATTCTAGCTGTGGTATGCCAATACTACTACTAGAATTGTGTGATGTCCAGGAAAATTCCTCATCGATAATCACCCCCCAAAAATGTGACTCCATAAACATGCTCGATATTGATTTCATTCAAATGGAATTTAGTGTATATATCATGTCGGTGAGTCAGCAGTTATTCTTTATTTACTTTAAAAAAACAAACTTCAGTAACAACTCCCTTCTAACTAACCAACCAAGCACATTTCCAAAAAGACTGTCAGGAAGTGGACTCTGGAAACAGAGCGAGCTCTACAGGACTGTCTCGGATCCACGGACTGGGATGCACTCTGCACACCTCACGGGGAAGACATTGATGGCATGACAGACTGCATTACAGAATACATTAAGTTCTGTGTGGAGTCTGTCTGTCCCACCCGGATTGTTCGATGCTTCCCCAACAACAAACCCTGGATCACCTGTGACCTGAAGACGCTCCTTAACCGGAAGAAAGCAGCCTTCAGGTCTGGAGACCGGGAGGAGCTGAAGATGGTGCAGCATCAACTCCGAGACCAGCCGAGGAAGGGAAAAGATGCATACAGGAGGAAGCTGGAATCCAAACTACAGCAGGACAACATGAGGGCGGTGTGGTCCGGAATGAAAAAGATCACTGGATATGGGGGAAGAAGCAGACCCACTAGTGGTGGCAAAGATAGAACTAATGACTTTAATACCTTCTCCAACAGGTTTAGCTCTACAAATGCCACCACCACTACCTCTTCTTCCCTACCTCCACCACACCTGCTACCAGCGTCTGCTCCTTCTCAGCTATTCAATGGACTAGTGCCTGAACCCCCCCACCCAACCGTTTGACTGTGACCACCTTTCAGGTGAAGAAACAGCTGGAGAAGCTAAACCAGCACAAAGCAGCCGGCCCAGATGGCATCAACCCCCACACCCTGAGGACCTGTGCGCTCCAGCTGTGTGGGGTTCTCCAGCACCTCTTCAACCTGAGCCTCAGGCTGGAGAGGGTTCCGCTTCTCTGGAAGACATCATGCCTGGTCCCTGTACCCAAGAAACCATCTTCATCTCACCTCAAGGATTTCCGTCCAGTTGCCCTCACATCTCATGTGATGAAAGTGCTGGAGAGGCTGGTGTTAGCCCACATGAGACCGCTGGTGAATTCCTCTCTGGACCCCCTGCAGTTTGCCTACCAGCCACGCCTGGGTGTTGACGGCGCTGTCATCCATCTGCTGCAGCGAGCTCATTCACATCTGGATGGCGGTGGAGGCATGGTGAGAATCACCTTCTTTGATTTCTCCAGTGCCTTCAACACCATCCAGCCCTCATTACTGGGTGATAAGCTGCGGCTGATGGGTGCTGGTGCGTCCGCCGTCTCCTGGATCACTGATTACCTGACGGACAGGCCACAGTTTGTCCGGATGGGCAAAGTCCGGTCTGATGTGGTTTTAAGTGGTGTGGGAGCCCCACAGGGCACGGTGCTCTCTCCATTCCTCTTCACATTGTACACTTCAGACTTCCAGCACAACTCCGATTCATGCCACCTACAGAAATTCTCTGATGACTCTGCAGTTGTAGGGTGTATAAGTGGTGGGCAGGAAGAGGAGTACAGGAGGGTGGTGGATGGATTTGTGGTGTGGACGGGAGAGAATCACCTGCTCCTCAATGTGGACAAGACCAGGGAGATGGTGATTGACTTCCGGAAGAGGAGGAGGACTGCTTTGCAGCCGCTCTGCATTCTGGGTAGAGATGTGGAGGTGGTTGAGGAGTACAAATACCCTCGAGTGACCATCGACAGTAGACTGAGCTGGAGGAGCAACAGTACTGCTGTGTACAAGAAGACCTGCAGCCGACTTTACTTTCTAAGGAAGCTGAGGTCCTTCAATGTGTGCGGCAAGATCCTGGAGATCTTCTACCAGTCTGTGGTGGCCAGAACCTTGTTCTTCTCTGTCATCTGCTGGGGGAGCAGCATCGCAGCCAGTGACACCAACAGACTGAATAAACTAATCAGACTGGCTGGCTCTGTCATTGGCAGCAAACAGGACTCACTTGAGGCAGTGGTGGAGAGGAGGTCACTGAACAAACTTTTATCCATCATAGACAATTATGACCATCCTCTCTACCCACTCCTGGACGAACAACGGAGCTCCTTCTCCAAGAGGCTCAGACAGCTCCGCTCGAGAACATCTCGTTACCGGAGGTCTTTCTTCCCGTACATGATCGGGCTCTACAACGACTCACTTAGCAGATAGAAAGTTGTTGCTGTGACACACAAATTTCCCCTGTGTGGGATCAATAAAGTATATTCTGATTCTGATTCTGATTTCACAAATAACGACCATATTCACATTGAATTAATGCTAATTTACCCACCAGAGTCAGCCAACTAGTTTTCACAAGTTAAAAGCAGGTCCCAAAAAGCCTGAGACTTCTAGTGTTAACATTTTTTTCAAAATAATGTAATTTCACGACTATAAGGCGCATATGAACGCTCATTTTCTTCAAAATGAGCGGTGCGCCCTTTTTTGCGGAGCGCCTTGTGTGTGAGAAAAGGCGGACCTAAAAGAAAACGCGGTGCCCATGAGGCGAGGCGGACCTAAAAGAAAAGGCCGTGCCCATGAGGCGAGGCGGACCTGAAAGAAAAGGCATGAGAACGTTAAAGAGTGAAGTGTGGGCGTTGATTGTGTTTAAAAAAGGTATGTGCTGTATGCACAACATTGCTGTTTTAACCCTGAAAATGGCAAAGAGACACGCTTATGACGCTCAGTTTAAGATGAAGGCAATCAGCTACGTGGAGGAACATGGGAATCGAGCCATGGAAGGGTGGAAGGCAGCGCCGGGCGAGTTATGCTACAGTTTGCCAATGGATTGTAGATGCTTGGACTAACGTGTCTGCTGGTACTGTTATCCGAGCTTTCTCAAAAGCTGGTATCCTTTCTGAGGAGCCGCACAGTACAGACAGTTACTTTGACAGCAAGGAGTGAAGTGGACCTGCTCTGTTGGATTTTGCCCAGCTGTTCGATTCCGAAACAAAGGATGAGGACTTTGACGGATTTGAATAAAGACTATTATCGGTAATGTGCTTGTTTAGTATCGTTACTACTTAAATAAAGTACAACCAAACTCAGTTTTGCTCCCGATCTATTTTTTGATACGCACATTTGCATGCTTGTGTGTGTGTTGTTGTAAGGCGGTGTGTGACTGAGACTGCGCCTTTTCGTACGGTGCGCCTAATGGTCGGGAAATTACGGTACATTGCTCAACAAAAACACATGTTAAATATCAAATATCGAATAGATATTTCAATTCCAGACACAAAAAAGTTTCAATGACATATTTTATTAATATGTACTGTAGTTACAATGCATCGAAACACTTCTGATTTAGAGGTGTGCTTCCTTCATAGCTCTCCGCTATCACCGCTATGCAGTATGGGCAACCAGAAGGCACGTCAAGCTGGTGCGATAACACTTTCACAGTGAAGTTCTGCAAGATATTTTCAATCTATGAATAAACACGTCTACATACACACACGTACGTATGTGGATGTGCGACTGTGTCTTACCTTAATCTTGTCACAAACTGTGTAAATAATCTTATATGTCCAGCGTGAAGGGATTTCTGGCACCCCCCACTGAATGGTGAGCGTTTTTCCATCTCTTGTGACGTTCCATTGAAGAGCTGGTAGCTTTACTGCACACATTTAAAACATCAAAGATGCGTATTAATGGGATAATAATTCTTATCTTAAAATAATGAACAGATGAATGTGGTGCATTTCGATTAGAAATGCAATTTTCGGAAAGAAAGTAAAAATGCATTTATTCAATTTTTGGACATTGTGAATTCCACCTCCTCTTGCTACCCATTTTTTTCTCTTCCCTAATCATCTGCACAACACAGTATATCATGTTTGAGTAGGCAAATACAGTGGAAACTGTAAAAAGTTACAGTTACAAAGCTAGAGCATATTCATTTGTATTCTTTTATTTTATACATTTATAGAAAGCTGGAGAGGTGGAGGTTTGCACTAGAAAGAAGAGGAATGAAGATTAGTCAGAGTAAAATGTGTGTACATGTGTGTGAAGGAGAGGGATCCAAATGGAAAAGTGAGATTACAGAGAGAAGAGATAAAGAAGGGGGAAGATTTTAAGTATCTAGGATCAACAGTCCAGAGCAATGGAGAGTGTGGAAAAGAGGTGAAGAAGTGTGTTTAGGAAGGCTGGAACGGGTGGAGGAAAGTATCAGGTGTGATGTGTGATAGAAGAGTTTCAGCTAAAATGAAAGGGAAAGTGTACAAAACCGTGGTGAGGCTGGCCATGCTGTTTGGTCTAGAGACAGTGCCACTGAGGAAAAGACAGGAAGCAGAGATGGAGGTAGCAGAAAGGAAGATGCTGAGGATCTCTCTGGGAGTGACCAGGATGGACAGGATTAGAAATGAGTTCATCAGGGGAACAGCACATGTTAGAGGTTTTGGGGATAAAGTTCGAGAGGCGAGACTGAGATGGTTTGGACATGTGCAGAGGAGAGAGAGAGAGTACATCAGAAGAAGGATGCTGGATTTAGAACCACCAGGAAAGAGGACTAGAGGAAGACCAAAGAGGAGGTTCATGGATACAGTGAAGGAAGACATGAAGATAGTTGGTGTGACCGAAGAGGATGCAGGAGATAGGGTTAGATGGAAGAAACTGACTTGCTGTGGCAACCCCTGAAGGGAAATGCCGAAAGAAGAAGAAGATAAAATCGCCCTTGCTGTCAAGGTAAGGACTGAGTTTTCGTAGACCACAAGCACTAAAACACTTCCTCTTTATATTTGGCCATGACAGTATAAAACAAAATCTATAGCTGAAATCAACCTAGCATTCAAGTAGTGTCCAAATACAGGACGGCAGAGCTCGGAAGTTCCTTAAATATTCATGAATGTAACAGAAAACATTACTTTTGTTTTGGGAATAACGCTCAAACATGGAAAATAAATCCCAAAAATTATATTTAGCTTGAAACCCCTTCATTAAAATAACTCTAGAGTAAGGCTGCACTATATGTCAATATTGAAAAAATACTACGATATCGACACCTGTGATTGGCTAATCGGAGAGAGATGCTATTTTCCTTTTATTTTCGCGTGCCTCTCTCACAGTCTCAGTTTGCTGTGAGAAGAGAAACTAAAAAGTAATTTGTACTGTTATAAACATGATTATGAACTTTTAAAACCCTAAAAAAATTAGGAAATCAACAGATGAGCAGTGCTGCATGAGAAAATTGCGGATCCTAAATAAGTTGGAAGCCCTGATTGTGGAGTCCGTTTGAATTTACGACGATGCTGTTAACATAAAATAATTGCCTCTAATTCGGAGTAATTAATGCTTGTTGTTAAATCCCTCTGTATATTTTGAGTTCGGCATTTTAAACTAGCAGGGAAGTTTTTTTTTTTTTTTTGGTTTTATTTTGACAGTGAATTTTTTACAATAGTTGAAAAAAAGAAGTATTAAACATCAAATTGATTTGAACTGGAACTCCTGGAAAGAAAATCAGGTGCATAATTTTTTATTAGAAACTAGAACCTTTTCACCAGTTTTTTTTTTTTTTTATATAAAGTCACTACAAATTTAGACAACACACACCTGTTAGATGTTTTAAGAAGGTGTTCATCACAAATTTTTTGTCCAGAGTTGCATTGAACAGCGTGTAGATGGAAACAAAAGGGTTAGCTTGGAAGTCACAACCAGCCCACGCACCGTCAGGCTGGTGAGAACATTCCATTAAGTCGGTGACGTTTCCGGTGAACGTAGGTGCCAACCTTTAAGATTCAAAGAAAGGTGTTTTATCAAACAATCAATTTTTGTTACAGACAGAGAAGTCCATGTGAAAAAAAATAAACCAGACAAAGACAAAAACAGATACTCTAAGAGGTCAGTTTGAGTACTTTCTCCTGCAGAGTTTCAATGTGAACTGCCTTTCCCTTTGTAAAAATGTAACAAGGTGTCTAATCACAGCATGCAGTGTGGAGTATCATTTTGTAGCAAACTTCACCACGGGACAAAATGTGAAGTGCACATTGTGTGTCATTGTTGCTTTTGTTAGGGTTACACTGCAAAAGGGCAGTGTAAATGTAGATGTACTTTCTGCGGCAGTTGAAGAAAGCCAAGCTGCCCGCCCGGATGTTGGTGCAGTTTTACACAGCCATCATCGAGTCCATCCTCACCTCCTCCATCACCATATGGTACGGTGGAGCCACAGCCAGGGACAAACACAGACTGCAGCGCATTGTGCGCTCTGCAGAGAAGGTGATCGGCTGTCGCCTTCCATCTCTCGAAGACCTGTACGTCCCTAGGACTCGGGGGCGTGCAGGTCGGATAGCAGCTGACCCTTCCCACCCTGGACATGGACTTTTTGAGCGACTCCCCTCGGGCAGGAGGCTCCGGTCCATTCGGACCAGAACGTCCCGCCACAAAAACAGCTTCTGTCCTTCTGCCGTTGGACTAATGAATACTTTATTACCTGGATCCCCGCATCTGTTAGTCACTTTATAACCTGGATCCCCACATCTCTTAGTCACTTTATAACCTGGATCCCCACATCTCTTAGTCACTTTATAACCTGGATCCCCACATCTCTTAGTCACCTCCCTCTTGTCACTTTACTATCTTCATTATGTTTTATTATTTTCTATGACATTGCACTACTTTTCTTTTTCTTTCTGAGCACTCTTTGTTTTGTTAAAATTATTTTTATTTATTTTATTTTTTGCACACCTGTATCAAAGCAAGTTCCTAGTCTCTGATATTCTTCATTGACATGGCAATAAAAGCATTCTGAATCTGAAGCAGTGCACAACAGGTTTTATAAAGACATCATTTGTACACAAATAAAATTTATATGCCAGTGTATTTGCTGCTGTGACACACAAATTTTCCACGTGTGGGATCAATTAAGTAATTCTGATTTGCTTGTAAAAACAATTTACGATACTGTCTCAGAATGTCACGATCATCAAAGTCGTTTTCCTGCTCTCATTTGTGTGTGTCTAACACAAATGAGAGCAGGAAAGTAAAAAGACTGTGATGTCAAAAAGGACTAGAAAAATAGACGGAAGGCGTGGATAAGCTTGTGTACATGTGCTAACTGAAATGCGGAAACAAAATGGCCGACTTCTCGTCACAACTTCCTGTTTCTAGTTAGGCCTTCAAAATAAAAGACAGAAAAACGTAAAGAATGTAATCTAACTATGAAAGTAATTCTGCACCATTATAAAGGGCAAGACAGTCGTATATCAGCTAACTGTTTCCCACAAAAATAAGAACCAGGAAAGCGTAAACTCCGGGTGCTGCGTAGTGCTCACTATCATTACAACTATTTTTTTTGTTAAAAATGATGCTATATTTTCCCCTAATTTTCCACATACCTAGACTTCTTTCTTTACCCCAAAGGACCGATACAGCGTCCTAATTATTGCTGATGCCGCACCGATCCGCCTGTCGATCTCCCGCTCCATCCTTCCCCCACTCGTGAACAAGACCCCGAGATACTTAAACTCCTCCACTTGGGGCAGGACCCTGTTCCTGACCCGCAGGGGGCATTCTAGCCTTTTCCGGGTGAGGACCATGGTTTGGTATTTGGAGGCGCTAAAATTCCCATCCCGTCCGCTTCACACTCGGCAGCAAATCGATCCAGTGAGAGCTGGAGATCACGGTCCGATGAAGCCAACAGAACCACATTATCCGCAAAAAGCAGAGATCCGATCCTGAGGTCACCAAACTGCTGAGCTGAGCCGAAAAGCAAAGCTCTCGATTTACAAGTCGATCTACATTCCAACCCTCACTTATGGTCACCAGCTGTGGGTGGTGACCAAAAGAATGAGATCGCGGGTACAAGCGGCTGTAATGAGCTTCCTCCGCACGGTGGCTGGGCTCTCACTCAGAGATCGGGTGAGGAGTTCTGCCATCCGAGAGGAGCTCGGTGTCGAGCCGCTCCTCCTCCAGGTCGAGAGGAGCCAGATGGGGTGGTTCGGGCATCTGGTCAGAATGCCCCCCGAGCACCTCGCGGGCAGGGTGTTTCAGGCACGTCCCACCAGGAGGAGACCAAAGGGCAGACCCTGGACTCACTGGAGAGACTATGTCTCACAGCTGGCCGGGGAACGACTTGGGATCCTTCCAGGTGAGCTAGAGGATGCAGCTGGGGTGAGAGAAGCCTGGGCTACCCAGTTGAGGATGTTGCCCCCGCGAGCTGTGGTCTCATGGAGAAAAGTTATTACTGATATTTTTTTTAAATTTGTGTAGTCTCTGACTTTAAAATATTTTATTACAAATTTTGAGACGTGTGTTTTAATTTACAGACAGCTGTTATCTTGCAAAAAATCTTTGCACAAAATAATTTACGGACAAACTGCTTTTGCTACGTTTTGCAACCAAGAAGAAAGCGTGATTAATTTGTTTTTTAAATGTCCCATCACGATAAACTTTTAGAAAAAAAAGATCCATCGTTAATGCTAGTCACATTATAATGCATTGCTGTCATAGTGACACAGAAATTTAGCTCAAAATAATTTGAGTAAAAGAAAAACTAATTGCATAAATATTGCAAAATTTGCAAAAAAATTTAGTGCATTTCCTTTTTTTGTTATTTATAAATCGATACATTTATTTTCTGTTTGATACGTTAGTTTTTTATATTCGCACACAGGTTTGCAACAAACTTATTTTTATTGATATTTTATTTATTTTTCAACTACTTGTCTTTATTCACTCTCATTAAATTAAATTAATTACTCTATTCATCCCTCACAGGGGAAATTTGTGTGCTGCACTTCTTACACCGCAGCAGGCTGCCCTTCGACGGCGCCAATGGTGGGAGAAGCGGGGGTTAGGTGTCTTCTCCAAGGACCCTAGACGTGCTCTCTGTGGGACGCAAACCTGCGAACTTCCGGTCCACGCGCGAACGCTCTAACCACTGAGCTGCCGTCTCCACTCATAATATTTAGTACAAATATTAAATATATTTAATAATTTCACATAATCTATTCAGTTTAATTTTTTGCTTTTATTTAACCTTTCATTGTCTTTTAAGAATTTTAAATGGTTTATAATATAAAATATGGTTTATAAGGTCTGTGGCCATACCAGCCTGTCAATGCCTGATCCTGTCAGACCTCAGAAGCTAAGCATGCTGGACCAGGGCAGTACTTGGATGGAAGACCACCTGAGCCTCCCTGCTACAGTGGGACGGCCGTTCGCTGTGTCCCTGGGCAAGACACTTCACCCGCGTTTCCTAGTCTGGATGGTGTGTGTGATTGGTTGATGATGGTCAGAGGGGCAGATGGTGCAAAATGGCAGCCTCACTTCTGGCAGTTTGCCACAAGACAGCTGTAGCTACAACTGTAGGTTACCTTTACCTGGTATGGAGTGAATGAATCAGAATCAGAATCTACTTTAATGATCCGTCACATGGGAAATTTGTGTGTCACAGCAACAACTTCCTATCTGCTAAGTGAGTCGTTGTAGAGCCCGATCACATACGGGAAGAAAGACCTCCGGTAACGAGATGTTCTCGAGCGGAGCTGTCTGAGCCTCTTGGAGAAGGAGCTCTGCTGTTCGTCCAGGAGTGGGTAGAGAGGATGGTCATGTTTGTTCAGTGACTTCCTCTCTACCACTGCCTCAAGTGAGTCCTGTTTGCAGCCAATGACAGAGCCAGCCAGTCTGATTAGTTTATTCAGTCTGTTGGCGTCACTGGCTGCAATGGTGCTCCCCCAGCAGATGACAGAGAAGAACAAGGTGCTGGCCACCATAGACTGGTAGAAGGTCTCCAGGATCTTGCCGCACACATTGAAGGACCTCAGCTTCCTTAGAAAGTAAAGTCGGCTGCAGGTCTTCTTGTACACAGCAGTACTGTTGCTCCTCCAGCTCAGTCTACTGTCGATGGTCACTCCAAGGTATTTGTACTCCTCCACCACCATCTCTACCCAGAATGCAGAGCGGCTGCAAAGCAGTCCTCCTCTTCCGGAAGTCAATCACCATCTCCCTGGTCTTATCTACATTAAACAGCAGGTGATTCTCTCCTGCCCACACCACAAATCTATCCACCACGCTCCTGTGCTCCTCCTCCTGCCCACCACTTATACACATAAGTAATGCAGACATGACACGTGTTTGAGTGTCCTGAAAAAGCGTTTTTTAAGTGCAATGAATAATTTTTATATACTGGTCGGGAGCATTTATTGAAGATAAGGCAATGAGTGAGATGAGTAAATGAAAGCATGGCACTGGTTACGATCGCGGCTTGTTTGTCTGTCAATTTGACAAATTTAGCCATTATGTAAATTCTGCTTCTTAATTTCCATTTGGTTTCTCAGAATGCCCAACACTGACCGCTCTTCTTAGTTAGATCAGGAAGTGTTGTAATGTGTATGTATTTCACAGTAATGACTCGGTATCTTTCTTTGGGATTGATTTCATAAACTTCCTATTTTTCATTCAGTTGAATCGATTTCTTCCATCTAACTGTCTTTTGCAACATCCTACCACTTTTCGTCACTGTTTCCAGCCTGCTTGCACACAATTATTGACCTTTTTTTTCTGCTAATCGTGAACATAAAAAAGTTGAAAAGTTTGCATACTGATAGAAGAAACGGAGATCTGGAGGGTTATTCTCTCTGGACCAACGACAGCGAGCTTTAGCCGCAGTGTACAGGTAGCATTCCAAGTTCTTCACCACCACTGAGAGTGACAAAAACAACTGATCCTCATCAGAAAACAAGTTTAAAAAAATGATCATGACTTTATGATGCAGAGAAGTAACAACTACCTGGATAGTCAACTTTGAAGATCGCAGGTTTACTGGTTTTACCGTTACAATGCGTGGTTGCAGAATATTTCAGAAGTCCTCCCTGCATCGTCATGTAGACGCTGAAGTTACGATCTGACAAGGTCTTTGTTGAAAATAGAAAACAACACACTTTTAAAACATCCCACGATCATCCATCATTTATGAAGCATGATGTTTATGTTTTACTACGAATAAAATCAGATGCTTATATTCTACTGTGAATAAATTATTCAAATGAGTTATTAAACAGTAATTAAAACATTAGAAGTAACACATTAATATGAAAATAACTGTTGTTTCATCTTCTTTTTAACCATAGTGGGGTCGTTGGGTGTATCAGAGCCTATCCAGGCTGATTTCAAGCGAGAGGCAGGGTACACTCCAAACAGGTCACCAGTCTGCTGTGGGGCCACACACACAGACAGCCATACACACACATTCCTAGGGGCAATTTTAAAGTTTTTTGGAGAGTGGGAGTAAACTGGAGTGTTTGGAGAAAACCTACGCATACACGGGAGAACACGGAAACTACACACAGAAAGGTCAATGTTTCAAACCTCACCCCCACTCCGGGACTCAAACCCCCAACCTTCTTGCTTTGAGGCCTCATTGCTAAGAACTTACTCTCTGTTCTCAACAATCCAATTACCTGTTGATTCTTCTTCTGATGGTATTTCTCTTCAGGGGGCGCCACAGCAAGTCAGTTTCTTCCGTCTAACCCTATCATTTGCATCTTCATGCCAACTATATTCATGTCTTCCTTCACTGTATCCATAAACCTCCTCTTTGGTCTTCCTCTAGTCCTCTTTCCTGGTGGTTCCAAATCCAGCATCCTTCTTCTGATGTACTCTCTCTCTCTCCTCTGCACATGTCCAAACCATCTCAGTCTGACCTCTCTGACTTTAAAACCTCTAACATGTGCTGTTCCTCTGATCCAGTCCATCCTGGTCACTCCCGGAGAGATCCTCAGCATCTTCATTACCTTATCTTATTGTTATTATTATTCATTACTACCTTCATTACCTGTTGATGTTAAGCATTTAAAATCCTCCACCTTATTTAATACTTTTTTTCTCATTCATACACAAGTACTCGAAACCCTGACCTTCTTGCTGCGAGGCCACTGTGCATAGCACTGAAAATGAACAGATTACCTGCACACATATTTTTCAAAATGTTGAATGCATAAAATGGTTAAAAAGTTTCAGTCAGCACAAACCATCTACTCAGATCATTTTCCCTCCATTGATTGAAATAGCATCTACAATTTTACATCAGGGGTAACCAACCCGGTGCCCACGGGCACCAGGTCGCCCGCAGCGACCGCATCAGTCGCCCGCAGGCCAGTTCTAAAAATAGCACTAATCACAAATTAGGTCTGTCTAAGATTTATTTAATTGTGTTGCTATTCTTTTTGAATTTCCTTTACAGTGGTTTAAATTTAAAAACGAATACATAAAAACGTAAAAAAAAAATGTATATCACAAAAAGGTTTAATAAACGAACTCTGACATTGTGTGGGTTTGGAGGTCAGTGTAATGCGCATGACAAACCAGTTTTGCTGAGATGAGCTCATGAGCGCTGCAAAGATGAGGTTACGAACACGTTTTCAACCCACAAAAACATGGCAGAAAAAAAGATGAAAACTTATAACTTTCACAATGAATGGGAAGAAGAGTTCTTTTTACTAACGTGAAAGAAAACTGTGTGCGTCTCATCTGCGGTGCGACAATGGCAATGCACAGTCGCACCGTCCTTAATTTGAAAGGAGTAGATTTTTGTTAAATCTTACATAATTGATCATTTTTAAAACATGGTTCAGAGTTTATGATTTGATAACTGTTGTAAAAATTGAAAAAGATTTCATACAAAATGTTGTGGAAGTGATCATTTGAAAATGAAACACTTGGATATTGCATGTTGAAATGTATCTGTTTCTGTTTAATCATACTGAAATAATTATTGTGATGGATCATTAACAATCAGTGTCTTCACATAGAATATCATTAATAATAATATCAAATTAAACTGTGTAACTTTGTTATTTCAGAAGTGTATTATCAAAGTAGTAGCCCTTTGCATTACTCAGTGCCCTTGAAGTAGCTCTCAATTTCAAAAAGGTTGGTGACCCCTGATCTACATGGTCATGTAAAAAGAAGGAAACAAACAGCCCAAAGTACAGATGAGCTTGTCATTTTTAATCAGGTACATGTTTCATACTTACATGCAATTCCATAAAATCTGGATCACTGGGTTCTATTTCCACCTTATAGTGGCAGTTTTCCATTGAATGCGGAGGCGGATCCCAGGAAAATTCTGGTTTAAAAGGAGTGATCCACTTCAAAGACAGATGTTGTGGTGGCAAAATGACATCTGAAATGTACAAAGAAAGAAAAAACATATTTTTACACCAAGTTTAACACACATCTATGGAACACAATCATTTTCTTAATATATAAATAAAATAGAACTCACCTGGTGTCATTTCAACTTTTAAAAAGAGGAAAAATAATGTGATGAAAGGTATCTTTTTGAACATTTTGAATTTATTTCCCCTTTTCTTCTGTATTACAAATTAATAAAAGTAGAAAAGAAAACTATTGCCGGTTTTTAGACGCTTTAAAGTTTGTCGTTAGGTTTGAAACTGTTGCGTTTGTTAAACTGAAGCTCTGTCTGTGTCCCAGTTAGAAGAAACAGACGTCAAAGTGAGCAAATTAGTGGGAAATGATGGTACAGTGTGGGTGTGGACAGTCTGTTACAGGGCAATGCAACAAACAATGTGTTACAGACACAATGTTTGTTTCTTTTTTTTATGAATATTGTCTGATTAATAAGCCATTGTAAGTTAGTTACAAAATGTTTACTTTTTAATCTAATAAACTGATCCTGATACAGACATTTATTTAAACCATTTCATGGAGATGATCACTATAATACACTTAGTAGTTTTTTTGTTTTTCTTTTACTCTATTCATCCCTCACCGGGGAAATTTGTGTGCTGCACTCCTACACCGCAGCAGGCTGCCCATGACGGTGTCAATGGTGGGAGAAACACGGGGTTAGTTGTCTTTTCCAAGAACCCTAGACGTGCACTCGGTGGGATGCGAACCTGCAAACTTCTGCTTGACTTCCAGTCCGCAAGTGAACGCTGTAACCACTGAGCCACCGTCTGCCCCCAGAATTTTAGGTGAAAATTTAGTTTTTCATCTTTCACAATTAACTAAGTAACTTAATTAAGAATTTAGTAACTCAAAAGGGTTCTTGTCACATTTTTATTACACAAAACTCTTTGATTATGAGTTGTGGTGAAGAATTATGGCTTGATTTGTTGAATTTACATCACACATGGTTCTTAAGTCTGAAATATTCCAAACCAAACTTTCTTAATTTGAAAATATTAATAAAAATGAACAGGTTTACCAAATAAAATAATACATTTTATTCAATTTAATTTGTGCAGCCCAAAACCACAAAAAAAAAATGTCTCAACAGGCTTCAGATTGTAGATTGGAGAGAAACATAAAATAAAATAACAAAAAGGACAAAAAAAATGACACAGATGCACAGCTAAAAACTAACTAAAACAAAAGCTAACTAAACCATTTTTGCACATTCCTGTCCTAGACCCTCTTTCAAAGTGAGGAAAAACTCCAAAAAAAAAAAAAAAACACCAATGAGGGAAAAAGAAGAAACACCATGGGGATCCACATGAAAGAGAGATCCCTCCCTCTGGATGAACAGACAATGTGTCTAAGAGTGATTATCTAAAATGGGCTGATCCTACTCTACAGCTTTATATCTGAAGAAATCAGTAGATGTTCATCATCCTGATAGTATTAGGGTGGTAGATCAAACACAGGGGCCTCCTCAGTCTGGCCACGTCCAGGACAGAAACACAAAGAACCCATCAGGAAATACTACTCTCTCTCCCAAGGAGGGGGAAGAGAGAAAAGGAAACATGTGAATTGTAGTGTAGCAACTAGAGGTGTAAAAAAATAAGTAAAAACACATTAGAGACAAACGTATGCGATGGGGTCGAGGCCACAAGAAAGAAAGCCAGGAATCAGTCAAGGGCAACGTGATGCATCAAGCGGCCAAGGCAGTCGGGCAGACGATAGTAGATAGAATTAGAGGACAGAACACCAATACTTTCCCCAGCTTTAAGTGTCTAGCAGTCAACTAGTAACTATATCAGCTGAATGTCTCTGAATGATAGTTTCTATAATATGCTTGTAATTATTACACTTCATGCAGATGTAAGGAATCTATTTCAAGATAGAGATGCTCACCATAAATAGAATCTCAGAGGAGAAAAAATCAAATAAACCTGATTTAAAACTACATTAATTTAAGTGAAAGACTGAACAACGATCAAGATGATTTCTTTCAATAACTTTATATCCAAATCCTAACAATTCAATTAAGTTTTATTTGTATAGCCCAAAATCACAGAATTTCTGTCTCAATGGGTTCACATGAAAGATTCAGGAGGAAAAAAAAAAAACAAGAAAAAGATGAATGTATTAACACAAACACACAGCAAGAAAAATAACTAACAAATGCTAACTAAAGACTACCCCATTTCTGCCCTTAGACTCTCCTTCACGGTGAGGAGAAACTCCCAAAAAACCCATCAGCGGGGAAAATATAAGAAACCTTGTGGGGATCCACACAAAAGAGAGATCCCTACCCCGGGACGAACATCCCACGTGTCTAAGATTATTGTTTGAATATGATCTTAGTCTACTCTACAGCTAAATATCTAAAGAAGACAGTAGATGTTCTTCATCCTGATGGAAACACGGGGGGCTCCTCAGCCCAGAGATGTCCAGGAAGGGGATGAGTAGATGTTCTTCGCCTGATGGAAACACGGGGGACTCCTCAGCCTGGCGATGTCGAGTACAAGGATGAGTAGATGGATTTCGTACTGATGGATCAGGGATGATGAAGCGCGGAGGTCTCCTCGGTCTGGCCATGCCCAGGACAGGAACGCAGAGTATCCATCAGGAATCTGAAATGGAGCTCTCTTCCAGAGAGGATGGAGAGAGGTGGACAACATGTGAATTGCACTGTACCAAGTAGCAGTGTAAATCTAAATGAACAGACAATAGAGAACAATGAATGTGATAGAAAACCAGGGGTTAAAGAAGGGGTAAGGAGAGGGACACAGACCCTGGTTAGGGTAGGGGAACAGGGGTACAGACCCTGGTTAGGAAAGGTATACAGACTTTAAAAACTAAATGAAAAGATATTAAAGAACAATGAATGCGATAGAAAGCCAGGTATCTGCCAAGGGCGATGTGGATACAACAAGCGGCCAAGGCAGTCTGGCAGAGAATAGTAGATAGAATTAGAGGACAGAACCCCAATGTACCATACTCAGCTTCATGCTGTACATGCCTGTTTGAAGCTTGTGCAAACAGGAATGCTTTAAGCCCACCTTTAAATGTAGGAACACTGTCTGCCTCTCTCACTTATTCCATAAAGCTGGAGCTTGGTAGCTAAAGGCTCTACCTCCAACTGTACTTTTAGAATTCCTAGGAACCACCAACAGCCCTGCATTTTGTGAGCGGAGTGTTTTGCTTGGTTGATAAGGTACTATAAGTTCACTAATGTAGGATGGAGCCATGCCGTTTAGGGCCTTGTAGGTTAGTAAGATGATTTTAAACTTGATCCTAAACTCAATTGGAAGCCAATGGAGAGACGCTAGCACGTATGAGTTCCTACTAATAGTCTTGCTGCTGCATTTTGAACCACAATCAGTTGATGTCTTATTCTAAAATTTACTAACACGTCAATGATGTCATTGTTTACAACACTTCTTAGAAAAAAAATAACTTACATTCTGGCTGATCATTTTGGCGGCACGGTGGCGTAGTGGGTAGCA
Organism: Neostethus bicornis; assembly: GCA_902685375.1. Classification (NCBI taxonomy): domain Eukaryota; kingdom Metazoa; phylum Chordata; class Actinopteri; order Atheriniformes; family Phallostethidae; genus Neostethus; species Neostethus bicornis. The sequence continues at coordinate 37,963,444 of LR738541.1, forward strand.
CAGTAGCCTCACAGCAAGAAGGTTTGAGGGTTTGAGTCCCAGGTGGGGACAGGCCTAGGAAAACATCCCATTATGACCATTATCCCATTTGACCATCCTCTCTACCCAGTTGACCATCCTCTCTACCCACTCCTGGACGAACAGCGGAGCTCCTTCTCCAAGAGGCTAAGACAGCTCCGCTCGAGAACATCTCGTTACCGGAGGTCTTTCTTTCCGTACGTGATCAGACTCTACAACGACTCACTTAGCAGATAGGAAGTTGTTGCTGTGACACACAAATTTCCCATGTGTGGGATCAATAAAGTATATTCTGATTCTGATTATGTGTGGAGTTTGAATGTTCACGCCATGTTTACGTAGGTTTCCTCCGGGTACTCCGGTTTCCTCCCACCCTCCAAAAACAAGGATGTTAGGTTGATTGGCCACTACACAATTGCAAAAAAAAAGTTTCTTTTCTTGGGAGAGTATGTCTCTCCGGTGACAGTAAATTCTCAGGGTCTGCGTATCACATTCCTCCCCACCAAGGCCGCTTTGGCATAGGAACAAAGTTTCACTCTCAAACCGTTAATGATAACGTCTTCCATTCCTGTGTTTTGTTCCATCTGATCAATTCGCTTCTCCACATTAATGATTGTTTGGGCTTTTACTTTGATCAGATCAAGGTCTTTCAATGTTTTTACTGCATCAAAAAGTCCTGTAGGAGTTGCTAGGTGCTGTGTTCCTTTGGGCAACTTTTCGGACATTTGGTTAAGGGTGTTCCGGAACTTCAGTACCTCGTTTTCTGTTTCCATTTTGGTTAATGCCTTCCAAGGTGGCATATCCCCAAATATTCCAGTTCCCGGTTGTTTGGAGAGTTTACTGATTTTAGCATAAAAGTTTATTTTTGTCTGATTGATAAACCGACTGTAGTGAGTGCAGCCATCTTGGTCATACCATTGGTCATTTTAATGTTTTATATTATATTCATTTTATTATAATTAATCATATGGTTCTATTGTATTGAACTGAAAACAAGACATGAACTGGGGGAGGATTATGACACAAACTAAGAACACAAGAGACAAATGGCTTCCACTGGGAATAAAATCTCATGTTCATGTTTTACTTGGAATAAAACATGACGTTTATTAGCAATTAGCAACTCATTAATCCTCTGTTAGCTTCACTTGTGTATGTACTGTATAAACAAAATGGGCTTAACGTGCAAAACCATGAAAGAAAATGAACAGAACATTTGGAAATGTGTTAGATATTAATGGCTGAAATCTGACTAACACAAGTTTGTATTTTAGCCCAGCAGAGAAGACTTTAATGATGCTCTCAATCAGCCACTCCTTCGACAGTTCAGCATTAGATCTACATTAAAGCAACTTTGTATAATATTAACATCCCAGCATTGTAGTTGGGAGCTTTCTACATCTAGGGGTCGTCTTCATTGCCTGCATTTTCGTCCATCAGCTCCCTGATCAAAAAGACCCAGCAGACGATGTACTTTCTGCGGCAGCTAAAGAAAGCCAAGCTGCCTGCCAAGATGTTGGTGCAGTTTTACAGAGCCATCATCGAGTCCATCCTCACCTCCTCCATCACCGTGTGGTACGCTGGAGCCTCAGCCAGGGACAAACATAGACTGCAGCGCATTGTGCGCTCCGCAGAGGAGGTGATCGGCTGCAGCCTTCCATCTCTCGAAGACCTGTACGTCTCCAGGACTCGGGGGCGTGCAGGTCGGATAGCAGCTGACCTTTCCCACCCTGGACATGGGCTTTTTGAGTGACTCCCCTCCGGAGGCTCCGGTCCATTCGGACCAGAAAGTCCCGCCACAAAAACAGTGTTGTGGTTCCCTCGAGCCACCACCAGAGGGAGCCAGGGACCACCTCACCTTTCCCCCAATTCTGGCTAATTAGACAACCAGCACCTGTGGGCTCACCTGGATCCAATCTTCTGGCTGCCTATTTAAAGGTTGCCTCACCAGCCTTCTTGGTCAGGTCTTACAATCACCTTTCCCCGCCAGGTCACCCTGGTTGCCTAACCATGTTTGTTATTTTGGATTTAGTTGGACTTTTGAAAACCTTAAGTTAATTATGTTTTTCTTTACAGACTTTCCTGATTTAAGAAATAAACCATGTTAAGTCCTGCATTTGGGTCCTCCTCTTTCCACCATCCCTTCCACACCACAACAAACAGTTTCTTCCCTTCTGCCGTTGGACTAAATGAATGCTTTATAACCTGGATCCCCACATCTCTTAGTCACTTTATAACCTGGATCCCCACATCTCTTAGTCACTTTATAACCTGGATCCCCACATCTCTTAGTCACTTTATAACCTGGATCCCCACATCTCTTAATCACTTTATAACCTGGATCCCCACATCTCTTAGTCACTTTATAACCTGGATCCCCACATCTCTTATTCACTTTATAACCTGGATCCCCACATCTCTTAGTCACTTTATAACCTGGATCCCCACATCTCTTAGTCACTTTATAACCTGGATCCCCACATCTCTTAGTCACTTCCCTCTTGTCACTTTACTATCTTTAATATTTTCTATGACATTGCAATACTTTTTTTTTTCTTTCTGACCACTCTTAGTTTTGTTAAAATTATTTTTATTTATTTTATTTTTTGCACACCTGTATCAAAGCAAGTTCCTAGTCTCTGATATTCTTCATTGACATGGCAATAAAAGCATTCTGATTATGATATTTTTTATTGAATATACTTTATTCATTCCCAAAGGGAAATTCATTTATTGGTTTATTCGACTATTTTTATTTCCACAACTTTAAAGAAGCAGAAGACAAAGAAATCGAGAAACACTAAAAAAAAAAAAAAAAAATGATATAAAATGAAAAAAAAAAGAAGAAAATCTTTTTTCATTGAAGAAAACCTACTGCCAACAACATGCAAGAAGCTAATGGCTAACAGCTCAATTCTTATGGAAAGTTTAGAGAGGGGTCTGATGGAAGTATGCTGGCCCTCTGCAGGGTCAAAGGCAGATGAGGGACATGCTGGTCTGTCCTGCATCATGAACCCAACTAGCACACTCCAGCTACACACAACGTTAGGCAATGTTGTAGCCTGGTTGTGTATTGGTTAAGTTAAAAATAACATTGTTTGTACGCTGTGTGAAGGTAACACTACTAGAACACTTCAGTTACCCCTTCGTCCACAACATTGCTTGGCAAAGTGCACCACCTAGCGTACACTGTAGCCTTATTATCTGCACACGTTACACATGCATGTTGGTCTCCTGACCTTTTGTATTGTTAGTATCAGTGCATCCTTTTAGCTGCTTCAACGGTCCGCTGGTACAAATCTGGACTGCAGTTGTTTAATTCTTTTAAATACGGTAAGTGAAACGTGAATCAGTTTGAAAAGTGAATGCATATCATGATGGTAATGTTTATAGATTATATATTTCCAGTGAAATTTTTATGGATGAACATTCTGTGCTCGATTACCTAGTCTTTGTCCCCATGCCACGAACATCTGAAATCCAATTTGGAATTTCCCCTGCAATCATGCTGTGGTGTGTGTAGTAACACTACTTCATAATGCAGAGAATGTGTGGGCTACGTTAGGAACTTTTAAAATTGCCCAAATAAATCTCAATAAATAGAAAAGTAAAAGGTCAATAGTTTATTTGTGAATGTTGTTGGATAATAAAAATTAAACAAAAAAATTAATACAATGAAATAATAAAAATATTGTAAATAAGGGCAGCACGATGGCGCGGTGGATGGCACAGTGGCCTCACAGCACGAAGGTCGTGGGTTCGAGTCCTGGCTGGGGACGGGGCTTGGAACACTGTCCTTTCTGTGTGGAGTTTGCATGTTCTCCCTGTGTTTGCGTGGGTTTCCTCTGGGTATTCTGGTTTTCTCCCACCCTCCAAAGACATGCATTCTAGGTTGATTGGCCGGTGCCAAAATTGCCCCTAGGAATGAGTCGTTGTGTGGATGGTTGTATGCGTGTGGCCCCGCGACAGACTGGCGACCTGTTCGGGGTGTACCCGGCCTTAAATCAGCCGGGATGGGCTCCGGCACGTCCCACAACCCCATAAGGGATAGATGGATAAGAAGATGACTGACTGACTATTGCAAATAAGGCCGGGGAATACCCTGGAAGGTAAAAATATTTTCATGTTAGGTCAAAAATAAGGATTTTTTAAAATGAGGGAGCAATAAAAATTTGAAAAATCATAACATACGAAACTAACAAAAATAAATGTAAATAATATACGTCTATTTTAGATCAGAAAAAAACCCAAATCTATTCAGTGAATGCAAGGCTTCTGAGGCAATGTGTGTGCTGATTTAAACAGACAAATAAATTAGTACCTAAATAATTATCCTTAGTCAAAATCCATTTGTTTAAACAACTGGTGGCGGTACCAGTAATGCTCCATTGCGGATGACGCTCCGGAGGATTGGATATCCAACCATCTGGTCGGCAGCCAGTGGAAGCCAGCAGCAGCTAAAGATCTGCTGATGACCGATATATTAAAATTATTAAAGACTAGATTCCTTTTGTTTGCGAGCATCGTAAAGACATTTTTTATAACTACACATAAAAGTAGTATATTGGGCTGTTAGGCACTATGAACTGTGCTGATCACGGACGTGTAGATACAGTAAAAGAAATAAAATTTTGTTTTCTTGAGAATTATGCAATTTCTTCCAATTGAGGTTAAAAAAAAAACAGGACTTGAGATGTTAACCTGGAAACGTTGCAGAAACATTCCTGTTTGGTGATCTTACAACGTTGGAGACGATGTTGCAGAAATGTTTTGAGGAGTCTACACAATTACTTTGTGACAATGTTCCTAACTTATGTATTCACAAACAACCTGTTACAATGTGAACATGTTGTGGACACGTTTTTTGTTAGATAGGACCACAGAGGAAAACACGTTTCTGCAGGAGAAAACTTCAGCCATACTCACCATGAGGCTAGAATGAAAGTCTATAATTTATTATCTGCTAACAAGTATGGTAATAACTTCAGTGCAACAATCTGGAGTAAATGGTGGGGCGGTCAATTCACCAGGGTTTTTGAATGCAAAACCTAACTGGCATGCATTGCGCACCGATCTGCGCCAATCAGAACTGCGTCCGGCTGTGTCATCTCGAACGCACCTATTTCCATTTGTGTGTTTGTGTAAAGACCCGGAAATGGCTCCTACCAAGAGACACTGTTACACCACAGAGTTTAAACTCAAGACGATCGGTCACGCAGTAGAACACGGGAATAGAGCCGCAGTGAGAGAGTTTAACATCAATGAATCAATGGTGAGGAAGTGGAGGAAGCAAGAGGATGCGCTGCGCCAAGTAAACAAGACTAAACAGAGTTTATCTCCAATGGAAGATAAACTGTGTCACGAAAATACTAATACTTTATCTCAGAGAAAATAATAAAACAGCTGTTTATTCATTTTGGGAGTAAAAACAGAAAGCTGTTTTGTAATTGTTAATAAAGTTTGACTGTTTTTTTTTGGGGGGGGTTACATTCCCTTTAGCGTAGCACCATCTAGTGGATGCATAATGTAACCCCAGCCTTTACTGTCGTGCTTTATTATGCGGTGCGCTTTATATATGAAAAAGTTTTTGAAAAATTTATTTATTGAAGGTGCGCTTTATAGTGCGGAAAATACGGTAATTTATTTGACCATTTTTTTTTTCTACAGCTTTAAAGGAGCACAAGACAAAGAAAAAGAGAAACACTAAAAAGACAATGTAAAAATGTCTTTTATCATTGAAGAAAACATACTGCTAACACTGTGCAGAAAGCTAATGGCTAACAGCTCATTTCTCATGAAAACGTCAGAGAGGGGTCTGATAGAAGTGTGCTGGCCCTCTGCAGGGTCAAAGCCAGAGTAGGGACGTGATGGTCTATCCTGCATCACCCAGCTAGCACACAACAGAAGAAAACCTGTTTCTGCAGGAAAAATCTTCTGCCAGACTCACCAAGTGCACAGGATGAAGGTCTACATTTTAACTCCCAACAGGTATGGTAATAACTTTAGTGTAACAACCAGGAGTGAATGGTGGGGTGGCTAATCCACCAGGCACACCCAGAGAAGACAGGGTGACCCCAAAATCTATTTTTGTACCTTGACTCATTCCCCTGCACTGACATGAAAAGAAAGAATTTTTATTTATCACTTCTTTTTTTTTCAAATTGATAATATTTGTGTTGTATTGACAAATTCCGCACAATGTGCGTGTGAACTGCGTATCTCCGTGCTATTTTTCAATCGACCAGCAGAAGGAGCTACACAAACCAAAACTCTACATTTTCAGAAAAAAAAAAATTCTACGGCAAATACAGAGCTCTTGGTTCAGCAAGGAGCAAGTCTATCAACATCTGTTATCGTGTTAACATCTGCTTATAGCTGCTTATAGCTCTTTTTATATCATAATATCTGTTTGTCTGTTTATTCTTTAATTTGACTCAACTGACAAAAACCCTTAAACACGAAACAATTCTGAAAAACATGAGCAAAGTTCTCAAAGTTCTACAGAACAGTAAGGTGTTCCGTTCCGTCATCTTCCGCTTGTTCCGGGGTCGGGTCGCGGGGGCAACAGCCTCAAACGGGCAGCCCAGGCCTCTCTCTCCCCGGCTGCATCCTCCAGCTCACCTGAAAGGATCCCAAGTCATTCCCCGGCCAGCTGTGAGACATAGTCTCTCCAGCGGGTCCGGGGTCTGCCCCTTGGTCTCCTCCCAATGGGACGTGCCCGAAACACCTCGCCTGCAAGGCGCTCAGGGGGCATCCTGACCAGATGCCCGAACAACCCCATCTGGCTCCTCTCAACCTGGAGGAGGGGCCATAGGGGTCGGGTGAGGGAGGAGATGGGAGGCAGCCAACGACGGGGACCCTGGCGGTCGGATCCTTGGCTGCATAGGCTAGCAGTAAGGTGTTATAAACAAAAAAAAAAGCCTATTTATTTATTGAAAAATAAACACAAGGGGTTAATAATAAAAACTTCTAAAGACCATTTCCTGGAATTGACAGAATTTATTGAACATTTCAGACATCAGAGAGTCATCAAACATTTAAACTCTGAATCTTCTCAGTAACATCAGGTCACTCTTCTTAAGAAAACCTTTACTTGGTTGAAGTGTTGCAAAATTCTGTATAACAGCACTTGTGTCCACGCTTTTTACACTCGTATTTCATCATACACCCTGTGAATCCATCCCCTGCAAATAGAAACATGTGAAAAGCTCTGTGAGGAGAAGAAGTTAGGAAGATGATGAACCTGCATCACCTGATGATTACAGGACTTACTCTTGGAGTAGCAGGCGAGTTTATATGGCTCTCTGCAAGTTACATGCCCGCCTTTCCCATGATATCCTTTGACGCACCGAAGGGAATAAAAGGTACGCGTAGCTGCGTCTTAAAGAAAAAAGTTAAGACCAGATTACACAAAAATTTCTTTCATGCAGGAGCTAAATAACCTGGACGGACTTAGTTTTAAGTCTTAGACGGACTTAGAGCCCCAAGTAGGGTGTTGGTGGGGGGGAGGGTTCATTAATTTTTTTGTTTCAGAAGATAAACAAAAAATTCAAGTTGAATTTAACTCCAGTTAAATTCAACTTGAGCACCATCCAGTGGAGGACAGACAAATTGCAGCAAAATACAGCGAGTACAGCGGATACAGCGTGGAGCAGTGTGACATTGTGAATGTCAACGTATGTGCAGTGTTTTGTTTAAGTGAGGGATTTTTAATGTATGTTTGATTTTATTTTGTTATTGATTAATATTCTAAATTTTAATTCTTGTTCCGTTCCGTCATCTTCCGCTTGTTCCGGGGTCGGGTCGCGGGGGCAACAGCCCCAAACGGGCAGCCCAGGCCTCTCTCTCCCCGGCTGCATCCTCCAGCTCACCTGGAAGGATCCCAAGTCGTTCCCCGGCCAGCTGTATGACATAGTCTCTCCAGCGGGTCCGGGGTCTGCCCTTTGGTCTCCTCCCGGTGGGACGTGCCCAAACCACCTCGCCTGCGAGGCGCTCGGGGGGCATCCTGACCAGATGCCCGATCCACCCTGTCTGGCTCCTCTCGACCTGGAGGAGGAGCGGCTCGACACCGAGCTTAATTCTTGTTTGAGTTTTTATTTGTTCTGTTCAGCCTTTTATGTAACTTTATGTTTGAAAAGTTCTTTACAAATAAAATTTGATTGATTAAAGATAGGCAGCACAATGGCGCAGTGGGTAGCACAGTGGCCTCACACCAAGAAGGTTGTGGGTTCAAGTCCCGGATGGGGACGAGGCATGGAACACTGTCCTTTCCGTGTGGAGTTTGCATGTTCTCCCCGTGTTTGTGTGGGTTTCCTTCGGGTACTCCAGTTTCCTCCCACCCTCCAAAGGCATGCATGCGAGGCTGATTGACCGGTGCTAAATTGCCCCTAGGAATGAGTGTATGTGTGGATGGTTGTATGTGTGTGGCCCCGTGACAGACTGGCGACTTGTTCAGGGTGTACCCTGCCCCTTGCCTTAAATTAGCCCGGATTCCAGTAAATGGTCTTTAGAAGTTTTTATTATTAACGCCTTGTGTTTATTTTTTATAAATAAATAGGCTTTTTTTTTGTTTATAACACCTTACTGCTAGCCTATGCAGCCGAAGATCCGACCGCGAGGGTCCCCGTCGTTGGCTGCCTCCCATCTCCTCCCTCACCCGACCCCTATGGCCCCTCCTCCAGGTTGAGAGGAGCCAGATGGGGTTGTTCGGGCATCTGGTCAGGATGCCCCCGGAGCGCCTCGCAGGCGAGGTGTTTCGGGCACGTCCCAACGGGAGGAGACCAAGGGGCAGACTCCGGACCCGCTGGAGAGACTATGTCTCACAGCTGGCTGGGGAACGACTTGGGATCCTTCCAGGTGAGCTAGAGGATGCAGCCAGGGAGAGAGAAGCCTGGGCTACCCGTTTGAGGCTGTTACCCCCGCGACCCGACCCCGGAACAAGCGGAAGATGACGGAACGGAACAAAACGTCGCAACAATTGTCAGACTGATACTTCTAGGATGAATCATTTCCAAAATGTCCGTAAAGTTTTTAGTAAATGTTCTTAGTTGTTCAGTTGAGTAAATTTACAGGTAGAAGGATGTACCTATGAAGAGAGGGAGCAGCAGAAGCAGCAGCAGGTACGACTTCATGTTTCTGGATTTCCAGCCGAGAAGTGAGAGAAGCTCAGCGACAGTCCACTTTCATCCCCAACTGAAAAACAAAGTACACAAAGATCAACGAATACAAACATGATTGGAGAACACAATGGGCTGTAAACAGTGACGTTACAAATGGAGGTGGTTCGATGCCGTGGCAAAAGGGCACTGCAGGCCGCAGCTCAATGATACATTTCAATTCCAAAAATGGCAGCAGGTAAACAAAAATTCAAGCGTTATCTAAATTAACACTAGGAATCCCAGTCTTTTCAGTTTCTCTTGCCGTCCCCCTCCCTCTTATAGGTGATCATCTCACCTTTTGTTTTTTTAAATTGATAGTGATCAAGTGACTAGTCTTCTTCTTCTTCTTTCGGTATTTCCCTTCATTGGGCGCCACAGCAAGTCAGTTTCTTACATCTAACCCTATCTCCTGCATCCTCTTCGGTCACACCAACTATCTTCATGTCTTCCTTCACTGTATCCATGAACCTCCTCTTTGGTCTTCCTCTAGTCCTCTTTCCTGGTGGTTCCAAATCCAGCATCCTTCTTCTGATGTACTCTCTCTCTCTCCTCTGTACATGTCCAAACCATCTCAGTCTTGCCTCTTGAACTTTATCCCCAAAATCTCTAACATGTGCTGTTCCTCTGATCCTGTCCATCCTGGTCACTCCCAGAGAGATCCTCAGCATCTTCATCTCTGCTACCTCCATCTCTGTTTCGTGTCTTTTCCTCAGTGCTACTGTCTCTAGACCAATCAGCATGGCCGCTCTCACCACGGTTTTGTACACTTTTTCTTTCATTTTATCTGAAACTCTTCTATCACACATCACACCAGATACTTTCCTCCACCCTTTCCAGCCTGCCTGAACATGCTTCTTCACTGCTTTTCCACACTCTCCATTGCTCTGGACTGTTGATCCTAGATACTTAAAAGTGACTATTAACATCTGTTTATTGGAAACTATTTAGGTCAGGTGACTTTCTGTAATTCAAATTTGTTTGAAAGGATTCCTGTTTTACTGAGCTTTAGGAACATGTTCAAATGCTGACTGTCGGACTACTGATCTTTCCTCTAGCCTGAGACATGTTAGATAGATAGATAAAAATCTTTATTAATCTCCCGCAGGAAAAATTCTGGTGTCCAGCAGCAACAGAAATCAATTCAATTTCAATTCAATTTTATTTGTTTAGCCCAAAATCACAGAATTTCTGTCTCAATGGGGTCACAAGAAAGATTCAAGAGGAGAGAAAAAAAAAAACAAGAAAAAGAGGAATATATAAACACAAACACACAGCAAGAAAAATAACTAACAAATGCTAACTAGACATTATTAGCATATTCCTGCCCTTAGACTCTTCTTCACGGTGAGGAAAAACTCCCAAAAAAATCCATCAGTGGGGAAAAAAAAAAAGAAACCTCATGGAGATCCACACAAAAGAGAGATCCCTCCCCTGGACGAGCATCCAATGTGTCAAAGATTATTGTTTAAATATTAGCTTAATCTAATCTACAGCTAAATATCTAAAGAAGTCAATAGATGTTCTTCATCCTGATGGAAACACGGGGGACTCCTCAGCCCGGAGATGTCCAGTACGGGGATGAGTAGATGGAGTAGATCAAGTACATACAAAATAAATAAAAACTACATACATAATAAAATAAGACTCAGTTCCTTCCAGAAACATCTGATCTATTAAATTACCTGAGGGCTGAAGGGATCAACGACCTCCTAAACCGCTCAGTCTTGCAGCGCAGTGGGAGGAACCACTATGCGTCGTCTTCTGGTTCATAATAACATCGTGTAGAGGGTGACGGGGGTTATTCAGGATGCCCTGCATTAAAGCCCTCATCCTCCCCTCCAAAACAGCTCCCACAGAGTCCAAATTTCTCCCACCACAGATTCACACTTCCTTATCAGTCTAGTCTAGTCTGTCCAGCCTATTGCTGTCCCTTGCGGTCAAGCTGCCTCCCCAGCAGACGACCGCAAAGAAAACTGCGGTTGCTACGACAGCCTGATAAAAGATGTTGAATTCTGGTTCACAGTCCCTCCAGAAAGTACCGTAATTTCACAACCATTAGGCGCACCGTACGAAAAGGTGCAGCCTCAGTTTTGTGCGCCATTGCTGCATTTAAGACACACATAAGGCGCACCGTACGAAAAGGCGCAGTCTCAGTCACACACCGCCTTACAACAACACACACGCATGCAAATGTGGGTATTAAAAAATAGATCGGGAGCAAAACTGAGCTTGGTTGTACTTTATTTAAGTAGTATAAACAAGCACATTACCGGTAATAGTCTTTATTCAAATCCGTCATCCTCTGTTTTGGAACAGCTGCGCAAAATCCAACAGAGCAGGTCCACTTTGCTCCTCGCTGTCAAAGTCACTGTCTGTACTGTGCGGCTCCTCAGAAAGGATACCAGCTTTTGAGAAAGCTCGGATAACAGTACCAGCAGACACGTTAGTCCAAGCATCTACAATCCATTGGCAAACTGTAGCGTAACTCGCCCGGTGCTGCCTTCCACCCTTCGTGAAACTGTGGTCTCCTTCGGTCATCCATCGCTCCCACGCCGCTCACACTTCGCTCTTTAACGTTCTCATGCTTTTTCTTTCAGGTCCGCCTCGCGGGCACCGTGTTTTCTTTTAGGTCCGCTTTTTCTCACGAGCACCGCGTTTTCTTTTAGGTCCGCTTTTTCTCACACAAAAGGCGCACCGCTCATTTTGAAGAAAATTTGAGACTTTTAGGTGCGCCTTATGGCCGTGAAATTACGGTATTTACCATGACTCATATTTACAGTATCACTTTTTGTATGTTAGATCTTTATTATAAGATTAATCAAATTGAATTATTTTCTACACAAGCATCCCCAAAATGGCAATGAGAGTGAAAAAAAAATAAAATTGAGGCAAATTTATTTAAATTAAAAAATGAACATGTCCATAAGCATTCACAGCGTTTGTGGTGACGTTCTAAATTGAGGTGAGGTACATTCTGTTTCCTATTGAGATGGTTCAGCTGCTGTTTTGGAGTTTAACTGTGGTAAATTCAGTTTGGTTTAAAAAGCCACACACTTGTTTATATTTTGTGACATCAGTGTCTGAAAGACTACAATGTAACAAAAAAAAAACAACGCCACCAGGAAGCCTACCCCTCGGACCATCAAGGCCTGGTCATAGCTTGGTGACCAGAAAGAAAATCAAATAAAGCATGCTGAATAAATTCTTATTTATCGCATTTTTTTTTCAGATTTGTGTTTTTGTCGCTCTGAAAAATTCTGTTGGACACAAGATGGAGCTCTTGGTTCAGAAAGGAGTCAGTCTTTTAACATCTGTTAACATCTGTTCATGCACATCAGATCATTTTAATTCTTAATATTTATCTGTCTGTCTGTCTGTCTGTGTGTGTGTCTGTGTGTCTGTGTGTGCATGTCTCTGTGTGTGCATGTGTGTGTGTGTGTGTGTGTGTGTGTGTGTGTGTGTGTGTGTGTGTCTGTTTGTCTGTGTGTGTGTGTGTGCGTCTGTTTGTCTCTGTGTGTGTGTGTGTGTGTGTGTGTGTGTGTGTGTGTGTGTGTGTGTGTCTGTGTGTGTGTGTCTCTGTGTGTGTGTCTGTGTGTGTGTGTCTGTGTGTGTCTGTGTGTGTGTGTGTGTGTGTGTGTGTGTGTGTGTGTGTGTGTGTGTGTGTCTGTGTGTGTGTGTGTGTGTGTGTGTGTGTGTGTGTGTGTGTGTGTGTGTGTGTGTGTGTGTGTGTGTGTCTGTGTCTGTCTGTCTGTCTTTGTATATGTCTGTGTGTCTGTCTGTCTGTGTGTGTGTGTGTGTGTGTGTGTGTGTGTGTGTGTGTCTGTGTGTGTGTGTGTCTGTGTCTGTGTCTGTGTGTCTGTCTGTCTGTGTGTCTGTTTGTCTGTGTGTGTGTGTGTGTGTGTGTGTGTGTGTCTGTCTGTCTGTCTGTCTGTCTTTGTATCTGTCTGTCTTTCTGTGTGTGTGTGTGTGTGTGTGTGTGTGTGTGTGTGTGTGTGCCTGTCTGTGTGTGTGTGTCTTCCTGTCTGCCTGTCTGTGTGTCTGTGTCTGTCTGTCTCTCCTTTAGTTTGACTGAACAGACAAAAACCCTTGGACACAAAACAATTAAGAAAAACAGAAGCAAAGTTCTCAAAGTTCTACAGAAGTGTTATAAAAAAAATGATAATAATTATATTTGATAAAAACTGAAACATTGTTACAGTTTAAATAAATAGCCAAATAATAACCAGATAACAAACAAATAATAGATAGATGGTTGTGTGTGTGTGTGTGTGTGTGTGTGTGTGTGTGTGTGTGTGTGTGTGTGTGTGTGTGTGTGTGTGTCTCCCTCTCTCTGTAAGAAACACCATGATGATGAATGAAAAGGAGGAGGAAAAATCTCAGATTTCACACCAAATGGAGCCGCTAAGCATGTTTTTTTTCCAGCTTTCTGCACTCTGATGAGCATGCTCTCAGAGGGAGAAAAGGAAGGACACGTTCAGGACACCCTCCACCAGCCGGGCTGTGAGTGACTGTATCTGTATGAGGGAATAAAACATGTCCAGAAGGAAATTCCTTCGGTTAGTTTCCCTGCAGGACCAGCAGCAGTCCGGAGGCTCATCCAGGGAAAGTGTGAAATGTCTGCAGCAGTGAAGCAGGACCAGGGACACGAACCATGGTAAGGTTTTAAATGAATCTTTGCTTAAGAGAGCAGAATGGAAACTGCTGAGTAAGTAGAATGTTCTGCCATTGTTCCAGTGATGCTCTCATCTTATTCTCCACGTATTCCAGCAAGTCCTGCTACTTCAGCAACGAATAGAGCAGATCCCGTATCACTCGTCTCTACACGGGACTATACCTGCAAAATAGGGAGCTAACTCATATTAAATATCAAATTGAATGGTTGCAAATAAAAGTATTTATATTCCCTTAAGTTAAAAAGAAAATGTACTATTTCAGAATAAATTTAAATATTTCTGGGTTTTTTACAAGTTTTAGAAAGTTTTACTCACTTTGTCAGTTATTTGTTTGTATCTGCACTCTAAACTAAAATGATGAAGTAGGAATAATTTTTGCAAATTGGTCTAAACAATTTAATTGGGATGCTTATACATACTTTGATGTTTGCAGATGACATTGTGATCTGTAGTGAGAGGAAGGAAGAGGTGGAGGAAAAGCTGGAGAGGTGGAGGTTTGCTCTAGAAAGAATCAGAATGAAGATTAGTCAGAGTAAAACAGAGTACATGTGTGTGAATGAGAGGGATCCAAATGGAAAAGTGAGGTTACAAGGAGAAGAGATAAAGAAGGTGGAAGATTTTAAGTAGGATCAACAGTCCAGAGTAATGGAGAGTGTGGAAAAGAGGTGAAGAAGCATGTGCAGGCAGGCTGGAACTGGTGGAGAATACTATCAGGTGTGATGTGTGACAGAAGAGTTTCAGGTAAAATGAAAGAGTTTGGAACCACCAGGAAAGAGGACTAGAGGAAGACCAAAGAGGAGGTTCATGGATACAGTGAAGGAAGACATGAAGGTAGTTGGTGTGACCGAAGAGGATGCAGGAGATAGGGTTAGATGGAAGAAACTGACTTGCTGTGGCGCCCCCTGAAGGAAAATGCTGAAAGGAGAAGAAGAAGAGGATACATACTTTGATGTTGCTTTTTTTTGCTCTGATTTTGGCTTGTTTAGTATTTTCGTCATGAAATCAATCGGGGTTACTGCAGTAACTTGCAATATCTCTTTTTTTAAAGAAAAAAAGTTGAGAATTTATGAAATGACATAAAAACGGTCTTGTGAACTTCTCATTGGATCAAAGATCCTTGAGTTAAATCCTGTCAGAGCTTGCTGTGATCATACTGATAAAGATTTACTGACATTTTCCCCACGGCGTCATTTTTTTCTTACTTTATGTCAAGGTTAAATTAAAGCTCACAGACAAGTAAAAAACTTCCCTAATTTTACTGTTTTATTTTCTTTGACATTAATATTCCTGCAATCTGTATGATCTACACAGGTTCCTATAGAGATTCTAGACCAGCTCTAGATTCTGCAAGTTTGAAAACTTTCCCTTCTAGTCAAAATGACACACCCTATTTCACGACTACTAGGCACATATACTGTTCTGTGTTTTTGTAGATCTAGAAAAAGCGTATGACAGAGGACCCAGCGAAGAACTATGGTATTGTAAGAGGAAGTCTGGTGTAAAAAGGAGAAGTATGTTAGAGTGGTGAAGGACATGTATGAGGACTGTAAGACAGTGGTGAGGTGTGCTGTAGGTGTGACAGAAGAGTTCAGTGTGGGAGTGGGACTGCACCAGGGATCTGCTCTGAGTCCTTTGCTGTTTGCTATGGTGATGCACAGGCTGACACACGAGGTTAGACAGGAATCTCTATGGACAATGATGTTTGCAGATGACATTGTGATCTGTAGTGAGAGGAGGGAAGAGGTGGAGGAAAAGCTGGAGAGGTGGAGGTTTGTACTAGAAAGAAGAGGAATGAAGATTAATCAGAGTAAAACAGAGTACATGTATGTGAATGAGAGGGATCCAAATGAAAAAGTGAGGTTACAGGGAGAAGAGATAAAGAAGGTGGAAGATTTTAAGTACTTAGGATCAACAGTCCAGAGCAATGGAGAGTGTGGAAAAGAGGTGAAGAAGCGTGTGCAGGCAGGCTGGAACGGGTGGAGGAAAGTATCAGGTGTGATGTGTGATAGAAGAGTTTCAGCTAAAATGAAAGAAAAAGTGTACAAAACCGTGGTGAGAGCGGCCATGCTGATTGGTCTAGAGACAGTGGCACTGAAGAGATGACAGGAAGGGGGGGTTAGAACACTGTAGAACATCGTTGTTTTAACAATCTTGAAAATAGCAAAGAGACATGCTTATGATTTGAACTGAAGTCCATCAGCTACGTGGAGAAACATGAAAATCGAGCAGTAGCAAGAGAATTTAAGATTAATGAATCGATGGTTCACGAGTGGAGGAATCTGGAAAACGAGATCTGACAGGTCAAGAAAACGTAGCTGCATGGTGCTGCAGTGGTTAGCACAGTGGCCTTACAGCACTCGAACCCTGAGTGCCAAGGTTCGGGAGGGACGAGGCTTGAAACGCTGGCCTTTCTGCGTGAAGAAATTAAAATTGAACATTGTGCCTGTGTGTTGTTGATGTTGTTGTGAGGCAGACATAGTAGAGGACACCATGACAACATTAAAGAGGAAAGTGTGGCTGTGGATTGTGCATAAAATCTGCACCTCATAAACAGGTGCGCCTTATGTATGTGTTAAATACACTAATGCCACACATAACTGAGACTGCGCCGTTTAGTGGGGTGCGCCTTGTGGTCGTAAAGACGCGGTAATTCTTATCTGGTTCTTGGTTCTTCTTGACTTTCTGAAAGTAAACTTGTATCTAAGAGCGTCCCAATGTCATAAAAGTTAACTTCACCTAGTTTTTTGGACAATTTAATCTTTTTATGGCTTCACACCAAAAATGTTTGTGTCTCGACACATTGGTTATAAATTAATTGCTGAAGGACATTTTTGGAGTGAGTAAAGAAAAGGAGCAAAGAAAGCCACAGGAGAAGAGAAAAGACAGAATCTGAGTGGGTGACTATTATTGGTTGGAGAGGTCTCAGAAAAGAGAATGCAAGATGGTCACTTAATCAGTTTGAGTTGAGGAAGAAAACAGACAGTGGGAAGCTAAAGCACTTTAAGTCCGGAGCTACCAATCCCAAATCTGGACCAAACAGGCAGGTGTGTTTTGTTTTAGCAGATCGGGCTCAAGTAGCAAACCTGTTTGGACCTGATGCAAACTACCCTGGATACTTTTGGCCAAGTTCAGGCACCACTAAGTGTTATGTGGGCCTGATGTGGCCCCAACATGGGCAGGCCCAAAATTTGATTGCATGATATTGTGGCCAACAAGTGGCTGAGTTTTAAAAGCCACATGAACATGAGCTAACATTGCAGGCATAGTAAAATGTGACCCAAACATGTGAACCATGATGCAGCTTAGTTATGCTTTTGTGTACAGTGACGGTCTAAAGTAACAGGTAGCAGAAACAAAATGTATCTATTTGCACAGGTCTTCATCTCATCGCTTTCACACACTGGGCATGAAGGAGAATGACGTGACTGTTAAAGCCAGTTCAAAACAGTAGATGGATTCAAATTGTAGAAACTTAGGCAGTGAATATTTATGTTATTCAGATCTTAAAACTTTTAAAATTAACTTTTGAGGATCACTGTAGTCAGTTCATTTGGTATCTCTTATACATTTGCACTAATTTTAAAATTTGGAACTTATTGACAAATTACTCAAGCTGTTGTGATACGGAAGGAGGAGGACCCAAATGCAGGACAAAACAAGGATTTATTAAACTAAGCTATCAGCAAGGCTAATTTGATTATGTTGTACAGTCAAGAACAAGGTCCAGCTCTAAGTGGAGGAGTTTTATTATGATGGCCTTGGTAAGAAGTGAAGAAAATACGGAGCGGGAGATCATCGGGGGAACTGGTGCAATGAGAACACTGCATTGCTCTGTGACAGTAGAGAAAGAGTTGGACGCAAATGCAAAGTTTTTGATAAAGGTTTCGATCTGTTTCTATGGTATGTGTATTAACCAGCTGTGAGTGGTGACTGAAAGAACAAGATTGTTAAACAAGTGGCCAAAATGAGCTTCTTCTGCAAGGTGACTGGACACTCGCTCAGAGAGAGGGTGAAGAGCTCTGCAATCTGGGAGGAGCTCAAAGACGGAGTGACTGCTCCTCTGAATTGAGAAAAGCCAGATGGGATAGTTCGGGCATCTGATTACCGTAGGTTGCTTCCCTAGCTGTTCTTCGGCCTGGCGTTATGACTGGCGTTATGACTTATGACTGGAGGCAAATATTGAGAAAGAACAAAGACCTGCTGAGATACTATTGTGTTGAAGGGCCGGGAGATAATTAGGACCTCCCCTTCCTGTCCATGACAGAATAATGGCATCACACCGCTCACCATAGCTAGTTCCAGTTGGGAGAGTTTATTAGAGTCCAATCAGCATGTCTGAATAACAATAATAATATTGCATTGTTCTTATGTAGCACTTTTCAGGACTCTTAAAGACGCTTCACATATGCATTATTCATTCCCTCCATACCAGGTAATGGTAAGCTACTGTTGTAGCCACAGCTGTCCAGGGGCAAACTGACAGAAGCAAGGCTGCCATTTTGCGCCATCGGCCCTTCTGACCATCTCCAACCAATCACACACACACCATTCAGACTAGGCAACGTGGGTGAAGTGTATTGCTCAGGGACACAACAGCCGTCAATGGCCGTGGCACCATGGCACCTGGGGTTCCGACGGTCTCCCATCCAAGTACAGCCCAGGCCCAGCCTGTTTAGCTTCTGAGGTCTGACAGGATCAGGCATTGACAGGCTGGTAAGGCCACAAAATCATATCATATGGTGAGATTACTCTGACCAACTGAAAAGCCCTGGTGACATCAATTTAAAATCGGATTGATTGAAGCAACAGTGTCAAAGTTTTTTTGCGTTGGTAGCAGGACAGTGTGTAAAGACATCCAAGTAGACTTTTTTTACTTTTCCCCTGCCTGACAACAAATGCAGGCTGAAATATGATTGGTTAAATGCTTCATTAACACTATCATAACAATTCTCGGGGAAAATATGATGAACTTCGCTCTGTAATTGGATTTTTTTTTTTCCAGCAAAGAAGGATTTGAAGGCACTATCTCTTATCTTATTGACTGAATGTAATTTCCTTCCAATTATTGGCTGACTTACACTCCCACCAGTGGTTGTCCGTGCATCTCACACCTAGGCCTTTGGTGATGTGCTACTTTGTCCGACTTGAATAAATACCTCTCAAAGACCATCATTTATGACACCACGGCTGGCACTACTGGGCGTTACATCACCTTTATTGTGTACTACACAGGCTATTTTCAAGATCATTTAAACATCAATAAACCCGCATACAAAACATATAAAATGTAAATAAATAAAATGCTTGCATTCACCAAAATGGCCGTCCTCCAAAACACTTATTTCAACACAAAATCCATTTTCCTTTCTTTCCTCAAGAAGACATCAATGACTTGGTTGTACAGTTTGTCTGTGCGTTTCGTTCCAACAATAAATCTTTTTCTATCGACATGGAGGCCAATGCTGAAAGCCGTGTCTGTCCAATAGTATTTCTTGCATATGTTTTAATTCGCTTTAAGGCAGAGAATGACCGCTCAACAGAAGCATTGGACACAGGGATTGTTACAGCCAAACAAGCCAGTGAGTAAAGTTGTCCCAAACTCTCACTCAGTTCTTTGATCCCAAGAAAGTCAAGGAGATCAGCTGGACTTTTCCCTTCAAAATCAGTCATGGCATACATTACAGTTAGTTCTGTTTTGAGTCGGGGCAGATCGAACAGCGTGCCATGACTTTGTGCTACGCTGGAAAAAGCTGTTGGCGGAAATTTTCTCTGGTATGTCTGAAAGTGCTGAGGTCGAGAGGGGAGATAAACAGTCGTTTTTCATGGTCTTGAGTTTGATTCGGCCATTCTGAAATCCTTCTGCCATAGTGGTTTAAAGCGCGAGTAGATTTTTCAGATTTTTCTGCTAAAGGTGCTGGGTCTGATTCTGGTGTAGGTTTGTTGACATGCAAAGCGTTGCTTCCGCTTACGTCAAGTGAGTATCCAATCACAAGACGTGAACATGTCATGTTTAACGTAAGTCCTTTTAGAGGGCCTTTATGTCACCAACTCATGATCTGATTGGCTGTCGCAACTATCTCAACTATACCTGCCAATTCACTTGCAGTATACAGACGCCTGCACTGTTGATTCTGAAGGCCCGGGTAGATTTCTTACAGCCTAGCGACACCAGCGAGCTGAATTCTGATTGGATAAAAACTTTAACCTAACACTACAACACTGAAAGCAGTATAACCAAATGAATATAATATGACATGAAGAAAACAGAATATGGAGAATAATTATATATATGTTTAGATAAAATACATTTAAAATGAAAATAACTTTTATTATGATTATAATGATGATGTCTGGTTAAGTTAGGCCAACAGAGAAGGCCTTACTGGCCATGACGACCCACCACTGGCTCCTACCCTTTTTTCCACTGGATAGCCTGTTTACCAGTTAGCCAAAATCACAGACTTCTGAGCAGACCACAGAGTACTTTTTTTGCCTAATCTCTAACCACAGTCAGTGTTTTACCACGGCACCACAGACATGCTCATGACGATGTGTCATAGTTTGTTTAAAGTAGACTAAAATTTGTTTAAAGTAAATCATAGTTTGCTTAAAATGAACTAAAAATAGTTTAGTTTAAAGAAGTTTGTTTAAAGTCGGCCATAGTTGTTTGAATTTTTTTTTTTTAATTGAAGTGAAGTCTGTTTAAAGTGGGATAAAGTTTGTTTATTGTGAGCCATTCATTTTTTAAAGTTCACCATAGTTTTTTTTTTCAGATTTAACCATGGTCAGATTTAAAGTGAACAATGGATTGTTTTAATTGAATCACAATTTATTTAAGTGGACAACAGTCCAATTAAACTAGATTAAGGTTCGTTGGAAGTGAGCACTTAAAGTGGACAATAATCTGCTTAAAGCAGACCACAGTTCAATAAAAGTATGAAAAACTGCATTAATGTGGACCACATGTGTCTAAAAGCAGTTCATGCACCATTTAAAATGAACCCAAGTCAGAAATTTACAGCTTACCCAAAAATTAAATCTCTTTTTTAAAAGATACAGAATAGTTGGAACATCATTTATAAAGCTGTATAAATGAAGCATTTTTTTCCAAGGTTTCTGGCTTTATTGTTTAGATGACAAGGTTTTTGAGGAATGAAAAGGCAGGGCAGCAGAAAAACAAAGCAATTTTCTTCCATCCACTTTTTTTTTTTTAGCACAAAGCCTGAAAACAAAAATATCAGGCGGACCCAATTATCCATCATGTTTTCATCAAGTGAGGTTAGTCATAGCGAAAAAAAAAAAAAACAGCAAAAGACCAAACTTGCACAACTAAAAAGAGAACTTTTCTATAAAAACGTGGATCCTATGAAGTCTAATTTTGGCTTTTTCGCAGGTTGTTTACAAAGTCTTGAAGAAAAGCTTGGCAGCTCATTAAATCAGCGTTTCATCCGTCTTTCAAGACGTCTCTAAAGTTTCACATTTCAAATTGGTTCCATATGGAACCCAGACATACTTCAGAGTTTTTAGTGCCACATGGAAACCAGTAGGGAAACTTTGCCCACTCTTCTCTTCTGCACTCCTCACCGACAAAGAGTCATTAAAATGCATATTTTATATAAAGTCTTCTCCTGATTGCCTTCAAACTGTGGTCTGGACAAATTTCACAGACAATCCAACCTTCCCTACATCTCTTTGCTGAGTCCTCCACTGGAAATGGTTGCTGGGCACCCAGACCCAGCGTGAACCCAGAAAAGAGATTCTTTATACGGTAAACACCAGGGACGGCAGCTGATTGTATTCTCAGATGTTCTTTTGCTCCACCTCTCTATCTCTGCAGTAATACAGACCAGTGGCGTGCGGTGAGGTTCGTGGCTGGAGAGGCACCGACTCCTCAAGAGTCAGATTTACATTTAAAAGAGCTGAAAAATATATTTTATTTAAGCATTCATCCAACAGCATCCAACCACTGATAATGCTTCATATCCAATCAGCATTCCTCTTTCAATTACACTCACAACCATTTACACAGGAACAAATTTGTCCAAGAACTTTCTTTTCGTACGACCGGAGCCAGAGCTTGGTCCGTATAGCCGGCAGTATGTCGATTCCATTTCCAGTGAGAGTTGGACTCCGGCATGGCTGCCCTTTGTTCATCATTTATATGGACAGGATATCTAGGCGCAGCCGACGCGTTGGAGGGATCCGGTTTGGTGGATGATGTGGTCCTGTTGGCTACATTGGACCGCAATCTCGAGCTCTCACTGGATCGATTTGCAGCCGAGTGTGAAGCGGCCAGGATGGGAATTAGCGCCTCCAAATCTGAGACCATGGTCCTCGCCCGGAAAAGGATGTAATGCCCCCTGCGGGTCAGGGACAGGGTCCTGTCCCAAGTGGAGGAGTTTAAGTATCTCCAGGTCATGTTCACGAGTGGGGGAAGGATGGAGCGAGAGATCGACAGGTAGATTGGTGCAGCGTCAGCAATAACTAAGACGCTGCATTGGTCTGTCATGGTAAAGAGAGAGCTGAGCCGAAAAGCAAAGCTCTTGATTTACAAGTCGATCTACGTTCCTACCCTCACCATGGTAACCAGCTGTGGGTGGTGACCGAAAGAATGAGATTGCAGATACAAGCGGCCAAAATGAGCTTCCTCCGCAGGGTGGCTGGGCTCTCACTCAGAGATCGGGTGAGGAGCTCTGCCATCTGGGAGGAGCTCGGTGTCGAGCCGCTCCTCCTCCAAGTCTAGACGAGCCAGATGGGGTGGTTTGGGCATCTGGTCAGGATGTCCCCCGAGCACCTCGCTGGTGTTTCAGGCACATCCCACCGGGAGGAGACCAATACGCAGACCCCGGACCTGCTAGAGAGACTATGTCTCACAGCTGGTTGGGGAACGACTCGGGATCCTTCCGGGTGAGCTGGAGAATGCAGCCGGGGGGGGGAGACGCATGGGCTTCTTGTCTGCGGCTGTTGCACCGACGACCCGGCCTTAGGTGAGCAGAAGACAACGGAACAGAAAAGAAAAAAATTCTTCAGGACCATAGCACGAGTCTACATTTTGGGACCTTTGACGTCCAAAAAGTCCAGATTTAAGAACACTCCAAACCCAAAAGTACAAAATTTCAAACCTTACAGAACAAATGGGGCCAAATTTTAAAACCATTTATGACTCGCAAGTCCAAATTACAGAATCCTTTAAGGGCTATGAGTCCGACAGTTTTCTCGTCTTTGCCCTGGACCAGGCATCGGGGATGAGAAAAGAGACGCTTATGATCGACTGGAGCCCAAACAGTCATTTTGGAGGGTAAATGACTGGTTATTGTTGCACCTTAGACTGAATCCACACTCAGAGCACCTGTCCTTGGCTACCAAACACAAACATAGAAGAATTAATTTCCAGCTGAATGACCGTAGAATTATACAGGTAATAATTACATGTCTTCAGGCTGCGGCTCAGCCTCATGACTCGTCATGAGAAGGAAATCTGAGGCTCCACGAATGTGTAGTGACCTGTTAAAAATGCTCCAGAGGAAATAACTTCAAACCATAAGTCAGTCATGAACCTCAAGTTTGTTGTCAGTCATGATACAGTTATTATGTATTAATGATTAAATCAGACAAATTTTATGCAAATACAGTTTATTTTAAACTTTCAAAAGAACAGAAAATAACTTAGTCTGTGCACCATTCAGAGATTTTTGCTATTTTGTTCTCTGTTATTGTGAAAAGTAAATTTCTGCACACGTGAGAAAACACAAATTCAACTCAGAAAGTACCAACCCGAGCCGTGAAGTATTTGAACTTTAAAAGTCAATGAAAATAGAAGTGCCCGGTCGTAGGGCACTTTTTTCCATGTTGTGCTGTGAAAGTGTCTAGTGTGTACCCGCCCTCTCACCTGTACACTGTTCTTGATCCCATCCTGTTTTAGCATGCTGGAAGAAAATAGGTCAGATAGATTTAAAGGTGGTATGGAAGCTCTTCATAGATGTCTTTTTTTTTGGCAATGTTACATGAATTGACTTCACTGGTTAGACTCCTGCTTAAAAATACTCTATGTGCACTGAAAAAATATATACTGTACATATTATTCTAACTAACTGTGAAATGCAATGCTGCAAACACTATTATGGATTTTACTGGCTTTAATTCAGGGGTGCAGGGTGGCACAGTGGTTAGCACAGTGGGCTCACAGCGAGAAGGTTGTGGATTTGTGCCCCAGGGAGGTGCAGGGGGAATCACTGACATACCTGTGTGGGGTTTGCATGTTCACCTTGTGCATATTTGAGCTTTCACCGGGGACTGCAGTTTCCTCTCAACCTCCAAAAATATGCACAAATTAAGTTGGTTGGCCGCTAAAAAGCTTGCAGTGGCGGGCTGTCAGGGCCAGCAAGGCCTTCTCTGCCGGCCTAACTCAACCAGACATCATTCTCATAATTATAATAAAAGTCAATTTCATTTTAAATGTATTTTTCCTAAATATATATATAATTATTCTCCATATTCTGTTTTCTTCATGTCATACTATATCCATTTGGTTATACAGCTTCCAGTGTTGTAACGTTAGGTTAAAGTTTGTATTTTTTAAAATATTTTTTTATTGATTTTTTTTCAAATTTTACAAACACGTTTGATTTACAGAGAAAGAAAATTTGACCAGTGAATCCAAAAGAAACTGAACAGAGGTTTTCAGGAGAGAGGCTGAGTTTGACGCTGTTTAAAATGATTCATAAAGGGTCCCCAGATCTTCAAGAAGTTGACCTGTTGTTTCGTCAGTTTGAAACGAATCTCTTACAAACAGCTCATCATGTCCATTAGCCATTTACTAAAACTGGGGGGTGTAGTGTCCTTCCACTCTCTCAGGATAATCCTCTAGCATGATAGCTTGGTGAAATGAGTGTGAGAGTTTCTGGTTTTGTTCCGAACAACTAAATTTTGCGATCAGAACATCAGGAGTTATTTTTACATTATAAATTAAACTAAATAACTTAAAAATCTCAAACCAAAACTGCGTCAGCTTGGGGCACGTGTAAAATGAATGACATAAAGACGGTGGCCGCGTGGTTAGAGCGTTCGCGCGCGGACCGGAAGGTCGCGGCTTCGCGTCCCACGGAGAGCACGTCTAGGGTCCTTGGAGAAGACACCTAACCCCCGCTTCTCCTACCATTGGCGCCGTTGAAGGGCAGCCTGCTGCGGTGTAAGGAGTGCAGCAAACAAATTTCCCCGGTGAGGGATGAATAGAGTAATTCATTTCATAAAGAACCTACACCAGTTTGACAGCGGTCACAGATACAGTAGGTGAAACAGAAGAGAACATTTTGTTTAGCCTCGTTTTGGAGTAATGCAAACGGTGGATTATTTTAAACTGTATGAGTTGAAGATGTGCGTTTATAGAGCAAGACTTGATCCCTTTCAAAGCGCACATCCATAAGCCAGTAAAAATTTATACTTCAATATCTTTGGCCCATGCATCCTTAATATGGACAGATATCGGTGCTTTTTTTAGCAGAGATGTAGCAGAGATGAAGATGCTGAGGATCTCTCTGGGAGTGACCGGGATGGACAGGATCAGAGGAACAGCACATGTTAGAGGTTTTAAAGTCAGAGAGGCCAGACTGAGATGGTTTGGACATGTGCAGAGGAGAGAGAGAGAGTACATCAGAAGAAGGATGCTGGGTTTGGAACCACCAGGAAAGAGGACTAGAGGAAGACCAAAGAGGAGGTTCATGGATACAGTGAAGGAAGACATGAAGATAGTTTTTGTGACCGAAGAGGATGCAGCAGATAGGGTTAGATGGAGGAAACTGACTTGCTGTGGCGACCCCTGAAGGGAAATGCCAAAAGAAGAAGAAGAAGAAGATCGGTGCTTTTTTTAACTTCACTCATGTTTTTTAAGGATTTACTAACTTTAATCTCAATTTTACCAACTTTAGTCTTGATTCTTCAGACTTCATTCTGGATTTTATTCACTTTGTTTTCAATTTTGCTGATTGAACCATAGAATTTTGACCCAGTTGATCCCAAAAAAAACTCAAAAAGCCTCCAAACTATCTAAAAAAGTTTGGTTAGTTACTTCATTTTTTTTCTATGTTGACAACCTTGAATTCTGCGTTCAGATTTTCTCTGCTTTTTTTTCACTCAAAAACAGGATGAGTGTAGTAGAACATTTATGGACGTTTTATTGTTCATTTAATTTTGAATTAAAACTTACATGAAGAGTAAAATGATAAATAACAGAGATTCACTTGGAATTAAAAGTGTCAGAGGTCTCCAGGGTTCACCCAATTTTTTACAGACCTTTTTATTACAAGCAAAGAACTCACATAAGATAAAAATCAACATGGAAATCATCGCAGATTTCTAATAAAACTTGTGCAGCAGCTTAATTTTGTTTCATTAACAGAATTAAAAGATAATATTAAATTGGCTATTTTCAGATCAAGCTGTTTCTTTTCCAGTTCATTTGGAGAAAACTTGGTCTTTCCTGACCAGAAGTATTATTTCAGGTCTGCCCCAGTTATCTTCTAGTGGCCTCTCTGCAAACATTCATTCTGCTGCTGCACCTTCCTCTCCGGAGAAAGGAATGTGCACTGGGGAACTGATCTGACCACGTCTGCAGCCAGATGGAGAGAAGGATTTCTGTGCCAAGGCATAATTACTTTCAGGGCTCTGACCTGATGTCTACCGAAAAAAATAAAACTAACGCAAAAACACACATTCTTCTCATATTTGTCACAGATGAAAAAGAACAAAAATACAAGATCAAAGTTTTGGAACAGAGATGGATGAGTTTCTGGCTGACTGTCAAGAGTTTTTACATCAAGTTAAGCTATAAAACATATTTAAATAATAATAAAAAAAAAAAAATACACTGAAGGTTTCTATGAAGCTTTTCAATACATTTTAATAAATTGTAGACATTTTAAAGGGAAGAATTAATTAAAAATCAACTTGTAGGAGGTTTCTTTTCTTCCTCATGTCCACATCAAAAACATTCCAGCACTGGTTTTCTATTTCATTCATGCATGTCTGAGAAATTTGTGATCTTTACCATCCTGTATGCGTACACTATTTTTACACTAGGATCTGTTTGGCCGAAGATTTTGTTTCCCCCACACGTTCACTTTTTAACTTAAGTGTTTTAGTGCAGGTGCTCTGCTCACGCTCAGTCTCTTCTCTCAACGGGAAGTCCTTTTTTTTTATGTAAATGTACTAAAATAAAAATCGTCTTATTTTGACAGCATTCTCCATCAGGGGGCGCCACAGCAAGTCAGTTTCTTCCATCTAACCCTATCTCCTGCATGTTCTTCGGTCACACCAACTATCTTCATGTCCTCCTTCACTGTATCCATGAACCTCCTCTTTGGTCTTCCTCTAGTCCTCTTTCCTGGTGGTTCCAAACCCAGCATCCTTCTTCTGATGTACTCTCTCTCTCTCCTCTGTACATGTCCAAGCCATCTCAGTCTGGCCTCTCTGACTTTAAAACCTCTAACATGTGCTGTTCCTCTGATCCTGTCCATCCTGGTCACTCCCAGAGCGATCCTCAGCATCTTCATCTCTGCTACCTCCATCTCTGCTTCCTGTCTTTTCCTCAGTGGCACTGTCTCTAAACCAATCATCATGGCGGGTCTCACCACGGTTTTCTACACTTTCCCTTTCATTTTATCTGAAACTCTTCTATCACACATCACACCTGATACTTTTCTCCACCCGTTCCAGCCTGCCTGCGCCCGCTTCTTCACCTCTTTTCCACACTCTCCATTGCTCTGGACAGTTGGTCCTAAGTACTTAAAATCTTCCACCTTCTTTCTCTCTTCTCCCTGTAACCTCACTTTCCATTTGGATCCCTCTCATTCACACACATGTACATGAACCAAATGTGAATGGTTAACGTAAATTGTGGGTGTCTGTGACTCTGGGGTTCAGGCCTAAGAACCTGTGGTTGTGACCTTTACAGTCATGGGCAGGCCGAATCCCAGTGTGGATCGATCCCCAGATTTTGTTTCCTCCCAGCAGCATCAGGCCAGATGTTTGTTTTATTTCCAGTCATTTTAAACTCGGTTAAAGAGACAGTGAGAAGCTGTTCAGGGGAAATCAGAGCGGCTGGAGGAAGATTTGATTTGATTAAATAAATAAGACAAAAGTTCAGAATAAAAACTACTCAAAGTACAAAAACTATTTAAATCAAATGCTACCGAAACAAGTATGTGGATGTTCTGTTTTTTCTCTGAGTCCTCAACAGCTATTCCAAGCAAATGAAAACATTCTCTTATATTTTCCTCTCTTCCTTTTTCTATCTGGTAACGTCTGACTATGTGCAGGGGTGTGTGTTTGGGTGTTGGAAAAATGAAATGCTGATGGAAAGTGATGCACCGGGCAGATGGAAAGTTGCGCACATGGGTTCCCAGAGGCTTTAGGAGTTCACTCATAACGACTGACCAGACTCCACAAATAGGAAAAAAAAATTTAGTTGCAAACTTAAAGTTTCTGTATGATTAAAGTAGACTCAGTTATATTTTAATCATACACAGACAGACAAACATATTTAGTGTAGCCTTAGCTAGCTATCATCAAACAACAAGCAGTGTACACCTTGTACAGGTCACCTGTCTAGTTTGCCGCTATCTAAATATTGTTTGAGTTAATGACCACAGTCAGGCTGTGGTGCAAAACAACTCGACAACTACTGAGGATAACCTGTGGTCTAAGAGAAGACATCAACAGAAAACCAGGTAAGACGTACATATTATACAGTCAGGAGAGGGAGACAATGAGATACTCATGAGACACATTAGGAAGGGAGCTGGCAATCACCAGAACGAAGGGAGACACGAGGAGGGGAACTCAAGACATCTGAAACGAGAGGGAAGTCACTGTTACAAATTAAGACAGAAAATAAACCCAAAGTATAACAAAACCACAGGCTAAGACCAGAAACCCTGACATTCATTATATGCACATTAAAAGCAGAAAAAAGTACTTGCAGAAGTATAAATACATTTCACATTCTATGGATAAAATAAATAAATTGAATTCTTATCTGACTGGTCTAGGTGTGGAGAAAAGTGTACAATCTTACCAACATAAGCACACACAGAAACACACACCACAACACTGTCACAGTTTCTGTCTGCTTGACAGGTCTTCTCAACTTTTTACGTTTCATGACTCTTCTGGCATGAACTGTTGGACAGGGAAACCAGGGAGAAAAACAAACATCTGGGAAAGCTGGAGACACAAAAAATATCAGAATATTTCAGCTCATGTACTCTGTTTCTGTAATTTACGCGATGTGTCCGAACTGAGATGGAACATCTCACCACGTGTGTCATACCAGATGTCTGAACCACCTCCTCTACATGAGAACGAGCAGTTGCTGATCTTCAAAATGGTTTTCTTAATTCAAATTTAGAATGATTACAATTGTGTTTTATGTAAATCTAAAAATTTATTTTGACTATAAAAATATTAAGTACAGGACAGTGGTGAGGTGTGCTGTAGGTGAGACAGAGGATTTCAGTGTGGGGGTGGGACTGAACCAAGGATCTGCTCTGAGTCCTTTGCTGTTTGCTATGGTGATGGACAGGCTGACAGACAAGGTCCATGGACAATGATGTTTGCAGATGACATTGTGATCTGTAGTGAGAGGAGGGAAGAGGTGGAGGAAAAGCTGGA
This sequence comes from Neostethus bicornis, assembly GCA_902685375.1. NCBI lineage: Eukaryota > Metazoa > Chordata > Actinopteri > Atheriniformes > Phallostethidae > Neostethus > Neostethus bicornis. The sequence continues at coordinate 37,992,959 of LR738541.1, forward strand.
GAGGTGGAGGTTTGGACTAGAAAGAAGAGGAATGAAGATTAGTCAGAGTAAAACAGAGTACATGTGTGTGAATGAGAGGAATCCAAATGAAAAAGTGAGGTTACAGGGAGAAGAGATAAAGAAGGTGGATGATTTTAAGTACTTAGGATCAACAGTCCAGAGCAATGGAGAGTGTGGAAAAGAGGCGAAGAAGTGTGTGCAAGCAGGCTGGAACGGGTGGAGAAAAGTATCATATGTGATGTGTGTTAGAAGAGAACCGTGGTGAGAGCGGCCAACTGATTGGTCTAGACACAGTGGCACTGAGAAAAAGACAGGAAGCAGTGATGTTTGTAGCAGAGATGAAGATGCTGGGGATCTCTCTGGGAGTGACCAGGATGGACAGGATCAGAGGAACAGCACATGTTAGAGGTTTTAAAGTCAGAGAGACCAGACTGAGATGGTTTGAACATGTGCAGAGGAGAGAGAGAGAGTACATCAGAAGAAGGATGCTGGATTTGGAACCACCAGGAAAGAGGACTAGAGGAAGACCAAAGAGGAGGTTCATGGATACAGTGAAGGAAGACATGAAGATAGTTGGTGTGACCGAAGAAGATGCAGCAGATAGGGTTAGATGGAAGAAACTGACTTGATGTGGCACCCCCTGAAGGGAGATGCACAAAGAAGAAGAAGAAAAATATTAAGTACAAATTTTCCACTCTTCAGTTTGTTCCTAATGTTTTTAAAGAGCAGAGTTTGTGTTTTAAGGGGTTTTTTTTTTCATTTCTGGTCCCTAAACTAAAGTTATTTTCACAGCCTCATAATAATATTTTCCAACTGGACTTCGGGCTAAAACAACCACCAGATCATCGTCTCATTGATTCCTTTTAAACACCTGTTTTTGCAAATGAGAAGACAAATACTTTTTATGTCCATCTTGTTTTCCTGTAATCATCTTTTACGTCCATAATGAGAGAGTAGAAGGAACATCTGCTGACACATACAATCCTCAGTGACCTTTCACCCACGGCTGTGCATGTGTGGGGTGGGGGCCTAGAAGGGTCTATTCATTCATTCATCTTCAGAACCACTTATCCCTGACAGATTTGCGTAACAGGCAATTTACTGTCCAAATACAGGTGGACATGTAAACAACAAGTATAATTATTTCAAACAAAGTCTACATGTGTTTTGTGGATCTGGAGAAGGCATTCGATCATGTCCCTAGGGGACTCCTGTTGGGGTACGAAGTCTCGGAGCCCTTGGTCAGGTGTCTGTACGACCAGAGCCAGAGCTTGGTCCGTATAGCCGACAGTATGTCGATTCCATTTCCAGTGAGAGTTGGACTCCGCCAAGGCTGCCCTTTGTCACCGATTCTGTTCATCACCTTTATGGACAGAATATCTAGGCGCAACCGAGGCGTTGGAGGGATCCAGTTTGGTGACCTCAGGATCGGATCTCTGCTTTTTGTGGATGATGTGTTCCTGTTTGCTTCATCGGTCCGTGATCTCCAGCTCTCGCTGGATCGATTTGCTGCCGAGTGTGAAGCGGCCGGGATGGGAATTAGCGCCTCCAAATCCGAGACCATGGTCCTCGCCCGGAAAAGGGTGGAGTGCCCCCTGCAAGTCAGGGACAGGGTCCTGCCCCAAGTGGAGGAGTTTAAGTATCTAAGGGTCTTGTTCACGAGTGGGGGAGGGATGGAGCGGGAGATCGACAGGCGGATCGGTGCGGCATCAGCAATAACTAGGACGCTGCATCGGTCTGTCGTTGTAAAGAGAGAGCTGAGCCGAAAAGCAAAGCTCTCGATTTACAAGTCGATCTACGTACTTACTCTCACCTACGGTCACCAGCTGTGGGTGGTGACCGAAAGAATGAGATCGCGGATACAAGCGGCTGAAATGAGCTTCCTCCACAGGGTGGCTGGTCTCTCACTCAGAGATTGGGTGAGGAGCTCTGCCATCCGGGAGGAGCTTGGTGTCGAGCCGCTCCTCCTCCAGGTCGAGAGGAGCCAGATGGGTTGGTTCAGGCATCTGGTCACAATGTCCCCCAATCGCCTCGGGGGTGGCTACCCACAACAGCACATGGAAAACTTTCATGACACCGTCCCCAAAGGACCACGGTTTGACTCTCCTGTTTAGACATGTAAAATTTGTACATTCAGAAACTTTACATTTCTATTTAAAACCTACTTTTTAAGGGAAAATAAATTGAACATTATTATAGAATTTGAAAAGAGGGTTATTTTTTTGTTGAGCTCTGTGGACAGCAGCAGTAAATTGTGAGCACACTGTAGTGATCCTGTTAAAAACAGAAGTTTTTGGGGGGTTTATTTTGCATCAACGCGCTCAGACTGGTTGTCTCTTTTCCATTTTTGGAGGAGGTTTTAAATCAGTGGTGTGATGGCGCGCAATGAAGCGAACCACTGCTCATATAATCACATGTTAGAGAAACTTCTGGCTGACCCTGCAGGGAAAATGGCCGTGTGCTCTGTTTAGCTTGGAGTCAATGCTAAGTTTGTCTTTTATGAAGCCTGTGCAGTGTAATCATGGCTCTGCTGGTTTCCCTCTGACCCCGCAGGGAGGGCGAGCATGGTCCAGGTTCTGCTACGGACAGAAATGGCTCCTCCACCTTTCTCTTCTCCTCATTCTCCTCCTCATGCTCTTTGTGATGACAACGACGTTGCCCCCGGCTCTGCCTCCCACGGATATGGACAGGCGGTCTTCCCGAGCTCTGAGTTCTGCAGAAGGGTTTGGATCCAGTCCCGGCATTTTAGAGCCTCCTTCCGCCTTTCACCACCCTCACAACAGCACAAAATCCGTAAAAGCTCCACTTGACCACAGAGAAGATGTGAGAGATCACTTTGTAAGCATCCAGTCAGATGGTCGCCATCATCCTCGTGTTCCAGACGTTACCTTTAACCACGAGGAGGAAAAGCATGGCGGTAAGCCGTGGCCTCAGTACTCGGGACGGATCAAACCCTCGGTCCATTCTCCAGGAGATGCTCTGATCAGTGGAAGCAAAGCTGCGAAGCATGTAAAACACAGACGGAGGGAAATTAACAGAAACTCAAATAAACATGAAAACCTTAGACCGCACTGGGATGATTCTGAGAAATCTCACGGCAGTCCCACACACGGATCCTCAACCCTGAAGAAGAAGACTGAATCACTGACCAACGTGGCTTCGTCCCAAGTGGGGAAGAAGGCTGACGGTGATTGGTGCGAAAGTTTCAGAGAGCAGAGCTTCCCAGAAAGTGACCAACGGAGGATTAGGGTCAGCAAACATCTTCATCAACTTCCCTGGCTCAGTTCAGACGACGTTCAGAAGATGGAGCTCCTGGCTGAAGGGAAAGTCATCAGCAAGGCCAGAGTACCTTCACATGGACAGGTGCTGCAGGTGGCACTGAAACCTCAACACCAGGTATGATGGTCTGAATGTTATTCAATCAAATGGGATCATCTAGTTGTGTAGGCAGCCAATCACAGAGCAGCGTCTAAATATGTAGAAAGCCAATCACATGGTGGAGTCATACTGCCAGAGAATTATTCTGAGATTTAGACTGAGGGAAGAGAGGCGCACGCCCCACCTCTTTGGGCAAAATATGCACCAAAATGCAGAAAAATTACTTGTTTTTCAAAATGTTCTCGGGGGGAATAAAAAATCCTGGATTCGTCCCTGGGAACAGGAGCAGATGGATGGCATGCTTTGGGAACCGCTAGATTAGACCGATAGAATGGTGCACTAGATTTTAAACAAGCGCTAAAAGTTACATCAAGAGTGTTAAATTTCAAATCTAGCGGCGCTAGGTCTGAAATCTGGTGCGGTAGCGCTTAAAAACGTGCATTTAGCGGCGCTAGGTTTGAAATCTAAGCGCTTGATGTAACATTTTGCTTGTTTTAACATCTAACACACTTGTTTACATGCGTGTATTGGGCCGGATGGCTTTCCATATCTGTCCACACTGTTTATTTTGAAGGCGTGGGCATCACAGAGACACACATTTTAATGGGAGCAGTGTTGTTGTTTCTTTGACGCCATCTAGTGGCGACACATCAGAATTACAGAAAATGAAAGTAACAAGGTATATTTATTTAAATTTTTCTAGTTCGGCGGGCTGGATTAGAGACATTTAACGTGCCGCATGTGGCCCATGGGCCGTAGTTTGCCCATGCCTGGCAAACACAATGAACACAATGAACAACGATCTTCCGACTCTTTTTCAATTCATGCTATATTTTATGGTCGTGCTTTGGTGGTGAATGACTTTGGAAAATTTTTACACTCGATTCTGATTGGTCTTCGATTCATTACTTTTTCTCCCTCTTGGAGACTACAGGCGATCAACTGCTTCCTCTACAGGTTGATTTTGGCGATGCGGCTTCAAGAAAAAAAAACTATATATTTTTCAAATTCCTGACCAAAAATACAACAAAACACACAAAACACACTTTTAAAAAGTAGCGGAGTAAAAGTACAGATATTTACTCTAAAATGTATTGAAGTAAAAGTAAAAAGTAAAGGTCTCAAATTTGACTTAAGTAAAGTACAGATACACCTTTTTTGGGTTTTTTTTTACTTAAGTACAGTAACGAAGTAAATGTACCTCGTTACGCTCCACCACTGGACTTGGGTGTGGCTCATATAAACATAAAGAAAAGACCCAACATGGGCTGCTGCGGCCGCCATCTTGGATCGGTAGTCCTACCTGCAGTCAAACTAAACCTGTGGTAGTAGATATGATGTCTGACCACTGTGTGGTGGATTCTGGTTCTAATCAGAGGATTATTGAGAGCAGAACTCAAGCATTCGTTTTCACATGTAAGACAGAACATTTTTTACATAAATATAATTATTTTGTTCTGTATTTCTGTCCACTATTGAAAATCTGATCCTGCTAAAGTTAGCGCCACGTCTACTGACGGGGTTTTTATCGGCTATGAAGACAAACTGAGTCTTTACAAATCATACAAACCACAGACTTAGATTACAATTTGGTAATCTACAACTAACTTTAAAATACAGACAAAGCAACCTTTGACTGGAGAATTGTTTACAAAGTTGCGAAGTCGAGTGGTTGCGCATTTTGGAAACACGGGAGAGGGGATGGATGTGAAGTATCTTATTTGCATTTTAATTCCGTCGTCTTCCGCTTATCCGGGGCCGGGTCGCGGGGCTACAGCCTCAGACGGGTAGCCCAGGCTTCTCTCACCCTGGCTGCATCCTCCAGCTCACCTGGAAGGATTCCAAGTCGTTCCCCGGCCAGCTGTGAGACATAATAAGTCCAGCAGGTTCGGGGTCTGCCTCTTGGTCTCCTCCCAGTGGGATGTGCCTGAAACACCTCACCAGCTAGGCGCTCAGGGGGCATCCTGACCAGATGCCCAAACCACTCCTTCTGGCTCCTCTCGACCTGGAGGAGGAGCGGCTCGACATCGATCTCCTCACGGATGGCAGAGCTCCTCACCCGATCTCTGAGTGAGAGCCCAGCCACCCTGCAGAGGAAGTAGAAAAAGTTTCAAAAAAGTCTTCTGGACAGTTAAATTCTTGATCGAGACGTTTCGACTTCCATCCGGAAATCATTTTCAATCTGAATGAAATGGACTGAAAACTGGATCTATTTATACTAACCTGAGTAAAAGGTAAAAAAATCGTAAGGACGGGCTCGACCAATGAGCCTGTGTTGCCTGAGATGGCCGTGAATGGCTTCTATTGTAACCTCAGACCAATAGACGATCCCTATTGTAATAGTGCTAAAAGCCTAGTGAATAGAAATTCCTGCTAACGAGAGGCGTGAATCTGGGTCACAAGGTGTCCTCTTTGTTCCAGGGCTTCAGAATGCTGCTGTAAATCCCGGGCAGAATGTATCTAACGCCTCCACTCCGATTCAGTGAGGGATTCTCTTTCTTCACAAAGATGGCTTCCTTCACACCTCTTTCAAACCATCCTTTTTCTCTACTTAGAATCTTCACCTCACTGTCCTCAAAAGTGTGTTTGGTGGATTTAAGAAGCAGATATACAGCAGACTGTGGACCACTTGAGTCCATTTTCAATCCATTTTTATCAGATTGAAAATGATTTCCGGATGGAAGTCGAAACGTCTCGATCAAGAATTGAACTGTCCAGAAGACTTTTTTAAAACTTTTTCTACTATGGATCACTCCTGGATGAATGAGGGACTACACGGACTTCCTGCAGAGGAAGCTCATTTCAGCCGCTTGTATCCGTGATCTCATTCTTTCGGTCACCACCCACAGCTGGTGATCATAGGTGAGGGTGGGAAAGTAGATCGACTTGTAAGTCGAGAGCTTTGCTTTTCGGCTCAGCTCTTTCTTTACCACGACGGACCGATGCAGCATCCTAGTTTTTGCTGATGCCGCACTTTACATTGATCTCCTCCCAGAGACCCATTGTACTGATGAAAGTGTCTCTGTTACTACAGATGAGAGATCTCCAGCAGACTGCAGGTGTTCAGGGGTCTCCATCCTCCCACAACAAGCAGTGCCACCATGGCTTCTGCTCCATCATCAAACGCACCCATGACTGGTATGAAGTGTTTGCTTTCCACTTGGACCGGGTTTTGGGGCTGAACAGGAGTCTTCCTGCCGTCCTGAGAGTGTTCCACAGTGAAGTTCTGCCTTACCGTTATATCGGGGGGAGCCCTCGGCCCGTGGTGTGGTGGGATCCTGGTATCCAGCATCTCACCGATGAGAATAATGACCAGAACTCAGTGGTGCTAACCTGGGACCAGTACCAAGAGCTGCTCCGGGTTCAGTGTGGAAACCAAACCGAGCTCAATTCAAAGCCATGTTTGGGGGTCTACCACTCCGAGTGGGGAGCACTTGCTCTGTATGACTTCTTGCTGCAGGTAGGTCCTCCTATAAAACCTTGCTCTGATATTTAAAACTAAAACTATCTTTTTTACAAATGTTGTTCTGATTGGATCGTGTTTCAACATCTGTTATAAAAATATTTTTCAAATTTTGTATATTAGTAATAACTTGTCGTTTATCACTTTACATTATCATGTTCTGGACTCATGAAAACTAAGCTGGAGAAACTGATTGTAGAATGTAGCAGATGGGCTTCATCCAGACAAGAGGTGTTCAGAGAGTTAGAGATCGATCAAATCCAAAGGAGAAGCTAACAAGAAACAGAAACTTCTCATTCCAGCTCGTTCTCAAACTGAGCATACACGGTTCAATTTTTGGCCCGAATTTAGCCTAATTTCAGATCGTACGACTATTTTAAGAACGGGCCGAATTTCAGATTAATTGTGTATCTTGGTGTTTTGTTTACAGAGGCTTACGAGGAGTGATTTATAAACGTATGGGTAGATGAGTTTCTCGCATGGCTGACATTTTGTCATCACTCGTAGAAACATGGCACTGTAGAAGCAGCACTACATGTACCGATTCTCTTGATCAGTTGATTCGTGCCCAAAACACCTCACCAGCAAGGCGCTAGGGGGGCATCCTGACCAGATGCCCGAACCACCCCATCTGGCTCCTCTCAACCTGAGGGAGGAGCGGCTCCTCCCAGATGGCAGAGCTCCTCACCCGATCTCTGAGCGAGAGCCCAGCCACCCACGGATGAAGCTCATTTCGGCCGCTTGTATCCGCAATCTCATTCTTTCGGTCACCACCCACAGCTGGTTACCATGGTGAGGGGGGGAACGTAGATCGACTTGTAAATCGAGAGCTTTGCTTTTCGGCTCATCTCTTTCTTTACCACGACGGACCGATGCAGCGTCCTAGATATTGCTGACGCCACACCGATTCGCCTGACGATCTCCCGCTCCATCCTTCCCCCACTTGTGAACAAGACCCTGAGATACTTAAACTCCTCCACTCGGTGTACTCCTCCACTACTGCCCCAAGTAGAGGAGTTTAAGTATTCCAGGGAAAGGTGGTGACATTTAAAATCTTCTGAAATTGAAAATTACACGCCCCAAACAGGCGTACGCCCGCCCAGCTTAGACATGATGAGACATCCAGGAAAAAATGTATGAATCCTCCAGTGAGTTAGTTCTTGGGTTAATCTGGGGTGCTGCCAGTGTTGAACCCTACATCTATTTTAGAATAGTAGACTAGAAGCATTCCCCTCCAGCTCTGACAGAGTCACAAATCCCTCCATCCATATCTCACTTTTTTCTCCCAGCAGACAAAGTCCTACATACCCACGTCTCCCATACTGTTTTCTGACCCGGAGCCAACACTAAAACTTTTTCCAAGTGAGATTCATGATCCCAGACAGACCCCACTTTCATTCAGACCACTTCACACTCAGCTGTAACCGTCTCAGTGTTTGCTCATTCTGCTCCAACGAAGCCAACATAACCACATCATGGTCGTTCACTAGTGCTACAAACTCAAGCCAGACCTCTACCCCTATTCTCGACTACCCAGCAGCCCCTTAAAATCCTAACAATGACCGTGGTTTTTCTATTTCCATCAACCTAATCTGTAAATATTGACTTTCCCACTTAAATGTGAGCAGTAGTTCAGGATCGAGAAAAGTGGGAGGTCTTTGTGACTCAGAATCAAGACTTCTTCTCCTTTCAGAATTTCCCTTCAGGGGGCGCCACAACAAGTCAGTTTTTTCCATCTAACCCTATCTGCTGCATCCTCTTCAGTCACACCAACTATCTTCATGTCTTCCTTCACTGTATCCATGAACCTCCTCTTTGGTCTTCCTCTAGTCCTCTTTCCTGGTGGTTCCAAATCCAGCATCCTTCTTCTGATGTACTCTCTCTCTCTCCTCTGCACATGTCCAAACCATCTCAGTCTGGCCTCTCTGACTTTAAAACCTCTAACATGTGCTGTTCCTCTGATCCTGTCCATCCTGGTCACTCCCAGAGAGATCCTCAGCATCTTCATCTCTGCTACCTCCATCTCTGCTTCCTGTCTTTTCTTCAGTGCTACTGTCTCTAGACCAATCAGCATGGCCGGTCTCATCACGGTTTTGTACAGTTTTCCTTTCATTTTATCTGCAACTACACATCACACCTGATACTTTCCTCCACCCGTTCCAGCCTGCCTGAACACGCTTCTTCACCTCTTTTCCACACTCTCCATTGCTCTGGACTGTTGATCCTAGATACTTAAAATCTTCCACCTTCTTTATCTCTTCTCTCTGTAACCTCACTTTTCCATTTGGATCCCTCTCATTCACACACACGTACTCTGTTTTACTCTGATTAATCTTCATTCCTCTTCTTTCTAGTGCAAACCTCCACCTCTCCACTTTTCCTCCACCTCTTCCCTCCTCTCTGACTCAGAATCAAGACAAACACAGAAAACATCATCTAGATCTTGATTTGATCCATTTTGTTGGAGTAAAGAGAACATACAAACGCCACACAGAAAGACCGACGTTGCGAGCCCAGATTAATCTGGGCCTCAAGCCCAACACTCTTGCTGTGAGATCACCCTTCGTGACCTAACAGCCATAAACTTTTCACAAGTCCTAAAATTTGTGTACAAAGTAAACTTCAAAGATGACCCGTTTTGGTGGTCTCAAGATTGCATCTCCACTTTTTACGGAAGTTGTGATTTTGTCGGCTTCACTATGCTGTGATCATCCACTCTCTTTAAGACTAAGAAATTTTTGCTGAGTGTGAAGCAGCAGGAATGGGTACCAGCATGTCCAAATCTGAGAGCACAGTCCTCAAACGGAAAGGGTGGAGTGCCCTCTATGGGTCACGGACAGGGTGCTCCTCAAATGGAGGAGCACCCGGATGGCAGAGCTCCTCACCCGATCTCTGAGTGAGAGCCCAGCCACCCTGCGAAGGAAGCTCATTTTGGCCGCTTGTATCCGCGATCTCATTCTTTCAGTCACCACCCACAGCTGGTGACCATAGGTGAGGGTAGGAACGTAGATCGACTTGTAAATCGAGAGCTTTGCTTTTCGGCTCAGCTCTTTCTTCCCCCACTCGTGAACAAGACATTGAGATACTTAAACTCCTCCACTTGGGGCAAGACCCTGTCCCTGACCTGCAAGGGGCATTCCACCCTTTTCCGGGCGAGGACCATGGTCTCGGATTTAGAGGCGCTAATACCTATCCCGGCCGGTTCACACTCGGCAGCAAATCGATCCAGTGAGGCTCTATGATAGATTAATCCATCCAGTTTCAGAAGCCCATTCTCCAAGAATAGATGGTAAGAGTACATGTCAGAGTCTAGTCCACCGAGGCGAGTATGTCAAAGGAAAATCCCTGGAAATTCATTCAACCAAATAAATGTGGGCTCCAAACCCTCATCATATTCCATCTGCTTTATTTAACGATCATAAACTTTGTACTGGAAGATGTCCAGGTAGTGTTCTGTTTGATCGATACCAACCATGATAGTACCACCTCCTACTGTAGACCAGATGTTGAAGCAGTTTAGGACATGGGTTGAATGGAACGTTACTGTTGTGGTAGGGAAGGGATGGTGGAAAGAGGAGGACCCAAATGCAGGACTTAACAAGGTTTATTTCTTAAATCAGGAAAGTCTGTAAAGAAAAACATAATTAACTTAAGGTTTTCAAAAGTCCAAGTAAATCAAAAATAATAAACATGGTCCAGGCAACCAGGGTGACCTGGCTGGGAAAGGTGATTGTGAGACCTGACAAAGAAGGCTGGTGAGGCTGCCTTTAAATAGGCAGCCGGGAGATTGGATCCAGGTGAGCCCACAGGTGCTGAATGTCTAATTAGCCAGAATTGGGGGAAAGGTGAGGTGGTCCCTGGCTCCCTCTGGTGGTGGCTCAAGGGAACCACGACAGTTACTCCCACAGTGATGACGTTCCATCTTCATGATGCTAACCGAACATGTGAGATCTTTCACGTCGACCTGCACGGTGATGGTTGCAGGATGTTTTGAAGCCTGTTTGTCTCTCCTTGTTGCAGGTAAACGACCGGCTGGACCGGTGCTGCTGTGGATTCAAACCTGATCCCACTGAACTCTGTGTGGAGAACCTCCTAAATGTGAAGTGTGGAAACAGCAAAGAGCAGCTGCTGGTTCACATCCTGGTGGGTGACACATAGCCAGATGCTGTTGTGTGATTTACTGTCAGAATTATAATAAAGAACCAGTTGTTTTTTTGTACATTTAAAGCCGGACACATTCCAGCACAGAGAACACATGTCATACGTGTTCTCCTGTATGTGTGTGTGTTCAGGTGAGGACAGCAGATCCCTCCAGACTAGTATTTATAGACAACGCTGGGAGACCTCAGCAGCCCAATGACAACCTCAACTTTCGACTGATTGAAGGCATTGATGAGTGAGTTTGAATCTTTTTTTCTCCAACCAAAGTTTCTTAGAAATTCAGTTTAGTTTAATCTCATTTTATAGTTATATATATACATATACGTATATATAAAAAATAAAACTATCTGCCTTATTTTAAATCATTTTCAAATGTGACTTTCCGTTCCGTCGTCTTCGACTCATTCGGGCCGGGTCGCAGGGGCAGCAGCCTCAGACAGGAAACCCAGGCTTCTCTCACCCCGTCTCCTCCCGGTGGGACGTGCTCAAAACACCTCACCAGTGAGGTGCTCGGGGGCATCCAGTCCAGATGCCCGAATCACCCCATCTGGCTCCTCTCGACCTGGAAGTGGAGTGACTCACATCAAGCTCCTCCCGGATGGCAGAGCTCCTCACCCCAATCATATATTTTGTCCAATATCTGATCTTTATTTTTTTTTCTGAGTTGGTGCAGCTTTGACCCTTCATGTCATTATTTTTAGGACAACTTGTTATTTTGGAAAGTTAAAGAGATAAAATTAAGGACAGAATCAGTTTTTGTTCAAAGAATGACACCAAAAAGATTCAAGCAAATGGCACATCAATGGATTCATTATTATATTACATACTGTACCAAAATCAGTCAATCGGTCACCTTCTTACCGTCTATCCTAGAGGTGGGCAAACTTTTTGACTCGCGGGCCACATTGAGTTCTAACATTTGACAAGCGGGCTGGAACCAGGGGCGGATCCGGAAGGGGGGGCGGAGGGAAGTGCACGCCCCTCCCCTCTCTTGATCCACAAAAAAAAAAAAAAGTGTTCCTACTACTGTAATTATTATTAACTTTGGGCAAAATATGCACCAAAATGCAGAAAAATTAATATTTTTCAAAATGTTCGGGGGGGGGACTTATAAGAGCCACTTATACTATAAGAGCCACTTATACTGGCGAGCGCCACAGGTGCTCGTTTTGTCTATGACCTCACGCTCCGCATGACCCTCCGACCCCTTTAAAAAATCCCGGATTTGTTCCTGGGAACATGAGCGGATGGATGGCATGCTTTGGTAACCGCTAGATTAGACCCATAGAATGACGCTAGATTTTAAACAAGCGTTAAATGTTACATCAAGAGCATTAAATTTCAAATCTAGCGGCGCTAGGTTTGAAATCTAAGCGCTTAATATGACATTTTGCTTGTTTAACATCTAGCACGCTTGTTAACGTGCGTGTATTGGGGGCTCGATGGCTTTCCATATCTGTGCATACTGTTTATTTAGAAGCGCATCACAAAAAATACACACATTTTTTGTGTGGAGTGTTGTTGTTTCTTTGGCACCATCTAGTGGCAAAACATCAGAATAACAAGTAAAATAAAAAAATTAACAAGGTTTTTTAATTAAGTTTTTCAAGTTCGGCGGGCCAGATTAAAATGTTTAACGGGCCGCATGCGACACACGGGCCATAGTTTGCCCCTGCCTGGTCTATCCCTTACTGTGGGGGTGCAGTCATTTGTATTTATTTTGTCTCTTATAAATAAGTATTTGTTGTTTACATGTCACCACCTGCAGAGAAAACCCCAAAACATTCATCTCACTGCTGTTTCTCTTCCCAGGTTTCCGCAGAAGGCAGTGTCGGTACTCCGCTCAGGCTGCCTGGAAAGTCTCCTTCTGCACTCTCTGTACACTGACAGGGAATTCTGGGAAAGCCGTGGAGGAGCTGATGGAATCAGGCCTCTGATCCATACCGTGCAGGAGAGAGGGAGGATCCTGTTGGAGTACATGCAGGAGAAGAAGCTGCAGCTCAGGAGGGACCTCTAGACGGAAGAAAATAAGTGCCACCTGGGGGCACAAAGATGCCTTCTCTGGCTCTTGGAGAAAGCGATGTCTTTTCTGTTCCTTCACCTTCCTCCGAGTCCTGCTGTGTACATGTCTAAAATTGAAGCCTCTCTGCTGTTTCTGAAACTTCAAAACGTTTTTTTCACCTAAATTTACACCAAATACCCTCCGCAACCTTTGAAATGAAGTGTAGCAAATGTTTAGCAAAGCCAAACCAAAAGTGATTTACATTGAAAGACAAACTGTAGTATTTATGAGCAAATTGAGGATTTTTATTTTTCACTTTGACTGTGATTCACAATAAAAACATTTTCTTGAATAAATGTTATAAAACATCTGTTTGAGAGGCCGTCTTACAACCAGGCACGCTGCCCATTTCATCTGGACAGGCTTCCATCCAATCCTGTGGACAGTCACAAAATACGGATTTTTGCAGCAAAAAGTGGGTTAACATCTTTTTTATAGCAGGTTCGTCTTTTGCGAGTCAGTGTACAAAAAAAATAAATACTTTTGGTGATATGCTTTAAGTTCTCTTTTGTTACTCAGAGGCTAGACCAGGGTTGGGCAAACATTGAGTTCTAACAATTGACAAGCAAGCCGGAACAGGATCAGATGGATGGCATGCTTTGGTAACCGCTAGGTTAGACCGATAGAATAGCGCATTAAATTTAAAACAAGAGCGTTAAATTTCAAATCTAGCGGCGCTAGGTTTGAAATCTAAGCGCTTGATGTAACATTTTGCTTGTTTAAACATCTAACACGCTTGTTTTTGTGCATGTATTTGGCCCGATGGCTTTCCATATCTGTGCACACTGTTTATTTTGACAGCTTGCACATAACGGAGACACACATTTTAATGGAAGCAGTGTTTTCTCAACAAAACCAATATATCTAAAGTGCGCCATCTAGTGAGGAAACAATGGAATTGCAGGGAAAATAAAACATTAACAAGGTTTATTTTTTCAAGTTAGGCAGGCCGGGTGAAAAACGTTTAAAGGGCCGCATATGACCCGCAAACCATAGTTTGCTCATGCCTGGGTTAGATTGATTATAGTCAGCTGCGTGGATGCAGACAACTGGACTTTAAACACACACACACACGACCAGATGCTGTTCACATCTGCTGGATTATTTTGGAGGAGCAATAATATTCTATGAATCCGTGTTCCACCTGAACTCTGCTTTAACAGCTAGACTTTTTTTTTATTGTACTGGAAGCCAACAGACTTAATATCTGTTTTATATGAAAATCTCCTAGACAGTGGATTAAAGGGTGAACGGATATTTCAGCCACGGACATTTGAGCCAAAAAACTGCAAGCTAGGATATTTGAGCCACGGTGACTCGGACATTTCAGCCACGGACATTTGAAGAACTGCAACCTGGGCGCTACTGTTTATTTAAAAAAAAGATAAAAAGCAACTGTTTATTTAAAAAAAGATAAAAAGATTTAAAAAAAAATTAAATGACTAAAAGCACAATAAAAATTTTTGCACAATAAAAATTTTTAAGACTAAAAGCAATTTTTCTGTAGTGCAACTGTTTATTTACGATAAAATTTCAGAATTTTTACATAAAATATCAATTTTTTTTTTAAATATCAGAATTTTTTATATGAGCCATGGGATAAAAATGACTAAAACCAATTATTTTCTGTAGTGCAACTGTTTATTTACGATACATTTTTTACATAATACACAATTTTTTACAAGTTTAGTTGTCCTCCACGAATTGTGAAACTGCAACTAGGCTATTTACAAAATATCACTATGTTTTACATAAAAAAGGTTCAATGCATTACTTTTATACAATTCAAACCAACCAATCAGGGTGCTTTGCTTAATAAATGGAGAGCTGCTATTGGTTTCTCAAATTTCTCAAAGTGTAGCTTGAGGCTTTTGATTACTGCTCATTTAAAAAAAAAAAAAAAAAAAAAAAACTTTGTTCTTTTAAGAGTTTAGACATGGGCAGCTGTAGAAAGTTTTAATATAAACCAAGAATTTATTTTTTTTTATTTTTATTTTTTTTAAACACTGGGACAGACAATGACGCCACCTAGTGGAAAGCCAGGTATTCTACAAGCCATTTGATTTAAAAAAAAAAAAAAAAAAAAAAAAAAAAAAACCTAGACACAGTATCATAATTTTAAGATTTATTCAGGTTCACACATTTGTTTGATGTTCAGCCTTAAAGAGAGGAAATGAGGAAAAGTGGTTAGTGAGGATCAAGACATCATGGTCACAGGATTCAGACTTGATCAGGTCTCAACTCTCTGGACCTGCTGTCCTTTAGGTCCAGCACCACCTTTACCCCCTGAAGTGCTTCCAGATTGAAGCTGGATGAAGAAGTCTTTGACATATTTCTGGTCGGTGCGACCGTCCCTTTCCCGCTGGTAGCCGCTGTTGTAGTGGACCACATGGGAGGAAGGATACAGAGGACGTTTCTCCACAGTGCCCAGAGGTACATGCTGATCATCGTTCCAGGCCTGACCCAGGACCATCTGACGAGACCCCATCAGGTTGCTTCCCAGGGCAGACAGTTCCTGGAGAGCCTGTAGGTCATCAACACCTGCAAAGACTCCAGGGCCTCCACCAGTAGAGAATCCAGAGCCACTGCCGCCTCCAGAGACACCAGACCAGCCGGATGCGCTGCCGCCTCCAGAGACACCAGACCAGCCGGATGTGCTGCCGCCTGCACTGCTGCCCCCATAAACAGACCATCCAGAGCCACTGCTACCACCTGCACTGGCACCACCAGAGACACCAGACCATCCAGATGCGCTGCCACCCCCAGAAACACCAGACCAGCCAGAGCCGAATGCACCGTCACCCCCAGAAACTCCTCCCGATCCAGCACCACCAGGTGAGGACACTCCTGACTGCGGCTCCTTGGGGAAGCTGGGACTTTTGTCCTTTTGAGCTGTGTACCAGCTCATTGGATAAGTGCTAAAGCTTCTTGGTTCAGCTCCATAAGATGGAGCTACAGGAAGACCAGCAGCCAGGCCAACAAGCAACAAGATCCAAGAAATCCTGGAAGACAGAAGAAAACATACAAGTAAGTACCCCAAACATTGCAACAGACATTCTGAATCACTTCAAACCTTTCAAAAAGTTGCTGCTCCATTGTTCTTCCAGAAGATCAACTGACTTTCTTCTTCTTCTTCTTCTTTAGTTTGCAGCATGAAGCACCAACCTGGGTGCATTACCGCCACCTACTGACTGTCACGAACCTCAAATCCTCCTCAATAACCCTGTACACCTCAAAAAAGTGTACAAGGCACCAAAACCCTTCCCCTGACGTCCATACAAAAACACCTCCTCCAAGCTCACTTGTCTCATCCCAACACTCCTCAGCACCACCATCATAGCTTCTCTTTCTTCCTCATACTTTCTACACGCTAACACCACGTGACTAACCCCTTCCAACTCCCCACAGAAATCACAACACCCATCCAAATGTTTACCCAGAATCTTGAGCGTTTCATTCAATCCCGTGTGCCCAATACGTAACCTGCTAAAAACCACCTGCCCCCGCCTTCCACCACCCACCGGATCCACAGTCACCCCCACCGTCCTCTGTACTTCATACAAGTGTCGTCCCTTCACCTCAGACTCCCACTCCATCTGCCACTGCTGCATTATCCCAAATCAACTGACTTTCCACAAGCCGACCCTGATCTTATACAGGTGCTCTCATCACTCACACCTGGACCAATCACAGTCTGATTATTGCTGATGATCCAGCAGCATTGTGTTCAATCAATAAATTATGCACCACTCTTGTTTTTTTTTCAACTTGCCCTTTTTCATCCTCTGCCCTGTCTTTTTTCCTCTTCATCATTCTCACTACCAGAGTCATTCTACACACCACTATTTAAAATTGTCTGGCTGCACGGCCTCCTGTTACAACTTTATATTACCGATCTATTTCAGATTACACTGAATGTGTAAGAATTAATAGATGTGTGTGTGCCTCCACCTCCACTCTTATACCTCACCCTGTTTTCTTGCCTTTTCTGTGAGAAAGTATTTTCTTCGGCTATTTCCATTCCCTAACTGTTATTCTTTATTACTCTCCTGGATGCCAACTCTACCCGTGACCTGCTCAAATTTCTGTTTCCGGGTGCTCCTATTATTTTTCTGTTCCTACAGGCACAACCTCATATATTTCAACCTACACTAATTAGACTGTCCATCAGCACCATCTAGGTCAGGGATGGGCAAACTTTTTGGTTCGCCGGCCACATTGAATTCTAACATTTGACAACGGGGCCGGAACAGGAGCAGAGGGATGGCATTGGTAACCACTAGATCAGACCGATAGAATGGCGCTAGATTTTAAACAAGTGCGCTAAATGTTACATCAAGAGCGTTAAATTTTAAATCCAGTGGCGCCAGGTCTAAAATCTAGTGCGATAGCGCTTAAAAACTGGCATTTAGCGGCGCTAGGTTTGAAATCTGAGCGCTTGCTGTAACATTTTGCTTGTTTAGGTGCGTGAATTGGGTGCAATGGCTTTCCATATTTTTGGTCCACAGGAAAAAAAAAAAAGAAGAAAGCAAAGGGGACTAGTCAAGCTGTCCTCTTGCAGGGCCAGCGAATGGGTACCAAAATGCAGGAAAATGACTCTTCTTTTTCAAAATGTTCTGGGGGGAATTCCCCCAGACTCATCTCCCCCATTACTGGCTTTGCCAATGACGTCACACCCCCTCCATCCCTTTAGAAAATCTTGGATCCGCCCCTGCACATTGTTTATTTTAACAGCGTGCACATCGGACACACATTTTAAATGGGAGCAATATTGTTATTTTCTCAACAAAGTCAATATGTCTAGAGGTGCGCCATCTAGTGAAGAAACATCAGAATTACAGGCGAAATAAAACTAACATGGTTTATTTATTTAAGGTTTTTTAAGTTTGGTGGGCCGAATTAAAACGTCGAGGTCAATAGCATCTGTGGTTAGGATTGTTAATCTGTGCCCAGAAGGAATTTCATGTACAATATTTTAGTGTGGCACAGTGATAATGTCAGATGACTTTCCTAAGACAAAACATTATTTATATTGATGTGAGACTGGTTCATAAAGACACTGGCTTGTGCCCCTTTGTGGCTACATTTGAGATCATTTTGGTTTTTTTTTAATATTTACATTGGGCTTTTTGTTTTTTTGTTTTTTAAGCCTGAATGGTCTTGGGTCTTCATGTTTAACAGACGTCATTGAGAGGTGCTGGCCACCGTGGACTCTTTTGTTATTCCCAGAACGAGCACCTATGACAAGGTATGGTTTCATCATAAAAGACCTCAGCCCTCAGTTGGGCTGCCTATTAACGCAACTTTAAATCTGGCAATCCCAGACTGCCATCTTTGTTAGAACTACATTTAACTTTTTATATTTTCCATAATTATGCAATTAATTTATTTACATTGTGTTAATACAGAGTTGTCTTTTTATTATCTTACATTTTAAAACATTTAAATTTTTGAATCATACTGAGCTCATGACAAAGTGTCCTTGGGAAAAACACCTCCCCCCTGCCTCCCATGTTTCTCCCACCATTGGCGCCATGCTGATAGCCTGCTGCGGTGTAAAGCAGCACAGAAATTTCCGTAATGATGGATGAATAAAGTATGTAAACATTTAAAAATGATTACATTCTGATGCTTTCTCATAGTGACTCAATACAGTGAAATAGGTCAACTCTTTTTGGGGGGTCATTACTATAATGTCTGCACGGTCAAGGTGTTGAGTATCCTGCACTGCAGCCCTGTGTCAGAGATGTGAACCCGTCTCTGGATAGAGGACGTTAAAGGAGGTCAGCCAATATTTGTATGGTCGACTGGCTTCTGCAGGAGGTGTTTCTAAATTATTTCCTCAAAGTAGTTTCAAGTTAATCCACATGTAGATAAAATAAGTTGGGGGATAGTTTTTTCATATTTAGCTTGTTACTTACGTAGTTTTATCTGACTAACACTTTTGAAGCAGCCATCAGAGCCCTGTACTACAGATCTAGATCACTTCCTATCAAGAGAAGTCTCCATGGCAACATGCGGCTAACTCATAACCTGCTCCAGACCAGGATAAGTGCCTGTAGAGAACCAACTAGATCTGCTTGAAAAAAAAAATTCTAAGTTTAGTATACTTAGAACATTTTACACATCTCTGACACAGGGCTGCAGTTCAGGATACCAAGTTTACTAAAAAAAAATTTAGTAAAAAGTCTTTCAACTACAACCTTTTTATTAAACTCTTAATCCTAATTTGTAGTCTAGGCCAAGGTTAACTGAAGTTGTTTTTGGCTTAAGGTACAAAAAAGCTCCACAAGGAGTATTCTCCATTTATTAGACACACTGGACAGAAGTAGTAGTAGAGCAACTTCTCAGTCACATTAATCAGATGAGAACGTTAAGATACAAGTTTAATACATATGACTCCCCAACTCTACCGAATCCCAAAGGAAACGCACTAACTCATTCTGTAAGACCAGTCCTTCTCGAATAGTGAGGCGCGCGGCGTTTGACCCTGTGGAACATGTTTATTTTGCCATACTAGAATGAAGTGTAATTGTACATCCACTACAGTAGTTGGCGCTCTCATTGTCAGAGTGTGCACAGGGAGGTAAAGTTGCTGATCAATTTAAACTTTAATTTATTTTTCAGCATCAGATAGTTTAGTCAAAAATGTTAATAGTTTAACTTTTTTTAATTTCAAGTTTATTAATGCCCTTTAAATCTTTTCGTTTACAGACTTAAAAACAAAAACAATGTTAATAAAGCTGTTCTTTGTTGTCCGTTACGTTTTTTTTGTTTTCTTTAATGTTAACAAGGATACAATGTTATGCAGAGGTGTACTTGGAACAATTTCGTAGACAAATGATACTGATTATAGTCACGGCGGAGAGTGATGGGTGTGTTAAAAAAAAAAAAAAAAAAAAAAAAATTTCTTTGGGGTGGAGCGCAGCAGGAAATAAATGAGAAGCACTGCGCCAGACTGACAGCAATTTTACAACTCTATCCACTCGCCAACGCCCTCTTTTCCCCCACCAATACTGTTCATAGTTAATCTGGAAAAACTAAGTTCTTGACCCCTTCCCATCTAGTTCCCAGAGTAAGGCTACAAGAACATATTCCCAGCATGTAAAATCCTCCCAGGTTTCAAAGATTAGTCTGAAGAAGCAATGCAATTTTCAGAGATTTTATTATTTTCCTTAGTTCTGATGTTCAGCCTGCAACGAGAGAAGAATTCATTAATGTGGGTTAAAAATCATTGTCACAGAATTCAAAGCTGATCAGGTCTCACCTCTCTGGACCTGCTGTCCTTTAGGTCCAGCACCACCTTTTCCTCCTGAAGTGCTTCCAGATTGAAGCTGGATGAAGAGGTCTTTGACATATTTCTGGTCGGTGCGACCGTCCCTTTCCCGCTGGTAGCCGCTGTTGTAGTGAACCACATGGGAGGAAGGATACAGAGGACGTTTCTCCACAGTGCCCAGAGGTACATGCTGCTCATCGTTCCAGGCCTGACCCAGGACCATCTGACGAGACCCCATCAGGTTGCTTCCCAGGGCAGACAGTTCCTGGAGAACCTGGACATTGTCAGCACCTGCAAAGACTCCAGAGCCACCACCAACCCCAGAGACACCAGACCAGCCGGATGCGCTGCCGCCCCCAGAGACACCAGACCAGCCGGATGTGCTGCCGCCTGCACTGCTGCCCCCATAAACAGACCATCCAGAGCCACTGCTACCACCTGCGCCCCCAGAAACACCAGCCGGATGCGCCGTCGCCCCCAGAAACACCAGACCAGCCGGATGCGCCGTCGCCCCCAGAAACACCAGACCAGTCGGATGCGCCGTCGCCCCCAGAAACACCAGACCAGCCGGATGCGCCGTCGCCCCCAGAAACACCAGACCAGCCGGATGCGCCGTCGCCCCCAGAAACACCAGACCAGCCGGATGCGCCGTCGCCCCCAGAAACTCCTCCAGATCCAGCACCACCATGTGAGGACACTCCTGACTGGGGTTCTTTGGGATAGCTGGGAGTTTTGTCCTTTTCAGCCATGTACCAGCTCCTTGGGGAGGGGTCTCCAAAGGAGCTCAAGCTTCTTGGTTCAGCTCCATAAGTTGGATCCACAGGAAGACCAGCAGCCAGGCCAACAAGCAACAAGATCCAACAAAACCTGGAACACAGAAGAAAACATAAACGCCCCAAACATTGCAACAGATATTCTGATTCACTTCAAACCTTCCAAAAAGTTGCAGCTCCATTGTTCTTCCAGAAGATCAACTTGGGTCCAACAAGCACAGGCTTATCTTATACAGGTGTTCTCATTACACACACCTGGACCAATCACAGTCTGATCACATTCTGATGTGATGTATGACATGAAGGCTCTTTCTTAAATTGGTCCCAATCCACTTCCAGTCTGTACTGCTCCTAAACTTCTGTGAAAGCACACTCGCACAAAACAGGCTCCCTAATTGGGCAAAGGGTGTAATTTTCTGACCTTCACTGTTGAACATACTACACTAGCTCTGTCAGAAAATAAAAATCTCAGTTATGTACCTAGCCGCTTCACAGTCGAGTATAAAGTGCTGAGTGTGAAGCCGCCGGGATGGGAATTAGCGCCTCCAAATCCGAGACCATGGTCCTCGCCCGGAAAAGGGTGGAATGCCCCCTGCGGGTCAGGGACAGAGTCCTTCCCCAAGTGGAGGAGTTTAAGTATCTCGGGGTCTTGTTCACGAGTGGGGGAAGGATGGAGCGGGAGATCGACAGGCGGATCGGTGCGGCATCAGCAATAACTAGGACCCTGCATCGGTCCGTCGTGCTAAAGAGAGAGCTGAGCCGAAAAGCAAAGCTCTCGATTTACAAGTCGATCTACGTTCCAACCCTCACCTATGGTCACCAGCTGTGGGTGGTGACCGAAACAACGAGATCGCGGGTACAAGTGGCCGAAATGAGCTTCCTCTGCAGGGTGGCTGGGCTCTCACTCAGAGATCGGGTGAGGAGCTCTGCCATCCGGGGTGGACCTCGATGTTGAGCCGTTCCTCCTCCAGGTCGAGAGGAGCCAGATGGGGTGGTTCGGGTATCTGGTCAAGATGCGCCCCGAGCGCCTCGCGGGCGAGGTGTTTTGGGCACGTCCCACCAGGAGTAGACCAAGGTGCAGACCCCGGACCCGCTGGAGAGACTATGTCTCACAGCTGGCCGGGGAACGACTCGAGATCCTTCCGGGTGAGCTGGAGGATGCAGCCGGGGTGAGAGAAGCCTGGGCTACCTGTTTGAGGCTGTTGCCCCCGCGACCCGACCCCGGAACAAGCGGAAGATGACGGAACGGAAAGTTATGTACCTGATGCTGTTAATTAAAAATGACCTAATAAAACTATACAACAACACATTTGAAGCATTGAGTAATGATAATGGGCGATAAATATGAGCACAAGTTTTAACCGTCCGAGAACTACACCTTGTTGCTCTTTAGCCCATTTTAGAGCAAAGATACGACTGCTGCTATACACTGACAAACTGGTCCCGATCAAAATAAAAATTTCTCTGGAATAAAGTGCTGTTGTTAATAGGTCTAATAGGACCACGATTGGTCCCGTTGTGTGTGAATGTACATTTATACACAAGTGATTTTAGCACATAAGTGTAATCGTGTTAGTGGTGTGAGTATTATGGTGATATATTTTATAGAAATACAGAGACAATTTGTACTGTGTATATTATAGTTTCATTTTCCCTAAATCAAAACTATAAGTGGTACTGCCAATGAAGCCACGTTTGAAACCATGGTAACCGTAATTTCTTTTTTGTCAGAGCTACTTCAGGGTGTCTAAGAGCAGAAAATGATACCCTCTGCTGCAATTAAGGAACCGTGCTCAGCTACAAGTATGCTTTCACAGAGGATTTACAAGTAATAGACAGTGGGAGTGGATGGCATCGTGAAGCTGGCCCCTCTTAAAAAATATATATATACAAAATAAACAAAAAATATGGCAATCGTTAGTGCTGCGTTTATGCTGTAAAATTTTTGTTTGTGCTATTCAATTTTTTTTTAGATATTTACGATTTTTTTACAGGTTAATCTGCAGCCATCCAGCCCCTCATTTTGCTTAAAAATGCGAGAAATCTTCTAAAAATGGTGTCAAAAATGGTGTGCTGTAAAAAAAATTTGTTTGTGCTGTTTTAGCTTTGTTTTATTTTAAGAAATAAAATTTGGACGATGATGACATCCAACTACTAATTCCGCCAAAAAATACGTCAAACCTCATAAAAATGGTGTAAATTGTTTGTGCTACGTTTGTACTGTTATGTGCTGTAAAATTTTCGTCTGTGCTATTTTAGTTTATTTTAATTTTAAGAAATACGATTTGGACGATGACGTCATTCAGACCTTCATTTATTTTATTTATTTCCGGGCATCGCCATCTTTGATGACGTCATTGTCCAAATTGTATTTCTTAAAATAAAAAAAAAGTAAAACAGCACAAACGATTATTTTTACAGCACAAATGTAGCTCAAACGACTAACATAATTTTTTTTTATTTTTGTTTATACATTTTTTTAAAGAGGGGCCAGCTTGACGTAGCTGGAGTGGATGGTATCAATTTCCGAAAGGGCCTTCACGTTTCACATCACAAAAACTAAAACATCTGCAGTGATCAGACTATTGGATACACTGCTGTACCTCTTTATACATCAAGTCTCCTTCGTTATCCTACTTGTGGAGCATAAACCCAAAAAAAAGAAATGAGGTTGAAATTTTCCAACAAAAGAGCAATAGAAGAACAGTTTGAAACGAAGTTATGAGTTAGGGTGGCAGAAGAGGGCAAGAGGTGGCAGGGGTTTGTTTGAAGTAGGTATTTGAGACAAATAGTATATTTGGTAATATAGAGCAGTGAGTTATGGTCCGGTTTCAACTCTCTCATTGTTTCATGGATCTGGGACTGGGAACCACTGTAGGAAAAAATGTCACTGATCATAACTGTGAACAATGTTTCACATTTCATTAGCACTATAAAATCAGAAGTGATCAAACCGGGATTGGTTCAGGTGTGTGTAATGAGAGCACCTGCATAAGAGCAGCCTCGGCTTGTTGGAACTTAGTTGATGTTTGGGAAAGACAATGGAGCTGCAACTTTTTGGAAGGTTTGAAGTGAATCAGAATGTCTGCTGCAATGTTTAGGGTTTTTATATGTTTTGTGGTTTTTACATGTTCTGTTTTCCAGATTTTGTTGGATCTTGCTGGTCTTTGGCCTAGCTGCTGGTCTTCCAGCTGAACCAAGAAGCTTGAGCACCTCTGATGGCCCCTCCCCAAGGAGCTGGTACATGGCTGAAAAGGACAAGACTCCCAGTTACCCCAAGGAGACCCAGTCTGGAGTGTCTTCACCTGCTGGGTCTGGAGGATGGTCTGGTGTCTCTGGGGGCACCAGTGGCTCTGGAGGATGGTCTGGTGTCTCTGGGGGCACCAGTGGCTCTGGAGGATGGTCTGGTGTCTCTGGGGGCACCAGTGGCTCTGGATGGTCTGGTGTGTCTGCGGGTGGCAGTGGATCTGGATTCTCTACTGGTGGAGGCCCTGGAGTCTTTGCAGGTGTTGATGACCTGCAGGCTCTCCAGGAATTGTCTGCGCTTGGGAGCACCTTGATGGGGTCTCGTCAGATGGTCCTGGGTCAGGCCTGGAACGATGAGCAGCATGTACCTCTGGGCACTGTGGAGAAACGTCCTCTGTATCCTTCCTCCCATGTGGTCCACTACAACAGCGGCTACCAGCGAGAAAGGGACGGTCGCACCGACCAGAAATATGTCAAAGACCTCTTCATCCAGCTTCCTCTATCTGGAAGCACTTCAGGAGGAAAAGGTGGTGCTGGACCTAAAGGACAACAGGTCCAGAGAGGTGAGACTTTATGTCCTTTTGAATCCTGTAACCATGATCTTCATGGTCACTAACTACTGCTCTTCCTCTCTCCTGCAGGTTGAACATCAGACAAATGTGAAACTGAATAAATCTCTAAATTTTACTTTTCTGCCTCCGGTATTTTCTTGAAACCTGAGTTATTCTTGCAGGTGTAACTTCAGAAATGTGCCTGGATTGTTTTTGCGTTTCAGATTGAGTAACACTTACCCTCTTAAGTGGGAGGGATGCCTATAGTGTCTCTATTGACTGGTAGTTACCATGAATTTTAACTGAGACCACTTAAATGATTCAGCTGTAATAACTTCAAAAGGAACTTGTTTGATTCAAACCTTTGTGGACTGGTTTAAGTCAAACATCTCACTGATCAATGGAGGGAGGGGGGAAACCCAAGGAGGTGATAAACTTTTGCAGACATCAATCAACCACCCCTTGGACTAAAAACCCTGACTGACCTTTCATGTACAGGAAGGGTCAGAAGGCTACATCTTCTAAGGCAGGGGTCACAAACCCGGTGCCCACGGGCACCAAGGCGACTGCATCAGTCGCCTGCAGGCCAGTTCTAAAAATGGCACTAATCACAAATTGGCTTTAAAATTTTATGTAATTGTGTTGCTATTTTTGAATTTCCTTTACGGTGATGTAAATTAAAAATAGAAAAAAAATTACGAACTCTGACGTATGGATTGGAGGTCAGTCTAGTGCGCATGACAAACCAGCTTTGGTGAAATGAGCTCGTGAGTGCAAAGATGAGGTTATGAATGAGTTTTCTACCCACAAACATGGCAGAAAAAAGGAAAAACTCTTCCTTTTCACAGTGACTGGGAGGAAGAGTTCTTTTTTTACTAACGTGAAAGAAAACTGTCATCTGCGGTGCGACTGTGGCGACGCACCGTCATTTTGAAAGGAGTAGATTTTTGTTAAATCTTACATAATTGATCATTTGTACAAACATGGTTCAGAGTTTATGATTTGATAACTGTTGTAAAAATTGAAAAAGATATCCTGCAAAATGTTGTGGAAGTGATCATTTGAAAATGAAAAACCCTTGAATCTTGCATATTGAAATGTATCTGTTTCTGTTTAATCATACTGGAATAATTATTGTGATGGATCATTAAGTGTCTTCATGTAGAATATCATATCAAATTAAAGGTACACTGTGTAACTTTGTTATTTCAGAAGTGTATTATCAAAGTGGTCGCCCTTTGCATTACTCAGTGCCCTTGAAGTAGCTCTGTTTCAAAAAGGTTGGTGACCCCTGTTCTAAGGAGACTGGTCTTTTGGAGTGAAAGGGGCACTCCTGAGTACCTTCTAGGACTCTGGCATCAGTCCTGTAAGGTGTGGTCTGCTTGAACAATGGCACCATGGAGAGGAGGAAGTGGAACTCTATCCTGGGCTGCTCCCTTGACTCTGTGCAGGAGGTGGGTGACATGAGTGTTAATAATAATGCACTGAACTTGTATGGCGCTTTTCTGGATACTCAAAGACGCTTCATATGCATTCAATACTAGATGCATAAATTCATTCCTGATGATGGGAGCTGCCATGCAAGGCACATGCCACTATCATCAGAAGCAACTAGGAATTTGGTGCCTTGCTAATGGACAGCCCAGCATGCACTCTGGGCGGGATATTGAACCAGCGAACTTCCGGTTACAGGACTGTTGCCCTTACCCACCAAGCCATGGTGCTTTAAACAGTCACCACCTCTAAGGCTTTGCCAGGAGCATCTACCCCTGTGTAAAACTAAACATCCTTCCAAGGTGACCTTTCCCTTCCTGACGGTGGAACTATAAACTGTGTGGTAAGGGGACACCATCTCATCCCTTATTCATGCTGATGTCTCTAAACTGGTTCCTTCTTGTACAGAATGTAAAAGGTGATCAATGGGATCATGCCTTAAAAGATGAGTAGCAGCTTAAAGAAAACCTGGTATTTTTTAAATCAATCTTTAATATTAAAAAGGAAAGAGAATGTATGAGTGAATTCTCTGTGGAATGTGAAAAAGTGCCTCTGTGTAATCATAAAATGGTTCTGTGTGGAGTTTGCATGTTCTCCCCGTGTCTGTGTGGGTTTCCTCTGGGTATTCCGGTTTCCTCCCACCCTCCAAAAACATGCATGCTGGGATGATTGGCCGGTGCCAAATTGCCCCTAGGAATGAGCGTGTGTGTGGGTAGTTGTATATGTGTGGCCCCGCGACAGACTGGCGACCTGTTCGGGGTGTACGCTGTCCCGTCCCTTGTCCCTTGCCGTTTTTATGCGTCACTACCTGCGACAAGTAATGCACACACGTCATTCGTGTGCGTCCTTGTTTGGATTGTTAACAAGGTTTGGGCAGCATGGACCCAATCTATATTTTTCTGTGTTTTATTAACTTTATAGTCGGTGACAATTTTTAAAGGCAATTCCACCTCCTTGTTGGTCTACACAAACAAGATGCCTGGCGCCATGTTTCAGATTTTGCGGAAATGACGACAGAGGTGCTCCGATTGGATAGCTCAGAACTTATGTTTACATCACTACTGCCAACTACTGGTCTGGCATGCTCATAACCGCACTCAGAAGCGTATTTATACAGCTCTGCATGGACACGGATATTTTGAAAACGGTTACGTGTGGACGCAAGCGTTTTTCTAAAACGGAGGACACCTGATGTCCGTTTTCAAATATACCCGGCTACGTGTGGATGAGGCCTCAGTGAGGCCACTGATTTGGTTTTTTTTATGTAGGCCATACTAGCTGATTATTGCATAAATTAAGTTCATGTTAATTAAATTCTATTCAGGACAGAAGGGCTCTGGTGTGAGAAGACAACTCTATAATGACTGTTTTTCAAAGCAAAACTGACTAATCAATAAACTCAATCATCGTTACTGACTAAACGAAAACTCTGACCTCTCCATTGCTGCTTTACCCTCTGAAGCCACTTTCACCTTTTGACTCCAATCAAAGGGGTGAAGAGAGAAAGCAGAGAAATACCAGAAATACCAGAGAGATGGGGGAACAGTTCAAAGCAATGATGTGCAAGAAACGGGAGACACGAAGAGGAAGATGAGAGAAGAGATGAAGAGAGATTAACCTGATATTTCACCTCACAGTAACGTGTTCCCCGAAAAAACTATCAGTGAGTCCAAGCTCTCAGTGGGAGGACTGGCACGAGGTCGGTGAGTATGTGTGAAAGAAAGAGGCAGAAAGAGAGATACACCATCTCCTGAATAAAAATCAGACAGGAGAAACCCTACATAAAGTCTTCTTCACCGCTGCAGAGATGATGAAACTAATGACTGTGGCGTCATGGAGAGCTAACCTCATCTGGTAGGAAGTAAACCATAAAGAGTGGATGCTCAATACGATGCTCCACCAGACGAAATTGGAGAAAAATATGATAATTTAAAGGAGAAATATCTAAGGAGAAACAATGTCTGACTTGGGTGTGGTACACATAGATGTAAAGAGTAGATGGCTGCTCATTGCTGCAGCCGCCATCTTGGAGCAGTACTCCTACCTGCAGTCAAACTAAGCCTGTGGTAGTAGATATGATGTCTGAGCACTGTGTGGTGGATTCTGGTTCTAATCAGAGGACGATTGAAAGCAGGACTCAGGGATTAGTTTTCATATTTTTATGTGAACAGAATTTTATTGTCCTGGGAGACGGTGGCCGCGTGGTTAGAGCGTTCGCGCGCGAACCGGAAGGTCGCGGGTTCGCGTCCCACGGAGAGCACGTCTAGGGTCCTTGGAGAAGACACCTAACCCCCGCTTCTCCCACCATTGCCGCCGTTGAAGGGCAGCCTGATGCGGTGTAAGGAGTGCAGCAAACAAATTTCCCCGGTGAGGGATGAATAGAGTAATTTATTTATGTGTAATTGTGAAATTTTCTCCAGCTGATGTTAGCTCCACATTTACTGCCGGGGTTTTCACTGACACTTTAAAAATCTTCTTCTTCTTTGTGCATTTACCTTCAGAGGGCGCCACAGCAAGTCAGTTTCTTCCATCTAACCCTATCACCTGCATCCTCTTTGATCACACCAACTATCTTCATGTCTTCCTTCACTGTATCAATGAACCTCCTCTTTGGTCTTCCTCTAGTCCTCTTTCCTGGTGGTTTGAAAACCCAGCATCCTTCCTCCGATGTACTCTCTCTCCTCTGCACATGTCCAAACAATATGAGTCTGGCCTCTCTGACTTTAAAACCTCTTAACATGTGCTGTTCCTCTGATCCTGTCCATCTTTGTCACTCCCAGAGAGATCCTCAGCATCTTCATCTCTGCTACCTCCATCTCTGTTTCTGTCTTTTCTTCAGTGCCACTGTCTCTAGACCAATCAGCATGGCCGCTCTCCCCACGGTTTTGTACACCTTTTCTTTCATTTTACCTGAAACTCTTCTATCACACATCACACTTGGTACTTTTCTCCACCCGTTCCAGCCTGCTTGAACACGCTTCTTCACCTCTTTTCCACACTCCCCTTTGCTCTAGACTGTTGATCTTAAGTACTTAAAATCTTCCACCTTCTTTATCTCTTCTCCCTGTAACCTCACTTTTAAAACATAGACTTAATAAATCATAGAAACCATAACAGTGACTCAGGTTGAACTGTCACTAGAATGCTACTGTTTAAATAAAACATCTTTCATGCCTCATACGTACCCCACTAACTTTAAAATACAGACAACAGAACATCAAACTCGAGAATTGTTTGCAAGGCTAGTATGTTTATATCTGTGGCTGTGCAGTTTGGAAACAAGGGAGCGGGGGTGGGGTGTGAAGTACTTCCATTTGCATTTTTGGGATCAGTGGAATCATATTTTTCTTTTACACAATGAATAAATTTCTTCTTGTCCAAAGATATTCTTTGAAAAGTTATTACGATCTCAAACTTAAAACCATAAATCTGATCCAATTTTTGCAGATTTCGTCAGATTTTGAATCAACTCATTTGCTCAGACATTTTATTTAAAAATTCTTCTGCCAAAGAACATGTTTTGTATGAAATTTGAGTTCTTTATTGAATTAAAAAATAAAAAAACAGGCCGGTCTGACTTAGAAGGTCACAAAGAAATCTAATGATCACACATCTAAGCATCTCACTTTGAACTTGGAGAGAAAACATGCACAGCGCATCGTTGTTTTTTGCTATCAGGAGAACGTCTCAGCTACAACATACAGATCAACACTTTCACATTAAAAAAGAGAACATTTTAAATTCACATTTTAAAACAAATAAAAATAAAACATTTTTCACAGTCCATAGGGAAAAAAAAAACTCAATAAAATGGCAACACACACACACATTTGTAATTATTGCAGTTTGAATCAAGATCAATTTGAGGAAATAAAACCACTAGAAACTTTAGGGATGAATTCAAAGATAGAAAATTAAATTGACGACCAATTTATTCACAGAAACTATGTGAGGCTTTATTTTTAAAATATTTTACACTTTAATCTACTAAACACTTTCTCAGATCAAAATTTTGGCCGATAAACTATGGCAGCATAAATTTATTTGTAAGCTATCTTTTCTATTTTGTCCCGCTTTCATTAGAATTGTAACAGTTGTCGTTACCGCTGGCAATGAGTGACCATGACAACCACAGGCCAACAAGCAGATACAGATGCAAAACTTCCGTTCCGTCATCTTCCGCTCATCCGAGACCGGAATTCCAGGGGTAACAACCTCAGACAGGAAGCCCAGGCTTCTCTCACCCCGGCTGCATCCTCCAGCTCATCCGGAAGGATCCCAAGTCGTTCCCCAGCCAGCTCTAATACATAGTCTCTCCAGCAGAGCCGGGGTCTGCCTCTCGGTCTCCTCCCAGTGGGAAATTCCCATAACACTTCACCAGCGAGGCGCTCGGGTGGCATTCTGATCAGATGCCCGAATTACCCCATCTGGCTCCTCTCGACCTGGAGAAGGAGCAGCTCGACACCAAGCCCCTTCGGATGGCAGAGCTCCTCAACTGATCTCTGAGTGAGAGGAAGCTCATTTCTGCCGCCTGTATCCGCGATCTCATTCTTTCAGTCATCACCCACAGCTGGTTACCATGGTGAGGGTAGGATGGTAGATCCTGGTTGCCATGGTGAGGGTAGGAACGTAGATCCTGGTTACCATGGAGAGGGTAGGATGGTAGATCCTGGTTACCATGGTGAGGGTAGGAACGTAGATCCGGATTACCATGGCGAGGGTAGGAACGTAGATCCTGGTTACCATGGTGACGGTAGGAACGTAAATCCTGGTTACCACGGTGATGGTAGGAACGTAGATCCTTGTTACCATGGCGAGGGTAGGAACGTAGATCCTGGTTACCATGGTGAGGGTAGGAACATAGATCCTGGTTACCATGGTGAGGGTAGGAACTTAGATCCTGGTTACCATGGTGAGGGTAGGAACGTAGATCCTGGTTACCATGGTGAGGGTAGGAACTTAGATCCTGGTTACCATGGTGAGGGTAGGAACATAGATCCTGGTTACCATGGTGAGGGTAGGAACGTAGATCCTGGTTAACATGGTGAGGGTAGGATGGTAGATCCTGGAGACGGTGGCCGCGTGGTTAGAGCGTTCGCCCGCGGACCGGAAGGTCGCGGGTTCGCGTCCCACGGAGAGCACGTCTAGGGTCCTTGGATAAGACACCTAACCCCCACTTCTCCCACCATTGGCGCCGTTGAAGGGCAGCCTGCTGTGGTGTAAGGAGTGCAGCAAACAAATTTCCCCGGTGAGGGATGAATAGAGTAATTCATTTTTTTTTTTTTTTTTACCATGGTATGGGTAGGAACGTAGATTGACTTGATTGAATTGAGAGCTTTGCTTTTTGGCTCAGATCTCTCTTTATTGATAGACCGATGCAGCGTCCTAATTATTGCTGACGCCCCACCGATCCGCCTATCGATCACCTGCTTACGTAATACTTAAAAGTGAACATTTTTGGGAGTATCCATTCACAAACTGGTCATTGTTACTAATGGTTTTATTGATTTACATTTAGAAAAAAAAAAAGACCCAAGCTAGTTAAAACCAGCCTGGTGATGTTTTTAAATAAAATCTCTAGTAACTATTTATTTAGATTATTTTATTCCCTGCGTTTCTATGGTGACCGTTTGAGTCCATTTATTAAGCGTTTGTTGGTAATTTGGTCTTTTATCAGAAACACAGATGTTTGGCCATCGTATCTAGTCTTTAGCTTTTCTTTAGCATTCATACTAACCTTCAATCCTAATCCCTCTTCTTCCTCCCCGTGCTTGTTTTCAGTCCTCTTCCTCACTTTTAGCCCTTTTTAGTCAACTCTGTCGTGATTTTGGGATATGTAAATAAAATAAAACTGTATGTGATTAAGGCCTTGTCCACACGTAGCCGGGTATTTTTGAAAACGCATATATTTTTATTCGTTTTGGCCTGCTGTCCACATGAAAATAGAGGACTTTTTCACTCAAAACCAGCATTTTTGAAAACTCTGGCCAAAGTGGAGATTTTGGAAAACTCAGTTTTTGCATTTGCGTGTGGACGTGAGAAAATGGAGATTTACGTTTTTATGCGTCACTATTTGGGACAAGTAATGTACATACGTCATTCGTGTGCGTCCTTGTTTACAAAAGCAAACAGTGGGTAGCATGGATCCACGGACCCTGTTGCAGACCCTCTTTTCTTGTCTTTTTGTCCACTCTCAACCGCTCTTGCTTCTTGTCGAGGAGCAAAGGAGGAGAAATGCGTTGCAGTCGGCTTTTATTCATCACATATGGCGTGTTTCAGGTTTTGCAGACATGACGACAGAGGTGCTCTGATTGGATAGTTCAGAACTTACGTTTACATCAATACTGCCCACTACTGGTCTGGCATGCTCATAACCGCACTCAGTAGCGTATTTATACAGCTCCGTATGGAGGCAGATATTTTGAAAACGGAGGACAGCAGATTTGCGTTTTCAAAAATACTCGTCTACGTGTGAATGGGGCCTTAATCCAATCTGCAAGTAGATCTAACACTTGAGGGATGAAATCAACCACAGAAATCAGTTCCAGTCAGAGAGATGACAATAAATAAAAGAAACACCTTTGCATTGCTCACAATGAAAAACAAAGAACCAGCGTTCGTACCGATAAAATGTTATATATTATTTTCTATAAATAAATTTGCTGAGAAACAGTTTTCTTTATGATGGTGTGGAAAAGTTCTGGACCAACCAACCTTCAAACCGTAGGACTCTTACAGGACGACCAACCTTCATACCTGTTCTAGGTCCTACATGTCAGAACATCCGCAAAGGGTCCCAGTAAGTTCTTATTAAAGATGCACCTCACCCACACCAGGTAGGTGGTAAACGGCTTGATGTTTTCTGAGAAGGTGTAGTTCTGTTGGGGAAGGATGTAAGGCATGTAGGTGTTCTCTCCCTGCTCCTGGATCCACACTTCATACTTCACCTCTCTCACTTTCAGGTATTTTAGGTTCCAGGGAATCTGCCATGACACAGACAGTCTGGCCTCCTTAGAGGTCTGCGTGGAGGTCTGACACTGAGGGTCTCTGACCCTGCCAGGGTGGACCGGGCTGGCCACCTTTGCCTTTTTCAAGCTGGACTTTGTCTTCATGCCGTCTTTGAGAACCTCCAGGAAAGACGGGATGTCCACCAGAGTGTCCTGGTAGATCCTAAAAAGCCACTCGGGGTTTCGGCAGCAAAGATGGCGAGGTACCTCCCTACTAGCCAGGATTCGCTCCTGCTCGGCCTTCTCCAAGTGAGCTATGCCACCTTGCTCCCAGGCTCTGTCTGGATGGGTGATGGTGTTCTCTTGCTTGGTGTTCCTCCAGGGGATGTAGTGGAGGTCCATGCCCGGCAGTGAGGACAGGGTCTTGTAGGGGGTGTATTGCTCTGGATTCACAGCAAATGGGAAGAGCTCCACGACAACGGCGCCTCGGGGAAGGAACAGCGAGGTGATGAGCTGAGCTCCGTGCATGCTAACCAACATGGAGGCCCCGCTAATCACCTGGACGATGCTGGTGAAAGACTGCTCCTCCAGGGAGACGGTGAGCACCTTCATCTGCAGCTTGTGGGCCAGCGCTAGGATCAGCTCTGCCTCGTTGAGAATGAGCCTGGTGGCGGAGCGGCTAAACACCACAATGTACTCCTTGTCGTGCTCACCACTCCCTCCATTTTTTTCCACCTCCTCCACCCTGCTGATGTTCATTTTCTCCATTAGAGTCCTGGCAAACTGCCGGATCTCATTCCCGGAGACCAGGATGTTGGCTTTGGGGCCTTGTGGCTGAACAAAGCCGTACTGGTACCACGTGGTCATTTTGGACAAACCCACGTAGGATTTAGTGAAGCACATGAGTTTGCCGAAGTTTTTCAGCTGCTCTTTGAGGAGCGGTTGCTTGTTGCTGAGAAGCCGGTAGAGATCAAAGTGCGGGCCTTCGCCCCAGCCCTCCATGAACACCAGCCGAGCCTCGTCATCCAAATCGAAGTACTGCTGCATGGTGTAGAAGGCTGGGAGCAGGTCATCGTGGAAAACGTGCATCAGGTTGTCTGGATTAAACCTGTTCAGGATCAGCGTGACGTCTGGCACAAAAACCGGTTTGGGCATGAACTTCAGAGCAGCTGCCGGCAGCTCAAGGAAGTTAAAGTATTGTGTGTTGTGATCCTCGACAGAGGAAAGGTCCAGTAGAGCAGGCTGGAAACGACGAGAACCGAGGTTGGGCAGCATGACCGAGGAGTTGGAGTGAAAGAAGACAAACTCCTCCGCCTCGGAGCTGTAGCACAGGTAGTCAAAGCGGCACACACGGTCTGTGTGCATCTTCCCTGTGCACACCATCCGCGTGCCATGTTCCTGTAGAGCCTGAAGAGCAACGTGGTAGTCGATGTGGGCCTGGGACAGTTCCTGTGACTGCTGCGTCATGTGTAGCTCCTCCTCTAGCAGGGCGGCATGCTCGCTAAGCTTGGAGTACTTCCACAGCAGCGCGGCAACGATGGAGACCAGCAGCCCGTTGAGCAGAGCGCCCAAACTCATCCTGCAGCCTGCAGCTGACGCTCGCATCACGTCCAGCTCAGCTTTGACCGGCCGGGAAGCCCAGAGGACAGCGCAGTGTCATCTGCTTCCAAGTCTGTCAGGAAGAGAAAGGAACATAAAAGCTTTAATTATCAGATAAATGAAAGATTAAAATTATATTTCATTAATAAATACTGATTGAATCCAGTCATGATGAAGTAAACTACCCAAAAGGAGACAGTGAAAGATGAGTGTAGTTCCTTTTCTGCACGGCGAGTGGACAGAAGAGCCATTGTAGAGCTCAGACAAGCAGCCTATCACCAGCATGCTAAATACCAGCTTCAACAATTTAGCTTATTTAATCATTAAAACTTAAGTTTGAGACAGTTTTACCATAAGATTCACTAATAAGAGAACAATGTAGATAACTACGAAAAACCGATAGAGATAGGGGTTGTTTTAGATGCACTTCTGGGGCCTCATTTAAAAAAATTGTGTAGATCGTAAGCTGCAGAAGCCGGGCAGATATTTCTGCTCAGCTTGTGCACTTAGGTTGCATCACAAAAACACTGGATTTATAAAATCTGTGACTCTGTTTAACCAATCACAGCTTTACAAATACGAGCCAATCCCCAGACAAACGCCAACTTGATCTCGATCCCGCTCCAACTGCACCCCAGGAGTGTTGTTTTTGTCAACGATGACGACAACGAAATGATTATGCGAAATAAATGCGACTTTTTAGTGACGAAAATGTGATGAGACGTTTGCAAGTTTCTATTGACAAGATGAAAATATAACGAAATAAGCGTCAGACTTTCAGATTTCTGTCTGAGAAAAGAAAAAACACAGCGGCTGCATCTGTCTCTCACGGCGGCACGCCCCCCACAATACTGCACGTTCACACCGTCTACACAACACACCTGCAGCCACGAGGAAGTCACACACCATGGTGAAAACAGCAGCGAAGGAGCTTGGTGGTCAGAAACTTAAAGTTTTCAGTAATAAAGACATGATTGTTAAAGTAAGATTTTTTTGTTTGTTTGTTTTACATTGAAACTGTCGAGTTTACCGAAAATCCAAAAGAGTTTTTGTCTAAAAACTCTTTTGGATTTTCGGTGACTAAAACGAAACTATAAAGGGATGACGAGAATGAGACTAAAACTTAAATTAATTTTTGTTCCAAAGACGAAGACTATAACAAAAACTTAGATGGCTGCCAAAAACAACAATAACTTGTGCAAAGAAGCTTCTCCAGCTTCTCTTAGCTTCTCCAAAGCAGAGCTAAAGATGACGATCTCCTGAGTGGAGGAGCATAGAGCGGTTCATTTGCAAGCTACAACCATAATGGTGACTTTCACAAGCAAAAGACAGCAGAGCAGGAGAAGATCGACCTGGTAACACTGTGTGAGTCACACACCAATCTGTCGCTGAAATGGTGCAACCTTAAACTAGTGACTAGTGAATTCATGTCAATTTTTAGGTTATTTATGTATGGTCCTAAACCATGGGTGGGCAAAATTTTTGGTTCGCGGGCCACATTGAGTTCTAACATTTGACCAGGGGGCCGGTACAGGATCAGAAGGATGGCATGGTAACCGCTAGATTAGACCAATAGAGTGACGCTACATTTTAAACAAGCACTAAATGTTACATCAAGAGTGCTAAATTTCAAATCCAGCGGCGTCAGGTCTAGTGATAGCGCTTAAAAACGTGCATTTAGCAGAGCTAAGTTTGAAATCTAAGCGCTTGATGTAACACTTTGCTTGTTTTAACATCTAACACGCTTGTTTACGTGCGTGTATTGGGCCCAACGGCTTTCCATATCTGAGCACACTGTTTATTTTGACGATGTGGACATCATGGAGACACACACATTTGAATGGGAGCAGTGTTGTTGTTTTCTCAACAAAGACAATAAATCCAGAGTGCACCATCTAGTGAGGAAACATTAAAATTGCAGAGAAAATAAACTATGAACATGTTTGTTTTATTTTTATTGAAGTTTTTATGTTCAGCGGGCCGGATTGAAAGGTTTAACAGGCCACATGTGGCCCACGGACCGTAGTTTGCCCACGCCTGTCCTAAACTGACTGGCATTTACTATATACTGTATGTGATTTTTAATAGTTTCTTCACTGCTTCAAATGCTTTATTTTACTGTCATCAGTTCACTTCCGGTTGCATCCACTAGTCTCGTCTTTTGCCCCAGTTTTACAATTTCCTTTCGGCAGCTTGTGACCTTGCTTAAAGTTACACTTAAGTCCACGCGCTCCACCGCCTCCACATATCACTCAATTATTCTGTAATAATTAATTTTAACATAAAAAGATTTTAGCATTAGCTAGCTTTATAAGCGAGGGCTCTGTTCTGCAATGAGAAGAAGATGCCGCCATCTTTCTGTCCAGTTAAATGCTCTTCCATCTGATTGGCCGACCACTCCTTTAGAAGTACGTCCCACTGCCGAGCCAGAGACGCTCCAGGTCATGAGGACGAGGTGATGAAAGAAGCAGGTCGAACAGGGTGAAGAGGTGACTGTAAATCATTCAGAGTGATATCTTATTTCACCTTTTTGCTGATGCTGCAGCCAAACTGAAGAGTGAAGAGGATACTGCAGGAGAGGCGGGCAGTTTGTCCCCTCTCTCCCACTAACGTCCCAGATAATCCCCTTCTGGGCCCAGCTGCATGAGCACATCCTCCACAATTCGCCTCAGTCAGGGAAGTGAATGCCAAAGCCTCTGCATGACGGCACCGCAGGCACACGGCCTCATTTCCATCCACACATACAAGCTGCAGACAGCCACAGATCAAAGAGAAACATCTTCTAATCTCACGCATTTTACTCTACTGGTCACAAACAGTCCATCAAGGAGAAAAAGTGAAGATTGGAACCAACAGAGAAAAAAAATGTTGCATTTTTTTCTCAATTTTTCTATCATAAAATATTTTTTATTTTAGTAAGAAAAATTAAAAAACCTAACTACTGTTGATAAGATTAAATTACCTTCACACCCAAAAAATTTCCCTGGTAAGGTAAATTACCCACAGCTGGTCACCTATGGTCACCAGCTGTGGGTGGTGACCGAAAGAATGAGATCGCAGATACAAGTGACCAAAATGAGCTTCCTCCATAGGGTGGCTGTGCTCTCACTCAGAGATCGGGTGAGCTCTCAGAGATCGGGTGAGCGGCTCGACACCGAGAAGCTCGGTGTCGAGAGGAGCCAGATGGGGTGGTTCGAGCATCTGGTCAGGATGCCCCCCGAGCGCCTCACTGGTGAGGTGTTTTGGGAAGGTCCAACTGGGAGGATACCGAGAGACAGAACCCGGACCTGCTGGAGAGACTATGTCTCACAGCTGGCTGGGGACCGACTCGGAATCATTCCGGGTGAGATGGAGGATGCAGCTGGGGTGAGAGAAGCCTGGGCTTCCCGTCTGAGGCTGTTTCCCCCGCGACCCGGCCCCGGATGAATGGAAGATGACGGAACGGAAGATTAACTTAAAATATAATTATGTCTTCAATAATTTTGATATTTACCTATTTTTTTCTATGAAACAGATCAGAGTTTATGAACCCACAAACTCATCTCTCAATGTGCATGTAGTTTAAAAGCTATAAGACAATGGGGGTCCTGGTCCATTAAAATGAGAGGTGGGGGGTTAATGTAATCTCAGGTGCAGCATCATCACTCCTGAGCATCTACATGAAGGAACAAACATCAGTTGCACTGCAGCTCTGTTTCCTGGTTACACAATGACGTGTTCTTATTGTCGTTTTTATTTCTGGACCAAATATGGCCTGTCAGACTGAATTAGGCAGCCTGGAGCTCAGCGTGGCTCCGAGGGGAACAAATAGCCACGCAGCAATCATCTCCTGCACAACAGATGAGTTAGATCTGCACACATGCATGCACACACATATTGTTCCAGAGATGCAGAGCCAGGTAAATGAGTCTGTATTAACGAGCAGCAGTGAGCAGTTATTCTGACAAATCTCACATTAGAGCTTCTCACCACAGCTTCAGGAGACAGATGACTGAATGAAAAACTGGAGATGTAAAGACGTCTCACTAATAAAACTCATCTCCTCCCTTAATTTGTTTGCTTTATTAATAATAAGATGCACTTCATTGGTTTGGATTTTATTTGACATTGTTTTATAACAGTGGTTCTTAACCTTGTTGGAGGCACCGAACCCCACCACTTTCATATGCTCATTCACCGAACTCTTCTTTAGTAGCGTCACTAACACTAACCCAACGTCACCGACGCACACCGCTGGTCAGATGGAGGGTTATTAAAGAAGGTGTTGTTAAACCCGACTGAGAAGGAGGTCGCACTCTGCTGCTTATCCAGCGCTCTCAAAGCGGACCAGTAGGGAGTCTCAGTCAGACACATTACAGCCCTCTCTAAGCGGTCTGATAGGGAGGGCTCACTCTGCTGCTTATCCAGCGCTCTCAAAGCGGACCGATAGAGAGTTTCACTCAGACACATAGTATACAACCCTCTCTAAGCGGTCTGATAGGGAGGTCTCACTCTGCTGCTTATCCAGCGCTCTCAAAGCGGACCTGTAGAGAGTCTCGCTCAGACACATATACAGCCCTCTCTAAGCGGTCTGAAAGGGAGGTCTCACTCTGCTGCTTATCCAGCCCTCTCAAAGCGGACCGGTAGGGAGTCTCCCTCAGACACATATCCAGCCCTCTGTAAGCGGTCTGATAGGGAGGTCTCACTCTGCTGCATAAACCAGCGACCTCAAAGCAGACTGGTAGGAAATCCCAAAGCAGGAAGCTTTCAATGATTGTGCCCACTAACTGCAGACTACACTGAGGGGCGGACCTCCGTGG
The DNA here is from genome assembly GCA_902685375.1 of Neostethus bicornis. Lineage (NCBI taxonomy): Eukaryota > Metazoa > Chordata > Actinopteri > Atheriniformes > Phallostethidae > Neostethus > Neostethus bicornis. The sequence goes on from LR738541.1 coordinate 38,032,708, forward strand.
CGGAGGCTCCACCGAACCCCTGAGAGCGACTTACCGAACCGCTAGGGTTTGATCGAACCCAGGTTAAGAACCACTGTTTTATAAATACAGTATTTTTTTTACTCACTTAACAAAGGTGTTGTTAAACCCGACTGAGAAGGAGGTCTCACTCTGCTGCTTATCCAGCACTATCAAAGCTCACTCTATACTCACTCTATTCACCCCTCATCGGGGAAAGGGTGAACACTCTAACCACTGAGCCACTGTTTCCCCCATTTGAATGAACAACTCAAATTTATGTATTGATTTAGCACTTTTTATAAATAAAGATCCCATACAAAAGGACTTTTTTCACATTGTATTATATGCACCAAACCCCCCACGCTTCGGGTTTTGGAGCACCCATTACACAATCGTTATAAAACCTTACCGATTCATAAAGATTCATTACAGATCAGGAAGTGTGAAAACCTGTCTATTGCTCATCCCCCCCCCACCCGTATCGAAAAAGCACAAGCTCTTGCTACGTAAAAAGCATCATCGATGTAGCTAGTCGGGTCATGGATGTAGCAAGCACTCATTTGTTGTCATGTGAGAGGGGTCAGAAATACAATTACAATTTCTTTTTTAAAAAATGCTGAATCATTCTAAAAAATCATTTGGTCTAAAACACAAGGATACAAGGACACACCAGAATACACCCCAAAGTGATTAGGCATTGTATCTACTACCACAGTTTTGGTTGCAGGTAGAATTAATTATCTGTAGAGGGTAACTGCATTTCTCTTTCACTGCAGTAGCTGATGTCGGGTCCACTCTTTATGTCAATATCTGAGTCAGCCATATTGACTCAGATTTGGTACTTTGGTACTGGCCAATCTCCTTAAATGGTGATTTTATCTGAAAACATGTGACGTAACAGAGTGAAAAAATGTAACCAATCGATTTAAACTAAACCGAGGGATCTGATCGTGACCAATAATGTGACAAAGATTATCTAGATATCTTTGCTGGTACTTTATGGCTTGAATTACAATTTTCTAAGTACTTGCAGACCTCATAAACTCACTGAAAGGTATGCAAGAGATAATAAGCAGAACTTTATATTTGGCCCCTTTAAAACACTGAAACAAAAGCAAAAACCAATCATCTAATGCAGGAGTGCCCAATAGGGGTGTGCGATACCGCAAGTTTTGGTATCGATCCGATACCAAGTAAACACCAGACCAATATCGCCGATACCGATATCGATACCGATATTTAAATTTTTAAATGACTATTTTTGCATCAAGGGTTTAGGTCATATATACAGTATGACCAAGTATATGTATAAACACAGGTTGGTTGGTAGATCGATAGAAGTGACCAGTTGCAAACAAATGTTAACTAATGTTAAAGATGATTATGTTGTATTTTTACAATTAGCATCTACCTGGGTGTTCTCTGGAAAATGGACTGTCGCTGTTAATGAGCGCTGCCTCTGGGAAACAGAAGGGGTCAGGGTTTTCTCCTCCGTTTCTGAAGTTTTTTTGGGGTGATTCTTTAATTTGTAGTGTTACCCCTATATTTAACAGCCTTTCTGCACATGGTGCCTCAAAGTACAGCCACATGCTACTTCTCTTTTTTCCTTCCATCTCTCTCTAATTTTAACGACTTGCGTTTTTTTTTTTTTGTTTGTTTCTTGGACCCGAGTCGCTGAGTCATGTGACAAGTCAAAACGAAAGAGAGGAGGGAGGGGCCTCCTCGTTTTAGCATACAGGGGCTACACACAGCATTTACGCATATTTTGCAGACAAATCAGTTAGGTTAATTTAAAAAAAAAAAAAAAAAAAGAGAAAAAAACGGAAGCAAAGTGCAAGGGGTAAAATTTCAATCCAGGTATTGATATTGTAGTTGGAGTATCGATCGATATCGATACTAGCGTTGGTATCGATATTATCGATATTAGGATCGATCCGCCCACCCCTAGTGCCCAACCTTTTTTGTCCCAAGATCTACTCTACAAATATCAAACCTCCTGAGATCTACCAGTCCAGTGTTACCTTCGCAAACCCCACGGATCGTTTCCAGCCTGCTGTAACTACCCCTACAACACGATTTGTTACATTCGCACACAGTCACAGCGCTTTGCGAGGGGAAGGGGCCACAGCAGCACCGCGGGCTGCTTATTGATTGATAACAACGTGATTTCACGTCACAGACTCCAAAAATCTTCAGAAACAGCAGAAAAGCTGCTAGATTGACACTTTCTTTGAAAGTTTTTTTTTTAAACTTTTTTCAATGCCATGCAATCTACCCATAATGCCTTTGCAATCGACCAGTCGATCGCGATCAACGTAATAGGCACCCCTGATCTAATACAACGTTTTTCACCCTTATTTGTGCCAGAGTACATTTTTTTCTTTGAAAATATTACAAGGGACAGCACCAATCAAAATCTTGAAAAGACGATAGACTACCTTCATGAACATACTTAAACATACTCGAACAGGAATCAAATAAACACACAGATCTAACTTATCTTTTAAATGTCTTCTTTTATAAAAGACTAAAGACATACAGCTGGAACCTGAAATGACACCACAATGTGGTCTATAACTTGAAACCTCAAAGGAGTTAGTAAAAAACTTCTTTGAAGTTACAACTTAATGTTTTACAACCGTTGGTTACGTCCAAATGTTACCCATGCCAAGCATAAGTCAGTGCCCTTGCGTCTCTCAACTTAAAGTAAATCCAAATAAGAGCTAACGTTTGCTATAGCTTACCTTCTTTCGACTTCCACACATTCTAGGTTCTTCGGTCTGAATTTTGTTCAGGACTCGGTTTGGCGACAGCATTTTTATTTTCAAATTCTTCTCCAGTACTAATTTGCTAGCCACCGTCGTGACCTGTTACATTGCAATTTGCTACCTCCTGCCATGCAGTGATGAGGAAAATTAATAAATGATTATGTTGCGAGCCATTACAAACAGCACAGATACCCCACTGATCTAACAGAAAGAAGGGATGTGTGGCAGGAAAAAAGTTCTGAAAGATTGTAATTGGCCATCTTTGAAAAACTTGGGGAAACTAAATTGAAGAAAAACAACAGTGGAACTCAGGGCTCTGTTTAACATGGAAAATTGTAACATTACCACATATACGTATAATGTGATGCTAGCAAACACAAACATTGGACTGGAGCAATAGATGGAGGTTATGTGGTCTGATGAGTCCAGATTTACTCTGGAGACATTAACTGAAGTGCCCAGCATGTCTAGACCCTATTCTACATTCCCGTGTTGGCAGTTATCATTTGGGTACAGAGAGCCCTCGTTTGTCGTAGTAGATAGGTTCCAAAACCGGCTGCGATAGCTGAAAAAAGCAAAAAAGAAACACCTAATTTACAGTATTTAGAAGCTGTTGCAGGTCGGAGAAGCGGTCAAAACATCAATCATAGGCTAGGTTACAAAACTTGGGTGCTGATTCGTCATCTATCAGCATTGAAACCAATCACAGTCCGTCTCATATGCTAGTTAAAAATTCAAACACAACACCAGACAATTTTTCTGACATATCACGCTAATGACGTGGACAGCTAATTGCACTTCCGAATAGCACCAGAAGATGAAAAAAAACCCATTGTGTGATATTTTTATGCTGATCCATTCCTCGGAAATGGCCGGTTTCCGTGTTTTAGTCATGTGGGTGAAAGCACAGTGCTATATTCGCGATCGTCCGGCAGATTGCAATCGACGGAATGAGCGCCCTTGCTCTAAAGCGAGCGGAAAAATGAAAAATATTAGAAAACTATCACCAAATAATATTAAAAACGCCATTTATTGAAGAATAATTAAGTTATATATGCATATACATATAGATATGTATACATAAAAACAAATACTTATAAAATATGTATTAAATTTGTGGAGGCGGTGGCCGCGTGGTTAGCGCGTTCGCCCGCGGACCGGAAGGTTCGCGTCCCACGGAGAGCACGTCTAGGGTCCTTGGGGAAGACACCTAACCCCCACTTCTCCCACCATTGGCGCCGTTGAAGGGCAGCCTGCTGCGGTGTAAGGAGTGCAGCAAACAAATTTCCCCGGTGAGGGATGAATAGAGTAATTCAAAAAAAAAAAAAAAAAAAAATTTAATAACAGCTATTAGTAAATGAAGGCAAAATAGACCTTTTTTTAATTTAAAAAATTTGATATGCTAGTACGAGTATTTTCATGTTTTCGAGGCAAATAGAAGAAAGAAAAAATCAGAAAAAAAAAATTAACAGTAAAATAAGTAACTGAGACTCGAACTGAGATGAATTTAAATGACATAAAATTATACAATGAAATCAAATAAAATCAATATTTAAAACCATGTAAAGTGAGTATGAATAAAAACAGGATCAATATGTTTCAGTATCCACCTTACAGCGAGCATTAAAGCAGATAAATACAGATAAATAAAATGAATTCTGTATTTATTTAGAAAGTCTCACCTTCAGTCCCTCAAACAGTGGAGGCAGCAGAACGGTCCGGGTTTTAAATCCAGGCTCAGGTAGAGTAGAGACGCAGAGGTCTGCCATGTCAGAGGAGCAGATAGAAAGAAACACATCTAACCTACACCACCATCACTGGACAGACTCCACCCACCCGACGAGCAAATCCCGCACCGTCATCTCGCGATATTACATCACAACTGCTTCATTAATGGTAAGAGGAGGGAAGAGGTGGAGGAAAAGCTGGAGAGGTGGAGGTTTGCACTAGAAAGAAGAGGAATGAAGATTAGTCAGAGTAAGACAGAGTACATGTGTGTGAATGAGAGGGATCCAAATGGAAAAGTGAGGTTACAGGGAGAAGAGATAAAGAAGCTGGAAGATTTTAAGTATCTAGGATCAACAGGTCAGGGACAGGGTCCTACCCCAAGTGGAGGAGTTTAAGTATCTCAGGGTCTTGTTCACAAGTGGGGGAAGGATGGAGCGGGAGATCGACAGGCGGATCGGTGCGGCATCAGCAATAACTAGGACGCTGCATCGGTCCGTCGTGGTAAAGAGAAAGCTGAGCCGAAAAGCAAAGCTCTCGATTTACAAGTCGATCTATGTTCCAACCCTCACCTATGGTCACCAGCCGTGGGTGGTGACCGAAAGAATGTGATCGCGGGTACAAGTGGCCGAAATGAGCTTCCTCCGTAGGGTGGCTGGGCTCTCACTCAGAGATCGGGTGAGGAGCTCTGCCTTCCGGGAGGAGCTCGGTGTCCAGCCGCTCCTCCTCCAGGTCGAGAGGAGCCAGATGGGGTAGTTCGGGCATCTGGTCAGGATGCCCCCCCAAGCCTCGCTGGTGAGGTATTTCGGGCACGTCTCACCAGAAGGAGACCAAGAGGCAGACCTGCACTTGCTGGAGAGACTATGTCTCACAGCTGGCTGGGGAACAACTCAGGATCCTAGCAGGTGAGCTGGAGGATGCAGCTTGGGTGAGAGAAGCCTGGGCTTCCCGTTTGAGGCTGTTGCCCCCGCGACCCGACCCCGGATGAGCGGAAGACGACGGAACGGAACAGTTTGAACTTGTTTTGCTGGTTTTAGTTTTTATTGTATTGTTTTATTCTTTGTCTTAGTCCAGTGTTTCCTCATGGGGATCCTCTCCCTGCTCTGTGTATGGGGTCTTTGCTGAGGGGCTCTTACTGGCCAAGGTGTAGCAGGTCCCTCGCTTTTGTGGGTGCCCGTGCCTCCTGGAGCTGGGTCGATCCTGTTGTTGTGACCTCAGGACTCATGGGCAGGCTGACTCTTGGTGTGGATTCAAGAGTCTTTATTGTCACAGTGAAATTTAACCAGACTCCAGGCTATGAGTGTTTAAAAAAAAACATACATATCTGTTACCTTCTAAACCATCTATCCCTAATGAAGTACCAGGGGGTGCCGGAGCCCATCCTGGCTGATTCGAGGCAAGGGCCATGGTACACCAGTTTGTCGCGGGGCGAAACACACATACAACCACACACACACACTCACTCACTCATAGGGTTAATTTGGTACTGGCCAATCAACCTAACATGCATTTTTTTTTTGGAGGGTGGGAGGAAACTGGAGTACCTGAAGAAAACCCACGCATGCATGGGGAGAACATGCAAACTCCCCACAGAAAGGACAGTGTTCCAAAACTCATCCCCACCTGGGACTCGAACCCACAACCTTCTTGCTGTGAGGCCACTGTGCTACCCACTGCGCCACTGTGCCGCCTACATATACATACATTTAAAAAATAAAAAATGACTGTACAGTATAAATGGGGGGACACGGTGGCTCAGTGGTTGGAGTGTTCGCATGCTGACCAGAAGTCAACCGGAAGTTTGCGGGTTCGCATCCCACTGAGTCTAACATCTAGGGTCCTTGGAGAAGACACCTAACCCCCCGTTTCTCCCACCATTGGTGCGTCATAGGTGGCAGCCTGCTGCGGTGTGATGCAGTACACAAATTTTCCGGTCGGGGTTGAATAAAGTATATTAAAAAAAAATAGATAGATAAAAACTTTATTAAAAAAAAAAAAAAGAATTACTCTATTCATCCCTCACCGGGGAAATTTTGTGTGCTGCACTCCTTACACCGCATCAGGCTGCCCTTCAATGGCTCTAATGGTGGGAGAAGCGGGGGTTAGGTGTCTTCTCCAAGGACCCTAGACAGCGGTCTCAATGGGAATCGAACTCGTGATCTTCCTCATGCTCTAGCGCTGATCCACCGATTAATCTCCCTCAAGAGAAATTCTGGTGTCCTGCATTAACAGAAATCACACAAGCTGTACATACAAAATAAATAAAAACAACACACACACATAATAAAATAGGACTCAGTTCCTTCAGAAACATCTGTTTGATTAAATTTCCTGAGGACTGAAGGGATGAACGACCTTCTAAAGCACTCAGTCCTGCAGCGCAGTGAGAGGAACCTGTTACCTCGGGTACTCTTGGGTTGTGATCACGTCATGTAGAGGGTGACGGGAGTTATTCAGGATACCCTACATTAAAGCCCTCGCCCTCCCCTCCAAAACAGCTCACACATAGTCCACATTTCTCCCCACCCCAGATGCACTCTTCCTTATCAGTCTAGTCTGTCCAGCCTATTGCTGTCCCTTGCGGTCAAGCTGCCTCCCCAGCAGACGACCGCAAAGAAAATTGCGGTCGTTGAAAAAATTTAGTTTGTTTATACTTTTTATTCTTTTGTTTTTGTGGTTTTGTTCAATTTTCTATGTGAAGCCAGTTGAGATGTTTATTGTAACCTTAGACCAAATCAAATCAAATAAATCAAATCAAATCAAATAAAAATAAATTGAACAGGATGACGAATCATCTCTAGAACATCAGCAGTGATCAGACTGTGATTGGTCCAGGTGTGTGTAATAAGAACACCTGTATAAGAGCGCCCTCAGCTTGTTGGAGTTAGGTTGGTGATCTTGAGGAACCATGGAGATGCAACTTTCTAAAAGGTTTGGTGTGACTCAGGATGTCTGCTGTAACTTTTGGGGTATTTACATGTTGTTCTGTGTTCCAGGTTTTGTTGGATCTTGCTGCTTGTTGGCCTGGCTGCTGGTCTTCCTGTAGATCCATCTTATGGAGACCCCTCCCCAAGGAGCTGGTACATGGCTGAAAAGGACAAAACTCCCAGCTACCCCAAGGAGCCCCAGTCAGGAGTGTCCTCAACTGGAGGTGCTGGGTCTGGGGGATTCTCTGGATGGTCTGGTGTCTCTGATGGTGGCAGTGCAGGAAGCAGTGGATCAGCATGGTCTAGTGTCTTTGGGGTTGGCAGTGGATCCGGATGGTCCGGTGTCTCTGGGGGTGGCAGTGCAGGTGGAAGTGGCTCTGGATGGTCTGGTGTTTCGGTGGGTGGCAGTGCAGGCAGCAGTGGATCTGGATTCTCTACTGGTGGAGGCCCTGGAGTTTTTGCCGGGGCTGATGATGTCCAGGTTCTCCAGGAGCTGTCTGCCTTGGGAAGCAACCTGATGGGGTCTCGTCAGATGGTCCTGGGTCAGGCCTGGAACGATGATCAGCATGTACCTCTGGGCACTGTGGAGAAACGTCCTCTGTATCCTTCCTCCCATGTGGTCCACTACAACAGCGGCTACCAGCGGGAAAGGGACGGTCGCACCGACCAGAAATATGTCAAAGACCTCTTCATCCAGCTTCCTCTATCTGGAAGCACTTCAGGAGGAAAAGGTGGTGCTGGACCTAAAGGACAGCAGGTCCAGAGAGGTGAGACCTGATAAAGTCTGAATCCTGTGACCATGATGCTCCTCATCTTCACTAATCACTTCTCCTCTTGTCTCCTGCAGGTTGAACATCAAACATGTGAAACTGAATAAATCTCTGAATTTGACATTGTTGCTTCATACTTTGTTAAACATGAGTATTTACTGGGTAACTAAATTTTGACATGTCATTGTCCTGCTAGGTTTAATTTCTTGGGTACATGGAAGGAGTTTCTGTAAATGAGAATATTTACTCTGCAGGGGTAATACAGTGAGGAGGTTTGACCCTTTATGTTGGTCGGGGTTAAAATAAAAAGGGGAAAAAAAAAAAAAAAAAAATTTACATCTCAAAGGGTAGGAGAGTTAATGGTTGCTAAGAGAATTTCAAGGTTCAAAGTCAAATGTACAGTGACAAAGGTGTTTTTTTTTTTTTTTTTTTTTTTTTTTTTTTTAAAAAAAAAAAAAGAGTTTCCCTTCAGGGGGTGCCACAGCAAGTCGGTTTCTTCCATCTAACTGCATCTTTGGTCAAACCAATTTATCTTGTCTTCCTTCACTGTATCCATGAACCTCCTCTTTGGTCTTCCTCTAGTCCTCTTTCCTGGTGGTTCCAAACCTCTCTCTCCTCTACACATGTCCAAACCATCTCAGTCTGGCCTCTCTGACTATCTCCAAAACCTAACATGTGCTGATCCTGTCCATCCTGGTCACTGTAAGAGATTCTCTGCTACCTCCATCTGTTTTTTTTTTTTTTTTTTTTTTTTTTTTTTTTTTTTTGTCACTGTTTCTAGACCAATTGGCATGGTCAATCTCCCCACTGACATGGACTGACTTGTGGTTCCTTAAAAATTCTCCAATTAATGGAATTGGTGGCAAATATTGTCGTGTATAAAGATGTGGCTAGCTGTCAAAATGTGTACTGACCCCAGGTTAACGTCTCTTACAACTATTGTCAATAAGACCAGAACATCTATGGTTGGGTCATTTGAAAACTTGGTGTCAATTGCCAACTTTATTTGCAAGGTAGACTTGGATGTGATCTGTAGTCTCTGGTACATTCTTTGTCCATCCTGGGAGAGTTAATATCCAACTGGGTTTCCACAAAGTTATTAGCTTCTCCTCCACAAGAAGGAAGCCCCAAGGACAGATGTCTTTGCTCTGATTGCAGAATCCTCCAACAGAACTTAGACTTTGGGAGTTAATGGGGTGAGTGGGTGATCCAGGACTCGAAGTCTGTGAAGGAAACTTGTCCTTGATTTCAAATAAAAATTCCTGGTTATGGATGAGTCTGCTCCTGTGACACACTCATCCACCCTAATTGTGTGAAGAAAAGATTTAGCAGATCCTTTTTCTGCCGTGGTTAGACTTTACATCCAAACAAGCACTTACTGTAAATAATTTTGAGTTCTTCTCAGATTTAGATTTCTATTTATGTACATGTGCTGTAGAACAGTAATTCCTCCTCTTTGTGACTAAAATGATCTTTAAATCTTAGCGTGAGTTTCCACCTGCTCCTTTCTGCTTCTCATCCCTAGATGTCACCATGGGCTGCCATCCCAGCAGTTACCATGGCAGCAGAAATGAGTCAGAACAAGATGGACAATCATCGGGATACTAATGTGTGAGATGTTCATGTGTTTGTATTTGTTTGGTGTTGCTGTGTGATTGTGTATATTACATGTGTGTGTGTTTATGTGTGTACATCTATCTGTGCATACATGCAGGCAGATATATTTTTGTATCTAAGAATATTCTGTTATTTAAAAGCCAGTTTTGAACTGAATCCCTGCATCAGCTGTATATCATACAGTGTGAGATGACTTGTGGACGATTTTTGACAAAAATAGAAAACAAAAGGGGTCTGAGAATCGATCCTTGAGGTACACCTTTTCTAATGACACATTAATCTCAGAATCAGAATCAGAATATACTTTATTGATCCCACACAGGGGAAATTTGTGTAAATCTGACTAAATAACATATCAAAATGAAGATTTGAGTTAAACTACCAAATTGATTTAGCATTAAAGACCTATCGCATGCAGATCCAAAGGATCTTAAATTTTTGACAAGTCAAGAATATTTGATCCCACATATTGGTCTTCAAGGGAGAGAAGGGACGACCAAAACCGTGGTGAGAGCGGCCATGCTGATTGGTCTAGAAACAGTAGCACTGAGAAAAAGACAGGAAGCAGAGATAGAGGTAGCAGAGATGAAGATGCTGAGGATCTCTCTGGGAGTGACCAGGATGGACAGGATCAGAGGAACAGCACATGTTAGAGGTTTTAAAGTCAGAGAGACCAGACTGAGATGGTTTGGACATGTGCAGAGGAGAGAGAGAGAGAGTACATCGGAAGAAGGATGCTGGGTTTGGAACCACCAGGAAAGAGGACTAGAGGAAGACCAAAGAGGAGGTTCATGGATACAGTGAAGGAAGACATGAAGATAGTTGGTGTGACCGAAGAGGATGCAGGGGATAGGGTTAGATGGAAGAAACTGACTTGCTGTAGCGACCCCTGAAGGGAAATGCTGAAAGGAGAAGAAGTGTGTGTGTGTGTTTGTTTTTGGGTACATGTATTTGTATGCATATGTGCGTGTGTGGTAGGATAGATGTGTAGGTGTGTGTTTAAATGTGTGTGTGTACTGTTTGTATGTTTGTGTAAATGCATGGGTTTGTGGGGAGGGCATGTGCAAGTATCAGAATCAGAATGCTTTTATTGACATGTCAGTGAAAACTATCAGAGACTAGGAACTTGTTTTGATACAGGTGTGCAAATATATAAAATAAAAATAATAAAAAATAAATAAAAATAATTTTAACAAAACTAAGAGTGCTCAGAAGAAAAAGAAAAGTATTGCAATGTCATAGAAAATATTAAAGATAGTAAAGTGACAAGAGGGAAGTGACTAAGAGATGTGGGGATCCAGGTTATAAAGTGACTAAGAAAAAAATCTCAAATATAAGGCATAAACTGAATGAACTTATTCCTACAATTAGTCCAGAGCAGGCTGAAGCTGCAGAAATGAAAGCTTCTCTAAAAACTTCTGTAACATTAGATTGTTTCACTGCTATAGACCAAACTGAGCTAACAGATGTTATTACATGCTCCAAAACATCAACCTGTCTTTTAGATCCAATTCCAACCAAGCTTTTCAAAGAAACGCTACCTGTAATTAACAAACCTATTTTAACTATAATAAATTCCTCCCTAGAAACAGGATATGTTCCACAGTTATTTAAGCATGCAGTTATTAAACCGCTTCTAAAAAAGACCAATTTAGATCCCAGCATTCTGGCCAACTATAGACCAATATCAAATTTACCTTTTATGTCTAAAATTCTAGAAAGAGTTGTAGTTAAGCAGCTGAACCGTCACCTGCATGAAAATAGTCTTTTTGAAGAATTTCAATCAGGGTTTAGATCACACCACAGCACAGAAACTGCGCTAGTTAGAGTGACAAATGACCTTTTATTAGCCAAAGAAAAGGGACTGGTTTCAATCGTAGTTCTCTTGGACCTTAGTGCAGCCTTTGACACAATTGACCACAGCATTTTACTTCAAAGATTAGAATATGACTTAGGGATCAGAGGAGCAGCTCTTCAATGGTTTAAATCTTATTTATCTGATAGATACCAGTTTGTTCATGTAAATGATCAGTCCTCTACTTCTACCAAAGTTAGTTTTGGTGTGCCTCAGGGCTCAGTTCTTGGACCTATTCTGTTCATGCTCTACATGCTGCCTCTGGGAAACATAATCAGAAAACACAGTATTAATTTTCACTGTTACGCAGATGATACACAAATGTACTTATCAGTCAAACCTGACCAGAGTGACCATATAGAAAAACTTAATACCTGTATCAGGGACATAAAGACTTGGATGACAATCAATTATCTCCTTTTAAACTCAGATAAGACTGAAGTTATTGTAGTAGGTCCTAAAAATCTGAGAGATGTTTTTACTGACCAAGCAGTCTTCTTCGACGAAGTAACTGTGGCCTCTGACCTCACCGTTAGAAACCTAGGAGTTTTATTTGATCCAGATTTATCATTTAAAGCTCACATAGCTCAGACTTGTAAAACTGCATTCTTTCACCTTCGCAACATTTCTAGAATCCGAAATATCTTATGTAAAAGTGATGCTGAAAAACTCATCCATGCATTTGTTACATCGAGATTGGATTATTGTAACGCTCTGCTCGTAGCATGCCCTAAGTCTTCCCTAAAAAGTCTTCAGCTGGTTCAAAATGCAGCAGCACGACTATTAGCAGGAACTCATAGAAGAGATCATATTACTCCCGTGCTAGCGTCTCTCCATTGGCTTCCTATTGAGTTTAGGATCAAGTTTAAAATCATCTTACTAACCTACAAGGCCCTAAACGGCATGGCTCCATCTTACATTAGTGAACTTATAGTACCTTATCAACCAAGCAGAACACTCCGCTCACAAAATGCAGGGCTGTTGGTGGTTCCTAGGATTTCAAAAAGTACAGTTGGAGGTAGAGCCTTTAGCTACCAAGCTCCAGTTTTATGGAATAAGCTCCCAGCTCAAGTGAGAGAGGCAGACAGTGTTCCTACATTTAAAGGGAGGCTTAAAGCATTCCTGTTTGAACAAGCTTATCAACAGGTCAGATAGAAACAGATTCAATTAGCTGATATAATTAATAGTTGGCTGCTAGATAGTAAAAGCTGGGGAAAGTATGGTACATTGGGGTTCTGTCCTCTAATTCTATCTACTATTCTCTGCCAGACTGTCTTGGCTCTTTCCCCGTACCCCCTACTCTAACCCTCTACCCTAAACCCCTGGCTTTCTATCTCATTCATTGTTCTAAATTGTCTGTTTATTTAGAATTACACTGCTAGTTGGTACAATACAATTCACATGTTGTCCACCTCTCTCCCTCCTTTCTGGGAGAGAGCCCCATCCAGGACTCTGCGTTCCTGTCCTGGGCATGGCCACACCGAGGAGACCTCCGCGCTTCTTCATCCCCGCTCCATCAGGACGAAATCCATCTACTCATCTCTGCCGTGGGCATCGCTGGGCTGAGAAGTCTCCCGTGTCTCCATCAGGATGAAGAACATCTACTCATCCCCGTACTGGACATCTCCGGGCTGAGGAGTCCCCCGTGTTTCCATCAGCATGAAGAACATCTACTCATCCCCGTTCTGGACATCTCCGGGCTGAGGAGTCCCCCAGTGTTTCCATCAGGATGAAGAACATCTACTCATCCCCGTACTTGACATCTCCGGGCTGAAGAGCCCCCCGTGTTTCCATCAAGATGAAGAACATTTATTGACTTCTTTAGATATTTAGCTGTAGATTAGAATAAGCTAATATTTAAACAATAATCTTTGACACATTGTTTGCTCGTCCCGGGGGAGGGATCTCTCTTTCACGTGGATCCCCATGAGGTTTCTTATTTTTTCCCCACTGATGGGTTTTTTAGGAGTTTTTCCTCACCGAGAAGGAGAGTCTAAGTGCATTAATGTGCTAGTCTTGTTTAGTTAGCATTTGTTAGTTATTTTTCTTGTTGTGTATTTGTGTTAATACATTCCTCTTTTTCTTGTGAAGCCCATTGAGACGGACATTCTGTGATTTTGGGCTATACAAATAAAATTGAATTGAATTGAAATTGAATTAAGAGATGTGGGGATCCAGGTTATAAAGTGACTAAGAGATGTGGGGATCCAGGTTATAAAGTGACTAAGAGATGTGGGGATCCAGATTATAAAGTGACTAAGAGATGTGGGGATCCAGATTATAAAGTGACTAAGAGATGTGGGGATCCAGATTATAAAGTGACTAAGAGATGTGGGGATCCAGATTATAAAGTGACTAAGAGATGTGGGGATCCAGGTTATAAAGTGACTAAGAGATGTGGGGATCCAGGTTATAAAGTGACTAAGAGATGTGGGGATCCAGGTTATAAAGTGACTAAGAGATGTGGGGATCCAGGTTATAAAGTGACTAAGAGATGTGGGGATCCAGGTTATAAAGTGACTAAGAGATGTGGGGATCCAGGTTATAAAGTGACTAAGAGATGTGGGGATCCAGCTTATAAAGTGACTAAGAGATGTGGGGATCCAGGTTATAAAGTGATTAAGAGATGTGGGGATCCAGCTTATAAAGTGACTAAGAGATGTGGGGATCCAGGTTATAAAGTGACTAAGAGATGTGGAGATCCAGGTTATAAAGTGACTAAGAGATGTGGGGATCCAGGTTATAAAGTGATTAAGAGATGTGGGGATCCAGGTTATAAAGTGACTAAGAGATGTGGGGATCCAGGTTATAAAGTGACTAAGAGATGTGGGGATCCAGGTTATAAAGTGACTAAGAGATGTGGGGATCCAGGTTATAAAGTGACTAAGAGATGTGGGGATCCAGGTTATAAAGTGACTAAGAGATGTGGGGATCCAGGTTATAAAGTGACTAAGAGATGTGGGGATCCAGGTTATAAAGTGACTAAGAGATGTGGGGATCCAGGTTATAAAGTGACTAAGAGATGTGGGGATCCAGGTTATAAAGTGATTAAGAGATGTGGGGATCCAGGTTATAAAGTGATTAAGAGATGTGGGGATCCAGGTTATAAAGTGACTAAGAGATGTGGGGATCCAGGTTATAAAGTGACTAAGAGATGTGGGGATCCAGGTTATAAAGTGACTAAGAGATGTGGGGATCCAGGTTATAAAGTGTTCATAAGTCCAACAGCAGAAGGGAAGAAGCTGTTTTTGTGGCGGGACGTTCTGGTCCGAATGGACCGGAGCCTCCTGCCCGAGGGGAGTCGCTCAAAAAGTCCATGTCCAGGGTGGGAAGGGTCAGCCGCTATCCGACCTACACGCCCCCGAGTCCTGGAGACGTACAGGTCTTTGAGAGATGGAAGGCTGCAGCCGATCACCTTCTCCGCGGAGCGCACAATGCGCTGCAGTCTGTGTTTGTCCCTGGCTGTGGCTCCAGCGTACCACACGGTGATGGAGGAGGTGAGGATGGACTCGATGATGGCTGTGTAAAACTGCACCAACATCTGGGCGGGCAGCTTGGCTTTCTTCATCCTCTGCTGGGCCTTTTTGATCAGGGAGCTGATGGATGGCTCCCACTTTAGGTTCTGTGTGATGGTAGTGCCGAGGAAGCGGAAAGAGTCTACAGTGGTGATGGGGGAGTCTGTCAATGTAAAGGGGGGAATGGGAGCTGTGACTTTCCTAAAGTCCACGATCATCTCCACTGTCTTCTGAGCGTTGAGCTCCAGGCTATTGTTGCTGCACCAGGACACCAGCCGGTCTACCTCCATCCTGTAGGCCGACTCATCGCCATCAGAGATGAGCCCAATGAGTGTGGTGTCATTTGCAAACTTGATCAGTTTGACGGAGTCATGGCTGGTGTATGTGTATATATGTGCATATATGTGTGTATGAAAATGTGTGTTTGCACATTTATGTGTGTATGTGTGTGTGTAACTATGCGTGCTTATAGGAACATATATGTGTATGTTTGTGTGTGTGGGGAGGGCATGTGTGTGTATTGCAGTCTGTATCTCCCTCTCTCTGACGTCACAGCTGAACGTGAATGCGATTGGTGATGCTCTTCCTTCTTCTGTCTACTTCATGAAACCTCGGAAAAATAAAACCTTTTCCTTAAACACACTAAAAATAACGATACAAATTAAATTTTAAATAATAGACATTAAATATTTGAATCACAAAACATTTAATTTAATATAATCTGATCAAATGAAGAAGTACTAATTAAATTGAAACCAAATGAGAATAAAACATCAGCTTTGTATTTCAGAAACTATAATTTCCGCATTTCCTTTTTTCCGCTCTTCCAGTGAAGATAACTAAACTCCTGTAATTTACCTCCTTTTTTTATCATCCAGAAAAAATAATATTTTAAAGATTTTTTATTAATTTTTTTTTAACTCCTAAAAGAATAAACGGATTCCAGCGCCTCGTCTGAGAGGAACCAACCCCTCTGAGCTGTGCGATGCAGTCTGAGCACCTTCCATCATTATATTCTTTTATAAAATAATACAAGCTTCTAAAAACATTTTAAATAAACACTGAAAAGAAGAAACTCATGTTCACGAAAGAGAAAATCCAAAGGTAAGCGTTCCATTTCATGTAGCTACATGCTAACCGCTGCTAGCTGCTGTATATGTAAAAATAACTTTATACTACAGTTATTTATTAAAGTTTATTTATTTATATGTGTTTATTTTGTGTTTCAGCATCAGAAAAACAAACATAAACTCATTTAAGTTTAGATTAAAATCCAAATAAAATGATCCGTGTTGTATTATTAGCATCAGGCTAACGTTAATTGATTGTAGCCGTTGTTACGAGGCCCGTTTTAACTGTTACACACTTCACATTAAAATATTTAAACTATTAAACACTTCACATGAAAAAATATTCCACTGGTACACACTTCACAGGTGGATCGGTGCGGCGTCAGCAATATCTAGGACGCTGCATCGGTCCATCGTGGTAAAGAGAGAGCTGAGCCGAAAAGCAAAGCTTTCAATTTACAAGTCGATCTACGTTCCAACCCTCACCATGGTAACCAGGATCTAGGTTCCTACCCTCACCGTGGTAACCAGGATCTACGTTTCTACCATCACCATGGTAGCCAGGATCTACGTTCCTACCCTCACCATGGTAACAAGGATCTACGTTCCTACCCTCACCATGGGAACCAGGATCTACGTTCCTACCCTCACCATGGTAACCAGGATCTACGTTCCTACCATCACCATGGTAACCAGGATCTACGTTCCTACCCTCACCATGGGAACCAGGATCTACGTTCCTACCCTCACCATGGTAACCAGCTGTAGGTGGTGACCGAAAGAATGAGATCGCGGATACAAGCGGCCGAAATGAGCTTTCTTTGCAGGGTGGCTGGGCTCTCACTCAGAGATCGGGTGAGGAGCTCTGCCATCCGGGAGGAGCTTAGTCTAGAAATGCTCCTCCTCCAGGTCGAGAGGAGCCAGATTGGGTGGTTGAGGCATCTGGTCAGGATGCCCTCGAGTGCCTTGCTGGTGAAGTGTTTCGGGCACGTCCCACTGGGAGGAGACCAAGAGGCAGACCCTGGACCTGCTGGAGAGACTGTGTCTCACAGCTGGCTGGGGAAACACTCTGGATCCTTCCGGGTGAGCTGGAGGATGCAGCTGGGGTGAGAGAAGCCTGGGCTTCCCGTCTGAGGCTGTTGCCCCCGTGACCCAGTACCCGGATAAGCGGAACGGAACAGTCAGTCAGTCATCTTCTTATCCGTCTGTCCCTTTCAGGGTTACGGGAGGTACCGGAGCCCATCCCGGCTAATTTAAAGCGAAGGGCAGGGTTCACCCTGAACAGGTCGCCAGTCTGTCGCGGGGCCACAAACACACAACCATCCACACACACACTCATTTCAAGGGGCAATTTGGCACCGACCAATCAACCTAGCATGCATGTCTTTGGAGGGTGGGAGGAAACCCACGCAAACACGGGGAGAACATGCAAACTCCACACAGAAAGGACAGTGTTTCCAAGCCTCGTCCCCACCCGGGACTCGAACCCACGACCTTCTTGCTGTGAGGCCACTGTGCTCCCCACTGCGCCACCGTGCTGGCATGGAACGGAACACTTCACATCAAAATATCTTTCACTGTTACACAGATCTGGGTTTTTTTTTTGTTATTTCAAATCTAACGTGTGTGAGAAACAGGTCTTAAAAGGAAGCTTCTGCGGTCGTTCAGAAGACATCCTGTCAAAACAAGTCCACCACCTTCTCAACATGCAGGAATGTGTGTGTGTGTGTGTGTGTGTGTGTGTGTGTGTGTGTGTGTGTGTATCTGTGTGTGTGAGAGAGAGAGATGACTGGTCTGATCTGTAAAGATTGATTCGTTTCAATCTTTACTGTTTACATCAACCTGTGGGATTTAATGTTCTAAAATCACTCTGGTTCAACCTGCTAATGGCTCAAAACGGCAGTTTTCTAAAGCTTTTAAATCTCGGCTCACACTTTGAAATCAAATCAATATTTATTTAGAAAGATCTTTGATATGAAACTAAATCACAGCGGTTTTATTGAAAAGAACTAAACATATGTAAAAAGAAAACTCCAATGAACACACACAGTCGTACTTATACCCCACTTATCTAGCACCCTAATGCGCTTTCACTACACCTTACATTCAGTAGTTCACACACACACACACACACACACACACACACACACACACACACACACACACACATTGGCTAAACAAAGTAATGAGGATATTGTTATTCATTTTGTTTCATCTTCTGAACTTCTTATCCCTGATAGTACTGAAGCCTATACGGTCTGATTTCAAGCAAGAGGATGGTTACACGCTGAACAGGTCACCAGTCTGTTGTGGGTTCACACACACAGACAACCATCCACACACACACTCATTCCTAGGGACAATTTTTTGTAGCGACCAATCAACCTAACATGTATGTTTTTAGAGAGTGGAAGGAAACGGGAGAAAACCCACACATACACAGGGAGAACATGCAAACTCTACACAGAAAGGACAGTGTTTCAAGCCTCACCGCCACTCCGGGACACAAACCCCAAACCGTCTCCTCCCTGTGGGACATGCCCGAAACACCTCACCAGCGAGGCACTCGGGCGGGAGGGGGGGGGATCCTGACCAGATGCCCAAACCACCCCATCTGGCTCCTCTCGACCTGGAGGAGGAGCTGCTCGACACCGAGCTCCTCCCGGATGGCAGAGCTCCTCACCCAATCTTTACGTGAGAGCCCAGCCACCCGGCAGAGGAAGCTCATTTTGGCTGCGTGTATCCGCAATCTCATTCTTTCGGTCACCACCCACAGCTGGTTACCATGGTGAGGGTAGGAACGTAGATCTTGGTTACCATGGTGAGGGTAGGAACCTAGATCCTGGTTACCATGGTGAGGATAGGAACGTAGATCCTGGTTGCCATGGTGAGGGTAGGAACGTAGATCCTGGTTACCATGGTGAGGGTAGGAACGTAGATCCTGGTTACCATGGTGAGGATAGGAACGTAGATCCTGGTTGCCTTTGTGAGGGTAGGAACGTAGATCCTGGTTACCATGGTGAGGGTAGGAACATAGATCCTGGTTACCATGGTGAGGGTAGGAACGTAGATCCTGGTTACCATGGTGAGGGTAGGAAAGTAGATCCTGGTTACCATGGTGAGGATAGGAACGTAGATCCTGGTTACCATGGTGAGGGTAGGAACGTAGATCCTGGTTACCATGGTGATGATAGGAACGTAGATCCTGGTTACCATGGTGAGGGTAGGAACGTAGATCCTGGTTGCCATGGTGAGGGTAGAAACGTAGATCCTGGTTACCATGGTGATGGTAGGAACGTAGATTGACTTGATTTACAAGTAAATCCAAAATAGCCTGTAATATAATCCAGGTGAACCAAAGCAAGGAGTTTGACGACACTCTGCGTGATAATTTGGAACACAGTAGTTTCTTCTTGCTCCTACGACACATTCACACCCCATGGCGAAAGCTGCCATGGAAGGGGCAAAACCGTGACGCGTCAGGAGCTATTACGGGTTAATTGTCTCGCTCAAAGACACTTTGACATGAGTTCCTAGGTCGTGATCAAACCTGTAATCCTCTGGTTATTAGACGGCTGTTCTTCACGCTGAGCTGTGCAGGACAATCACACATATGAAACCCTTTCACCACACAGACACACACACACATGGACACACGCAGTCCATTTTTTCATCCCATCAGTTACCGCCAGTGGTGGATGAAGTACTCACTTTTTGTACAAAAGTTAAAAGTACCAATAAAAAATCTACTTAAGTAAAAGTACAAAAGTAATTGGTGTAAATTGTACTTTTTAAGTAAAAAGTAAAAGTATTTGATCATAATTCAAATGTTATTTTTTGTGCTATAGGGTGTTACCATGGTAACCAGGATAAATACTCTGCAGGGGTGTGACCCCCCCTCTCCTGCCTCTTTTGGTCCACAAAAAAAATAAATAAATAAAATAAAATGAAAGGGGACAAGTCAAGCTATCCTCTTGAAGGGCCAGTGAATGGGCTCCAAAATGGAGGAAAATGACACTTATTTTTTAAAATGTTTTGGGGGGGAGGCCCCCAGTCACTATATATTGGCTTTGTCAAAGCCCCACCCCCCTTTGGAAAATTCTAGATCCGCCCCTGCTCTGTGTAATGATGGCTCAACTTTTTATTTAGAAGTAAACACAACGAACAACGATCTTCTGACTCTTTTTAATTTGTTCTATATTTGATGTTAGGTTTTTGAATGAATGGAAAATGTTTCTCGATTCATGACTTCTTCTCCCGATCAACTGCTTCTTTTGATTTTGGCGATGCGGCTTCAAGATGCGCTAAAAAAAAAAACTGTGTATTTTTCAAATTCCTGAACGAAAATGTAACGAAAAATGTAAAACACACTTTTAAAAAGTAGCGAAGTAAAAGTACAGATATTTGCTCTAAAAATGTAGTGAAGTAAAAGTAAAACTACCGGTCTTAAATTTTACTTAAAGTACAGATACACAATTTTTTTTACTTAAGTACAGTAACAAAGTACATTTACTTCGTTACGTTCCACCACTGGTTACCGCCAAGCAAAAAAAAGTGTCAGTGGAAGAACATTGTCTGGTTTGATCAGTGTTTTTTTTAATGATGAACATCCTGTTTGTTGATTTGGTTTCTTTCTGTCTTGCAGAGTTGGGAAGTTGGAGCTATGGGATGTTTTCTATCAGCCTTTGATGAAATAAAATAAGCTGGACCCACAAGAACCCACCAAACCGCCCCTGCCCACAGCAGGGGCCCACCTCTCCCCGTTGTCCTCCCCCATCATGGCAGGCTTCAAACGGGGGTACGATGGGAAGATCGCCGGCCTTTATGATCTGGATAAGACTTTGGGCCGCGGGCACTTCGCCGTGGTCAAGCTGGCACGCCACGTCTTCACAGGGGAGAAAGTAGCCGTTAAGGTGATCGACAAGACCAAGCTGGACACCGTGGCAACGGGCCACCTCTTCCAAGAGGTGCGGTGCATGAAGCTGGTACAGCACCCCAACATCGTACGTCTATATGAAGTAATAGACACTCAGACAAAGCTTTACCTCATCTTGGAGCTCGGAGACGGAGGCGACATGTTTGATTATATTATGAAACACGAGGAGGGACTGAACGAAGACCTGGCGAAGAAGTACTTTGCTCAGATCGTCCACGCCATCTCTTACTGCCATCGGCTGCATGTGGTGCACAGGGACCTCAAACCAGAGAATGTGGTTTTCTTTGAAAAGCAGGGACTAGTAAAGCTCACCGACTTTGGATTCAGTAACAAATTCCAGCCGGGGAAAAAACTGACAACCAGCTGTGGATCTCTGGCTTACTCTGCTCCAGAAATCCTGCTGGGGGACGAGTACGACGCTCCAGCCGTAGGTAGGTGGAACGGGTTTGAACACTTTTCAAAGCTACGATAAGCTCCGGTTGGTGTTTGAACCACTTCACAGGAAGGTCAACTCTATTAGCATCACTGTCCTCATATATTTTATCGCCTAATTGATTTTTCCATAAAGATCAACGGGGTGCAGTCACTTCCATTTTACACCCGCTCCTGGTTTGATGGTTAGTGAGAAGTACCCAGCAGCAGATCTACCGCTCCAATTTTCTTCTTCTTTCGGCATTTCCCTTTAGGGGGCGCCACAGCAAGTCAGTTTCTTCCATCTAACCCTATCTGCTGCATCTTCTTCGGTCACACCAACTATCTTCATGTCTTCCTTCACTGTATCCATGAACCTCCTCTTTGGTCTTCCTCTAGTCCTCTTTCCTGGTGGTTCCAAACCCAGCATCCTTCTTCAGATGTACTCTCTCTCTCCTCTGTACACGTCCAAACCATCTCAGTCTGGCCTCACTGACTTTAAAACCTCTAACGTGCTGTTCCTCTGATCCTGTCCTTCCTGGTCACTCCCAGAGAGATCCTCAGCATCTTCATCTCTGCTACCTCCATCTCTGTTTCCTGTCTTTTCCTCAGTGTCACTGTCTCTAGACCAATCAGCATGGCTGCTCTCACCACACTGTCTCTAGACCAATCAGCATGGCTGCTCTCACCACACTGTCTCTAGACCAATCAGAATGGCCGGTCTCCCCATGGTTTTGTACACTTTTCCTTTCATTTTATCTGAAACTCTTCTATCACACATCACACCTGATACTTTCTTCCAGCCTGCCTGCACATGCTTCTTCACCTCTTTTCCAGATAAGAGGTTACCGCTCCAATTTTCTATTACTCATTTATTCACTCTGTTTTTTATTTTGGGATGGATGGACGAATAAAAAGACACACAGAAAGTTAAACTGGTGTACAAACAGATAGATGAATGAATGATACACACGCGCGCGCACACACACAGTTATTCATTCTTCACACAGAATCACACAATGAATTCACATCTATTCTGTTTCTGGTCGTACCAGCAGTCGAACCGGTTTGTGAGGTTATTTCACGGCTGGCTGCGACCAGCAGTCACGTGATGTCCCATGTGAAAGACGTGGGGAAACACGCGTGATGTGAGGGGACGTGTGAACATGTGAAACCTGATCTGGATCAAGACTTTTTAAATGAATATTTTAGTTCATTTGTGACTGTTTCTCTACAATGACGTTAGAGAAATTGTCTGATGAATTTATTTCTGTTTTTAATCGTGATATTTTTTTCCAAATAAGAAGCGTTCTGAATGTTTTTGGAAGTTGATTGGATCGAGGTACAGGAAGTCCTACACACACTGATTAAGGAAAACAATCTAAGAGGACTAATAGTCACTAAATCTATCTGATGACTGTAATCCAATGAGTCCGCCCGCTGTGCCAGGATGTGTATTGATCCAGTTTGAGTGTATTAACAGGATGAATCCTGTGTGAGCAGAGGGACTGAAGAAGCCACATAGCGTCAGAATTATTTGGAAATGTGTATTAAAATGAATGGGCGTGGTTAGGAGGAGAGGAAAAACCAGGTGAAGATATTTTGTTACGCTGTACTGATGGGTTTCGGAATACAGAAAAAAAAACCATTTAAGATTCCAGAGAAAACCCACAGAGATTCCATGAACATGTGGCTCAGGAAGTACTTTACCTCCCAGAGGAGAAGCTCATCACTCTGACATAAAATTATAAAACCTTAAATCTCTGGATGAAATCAGATTAGACCAAAAAAAAAATCTCTGACAGATAATAGTTGATTTTATTTTTCTGGGACAGCTAACGTCAACAGCATGTCGTGCTCTTTCCGTCCCCACCTACACCGAGGCAAATAATCCCTGGAAGGTAAATTCAGAATTCATATGTTTTATCAGCGAGAATTCTGATCACAACTCACATCAAAACCATTGATCATTGGTTTTGCCAAATTCACTTTAACTGGCAGACTTCAGTTCCTGGATGGATGGCGTTCATGTGCCAGATCTGCTACATACATGGAGTATTTTGATTGGTTTAAAGGTAATACTGATTGTTTTATGAATGTTCTAATCAAAAATTGTGGGTGCACATTAAACTCTAATAAGTACAGTATTAGCCCCGCCAAATCAGAGACCATGGTCCTCGCCCGGAAAAGGGTGGAATGCCCCCTGCACGTCGGGGACAGGGTCCTGCCCCTAGTGGAGGAGTTTAAGTGTCTCGGGGTCTTGTTCACGAGTGGGGGAAGGATGGAGCGGGAGATCGACAGGTGGATCGGTGTGGCGTCAGCAATAACTAGGAAGCTGCATCGGTCCGTCGTGGTAAAGAGAGAGCTGAGCCGAAAAGCAAAGCTCTTGATTTACAAGTCGATCTACGTTCCTACCCTCACCATGGTCACCAGCTGTGGGTGGTGACCGAAAGAATTGGAGAGATTGCGGATACAAGCGGCTGAATAAGCTTCCTCCGCAGGGTGGCTGGACTCTCACTCATAGATCGGGTGAGGAGCTCTGCCATCCGGGAGGAGCTCAGTGTCGAGCTGCTCCTCCTACAGGTTGAGAGGAGCCAGATGGGGTGGTTTGGGAATCTGGTCAGGATGCCCCCCGAGCACATCGCTGGTGAGGTGTTTCCCACCGGGAGGAGACCGAGAGGCAGACCCCGGACTTCCTGGAGAGACTATGTCTCACAGCTGGCCGGGAAATGACTCGGGATCCTTCCAGGTGAGCTGATGATGCAGCTGGGGAGAAGCCTGGGCTTCACATCTGAGGCTGTTGCCCCTGTGACCCGACCCCAGATGAGCGGAAGATGACTGAATGGAAAAAGTACGGTATTAAAATGGCAAAAACACGAGAGAGAAATAGTGGACATTCAGAAGGCTGGAAGGGTTTATGGGACAGTTTGCAAGCAGCTTGGTGATAAATGATTCCGTCTCTCAAAGTGGACGTTACGGCTGAGTGATCAGACTCCAAAATCTGATTCTAATTTAATGAATTTTTTTTCTGTTTTATTCAAAGTCAAATCTTCGTCTTCTTTCATTGTTTCCCTTCATGGGGCAAGTCAGTTTCTTCCATCTAACCCTATCTGCTGCATCCTCTTCAGTCACTCCAACTATCTTCATGTCTTCCTTCACTGTATCCATGAACCTCCTCTTTGGTCTTCCTCTAGTCCTCTTTCCTGGTGGTTCTAAATCCAGCATCCTTCTTCTGATGTACTCTCTGTCTCTCTCTCCTCTGCACATGTCCAAACCATCTCAGTCTGACTTTATCTCCAAAACCTCTAACATGTGCTACACAATACGGGTATTATTTTT
This sequence comes from Neostethus bicornis, assembly GCA_902685375.1. Classification (NCBI taxonomy): domain Eukaryota; kingdom Metazoa; phylum Chordata; class Actinopteri; order Atheriniformes; family Phallostethidae; genus Neostethus; species Neostethus bicornis. The sequence goes on from LR738541.1 coordinate 38,057,641, forward strand.
CCACCAGTGTATGTTCAACATTAAAAATGACAGTGAACATTAACATAACAATAAGATTAATAGGGTAAACTTTGAGTAGTTGTTAAACTAAGTGTCTGACGTAAAATACAAGCAGCAGGATTTCATAACTTAACGGGAAAAATAAGAAAATTACCAAAATATCTTTTTTTTGGTAACCAGCTTCAGACTCATGCCGTGCTAGCGTAGCTGTTTTTGGAAATTTATATTTAAAATAAAACTTTATTAGAAACAGGTGTTTTTCAGAACGGCACGGCAGCGCAGTGGGTAGCACAGTGGTCTTACAGCAAGATGGGTGTGGGTTCGAGTCCCGGGTGGGGACAAGGTTTGGAACACTGTCCTTTCTGTGTGGAGTTTGCATGTTCTCCCGTGTATGCGTGGGTTTCCTCCGGGTACTCCGGTTTCCTCCCACCCACCAAAAACATCCGTTCTAGGTTGATTGGCCGGTGCCAAATGGTCCCTAGGAATGAGTATGTGTGTCGTCCTGCGACAGACTGGCGACCTGTTTGGGGTGTACCCTGCTCCTCGCCTTGAATCAGCCGGGATGGGCTCCGGCACCCCCGCAACCCCATAATTCTCAGTCACAGAAAAGAAGGTGACTAACTGTATGAGGTTGTTTTCAACTGTAATTTTGAATGCATTCCGTTCCGTCATCTTCCGCTCATTCGGGGCCGGGTCGCGTGGGTAACAACTTCAGATGGGAAGCCCAGGCTTTTCTCACCCCAGCTGCATCCTCCAGCTCACCAGGAAGGATCTCGAATCGTTCCCCGGCCAGCTGTGAAACATAGTCTCTCCAGCGGGTCCGGCGTCTGCCTCTTGGTCTACTCCCGGGGGGACGTGCCCGAAACATCTTTTAGACTTTCAGACTTTACCTGACTGCATTCATCAATCCATCCCCGTCTTTCTTTTTTTCCTCCATCCTTTCCCTCATTCTATCCCTCCTTTCTTCCTTCTGTCCTGACCTTGGCATCATCAGGTTTGTATTTTCCCAGCGACGTAGGGTTGGAGTAGATTAAAACTTCCCACCGTTCCAGAATTATTTATTTCACTTTGGATTAAACAGTCAATAAATACTTTCTTATTGCATCCAGATGTTGGCCGGCTCAGATACATGACCTCAGCCACGCTAAAGGTCCTTCTAGGTGAAGCTGGCTGCGTGCTGGATTCTGAACAACATTTAAAGAAATCTCTCTGATCTTATGGAAACATTGAAGCGTATGCTGGTTTATTTGGTAGAAACCATTAACCTTTACCATCTGTGGCACAACAAATAACATGCAGACCTCAAATGGGAAATGGACTCGACATATATAGCACTTTTCTACCGGCGTTGGCACTCAAAGCACTTTACATTGTAGCTCACATTCACACACACATTCATACCTGATGATGGGGGCTGACATTCAAGGTGTAAACCACTATCATCATGAGCAATTTGGGGGAGAGCGGCCATGCTGTTTGGTCTAGAGCAGCAGTCGGCAACCCGCGGCTCCGGAGCCTCATGCGGCTCTTTCATCCTTATAATGCGGCTCTGATTGGCTTGGGAAAATAAATTACTAAAATTTTTTTTTTTGTATTTAATTGAAGTGTGTTTTATTTGTGTTAGTTTTTATATTATTTTAGTTCTAAATTTGAAGATTATTGTGATCTTGAAATATTAAAATATTAATTAAATTATTTGATATTATTTTTTCGTCGCTCAAAATAGACGTCACACTGCGGAAGCTGGTATACCCGCTGAAACGCCGTCTATTTTGAGCGACTTTCAACCCCGGCAAAGCCAATGGAGAAATGTAAGAAAAGGAAAATAGAACATTTAATGATGCCTGGGCAGATTCATTTGCATTTACCTCGGGCGAGAGTGGCCTACCAGTATGCCTAATTTGTGGAGAAAAACTGGCTAACAATAAACGGTCAAATGTCGCAAGACATTTTAACAATACACACAGAGCCTTTGCTGAAAAATATCCAGAGGGAGAAGAGAGGAAAAAAGCTGTTTCCGAACTGATGCAGAAGGCTGACCGGACAAAAAATCAATTCAAGAAGTGGGTGAAGTCTGCAAATTCAACTACATATGCAAGCTTTGTGGCCGCTCAGGAAATAGGCAGGCATGGGAAAGCGTGCACAGATGGAGAATATATGAAAGAATCATTCCTTAAGATTTCAGAACACTTATTTGCGGACTTTAAAAACAAAGACGAAATTGTGCAGAAAATCAGAGAGATGCCTCTATCTGCGAAGACTGTCAAAGACAGAACCATAAAAATGGCAGAAAATATCACAAAACAGCAAATCAAAGACATCAATTCAGCAGCAGCGTACTCAATCGCCTGTGATGAGTCCAAAGACAAAACGGACATTGAACAAATAGCGCTGTTCTTCCGATATGTGAATTCAAGGCTCCGCTGCATACTTTGAAAGCCCAAGGCGATATAAGGATGACGGCTCACGGATTTTTCCCTTTTGTTTGCTGCATGCACAATTTAAATTCAGCTTTTTAATTTATTCGAAAGAGACATTCAGACATTATTATTTTTTCAAGAATTCAAAATGTGTTCATTACATCGGTAAAATTTAATTTTCTCCGTAGCACTTCATAAGACATAACCACACTATAGTTGTTTATACAAAGTGTAAAGGTAAGAAAAAGCAATATATACAGTGTTATCTTCATTTTAGATAAGATAAATGGATATAAGGATGACGCCTCATGGCATTTTTCTGCTTTCGTTTGCTACATGGACAATTTAAATTCAGCTTTTTAATTTATTTGAAAGAGACATTCATTGTTATTATTTTTCAAGAATTCAAAATGTTCAAAATGTGTTCATTAAATGAATACAATGTAATTTTCTCTGTAGCAGGTGGATTTCATAAGAAACATGCTGCGGTAAAGTAGTAGAAGTTTTTTTTTTTTTCATTTTAGATGTGCGGCTCCCAGTGTTTTCTTTTCCGTGGAAACCGGGTTCAAATGGCTCTTTCGGTGTCAAAGGTTGCCGACCGCTGGTCTAGAGACAGTGGCACTGAGGAAAAGACAGGAAACAGAGATGTTTGTAGCAGAGATGAAGATGCTGAGGATCTCTCTGGGAGTGACCAGGATGGACAGGATCAGAGGAACAGCATATGTTAGAGGTTTTAAAGTCAGAGAGGCCAGACTGAGATGGTTTGAACATGTGCAGAGGAGAGAGAGAGAGTACATCAGAAGAAGGATGCTGGATTTGGAACCACCAGGAAAGAGGACTAGAGGAAGACCAAAGAGGAGGTTCATGGATACAGTGAAGGAAGACATGAAGATAGTTGGTGTGACCGAAGAGGATGCAGGAGATAGGGTTAGATGGAGGAAACTGACTTGCTGTGGCGCCCCTGAAGGGAAATGCCGAAAGAAGAAGGTATCTTGCTCAAGGACACCTCGGAATGAACTTCGGGAGGGAAGATCGAACTGGCGACGGAAGTCGGTCACCTTACCCACCTAGCCATCCTTCCCCGAGCCATCTCTAGTCCTTTTAAAATTGCTTTAAAATATTGGATCATTTACGAGATTACCATCGGTGAAAATGTCTTTTTAATTTGGAATAAAATCCACTTTAAATTAGTTTAAAAGTGACAGATCTTTTAACAGTAGGACGATAACGCCTACTAACGAAGTTTTTGTTCATTTAAGAAACCAAATTTGTCTTGATCAAAATAAGACTTTCTTCCTGGACGACATCTTTAAACCTCATCCAGAACTTTTCAACAGTCATTACAAACAAAACAGCAAACTTTTTTAAAGTTCAGAAAAGAAGAAAAGAAACAGACAAACCCGTCTAATAGAGTCCCAACTTGGAGCAGATAAACCAGTTATGAATATAGTTTCATCATAAATGATTGTCTTTTTAAGATTAGCTTTAAACTGACCTGGTTATTTTTACCAGAACCAATTATGAACGCTGCGTGTTCCAGTTGGAGATGGATCTACTGTATACGTGACTGTTTTTTTTAAAAGCATCCTAGTCGGCTAAGAGGCAGAGTAAAAATAATATTGGAGACTATTTTTTGTTAAAATCATGTCTGTTGCGGGCGGCGCAGTGGCGCAGTAATGAGCAGAGTGGCTTCACAGCGAGAAGATCGTGGGTTCAAGTCCCGGGTGCGGACAAGGCTTGGAACACTGGCCTTTCTGTGTGAAGTTTGCATGTTCTCCTCGTGTGTTGCGTGTTTTTTTTTTTTTTTAAATACTCTATTAATCCCTCACCGGGAAATTTATGTGCGGCATTTCACCGCAGCAGGCTGCCACCTATGACGCGCCAATGGTAGGAGAAACGAGGGGTTAGGTGTATTCTCCAAGTACCCTAGACGTGCACTCAGTGGGATGCGAACCCGTGAACTTCCGGTTGACTTCCGGTTCGCGGGCGAACGCTCTAACCACTGAGCCACCGTCTCCACTAACCACCCCATAATGATTGTGTGCGTGTCGCCAGTCTGCCCCGCGACAGACTGGCGACCAGTTCGAGATGCACCCTGCCCCTCGCTTCGAATCAGCCGGGATGGGCTCTGGCACCCCTGCAACCCTGACATGTCTGTTGCAGGTAGCTGTTAGAACAAATCAAAAGGGTATGCGTAAAGTCCAGATTTTGTGTGAAGACTGAACTGTTCTGCACCGTCTGAAGTTTCTCCAATCCTTTCACTGGTATACCCAACTAAAGAAAAGAACACCAGTCCAGCTGACGTGAGACTAAAGACCGCAGAACTACTTTATTTGTTGGTTTACTGACTGAGCATCGCTGTCATGTTGTGGAGCTAAGGCCAAAAACAGACAGGCTCAGATAAAAAAATCACAAGCAGATTTATTAGATTGATAAAAAGTCCAAATAAAGAAGACAAAAACAGATTAATTAGGCTGGTTCTGACGAAGGAGCTGGAGACAAAAACTGGAGAACAGGTCAAGCATGGTAAAAAAAATGATCTGGTGAAGAGTGTGTCAAAAACTGATCCATTTATGCTCCCGCAGATGCGTAGATGAGTGTCAGGTGTGACTTGTTGCACACACACAGACAAGAGGGAGGGGGAAACAGGACACAGAGGGGGAATTTTTTTAAATGTTTCAGCTCATTTTATTTATAATTTAACTGATATGTTTTGTCCATGAAGTTGTTCAGTTTAATGTAAACTCCTTACCTCATTAACTGGTTGATTATGTTTAGAGATGCACAATTATTGTTATTTTCTGACAGAATCCGTTGAGCCCGATAACATCCCCCTGGTTTTTTACGACATTCAGTTTTAACTTGTTCTCCACCACCCACTCATGAACAGACTCTAGCTCCTGTTGAAGCTTGTTACCGACCAGATACGAGTTAGAAGGAAACCGTTGTTTCATTTTATCTGTACTTAAAAAAAAAAAAAACTTTAGGATTTTATTCTTTATCTAAGATATCTGAGCTTTTTTCGGGGTTGTTTGAAAAAGTTTTTCTGCTCAGTGATAACGAACACCCCTTGTTCATAGATTAAACATTTTTTCTCTAATTGGATTCACCTGGAAAACGTGTAATCACAGGTGTTTGATTTCAGGGATCCATAATAAACCTTGAGACACAGAGGCCCTGCCCTGTCCACACGTAGCCGGGAATTTTTAAAAACGCATATATTTTTATCCGTTTTGCCATCCACACTAAAACGGAGGGCTTTTACTCAAAACCGACGTTTTTAAAAACTCCGGCCAAAGTGGAGATTTTGGAAAACTCTGTTTTTGCGTTTGCGTGTGGACATGCGAAAACCTAACCCAACCACTACCTGCGACAAGTAATGCACATACGTCATTTGTGTGCGTCCTTATTTAAAAAAGCAGGCAGTGGGCAGCATGGATCCACGGACCCTGCTGCAGACCCTCTTTTCTTCCCTTTTTGTCCACTCTAAACTGCTCTTGCTTCTTGTTGAGGAGAAATGCGTTGCAATCGGCGATTATTAATCACATAAGCCTCCCTCCTCCTGCTCGAGAAAGGTGCTCTGATTGGATAGCTCAGAACTTAGACATCAAGTTCTGAGCTAAGAACTTGATGTCTGGCATGCTCATAACCGCACTCAGAAGCGTATTTATACGGCTCTGTGTGAATGCGGATATTTTGAAAACGGTTACGTGTGGACGTAACCTCAGCAGGAGGTTAGATTGTTCGTAAGCATCCTGTTTACAAAGTGGCCTGCGAGCAGTTGTTAGATCTGATCAATCACCGTCTGTATCCTGCAAAAAAAAAGAACCACCAGGCACAATGGAAAGGCTTCATGCAAGTAAAACATGCACCCAATCCCTCTCACACACACACTCTTGATACATATGGGTGGAGACAGTGGCCGCGTGGTTTGCGCGTTCGCCCGCGGACCGGAAGGTCGCGGGTTTGCGTCCCACGGAGAGCACGTCTCGGGTCCTTGGAGAAGACACCTAACCCCTGCTTCTCCCACCATTGGCGCCGTTGAAGGGCAGCCTGCTGCGGTGTAAGGAGTGCAGCAAACAAATTTCCCCGGTGAGGGATGAATAGAGTAATTCAAAATAATCAAAAATAATCAAAAAAATATGCAAACAGCATCCAGACAGGAAAGTAAAAGTTTGGAAAATAAGTTTTTATATTCAAAGTGGTCGGAGTTCATCCACGTATTAGATTCAGACGAAGCTGAGCAAACAGAGGATTGTACGGCTCCATCTTGGTGTGTTTAAATGTGTGTCTGGCCATAAGAGAAAAACAACAACATCCCCCACCGCTATGGCGACACTGTGGGGACTGCGGTTTGTGGTGTTTTCAGAGAGGAAGTTTCTTAGATGTGATCATTTTAATGAAGTAGAGAAATCGCATGGACTAAACAAAGAAAACAACTCTTTATTCCTGCTTAGAAACTCGGTCTCATCGTCTGACTCAGAATCCATGGATCCTGGTCGACTCTAGAGATGGCTAAAATAATTTATTGAAACCACATTTTTTACTCATACGTTTCAACACAGGAGTTTATTGGTACTCTTATTTTTTTTTTCGTCTGAAATGAAAAAGGATGAAGAAAAAGTTGAGGAGTAACTTAGATTTTGTTTTCAGTGTTGTATTTGGATTAGTTTTGTATTAATTTTTTATGGTAAATGATTAATGGACTGTACATAAAGCACCTTAAAGTATCCACAAACTACCCTACAAGGTATCCCATATGCACCAATTCATACATGATGCTGGAAGCCGCCATGCAAGGTGAGCAACCATGACCCATTAGGGATAAATGTGAGGTGTCTCGCTCAAGCACACCTCAACATGAGCTTTTAGGAATGGGATCGAGCTTGCAACCTTGTGGTTGCAAGACGACCATTCTTTTTATGGAGCCACGCCACTCTCAGTGTATTCCTTATTTCGTTGCGTCATCTTCCGCTCATCTGGACTGGGTCGTGGGGGCAACAGCCTCAGACGGGAATCCCAGGCTTCTCCCACCCCGGCTGCATCCTCCAGCTCACCTGGAAGGATCCCAAGTCATTCCCCAGCCAGCTGTGAGACATAGTCTCTCCAGCAAGTCCGGGGTCTGCCTCTAGTTCTCCTCCTGGTGGGACGTGCTCAAAACACCTCTAAGGGGGCGTCCTGACCAGATGCCCGAACCACTCCATCTGGCTCCTCTCGACCTGGAGGAGGAGTGGCTCAACACATAGCTCCTCCCGGATGGCAGAGCTCCTCACCCGATCTCTGAGTGAGAGCCCAGCCACCCTGCGGAGGAAGCTCATTTTGGCCGCTTGTATCTGCGATCTCATTCTTTCGGTCACCACCCACAGCTGGCTACCATGGTGAGAGTGGGAAGTAGACCACGGTCGACCGGTTGCGCACCCCTGTTGTAGAGTGTAAAAATATGCAGTGAGGTAGGCCGTTCAGGAAATCCCGAGGAAATGATGTTTTAAACCCCGCAGGCTGAATCAGGAACATGTTGAACCACCTCCACCAAGATGGAGCTCTGTACTTTAAACATAAACTAAATGTTCCTGTTGGATTAAGAAAAAATTAATGTTATTGAGTGGATGGATATTTAACAGGAAGTTGGATCTTCAATGAATGAATCAATAGAAGGATCAACAGGTAAATGAATGGGTGAAAGGAACGTGTTCCCATTAAATCTAAAGGAACAAGGACATCCTGGTTTTCTTTAACCTCTTAACATCCACTGACCCGCCCACGGTACGTTTGTGGGTTTTTGTTTTTTCTTCACTCATAAAGACACTTATTCTTTGTTCAACTCCATTAAGTTATACCTCGTTTTAAAGCTTAGACTTTCAAGAAAACGATCATAGCATCCATTCTTATGTTTTCACTAGTTTCAAGAAGAAATAGCAAACTATTCGCAAATAAAATCAAACTGTTTGGAGCGCATTTCTCACCTATGATCCAGTCGTAATGGGCTCAGACAGGTTCGATCTTCATGTGATTGGTCTCATTTTGTCCGTAACAATCCACAGAATAACTATATAAAATTGTATTTTCTCAAAAGTAAACCAGTTTGGAGAAAAACTCCAGAAAACGTGATTTTGTTTTCTGCGAGAAATAGTAGCGGTCGCGTTCCAATCTCCATAATAACTGCCTAGCTGTGTTTTTAAGTTCATCCTGGGTATGTTTCTTTTCTTTACGAAGTTATCTACAAACTGAGACCGTTCGCAAAATATTCCGATAAAGGGTTTGCTTTTTACAAGGCTTTGAATGAAGCAAGCGCTTCTCCTCCAGCTAACAGCACTGCTAGCATGTTAGCTTCTAACGGGCTAACGACGTCACTTACAAATATATGATTAGCCTATAAAGAAAGCTGATACTTCCACCTTCAAAACGAGGGGATTGGTTCAAAACCGGACCAATAGAATCGCGTGTATTTCAACTGCGTAACGGGAAATTTTATCAAAACAAACGGCGCCATTTTGTGCGTCATGACGCGAATGAGGAGCAGACACTGAGTGAGTGAGGTGATCACAGATTGAAAAATTTTTTAGTTTATTTTCAACTTTTTTTTTAGCAAACTATATTTCTGGGGTTTTGGAACATATTTTTTATCCGAAAAATTTTTATTGTGCATGATTTTATGAAAAAAAATTATAATTACAGCAAAAATTATGTAAATAAAAAAAAAAAAAAAAAAAAGGAAAAAAAAAGATCTGTGGGAGGTTTTTAAAGTCACAGAAACACTAATATGCATTTTTTATGACTAAAAAGGTGATAAAATGGCAAAAATTCAATTTGTTGCTTGTTCAGATTAGACATTTTTATACTAAAAGGTCAATAAATCAAAAAGTTTTGTACCTAGAGATCTGAAACTTTACACAGTTGTTGTCATACACAACATATCATTTATCCAGTTGTATATTTCATTTCTTGTGCATAATTTTTATGGAAAAATTTATAATTACAGTAAAAAATATTAAAATATACATTTAAAAAATTATGAAAAAAAAAATATCTGTGGGAGGCATTCAAAGTCACAGAAACACTAATATGCATTTTTTATGACTAAAAAAGTGATAGAATGGCAAAAATTCACTTTGGCACATTTTGGCACAGATTTGGACAGCTTGTGCCGAATGGACACTTTTTATAGTAAAAGGTCAATAGGTCAAAAACACTTGTACCTAGAGATCTGAAACTTTACACAGTTGTTGTCAACAAGATTTTTGTCATACAAATGGAAGGAATTATGCCTACTAAGAAGTATGTCTTGGCTAGGGACATTGGAAAATGAAAAAAATTAGGCGAGGCTAAAATTCTACAATTTTTTTTATGTTTGAACTACTGTAGGATAGGCTCTGAAATTCTGACACTCTCCATGTACATATCTACAGAAACTAGAAGGTCTAAGCTTTATTTTGATGTATAGTACAAGCATGTGACTTGAAAGATGCTGCTGTAATAAGCAATGGCATTTGGGTATGTCCAACTATTGTGCACAGCCCGAAAATAGGTGGGTGTTAAGAGGTTTTAAAACGGTCAACACATTACGGCAGAAACTAGTACATCCTAAAGACAAGATTCCTACAGAAAAACAGAGCAATGTAGTTTATTCGATCCGGTGCAGTGAAGGGAGCTGCAAAGAACACTACATTGGGGAAACGAAGCAGCCACTCCACAAAAGACTTTACCAACACAGAAGAGAAGCCTCAAGTGGTCCACAGTCTGCTGTACATCTGCATCTTAAATCCACCAAACACACTTTTGAGGACAGTGAGGTGAAGATTCTAAGTAGAGAGAAAGGATGGTTTGAAAGAGGGGTGAAGGAAGCCATCTTTGTGATGAAAGAGAATCCCTCACTGAATCCGAGTGGAGGCGTTAGATACATTCTGCCCGGGATTTACAGCAGCCTTTTGAAGCCATGGACTAAAGATGACACCTCGTGACCCAGTTTCACGCCTCACGTTAGCAGGAATTTCTATTCACTAGGCTTTTAGCATTTTTATAATAGGGTCGTTTACTGGTCTGTGGCTACAATAGGAGCCATTCACGGTCATCATAGGTAACACAGGCTCATTGGTCGAGCCCTGCCTTTCTATTTTTTTTACCTTTTACTCAGGTTAGTATAAATAGATCCAGGTTTCAGTCCATTTCATTCAGATTGAAAATGATTTCCGGATGGAAGTCGAAACGTCTCGATCAAGAATTAAACTGTCCAGAAGACTTTTTTAAAACTTTTTCTACTAAAGGAACAAGGAAAATATATTCTATTAATCTAAGCTCGATGTCTGGAAGACTTCTGCCCTCCCCGTTCTTTCAGTCGTCTGCTCTGACTTGAAGTTTCTCTCATTAGTCACTGCTCATTATTTCCCGGTGACAGTGTTCCTCCAAAACATTTCCAACACAAGTCAGAGCGGAGCGAGCCTCGGCACGCAAACCACACAAACTATGTTCCTAGTCCTTCTTCTCCTTTTCTTCTCTTGAAGTGCCGTCCATGCTTAGTCGGCGGATGCCGGTCTATTCTGGACGGACACGTCTGCTATTAATACAACCGAGCTGCTGAGTGAAGCAGACTCTCCGTCTGACTTATCGAACACCACATGTATCCAACTGGCGGTACCGTATCAATACCAAGACTCAGTTCTGCCTTCTAAATAAACAGGAATACACTAATAATCACCTAGTCTTCTTCTAATCAGATCAGTTTTATTCCAGAATCGTCTCAAAGGGTCTCTAACATGTAGCTTCTCATTGTTGCCTGTGGTAGGGATTGACCTAGTGAGTAGATCTGACCAAATGAAGCAAATTCAGCTGCCATAGCTGAGAAAAACAGTACCATGTTCAATCTCTACAGCTAGGAAAATCCAGTCATTGGTCTGAGACGGCACACTCCTCTACCAGAAGTGAGCTTTTTGAAAGTCCTTCTATTGGTCCATCAAAAAGTCGATCAAACTGCACTATATCGCGATACGTATCGTATGTGAGCCACGTATCGAGGTCTGTAATGAATGGTCATATGTGTTGATCCCGAGCGCCTCAATTTTTTTTCCTCTTATTTTGATTTTCCAATTTTTACTGAATTGATTGATTTACAATAAAGTTAGACTAAAAAAATCTGATCATAAATAAATCTTTTTCTCTGTGTTTCCATGTTTTAGACATCTGGAGTCTTGGGGTCATCCTGTTCATGCTGGTTTGTGGCCAGCCGCCGTTCCAGGAAGCCAACGACAGCGAGACCCTCACCATGATCATGGACTGTAAATACACCGTCCCGTCCCGCGTCTCTGGGGCCTGCAGAAAGTGAGTGATCATCTGCTGCTTCTGTTCACACCTGCTGCGTGTGTGCGTGTACCCTGCTCAGACTGTCCAAACACAACATCCGAGACCATGGTCCTCGCCCGGAAAAGGGTGGAATGCCCCCATGCGGGTCAGGGACAGGGTCCTGCCCCAAGTGGAGGAGTTTAAGTATCTCAGGGTCTTGTTCACGAGTGAAGGAAGGATGGAGCGGGAGATCGATAGGCGGATCGGTGCGGCGTCAGCAATAACTAGGACGCTGCATCGGTCCGTCGTGGTAAAGAGAGAGCTGAGCCGAAAAGTAAAGCTCTCCATTTACAAGTCGATCTAGGTTTCAACCCTCACCTATGGTCACCAGCTGTGGGTGGTGACCGAAAGAATGAGATTGCGGGTACAAGCGGCCGAAATGAGCTTCCTCCACAGGGTGGCTGGGCTCTCACTCGGAGATCGGGTGAGGAGCTCTGCCATCCGGGAGGAGCTCAGTGTCGAGCCGCTCCTCCTCCAGGTCGAGAGGGGCCAGATGGGGTGGTTCAGGCATCTGGTCAGGATGCCCCCCCGAGCGCCTCGCTGGCGAGGTGTTTTGGGCACGTCCCACCGGGAGGAGACCAAGGGGCAGACCCCGGACCCGCTGGAGAGACTATGTCTCACAGCTGGTGGTGGAACAACTCGAGATCCTTCCGGGTGAGCTGGAGGATGCAGCCGGAGAGAGAGAAGCCTGGGCTTCCCGTCTGAGACTGTTGCCCCCATGACCTGACCCCGAATGAGCGGAAGATGACGAAACGGAACATTTGATTGGTTATTGTGTAAATCCCAGATGTCCGTGGGTCAGTGAATACAACACAAGATGTTCTTCTGTGTGTTTTTATCAGAATGCAACATTATCTCCCTGTTTCCATGGTGACACTGACAGATGCAAACAGCCCATAATGATGAAGGAACAGATAAAACGGAATGATTCCGGCTTGTTTCTGTTCATTTATCTACATGTTTTTTGGTTTTGACTGAAGGGGACCATCTGAGCTGACAAATGGTACCATGTTTATCTACATACGCCATAAAATAAACGATCCTGATTCAGTCACTGTTTGCAGTGCAGCTCCAAATTTCGTCTTTACAGCTGTTCCGAGCGAACAGGAGAGATCTGTGATAAATTAAAGTTTGATCTTTATGTGTGAGAGCAGCAGCCATACGACAAAAAGTTATGAATGAGGTGCAAAATTCGTCCAACCTGCAGGAGAGAGAAACCAGCAGGATGTTACCTGTAATACTTTCCGTTCCGTCATCTTCCGGGGCCGGGTCGCGGGGGCAACAGCCTCCAACGGGCAGCCCAGGCCTCTCTCTCCCCGGCTGCATCCTCTAGCTCACCCGGAAGGATCCCAAGTCATTCCCCGGCCAGCTGTGAGACATAGTCTCTCCAGCGGGTCCGGCGTCTGCCTCTTGGTCTCCTCCCGGTGGGACGTGCCTAAAATACCTCGCCTGCGAGGCGCTCGGGGGGCATCCTGACCAGATGCCCGAACCACCCCATCTGGCTCCTCTCGACCTGGAGGAGGAGCGGCTCGACACCGAGCTCCTCCCGGATGGCAGAGCTCCTCACCCGATCTCTGAGTGAGAGCCCAGCCACCCTGCGGAGGAAGCTCATTTCGGCCGCTTGTACCCGCGATCTCACTACAGAACTGTAATACTTTGTTAATGTATTTATGTTTTTTTTCTAATAAATTCCGTTTAGATACAGTGAGCCTCCAATATTCATCTTGCAGGATTTAAAAAAAAAAGCCAAATTGTGTTTTTATAAAAGCGAGCGATAAATGAGCTTCTTTTTCATTCTGCACGACACAGACCTTCAGATTAAGTTCCCGCCTAATCCTGCAGAAGTGCCGACTCAGCTGCTGGAATTTAAGCTGCCGTCTGCCAAGCTGCAGTTTGACATCCGAAGCGAATATCTCACACAATCTGTCTCCGTCCGTTACCCGGCACACATCCAGCGCCTCTGTCCGCCCCCCTCCCACCTCACACTGTGTCACATCAATGACAGGGATTAAAGCAAACAGCTGGGAGCTGAAACACAGGCCGCTCCATAAAAGGAGAGCATCCAGCCTGATATTTCACAGCCCAGTGAACTATTTTTACCCTCTAGGCTTTTAGTTTTCTACAGAAACGTGTGCGGTAGAGCCCGAACCAGGACGTGTTCAGTCATTTACGAGCTTGTGCACAGATGGGAAAAGTGTGTGACATTTGTGTGTGGATTTGCTCATTCGCTTGCCAAATTCAGCTAGCTTGGTTTGGCAGAGCGAGCTCCCGGTAGCCACACTCACAACAGAGGAACTTGCCTGAACATGTTTTACGTTTAGATGGTATGTCAGGCTGGAGTTGCTCCAGTGGTAGGAGAGCTCCTTTTTGAAAAAAATACAAATGACTATTTTTTATTATTTTTGTATAAAAACTTGCCGTTCAGGGTCAACTGAACGGCAACTGAACGCAACTCAGGGTCAAATCCAGGATTTTCTAAAGTGGTGGGAGAGGGGCGTGAAGAGGCACCCCCCAAAACATTTTGAAAAAAAAGTAATTTTTCTGCATTTTGGTGCATATTTTGCCCAAAGTTTATAATAATTAAAGTAGTAAGAACACTTTTTTGTGGACTAAGAGGGGTGGGGGACATGTGCTCCCATGGCCCCCCTGGATCCGCCCCTGCTACTGTCTCACACTCCTGAGTCTTGTCCATGTCTGTTGTGTTCGACCACTGCTGCGTTGTTAATTTGCCAGCGCAGGCGATGTAGGACGGCCGAAAAGACTACAGGTACTTCAATAGGGCAAAATTCAAATGTGCATACGTCATAATTAATTGGATTAATTTTTTTAAACGCGTTAAAATGCAGTGTAATTAACTAATTAATCAAAATAATACGTTAAAATGCCAACTCTAAAAAATTCACCTTATTCATTGAATGATTTGTTTCATCAAATGATTCACACACAGTTAACCAGACAGAAACAATCATCACAAGTAAAAACTAACCAGAGTCTGGAATCAGAGTTCCTCTTTCAGAGAGGAAAATATCCTAAAAACACAGTTGAAAGAAAAAAAAGAAAAATGACTAGGTTCTTCTCCCAGGAAGGACACACACATTGGGCACAGGACTGGGACTACAGATCTACATCTAGGTCGGATAAAAGTTTTATAAAAAAGGAAACAGCGAGCGTTGTAAAACATCTTCAACATCTAAAAAAAAAAGATAACCCTGTAGGAGATGTAGTCTAAATACAGTATGAAAAAAAATGAATGAAAAAATGAATTCTATTTTTTTGTGTGCTGCACTCCTTACACCGCAGCAGGCTGCCCTTCGATGGCGCCAATGGTGGGAGAAGCGGGGGTTAGGTGTCTTCTTCAAGGACCCTAGACGTGCTCTTTGTGGGACGCACACCCGCGAACGCTCTAACCACTGAGCTGCCGTCTCCTCCCGTATCTCTTAATGTTCCGTCATCTACCGCTCATCCGGGGCCGGCTCGTGGGGGCAACAGCCTCAGACGGGAAGCCCAGGCTTCTCTCACCCCAGCTGTATCCTCTAGCTCACCCGTAAGGATCCCGAGTCGTTCCCCTGCCAGCTGTGAGACATAGTCTCTCCAGCGGGTCCATGGTCTGCCTCTTGGTCTCCTCCTGGTGGGACGTGCCCAAAACACCTCACCATCGAGGTGCTCGGGGGGCATTCTGACCAGATGCCCGAACCACCCAATCTGGCTCCTCTCGACCTGGAGGAGGAGCGGCTCGACACCAAGCTCCTTCCTCCGGGTGAAGGAGGAGACCTCTTAATGTGATCAAGCAGAACAAAAAAAAAAAGACAAAATCAAAACGCTGAACGATCGCGCTGCTTCTTTTTTGACAAAAGTACATTTTATTTTCAGCTCTTTGGAAAAAATAGTTAAAAACAACTTTGATGTCGCTAAAACTTTTTTTTTTTTTAACGAGGCAGACTAACTGCAGGATGAGTGGAAGCAGATGTGCAGCAGCTTCACACCCAGCTGTGCCGCGTTCAACGACAACTCTGACTTTTTGACAAACTTAAAACATTTAAAGTTTGAAATAAGGTGTAATTGTTTAAGAAAACCTACTCGTACCAAATCATCCCACGCTGGGAGAACGAGCTACAACGGAGGCTGAAAGAGCCGAGCTGTGTGTGGCTGGTAGGAGATGAAAACTGTTCTCAGGTCAGAACAGGAGCACAGATGAGATCAGACCAGGTGTGGACATTAATGGGACGTTTATCAGGAGACAGCCATCTGGAACGGTCCTCACTTGCTTACATGGAGTCAGGACCAGTGGTGGAACGTAACGAAGTAAATGTACAAGTACTTCGTTACTGTACTTAAGTAAAAAAAATTGTGTATCTGTACTTTACTTTAGTAAAATTTAAGACCGGTACTTTTACTTTTACTTCACTACTTTTTAAAAGTGTGTTTTACATTTTTTGTTACATTTTTGTTCAGGAATTTGAAAAATATACAGTTTTTTTTAGCGCATCTTGAAGCAGCATCGCCAAAATCTAAAGGAAAGGTTGATCAGGAGAAGAAGTCATGAATCGAGGACCAATCAGAATCGAGAGTAAACATTTTCCGCATTTATTCAGCGCCAAAAAAAAACTAACATCAAATATAGAACAAATTAAAAAGAGTCAGAAGATCGATGTTCGTTGTGTTTACTTCTAAATAAAAAGTTGAGCCATCATTACACAGAGCAGGGGCGGATCTAGAATTTTCTAACGGAGCGAGGGGGGAAGATTTTAAAAATTAAGTGTCATTTTCCTGTATTTTTGTGCCCATTTGCAGGCCCTTCATGGGGATAGCTTGACTTGTCCCCTTTCCTTTCTTCTTTTTTTTTGTGGACCAAAAGAGGCTGGAGTGGGGTTCACGCCCCTGCAGATTATTTATGATGGTTACCATGGTAACACCCTATAGCACAACAAATAACATTTGAATTATGATCAAATACTTTTACTTTTTACTTAAAAAGTAAAATTTACACCAATTACTTTTGTACTTTTACTTAAGTAGATTTTTTTATTGGTACTTTTACTTAAGTACTAAAAGTGAGTACTTCATCCACCACTGGTCAGGACTGATCAGGAGGGTTATGTTAGATCTAGAACGGTCCTAATGGAACGCAGTAAGACACTAAAAGTGATTGTTCAGGCATCGTTAGACAGCCTGTAGGTCTGAGAGAAACTGCAATGAAAGCTTCGGATCATTTTACACATTTATAATTGATGTGCTTTTCTCTTCAGCCTGATAGACCGCATGCTGCAGAGGGACCCCAAAGGCCGAGCCTCCCTGGAGGAGATAGAGAGCCACGCTTGGCTGCAGGGCGTGGATCCATCTCCCGCCACCAAGTACAACACTCCACTGGTCTCTCACAAGAATCTGTCTGAAGAGGAGCACAACAGCATCATCCAGCGTATGGTGCTAGGGGACATAGCCGACCGGGAGACCATCGTAGAGTAAGTTGTGCTTGTTTCACACCAGCATGCATCACTTCTATCAAAGTCACAGTCTGCACGATACGTACCGAACATCCTCCACAATCACATCCATCATGTTTGACATGGATCCCCTGCTGGAGGATTTTAAATTCCACAGATTCACACATAGGGTTCAGTAGTGTTCCTTCTGTACCAAGAAGACCCCCGTCCTTCTATACTGAACTAATGCAGAGTCACAGGGACGTCAGCTGAAAATCTGATTGGTTAAAGTTTTAGTCTGAAATCTGATTGGTCAAATGCTTCAAACTAAAAACCCACGTTTGGAAGCATCTCGGCCATCAGAAAATCCATGGAAGAAAATAGACCGTTCCGTCGTCTTCCGCTTATCCGGGGCAGGGTGACGGGGGCAACAGCCTCAGACGGGAAGCCCAGGCTTCTCTCACCCCAGCTGCATCCTCTAGCTCACCCGGAAGGATCCTGAGTCATTCCCCGGCCAGCTGTGAGACTTGGTATCTCCAGCAGATCTGGGGTCTGCCTCTTGGTCTCTTCCTGGTGGGACGTGCCTGAAACACCTCGCCAGCGAGGCGCTCGGGCGGGGGGGCATCCTGACCAGATGCCCGAACCACTCCTCTTGACCTGGTGGAGGAGCGGCTCGACACCGAGCTCCTCCCGGATGGCAAAGCTTCTCACCCGATCTCTGAGTGAGAGCCCAGCCACCCTGCGGAGGAAGCTCATATCAGCCGTTTGTATCCGCAATCTCATTCTTTCAGTCACCACCCACAGCTGGTGATCATAGGTGAGGGTAGGAACGTAGATCCTGGTTACCATGGTGAGGGTAGGAACGTAGATTCTGGTTACCATGGTGAGGGTAAGAACGTAGATTCTGGTTACCATGGTGAGGGTAGGAACGTAGATCTTGGTTACCATGGTGAGGGTACGAATGTAGATCCTGGTTACCATGGTGAGGGTAGGAACGTAGATCCTGGTTACCATGGTGAGGGTAGCAACGTAGATCTTGGTTACCATGGTGAGGGTAGGAACGTAGATCCTGGTTACCATGGTGAGGGTAGGAATGTAGATCCTGGTTACCATGGTGAGGGTAGGAACGTAGATCCTGGTTACCATGGTGAGGGTAGGAACGTAGATCGACTTGTAAATTTGAGAGCTTTGCTTTTCGGCTCAGCTCTCTCTTTACCACGATGGACCGATGCAGCGTCCTAGTTATTGCTGATGCCGCACCGATCCGCCTGTCGATCTCCCGCTCCATCCTTCCCCCACTCGTGAACAAGACCCCGAGATACTTAAACTCCTCTACTTGGGGCAGGACCCTGACCCGCAGGGGGCATTCCACCCTTTTCCGGGCGAGGACCATGGTCTCGGATTTGGAGGCGCTAATTTTATACCGGTTGCTTCACACTCGGCAGCAAATCGATCCAGTGAGATCTGGAGATCATTTGGAAATATTTTTCAGATCTTAACGGGCGAGATCAAATTAACACCAAGAGCAGGAGTAGAGTTGCTGCCTTGGGACCAGAAATTTGCAGGTTCGATCCCCGCCTTGAGCTCATGCCAAAGTGTGTTTGGGCAAGACACCAAACCCCTAATTGCTCCCACCTTTGGCGCTGATGTAGCTGTTTGCTGAGGTGTTCAAAAAGCAGCACAAAATATTCCCTCATGGCGATCAATAAAGTATGTTGTTATTATGATTCAGCAAAAAAATTCAGCAGGCGTTAAAAGAACGAAAGATGGAACGAAGCTTAGAGCTCAACTTGTTCTTGGAAAGTCGGTGATACCCGACACCCATAGGCCCCCCCCACACACACACACACACACCTCCTCATCCCGTCCATGAAATATGAATCTGTCTGTTTTCTGTGATACGGCAGATGTTTAACCTGCAGCCGTCCCGACACGCTCCACATCGGGGTGCATTAGGGGGCAAAACGAAGAGCAGCTGCTGGTGACTGGGTCGTGTTACATGTCCACACTGGTTCTGTGGTTAACCCTCTGCCAACTGATTTCAAGGCACACCGCCCGCTGTCGTGATGTTTTGTTCTGAGCTGTAATCTCGTTAGGCGCTCATTAGACCCGGACTCTCTGGCTTTTCCTCGCGGACAAACACAATTAAAGGAAATAACTCTTCCTGTCCGGACGGCCATGATGTGCTCTGGTGTGTGTGTATTTATAGACGACAGCAGCTGCACCGTGGACACAATCCACCAAAAAAAAGTCTTTGGTCACCTGGATTTCTAGTTTTTTTTATTCTTATTTACAACAAAATGCAATAAAATAAAAACATTTTCTTACTTTTCCTGCATTTATTTTATTTACTTCCAAACTACTTCATCTGGGCCACAGGGGGCGCCAGAGTCTATCTTTGTTAATTAGCAGAAGATTGGCGGGGTGCACCCTGGACAGGTCTCTCATAATTACTTTAGCCTCCTTAGTCACACGGAGTCTGGATCATGTAAAGGGTGTGATGTACATGCTATGGTCTTCAAGTGAGCCGGTGCCGCCCGTCATTACTAATGCACAATGACGAGGTGTTACAGTCATCCAGCTGTGGGCAGAGTCTCCCACAAGCTGACAGCAGAGTGGGTGGCGGTTGGCCCAGCAACTCTGTGAGTGGCGCGAGGGTTGCACAATTTTTTATAAAATTCCGTTCCGTCGTCTTCCACTCATCTAGAGCCGGGTTGTGGGGGCAACAGCCTCAGACGGGAAGCCCAGGCTTCTGTCACCCCAGCTGCATCCTCCAGCTGACCTGGAAGGATCCCGAGTCGTTCCCCAGCCAGCTGTGAGACATAGTCTCTCCAGCAAGTCCGGGGTCTGCCTCTTGGTTTCCTCCCCGTGGGACGTGCCTTAAACACCTCGCCCGCGAGGCGCTCAGAGGGCATCTTGACAAGATGCCTGAACCACGCCATCTGGCTCGAGGAGCAGCTCAACTCTGAGCTCCTCCTAGATGGCAGAGCTCCTCACCTGATCTCTGAGTGAGAGCTTAGCCACCCTGCAGAAGAAGCTCATTTTGGCCGCTTGTATCTGTGATCTCATTCTTTCGGTCACCACCCACAGCTGGGAAATATTCTGTTTACTTGAGGTGTTACAGGTGACATGCTTCACAAACAAATATCATTCTTTTGTTTTTGGAAAAAAAGTAACGTTTAAAACTTGTTCCAAACCTTTTGTTTTATTTACATCTAATATTTGTTTTTGATGGAGTCGGAAAAAAAATATTTTAAAATTGAAAACTAGGTTTTATGTATTTTAGACCAAATTGGCCTGCTTTATGTGGCGCACACCAATCTGTCAGTGTCATCATCGAGTCTGTCCTCACCTCCTCCATCACCGTGTGGTACGCTGGAGCCACAGTCAGGAACAAACACAGACTGCAGCGCATTGTGCGCTCCGCAGAGAAGGTGATCGGCTGCAGCCTTCCATCTCTCAAAGACCTGTACGTCTCCAGGACTCGGGGGCGTGCAGGTCGGATAGTAGCTGACCCTTCCCACCCTGGACATGGACTTTTTGAGCGACTCCCCTCGGGCAGGAGGCTCCGGTCCATTCGGACCAGAACGTCCCGCCACAAAAACAGCTTCTTCCCTTCTGCCGTTGGACTTATGAACTCTTTATAACCTGGATCCCCACATCTCTTAGTCACCTCCCTCTTGTCACTTCACTATCTTTATTATTTTCTATTATTTTCTATGACATTGCACTACTTTTCTTTTTCTTCTGAGCACTCTTAGTTTTGTAAAAATTATTATTATTTTTATTTATTTTATTTTTATTATTTTTATTTTATATGTTTGCACACCAGTACCAGAACAAGTTCCTAGTCTCTGATGTTTTTCACTGACATGGCAATAAAAGCATTCTAATTCTGATTCTAATTCTGAAAAAGAAAAAGTGCTCCAAACTTAAAATAGCTCCTCCCAGGTATCCATGTAGGTCCCGGGAGAGGGTTTAATAAATACCCAGCTTGATGTGGTGATGATATTTTTGTTTAGTTGGGAAGGCAGTAGCTCAGTGGTAGAGCGTTTACCCTAAGACTGGAAGTTAACCAGAAATTCGCAGGTCCGAATCCAACTGATTTCATGTCTAGGGTCCTTGGAGAAGACACCTAACCTCCCGTTTCTCCCACTATTGGTGCCATCATAGGTGGCAGCCTGCTGCGGTGAAATGCAGCACACAAATTTCCCAGTTGAGGGATCCATAAAGTATACGTTATTATTATTATTTTAATGTGTAGAATGTGACATACGATTTTAGAAGTGTGTGACACGAACAAACTAGTCTTCATGACTGAAATCTGATTGGCTGATTATTGTTTTTTAAGAAATTCAGACCAGATGAAACGTTTGATTCTATTGGACGCTGCAAACACACACCTACAATCCCCGTTCATCTGTTCACCGTCTCCTCCGTCTTTATTCCAGAGCTCTTGAAACCAACAAATACAACCACATCACAGCCACTTATTACCTGCTAGCCGAGAGGATCCTGAGAGAGAAGCAGGAGAAGGAGGTCCAGACCCGTTCCTCCAGTCCCAGCAACATGAAAGCACACTTCAGGTACCGTCAGCTGTTTCCTCTTAACCTGTGGAGTCACCTGGACTTCCAGGTAAACCTGGTATCAACCAAACCTTGTGTCTAAAACATGTCAGACATTTTAACATAAGACTTTTATAATGAATAAATAGACCAGGCATGGGCAAACTGCGGCCCGCGGGCCATATGCGGCCCATTAAATGTTTTAATCCGGCCCGCTGAACTTGAAAAAATTAAATAAATAAAGCTTGTTATGTGTTTTATTTTCCCTCCGATTCTGATGTTTCCTCACTAGATGGCGCACTGTTTAATATGGAAAGCCATTGGGCCCAATACATGCATGTAAACAAGCGTGTTAGATGTTAAAACAAGTAAAATGTTACATCAAACGCTTAGATTTCAAAACTAGCGCCACGAAATGCACGTTTTTGACCGCTATTGCACTTGATTTCAGACTTAACACCAATAGATTTGAAATTTAACGCTATTGATGTAACATTTAGCACTTGTTTAAAATCTAACACGCCATTTTATTGGTCTAATTTAGCGGTTACTAAAACATGCCATCCATCTGCTCTGGTTCCGGACCCCTGGTCAAATGTTAGAACTCAATGTGGCCCACAAATCAAAAAGTTTGCTCACCCTGAAATAGACCAACTTGTTCTAAAGTTTCTCATACAGATATACTTATATTTTTTTCTGGTGGATCTATCGATGGATATTCTATTGATCACCTTTTAAGAAACATTAGAACTAAAAGTCGAACATCAGACCATGTTTGGCCGCTCCAAACTCCTCCGCTTCGTTGCCAGCGTCTATACTGAGGTTATAAAAGGAAGCGTGAGCAGACAGGAACAAATAAGGAAGAGAAGCCGGACCAGGAGGCACGGAGCTGTAAACCACTTCTACACCCTCTAAACATCCAGGAAACACAGTCTATTCTGAGATCAGTGCAGAACTACAAATCCAGAACTCATCAGAAGTTCCAGTTTAATGGGTCTAACGGGTTCCAGATTCATCGGATCCACAGACTGGAAACTATGAGACATTCACACCTGTAGAAGGTGTGAATGAGAGGGATCCAAATGAAAAAGTGAGTTTACAGGGAGAAGAGATAAAAGAAGGGTGAAAATTTTAAGTACTTAAGATCAACAGTCCAGAGCAATGGAGAGTGTGGAAAAGAGGTGAAGAAGCGTGTGCAGGCAGGCTGGAACGGGTGGAGGAAAGTATCAGGTGTGATGTGTGACAGAAGAGTTTCAGCAAATGAAAAGTACAAAACCGTGGTGAGACCGGCCATGCTGATTGGTCTAAAGACAGGAAGCAGAGATGGAGGTAGCCGAGATGAAGATGCTGAGGATCTCTCTGGGAGTGACCAGGATGGACAGGATCAGAGGAACAGCACATGTTAGAGGTTTTAAAGTCAGAGAGGTCAGACTGAGATGGTTTGGACATGTGCAGAGGAGAGAGAGAGAGTACATCGGAAGAAGGATGCTGGGTTTGGAACCTAGGTTTGGTCCTGGGTTGGTCTAGAGCAGTGGTGGGCAAACTTTTTGACTCGCGGGCCACATTGAGTTCCAACATTTGACAAGCGGGCCGAACCCAGAGGGGTCTTGTTACATCAAGAGCGATAAATTTCAAATCTAGCGGAACTAGGTCTGAAATCTAGTACGATAGCACTTTTAATAACGTGCATTTAGTGACGCTAGGTTAGAAATCTAAGCGCTTGATGTAACATTTTGCTTGTTTTAACATCTAACACGCTTGTTTACGTGTGTATATTGGCCCCGATGGCTTTCCATATCTGTGCACGCTGTTTATTTTGAAGGTGTGCCATCATGGAGACACACACATTTTAATGGGAGCAGTGTTGTTGTATCTTTGACGCCATCTAGTGACAAACATAAAAAAAATAAAGAAAAATCAAACTAAAATGGGTGGGTGGGGGTTTCCTAGTTTGGTGGGCCGGATTAAACCATTTAACGGCCGCATGTGGCCCGCGGGCCGCAGTTTGCCCATCCCCGGTCTAGAGACAGACGTATTCAGTGATAGGTTCAGTCTGCGTTCACATGGCGATTACTTTGCCAACCAGGAGCTAGCTTTTTGATAGGACATGCCCCCTGCTGCAGGATATCCGAACTGCAGCCAATCTGTCGGACTTGCGCTCTGATTTTTTCGTCATTATAAATACAAACAAAAAAACTTTTAAACATTTAAATTAAAATCTGAGTTTAAAATGAACTTGTTTTTAAAACATCTGGAATCAAGTGGATTATTTATCAGTATTTGGGTTTCTATTGGACGCCCGCTGTACGACTGTTTCACAACAAACTGAGGGGTCTCCGTGTCTCTCAACAGGCAGTCGTGGCCGACCAGGATGGACATGCACCAGGACATCGAGGACAGTTTGGCTTCTTCATCCATCGCCCACAGCGGGGGGTCGCAGTCCCCCGCCCGCAGTACGGAGAACCTCCTGAACGGTCATCGTTCCAAAGGTCTGATGGACCTGGGCCGGAGCTCGCTGTCGGACCCCCCGGGACCTTCACAGCAGGTTTGGAGGGTCGATGTTTGTCTGACCACACACACACACACACACACACACACGAAACCAAACAGGAGCTTTTTAGGTGGAACCCCAAAGCCGCTCAGTACTTAACCCGGTGGAACATCTGACGTGTGTGTTTGTGTGTGTTTGCAGGGAGCGTGTGCCGCCGGAGGGTCTCCTGAGACCACCCGAGCCTCCAGTCCGTCCGCCGCTGCCAAGCAGAGGATCTGCCTGTTCAGGTGCGACCCCGCCCTCTCCTGCCCCCCGCGTGTGAAATCAATCTAACTTCCTCCATGTTTGTTTCTCAGGGTGGAGGAAGACGAGGAGGAAGAGGAGGAGGCGGACCCGTCACCCCTCCCCACCCAGGTGATCCTACGCAGGAAGCCCACCTCCATCACCAACCGTCTGACCTCCAGGAAGAGCGCCCCCGTCCTCAACCAGATCTTTGAGGAGGAGGGCGAGTCCGACGACGAGTTCGGCCTGGATGAGGGTCTGCCGCCCAAACTCAGCCGGCTGCGGATGAACATGGCGGGGAACGCCGCCGGGCTGGGCGCGGGGGCTTCGTCACCGGGGGCGACTCAGAAGCGTTACCACCGGCGCAAGAGCCAGGGGAGGGGGTCGTCCTGCTCCAGCTCGGAAACCAGTGACGACGACTCGGAGAGCCACCGCCGGCGTCTGGACAAAGACGCGGGGTTCGGGTACACGTGGAACCGCAGGGACAGCAGCGAAGGACCCCCCGGCAGTGAGGGCGGGAACGGCGGGGGCAGCAGCTCCGGCCAGGGAAAGCCCCCCTCAGGGGGAGGAGGCACTTCAGACAGGGGCAGTCCTCCTGGGGGAGGTGGGAGTGATGGAGGAGGAGGCGGGGGTAGTGAGAGAGGGAATGGGGGTAGTAAAGGTGAGGGGGGTCCCAGCAGCACCAGCAGACCCTCCATCAGACCCAGTGAGCTGCTGGAGAGCCTGAAGCTCATGAGTTTCTGTCTTCAGAGGGGCCACAAGGGGAGGGGCACCGTGGACCCCCGCAGCATCAAGATCCAGGAGAAGTCCAGCTGGAGGATGTGCATCGGCACCGTGACAACGCCCCCTCACTGCAAAGCGGTGCGGAGCGGACCCCCGTGCTCGCGGGCGGGCGGCACTCTGAAAAACGGCGTGTTGCAGCTCCCGCTGTGCGAGAAGACCATCTCTGTGAACATTCAGCGGGGAGGGGGGGGCAGGGACGGCCTGCTGGGGCTGGGGGCTCCTGCCAGCTGCTGCCAGGTCATCTGATCCCGCCCCCTGACCCCCTGACCCCTCCTATCCCACCTGCGACCCCTCCTGTCCCACCTGCACTTTGCAGCTTAAAGAAACCAGAGGATCTTCTTCCTCCAAAACGAACCAATCAGAAGCTTTTATAGGAATTCAAACATCTGGAGGCCCCGCCCTCTCTCACACAGCCAATCAGAGAGTGGTTCGGTCTGGTAACCGTGACAACGCCACATTAAAGACGACCTGCTGTTGTTTTTCTAAACGTTCCAGTTTAAAATCTTTCAGAAGCAGTTCTTCAGGTTTTCTTTGGTTTTTAGGAATCCAGATGTTTTCAAATTCGACTCCATTTTAACCTGTTTTTATTATTTATTTTTCTACTAAAAACAAACCGTCTGTTGTAACCCTTTAAAACCAGTACACAACCAGTACGACCAGTCAGAAGGGGGGGCGGTGTGTACTGGGATTCCAACAGAAACAGCAAGTCGTAAAAAAACGGGGAGTTTTTTTCCTTTTTTAAAACCTGTTTTTATCATTGTCTTTGTCAGTGTGTGTGTGTGCGTGCCCGCGTGCGTGTGTGTATGCGTGTGTTATTTTCACGGTGACGGCAATAAGCTCTGTGTTTTGCAGCTATTTGGAAAATTCTTTTATTTTTTTCCTCATTTGTTGTAAAAAAAATAACAAAAAAAAAGCTGTAAAAAAGTTGAAATGTTGTATTTTTGTTTGTAAATAAGTGTAAATCTTGTAAATAAATTTCTTCCGGCGGTGCGTAGCTAGCTGTACAGTGAGCCCAGCTTATCGGTGGAACGGTGTGCATGTGTCTGTGCTGTTAGACGCAGAAATGTTTCCGGACCAAAAAGCAACAGAAAAGTAGAACGTATCGGTGTTTATTCTGTAGCTGATTCCTGTCGTCCTTCTATAAACATCCTCAAAGAATAAAAGTCAAATATTGTCTCTTAAAAAACGCCTCCTTCTTATTTTTAAATATACTTTATTTATTCCTCACCGGGAAATTTATGTGCTGCATCACGCCGCTACGTATGACGGCGCCAATGGTGGGAGAAACAAGGGGTTAAGTGTCTTCTCCAAGGGCGCGAGATGTGCACTCAGTGGGATGTGAACCCGCGAACGTCCGGCTTCGCGGGCGAACGCTCAAACCACTGAGCCACCACCATAGACTTTCTCCAGATGAAAAACACTTTTTTTTTTTTTATCCCATCATGCTCCCGACCTGCGTTCCGTAAACTTCGTCTCCTGACGTTTTAACACCATGACCGCCGCAGCCGTCAATATGACTGTGTTTCTTTAATATGCTAATCAGAATAAATCAAACACAACCCTGGAGGCTGGTCTTTTATGACTTTTAATATAAACATGTTTTTTATTTAATCATGTAGTTTTTGTGTTCTAAAAATGAACATTTCAAAATTTATACGTAACCTGCTGCGCCCCGCAGCTGCTGAAAGGAAGCGTCCATTGTCATGAAAACTTCTGCAGGAAGTTGTTGCTATGACGACAAACATAATGCTATGGCCACACAAGTGTGTGTGTGTCTGTGTTTACATTTGTGGAGAGAGACAAGGAGGACTCTGACGCCATTTCAGAAACATTTTAGAAAGGTTGAGTGAGATAATATTAAAGAGACACCATGAAGAGAGTCTGAATAAAGTCAGCCATGTTTTCTAGAAAAGTCTTAAAAGTTCAGGTAAACATATTGGAATATGGAGGACATTTTTGAAGCAGCAGCGCAAAATGTGGAAAAAAGTAGACTATTGACAAATTAGGTAATTTTACTTTGGTGTTTGCTTTCCAGCGGGTCCGGGGTCTGCCTCTTGGTCTTCCCCGGTGGGACACGCCTGACACAGCTCAACAGCGAGGCGCTTAGGGGGCAATCCTGACCAGATGCCCGAACCACCCCATCTGGCTTCTCTTGATCTGGAGGAGAAGCGGCTCGACACCGAGCTTCTCCCGGATGGCAAAACCACAGCTGGTTACAATGGTGAGGGTAGGAACGTAGATCCTGGTTACCATGGTGAGGGTAGGAACATAGATCCTGGTTACCATGGTGAGGGTTGGAACGTAGATCGACTTGTAAATTGAGAGCTTTGCTTTTCGGCTCAGCTGTCTCTTTACCACGACGGACCGATGCAGCGTCCTAGTTATTGCTGACGCCGCACCGATCCACCTGTTGATCTCCCGCTTCATTCTTCCCCCACTCGTGAACAAGACCCCAGAAACATATCCTGATTTGGTTTAAAGTTACACAACGATCCCCGCACTTTACCACTTTTATTTGTTGCTTAATTGCTGTAGACGTTGGCGTACGCTCAGATTTGGGCATTAGCTCCTTCATAAATGACGTCCGGGGTTTTCAAAAGAAAACAATCCAAACAATTTAAATAACCTTTAATCTACTGCCACATAGTGGTGGAACCCTAGAGGTGGTTTTCTAAAAAAAAAAAAAAACACAACCAAACACCAACTTTGTTTCTTCCGCTTACGTTTTATTTTAAACCAACCTGATTGTACGAAGGCAAAACTTCAAGTTGGGGTGTGTTTAAAGGCATCAGAGGTGTCATAAGAGTGCACGGTTTAACTTTACAGCCTTTAAAAAAAAAAAAACACTTGTTTTTGTTCGACATGCTGAAAAGAAAATGGCCACCGACCGGTAACCGGTAAGTAGTCGGAAGGCCTTTTTCAGTCTTTACAGATTTATATGGTCTCTTTTCTTCCGTAGCAGGAGAAAAAGAAGGCGTGGCTAACTTCAAGCAGCTTAGCAAGCCCGATCTTTAATACATAAAACTTTGTTCTTCCAGCCACCATCTTGGAGTAAAATAGGAAGTAAACCTCTCCCAGACGCTCGTCAGCGTAGCAGCACAACACCACCTCGTTCCTTTACAGTAAACATCTGCTTTTCTGCCATAAAGTGAAGCCCGTTCCCCCCAAAAGCTGAATAAAAACAACCGCATTAAATCTAAAAGTGAATCCTAATGAGTCTTCTTTGGTAGATGTCAAGGTTTCTCTTCCTCAATGGATGCCCTCACCGAGATCCAAGGCTTCTAGCATTTTCTGAAACACAGAAAACAAACAGATATCAGTTTTGGTAAAAAAACGCCTGTGTGAGGTTGGCCCTTATAAAAAAAAACAGAGAAAAAACACTAACAAAAATAAACAAAAAATATGGCAATTGTTTTTGCTGTAAAAAGGTTTCTTTGTGCTATTTTAGTTTTTATTTTTAAAGATATCTATGATTCTTTTTTAGGTCAATATGACGTCATCCAGACCTTCATTTGGCTTAAAAGTGCGAAAAAACTTCTAAAAATATGTCAATTGTTTGTGTGCTGTAAATTTTTTATTTTGTGCGATTTTAGTTTTTTTTTTTTTTTAATTTATTATTATTTTTAGAAATTTGATTTGGACCATGACGTTATCAAGACCATCACTTCTTTTACCGGGCGTTACCATATTTGATGACGTCTTCGATCAAATTGTATTTCTTAAAATAAGTAAAAACTAAAATAGCACAACCAAAAAATTTTTACAGCACAAAAAATTGACACATTTTTTGTTTAGATATTTTTTTAAGAGGGGCCGCTTCACGCAGGTTACGTTAACTGAGTTGAGACCCTTGTCGTTGCTGTAGTGATATACAGACTGACGGATGAGGTCAGACTGGAATCTTCATGGAATGTGATGCTTGCAGATGATATTTTGAAATCTTGTGAGAATCAACGAATCATCATTGATCAACCAGCCAGATTCATTTTTTTAGTTTGTTACGCACACAATCCGTAGATTGATTTATGGAGAAGAAAAGTAGTTCCATCAACAACCAGTGTGATGACGGAGGAGCCTGAACACCCCGCCAATAGAACTTATTCTTTAAAAAGTTGTTCCGTTTGGTTCTGTCGTTTTCTGCTTAACCCGGACCGGGTTAAGTCCAGGGTCTGACTCTAGGTCTGCTCCTGGGAGAAGGTGCCCGAAACACCTCACCAGGAAATGTTCGGGAGGCATCCAAACCAGATGCCCTAACCACCCCATCTGGCTTCTTTTGACCTGGAGGAGCAATAGCTCTACTCCAAGCTCCTCCCAGATGGCAGAGCTCCTTCCTCTATCTGAGTGAGAGCCCAACCACCCTTAGGCAAGATCATTTCAGCAGCTTGTATCCATTATCTTGTTCTTTTGGTCACCACCCACAGCTGGTGACCATGTTGATGGTAGGAACGTAGATCCTGGTTACCATGGTGAGGGTAGGAACGTAGATCCTGGTTACCATGGTGAGGGTAGGAACGTAGATCCTGGTTACCATGGTGAGGGTAGGAACATAGATCCTGGTTACCATGGTGAGGGTAGGAACGTAGACCCCGGTTACCATGGTGAGGGTAGGAACGTAGATCCTGGTTACCACGGTGAGGGTAGGAACGTAGATCCTGGTTACCACGGTGAGGGTAGGAACGTAGATCCTGGTTACCATGGTGAGGGTAGGAACGTAGATCCTGGTTACCATGGTGAGGGTAGGAATGTAAATCCTGGTTACCATGGTGAGGGTAGGAACGTAGATCCTGGTTACCATGGTGAGGGTAGGAATGTAAATCCTGGTTACCATGGTGAGGGTAGGAACGTAGATCCTGGTTACCCCGGTGAGGGTAGGAATGTAGATCCTGGTTACCATGGTGAGGGTAGGAACGTAGATCCTGGTTACCATGGTGAGGGTAGGAACATAGATCGACTTGTAAATTGAGATGTTGTCAAAAGAAGTTGTTGATAATTTTAGATTTTATTTTGGAAGATTAAACTTTCTCATTTCATCTTTTTTTTTTTTTACCTTTTTCTTGAGCGCCTCCAGGGACTCGAACTCCTGGCGGGCCAGTTTGATCTGGATGTGTTTGGGTATGTCCGGGATGAGGAAGGTCAGGATGAACTTAAACGCCAGCAGTCCGTGCTGAAAACACACACATCAGGGTTATTCTCACCTTCTACTGCTGGGACGTCGAAGCCGGACTTTACAGTGATGGTAATTTATGAGTGTCGGCCACAGGAGGTGGCGTACGACCAAAAATATAACCACATCCGTATAAAACCATCTGAGGATATAATGCCGAAAAAAAATGCAACCGAACTGCCAGATAAATCTGCAGCTGCTAAAATGACAGTACAAAGCAGCAAACAGGAAGCTTCCAGAAAAAAATCTCACAACATGTCATGTTTAAAGTCGTCCACCCAGAGCATTGTGAGCACACACACTGTGTTTAAAACATTACATAACTGATGCATCGTGGACAAACAGAGCCATGGACACACACACACACACACACACACACACACACACACACACACACACACACACACACACACACAGGAAGTCTGGTTCAACATTAAAAGATGTGGCTCATTTATGTTTGTGGGGGTCTGAAATCAGTGATGCTGGAGTTCTAACACACCTGCTTCCTGCTGGTGATCCAGCCTTACTTCACAAGAGTAAACACTGTTTTCTAGTCATGTAGCAAGCCAATCACGTGGCAGCATCTGGACACGTCGACCAGTGTTTCCTAAAGAGGGCATGTGAACCCCAGAGCAGTGGTGAATGAAGTACTCACTTTTTGTACAAAAGTTAAAAGTACCAATAAAAAATCTACTTAAGTAAAAGTACAAAAGTAGTTGGTGTAAATTGTACTTTTTAAGTAAAAAGTAAAAGTATTCAATCATAATTCAAATGTTATTTTTTGTGCTATAGGGTGTCACCATGGTAACCAGGATAAATACTCTGCAGGGGTGTGACCCCCCCCTCTCCCGCCTCGTTTGGTCCACAAAAAAAATAAATAAATAAAATAAAAGGGGACAAGTCAAGCTATCCTCTAGAAGGGCCAGTGAATGGGCACCAAAATGGAGGAAAATGACACTTATTTTTAAAATGTTTTGGGGGGGAGGCCCCCAGTCACTATATATTGGCTTTGTCAAAGCCCCACCCCCCTTTGGAAAATTCTAGATCCGCCCCTGCTCTGTGTCATGATGGCTCAACTTTTTATTTATAAGTAAACACAACGAACAACGATCTTCTGACTCTTTAATTTGTACTAAAATGTTTCTCGATTCATGACTTCTTCTCCCGATCAACTGTTTCTTTTGATTTTGGCGATGCGGCTTCAAGATGCGCAAAAAAACCTGTGTATTTTTCAAATTTATGAACAAAAATGTAACGAAAAATGTAAAACACACTTTTAAAAAATAGCGAAGTAAAAGTACAGATATTTGCTCTAAAAATGTAGTGAAGTAAAAGTAAAAGTACCGGTCTTAAAGGTCTTAAATTTTACTTAAGTAAGTACAGATTCAACATTTTTTTACTGAAGTACAGTAACGAAGTACATTTACTTCGTTACATTCCACCAGAGGTGTCAAGTAGCGAAATAAGATTACTTCGTTACCTTACTCAAGTAGAAAATCTCGGTATCTTTACTTTAACGAAGTAATTATTTTTTTGCCTACTTTTTACTTTTACTCACTACTTTTTTATGCAATTATCTGTACTTTTACTTCGTTCATTTTTTAAAAAGTAGTCGCTACTTTCTCCATTTTGTCACCGTTAAAAAGCCGCGACTGTTTGTCGGAGTTTTTTTTTTTTTTTAATCAACCCTGAATGCATCAAACAAAGGAACAGATGAATGATTGGCTGACAGCTCCAGTCAATCATTACTTTGGGCCAAGTAGCCCCGCCCACAAACTTTTAAAGAGCAGGAACGTTAGTTTGCGTGTTTAAGACTTGTTGCGGGCTCGGAAATCAAAGTGTTTCTGATGCTGCAACACTGAACTTTGATTGAATTATCAGTTTTTTTAAAAAAACAACAGCAAAGAAATGTTTTATTATTATTATTATTTTCAGTCTGTGGTTATTGTAAACGTCTTCGCTGAAAATGTTGTAGATGGTATTTTTATAAAAATAACTTTGATCTGTGACGCACTATTTTATCTTTAGAAACAAAGCTAATTGAACTGATTCATCCATAAATAGTAGTGGATGAAGTATTTGTGCTTAAAAGCATCCAAAATGTTATTGATTAGTTTATAAAGACTGACTGAGGAGATTAAAACTACACATCGCTTAGATTTTGTATAATGTAGATGTTTGGGTTAACATTAAAAAAAAAAAAAACCTTATATGTACACATATATATGTACAACCGGATTCCAAAAAAGTTGGGACACTTTAGAAATTGTGAATAAAAACTGAATGCAATGATGTGGAGGTGCCAACTTCTAATATTTTATTCAGAATAAAACATAAATCACAGGTCAATAGTTTAAACTGAGAAATTGTATGATATTAAGGAAAAATATGCTCATTCAAAATTTCATGGTGTCAACAAATCCCAAAAAAGTTGGGACAAGAACCTATTAGAGGCTGGAAAAAGTCATTTGAGCATACAACAAACACCTGGAAGACCAATCAGCACTAATCAGGTCAATTGGCAATATGATGGGTATAAAAAGTGCTTCTCAGATTGGCAGTGTCTCTCAGAAGCCAAGATGGGTAGAGGATCACCAACTCCCACAATGTTGCGTAAAAAGATAGTGGAACAGTATCAGAGAGGTGTTACCCAGCGAAAAATTGCAAAGAGTTCGCAGTTGTCATCATCAACTGTGAATAATATCATCAGAAGATTCAGAGAATCTGGAAAAATCTCTGTGCGTAAAGGTCAAGGCCGGAGAACCATACTGAATGCCCGTGATCTCCGGGCCCTTAAACGACACTGCATCAAAAACAGGAGTGCTACTGTGAAGGAAATCACAGCATGGGCTCAGGAGTACTTCCAGAAACCATTGTCAGTGAACACAATCCACCGTGCCATCCGCCGTTGCCAGCTGAAACTCTATTCTGCAAAGAAGAAGCCATTTCTAACAAAGATCCACAAGCGAAGACGTTTTCACTGGGCCAGGAGTCATTTAAAATGGAGTGTGGCAAAATGGAAGACTGTTCTGTGGTCAGACGAATCACGTTTTGAGGTTCTTTTTGGAAATCTGGGGCGCCATGTCATCAGGACCAAAGAGGACAGTGACAACCCAAGTTGCTATCAACGCTCTGTTCAGAAGCCTGCATCTCTGATGGTATGGGGTTGCATGAATGCGTGTGGCATGGGCAGCTTGCACATCTGGAAAGGCACCATCAATGCAGAAAAATATATTCAGGTTCTAGAGCAACATATGCTCCCATCCAAACGTCGTCTCTTTCATGGAAGACCCTGCATTTTTCAACAAGATAATGCCAGACCACATTCTGCATCAATCACAACATCATGGCTGCGTGGGAGAAGGATTCGGGTACTGACCTGGCCAGCCAACAGTCCAGATCTTTCACCTATAGAAAACATTTGGCGCATCATTAAGAGGAAGGTCAGACAAAGAAGACCCAAGACGATTGAACACTTAGAGGCCTGTATTAGACAAGAATGGGAGAACATTCCTATGTCTACACTTGAGAAGCTGGTCTCCTCAATGCCCAGACGTCTGTTGAGTGTTCTAAGAAGAAGGGGGGGTGTCACACAGTGGTGAAAATGGCCTTGTCCCAACTTTTTTGGGATTTGTTGACACCATGAAATTTTGAATGAGCATATTTTTCCTTAATATCATACAATTTCTCAGTTTAAACTATTGACCTGTGATTTATGTTGTATTCTGAATAAAATATTAGAAGTTGGCACCTCCACATCATTGCATTCAGTTTTTATTCACAATTTCTAAAGTGTCCCAACTTTTTCGGAATCCGGTTTGTAGATATGTATGTATATAAATTTATATATACCGTCTCCTAAGTCCCGCCCCTACTGGTTTCTTTCTGGGTTTCTTAAAATCTTATTTCCCTGGTTATTTTTTCATTTTTACAGTTCTTAACATTTTAGAAAAAGAATCCAAGGATTTTGCCTCCTGTGTGTTTCCTTCACTCCCACTGCCTTACGAGTGCATGTAAAGGGTGTTATTTTGTCAATGGGCGTGGTTTTACTGGGTGTACGATATCTTTTGTAAAATACAATCATTTTACGTCATTAGTACAATAATCCAGCACCTCCCACCTGGCAACGCTGCCCAGGCTGTATGTGGCACTCCCATACTTACCAACTTGATAAAGACTATTCAGTATTGCCTCAAAGAACTTTGAAAACTAGCTGCCTTCTAGGCTTAAAAAAGCCTTTTGGTCATTTTTATTTATTTATTTATTTTTTTTTACATTGAGTGTGTTTGTGTCTGCTGAAGTTGGTTAAATTAGGTGATGCAGAGTGAAGCTTGGTAGCTGAAGGGACGTTACATAATGCCCTGCTTATGATAATACATTTGATTGTGTTCATTAATCGATTTCCAATAAAGATTATTAAGAAATAAATGTTTCTGATTCATAAAGTTTAACACCAAAACACTTTCATTTATTATCATATTTTCTGCTCCTTAAAGCATGTGATAATAGTTAAAAAACATGTTAACACGCTTTTGTTAACAATATTCCTTTTTTTCTGAAAATTACTTTTACTTTTCTACTTTAAGTAGTTTTAAAATAGGTTACTTTTTACTTTTACTTAAGTAGAAAACTTGAGTTGATACTTCTACTTTTACTAAAGTAGTTTTTTAACTCGGTATTTATACTTCTACTTGAGTAGAAAATGTTGGTACTTTTGACACCTCTGCATTCCACCACTGCCCCCGAGGCGTCTGCAGGAGTACGCAAAATAAATATAAACATGTTTCTTAAAGCCTTCGTGTCCATGTTGTGATTCTTGTTTCAATAAAGTGCTAAAAAAACTTGTGATGATTTAAATCAGGTAAACGTTACAGTCCAGACCCCCAGACCGTGGGTCCGTCTAGTGAAGAACCGAGCCGACATGAAGACAAAGACCAGAACTATGAAACCAGAAACCTGTCAGTGACACCGTAAGATAACCGGGCTGCAGACTGGGGAGGGAATAAGAAACACAAACTTACAGGTTTCTAGTTTAATCTCATGAGTCACAACAGATTCAAAGATGTGGACCAGTAAGAGACGACGATCGGAGGGGTCAGCTCGTCCGTACAGACCGGTCGTGGTGAGTTCAAGAGCTGCTGGAATTATTACAATAATCTCTAAAAAAAAAAAAAATACATAAATGTCTTCTTATGTTGGAAAAAATATCTGTGAGAGTCTGTTTTTCCTGCAGCACTTGAACGCACCTCCCTTAAAGTTTCAACAGAGCACCATCTGGTGGACAAAACCGGGATCGCAGCGAAAAGTAAAAACATGAATTTATTCAGAAGGAAAATATTATTTATATTAGTGATGTCAGTAGATTAAAATAATTAATCAAATTAATTACAGGATTTTGTAATTAATTAATCAAATTAATCTAATTTTTTTGTCATATTTGCTAAAGGTCTCCTGATAAAGAATTTGAATTCTAGGATATTAAAAAAATTACTGTATGAATAATCAATGGAATACAGTAATAAGAGAAGATTTTAAATCTAATTTATTATTGATGAACTGTACCTCATGAGGCCAGGTGCATCATTAAAAAAGTCAAACAAGGGTCAGGGTTCGTTAGGGTTCGTTCTTATCTTCAACGATAGAAATTGTCCTGCAATCAGCAGCACCCCACTTTGTGATGGTATTTGTTAATTTCTCTGTTGTGGATTTGCTCATTCACTTGCCAATTTGAGCTAGCTTGGTTTGTCGGAGCGAGCTCCCGGTAGCCACACTTGGGACAGAGGAACCTGCCTGAACATGTTTTACGTTTAGATGGTATGTCAGGCTGGAGTTGCCCCGGCGGTAGGAGAACTCAGTTTTTATTTATTGTTCCGTCTTTATTATTTTGGTATAAAAACTTGCCTTCAGTGGCTCGACTCAGGGGCAAATCCAGGATTTTCTAAAGGGCTTGAGGGGGGGCGTGAGGAGGAATTCCCCCACCCCCAGAACATTTTCAAAAATAAGTAATTTTTCCGCATTTTGATGCATATTTTTCCCATAGTTTATAATAATTAAAGTAGTAAGAACGCTTTTTTTGCGGACCAAATGGGATAGGGGCTAAGGGATGTGCGCCCCCACGTCCACCCTGGATCGGCCCCTGCGACTGCTTCATCCTCCTGAGTTTTGTCCATGTCTGTTGTGTTTGACCATTGCTGCCTTGCTAATTTGCCAGCGTAGGCGATGTAGCACGGCCGAGAAGACTACGGGTCCTTCAACAGGCCAAAATTCAAATGCGCTAGCATTGGCTCGCTACCTTTAATACGTCATAATTAATTGCGTTAATTTTTTTAACACGTTAAAATGACAGAAGTGGTTATATGATCTCTAATACAGTTCATTTGACACTCATTTGGATTACGTGTATTTTATTTGGATATAATTGATGTCATTTCCTTTTTGTTTGATCCCGGTGTGATGAAATCATTGAAACGTTCCGTTCCGTCATCTTCCGCTTGTTCCGGGGTCGGGTCGCGGGGGCAACAGCCTCAAACGGGCAGCCCAGGCCTCTCTCTCCCCGGCTGCATCCTCTAGCTCACCCGGAAGGATCCCAAGTCATTCCCCGGCCAGCTGTGAGACATAGTCTCTCCAGCGGGTCCGGGGTCTGCCCCTTGGTCTCCTCCCAGTGGGACGTGCTTGAAACACCTCGCCCGCGAGGCGCTCGGGGAGCATCCTGACCAGATGCCCGAACCACCCCATCTGGCTCCTCTCGACCTGGAGGAGGAGCGGCTCGACACCGAGCTCCTCCCGGATGGCAGAGCTCTTCACCAGATCTCTGAGTGAGAGCCCAGCCATCCTGCAGAGGAAGCTCATTTCGGTCACTTGTACCCGCGATCTCATTCTTTCGGTCACCACCCACAGCTGGTTACCATGGTGAGGGTAGGAACGTAGATCGACTTGTAAATCCAGAGCTTTGCTTTTCGGCTCAGCTCTCTCTTTACCACGACGGACCGATGCAGCGTCCTAGTTATTGCTGATGCTGCACCGATCCGCCTGTCGATCTCCCGCTCCATCCTTCCCCCACTCGTGAACAAGACCCTGAGATACTTAAACTCCTCCACTTGGGGCAGGACCCTGTCCCTGACCCACAGGGGGCATTCCACCCTTTTCCATGCGAGGACCATGGTCTCGGATTTGGAGGCGCTGATTCCCATTGAAACGTGTTTAATTAATTACGTGATCACACTCAGCTGAGTCGCTGTTGAGAGTAGAATCATAAAAAAAGGAAGTTGAGAATCATTTATTAGAACTTTAAGAGCGCTTCAAGCAGTCAAGGTAGCGCACGACACTGCCGTGCAGTTACCAAGCTGGCCACAAGACGGCCGTATGTGGTACCGGGATAGCGTGAGGACTGATTGATGCAGACGGAGCACTACTGAAGGACGAGGTGTGTGTGTTACCTCCACAGCGACTGTCCACAGAATGAGCTGCAGCTCCGAATCAGGAAAATAAGCTTTGGCTTGTGGAGACATTCCGATTAGAGCACAGTTGGTCACCACGGCGATTAAACTCATGGTCTCAAAGGCGAGCTGGACACAGAAACTCAAAATAAATACAATCGATAATATAAGAAACGAGAGAGTGAGTCGCTTTACGCTAACCTGCCAAACCCCGATGTTTGCAGCCGGGTCGGAAAAAGGCCGTTTAAAGACGTGGCACATCTTGAAGGCATCGGAGTAAACCTCAGTGACGTTGTTCAACACCACCAGCACAGCAGCCAGAGGGTAAACACAAGAGAACAGGCTGACGTAGCCAAACAGTAAGAACAGCTCCAGGTAGTCATCAAACGTCCCCTAAAAAAAAAAAAAAAACAGGGTGGAAATTTAAAATGAGGGGTTCGATTTCTAAATTTAAATGTATTAAGCTGTGAAGCTGATGAATGGAAAAACCAGGGAGGGACATCCTGTCTGTTCCTGTCTGTATTGAACCACACTGTACGTGGTGAAGGGGGAGGAGCCCCAACAAGGCCTGTATTCAAGAACCTCCTCTTTGGTCTTCCTCTAGTCCTCTTTCCTGGTGGTTCAAAATCCAGCATCCTTCTTCTGATGTACTCTCTCTCTCTCCTCTGTACATGTCCAAACCATCTCAGTCTGACCTCTCTGACTTTAAAACCTCTAACATGTGCTGTTCCTCTGATCCTGTCCATCCTGGTCACTCCCAGAGAGATCCTCAGCATCTTCATCTCTGCTACCTCCATCTCTGATTCCTGTCTTTTCCTCAGTGCCACTGTCTCTAGACCAATCAGCATGGCCGCTCTCACCACACTGTCTCTAGACCAATCAGCATGGCCGCTCTCACCATGGTTTTGTACATTTTTCCTTTCATTTTATCTGAAACTCTTCTGTCACACATCACACCTGATACTTTCCTCCACTCGTTCCAGCCTGCCTGCACACGCTTCTTCACCTCTTTTCCACACTCTCCATTGCTCTGGGCTGTTTATCCTAGATACTTAAAATCTTCCACCTTCTTTATCTCTTCTCCCTGTAACCTCACTTTTCCATTTGGATTCCTCTCATTCACACACATGTACTCTGTTTTACTCTGACTAATCTTCATTCCTCTTCTTTCTAGTGCAAACCTCCACCTCTCCAGCTTTTCCTCCACCTCTTCCCTCCTCTCACTACAGATCACAATGTCATCTGCAAACATTGTCCATGGGGATTCCTGTCTAACCTCATCTGTCAGCCTGACCATCACAACAGCAAACAGCAAAGGGCTCAGAGCAGATTCTTGGTGCAGTCCCACCCCCACACTGAACTCCTTTGTCTCACCTACAGCACACCTCACCACTGTCTTATTTAATTACTGTCTAATTAATTAATTAATTTAACCACTATTTAAGGGTTTAATGTAAAATATAGTTTTGAAAGTCGGACTATGTTTGAACGCCATGCCTTCAACATTCTTGAAGAGGTTTTTTTTTTTTTTCATCCATGTTTGAGTTATTTGTACTCGGATCCTCTTTGAACATCAGTTTGGTTTTGCCCATTGATTTTGTTCTCCGCTACAACCGTTAGCAGAAAGTCTTTTTAGTAGCAATAGTGCACGTGTTCTGAACACGCTCATATTCGCGGCCTCAAAAGGGATTTACAATGTGTGGTGTATGCTCCAAGGAGGCAGGACTACATGGGGAGCGAGAGGAGGGGGGATTTCTGTGTCAAAAATGGAAGTGAGACACAATATTTTTAAGCTTTTTTCAGCAAAGATGACATTTTGGAGCAAAAGCCACTGTGTTTAATTATTTATGCATAAAATCCTTTCTTTAGATCAAACTTGTGCTTTTAAATACGTAGATTTACGTTTTTAAATGTTGAACAAAAACCATTGGTCGACAACCTTTCGATCATTCTGACTTCCTGCTTGTAATGAGAATTAAGTATTTCTATTGGTTGGAGACACAAACCTAGAAGAAGCCCAAAAAGACCGATGTGGGTGTGAACCCAGACTTCACTAAAAAGTTTCTAGAAGATATTCCAGACAGTCTTTACCTTTTCTTTCTGATTGGTTTAATCTGTGAATCCTTTTAGACACTCACCAGGTAGGTGCTCATATCGGCCTCCAGTCGGACCTGGTGTGGTAGTGGAAGCTCTTTGTCCTCCAGAGTCTTCTTCCTACTGTTGGCTTTACGCATCATCTTCTTGTTGCGTCTCCTCTGCAGCCAGTAGGGCAGGAAGGCCTCCATGATCTGGTTCAGAATCTGACTGGTGATGAGGAGGGTGGCGAGGCTCTGAGGACAGATCCAGTGTTTTTACACTAATTTAATCAGTTGTTACAGAAAATATTTAATTAAATAACAAGCTAATGAAGCTAAACGGCTACAAAAAAATACAAATGTATATTAAAGATGACTTATTTGACCAGGTTTTTGGGTAAAAAAAAGTGCTGCACTAAAATATTTCTCATTAAATGACGGATTAGTTGAAAATCACGTCAAATTAAGACCAGACAAAAATAAGCAGTAGAATTTTTTTCAAACTTTTTGGGATGTGTAATGCCCCCTGCAGGTCAAGGACAGGGTCCTGCCGCAAGTGGAGAGTTTAAGTATCTCGGGGTCTTGTTCACGAGTGGAGGAAGGATGGAGCGGGAGATCGACAGGTGGATCGGTGCGGTGTCAGCAATAAGTAGGACGCCGCATCGGTCTGTCATGGTAAAGAAAGAGGTGAGCCAAAAAGCAAAGCTCTCGATTTACAAATCGATCTACATTCCTACCCTCACCATGGTAACCAGGATCTACGTTCCTACCCTCACCATGGTAACCAGGATCTACGTTCCTACCCTTACCATGGTAACCAGGATCTACGTTCCTACCCTCACCATGGTAACCAGGATCTACGTTCCTACCCTCACCATGGTAACCAGGATCTACATTCCTACCCTCACCATGGTAACCAGGATGTACGTTCCTACCCTCACCATGGTAACCAGGATCTACGTTCCTACCCTCACCATGGTAACCAGGATCTACGTTCCTACCCTTACCATGGTAACCAGGATCTACGTTCCTACTCTCACCGTGGTAACCAGGATCTACGTTCCTACCCTCACCATGGTAACCAGGATCTACGTTCTTACCCTCACCATGGTAACCAGGATCTACGTTCCTACTCTCACCATGGTAACCAGGATCTACCTTCCTACCCTCACCATGGTAACCAGGATCTACGTTCCTACCCTCACCATGGTAACCAAGATCTACGTTCCTACCCTCACCGTGGCAACCAGGATCTACGTTCCTATCCTCACCATGGTAACCAGGATCTACGTTCCTATCCTCACCATGGTAACCAGGATATACGTTCCTATCCTTACCATGGTAACCAGGATCTACGTTCCTACCCTTACCATGGTAACCAGGATCTACGTTCCTACTCTCACCGTGGTAACCAGGATCTACGTTCCTACCCTCACCATGGTAACCAGGATCTACGTTCTTACCCTCACCATGGTAACCAGGATCTACGTTCCTACTCTCACCATGGTAACCAGGATCTACCTTCCTACCCTCACCATGGTAACCAGGATCTACGTTCCTACCCTCACCATGGTAACCAGGATCTACGTTCCTACCCTCACCATGGTAACCAGGATCTACGTTCCTACTCTCACCATGCTAACCAGGATCTACCTTCCTACCCTCACCATGGTAACCAGGATCTACCTTCCTACCCTCACCATGGTAACCAGGATCTACGTTCCTACCCTCACCATGGTAACCAGGATCTACGTTCCTAACCTCTCCATGGTAACCAGGATCTACGTTCCTACCCTCACCATGGTAACCAGGATCTACATTCCTACCCTCACCGTGGCAACCAGGATCTACGTTCCTACCCTCACCATGGTAACCAGGATCTACGTTCCTACCCTCACCATGGTAACCAGGATCTACGTTCCTACCCTCACCATGGTAACCAGGATCTACGTTCCTACCCTCACCGTGGTAACCAGGATCTACGTTCCTACCCTCACCGTGGCAACCAGGATCTACGTTCCTATCCTCACCATGGCAACCAGGATCTACGTTCCTACCCTCACCATGGTAACCAGGATCTACGTTCCTACCCTCACCATGGTAACCAGGATCTACGTTCCTACCCACACCATGGTAACCAGGATCTACGTTCCTACCCTCACCATGGTAACTAGGATCTACGTTCCTACCCTCACCATGGTAACCAGCTGTGGGTGGTGACCGAAAGAATGAGATTGCAGATTCAAGCAGCCGAAATGAGCTTCCTCCGCAGAGTGGCTGGGTTCTCACTCAGAGATCAGATGAGGAGCTCTGCCATCTGGCAGGAACTCAGCGTAGAGCCACTCCTCCTCCAGGTCGAGAGAAGCCAGATGGGGTGGTTCGGGCATCTG
Organism: Neostethus bicornis; assembly: GCA_902685375.1. NCBI lineage: Eukaryota > Metazoa > Chordata > Actinopteri > Atheriniformes > Phallostethidae > Neostethus > Neostethus bicornis. The sequence continues at coordinate 38,100,000 of LR738541.1, forward strand.
GTCAGGATGCCCACCGAGCGCCTCGCAGGCAAGGTGTTTCAGGTACGTCCCACTGGGAGGAGACCAAGAGGCAGACCCCTGACCTGCTGGAAAGACTATGTCTCACAGCTGGCCAGCGAATGACTCGGGATCCTTCCGGGTGAGCTGGAGTACGCAGCTGGGGTGAGAGAAACCTGAGCTTCCCGTCTAAAGCGGTTGCCCCGCGACCCGGCCCCGGAACAAGTGGAAGACGACGGAACAGAACTGTAATGTGGTCTTGATATAAAATTATCCAGATGGCATTCATGTGGCCTGCACTACATGAGGAACAGACTGACCCACCTGTCTGAGCAGGGCCATGTCCTGCATGGCGAAAGCTATGTAGAACAACGAAGCAAAGCAGTTGACGAAGTTGAACTGAAAGGAGAAGAGTGGGTGAGTTCAGCTGAAACTAGAACACAGCGTCAGATCCACAGACTCACCACCAGGACTTTCAGGACCAAATGGTTCTGGTACGAAGACTCCAGACGGTGGTTTTCTAACAGAAACACAAGAGAATCCATGAAGCATCCAGCATGAAGAGCGAGCACACCTCTACAGGATAATCTCACCCCACTCGGTCAAAAACTCTGCAGCGTATCTATAGATCAGGTTCATGATCTCTATGACGATGGCGTAGATGATGCTGGGGATGAAGGAGAGCACGCCGGTCCAGAAGGTGGGATCTTCATCGTGGATGGACAACGCCCATCCTTCCATCTGGAAGTAGATCATCATGACGTAGAGGGACAGGTAGAGACAAAGCAGGACGAAGGGAAGGGACACCAGGTAGATTCTCAGCAGACGCTTAGAGTTCGGGTACAGCGGCTCCTCTCGGCCCGTCACCGGGTTAAAACCTAGAACACCGTGGAAACCGGGTCGAGGTTCTTCAAAAGCCTTTTTCCTGCTCAGTGTGCCCCATCGGTATGCCAACGAAGCGCTGAATCGTTTCCACAGCTGGAAGGAAGAAATTTAGATCAATGCAAACGTCTCCACTGCTAGTTCTACAAATATCAGGGGCGGATCCAGGATTTTCTAAAGGGGGGGCATGAGGTCATACACCTGTGGTGATCACCAGTGATGTAGGTCTGAGGGCATTCCCCCGGAACATTTTGAAAAATAAGAGTCATTTTCCTGCATTTTGGTGCAGGGCTCCCCTCTCGGATCCGCCCCTGAATATGACCAGAGAAGATTTATGGTGTCATTTTTTAAAACATCACATGCACGATCGATCAATATCAAATCAATAACAAGATTTTAACATCTGCAATCAGCTCATTGCAAAAAGCTGCATGTTTTCTTTTGTTTTTTGTTGCTTCTCTACCAATTTACGTTTGTGTGCCTGAGCAGCCAACTGATTGGTCAGGTCATGAGCAGCTGGCCAATCAGCTTTAGACTGACTGACTCCAACAGGAAGTACCGTATTTTCCGCACCATAAGGCGCACCGCATTATAAGGCGCTACAGTAAAGGCTGTTCAACTTTGTCCTCTAACTGTGGCCATCTCGCTTTGTTCCTGCGGAAACTCTGTTTAGTCTTGTTTACTTGGCGCAGCGCATCCTCTTGCTTCCTCCACTTCCTCACCATTGATTCATTGATGTTAAACTGTCTCGCTGCGGCTCTATTCCCGTGTTCTACTGCGTGACCGATCGCCTTGAGTTTAAACTCTGCGGTGTAACAGTGTCTCTTGGTAGGAGCCATTTCCGGGTCTTTACACAAACACACAAATGGAAATGAGACGCCCTTTCATATATCCCAGCATGCACCGCGCACAACTTCTTTTACCAGGGAAATGGAGTCGGCGGCTGCTTACCGCAGTTGCAACACCTGTTGTAGCTCCATATTAATCCACATATAAGGCGCTCTGGGTTAAAAGGTGCATCGTGGACTTTAGAGAAAATTTAGGATTTTTAGGTGCACCTTATAGTGCGGAAAATACGGTAGTTCCTGCCTAGTAAACATTTCAATTTTATCAACATTACGCAGCCTAAACTTACTTTTTTCTACTATTAATAAGCTGCAGCGCTAAACTTCCTTCAGTGAGGCACAAATACACATTTGAATGTTCTCACCTCAAGGATCACCGTGCACCAGATGAGATTGAACACGGCAAAGACCACATATTTGTCATAATCCTCCCAGTCAAACAGGTAGTACGGCACCCCGATGAGGGCCAAAGGAATCAGGGCAAAGGTGAAGTATTCCAGGAACCCAAAGTAGAGCGCCTGGCCTTCGCCAAAGTAGTGCCTGATGTCATCTGGAGGAGAAAATGAAAAGTGAGACAAAAAAACACCAATTTAATCAGAAAAATAATGACAAATAAATAACCAGAAAAAAAACCTAACATTTTATCATAGATTGCTTTTATGTTTAGAAAATATTTACAGCTTATTGGTCTCTTTTGAATGCATACACGTTACCATGACGATGAAGTATTTAGCTCAGAGATCTAAAAGTAAAAATTGTACAAATCTTACACCTTTGCCTGCGTCAGCCTCGTTAACACACAGACCTCAGTCATTCATTACTAACACAGTGTGTGACGTACGCGGGCGGAGGCATATCGTTCAACATCTTGGCTTTGACTTAGTTTGGTTTCAAACTAGGACCACCGCGTTCTAAATCTACCTGCAAGCGCCATGACCGTCAATGTGACCCCTTAAGTAATTATTCATGTTTTGTGCTTTTATTTCATAAATAAACTTTTAAATCACTCAATTTTTAAAGTAATAATAATGATAAAATGTTAAATATTTTTAAAACCTAGAATAAAAAATCAAACACCAACGTAAAATGATCTAATTCATCAAAAGCCTACTTTTTCCCGCATTTTGCGCTGCTGCTTCAAAAATATCCCCGTTATAAATTGGCTATAGGCCGGGGGTCCCTAACCTTTTCTGCGACACGGACCGGTTTAGTGTCGGTTTAGTGTCAAATTGACGGCTGCGGCGGTCCTAGTATTAAAATCTCATATAAAGAAATGAAGTTTTCTCCGTACCGAGTGGCTGCTGGGAGAGCTTAACCTTCTTGTACCAGGAGAAGGAAAGTCTCTTCAGCTCCTCTTTCTCATGCAGAGGAAATATCTGGACCAGAATTCCTTTGGACTGCAGTCTGCGAACTGGAGAAGTACAAAAAGAAAAGTTTATTCTCAGGCCAACCCAGACGGCAGGGCCACACGTTCTGACGGGTGAGTTTAGTGAGAATGGACAGACTCACTGATAGATTTGCCCGGGTAGAGTTTAGCCTGACTGTATCCAGGTACGTGGGTCTCGTCTTTGGCTCGTAGTGTGTCCAGCTCGTGCTTGATGATGTACTGGCACTCTGCCATGCTGAGGAAGCCATCACCATCTCCTGTAGGAACACCAGAGAACATAAAAAACTATACATGTTCCCAAGCAGCATTTGGAATCAAGAGCTTCATGCAAAATCATTTTTTGGACAGAAACTAAAGACCAATGGAATCCCGGGAAGCACTGCTAAGATAGACGCACCGTTAAATCCGGTGAAGTTGTGTCTGTTGATGCAGGTGAAACCCCTCATGGATCCATCGCTGTACTCCTTAAACAGCCCCACATCTTCAGCCCCCAACAGGAGTCTGTGCCAGGACGCACCCACCACAAACAAGTTGGGGTTGTCCTTCTCTTGATCCCCAACTCCTGGAGTAAGCTGCTCCACCAGCAGCTCAGCGCCTGATGGAGAGAGTTACCATAGCAGTTTACTAAAGATCCCAGCCTGGTTTCTCTCGTTGGACAAACTCTAATATGAATGGTTGGATAAAAAAACAGATGTTTAAAAAACAAAGTCATTTCAGATTATTTTCAAGTCAAAATCTTGATGATAATTTTTAATGTTATTGCAACACTGCACAATGAGGTTAGTGCAATCCCCCCCTTGCACTGACAGACTCCCCCATCACCACTGTAGACTCTTTCCGCTTCCTCGGCACTACCATCACACAGGACCTAAAGTGGGGGCCGTCCATCAGCTCCCTGATCAAAAAGGCCCAGCAGAGGATGAAGAAAGCCAAGCTGCCCGCTCAGATGTTGGTGCAGTTTTACACAGCCATCATTGAGTCCATCCTCACCTCCTCCATCACCGTGTGGTACGCTGGAGCCACAGCCAGGGACAAGCATAGACTGCAGCGCATTGTGCGCTCTGCGGAGAAGGTGATCGGCTGAAGCCTTCCATCTCTCGAAGACCTGTACGTCTCCAGGACTCGGGAGCTTGCAGGTCGGATAGCAGCTGACCCTTCCCACCCTGGACATGGACTTTTTGAGCGACTCCCCTCGGGCAGGAGGCTCCGGTCCATTCGGACCAGAACGTCCAGCCACAAAAACAGCTTCTGCCGTTGGACTTATGAACACTTTGCACACTAGTACCACAGCAAGTTCCTAGTCTCTGATGCTCTTCTTTGGCCATGGCAATAAAAGCATTTTTGTTCTGCTCTGAGATTAAACTTAAGTGCCTGACACTAAGTGCAATATTTATCCGTTCCGTCATCTTCCGCTTGTTCCGGGGTCGGGTCGCGGGGGCAAGAGCCTCAAGCGGGCAGCCCAGGCCTCTCTCTCCCCGGCTGCATCCTCTAGCTCACCCAGAAGGATCCCAATTCGTTCCCCGGCCAGCTGTGAGACATAGTTTCTCCAGCGGGTCCGGGGTCTGCCCTTTGGTCTCCTACCGGTGGGACGTGCCCAAAACACCTTGCCCGCGAGGCCTAGGGGGGCATCCTAACTACGTGCCCGCACCACCCCATCTGGCTCCTCTCGACCTGGAGGAGGAGCGGCTCAACACCGAGCTCCTCCCGGATGGCAGAGCTCCTCACCCGATCTCTGAGTGAGAGCCCGGCCACCCTGCGGAGGAAGCTCATTTCGGCCGCTTGTACCCGCGATCTCATTCTTTCGGTCACCACCCACAGCTGGTGACCATAGGTGAGGGTTGGAACGTAGATCAACTTGTAAATCGAGAGCTTTGCTTTTCGGCTCAGCTCTCTCTTTACCACGACGGACCGATGCAGCGTCCTAGTTATTGCTGACGCCACACCGATCCGCCTGTCGATCTCCTGCTCCATGCTTCCCCCACTCGTGAACAAGACCCCGAGATACTTAAACTCCTCCACTTGGGGCAGGACCCTGTCTCTGACCCGCAGGGGCATTCCACCCTTTTCCGGGCGAGGACCATGGTCTCGGATTTGGAGCCGCTAATTCCCATCCCGGCCGCTTCACACTCGGCAGCAAATCAATCCAGTGAGAGCTGGAATATATTTGAAACAAATAATAAATGAATCTTAAATAATTTCGAATCAATTTAAACTAGAATGTGTAGTTTTAGATAAACAGCTGCTTGATGCCTTGCTGCTGCCTGCATGTACTGAAATCCTAAAGAGTTGGAAATGGACTACAATCCCATCATGCCTAGCCTGCATGCGCAGAGCTCTATTCTATAGACCAAAATAGTTCAAACGCACCCAAACTAAACGCAAAACAAACACAGCTCCTCTGTGGCATACTGTATGTACAGTATATACACCCTTTTAAAAAACTGCATATATATGGTAAATAAAATCAACAGTCTTTTTTCTCTCCTCGAGCGCGCTCCCAGCTTGCTCACACAGTGTTAGCTAATGCATGCGCAATTCTGGATATTCCAGAGACTCAGAACTGTCTTTTATTGTAAAGAAAAAAAAAAAAAAAAACTACAAAACCAACAAAAAGTATTCTTTGACTCTGAGAGAGACAAAGGTTTGAGCTACGCAAGAATATTTTAATAATTTTTTTTAGGTGTAAGAAAATTTAATAAGCAGCAGTTTAAAAACAACTCAAGATTTTTTTTCAGTCTCTCTCAAAATTGCATTGAAGTGAACATCCAGACTTTTATTGTATATGAATTAATAATAATTAACGTATTCTTTATTGATCACTTAGCAGGAAAATTTGTGTGCTGCATACACCGCAGCAGGCTGCCACGATGGCACCAATGATGGGAGAAACGAGGGGTTAGGTGTCTTCTCCAAGGACCCTAGATGTGAACTCAGTGGGAATTGAACCCGCGAAGTTCCGGTTAACATCCGATCCGAGAACAAACTCTCTACCACTGAGCCACTGTCTCAGTTATATGAACATAATCCAGTCAGTCCCAATGAAACCAGTCATTTTGAGACTACAGTACAATTGCCCAAATCGGTCACTGCTGCTGAGACTAGACAGGTGCCAAAAAAGGGGCAAAGAAATAGGAATAAATAGATAATAAAAACAAGACATGTTGTCGTTTAAGGCACTTTGTCACTAAGAAAAAACATCAAGTAAGTGGAACAAAAACAAAACACACACACATTGGATCAATGAAAAGAGCCGATACAACCAAACTCATCACATGAACATTCCGTCATCGTTCTTAGGAACATTTAATCTGGTTTTTGCTGTGGGATAAAAACTTTTCTGGAATTTGTCAGTCCTGGTTTTAATGGACCTGAACTTTCTCCCTAAAGGCAGCGGATCATGTTGGTCACTCAGTGACATAATGAAGTTTTATTGGATAAATGGGAGGAGTAATGATGTAAATATTATGTAATGTATAACCAGGACATTCAATGTGTGGATGGAACGGGAGTGAGACACCCACTAATAAATGACTTATCGTGGGTGAGGTCAGAGATAAGAGGGTAAAACAGGTGAACTTTCTACCTCCGTTGTGCTGTTTGTCTCTGATCCTGCTGAGCAGCCAGGAGATTGCTTCCTCGTTGGTGTCTGAAGCCAGCTCCATCACCAGCAGAGGGTTAAACGAGCAGCCATGGCTGCCTCCTGGTGGCCCCCACAGCATCGTCTACAGAGCTACGACACAAACACAAGCATTTCAAACATAGTGTCAGAATTAGATTAAAATAGTTCTAAATCTTCTCTGAGCTCTCACTGGAAAAAAAAAAAATCACAGTGAAAAATGTTTTAGTAAAACTGGAAAAAATATGAAATTTAGGTACCGTATTTTCACAACCATAACGTGCATAAGTTTTCTTCAAAATGAATGGCGCGCCCTATCGTGCAGCGTGCCCTATGTATGTTGTGAAAAACAAGTGACGCAGATGAACGCTACGCTTGCTGTGATTCCAGGACGTCTGACAAAGGAACTCCAACCGCTGGACATCGGTGTGAACCGGCCGTTCAAAGTAAGGCTGCGAGCGGCGTGGGAGCGATGGATGACCAGAGGATACCACAGCTTCACGAAGGGTGGAAGGCAGTGCCGGGCGAGTTACGCCACAGTTTGCCAGTGGATTGTAGATGCTTGGGCTAATGTGTCTACTGGGTCTGTTGTCAGAGCTTTCTCAAAAGCAGGTATCATTTCCGAGGAGACGTACGATACAGAAAGTGACTCTGACAGCGAGGAAAGTGAACCTGCTATGTTGGATTTAGAGAAGCTGTTAGATTCTGAAACAGAGGATGAGGACTTGGATGGATTTGATAAATGACTTTATGACGACTGTAACTAATATTTAAATAAAGAAAAACAAACTCAGTTTTACCACCGATCTGTGTGTTGTTGTAAGGCGGACGTGTGTAGTAGAGGATATGTAAATAAAACCTGCGCTCTATCATCAGGTGCGCCTTATGTGTGTGTTAAATACAGAGCAGACGAGACTAGGACTGCGCCTTTTCATACGGTGCGCCTTTTGGTCGTGAAAATACAGTAGATTTTTCATTAGTTCAGGAGCCATTTTTAGTCTAACCAGGTCAGACCAGCAATGAAACGTTGACTAGATCTCAGTGGCTGTCTGTGGATTTCACAGTTAGACCTTCAGCATGACTCCATCTGCATCATTTTTAAAAATATCTCCTACGATACAGAAAATAATACAGGTAAAAAAAAATTGTTTAAAAATCACAAATGAAAAATGTATGTAGGTAAGAATTGTCAATTTTATTCTATTTATTTTTTTTGCAAATCTATTTACAGGTTTACAGTAACGCCTGTAAAGGTTCGGTTTCATCTTCTGAATCCTTATCCCTTACAGGGGTGTCAAAGTCCGGTCCGTGAAGTCCGGTGTCCAGGTTTTCCATGTGTTCCTGGTTCAATCCAGCTGATGCACATAAAGTGAAATCAACAGCCAATAAAATTTGGCACATTGACTCACTAACCTGGATCAGGCTTGTAGATGTAAGAACACACTGAAAACCTTCAGGACACCGGCCCTCGAGAACCGGAGTTTGACACTGTGCTAACATGCATGTTTTCGAAAGGTGAGAGAAAATCTGCGAAAGTCCACACATACATAGGGAGAACACGCAAACTCCACACAGAAAGTTGAATCACTATTCAACACACCATTCAAAAACTCAAATGTCTGACCTTCTTGCTGCAAGGCCATCGTGCAGTTTTATTTGAGTGTTATTTTTAAAAGAAACTCGGTAAATATAAAATTTTGTTGTTGGATATAAATTCAATATATGATCCTTATAATTAATCCCAAGCTGTTTTTAACTGTAATCAATCACAATTATATTGTTAATTAATTGCTATTCCGTTCCGTTCTGTCATCTTCCGCTTGTTCCGGGGTTGGGTCGCGGGGGCAACAGCCTCAAACGGGCAGCCCAGGCCTCTCTCTCCCCGGCTGCATCCTCTAGCTCACCTGGGAGGATCCCAAGTCGTTCCCCTGCCAGCTGTGAGACATAGTCTCTCCAGCGGGTCCGGGGTCTGCCCCTTGGTCTCCTCCCGGTGAGACGTGTCCAAAACACCTCGCCCGCGAGGCGTTCGAACCACCCCATCTGGCTCCTCTCGAACTGGAGGAGAAGCGGCTCGACACCGAGCTCCTCCCGGATGGCAGAGCTCCTCACCCGATCTTTGAGTGAGAGCCCAGCCATCCTGCGGAGGAAGCTCATTTCGGCCGCTTGTATCCGTTATCTCATTCTTTCGGTCACCACCCACAGCTGGTGATCATAGGTGAGGGTTGGAACGTTGATCGACTTGTAAATCGAGAGCATTAATGAATTAATTGCTATTAATTTGTAAAAAATTTTTAGTCAGTACGTCAGTCACCTTCTTAACCATTGATCCCTTATGGGGTTTCGGGGGATGCCAGAGCCCATCCCGGCTGATTCGAGGCTAGGTTCAGGGTATACCCCAAATAGGTTGCCAGTCTGTCACGCAGCCACACACATACAACCACACACACACACACACACACTCAGTCCTAGGGGCAATTTAGCACCGGCCAATAAACCTAACATGCATGTTTTTGGAAATTTTTTACTAGTTTCCAAATTTCTTTTTGTAAGTTGTAGCGAAACGATGTGACCGGAACCAAAAGCAGATCTGTTTGGACTAGCGCTTATCGGTCCGGTCAAAATGACGGCCACGGAACCAGTTCCGAAAAAATCCGGTTCTCGATACCCAACCCTATTCCTAATACAAATTTTCTCTGGCAGCACAAAACCTTCTGATTGGCCACTTTGGTCCTGAGGCCTTCCGTTGTTTTCATCCACAGGTGAAAAAACTTTTAGGAGATAATTATCTCTCTCATCACTCAGAGGATCATGGATGACATTTCTGATAGCGATGAAGGTGTGGAAGATCTTCATATGGAATTTTACAGACAGAGTTCTGATCTGATCACTTCCATGTGATGTGGACGACTGAGGGAACTCTCGTGATTAACTAATCACCTTCTACTACTGGCTTCCAATTAAATACAGAATTAGATTTAAGTTCCTGTGGGATTAAACTGGTCATTTCAGACCAGGATAACTCTTGGATCTGCCAGTCTGGATCTCATGTCTTCTTCTGTACATGTGTGAATGGTAGCTTCATAAAAATGGATCAACTCGGAGGAGAAAAGTTTTCCCCACTAATAAAACCCAACCTATAGAAATTAAACCCCGCCCACCCAAAACCATCAAAGGGCAGCAGAAAACAAACTGGATGCTCTACCCCTATTGAAGGTCTAACCAGCGGTGGGCAAACTTTTTGATTCGTGGGCCACATTGAGTTCTAACATTTGACGAAGGGCCGGAACAGGAGCAGATGGATGGCATGCTTTGAGAATCGCTAGATTAGATCGATAGAATGGTGCTAGATTTTGAACAAGCGCTAAATGTGTCCGTCGTGGTAAAGAGAGAACTGAGCCGAAAAGCAAAGCTCTCGATTTACAAGTCGATCTACGTTCCTACCCTAACCATGGTCACCAGCTGTGGGTGGTGACCAAAAGAATGAGATCGTGGGTACAAGTGGCCGAAATGAGCTTCCTCCGCAGGGTGGCTGGGCTCTCACTCAGAGATCGGGTGAGGAGTTCTGCCATCCGGGAGGAGCTCGGTGTCGAGCCGCTCCTCCTCCAGGTCGAGAGGAGCCAAATGGGGTGGTTGGGGCATCTGGTCAGGATGCCCCCCGAGCGCCTCGTGGGCGAGGTGTTTCGGGCACGTCCCACCGGGAGGAGACCATGGGGCAGACCCCGGACCCGCTGGAGAGACTATGTCTCACAGCTGGCCGGGGAACGACTTGGGATCCTTCCGGGTGTGCTGGAGGATGCAGCTGGGGAGAGAGAGGCCTGGGCTGCCCACTTGAGGCTGTTGCCCCCGCGACCCGACCCCGGAACAAGCGGAAGATGACGGAACGGAAGCTAAATGTTACATCAAGAGTGTTAAATTTCAAATCTAGCGGCGCTACGCCTGAAATCTAGTGCGATAGTGCTTAAAAACATGCATTTAGCGGCGCTAGGTTGTAAATCTAAGCACTTGATGTAACATTTTGCTTGTTTTAACATCTAACACGCTTGTTTACGTGCGTATATTTGGCCCGGATGGCTTTCCATATCTATACACACTGTTTATTTTGACAGCGTGTGCAACACAGAGACACACACACATTTTAATGGGAGCAGTGTTGTTGTTTCTTAAAAAAGCCAATATATCCAAAGTGCTCCATCTAGTGACGAAACATCAGAATTGCAGGAAAATAAAACATTAACAAGGGTATTTATTTAATTTATTCGAGTTCGGCGGCCGGATTAAAACGTTTAACGGTCTGCTTGTGGTCCGCGGGCCGTAGTTTTCCCATGCCTGGTCTAACCAGCCTATATACTAGTTTTTAAAGGTCTTACTGGTTCATTATAGTTTTTTGCTTCGCTTTCATTCTCACTCTTGTCTCTTTTTGGTTTCTAAGCAACCAAATTAGACTTAAAACCTCCTTTGCTGTATTTTTTGGGGGGATAAAAAAACATGACATTTTAATGTTTATTGTTGCAACATTTTACAAACAAGTTGCTTCAAACAGGTTCTGAATGAATTCAGATTTCTTATAAAATGACTAAATGACTCACTTTTAAAACATAAAGTGTAGTTTTTTTCTTAATAATGTGTTGAATGTATGTTTATTTTTAATAGTTAAAAATGGCAGTGCTGGTATTAGTTTCATTAACGTGTGTAATGACCATGTCATTAAGATTTAATTCTAACTTCAAATGATAAGTTTTTCTACTCTTGCGTGTTTTTCTGTGGATTTTTACGCGTAAATAATCAATAAAAATCTTCCAGACTTACCAGCAGATTCTCAGTGACAGAAATATTTTACATGGACAAAAATCTCCTTCCGCACTCACGCCTACTGAACGCTTGTTTTAATCACCGTTAAACGCCGGCGGCGAGCGGACACACACAAATAGAGACCACATTTAACCCCGCCCACTTAAAAAGTTCTTTATAAAAATTATACGCCCCCAGTCTACGTCACAGAGTTACGTCACAGAGTACAGATTGTGTTGTATTTAGGTTCATATGTTTGAAAGTTAGCCATGACAGCAAACAATTGGTGAGTAATTTTCTACTTTAATTACTTTGTCACTTATTTAACAAAACAGAAATGTAGTTGTTATTGATCCAAATGTTTGTTAAAAGTTGTGTGACTTTTTAAAAAGTCTTTTTTTAAGACATAAAGTTGAAAAACGGCTTAAAAAGTAGGTTGTGTTTCGTTCAAGCAACTTTTTCCCGGGTTGGGCCCCTTATGTTTCTGATTTTATAAAGCTGATCCTCATGTAAACTATGGACAGATTTTAGGAGTTTGTAAATTAATGTTTTACACCCTTATTTATAAATGAGGGTGGATATCTCATAATTTAGAGTTATTAATACGCACAGAAATGTAAATAATTATGTTACTGCACAATCAATTTCATTTTATTTCTACGCTGATAGAGAAGGCCAGAGGGAGCTGCACTGTGTCTTCGTAGATCTAGAGAAAGCGTATGACAGGGTACCTAGAGAAGAACTATGGTATTGTATGAGGAAGTCTGGTGTGACAGAGAAGTATGTTAGAGTGGTCCAGGACATGTATGAGAGCTGTAAGACAGTGGTGAGGTGTGCTGTAGGTGAGACAGAGGAGTTCAGTGTGGGAGTGGGACTGCACCAAGGATCTGCTCTGAGTCCTTTGCTGTTTGCTATGGTGATGGACAGGCTGACAGACGAGGTCAGACAGGAATCCCCATGGACAATGATGTTTGCAGATGACATTGTGATCTGTAGTGAGAGGAGGGAAGAGGTGGAGGAAAAGCTGGAGAGATGGAGGTTTGCACTAGAAAGAAGAGGAATGAAGATTAGTCAGAGTAAAACAGAGTACATGTATGTGAATGAGAGGGATCCAAATGGAAAAGTGAGGTTACAGGGAGAAGAGATAAAGAAGGTGGAAGATTTTAAGTACTTAGGATCAACAGTCGAGAGCAATGTAGAGTGTGGAAAAGAGGTGAAGAAGCGTGTGCAGGCAGGCTGGAACGGGTGGAGGAAAGTATCAGGTGCGATGTGCGACAGAAGAGTTTCAGCTAGAATGAAAGGGAAAGTGTACAAAACCATGGTGAGACCGGCCATGCTGATTGGTCTAGAGACAGTGGCACTGAAGAAAAGACAGGAAGCAGAGATGGAGGTAGCAGAGATGAACATGCTGAGGATCTCTCTGGGAGTGACCAGGATGGACAGGATCAGAGGAACAGCACATGTTAGAGGTTTTAAAGTCAGAGAGACCAGACTGAGATGGTTTGGACATGTGCAAAGAAGAGAGAGAGAGTACATCAGAAGAAGGATGCTGGGTTTGGAACCACCAAGACAGAGGACTAGAGGAAGACCAAAGAGGAGGTTCATGGATACAGTGAAGGAAGACATGAAGATAGTTGGTGTGACCGAAGAGGATGCAGCAGATAGGGTTAGATGGAAGAAACTGACTTGCTGTGGCGACCCCTGAAGGGAAATGCCGAAAGAAGAAGAAGCACAATATTACAGTTTTCTGAACATACAAAAATCAGTTTAAAGATTATAAACAACAGCTCATTCTTGAAGTAACTAATAAAACTCAGAACGTTCTTCCCTACATACCGTTCATCGCGGTGATTAATTTTTTTTAATGAAGAAACCTCGTGGAGATCCAAATGAAGGCAGGATCCCTCCCAGGACAGACAGGCGAAGTATCTAACACCGTTCACTGACTATTATATCTTTCAACTCTAAAGATATAGATTTAAAGAATTCAGCAAAACGGCTTCATCTGTTTTATCATTTATGTGTTTTATTTTTATTTCTTTATTTGTTTTAATATACTTTATTAATCCCTCACCGGGAAATTTGTGTGCTGCTCTACACCACAGCAGGCTGCCACCTATGACGGCGCCAATGGTGGGAGAAACAGGGGTTTAGGTGTCTTCTTCAAGGACCCTAGACGTGAACTTCCGGTCCGCGGGCAAACGCTCTAACCACTAAGCCACTGCCCCCCATTATTTCTGTGTGTATATAGATATACATCTATATATATAGATATACAGTATATATTGTATATGGCGAGTTTACTGCATCCCAAAGACCTCACCAGCGAGGCGTTCAGGAGTCATCCTAACCAGATGCTTGAAACACCCCATCTGGCTTCTCTCAATCACAAGAAGTTACGACTCTAGTCCGAATTCCTTGAGGAGGAAGCTCATTTCAGTCCATCATATCCGTGATCTTGTTCTTTCGGTCACCACCCACAGCTGGTGACCATCGCTTGCCTGATACATCAAGAGCCTTACTTTATGGCTCAGCTTTTTCTTCATCATGACAGACCAATGAACCGCTTTAATTATTGCGGATGTCGCTCCAATATGCCCATTGATCTCCCGCTCTTTCCTCCCACACTTATGAACAAAACTGTGGCTAGTATTTTTAAACTGAAAATGGTAAATAAATTGAACTGAAATGGACAGTGACTGGGGGTACAGGTGAGAGGAACCAGAAATAAGATGCTCACTGGACAAAAAAGCCAGGGATCGGCCAACGGGGTGTAGCTGATCCCCGTATATATATCCATCATGCGACACCCAGGACAGGAACAAAGATGATCTATCAGGAATCTGGAACAGACTTCACTCCCATGAAGAGAGAGAGAGAGAGACATGTGAATCCTATTAATCATATTTTCACAAGTTTAGAATATTTTTCTGTGTTGTTCAGCAGATCTAAAAAAAATTTTCAGGCAGTTTTCAGAAAATAGGAAAAACAAGGTAAAATGTCCCACTTTTGAAAAGTAACTTGTAACACAGAAATAGTTCAATAGATCTTCACCTCATCCTCTTGTAGCCTCTCACCTCCCCTGGACCAGGAGAAGATGGATGTTTTCTAAGTCTCTGAGATGTTCTCCATTCTGTCTGCAGGGTTGTGCAAAAAGTCTTATCTGCTACTGGTGTCCACGGTCTGGCCAACAATGTGTGGAGCTACGTGGACAACACAATCAGGTACGCTGGCAGTAGCATCAAGGAGCTTTCTGTTTGGATGCATTCTGATTCTTTCCTTCATGCTTCACCTGACTTGTTTCTAATCAAGTTCTGGGAACTTCCAGAACTTACTGCTCCTCAGTATGGCTCATTTGTCAACATTCAAATGTTGAAGATGTTCTGGTCTCAGCAGCTGATTTACTGTGTTCTTGGCTGTTGAATGAACATTATTTTGTCTTTCTAGGTGGTGGTGGGTTCCTGACTGGCTCCCATCATGGTGTCCAACCTCCAAGAGCCACCTGAAAGCTGCAGAAGAGAAGATGCTTCGATGTAAGGTTCCCATCACCTCACACATCACCTTCACCATATACTGTGTCAGAGAGTTTTTGATTCTTAGAAGACACAGTGCCATATTTTTGCTAGCACAGTCATGGACAAACTGTGGCCCGTGGGCCACATGCGGCTCATTAAACGTTTTAATCCGGCCCGAAAAGAAAAAACTAAACCATGTTAATGTTTTATTTTTCCTGCAATTCTGATGTTTTCTCACTAGATGGCACACTCCAGGCTTATTGGCTTTGTTGCAAAAACAACAACACTACTCCCATTAAAATGTGTGTGTTTCCGATGCGCATGTTGTCAAAATAGATTGTGAGGAGATTTCAAACCTACATTTTAAACCTAGTGCGCTAGATGCACGTTTTTTTAAGTGCTAGGGCGCTTGATTTTAACGTTAGCGCGCCAGATTACGTGCTTGTAGCGGCCCCAATGGCTTTCCATATCTAGCGCGCTTGTTTACTAAAGCATGCCATCCCTCTGCTCCTGTCCCTTGGTCAAATGTATGAACCCAATGTGGCCCATGAATCAAAACAAGTTTGCCCACCCCTGGGTTAGCACTATGGCTTTGTGATAAGAAGGTCAGAGTTTCGAGCCCTGGGTGTTATGAGGCTTGAACCAATAGTCTTTCTGTGTGGTGTTTGCATATTTCTGTGGGTTTTCACCAGATACTTCCATTTCCTCCCACCCTCCAAAAACATTTATGTTAGGTTGATAGACCACTGTGAAATCGCCCTTTGGTAAATATGTGTCTGTGAATGGTTGTTTGTCTCTATGTGTGGTACCACAACAGACAGGTGACCTATTCAGGGTTTGTCAAGGATAGGCTGTTGGACCCTTTTGACCCTGGCAGGGACAAGCGGTACAGAAGATGAATGAATGATAAGAAAAAATACGTAAGGGGTTAAACTTCTGGTGGCATACTGTACTTGGAGCTGGTTCTCAGTCTGATGACTGGAAGGGTCTGCCACTTGTACCCTTTTGTTATCTCTAGGAACCACTAGCAAATTCACAAAGAGTAAAAAGCCATAGGGTTGTCTTCTTGTCCAGGGTTAAGTCGAAGGGCATCCGCTTAAACGGAAAAGTCCAGATTTCCCGCTGAGACGTCTAGGGTCCTTGGAGAAGACACCTAACCCCCGCTTCTCCTACCATTGGCACCGTCGAAGGGCAGCCTGCTGCGGTGTAAGGAGTGCAGCACACAAGTTTCCCTGGTGAGGGATGAATAGAGTACCATAATTTCACGGCCATTAGGCGCACCGTACGAAAAGGCGCAGCCTCAGTTTTGTGCGCCGTTGCTGTATTTAACACACACATAAGGCGCACCGTACGAAAAGGCGCAGTCTCAGTCACACACTGCCTTACAACAACACACGCGCATACATGCAAATGTGCGTATTAAAAAATAGATCGGGAGCAAAACTGAGTTTGGTTGTACTTTATTTAAAGGTCCCCTATTATGCCTTTTTTCCCTTATTTTATCCTGTGCTTATGTATCTGATATGCATAATTTTACATTTCGCGACACTCTCAACACAAAAGGTTTTAAATAAAACCCGTTTTGGGAGCGCAGTTTCAGACCCGGAAGTCAAAACAGCTTGTTTCAGTATTTTTTTTTTTTTTTTCCTGGGACCCGCCCCGTTGGTTGCGATTGGTTGTCATTCATTGTGATTTCCCCACCCACCCAGCACAGCGTGGAGCGGGAGGGGCGAGGTGTGAGACGTATTGAGTAAAACAAAGCGGTTCGGATATCAGGGTGGAGAGCAGGTAGAAGTGGGGGAGGGTGTTTGAGCTGCAGGGGGCTGTACAAAAAACAGATCTACGTCACAATGTTCCATCAGTCGTTTGAGGTTTGGAGAACACGCCCCTTACTTTGAATGTAAATATCTCAAAATAGCATGAATCACAATAAAAAACACTTTGGGGGATTGTTTGGGGTAGTACTAAGTAAAATAAAAGGTTAAAACCTCATAAAAGTCAGTTTTGCATAATAGGGGACCTTTAAGTAGTAACAATACTAAAGAAGCACATTACCGGTAATAGTCTTTATTCAAATCCGTCAAAGTCCTCATCCTCTGTTTCAGAATCGAACAGCTGCGCAAAATCCAACAGAGCAGGTCCACTTCGCTCCTCGCTGTCAAAGTCACTGTCTGTACTGTGCGGCTCCTCAGAAAGGATACCAGCTTTTGAGAAAGCTCAGATAACAGTACCAGCAGACACGTTAGTCCAAGCATCTACAATCCATTGGCAAACTGTAGCGTAACTTGCCCGGCGCTGCCTTCCACCCTTCGTGAAACTGTGGTCTCCTTCGGTCATCCATCGCTCCCACGCCGCTCACACTTCACTCTAACGTTCTCATGTCTTTTCTTTCAGGTCCGCCTCGCGGGCACCACGTTTTCTTTTAGTTCCGCTTTTTCTCACGAGCCTCGCGTTTTCTTTTGGGTCCGCTTTTTCTCATACACAAGGCACACCGCTCATTTTGAAGAAAATTTGAGACTTCTAGGTGCACCTTATGGCCGTGAAATTACGGTAATTCATTTATATTTATTTGTTTATATTTGTTCCTCGACCAGTTGTAGAGGTGTTGCCCACCAGGGGATACCCAGTGAGACATTCAGAAGACATCATAATTGAATACCTAAACCATTTCCTCTGTCCCTACTGGATGTTGGAGACCTGCATCTATACTCTGGTCTCCTAGATTTTTATCTAAAAGAGGCAGTAGTCGCTATCCAGAGGAAATTCATTTCAGCTTCTCGGATTCATAATTTTGATCTTTCGGTCAACACGTACAGCTGGTCAACAAAAGTAACGGTAAAGAAACAGAGATTAACTGATAAAGTGCATGCTTCACTTTTTGGCTCAGGTTTATCTCCACCATTATTGATTGATGCAACATCCTAATTATTGTGGATGCCACACCAATCAGTCTGTCCATCTTCCAGCTTATCCTTTTTTCACTCACACTAAATCTCTGAGAAACTTGAACCCCATTTCCGACCCAAACATCCATGTTAGGATCTGTGATATGTACTGTGGATGAAAAGCAACGTTCTCACATTACCACCTTCTACAGCCCGTTTCAACCCGTTCTCCTTCATCTCTTCTTTATTTTTAGGTATCGGCAGTGGTTTCACCAAACAGTTTGTCCCCATTTCCAACAACGATGTACTGTGGACTTTGACCTTCAGCAGTGACAGCAAGAAAGCCCCGCTGGTTCTCCTGCATGGCTTTGGAGGCGGGGTCGGTCTTTGGGCCCAGAACCTGGAGGCTCTTTCACAGCATCGGACTGTCTTTGCTCTGGATCTGCTAGGCTTCGGCCAGAGCTCCCGACCTCAGTTTTCCACCGATGC
The DNA here is from genome assembly GCA_902685375.1 of Neostethus bicornis. Taxonomy (NCBI): domain Eukaryota; kingdom Metazoa; phylum Chordata; class Actinopteri; order Atheriniformes; family Phallostethidae; genus Neostethus; species Neostethus bicornis. The sequence continues at coordinate 38,118,404 of LR738541.1, forward strand.
TCAGAGTGCAGAGGATCAGTTTGTAGAGTCCATTGAGCAATGGAGGACCAGCGTCGGTCTGGAGTCCATGATACTGCTGGGACACAATCTGGGGGGATACCTGGCCACGTCCTATGCTATTAAATATCCAAACAGGTGAGTGAGGAAAGCTCGTTTTCTTTACTTCACTGCTCCTAAAGTACTTGTGGACTTTGCTGAGGTTTTATTGCTCTTTTGTGGATTGAGATCTGCCCTTTTATTACACAAGTCAGGTTTGTTCATTTTTTTTCTAAAATGTTCTCGTGCACATATTGAATCAAATTTCAAACAAAAACTCTTTTTAGATTCAAGATGAAAGAAAAAAATGTTTAAAATTAAGAGGAAGATTAAAGTACAGAGATGTTTGATCTAGTAATGTTTGTCTCTATGCTGATGACGTTCTATTCTTCTAACAATTTATTAATGTTTCCTTGTTAAACTTCTGATAATCATTTTACCGTAATTTCCGGACTATAAAGCGCACTTGATTATAAGCCTCATCCAGTACATTTTTAAAGAAAAAAACATTTTGTACTTACATATGCCGCACCTGTCTATAAGCCTCATGTGCGCACTTTGAAACATGAAATATTTACAAAGAAAGACACAAAGTTTTTAAAGTTTTAATTATATACCATAGCTTTTCTTTCCAAACAGTGTCTGTGATGTGGCAGTAACACAGCTGGAATACGGTAGCACAGCACGAAAAGGGCTGGTTAAAAAAACACTGTTAAAAGTCACCAAGACACGGCAGTAACACAGCAGCAACACGGTAGCACGGCACTAAAATAAATAAAGGATTACTCTATTCATCCCTCACCAGGGAAATTTGTGTGCTGCACTCCTTACACCGCAGCAGGCTGCCCTTCGACGGAGCCAATGGTGGGAGAAACGGGGGTTAGGTGTCTTATCCAAGAACCTTAGAAGTGCTCTCTGTGGGATGCAAACCCGCGAACTTCCAGTCTGCGCCCAAACGCTCTAACCACTGAGCTGCTGTCTCTCCCTAACAGGGCTGGTTTTAAAAAACACTGGTAAAAGTCACTGACACACAGTAGTAACACAGCAGCAACACAGTAGCATAACACTAACAGGGCTGGTTAAAAAAAAAACATAGTCTTCATCTTTACCTGTGCACTGAAACCATTAAGGTCAGCTCTGTTTCCTTATTTATCAGCCAGCTCGATTACTTTTAATTTGAAAGCTGCGTCATATAAATAAATAAATAAAGGATTACTCTATTCATCCCTCACCCTGGAAATTTGTGTGCTGCACTCCTTACACCGCAGCAGGCTGCCCTTCGACGGCGCCAATTGTGGGAGAATCGGGGGTTAGGTGTCCTCTCCAAGGACTCTAGACGTGCTCTCTGTGGGACGCAAACCCACAACCTTCCGGTCCGCGCGTGAACGCTCTAACCACTAAGCTGCATGGTCATATATGCATTTCTTCTTGCATTTTCCATGGTGAGGGTCTGTTTATGCTAATTTTATTTATGGACAAAGCGCGAAGTTACATTAAACTTGGATCTTCCTCGACACATATATTCTACCGGTCTCACGCTAACCTTTTCTACTGTAGCGCCCCTGACGGCCGCTAGAAAAAAATGCATAAATCCGCCGCATTATTGCATAAGCCGCAGGGTTGAAAGCATGTGGAAAAGTTGCGGCTTATAGTCTGGAAATTACGATAGTCAGACATTTTAAAATAAGGAACCCAGTCCAAATTTTTCCAAAAAGTTTTTGTAAGATGAGAATCAGAAGAGAAAGAATGAGATTGTTGATACAAGCGGCTGAAATAAGCTTCCTCTGCAGGGTGGCTGGGCTCTCACTCAGAGATCTGGTGAGGAGTTCTGCCATCCGGGAGGAGCTCTGTGTCGAGCTGCTCCTCCTCCAGGTCGAGAGGAGCCAGATGGGGTGGTTCGGGCATCTGGTCAGGATGCCCCCCGAGCGCCTCGCAGGCAAGGTGTTTCGGGTACGTCCCACCCGGAGGAGACCAATGGCAGACCCCGGACCCGCTGGAGAGACTATGTCTCACAGCTGGCCGGGGAACGACTTAGGATCCTTCCAGGTGAGCTGGAGTATGCAGCCGGAGTGAGAGAAGCCTGGGCTTTCAGTCTGAGGCTGTTGCCCCCGCGACCCGACCCCAGAACAAGCGGAAGGTGACAGAACGAGATCCAGAAGGATGCATGTTTTGTCTAAACTAGAAATGAACTACTCACTTTTTTTGTTGCTGTTTGTTTTGTTTTATCGTGAAGAGTTAAACACATCATATTGGTGGAGCCTTGGGGTTTCCCCGAAGGTCAGGAGACTGTGGATACCGACCGGCCCATACCTGTGTGGATCAAAGCCATCGGAGCCATGTTCAGTCCCTTCAACCCACTGGCTGGGCTACGACTCGTTGGACCACTGGGTATGACTGGATCAGTCACTGGAACACGACTCTGTACTGGTGACATCTGACACACAGTCGAGGTTACATCCTTTGAAAAGAAAGTTACAAATCCTATTCACACACAAAGGGGATTTAAAATTAAAATGCTATTATTTAGATTAAAATCAGAAATACTTTATTAATTCCTTAAATAAAATAAGTTTAATCAAAGCATCAAGCTGGTACTCTGGCTGCTGGTACTCTGGCTGCTGGTACTCTGGCTGCTGGTACTCTGGCTGCTGGTACTCGGGCTACTGGTACTCGGGCTGCTGGTACTCGGGCTGCTGGTACTCTGGCTGCTGGTACTCGGGCTGCTGGTACTCGGGCTGCTGGTACTCGGGCTGCTGGTACTCGGGCTGCTGGTACTCGGGCTGCTGGTACTCTGGCTGCTGGTACTCTGGCTGCTGGTACTCTGGCTGCTGGTACTCTGGCTGCTGGTACTCTGGCTGCTGGTACTCGGGCTGCTGGTACTCGGGCTGCTGGTACTCGGGCTGCTGGTACTCGGGCTGCTGGTACTCTGGCTGCTGGTACTCTGGCTGCTGGTACTCTGGCTGCTGGTACTCTGGCTGCTGGTACTCGGGCAGCTGGTACTCGGGCAGCTGGTACTCTGACTGTATGATGTAGGGATATCAGATTGCTAATCGAAATATTGACGCTTGTGATTAGCTAATTGCAAAAAGAGGGCATTTTTAAAAAGATTCCTCTACCAGTTTACAGTGTCTCTCAGCAGCCAACTGATTGGTCAGGGTGTTTGCAGCTGGCGAATTGTTTAGTTTGTGGCGAGGTTAGGAAGTTTGGCCAGAGTGGGAAGTTGTTCTACACTGCTAGTAAACATGACCATGTGCTTTTGTAGCGTATTACATAAATTTTAAAATGATCAGTCATCATATTAATATTTCAATGTCAGACAGAAAAAAATGGGAATGAAGATTTTGTCAATTTCATATGGCTCTTACTCGCTATTGTGTATTTTCTTCTTCTTCTAGTTTCATCATTTCCCTCCACGGGGCGCCACAGCAAGTCAGTTTCTTCCATCTAACCCTATCTGCTGCATCCTCTTTGGTCACACCAACTATCTTCATCTCTTCCTTCTCTGTATCCATGAACCTCCTCTTTGGTCTTCCTCTAAGCCTCTTTCCTGGTGGTTCCAAATTCAGCATCCTTCTTAATAATAATGATGAATTACTCTATTCATCCCTCTCCGGGGAGATTTGTTTGCTGCACTCCTTACAACGCAGCAGGCTGCCCTTCGACGGCGCCAATGGTGAGAGAAGCGGGGGTTAGGTGTCTTCTCCAAGGGCCCTAGACGTGCTCTCTGTGGGACACAAACCCGCGAACTTCCGGTCCGCGAACTTCCGGTCTGCAAACCCGCGAACTTCCGGTCCGCGCGCGAACGCTCTAACCACTGAGCTGCCGACTCCTCCTTCCGATGTACAGGCATGTGAGAAAATTAGGACACACCATTAAATAATCAGCTCTTTATTTAGAAATGGTTCACATACCAATATCCAGTCATGTTTATATGTATTTTTAAAAAAGAAAGTGATTTGATTGCAATTTAACAACAAAAATGAACATTGTTTGACAAATCCAAAAAAAGAAAAATAATAAAGTATGTATTTTAATGAAGGAAAAAGTTAGGACACCCTACCCCTAATAGCTAGTGTTGTCTCCTTTGGTTGATATAACTTCAACGAGACGCTTTTTGTAGCCTTTTACCAGTCTCTGACATCGATTAGGAGAAAGTTTGGCCCACTCCTCAATGCAGAATTCTTTTAGCTGTGAGATGTTTGAGGGGTGTCTTGCATGTACAGCCCGTTTCAAGTCACCCCACAGCATTTCGATGGGATTAAGATCAGGGCTTTGACTTGGCCATTCCAGGACTCTCCACTTCTTCTTTTTTAGCCAGTCCTTGGTGGATTTGCTGCTATGCTTTGGCTCATTGTCTTGTTGCAGTATCCAGTTACGCTTCAGCTTTAATTTTTTGACAGATGGTTTCACATTTTCTTCAAGCACCCTCTGATACACAGTAGAATTCATGGTAGATTCTATGATTGTGAGCTGGCCAGGTCCTGCTGCAGCAAAGCAACCCCAAACCATGACACTGCCCCCTCCATGCTTTACAGTTGGTATGAGGTTCTTTTCTTGGAAGGCTGTATTTGGTTTATGCCAAACATGTCTTCTGTTCTGGTGTCCAAATAATTCAATTTTAGACTCATCTGTCCAAATAACCTTATTCCAGAAGTCGTGGTCTTTGTCTATGTTCTCTCTGGCAAACTTCAGTCTGGCCTTGATGTTTTTTTTTAGAGAGCAAAGGTTTCTTCCTTGCACACCTCCCATGCAAGTCACACTTGTGCAGTCTCTTTCTGATTGTAGAGTCATGCACTTTCACATCGACAGTTGCCAGAACCTGCTGTAATTCCCTTGATGACACTTTAGGATTTTTCAGGACCTCTTTGAGCATCTTGCGTTCTGCTCTGGGGGTAAACTTACCCGGACGGCCAGATCTTGGCATGGTGGCAGTTGTTTTAAAGGTCCTCCACTTGTAAATAATTTTGCGAATGGTGGAATGGCTGATGTTAAATTCTTTTGAAATCTTTTTAAATCCTTTACCAGACTCGTAAGCGGCCACAATCTTCTTTCTGAGGGCATCAGGAAGCTCTTTAGACCTCACCATGGCGCTCACCTCAACATCTCAACTGTCAGGGCCACACCAAACTAAATCTGAGGTTTAAATAGGGCAAGGCTCCGTTCAAATGCTGGGTAACGATGTACTGATCATGTGCACCAGACGTGATGCACCTGTTTGGGATTTTCAACATTTTAAGAGGGATAATATAGGGAGTGTCCTAATTTATTCCTCACCAGAAATTGCATTATTTTCTAATTAAATTTTACAGAAAGTTTTAAAAAGTCTTTTCCTATTTTTTTTAAAGTTTAGTTATATTACTTGGATCCCTGAGTTTAATTAAAATTGACATTAACTACCCATATGTCCAAATATATTTTAAAATACACAGGATTTCATAGGATGTCCTAATTTTTTCACATGCCTGTACACTCTCTCTCTCTCCTCTGCACATGTCCAAACCATCTCAGTCTGGCCTCTCTGACTTTAAAACCTCTAACATGTGCTGTTCCTCTGATCATGTCCATCCTGGTCACTCCCTGAGAGATCCTCAGCATCTTCATCTCAAGAGTTAGGGTGAAAGAGAGAGACCAAGTAGACAGTTGAAGTTACAGGGAGAAGAAATGAAGAAGTGTGTGCAGGGAGGGTGGGTACAGGTGCAGAAAAGCATCAGGTGTGATCTCACACAGCCATTGGAACAATCGCAAAACTGGCCCGAAATATTTGGATTAATTCCTAGTTGTTGGTAGAAAGCTGCAAAATTGTAAATTGGCACGATTATGTGACGTTTAGTTGATTTTTTGTTGATAGTTACGTATCTTTTATGTATTTTTTTTTTTTACATGTAAATCAAAATTTATTGTGACGTGTTTATCAGCATCTCCTTTTTGGCCAACAGGCCCCTCCCTGGTCCAGACTCTGAGACCTGACTTCAAGAGAAAGTTTTGCTCCATGTTTACTGATAACACCGTGTCCGAGTACATCTACCACCTCAACGTCCAATTCCCCAGGTTCCATTCTTCTTTCTACCTGTTTATCTGAAGCCATTTAACACTGCTCTGTCAGTGATGCTGCTTCCTATGCTCACAGTGGAGAGACTGCTTTTAAGAATATGAGCGCCCCCTGTGGGTGGGCAAAGAGACCAATGCTCCGGAGAATAGACGCGCTAGCACCGGACACGCCCATCACCATCATCTACGGCTCCCGCTCCAGCATAGATAGCAACTTGGGATGCAGGATCAAAGACATCAGACCGCAGGCTCATCTAAACGTCATAGTAAGTTTTATCGCAGTCAAAATCCCGACAGATTTATCACGCATGAACAAAATGTTGCTGAGCAACTTTCTGCATGTCCTGTTGGTATTTTGTTCATTTATTTTTAGTAACGAACTCTTCAACATGTTACTTTGGGTCAAATATAAGTAAAAGTTTAAAACATTTTTTTACACCAAGTTATCTCTTCCGCAATGTCCCGCCCCCCACTCGTTTGTTTACTGCACTTCTTGTCGCTGCTTGGTGCAAAAAAACTACAGCAGTGGTCCCCGGCCCTTTCTGCGCCACGGACCGGTTTAGTGTCTGACAATATTTCCACGGACCGGTCTAAAGGTTCCGTTCCGTCATCTTCCGCTTGTTCCGGGGTCGGGTCGCGGGGGCAACAGCCTCAAGCGGGCAGCCCAGGCCTCTCTCTCCCCGGCCGCATCCTCCAGCTCACCTGGAAGGATACCAAGTCCTTCCCTGGCCAGCTGTGAGACATAGTCTCTCCAGCGGGTCCGGGGTCTGCCCCTTGGTCTCCTCCCGGTGGAACGTACCCGAAACACCTCGCCCGCGTGGCGCTCGGGTGGCATTCTGACCAGATGCCCGAACCACCCCATCTGGCTCCTCTCGACCTGGAGGAGGAGCGGCTCGACATCAAGCTCCTCCTGAATGGCAGAGCTCCTCACCCGATCTCTGAGTGAGAACCCAGCCACCCTGCGGAGGAAGCTCATTTTGGCCGCTTGTACCCGCAATCTCATTCTTTCGGTCACCACCCACAGCTGGTGACCATAGGTGAGGGTAGGAACATAGATCGACTTGTAAATCGAGAGCTTTGCTTTTCAGCTCAGCTCTCTCTTTACCACGACGGACCGATGCAGCGTCCTAGTTATTGCTGATGCCGCACCGATCCGAGACCATGGTGGAATGCCCCCTGCGGGTCAGAGACAGGGTCCTGCCCCAAGTGGAGGAGTTTAAGTATCTCGGGTTCTTGTTCACGACTGGGGGAAGGATGGAGCGGGAGATCGACAGGCGGTCTAAAGGTGTTGCAGAAAAACTAAACGAGACCAGCCTGAAAAACTGGCTTTTTTAATCAATAATAACAAACTTAAAACCACTTTGTCTTCACGAGAAAATTTATTAGCATCGTCTTTATAACGTGGAAACATTCTCTCTGCTCGAACACACACTGGTTGCCTTGGTAACGGTAAACATACCTTCAAAATAAAGGACATCACTAAAACAAAGTGAATAAAAATACCAGTTAGATTCTTCATAGTAAGACTAGATCAATCTTTCTGAGTTTGTTTTGCAGGAACCAGACAGTCCCATTTTGACCTGAAACCTGAAGTGTTTCTATGATCCAGTCTGCTTCGTAACTTTTTGGGTTTTTTTTTCTCATTTTACTAGTTTTAGGGGTTTAAATGTAATGAAATGACGCGTCACTGGTGAGACGTTTACGGATGTAAGGAAGAAAATCTGGTGACTTTTCAAATTGAAACATGATAATGGCTCGAATAATAAACCAAACGGAAATCATGAAAGTTATTTCTTTCACATGACCCACGGACCAGTACCGACCCGTGGCCCGGTGGTTTGGGACCACCACTACTGTAGAAGATGTGCAATTATACTTTATTCTGTAATGGCAAAAAGAAAACATGTTCCACAGGAGCACCATCTGGCATCGCACCGGCGCACCCCACTATTTAAAAAAATAGCATCAAACTAAGTTCCCATTGACAAAAAACTTCCTCTTTTTGCTTCTAATGAGATTTATTTTTAAGAAAAAAATACTTTGAACGAAAATCAGAAAAAACGCACATTTTTTATTCATTATTAAATAGCAAATAATCTAAATTAATCTTTTTATCTATTAGATAATTTGCAATACACTCAAACCACGGTGGCCTCAACGCAAGAAGGTTGTGGGTTTGAGTCACAGGTGAGGGCGTTCTCTGTGGAGTTTGCATGTTCTCCCCATGTAGACGTGAGTTTTCTCCGGGTAATCCAGTTTCCTCCCATCCTCCAAAAACATGCATGCTAGGTTGATTGGGCACAATATGATTGCCCCTCGGAATGAGTGTGTGTGTGTGTGGCCTTGCGACAAACTGGCGACCTGTTCAGGGTGTACCCTGCCACTCGAATCAGCTGGGACGGGCTCCGGCACCCCCTATAACCCTATAAGGGATAGATGTTTAAGAAGGTGACTGACACGAAAACCAACAACCTCATTTTATTTATTTAATTTTTATTAATTTGGAGTCTGAGCAGCCCTAGGAGGAATCAAACCAGATTCTCCCAGTCGAAAGATGGCAACTCTGCCACTTGGCCAACGCCTCCTGGGATTATCAAGGAGGCGTTGATGATCATCCAGACCTTTGAAAGGAAAACCTTTTTGAACTAAAGGTTTAACCAAATAAAATTCAATCTGCTGCGTGTTCGGTATATCATATTCCTCTGTTTGAAGTCTAACTCTAAGTAGACCCAGAGACTGAAAAGAAATGTCTAGCTAGAATTAAAATAAGATTTTATTTTATATTCCATCATTTTTAGAAGATTATTGAAACTAGAAAGACTTCACACAACTGTTAAGAAATGTTCCTCTGTTCTCCATCCTTCTGTTCCTCCTCTCTGCAGACCATCCGTGGTGCCGGACACTACGTGTACGCTGACCAACCCGAAGACTTCAACCACAAAGTGTTGCAGGTGTGTGAGAAGTTAGACTGAAATAATCCATGAGGTAGAACTCTGTAAAAGGAGACAAACAAATCAAAGTGAACCACTTTCCTAAAGAGAAGAAGAAAAACTAGTTTAGAACACGAAGAAGAGAAATGTTGTGGTTTGACTCGCGGATCAGGAGACACCGACGTATTCCAGAATCTGAGCCATCGTTTTAAAAAGGATGATTAATTCCCCTGAAATTGTCTGGAAGTCTATTCAGAGACATTCACGCTGTGACAAGAGGCTGAAGAATCAGTTATATGCTGTTTTCCTGGAAGTCTTTCTTCTTCTCATCGTGGCTGTTTGAAGAATCTGATTGATCTTTAACTGGAACACCTCCATCATTTACAGGATTGTTTTTATTAAGATCATGAGTTAATGATGTGGGACTCAAACCACCAGAGAAAATCTTCTCTGGTACACCCTCCAGCTGTTCCATGGACTCTAATAATACTTTGCCCTCCCTGAACTGGGCTTGAACAAAAGTGTACGGAAAAACAGAAGAATTAATGGGGGTTTAATGCAAAATCAACTTTTATGGAGGTTTCTACAACGTCTGAACTTTATTCTAAAAGATTATATTATTTGTTTGTAGCCAGACTGGCACCACCTCGTCCTAAGTCAAATATTGTAGGAATTGGCTCACAACTGTAACGATGTCAGAGAATCAGAGAGCAGTGATGATGCTGTGACATGAACACAAGCATCTGTCCGCCATGTTTGTAGTTCTTTCTGTTCCGTCGTCTTCCGCTCATCCGGGGCCAGGTCGCGGGGGCAACAGCCTCACACAGGAAGCCCAGGCTTCTCTCTCCTCAGCTGTATCCTCTAGCTCACCTGGAAGGATCCTGAGTCGTTCCCCAGCCAGCTGTGAGACATAGTCTCTCCAGCGGGTCTGGGGTCTGCCCCTTGGTCTCCTCCCGGTGGGACGTGCCCAAAACGCCTCACCAGCGAGGCGCTCGGGGGGCATCCTGACCAGATGCCTGAACCACCCCATCTGGCTCCTCTCAACCTGGAGAAGGAGCGGCTCAACACCGAGCTCCTCCCGGATGGCAGAGCTCCTCACCCGATCTCTGAGTGAAAGCCCGGCCACCCTGCGGAGGAAGCTCATTTCGGCCGCTTGTATTTGCGATCTCATTCTTTCGGTCACCACCTACAGCTGGTGACCGAGGGTGAGGGTTGGAACGTAGATCGACTTGTAAATCGAGAGCTTTGCTTTTCAGCTCAGCTCTCTCTTTACCACGACGGACCGATGCAGCGTCCTAGTTATTGCTGACGCTGCACTGATCCGTCTGTCGATCTCCCGCTCCATCCTTCCCCCATTCGTGAACAAGACCCCAAGATACTTAAACTCCTCCACTTGGGGCAGGACCCTGTCCCTGACCCACAGGAGGCATTCCACTCTTTTCCAGGCGAGGACCCTGGTCTCAGATTTGGAGGTTTGTAGTTCTGTTGCTGAAAAAAGCAACGTGTTGGTAATGATTTCCCAGACTGAGAATTTAAAGACAATGTTTACTAAATTTATTCCAGTGAAAGATGTGATTCCCCTGTTGCCAACAGAAAAGATTTGTTTTTACGCTCCGTTTTCAGGACTATATTGACTGTTCAGGTGCATCACGTATCTCACTTCCTGTCCCAATCAGAAAGGAAGTGATCCACAAGGTTAAAAAAAGTAGCCTAGTTTACAGATTGTTGACGTGATAGCTGTACCCAGTATTTCCTCTGATAGAGCAAAGTATATCTATCAGCAGTTTTTATTCAGACTTGAATTAGGAATGCAGAAAATTACATTTGTCTACGGTAACATGGGTATGAGCATTTATTAGCCTAGCATTCGAATGTGACCTCATTTCAGAAACGTGAGCCTCAAATTTTCTGGAATTTTCCAGTGAAAAGTACGAATTAGGTTGTTCAAGTAAAAATTTGACCTTTGCAAAGTCTTATTTTCCATACTTTCCATAGCACCTGAAGGTCTCCGTCATACCCACAGTAAATCTGTTTAAGTTTTAATGCACATGCTCTGCTCCTGCTTGGTCCCTCCCTTCAAAACGGAGTGCCATTTTCATACAAATGCATCAGAATTTGCGAATGTGGTGCGCTTTTCACTGTATTTTTGGCCTCAAATAACATTTACGCTAAATAAGTAGAGCGAGACGATGGGTAGTTTGAACCCTTTTAACAGGCACACGTTTGTCACATTTCTTACTCTGAACGAGCATGCACGCTTTTGAACAAACAGGAAACCGGAAATGATCGTCCGGAAGCAGCGTTGCCAGGTGGTAGGTGTAGGATTATCGTACAAAAGACAGAAAATGATCGTATTTTACAAAAAATGATCGTACGCCAGCTAAAGGCACGCCCATTGATGACGTATGGTTACTAACCTATTAAAAACACCTTCTACATGAACTCGGAAAGCAGTGGGAGTGAAAGAGTTTTAAAAATCAGAAAAGCGAACAGAAGAAACAGGCTGGCAGTGTGAAATATTACCACCTACTGGATGGAGTTGTAAATTGCAAATTAGTACAAGTAAATTATGAAAAAAATATATATATTCATGACATCAGACAAAAAACAAACAATTGGCTAAACATTTGTTTTTATTATTATCAATTACACATTTTTTTTCTTGAAAAACAATGACAACTAACCATAGGTGAGGGTTGGAAAGTAGATCGACTTGTAAATCGAGAGCTTTGCTTTTCGGCTCAGCTCTCTCTTTACCACGACGGACCGATGCAGCATCCTAGTTATTGCTGATGCCGCACCGATCCGCCTGTCGATCTCCCGCTCCATCCTTCCCCACACTAGTGAAGAAGAACTCGAGATACTTAAACTCCTCCACTTGGATTTACAAGTCGATTTACAAGTCGATCTACGTCCCACCGGGAGGAGACCAAGGGGCAGACCCCGGACCTGCTGGAGAGACTATGTCTCACAGCTGGCCGGGGAATGACTTGGGATCCTTCCAGGAGAGCTGAAGGATGCAGCCGGGGAGAGAGAGGCCTCACAGGATGCATTTGAATGAGGAACCACGAGGTCATCCAGGGCAAACTCTCCCAGTTCCTTAAACATCCTTCTTGCCCCTAAGTCCTCCAAAGTGGAGAGATAGTGCCAGAACTCATCCGCAGTCATTGTGGTTAGCTCCGTGAAGTTGGCCCCTCATAAAAAAAAAATATAAACAAAAATAAACAAAAAATATGTCAATTGTTTGTGCTGCTTTATTTTTCTTTAGTTTAAAGAAATAAAATTGGACGGTGACGTCATCAAGCCCCTCCTTCCGCCTAAAAATGCTAGAAAAATTATAAAAATGGTGGGAATTATTTGTGCTACGTTTGTGCTGTAAAACTTTTTGTTTGTGCCATTTTAGTTTATTTAAATCGTAGGAAAACGATTTGGACGATGACGTAATCAAAGATGGCGACGTCCAGAAGTAAATAAAGGTCTGGATGACGTCATCGTTCAAACCGTTTTTCTTCAAATGTAAATAAACTAAAATGACACAAACAAAAATTTTACAGCACAAACGATTGACACCGTTTTTGAGAGTTTTCTAGCATTTTTAGGCGGAAGGAGGGGCTGGATGACGTCATCATCCAATTTTATTTCTTTAAATCAAAGAAAAGTAAAACAGCAGAAACAAAAATTTTTACAGCACAAACGATTGACACCATTTTTAAGAGTTTTCTCGCATTTTTAAGCAACGTGAGGGGCTGGATGACCGCAGATTGACCTATAAAAGAATCGTAAATATCTACAAAAATAAAACAGCACAAACGAACATTTTGACAGCACAAACGATTGACATATTTTTTGTTTATTTTTGTTTATTTTTTTTTTTTATGAGGGGCCAACTTCATGGAGCTATTGTTTTTGTGTCCTCATTTAAGCTTACGGTATATGAGGTAATCTCCTTCACTGGTCATCAATAGTTTGAAGATGGTCAACATCAGTACAGTCAATCAGGCGTGGCAATTCCGTCACAAGTGGAAGTAGTGAGGGATACTCTCATCGTGCTTTTACATCAGACGCTGCAGCAGGAGAAAGGCGTGAAATGTGGACTAGGAGTGCATCATTGAAGTCCAACCGTTTCTTTATTTCTCCACAAGCAACTCTGAGAAATTTTTGGCAACGTATGTAAAAATCTTTCAGAGTGGTTGGTGTGAATTTTGATTGCTGGACATTTTGCATCACTTTTATGCCCAGGTACATTGTAGTGTAAGGTAATACCGTAATTTCACGACTATAAGGCGCATATAAACGTCTTAGATTTTCTTCAAAATGAGCGGTGCGCCCTTTCGTGCGGTGCGCCTAGTGTGTGAGAAAAGGCGGACCTAAAAGAAAACGCGGTGCCCGCGAGGCGGACCTGAAAGAAAAGGCATGAGAACATTAAAGAGTGAAGTGTGAGCGTGGATTGTGTTTAAAAAAGGTATGTGCTGTATGCACAACGTTGCTGTTTTAACCCTGAAAATGGCAAAGAGACACGCTTATGACGCTCAGTTTAAGCTAAAGGCAATCAGCTACGAGGAGGAACATGGTAATCGAGCCTCAGCGAGAAAATTCAGCATTAACGAGTCAATAGATTGTAGATGCTTGGACTAACGTGTCTGCTGGTACTGTTATCCGAGCTTTCTCAAAAGCTGGTATCCTTTCTGAGGAGCCGCACAGTACAGACAGTGACTTTGACAGCGAGGAGCGAAGTGGACCTGCTCTGTTGGATTTTGTGCAGCTGTTCGATACCGAAACAGAGGATGAGGACTTTGACGGATTAGAATAAAGACTATTACCGGTAATGTGCTTGTTTAGTATCGTTACTACTTAAATAAAGTACAACCAAACTCAGTTTTGCTCCCGATCTATTTTTTAATACGCACATTTGCATGCTTGCGTGTGTGTTGTTGTAAGGCGGTGTGTGACTGAGACTGCGCCTTTTCTTACGGTGCCCCTAATGGTTGTGAAATTACGGTAATTTTGATTTATCATCAAAATTTACATCACTGAGGGTTGTTTGTAAAATATAGTCACGCTGCATGAAGGTCAGAGGGAGGTCTCACACATCTTGCTCCTCAGTGACGTTATTACCTCGCCATCACTTTGAAAATACTGATTGAGTTCTGTGAATTTGGGCAGAACCCACTCCAGGAAGAAATAAGGTGTGATATATATTCTCAGCAGCATTCAGTCTGGCTTCGAGCCACTGGTCGGTAAAAAAGATCCGGAGGGCTTCCCGCTGCGAGGAAATCCTTTTAACAACCTCTGTAAGAGACAACCATCGTGTTTGGGAAGGCTTTAATATTTTGAGGGGTTCAACGTCACAAAATTCCTGAAATTGACGGAATTCTGCCACTCTCTTCGCACTGTTTTTAAAGTAATTGTGGATGTCTCTGGCTAGATCTTCGCATTGGCGAGGAAGCTGCTTGCAAGCCTCACTGGTACACGGGTGTAGAGAGAGACGAATGCAGCGAAGTACAATGATCCCTGGTAAACCCTGTTTTAAACGTGCCGTCCCATCATGGTGTTACACCCATCTGATCCAAACCCCACAATGTTTTGTAGTGGGACACCTGCCTCTGTGAAGGATTGAATCATTTTTTCATACAGCCTTTTTGCTGTGGCTCCTTCTCTGGCAGAGTCTTGGTCTTCGTCAGAAAATACTTGGACTAATTTCCAAAACCGACTCTGAACTCTTCTTATAATAATAATAACAATAAAAATTTTATTTGTAACGCACTTTCTATCTCCAGTGGAGATCTCAAAGTGCTACAATGACCAAAAGAAACAACAAACAGCAAAATTAAATAAAACCACAACAAAAAACAACACTAAAAACTTTGCTGAAAAGCCTTTAGAAATAAAAATGTCTTCAGTCTTTTCTTAAAAACCTCAACGCTCTGTGGAGCCCTCAAGCTCTCGGGAAGAGCGTTCCAGAACCGTGGAGCAGTTGCCTGGAAGGCCCTGTTCCCCATAGTGGAGAGTTTGGTCCTTGGTTGGTGCAGGCAGTAGGAGGAGGAGGAGGAGCGCAGGTCTCGGACAGTGGTGTGGAGGGTTAGGAGTTCTCGGACAGTGGTGTGGAGGGTTAGGAGTTCTTGGAGATAAACAGGTGCAGTGCCGTGTATGCACTGATGGATGAGGAGGCAGAGCTTATACTGAATTCTGTATTTAACGGGTAGCCAGTGGAGGGATTTGAGGATGGGAGTGATATGGTCATATTTGGGCCTCCTTATCAGGATCTGGGCAGCACAGTTCTGGATGTGCTGGAGCTTTTGTAAGCCCCTGCATGGGATCCCTACATGGAGGGCATTGCAGTAATCCAGCCTGGAGGAGATGAAAGCGTGAATCAACCTCTCAGCATCCGGTTTGGAAAGACATGGCGTAGCCTGGATATATTTTTAAGATGGAGGAAGGAAACCTTGCAGAGATGGTGAATGTGGGAGTCAAAGGTGAGGTTAGAATCAATTTTGACTCCAAGGTTTTTTACAGAGGATGACAGGGGGATGCTGTGTCCAAAAATGGGGATACTACCGAGGGAAAGTGACTGGGTTTGGTGAGGCGTGCCGATTCTTGTAGCCTCATCAAAAAAACGAACCACCACACAGAGCGTTTTCACATTTCCGATGTCAGTTGACTCATCTATAAGGATGCTGAATTTTTTTCTCAAAAGGACTTCTGACAGACTTGGAAAGAAACAATCACCAATTACGTTCTTTGCTATAGCTGTCGCCTTTGTGCGCCCAAGAGCCATTTTTTGTTTGAGAGTCACTGAAAATGTCTTTAATAACATCCACAAGATGGTCTGTGGCTCTCATTGCGATGTTATGCTCTGCCAAAAATCCTGCCAGCTTGATTTCTGCTGTTTTAACTGCTGTGTCCAGAGTCTCTTTTTCTGTTGTTGTTTGCAGGCATTGTGTAATAGATTTTTGGGTTGGCCCTAAAATTTTTTCTTGTCGATATGTTTTTTTGATTTGCTGTGGTTTTTTTAAGACTGTTAATTCAGTCAAAAGTTTGTGTTGCAGCATCGGCAGAACGCTTTGATATCTGACACCGCAACAGGTCTCAACCAAACAAATTGACGTTCCTACTCTTTTTTGTAACTTTGTGAACGGTGCTGCTTATCACGACTCGGCCCTGCCGTCTCTTCAAACTTTCCATCTTTTTGCGCGCCTTCTATTCCATTTGCGTACTCAATTTAAGTCTTTTCCTTTAGTAACGTCCTCCATCTTCTCCTCCATGTCTCAGCAATTGCTCTATTTACCTCTGTCACGATGTTGAGGGGTGGTGGAAAGAGGAGGACCCAAATGCAGGACTTCAAACATAGTTTATTAACTTAATTCAGGAAAGTCTGTAAAACAAGAAGAACATGATTAACTTAAGGTTTCAAAAGTCCAACTAAAATCAAAATACAAAACATGGTCAGGCAACCAGGGTGACCTGGCATTGAAGTGAAAGTAGTAAGACCTGACAAGGAAGTCAGGGATGGTTCCCCTTAAATAGTTAGTAGGGTGCACAGGTGATTGAAATCAGGAATCACCCCAGGTGATCCTAATCAGATGGTTGATTCATGGCTCCCTCTTAGCTGCAGAAGAGGGGGATCATGACGTACCCCCTCCTCAATGACCACCTCCGGGTGGTCAAAGATCAGTTGGCGTGGCTTGACTTGGAGTCGGACTTGGCGTGGCTTGACTTGGAGTCGGACTTGGCGTGGCTTGACTTGGAGTCGGGCTTTGCCCTTCAGGATTCGCAGGAGTCGGACTTTGCCCGGCTTGACTTGGAGTCGGACTTCGCCCTTCAGGATTCGCAGGAGTCGGACTTTGCCCTTCAGGATTCGCAGGAGTCGGACTTTTCCCTTCAGGATTCACAGGAGTCGGACTTTTCCCTCAGGGTACACTGGTTTCCGACTTTAAGTCCGCTGGGTCCAGTTGTGATCAGCTCTTTCTGTCACGATGTTGAGGGTGGAGGAAAGAGGAGGACCCAAATTCAGGACTTCAAACATGGTTTATTAACTTAACTCAGAAAAGTTTGTAAAGCAAGAAGAACATGATTAACCTAAGGTTTCAAAAGTCCAACTAAAATCAAAATACAAAACATGGTCAGGCAACCAGGGTGGCCTGGCTGGAAGTGAAAGTAGTAAGACCTGACAAGGAAGTCAGGGATGGTTCCTCTTAAATAGTTAGTAGGGTGCACAGGTGATTGAAATCAGGAATCACCCCAGGTGATCCTAATCAGATTGTTGATTTATGGCTTCCTCTTAGCTGCTGAAGAGGGGGATCATGACAACCTCAAATGAGGTAAATTGAGTAATTGAAGCTTCCAGCCAATCATTCATTTGTTTCTGTGTGACGTAACTTTTTTTTTTTTATAATGCGTTCAGGGTTCATTAAAAAAAGAAAAAAAAAAAAACTCGGACAGTCACAGCAGATTAATACAAAAAAAAAAAAAAAAAATTATACAAGAAACGTTCAAATTATCGTACATTGTGCATTTTTTACAATTATTGATCGTACATCGTACAGAGAGCAAAAATATCGTACAAATACGATAATTATCGTACACCTGGCAACGGTGTCCGGAAGTCACTTCTTCTTCTGTTGCGTTCCGTCATCTTCCGCTCATCCGGGCCAGGTTGCAGGGGCCTCAGACGGGAAGCCCAGGCTTCTCTCTCTCTGGCTGCATCCTCCAGCTCACCCGGAAGGATCCCAAGTCGTTCCCTGGCCATAGTCTTTCCAGCAGGTCTGGGGTCTGCCTCTTGGTCTCCTCCCGGTGGGACGTGCCCAAAACACCTCAAAAGCGAGGCGCTCGGGGGGGGCATCCTGACCAGATCCCCGAACCACCCCATCTGGCTTCTCTTAACCTGGAGGAGGAGTGGCTTGACACTGAGCTCCTCCCAGATGGTAGAACTCCTCACCCGATCTCTGAGTGAGAGCCCTTAGCTTTTGGGAGACTTTCGTTTGACTCATTATCTCCGTCTCTCTCCGTCTTTCTTTTCATCGCTGTTAAATATTTTTTCATGGTGTCTGATGAGGGTTCGTTTACTCCACTGCCTATACCTTGTTTTGTGCTGTGTTTGAGAATGTCCGGTGCAAAAAACTCTATACCATAGAATTAATAATCCCTGCGCACACTCTGACAATGAGAGCGCCAACTATTGTAGTGGACGTGCAATTACACTTTATTCTAGCGCAGCAAAAAAAAACATGTTCCACAGGGTAACACACGCCCCCACCTGGTATCGCGCGCCCCACTGTTTGAGAAGCACTGATATAGAGGAAAAGGTACAATGTTTTGGAATGGCCTTCGCAGTCCTCAGATTTGAATATCATAGAGAATCGGTGGGCTGTACCAAATACTAATACTAAAAAAAATTTTTCATTGAGGTGCCCAAATTTATGCACAGGCCTTTTTTGTTTTGGGGCATATTGCACATTTTTTGTTAACCCAATAAACTTTATTTCACTGCTGAAATATGATTGTGTTCACTTAATTTTTTTTGTTTTAATTTTTTAATTTTAATATACTTTTCTAATCCCTCACTGGGAAATTTGTGTGCTGCACTACACCGCAGCAGGCTGCCACCTATAACGGCACCAATGGTGGGAGAAACGGGGGGTTAAGTGTCTTTTTCAAGGACCCTAGACGTGAACTCAGTGGGATGCAATCTCGCGAACTTCAGGTTAACTTCCAGTCTGCGGGCGAACGCTCCAACCACTGAGCCATCGTCCCCCCCCCCCTTATTTGATATATCAAAATTAAGTTGTGAATTAAAACACTCAATAATTGGGGAAAATAAAATAAATAGTCCAAACTTTCCCATACCACTGTAGATCTCAAGAGGTCTGATACTTGAAAAGTAGACCTTGGGACTAAAAAAGTTGGACACCTCTGTGCTGTACAATGGAGCAGTTAGAACAGTTGTAAACAGCATCTAGTTCAATTTTTTTTATTCAACAGGTAAATTAACAGGTAGATAAAGAGACAGAGGTGCATTGTTTCAAAATTTTAAATGTTTCAGTAGGAGGCCCAATATGCTGCCTAGAGGAACTCCATTTCTTTGTGTTGCTCTAAAAATATTTTAAATTATTCTTCTGATTGCTGTTTTAAATAAAAAATTAAACTAGAACCGGGTCAGAAATTCCCTTCCAGGTTTTGGTTTGTCCAGTAATAAGTAACCACAACTTGACCTGTGAACCTAGTAATTTACCAGTAACACAACAAAAAGTTAAACAATTTTCAATAAAATTTAGACTTCTTTAAGCATTTGTTGTTGTTTTTTAGTAGCCAAACATTTCTTTTCTTGGTTTTAAATCAGAAACTAAATGTATATTTTTAATGTATTATTTCACATGTAATGTGTTTTTTTTTTTCTGAAAGTGGTCTTCACTAAGGCCCTGTCTACATGTAGCCGGGTATTTTTGAAAACGCATATATTTTTATCCGTTTTGGTCTGCCATCCGCACAAAAACGGAGGGTTTTTTTTTTCCACTCAAGACCGGCGTTTTTGAAAACTCCGGCCAAAGTAGGGATTTTGGAAAACTCTGTTTTTGCGTTTGCGTGTGGACGTGTGAAAACGGAGTTTTGCCTTTTTATGCGTCACTACCTGCGACAAGTAATGCACATACGTGATTCGTGTGCGGATCGCAAACAAGGTTTGGGCAGCATGGACCCAATCTATATTTTCCTGTGTTTTATTAACTTTATAGTCGATGACGACTTTTAAAAGTAATTCCACCTCCTTGTCCACACAAACGAGATGCCTGCCGCCATGTTTCAGGTTTTGCGGAAATGACAACAGAGGTGCTCTGATTGGATAGCTCAGAACTTAGGTTTACATCAGTACTGCCGCCTACTGGTCTGGCATGCTCATAATCGCACTCAGAAGCGTATTTGTACGGCTCCGTGTGGACGCGGATATTTTGAAAACTGTTGCTTGTGGACGCGAGCGTTTTCCTAAAACGGTGGACAGCAGATATGCGTTTTCAAATATACCCGACTACGTGTGGACGGGGCCTATAACAGTGATGTACATGTGTGTATAAAAGAAGCCTCATTGAGTCATGAATGTTAAAAGCTCAATAAAAACAAAAAAGTTTTTCAGACTGAACCTAAAAATCTAAACCAAAATGCAGTTACGATTTAATTCAAGTTTTGCTTCATATTGTCTTTAAACCTGTTAAATTCTAAATAAATTCTCTTTATTTTGCATAAATACCTCTGATGTCTTCTTTACATAAACAAAATGTTAGTCCCTTTGAGACTCTGATCAATTTTTTCCTTTACATTTTGCATCATTTCACATCTTTTTATATAAATAACTAGATTAACGCTCAAAGATTTTTATCTCCCACCACTAGAGAGCATCCGTGTCTTTTTACTCCATTCATGTCTTCATTTCTGGACTCACACAGATGAAAACATCTGCTTCAGACCAGCCTGAGGCAGTGGTCAGAATAAGTCATGTAAAACGGTGCGTGTGAGTTTTTCCACTCAGACGTTTGGAGTTTGAAATTAAACTAATTTTGTTAAGACCCCCCCCTCCCCCCCCAATGTGTGGTTTTTATTGGGGGAGGGGGGAGGGGGGGAGACGGGCCCGGGGGCAGTCTCGCCTGGCCCTGCCGGGGCCCCTCGTTACTAATGTTCCCTCTAAGCTGCGCGCCTGCGCAATTGCGCACTGCTCGCAAGTTAATAGCGCACAGGAAAACCTATGCAGCGTATAAAATAAAAATCCATTTCAATTAAAGATGGAAAAATGAGACAAAACTCCGACGCATATTGTTTTCTTCTTTCTTTCTGAAACAAATTGCTTCGATGCGAAGCTTCGGAGTTTGGCTCGTCACTTCTGCTGACGTCACAAAAGAGTAAAAGTTTTTGCTCTGCCCCCGTCTGCTCAAGAAGCTTGAGTGTTTGCTCAGACACACAAAAAATTAGAGGGAACATTGCTCGTCACCAGTTGGGGTTAAGAGGTGCACTGGGGTGAGCAGCACTAGAGAGTTGGTAGGACTACAGGTGAGGGACTAGGGTAGTGAACAAGGACATTACATGTGCGGAGGTGGTCTTTGGGCTGCCTGGGTCGGGCACCTGGCTGTGTTGTGGGCTGTGGTGATTGCATATGGGATAGCCTGGCCCTGCTGGGCCCCCGGTTGAGCCCTGGCTTGGGGGATGTTGGGTCCGTAGGCCCTTGGGGTGAGAACTTGAAAAAAAAAAAAAACTAATTTCGTTAAGTCCAGGACAGGTAGTTAAAGTCTACAACCACAGATAATAAAATGACAAAATTTTGAATTATTGAAGACAATTTAATGACTCAAGACAACTTTATAATCCCCATGGGAGCAATTTGTGTGTACAGCAGTAGCACACACATTCATACAAATCAATAAATGATAAAAAACAAGCTAAACTCTACACAAACTTATTTAAAATTTCACACATAATGGCAGACATGCCAAGTCTCCCACTTTGAGTGGGAGACACATGCAATTAGGACCTATCTCACACCCACCTGCCAAAGCTAATAAAACTCCTGCATGATGAACACTCTAGTGCATTACAGGAACATGATCAGGTATAATGAGGCTAAGCACGTGGCATCTCCTGCTGCTGCAGCTTTCCATCTGAAAGCCGCTAGTAGCGATCTGCATGGTCTATTATCAGTAATGTTTTTGGTGAACGTATGGAAGAAATCGGACATCCGGAAACTTTGGTCATGTGACAGCTTATGTGCGTGAGCCGCAAAACGAAGCGGGTACAAGCAGTACAGGAGTGTATTTCTGGTGGTAATTCCTCTTCAGACTGTAGAGTCTGAAAATATAGATAATTTCAGATTAACATTTCATTCACTGAGACATCTGCTTTAGAGTTCAAATTAAGGTTACCAGACTTAGTTAAACCAAAAGCTAAAATAAAACTGTGCATTTGCTTGAGGGACGTCTCAAAAGTTAAACTAGGGACCTGTAGGATGACCACCGAGATGACTGAGAGAAACCAGATGGTGGAAAAGGGATCTCTCTGTGTCTAAAATTGACAAAGTACGAGGGAGGGCAACTTTCCATTAAAAAAACACCCACAATCTCTCGGTGTGGCATTTTCGTCTGGCTTCCATCCAATCTGTTACCATGATTTTTCTGTAATAAACCTTTTTTCACCAATTTCCTTGCAAGAAGTGTTTTTTCAACTTTAAGGGAACCCCGGAGAACCACTTCAGTACTGATGCATAACACTTGGTGGTAACACACGTAAGACGCACAATTTTCCAGCTGCTTTTCTCATGTTTTGAACGGTTTGTTTTACATCAACTGTCATGGCGGATGTTGTCCATTGGCGAATGTGACGTCAAGGTCCCCTTTCCTTTTGGCCTGGTCTCCTCAAACCCCCCACCACCACCCAAAAAAAAAAGAAACTCCCGGTTTGTGAAGCCAAAAAGTTGGCATTTTCTGTAAGGGTATAAATGATTTCTTGTATCTATTAGTCCAGTTTTTGGGAATGGAGTATTTGTGCCCAGACGGACAGATTTTGCAGGTCAGTAAATGTTCCATTGGCTATTTTCCCAAATGTCTGGACAACACTCTGACGGCGCTTTTGTTTTTTGAGTGAAAGTGCACCAAACCAACAAAAAAGGTATGAAATAGATTCAATAAAATACAATCAAAGATGCTCCTGATAGTTCCATCAACCTGAAAAGGTCTCAGGTTCTGATAAAAATGAATAATTTGATGTCCACTTGGTCCTCAAAGGTCAGACTGTAATCTTTCAGGTATGTATATTGGTGCAAAAATACCAGCGACTGTGATGTAAAACTAACCAGAAAGAGAGGATGAGGAGGATTCTTCCTAAAATCCAGAACCATTTTTTTTTCGTTTTGGACACATTCATATATAAACTGGAGTTTTTGCACCAGTCTATAAAATCAGACACTATCAGGCCCATCTCTGTATCTGAATCATTTAAAAGGGACACAATGACAGTGTTGTGGACAGTGCTGTGTTGGATGCAGTGGTGGCTGGTGGTAAAAAAAACATTTTTCAAACACACACACAAAATATACCGTAATTTCATGACCATCAGGCGCACCGTACAAAAAGGTGCAGTCTCAGTCACACACCACCTTACAACAACACACACGCAAGCATGCAAATGTAGGTATTAAAAAATAGATTGGGAGCAAAACTGAGTTTGGTTGCACTTTAATTTAAGTAGTATAAACAAGCACATTACCGATAATAGTCTTTATTCAAATCCGTCAAAGTCCTCATCCTCTGTTTCGGAATTGAACAGCTGCGCAAAATCCAACAGAGCAGGTCTACTTCGCTCCTCGCTGTCAAAGTCACTGTCTGTACTGTGCGGCTCCTCAAAAAGGATATCAGCTTTTGCGAAAGCTCGGATAACAGTACCAGCAGACACGTTGCTCCAAGCATCTACAATCCATTGGCAAACTGTAGCGTAACTCGCCCAGCGCTGCCTTCCACCCTTCGTGAAACTGTGGTCTCCTTCGGTCATCCATCGCTCCCACGCCGCTCACACTTCACTTTTTAACGTTCTCATGTGTTTTGTTTCAGGTCCGCCTCGTGGGCACGGCGTTTTTTCTTTTAGGTCCGCTTTTTCTCACGAGCACCGCGTTTTCTTTTAGGACCGCTTTTTCTCACACAAAAGGCGCACGCACAAAAAGGCGCACCGCTCATTTTGAAGAAAATTTGAGACTTTTAGGTGCGCCTTATGGCCGTGAAATTACGTATTAATTAGGTATATGTATTTTGAGATATCCTCTATTCCTCTATTTCCTACTCCAGCCCAACATGGCCAATGTCAAGTTCTGTTCATCTGCAATAAACTCTGTGGAATTTCAAGGTTTTCTCAATCACACCAACAGACGAACAACAACAGAAAAAGATTTAATTAATTTACTCTACATTTTATTGGACAATGATTTGGAGCACCGTTAGCTTTTGATGCGCAGCGACATTAACGTCCTAGTATGTTAGATAAAACTGTGACTTTTGTGGGCATGTAGCAAAGAAAAACAATATGACAGTAGAAATGCATTAAGCACAAAATGACTGAGAAGCTTTGCAAAGTCCGAGATGCAGAGGATAGAAAAAACAGAAGAGAGCTATGAAGACAGGAACAGACAGGGACGGTGGAGGCATGATGGGTGGGGAGGTAAGCAACTTAAAAGACGGAAAAAACACGGAGAGAGGGAGGAGAAAGAGAGCAAGCAGGACAGACAGAAGAAGGCTGAGTTTAATCAATTTGATTAGATACCGTCTTTGTTTCCTAGCAACCTAGATAAGATTACCCAATCTGGCCTGCTTTGGATTTCAGGATAAATGTCGATCTCCATCTCCCTTCATCTGACTCCATCAATTTTTAGCAGTGCAAAAGTGATTCCAGATTTGGGGTTAATAGAGTAACACAGGACACGACTAACATATATGACCAAAATCCTTCTTAAAGTTACAAAATCACATAGTTCCAATTAATTTAAGAATAATCTCATTACAAAGTGGAGGTGGTTTAATTTAGTGTCTTCAGTCGGTCACTTTTTTAACCGTCTATCCCTTATGGGATTGCGGGGATGCCCATCCCGGCTGATTCAAGGCGAGGGGCAGCGTACACCCCGCACAGGTCGCCAGTCTGTCACGAGACTAATTTAGTATCTTACTTGACAAAATGTTTTGTTTTTTAAAAAAATCATTCAGGGTATCAGAGGGTCCTTGATCCCCTCTACATTTCTAACCTACTGAAAGCAACTTGAGGAAACTACAAATATCTTTCTGAGGCAGTCAGTCAGTCATCTTCTTATCCGTCAGTCCCTTTTGGGGTTACGGAGGGGTGTCGGAGCCCATCCTGGCTAATTTAAGGCGAAGGGCAGGGTACACCCCGAACAGGTCGCCAGTCTGTCGCGGGGCCACACACATACAACCATCCACACACACACTCATTCCTGGGGAAATTTGGCACCGGCCAATCCGGCAAATACACTCTCCTCCTTGAGCTGCCACCTTATCATGGTGGAGGAGTTTGGGTGCCCCACTGATCCTCGGAGCTATGTTGTCCCGGACTTAATGCCCCTGGTAGGGTCACCAAAGGCAAACAGGTCCTAGGTGAAGGGCCAGACAAAGTGCGACTCAAACACGCCTATGAAGAAATCCAGCATGGCCAAGTAGCCGTTGCCCGGACGCGGGTCACCGGGGCCCCCCCTTGAAGACAAGCCTGAGCGTAGGGCACCAGAGCGAGCGCCTGTTGGCCAGGCCTTTACCCATAGGGCCTGGCTAGGCTCAGCCCGAACAGGGGACATGGACCACCCTTCCAGCGGACTCACCACCTGCAGGGGGGCTATAGAGGTTGGATGAAGGAGGAGATGGGTGGCAGCCAACAACGGGGAGCCTGGCGGTCAGATCCTCGGCTGCATAAGCTAGCTCTAGGGACGTGGAATGTCACTTCTCTGCTGGGGAAGGAGCCTGAGCTGGTGCGCGAAGTTGAGCAGTTCCGGCTAGATGTAGTTGGACTCGCCTCGATGCACAGCTTGGGTCCAGAATGGACCCTATTCCATTCTGAAGTTGCCCTTAATGAAAGGTGCCAGGCTGGAGTGGGCATACTTGTTGCCCTCCAGCTCGGCTCCTGTGTGTTGGAGGTCTCCCCGGTGGACAAAAGGGTTGCTTCCCTCCGCCTTCGGGTGGGGGGATGAGTCGTCATTGTGCACCGAACGGCAGTGTAGACTACCTGCCCTTTTTGGAGTCTTTGGGGGGAGTATTGGAGGGGGCACCCCCAGGGACTCCATTGTTCTCCTCTGGGACTTCAGTGCTCAGGTTGGCAACGACAGTGAGACCTGGAGGGGAGTGATTGGGAGGAACGGCCCCCTGATCTAAACCCGAGTGGTGTTCTGCTGCTTGACTTCTGTGCTCGTTACGGATTGTCGGTAGCAAACACCATGTTCAATCATAAGAGTGCCCACATGCACACGTGGCACCAGGACACTCTAGGCCGCAGTTCCATGATCGACTTCATAGTTGTTTCATCGAACTTGCGGCCGCATGTCTTGGACGCTCGGGTGAAGAGAGGGGCGGAGCTGTCAACTGATCACCACCTGGTTGTGGGTTGGCTTCGATGGTAGGGGAGAGAGCCGGTCAGACCTGGCAGGCCCAAACGATCTGTGAGGGTCTGCTGGCAACGTCTGGTTGATCCTTCCGTCAGAGAGAGTTTCAACTCACCCCTCCAGCAGAGCTTCTCACAAGTACCGGAGGAGGTGGGGGACATCGAGTCAGAGTGGACTCTGTTCCGCACCTCTATTGTCGAGGCGGCAAACCGGAGCTGTGGACGCAAGGTCATCAGTGCCTGTCATGGCGGCAACGCCCGAACCTGCTGGTGGACACCGGTGGTGAGGGATGCCGTCAAGTTGAAGAAAGAGTCTTACCGGGCCTTTTTGACCTGTGGGACTCCTGAGGCAGTTGACAGGTATCGGCGGGCGAAGCGGAACACAGCTTCGGTGGTCGTTGACGCAAAGGCCCGGGTTTGGGAGGAGTTCGGCGAGACCATGGAAAACGGCTTCCGAACGGCTTCAAAGAAATTCTGGTCCACCATCCGGCGGCTCAGGAGAGGCAAGCAGTGCACCATCAACACCATTTACGATGGGGATGGGGAGCTGCTGACCTTGACTCGGGACGTTTTGGATCGGTGGAGGGATTACTTTGAAGACCTCCTCAATTCAACCAACATGTCTTCTGATGAGGAAGAAGGGTCTTTGGAATCTAGGAGGGGTCTTCCTATTAATGGTGCCGAGGTCGCCAAGGTGGTCAAAAAGCTCTGCGGCGGACAGGCTCCGGGGTTGGATGAGATCCGTCGGGAGCTCCTAAAGGCTCTGGATGATGTTGGGCTGTCTTGGCTGACACGCCTTTGCACCATTGCATGGACATCGGGGACAGTGCCTCTGGATTGGAAGACTGGGGTGGTGGTCCCTCTTTACAAGAAGGGGAACCAGAGGGTGTGCTCCAACTACCGAGGGATCACACTCCTCAGCCTCCCTGGGAAGGTCTATTCAGGAGTACTGGAGAGGAGCGTCCACCGGATTGTCGAGACTCGGATTGAGGTGGAACAGTGTGGTTTCCGTCCTACACGTGGAACTGCGGACCAGCTCTATACCCTCTTCAGGATCCTGGAGGGGTCATGGGAGTTTGCCCAACCAGTCTACATGTGTTTTGTGGATCTGGAGAAGGCATTCGATCGTGTCCCGAGGGGACTCCTGTGCAGGTTGTTCTGGGAGTACGGAGTCTCGGAGCCCTTGGTACGGGCTGCCCGATCTTTGTACGACCGGAGCCAGAGCTTGGTCCGTATAGCCGGCAGTATGTCGATTCCATTTCCAGTGAGAGTTGGACTCCGCCAAGGCTGCCCTTTGTCACCGATTCGGTTCATCACTTTTATGGACAGAATATCTTGGCACAGCCGAGGCGTGGGAGGGATCCGGTTTGGTGACCTCAGGATCGGATCTCTGCTTTTTGGTCCTGTTGGGTTCATCGGACCGTGATCTCCAGCTCTCACTGAATCGATTTGCTGCCGAGTGTGAAGCGGCCGGGATGGGAATCAGCGCCTCCAAATCCGAGACCATGGTCCTCACCCGGAAAAGGGTGGAATGCCCCCTGCAGGTTGGGGGTCCTGCCCCAAGTGGAGGAGTTTAAGTATCTCAGGATCTTGTTCACGAGTGGGGAAGGATGGAGCGGGAGATCGACAGATGGATCGGTGCGGCATCTGCAATAACTAGGTTAATACTGGATGTTCCTCATCACCCTGATTAGGGACACCTGAGACTAATTCCTGATGCCACACTTCTGTGGACCCTGCCATCTATTAAAGAGCAATCACCCCAGACTTCCGTGTCAGGTCATACCATCCCTTCCAGCCAGGTCACCCTGGTTGCCTGACCATGTTTGAACTTTATTGTCATTATTCGAATTTTTGAAATCCTGAGTTAATCTAGCCCCCTTTGCTTTACAGACTTCCCTGAATTGTGTTTAATAAACCTTACTTTGATGTCCTGCATTTGGATCCTCTTCCTTCTACATCACAACATAAATCCTCCAAAAAGTTGATTTTTGGATGAAAACTGTCTTTTCATTTTACAATAATATCAGTGATCAAGCCATTGTTAAATCCTGATAAGAAGGAAAACATGCACTTTAACACAGTATCAGAGGAATCCACAACTTCTAAAATGTTTACATCTCTAAAAACATACAGACATCAGCTGAAATGGAGGAAGGATCTGTATGTGTTCATCTTAGACCTGCACTTATCATCTTAATGTTTCCTTAAGAGTTGCCTAAAGCCGCTGTGGCCTCATTGATCTCTTCTTCTGCTCAACACAGATACACACACATTCACACACTTCCTCTGTACAGCCATTTAAAGTATCTCTGACTTTCAGTTTTAACCCCTCGCGGTTGTTCCCTAATGCTATTAAAGTGCATTTTCAGGAAGAAATTATGGGGTAGATGGACAGCTCCTCTTTCAAGTGCAAAAGGAAATCACCACCCTAACAAAGAGTTTTGCCAGGAGATAAGATCGATCAACACTCTGAGGAAGGATAGTTAGAGCAGCAGCCTGGTGCATTACTGTAACATGAGAATGGCTTCTGAGTATTATATTATAATATCACAAGAACTGATGGAAAATTGGTTTACAGCCGTTTCGGTCTAACAAAAGAAACACCAGGATTAATGTACTAATCATTCCATAGTTTAAACGTAATTACACCTGTATGGTAACTAAGAAGCATGCTGGTGTTAATCATGTTAAGTCTGATTGTGTATCCACAATCAGTGTGTGTGTGTTTTGTGTGAAATCTTTGACTTTGTTCTGAAACCAAGCTACAGAAACAAATTCAGGGAATGAAACAAACAGTAACTTTTTTCTTCAAACATTTTAATGTTTGAGAAAAGTTAGAGTCCTAAAGACGAGCCATGTGGGACGCCATTTACAAGTTGATCATGTTAACCAGGATCTACGTTCCTACCCTCACCATGGTAACCAGGATCTACGTTCCTACCCTCACCATGGTAACCAGGATCTACGTTCCTACCCTCACCATGGTAACCAGGATCTACGTTCCTATCCTCACCATGGTAACCAGGATCTACGTTCCTACCCTCACCATGGTAACCAGGATCTACCTTCCTACCCTCACCATGGTAACCAGGATCTACATTCCTACCCTCACCATGGTAACCAGGATCTACCTTCCTACCCTCACCATGGTAACCAGGATCT
This sequence comes from Neostethus bicornis, assembly GCA_902685375.1. Taxonomy (NCBI): domain Eukaryota; kingdom Metazoa; phylum Chordata; class Actinopteri; order Atheriniformes; family Phallostethidae; genus Neostethus; species Neostethus bicornis. Next base: position 38,147,695 of record LR738541.1, read on the forward strand.
ACGTTACTACCCTCACCATGGTAACCAGGATCTACGTTCCTACCCTCACCATGGCAACCGGGATGTACAATCCTACCCTCACCATGGTAACCAGGATCTACGTTCCAACCCTCACCATTGTAACCAGGATCTACGTTTCTACCCTCACCATGGTAACCAGGATCTACGTTCCTACCCTTACCATGGCAACCGGGATGTACGTTCCTACGCTCACCAGGATCTACGTTCCTACCGTCACCATGGTAATCAGGATCTACGTTCCTACCCTCACCATGGTAACCAGGATCTACGTTCCTACCCTCACCATGGTAACCAGGATCTACGTTCCCACCCTCACCATGGTAACCAGGATCTACGTTTCTACCCTCACCATGGTAACCAGGATCTACGTTCCCACCTTCACCATGGTAACCAGGATCTACGTTCCCACCCTCACCATGGTAACCAGGATCTACGTTTCTACCCTCACCATGGTAACCAGGATCTACGTTCCTACCCTTACCATGGCAACCGGGATGTACGTTCCTACCCTCACCATGGTAACCGGGATCTACGTTCCTACCGTCACCATGGTAACCAGGATCTACGTTCCTACTCTCACCATGGTAACCAGCTGTGGTCAGTGACTGAAAGAATGAGATTGCGGATACAAGCAGCCAAAAACAACTTCCTTCTGAAGGGTGGCTTGGCTCTCACTCAGAGATCGGGGGAGGAGTTCTGCCATCCAGGAGGAGCTCGGATTAGAGCTGCTCCTTCTTCAGGTCGGGAGAAGCCAGGTGGGGTGGTTTGGGTATCTGGTCAGGATGCCCCCTGAGCGCCTCGCTGGTGAGGTGTTTCAGGCACATCCCTCCGGAAGGAGACCAAGAGGCAGACCCCAAAACTGCTGGAGAGACTATGTCTCACAGCTGGCTGGGGAATGACTCAGGATCCTTTCGGTTGAGCTGGAGGATGCAGCTGGGGTGAGAGAAGCTTGGGTTTTCCCATCTAGGGCCGTTGCCCTCGCGACCCTGCCCCGGGTAAGCGGAGACGATGGAACGGAACACACCTTTTAACACACTTTCATTCAATGTAATAAGATTTTTTTCCCATTGGATTCAGTTGGAATGTGATCCCAGTTTGTTTTTCTTGAAAGTAATAATTTTTTAACAAGTTTCTAAACAGTCCTTAATAAATGTTTTACTTCAAATGATAAAAAATAAATATGGAATAGCTTGTGTGGGAAAAATTTATTTCGAATAAGAAAAACAAGCCATTTTTATTTATGCATAAAAAAGTATTAATTTTCATTGAAAAGCAAATAAATATACAGAACTAGTAATCAATAAGCTTTACTGACCTATATTTTAAAAAAACGAAGAAAAAAAATGTCGACTTAAAATAAATCACCTTTTATTTGATATAAAATATTAATAAAAGCTCAAAATAAACCAGTGACTGAAAACAACACATTTTTTTTCTGTAGATTTTGATTTTAAAAGTTGATGAAGAGCAACTTGTCACATGACCATCCGTCTATGGAGGGGTCTTTGTGTGCGCCCGCCTCACGGAGGAGTGTGTGGATGCTTCTCAGTGATGGAATTTCAGGAGGATGGCTGGAGCAAAGTGTGTGTGTGTCAGACCCAGTGAGATGTGTGTGTCTCATCCGGGAGGAGTAATAAGAAGAGGAATCAGAGCTCGCCTTGTTTCTTTGCAGACGATATGTGTGTGTGAGATGAGTGTGTGTGTGTTTGGAGCATAGGACTCTGTCTGACATGTGGAGGTGAGCTGAAAGGTAAGCGCTTTCTTTCTTTCTTTCTTTCTTTCATTCTGCCTTCATTCAGTCCTTTGTTTTCATGGACATGGAAGAAGATGCTGAGATTTTTTTTTATTCCATTTTTCTGGACGTGTTTGGATCTGGACATGTTTGGATCTGGACGTGTTTGGATCTGTACGTCTTTGGATCTGGACGTGTTTGGATCTGGACGTGTTTGGATCTGGACGTGTTTGGATCTGGACGTGTTTGGATCTGGACAGGTTTGGATCTGGACAGGTTTGGATCCGGACGTGTTTGGATCTGGACGTGTTTAGATCTGGATGTGTTTGGATCTGGACGTGTTTGGATCTGGACAGGTTTGGATCTGGACGTGTTTGGATCTGGACGTGTTTGGATCTGGACAGGTTTGGATCTGGACGTGTTTGGATCTGGACGTGTTTGGATCTGGACAGGTTTGGATCTGGACGTGTTTGGATCTGGACAGGTTTGGATCTGGACGTGTTTGGATCTGGACGTGTTTGGATCTGGACGTGTTTGGATCTGGACGTGTTTGGATCCGGACGTCTTTGGATCTGGACGTCTTTGTTCCTCTGCCTGACTTTCTGAGGGAAAGTCTTCAGAGTGACATGATCATCCAAACCAGTCATTTTCTGGACATTGATTCTCCTTATTTATCAAACTGTTTTATTACAGCTTCACACACACACACACACACACACACACACATTATGTGGTGACGTTTCTTTAGAAAAGCTGAATTCAAGCAACTGGTAAACTTTCAGTTTAATTAGTAATACTACGAGGATGTGTGTGTGTGTGTGTGTGTGGCTGGACGCTGTCTACTAAACACACCCCTTCACTCCAAACACACACGATGCATGCTGTCCTCCCTCCCCCCAGCTGGAGTGTGTGGACAGGTTCTTTGTTTGACACACAAAGACCCACACGTGCAGTTCACCATCAGCTTCTCCTCTGATTATCCCGGGCAGGCGTGCAGACGGAGAAGAAAAGTGCTTTTGTTTGAGGTGCATTGTGTGTCTGCAGAGGAGCTGGATCAGTGTGTGTGAAGAGGAGACATTACACCAGCATCCTTCCAGTCGGCTCTTCGTAGGTCTCATCCGTCTCCACACAAATCCTCTCTGTTGTTCTTCCAATGGAAGCTAATGTGTTTAGAGTGTCGCACAAGTCCTGTCTTTTCTTTTTGGGGAAGCGCGTGTCGTTAAGAGGATGAATCAGTTGGGTTTAGAGTCAGAAAATCTTCCAAACAGACCAAAACTTTCATTATGTGTGAATAAAAACCCGAAGATGGAGAGTTAAAAAGAAAAGAAGCAGAATTTCTGAAACCAAATCAAGTCCTGGAACAGACAGGTGACTTGGAACGCTGTACCCCACTCGCCTTGTCCGTGACGGACCTCGTTACCCAGTGTCAGACAAATTCTGTTAAGTAAATATAAGAATAGAAATGCAAATCTATAACTCTGATCCTCATGGAGGAATGGTTGATGTGTCCTTTTTGGGTCAGAGATGGGCTCCTGCCCGGCCGACTCCCTGCCCGGAATGATGGAGCAGAACATCCACAATAATTAGGATGCTGTCGTGGTGCAGAGAGATCTATTTATTTTTTTAATAAACTTTATTAATTGCTGACTGGGCAGCACGGTGGCGCAGTGGGTAGCACAGTGGCCTCACAGCAAGAAGGTCTTGGGTTCGAGTCCCGGGTGGGGACGAGGCTTGGAACACTGTCCTTTCTGTGTGGAGTTTGCATGTTCTCCCCGTGTCTGCATGGGTTTCCTCTGAGTACTCCGGTTTTCTCCCACCCTCCAAAAACATGCATGCTAAGTTGATTGGCCGGTGCCAAATTGCCCCTAGGAATGAATGTGTGTGTGGATGGTTGTATGTGTGTGGCCCCGCGACAGACTGGCGACCTTTCGGGTGTACCCTGCCCTTCGCCTTAAATCAGCCGGAATGGGCTCTGGCAGCCCAGCAACCCCGATCGGGATAGACAGATAAGAAGATGATGATGATGATGATGAATTCCTGACCGGGAAATTTGTGCGCTGCATTTCACCGCAGCAGGCTGCCACCTATGACGGCGCCAATAGTGGGAGAAATGCGGGGTTGGGTTCTCCAAGGACCCTAGACGTGAACTCAGTGGGATGCAAACCTGCGAACTACCGGTCCGTGAGCGAACGCTCTAACCACTGAGCCACCATCTCCCCCTTAAAGATCAAAGCCTTAAAGAAAAAAAAAATTTGTATTTACTGCAGGATCTGCCTCCCTACCCTCATCCATGGTCACCAGCTGTGGGAGGTGACTGAAAGAACAGTCACTGGGATCTCATTGACAGGGATCTCGCCCAGTACTGAGATGAGGAACTCAGGGTAGAGCTGTTGCTCCTCTGAATTGAGAGAAGCCAGATGAGGTGATTCGGGTATCTGGGTGTCTCCCAGGTCTCTCGCTGGTGAGGTGTTCCGGGCACATCCCACCAGATGAAGACCCAGAACTTTCTGGAGGGACTTCGTTTCACAGATGTAGCTACATGTCTGAAAGTGAGACTTTATTTTTAGGACAATCTGGTCTTTTATGGAAGCGTAAGGTTTGCTTTATTATTATTATTTTTTTTTTTTCCGTTTCGTCGTCTTCCGCTCATCCGGGGCCAGGTTGTGTCGGCCATAGCCTCAGACGGGAAGCCCAGGCTTCTCTCACCCCGGCTGCATCCTTCAGCTCACCCGGAAGGATCCCGAATCGTTCACTAGCCAGCTGTGAGAAATAATCTCTATAGGATGCCTCTTGGTCTCCTCCCGGTGTGACGTGCCTAAAACACTTCACCAGCGAGGCACTGTCAGGGGGCATCCTGACCAGATGCCCAAACTACACCATCTGGCTCCTATCGACCTGGAGGAAGAGAGGCTCCTCCCGGATGGCAGAGCTCCTTACCCGATCTCTGAGTGAGAGCCCACACACCTTGCGGAGGAAGCTCATTTTGGCCGCTTGTACCCGCAATCTCATTCTTTTGGTCACCACCCACAGCTGGTGTCTTCCTCAGGGACACCATGACATGAGCTCAGTGGGATTCGACGCACAAACATCCGGAGAACTTCCGGCCCATGGGCGAACGTTCTACCACTGTGCTATCGCCTCCCGCTATGTAAACATATGCACATTTCATATATTTTTTCCGTTCCAATTCCGTCATCCTCCGCTCATCCGTGGGTGGGTCGCGGAGGCAACAGCCTCAGACAGGAAGCCCAGGCTTCTCTCACTCCACTTGCATTCTCTAGCTCACCCGGAAGGATCCTGAGTCGTTCCCCGGCCAGCTGGGAGACATACAGTAGTCTCTCCAGCAGGTCTGGGGTCTGCCCCTTGGTCTCCTCCTGGTGAGACGTGCCCGAAACACCTCGCCGCGAGGCACTCGGGGGGCATCCTGACCAGATGCCTGAACCACCTCATCTGGCTCCTCTCGACCTGGAGGAGGAGTGGCTTGACACTGAGCTCCTCTCGGATGGCAGAACTCCTCATCTGATCTCTTAGTGAGAGCCCGGCCACCCTGCGGAGGAAGCTCATTTCGGCCGCTTGTACCCACGATCTCATTCTTTCAGTCACCACCCACAGCTGGTGACCATAGGTGAGGGTTGGAACGTAGATCGACTTGTAAATCTAGAGCTTTGCTTTTCGGCTCAGCTCTCTCTTTACCACGACTGACCGATGCAGCGTCATAGTTATTGCTGATGCCGCACTGATCCGCCTGTCGATCTCCCGCTCCATCTTTCCCCCACTCGTGAACAAGACCCCGAGATACTTAAACTCCTTCACTTGGGACAGGACCCTAGCCCAAGTTGATAAATATATTTCTTATCTTTTCTTTTTTTTTTTATCTATTCAACCCATTTTTACTATGTACTGTACATACTAATTTTTTTATCTATTTCAGCTCTTCTTTCTTTAGCTATGCTGTTTCATATTGCAAGTTCCTCATTGTGGGACAAATAAAGGTTTTCTTGATTCTTGATTGATTCAATGATGAACGCTTTATAATATAACTAAAGTAAGGCAGCCAGATTGGTTACCATAATAACAATAGTAGCTGAGTAAACGCTACCAGTTTTTCAAATAGAATTTAATGGCTGCTGAGACCTCTTGGAGCCAGAAACTTCTTCCTGCTTGGCACGCAGGCGTGTGCAACTTGCTACGTCCAGTTCTCATGTTCGGTCTATGTTTATGGCCTATGTTGGCTATATCAGTTTCTAATTTCAATAAAGTACTCCCTGTCTTTAAGGTGGACTTAAACTGTTTCAAAGCAGTAACAACAATGTGGACCTAGTTATTTAACCATCAAATGACCAATCCTACCAGAAGCAGTACTCCTCTTGAACGGTACTGAAGTAGTACTGGTCAGCAACAATACTGCTTCAGTTGTCAGGGTTTTAGGATGTGGAAGGAGGAGGACCCAAATGTAGGACATCAAACAAGGTTTATTAACATAATTTGGGTAAGTCTGTAAAGCAAGAAGCACAGGATTAACTCCAGATTTCAAAAGTTCAAATAATAACAAAGATAAAACATGGTCAGTCAACCAGGGAGACCTGGCTGGAAGGGATGGTAAGACCCGACGGGGAAGTTTGGGTTGATTGCCCTTAAAGAGATGGCAGGGTCTACAGATGTGTGGAATCAGGAATCATCCTCAGGTGACCCTAATCAGGTTGATTAGGAACATCCAGACCTCCCTCTGGCGGCAGGTTAGGGATCCTGACATCAGTACTTCCTGACCAGCCAATAAATGACCGTTAATATTTCCTTGTTAGATTTACGTGTGGCCTCACTCTCACTTTTCTCTTCTTTGTCTTTCTGTTTAGATGAACTGGGACGGAGAGGATCTGAATGGAAACGCAGCTACACAAAAACCACAAAGACTAGTTCTCATCAACTGGAAACGAGAAGCCAGAAACTCCTCAACTAAACAACATCTGAGGAATCTACTGTGGCTTCATTTATCGAACACCCTTCAGGATGTCCCATGAACTCATCCTGTGTGTGTGTGTGTGTGTGTACATGGGTAGGGAGGGTTAGCTGGTGTTGTGAATCAGGCCGATGAAGAAACGGCTTCTTCATTACACCAGGAATCCTCTCCACCACTTCCTTCTGACAAATCGACATCTTATCAGACTTCTTTTCCTCATTCACAACTTACCAGTAGAAGGAGGAGACAAATGGAGAACGTTACTCAAGTATAATTTGAAAATAAAAGGGAAACTTTACTGCTTGTTTTTCTCTAGATGATGATAAAAATAAAACGTGTTATATGGAAAGAAAGTCCGAGAGTAGTCGAAAGACTTCAAAGTCTTCTGGACAGTTTATTTGCGGATCAAGACATTCAGACTTTTCAGTTTGAGTCAACTCAAATTGACAATAATTTCCGGGTAGAAGTTGAAACGTCTCGATCATTAATTTTTTACTCACTCTATTGATCCCTCACTGGGGAAATTTGTGGGCAGCACTCCAACACCGCAGCAGGGTCAATGGTGGGAGAAACAAGGGGTTAGGTGTCTTCTCCAATGACCCTAGACGTGCACTCAGTGGAATGCAAATCCACGAACTTCCGGTCCGCGGGCGAACGCTCTAACCACTGAGCCACTGCCCCCCCTCCCCTTAATACGCTTAAATATGCTGTCCAGACGACAACTTTGAAACCTTTTCAACGATGGATCACTCTTGGATGAATGAGGAATTACACTGAAACTGCAAATACTTTTTAAGATTATTTTTATTTCGAGAAATATCCAAAAGTGTAAAAAAAAAAAAAATAGACTTATATTTTTATTTAATTGTCTTATTACTGTTGTGATCAATAACTGAAATACAATGGAGTTGTGTTTTTTTTTTTTAAAAACCTTCGGCTGTTATGGTTATTAGCATATAATAAGACACACTCATTTAAAATGAGGTCATTTAACCTGAACATCTTTCAGAGGTGTGTATGTTATTTAAATTAATGGACATTTATAACCAATCAGAACTGAGTTTTCATGTAAACAGACTAATGATGGATAAATTGTAATAAAAATGGCGGTTATTGGTAAATGTTTGATATTGTGTGTGACATTGTTTGAATTGAGTCATTTTTATTTACCTGATTTATTCAATAAATACATTTTATTAAACTTGTTTTTTTTTTTTACTTTTATTTATATAAAATTGAAAAAAACGCTTGTTACGACTCGTATGGTCTAGGGTTAGGCCGACACGTAAATGGATGTTATAATTAATCCCAGGAGTGAAACAACAACCGAAGAATGAGGAAGAGTAGGGTGTTAAAAAAAATAAACTATTTATTTACAATCAATCTTTAACCGTATCTCAACAACTGAGAAGATTCTCTAGGGAACGCTGCAGATGGGTTCTCTCTCAGCTTGGCACCAGTCCTTTTTATTCAGCCAACAAACAATCATCTGTAACTGCCAACAGGTGGGGAAAGTTGGGAGCCTGAGTGGCAAAATAAGAGAAAAACACAAGAGGGCGACAAAAACAAAACCCAAACATCTCCCAAATAGCTTTGCCCATAACAATGCTGTTGAAAAAAAAAATCATATATGTGAAATAAAACTGACACCTTTTTAGATGTCATCAGATTTCCCATTTGTGACACTGGAGAGGAGGATAGATCTAAGCATAAAAGATGTTTTTGCCTTTATTTTCCAATTTATATCACAATAAATGAGAAATTGAATATCTACTAAACAATGTGAACATGAAATACACATCATGGTTTAGAAACAGACCCAGATTAGACTTAAACCCACTAACCCCATCTCTGAATGTTACTAGCTCATCCATTTGGCCACATAGTAAGGACTATAAGGTGGTGCAGTTTGAAAGACAGATGGGTAAATCCTTCAATTTAATAAGCATCTGCAAAGTAAATCATTTAAGTTCAGAGAAAAAAAACTTATTGAAGCATCTGTTTAAGCAATGAAAGAACATCAAAAAATGAATTGTTTTTAGGTTTGAGGTTGAACTTAAGGTAAACTTTATCTTCTTCATTCATCCAAGAAACTGGCACCTGGAACTATTTGGACAAACAGAAGTCAGTGATGTACTGAGCAAAGCTGTGAACAATGTTCACATCCCATCATCACCAGAATGTCAGCGATTATCAGACTGTGATTGGTCCAGGTGTGTGTAACGAGACCACCTGTATAAGAGCAGCCTCGGCTTGTTGGTGATCTGGAGGAACCATGGAGCGTCAACTTTCTGGAAGGTTTGAAGTGACTCAGAATGTCTGCTGTAACTTTTGGGGTATTTACATGTTGTTCTGTGTTCCAGGTTTTCTTGGATTTTGCTGCTTGTTGACCTGGCTGCTGGTCTTCCTGTAGATCCATCTAATGGAGCTGGACCAAGAAGCTTGAGCTCCTCTGGAGACTCCTCCCCAAGGAGTTGGTACATGGCTCAAAAGGACAAAACTCCCAGCTACCCCAAGGAGTCCCAGTCTGGAGTGTCCTCAACTGGAGGTGCTGGGTCTGGGGGATTCTCTGGATGGTCCGGTGTCTCTGGGGCCGGTAGTGCAGGCAGCAGTGGCTCTGGATGGTCTGGTGTCTCTGGGGGCAGCAGTGGCTCTGGAGGTGCCAGTGCAGGTGGTAGCGGTGTCTCTGGAGGTGCAAGCATTGGACTTGGATGGTCTTTCTATGGGGGAGGCGGTGCAGACAGCAGTGGCTCTGGATTCTCTACTGGTGGAGGCCCTGGGGTCTTTGCAGGAGCTGATGACGTTCAGGTTCTCCAGGAGCTGTCTGCTCTGGGGAGCAACCTGATTGGGTCTCGTCAGATGGTCCTTGGTCAGGCCTGGAACGATGATCAGCATGTGCCTCTGGGCACTGTGGAGAAACGTCCTCTGTATCCTTCCTCCCATGTGGTCCACTACAACAGCGGCTACCAGCGAGAAAGGGACGGTCGCACCGACCAGAAATATGTCAAAGACCTCTTCATCCAGCTTCCTCTATCTGGAAGCACTTCAGGAGGAAAAGGTGGTGCTGGACCTAAAGGACAGCAGGTCCAGAGAGGTGAGACCTGATAAAGTCTGAATCTTGTGACCATGAGTCCTGATCCTCACTAACCACTTCTTTGTCTCTTCTGTAGGTTGAACATCAAACATGTGAAATTGAATAAATAATTGAATTTTAAATCTGTGTTCTAGACTCTTTAATGTTCTCTTAGCCTAGCTTAAAAAATTCCCTTGAAGATGGGGAATGTAATGTCTGTAATGGAGCGTTTCATGAGTGCCTATGCTCCCCAGCTGTGGGTGGTGAGGGAATGAAATGAAAATGGGCTTCTGCTGAAATGGGCTTCCTCTGCAGGGTGGCTACTCTCTCACTAAGAGATCGGGTGTAGAATAAGGCCTATAGGAGAAACTCTTGAAGTAGAGGGAAGCCAATAAATGTGGTCTGTCATCTAAAGGGATGCCTCAAGAGCACCTTGCTGGTGAGGTGTTTTTGGCTCGTCCCACCAAGAGGCAAACCCTGGACCTGCTGGAGAGACTTAAAGCTGGCCGGGTGTGACTTGGGATCCTTTTTGATTGGACTGCAGGAAGAAAATCCTGGGCTTCTTGCGAGGAAAAATGTAGTGGACTGGGGAATTTACCAGAGGGGAGAAAAAAATGCTTCAGTCCACTTAATGCGGGATAGAAAGAAGCTGCTTGAATGTGTGTTTAGCAGTGGTTAAATCTAATTAAAAATATTAAGTAGTTTGGCTGCTCTAAATTTGCTTCTTCGGCACATGGCTTAAAGCTCATCAGCATCGACTTTGCACCTAAAGTTGAGATTATATTGACCTGTGAAGTTACCTCTTCACACCCACCTATTTTCAGGCTGTATGCAATTTGACATACCCAAATACCATGACTTCTTACAGTAATATTTTTAAACTCACATGCTTGTACTACACATCAAAATAAAGCTTGGACCTTATAGTTTATACAGGTATGCATGTGTAGGGTGCAAGGGCTTAAGAACCTATCTTAAAGTAGTTAATAAATGTACATTTTTAACCTCTCCTAATTTTTAGTCATTTTCTAATGTTTCTAGATAAACACTCGTAGTGATAGAGAAAATGAGATGTCACATTCAAATGATTTAAATGTGGTCAAGGAGGTCTTCTAGTGCTGCCATCTGCTGTTACTTTGAATACAGTACATTTTAACTAACAATTTAAACATTTGTAAAGGCCTGTTAAAAAATTGTTTGTTTATTAAAAAATACAATTTTCTCAAGGGAAATAAATCTGTTTATTTAAAGATACAATTTTTTTCAAGGGTTTTTGGACCCAGATGACTTCATTTTTTGGGAAAAAATGTCTCCAGATTTTGATCTGTAGTGAGAAGAGGTGGAGGAAAAGCTGGAGAGGTGGAGGTTTGCAGCATAAAGAAGAGGAATGAAGATTAGACAGAGTAAGACAGAGTACATGTGTGTGAATGAGAGGGATCCAAATGGAAAAGTGAGGTTACAGGGAGAAGAGATAAAGAAGGTGGAAGATTTTAAGTATCTAGGATCAACAGTCCAGAGCAATGGAGAGTGTGGAAAAGAGGTGAAGATGCGTGTGCAGGCAGGCTGGAACAGGTGGAGAAAAGTATCAGGTGTGATGTGTGACAGAAGAGTTTCAGATAAAATGAAAGGAAAAGTGTACAAAACCGTGATGAGACCAGCCATGCTGTTTAGTCTAGAAACAGTTGCACTGAAGAAAAGACAGGAAACAGAGATGTTTGTAGCAGAGATGAAGATGCTGAGGATCTCTCTGGAAGTGACCAGGATGGACAGGATCAGAGGAACAGCACATGTTAGAGGTTTTAAAGTCAGAGAGGCCAGACTGAGATTATTTGGACATGTACAGTACAGAGGAGAGAGAGAGAGTACATCAGAAGAAGGATGCTGGATTTGGAACCACCAGGAAAGAGGACTAGAGGAAGACCAAAGAGGAGATTCATGGATACAGTGAAGGAAGACATGAAGATAGTTGGTGTGACTGAAGAGGATGCAGCAGATGGGGTTAGATGGAAGAAACTGACTTGTTGTGGCGCCTCCTGGAGGGAAATGCCGAAAGAAGAAGAAGAAGACTACGAAGTGTTCCCACATTGTGGAGGGTGTCTTTCTTGATGACTACATCTGTAAATGGATTTGATTTCTCAACACTAAATGAGGCCGTCTGCTCAGCCAACCACAGTCTGAGATGATGATGTAGTTCACATCTGAGAAGAAACTGTCTCTCTGGTTAAGGATCATGGCATCCAGGCCGTTAGACCCCGTTTCCTCCATTCCTTCTATGACAAACTTCACATTCACAGGCAGATCCTGCAAGAAAAGCATGGTCAAACAATGAAGATGAGAAGTTGTTATTAGGTGCTGACCTGTTTTATCCAACTTTTCAGGTTTAAACACATCGAGAATGCCGATGAGGTCTGTCATTGGTTCAATTATAGCGCCTCCGTAAACACCAGAGTATAGGTCTTTCCTGAACAGGACCCAAACTGTTTAGGAAATTATGGTCCTAAAACTTTAGAACCTAATGTACAAAAGATTTGTGGAATTTGTTCTGTTGAAAGTGAAGATTTAAAGAGAAAAAGATTTTTGTCAAGAATGGAATTCTTACAATGATTGTTTATAATTATTACAAAATTTGGTATCAATAAAACTGGTAAGCATAATTTACATATGGTATGATGTTTTTAAGTCTTTCTTTTACTCGCTCTGGCTCTTAGAACTACTGTAGACAAACAACAGTCAGTGATGTGCTGAGCAAAGCACATCGTTACTGGACCATCAGCAGTGATCAGACTGTGATTGGTCCAGGTGTGTGTAATGAGAACACCTGTATAAGAGCAGCCTCGGCTTGTTGGAGTTAGGTTGGTGGTCTTGAGGAACCATGGAGCGTCAACTTTCTGGAAGGTTTGGAGTGACTCAGAATGTCTGCTGTAACTTTTGGGGTATTTACATGTTGTTCTGTGTTCCAGGTTTTCTTGGATTTTGCTGCTTGTTGGCCTGGCTGCTGGTCTTCCTGTAGATCTATCTCCTGGAGCTGAACCAAGAAGCTTGAGCTCCTCTAGTGACCCCTCTCCAAGGAGCTGGTACATGGCCCAAAAGGACAAAACTCCCAGCTACCCCAAGGAGCCCCAGTCTGGAGTGTCTTCAACTGGAGGTGCTGGGTCTGGGGTATTCCCTGGATGGTCTGGTGTCTCTGGGGGAAGCGGCAGTGCAACTGGCAGTGGCTCTGGATGGTCTGGAGTCTCTGGGGGTGGCAGTGCGGGCAGCAGTGGATCTGCATGGTCTGCTGTCTTCGGGGGTGGCGGTGCAAGTGGAAGCGGATCTGGATGGTCTGGTTTCTCTGGGGGCGCCAGTGGCTCTGGATTCTCTACTGGTGGAGGACCTGGGGTCTTTGCAGGTGCTGATGACCTGCAGGTTCTCCAGGAACTGTCTGCCCTGGGGAGCAACTTACTGGGGTCTCGTCAGATGGTCCTGGGTCAGGCCTGGAACGATGAGCAGCATGTACCTCTGGGCACTGTGGAGAAACGTCCTCTGTATCCTTCCTCCCATGTGGTCCACTACAACAGCGGCTACCAGCGAGAAAGGGACGGTCGCACCGACCAGAAATATGTCAAAGACCTCTTCATCCAGCTTCAATCTGGAAGCACTTCAGGAGGAAAAGGTGGTGCTGGACCTAAAGGACAGCAGGTCCAGAGAGGTGAGACCTAAAAGCCTGAATCCTATGACCATGTTCTTAATCCTCACTAACTACTTCTCTTCCTCTCCTGCAGGCTGAACATAAAATGTGTGAACATGAATAAAGTTCTGAATTTTAAATCTGTGCTCAAGACTCTTTAATGTTCTCAGAGTCTAGGTTTGACTTCCTTGCAGGTTGGGGAAATAATCATTGTGTTTGTGATGGAAGAACCTTTAAAAAAACTAATGGAATACCTAACTTTTCAAATGTGCCAAAATGTTTAATTTTTTTTCTCCCTTCCTCTCTAAACAAGTATAGCAGTATAAACTTGTAATGAGAAATGTGGTGGGCACTTGAGTCATACTATTTAACTAGAAAATATGCTTTATTCCACTTTATGTAGGATGGCATGAATCTTCTTGAACAGGACTTGGCAGTGGTTAAATCTTAGGAGTTATGAGTTGCTCCACTGAAGCTAGTCAACATGTCATTCTTTTGCACATGGTTTAATGTTTATAGGCATTGACTTTGGACCCAAAGTTTGGACTTTATTGACCAGTAGGATTAAAAGAAAACTGAGGCTTTGGGTTGAATAAAACTTGCTGCCAACAAAGATATCTGTTAATCAGATGGCCTTAAAGGGCTGTTTTCTCACAACTTAAACACCAACGCAGTCAATTTGAAAATTCTAAGTTAAAGTCTAGTTACTGTAGTTATTTTCCTTAATGTTTTTATATGTATTTTTTGTACCTATGTAAAACTGTGTTCTGAGTAATTCTTCTAGCTCCCACACCTGTCATTTTGACAGCTATATTAAATACAATGTAACTTTTCCCCACGTCTGACCGTAGTGCAGTTACTGGTGGCCTAGTAGTGGTGCCACTGGGGTGAAATCGAGGTGAGCAAAAATAGAAATGAGAAGACGTTTGTCAGTCACTGAGGCACTTCAGTTCATGATGTCATCACCACACCCCCCCTAATCGTCAATTTGACGGCATGGGAGTTGTAGTAGTTCTAGAATTCTGATAGTCTTAGTGTTAAAGGTATGTTTCTTCTTCTACACTGTCAAAGAGCTGAAGTTTGATTTTTCACATGTGTGTCAATATAGAAGGAAAAAAAAAACTGTAAGGTGACTAGCTTTAAAGGCTAGATGAGATTTTATACTTTTAAAACTGGATTTCAGCCTTTTTAACTGTATATTGGTTAATTAGGCTTTGGGAATAAAAAAAAAAAAGTCTTTTAAACAAAGTTGTTCCAGGTTGTTGCATTTATTTCTTTTACTGTGACACATTTACAGACATGCTCAATCTGCATGCAAGCAATGGCAGCTGGTGGTTTAAAAAAAAAAAAAACTAGAGGGGTTACACGTTTTTAAAACACACACAGACACAAAGTATATTTGAGATATACTCTGTATAAAAGATATCACATGTCAGTACATGAATATCTAAAAGTTTTATTTTCACACGTAAATGAGCCATCCAACTTGAACTTTCTTAGTTTCTGCTCTACAAATTTTTCAATCATGGGCCCAATCCCAAATCGACCACTTGAACACCTCAGCCCTTACGGGCATGTTCCCGCAAGCAGCAAAATGGTTCAGTATTGTTCCATCCGAAAGTTCTTTAGGTTATCAAGAGCTCTCGGCGGCCATTTCTGGTGTATTCATGAGCCCTTTCAGTTGGTTGGCATTGAAGGCCACTTTCACCAAAGAATTATCCATAAATCATTGTGGTGTGACGTAAAATACAGAGTCGACTGATGGAAAGAGGAAACTCATTTCAAACTGCAAAGTGCAAGCAAACACGTTTCGGACTATTGCAGCACTAGCTATTTATTTTGATTATTTTTGATTATTTTGAATTACTCTATTCATCCCTCACCGGGGAAATTTGTTTGCTGCACTCCTTACACCGCAGCAGGCTGCCCTTCAACGGCGCCAATGGTGGGAGAAGTGGGGGCTAGGTGTCTTCTCCAAGGACCCTAGACGTGCTCTCCATGGGACGCGAACCCGCGACCTTCCGGTCCGCGGGCGAACGCGCTAACCACGCGGCCACCGTCTCCACCATTTATATCCTCCATTTATATGTTTCTCCTCAAATTCTCCGTTTACGTGAGCTTCCTAACCATCATGTTCTCGTGGAATTGCGTGGACGAGAAGTCATAAGATGAATGTCTGAATTTCCCGTTTGTATGGCTGCTTATTCTCTGATTAAAAACTTATCGCTCATCCCATTTTCCGTTCCGCTCAGTCATTTTCCGCTCATCCGGGGCTGGATCACGGGGGCAACAGCCACAGACGGGAAGCCGAGGCTTCTCTCTCCCCGGCTGCATCCTCCAGCTCACCCGGAAGGATCCCAAGTCGTTCCCCGGCCAGCTGTGAGACACAGTCTCTCCAGCGGGACCGGGGTCTGCCCCTTGGTCTCCTTCCAGTGGGACGTGCCCGAAACACCTTGCCCGCGAGGCGATAGGGGGGCATCCTGACCAGGTGCCCGAACCACCCCATCTGGCTCCTCTCGACCTGGAGGAGGAGCGGCTCGACACCGAGCTCCTCCAGGATGGCAGAGCTCCTCACCCAATCTCTGAGTGAGAGCCCAGCCACTCTGCGGAGGAAGCTCATTTCGGCCGCTTGTACCTGCGATCTCATTCTTTCGGTCACCACCCACAGCTGGTTACCATGGTAAAGGTAGGAACGTAGATCGACTTGTAAATCGAGAGCTTTGCTTTTCGGCTCAGCTCTCTCTTTACCACGACGGACCGATGCAGTGTCCTATTCATCATTGTGATTTTCATTTTGCAGGTGCCTGTTTAATTATTTCATCAATGTCTCACCTAACATCCCGCCCATTAAACACACGCCGTGCAAAAGATCAGAGAGAGCAAAAATGTCGAGTTCAAAGTTGGTAGAATCGGATTTACTAGCAAAAGAAAACATGGTTGTGTCTTGAAGACAACCCCCTTTTCCGGACGTTCTCTACTGTAGAAGAGAACAAAAAGTGAAGGAACTTGGGCCAGACCAGCCAAACTTAAAGACTGAACAGGAAGGGGGAGACCGTGGACGATGAAAAGCAGAGCTGGCTAGCTGGCTGTGAGGGGAACAGAGACATGTGGACTGTCAAAGGGGTAAGGGGCCTGAAACTTTTGTCGGAAAAATGCAAACGGCTTGAAAATGTGAGATGCCACGTGGATAACAGCATTGAAGCTAAGGCTATTTGGCAGAGCTAGCATAGTCTAACATAATATTTACCGTTTGAATGTAACCAGAAACAAAGCAGACATACTGTACATAGATTTGAAAGAGCTTTCTAAGCTTCATACATGCACTACATTTACCTTTCCTAAAATTTGCTGTTTTTTGGTCATTGTTATAATAATAATAAATTTTTTATTTGTAACGCACTTTCTATCTCCAGTGGAGATCTCAAAGTGCTACAATGACCAAAAGGAACAACAAACAGCTAAATTAAATAAAACCATAACACAAAAAACACTAAAAACTATGTTAAAAAGCCTTTAGAAATAAAAATGTCTTCAGTCTTTTTCTAAAAGCCTGCTCTGTGGAGCCCTCAAGCTCTCGGGAAGATCGTTCCAGAGCTGTGGAGCAGCTGCCTGGAAGGTCCTGTCCCCCATAGTGGAGAGTTTGGTCCTTGGTTGGTGCAGGCAGTAGGAGGAGGAGGAGCGCAGGTCTCGGACAGTGGTGTGGAGGGTTAGGAGTTCTTGGAGATAAACAGGTGCAGTGCCGTGTATGCACTGATGGGTGAGGAGGCAGACCTTGTACTGAATTCTGTATTTAACGGGTAGCCAGTGGAGGGATTTGAGGATGGGAGTGATATGGTCATATTTGCGCTTCCTTATCAGGATCCGGGCAGTGCAGTTCTTGATGTGCTGGAGCTTTTGTAAGCCCCTGCATGGGATCCCTACAAAGAGGGCATTGCAGTAATCCAGTGTGGAGGAGATGAAAGCGTGAATCAACCTCTCAGCTCTCAGTTGACTGTAATGGGCAATTTATTGCTTAAATGTGATTGAAGGCTTGATTAAAAACAGAAGGGAGTACTTTATAGTTTGTCTTTTAGTAGGTCTGTGATACAATACTAGGCCATGCACATGAAAGATCTTATTTGTGCTACTTTGCAACAGCCAGAGTGGTTTGAAGGCTACACTGGATTTCCTGAAGAGGCACTCTCAACAACATTAACAGCATACCCTGTTCTCGAAGCGAGCTGGCTCAGAACGGAACTTAGTCTCCTGTACAACACGAATGACTTCAGAAACGTCCATGGTGCTATTGACCCGTTTCAGATGATTATGACAATAAATGTTTTCACTGAAAGAGTCAGACTACTAAAAATATTAATCACCACTCACATGACCATAGAAGAAGTGGAGTGATGCTTTTCTACTCTGAAAAGCATCACTTTTTCAGGGGCTTAATTTCAGACTATCATCTGCATAACTATTGAGCATTGCTCAACCTAATCTTGTTCTTCAATCTTGTTCTCTGAGAACAATGTAATCTTGCTCTCATCGCTGAGAACAAGATTAGATTTGGAACCATTTCTAATCTTCGAAATCGAGTAGAGTTTTTACTTTATTTCGCAAAAGAGTTAAAACCTCTCTGCGAAATACAATGTGCCGGTGGAGACTGAATGCCCTTGCAATGTTTCAATAAAAACGGGGATTCCTTGCAAACATGTTGAACTTCAATCAAAAGGTCATCAAGAAATTTGCAGCACAAAAAGAAAGACAAGCCAAATGTATGTTCAAGTAGTCATTTATTTTTTTATTTAACGCTCGTTGGTGCATAAACCTTATTTGTTTGATTGTTTTTCTAATAAAAAATTAAATGAACTTCAATGTTAGCACCCCGAATATTTTTTTCCACGCCAACACTGAACTCAAATCAGTGATGTGCTGAGCAAAGCTGAGAACAATGTTCACATCACATTATCACTGGAACATCAGCAATGATCAGACTGTGATTGGTCCAGGTGTGTGTAATGAGAACACCTGTATAAGAGCAGCCTCGGCTTGTTGGAGTTAGGTTGGTGATCTTGAGGAACCATGGAGCTGTTACTTTCTGGAAGGTTTGGTGTGACTCAGGATGTCTGCTGTAACTTTTGGGGTATTTATCTGTTGTTCTGTGTTCCAGGTTTTCTTGGATCTTGCTGCTTGTTGGCCTGGCTGCTGGTCTTCCTGTAGATCCATCTAATGGAGACCCCTCCCCAAGGAGCTGGTACATGGCCCAAAAGGACAAAACTCCCAGCTACCCCAAGGAGCCCCAGTCTGGTGTGTCCTCAACTGGTGCTGGGTCTGGGGGATTCTCTGGATGGTCTGGTGTCTCTGGGAGCGGCCTTGCAACCGGCAGTGGCTCTGGATGGTCTGGTGTCTCTGACAGCAGCAGTGTGGGCAGCAGTGGATCTGCATGGTCTGCTGTCTTCGGGGGTGGCAGTGCAAGTGGAAGCGGATCTGGATGGTCTGGTGTCTCTGGGGGTGGCAGTGGATCTGGTTTCTCTACTGGTGGAGGCCCTGGGGTCTTTGCAGGTGTTGATGACCTTCAGGTTCTCCAGGAATTGTCTGCTTTGGGGAGCAATATGATAGGGTCTCGTCAGATGGTCCTGGGTCAGGCCTGGAACGATGATCAGCATGTACCTCTGGGCACTGTGGAGAAACGTCCTCTGTATCCTTCCTCCCATGTGGTCCACTACAACAGCGGCTACCAGCGGGAAAGGGATGGTCGCACCGACCAGAAATATGTCAAAGACCTCTTCATCCAGCTTCCTCTATCTGGAAGCACTTCAGGAGGAAAAGGAGGTGCTGGACCTAAAGGACAGCAGGTCCAGAGAGGTGAGACCTGATCAACTCTGAATCCTGTTACCATAATGGTCTTCATCCTCGCTAATCACTTCTCTTCCTCTCTCCTGCAGGCTGAACATCAGACATGTGAAACTGAATAAATCTCTAAATTTTACATTTGCCGTCAGACTCTTTAATGTTCTCGAGGTCTAGCTAAAAACTTCTTTGCAGGTTGGAATGTAACATCTGTAATGAAGTAACCTTGAAGAAAGGAAAAATGAATTTTCTTTAAGATTAAAAAACCAGTACCAATAGGTGTCAAAACTTGACGGACTGAATAGTAATGGAAAAATATGCTTCAGTCCTGTTCATGTAAGGAAGCATGACTAATTTTGATCAAATAGTTCAGTAGTGGTTAAATCTTGTACCTTAATCAAGAAATTGAAGTGAGTTTCTGGCTGCACCAAAGCTGATTGAGGTTTCATTCCTTTACACATGGCTTGTTTATCAGCATTGACTTTGCACACAGTTTAGATTTCTTGACCTGTAGAATTTTTAGAAATCCTAGGCCAACCCCCAACAAAGGTAATGGTGTAAAGCAATCTGGTCCCAGCAGGTGTCAAATCTGGTGCTTCAAGGCACCAGAGTTAAAGGTATGTGTTGTTCTACACTGTAAAAAATGTTAAAGTTTGACTTTACCGTGTGCGTCAATATAGAAACTAAACAAACTCTTCTACTTTTTTCTACAAATTTTTCTACTTTTAAAATTTGAAACAAACCTTTTTACTATTGTTAACGAAACGCGTTGTTCCAGGCTTTTTTTTTTTTTTTTTTAACTTTGATACATTTACAGACATCTGCATGCATGTGATGCCAAGTCAACACTAAAATATAGATATATTTCAATCTGTTAAACAATACAGTGCTCTTGGAAGGTGTGGCTGTGAATGATGCTGTAGTGATTTTCAATCTGTAGGACCAAAACATTGTTCTGTTCACACGCTGACCTTCCTGATCTGCGACACGTCATTTAGGAAGGCGATAAATAACTTGGTTCCTTCAATGTAGTTGTACCTGAAGTGGAAAAGAAAATGTCAAAAGAATCAAAGTGGTCTCTTTCACAGGTCAACAATAAAAGTTATCAATACATTTCTCTTCCAAGAGCAGCCAAAGATTGCTATTATTACTATGATGAGGTTAGAAAGAAATTTCCTAAGACTATAATTGTAATATGGTGTGACAGGAGGGAACAGGTGGAGGAAAAGCTGGAAAGGTCACATAACACCCAATTGTTCTACTAATACCCACTAAATTCAGACAAAAAGTGTTAAAAATACCAGCAGAGATCTTCTATTTATTTAGATGCTGTCATATGTATTTACAGTATGTACACACAGTATTTATGTATACCAGTTCGAGTTCTGCTCATGTTCATCTTCAGTTCTGAAGGCCAATCCTTTCTTTTTGTAGCTGTACAGTATCTTTTAAATTATTCTCAAATTTCATTTCATTAGCTCCTCAGAACCAATAACAAGGGTTCTTATTGGTTACCTTATAGACCCTGTTTCACCCTAAGTGACTTTTAGGAACCGTTCCAGCTCAGAAACTTAGATAAAGACTTAGTATTAAATCATTTATTAAACTCTGATCTGACTTATGATGTTCTGTTATTTCTCTTTAGTTTTAACACTTGGATTTTTCAAAGTTTTTTATTTTCTGATAGAAATTCTGACTGCATGTGAATCAATGGTGATGTCTTGTGGAGAAAAATGGCATTACTCCTTTAAGTATAAAATCTTGGACTCCTTGCACTCAGTTTCCTGGTGTGTATTCATTTAAAATGAAAACATGAAGAAACATAAGAAACAGTAAAAACATCCAAACTATTTTAAGGTGATTCTATTTTCATCTCGACAACAATCAGAATCAGAAATGCTTTCATTGCCATGGTCAATGAAGAAAATCAGAGAGTGGGAACTCACTGTGGTACTAGTGCGCAATTATAAACATGAAAAAAAAGGATGTGTAAGTTTGGTAAATAATAAAAATATATTTATAATAATTTAAAAAACTAAGTGCTCAAAAAGAAAAGTAGTGCAACGGTATAGAAAAAATAAAGATAGTCAGGTGACGAGAACAAAGTGACCAAGTGATGACCGGGTTATAAAGTATTAATTAGACTAACAGCAGAAGGGAAGAAGCTGTTTTTGTGGCGGGACGTTCTGGTCCAAATGGACCGGAGCCTCCTGCCCGAGGGGAGTCGCTCAAAAAGTCCATGTCCAGGGTGGGAAGGGTCAGCTGCGCACAATGCGCTGCAGTCTATGTTTGTCCCTGGCTGTGGCTCCACCGTACCACACGGTGATGGAGGAGGTGTGGATGGACTCGATGATGGCTGTGTAAAACTGCACCAACATCTGGGCGGGCAGCTTGGCTTTCTTCAGCTGCCGTAGAAAGTACATCCTCTGCTGGGCCTTTTTGTGCTGTGTCCTGTGTGATGATAGTGCTGAGGAAGAGGAAAGAGTCTACAGTGGTGATGGAGGAGTCTGTCAGTGCAAGGGGGCTAATGGGCGCTGTGACTTTCCTAAAGTCCACGATCATCTCCACTGTCTTCTGAGCGTTGAGCTCCAGGTTGTTGTTGCTGCACCAGGACACCAGCCGGTCTACCTCCATCCTGTAGGCTGACTCATCGCCATCAGAGACGAGCCCAATGAGGATGGTGTCATCCGCAAACTTGATCACTTTGACAGAGTCATGGCTGGATGTGCAGGAGTTGGTGTACAGGGAGAAGAGAGTTTCATGCCTCGTCCCCACCCGGCACTCAAACAAACGACCTTCTTGATGTGGCCACTGTGTCATCCACTGCACCACCATGCCGTCCGCTCCAAAATCTTTTGGATAAAATTTTTCCAACTACGGTTCTGGTCATTTTAGAATTTCGGTTTTAAACAGACTCATAGAGAATGCTGATGTGGTCAGTCATTTATTCGATTGCAGCGCATCCGTAAACACCAAAGTGTAAGTCTTGTTTAATCCTTCCACCTGGAGATACATCATCATCTGTGTTTTATTCAAATTAATGTGTTTTATGGAGTTTTTTAAATGCACATTTCTTTAGTACCTTTTCTCACCATACTGAGGGTTTGATATGCCTCTACTGCATGGATCCTGGCTAAAACTGGAGCTTTATTGTCTGAAGCTCCTTTTCCATACAGATTACCTGAATGTACAATCACAGACAGAAACGGTTTGTTGAAAAAAGACACAAGTAAAAACATAGTGTCATTCTTAAATGAATAAAAATCTTCTTTCACAGTGAACCTCATTTTATTCTCCCAGTGAAAACTTTCTCAAGTTACGGCTTGCCTTCTTTGTCCATCCAGAAAACTGGCCCTTAGAACTACTGTAAACAAACAGCAGTCAGTGATGTGCTGAGGAAAGCTGTGAACAATGTTCACATCCCATTATCACTACAACATTAGTGATAATCAGACTGGGATTGGTCCAGGTGTGGGTCATCAGAGCAACAATATAAGAGCAGCCTCGGCTTGTTGGAGTTAGGTTGGTGATCTTGAGGAACCATGGAGCTGTTACTTTCTGGAAGGTTTGGAGTGACTCAGAATGTCTGCTGTAACTTTTGGGGTATTTACATGTTGTTCTGTGTTCCAGATTTTGTTGGATCTTGTTGCTTGTTGGCCTGGCTGCTGGTCTTCCTGCAGATCCAACTTATGGAGCTGAACCAAGAAGCTTGAGCTCCTCTGGAGACCCCTCTCCAAGGAGCTGGTACATGGCTCAAAAGGACAAAACTCCCAGTTACCCCAAGGAGCCCCAGACAGGAGTGTCCTCAACTGATGGTGCTGGGTCTGGGGGATTCCCTGGATGGTCTGGTGTCTCTGGGGGCGGCAGTGCAACCGGCAGTGGATCTGAATGGTCTGGCGTCTCTGGGGGCGGCAGTGCAACCGGCAGTGGATCTGCATGGTCTAGTGTCTTTGGGGGTGGCAGTGCAGGCAGCAGTGGCTCTGGCGGTGCCAGTGCAGGTGGTAGCGGTGTCTCTGGAGGTGCAAGCAGTGGACTTGGATGGTCTTTCTACGGGGGTGGCAGTGCAGGAAGCAGTGGCTCTGGATTCTCTACTGGTGGAGGTCCTGGGGTCTTTGCAGGTGCTGATCACCTTAAAGTTCTCCAGGAACTGTCTGCCCTGGGAAGCAATCTGATGGGGTCTCGTCAGATGGTCCTGGGTCAGGCCTGGAACGATGATCAGCATGTACCTCTGGGCACTGTGGAGAAACGTCCTCTGTATCCTTCCTCCCATGTGGTCCACTACAACAGCGGCTACCAGCGGGAAAGGGACGGTCGCACCGACCAGAAATATGTCAAAGACCTCTTCATCCAGCTTCCTCTATCTGGAAGCACTTCAGGAGGAAAAGGTGGTGCTGGACCTAAAGGACAGCAGGTCCAGAGAGGTGAGACCTATAAACTCTTAACGTGGTGACCATGATGCTCTTCATCCTCACTAACCACTTCTCAACCTCTCTCCTGCAGGTTGAACATCAGACATGTGAAACTGAATAAATCTCTGACTTTTACATTTGTGGTTCAGACTCTTTAATGTTCTCAAAGTCTAGCTTATTAAACTTCCTTGCAGGTTGGAATATAACATTCCTTGTTTCTTTAATGGAGGAACCTCCAAAAAAAGCTACAGCAGTACTTAACTTTTTAAACTTGCCAGGGTGTTTTTTTTTTTTTTAAAACTGTCCCAAATTTGATCTTCTGTAGCCCCCAGGAGCTAAGAATGCATTGCCACTATAGAAACAACTTTTGCGGGAGGTTGTTTATTTGGAAATGTGTTTATGAATACATTGCCTTGTGTGTTTAGGGAGAGGGACAAAGAGGACACTGATGCCATTGCAGAAACATTTTGGAAAGGATAAGTAAGACTGTTGGAATAAAGTGTGCCATGTGTTGTAGATAGTCTTGAAAGTTCAAGGTGATGTATTGGAATATGGCCAATTTTTGAGGAGGGGAGGCTATTGAAAGAGGGTTTTTTTTTTTTTTTTTTTTTTTTTTTTTTTCCCTAAATTTTAAAGATATTTCACATTCTATCATTTAAGGATTGTGTGGCCTAAAAGTTGCTTTATGCAATAAAGCATCGCAAAACATGATTAATTACATGAGTGTCACATTGACGGTCATGGAGCTTGCAGTTAGACTAAGAACGTGGTGGTTCAAGTGTTAACTTTGCACCAAAAGTTTAGAATTTATTGACCGTTCCGTCATCTTCTGCTTGTCGCGGGGGCAACAGCCTCAAACGGGCAGCCCAGGCATCTCTCACCTCTAGCTCACCTGGAAGGATCCCAAGTCGTTCCCCGGCCAGCTGTGAGACATAGTCTCTCCAGCAGGTCTGGTGTCTGCCCCTTGGTCTCCTGCCGGTGGGATGTGCCCGAAACACCACGCTTGGGGGGGGCATCCTGACCAGATGCTCAGACCACCCCATCTGGCTCCTCTCAACCTGGAGGAGTGGCTCGACACAGAGTTCCTCCCGGATAGCAGAGCTCCTCACCCGGTCTCTGAGTGAGCCACCCTGCGGAGGAAGCTCATTTTGGCCGATTGTATCCACGATCTCATTCTTTCGGTCACCACCCACAGCTGGTTACCATGGTGAGGGTAGGAACGTAGATCGACTTGTAAATCGAGAGCTTTGCTTTTCGGCTCAGCTCTCTCTTTATCACGACGGACCGATGCAATGTCCTAGTTATTGCTGATGCCGCACCGATCCGCCTGTCGATCTCCCGCTCCATCTTTCCCCCACTCGTGAACAAGACCCCGAGATACTTAAACTCCTCCACTTGGGGCAGGACCCTGTCCCTGACCTGCAGGGGGTATTCCACCCTTTTCTGGGTGAA
The DNA here is from genome assembly GCA_902685375.1 of Neostethus bicornis. NCBI lineage: Eukaryota > Metazoa > Chordata > Actinopteri > Atheriniformes > Phallostethidae > Neostethus > Neostethus bicornis. Next base: position 38,172,835 of record LR738541.1, read on the forward strand.
AAGGGTGGAATGGTATCCTATTGACATATAGGATTAAAAAAAACTTATCAGAGGCTTTGGGTTGATCAAACCTGCCCCCGACCAAGGTAATGGTACCAATTTCAAATCAACTGCTTGAGCACTTAAAGACTAAATGACGTCATGTGCGAATGTGCTCGAGTGTGAGAGGCTTCAAGAGCTCTGGTTGATTTCAATAGAAATGGGACGCCCCTTTAAAAACCTGCACCTCAAGTAGACAGGTTAGACTGCATAAAAACAAACGGGATGAAATTAGAGGATTTTATTTATTTTTTTATTTAATTTTTATTTAACCGGGTGGTTGAGAATAATTTCCAACGACGACCTGAGCCGGAGCAGCATGACCAATAAATTAAAACCATGTAAGATTACAAAGAAATAAAACATGACATGACACACTTTTAAAATGAGAGTCCTTAGAGACAGTCTGTTCCTGTAATTCATGGAAATTTAATTCGACCAAAACCCTGAGAACAAAACTTAATGTGTGTTTTTATTCACTTTTTTTTGTGCGTGCTCAGTGTCATTTCAGAAATGGCATGGAGAAACACGTGAACCCCAGCCAGACTGACAAAAAAGATAGGGTTAACTATCTTCAATGTGTACACGCTGGTGAATGGGTTGCTGGGTCACGTGTGAAATGTCCCTCTGTGGTTTTAATTTAATAACGATGGTGATTCTTTCTGTTCTTTTAAAATCAGCAGTTATGTGTCACTACACTGAATTTGATTTCTTTTCTCGGAAGACTTCATCTTACCACGTACAGGTGCTGACCTGCTGCCCCTCAGCATCATTTCCACTGCAGTGGACACTGAGGCTGAGGAGGATCCTGATGAGAGTACCTCAACCCCAAGTGATGACCTGTCCTGTGTCCCATCCACCAGCGATGCCCCAGAATCCAGTAGAGGACCAGGAGAACACTCTACCCACCCTCAACCTTCTGAGAGCTCAGGAAAAAAGCGAGAAATGAAATACTTGAATTCCTCAAAGAGGATGCTTCCAGACTTGAAGCTGGAAATAGAGAGCTGGATGCCCGGAAGGAGGTGAGAAGCCAGGCCCAGATGGACCAGTGTCTCGCCCCACAACAGACCGGCGACCTGTTCGGGGTGTACCCTGCCCTTCGCCTTAAATCAGCCAGGATGGGCTCCGGCACCCCCCGCAACCCTGTAAGGGATGGACGGATAAGAAGATGACTGACTGACAACCATTTGGGTCAAAATCAGTCATAAAATAGGTATAAGATCAAGTTAACGTATTTTCACGACCAAAATGCGCACCATATTAAAAGGCGCAGTCCCAGTTTCGTGTGCTCTGTATTTAACACATACATAAGGGCACGGGTTTTATATACTGGACATACTGTATCCTCTACTATGATTGTCTTACAACAACAACACACACACACAGGTGCGTATTTAAAAATAGATCGGGAGTAAAACTGAGTTTGTTTGTCTTTATTTAAATATTATTTACAGTCGTCATAAAGTCATTTATCAAATGCATCCAAGTCCTCATCCTCTGTTTCAGAATCTAACAGCTGCGCTGAACCCAACCTCACAGGTTCACTTTATTCGCTGTCAGAGTCACTTTCTGTACCGTGCAGCTATGCGGAAATGATGCCTGCTTTTGTGAAAGCTCGGACAACAGTGCCAGCAGACCCGTTAGCCCAAGCATCTACAATCTATTGGTATACTGTGGCGTAACTCGCCCGGCACTGCCTTCCACCCTCCGTGAAGCTGTGATCTCCTCTGGTCATCCATCGCTGCTGGAGTCTTTCCTCCAACTCTGGCCACCTCGCCTTATTTCCGCGGAAACTCAGCTGCGTTTCTTCCCTGTCGCAGCTCATTTTCCAGATTCCTCCACTTACGAACCATCAACTCGTTGATTTTAAATTTTCTTGTGGCGGCTCGATTCCCATGTTCCTCCGCGTAGCTGATTGCCATCAGTTTAAACTGAGCTTCATAAGCGTGTCTCTTTTCTATTTTCAGTGTTGTTAAAACAGCAATGTTCTGCATAAAGCACATACATGTTCTTTTAGACACAATCCGCGCCCACTCTTCACCCTTTAATGTTCTTATGTTCTCAACTACGTCCACCTCATGGTTCTCTAATATGTCCGCAAATCACACAGGGCGCACTGCTCATTTTGAAGAAAATTTGAGACTTTTATGTGCGCCTTATGAGTCTTGTGTCTTCCTCAGACATTGATGAAATAATTACACGGGCTCCTGCAAAATGAAAATACTCGACATGACATTCATGATTACATATAAAAATATGCAGAAACACTTACGTATTTACTGAATAATTCTCATAACATGACACTGATAATGTAGATTATGTTGGAAATATTTGTGGTGTGTAGAAGCAGTGACAGGATATTCTGAATAGTGATTATAATAACAATCTTATCTTAAGTGTTGGATCTTGATAAATAATTTTTTATAACATACTCAGTTCACCTCACACAGTGCTGACATTTTAAGGTGAATAAAATATGATGAGCAATAAGTTCATAAACAAATAAACCCTACAAACAGGAAACCCAGACGTTCATCTTATAATTACCTCTTGTTCACGTAATTCCACGAGGACATGATGGGGAGGAAGCTCACGTAAATGGAGAATTTATGATGTGAAAAATGTAAACAACCAAAACATATTTGCTTACACTTTGAAATTTGAGCCGAGTTTCCTCCCACCCTGAAACTCCCTGTTTCACGTCACACCGCAATGATTTATGGGTAATTCTTTGGTGAAAGTGGTGTTCGAGGCCCACTTACTGAAAGGGCCAAAAATGGCCACCGAGAGCCCTTGATCCTGGTGGGACACCACTGAACCTTCAGCTGCGCCTGGCAACGCGCCCGTAAGGGATCAAGTGCTCGATTTGGGATTGGGCCTTAGAACTACTGTAGACAAACAGCAGTCAGTGATGTGCTGAGCAAAGCTGTGAACAATCTTCTTCTTCCTCTTTCTTGGTTTGTGGTGCATTACCGCCATCTTCTGACTCCCATGAACCTCAGATTCTCCTCAATAACTCTGTACACGTCAAAAAAGTGTACAGAGCACCAAAACCCTTCCCCTGACGTCCATACAAAAACACCTCCTTCAAACACACCTGCCTCATCCCAACACTCCTCAGCACTCCGAACATAGCCTCTCTTTCTTCCTCATACTTCCTACATGACAACACCACATGATTAACCCCTTTCAACTCCCCACATATATCACAACTCCCATCTAAATGTTTACCCAGAATCTTGAGCGTTTCATTTAATCCTGTGTGCCCAATACGTAACCGGCTAAAAACCACCTGTTCCCGCCTTCCACCACAAAACTGTGAACAATCTTCACATCACATCATCTCTAGAACACCAGCAGTGATCAGACTGTGATTGGTCCAGGTGTGTGTAATCAGGGCAACAATACAAGAGCAGCCTTGGCTTGTTGGAGTTAGGTTGGTGATCTTGAGGAACCATGGAGCTGCAACTGTCTGGAAGGTTTGGAGTGACTCAGAATGTCTGCAGTAACTTTTGGGGTATTTATCTGTTGTTCTGTGTTCCAGGTTTTGTTGGATCTTGCTGCTTGTTGGCCTGGCTTCTGGTCTTCCTGTAGATCCAACTTATGGAGCTGAACCAAGAAGCTTGGTCTCCTCTGGAGACCTCTCTCCAAGGAGCTGGTACATGGCAAAAAAGGACAAAACTCCCAGCTACACCAAGGAGCCCCAGTCAGGAGTGTCTTCAACTGGAGGTGCTGGGTCTGGGGGATTCTCTGGCTGGGCTGGTGTCTCTGGGGCTGGCAGTGCAGGCAGCAGTGGATCTGGGTGGTCCAGTGTAGGTAGTAGTGGATCTGGATGGTCTGGTGTCTCTGGGGCTGGCAGTGTAGGTAGCAGTGGATCTGGGTGGTCCAGTGCCAGTGTAGGCAGTAGTGGCTCTGGATGGTCTGGTGTCTCTGGGGGTGGCAGTGCTGGAAGCAGTGGATCTGGATGGTCTGGTGTCTCTGTGGGTGGCAGTGCAGGCAGCAGTGGCTCTGGATTCTCTACTGGTGGAGGCCCTGGAGTCTTTGCAGGTGCTGATGACCTGCAGGTTCTCCAGGAACTGTTTGCCCTGGGAAGCAATCTGATGGGGTCTCGTCAGATGGTCCTGGGTCAGGCCTGGAACGATGATCAGCATGTACCTCTGGGCACTGTGGAGAAACGTCCTCTGTATCCTTCCTCCCATGTGGTCCACTACAACAGCGGCTACCAGCGGGAAAGGGACGGTCGCACCGACCAGAAATATGTCAAAGACCTCTTCATCCAGCTTCCTCTATCTGGAAGCACTTCAGGAGGAAAAGGAGGTGCTGGACCTAAAGGACAGCAGGTCCAGAGAGGTGAGACCTGATAAAGTCTGAATCCTGTGTGTGTGTGTGTGTGTGTGTGTGTGTGTGTGTGTGTGTGTGTGTGTGTGTGTGTGTGTGTGTGTGTGTGTGTGTGTGTGTGTGTGTGTGTGTTTTAAATCATTTATTGAGTTCTTAAAATATCTCAAAATTTAGAAGCATTTAATCTCTAACCTGCTGCACCCCGCAGCAGCTGAGAGGAAGCATGCATTCCTCACTGCAACAACTTCTGTGTTTGAGAGAGGAGTCTAGTGATGCCATTACAACATTTTAGAAAGGTTGAGGCCATGAAGAGGGTTAGAAATGTTTTCTAGAAAAGTCTTAAGTTCAAGTTAACATATGGAAAAAGGGGGACATTTTTGTAGCAGCAGTGCAAAATGCAGGGGGAGGGGAGTCTTGGGGGTAAATAGGCTATTGACGAATTAAATCGTTTTATGGTGTTTGTGGGGTTTTTTTTTTTTTTTTTTTTTTCCTTCTTCCTAGGTTTTAAAAAAATATGTAATGTTTAAAATTTGATGTAAAAGTTTTTATGCAACACATGAAGTGTCAGTTTGACGGTCATGGTGCTTGCAGGTAGATTTAAAACACAGTGGTCTTAGTGATGACTTTGCACCCAAACTTGAGATTTTTTTTTTACTTGTAAAACAAACTTATCCGAGGCTACCCCAAGGCTTTGGGTTGATCAAACCTGCCCCCAACCAAGGTTATGGTGTTAATCTAATGGCCTTAAAGCCCAGCTGTCAGATTTGATTCTGGTGTCTTAAAGGTATGTTTCTTCTTCTACGCTGTCGTAGTGCCAAAGTTTGACTTTCACGTGTGCATTGATATAAGAACAAAAACTGTAAGGAGGCTGGATGAGATTTTCTACTTTTAAAACTTGATCTTAGCCTCTTTAACTTTATTTCTTTGAATTAAGCTTTGAATAAAAAATGTCTTATGAATAGATTTGTTCCAGGCTGTTGAAATATTTATTTTTTAGTGATACATTTCCAGACATAATCTGCATGCATGTGATGCCAAAGCAACACTACAAAATAGAAACATATTTCAATCTGTTGCAATAAAAATGAAAACAGATGGTGCCCTCAGAAGGTGTGGCTGTAAATGATGCCGTGGAGATTTTAAATCTGCAGGACCAGAACTATGTTCCGTTCACACGCTGACCTTCCTGATCTGCGACACCTCATTTAGGAAGGCAATAAATAACTTTGTTCCTTCAATGTAGTTGTACCTAAAGTGGAAAAAAAATGTCAATAGAACCAAAGGGGTCTCTTTCACAGGTCAACAACAAAAGTTATCAATATATTTCTCTTCTAAGAGCAGCAAAAAATTACTATTATTACTATGATGATGAGGTTAGAAAGAAATTTCCAAAGACTATGATTGTGATATTGTGTGAGAGGAGGGAACAGGTGGAGGAAAAGCTGGAGAGGTCACACCCAATTCTTCTACTAGTACCCACTAAATATTGCCAAAAAAAGTCTTGAAAATACCAGCAGAGATCTTCTATGTATATAATTTAGATACTGTTTGAGTTCTGCTCATGTTTATCTTCAGTTGTAGAGGCCAATCTTTTCCTTTTTTTTTTTTTTGTAGCTGTGGAGCATCAGTCGCCCGCAGGCCAGTTCTAAAAATAGCACTAATCACGAATTAGCTCTGTCTAAAATTTTATTTAATTGTTTGCTATTCTTTTTGAATTTCATTTACAGTGATGTAAATTTAAAAACGAATACATAAAAACGTAAATGTGAAAGATGAGGTTACGAACGCGTTTTCTACCCACAAAAAAATGGCAGAAAAAAAGGAAGAAAACTTATCATTTTCACAGTGAATGGGAGGAAGAGTTCTTTTTTACTAACGTGAAAGAAAACTGTGTGTCTCATCTGCGCTGCGACTATGGTGACCGCAGTCGCACCGTCCTTATTTTGAAAGGAGTAGATTTTTGTTAAATCTTACATAATTGATCATTTGTACAAACATGGTTCAGAGTTTATGATTTGATAACTGTTGTAAAAATTGAAAAAGATTTCCTGCAAAATGTTGTGGAAGACTTGGATCTTGCACATTGAAATGCATCTGTTTTTGTTTAATCATACTGAAATAATTATTGTGATGGATCATTAACAATCAGTGTCTTCACATAGAATATCATTAATAATAATATCAAATTAAACTGTATAACTTTGTTATTTTAGAAGTGTATTATCAAAGTGGTAGCCCTTTGCATTACTCAGTGCCCTTGAAGTAGCTCTCAATTTCAAAAAGGTTGGTGACCCCTGCTGTAGAGTAACTTTGAAATTATTCTAGTATTTCATTCCATTAGCTGCTCAGAACGTGTGGTTCCAAGGAAACTGGGTTTAAATAGTTCTACTGCAAGCGATCTGTAGGAAACAAATGTATAAGCTATTTTTCTTTTTCCAAAAAATGGGTACTTATTGGCCACCTTATGGTCCCTGTTTCACCCTGAGTGATCTTTAGGAACCGTTCCCGCTCAAAAAACAGGTTGTTTGTTTAGTTTTTATTACTCTTTCATCGAATCTGAATCTGAAACATGAGGTTCTGTTATTCATGTGATCAATTGTGAAGACACTCTAAAATCAGAGTGAAATGAAGACGTGGCAGACAAGTCCATTATTTTCAAAAACTTGATTTCTGCAGCTCAAAATGCTTTTCTGTATCTTGTGTGGATCTCATGAGGTTGTATGTATACTTGACAACATCGCAGTATGCTCCTAATGAGACGAGACGACGGAGGGAGTCTTGTGGCATTTTCTCCCAGATCTGTGTGAAGGCATCCCGAGCTGTTGTACAGTCGGAGACGCCTACTGGACCAATACAAGATAAGTCCTACTGATGTTCTATCAGGTAGGTGATTGTAAAGGCCATTCAGTTGTTTCAATTCCTTCATCCTCCAGTTACTGCCTGCATACACTTACCAGATGAGGCCGGGCATTGTCGTGTATTAGGAAGAAACCAGGACCTACTGCACCAGCGTAAAGTCTGACAATGCGTTCAAGGATTTCAATTCGATACCTCATGGCAGTCAGAGTACCATTTCCTAGGCAGTAGAGGTTTGTGCGTCCCTCCATGGATATGCCTCCCCAGATCATCCCTGACCCATCACCAAACCTATCATGTTGAACGACGCTGCAGGCAGCAGATCGTTCTCCTTGTCTTCTCCAGACTCTTTCACGTCTATCACCAGGTGAACCTGCTCTCGTCTGTGAAATGTAGAGTGTGCCAGTGGCGGACTTGCCAATTCCAGTGTTCTTGAGTAAATGCCAGTCGAGCTGTTATGAAGTTTGTTCCTGATTGTTTGGGTAGAGATATTCACACCAGTGGCCCTCTGGAGATCATTTTGTAGGGCACAATCAGTGCTGAGCCTGTTACGCCTTAGACAGATGAGCAGGTATCGGTCCTGCTGATGGCTTGAGGACCTTCTACGGCTCCGTCCAGCTCTCCGAGAATACCCACCAGTCTTCTGAAATCTCCTCCATGTTCTGGCGATTGTGCTGGGAGACACATTAAACCTTCTTGCTGCAACACGTGTGGATGTACCATCCTGGAGAAGTTGACAACTTGTCCAACTTCTGTGGGGTTAAGAAATTGCCTCGGACTGCCAGTAAAGAAAATTACTCAAGCCCAAACCAGCAAGAGTGGAAAACCAGCCAAAGAAAGATGGATGAGAAGATTCATATATGAATCAGTAAATGGATTTGAATTAATTGATTAATTAATTAATAGATGCATAAACACATTGCCTGTGACGACGTACCTGCTGATCTTCTCATTCTGGGAATGGAGTCCATCATCAAAGCCCCCGATGGGCAACATGATGATGCTTTTTCCAGTTACGTCCTGAAAGGTTTTGGCGATGGGGATGGTCCCGCCTTCACGAATCAGGTCAGGATCCACATTAAACACTGGGAAAGAGAAAAAAGTTAAGAATCATCAGTAATCACACGTTAAAAAACACAAACTTGTATCAGTAACCTCTAGTAACCCCGCTATTTCTCTGCTTCCACATAAAGCTCAGTGGTAACAAGGACAGCGGTGTCTTGTCTTTATTTAGTTAAGCTATTTTCTCCTGTGCTCGTCTGTAGTGTCTGGATGTGGAACAGAGTGTCTCGTACCTCGTTTAACAGCCGCCTTTCCTGCCTCGTAGAGAGGATGCTGAGTATCAGTCAGCCAAGGTTTGGCCCCAATCACCATGGTAACCTTCAGCTTGTTTGGACTCTTCCTCTTGGCAAACACTGAATGAAGATATTCTGTGACCTGAAGGGAGCAAGTAGAACCAGGAGAAGAGTGAAGATGAAGATTTAAAAGGTAAACAAATAAAAAAGATGCAGTTGCATCTTTACCTGTTTTTTAACCACAGCAGGGTCCATGTCGGGAACCTGTCTGATGGAGAACTTTGCAGTGACCTTTGCAGGTATGACAGTCTTGGTGCCAGGGTTAGAGAAAGCTCCTTCAATGCCATGAATGGAGACGGTGGGATAGCGCCACAGGTGGGCCAACAGGTCTACCTACAAAGCAGAGATTAACGACAACTCGAGGATTATTTGGATCAAACTTGTTTAAGATTGAAGCTTCATTACCTTGTTGTTGTACATGAGCTGGTTTACACCAATTTTATTCTTGTAGTGCTCCATGTCAAACTCGATGTCTTGGTACATTTTCCATTCTTCATCAGAGAGCGGGGCCACGGCCTCCCTGATCCCAGGGATCAGGATCTTCCCGCTGGGACTGATCAAACTGTCTGCCATATTGCAAAAGTCAAATTAAACATTAAAGCAAAATAACTGGTTATTAAGCCCGCTCCTTTCCAAACCCCAATTATGGCGCCAACCACGGAATGTGTGTTTACTGACTATATTCTGGATCTTATCAGTGTACCGTATTTTCACGACCATAAGGCGCATTTAAAAGTCTTAGATTTTTTTCTAAATGAGAGGCGCACCCTATTATGCAGTGCAACCTATGGGTGTTGTTAGGCGGACGTTGATGAACACTGCTCTTGCTGTGATTCCGGAGGTCTGACAAAGGAACTCAAACCGCTCGACATCGGCATGAACCGGCCGTTCAAACAAGGCTGCGAGCGGTGTGGGAGGTATGGATGACCAGAGGTGACCAGAGCTTCATTAAGGGTGGAAGGTAGCACCGGGCGAATTACGCCACAGTTTGCCAATGGATTGTAGATGCTTGGGCTAACGTGTCTGCTGGCATTGTTGTCCGGGCATCATTTCCGCGGAGCCGCACGGTACAGAAAGTGACTCTGACAGCGAGGAAAGTAAACCTGCTATGTTGGATTTTGAGCAGTTGTTAGATTCTGAAACAGAGGATGAGGACTTGGATGGATTTGATAAATGACTTTATGACGACTGTAACGAATATTTAAATAATAATTTTTAAAAACTCAGTTTTGCTCCCGATCTAATTTTAAATTAGGCGGACGTACGAAGGAAGAGGATGTGTATATAAAACCCGTGCCCTATCATCAGTTGTGCCTTAAGTGTGTGTTAAATACAGAGCACACAAAATTAGGACTGTGCCTTTTAATACCGTGCGGCTTTTGATCGGGAAAATACGGTACTATTTAGAATATTATCAATTTTATTGTGGGTTTTGCCAACCGCGTTCCGGATTTTAGTCATTTTGTTCAAGATTTTGCTCACTTTATTTTGGATTTTACCAATTTAATTTAATATTTCACTATCTTTATTCTACATTTGACGTCACAGCTGTGGAACATCACATACCGAGAAAATAACAAATTCTTCTGTATAACCAGCCCAATTCAACGTAAGTAAAAAAACTTCTAACGTCTGTTATAACATCCCTAACCGGGTCATGGGGGATGCCGGAGCCTATCCCAGCCTATTCAAGTTGAGAGGCAGAGTACACCCCAAACAGATTGCCAGTCTGACGCGGGGCCACACCCACAACCATCCACACATTCCAAGGGGTCATTTTTATTGCGGCAAATCAACCTAGCACATATTTTTGGGGGATGGGAGGAAACAGGAGAAAACCCATGCATATATGGAAAGAACATGCAAACTTCACACAGAAAGGCCAGTATTCCAAGCCTCGTTCCCACCCGGGACTCAAACCTCCGACTATCGTATTGTGAGGCCACAGTGCTATCCATTGCGCCACCATGCCTCCCGCTCCAAAAATCTTTTGTATAAAATTTCCCCAACAATGGTTCTGGTCATTAATGGAATCAGTAGAAAGCCGTTTGGCTGGAAAAAAAACCCCATCCTGAATCACAGACGTGGGGTTTCACCCAAGATGAAAATCACACACATCAGTATTTAAAACTCATGGAGGTCCTTCAATAAAACTAATCCCAGGTGAATTCTGAAGCCAGTAACGGTTGTTATTACGTGTTGACACCCTATCAAATCCTCCGTGTTTCATTCAGCTTTTTGTTTTCAACACACTCACCGAGAATGCCAATAAGGTCAGTCATTGGTTCGATTACAGCGCCTCCGTAAACACCAGAGTGTAAGTCTTGTTTAGGTCCTTCCACCTGGAGATAAATCATCATCTGTGTTCTAATAAAGAATGTTCTAGTGTAAACTGTTCTACGATTGGTTAGAGAACCTCAGCATAGAAGTAACAGTTCCCTCTGGTTCCGTAGGTAATAGCAGGTCGTCTGCTCAGCCAACCACAGTCTGAGATGATGATGTAGTTCACATCTGAGAAGAAACTGTCTCTCTGGTTAAGGATCATGGCATCCAGGCCGTTAGACCCCGTTTCCTCCATTCCTTCTATGACAAACTTCACATTCACAGGCAGATCCTGCAAGAAAAGCATGGTCAAACAATCAGGATGAAAAGATAAGATGAAACAGAGACGACCGGTTAAATCGTGATGTGACAAACCAGGCTAATGGACAACAAATCCAGAAATTTACTTATCGTCAGGATACGAAAACAAGTCAGAAACATGAGGTTTTAAGATGTTTCTGAACATATTTTGTCTGTCCAATAGCCACAGATTGGTGACTTGTACAGGGTGTGCCCTGCCTTTAGCAAGAAACGTTGCGAACTTGGGTTGGTAAAGAAGTCAGTTTCTTCCATCTAACCTTATCTCCTGCATCCTCTTCGGTCACGCCAACTATCTTCATGTCTTCCTTCACTGTATCCATGAACCTCCTCTTTGGTCTTCCTCTAGTCCTCTTTCCTGGTGGTTCCAAATCCAGCATCCTTCTTCCGATGTACTCTCTCTCTCGCTCCTCTGCACATGTCTAAACCATCTCAGTATGGCCTCTCTGACTTTAAAACCTCTAACATGTGCTGTTCCTCTGATCCTGTCCATCCTGGTCACTCCCAGAGAGATCCTCAGCATCTTCATCTCTGCTACCTCCATCTCTGCTTCCTGTCTTTTCTTCACTGTCTCTAGACCAATCAGCATGGCCGCTCTCACCACGGTTTTGTACACTTCCTTTCATTTTAGCTGAAACTCTTCTATCACACATCACACCTGATACTTTTCTCCACCCATTCCAGCCTGCCCACACACGCTTCTTCACCTCTTTTCCACACTCTCCATTGCTCTGGACTGTTGATCCTAAATATTTAAAATATTCCACCTTCTTTATTTCTTCTCCCTGTAACCTCACTTTTCTATTTGGATCCCTCTCATTCACACACATGTACTCTGTCTTACTCTGACGAATCACCCGTTCCAGCCTGCCTGCACACGTTTCTTCACCTCTTTTCCACACTTTCCACACTGTTATTGTTTTTTTATGTTTTTATTTTCTTACTGTAAATATAATGTAGATTTTCATCCACCGTGTGTTCGTGTGTTGCTGCAACAAACAAAGTTCCCAATTTTTTTACTTTTTAACTTGATAAATCCTCTCATGGTGACGATTAAATACATTTTATTAAATAAATAAATTTTAATAATGAGCAAAAACAATTGCAGAGATTTTTCTTTCCTCTTCAGTGCTTTTCATCAGTGTTAAGTTTTTCTCACCATATTGAGGGTTTGATACGCCTCCACTGCATGGATCCAGGCTAAAACTGGAGCTTTGTTGTCTGATGCTCCTCTTCCATACAGATTACCTGAATGCCCAATCACATACAGAAACGATTTGTAGGAAAAAGACATGAGTTTCTTCATGGAATTTAAAGTCATCCATGTGTGAAGCAGGTTTTATTTATACCGTACATATGCATATAAACATGGTTTTAAAAAACAGCTGATCAGGGTTGGATAGATTCATAAAAGGAGCTCTAGTGACGGCCTGGACACCTGATGCAGTCCAAATGTACAAAGTTTGTGGAAATTAGTTGTGTTTATTAAAGAAAATAGAGGTTTTCACCATTCAGGTCGGTCAGATTGTACGGGTCTGTGGCCCAGCCGTCTTCTAGCTTTGCCGGCTGGACGTCCACATGGCCGTAAACGCACACCGTGTGCTTGTTGGGGTCACTGCCAAACTGAGCTGTCACCACTTTGGGCAGAGCCAGGGTCTTACCATCAGGAAGCTGCACACATACAAACATAATGAAGTAAATCAGATTCTAAGAATCCAGAGTTACACAGGTTCCAGTCCCACAGTGGGCCGCATGGACAAAAAAAAATATGAAAAAATCTTCATTTTTACTATTTATCTTTATTTTTTTATCTTTACTTTTCCACGTCAGCAATAACTAGGACACTACATCGGTCCTTCATAGTACAGAAAGAGCTGAGCTGAAAAGCACAGCTCTCGATTTACAAGTCGATTTACGTTCCTACCCTCACCGTGGTAACCAGGATCTACGTTCCTACCCTTACCATGGTAACCAGGATCTACGTTCCTACCCTCACCATGGTAACCAGGATCTACGTTCCTACCCTTACCATGGTGACCAGGATCTACGTTCATACCCTCACCATGGTAACCAGGATCTACGTTCCTACCCTCACCATGGTAACCAGGATCTACGTTCCTACCCTCACCGTGGTAACCAGGATCTACGTTCCTACCCTCACCATGGTAACCAGGATCTACGTTCCTACCCTCACCGTGGTAACCAGGATCTACGTTCCTACCCTCACCATGGTAACCAGGATCTACGTTCCTACCTTCACCATGGTAACCAGGATCTACGTTCCTTTCCTCACCATGGTAACCAGGATCTACGTTCCTACCTTCACCATGGTAACCAGGATCTATGCTCCTATCCTCACCATGGTAACCAGGATCTACGTTCCTACCCTCACCATGGTAACCAGGATCTACGTTCTCATCCTCACCATGGTAACCAGGATCTACGTTCCTACCTCTGAAGGGTGGCTGGACTCTCACTCAGACATCGGGTGCAGGAGCTCTGCCATCCTGGAGGAGCTCGGTGTCAAGCCACTCCTCCTCCAGGTCGAGAGAAGCCAGATGGGGTGGTTCAGACATCTGGTCAGGATGCCTCCCAAGCGCCTCGCTGGTGAGGTGTTTCAGGCACGTCTCACTGGGAGGAGACCAAGGGGCAGACCCCGGACCTGCTGCAGAGACTATGTCTCACAACTGGCCATGGAACGACTCGGGATCCTTCCGGGTGAGCTGGAGGATGCAGCTTGGTTGAGAGAAGCCTGGGCTTCCCAACTCAGCTTTTACCCCCGCGACCCTGCTTCCGCTTATCTTCCAGATAAGCGGAAGACGACAGAACGGAACACAACTTTCCCGTGTCTGAAACCTGAGACGACACGTAGTTTTCGTGCCATGTGAGGGTCTCTTATTTGTGAACCAGAGATGTTTTTCTGCTGCTTTGTGGGGTTTAAACTATTAGCAAGTCATTTATTACTAAGTAAATAAAATTATAGAGATGTACACGACCTCCTGCTCTCCGATGTCCACCAACTGCACCGTCCCTCCCATCAGCCGCAGCTTCTCAGCCACCATGTCCATCATGGTATGGAGGTCTGGTCTCTTCAGGACGTCGCTGGAGTCGCTTTCCACAGCGACCCAACTCCTCAGAGCCTGCAACGGGAACATTTTAACAACCAACTGATGAAGTCCAACAAACAGGAACTATCTAATGGTAGATTTAGATCAATGAAAACAGTCCTAGTTTCAGTTGAGCTGAAGACTACCTGCTTGTGTCAGAGGCAGGATAAACCCTGTACAAGTCCTCTATCTCACTCATGCAGAACTAATATTTATTTAAAACCAGAAAAATATAAAATAGTATCAGCAGTGCACATAACTGGTCCACCTTGCCGTAATCATGTAGCCCCATGTGGCGCAGCATCATCACCGCAAGAGGATCAGGGTTTTGAGCCCCAGGTGGGGACGAGGCTTGAAACTCTGGTCTTTCTGTGTGGAGTTTGCATGTTCTCCCAGTGAATTTAGGGATTTTCTCTGGGTACACTAGTTTCCCCCCACCCTCCAAAAACATGCTTATTAGATTAATTGGCTGCTAAGAAATTACACCCATGAATAAGTGTGTGTGAATGGTTGTCTGTTTCTGTGAGTGGCCGCGCAACAGACTGGTAAATTGTTTTGGGGTGTACCACTCCTCTCGCCTGTTACCAGCTGGGTAAATCTGGCAGATTCGCAACTCTGACAGGAATAAGCAGTTCAGAAGATGAGTTAACCAAAAAGCACAGCACAGGACGGCGTTAAGATATAAAACTGAAACTGTTGGCTTGTTTTCAGATGTGACGTGTTCTTGTTCAGATGAGTTCGGATTCTGACAACTTTCTGCTGGTTGCTGCAACCTGATGACAATGAACAACCTGCTTCTGTCTTTTTTCTAATTCAGCATTTTGTTTTTCACTTGTGAAGTCATGAAGCCAAGTTTTAGAAAACAAACTTGAGCTTAACAACTTTTAAATTTAGTCTACATTCCAGTTCATTACAAACGTCCAATTTTTTAGAATTTTGTCGCTCAGAAAAAAAACAGCTGAAATCCTGCTGCTTTCTTGCTTTAAGAATGTGGTGGAAAACAGCCTCGGTGGAAGAAAAAGTCAACAGATTTCTTTACAAGTTTATTGTATAGATTACATGTGCACAGGTGAAAAGCTTGGGAGATCGCCCCCTAAATTTCTGATTCTACAACATTTAATGCATTGCTGTACTGAAGGTTTAACCTCCTCCTAAATAGTTCAACTTCAGTTCAGAGCCATCTCGGCCTTGAAGTAAGATAAGACAACGAGGGAAGGAGATGGTGCCAGCCTGTTCCCTCACACTCACTAAGACACCTGGAGTCCAGTAACAGAGAAACACAGCATCATTGTTACACCTTTATAATAAACTAAAATGTCCTGTATCCTAATAATCAATTAATAATATTTGCTAAACACAGTGGTGGATGAAGTACTCACTTTTTGTACTTAAGTAAAAGTACCAATAAAAAAATCTACTTAAGTAAAAGTACAAAAGTAGTTGGTGTAAATTTTACTTTTTACGTAAAAAGTAAAAGTATTCGATCATAATTCAAATGTTATTTTTTGTGCTATAGGGTGTCACCATGGTAACCAGGATAAATACTCTGCAGGGGTGTGACCCCCGCCCCCTCTCCCGCCTCTTTTGGTCCACAAAAAAAAAATAAAATAAAATAAAAGAAAAGGGGAAAACTCAAGCTATCTGCTAGAAGGTCCAGTGAATGGGCACCAAAATGGAGGAAAATGACACTTATTTTTTAGAATGTTTTGGGGGGGAGGCCCCCAGTCACTATATATTGGCTTTGTCAAAGCCCCACCCCCCTTTGGAAAATTCTAGCTCCGCCCCTGCTCTGTGTAATGATAGCTCAACTTTTTATTTAGAAGTAAACACAACGAACAACGATCTTCTGACTCTTTTTAATTTGTATTATATTTGATGTTAGGTTTTTGAATGAATGCAGAAAATGTTTCTCGATTCATGACTTCTTCTCCCGATCAACTGCTCCTTTTGATTTTGGCGATGCGGCTTCAAGATGCGCTAAAAAAAAAAAAACTTAAGTTTACTTAAGTACAGTAACGGAGTACATTTACTTCGTTATGTTCCACCACTGGCTAAACACTACTGCTTAATATACTTTCCCATTACAAGAACCATTTTGGCCCCTGTCGGGACAGTTTTTCTAAAAGCACAGGATTTACATGAATTTTATTTTTTTTTACATGCTCCATTCATCCCTCAACAGGAAAATTTGTCTGCTGCACTCCTACACTGCAGCAGGCTGCCATGACAGTGCCAATGGTGTGAGAAACAGGGGGTTAGGTGTCTTCTCCAGGGACCCTAGACATGAACTCAGTGGGAATCAAACCCACAAACTTCCAGTCCGCGTGCGAGTGCTCTACCACTGAGCCACCGTCTCAGGTGATTGTTGGAATAATTTAATGGGTTGAATTGGGGAGTCAAAATGATTCATTAAACTTGGACTTCAGATTCTGGTGAAATAACTGATCGATGGGTACGGTGCTGATGTCTAACACGTCAGATAATAAATCACTGCCTTGTGAAAGAATAAATGTTCATTCATCTTAAACTGAATAAATATTATCTTTATAAACTACTATGAATCCTTCATTTAGCCATCCTGCAACGCATGATGTCACCATGGTGATCGATTAGCACCAAGTAACATTTCCAGGTTCCCACGTACGTGTCGGACCAAAAGAATTATGTGCACTCTTGAATATTATACAAGATCTGAACATCTGGAGGCTGTTCTAAAAGCAAACTGACGGTCACGATCCTCCCCCATTCTGATGCTTCTTTCTTGCTCCATGTTTTGCATTTTGCCCTAATTCATCTGGCAAGCCGATAAAATCTGGTCCCAGCAATCCTGCTTGGTGCCTGGCCAGGAGTCAAACTCGCCCAGGATGGCTACCAGCTGCAGCCTCTTCCCTGGCTGTGAGACATATTAAGAATTTAAGAAAAAAAAAAACGCTGTACCTCGACATATTCTTCTTTATGAGTCTCAATGTGTTGCACCAGTTCCTGGTACTGGAAGGACTGGACGGTAGAAACTACCAGCAGGATGGACGACAAGTGGAGGAACATCTTTTGGAATCAAGTAAACAAAGAAAACCAATCAGTTAATCTAAGCTCACACTCACCATCAGCTGTCATGAATCACAAACAGTTATATTTTTGAATTTCTTCTTACAACCATGATTGTTTTCTTGCTGTGAATAAATTAATAAGTTAACCCAAACGATCCGTCTCTTACCTTCTTTCAGATCGAAGTGTGTCCAGCAGAATGGCTCCAGTGTGTCTTCGCTTTGGGTTTTTATGTTCCCTCCTCGCTTGTTTTATCACATTCTCACAGCGCCTTGGGGTCAGAGGACAAACATTTCCTGACGGATTGCCAGCGCAGCTGAAACATCAAACTTTACTGACAGAAACGAGAGTTACAACACAGTCTATTGATCTCCCTCCAAATATCAGCAGGGGGGAAGGATTAGAGGACCCAAAATTCTTCTGCTAAACACAGCAGATCAAGTTTTCTTCTTGTATTAAGTTCAGATCGTTTTGTTCTACATGAAAATTTAAAATACTTTTAAAGGTTGCTGCTTCTTCTAGGGTTAGAGTTGGGGTTAAGATCGGAATTAGAGTATTAGACCACGTGGTTCTTTCTCTAAAGGTAACACCAGTTTGTCAGACAGGATCTGTGACTTGTTTTGACATAAAGTGAACTTTTATCTTATGTTGTGACATAATTTATCCCAATTTTTTTTTTGTTTACACACTCTATTCATTCCTTACCAGAGAAATTTTTGTGCTGCACTCCTACACCGCAGCAGGCTGCCCTTGACAGCACCAATGGTGGGAGAAACGGGGTGTTAGGTGTCTTCTCCAAGGACCCTAAACGTGCACTCAGTGGGATGCCAACCCGTGAACTTCCGGTTGACTTCCGTTTCGTGGCCGAACGCTATAACCACTGAGCCACCGTTCCCCCAACCCCCCCTTTTTTTTCAATTTGATATCACAACTAAAATGAAACTGGTCTAATTCCATCACATCGTCATGTTAATTGGATAAATTGTAGATTTGTGTCCATCCTGGAGTGAGACATAACCAGAGCAGACACATATTTCAGGTTGTCCTTTTCCTTGACCCTGCACAGTAAGACTTTCTTTCCATAGTTACAGTTTCCTTTTCAATGCTCCACTACTCCTATGTTATGTTGTTACTGACTTTAGATGGGTAACAACGCAGCATTAACAATGTGGTCAATATGAAAACAATGGTTTAGAAATCTTACATTAAAGTTATCACTAAAAAAAAGTTTAGAGTTAGGCAGATCAGGAGCTGATGGATCAAAGCTTTTAAACACTTAGTTTTTCCACCATTAGTTGGTACAGTACGATACACATGTAGTCCTATTATCTCTTCTCCCTCCCTGGGAGAGATTTCTGTTTCAAACTCCTGATGGATCGATCCTCTGTGTTCCTGTCCTGGGCGTGGCCAGACTGAGGTTTGATCTACCATCTTGATTACATCAGGATGAAGAACATCTATTGATTTCTTCAGATGTAAAGCTGTGGAGTTGAATAAGATAATTTTTTAACACTCTTAGACACATTGGCTGACCATCCAAGGGGTGGTCAGTCCCTCCTTCATGTGGATCCTCAGGAGTTTTTTTTGTTTTTTCCCGCTGCAAGTTTTTTTTTTTTTACTTTTCCCTCTCAATGAAGGAGGATCTAAAGTACAGAAAATTGCTAAAATTGTTCAATTTGTTTTTGTGTACACAATTTTTTCTTTGTTTTGTACTTTTATTAAATCTACATTGTGAAACTAATTAAGACCATTGTTTTGGGATATTTGGCTGTACAAATAAAATTTAATTTTCCAGTAGGTACAAGCTGTTCAAGAGAGCGCTCCAAACAGCTTCAGAACAGCTATTGGGTGGTACTGAGCTGGGTTGGGTAGAGCTGGAACAGCCACTTGGTGGCACAACTGCTTTGGTGGAACAGCCACATGGTGGAAAAGCAGCTTGTTGGAATAGAGCTGGAACAGCCTCTTGGTGGAGCACATGGCAGGTGGCTCTGCGGAGAGCAAACCATGTTTGAAAGCTCCAATGAATCATAATAAGATCTTAAACTGTCAGTGTTGTACTCATTTTAGAAATCTGGCTCTTTTCACAAATATAGCCGTGTTTCCATTTTGCGAAAGCAATTTGCATATTGCCTAGAGAAGAGAAGTACGTGACAAAACGCGGCAAGGATTCAAGAATTCAAAAAGAAAATGTGGCGGGGATTCAACGAGAAAAGAGGGGTTAGGTAGGCTTAAGGGTTAGGTTTTGGCGTTGGGGTTAAGGGTTAGGCTTAGACTTAAGGGTTAGCGTTGGCATTAGGGGTTAGCAGTTGGTGTTAGGATTAGGCTGAATGGTCAGTGTTGGCATTGGGGGTTAGAAGTTGGCTTTAGGCTTAAGGGTTAGGGGTTGGTGTTAGGGTTAAACTTAAGGGTTAGGCTTAGTGTTAGCGGTTGGCATTAGGCTTAAGGGTTAGGCTTAGGGATATGAGCTGGGGTTAGGATTAAGTGTCTTTGGGTGGAGTTAGGGGTTAGGTTTAGGTGACTAGGGTTAGGGATATGGGCTGGGGTCAGGTTTAAGTGTCTTTGGGTGGAGTTAGGGGTTAGGTTTAGGTGACTAGGGTTAGGGATATGGGCTGGGGTCAGGTTTAGGTGTCTTTAGGTGGAGTTAGGGGTTAGGTTTAGGTGACTAGGGTTAGGGATATGGGCTGGGGTCAGGTTTAAGTGTCTTTGGGTGGAGTTAGGGGTTAGGTTTAGGTGACTAGGGTTAGGGATATGGGCTGGGGTCAGGTTTAGGTGTCTTTAGGTGGAGTTAGGGGTTAGGTTTAGGTGACTAGGGTTAGGGATATGGGCTGGGGTCAGGTTTAGGTGTCTTTGGGTGGAGTTAGGGGTTAGGCTTGGGTGACTAGGGTTAGGGGTATGGGCTGGGGTCAGGTTTAAGTGTCTTTAGGTGGAGTTAGGGGTTAGGTTTAGGTGACTAGGGTTAGGGATATGGGCTGGGGTTAAGCTTAGGGATATTGGTTGGGGTTAGGCTTGGGATGAGGGGTATGGGTTAGGATTCAGTGTTAGTATCAGGGGCTAGGGTTTGGTGTTTCCATATAAAGTTTCACAATCACTTCAAAAAAAGGAAACTTTGCTATACTATTTGCAAATGGTTTTAGCAATTTGGAAATTGCATAGATTTCTAAAATGAGCACAACACCTCTAAAAGCACCACATCTTAACAGCAGCTCACATCCTTCACTGTGGTGGTAAACACTTCTCAAACACCACAAGTCACTAGCTTTGGTTTTGCTGCACTTTTTCCACAACAGCTAACTCAGACAGGTTCAGGATGACCAAACACTGTTAAAATAAAACCAATGAGTAAAATACAAGAATATAATTATCTGTTTTATTATGATGCACTTCAGTACTTTTATTGTTGTTTTATACTCTTTTTAGTTGTGTTAATTCCAGATTTAGCTATAGCATTAGCTGCCTCCAACTGCCATGCGGGGGGGCGTGGCGGATGTGACGTCACACCTCAGTTGTTTCCTTGGCAACCGGTCCTAGCGACGCTACAGAAGGATTTTCGTCCATAAATACAGTTTTATTTTAGTTTTCTTCTGATTTGATTTGTTTAAAAACCCAAAATGGATTCATTAGATAAAAAGAAAAAAGAAGATAAAGATGAGGAATCTCAAAATTTAATTGGACCTTTAGCAGTGAGTAAAAACGCAACTTCATACTCTGATGTTTGGTGGATTAGTTTTAACTTTGGTTCTTTGAATTCAGGTGGTGGAAAAACCCGCCTGGATGGATAAAAAACCCGTTTTCCAGCTCGAGGTGGACACACCAGCGACTCAAGCGAGTCTCAAACGGAAGTATCTGCTCACTTCTTTATGTAAGTTCTGGTTTTGGGGGTTTAGGCGATAACTCATAACCCAGAGAAGGGCGGGAAAAACTAATCCTGAATTTAACACTTTCAATGTTAATTTATGGGTTTTTTTAAATACTTTCTAAGTCGTTTCTTCAACTATTGAGAGTTTTTGTAAACTTTTCTACTTTAAATCAGTTTAACTTGTTTATTTTGTTCTGAATCAGAACAAGTTCATCTTAACAGCTTCAATCAGACATCGAGCTTTAAAGTAAAAGTTAGTGAAGCAAAAAATAAAAGCGCATAAAAAAATCAAATTTAACCAAATTAGAAAATAAGATTTTCTCTGCATCGGTCCGTCGTGGTAAAGAGAGAGCTGAGCCGAAAAGCAAAGCTCTCAATTTACAAGTCGATCTACGTTCCTACCCTCACCCATGGTCACCAGCTGTGGGTGGTGACCGAAAGAATGAGATCGCGGGTACAAGCGGCCGAAATGAGCTTCCTCCGCAGGATCTACGTTCCTACCTCTGAAGGGTGGCTGGACTCTCACTCAGAGATCGGCTGAGGAGCTCTGCCATCCGGGAGTAGCTCGGTGTCGAGCCGCTCCTCGTCCAAGTCGAGAGGAGCCAGATGGGGTGGTTCGGGCATCTGGTCAGGATGCCCTCCGAGCGCCTCGCAGGCGAGGGGTTTTGGGCACGTCCCACCGGGAGGAGACCAATGGGCAGACCCCGGACCCGCTGAAGAGACTATGTCTCACAGCTGGCCGGGGAACGACTTGGGATCCTTCCGGGTGAGCTGGAGGATGCAGCCGGGGAGAGAGAGGCCTGGGCTGCCCGTTTGAGGCTGTTGCCCCCGCTACCCGACCCCGGAACAAGCGGAAGATGACGGAATGGAACGGATTTTCTCAGACTTTTATTGTCACTTAAACAGACTTAAAAAGCAATTCAATTTCAATTTTATTTTTTTAGCCCAAAATCACAGAATTTCTGTCTCAATGGACTTCACATGAAAGATTCAACAAGAAAAAAGTGGACCATGTAAACACAAATACACAGCAAGAAAACTAACAAATGCCAGCTAGATAACATTAGTACATTCCTGCTCTTAGGCTCTCCTTCACGGTGAGGAAAAACACCTAAAAACCATCAGTGGGAAAAAATAAGAAACCTTGTGGGGATCCACACAAAGGAGAGATCCCTCCCCTGGACGAGCGTCCAATGTGTCAAAGATTATTGTTTAAATATTAGCTTAATCTAATCTACAGCTAAATATCTAAAGAAGTCAATAGATGTTCTTCATCCTGATGGAAACACGGGGGACTCCTCAGCCCGGAGATGCCCTGGACGGGGATGAGTAGATGGATTTCATCCTGATGGAGCGGGGATGATGAAGTGCGGAGGCCTCCTCTATCTGGCCATGCCCAGGACAGGAACGCAGAGTATCCATCAGGAATCTGAAACAGATCTCTTACCCAACAAGGAGGGAGAGAGGTGGACAGCATGTGAATTGTACTGTACCAACTAGCAGTGTAAATCTAAATGAACAGACAACAAACAGCAGTCAGACTGTTGTTCATGATGTCGGGCATCCTTCTATCTCTAGAGACAATGAATTCTCCACCTGAATTCTTATCTATTGGTGTAGCCCAGACAGGGGCATAACCTAATGTGGGAGCTGCAGCTCTTACTGCACTGCAAATGTGATGGGCGGTATGAGTCATGGGGGAGCAGTGGCATACTGACCTCTCTGCTGTTGCTACTCGCGTCGAGTCTGTGTCGTGACAGCAAAACTGGGGGGATCTCCTCAGGTGCAGACCTGGGCGAGTGGTATGTACAACCATGATTCGCCATTTTTTGGTTATCAGTAACATAATCTTTAAGATTTTACAATCATCATTTTTTTTATCTAAAACTGTCTCAGTTTTTTAGATTGAGACAATCAAAGAAAGTTTACAGGACCAAATGAATATTTTCAAAAAATCTCAAGCCAACATTGGCCCTGCAAGAGATTGGTGACCTGTTCAGGGTGCACCTCTTGCTTGTAATCAGCCGGGATAGTGTCCAGCACCCCTTGCAGCCCTGCTAGGGATGAGCGGTTCAGCAGATGAATGAATGAATGAAGCCACTACTGATTTATTAATGAACATACCCAGGATAGATAAAAGAGATCTGCTATTATGGCATCACAGTCTCTAACAGTGTGTCCCCATCAGTGGTGGAACGTAACGAAGTAAATGTACTTCGTTACTGTACTTAAGTAAAAAAATTGTGTATCTGTACTTTACTGAAGTAAAATTTAAGACCGGTACTTTTACTTTTACTTCACTACATTTTTAGAGCAAATATCTGTACTTTTACTTCGCTACTTTTTAAAAGTGTGTTTTACATTTTTCGTTACATTTTCTTTTTTCGAATTTGAAAAATACACAGGTTTTTTTTTTTTAGCGCATCTTTAAGCCGCATCGTCAAAATCAAAAGAAGCAGTTGATCGGGAGAAGAAGTCATGAATCGAGAAACATTTTCCGTGTTCATTCAGCGCCAAAAACCTAACATCAAATATAATACAAATTAAAAAGAGTCAGAAGATCGTTGTTTGTTGTGTTTACTTCTAAATAAAAAGTTGAGCCATCATTACACAGAGCAGGGGCGGATCTAGAATTTTCCAAAGGGGGGTGGGGCTTTGACAAAGCCAATATATAGTGAGTGGGGGCCTCCCCCCCAAAACATTTTAAAAAATAAGTGTCATTTTCCTCCATTTTGGAGCCCATTCACTGGCCCTTCTAGCAGATAGCTTGAGTTTTCCCCTTTTCTTTTTTTTTTTTTTTTTTTTTTTGTGGACCAAAAGAGGCGGGAGAGGGGGGTCACGCCCCTGCAGAGCATTTATCCTGGTTACCATGGTGACACCCTATAGCACAACAAATAATATTTGAATTATGGTCGAATAATTTTACTTTTTACTTAAAAAGTACAATTTACACCAACTACTTTTGTACTTTTACTTAAGTAGATTTTTTTATTGATACTTTTACTTAAGTAATTTTTTTGCCTAATTATCTGTACTTTTACTTAAGTACAAAAAGTGAGTACTTCATCCACCACTGGTCCCCATGTTTTCTTTGAGCAGGAGTTTTCTTTGAAGCTTGTGTTTTCTATATACATTTAAACTTTTTTTTTGTAAATGTAGCTTTTAATCTACACCAGGTGTGCCCAACCTTTTTTGTCCCAGGAGATACTTTTCTATTATCAAACCTCCTAAGATCTACCAATCCGGCGTTACTATCGCAAACCACTAGGGATCATTTCCAGGCTGCAGTTAAACTACCCTCAAAACTAGATTTGTTGTTGTTACACAACCATTAGACATCACAAACACACCCTCTCTCAGACACGAACGTACAAATACCTCTTTCTCTCAAACACAGATAAATTCCTCTCTCTCAAAAACATACACAAAGACAAGTTCCTCTCTCTCAAACACACACAGACAAATTCCTCTCTTTCTCTCAAGCACACACACACACACAGATGAATTCCTTTTTCTCTCTCAAACACACACACAGACAAATGCTTGCTCTCTTTTCTCTCTCTAACACACGCACACACAGACTTTTTCCACAACAACATCACCAGGCCCTGCTAATTAATTTCAGGTTTAAAAACAGGTTTTCACGTCACAGACTCCAAAAATCTCCACCAACACTAGAAAAAGCCGTGAAATTGGCGCTTTTTGTGGAAAAAAAAAGAGTAACTGAATTTTATCGACTCTAGCGGCTAGAGGTTCTTCATATTCACTAAATACAGCGTCAAAGGCAATTTGTTGACATTACTGACTTCATTTAAATTCCCCCCCATACACACACCTGGTGGTCGACTTGGAATCAGTCCGAAGGTTAACAGTAGACTGCTATCGCCTGGTTGGGCACCCCCAATCTACGCTATAAGCCTGATCTGTGTTTGTGGCCCATGCCTGCATTTGAGTTCACATAAAGTCCCAGTCTGAATTTCTTTTACTTTCTGCACTGCAGGGCATGACGTTGGTCCGATTGGAGGAGCGACACCAACTAAATGCGTTGTCAAATGTCAGAAACTCGACCATGGCGGACCCTCTGATAAGATTCCCAGACCCCCCGGACATCCCAAACAAAGTGGCCTCAGCAGAAGGCAAAAGGAACTTAAATATGCTCTGAGTAAATCAACGAGGTAGGTTACGATGGGGGTTCGTTATCTCTGTGTTTATTAAAGGGTTTATTACCTGCTAATAACGTCACACTTTATCCGTAAGTTATTTGATTATTAATTTAATGTTGTGTTTCCCACTTTTTAGAATGGAATTTGATACGCAACAGTTTGATATGGTATTATTACACACACACACACACACACACACGCAACATTTTTTTCCACCAACTATCTGAGAATTTTTTTCAAGTGCTTTGAATGAAACTAGTTATATCTCCATTTAGAATTTGAGCAGTGACTTCCAAAAAGCCAAACTTTTGAAGCACGTGTGTCCTCTGCAAAAGTCCAGTCTAGAAAAGGTTCTGGAACTTGTTCCAGGGAAGCTAAAGAGCCTGGAACCAGAGCTGGGGATGCTGGTCAAAGAGATCAAGAGTGACTATTTCGAAACCATCGCAACATCCATCTGTAAATAACAACTTGATTCAATCATATGTGTTTTCATAAATATCAGCTAAAACAGGACGGCACGGAGGCACAGTGGGTAGCACAGTGGCCTCACAGCAAGAAGGTCGGGGATTCCAGTCTTGGAACACTGACCTTTTCCGGCTACCGTATTTTCCGCACTATAAGGCGCACTTAAAAACCTTAAATTTCCACGATGCGCCTTTTAACCCGGAGCTCAATATTGATCCATATGGATCAATATTGAGCTACAACAGGTGTTGCAACTGTGGTAAGCAGCCGCTGACTCCATTTCCCCCATAGAAGAAGTAGTGCGCGGTGCATGCTGGGATATATGAAACGGCGTCTCATTTCCATTTGTGTGTTTGTGTAAAGACCCGGAAATGGATCCTACCAAGAGACACTGTTACACCGCAGAGTTTGAACTCAAGGCGATCGGTCACGCAGTAGAACACGGGAATAGAGCCGCAGCGAGAGAGTTTAACATCAATGAATCAATGGTGAGGAAGTGAAGGAAGCAAGAGGATGCGCTGCGCCAAGTAAACAAGACTAAACAGAGTTTCCGCGGGAACAAAGCGAGATGGCAAAGTTGAACAGCTTTACTGTAGCGCCTTATAACGCGGTGCGCCTTATAGTGCGGAAAATATGGTACTCTGGTTTTCACTCACTCTCCAAAAACATGCATGTTAGGTTAATTGGCCGCTGTAAAATTACCCGTAGGAATGATTGTGTTTGTGGATGGTTGTGTGTGTGTGTGTGTGTGTGTATGGCTATGCGACAGACTAGTGACCTGTTTGGAGTGAACCATACCTCTCGTCTTAAATTTGTCATGATGGGGAGTGCAGGTGGAAAGAGGAGGACCCAAATGCAGACAGAAAATATGGTTTATTTGAATTTGGCAGTCCATAAATACTGTGGAAAGAAAAAATTAAGTTTCAGTGGCATGGCAAAAGGTTATTGTCAGAATGTGTATTTGATCAGGCGACCAGGGAGACTTGGCTGGAAGGGATTGTCTGACCCAACCGGGAAGTCCGGGGTGATTGCCCTAAATAGTTGGCAGGGTGCACAGATGTGTGGAATCTGTAATCCTTCTCAGATAACCCTAATCAGGTTGATGAGAAACATCCAGAGCTCCCTCTGGCGGCAGGAGAGGGGATCATGACAAAATTAGCTGGAATAAGCTCAGGCACCCCCTGTAACTCTGCTAAGGATGCACGGTTCAGAAGATGAATGAATGAATGAAGCAGCTTAAACTCTTTTAGTCAAACAAAATGATTTCATCATTTGTTTTCTGCTGTATTTTGCTTTTAAATGGGCTCGTTACATTATTTTTTTGTAATAAATGATCCTTCTGATTCTGACTGCAGTGACATATAAACCCAGACATAGAATGGCATGTGACTTTAATAAACCTAAAGACCTGCCGCCCCACAGGCTCGAGTAAGTCTTCATATTGTACATGATTAACACATGTGGACAAAGAAGAACCCAAACTGTCTGCTGTGTTCTAACGAAATGAAACAACTACTGTAATTTCACGGCTATAAGGCGCATATAAAAGTCTTAGATTTTCTTCAAAATGAGCGGTGCGCCTTTTCGTGCGGTGCGCCTTGTGTGTGAGAAAAGGCGGACCTAAAAGAAAACGTGGTGCCCGCGAGGCGGACCTGAAAGAAAACACATGAGAACGTTAAAGAGTGAAGTGTGAGCAGCGTGGGAGCGATGGATGACCGAAGGAGACCACAGTTTCACGAAGGGTGGAAGGCAGCGCCGGGCGAGTTACGCTACAGTTTGCCAATGGATTGTAGATGCTTGGACTAACGTGTCTGCTGGTACTGAAAGCTGGTATCCTTTCTGAGGAGCCACACAGTACAGACAGTGACTTTGACAGCGAGGAGCGAAGTGGACCTGCTCTGTTGGATTTTGCGCAGCTGTTCGATTCGGAAACAGAGGATGAGGACTTTGACGGATTTGAATAAAGACTATTACCGGTAATGTGCTTGTTTAGTATCGTTACTACTTAAATAAAGCACAACCAAACTCAGTTTTGCTCCCGATCTATTTTTTAATTCGCACATTTGCATGCTTGAGTGTGTGTTGTTGTAAGGCGGTGTGTGACTGAGACTGCGCCTTTTCGTACAGTGCGCCTAATGGTCGTGAAATTACGGTATATTCCCAATTTTAAAAAAAAAAGATATTTTCATAATTTAAAATGTGTGTTTATTATTGCTGTAATTAATAAATCTTCTCTTTGTCACAATCAGGTTAGAAATAGTACCAAAACCCTGGAACAGTACATTTATTCAAGCATCAAAGAAGATGAGTAGACATCTGCACAGTTATAATTCCTGTATGCTTAAAGTGCTGCAACTCTGGCAATCCGGCTACAAGTACGTCACATACAGTGGTGGTCAAAAGTTTACATACACTTGTAAAGAACATAATGTCATGGCTGTCTTGAGTTTCCAGTTATTTCAACAACTCTGATTTTTCTCTGATATAGTGATTGGAACAGATCCTTCTTTGTCACAAAAAACATTCATGAAGTTTGATTCTTTTATGACTTTATTATGGGTAAACTGAAAATGTGACGAAATCAGCTGTGTCAAAAATATACATACAGCAACATGAATGAGCAATTTTGGAGACTTAGAAAGTTGTGTCAATGACATGGAGCTTCATAGCATGACCTCTTAACTTCTTGTGAGTGATTATGAGTGACTACAGCTGGTGAATTCTCTGAGGCCATTTAAAAAGGGCTCATTGGATAAAAACACCCACAAACGCTACAATGGGAAAGTCAAAGGAGCTCAGCACAGATTTGAAAAAGAGAATCATTGACTTGAACAAGTCAGGAAAGTCACTTGGAGCCATTTCAAAGCAGCTGCAGGTTCCAAGAGCAACAGTGCAAACAATTGTTTGTAAGTATAAAGTGCATGGCACTGTTTTGTCACTGCCACGATCAGGAAGAAAATGCAAGCTGTCACCTGCTGCTGAGAGAAAACTGGTCAGGAGGGTGAAGAGTCAACCCAGGAGCACCAAAAAGCAGATCTGCCAAGAATTAGAAGCTGCTGGAACACAGGTGTCAGTGTCCACAGTCAAGCGTGTTTTGCATCGCCATGGACTGAGAGGTTGCCGTGCAAGAAGGAAGCCCTTGCTCCAAAAGCGGCACCTTAAGGCTCGACTAAAGTTTGCTGCTGATCACATGGACAAAGATAAGACCTTCTGGAGGAAAGTTCTGTGGTCAGATGAAACAAAAATTGAGCTGTTTGGCCACAATGCCCAGCAATAAGTTTGGAGGAGAAAAGATGAGACCTTTAACCCCAAGAACACCATGCCTACCATCAAGCACGGTGGTGGTAGTATTATGCTGTGGGCCTGTTTTGCTGCCAATGGAACTGGTGCTTTACAGAGAGTCAATGGGACAATGAAGAAGGAGGATTACCTTCAAATTCTTCAAGAAAACCTGAAGTCATCAGCCCGAAGGTTGGGTCTTGGGCGCAGTTGGGTGTTCCAACAGGACAATGACCCCAAACACACATCAAAAGTGGTAATGGAATGGCTAAATCAGGCTAGAATTAAGGTTTTAGAATGGCCTTCCCAAAGTCCTGACTTAAATCCCATTGAGAACATGTGGATAATGCTGAAGAAACAAGTCCATGTCGGAAAGCCAACAAATTTAACTGAACTGCACCAATTCTGTCAAGAGGAGTGGTCAAAGATTCAACCAGAAACTTGCCAGAAGCTTGTGGATGGCTACCAAAAGCGCCTAATTGAAGTAAAAATGGCCAAAGGACATGTAACCAAATATTAGCATTGCTGTATGTATATTTTTGACCCAGCTGATTTCGTCACATTTTCAGTTTACCCATAATAAAGTCATAAAAGAATCAAACTTCATGAATGTTTTTTGTGACAAAGAAGGATCTGTTCCAATCACTATATCAGAGAAAAATCAGAGTTGTTGAAATAACTGGAAACTCAAGACAGCCATGACATTATGTTCTTTACAAGTGTATGTAAACTTTTGACCACCACTGTATATTATTACACAGATAATATTAAGATTCATAATGCGATGAAAATGTTGACGTTGGCAAATTGCTGTCGTGCTGTTACATTTTTTTTTTTACTCACCCACAGAAATGTCCGTCTGATAGATGTGGAGGAATTCCATACTGGAGATCAGTCCATCGAGCTGGTGGAGTTTAAACAGATAATCTGTCAGCATGTTGCTAGTGCTGAAGACATCCTAACAGACAAGTCCGTCTCATTTCACACCACACAAAAATAACTTCTCTGCTCATCCTGAAAAATCACTTCTTCTTCTTTCGGAATTTCTCTTCATGAGTCATCACAACAAGTCGGTTTCTTCCATCTAACCCTATCTGCTGCATCTTCTTTGGTCATACCAACTATCTTCATGTCTTCCTTCACTGTATCCATGAACCTCCTCTTTGGTCTTCCTCTAGGCCTCTTTCCTGGTGGTTCCAAATCCATCATCATTCTTCCGATGACTCTCTCTCTCTCCTCTGCACATGTCCAAACCATCTCAGTCTGACCTCTCTGACTTTATCTCCAAAACCTCTAACATGTGCTGTTCCTCTGATCCTGTCCATCCTGGTCACTTCCAGAGAGATCCTCAGCATCTTCATCTCTGCTACCTCCATCTCTGTTTCCTGTCTTTTCCTCAATGCCCCTGTCTCTAGACCAGGCATGGGCAAACCACGGGCCACATGTGGCTCATTAAACGTTTTAATCTGGCCCGTCGAACTTGGAAAAAAATTAAATAAATAATCCTTGATAATGTTTTATTTTTCTGCAATTCTGATGTTTCATCACTAGATGGCATCAAAGATACAACAACACTGCTCCCATTAAAATGTGTGTGTCTCCGTGATGCGAACGCTGTCAAAATAAACAGTGTGCACAGATATGGAAAGCCATCAGGGCCAATACACGCATGTAAACAAGCGTGTTAGATGTTAAAACGAGCAAAATGTTACATTAAGCGCTTAGATTTCAAACCTAGCGCCGCTAGATTTAAAATTTAACGCTCTTGATGTGACATTTAGCGCTTGTTTAAAATCTAGCGTGCCATTCTTTTGGTCTAATCTAGCGGTTACCAAAGCATGCCATCCATCTGCTCCTGTTCCGGCCCGTTTGTCAAACGTTAGAACTCAATGTGGCCCGCGAACCAAAAAATTTGCCCACCCCTGCTCTAGACCAATCAGCATGGCCGGTCTCACCACGGTTTTGTACACTTTCTCTTTCATTTTAGCTGAAAAATCACTGACAGATCAATATGATATGAATGGACAGAGTACAGGAATGAACAGAAAATAAATACAGACATAGATCGAATCTTTTTTTTTACATTTCAGATGGATCGCTGACATATACAGCATTTACTATCATGGATGTATGACTAAGCAGGTGCCCTCTGCCAACAACTTAGCCAAACACCAGAATTACTTCAACACTGTGGCATCACTAATGACGCTGATGCTACAAAGTGTTACACTGAGCTCGTTAGAGGACTACACTCGTCTCATTACTGAAGATCTGGTAGGAGAAAACAATAAACCAGTTTTTTTCAAATGTATTGAAACGAGCCAAAAGGTAGTTTTGAGAAATCGCATTTTCTTCTTTTCTGCTTTCTGCCCAGCATTTAAACCGACGGGTGGGGTATCCAGTCTTTGTTTTGCACCTGACCTTAGAGGACAGCGAGGTGAAGTACGAGCCAGAGTTTAAATTGTATGAGGAGGCCTTCCTCAAGGCTTACGACTTGATGCTAAACGCCATCTGCAATATACCTCGTGTGGAAAGTAAAATCTACACTGACTGGGTGAGGTTATACAAAAAAAATAAATAAACAAGCATAATCCATTAATAAGAGAAACTGATTCAACAATATGAGTCCAACAAATTGGCACTGCCATCTTGAAACATGCCAATTCAATCAGGGTAAACCTATTTTACAGAAGCGAGCCCAGATCATCATACCGCCACCCCACAGGGTTGTCCTGTAGGCAACAAGCACGATGGGAGCACGAGTTTATCACGTCTATCATTCTGGACCACGGTCCACGGTTAACCTGTACTCATCAGATTATACATTTTATTTCTATGGCGCTTTAAAAACAAAAAGATGCTTTATTTTTTAATATACTTTATTGATCCTTCACCAGGAAATTTGTGTGCCGCATTACACCGCAGCAGGCTGCCACCTATGACGGCACCAATGGTAGGAGAAACAGGGGGTTAGGTGTCTTCTCTAAGGACCCTAGACTAACACACGGACTTCTGGTCTGCGGGCAAACGCTCTAACCACTGAGCCACCGTCTCCTATGTATAAAATGTAAAATAAAAATGATCTGGAGCTCATAAAAACATAAAATGACAATAAGATTAAAAGCAATTTTAAAATAATGGGTTTTGAGGGACTTTTTCAATGTTGGGAGGTCAACAGGGTGAGGCAGCGATGGAGGAGGCTCCTGCAATTCTGATGTTTCCTCACTAGATGGAGCACTCTGGATACATTGGCTTTGCTGAGAATACAAAAACACTGCTCCCATTAAAATGTGTGTCTCCGTGTGTCTATCACGTCGTCAAAATAATCAGTGTGAACAGATATGGAAAGCCATCGGGCCCAATACACGCACGCAAACAAGCGTGTTAGATGTTAAAACAAGATAAATGTTACATCAAGCACTTAGATTTTAAACCTAGCGCCGCTAGATTTGAAATTTAACGCTCTTGATGTAACATTTAGCGCTTGTTTAGAATCTAGCGCCATTCTATCGATCTAATCTAGCGGTTACCAAAGCATGCCATCCATCTGATCCTGTTCCGGCCCCTTGGTCAAACACTAGAACTCAATGTGGCCCGCAAATCAAAAAGTTTGCCCACACCTGTCTGAAATGGTAACCAATCAGCACATAAAACCTTACTGTTTGTTGTTTTCTTTCGTTCTAAGCCCGGCTCAGAGTTTGGAAACTATTTGAAACCCATCATCCTGCCAGAGATTGTTCAGTCTCAGAAGGACAAAGTGCGCCAGGTGGTCAAGAAAGAGTATTTGAAGCCGGAACAGTACGTCCACGAGTTTGATACGTATGCACCACTAGTATCAAGAGAAGCCGAGACAGATTTGGAAACTTTCCTCAGTGAAGTGCACGCCTTTGAAGATATAATGGCAAAGGCAACACATTACCACCAGCTAGCAGACCAGATTCAGTACAGACCATGCAAAGTAAGTCCTGCATCCACCAGCTTAAACCAGTCTGGGTTAACTACTAATAACTAATAATAACTCACATTATTTTAAAACTATTACGTGAATAAAAAGAGCTTTAATTTAAAAAAAAAAAAGCACTTTGGCCAACATAAAGCACCACTTGGTCTTGGTTTCTTTGAAACTCTGGTTCTTATGTTTACTTCAAAGATTCCCAAATTTTTCGGTTGCAAAAGAACGACTATTGTCTTATTAATGTTTATTGTTACAACGTCTTGGACTTTAGGTGGTACAGCTCGGCATGTTCGAGGTACATACTCATAAGTTGATCCAGTCACTACTTGAGAGAGCTCGGGGACTCCAGCAGAAACTGGCAGAACGGATGCTTCTGGATCATCAAACCATCAACAAAACGTCAGTTGGTTTTGTTGTTTTACCACAAAATAAGAACTTAAAACTGTAAAATACTAACCAATGCTTTGTGATCCATAACACGACTAATACTTGTCTGATTGGCTGTCCTGTAATTCTACATGGTGTACCGATGTTTGTGTGTTACATCCTCATCGTAATGTTTCGTCTTCCCACAGACTGTGTAATGACTTCCAAAAGATTGCTGAGAAGGCGTTGATGACACCACCCAATACTCAAGCGCTAATGGAGCTCAAGGTGACGTCTTTAAACTTGTAAAGGACATGTGTATTTACTGCATTTAGACCCAAATTTATACAATTCATTTAATGTGTCATTGTTGTTTTTGGCAGCCATCTATGTTTTCGTTTTAGTCTTCGTCTTTGGAACAAAAATTAATTTAAGTTTTAGTCACAATTTTTTCATCTCTTTATATTTTAGTTTTAGTCACTTTTTAGTCACAAAAATCCAAAAGAGTTTTCATCTAGTAGTCATCGTCATAAAAAAATGCTTTGTCAACGAAATAATTTCGTTGTCGTCATCGTTGACTAAAACAACACTGTAATGTATGAAGCGTAGATTTTTCTCTGTTGAAAATCCTGTTGATTACAACCTTTTTTCCAGAGGCATATTTGCACAAGGTAATCAGAAAATTAGTCATTTGGGAATAATTTTAATCAAGCCAAATAAATACCAATTATTTCAACAATTGATGTCGCATACATGCAACATTCAGTCCCAAAGGGAATGAAAAAAATTATGAATACATGATTTTTTTCTGCTCCATTAAGTTATCTTTTGTCATTTTAACGCTAGCCTTTTTGCAGAGTACGGCCACGTAAAGTCCAAACTATGTAGAAAAAAAGTTAGTCATTTTTGTGCAAATTTTCACTAACGTGACTTATTCACAGAGAATAAAAGAATAGGTTTAATTGGAAAATCTTGTACCAAAAGGACAGAGGCTGAGGTTGCACCGACAGACTCCCCCATCACCACTGTAGACTCTTTCCGCTTCCTCGACACTACCATCACACAGGACCTGAAGTGGGAGCCATCCATCAGCTCCCTGATCAAAAAGCCCAGCAGACGATGTACTTTCTGTGGCAGTTGAAGAAAGCCAAGCTGCCCGCCCAGATGTTGGTGCAGTTTTACACAGCCATCATCGAGTCCATCCTCACCTCCTCCATCACCGTGTGGTACGCTGGAGCCACAGCTAGGGACAAACACAGACTGCAGCGCATTGTGCGCTCCGCAGAGAAGGTGATCGGCTGCAGCCTTCCATCTCTTGAAGACCTGTACGTCTCCAGGACTCGGGGGCGTGCAAGGTCGGATAGCAGCTGACCCTTCCCCCCCTGGACATTGGACATTTTGAGCGACTCCCCACGGGCAGGAGGCTCCGGTTAATTAGGACCAGAACGTCCCGCCACAAACTTCCCTTCTGCCGTTGGAGTTATGAACACTTTATAACCTGGATCCCCACATCTCTTAGTCACTTTATAACCTGGATCCCCACATCTCTTAGACACTTTATAACCTGGATCCCCACATCTCTTAGTCACTTTATAACCTGGATCCCCACATCTCTTAATCACTTTATAACCTGGATCCCCACATCTCTTAGTCACTTTATAACCTGGATCCCCACATCTCTTAGTCACTTTATAACCTGGATCCCCACATCTCTTAGTCACTTTATAACCTGGATCCCCACATCTCTTAGTCACTTTATAACCTGGATCCCCACATCTCTTAGACACTTTATAACCTGGATCCCCACATCTCTTAGTCACTTTATAACCTGGATCCCCACATCTCTTAATCACTTTATAACCTGGATCCCCACATCTCTTAGTCACTTTATAACCTGGATCCCCACATCTCTTAGTCACTTTATAACCTGGATCCCCACATCTCTTAGTCACTTTATAACCTGGATCCCCACATCTCTTAGTCACTTTATAACCTGGATCCTCACATCTCTTAGTCACTTTATAAGCTGGATCCCCACATCTCTTAGTCACTTTATAACCTGGATCCCCACATCTCTTAATCACTTTATAACCTGGATCCCCACATCTCTTAATCACTTTATAACCTGGATCCCCACATCTCTTAGTCACTTTATAACCTGGATCCCCACATCTCTTAGTCACTTTATAACCTGGATCCCCACATCTCTTAGTCACTTTATAACCTGGATCCCCACATCTCTTAGTCACTTTATAACCTGGATCCCCACATCTCTTAGTCACTTTATAACCTGGATCCCCACATCTCTTATTCACTTTATAACCTGGATCCCCACATCTCTTAATCACTTTATAACCTGGATCCCCACATCTCTTAGTCACTTCATAACCTGGATCCCCACATCTCTTATTCACTTTATAACCTGGATCCCCACATCTCTTACTCACTTTATAACCTGGATCCCCACATCTCTTAGTCACTTTATAACCTGGATCCCCACATCTCTTAGACACTTTATAACCTGGATCCCCACATCTCTTAATCACTTTATAACCTGGATCCCCACATCTCTTAGTCACTTTATAACCTGGATCCCCACATCTCTTAGTCACTTTATAACCTGGATCCCCACATCTCTTAGTCACTTTATAACCTGGATCCCCACATCTCTTAATCACTTTATAACCTGGATCCCCACATCTCTTAGTCACTTTATAACCTGGATCCCCACATCTCTTAGTCACTTTATAACCTGGATCCCCACATCTCTTATTCACTTTATAACCTGGATCCCCACATCTCTTAATCACTTTATAACCTGGATCCCCACATCTCTTAGTCACTTCATAACCTGGATCCCCACATCTCTTAGTCACTTTATAACCTGGATCCCCACATCTCTTAATCACTTTATAACCTGGATCCCCACATCTCTTAGTCACTCTATAACCTGGATCCCCACATCTCTTAGTCACTTCCCTCTTGTCACTTTACGATCTTTATTATTTTCTATGACATTGCACTACTTTTCTTTTTCTTTCTGAGTTCTCTTAGTTTTGTTAAAATTATTTTTATTTTTATTTTTTTGCGCACTAGTATCAAAGCAAGTTCCTAGTCTCTGATATTCTTCATTGATCATGGAAATAAAAGCATTTCTGATTCTGATTATCATGTCCTGTTTTGCCCTGTGATCCCATCCAGGCGTACGTGGACACAGTAATGACCAAAGAGATGCCTCAACTGGAACAGAGACTGACGGACTCAAACAAGCAGCTGTGTTGTCTGATGGACTTTGTAACTTTGTCATCCTTGGACATGGAGCTGAATTCACAGACCGTCCAGTGGTTCAAACGCATGCCATCAATATTTAAAGAACACCGGCAGATCGTTAAAGAAAAGACAGAGCTGTACCAGAATAACTTGAAGGTTTACCACTCGCTTTTATACATAACGCTGTTTAGAACTACCTCACTACTAAACAAGTACAAGTGTGACTGTTTGTGCTCTTCCAGGTACGCAGTGAACACTTTTTGGAAGAACTGGAAAGCTACAGTCTGCAACTGGAGGAGTTTGTGGAATTCGGGGATTTGGCTGAACTCAACTTTTATCTTAAGAAAGCGCAGCTCCTTAATTCCAAACTGGATATAGCCATGGAAAAGGTACCCCGTTCTTTTTTTACAATGTCTCCTTGCAGCCCAGATTTTCCACACCTCCGCCACATCCTTCAGCTTTCCAGAAGGATCCGGAGACTAGTTGCAAAACAAAGTCCTTTCTGCAGGTTTTAGGTCAGCCTCAGGGTGATAGTGCATGGGACAGCACACCGGCAAGGCTTCTGGGAGGCAACCAAACTATAAGCATAAACCACTACATTGAGATTTTCTTGATAGCTCCTCTTCCGGAGGACAGACGCCCAAATGCTCTACAGAAGAAATTCATTTTGGCTGCTTGTATTTGCAATCTTGTTCTTTCGGTCACCACCCATAGCCAGTTGTCATAAGTAAATGTATGGGTAAGTATGGGTGGAGACGGTGGCCGCGTGGTTAGAGCATTCGGTAGGTCGCAGGTTTGCGTCCCACGGAGAGCACGTCTAGGGTCCTTGGAGAAGACACCTAACCCCCGCTTCTCCCACCATTGGCGCCGTTGAAGGGCAGCCTGCTGCGGTGTAAGGAGTGTAGCAAACAAATTTCCCCGGTGAGGGATGAATAGAGTAATTCATTTATTTGTTTATTTATTTAAAAATAGGAACCTAGATTAGATTAGTAATTAAAAGGTCCCCCTCTCGGTTCATCTCTCTCTTTGCCAAAACGGACCGATGCACCAATCCGCTTGTTCATCACCCAATCAAAGGGTCTTGTTCCTTTGATTGCGAACAAGACCCTGGGATATTTAAACTCCTCCACTTAGGGCATATTGTTACGTCTTGAGACAGTGGCACTGAGGAAAAGACAGGAAAATCTGTTTTTGTAGCTGAGATGAAGATGCTGAGGATGTTAGAGGTTTTGGAGATAAAGTCAGAGAGGCCAGACTGAGATGTTTGGACATGTGCAGAGGAGAGAGAGAGAGTACATCGGAAGAAGGATGCTGGGTTTGGAACTGCCAGGCAGGAGGCCTAGAGGAAGACCATAGGTTAGAAGTTAGAGACCTAGAGGTTCATGGTTACATTCAAGGAAGACATGAAGATAGTTGACGTGACGGAAGAGGATACAGCAGATAGGGTTCGATGGAAGAAATTGACGTGCCGTGGTGACCCCTGAAGGGAAATGCTGAAATAAGATAGATCTATCTGCTTTTCCAGTGACTTGGCATTATGGATCATCATTACTCATTGTGGCCCAGTGGCCTAATGGATAAGGCATCAGCCTCCAGAGCTGGGGATTGTGGGTTCAAGTCCCATCTCGGTCAATAGCTCTGTCTTGTTGACAAATTTAGCATCTTACAAAAACCTTATACTCTATGTTGTGTAAGTTATCTTACAAAGGATCTTGTACGTGTTTGTGACGGTGTTTTTTCAAATAAAACTTTATTTATAAAGCGCTTTTCATACATGAAAATGCAAAGCGTCTCACAAGTTAAAAACCCCAGAACACAAAAGCAAAATAAATATCTCCAACCCCACAGATAAAAAACCCACTTACCCACACACACACATGCATACTTGTAAAAATACAAATAGAGCACACACCCTCATATATGTACACAAACACACTCACTTCAAAATGCAATAGGCTGGATGCAGATGGAACACCTGAGAAAATGGTACCTGAGGAGCCGCCGCAGCAGGAGCCGAGGCACACCTGCGATCACCGGCCATGATTCAAGGCCCCAAATAAGAGATGAGGCCGGAGCCAGATCCCCACCAGGGCCCCGGAAACAAGGACCAGCAGGCACCGATGACCGCAGGCTCCCACTGCAGAGGCCCCCCAGAGGAAATACTGGAGATGATAAAAGATTAAATGACATAGATAAAAGTAACTAAAGCTAATAAATAATAAGAAATGTTCAGGTAAAAACATCAATTAAGATCAACTAAAACTAAGAATAAAACGAAGAATAAAACTACACATGAGAAACTTAGTTAAAAGCAAAGCTTTTGCAGAGCTCGGACTCCTTTCAGCAGTCATGTTGGACAGAGTGAAAATGAAAGGATGTAAACCAGGGAAAGTTTACCGAGCTGCTCCACTAGTTAGTTATTTTTTATTGAAAGTGGATTGTTGTATTTTCAGGTGTTTGACTTCAGACTTAACTGAGAAACCATCTGACAACAGCTTATTGTATCTCTACTCTTCAGTTCATTTCTAATGTAGCTTGTTTATCCTTTTTTTCTCTCATTCTGTGAAGATTGATGAGTTTAATCTTGAGGAGGAGGCTTTCGGCTGGCCTGTTTCCCAGTATCCACAACGTAAGAAGATCCAAGAAAAGTTGACACCATTCCTGCGTCTCTATGAAACAGCCACCAACTTCACAACCCAAAACGAGGCGTGGCTCTACGGACCGCTCTCTGGTGTGAACCCAGACAAGGTAGAGAATGAGTTAAAGAATCTTATAGCTGACACCATATTAGCCAACATTCTAAGCTGTTTTTATCCACTAATTAATTTTCTTGACTGCTTCGTCCAGATGAGTCTGACTACATTTAGTTTAGAGGCCACAGAAACTTTTCAATCTCCAGGGGTCTCGACCTGGGCTATGGTTGTATTTCTTCTCCAAACTGGTATTAGATTCCGATTTGCTGTACCAGTCTGGTACCAATCTGTACCAGACTGGTACAGACTACCAGTTTTTAGTAGACTGGTAGACTACTACAGTCCTGGCTGACTTCCGGATTTGGGTGAAAGCGCACCGTAACACAAGAAAGGCGCTAGACTGTCACTAGTTACTTTTTTGAGCGGCTGAATGGTCACTGAATTTAGCATCAAAGTCGCCAAATTGGCAAAACTAACTCCATGTCATAAAAAAAAAAAAAAAAAATTGGTATATTTTTTTCCTTAATTTTTTTCAACACGTCTCGCGGTCGACTCAGGACCAGTCTGCGATCTACCGGTAGACCGCGGTCGACCGGTTGGGCACCCCTGCTGTAGGCTGTCTGCTGTAATGTGTTTTATTTGAGACTGTTGATCTTTGCTTCCAATTGATTTTTCTCAACAATCAGCTCTAAATTCACAAAACAACAAGCTGGTAACATGCTGTAGGCAGCCATTGCTGTAACAACCAGATTGAACACAGTATGAGATCAGCTTCTGTTACTTGTTACCTATAAGAACGGACTTCTGTGGGACTTTTTCTTATCCCACTAACTCCATTAAAGGGTACTATTATGGAACAACGTCCCAGATGACATCACAGCAAAATAGAGTAATTCAAAACTAAATATAGATCCCAAATTTTTAATTGGTCAGAATAATTTGCTGGCGGCACGGTGGCGCAGTAGGTAACCCAGTGGCCTCACAGCAAGAAGGATGTGTGGATGAGGCTTGGAAAGCTGGTCTTTCTGTGTGGCATTTGCATGTTCTCCCTGTGTATCCAGGGGTTTTCTCCAGGTACTCCGATTTCCTCCTACCCTTCAAAAATATGCATGTTAGGTTGATTGGATATTACATGATTAACCCAAAGAATGAATGAGTGTGTGGCCCTGTCACAGACTGGCCACCTGTTTGGGGAGTACCCTGCTCCTCGCCTAAAATCAGCTGAGATGGGCTCCGGCACCCCTGTAAGGGATAGAAGGTTAAGAAGGTGACTGACCGACAGAATAATTTGTTTCTTTTTTGTTATGTTAAAATATGTCTGCTTGTTTCAAAGCAAGAATAATTGTTTATCAAAGAAGTTTTTATTTAATATATTCCCTCAACTTTTAAAGATTTTTATTGCTCATTATTTAATTTTGTCTGTTCATTTGTTGTTTGCTGAGAATGCCTTTAATACCAAAATAAACTGGG
This sequence comes from Neostethus bicornis, assembly GCA_902685375.1. Classification (NCBI taxonomy): domain Eukaryota; kingdom Metazoa; phylum Chordata; class Actinopteri; order Atheriniformes; family Phallostethidae; genus Neostethus; species Neostethus bicornis. The sequence goes on from LR738541.1 coordinate 38,213,732, forward strand.
AAAAAAAGGACACATACAAACACATATGTAAATATATACATCTGGAAACAGTGATTGAAAAAGTTTACAAGGAGGCTGATTTGGGAGATCTGATCAAAATCTGATTGAAGTAAAGGTTTCATTATCACTCACTTCCTGTAGAAAGGGCCAATGGAACATATTCTGAGGGCCTTCATGAAAACTCTGCTGATTTTAGCCTATCTGGTGACAAAGATAGGCTCTAAGGTTCGTATCCTACTGAGTTCACGTCTAGGGTCCTTGGAGAAGACACCTAACCCCCAGTTTCTCCCACCATTGGTGCCGTCGTAGGTGGCAGCCTGCTGCGGTGTTGTACTGCAACACACAATTTTCCCCGGTGAGGGATGAATAGAGTATGTAAAAAAACAAAACAAAATGTAATTGGTCAAATGCTTTGAAGCAAATACGAACGTTTGTAAACAGAGCAGCCATCGGAAAACGCCACGCAAGAAAACTAATCATTTTATAAATAATAATAAACTAAATACAATAACAGCCGTTAGTGATTCTGATATGTTTTAAGCTAGCAGAGTAAACTGTGTACTTGTGTTTGAATGATCGTAAACCCCCGGCGTTGTCTTACTTGTGTGTGATTTGTGTGTGTGATTGGTTGGTGATGGTCAGAAGGGCCGATGGCGCAAAATGGCGGCCTTGTTTCTGTCAGTTTGCCCCAGGGCAGCTGTGGCTACAATAGTAGCTTAACATCACCTGGTATGGAGTGAATGAATAATGGATGTGTGAAGCGTCTTTGAGAGTCCTGAAAAGCGCTGTATAAATACAATGCATCACTATTTATCCCGCCTCACTTCCTTTAGGTTGAAGGCGATGTCGGCAGCTTTTGGCGCACTTTATACAAACTAGAGAAAACCTTCAATCAGACACCGAATGCCCTGCACATAGCAACCACCATAAAGGTCAAGGTCGAAGACTTCAAGCAGCACATCCCGATGGTCCAGGTAAGAGTTAATCTCAGATTATTGTCGTTAACCAGATTCAATTTATCTTTAAAAAAAATCATTCCACAACCACTTCATTCTCAGGTACTCTGCAATCCCGGTCTGCGGGAACGTCACTGGGATCACATGTCTGAGCTGGCAGGCATCACTTTGAACCCTCACGAACAAAACTGCGTGTCATCTTTTCTTTCCCTGAAATTGGAACCTCACCTGACGGCCTTTGGATGCATCAGTGAGGCGGCTGGGAAGGAGTATTCCCTGGAAAAAGCCATGGAAAAGATGGCCAGTGAATGGCAGGACATGGAGTTTACTCTGCTACCCTATCGAGAAACGGGCACCTTCATCCTGTCAGCGCTGGATGAAATACAGATGCTGCTGGATGATCACATTGTGAAGACACAAACGATGCGCGGGTCACCCTTCATTAAGCCTTTTGAAGAGGATATAAGGTAAAAGATCCCATAACAACCTGCATGTCGACCCAAAAAAATTATCTTTACTGTTTAAATCACATGAGCAGTTCTTTTTCTTGAGCCACTATAGCGAAAAGAAAAAATATGTTGGGCACAAACCATAACAAAAATCTCTAGGCCCCAATTCTACCAGTTTTGATTATTTTGGAGCAAATCAGAAAATAATCCGACGTATTTTAATATCCGCCCGGAGCTCCTAAAGCCTCTGGATGGTGTTGGGCTGTCCTGGCTGACACGCCTTTGCACCATTGCATGGACATCGGGGACAGTGCCTCTGGATTGGCAGACTGGGGAGGTGGTCCCTCTTTATAAGAAGGGGGATCGGAGGGTGTGCTCCAACTACCGAGGGATCACACCCCTCAGCCTCCCTGGGAAGGTCAGGAGCACTGGAGAGGAGTGTCCGTCGGATTGTCGAGTCTCGGATTGAAGAGGAACAGTGTGGTTTCCGTCCCGGACGTGGAACTACGGACCAGCTCTATACCCTCTTCAGGATCCTGGAGGGGTCATGGGAGTTTGCCCAACCAGTCTACATGTGTTTTGTGGATCTGGAGAAGGCATTCGACCGTGTCCCTAGGGGACTCCCGTCGGGGTGCTCCGGGAGTACGGAGTCTCGGAGCCCTTGGTACGGGCTGTCTAATCTTTGTACGACCGGAGCCAGAGCTTGGTCCGTATAGCTGGCAGTATGTCGATTCCATTTCCAGTGAGAGTTGGACTCCGCCAAGGCTGCCCTTTGTCACCGATTCTGTTCATCACCTTTATGGACAGAATATCTAGGCGCAGCCGAGGTGTTGGAGGGATCCAGTTTGGTGACCTCAGGATCGGATCTCTGCTTTTTGCGGATGATGTGGTTCTGTTGGCTTCATCGGACCGTGATCTCCAGCTCTCACTGGATCGATTTGCTGCCGAGTGTGAAGCGGCCGGGATGGGAATTAGCGCCTCCAAATCCGAGACCATGGTCCTCGCCCGGAAAAGGGTGGAATGTCCCCTGCAGGTCAGGGACAGGGTCCTGCCCCAAGTGGAGGAGTTTAAGTATCTCAGGGTCTTGTTCACGAGTGGGGGAAGGATGGAGCGGGAGATCGACAGGCGGATCGGTGCGGCATCAGCAATAACTAGGACGCTACATCGGTCCGTTGTGGTAAAAAAAGAGCTGAGCCGAAAAGCAAAGCTCTCGATTTACAAGTCGATCTATGTTCCTACCCTCACCATGGTAACCAGCTGTGAGTGGTGACCGAAAGAATGAGATCGTGGGTACAAGCGGCCAAAATGAGCTTCCTCTGCAGGGTGGCTGGCCTGTCACTCAGAGATCGTGTGAGGAGCTCTGCGTCCGGGAGGAGCTCGGTGTTGAGCCTCTCCTCCTCCAGGTCGAGAAAAGCCAGATGGGGTGGTTCGGGCATCTGGTCAGGATGCCCCCCGAGCGCCTCGCGGGCAAGGTGTTTTGGGCACGTCCCACCGGGAGGAGACCAAGGGGCAGACCCCAGATCCGCTGGAGAGACTATGTCTCACAGCTGGCCGAGGAAAGACTTGGGATCCTTCCGGGTGAGCTGGAGGATGCAGCCGCGGTGAGAGAGGCCTGGGCTGCCCGTTTGAGGCTGTTGCCCCCGCGACCCGACCCTGGAACCAGCGGATGATGACGGAACGGTATTTTAATATATGAAGGACGAGTGAGTACATTTGAAATAACTGTGATGTTTACATTGCTGTGACGTTATTGTTCTGTTTCAGGGTGTGGGAAGGAAAACTTATTCTCCTTCAAGACATTCTGGATGAATGGTTAAAGGTCCAGTCCACTTGGCTTTACCTGGAACCCATATTTAGCTCCCCGGACATTGTGGCTCAGATGCCTGAAGAGGGACGGCGTTTCACAACTGTGGATAAAACGTGGAAAGAAACGATGAAAGTAGTAGCACAGGTAAGTGAGTCTGTTTTCTCGTTTGTTTAGTTAATGTCACAGTAATAAAAAACAAAACCATTGATGCATAGATACGTAGGTGTGACTATGACTATGACTATACTTTTGTGTGCCAAGGTGAGTCTATACAAGGCATGGGCAAACTACGGCCCGCGGGCCACATGCGGCCCGTTAAAAGTTTTAATCCGGACCGCCAAACTTGAAAAAATTAAATAAACAAACCTTGTTAATGTTTTATTTCGCTGTAATTCTGATGTTTCGTCAATAGATGGCGCCAAATATACAACAACACTGCTCCCTTCAAAATGTGTGTGTCTCCGTGATGCCCACGCTGTCAAAATAAACAGTGTTCACAGATATGGAAAGCCATCGGGGCCGATACACGCAAGTAAACAAGCGTGTTAGATGTTAAAACAAGTAAAATGTTACATCAAGCGCTTAGATTTCAAACCTATCGCCGCTAGATTTTAAATTTAGTGCACCATTCTATCGGTCTATTCTAACAGCTAGCAAAGCATGGCATCATTCTGCTTCTGTTCCGGCCCCCTGGTCAAATGTTAGACTCAGTGTGGCCCACGAGTCAAAAAGTTTGCCCACCCCCGATGTAAGCAAACGACCTGTTAGCCACGTACACCAGCCACAGGTCCATCACTACTGTCTCCAACGCCCAACCACATGACTGCCCCATCCCCATAAATTCTAACAGAAAAACATTTTCACCGGTGGATTTTTTGTCTCAGTGGTTGGAAAGGTGTACTTTGTTGTGTTGTAACTCAGTCACTTGTTTGCCATTGATTAGCAAAGTAGTAGAAAGTCTCTGATACACCAATCCTAGAATTACATGATTGCACTAGGCCAGAGGTGGGCAAACCTTTTAGTTTGTGGCCACATTGAGTTCTAACATTAGACAAAGGGGCCGGAACAGGATCAGATGGATGGCATGCTTTAGTAACCCCTAGATTAGACTGATAGAATGACGCTAGATTTTAAACAAGCGCTAAATGTTATATCAAGAGCGTTAAATTTCAAATCTAGGTCTGATCTAGGTCTAGCTGCGCTAGGTCTGAAATCTAAGCGCTTGATGTAACATTTTGCATGTTTCCTTGTTTACGTGTGTGTATTGGGCCGGATAAATTTACACATCTGTGCACACTGTTTGTGTATGCATCACGAAGACACACACATTTTAATGGATGTTGTTGTTTTCTCACAAAGTGTGCCATCTAGTGAGGAAACATCAGAATTGCAGGGGAAATAAAACATTAACAAGGTTTATTTATTTAAATTAAAAAAACATTTTACAGGCAGCTTGTGGCCCGTGGGCCGTAGTTTGCCCATGTCTGCACTAGTCCATTCATCAGAATTATGATTACAAACAAGTTCTCAACAATATGATAGGTTTTCTCTGCAGAGCCATTTGCAACAGCCACATATTATGAATTATCAAGTTAACCGTCCTCCCCGGACCTGCTGGAGAGACTGTATCTCACAGCTAGCCAAGAACTGCCTCGGGATTCTCTTGAGTGAGCTGGGGGATCCACCTGGGGTGAGAGAAGCCCGGGTTTCCAGTCTTAGACTGTTGCCCCCGTAACCCTGCCCCAGATAAATTGGTGTCGACGAAACAGGACATAGAAGTTAATCCTCCAAAAGATTTTCTTCTTAAAGCCCATATGAAAGACTGATAGCCCTGCATCTCTTTGTTTATTCTGGTTGAGCAATAAGACACACCTTGCTCTTGTTTTTTTCTGGGTTTGATTCTTCAACCAATAGAAATACTGGTAACATAAACCAGGAAGTTGGAGTGATTCACAAGCTCTGGGTCAATAGTGTTCGCTCACCATTCAATAACAATTTATTTCAACATTTCATAAAGTCCACAACTTAGTATTATATTTTTTTTACTCTTGGGTCATCTGTTTATAAGAGTAGTCCAATTAGTGACGGCAGGTTTAATTAACATTGCTAAAAAAAAAAAAAAAAAAGATAAATACCTACAATAAGACCTGTACAAATTAGTACTTTCTCTAATCATGGCGAACAAACTAGGACAGGCTCTTCAAGAAACCAGATATCTCTAATTGACCCAGATGGGACTCAAACCCACAATTCCCAGCTCCGGAGGCTGATGCCTTATCCATTAGGCCACTGGGCCATATGGTTGTGACATTCCATGCAAGTGGAAACACCACACTGTCCCATATTGGAAACAATCATGGTTTCTTCTGGGTATCCCAATTTTTTCCCTCGGTCCAAAACCATACATGTTAGGTTGGTTGGCCGCTTTAAAAATTGCCCCTAGGAATGAGTGTGTGTGTGGATGCTTGTGTGTGCGGGGCCCCGCAACAGACTGGTGTCCCATTCAGGGTGTATCCTGCCTCTCTCCTGATATCAGCCGGGATATGCTCCGGCTCCCCCTGCAACCTTGCTAGACATATGCAGTTCAGAAGAGTAAACTTAAACAATCATAGTAATGGTAATTTAAGGAGGAGACGGCAGCTCAGTGATTAGAGCGTTTCTGCGCGGACCGGAAGGGTGTGGGTTTGCGTTCCATAGAAATCATGTCTAGGGTCCTTAGAGAAGACACCTAACCCCCGCTTCTCCCACCATTGGCGCTGTCGAAGAGCAGCCTAATGCGGTGTAAGGAGTGCAGCACACAAATTTCCCCGGTGAGGGATGAATAGAGTAATTCATTCATTTATTTATTTAATGAGTTTGATCATCTTGAAGTGCCTGGTTTCTGACCGTCCAAAGCTTTAAACTAGTTTTCTCATCCGGTTTAGGATAAGCATGTTTTGGCAGTGACAACCGTGGAAAAGATGGTGGAGAAACTGAGAAAGTCCAATGAGTATTTGGAACTGATCTTGAAAGGTCTGAACAACTATTTGGAGAGAAAACGCCTCTACTTTCCTCGCTTCTTTTTCCTCTCTAATGAGGAACTGCTGGAAATTCTCTCTGAAACCAAAGACCCCTCAAGGTAAAGTATTAGTCGTTTCTGTACAAGAATTTACCAAGAATTGTGTAGATTTTTTTTGGCTGCTGAAGCTGTTTTGATCAATGCTGTGACGCTGCTTGTCCTACACAAACCTGAGATGAATCAAAATCATCGTTACTTTCATCACACTACATAAGTTTCACATATCACACCTACGACAAATTAGTTTGTAAGTCGTAACCACGCTTCTCGAATTCCAAATATGAGTCATGCAAACAACGGGATGCAAATGTAAGGGTTTTCAAATGAGGCACCTGAAAATTCCACCTGGAAAAGTGTGGAATGCCCCCTACAGGTTAGGGACAGGGTCCTGCCCCAAGTCTTCTTCTTCTTCTTTTTTTGGCATTTCCCTTCAGGGGGCGCCACAGCAAGTCAGTTTCTTCCATCTAACCCTATCTGCTGCATCCTCTTCAGTCACACCAACTATCTTCATGTCTTCCTTCACTGTATCCATGAACCTCCTCTTTGGTCTTCCTCTAGTCCTCTTTCCTGGTGGTTCCAAATCCAGCATCCTTCTTCTGATGTACTCTCTCTCTCTCCTCTGCACATGTCCAAACCATCTCAGTCTGTCCTCTCTGACTTTAAACCTCTATAACATGTGCTGTTCCTCTGATCCTGTCCATCCTGGTCACTCCCAGAGAGATACCCAGCATCTTCATCTCTGCCACCTCCTTCTCTGCTTCCTGTCTTTTCCTCAGTGCCACTGTCTCTAGACCAATCAGCATGGCCGGTCTCACCACGGTTTTCTACACTTTCCCTTTCATTTTATCTGAAACTCTTCCATCACACCTGATACTTTCCTCCACCCGTTCCAGTCTGCCTGCACACGCTTCTTCACCACTTTTCCACACTCTCCATTGCTCTGGACTGTTGATCCTAAGTACTTAAAATCTTCCACCATCTTTATCTCTTCTCTTTGTAACCTCACTTTTCCATTTGGATCCCTCTCAATGGAAGTGGAATCCACTCACTCACTCCATCACATTTAGAAATTGTTCAATTCAAGGGGTTCGACGTAGGCACACATTTGGGCATAAGTACGCTTCATTAGTGAGACTCGTGATATTTACACCACGGTTTCTTCTTATTTAAAGCTGGTATTTAGTTGCCACTTTCATTTATAAAAGCAGTAAAGTTACTTAGATAAGTTTTACACAACGGAAACCTCTTCCCTTCTTCCTCTCAGAGTGCAGCCTCATCTGAAGAAGTGCTTTGAAGGTATTGCCAGGGTGGTGTTCACTGAAACACTGGATATCACCCACATGAAGAGCAGTGAGGGTGAAACCGTGCAGCTCCAGGACGTCATATCCACCACTAAAGCCAGGGGCCAGGTTGAAAAATGGCTGCTGGAACTGGAGACTGGCATGAGCGTGTCTGTGCATAAGGTCTCATTTTTGCTTATTTTGTTCTGTATGTTGCACAAGTGATGAATCACCGTGATCTTTTCCATCTGAATACGTGCAGCACTGTGTGATTCACTGTTTATCTCGTCTTTATTTTAGGTGATATGGGCGGCAATAGACGCCTACCCCGCGCAAGTGAGAATCAACTGGGTACGTGCGTGGCCGGGTCAGACTGTGCTGTGTGTCTCTCAAGTTTATTGGACAAAAAATATCCACGAAGCAATCACAAAAGGAGCAAATGTGAGACTTTTTATATTTAAGTCAGGATACACTGACTCAGACTCTCCCTGACAACAAAGAATATCTGAAATGTGATTGGTTGATGCTTTTGACAAATGTCTGAAAGTAGTGAAAGAATGAGTCAATGCTAAGGTGTTGAACATAGCCCCTCCTCTTGTTCTATAAAACAAACTTTATTAGTATTAAATGGTTGAAAACTAGCTTCAAGTTATGCGTCTGAGACTTTTACCTTTTTTTATCTCCTAAACCACTGATCGGATTTTAATCAAACTGCCCACAGTTACTCAGTACAACTATGGATGAACTGATCAGGTTTTTAAGCTTAAGCAACCAAAGATCAACGTCACAAAGGTCGGTCAGTCACCTTCTTATTTGTCTATCCCTTATGGGGTTGCGGAGGGTGCCAGAGCCTGATTCAAGGCGACGGGCAGGGTACACCCCGAACAGGTCGCCAGTCTGTCGCGGGGCCACACACATACAACCATCCACACACACACGCATTCCTAGGGGGCAATTTGACACCGGCCAATCAACCTAGCATGCATGTCTTTGGAGGATTGGAGGAAACTGGAGCACCTGGAGGAAACCCATGCAGACACGGGGAGAACATGCAAACTCCACACCGAAAAGACAGTGTTCCAAGCCGTCACAAAGGTTGAGGTCAGAAATTTATAGGGCATTTGAAGCAGAGGTAAGATCTTAAGCCCGAGCCTGAACCCGACCCGAGCCCGACCCAACTTTCGGGTCGGGCCGGGCCTAAAAATGTCAATCATTACTTCGGGTCGGGTTCGGGCTTCTCTCTCGATGACTTTTTTTTTTTTTAAATAAATATATGTTTATAAAATTTAAACTAAAACGAGGTGTGTGTACTAAACTAAGAAATACTTGTTATAAAATTATTTAATTTGGATAAAACAGAGAAGTAATGTTTCACTACTAAACAGGATCCGCAGAGCCAGAGCATGCTCTGCGCACGTGAACACCTTCTCTTAATTTGGCAATCCTCTCCTGCGCACGTCTTTATTTTATTTATTTTGAACTGGTATCCCCGATATGAAGGAGTAAGAAGTTAAGGATAAACTAAAAGCAGGAGAACTGAAAAGACAAACACGCACCAGTAAGAGTGAGGTGTGGAAAAGATTCAAATTTATTGTTGAAAATGCTACAGAAACTTGCGTTGGCTTCGCTGGATGTAGTCAATGTGGAGCTTTGCTTTCATATGACACCAAAAAGACTGGCACCTCGACGCTGAGCGGGCATTTAAACAGCTGGACTGGCAAAAGTGATGATCATCAAAGATCTATTTTATCATTTGTTTCAAAGACCGTCCCTCCTCTTCGCACTACGCAGGCCATCACAGACAAGTGCGTTAGGGGTCCGATAATGTGATTTTTTTTTTCATTAAAAAAAATGTGTTCTTGAAAATGTTCCAATTTATAAATAACCCTCCTCCTCCCGAGTCCTCACAAATAAAATATGACATTTCGGGCTTGTTTCGGGCTCGGGTCCGTAAAACACTTTGATTGGTCGGGCTCGGGTCGGGTCGGGCTGGATTTTTTAGGCCCGATCTTACCTCTGATTTGAAGGCATGTTGTTTAGCACCTTGGCCTCGACTCAATCTTGCTTGTTTTGAATGGACTGTAGGAGTCACTGTTGGAGTCCACTTTCTCGCTTTTAAAAGTTTTAAATATTTTACTCCTCAGAGTGAAACTGATGATCAGCCAATTACAGTCAACATGTTTAGTCCTCCGGTAGATGGATTAGCTCTCCAAGAAAACGTGAAGCTACATAGTAATGAACTCTTGGAGCAAACATTGTTATGTCTTCAAACAGAACATCTTTAAACTAGTGGTGTCAGTCAATTAAAAAAATTAATCAAATTAATGACAAGATTTTTTTTAATTAATTAATCGAATTAATCGCATTTCAATGTCACATCTGCTAAAGGTCTCATGATAAAAAATTAAAACTCTAGGATATTAAAAATTGTACTGTATGACTAATCAACTGAATACAGTAACAAAAGAAGATTTTATTTTATTGGTGTTTTTTTTTTTCTCTTATCTCCAGTAGTCCCAGGGACGTCTCGGGCCCAGTGGGAATCAAACCAGGTTCTCCCGGTCAAAAGACAGTATCTCCACCACTAGGCCTCCGTCCCTGGGACCAGAAGAGAAGATTTTAAATGTAATTTTTTTATTGGTGAACTGTGCCTCGTGAGGCCAGGTGCATCATTAAAAAAAAGTAAAACAAGGGTCAGGGTTCGTTAGGGTTCGACTTATCTTCAAGGATAGAAATTGACCTGCAACCAGCAGCAACCCACTTTGTGATATTATTTGTTAATTTCTCTGTTGTGGATTTGCTCATTCGCTTGCCAAATTCAGCTAGCTTGGTTTGACGGAGCGAGCTCCCGGTAGCCACACTCATAACAGAGGAACTTGCCTGAACATGTTTTATGTTTAGATGGTATGTCAGGCTAGAGTTGCTCCGGTGGTAGGAGAACTCCTTTTTGAAAAAACCACAAATTACTACGAATTGTCCCGTCCTTATTATTTTTGTGTAAAAACTTGCCGTTCAGTGGCTTGACTTTCTTATCCGTACGAGTCTTGTCCATGTCTGTTGTGTTTGACCACAGCTTCCTTGTTAATTTGCCAGCGCAGTATGTAGCACGGCCGAGAAGACTACGGGTCCTTCAATAAGCCAAAATTCAAATGTGCAACCATTGACTCGCTACGTTAATGCGTCTTAATTAATTGCGTTAATTTTTTTAACACATGAAGGCCAAAGAGGAGGTTGATGGATACAGTGAAGGTAGTTGGTGTGACCGAAGAGGATGCAGCAGATAGGGTTAGGTGGAAGAAACTGACTTGCTGTGGCGCCCCCTGAAGGGAGATGCCAAAAGAAGAAGAAGAATCCGTTAAAATGACAGCACTACTTTAAACATCTTTTCTCTCTCAGGCTTTACAAAAATACTTGGACGTGAACAACAGTCAGATTGATGACATCGTTGGCCTCGTGCGAGGTAAGCTGTCCAAGCAGAACCGAGTGACACTGGAGGCTCTCGTCGTGCTGGACGTCCACGCAAGAGACGTTTTAGCCGTGCTGGTTAAAAAAGGGGTCAAAGATGAGAATGACTTTGAGTGGTTGAGCCAGCTGCGTTACTACTGGGTGGTGAGTCAAAACAAACCGGTTGAGACGTTATCGATCAGTGATTAACAGGTAACTTGTTTTTGCAGGAGAATCAGCTGATTACCAAGATGATCAATGCTAGTTTACCGTACGGCTATGAATACCTTGGAAACACACCTCGGCTCGTTATCACACCTCTCACTGATCGCTGTTACCGGTAACTATCCAACATGAGCAACCCATTATGCCAAAAATGGTCAGACTGGAGGTTTTATCGCTCATTACGTCATCTGAGAAACCTTCAGTCTATCTGAGGGGTAAAACCACCAAGAAAACCATCTGTAAAAAGTACAACGATGCTACCTCCACCAACACTAAGATTCAGCACGTCAATTTGCAAAGCAAGGTCCTTGATGAGATCTACTTTCCAACCCTCACCTTTGGTCACCAGCTGTGGGTGGTGACCGAAAGAATGAGATCGCGGATACAAGCGGCCGAAATGAGCTTCCTCTGCAGGGTGGCTGGGCTCTCACTCAGACATCGGGTGAGGAGCTCTGCCATCCGGGAGGAGCTCGGTGTCGAGCCGCTCCTTCTTCAGGTCGAGAGGAGCCAGATGGGTTGGTTCGGGCATCTGGTCAGGATGTTTCGGGCACGTCCCATTGGGAGGAGACCAAGGGGCAGACCCCGGAACCGCTGGAGAGACTATGTCTCACAGCTGACCGGGGAAAGACTTGGGATCCTTCCAGGTGAGCTCGAGGATGCAGCCGGGGAGAGAGAGGCCTGGGCTGCCCGCTTAAGGCTGTTGCCCCCGCGACCCGACCCCGGAACAAGTGGTAGATGACGGAACGGAACGGTTCTTGATGAAGGCCTCATAATGTGTAAAATCTCATTGGAGAACGGAAAAAAACCACACATTCACGCAGTAAAAAACACAAGAGAAACACAATTCTAGTGAGTTTAAGGTTCTGTTACATTCCGTCGTCTTCTGCTTATCCAGGGCGAGGTTGCAAGAGCAACAGCCTCAGATCGGAAGCCCGAGCTTTTCACACCCCGCTGCATCCTCCAGCTTAACCAAGAGAATCCCAAGACGTTCCCCGACCAGCTGTGAGACACAGTCTTTCCAGCTGGTCTGAGGTCTGCCTCTCGGTCTTCTCCCGGTGGGACATGCCCAAAACACCTCACCAGCAAGGCACTCAGGAGGCATCCTGACCAGATGCCCAAACCACCCCATCTAGCTTCTCTTGACCTGGAGAAGCAGCGGCTCTACTTTGAGCTCCTCTTGGATGGCAGAACTCCCCACCCTAACGCTGAGTGAGAGCCCAGCCACCCTGCGGAGGAAGCTCATTTCGGCCAGTTTTATCCGCGATCTCATTCTTTTTGTCACCACCCAATGTAAAATACAGCCAGCTTTCAGGTCATTTTCAGCATTAGAGGAAAATTGGGTTCAGGGTGCGGGCCAGGAATTCAATGCACTCTTTCTCTGAAACAGCTTTCTCTTATCAAAGTTGAATTTTTCTGTGTAAATCCGTTTCTTTGGTTCAGTTTCCTCCTTGTCCGTCTGTTTTCCTTCAGCACTTTGTTTGGAGCTCTTCACCTGCATTTGGGAGGAGCACCGGAGGGTCCGGCTGGTACGGGTAAAACAGAGACCACCAAAGATTTGGCTAAAGCTGTGGCAAAGCAGTGTGTGGTCTTTAACTGCTCCGATGGACTGGACTACATTGCACTGGGAAAATTCTTTAAAGTGAGTACATTCTCTCTTAAACTTTACAATTAGAAGATATTTTCACCCTGTGTACGTCTCCTACTAAATGATACACACTGATAGAACTCATAATGATTCAATTAGAGTGAGAGGTGATTCTGTCATTGATTTTCATCATCACTGCAGCTCATCATGACCACATGTTCATGTTTAAATATGTAGAAATACCAGCAAATATGTTTGTTTTTTAAACATACGTACTTTGTTCATCCCTCACCGGGAAATTTGTGTGCTGCATTGCACCGCAACAGGCTCTCACCTTTGACAGTGTCAATTGTGGAGAAACAAGAGGTTAGGTGTCTTCTCCAAGGACCCTAGATGTGAATTCAGTGGGATGTGAACCCGCAAACTTCTGGTTAACTTCCGCGGGTCCACGGGTGAACGCTCTAACCACTCAAGGGGCCGGAACAGGATCAGGTGGACGGCATGCTTTGGTAACCAGAAGATTAGACCAATGGAATGTCGCTAGATTTTAAACAAGTGCGCTAAATGTTACATCAAGAGGGTTAAATTTCAAATCTAATAATAATAATAATAAATTTTATTTGTAACACACTTTATATCTGCAGTGGAGATCTCAAAGTGCTACAATGACCAAAAGCAACAACAAACAGCAAAATTAAATAAAACCACAACACAAAAAAAAACACAAAAAACTTTACTGAAAAGCCTTTAGAAATAAAAATGTCTTCAGTCTTTTCTTAAAAGCCTCAACGCTCTGTGGAGCCCTCAAGCTCTCGGGAAGAGCGTTTCAGAGCTGTGGAGCAGCTGTCTGGAAGGCCCTGTCCCCCATAGTGGAGAGTTTGGTCCTTGGTTGGTGCAGGCAGTAGGAGGAGGAGCGCAGGTCTCGGACAGTGGTGTGGAGGGTTAGGAGTTCTTGGAGATAAACAGGTGTAGTGCCGTGTATGCACTGATGGGTGAGGAGGCAGAGCTGCGCTAGGTCTGAAATCTAAGCGCTTGTTGTAACATTTTGTTTGTTTTAACATCTAACACGCTTGTTTACGTGCGTGTATTGGCCCTGATGGCTTTCCATATCTGTGCACACTATTTATTTTGACAGTGTGTGCATCACGGAGACACACACATTTTAATGGGAGTAGTGTTGTTGTTTTCTCAACAAAGCCAATATACATATCTAGACTGCTCCATCTAGTGAAGAAACATCAGAATTGCAGGGAAAACTAAACATTAAAAAGGTTTATTTATTTTATTTTTTTTCAAGTTCGGAGGGCCAGATTAAAACGTTTAACGGGCAGCATGTGGCCCGTGGGCCGTAGTTTACACATGCCTAGTTTAGTAGTTAGCGTTGCGGCCTTACAGCTGGAAAGTTGCTGGTTCAAACCCTGTTCAAGCCAGGTAGCCCTGCTCTGAAGACTGTGTATGTTCTTCCCTTTTAATGTGAAGCTTCTCTCTGTGTACTTTGACTTTCCCCAAATCCCATCCATGTTGGGCTGGTTGGTCACTCTAAATAACCCCTAAGAATTGGTGTACTTGTTTGTCCCTGTGGCAGGCTGGTGACCCGTCCAGGGTGTACCCTAAGCCTCTGGACTAGCAGCTCAGATAAATTGGGGAATTAAAGGTCCCCTATTATGCCTTTTTTGTCCCTTATTTCATCCTGTTGAATTTTTACCCGGAAGTCAAAACAGCTTGTTTCAGTCTTTTTTTCTTTTTTTTTTCCCGGGACCCGCCCCGTTGGTTGCGATTGGTTGTCATTCATTGTGATTTCCCCACCCACCCAGCACAGCGTGGAGCGGGAGGGGCATCAGCACAACCAAATTCACATTTTCTCTTTGTTGCCATGGTGTATACAGCTTTTGAGGAGAAAAAATACCGCCAAACAGATCCAAGTGAAACAACAAAGGCAAGGAGCCAAACAAGAGCTTTTCACAGTAGAGTGAAGCACGGAAATGGGTGGATATCAGGGTGGAGAGCAGGTAGAAGTGGGGGAGGGTGTTTGAGCTGCAGGGGGCTGAACAAAAAACAGATGTACGTCACTATGTTCCACCAGTCGTTAGAGGTTTGGAGAACACGCCCCTTACTTTGAATTTAAATATCTCAAAATAGCATGAATCACAATAAAACACACTTTGGGAGATTGTTTGGGGTAGTACTAAGTAAAATAAAAGGTTAAAACCTCATAAAAGTCAGTTTTGCATAATAGGGGACCTTTAAGAGAGGAGGATGGAAGAAGCTGTGCAAATTCCCACTGGTTTTGTTTGTTTGTTTCCTTGACTATAATGATTAGTCTGTTCTTGTTTCGGTGTGTGTGCGGACCAGGGCCTCCTGTCTTGTGGAGCTTGGGCCTGTTTTGACGAGTTTAACCGGATTGACTTGGAGGTGCTGTCTGTGGTGGCCCAGCAAATCCTCACTATACAGAGAGGTGGGTTTTTTGTTTTTTTTTATCACAGATCTACACGGAATCACACACAAGCAGACACACACTGACTCTCACTGTTATCCAGGAATTGCTGCCGACACTGAGATGTTGATGTTTGAGGGGACCGAACTAAAACTGGATCCATCATGTGCTGTGTTCATCACAATGAATCCTGGCTATGCTGGACGCTCTGAGCTGCCAGACAATCTGAAGGTAACGTCTTTTACAGCTTTGTTTTCTAACCAATCACTGT
The DNA here is from genome assembly GCA_902685375.1 of Neostethus bicornis. Classification (NCBI taxonomy): domain Eukaryota; kingdom Metazoa; phylum Chordata; class Actinopteri; order Atheriniformes; family Phallostethidae; genus Neostethus; species Neostethus bicornis. The sequence goes on from LR738541.1 coordinate 38,229,241, forward strand.
ATAAAGGATATAAGGAGATGTAAATCTCAGGAAGCTGAGGTCCTTCAATGTGTGCAGCAAGATCCTGGAGACCTTCTACCAGCATTTGCTAAAATTTTACCAATACTGTTGTATTTTAACGGCACTCTTATTGTGAGTGGTGGGCAGGAGGAGGAGTACAGGAGAGTGGTGGACGGATTTGTGGTGTGGGCGGGAGAGAATCACCTGCTGCTTAATGTAGATAAGACCAGGGAGATGGTGATTGACTTCCGGAAGAGGAGGACTGCTTTGCAGCCGCTCTGCATTCTGGGTAGAGATGTGGAGGTGGTTGAGGAGTACAAATACCTTGGAGTGACCATCGACAGCAGACTGAGCTGGAGGAGCAACAGTACTGCTGTGTACAAGAAGACTTGCAGCCGACTTTACTTCATAAGGAAGCTGAGGTCCTTCAGTGTGTGTGGCAAGATTTTGGAGACCTTCTATCAGTCTGTGGTGGCCAGCACCTTGTTCTTCTCCGTCACCTGCTGGGGGAGCAGCATCGCAGCCAGTGATGCCAACAGACTGAATAAACTAATCAGACTGGCTGGCTCTGTCATTGGCAGCAAACAGGACTCACTTGAGGCAGTGGGGGAGAGGAGGTCACTGAATAAACTTTTATCCATCATGGACAATCATGACCATCCTGTCTACCCACTCCTGGACGAACAGAGGAGCTCCTTCTCCAAGAGGCTCAGACAGCTCCTCTCGGGAACATCTCGTTACCGGAGGTCTTTCTTCCCGTACGTGATCGGGCTCTTCAACGACTCACTTAGCAGATAGGAAGTTGTTGCTGTGACACACAAATTTCCCATGTGTGGGATGATTAAAGTCTATTTTGATTCTGAAATGCCCGCATGCCAATAGGCGCTAGCTCCTTGCTCCCAAAAGCAGCGGCACTTATGAACGTCAATGGAAAAATTGGCAGCCATTACTAAGTCACCATTCTTGTTGTGAAAATTCTGTAATGAAGCGATGTGCAGGTGGAATGAGGAGGACCCAATTGCAGACAAAAAACATGGTTTATTTGAATTTGGCAGTCCGTTAATACTGTGTAAAGAAAAAACAAAGTTTCAGTGGCATGGCAAGATGTTATTGTCAGAATGTGTTCATGGTCAGGCAACCAGGAGACTTGGCTGGAAGGGATTATATAACCCGACAGGAAAGTCCTCAGTGATTGCCCAGAAATAGATTGCAGGATCCACAGTTGTGTGGCATCAGGAATCAATCTCAGGTGTTCCTAATCAGGGTAATGAGGAACATCCAGGGCTCCCTCTGGTGGCAAGTGCCCTCACTTGCCCTCAATTTGTCCGGATTGTGACAAATTCAACATGAGGCTTTCTGTAAGGCAGTTATTGGCGACCGAGATGGCCTCCTTTGGTTGGATTCTACCACGTGTTCACCTTCTACAGTCAATGTTTCTATTACACAACCATCCAGAAACTCTGACCGACCTGGTCTTCTCTCCTCAGGCTCTCTTCAGGACGGTGGCCATGATGGTGCCAGACTACGCCATGATCGCAGAGATCGTACTCTACTCGTGCGGCTTTGTGACAGCGAGGCCTCTGTCGGTAAAGATTGTGGCAACGTACCGACTCTGCTCTGAACAGTTGTCCTCTCAGCATCACTATGACTACGGAATGAGAGCTGTCAAGTCTGTGCTGACCGCAGCTGGAAACCTCAAGGTTTGGATGAACAGATTCACTTTAGTTGTAAAAAAAAAGACTGTAACTCTGATTTCATTCCATCCTCCACAGGTTAGGCTTCATGTGCACGCTGCGGTTTTGTAACAAACTGGTGACTTGACCAAGGTGTTGCCTGCTAGTCACCTGCCAACCAGCTAAGATAGTGCACCCCCTCTCAGTAGCTTCTACTGTAGACTCAGTAATAGAAAAAGTGGTTTAGAAGATTAAATGATTGATTTTAATTAGTTATTTATTGCTGAACGACGTAGTTGCAAACCAGAATTTGGTGCTGATGTGGTGCAGACAAGGTTTGGAGCAAGTGCTAATTTTTAGTTTGATTTTTACCAGAAAAATACACCTAAAAACTCTAAAAGTACAAAGAGCATTTTTACAAACCCAATCATTCAAACCTACATATTCACTTTAAAAAACAATAATAAGAACAAATGGATACAGCCTTGATATGAGCCTTGACTTGAGTTTAGGGGTGAACATTCACTTACCGGTATCTCTAATAGGGTAAGAGGCAGGCCCGGGACCCGCTGGAGAGACTATGCCTCACAGCTGGCCGGGGAACAACTCGGGATCCTTCCGGGTGAGCTGGAGGATGCAGCCGGGGTGAGAGAAGTCTGGGCTTCCTGTCTGATGCCGTAACCCCCGCGACCCAGCCCCCAATAAGCGGAAGACGATGGAACGGAACAGACAAATCCATTGCAACTTAAAGGGATTCAGAATGATTCAGTGCAGTTTTACTTAATTGGCCCAAAATCACAACACTGTTGTGTCAACAAGCTTTAAACAGTTTATTTTTTAGTCTTAGTCTCAGTTAAAAAAAAAAAGCTAATTGTTAAACTAACTTAACGGGATATTCTTGTTCTTAGACTCTTCTTCTTGAGGGATAAAAAAAAAACTTTTAAAAATAGACCGTGATGGCAAGGGCATTTTATCCTAACTTAGCTGATGGCTACAAAAACATGAATTAGCCATTGCATGTCAACTTTGCCTTCATTATGACCCAGATGGGACTTGAACCCCCAGCTCCGGAGGCTGATGCCTTGTCCATTAGGCCACTGGGCCACATGCACTAAACCAATGATCTCTATAGAGGAGTATTTTAAAAAGCAGATAGATCTCATCATTACAGTGGATCGCATGCATTTAACATTCAAGTCTGTCAAAATTCACTCGTTCCCTTCTTCTCTTTCTTTGACTTCAGCTGGCTTATCCAAACGAGAACGAGGACACACTCTTACTAAGGTCCATTATTGATGTCAATCTGCCCAAGTTCCTTGCTCATGATCTGCAGCTATTTGAGGTACGTGACGCTCATATCGTCCTTGATGCTGTGTTAACCCTTCCAGGTTAGTTTCTTATGCAAATATTTTCAGAACCAGTTTTCTCCTGATCTTCTATTATTTCATCTTCCCTTTCACAGGGTATCACGTCTGACCTCTTCCCAGGGGTTAAACTTCCCGAACGAGACTATGACGTTCTCCTGGACGCCATCAAAGAAAACTGTGACAGGATGAATCTGCAAGTCACCAACTTCTTTGTGGAGAAAGTTCTGCAGATCTTTGAAATGATGTTAGTGAGACACGGTTTTATGCTGGTTGGTGAACCTTTTGGAGGAAAAACCAGTGCATATCGCGTCCTCGCCGCAGCTCTTCGGGATGTCTTTGAAAAGGTAAGAGACATTGAGCTTCATACACCAATCCGGACATCCCTGCAATTAAGAGTCTCCCTCTGGAGGAGGAAAAACTCAAGGAACCAGATATCTGGATCAGTCCTCTCTTGACCAAACAGGAGTGTGTGAGAGGGATCATTTGTGTCTAGGACGGTGCAAAAAACTTTTTAAAAAAAAAATGCTTTAATCCCAAGCTTGAATGTAGAGGAGGTGTAACAAACAGAAGGACCAGGGGCCAAATCTGGACCACTAAATTGTTTTATCTGGCCCCAACATTGTAGATAAAATAAGCCCATAGATTTTAAAACAAAATGAAAATCTCTTCTGCCATTGAGCCTGAAAGCGTAGTGTGGAAAAATGCATCTTTTACACCAGGAAAGAATCTGTATTTTTGGCGTCTGCTTCTCTGATTGGACAGCTTACCTCACACCATGAACAGGGAAAAGCATGAGCGAATCCACAGGTGTGTGTTATCTGACCAATCACCCTCAGATGTCGCTAATCATGGTGATGAGGGAAGGCCAACAGCTCCCTCTGGTGGCAGGGGAGGGGATCATGACAATTTTGCCATTTGGTTTCTGGTCCGGCTCAGTATTTATCCCCAAAACCAACACGAGTTTGACGCTTCTGATAAGGAGACATATGACTGTCTCTCTCACATGAGCTGGAAGCTTACCCCATAAAACAGAAGTATGCCTCTAACTGGACTTTTAGAATTCCTCGGAATGATTAACTTGCTTTTCAAGAGCAGAGTGTTCTGATTGGTTGGTACGACTCTATAAATGGCCTTGTAGATTAGGATTGGTAGCATGTCAGCAGGGTGCTACAGTCGAACCATAGAACAGCTAAATATACCACATCTTCTGGTCGTGTCTGCCTTAAAACATGTCAACTTGTTATTAATATCTCAGTTTTTATGACTGTTTGATCAGGGTCTTATGGATGAAAACCCGGTCAGCATTACAGTGATTAACCCCAAATCCATCACCATGGGTCAGCTGTACGGCCAGTTTGACCCGGTGTCTCACGAGTGGACTGACGGCGTCCTCGCTGTTGGCTACAAGAGATTTGCTGCCTCCCAGGTACGTTGATGAAGTTAGGGGTAACCTTTGGTACTTTCAGACAGCCTACCTGTTAGTATTGGTCAAGTTTCCAATAAGACCTAATTTCTTGGTGTCTCTCAGAGTCCTGACAGGAAGTGGCTGATCTTTGATGGTCCGGTGGATGCTGTGTGGATTGAAAACATGAACACGGTACTGGATGATAACAAGAAGCTGTGTCTGATGAGTGGTGAGATCATTCAGATGTCGCCGCAAATGAGCCTCATCTTTGAGCCCATGGACCTGGAGGTGGCATCACCTGCTACTGTAAGAGACCCCTCTGCTTCTAATACAACTAGCATGTTACCCTGTTTGTCCAATCTGAAGATGTTAATGAAGGTTCAGAAAAGTCTTTTTAGGTCTCTGAAGTATAGCATGTCAAACTCAGGTAGGGTTGGGGTGCACTACACCGCGGCAGGCTGCCACCTATAATGACCTATGATGACCTATGATGACCTATGCCACCCAATGGTGGAAGAAACGAGGGGTTAGGTGTCTTCTCCAAGGACACTAGACGTCCACTCAGTGGGATACAAACCTGTAAACTTTCTGGTTGACTTCCGGTTCGTGGGCGAACGCTCTAACCACTTTTAAGAGATGACTTGTATCTCTTAAAAGGCGGGGAGCGATCCAGGTGTTGCATGGCGAGATGTAGACTGGACATGGTGGGGCTAGACGTGGTGATACATGAAAACTAGACTAAACAGGAGAGACGAGATGGCACAGGACTGATGGGCACCAGGAGTGTTTTACCAAAAGGAAAAACAAGACCTGGTGGAAACAACAGGCAGGTGTAAGGAATCAGGACAACAGACAGAACATGAGGGAAGGGAAAAGGGCCAAAAAGGAAGAGGATCACAACAGTATTATTTTTAATGTGTGTTCCTGTCAGGTGTCTCGATGTGGTATGATCTACATGGAGCCTCACATGCTCGGCTGGCGGCCTCTCATGCTGTCCTGGCTAAACACGGTCCCAGCAGGAATCACTGAGGAGCACAAAGAGCTCATCACTTCCCTCTTCGACCGCATGCTACCTGCTTGTCTACAGCTAGTTCGAAGGGGGACCACGGTGCTGGGATTAATTTTTTTCATCTCAGTCTGAATGTTTTTAGCTCACTTCATATTTAATATGAGTTCTGTTTCTGTTTGGCTGAAGGAACTGTCACCGACGTCGGACGCCAACCTGGTAAAGTCTCTGATGAACATGATGGACTGCATGATGGATGACTTTCACGATGAATCAAAAATTAAGAAAATGAATGATTTACATGCAATTTCATGGTTAGAGGTGTGTGTACGTTACCAGAATACCACCAGTATGTTGTTATGGCACCATGATCTGTAAAAAACCCATAAAAACTGCCTTTTGGTTTTAATAAGCGTCTCTTGATCCAGAGGAGCCCCTGTTTTCAATCAACAAACACTAAGATGTTTATTAAATTAGGGCAAACAAAACTATTTCATTTACTGGAACCAAACAATAAACCCAAAGTGTAAATAATTCCTGCGCTTCTGGACATTCCTCTCTAAATCAGGGGTCACCAACCCGGCGCCCGCAGGCCAATTCTAAAAATAGCACTAATCACAAATTAGCTCTGTCTAAAATTTTATTTAATTATGTTGCAATTCTTTTTTAATTTTATTTACAGTGATGTCAATTTAAAAACGAATATATAAAATGTAAATGTGAGCGCTGCAAAGATGAGGTTACGAACGCGTTTTCTACCCACAAAAACATGGCAGAAAAAAGGAAGAAAACTTATCATTTTCACAGTGAATGGGAGGAAGAGTTCTTTTTTACTAACGTGAAAGAAAACTGTGTGCGTCTCATCTGCGATGCAACCGTCTTTACTTTGAAAGGAGTAGATTTTTGTTAAATCTTACATAATTGATCATTTGTACAAACATGGTTCAGAGTTTATGATTTGATAACTGTTGTAAAAATTGAAAAAGATTTCCTGCGAAATGTTGTGGAGGTGATCGTTTGAAAATGAAACACTTGGATATTGCATATTGAAATGTATATGTTTCCTACCTTGTTTAATCATACCGAAATAATTATTGTGATGGATCATTAACAATCAGTGTCTTCACATTGAATATTATTAATAATAATATCAAATTAAAGGTAAACTGTGTAACTTTGTTCTTTCAGAAGTGTAGTATCAAAGTGGTAGCCCTTTGCATTACTCAGTGCCCTTGAAGTAGCTCTCAGTTTCAAAAAAGTTGGTGACCCCTGATCTAAATCATATCCTTTCTATCTGGCCACTTCTGAATGGGGAAGAAAGAAATTCTCAAACAACATGATTATTTCGATGGCCTCCGGTTGGTCCCTGTATCGGAAAAATTATTTGGTTCAGGAAAGATTTTCAGAAAAATTTAATATCCAAAATTAGTTTTTTTTTTTTTTCAACCCACTTTATTGTTTCTAGATGCAAGATTTGCACCAAGAAATGCACCAACACCAAACATTTCTAAACCCTTCATAATTTCTAAATGGGGGAATTTTTAAAATCCCTGGGAAACAAATACCGACTGATTTCAAATTTAACGATCATATTGCCAGAACACCAGGATGGTACATCTACTTTGTATATATAACTGTCTTTGGTGAAAACAGGCAGTAATGTTCATCTCATCTCCTTGTGTAGGGTATCTTTGTGTTCTCCTTGGTGTGGTCAGTGGGCGCCAGCTGTGACAATGCAGGCCGGGACCATTTTGACGCCTTGGTTCGTGAGATTCTGTTAGGACCCCTGTCTGAGGACAGCGGGGCCCGTTACAACATTCTCGTCACAGTTGTTGCTCCTCATAAATTCCTGACCGTTCCTCTGCCCACTGAGGGAACTGTATACCAGTATCGCTTCCTGAAAGATGTAAGTAAAAAAATGTTCATTTTCATCAGTTTTATCTGGTTTTTAACCCCAAAAAGGTATAAACTGTTAATTGATAAGAAAGACATGATGACTAAAACACCTGAAGGTCCTTTCTCTTGTTTTTACACCACACTGAGAGACGTTTTAGCAATTTTTTAAAATGAGCTGAACTACTTTATTTTGATTTTTGTAGTGGTAAAGAAAGAGCTGAGCCGAAAAGCAAAGCTCTCAATTTACAAGTCGATATACGTTCCTACCCTCACCATGGTAACCAGGATCTACGTTCCTACCATCACCACGGTAACCAAGATCTACGTTCCTAGACTCACCATGGTAACCAGGATCTACGTTCCACCCTTACCATAGTAACCAGGATCTACGTTCCTACCCTCACCGTGGTAATCAGGATCTACTATGTTCCTACCCTCACAACGGTAACCAGGATCAACGTTCCTACCCTCACCATGGTAACCAGGATCTAAGTTCCTATTCTCACCGTGGTAACCAGGATCTACGTCCCTATTCTCACCGTGGTAACCAGGATATACGTTCCTACCCTCACCGTGGTAACCAGGATCTACGTTCCTACCCTCACCATGGTAACCAGGATATACGTTCCTACCCTCACCATGGTAACCAGGATATACGTTCCTACCCTCACCATGGTAACCAGGATCTACGTTCCTACCCTCACCATGGTAACCAGGATCTACGTTCCTACCCTCACCATGGTAACCAGGATATACGTTCCTACCCTCACCATGGTAACCAAGATGAGCGGAAGATGATGGAATGGAACGGGTTCTATTTTAGACCTATTCATAATAAACAGCCTGTTAGAGAGTGCATCATGTGTTACGCTATTAAATAACTTTTATACGGGAGTGCTCTTTTCTTTTCTTTTTTTGGTCAAGTACTCAGATGAGCACCTGGAGATATTCCTTGTTGCCCCTCGTTATAACCTGCCTCAGAGCATCACTTAAACAAGGAAGTGATAAAAAGCTTAAAAATCGCTTAATCTCTGTCATAATGTGGAAGGAGGAGAAGGACCGAATTGCAGGACAACAAACAGGATTTATTAACAAAAGTCCAGCAAGGCTGTAAGGCAAAAGCTTTGAAAGGATTAACACAAAGAAATGTCTTGAAGTTAAAAAATATAACAGAGTTCAAGGAAATGAACTTGGTCAGGCAGCCAGGAAGACCTGGCTAGGGGTGATGGTGAGGACCCAACACGGAAGTTAGGGGAAACTGCCTTTAAATAGGCATCAGGTTAACAATGCATAGATGATTAGCCTTAGGCTAATGACCACAGGTATCTGGGATCAGGATCCAAGAGATGGAGGAAGGTCTAGTGCTCCCTCTGGTGGCAGGTGATGGGATCATGACAATCCCATCGAAGACAAAATAACAAAATACTTCTTCAAATTTTAAAATGACTTTATCTGATCAAAGGGTGCGTTGGACCACTTCACGATAAAATTAGGGTCATGTTTTTAAGTGCTTTCACTAAAAAGCAAACGTTTTCTGAGAAGTCTGCTTGTCTAGCCTTACCGCCAAACGCAGCTTCTACAGGATAAAACTCTACAGGACTCGTCCTAGCAATGTCAGAAAAATGGAAAAGTAAAATAGAAAAATACCAGATATCCAACTGAGAGAAACTCAAACGCATTAGAGAGACTTTTCTAAAGAGAAGTAAAAGGAGGTGCCATTCCATTAAGAGAATCCAAATGGGGGATTGGGCTACCTGGTTAGAACCTGGTTCTAAGAGCTGTTTTAGGAACACCTCAGGATTTTCTTGGATGAACTTGAAGATGGTCACCTATGGTCACCAGCAGTGGGTGGTGACCGAAAGAATGAGATCGCGGGTACAAGTGGCCGAAATGAGCTTCCTCCACAGGGTGGCTGGGCTCTCACTCAGAGATCGGGTGAGGAGCTCTGCCATCCGGGAGGAGCTCGGTGTCGAGCCGCTCCTCCTCCAGGTCGAGAGGAGCCAGATGGGGTGGTTCGGGCATCTGGTCAGGATGCCCCCCCGAGCGCCTCGTGGGCGAGGTGTTTCGGGCACGTCCCACCGGGAGGAGACCAAGGGGGAGACCCCGGACCCGCTGGAGAGACTATGTCTCACAGCTGGACGAGGAAAGACTTGGGATCCTTCCGGGTGAGCTAGAGGATGCAGCCGAGGAGAGAGAGGCCTGGGCTGCCCGCTTGAGGCTGTTGCCCCCGTGACCCGACCCTGGAACAAGCGGAAGATGACGGAACGGAACTTGAAGATGTAGCCAGGGTGAGGGAAGTCTTGGCTGCTAACCCATCCTAACTTGGATGAAGGGGAAGACGGTAAAAATTCCAACAAAACTAAACAGAAAACACAAAGATCAAACTTATACCAGGTTGGACGGTCATTTCCCTGAACGTTTTTATCCAACATTTCAAATCAACAGCCAATGACGTTCCGCTCAGTGATTCAGACGTTCTGTTCTGTTCTTCATCATTTCTCTCTAATTCCCCTCCAGGGTCCTGGAAGGTGGGAGATGTGGACCGATGAGCTGAAGACTGCTCCACCCATTCACAAAGACCTACAGTTCAACCAGATCATTGTTCCAACAGAGAACACAGTACGTTACATGGCACTGATGCACCTGCTCATCACTCACCAGAAACCCACCATCTTTATCGGCCCCACCGGTACCGGCAAGAGCGTCTACATCACAGTGAGTCATCCAGCTTGCCAGACAGTTTTGCTCTGCCAGGGTTGGCATCATGTGCTGACCCTGGCAAGCCCTATTTAGTTTGTTTATTTTAAATGCTTTACATCAAAATGTCTGTGCTTTCTGTGGTTCTCTTTGCTGGACCTGATAGGGAATACTGAGGAGGGAGGGACGGGGTGTGGGAAGTGAAAAAGAAGAGGCATAGGGTTCAGAAGAAGAAGATAGGGGGACAAAATGAGGAGATAATCTGCAGTTATAAATATTCAGCATCACGACCAACCTGCTGGATTATCTAACAAAAAAAGAAAAAGTACAAATAAGAGATTAAACCAGAGATAAAGCTGATACACAGAACAAAATCTTCTATTAAAAATGATGTACAACACAAACACATGTCACTAAAGCTATAATAATATTGGTAGGGAGCAAGGAACATAGCGGACAGTAAACAGTGTGGTACAGTGTGCGAGTGTGATCAAAAGAGCCTCACCAGCCCCAAAAGACTGGAACGAGGGAGGCAGAGACACTCATCCAGATGCTGCGACCCCCAAGGCCGAGCAGAGGGGGCCGCCCACGCAACCAGGAGTGGTGGAGACTCCCCTGTAGGCGTCCCACCAGCACCAAGGTGGACAAGCGTCTCTGATGCCAGGACCTCAGGCTACGGGGCTAAACGCCAACCGTACCCCATGGCAGTAGGACATTACAGAAGCCAAAACCCAAACCAAGAGAAGAGCACTCACTTGGTAGAATGGCTCCTGAGAAGTCTGGAGTGGCTCCATTCCACCAAGCCAGGGCTCAACCAGAGGCTCAGCAGGACCAGGCCGCCCTATATGCAATCACCATAGTCCAAAACACGACCAGCCTGGCCCGGGCAGCCCAGAGCCCAGTGTGCATCCATCTCTGGCCACCTAATACCCCTCTTCTAACATTATTTTTCAATAGATTCAATTGAAAGATAGTTAATATTTTAATCTAACTTAGTTTTGGAGGAAATATTCTGGATATAAAACTCAGCAATATTAAAACATTTTTAATAATCTATAACTTTTAATCTATGAACTTTCTCTGACTTTAAATCCAGATCGAAATTGTCAAATAATAAACTACTTCAACACCAAATTTTCTCTCTCTCACACACACAGATACCTCTGTTTTTATTTCAACTCCATTTTATTATTTTTCAGGACTTCCTGTTAAACAAGCTGAAGAAAGACGTTTACAGTCCGTTATTCATCAACTTCTCAGCTCAGACCACGGCGGCGCAGACCCAGAACATCATCCTTTCAAAGTTAGATAAGCGGCGTAAAGGAGTGTTTGGTCCTCCTTTAGGAAAAAAGATGGTGCTCCCTATTTGTCTTTTTTCAGATCAATGTTTCATCAGTTTTTCAATCATTTTATTTTGTTTAGTAGGATTTACTAACCAGCTTTTGTGTTTTTAGGTGGTGTTTGTGGATGACGTAAACATGCCAGCCAGAGAGGTTTATGGTGCCCAGCCTCCTGTGGAACTCCTCAGGCAGTGGCTCGATCACTGGAACTGGTATGACCTGAAGAACGCCGCTATGATCCAACTGGTGGACATCCAGATCATATGTGCCATGGGACCACCAGGTGAGGAGAAAACATATTCTACATGGCTAGTTAGCAGGTGAGAAGTGGGATACACCACGGACAGGTCACCAATCTGTCACAGCACAAGGGAACAATGAATAATTCAGTGGTTGAGTGGTTAGACAGGCCGCTTGGGGTGATACGCTGATGTATCAGCGTGTACATGTGTACATACTGTACATCTCTGACAGTAATGTCTCTTCAGTCAGACACAAAAAAAACAACTCAAGTAGACAAACACGGCATACCGAGCTTGGCATGGAAAAATAGAAGATCTAAATCTGTCAGGGTTTATTTTAGCGTCTTTGTTTTACTTGTTTTCTGTCAGGTGGTGGTCGTAACCCGGTGACTCCTCGGTTCCTGCGTCACTTCAACGTCATCACCATCAATGAGTTTGATGAGGCTACCATGCACACGATCTTCTCCAGGATTACAGACTGGCATTTCAACATCAGGTGATGTATACCTGACGTGCTTTCCAGGACATTTGTGATTTCATGGGCATTGTGATCAGTGGTGAGAGGAGGAGTAAAGACCTGGAGGAAAAGCTGGAGAGGTGGAGGTTTGCACTAGAAAGAAGAGGAATGAAGATTAGTCAGAGTAAAACAGAGTACATGTGTGTGAATGAGAGGGATCCAAATGGAAAAGTGAGGTTACAGGGAGAAGAGATAAAGAAGGTGGAAGATTTTAAGTATCTAGGATAAAGAGTCCAGAGCAATGGAGAGTGTGGAAAAGAGGTGAAGAAGCGTGTGCAGGCAGGATGGAACGGGTGGAGAAAAGTATTGGGTGTGATGTGTGACAGAAGAGTTTCAGCTAAAATGAAAGGAAAAGTGTACAAGACCGTGGTGAGAGCGGCCATGCTGATTGGTCTAGAGACAGTGACACTGAGGAAAAGACAGGAAACAGAGATGGAGGTAGCAGAGATGAAGATGCTGAGGATCTCTCTGGGAGTGACCAGGATGGACAGGATCAGAGGAACAGCACATGTTAGAGGTTTTAAAGATAAAGTCCGAGAAGCCAGACTGAGATGGTTTGGACATGTGCAGAGGAGAGAGAGAGAGTACATCAGAAGAAGGATGCTGGATTTGGAACCACCAGGAAAGAGGACTAGAGGAAGACCAAAGAGGAGGTTCATGGATACAGTGAAGGAAGACATGAAGATAGTCGGTGTGACCAAAGAAGATGCAGGAGATAGGGTTAGATGGAAGAAACTGACTTGCTGTGGCGCCCCCTCAAGGGAATAGATGAAAGGAGAAGCGCTTCACAGGGCACTCAAAGACGCTTCACAGATGTTCCTTATTCATTCACTCCACACCAGGTAATGGTAAGCTACTGTTGTAGCCACAGCTACCCTGGGGCAAACTGACAGAATCGAGGCTGCCATTTTACACCATCTGCTCCTCTGACCATCACCAACCAATCACACACACCATCCAGACTAGCCAACATGGCTGAAGTGTCTTGCCCAGGGACACAACGACAATTTAATTTCAACAGCCGTCCCACCGTGACACCTGGGGTTTCGGCGGTCTTCCATCCAAGTACTGGCCCGACCCAGCATGCTTAGATTCTGAGGTCTGACGGGATCCGGCATTGACAGGCTGTGATGGCCAATTCCAACTGTTCTGTTACTTCCGCTTATCTGGGGCCAGGTCGTGGAAGGTATTCTAACCAGGTACCTGAACCACCCCATCTGGCTTCTCTTGACCCAGAGGAGCAACAGCTCCACTCTGAGCTCCTCCCGGATGACAGAGCTCCTCGCTCTATCTCTGACTGAGAGATACTTTTTCTTTTTACCTGCCAAACAGAGATCACAGTATCTTTTACGGCACAAAAATAACCAGATATTATTTTTAACGACTTCATGTTTCCCAGAATATCTGATTGTATTTTAGAGTCTAGATCTTTTGTTCAGAATTAATTTTTGTACAAACTGAACCTTCATTTATGATCACAACACATCTTTCTGGCGTTTGGTTAGGATGCCTCCCAGATGCCAGGGTGTTCTAGGAGGAGACCCAGAGGCACACCCGGTACCCGCTGGAGAGGCTATGTCTAACAGCTGACCAGGGAACACCTCATCAGGATGCTCCTGGGTGAGCTGGAAGATGTGGCCGGTGCAACCTTCCCAGTTGAGGCTGTTGCCCTGCCGCCCAGTCCCAGATGAAGCAGAAGATGAAACAAAAAGGAGCGGGACAAACCACACACTCAATATTTAATGAGTGTATGGTTTGGTAAATAAGGGCCATTCTGAGGGGGCTCTACTTTCTGCTTTTAGTCTCGTAACCAAGAAGCCAGGATATCAACATTATTCTCAAGTTTGGCCTGCATTTTGGAGCATGAAAATATCTAAAAAAGACGTGTACTTTTCACAAAAATAATAGTTAAAAATAACAAATTTTAATAAAAAATCAGATGACTGATTGATTCGTCTACCTGCAGGTTTTCCTTCGAAAAGCAGTTTGCTGCCCTGACCCCTCAGATTGTCAGTAGCACCATGTCAGTGTACGAGGAGGCCACCAAGAACCTGCTGCCAACACCTGCAAAGTCCCATTACCTGTTTAATCTACGGGACGTTTCAAGGGTCATACAGGGCATCTGCATGTCCCGGCCGGAAACCGCTGACGTACCAGCCGTCATTAAACGTCTCTGGGTTCATGAGGTGAGGTCTCACACAGTAGCCAACTTCATCGGAGCTGGACTTCCCAGATAACTTTAAAGCCTCTATCCACAAAAAGTGGAGGAGGCATTGGCCGTAAAGGCCAGCCAGGTGATCGGCATTAACCGATACCTCCGTGAAGCTAACCCCTCTTAAAAAAATATATGAAAGAAAATACCGTATTTTCACGGCCATAGGGCGCACCGTATTAAAAGGCGCAGTCCAAATTTTGCGTGCTCTATATTCAACACACACATAAGGCGCACCTGATGATAGGGCGCGGGTTTTATATACATATCCTCTACTACGTAAGTCCGCCTTACAACAACACACACACAAGCAGACAAGTGTGTGTATTTAAAAATAGATCGGGAGTAAAACTGAGTTTGGTTGGTTTTATTTAAATATTAATTACAGTCGTCATAAAGTCATTTATCAAATCCATCAAAGTCCTCATCCTCTGTTTCAGAATCTAACAGCTGCTCAGAATTCAACCTCGCAGGTTCACACGCTGTCAGAGTCACTTTCTGTACCGTGCAGCTCCTCGGAAATGATGCCGGCGTTTGGGAAAGCTCGGACAACAGTGCCAGCAGACACGTTAGCCCAAGCATCTACAATCCACTGGCAAACTGTGGCGTAACTCGCCCGGCGCAGCTGATTGCCATCAGTTTAAACTGAGCTTCATAAGCGTGTCTCTTTTCCATTTTCAGTGTTGCTGCGTAAAGCACACACCTGTTCTTTTATACATAATCCACACACACACTTCCCCCTTTAACATTCTCATGTTTTCAACTGCGTCCGCCTGATGGTTCTCTAATACGTCCGCAAATCACAAATCAGATAGGGCGCACTGCACGATAGGGCGCACCGGAGACTTTACGGTGCGCCTTATGGTCGTTAAATTACGGTATGTCAATTGTTTGTGCTGTAAATTTTTTTGTTTGTGCTATTTTAGTTGTTTTTTTTGTTTTTGTTTTTTTTTAGGAAATACGATTTGGACAATTACGTCATCAAAGATGGTGATGCCCAAAAATAAATGAAGGTCTGGATGACATGATCATCCAAATCGTATTTCCTAAAATAAAAAACTAAAATAGCAGAAACAAGAAATTTTCCAGCACATAACAGCACAAACAATTTACACCATTTACATGAGTTTTCTCATTTTTAGGCGGAATGAGGGGCTGGATGACGTCATCGCCCAAATCGTATTGCTTAAAAAAAACTAAAATAGCACAGACGAACATTTTTCCAACACAAACAATTGACATATTTTTTTTTTTTTGTTTATGTCTATTTTTAAAGAGGGGCCAGCTTCACGGAGATTTAACTAATCTATGTTTTAACCACAACTGTAAGAAAAAAAAATCAAATAGAACGTCACATAAAAAAATTGTCAGTTTCATTTCAGTGTGAGTGCAAAACTAATTTGCGTGTTTTGTTTGTGTGGGTTATGCAGCATCTGGTCAGGATGCCCCCGAGCGCTTCGCAGGCGAGGTGTTTCGGGCACGTCCCACCGGGAGGAGACCAAGGGGCAGACCCCAGACCTGCTGGAGAGACTATGTCTCACAGCTGGCCGGGGAACGACTTGGGATCCTTCCAGATGTGGAGACATCTGGACATTCCACAAAAATATACATTTTCCATCAAAGAATGAGAGGGATGCTTTTTTAAACCAGTAATCTCTGGTTAATTTGATGTTAACAGTAGATTTCTAAAATGAGTACAACATGTCTGAGTTAGAAAGATTCTACACATTTAGAGTCGTTTGAATAGTTGTCTAACACGACAAATAACTGATACGTGATGTTCTCGTCAGCATAAGAACTGTTTTCTGTCGTTAAGGTCCTTCGAGTTTACTACGACCGTCTGGTCCACGACTTGGACAGAGATTGGCTCATCAACTACATTGAGTCCGTGTGTAAGAACGACATGAAGGAAGATTTCCACAAACTCTTCCAGCATCTGGACCACGACGGGGACGGCAAAGTGACTGAGGACGACCTCCGCAGCCTCATGTTCTGTCACTTCCACGACCCCAAAGGTGAAGACAAAGAATACCGAGAGATAAACAATCCGGACGAGCTCCGCCAGGTGGTGGAGATGCACCTGGATGAGTTCAACAACACCAGCAAGGTGCCCATGAACCTGGTGCTCTTCCGTTTTGCCATTGAACACGTTTGCCGGATTTCCCGCATCCTGAAGCAGCCGAGCGGCCATGCCCTGCTGGTGGGGGTCGGTGGGAGCGGAAGGCAGTCCCTCACACGTCTGGCCTCCTTCATGGCAGAGGCGGAGCTCTTTCAGGTGGAAATCTCGAAGACGTACGGGACAATAGACTGGCACGAGGATCTGAAGGTGATCCTGAAGAGATCAACCATGGGAGAAACTCACGGCGTGTTTTTATTCACCGACACGCAGATAAAGAAGGAATCCTTCTTAGAGGACATCGGTAACCTGCTGAACACCGGGGAGGTGAGATGGTTGTCTAAAGAACTACGATACATTCCATATTATTATGTAAATGAAATCAAAGCATCAGAAAGTTTATTGCTTTGGTTTATCTGGATTGGATTATACCGTGAGCGGGGGTTAAGGGGTGATGTTCACGCTGTGCCGTGCAGAGAGAACAGTACGGGGAAGCATTCTGCAAATATGCCAGATTAAGAGAGCAGATAATAAAATGACATTACAAATAGTGTGCACAGGTGTGTAGGATCCTCCAGAGACTTGAAATTCTGCAGGGATCTCTAAAGAAAAATCTAATCAGTGGAATAATTTTGAATTTAATGCAGATGAGTGAGATGAGTTACGACGCCTCTGAGACTCTGTGGTGTTCAAACCTCAATAAAGTTGGTCAAAATCAGAATAGTTTGTAAAAAAATTTAAAGGAATTTGGTCAAATTTGGAACAAAGGTATTTTAACTTGGGCAGCACGGTGGCGCAGTGGGTACCACAGTGGCCTCACAGCAAGAAGGTCATGGGTTCGTGTCCCAGGTGGGGATGAGGCTTGGAACACTGTCCTTTCTATGTGGAGTTTGCATGTTCTCCCTGTGTTTGCGTGGGTTTCCTCTGGGTACTCCGGTTTCCTTCCACCCTCTAAAGACATGCATGCTAGGTTGATTGGCCCCTGCCAAATTGCCCCTAGCCACAACAGACTGGCAACCTATTTGGAGTGTACCCTGCCTCTCGCCTTGAATCAGGGCCTCCGGCCCCCCTGCAATCCCGTAAGCGATAGATGGATAAGAAGGTATTAGTAAGGCAGTCCAGTTAAACTGAAAAGTAAAAACACATGGTTCAGAGAAATGTTCTGAGGTTACTGTTTCAAATGTATATCATGGTCAGGCAGCCAGGAAGACCTGGCTGGAAGGGATGATCCCCTGACCCCGAATGAAAGACACTCTGTATTTAAATAGGTAGCTGCGCAATCACCTTCAGGTGTCTCTAATCAGGCAGATGAGGGAAGGTGCCGGACTCCCTCTGGTGGTGGGCGAGGGAACCGCGACACAGACGTTGTGTGATACTATAGTCATCCCTCGATGGAGAAATTATTTTGCTGCATTGCACTGCAGCAGGCAGCCATGACGGTGCCAATGATGGGAGTAAGTAGGGGTTAGATATCTTCTCAAGGGACACTTAGGCATGGGCTCAGAAGGAATCAAACCAGCTTCAGTCTCTTTACTGTAATTACAGTTACTAAGCGTTAGAGAGAGTTTTTCTTTTCTTTTTCTTTTTTTTTTAAATCAGATTTACCTTCCATGAACATATTTTCTTGTTTAGGTACCAAATCTGTTCTCAGTGGAAGACAAGACAGAAATCTGTGAGAAGATGCGTGTTCTGGACCGGCAGCGTGACCGAGACAAACAGACGGACGGCAGCAATTTGGCTCTTTTTAACATGTTTTTAGAGCGATGTCGCACACAGCTGCACGTGGCTCTAGCCATGAGTCCTATCGGAGATGCCTTCAGGAATCGCCTGAGACGTTTCCCCGCACTCATCAACTGTTGTACCATTAACTGGTTCCAGGTGGGTCTGCAGGGTGACTTCTGACCAACGGAGGTGAAGAGGGCATTTTTGGGTCGCATTGTTAGTAATATGCATAAAAAATTGCAATAGTTTAGTCAGTGCGTTTGCAAGAAATGTCATTGAGCTTGTGTTTGAAATAAAGTTTCCAAAAACTACCGGTGCAGAAAAACAAAGCTTCTAACAAAGTGAAATATACGTGCCCTTTTTTCCCAGAGTTGGCCTGAGGACGCCCTGCAAGCAGTGGCCTGCCGCTTTCTGGAGGACGTGGAGATGACGGATCGTGCCAGAGATGGTTGCATAGCCATGTGCAAGAGTTTTCACACATCAACCATTTCACTGTCCGGACGTTTTATGGCTGAACTGCAGCGGCACAACTACGTCACCCCCACCTCCTACCTGGAGCTCATCTCCACCTTCAAAGCTCTTCTGGGGAGTAAAAGAGAGTAAGTCGATGGTTCTGAGACCGATGCTTTTATTCGTTACATTATTAAGTCAATCAGTAGAGACTCAGATGACTTGATAAAAATGGATACATTGATAGAACACAATGAGAGTAGAAGTGCTTTGGTTCGATAGACCGTGACGTGATGTCCGTGGGTTTACTCACCACTGAAAATATTCGTTTTTGAATTGAAAATACTTTATCTATCCCCAAAGGGAAATTTGATTGCTGCAGTGCAAACACCTCGATGCCCCCTTGTCCCTATCCACCGGCGTCCCAGTCCGGTCGCACTGTGTCCAACCTGGCAACCAAAAAGCTGGAGTCCGGAATGGATCCACAAAACCTGGCCGCAGTGAAGAACACCAAACTGGTCTCTCTGTATTTCACTGAGTGCGAGTGAGCGCCTACTGTTTCTCAAACGAGAAACCAGACGTTTCCACGGAAACAGCAAAAACACAGGAAGCACCTCCTCTAGACCGTCTCCTTCTCTGCACCTCCTCCAGATCAACTCTTTCTCCTCAGCTCCCATGGGATGAAACCAACTCCTCCAGCCCCAAACGGATGTGCCTATGAGAGCCAGCAGCTGGTCGCCCATGTCAACGGCAAAATGACTCCATAACCAGCTAGCCGTTGGAGCTAGTCGGACGATTCATGAAAAATCAACTTTCCGATACAAACAAAGTCCAAAAGAACGTCCAAAGTGCCTCAAAATTAAATCTTCAGAAAGAGACAAAACATAGCAGAAGAAGAGACAGAAACTCAGAGAAAGTAACAGGGAGCACTGCAGCAGGCAGCCGCCCAAGGCAGCAACTTAGCCGTTAGTTCAAATTGACAATAGGTGTGTGTGAATGTGACTGGTTGTCGATCCCTCAATGTGCTCCTCAGACAGACTAGAGACCTGTTCAGGTTGGTAATCTGCACCCGTTGGCTTGTAGAAAAAAGGAGCGGCTTTTTTCTGCAAATCTTGGTGGATTTCTGCACACTCCGATTGGTTGCTTTTCTACACGATCACTGTGATACTGGTACAGAGGCTGGTCATGCAGAATGAATGTTTTGAAGGCCTGAATGTTGTTCTCACATAAAAATATACCTGAAGTGGTTTTTCATTTTATTTACAGTATGTATGTTTAGTCATTAGTGAGCTCCCCATTCAGTATCTAGGAACTATTTAAATGCCAAGTTGGTCTTGGCCACGCCCTTTGTTTTGTGTCACGCCCACATCAGTGTTCTTGGCCTTACCCTTTGTTCTCTGCCACGCCTACATCATTGTTCTTGGCCACACCCTTTGTTCTCTGCCACGCCCACATTCTGTGTTTTAGTGTGGGTGACATGCTTGTGTGCAGGCCCTCCTTCAACAGGAAGGGACAATGTTGTCTCTCCCAGACAGTGTCCGGGGGAGACGGCAGCTCAGTGGTTAGAGCATTCACCCGCGGACCGGAAGTTCGCAGGTTTGCATCCCATAGAGAGCACATCTAGGGTCCTTGGAGAAGACACCTAACCCCCGTTTCTCCCACCATTGGCGCTGTCGTGGGCAGCCTGCTGCGGTGTAAGGAGTGCAGCACACAAATTTCCCCGGTGAGGGATGAATAGAGTTAATCCTTTCTCTTTAATACGTAAATGCACTAAAACAAGAATACTAAAGCAAATAAATGCTAGTTTTGCTGACTTGATGCACTTTACACTCTTTTTGTGATCTCAAACAAGATTTGCCATGTCGTGCTTGCGTCCAAAAAGGCGGGTTATTTCTCAGCTAAGAAAATGTACCATGATCAACTATATTTACCAGGGGTGTCCAAATCCGGTCCTTGAGGGCCAGTGTCCTGAAGGTTTTCCATGTGTTCTTGCATCTACACACCTGATCCAGTTAATTGAGTCATTGTACCAAATTTTATTGGCTGTTGATTTCACTTTCTGTGCATCAGCTGTATTGAACCAGGAACACAATGAAAACCTTCAGGACACCGGCGCTCGAGGACCGACTATGAACACCCCTGATATACGCAATGAGATAAGGATACTTGACAAAAAACTCAATATTTAATGTTGGAAACAGACTTTAAAATTCTTCATTCATGCAGATCTTCTGTGTTTCTTTGTGTGAAGGGAAGTGACAAAACTGAAATGTCGTTACGAGGTCGGTCTGGACAAACTGGACTTGGCAGCCCGTGAGGTAACAACCATGCAGGCCGAGCTGGAGGCCTTACAGCCACAGCTGATTGTGGCCAGCAAACAAGTGGATGAGACGCTGATAGCCGTGGAAAAGGAATCACAGGACGTGGCTGAAATTGAGAAGGTGGTGAAGTCGGACGAGGAAGTGGCAAACGAGCAAGCCATGGCCGCCAAAGCCATCAAAGATGAGTGTGATGCCGACCTGGCAGAGGCCACACCCATCCTGAATGCCGCCCTGGCAGCATTGAACACTCTCACCACTCAGGTAAACACACGAACACCAAGACACACCATATTAATCCAGGGTTATGTAGAACAGTGAGGTAATAAAAACTTTTAGAGTAGAATCATGAGTTTTCTCTCTGCAGGACATCACCGTTGTGAAGTCCATGAAGAGTCCTCCCAGTGGCGTAAAGCTGGTGATGGAAGCAATCTGCATTCTGAAAAATGTCAAGCCGGACCGCATCCCGGACCCGACGGGTACCGGTAAGAAAGTGGAGGACTTTTGGGGTCCGGCCAAAAAGCTTCTAGGAGACATAAAGTTTCTGCAGAGTCTCCACGAGTACGATAAGGACAACATCCCACCCAACCTCATCGCCATCATCCGCAATAAGTACATCACAAACCCAGACTTTGTCCCAGAGAAGATCAGAACTGCATCTACGGCTGCAGAGGGTCTCTGCAAGTGGGTCTGCGCCATGGACAAATATGAAAAGTAAGCACCACCTTTTGTTCTTTGCTTCACACACAGCAACGCATTCATGAACGTTTCCTTTGAGCCTAAAAACAGGGATTATCTGACATCCATGTTTTTGTTTTCCCGTGGCCATGTTACTAAAGCAATAACATGATTGGGAGCAAGGAACAAAGCGGACAGTAAACAGTGTAGCACAGTGAAAGTACGTGCATGCTGCATATGTGAACCATGTGCTTACCAGGGGTAACAGATCTTCCCAAGCCCCAAAAGGCTGGAAAGGGGGAGGGAGAAACAAAAGTGACCCAGGCCAAGACTCACCTTGATGGCGGGATTCCGAGGCCCCATCTACCCACCCAGCCATGTGCAGAAGAGGGTCGTCTGCGGTAGTTCCCCTCCGGGGGGGGGCCAGAAGTGACCCTTGCATTAAAACAGGAGCACATCATTTTGATATCCTAGTTGTCTAATACAGAAGAAATTTATTTGTGCACAACCGCCTCAGGGGTCTTGTTCACGAGTGGGGGAAAGATGGAGCGGGAGATCGACAGGCGGATCGGTGCGGCATCAGCAATAACTAGGACGCTGCATCAATCTGTCGTGGTGAAGAAAGAGCTGAGCCAAAAAGCAAACGTCTCGATTTACAAGTCGATCTACATTCCAACCCTCACCTATGGTCACCAGCTGTGGGTGGTGACCGAAAGAATGAGATCGCGGGTACAAGCGGCTGAAATGAGCTTCCTTCACAGGGTGGCTGGGCTCTCACTCAGAGATGAGATGAGGAGCTCTGCCATCCGGGAGGAACTCGGTGTTGAGCCGCTCCTCCTTCAGGTCGAGAGGAGCCAGATGGGGTGGTTCGGGCATCTGGTCAGGATGCCCTCCGAGCGCCTCGCAAGCGAGGTGTTTTGGGCACGTCCCACCGGGAGGAGACCAAGGGGCAGACCCCAGACCCGCAGGAGAGACTATGTCTCACTGCTGGCTGGGGAACGACTCGGGATCCTTCCAGGTGAGCTGAGGATGCAGCCGGGGAGAGAGAGGCCTGGGCTGCCCGTTTGAGGCTGTTGCCCCCGCGACCCGACCTCGGAACAAGCGGAAGACGACGGAACGGAACAACCTCCTCACACCACCTATTTTTTATTTAATTTTTACTCACTCTATTCATCCCTCACCGGGGAAATTTGTGTGCTGCACTACCACACCGCAGCAGGCTGCCACAACAGCGCCAATGGTGGGAGAAACAGGGGGTTTGGTGTCTTCTACAAGGACCGTAGACGAGAACTCAGTGGGATAAGAACCCATGAGATTCTGGTTGACTTCCAGTACGCGGGCGAACGCTCTAACCACTGAGCCACCGTCTCACCCTCCGGGACTGATATGTCTTGTCTTTAACATTTCAATCCTCCAGAGCAGCCAAGGTGGTGGCTCCAAAGAAAAAGAAGCTAGAAGAAGCAGAACAGGAGCTGAGGGTGGCCACCGAGGCTCTACAGAAAAAACAAGCCGCCCTCAAAGAAGTCCAGGATAAATTTGCCAAACTTCAAGAAACTTTGGAAGCAAATAAAAACAAAAAAGCCGACCTGGAAAATCAGGTTTGCAGAATAATTTTATCAATAAAAACAGACTTTGTAGCTGTGAGAAGAGAGAATCAGAATGGTATTTTCTTTGTCTGCAGGTCGATCTGTGCAGGAACAAACTGAAGCGAGCCGAGCAGCTGATTGGAGGTCTGGGTGGGGAGAAGACCCGCTGGAGTGAAGCGGCCGTAGTGCTGGGAGAGGTTTATAATAATCTGACTGGTGACATCCTCATTTCAGCAGGAATAGTGGCCTACCTGGGGGCTTTCACTTCAAACTACAGACAGGTAACTCACACCACAGTTGGACAGACTCTTTGAAAGAAGGTTTTTTTAGTAGTAATGTCAGACGTATGTTCACTCAGACAAATTTAAAAGGTTCCATTCCGTTCCTTCGTCTTCCACTCATCCGGGGCTGGGTCGCGGGGGCAACAGCCTCAGACGGGAAGCCCAGGCTTCTCTCAACCCAGCTGCATCCTCCAGCTCACCCGGAAGAATCCTGAGTCGTTCCCCAGCCAGCTGTGAGACATAGTCTCTCCAGTGAGTCCGTGGCTGCCTCTTGGTCGCCTCCCGGTGGGACATACCCAAAACACCTTACCAGCGAGGCGCTCGGGTGAACCACCTCTTCTGTCTCAAGGAGCGGCTCGACACCGAGCTCCTCCCGGATGGCAAAGCTCCTCACCCGATCTCTGAGTGACAGCCTACCCACTCTGCGGAGGAAGCTCATTTTTGCAGCTTGTATCCGCATTCTTTCGGTCACCACCCACAGCTAGTAACGATAGGTGAGGGTAGGAACGTAGATCCTGGTTACCATGGTGAGGGTAGGAACCTAAATCCTGGTTTCCATGGTGAGGGTAGGAACGTAGATCCTGGTTACCATGGTGAAGGTAGGAACATAGATCGATTTGTAAATCAAGAGCTTTGCTTTTCTTTCTTTTTGATGCCGCACCGATCCGTCAAACATCCAAAACGTGTTCCTGGTTGATTTCTTCCTTCTTGTGCTTTTGGGACTGTGTGTTAGGAGACATTGTTTCTCTTCGGAAAGTGTAGGAAAGCTCATAGCAGCTGTTTCTTCTCCTTTCAGAATCAGACAGAGGCTTGGATGGGTCTCTGTAAGAAGATGGAGATCCCGTGCTCCCCCAACATGTCTCTCATGAAGTCTCTGGGAGATCCTGTGAAGATCCGCTCATGGACCATCGCCGGCCTACCATCCGACAGCTTCTCCAGAGACAACGGCGTCATCATTTCGTAAGTAAAGAAGAACTCATTAAAACAGAACAGAAGACTTTAATGTCATAACCCTGACCAAGAAATAAAATGTTTGTGTGTGTGTGTAGAAATGCAAGGCGTTGGCCTTTGATGATTGACCCTCAGGGTCAGGCCAACAAGTGGGTGAAAAACATGGAAAAATCTAATAACCTGCACATAATCAAACTGAGCGACAGCGACTTTGTTCGTACTCTGGAGAACTGCATCCAGTTCGGTACTCCAGGTAAGATATTTATGGCTGCTGTTATCTTTCTATCCCTCCAATGACATACACTTGTTGTTTCCTATTGATTGAATTTTTTTTTGAAAGCTAATTTGTCTCAAAGATTTTCCGTTCCGTTCCGTCATCTTTCGCTTGTTCCGGGGTCGGGTCGCGGGGTCAACAGCCTCAAACGGGTAGCCCAGGCCTCTCTCTCCCCAGCTGCATCCTCCAGCTCACCTGGAAGGATCCCAAGTCGTTCCCCGGCCAGCTGTGAGACATAGTCTCTCCAGCAGGTCTGGGGTCTGCCCCTTGGTCTCCTCCCGGTGGGACGTGCCCGAAACACCTCGCCTGCGAAGCGCTCGGGGGCATCCTGACCAGATGCCCGAACCACGCCATCTGGCTACTCTCGACCTGGAGGAGAAGCGCCTCGACACAGAGCTCCTCCCGGATGGCAGAGCTCCTCACCCGATCTCTGAGTGAGAGCCCAGCCACCCTGCGGAGGAACCTTATTTTGGCCACTCGTATCCGCGATCTCATTCTTTCGGTCACCACCCACAGCTGGTTACCATGGTGAGGGTAGGAACGTAGATCGACTTGTAAATCGAGAGCTTTGCTTTTCAGCTCAGCTCTCTCTTTACCACGACGGACCGATGTAGTGTCCTAGTTATTGCTGATGCCGCACCGATCCGCCTGTCGATCTCTTGCTCCATCCTTCCCCCACTCGTGAACAAGACCCCGAGATACTTAAACTCCTCCACTTGGGGCGGGACCCTGACCCGCAGGGGGCATTCCACCCTTTTCCGGGCAATTTTCCGGGCGATTTCCGGGCGATCAAAGAGTTTCACTTAGGGTTAATCAGACAGAAACACACGATAGGCACAGTGAGAACTACCGTATTTTCACGACCGAAAGACACACCGTATTGAAAGGCGCAGTCCCAGTTTTGTGTGCTCTCTATGTAACACACGCATAAGTTTTATATACATATCCTCTACTATGTCCGTCCACCTTACAACAACACACACAAGCAGACAATTGTGTGTATTTAAAAAAAAATCGGGGGTAAAACTGAGTTTGTTTGTCTTTATTTAAATATTAGTTACAGTCGTCATAAAGTCATTTATTAAATCCATCAAAGTCCTCATCCTCTGTTTCAGAATCTAACAGCTGCTCTAAATCCAACCTCGCAGGTTCACTTTCCACGTTGTCAGAGTCACTTTCTGTGCCGTGCGGCTCCGTGGAAATGATGCCTGCTTTTGGGAAAGCTCAGACAACAGTGCCAGCAGACATGTTAGCCCAAGTATCTACAATCAACTGGCAAACTGTGGCGTAACTCGCCCGGTGCTGCCTTCCACCTTTCGTGAAGCTGTGGTCTCCTCTGGTCATCCATCACTCCCACGCCGCTCACAGCCTTACTTTTAATAGCCGGTTCATGCCGATGTCCAGCGGTTGGAGTTCCTTTGTCAGACCTCTCGGAATAACAGCAAGCGTAGTGTTCATCTGCTTCACTTGTTTTTTCATAACACACATAGGGCGCACCGCTCATTTTGAAGAACATCTAAGACTTTTATATGCGCCTTATGGTCGTGAAAATACGGTAAACTAATTAGACCTGCCCTTAAAGGCTCCTTCTTGGGTAGGAAAAACTCCTAAAAACCCTACTTGGAGGAAAAGGATGAACTGGATGGTGACCCGGTACAGACCCAGTTCCAATAGTAATTTTTGCCCATTGGGTATTTGACTTACACTCTAGGTTGCTTGGATGGATCAGAGCATCAATCGGGACTTTATCAGAAAAATTTAGCAAAGCATTAAGAGACCTGCTGAGTGCAAAGTTTCCTCTAAATGAAACATGTTTATCTTTTCATTACCTTTTTAATCAAGAGATTTCACCACATCGTTTAGCTGTTTTCATTTATATTTGTTGAAGGTACAATCTAATTATTCTGAAGATTCCACCATTACAGCTAATAAATGTGACTGTCAGGGTTTTATGGGATGTTGAAGAATGTGGAGGAGGACCCAAATGCAGGACTTCAAACAAGGTTTATTAACTCAATTCAGGAAAGTCTGTAAAACAAGAAGCACAGGATTAACTCAAGGTTTCA
This sequence comes from Neostethus bicornis, assembly GCA_902685375.1. Taxonomy (NCBI): domain Eukaryota; kingdom Metazoa; phylum Chordata; class Actinopteri; order Atheriniformes; family Phallostethidae; genus Neostethus; species Neostethus bicornis. The sequence goes on from LR738541.1 coordinate 38,256,038, forward strand.
AAAGTCCTAATAATAATAGAGTTCAAAACATGGTCAGGCAACCAGTGGGACCTGGCTGGAAGCAGAGGAAGATCTTAAGCCCTTATTTTTCAAATAAATGTATGTTTATAAAATGTAAACTAAAACTATGTGTCTGTACTAAACTAAGGAATACTTGTTATAAAATTAATAATTTGGATAAAACAGAGAAGTAATGTTTAACTACTAAACAGGATCCACAGAGCCAGCTCATCCTCTGTGCACGTGAACGCCTCCTCTTAATTTGATAATCTTCTCCTGCGCACGTCTGTATTTATTTTGAACTGGTGTCCCCGATATGAAGGAGTAAGAAGTTAAGAATAAACTAAAGGCAGGAGAACTGAAAAGACAAACACGCACCGGTAAGAGTGAGGTGTGGAAAAGATTCAAATTTATTGCTCAAAATGCTACAGAAACTTGCGTTGGCTTTGCTGGATGTAGTCAATGTGGAGCTTTGCTTTCATAAGACACCAAAAAGACTGGCACCTCGACGTTGAGCGGGCATTTAAACAGCTGGACTGGTAAAAGTGATGATCGTCAAAGATCTATTTTATCATTTGTTTCAAAGACCGTCCCTCCTCTTCGCGCTAAGCAAGACAAGCGTGTTAGGGGTCTGAATGTCCGAATGTTCCAATTTATAAATAACTCTCCCCCTCCCGAGTCCTCACAAATAAAATATGACATTTTGGGCTTGTTTCGGACTCAGGCCCGCAAATCAAGTTAATTGGTCGGGCTCGGGCCGGGTTGGGTTTTAATACCCACGGGTCGGGTCGGGCTGGATTTTTTAGGTCCGATCTCAACTCTGGTTGGAAGGGATAGTAAGACCCGACAGGGAAGATGGCAGGGTGCATAGGTGAATGGAATCAGGAATCATCCACAGGGGATCCTAATCGGGTTAATTGGGAACATCCAGGGCTCCCTCTGGCGGCAGGTGAGGGATCCTGACAGTGACAAAGCTTTGAAAATCAGTGCAAAGAGTTTACAAAACAATCCAGAACTCCAACCGGCCCAGGAGTGAAATGTTTTTGAAGAACATCCAATGAATTTTAACCTAACTTATCATTGTTTTCGTTTCAGTGCTGCTTGAGAACGTTGGTGAGGAGTTGGATCCCATTCTGGAGCCTCTGCTTCTCAAACAGACCTTTAAACAAGGTGGTGCTATGTGTATCCGACTGGGAGACTCCACCATCGAATACGCTCCAGACTTCCGCTTTTACATCACCACAAAACTTCGTAACCCCCACTACCTCCCCGAGACGTCTGTCAAGGTAGAGTAAAACTCCTTACACAGGTTTAGGTCCCATACCGATCCACACATCCTATAAACTCACACAGTTAATGATTCAGTCCAGAGAGGACACATCATATGAAGATAAACCAGAGGACTCTGACACTGGAAGACGATGCCTTTCAGGCTCAGATTTCTACTCTTTCGGTTCATCCTCTCTAATAGAGTTTATAAAAACTATGGTGAAAACCTTTGGGTACAAAAACCGTCCTTTTTTTCAATAACAGCCATAAAACTAATTACCTCAGAATTGTCGGCCGGGTAAGTATTGTCAAAAATGGTTCTCAAGCCAAGGTGACTCTATCGATCTATCCTATTATCTTTTGCTTGTCCGGGTCTCAAGGACCTCTGCTGGGAGACCCGACTTCCCTCACCTCAGACACATTCTCTAGCTCCTCTGAGAAGATCCCGATGCATTACCTGGCCAGCTGTGGGAAATAGTCTCTCTAGCAGGTCCTGGGTCTGCCTCTAGGTCTCCTCTTGATCGGACGCACCTGGAACACCTCACAAGTGAGGCTCTTGAGAGGCATCCTAACCAGAAGCCTGGACAACCCTCTCTGGCTTTTCTCGACCCAGAGGAGCAACGACTCCACTCCAAGTTCCTCCAGGATGGTAGAGCTCCTTCCTCTATCTCTGAACAAGAGCCCAGCCACCCTGTAGAAGAAGCTCATTTCAGACACTTTTATTCGTGATCTGGTTCTTGCGGTCACCATCCACATCTGGTGATCATAAATGAGGGTGGAAGCGTAGATCGAGAGCTTTGCATTTTAGCTCAGCTCTTTCTTCACCACAACGAACCGATGCAACGTCCGATTTATTGCAGACACTACACCGATTCCTGTGTCGATCTTCTGCTTCACTCTTCCTTCACTCGGGAACAAGATGCCGAGATACTTAGACTCCTCCAATTGGAGCAGAGAATGATTGTCGGGAAGAATCCCAAACGGAGCAGTCAATAGAGATTACCACATTGTAGAATTATAGACAACGGAGGGAGAAATTCACACACGTTCATGTGTTTTGCTTGTGATTTAGGTGACGTTGGTCAACTTCATGATCACCCAAGAAGGCATCCAGGACCAGCTGCTGGGCATAGTGGTTGCCCGCGAGAGGCCCGACCTTGAAGAAGAGAAGCAGGCCCTCATTCTCCAAGGAGCACAAAACAAGAAGTACTAAATACAAGTCTGACATTTCACCATCAATGTTATAATTAGAACACATAGCCTCCTTTGGGGCGGGGAGGTATACGTCCTTTGAGGACCATTGAATATACAGTATATCACAAAATTATGGTCCATAGTTAGAGTTCTAGCAGTCGGCATGGTTGGGATGGAATTTGTGTTGGTTTTTACCTGTGATTTGTCACAGGCATACGGAGAGTTACGGTTGTTTTGATAAATCCCAAGTTTCCATAGCCTAAACAACGCAGTTGAGCTGAACAAAATGCTTCGTCTAGTTTATATAATTCACAAGGGTACATAGGGTAAGAGGAGAATCAGGCGGATCAGCCCGGGGACCAATCTGTACAGGCTTCAAGTTTCTGGGCTGGTGTGAAGGGACCAGAGTGGACGAGACAACAGAGTAGGTGACCTGATGAAAGAGTAAGGAGTGCCGAGGCTTATGTAGTAAGGGGGGGAAACAACACAGGCGCAAATATTAGGAAGAGGCCATTGAGACCGGGCATGAGAAATCAGGGCAAAGGACTGAAAAGAGGCAACGAGAAAGGGGCCTGAAGGGGAAAGAATTCCACTCTGAAACTTTAAATCTTAAAGTACTCTATAAAGTACCTTAGAAAATCTGGCAAAGCACAGACTACATCCCGATGCCTTCATGGACCACTGTGAATTATCAGCATCAACCAACAATTATGACCCGTAACAGCCTGAGTTGTGTTTAACTGGACTTTCTTTCTCTAACCAGACAACTGAAGGAGATTGAGGATAAAATCTTGGAGGGTCTTTCCTCCTGTAAGGGTAACATCCTGGAAGACGAGTCCACCGTCAACACACTCTCCTGCTCCAAAGTCCTGGCCAATGAAATCACAGAGAAGCAGGCCGTGGCCGAAGTGACGGAGCAAAAGATTGATAAGACTCGGATGGGCTACACACCCATCGCTGTGCATTCCTCCATCTTGTTTTTTTCCATCGCTGACCTTGCCAACATTGAACCCATGTACCAGTACTCGCTCACCTGGTTCATTAACCTCTTCATCGGCTCCATCGACAGCTCAGAGAAGAGTGAGGACCTGGACGAGAGGTAAGCTGATCCAGCGAATGCCCCGAAAAACCACAATTCAAAATGAGATCTCTAAAATGATTAATTTACTTCTACAAGACACCATTGAGTTCTGTGTGAAAGGAAAGTGAGACAGATGTTTAGTTCTTCTTTGCCCCAGGTGTCCCATCAGCAGTCTTGCACCAAATCAATTTAGTCTCCTTTCAAATTAAGGATGAGATCTCTACAAGATCTCACTAAAGCACAGAGTTTCCCATCTCTTTGTCTCTTTGTGATCTCTGTCACAGACTACCTCTGGGTCTGGGACAAAAAGGAGGGAAACAGAAACAAAATATGGGCCAAATCAAATCAAGTTTATTATAAAATAAAGACACAATCATCATAAATACAAATTTAACATTGAAGAAACTAACAAACCAAAAGCAAACCTGATCTGCAGATGAAAAAAACAGAGAGAGAAAACAATTAGTGCGGGCATCTCCTTCAAAATGAGCCAGATGGCCCTCACCCTGCCTGCAGGAGGCTCCTGCCCTGCATTGCCTGGCAGGGCAGAGGATCTTTAAGTAGTTTAATCTTTAAGTGGTTTAAAAATCACATTTCTAGCAGTAAATGTTCATTTAAAGCTCAACTTTCTAGTTTCTGTCTTGTTCAATCATCTGTATTTAAGCCCAGTCATGTTTCATTTTTCAGACTCAGAATTCTGCAAGATCATTTCACCTACACGCTCTACGCCAATGTGTGCCGCTCCCTGTTTGAGAAGGACAAGCTGCTTTTCTCCTTCTGCCTCAGTGTAAACCTGCTGATCTACAACAAGAAGGTAGAAACTACACATCAACATAATGACTCAGGGCACATCCACAGAGTCTCATTAGATCCCTAGCCAACCAAACCCACTGTTGTCCTCAGATTACAACAAGCTTTCACACAGTAACCGTTACCTGATAGCCGTACGCTGCTCATGGTGTTTCAGGTGGATGAGAGCGAGTGGCGCTTCCTTCTAACGGGTGGTGTGGGATTGGACAATCCTCATTCCAACCCCTGCACCTGGCTCCCCGAGAATTCCTGGGATGAGATATGCCGTTTGGATGAGGTTGAAAACTTTAAAAATCTACGTCGGGACGTGACCCATAATAGAAATGACTGGAAAGATGTCTACGACAACCCAGTAAGTTCACACGGTTACTTCACTCTCACGTTTGAGTCACTTTTTCCCACCTGTTCCTTCCTCTTACACCATGTCCCAATGTTGCCTATAGACATTGTAACGTACGGTTATTTGCACACACACACACACACACACACACACACACACATACACATACTGTATGTAATACCATTTTTTTCATATACCTTCCAAACCGCATACTCCTGTTGGGCTGTGGGAGTGCCGACGCTAAGGCAGGGAACACCCCGAACAAGTTGTCAGTCTGTTGTGGGGCCACACATAGGAATGAGTGTGTGAATGGTTATTCACACACTCATTCCTAGGGGCAATTTTATAGTGGGCAAATTACCTAACCTTCATGTTTTTTGTGGGCGGGAGGAAACTGGAGTTCCCAGTGGAAACCCATATGTGCACATGTGCCCCACCGAGGCCTTGACCGTTTTTGCTGTGATGCCACACAGCCAACCACTGCCCCACCAATCAGCTGATGATACATTACCATGCTACGTTATTTACTGTATAACACATGTTCAAACTGAAGAGAAAACCAAAGTGCTGATTATAATTTTTTATGTTCATCTTATTGGAATAAAACACTGCTTTTATTAACGTGGCTAAATGTCGCTTTAATTTTTCCGAGGTTTCTTTTGAACTGCAAGCCTCTGGAGAACCCTCCTCACTTCCTGTTTGCTGTTTTATAATGTCATTTTAGCAGCTGCATATTATCTCGCAGAATCCTTCTTAAGCATGTCTTTATCTTCGCAACACACCGTGGATTGAATCAGACACAAAACATTTTTAAACAGTTCTGTGAAATATGGAATGTATTGAATGAACCGTACATGTGTGTGGTTTTTTTTAAATATACTTGACCAATGCCTGACCAGGAAATTTGTGTGCTGCACTACTACACCGCAGCAGGCTGCCACCTATGACGGTGCCAATGGTGGGAGAAACGGGGGTTAGGTGTCTTCTCCAAGGACCTTAGACGTGAACTCATTGGGATGCGAATCCACGAACCTCCGGTTAACTTCTGGTCGGCGGGCGAACGCCCTAACCGCTGAGCCACCGTCTCAGTGTTTTATTTAAATTTTAAAACCTAATTCATTTTTGAGAATTTTAGTACTTCAGTAACTTAAAACAAGATTATAACTTTTTAAAAAAAAAAAACTTGATGCACATAAGCAAATAGTTTTTTTTAGATTTTTGATATCATAATTATTCTCTTCTTTCCTTCCGTCGGACACTTTGGACCCTCTGACAGTCTGGTTTTGGCCCCTCTGCCTTGTGTTTGACTCTAAATGATCTTAAAGTTCAGTCAGACTATTTACAGTCATGTAGAAAGAAACAGTCTTCATGTTTAAACGTAGATGGCGAGTGTGTGTTTGTGGAATTTTTATACACGTCAGTTTTCACAATGCCTTTAGTTTTCTAAAACCTTTTTCAATTTAAAAAACATGTGCTGTTCTTATTCCCAGAATCCACACCAGACTACATTCCCAGGTGACTGGGAAAAAAAACTGAGTCAGTTTCAGAAGATGCTGGTGATCCGTTGTCTCAGGCCCGATAAGGTCGGTCCATTTCAAAGAATCAAGTGGTTGTGCAAATGTTCTACCAAAATGAGATAAACTCTGTTATGCCCTCCTCAGATTGTTCCCATGGTGCAAGAGTTCGTTACGGACACGCTGGGCCGTCGCTTCATTGAAGCCCCGCCCTTTAACCTGGGAGAAGCGTTTGTGGACAGCCACTGCTGTGCTCCACTCATCTTTGTCCTTTCCACTGGCTCGGATCCAATGGCTGCTCTGCTCAAGTTTGGAGATGAAAGAGTAAGAAACATCTGAAGAAATCTGCAGCTTAAAATAAGATGCTGAGAAAGTAACTAAAAATGGGAAAAAATTAGCTCGCACTCATTTTATTTCTGCATCTTAGTGTCACCCCAAAATTGTCTGAAAGAGCTCCGCCCACAATTAATCAGACAGAAATATAGAGCTAGCACGAGTTTCAACCAGTCATGTTTTGTTCCACGATCTCTTTATGTTCATAAAGCTGAAGAATAACTTGGTTTGTTTCAGGGTTTCACTGGGAGCAAGCTGACCTCTCTCTCGCTAGGCCAAGGTCAGGGTCCCATCGCCATGCAAATGATAAAATCAGGTGTCGTAGAAGGTACCTGGGTGGTCCTGCAGAACTGCCACTTGGCCACATCCTGGATGTCCACGCTGGAGAAAGTTTGTGAGGTCAGAAAAAACAAACCTTTAATGTTGTGCTGTAACCAGGTTAGCTTTGCATCTCTGTGAACAGGAGCTGAACCCGGACAGCACTCACCCTGACTTCAGGCTCTGGCTGACCAGCTATCCGTCTCCCACATTCCCTGTGGCGGTGCTCCAGAATGGAGTGAAAATGACCAACGAAGCTCCGAAGGGTCTCCGCTCAAACATCGGCCGGTCATTCCTCATGGACCCCATCTCTGACCCGGAGTTTTTTGATGGTTCCAGTAAGCCGGTAAAGTTTCCCTCCATGTCTGACCAGCCGAAAGTCCTCTTCATATCCTCCCTCTGATGTGTTAAAAATCTCCTCTCCTTCCATTACTTTCTCCCACTCTTTAGGCTGTCTTTAAGAAACTGTTGTTCGGCCTGTGCTTCTTCCACGCCCTGACCCAGGAGAGGAGGAAGTTTGGACCTCTAGGCTGGAACATTCCCTACGAGTTCAACGAGACGGACCTCCGTATTTCTGTACAGCAGCTGCATATGTTCTTGGAGCAGTACCAGGTGGGCTACCGTCATGTTACGACCCGCAGATTACTAATCCCAAAGATAAAAGTAGTCAGTTTTAACTTCAGAATATTCAAATAGACAAGAAACACAAACTCATGGAGACGGAGACCGCTTCATAGGGGTATTTTTGAGCCACGCTTTGTCTGGCCCCTCACCTGGTGAGGAGCTCTGCCATCCGGGAGGAGCTCGGTGTCGAGCCGCTCCTCCTCCAGGTCGAGAGGAGCCAGATGGGGTGGTTCGGGCATCTGGTCAAAATGCCCCCGAGCGCCTCGCGGGCGAGGTGTTTCAGGCACGTCCCACCGGGGAACGACTTGGGATCCTTCCAGGTGAGCTGGAGGATGCAGCCGGGGAGAGAGAGGCCTGGGCTGCCCGCTTAAGGCTGTCGCCCCCGCGACCCGACCCCGGAACAAGCGGAAGATGACGGTACGGAGACCGAGACGCTTCAACCCCCGTATGAAAGCATGTAAATAATAGGGTCTCCTGGAGTCACAGGCAGAGGAGATTGAAACGTGAAGAATAGAAAAAAAATGTCGTCCAGGTTCCTGAAAGATGATGTAAGATGTGTTCTTTTTCTGAATGTTTCTGTTCAGGACGTTCCTTTTGATGCCCTGAGGTACATGACCGGGGAGTGTAACTACGGAGGCCGTGTGACAGACGACTGGGACCGAAGAACCCTGCGCACTATCCTCTCCATATTTTACACCCCAAAAATCCTTGATGACCCAGATTACAAGTTTGATCACAGTGGGCTTTACTACGCTCCAGATGAGGGAGACGTAAGTTTCACAGAGAGTCAATGAGCTGGTAAAAGAATGAGAATTTGGAAAACAAGTACGACAACATATCACTGAAAATTAAAAAAGAAAAATACATTTCCCATAATTCCCTCTGTCATTCCCTATCTGAAAAAAAAAGTGAATGAGAGGTCAAATACAGTATTTAACACGTTATGAAAAGGCAAATTTAATTGTAGCACAACTCAAAGTGCTTTACGAGACAGAAAAATGAATTACTACCAAAAACATAGAATTAAAATGAAAAAAGATTAAAAAGACTGATTCAATCAGATGCACGATTAAACAAAACTGTTTTCAATCTCGATTTAAACATTGTTACAGTGTCGGCCTGCCTCACAGCCTCAGGAAGTTTGTTCTCCATGTTTAGTCCTGACTCTAGGCACCAGCAGGTCCTCAGAGTTCTTGATCAAGCATGGGCAAAGTACAGCTCGAGGAACGTTTTAATCCGGACCGCCAAACTTGTAAATAAATAAACCTTGTTAATGTTTTATTTTTCTGCAATTCTGATGTTTCCTCATTAGATGGCACACTCTAGATATATTGGCTTTGTTGAGAAAACAACAACACTGCTCCCATTAAAATGTGTGTGTGTCCGTGATGCGCACGCTGACAAAATAAACAATGTACACAGATATGGAAAGCCATCAGATCCACTACACGTACGTAAACAAGCATGCAAGATGTTAAAACAAACAAAATGTTACATCAAGCACTTAGATTTCAAACCTAGCACCCGCTAAATGCACGTTTTTAAGCGCTATCGCACTAGATTTCAGACCTAGCGCTGCTAGATCTGAAATTTAACGCTCTTGATGTAACATTTAACGCTTGTTTATCGGTCTAATCTAGCGGTTACCAAAGCCTACCATCCATCTGCTCCTGTTCCGGCCCCCTGGTCGGAACTCAATGTGGCCCACAAACCAAAAAGTTTGCCCACTCCTGTTCTAGATGGTTCATAAGGTACTAACATATCACAGATGTACTTTGGTTCTAGACCATGGAGAGACTTAAACACAAGCAGAGCAGCTTTAAAGTCTATTCTCTGAGCCACAGGAAGCCAGTGCAGAGATTTGAGCACAGGACTAATGTGATCACATTTTCTAGTTATTGTGAGGACTCGAGCAGCAGCATTTAGAATAAACTGCAGCTGTTTTAAAGCCTTTTTGTTCAGACCAGTGAGTAGACCGTTACAATAATCTAACCTACTGGAAACAAACGCATGAATAAGAACCTCTAAGTCTGTTTTAGAAACCAAACCTCTGATTTTGGCTGTTTTTCAGGTGGTAAAAGGCTGCTGATGTAATTGATTTGATGTGACTGTTGAAGTTAAAGTCTGAGTCTGTAATTTCCTCAGAGTTCTAACTTGGTTTGTGGGTTCTAAGGAGCGAGATTGAAGGTACCTGCTGACAGTCTCTCTGTGTTTCTGTGGGCCAAAGACGATCCTTCCATTTTGTTTGTGTTCATTAAAACGTAGACGTCACATCTAAACATTTAGCTGAACTTCATCAGGGGCTACTTTGACCTCACAGTAGGAAGGTTGCTATTTCCAACTCCAAAACCCCATTTGAGTTTCCATGTTCTACCATGTATGTGACGGTTCTTTTGATCTTTCTTCCTGACGCAGTACAACAGCTACCTGGAGTTTACCAAGAAGCTTCCTCTCAACCCGTCACCAGAGATCTTTGGCATGAACGCAAACGCAGACATCACCAAGGACCAGGCGGAAACACAGCTTCTGTTTGACAGCATCCTACTCACACAGGTGAATCCAACTCAAACGGATAGACAGATCAAACCATTCGGTAAAACTTTTTTGTGGCGAGTTTTATTACCGTATTTTCCATATTATAAGGTGCACCGCATTACAAGGCGCCACAGTAAAGGCTGTGGTTACGTTATACATTCACAAATTGTTCTGCGCTAAAGGGAATGTAAAAAAAAAAAAAAAAACAAAAAACAGTCAGATAGGTCAGTCAAACTTTATTAACAATTACAAAACAGCTTTCTGTTTATACTCCCAAAATGAATAAACAGCTGTTTTATTATTTTCTAAAGTATTAGTATTTTCGTGACACAGTTTATCTTCCATTGGAGATAAACTCTGTTTAGTCTTGTTTACTTGGTGCAGCGCATCCTCTTGCTTCCTCCACTTCCTCACCATTGATTCATTAATGTTAAACTCTCTCACTGCAGCTCTATTCCCGTGTTCTACTGCGTGACCGATCGCCTTGAGTTTAAACTCTGCGGTGTAACAGTGTCTCTTGGTAGGAGCCATTTCCGGGTCTTTACACAAACACACAAATCGAAATAGGTGCGTTCGAGATGACACAGGCGGATGCAGTTCTGATCAGCGTGCAATGCCATGCCAGTCAGAACTGCGTCCGCCTGTGTCATCTCAAACACACCTAATGAGACGCCCTTTCAAATATCCCAGCATGCACCGCGCACTACTTCTTCTACGGGGGAAATGGAGTTGGCGGCTGCTTACCGCAGTTGCGACACCTGTTGTAGCTCAATATTAATCCATATTTAAGGCGCTCCGCGTTAAAAGGCGCATCGTGGACTTTAGAGAAAATTTAATGTTTTTAGGTGCGCCTTATAGTGCGGAAAATACGGTAATCATTATAAACTCAGTTGTGTTATTATCTTAAAACATGGCTTCTTTTCCTCGGTTATTTGGGGCCATTTTGCTGGTATTATTTCCCCTCCTCTTTTCTAACCCTCTCTCCTTCGTCCCGCTCAGTCTCGATCTTCAGGCGGAGATGCTAAATCCACTGACGACATGGTGTTTGAAGTAGCGGCAGACATCCTGAGTAAGCTCCCTGCGAACTACGATCTGGGAGCGGCCATGAGGCGTTACCCGACCAGCTACAACCAGAGCATGAACACGGTGCTGGTCCAGGAGATGGGCCGCTTCAACAACCTGCTCTCCACCATCCGCAACTCCTGCATCAACATCCAGAAAGCAATCAAGGTACGAGCCCACGCAGGACTGAAAGACAGGAATTAATTTTCACCATCACATTTTTTTAAAGAAATCTTTGACACCCTAAGACTTTACTAAGGATTTATTAGGGATTATTATTAGAGGAAATATCTTTCCTACTGCACGCACAGATCAAGCTCTCTGGTCTCTCGATGAGAGGTGCTACAGCTTGGTCCACATTCCCGGTAGTGGGTTTGGTTCATTCCTGGTGAGAAGCAAACTTCACCAAGGCCTCTCATTGACACCAATTCTGTTCATGACTTTTATAGACAGAATTTGTCGGAGAAGCCAAGGTGATTAAAGGATCTGGTTCGGTGACCTCAAGATGGGAGTCCTGAGGTCCTGTTGGCTTCAACAGCCCAGGATCTCCAACTCTCGCTGGACTCATTCACAGCGGAGAGTAAAGAGTCGTGAATGGAAATCGGCGTCTCCAATTCTAATTGCATTGTCCTCGATCGTAGTAGGAACCCAGGGTGCTGCATTGATTTGTTGTTGTGAAAGATCTAAGATGAAAGCAAACGTCTTGATTCACCAGTGAAACTACACTGTGACCTTCACCTGTCGTCACCGTCTATATGGGGACCAAAAGAACCATGAAAACAAAAGATTTCATGGTAAATATGTTGTGATGAGGGTGTGGAAGGAGGAGGACCCAATTTATTTAACAAAGGAAGTCCAGCAAGGCTGTAAAAGAAGAACGAGTCCAATAAGGCAGCTCATGATCAGAGTTTTTTCAAAGGTAAGGGTAAGGTTTCTCTCTCATGGTTCAAAAGGACATTCTCTTGGTCGGAAGTCAGACATGGCAGGAAGGAATGAAGACCTGAAAGAATCCTGAAGAGGCTGCCTCTGATTGGGCAGCAGGTAAACAAGGGACAGGTGTTCTGAATTAGGCGGGAATCTGGGGAAGGAAAGATTATGTAGGGCTCCCTCTGGTGGCAGGCGAGAGAACCACAACAACAAAATAAACTTTGGAGGATTCTATAATATTTTTTTACAAATTATTCCAAAGTAAAAACATGACTGAAGTACTTTTCTATTTTATTCATGCATGTTTGAGACATTTACAAGTTCTCATGGTTTTTTGCAGCAAAATAAATTTTCCATTGACTGATTATAAACTGATTTTAAGGAAGAAACCCCAAAGCCTGTCATTTATTCTCTATTTAATTAATTAGATTAATTCAGTCATATAAACATACCATATAGTCATGGTTAAATGAGTAACAATAAATATGATGTGATGTTTAAAAGAAATAAAACAATTAAAAAAGGAAATCAAACAAAAAAATACTTGATTTTTCCTCTTTTTTTTTTTTCCTCAAAAAATGTTTTTCTAGCTGTCGTTTGTCCGTTTGCACACCTCAATATTGTGTGTATTTGCATGTGTGTTTGACTGTGCAGGGTTTGGTGGTGATGTCTGCAGAGTTAGAGGAGGTGGTCAGCAGCATCCTGACTGGTCGTATCCCTTGCATGTGGATGAAGAAGTCCTACCCCAGCCTCAAACCGCTCGGAAGCTACATCAACGATTTCCTCAAAAGACTTCAATTTTTACAGGTTCATTAAAAACTAGTCGAGTCTGAGAATTAAAAAATATATATATTCTGAGGCTACACGCTTCATTGAGGGCAACAGTCTCAGGCGGGAAGCCCAGGCTTCTTTCACCCCAGCAGCATCCTCTGGCTCACCCAGGAGGATCCTGAGGTTTTTCCTTTTCCATTTGTGAGACGTAGTCTCTCCTGCGGGTCCTGGATCTGCATCCAAGTCTCCTTCTGGTGGGACGTGCCCAAAACACCTCACCAGTGACACGTGCAGGAGGCATGCCAAACAGATGCGAACCACCCTATCTGGCTTCTCACGACCTGGAGGAGCAACGGCTCTTCTCCAAGCTGAGTTGAGCAGAGCTCCTCACTCTATCTCTGAGTAAGAGTCCAGCCACCCTGTGGAGGAAGTTCATTTCGACCGCTTGTGTCCGCGATCTCATTCTTTCGATCACCACCCACAGTTGGTGACCATAGGTGAGGGTAGGAACGTAGATCCTGGCTACCACGGTGAGGGTAGGAACGTAGATTCTGGTTACCATGGTGAGGTTAGGAACATAGATCCTGGTTACCATGGTGAGAGTAGGCATGTACATCCTGGTTACCATGGTGAGGGTAGGAACATAGATCCTGGTTACCATGGTGAGGGTAGGAACGTAGATCCTGGTTACCATGGTGAGGATAGGAACGTAGATCCTGGTTACCATGGTGAGGGTAGGAACGTAGATCCTGGTTACCATGGCGAGGATAGGAACGTAGATCCTGGTTACCATGGTGAGGGTAGGAACGTAGATCCTGGTTACCATGGTGAGCGTAGGAACATAGATCCTGGTTACCATGGTGAGGGTAGGAACGTAGATCCTGGTTACCATGGCGAGGATAGGAACATAGATCCTGGTTACCATGGTGAGGGTAGGAACGTAGATCCAGGTTACCATGGTGAGGGTAGAAACGTAGATCCTAGTTACCATGGTGAGGGTAGAAACGTAGATCCTGGTTACCATGGTGAGGGTAGGAACGTAGATCCTGGTTACCATGGTGAGGGTAGGAACGTAGATTCTGGTTACCATGGTGAGGGTAGGAACGTAAATCCTGGTTACCATGGCGAGGATAGGAACATAGATCCTGGTTACCATGGTGAGGGTAGGAACGTAGATCCTGGTTACCATGGTGAGGGTAGGAACGTAGATTCTGGTTACCATGGTGAGGGTAGGAACGTAGATCCTGGTTACCATGGTGAGGATAGGAACGTAGATCCTGGTTACCATGGTGAGCGTAGGAACATAGATCCTGGTTACCATGGTGAGGGTAGGAACGTAAATCCTGGTTACCATGGCGAGGATAGGAACATAGATCCTGGTTACCATGGTGAGGGTAGAAACGTAGATCCTAGTTACCATGGTGAGGGTAGAAACGTAGATCCTGGTTACCATGGTGAGGGTAGGAACGTAGATCCTGGTTACCATGGTGAGGGTAGAAACGTAGATCCTAGTTACCATGGTGAGGGTAGGAACGTAGATCCTGGTTACCATGGTGAGGGTAGAAACGTAGATCCTGGTTACCATGGTGAGGGTAGGAACGTAGATCAACTCAGTTTTAGAAAAATACTTCTCCGCATCTGGAACATGGGGATAAAACGAGCATTTGTTTTTCTTGCTTGATCATTGGTTCTCTTCTGTCCCCCCTCAGAGCTGGTATAAAGACGGTACCCCCCCTGTGTTCTGGATATCCGGGTTCTTCTTCACGCAGGCTTTCCTCACCGGCAGCCAACAGAACTACGCCAGGAAACACACCATCCCCATCGACCAGCTGGGATTTGACTTTGAGGTGTTGGACGAAAGGCCGTATAAGACCCCGCCTGAAGATGGTGAGAGAGCACTGATGGTGAACACAGACTGATATAGCTGGAGGTCAGGGTCACCTGGGAGAAGAATAAAGGGTCAAAGGTAGGAAAGGTAGGAAGTCCAAATCTAGATCAGGCATGGGCAAACTATGGCCTGTGGGCCAAAAGCGGCCCGTTAAATGTTTTAATCCGGCCCAGTTATGTGCACCTCATGCTGTTTTTGAGTGCTCTTTGTGTTGTGAGGACAGCAGGTGACCCATGTCCAGGTAAACATCCAGATAGAACGTCTCCCTCCCTCAAGTGTCTGAACTGTGTCTGTGCAGGTGTGTACATCAGAGGGCTGTACCTCGACGGAGCTCGCTGGAACCGGAAAGAAAAAATTTTGGCAGAGTCCTATCCCAAAGTTCTTCATGACAACATGCCTGTGGTGAGGAACACGTCATGCTAACACACACACAGAAACCAAACAGCAGACCTGATGAATACCCAGTTGGAGGAGAGATAGAGTAACTAGGACTGGGATTACAGATTAGATCATCCACATCAGCGGTGCCCAACCTGTTTAGTCCCGAGAGCTACTTTTCATGTATCAAACCTCCTGAGATCTACCAATCCTGCATTAACATCACAAACCCCCACAAATTGTTTCCAGCCTGCAGTAAATCTACACTCACAACACGTTTTGTTGTTGTTACACAGACATCACATCATAAACACGCCCTCTCACAAACACACACAGACTCACACACAGACAAATCCCTCCCTCTCAAACAGACAAATTCCTCTCTCTCGCTTGGTTTCTTTATTTCTAACATGCAGACCTTTTCTGTGCGCATGCATTGGGAGGGGGAGGGGCCACGGCAGCACCAGGCGCTGCTTATTGATTACAGAATTAACAATTTGCTTCCACGTAACAGACTCCTAAAATCTCCAATAACATTAGAAAAAGTTGCCAAATCCACGCTCGAAAAAAGAAAACAAGTTGCACATTTTAACGCCTGAAAGGCCTGAATACTCGCTAAATGTAGTATCTAAGTCACTGAGCTGACAATACGGACTTCATTTTTTTTCCTACACACCTGGCGGTCGACTTGATGTCTGGTAGCTCCGCAATTAACTGGTTGGGCATAAGATACCATGAGAAAAAGATGAGCTTCTAAACGTTTCATATGGAAGCAGGAACAACAGAATAAGGTGAGGGAAGAGAGAGAGGATCTGGCAGGGGTTGGAGGGAAAGGACAAGTGTAAAGTTTAGCTAAGGCTCTAATGGACAGAGTCCACATGTGGTTCACTGCACCCTGTGTTTCCTCCTGCCAGATGTGGCTGAAGCCGATGAAAAAGCTGGAAATCCCAGAAAGGATGTGCTACCTGTCCCCCGTCTACAAGACGAGCGAACGCCGAGGAACCCTCTCCACCACCGGACACTCCACCAACTACGTTATTGCCATGACGCTGAGCTCAAACGTCCCGGCCGAGCACTGGATCAGACGGGGCGTGGCTTTACTCTGCCAGCTCAGCATTTAGCTGCACTGGCCCGGGGCTTTGCTCTATCACGCCCCCTACTGCTCACATTGCAGCGTATAAATCTTTTATTTATCCATCTGAGAGTTTTTTATTTTTATTATTATTCCCACTTTGCCTAAGTTTACCGAGCAGCTTTTGCTGGTTCGGCTCAAGAGTTGGTCGAGTGAGAGCCAACCGGTACAGGTAGGAATGTCTCCAGGTGTTTGGTGGGAATGACATCTGGCATTGGTGCCAAGTCATCGATGTATCCTGGAGCGATTTGTTTCAGCTGTAATGGGATTCTTAATGTTACTGACAACAGTGCAAATATGACATCCACCACTTTGTTTTGATTAGTCTTTAAAAGACGGGCTCTGTCTAATGCTTTCCTGCTGCAGTGCAGTGAGAAGGGGCTGCTTATGCTCTCTCATTCTGACACAGGGGATGGGAGAGTGACCCCAACAAAATGGATCGTCTGCATTTTTCTAAAGAAGGTGAAAAGAGGAAAACGGGCGAAAGCCGCGACCAGCACTGTAAGAAAACCAAACTGTATAATATGAACAGACTAAAGGTTCCTGTCTGTACCCCAATAATATCAATCATCTTACATAAAGAAATAAAATATAACTTGCTTTTTAAGCTGCTTGTTTAGGTTTGGACAACAGATAAATCCTTCATTTCTAAACCGTTTTAAAAGACGCAGCGTCCCCTCTCATT
Source organism: Neostethus bicornis (assembly GCA_902685375.1). Lineage (NCBI taxonomy): Eukaryota > Metazoa > Chordata > Actinopteri > Atheriniformes > Phallostethidae > Neostethus > Neostethus bicornis. The sequence goes on from LR738541.1 coordinate 38,272,899, forward strand.
GCCAACATAGCACTTTGAGAAAAAATTTTTTAGTCTAGCATCAGCGGATTCTCAGGGGACACGTTAAAACAGTCACAAGATGTTACATTTTTGTATTCTAAATACACGATTCTAAATTAAAAAGTTTCACCTCCATGGCCCATTGTTTTCACAAAAAAGAGCATTAATAGGGGTGCCATTAAAATACATCAGTATTGATCAAATTTAGCGAATGCATCCCTAGCGTTCAGCAGCCTCTTTTTGAAAATGCGCTTCTCGTGATGGCAGCAGGTCCCTGTGGCACTCTGTGAAAGAAAATGTTTATAATGTTTAATTGTCATGCTTAAAGGTTGACCTTATAACCCTACAGTTCCAGCTGCAACCCAGACCTTTTAATAGTTGAATCAGCAAGCACGAGAAAGTCCAAAAGAGAAGTAAAAGTAGACATGTCTTAGGAAAAACAGGATTCAGCTAGGTTAGAAGGAGAAGTTCAAGCAGAGGAGAAGTTCAAGCAGAGGGTGTCTAGACAACCTCAGGAGGGTGCAGCTGGGATGGAAAGCAGAACTGATTATTTGTGACCAAATTGTTTTTGTGTAACTATGACGTATGCTTTGCTGATATTACAATAAAAAGGCAAACGGGGGCAGCTGAACTCTGACAGTCTGAAGGAACGATCACAGAGGTGAGAGTTCTGCTGTCCCTCGCGAGTAGAAAAGACAATCTTGGCTGGTGTGAGTTCATTCTTTTACAACTAGGCTATGTTCAGTGAGTTTTATTTCAAAGATTCTCTGACACGCTCCACATTTTTTATGGATTTTTTTCAGTTTTTATTGAAGGTTCGAAAGATGAGCTACTTGGACACTCATCTAAAGTAAGAACAAGTAAGTAAGAACTAAGAACACATTGAATTGAATCTACTTTATTAATCTCTGAAGTGAAATTAGAGTCCTGCAGTGCAAACACCAGGTGTTTAACACCTCGATGCCCCGCCTCTCCCCATCCACCGGCGTCCCAGTCCAGTCACACTGTGTCCAACCTGGTAACCCAAAAGCTGGAGTCCTGATTGGGTTACAAAGCCTGGCCCCAGTGAAGAGCACCAAACTGGTCTTTCTGGATTTCGCTGGGTCCAAGTGAGCGCCACCAGTTCCTCAAGCGAGCAACCGGACTTTTCCATGGAAACTGCAAAGACAAAGGGCCAGAAGCACCTCCTCTAGACCATCTTCTTCTCTGCACCTCCTCCAGATTGACTCTCCTCAGCTCCCCCGAGACTAAACCAACTCCTCCAGCCACAACGGATGTGGCTCAGAGAGCACATTGTCCAATTTCTCATGTATTTTGTAGTTTTTCTACTATTTTTACTCCAACCATTTAAAATGTAAAACGAAGACCAAAACAGGTGAAACTTTATCTATTTTTTTCATTATTCTTGTGAAGAAAATTGTTTATTTAGTGGAAACTAATTAGCAAAGAAGGAAAAACATACAGACAAAAACCTACAAGTCTGATTTGCTCTCAGCCTGGAAAGATAAATAAGAAAACATCTGAAAGGCTTCTGTACTTGTTAGTTACAACGTAGGACATCCCGATGGTTAAATATTTTAAGAACCAGCGGGCTGTAAATCTTTGAGCAAATCAAAAGAGAGCAGTGAAATAATTAAGACACGAGCACAGTGGACAAACACAACGTCTACTGATCGACAGACAGGAAGTAAAGAAACATGCAGACAGAAAATTAGATTCTCTTATGTGAGACACTGTCATGAAGCAGAGTGCAGGTGGAAAGAGGAGGACCCATCTGCAGACAGAAAACATGGTTTGTTTGAATTTGGTAGTCCATTAATACTGTCTGAAGAAAAAACAAAGTTTTAGTTGCGTGATAAAAGGTTATTGCAAAAAATGTGTATTTGGTCAGAAAACCAGGGAGACCTGGCTGGAAGGGATTGTGTGACCTGACCGGGAAGTCTGGGGGGATTGCCCTTAAATAGCTGGCAGGGGTGACAGATGTGTGGAATCTGTAATCATCCTCAGGTGACCCCAATCAGGTTGACGAGAAACATCCAGGCCTCCCTCTGGCGGCAGGAGAGTGGATCAAGACAGACACAATTTTTCTTCTTCTTTCAGCATTTCCCTTCAGGGGGCGCCACAGCAAGTCAGTTTCTTCCATCTAACCCTATCTCCTGCATCTTCTTTGGTCACACCAACTATCTTCATGTCTTCCTTCACTGTATCCATGAACCTCCTCTTTGGTCTTCCTCTAGTCCTCTTTCCTGGTGCTTCCAAACCCAGCATCCTTCTTTTGATGTACTCTCTCTCTCTCCTCTGCACATGTTCAAACCATCTCAGTCTGGCCTCTCTGACTTTAAAACCTCTAACATGTGCTGTTCCTCTGATCCTGTCCATCCTGGTCACTCCCAGAGAGATCCTCAGCATCTTCATCTCTGCTACCTCCATCTCTGTTTCCTGTCTTTTCTTCAGTGCCACTGTCTCTAGACCAATCAGCATGGCCGCTCTCACCACACTGTTTCTACGTAGACCAATCAGCATGGCCGGTCTCACCACGGTTTTGTACACTTTTCCTTTCATTTTAGCTGAAACTCTTCTGTCACACATCACACCTGATACTTTTCTCCACCTGTTCCAGCCTGCCTGCACACGTTTCTTCACCTCTTTTCCACACTCTCCATTGCTCTGGACTGTTGATCCTAGATACTTAAAATCTTCCACCTTCTTTATCTCTTCTCCCTGTAACCTCACTTTTCCATCATGACAGACACAACATAACTCATAAAAGAATCAGTTATATTTTTACTTTAAAAGGCATGATGTGTTTTAAAGTATCTCAGCTTGCGGTTTTAAAGTAAAACCCAGTTTATTCAATCGGTTTCATTTTTTGTGAGCAGGTAGGTAGCTTCATGTATTAACAGGAAAGACTGAAACAGTACAAAGAAAGATCTTTAGACCTCAAAATTTATCATGAATTTTCTCTGAACTGGCGTCTTTTAATCATAGGCTTGCAGATTTGAAAAAGAACTCATGTTTAAGTGTTTTTGAGTGAGGTACGAAACCTCTAATTACTCCTGATTGGTCGTGGCTAGTTGTAGCTTGCATGGCAGCTTTTCTACGTAATGTGAATGAATGATTAGCAAGGCTTCTCAATCAGAAACTATTTGGATGCTAATTTAGCATCCAGATCAAACGTGCATTCATAAAATAAAAGCTACTTTAAGATCTGAGAATAACACCCGTTCTGTTCCGTCATCTTCCGCTTGTTCCGGGGTCGGATCGAGGGGGCAACAGTCTCAAACGGGAAGCCCAGGCCTCTCTCACCCCGGCTGCATCCTCCAGCTCACCCGGAAGGATCCCAAGTTGTTCCCCGGCCAGCTGTGAGACATAGTCTCTCCAGCGGGTCCGGGGTCTGCCTCTTGGTCTCCTCCCGGTGGGACGTTCCCAAAACATCTCGCCCGCTAGGCGCTCGGGGGCATCCTGACCAGATGCCCGAACCACCCCATCTGGTTCCTCTCAACCTGGAGGAGGAGCGGCTTGACACCGAGCTCCTCCTGGATGGCAGAGCTCCTCACCCGATCTCTGAGTGAGAGCCCAGCCACCCTGTGGAGGAAGCTCATTTCGGTCGCTTGTACCCGCGACCTCATTCTTTCGGTCACCACCCACAGCTGGTTACCATGGTGAGGGTAGGAACATAGATCGACTTGTAAATCGAGAGCTTTGCTTTTCGGCTCAGCTCTCTCTTTACCACGACGGACCGATGCAGCGTCCTAGTTATTGCTGACGCCGCACCGATCCGCCTGTCGATCTCCCCCTACATCTTTCCCCCACTCGTGAACAAGACCCCGAGATACAACTCCTCCACTTGGGGCAGGACCTTGTCCCAAGTGGGCAGGGGGCATTCCACCCTTTTCCGGGCGAGGAACAACACCCAAAAAAATTCATTGTGCATTAGTCTTCCTCAATTTTAGTTATTACACAGGAAACAGTCTTCATCTGTCATATTTAATAATATCGTTTTTATTCAACTATTTAAAACAAGTCAAAACAATACAAGTGCATTTAAAACCACGGCAACCAATGGAAAGCCAGTTTAGCTTAGGTCCAATGGTTACATTCTCTTTGTTCCGTTATGACATCACTAGTGAACATCTCCAGCGCAGGGCTGTGGCTTCAGCCCAGCATTCTGTTTTCAAAATGACCACCTCTCAGAGCTGCGACTCAGATGCATCCGACGCTTCAGACACTGAGCACAGTACCTCAAAGGAAGTCTCTCCTGAAATCGCGAAAAAACTGTCAAACCAAATACAAATGCTGAAGGAAAAACTGCTTTGCTGCGAGGAAGTCCATCAGCATCTGGCGCAGGAAAACAAGAAGCACGCCTCTGAGTCGAAACACCTGGAAAAGCTCTACCACATAAAGTTGGAAGAGAATAATTTTCTGAAGTCCATCATTCACGATCTGGAGACCCAAGATAAAGACGGTGAATTTGCCAAAAGGATTGTCGAACTGGAAACTCAAGTTAAAAAGTTGGAGACCCACAACAACAATCTAATGTCTGAAATACTCGATCTCCAGTGTGACGACAAGTTCCTGAAGGAGAAAAACAAAAAGATGGTCCAAGAGTTAGCTGAGGTTCAAGCTAAGATTCGAGCCGCCATCAAAGAAAGGAAATGCTTCATAAAAATCCACAAAATAAATCCAAAGATAAAAGCGATTGAGTATCCTGTAGAAGGCCCTCGGTTGGCTATTGATCAGCCAGAGAATCTGGACCAACAGGCGAGCGTGTACCCAGAAGTCACAGAACCAAACGGTATTCAACAAAAAGAAAGCAACATAATTCCACTACCATTGGAGCGAGTGAAGTTTTGGGAGCCGACAGAGAACTTGTGGCTGACCAATTGTCTGGAGAGCAATCTGGTCCTCGGAATAATAGCTGCTCTGACGGTGTTGGGTTTAGGTCTCGTCTTTGGAAAGTTTCATCTCCTGATGAACTGCTGTCCAAAAGACTTTCAGCCATATTAAAAACAACTGGACAAAGACTGACCTTCACCAGGAGGAACCCTACAAAATAAAACCCGAGTCACTTGTAAGAGAATTGTGTGTATTTGTGTGTGTGTGTGTGTGTGTGTGTGTGTGTGTGTGTGGTAGAGAGAAGTTCAAAATGTTTGATCAGAAAATAACATTTGTTTTGCCAACAAAAACATGGGCGGACACTATTTGGCAGTCTGCAAAATGGTTTGGATTTGAAAATCTGTTGTCATTGGTTCAGCCTGCATTTGCTTAGCAACCACCTTGACAACCAGGATCGTGCTTTTTGAAGGTACACAACCTGACATTGGAGTTCCTAACTGCAACCATTCCGTCTGCCTCAAGGTCCAATGTCCCTATGTGGGGAGAACAGCTGCATTATTTGGTGCATCTTATTACGCAGTCATTATCTTGAATAACTTGTTGCTAAGGACAAATGGCAATAAAATTAATAACTACAGAATATGTGTTGCAAGATAATTGGGTTCAAATCAAAATATTCAATAGGATTAATTCAAGATATCAAAATAAAAGCTGCTGATTTTTCAATGGAATGGGTGGTGAGACATTTTGGCTCTCACTCAGATATAGAGTAACAAAATAGAGCTGTTGCTCTATGTTGAAATAGAACATTTCAACATAGAGTGCAACCATCTGAGTGGTTGCACTCTAGGCAACCACTCAGATGCCTTCAGGATGCCCCGCTTGAAGAGGGTTCTAGCATGTCCCACTGGCAGACTTTGTACCTAGAGCCCTGCTCATCATTATTTGCACCGCTTCAGGTTTCGCACAACTGTGCGAATATCTTCAGAAATAAATTAAAATACACCAGATTTTTGTCAGCAGGTCTTTTTATTGGAGATCCAAAATAATTTAACAAAGACAATTGTTTGTTTTTTTTTTCAAACATATGAATTGTAATTCCAAAGTGAAAAAACAGAAAAACAGCATGGGCACTGATAATGGCTCTCCTCCTTCATACTTTGGTTCCGAACCCTTTGGGCAGTGATGCCTGCCTCCAAATGTTCCTCACATCCATCTGTAAGCTTCTTTCTTGCACTTCTCAGATGGTATTTTCTTCCACACTTTATTTGCAATGTGCTCAAGCTCTTGAACATTTGGAAGGTTCCTTTCTTCAATGCCGATTTCAGCTCCCTCCAAAAATTTTCAATTGGATTCAGATCAGGACTCATTGCTGTCCGTTTTCAAACAGTCCATTTATTCCCTTTCAACCATTCCAGCGTGCTTTTGGAGGTGTACTTTGGGTCTTTATCTTGCTGGAGGACCCATGATCTACCTCTCAAACCAAGTTTTCTTACACTGGGCAGACATTTCGCTCTAGAATTGCTTGATTATCTTTTGATTTCATGATGCTTTGGATACGGTCGAGGCTTCCAGTAACAGATGCAGCAAAGCAGCCCCACAGCATGATGGATCCTCCACCATGCTTGACTGAAGGTATGGTGTTTTCTTTACAGGCTTCATTGCACCGTCTGTAAATATGCTGTTTGTGTGCGACCAAAAAGCTCCACTTTTATTTCATCTGTCCATAAAATTTTGTCCCAATAGGCTTGAGGCTTTCCAGAAGCAGAGTCTTTGGAATCCGGGATGGGTCTTCCTATTTCTGGTGCCGAGGTCGTTGAGGTGGTCAAAAAGCTCTGTGGCAGCCGGGCTCCGGGGGTGGAGGAGATCTGCCCGGAGCTCCTATGGGCTCTGGATGGTGTTGGGCTCTCTTAACTGACATGCCTTTGCACCATTACACGGACATCGGGGACAGTGCCTCTGGATTGGCAGACCGGGGTGGTGGTCCCTCTTTACAAGAAGGGGGACCGGAGAGTGTGCTCCAACTACCGAGGGATCACACTCCTCAGCCTCCCTGGGAAGGTCTATTCAGGGGTACTGGAGAGGAGGATCCGCCGGATTATCGCTGGTGTCGCTGATTCTCGCTGGTGAGGTGTTTTGGGCATGTCCCCCTGGGAGGAGACCAAGAGGCAGACTCCGGACCCACTGGAGAGACTACGTCTCACACCTGGCTTGGGGAACAACTTGGGATCCTTCCGGGTGAGCTGGAGGATGCAGCTGGGGAGAGGGAAGCCTGGGCTTCCCGTCTGAGGCTGTTGCCCCCACGATGGGTTGTCCAGGTTCTCTTGCGAAGATCAATTGTTTCTTTTTATGTCTTTTCTTCAGCATGCGGCCTTCTTTGGCCTCTGCTCATAAAGTCTCGCTTTGTTTAGTTTGTGGTGGTAGTTGTAAACACCTAACTGCTCCAGGCTGGTCTTCAGGTCTTTGACGTGGTATTTTTCACACCATTCGCACCAACCGTCGAAGGCTTCTGTTGTCAATTTTTCTCTTGCCCTGACGTTCAGGAAGGTTCTGGACAGTTCCATCCTTGGAAAACTTCTTAATGACATCACACACAGTTGGAAACAGGGATGCCAAGAACTTTGGAGATTACCTTACACCCTGTGGAGGTTTTGTGCTTGCAGGTAATAGCGTTCCTGGTGTCCTCACACAGCTTCTTTGGTCTGGGCTTGCTTACGGAGGCTACTGCCCTCACAACCTGACCCTAGATATGCAGAAGATGACAGTACGGTCTTATAGCTTCCTACCTCGTGTCCTTTCTACTTCTTGATTTCAAGTATTGTGGATTGCTTCCATTGGGGACACAGTCCCTGAGGTCACTGAGGCATTAACCAGACTTTTTTGCTTCTAGAGTTGAAAATGCCTTGGTGACCGTTAGGCCCAAAAAGGGCAAGCCTTACTAAATGCGGTGGTGGACTGACTACTGCTAGTGACGTGGTTTTTGGATGGAGGGTTTCCCATAAAGTTGAAAAAAGTCAATTCTTGCATCGAACTTAGTGATATAAAAAAAAGGGTTTATGACAGAAAAATTATGGTAAACTAGATGGAAGCTGGACAAAAAAAGTCACGCCTAGAAAGTGTGAGGTGTTTTTTAAAGGGTGTGATGGAAAGTTGCCCATCCTCTTATGGTAATTTAGCAAGTTTGACTAGAAACAAATTCCTTTCTGGTTCCTACTAATCATTTTGGTGGTCATCTTAAAGGTCACCAGTCAACCTTTTGAGAAATCCCTCAAGAAAATGGCGGTTTTATTGTAGTTTTTGGCTCCACAGTCTGGTGACTCTAAGTTTGAACCCTAAAGCAGATATCTCAATGGATCAAATGTTTATCTGAAATAATCTATATTTTCAGACACTACATCAGAAGCCCTTGTTTTCACGTGAACTAATGACCCAACTCTGTGGAACTTGAACCAGGAGTGAGAGACTGTTGATCCTACATCTCACCAGCATCTGAGGACACCGTGTTTTTTGTTCTCCTCCTAGTGGTACTCTGGTTAGGAGCAGCCATTTTGGGCAGCATCCTGCTTCATTGCCAGAAGACGCCCTTTCACTGCCTTTGTCTTATATCCTTGATACTGTTTAGCTTACAATGGCATGAACAAATTCCATTGTCCATGGCTCAACATGGGGGGTAACACATACCAGTTATAAGCCCAGGCTCATTTGGCATAGAGCAGGGCAGTAGGGGTTGCTCTCGATGATAGGAGTCCGATGACTTTATTAGAAAGTTACTGCCTGCCTCAAACCAGCCAGTCTCCGGGCAATAAGGTACTACCCAACTTGCTTGCTTCAAAAGTTGCATGAAGCTTAGACAAACTCTACCGGCTTGTTGAGCGTCTTGTGTAGACTCCACTGTATCTAGAGACAGATGGATGCCAACATCTTAATCAACCATCTTTTCCATGATGTGCTTCAACTTCCTTGTGAAAAACTCTAGACTGACAGGCATTTTTCGTGTGCTTTCTAATTCTCGCTGCTCCAAATGCTTCATTTCACTGTCCTCACTTCTCGTTAAGTTTTGTCCACAAATCTCGTCTTTTTCCTTTGTCTTAAAATTTGCGTACAGCAGCTCCGGACTTGCCTTAATGTTACGTAGTAGTTCACCCACTTTGTCACCTAAAAACAAATCCATCAAGTTCCATAGAAGTTGACGTATGCTCGGATTTGAGTCATGAGCTTGTTTTGTAAATTAAAGCCCCAGATATCCAATATTCATCTATCTTCTCATCCAGGGTCGGGCAAACGTTTTTGGTTCGTGAGCCACATTGAAGTCTAACATTTGACAAGGGGCTAGAACAGGAGCAGATAGATGGCATGCTTTGGTAACCGCTAGATTAGACCGATAGAATGGCGCACTAAATGTTACATCAAGCGCGTTAAATTTCAAATCTAGTGCAATAGCGCTTCAAAACAAGCATTTAGCTGCGCCTGGTTTGAAATCTAAGCACTTGATGTAACATTTTGCTTGTTTTAACATCTAACACGCTTGTTTACGTGTGTGTATTGGCCCTGATAGCTTTCCATATCTGTGCACACTGTTTATTTTGACAGCGTTCGCAACTCGGAGACACACATTTTAATGGGAGCAGTGTTTTGTATCTTTGGCGCCATCTAGTGAGGAATCATCGGAATTACATGAGAAATAATAAGGTTTTTTTTTTTTTTTTTATTCAAGTTCGGCGGGCCGGATTAACCTTTTAGCGGGCCGCATGTGGCCTGCAGGCCATGGTTTGCCAATGTCTGTTCTAACCCATATCACCCGCTCCCCCTTCCAGTTAAATTACAACCCTGCCAGTTCGTATTCTAAAGTTCCTTTGAGTTAAATAAAGCAAATTTTCATTCATTCATTTTTTCTGATTTATTAAAAAAAAAAAAAGATAAAAAACATTGACTCTAATAAATTCTTATTTACATATTTACTCAGTCTGTTTTCTGTTTTAATTGGTTATTTAAAAAGTGACTTCTGTTTGGTTGTCTAAGTAGTGGCGGGCATCTCGGTGGGTGGAGCTTCGTCCTCAGAGCTGGTGTGATGAGCTGACGTCCGAAACAGTCCCATCAGATCCTGAAACCTGCGAGACACCTGAACAGACCCCGATAGTTAACGAGTGTCACATAACCAGACCAATCACATCAAAAGATTAAACAGTCAGTTACCTCATCGGGAGTTTTGTTACCAAGGCAACCAGAAATTGCCTGGAAAGTGTTCGAACTGGCTCCTTCCTGCTGGCAGGTGGTCAGGATGACCCGATCAGCCTCTCTGGAAGAGGAGGAGACGATGAGGAGGAAGAATAGCACATAACAGAGAAAGGAGTCATCATACCGGGTCCAGAGGATGACTTTCTCTCCGCTCGCCGTCAGAGAGATGTTCTTAGCGCAGACGGAAGGTTCATTAGGAGGAAACGGCCGAGGAGGAGCTAAGGAGGGCGTGGCGTTCAGCACGTCTTCTCTCCTCCTCTTTACACCTGTGTTCTTCTCATTCTCTTCATCCTCCTCTCTCTCCTCCTCCTCTTCCTCGTCGACCCTTCTCTTCTCCCCGGCGATGGGACATGGCGTCTCCCAGGAGGCCGTTCTCTGATCTGCAGAAGAAATTTTGTATGACACACCAGAATGCAGTCCAATGGATCACAACGGATTTGTTCTGAGTCAAGACACACAGAAATCCTGGATGGATTTAGAGGGAAGAAAAGTACTTCATGTTACGGCAAGTGGAAGAACTTGAACGTCATTGTACATAAAAGTTACTAAACAAAATATTAAGGCTGATTTACCAACGTGTTGAAATACTTATTGTCCAATGTACCATATTCTCTCTAGTTTCCTCCTCCCACTCTCTAGTCTCCTCCTCCCGGTCTCTAGGCTCCACCTCCTCTCTGTCTCTAGGCTCCACCTCCTCTCGGTCTCTAGTCTCCTCCTCCCGGTCTCTAGGCTCCACCTCCTCTCTGTGTCTAGGCTCCACCTCCTCTCGGTCTCTAGTCTCCTCCTCCCGGTCTCTAGGCTCCGCCTCCTATCGGTCTCTAGGCTCCTCCTCCTCCCGCCCTCTAGTCTCCTTCCAGTCTCTAGACCCCTCCTCCCAGTTTCTAAGCTCCAGCTTTAGGCTCCTCCTCCCAGTCTCTAAGCTCCTCCTCCCAGTCTCGAGCCTCCTCCTCCTTCCGGTCTCGAATCGCCTCCTCCTCCCGGGCTCTAGGCTCCTCCTCCTCCCGGTCTCTAGGCTCCTCCTCCCGGTCTCTAGTCTCCTCCTCCTGCTCTCTAGTCTCCTGCTACTGCTAGAGAGGAGGAGTGTCCTTGATTTGAATTCCTCCTCCTGGTCTCTAGGCTCCTCCTCCTCCTGGTCTCTAGTCGCCTCCTGCATAGTATATGTGTGACCCACCCCAAGCGATGGTTTTAACACACCTGGCAGTGGACTGATGTCACTTCCTCCTCCGTCTAGGTTCTTTTCTCCTGGCTCCTCGTGGACCGGGCTCACCTGACTGTACAACCTGTCCAGACTCTTTACGGCTCTGGGCACACCTGCAGAGGTCTGAAAGAAGAGGAGCAGAGTTAACTGGTTGGCATGGAGACACCCTGCACTCTGTGTGTAAAAAAAAAAAACAAACAAAAAAACCCTGACAACAGTGACTGCAGAGAAACTAAATACCAGTGTGAGCGGTATTAGGACTGGATTGTTTCCAGTTATTTTATCACCTCCTCTAGTCCAGTTAAAGGTGGAGCCCTTGTAACATGGGATAATCTCCCAGCTTATTGAATTAAATATACTTTATTGATCCCCAAAGGGAAATTTGAGTGCTGCAGTGTAAACACACCAATGCCCCCTCTCCCCTATCCACTGGCGACCCAGTCTGGTCACACTGTGTCCAACCGGGCAACCCAAAAGCAGGAGTCTGGAATGGGTCACAAAGCTTGACCACAGTGAAGAACACCAAACTGGACTCTCTGTATTTCACTGGATCCAAGTGAGCACCTCCAGTTCCTCAATTCCTCCTGGAAAGTTTCCATGGAAACTGCAAAAACACAGGCCCTGAAGCACCTCCTCTAGACAGTGTTCTTCTCTGCACCTCCACCAGATTGACTTCTTCTCCTCAGCTCTCCTGGGACTGAACCAACTCCTCCAGCCACACATGGACGTGCCTCCGAGAGCCAGCAGCTGGTCGCACATGTGAACATGCATGTCAACAGCAGAATGGCTCTATAACCAGCTAGCCGTTGCAAGCTAGCTGCTCGGAGCTAGCCAGCTAGCCGTTGGGAGCTAGCCGAAGGATTTCTAAAAAAAAACAGCTGTACGACACAAACAATGTCCAAAATGACGCCCAAAATGCGGTCAAAAAGAAATCTTCAGACCGAGACAAAACATAGCAGAAGAAGGGACAGAAACTCAGAGAAAGTTGGCGATTAATCGCTCAAGTAACAGGGAGCACTGCAGCAGGCAGCCGCCCAGTGCAGCACCTTAGCTGTTGATTTATGTGAGAAAGACACAGTTTCTCCATCTAAGGTTTAAAATATTCCTATTTTGAAAAGTAGACCACTCATAGCTGCTAGCAGGCTGCTGGGAACCAGAAGCTGGCGGACTCCGGTTTCAGGCAAACGGAGTGGTGTGACCGGTACGAACAAATGAAAACTTGATTTGAATCCTAGAACATTGTGTACCTGGTTGCCATGAAACCCAGAACAACCTTTCCTCCTGTGTCTGCCAAGTTTTGCACCGTGACACAGACATGTTCAGTCTTAATCTGACCAATCACAGTCCTGGAAACAATAAAACTATTTACTATCAACATTTATTGGATTTTTTTATCTGTTTTATTTATTCTATAGTTTTAGAAAGGGCAGCATGGTGGAACAGCTGGTGAACGTAGTGACGTCACAGCGCAAAAGTCGGGGTTTGAGCCGAAGTGGCGCGGGGCTCATAATGGAATGCTTGTTTTTTGTGAAGTTTAAATGTTACCCTTGTGTGAGCGGCCTCCAAAAAAGTGTAAAATTGTCCCTGAGTCTGAGTAAGTGTTTGGTTGTCTCTATCTATTGCCCTAAAATAGACTGGCAACCTGGTCGGGTTGTACCCCCCCTCTGGCTTCTAATCGGCCTGGATAGGCTCCGGCGAGGGACACTTATCTATGTATAATGCTTATGTGACCAATCAGAACGCAGAATTCACCTTGTAGTTTCTGTGAGAGTTCATCTTCCTCTTTTGGCGCCGGCTTGCTATTGGTTGGATCTTAAGCCCCTCATCCTCTTCTTCCAGTTCTGGTAGGGTGACCTCTTCAAAGCCTCCACTCGTCCTGCCCGCTGACTCCTGACCTGCCCCATCTCCACCTTCTGGCTCCTCTGGCCAATGGGCTTCTTCAAACTGCCCTGGGCGAGCAGGAGGTGGGCGGAGCTCATCAAAGAACACCCAGAACTCCGATTGGAGGTGGGTGTGTCCTTTCAGCAGCGTGGCCATCTGAGCTTTAAGCTGAAAAACAGGAATTATTATTTTGTGATGCTGAATGTGTCCGGTTGTTGGATCGGGGCCGGACCTCACCTCTTTGATGCTGCTCGGACTCGGATCAGGACCGGTCTGCAGAGCTTTGATGATTTTCTGGTAATGGGACGGATTGTCTCCAAAACTGATTTCCAGCTGTCGCAGGAAGCGGCGACTGCGCTCAAACGCTTGCTGCTCCTCAAACTGCACAACGCAAGAGGGAAAAGGTCAACCTAAACAGGACCTGTTAGAATTCCATTCTGGAATCCTGATCAACCTGAACGGTATATTAAAATCAGATCAACACCTCAATATTAACGAGGGTCCAAACAATTTATCGGTTAGCCAATTAAATTGCTCGATGTCGCACTCTCGTGACTTATTGGTGATCAGCATGTATGTAGGTGATTGTCGTTGATCATTTTTGTCTAAATCTTTCTGCTAAATTCTCAGATTTACATAAACACACCCCCATGTGACATCACACTCTGCTTCGACATGGAGGAGAAAAGCAGAAACAGACCTTGTTCATTTTGTTTATAGCTCTGTGTTTATAGTTCACATGTGTTCTGTGTGATCGATTTACAAGTCAATCAACGTTCCCACTCTCACCTATGGTCACCAGCTGTGGGTGGTGACCGAAAGAATGAGATCAAGGATACAAGCGGCCAAAATGAGCTTCTTTCACAGGGTGACTGGGCTCTCACTCAGAAATCGGGTGAGGAGCTCTGCCATCCGGGAGGAGCTTGGTGTCGAGCCATTCCTCCTCCAGGTCGAGAGGAGCCAGATGGGATGGTTCAGGCATCAGGTCTGGATGCCCACTAAGCGCCTCGCCTATAAGGTGTTTCGGGCACGTCCCACCGGGAGGAGACCAAGAGGCAGACCCCGAACCCGCTGGAGAGACTATGACTCACAGCTGGTTGGGGAACGACTTGAGAGAAGCCTGGGCTTCCTGTCTGAGGCTGTTGCCCCTGCAACCCAGCCTCGAATAAGCGGAAGACAACGGAATGGAACAGTTCTGTGTGAATGAACACATAGGTAAGTTTTGCTAATGTGTGCTGTTGAACGCAGCGGTTAGCTCCTGGATTTCTGTGGTTTTATTTGTTCATCCATGTTTCAAAACCTGGACGCATTAATCCAGTTCCTTAGTGAGTGTGTAACCCTCTCTGATTCATAAGGCTTGACGCCGTCTTCCAATGACTGAAATAAACCAAAAGTTCTGATGTAGACACAATCGCCATCTTGCATGAGTCCTGCCAAAATAACGTGACTTGTAACCATGCGAGAACCAGCGTGTCTGCACCTGTAGCCTGTAATTCTGGGGATACAGGTATCTGTACCTGTAGCCACCTCCTTTTTTTAAATTAGCCAGTCAATCAGAACTTGGTGTTTTTTGGTTCTTTAAATCAGTATCGGCATCGTTGTGAAAAAAAAAATGAGTCGGGCCTCTCACTCTTACCAGTCCGCACTGCAGCGCCTGCTCAGGATGCAGGAACGCAGCAAAATCCCGCAGGAGCTCCGTCTGATTTCCCAGAATGGAACGTAGCTTTCTGAACAAGGCCGTCACCTCCTGCCCCTCCCCCACCTGTTCAAACTTGTTCAGCAAAGACACGAACTCGTCCACCTGTTCTGGTGTGTCCTGCAGCACCTCACGGACCTAACAGTCAATAAAACCCAGAAACAGCTTAGTAAACATCACGCAGGTCGTCATGGTAACAGTGTGTAAATAAAGGGGTCTTACCCTGTTAAGGTAGGTTTGAGCGAAGGCCATGTCTTTGCTGTCTCTCAGGGGGTCGTTGTCCAGAATGTTCTCATCATATAGAAGCAGCAGCTTGGCCGTGTCCTTACTGAGACGTTCTGCACGGCTCCTCCTCAGCCCGCGGTGGGGGCGACTACGGCCTGCGCACACGGGGGAGCACAGGGTATTATAACGTGGAGGAGACGTTCAGATATTTTCTAGAGACTGATTCCACCTCACCTCGTCCTCTTCCCGAACATCGTCCTTCTCCTTTGGGCGCTCCCTCCTCTGAGGGCGTCTCCTCGTCCACCTTATCGCTCCTCTCGTCCCCCAGTTCCTCCCCCTTCTGCCCTCCCTCCTCTTCCTCTTCCTCCTCTTCTTCCTGAGAACCTGCCGAGGTCGGAGAGTGGTCTTCCTCAGAGTCGACGTCAGCGCAGAGGCGATGCTCTGCCGCCAGCCAAGTCAGCTTGTTCATGGTCTCCTGCAGGACACAACCGTTAGTCGTCAGGGCAACAGAGCTGGTGATGACATCATAGCTCGCCTGCGGTCGATGAACTCATTTGGAGTCCCGTTTGCTGGTTCTAAGATCTGATGCCTCTTCGCTCGTTGTTGCTACAGATTTGGCCGTTTAGTTCAAATGTTGCCTCGGCTTAACTTCTTTTACCTCAGGTTTACTTCCTGTTTACTTCCTATTTACCTCAAATTTACTTTCTGTTTACCTCAAGATCACTTACTATTTTAACCCAAGTCACTTCCTGTTTAAGAGATTAGCCTTAACTATTAATCCCAAAAGAAAAATAACGTGTTACAGTCTTTTTTTTTCCTTCCAAATACCATATTTTTCAGACTATAAGTCGCAGTTTTTTCATAGTTTGGGGGGTTTCATAGTCGGGGTTGCGACTTATAATCTGGAGTGACTTATATAAGGACTTATTAACACATTTTTACCATCATTTTCACACTGGACCACAGGAGGGCGCTCTAGTTTCAATTTTGCTGGTAACATAAAAACAACTAAAGAGGAAGAAAGAAAATGTGACCAAAAGAAAATCCTTTTCTGCAGATTACAAGCTGAAAATAATTTAATAGGCAGCTGAAAACGGTAATTGAGCAGCAGGAAGAAAGTTTTTAGTTAGTGAGAAACTTGTAAGGGACTGGAGAAAAGTGGAGCTGCGGTGAAAACAAAAAAAGCTAAGAGGCTACAGTTAGAGGGATGGGTTCATAGATGGGTGTTTGATCAAGGGAGAGTAGATGTGGACGGATCAAGAAATGCTGAACTTGTGGCTTGAAAAGTGTTACTTTGAGCGTCGAGATGGCTTCTTTAGAGCATGCAATGCTCTGCTTGTGATGGCTAGCATGCGCACAGAGCGCTCATCACGCCACAGTTCAGAACTAAATTTAAAGTTTTTTAACTCCATACCTGCCATCATTCCTGAAGGCTTAACCAAAACACTCCAGCCACTTGATATGTCCGTGAAAAGGCGCTTTAAGGCAGTCTAGTGTAACCTGTGAGAGCAGTGGATGAAGGATGGAGGGCGCAGCATCACGGTAATCCGGAGAATGCGCTGTGCAACTTTTTTGGAAATTATTGTCTGGATTGAAACATGAACGTCCACAGTTTGTTTATGCGTCATGTGAAGGTAGTATACCGTGCCGCCTGTTCTCTATTTTATTTATTTTTTTAAAATTCTTTCAAAGAAACATGTCTGTTTTTGGTGTTTAACTTTATCAAATAAATTTCCCCAAAAATGCGACTTATACTCCAATGCAACTTATATGTTGCTTTTTCCTTCTTTTAGTGCATTTTTTGGCTGGTGCGACTATTTTTTTAATATACTTTATTAATCCCTCACCGGGAAATTTGTGTGCTGCATTACACCGCAGCAGGCTGCCACCTATGACGGCGCCAATGATGTGAGAAACGAGGGGTTAGGTGTTTTCTCCTAGACGTGAACTCATTGAGATTCGAACCTGCGAACTTCCGGTTAACTTCCGGTCCGCGGGCGAACGCTCTAACCACTGAGCCACCGTCTCCTTATACTTATAAATATAGACTTATACTCAGGTGCGACTTATAGTCCGGAAAATATGGTAGTAAAAATTTACATTTATCCCAAATGGGATCACAGGGCTGCCATAACCTATTCCAGCCAGTTACAGTGTATTGGCAGGGTACACCTTGAACAGGTTGCAGGGCCAGAGGCAAACAACCATTCACACGCAAACTTATACCTAAAACCAATTTTGTAGCGGAGAATCAAGCTAACACGTGTTTTATGATGAGTGTGAGGAAACCAGAGTACCCGGTTCAAACCCACACGTATACAGAGAGAACATGTAAACTCCACAGAATCAAAGCCCTGCCCCACACGGGGGAGGAACCCCGATCTTCTTACTGAGAGGCCACACTGGTAACAATTGCACCAACGTGCAGTCCAACGTAGGCTTCAGGCAGCGGTGGATAAAGTACTCACTTTTTGTACTTAAGTAAAAGTACAGATAATTAGGCAACAAATTTACTTAAGTAAAAGTACCAATAAAAAAATCTACTTAAGTAAAAGTGCCAATAAAAAAATCTACTTAAGTAAAAGTACAAAAGTAGTTGGTGTAAATTGTACTTTTTAAGTAAAAAGTAAAAGTATTCGATCATAATTCAAATGTTATTTGTTGTCCTATAGGGTGTCACCATGGTAACCAGGATAAATACTCTGCAGGGGTGTGACCCCCTCTCCCGCCTCTTTTGGTCCACAAAAAAAATAAAATAAATAAAAGGAAAGGGTACAAGTCAAGCTATTCCCTAGAAGGGCCAGTGAATGGGCTTCAAAATGGAGGAAAATGACACTTCTTTTTTGAAATGTTTTGGGGGGGAGAAGCCCCCCAGTCACTATATATTGGCTTTGTCAAAGCCCCGCCCCCCTTTGGAAAATTCTAGATCCGCCCCTGCTCTGTGTAATGATGGCTCAACTTTTTATTTAGAAGTAAACACAACGAACAACGATCTTCTGACTCTTTTTAATTTGTACTATATTTGATGTTTGGTTTTTGAATGAATGGAAAATGTTTCTCGATTCATTACTTCTTCTCCCGATCAACTGCTTCTTTTGATTTTGGCGATGCGGCTTCAAGATGCGCTAAAAAAAAACTGTGTATTTTTCAAATTCCTGAACGAAAATGTAACAAAAAATGTAAAACACACTTTTAAAAAGTAGTGAAGTAAAAGTACAGATATTTGCTCTAAAAATGTAGTGAAGTAAAAGTAAAAGTACAGGTTTTAAATTTTACTTAAGTAAAGTACAGATACACAATTTTTTTACTTAAGTACAGTAACGAAGTACATTTACTTTGTTACATTCCATCACTGGCTTCAGGTTACTTCCCGTTTCCCCCTAACTCCTTCTACTTGTGTCACATCAGCAGATGAATCATGGACCCTCCATTTTTTTAAGACTATAGTCTGTTCCAGTCGTGCAGCTGTTTTTAGTGTTTACCTGTAACTCGGGGACCGAGAGCACCGACTCCTCTGAGGCTGATGACATCACTTCCTCCTCATCTTCATCCTGCGTGAGGTCATCAAAGTCTTCCTCTTCTTCTTCCTCCTCTTCCTCACCCTGCCGGTCCTGATCTTCATCTTTATCTCCATCATCTTTACTGTTTCCTCCCTCGCTCTCTCTCGCTCCGTCCTCCTCCTCTTCTCTCTCTCCCCCTTGCTCTCCTCCCGCCTCCTCCTCTCCGTGTCCTCCATCTTCTTCTCTGCTCGGTTCAATCTGTCCATCGGAGTTTTCACCACCGTTCAGAGTAACGGGCACAGCGGGACATTCCTCCTCCTCTCCGGTAGAGGAGAAGGGACCTCCTGTTGAGGTAAGGGTCCTGCTCTCATTCTCAGCTGTCTCTGTGGTGACCTCCTCTGGTTGGCACACCGGGGAATCCCAGGAGGTGGGGGGCGGCGGTGTTAACACTATCTGGAGCATGACGTTCTCTGGGGCGGCTGAGGAAGGGATCATGGGAGTTGTAGTGTTTGCAATGGGCACGGGGGACAGCGGCATTAGCAGAGGGAGCGAGGGGGAGTCCTTCACAGTTTGCCCATCAGCAACAACACAGGTTGCTGCTGGAGTGAAGGGGTTGGGGTACAAAGTTAGAGCTGACGGAGGGAGTGCCTGCCACGTTTCTGTCGGGGCTTTGGCCAGTGGGAGTAGTGATGCATTATGGGCCAAGGTGAAGACGCGGCGGTGGACGCGGCGAGTTAGTGCGCTCCTGTCTACATAGTTGGGGTGAAGCCTGAGGGTACAGCTGGGAGGGAGGTAACGGGGGTAGCTGGTTCCATCACGACGGGTCTTCTGGATTTTCAGGCGACTGTTCTGTAAGAAAACGTAAACGAGATTAGCGCCATGGTACTAATTAAATAGTCAAAATGGTTCCCTTGATGATAACAATTAGGTACAGTATGTGACAGCTTAGATTCCTCTTCTCCTTTCATCAATTCCCTTCAGGGGGCGCCACATCAAGTCAGTTTCTTCCATCTAACCCTATCTCCTGCATCCTCTTCAGTCACACCAACTATCTTCATGTCTTCCTTCACTGTATTCATGAACCTCCTCTTTGGTCTTCCTCTAGTCCTCTTTCCTGGTGGTTCCAAATCCAGCATCCTTCTTTTGATGTACTCTCTCTCTCTCCTCTGCACATGTCCAAACCATCTCAGTCTGGCCTCTTTGACTTTAAAACCTCTAACATGTGCTGTTCCCCTGATCCTGTCCATCCTGGTCACTCCCAGAGAGATCCTCAGCATCTTCATCTCTGCTACCTCCATCTCTGCTTCCTGTCTTTTCTTCAGTGCCACTGTCTCTAGACCAATCAGCATGGCCGCTCTCACCACACTGTCTCTAGACCAATCAGCATGGCCGCTCTCACCACACCGTCTCTAGACCAATCAGCATGGTCGGTCTCACCACGGTTTTGTACACTTTCTCTTTCATTTTATCTGAAACTCTTCTGTCACACATCACACCTGATACTTTTCTTCACCCGTTCCAGCCTGCCTGCACATGCTTCTTCACCTCTTTTCCACACTCTCCATTGCTCTGGACTGTTGATCCTAAGTACTTAAAATCTTCCACCTTCTTTATTGCCTCACTTTTCCACCGCCCACTATTTTTAAGTAAATGAATTATTTGATGTAACTACCAGGTGATATTTTGGGCTGCAAAGTTCTGGTTATCAAATATTGAGCCCGATCCAAACAAAATGAGCTTAAGACAGTGTTCAGATTTTTTTTTGCTAAAGCAAACAACCTAATTCCAGTAAAGGTGAGAGTGTGCATGCTACAGACAAAGGTGGTTGCTATGGTTACAGCAAACAACCTATACGGAGAACAGCCCTGTCTGTCTGTAAATACAATCACAAGATTTCATATCGAGACTAAATAAATAACGACAAATCTTTCTCTTTTTTTAACACAAACACAACCGCAACAACAGCAGGGCGCTACCAGATGATAGGCTGGCACCAATGTTCCCTCTAAGCTGCACGCCTGTGCAATTGCGCATTGCTCGCAGGTTAATAGCGCACAGGATAACCTATGCAGCGCACAAAATAAAAATCTATTTCAACTAAAGATGGTAAAATGAGACAAAACTCTGAAGCATATCTCTTTCTTTCTGAAACAAATTTCTTCGGATCGAAGCTTCGGAGTTTGGCTCGTCACTTCTGCTGATGTCACAAAAGAGAAAAAGCTCTTCCGGGTGAGCTTGTGTGTTTGCTCATACACATAAAAAATTAGAGGGAACATTGGCTGGCGCCAAACTGTTTTGAATCAATAGCATGGGATTATGAATCATATGGATTGCAGCAGTTAGGGTCTCCATTAGCAGAAACGTGTATCTTCAAAAAGCTCATTCCTGGTTGGCACAATGGTTGCCATGTGAATGTAGACTCACACCACTGACTGCACATGGTGCCATTTGTAAGACAGAAAATGGGGACTGAAAATGGGGACTGAATTGGTTTCATTGGAATGAAGCTGAATGCATGGTCCCCTCCTTCTAATGTCAACGGTATGAACAACGTTAGAACAGACGTGATCAGGATGTCAAACCTTGAGCCAGTTTGGCATGTTTGACTCATCTCTGTCCACCAGTGGGCGCCTGTCTCCAGTTTGAACTTGGCTGCAGACCTTGGGGAGCGGCGGGATGACCCCCTGCGTCATAAAGATCTGGAAGTACATCACCACTCAGTAAACCAATCAGAGACATCTCCAGTTTACTGTCCAGTGTGATGTGTGGTCACCTTGATGACGTTGTTGGGTGGAGCTTTGGCGCTCTTCATGTCCCGGATGTGCTTCCTGAAATTCCAGCAACTCTTACAGAGGAGGTAAGAGCTGATCAGCTGATCAGAATGAAGAGCCCCTTCGAAGTGTTTCAGACCCAGAATGATCAACCTGTATATATAAAAAAAAAAAAAACATGTCAGTGGGTCGTGTATGTTTTCAGAAAGCACATCAAATTCACTTGAAGGACCAGCTGTTAGAACATCTGTAATACTAGTGATCCAATCAACCGTTAGACAGCTTATTAGACCACATTTTGGACCCCTGTTAGAGCAGCTGTTGCACCAACTGATGGAACCCCTCTGTAAATATTCTAGTAGAACATCTGCTGAACCTTCAGTCAGACCAGGCATGTGCAAACTGCGGCCCGTTAAACGTTTTAATCCGGCCCGCCAAACTTAAAAAATTAAATAAATAAACCTCGCTAGTGTTTAAATTCCCTGCAATTTTAATGTTTCCTCACTAGATGGCGTACTGTATGATCTGGAAAGCCATCGGGGCCAATACACGCACGTAAACAAGTGTGTTAGATGTTAAAACAACCAAAATGTTAGATCAAGCGCTTGGATTTCAGACCTAGCGTCGCTAGATTTGAAATTTAACGCTCTTGATGTAACATTTAGCGTTTGTTTAAAATCTAGCGTCATTCTATCGGTCTAATCTAAAGGTTACCAAAGCATGGCATCTATCTGATCCTGTTCCGGCTCCCTGGTCAAATGTTAGATAGAAGTCAATGTGTCCCGCAAACCAAAAAGTTTGCCCACCCCTGAGTTGGACCCTCTGTTGGACTCTATTTTGGACCTCATGAACATCCTCATTTGAAGCCATGCTAAACCACTTGTTAAACCACCTCTAACATCTTAAACCCTGAGACCTTGCTGGTCTAGACTTGATCAGTGACCCCAAAGATCTGCTTTTAGTATCAGCCAATGGTCATCTGGTTTATAGAATCAGCCTCTAGACTCAGCGGATGCAGCTGAGGATCCATAATGGTTTGTTTCGGGGTGCTCGTACCCGTCCTCTCCGGCTGTGTAGACCCTCCGCTGATGTGTGTTCTGGAAGGCAGGGTCCAGACTGCAGACTGGAAGCAGTTCTGGGTAGAGGAAGACAGGTCTGGTGGCGAATAGCCAAGCGGCATCTGGCGGCAGCAGCGGGAAGGCGTGGCCTAAAACAGAAAGAGAATGATGACCTCACTGCCTATCAGTGGTCGCTAGGCAACCTTCTTACGCCTTACCGCTGATGGAGGGTGTCATGTTGGGAAGAAGACGTTTTAAAGGGGCGGGAGCAGCAGTAGAAGTCTCCTCCCGATGTTCTACCTCCTTTATGAGATCCAGCGCCCCCTGGAGGTTACAGGCTCTGAAACTACTGCGTAAATACACCTTCTCTTGACCGGAGGCAAACTGCTGGAGCTCCACCTGCAGGAGGGTCACAGAAGGTTTTTATGAAGGGTGCTTATGCCCAAATCTGTGCGTACGTCGACTCTTAATCAAGTTGATTAATTTATGAAGGTGGAGGAGTGAGTGATGTTTTATGTAAACGTAAGCAATCGTTACAATTAACACAAAAATCAAACAAACTTGAACTAATTCACAACTTTGTTCAAACCCTCTCAACTTTTTCACAACAACTAGGTCTTAACTTCCTGTTTGAGATGAGTTTAGTGATTGATTTCATGTGTAATGTGTGTGTGAACAAGCTGTGTGTGCTCGTAGTGTCAGCAGTTATCCACCAATCAGAACATCCAGTTTTCAAAATAAGAGAGAAGGACGTTGAACCAAATCAAAACAAAGAAATCTGTGCTGTTAAACTGACCACATGTTCAGAAACGAGTTTAACAGAAAATAAAAAGTGGATCAAGTTATGCTTTTTTATGGGATTTGTTCCGTTCCGTCATCTTCCGCTTGTTCCGGGGTCGGGTCGCGGGGGCAACAGCCTCAAACGGGCAGCCCAGGCCAGCTGTGAGACATAGTCTCTCCAGCGGGTCCGGGGTCTGCCCCTTGGTCTCTTCCCGGTGGGACGTGCCCGAAACACCTCGCCCGAGAGGCGCTCGGGGGGCATCCTGATCAGATGCCCGAACCACCCCATCTGGCTTCTCTCAACTTGGAGGAGGAGCAGCTCAACACCGAGCTCCTCCCGGATGGCAGAGCTCCTCACCCGATCTCTGAGTGAGAGCCCAGCCACCCTGTGGAGGAAGGATTTGTTCCACTTTTTTTAATAAAATTGTTTTTGTTGCTTTTTTTTTTAACATCTCTATCAATTGGGCTTAAAATTGGTAAAAACAGCTAATTTATTTGTAAACAAATAAGGTTTTGGGAACGTTTCGCTGCAACTTTTAGGAAATTTGCTCATAAAGTCATGAAATATCACCAATTCATTTGAGAACCACTGGACATGGATCGACTCACTCCTACACCGCAGCAGGCTGCCCATGACGGCACCAATGGTGGGAGAAACGGGGGTTTAGGTGTCTTCTCCAAGGACCCTATATGTACCCTCAGTGGGATGCAAACCTGCTAACTTCCGGTTGACTTTCAGTCCGCGGGCGAACGCTCGAACCACTGAGCCACCGTCTCATGATCCATATTTGGATTTTTAGAGTCGTGGTTGGTTGTGATGGATTTCCTGGCCTCTGATTGGTCCAGGGTGAGATGAATGAAATTGACTATATTATTATGACCAAAGGGCGCGCTAGATGTTAGTTCAGGGTTCTTTTTTTGTGTTTAACAAACACAAAACGTTGAAACATATTCCACTGGGTAAGGACGGTTTATTCAAACCTGAGTTTATGTGGCGTTGGCATCATCGTTCAGTAGAGCTAAAAACACTGAACCCACTCACCAGGTACTTCTTGGTGAACATGGCTTCATGATCCAAGGCCTTGATCCGGCGACAAAGTAAATGGACTTGAGTCAGGAGCTGGACATGCTGGAACAGATGGAAACCAGTAAGAATCTGAACTTATCTGGTCCTTCAGGAGGACCTGGTCTGACGTACCTGCTGAAGCTGCTGCTGTAGCTGCAGTTTTTGACCCTGGTTGAGTTGGAGGGCGGGGCAGGGACCACCAGGAAGCACCATGACATGGACAGAGGGGTCAGCCGGTGGTGGGGTGTTCCGATTGGTCATGTCGTTCAGCACTCTCTTCTGCTGCAGAGCTTCATAACGTTTCCTCACAATCTCACGCCGCTCCGTTAGCATGTTGCCTAACAGGGCTTCAAATCTACGGAAACCAAGAGGGTTTAAAACCATTTCAACCATAATAAAATTCACTGGAAACAACCTGGGAATGCAAAAAGACTGGTTCATTTTGTCCACGTATCAAACTAGATAGACTGTGACCTGTAGGGCGGACCCATTTAAACCATTCCTCTGCTTCTGTAACCATAACAACGTAAACTTAGAACTGGATGTTTCCTCTTAACTCGGTCCGCTTCAGTCCCACTCGTGTCTGAAGAAACCAGTGAGGATGTTTAATCTTTCTCCTGACCCAAACGGCCACAGCACATCTCTGCTGCGCTGTCCCATCAGGAGAACCACCATTGATCAGGGCGTCCTTACCGTAAAGCCTGTGGAACGTTAAATTTAGGAGCAGCCTGCGACGGAGGCTCCTCCTCTTCCTGCTCCTCATTCTCTGCAGACACATCTTCATCCTGGAACTGCAAAGATGGACCTCATTCAATTATCACAGCCATAAAACGTCTTAATTTTAACCATAAAAAAATCAGATCTGACGACAAAAACCTTACAGATACTTTTTCTAAGTGGAGTTTTATTTCAACAAGATTTATTAAAATTAGATTCATTTTAAACAAACTTGAAAAACAACTTTGATTTTACTAGAATCGGAAATATTTTTTCAAAAATAATGCCACTGGGTATTTGAGTGTGACACCAGGGGTGTACGACCTGGCTCTGTTTAACACTAGGACCGCCGTGTTCTAAATCTACCTGCAAGTGCCATGACTGTCAATGTGACGCTTATGTAATTATTCATGTTTTGCTTTATTCCATAAATAAACCTTTAAACTAGGGCTGAAACAACTAATCAAATTAATCGATTATAATCGATTATTGAAATAGTTGTCGACTAGTTTAGTCATCGATTAATCGTTTAGGAAGTTTTTGCTGTCAACTGCACCTAATATTACACAACTTGATTGTTTTTTGTGTATTTTTACTCATGTTAACCTCGGCCATTTTTGTTTGGTACTATACCTCTGAACAAGGTTAAAATTGCAAATCTAAAACAGTTAATGATTTCTTGTTTTTAAATGTGATCCTGGATGGTCAACAGTTTACATTTTATGTTTTTTTAGCCAGTACTATAAAACACATTTTATGGGTGCTCGTGATTTACCTTTACTGTATACAGTAAGTAGATTTATTATTTTATATTTGCTGTAGAAATGGTAATATTCTCCCTCTTTATTTCACAGAAAGATTAACATTTTTATTTATTAGAATGAGCCCAACGTGTTGTTTAAGTGGTTATGAGTTGTGTTTTGCAACTACATTCAATAAAATGCCAAAAAACTATTATTTATTAACTTGGCAATGCTACCCGATTAATCGAGCCAGTAATCGCCAGATTAATCGATCACCAAAATAATCGTTAGTTGCAGCCCTACTTTAAACCACTCAATTTTTAAAGTAATAACAATAATAAAATGTTAAATATTTTTAAAACTTAGAATAAAAATCAAAAACCAAAGTAAAATGATGTAATTTCTCTGCATTTTTCCCTGCTGCTTCAAAAATATCCTCGTTATAAATTAACTCCAATATTTTAAACTGAACTTTCAAGACTTTTCTAGAAAACATGGCCGACTTTATTCAGACAACAATCTTCTTACTCTCTTCATGGTGTCTCTCCTAAAATGTTTCTGTAATGGCGTCAGAGTTCTCCTTGTCTCTCTCCACAAATATAAACACACACACTTATGGTATGTGTGATGGTGATGTGTGATATGGGAGATGGTGGATCAGCGCTAGAGCGCTCGCCCGCGGACCGGAAGGTTGCGGGTTTGATTCCCGCTGAGACCATCGTCTAGGGTCCTTGGAGAAGACACCTAACCCCCGCTCCCACCATTGGCGCCGTTGAAGGGCAGCCTGCTGCGGTGTAAGGAGTGCAGCACACAAATTTCCCCGATGAGGGATGAATAGAGTAATTAATTTATTTATTATGTGTAGCAATGTGTCTGTTGCCATGGCAACGTAGCAACAATTTGTTGCTATCACAATGCGCGCTTCCTCCCAGCTGCTGCGCCCCGGTTAGAGGAGATAGAATACTTACAAATTTTGAAATGTTCATTTTTAGAACAAAAAAATACATAATAAAATATAAAACATGTTTATATTAAAAGTCATAAAAGGTCAGCCTCCTAGGTTGTTTTATTTATTCTAATCAGCACATTAAAGAGACGTGGAGTCATATTGACGGCTGCGGCGGTTCTACTGTGTGAAGCTCTTAGAGACAGCAGCTACATCAAAAAAAGTTGAACCTGTTTTTAAGTTTAGCATCTGAATCCATCAAAAAAAGCTTCACGATGAGCGACGGAGACTCAAACTCACCGTTTCAAAAAGTTCCTCCAGCAGCTGGTTCACCTCCCTCTCTGGAAAATAAAACCGTCCAGATTTAGACCCGTTTATGACCACCATGGAGTGACGAAGTTAAACCTCATTTACTAAACACCCACTAGTGATCTGCACAGCCCGGTCCGTCCTGTAGTCCTCTTGATCCGGTTCATCCATGTCCTCCAGAAAATTATACTCTGGGTCATCTTCATCATCGGCTTCATCTAAAGAAAAAGAACTCAAATTACAAAGACGACCTAAACATTGATCTTATTCCAAACAGAAATGAAAAACGACCTTCACAATTCACCGCCATGAGACCCTGAAGCCACTTCGTCCAATGGCGGTCCTCCTCCTGGTGAGTGGAGGTGTGCTCATACATGTCAGCTGTGATGTCAGGAGGAAGAAGCTCCGCCTCCAGCTGATCTAGAGGAACATTAATCAGAGGATGTTTGGAGCGCGTGCGGTACGCCAGACAGCTGACGCCGTTTTCCTTTTCATCGCAGTCCACATCAGGTTTTCTGTCCAATGACTGACAAAGAGAAGAAGATGATGTAGAAAAAGGAATCCGTATTCCCGGGAAGGTAGACATCCGACATTTTTGTAACTACGCTTCTTCTTTCGGCATTTCCTTTCAGGGGGCGCCACAGCAAGTCAGTTTCTTCCATCTAACCCTATCTCCTGCATCTTCTTCAGTCACACCAACTATCTTCATGTCTTCCTTCAGCCTGTGGAACATTAAATTTAGGAGCAGTCTGCGGTTCTATCTGAACCAAAAAGGAGGTTCAGATACCCATGAACCTCCTCTTTGGTCTTCCTCTAGTCCTCTTTCCTGATGGTTCCAAACCCAGCATCCTTCTTCTGATGTACTCGCTCTCTCTTCTCTGCACATGTCCAAACCATCTCAGTCTGGCCTCTCTGACTTTAAAACCTCTAACATGTGCTGTTCCTCTGATCCTGTCCATCCTGGTCACTCCCAGAGAGATCCTCAGCATCTTCATCTCTGCTACAAACATCTCTGCTTCCTGTCTTTTCTTCAGTGCTACTGTCTCTAGACCAATCAGCATGGCCGCTCTCATCACGGTTTTCTACACTTTTCCTTTCATTTTATCTGAAACTCTTCTGTCACACATCACACCTGATACTTCTCTCCACCCGTTCCAGCCTGCCTGAACACGCTTCTTCACCTCTTTTCCACACTCTCCATTGTTCTAGACTGTTGATCCTAGATACTTAAAATCTTCCACCTTCTTTATCTCTTCTCCCAGTAACCTCACTTTTCCATTTTAGAATAGAACAACAAGTACTATATCTATGATGACAGCTAGATCCCCAGCAGAACCAGGAAGCGGTAATCGGTGTGGAACGTACCTCGTCGTAGGTGTAGGTGGGGCTGCTGATCAGCTCATCGTCTACAGCTGTCAGTCTGTCCATAAAGGAAGTTTCAGGCTGTAAAGGATCAGTCATCATCTGTTCACTCTGGTCTTCTGCAGGCGTCTAGACAGGTCAAAAGAGAACATTCACACCTGACTTATATAAATATCCAGAAATGTGATTCGGAAAAAGGTGGAGTCTTTTCTCCAGGTCTGGTGTGATGACCTATCCAAAGTAGAGGAGATCCAGTATCTTAAAGCAGGGGTCCTCAACCTTTACTGCCCCACTGTCCGGTTTAATGTCTGATAATAATTTTATGGACCGGTCTAAAGGTGTAGCAGAAAAATTAAATAAGACCAGTCAGAAAAACTGGCTTTTTAATCAATAATAATTAACTTAAATCCACTTTGTCTTCACAAGAAAATTTATTAGCAGCGTCTTTATAACATTCTCTCTGCTCGTATGCACTCCCAGTGAGACTAAACTAATCGGAGTTCTGAGTTTGTTTTGCTGGAACCAGACAGTCCCATCTTGACCTGAAACCTGAAGATTGTTTCTAAGGTCCAGTCTGCTTCGTAACTCTGTACCTCCCCTTAAAGAAGCTTCCTGTAGATCTTTGTTTTTTACTCATTTTGCTACTTTATGGGTTTAAATTTAATGGAATGAAGTGTCAAAAGTGACTCATTGATGGATGTAAGGAAGAAAATCCGGCAACTTTTCAAATTAAAACATCATCATGCTCGAATAATAAACCGTCCGTTCCGTCATCTTCCACTTGTCCAGGGTCGGGTCGCGGGGGTAACAGCCTCAAACGGGAAGCCCATGCTTCTCTCTCCCCGGCTGCAGCCTCCAACTCACCCGGAAGGATCCTGAGTCATTTCACAGCCAGCTGTGGGACCCCGCACCCTCTCTCTCTGGAGAGAGAGGCATGGAGGTCTGCCCCTTGGTCTCCTCCCAGTGGGATGTGCCCAAAACATCTCACCTGCAAGGCGCTCGGGGGGCATCCTGACCAGATGCCCGAACCACCCCATTGGCTCCTCTCGACTTGGAGGAGGAGCGGCGCGACACCGAGCTCCTCTCGGATGGCAGAGCTCCTCACCCGATCTCTGAGTGAGAGCCCAGCCACCCTGCGGAGGAAGCTTATTTCGGCCGCTTGTATCCACGATCTCATTCTTTCGGTCACCACCCACAGCTGGTGATCATAGGTGAGGGTTGGAACGTAGATCAACGTTCTATGAGGATGCCTCCTCATGAAGCGTTCTATCTCATCATGAGATACCGGGTAAAGGCCCAGGAGAACTCCAGTTTGTCTGCCAATGTCTGAATATCCTGGGCTGAGAAGACACAGGTCTGGTTCGGGCCGAACCCAGATGTGAAGGGTGATAGTTCACATCTGGTTCATTTTTTTAATTTATTACTGTTTGTTTTCTTTTTGTTGCTGTTTGTACTTTTGCTAATTATTATTACTACATTTTGTTTTAAATAAAATGTGAAAAAATTTAATTCTAGTTCTAGACTTGTTAGAAACGGTTCAGCGTTCCGAAAATGTTTCTGTAATGGCGTCAGTGTCCTCCTTGTCTCTCTCCACAAATATAAACATCTTTATATTGTGAGTGAAAACCTCACTTCTTCAGTTGTGTCCTCCTCTTCTTCATCTTCCTCTTCTTCGTCAGGACAATACTCTTCATCAGAGGAGTCATCCTCCTCCTCCAGCTCGATATCGACAAACTGTGGAGGCTGAAAGAGAGATAGTGAGTGGTGTGAGGAGGTGAGAGGAGTGGGAGGGAGAGATAACAGGATGGAGGACTTTACCTTGTTGTCTGGGGACTTACTCGAGTGCAAAGACTGGAAGAAAAGAGAAGAGTTATGTCTGTCGTCAAGGACCACCGTCCTGAGGAATTTTCACATATTCCTGCTTTAACATCCAAGTTAAATTAATCTAAAAATCAATTAACTTCTGCACAATTAATTAATAAATTGAGTTAAGTTTGTCATCAGCCTAAGCCTTGAAGTCGCAGTCTGGAAAATTTGGAAACCCCTGAGCTAGAAAAATCAGTTTGGATGAATGACTGGATTCTGATCACCTTTCCGTGCAGAGCAGCTTGCCTCAGCCTGGACCGGGTCATCTTTGGTTCCTAAAGAAGCGAGAGGAGATCAGATTGCACGGATAAAGAAATCCTTGGTTGACTAACTTGATTCAGATAGAGAGGAAGACATGGACTTACAAACATGGGGAGCTGCTGAGTGTCTCTGATGGCGGCTTTCATCATGGCCACCACACGTTCATCCGTTATCACCTCCTGCAGAAGAACAGAGGAACCAGGATTTTAGGAAGTAAGGAAGGGGACAGATAGAACAGACAGATAGATACTGACATGGAGGATGGCTCGGACGTTTCTGGACGTCAAGTTGTGCTGTCTGGACTTCCTGTCCAAGTCAATGTCCAACCGCCCAATTTCATCATCATCGTCACTGGTGTCCATGGCAAAAGGTTTCTCTGGTACCATCCCATCACCTGAGACAGACAGAACTTCAGGTTGGACCCTGGTTCATACACCTGCTGGTTATGAGTAGCAGGTGTATACCACAATACCTGTAGCATGTGGATCCTCCTGATCCAGTCTGGTTTCAGGTGGTCCAGGTGAGTAGGAGGTCTGTCTTATCATCTTTACCCCCAAAAGACACATGTCGTCCTCAGCAGGACGCTTCAGCTCCATCTTCTGAGCAACAGACAATCATATCAGTTTTATTTATGAACATAAAGTTGCACATGCACACATGCATCGACATTCTTCTGCCTCGTCTTAAAAACA
The DNA here is from genome assembly GCA_902685375.1 of Neostethus bicornis. Lineage (NCBI taxonomy): Eukaryota > Metazoa > Chordata > Actinopteri > Atheriniformes > Phallostethidae > Neostethus > Neostethus bicornis. Next base: position 38,304,041 of record LR738541.1, read on the forward strand.
TGAAGAGTCTCTGCGACCCTGAGGCCCCCTAGCAGGCTGTTCCACAGGTGATGATCGTCATGCTGGATCAGTCACACCAAAAGATACAGCTCTTATAGAGGACTCACAACCAGACTAGTCCAATCAAATCAATCAAACCACGGTTATATCAAAAGTTTTGGTCGTTAAAAAAAACAAAACAAAGACAGACTTGATGGTTATTTAATTAACTGGTAATAATTATGGTTATTTAATAATTGTAGAAATCATAACACGGTGGTTAAAAAAATGATATCTTTCATGTTATAATGTTTCGTTCAGTTGTCTTCCGCTTGTCCAAGGCCGGGTCGTGGGGGCAACAGCTGCAGACGGGAAGCCCAGGCTTTTCTCACCCTGGCTGCATCCTCCAGCTCACCCGGAAGGATCCCGAGTCGTTCCCCAACCTCTCTGTGAGACATAGAAGTCTCTCCAGTGAGTACGGGGTCTGCCTCTTGGTCTCCTCCCGGTGGGACGTGCCCGAAACACCTCACCAGCGAGGCACTCGGGGAGCATCCTGACCAGATGCCTGAACTACCCAATCTAGCTCCTCTCAACTTGTAGGAGGAGCGACTCGACACCGAGCTCCCCACCCGATCTCTGAGTGAGAGCCCAGCCACCCAGCAGAGGAAGCTCATTTCAGCCGTTTGTATCCGCGATCTCATTCTTTCAGTCACCACCCACAGCTGGTTACCATGGTGAGGGTAGGAATGTAGATCCTGGTTACCATGGTGAGGGTAGAAACGTAGATCCTGGTTACCATGGTGAAGGTAGGAATGTAGATCCTGGTTACCGTGGTGAGGGTAGGAACATAGATCCTGGTTACCATGGTGAGGGTAGGAACGAAGATCGACTTGTAAATCGAGAGCTTTGCTTTTCGGCTCAGCTATTTCTTTACCACGACGGACCGATGCAGCAGACCGATGACTCCTAGTTATTGCTGACACCACACCGATCCGTCTATTGATGTTATAATGTGGCCTGTTACATACTTACATGGTAAAAATGTGATTTAGTCAAAGCTTTAAGGAATGCTTTGAAAAAAAAGTATTTTAATACTTTATTTTCTATTTTTATATTAATTTTATTTAAGTTTAAATATAAACTTTCCAAAATATCATTTGTCCGTTCTGTCGTCTACTGCTTATCTGGGGCCGGGTCGCAGGGGCAAAAGACTTAGACAGGAACCCCAGGCCTCCCTCATGCCGGCTGTATCCTCCAGCTCGCCCATTAGGATCCCAAGGTGTTCCCTATTTAGCTGTGAAACATAGTCTCTCAAGCGAGTCTGGGTCCTGTTCTCCTTTCGATGGGACTTGCCCGGAACACCTCACCAGCATAACATTTTGTAGGCATACTAACCAGATGCCCACCCTATCTGGCTTCTTTCAACCTGGAGGAGCGATGGCTCTCGTGCTAGATTTAACTTATTTAGCACGCTAGATTATGTAGGAGGGAATGTTATTTGGCCAATCGGGCTGCTACACAATTTTGAATGGAGCATGCTACATTTAGCACGTTAGATTTGTCATTCATTGCACTAGATTACATGCGTGTAGTGACCCAATTGGCTTTCTATAGGTCTACTTCGAGCTCCTCTGGGATGGCAGACTTCCTCAAGCTATCTCTAAGTGAGAGCCCAGCCACCCTGCAGAGGAAGCTCATTTCGGCCGCTTGTATCTGTGATCTCTTTCTTTTTGGTCAACAATCACAGCTGGTGATAATAGCTGGAGTAGGAACGTGGGAGGTGATCCAATCAAAGATGAAAAAAGGGGTCATTTGTAAAACTAACCAATTACATTAGTGATTGAAGGCATTGAAACACAAGCTCGTGTTTCTCTGCCTCTCTGTTGCTCAAGTATTTTTATTATAATTATTATTAATTAAAGGTTTTGTTTTTCAATGAGAAAAAGTTCCGTTCCATCGTCTTCCGCTTGTTCCGGGGTCGGGTCGTTTGGGCAACAGCCTCAAGCGGGCAGCCCAGGCCTCTCTCACCCCGGCTGCATCCTCCAGCTCACCTGGAAGGATCCCAAGTCTTTCCCCGGCCAGCTGTGAGACATACTCTCTCCAACGGGTCCGGGGTCTGCCCCTTGGTCTCCTCCCGATGCGTCGTGCCCGAAACACCTTGTCGCGAGGCGTTCGGGGGCATCCTGACCAGATGCCCGAACCACCCCATCTGGCTCTTCTCGACCTGGAGGAGGAGCGGCTCGACACCGAGCTCCTCCCGGATGGCAGAGCTCCTCACCCGATCTCTGAGTGAGAGCCCAGCCACCCTGCGGAGGAAGCTCATTTTGGTCGCTTGTATCCGTGATCTCATTCTTTCGGTCACCACCCACCACCCAAAGAATGAGAAAGTTATTTATCTCAATTATCTTAATATATAAAACATAAAAAATTAATAATAGTGACCAGAGACAAGTGGAACATGTAAACAGAGATACGGTGATAAGGTCTGGTTATACGAAATTATTATTAATGCAAAAACAAACAAACAAAAAAAACAACCTAGGTTTGCGTAAAACGTGTTTTCATAGAACAATTAATTTTAATTCAAGCATAAAATCTTATTGTTAAAAACACATAAATTTACCGGCTGCATCTTTGAAAATATTTGACTATTAATTTTAACGTAGTCATTATTTTTTTAAAAGCTCACTTGCTTTAAAAAATTTGCTAAATGTGTGACGTAGAAAAAAAATAGTCTGTTTCAGAAAAATAGTTGGGAATAAAAGACTTACCGTAAAACGAGGCTCTGCAGCCACCATTTGAACTCACAGAAACGCCATGACTTTGAAACACTTCCTTTTCCGGTCAAAACAAACCCATTTTCACCTGTCAGAATAAAATACTTCGTTTCCGGTCTGTTTTCAACGTAAAAAATAAACCTCAAAAAATCCCAATGTGTTCATAAACCATCTGTTTGCCACAAATGATTCTGAAATACAAAAAAGTAATGCATGGTTGTCCTGGTACCATTGGACTGGTGGTTACGGGTATAATCTGGCAGAGGTGTCAAAAGTACCAACATTTTCTACTCAAGTAGAAGTATAAATACCGAGTTAAAAAACTACTTTAGTAAAAGTAGAAGTATCAACTCAAGTTTTCTACTTAAGTAAAAGTAAAAAGTAACCTATTTTAAAACTACTTCAAGTAAAAAAAGTAAAAGTAATTTTCAGAAAAAAAGGAATATTGTTAACAAAAGCGTATGAACATATTTTTTAACTATTATCACATGCTTTAAGGAGCAGAAAATATGATAATAAATGAAAGTGTTTTGGTGTGAAACTTTATGAATCAGAAACATTTATTTCTTAATCTTTATTGGAAATCGATTAATGAACACAATCAAATGTATTATCATAAGCAGGGCATTATGTAACGTCCCTTCAGCTACCAAGCTTCACTCTGCATCACCTAATTTAACCAACTTCAAGACACACACACACTCAATGTAAAAAATAAATAAATAAATGAAAAAAAAAAATAACCAAAAGGCTTTTTCAAGCCTTGAAGGCAGCTAGTTTTCAAAGTTCTTTGAGGCAATACTGAATAGTCTTTATCAAGTTGATAAGGTTGGGAGTGCCACATAAAGCCTGCGTGACACCTGGAACCAGCGTTGCCAGGTGGGAGGTGCTGGATTATCGTACTAATTACGTAAAATTATCGTATTTTACAAAAAATATCGTACACCCAGTAAAACCACGCCCATTGACAGAATAACACCCTTTACATGCACTCGTAAGGCAGTGGGCGTGAAGGAAACACACAGGAGGCAAAATTCTTGGATTCTTTTTCTAAAATTTTAAGAACTGCAAAAATGAAAAAATAACCAGGGAAACAAGATTTTAAAAAACCAGTAGGGGCGGGACCTAGGAGACGGTATATATAAATTTACGTATATACATATCTACATATATATGTGTACATATAAGGTTTTTTTAATGTTAACCCAAACATCTACATTATACAAAATCTAAGCGATGTGTAGTTTTAATCTCCTCAGTCAGTCTTTATAAATTAATCAATAACATTTTGGATGCTTTTAAGCACAAATACTTCATCCACTACTATTTATGGATAAATCAGTTCAATTAGCTTTGTTTCTAAAGATAAAATAGTGCGTCACAGATCAAAGTTATTTTTATAAAAATACCATCTACAACATTTTCAGCAAAGACGTTTACAATAACCGCAGACTGAAAATAATTAAAAAAAAATTTCTTTGCTGTTGTTTTTTAAAAAAAACCGATAATTCAATCAAAGTTCAGTGTCGCAGCATCAGAAACACTTTGATTTCCGAGCCCGAGTCTCAAACACGGAAATTGACGTCCCTGCTCTTTAAAAGTTTGTGGGCGGGGCTACTCGCCCCAAAGTAATGATTGACTGGAGCTTTCAGCCAATCATTAATCTGTTCCTTTGTTTGATGCATTCAGGGTTCATAAAAAAAAAGAAACTCCGACAAACAGTTGCGGCTTTTTAACGGTGACAAAATGGAGAAAGTTATTATTTAAGTTTTTATTTAAGTTTTTATAAAATGAACGAAGTAAAAGTACAGATAATTGCATAAAAAAGTAGTGAGTAAAAGTAAAAAGTAGACAAAAAATAATTACTTCGTTAAAGTAAAGATAACGAGATTTTCTACTTGAGTAAGGTAACGAAGTAGTCTTACTTCGCTACTTGACACCTCTGCCTAAACCTGGTTAAATAAAGGTCAAATAAATAAAATAAATGCTGTTGCATACTGCAATCTCCCCATTGTGGGACAAATAAAGGTTTTCTTACTTGCTTACTTAGTGTGCATCACAGCAAGAAGGTCATGGGTTCGAGTCCCGGGTGGGGACGAGGCTTGGAAACACTGGTATTTCTGTGTGGAGTTTGCATGTTCTCCCCATGTAAGCGTGGGTTTTCTCCAGGTACTCCGGTTTCCTCCCACCCTCCAAAAACATGCATGTTAGGTTGATTGGCCACTACGTAATTGCCCCCAAGAATGAGTGTGTGGTTCCGTGACAGACTGGTGACCTGTTCGGGGTGTACCCTGCCCCTCGCCTCGAATCAGCCAGGATGGGCTCCGGCACCCCGCAACCCCATGAGGGATAGACGGTTAAGAAGGTGACTGACTGAATTTAGTTTGTGACTTAAAAGTTGTTTCAATTCTAAAAATGAAAGAGCGTTCCGCTTATTACTAATAATCATAAAGTTTCCACTCTATTGGAGGAACATGAATATTGAACAACCAGTTTATAAATTAAAATTATTTTCTTATTCAGCCCCATTTTCTCAGATACTTTTAAAAAATATATGATCACATCATCTGCAAAAAGAGAGACTTTGTCCAGGTGGAAGACTAGCTTTTTATTTGGAATATTTTTACAAAATATATACATAATAAAGAAAAATAAACAAAAGTTTTGAATCAAAACAAGTCACTTATTGGTTGATTATTAGTTGTATTACAAAGAAAATTGTGTAAAAAGTATATATATTATTTTTAATCTAACAAATTTGATCTAAAAGCGAAAACATTTTTGCTAAGAAGACAGCTCTACACTTTGTGCCTTTTAAAACTAAATGATGACGGGTTCAGGTTTTATCCGAAGAAGCGTTGTTTTCCTGAAGGTGGAAGCTCGTCAGCAGATGGATGGACGTAGAAAATGGAGCCGGATGATTCTACTGTGAAGATGAAGTAAAAGTTGGCCACCATCATGACGAGGCTGGGTAGGAAAGAGAGACCAAAACCGAAGCTGCGCATGCTGCTTCCAAAAGCTGCTGCCACCCAGTACGCCAACCTGGGGACAAAAACCATTCTTCAAATTATTCTCATCAATCTATGGTGAGGAGACAGTGGCTCAGTGGTTAGAGCGTTCGCCCGCAGACCGGAAGGAAACCGGAGGTTTGAGGGTACGCATTCCACTGAGTGCAAGTCTAGGGTCTTTGGAGAAGACACCTAACCCACCCCCGTTTCGCCCACTATTGGTGCCGTCCTGGGCAGCCTGCTGCGGTGTAGGAGTGCAGTGCACAAATTTCCCCAGTGAGGGATCAAAAGAGTGAGAAAAAAAAAAAAGATCTGATTGTCAATTGTGATCTTTTGTCTTGATTACCCACACTTCTGCTTAAATAAGACTAACGAGATGCCATAGGGCCTATAAAATTGTTACCTAGATCTTTAGTAATAGGACTGAAATCAAATCAGTTAGTCTTTAGTTGATACTGAGAAACTGTAAGCAGTTTCTTTAAAATTTCTCATTAGTATACAGGTGGGGTGTCCAAACTTTTTTGACCCAAGACCTACTTTACAGGTAGCAACTCTCCAGAAATCTACCAGTTCACGTTAAAATCCCAAACCCCGACAAATCAATTCCAGCCTGCAGTAAAACTACCTTAACAACATGTTTTGTTGTTGTTGTTACACAACCAGCAGACATCAAGGCACTTTGAAATGAAATATTATTATCACATCCCAAACACACACCCTCTCAAACACACACAGACAAATTCCTCTCTCTCTCTCAAACACTCACACCTTTCAAACACACACAAATTTCTCTCTCTCAATCACACACACACAAACACACTGACAAAATTCTAGTACACTCTCTGTTTCTATCTCTAACCCACACACACAGACAAGTTCCTCTCTCTCACAATCACACACACAAATTTCAACATTTTCTGCACATATACAAGCAGTGCTTTGCGAGGGGGCGGGGCCACAGCAGCACCATGGGCTGCTTATTGATTACAGGCTCAGCAACGGGATTTTACGTCACACACTCCAAAAATCTTCAATAACACTACAAAAAGTTGCTAGATTGACACTTTTTTCAAAAAAAAGGAAGAAAAAAGCGCTAGAGTCACTAAATTTTAATGACTCTAAAATTTTGGACTTTATGGACAGAAATCTCAGAGAACTGGAAGACTTCTATAAGAAACAATGGGTACAAAAACCTCAACCAAGAACTGACAGACTCTGATTATCAACAAAAAGCTTTTAAAAGCAGTGTTACCTTCCAAAAGAGGCATAAAAATCTGATATAAATTGTTCTAGTCAACAATCATTTTGATCACTAGTAACTTGAAGCTACAGTTGATGGCCAGTCAGTCTCATCGATACATCTTACAACTTATCATTTCCATTGATATCATTTTGATAAATTGCCCTCACCGTCCAAAGGCGAACAGAATGGTCAGCAACGGTATGAGCTTCAACTGTGCCTGGCTCAGGTACATCGCCATGACGACCAGCTGGAGGAAGTAGATGAGGAACAGGGAGGCGGAGTCAGAGACAAAACGTTGGTGAACGGTGACATCCTGAAGTTCCCCGTCGCCAACACCTCCTTCAGACAGAGGATGGGTCGCGCCCGCTCTCAGACGACTCACACCCAGGACCACCCAGCCTAAAGACCAGGTAAGACATGGATAGGTAAGAGACGGGTGAGACTATGTCTGTATTTTGCTGTGGGACTCACCAAGGGCGACAGGGAGGGCAGCAAACACAGAGCACCGCAGAGTGTAGACCAGCCTGTGGGGAGCGTCCTGCAGCAGGGGAGCATCAAAGGGCAGGAAGACGTAGCCCCCCCAAATCAGGAAAGGAAAGAAGATGGCGGATATTACCAAGGATACGCCCATCTTCAAGCCATCTCTGTCAGAACAACATTCACCTGGGAAACAAGAACACCTGTGAAGCTCTGGCCACTGGAATCAACAAGTTTGAAGCCCCGCCCATTAGAGGTAACCCTCTGCTCACTGGTAACAACAATTCAAAGCCCTGCCTTCTTCAGTGAACAGGTGTGAAGTCTCGCTCATTGGAAACAAGAAATCTGAAGTCCCACCCAATAAAAAAAATTGAGTGTGAAGCCCCTTCTATTAAACGTACGTAGCAAGAGTGAAAGTGTGATTTATGAAATCCCACCCACTTGTGATACTAACATGTAGCTCCGCCCAGTTAATATAAAAATGGTTGGAAATACAAAGCTCTGCACAGCACAGAAAAAAAGATGTAACGTCCTGTCTGTTTAAAGGGTTGGTAGATAAAATGCCATTTTAAAACCCCACCCCTCTAACGTTGGTAGATCAGAAGCAGGGGAAATTCCCCTCATACAGATGAAAGGAAGTAGAGAAATATTAGAGCCTCATTTATTAAGAATTTTTGGCTGAGCAACTACAACACTGTTCAGGCCACTCAAACTTGTAATTGATCAAAACTACGGGAATTCTCACGATTACACGCTTCATAAATCCTGTGACCAATGATGGGTGTAATCTAACTCATTCTCCATCCCTCCCCAACCATGCCTCTAGAACTGTAAACATGTATTACACAAATTGCGTGCAATGGTCTTCACATGGTGACGTTGCAAACAAGCAAAAATTTGAGATTGACACACTGATCCGTCAGTGAAATTAAAAAAAAAAGATATGGTCGGAACATTAAATGTTGGCAAAAAGAAAAGTAGCCACATGCCAGGAATCGATGTCAGACAGCCCAAGAAACTCCCAGCTTGATGTTATAGTAATATCATTATTGTTACTATTAACTATATTTATACGTAGGATGTAAAACGTTGCGCAGATGCGGGTGTGTGATATCGCACAATTTTAAAATGAGTTCCATTTGAGTATCCAAAATGAGCGTTCATTTTCATGATTAATTTATGTGTGCTTTCTAATGGTTTCCATGCTGCTCCAAATGCTTCATCTCACTATTCCCAACTAATTTACGGCTCTGTTCACATCTACCCAATGTCTTGGGATTGAACGGCACCTCCCGACTTGCCTTGAACTTATGAAATAGTCTACGCACTACGCAATACATCGCTCGATTTGTGTAGAAGTCGGTGTACGCACAGATCTTGACCTACACATGCTTAAAAAATGAGGCTCCTCAAGCTGCGCTTACATAGAACAGAAAGGGTAGAGACAGGTGTGAAGATGGTTTCTATAAGAGAAAGGTGATTCGAAAAAGAAATTGGGAAGAGTGTTTATTTACATTTGGGTGGTACATCGTCCTTGTCCCAGTCATACTGGAAGCCATCTTGGTTGTAGTCCGCCTGATGGGATTCCAGGAAAGGGCTCTTTTCGGACTTCATTTCCCAGTATGCCTCAGTATCAGTGGGTGAGTGGAGGATGCTGACTGAAGGCCTAAAGACCTGAGCTGCCTTCTCTGGCAGCTGGTTTTCTTCTATTTCATCTTCATCGTGTTTCATCAGGTGTGAATTCTTCTCCACACCTGATCGTCCTGCCTCCTCATAGTTTCCCTCAATTCCTCTTTTTCCTCCTTTTGCCTTCAACTCTCGCTCACTTTCTGTCCAACTACATGCCTCCCGAGAAAGATCTGAGCTCACACTCAACCTTGCACCTGTCTGTGCACCAATCTGTCTGTTTGCAGACCACGGTAAGGTGCTGGGTTCCAGCTCCGCCCGGCTCAACTTTCCTTCTTCACTCTCCTCCATTTCGTTTTCTGTCTTGGTGCATCCCGTCAGCAGTTGTAGGTTTTCAGGTTGATCTTTCAGCAGGGACGTGTCCATCTGTTGGTCAGAATGAGCAAAGGGATGGGGTTTTATTTAATCTAAAAACAAACAAGTAACAAAAACAGAAAATGGACCAGTTTACAAACTACTACATCAGAAGATGAACTGATAGGTGGGCTATCAGTAGTCCACCTACTGATAGCCCACCTATCAGCAGGTGGACTAGGACCACTTTCCAAACAAGTAGACCGGCACATGGACCGGTTTAGAGACTAATAAACCAATGGTGGGGTGCCAGAGCCCATCCCGGCTGATTCAAGGCACACCCCGAACAGGTCGCCAGTCTGTCGCGAGGCGGGCCACACACATACAACCATCCACACACACTCATTCCTAGGGGCAATGTGGCACCGACCAATCAACCTAGCATGCATGTCTTTGGAGGGTAGGAGAAAACTGGAGTACTCGGAGAAAACCAACACAAACATGGGGAGAACATGCAAACTCCACACAGAAAAGACAGTGTTCCAAGCCTCGTCCCAACCCGGGACTCGAACCCACAACCTTCTTGCTGTGAGGCCACTGTGCTACCCACTGCGCCTCCGTGCCGCCTTGAAGGAACTTCTTTTAGAGTTTAATAAAAAGTATCACTAGCATAAAGAAATTGTATCTAAAATCCTGCAAAAGGAAACACAAAACTGATCATGTACATCTGTAAACCTCACAGATCTCCACCTGTAGATCTTGTACACCTGTAAACCTCACAGATCTCCACCTGTAGTTCTTGTACACCTGTAAACCTCACAGATCTCCACCTGTAGTTCTTGTACACCTGTAAACCTCACAGATCTCCACCTGTAGTTCTTACATGTACACCTGTAAACCTCACAGATCTCCACCTGTAGTTCTTGTACACCTGTAAACCTCACAGATCTCCACCTGTAGTTCTTGTACACCTGTAAACCTCACAGATCTCCACCTGTAGTTCTTGTACACCTGTAAACCTCACAGATCTCCACCTGTAGTTCTTACATGTACACCTGTAAACCTCACAGATCTCCACCTGTAGATCTTGTACACCTGTAGACCTCACAGATCTCCACCTGTAGATCTTGTACACCTGTAGACCTCACAGATCTCCACCTGTAGATCTTGTACACCTGTAAACCTCACAGATCTCCACCTGTAGATCTTGTACACCTGTAAACCTCACAGATCTCCACCTGTAGATCTTGTACACCTGTAAACCTCACAGATCTCCACCTGTAGTTCTTTACTTGTACACCTGTAAACCTCACAGATCTCCACTTGTAGTTCTTTACTTGTACACCTGTAAACCTCACAGATCTCCACCTGTAGATCTTGTACACCTGTAAACCTCACAGATCTCCACCTGTAGATCTTACATGTACACCTGTAAACCTCACAGATCTCCACCTGTAGATCTTGTACACCTGTAAACCTCACAGATCTCCACCTGTAGATCTTGTACACCTGTAAACCTCACAGATCTCCACCTGTAGTTCTTCGCGTGTACACCTGGGAATCTCCAGGTGTGCAAGTGAAGTACGTCACACTGAACATTAGTCAGAAACCGGAATGAAATAAAAACTTTGTTCACAAGAAAACCAGACCGGATGTTTTAATTAAATTACAGCATTAAGGTTAAAAATGATTCCTCAGAACCGATGAATCAATTGTTTCTCATTAAAAAAAAACTCACAGTGAGTTGACCTCCTCCTCCTCCCTGTTGTTGTGAAACTGTGGAACTTCCGCCAGGTGTGGTCGAAGGTGAGTTAAAGGGAAAGTCGTCATTAAAAAAAAAAGTATCGGCTAAAAACAAGCTGGCAGGTAAAAAAAAAAAATTCCTGGTACAGTCACAGTATCGTTCTACATTCTTACTGGAATTCTTTTAAAAAAATAAAATTACTACAACTAGAAAAACTTTACGAGTAATGACAAATTATTTACTGGCGAAAAAAAATTGTATAAAAGTGGAATCGAAAATCTTTATAAATTAATTTTTTGTTCCTTTCTGTTTGTCCTACGCTTATTCGGCGCCTGGTCGCGGGGCAATAGCTCGACGTCTCCTCCCGGTGGGACGTACCCGAAATACCTCACCAGGAGAGGTCGGGAGGCATCCTAACCACATGCCCAAACCACCCCATCTGGCTTCTCTTGACATGGAGGAGCAACGGCTCTACTCCGAGCTCCTCCTGCATGACAGGGCTTCTCTATCTCTGAGAGAGGTCAGCTACCCTGCAGAGGAAGCTAATTTTGGACCGCTTGTATCCACGATCTTGTTCATTCAGTTATTATACACAGCTGGTTACCATGGTGGGGGTAGGAACATAGATCCTGGTTACCATGGTGGGGGTAGGAACATAGATCCTGGTTACCATGGTGAGGGTAGGAACGTAGATCCTGGTTACCATGGTGAGGGAAGGAATGTAGTTCCTGGTTACCCTGGTGAGGGTAGGAACATAAAATCCTGGTTACCATGGTGAGGGTAGGAACATAGATCCTAGTAACCATGGTGAGGGTAGGAACGTAGATCCTGGTTACCATGGTGAGGGTAGGAACGTAGATCCTGGTTACCATGGTGAGGGAAGAAATGTAGTTCCTGGTTACCATGGTGAGGGTAGGAACGTAGATCCTGGTTACCATGGTGAGAGTAGGAATGTAGTTCCTGGTTACCATGGTGAGGGTAGGAACGTAGATCCTGGTTACCATGGTGAGGGTAGGAACATAAATCCTGGTTACCATGGTGAGGGAAGGAATGTAGTTCCTGGTTACCATGGTGAGGGTAGGAACGTAGATCCTGGTTACCATGGTGAGAGTAGGAATGTAGTTCCTGGTTACCATGGTGAGGGTAGGAACGTAGATCCTGGTTACCATGGTGAGGGTAGGAACATAGATTCTAGTTACCATGGTGAGGGTAGGAACATAGATCCTGGTTACCATGGTGAGGGTAGGAACGTAGATCCTAGTTACCATGGGGAGGGTAGGAACGTAGATCCTGGTTACCATGGTGATGGTAGGAACGTAGATTGACTGGTAAATCGTAAGCTTTGCTTTTCAGGTTAGCTTTTTCTTCACCACGATGGACCGATGCAGTGTCCAGATTATTGCGGATGCAGCACCGATCCGGTTTTTTGTAATATTACTAAAATCTGCCTTCACCGGTTGGGCTCCTGGCTGCAAAAAGATGTAATGAAAATAAAACATATGCTAATGAACTGTGTTAGATATTAAAAATCTCAACTAGTCATTTATGTATGGTGAACACGAATGATTGGCCGACCGCGAGTGAATCAACCAATAACAATCTGGTTTTGGGGGAAATGAACAAATGCTCCAAAATAACAGGAGTTGGACTCAGAGACCTTCGATATAGGCAGGAAATGCTTAAAAAAGTAAAGTGTATACTGGGACTGCCTTGGAATCCTTTACACCCTAACTTTATTTCTTGTTTTGTGTCCCATCAGGATCAACAAACGTTTTCTCACATTCCTTTGTGTCGTTGGCAATGAAATTCTTAGATGAAGTCATCACAGTTCACACCAAGGATTCTTAACGGGATTTGTCAGACATAGTGTGCATATCTGTTTTTATTTATTTATGGGGTTTTATATCTTTTTTGTTTAGTTTTACTGGTTAGAATTGTCTGGATTTCTTTGGAAGAAATTCCGAGTCGTTCTTCAGCCAGCTGTGAGACATAGTCTCTCCAGCGGGTCCGGGGTCTGCGTCTTGGTCTCTTTCCGGCGGGACATGCCTGAAATACCTCACCAGCGAGCCGCTTGGGGGGCATCCTGACCAGATGCCAGAGCCACCCCATCTGGCTCCTCTCAACCTGGGGGAGGAGCGGCTCGACACCGAGCTCCACCCGGATGGCAGGGCTCCTCAGCCGGTCTCTGAGTGAGAGCCCAACCACCCTGCAGAGGAAGCTTATTTCGGCCACTTGTATCTGCGATCTCATTCGTTCTGTCTCCACCCACAGCTGGTGACCATAGGTAAGGGTGGGAACGTAGATCGACTTGTAAATCGAGGGCTTTGCTTTTTGGCCCAGCTCTCTCTTTACCACGATGAACCGATGCAGCTTCCTCGTTATTGCTGACGCCGCACCAATCCGCCTGTTGATCTCCCGCTCCATCCTTCCCCCACTCGTGAACAAGACCCTGAGATACTTAAACTCCTCCACTTGGGGCAGGATCCTGTCCCTGACCCGCAGGGGGCATTCCACCCTTTCCCGGGCAAGGATCATGGTCTGGGATTTGGAGGCGCTAATTCCCATCCCGGCCGCTTCACATTCGGCAGCAAATTGATTCACTGAGAGCTGGAGATCACAGTCCAATGAACCAACAGGACCACATCATACACAATAACTGCATTCTTTTAAATGTGTATTTTATTATTTTGTTACAAAGTTACACTATACCAGCCTTCTATCACACTTTCACAACTCATTTAAATAGAAATATAGATTTATATTCGTATATAAATTTATAAGGCCTTTCAGCACTCAGCCCAGCTCACTGTGTATAGATGTTTACTGATACACAAAGTACCAAAATCTGAAAAGATCTTCTTGCACATTTTCCCTCATCAGCAGATTTTAATCTGGCTTCACCACCATCTGCTGCAACTGAATTTAAAAACATGCCAAATGCTGCATGCCAAGTCTGCAACGAGATCACTCCTCTTATTTTAGTTTTTCATGTGAAGGACATCTTGAACATCCATCCCCACCTGAAGAAAATCCGCTGGTAATTAAAATAGATCTCCACCAATGTTCTGTCCATGTTCTCATTCATAGACGGTACGTGATTACAAAAGAAGAATTCCATTGTTAGTCCCACGATGCGAAAATTACTTTACTTGCTTATGCTTATATACTTTATTGAACCCTCACCGGGGAAACTTGCGTGCGGCATTACGCCTCAGCAGGCTGCCACCTATGACGCACCAATGGTGGGAGAAACGGGGGGTAAGGTGTTTTCTCCAAGGATCCTAGACGTAAACTCAGTGGGAATCGAACCTGCAAACTTTCGGTTACCTCCGGTCCGTCTGCGAATTCACTACCACTGAGCCACTGTCTTCTCCTGCATTGCTCTCTCTCCGCACTGCATTGCTATGCAGCCACAGAACAGTGCCAATAGTGGGTACAACTAATGGTTTAGGTATCTTCTTCAGGGACACCTAGGCTGTTCAGTCGGATTGGAACCAGCACCAGAATGAGATCGCGGGTACAAGCGGCTGAAATGAGCTTCCTCCGCAGGGTGGCTTGGCTCTCACTCAGAGATCGGGTGAGGAGCTCTGCCATCCGGGAGGAGCCTGGTGTCGAGCCGCTCCTCCTCCAGGTCGAGTGGAGCCAGATGGGGTGGTTCGGGCATCTAGTCAGGATGCCCCCCGAGCGCCTCGCGGGCGAGGTGTTTTGGGCACGTCCCACCGGGAGGAGACCAAGGCGCAGACCCCGGACCTGCTGGAGAGACTATGTCTCACAGCTGGCCGGGGAACGACTTGGGATCCTTCCAGGTGAGCTGGAGGATGCAGCCGGGGAGAGAGAGGCCTGGGCTGCCCGCTTGAGGCTGTTGCCCCCGCGACCCGACCCCGGAACAAGCAAAAGATGATGGAACGGAACCTCCTGGTTCAAGGACAAAAACTATACCACTGAGCCAACGCTTTCCCCGAACACAAGGAGTCACAAGTGGGGTGACATATACTTATCTGAAAGAGGGAAACATGTCTTCCCCAACCTGTGAGAAGACTAATTATGATAGATACCACACGAACGCTGGATTATTTCTGTGTCCGCCTGGAATTTACACCATTTTGTAGGCAGCGTTGATGAAAATGGCCGACTCGGTCAAGTTAAAGAGCTTTGATTAGAAAGTGAAACACATCAGCTGTCGATTACGTCACTCCTTTTTTTAGTGTCTATCTCTTCTATCGTGTATTTACTGGACTGCCATGGAAACATCCCATTGTTTCCAGTCTGTTCTTGTACAAACATACCAGAAGAAGAATGAAACCAGTGAGTAAACTCATTGTTTGTCAGAATCAGGAACCAAATTCAGACTCAAATTCAGGTTTAGTTTTAAAACATAAAACAAAGACGATTCATTTTGACACAAACTTTTTAAATCTTGTCTTTAAGTTAATTATTCACAGGATTTACGATCTTTTATTAACATAAACACGTTTATGGGTTTAGTTCATTTTAATTAGAATTCATTTTGTTGACCTTTAGGAGTCACTTTGTTCAGTCACACACACACACACACACACACACACACACACACACACACACACACACACACACACACACACACACACACAGACAGCCCTTTGAGGGCACATACGGGCCCTTTTGAAGTACAGAATAATAAAATAATTATTTTTAGATCATTTCCGTAAAACATTTCGGCCAGCTGCACGCTGTCGGTGCTCACACACACACACACACACACACACACACACACACACAATGGCGCACGTTGAAATAACTCCTCCCACATTTCTCTTTGCGGCTACTTTCTCATTAAATTTGTTACAAACTCCAGCTGCTTTTGGTTTACTAATAAAAGAAAATGAAAGACGTTTTTGGCGCCATTTGTCCTTTTTTTTGTTTTTTTTTTAGGTTTTCTAAGTTTCTCTTCCTGTATTTTTTTTTACTCGATAAAAGCAGCTGTTTGTGAAAACTTGTGCAATAGTTTCAAGTTTTTTTGAAACTCAAACCAGAACAAAAAAAAGTTTTCTCATGTAATTCGTCGTCGTGCCATAGGGGGCGCAGTGTGTTCTGGGATCACTGGTAACAGGCAACCACCTCATCACTCCTCTGTTATGATGGTTGTCATGGAGACCATGGTGCCAGGGTGCAGCTGTTACTGTTTCTACAGACAGTCAAACTCTTCTGATTTAATCGGTTGTGTCACCATTTGAAGGATTTAAACCTGATTTCATCACAAAATCTCCTCATGACACAAACAAAGAAGTGAAGAAAACCACATATTTACACACACACATGTATATGCAATGCATACATGTATGCATACCCTGTATGCGTGTGTGTGGGTGTTTTTCAAAGTGAGCGGCGTATAATTGCAAGACACAAACAGAAAATTTGTGTAATCGGTAACACTCTGATAAATATTTTCTGTATGCTGATGATCTGGCCTTTTCTGTCCCGGTAAGTTTGGATTCCAACAGTTACTGAACACCTGCTGTCAGTTCCGTTTCGTTTCGTCATCTTCCGCTTGTCCCGGGGTGGGGTCACGGGGGCAACGGCCTCAATTGGGCAGCCCAGGCATCTCTCACCCCGGCTGTATCTTCCAGCTCACCCGGAAGGATCCCAAGTCGTTCCCCGGCCAGCTGTGAGACATATTCTATCTAGCGGGTCCGGGGTCTCCCCCTTGGTCTCTTCCCGGTGGGACGTGTCCGAAACACCTCACCAGCGAGGCACTTGGAGGGCACCCTGACCAGATGCCCGAACCACCCCATCAGGGTCCGGGTGAGTGCCTCCAGTTCCTCAAGTAAGCTACCAGACAGGCCCGAAGCGCCTCCTCTAGACAGTCTTCTTCTCTGCACCTCCTCCGGATCGACTCCTTCTCCTCAGCTCCCCCGAACCAACTCCTCCAGCCATTCCTCCTTCCTCTGAGAGCCAGCAGCAGCTGGTGTACACGTCAACATGCATGTCAACGGCAGAATGACTCCATAATCAACTAGCCGTTGGGAGCAAGATGAATGATTTCTAAAAAAATCAGCTGTCCAACACAAAGTCCAAAATGACGTCCAAAGTTTGACTAAAATTAAATCTTCAGAAACATAGCCGGAAGAAGGGACAGAAACTAAAGGAGGATATCTAACTAATAGAAACAATACTTAAAAAAATATATATATGTTTATGTTTTGGGATCTTCCAATAACAGCAAAAATTTGATTTTGCGAGTACAAGAGGCCGAAATGAGCTTCCTCCGCAGGGTGGCTGGGCTCTCACTCAGAGATCGGGTGAGGAGCTCTGCCATCTGGGAGGAGCTCGGTGTCGAGCCGCTCCTCCTCCAGGTCGAGAGGAGCCAGATGGAGTGGTTTGGGCATCTGGTTAAGATGGCCCCCAAGCGCCTCGTGGGCGAGGTGTTTTGGGCACGTCCTACCGGGAAGAGACCAAGAGGCAGACCCCGGACCTGCTGGAGAGACTATGTCTCACAGCTGGCTGGGGAACGACTTGGGAACCTTCCGGGTGAGCTGAAGGACGCAGCCGGGGTGAGAGAGGCCTGGGCTACTCGTTTGAGGCTGTTGCCCCCGCGGCCCGGCCCCGGAACAAACAGAAGTTGATGGAACGGAAAAAATGGAACTGTGTCGTCCTCGGGCGGCCTTTCAATTCTTTACGTGTGTTGCTCGGGCCTCTGATATGGTCAATACAACACGGATAGATCTAAAGAGATGAGTCTCGTTAGGTGTCAGGGTGATTTTACAGCATCCCAACCCATTAGGTTAGTTTTTAGGTTGTTTATCACAACGATAATAAGACAAAAGTATGAGTCATTTTTACTTTTGGATACATTTTGTAGCCAAAATGTTCTTAAAAACACCCACTAACATTTTTTATTTGTAGCAAAATTTTGCTTCAATCTCAGCACAAAACAACCAGTAAGAAATGTTTTTTTTTTCCTTTTGAGTTGATACTTTATTTCATTTAAACATAGACGTCACTTTCTACTGTTAGATCCTGGATCAGCTGCAGGATTTGGGGCCGTTACCATGCCAACAAACAAATAATAATAATAATGCATTAGACTTAGATAACGTCAAACGTCTTTGAGAGCTTCGGGATTCAAAGACGCTTCACATATACATTATTCATTCAATCCATACCACGTACTGGTAAGCTACTGTTGTAGCCACAGCTGCCCTGGGCAAACTGACCGAAAGGAGGCTGCCATCCGACCCTCTGACCATCACCAACCAATCACTCACACACCATCCACTAGGCAACGTGGGTAAAGTGTCTTGCCTGGGACACAGCCAGAATTTGATCGCAATAGGCTGCCATTGCTTTTCAGGTGGGGGGCGGGGTTAATTTAAGAGGTAAATAAACAAAAAAAGTTTTTATGAATCACGGTACATATGAGGAAATGCATGGCGTACATTGGCAGCAGTTCACGTCTCTGCTTCGTCCAATCGTTTTAGATAATGTCCACCTCGTCAGCAGTACCCCTCACTTATGCTACATTTAGAAACAAACAATCCTTTAAGTTTTAACGCTAAAAAAAACCCCTGTAAATCTACTCATTTTAAGTATGAACATAATAAATATATAAACTTTTAACCAATGTCAATGGAAGGGACTCCAAGTGGAGGAGCCAGATTTCCCACCGAGAAAAGACAAACCTAAACTTCGATCATATGAAACGGGTTTTCATCGTTTGGCTTTAGCTGATCTGCGTCTGTGTGAAGAAATGTCCTCTAATGTGACGTTAAAGGCAGAGATGCACGTAACGTACGTGCCAGTGCACGTCCCTTGTAAAGGGAGAATTGCGTTTTTATGCGTTACTACCCGCGACAAGTAGGCTAATGCATTCGGCTTTTATTAACCTCATAAGCTTTCCTTGCTCGGAGCCAACGTTTAGATAAATACTGCCAACTACTGGTCTGGCATGTTTATAATCGCACTCAGAAGCGTATTTCTATGGCTCCGTGTGGACGCGAGCGTTTTCCTAAAACGGAGGACAGCAGATATGCGTTTTCAAAAATACCCGGCTACGTGTGGACACGGCCTCGGTGTCCTTGGGAAAGACACCCAATCCCCCCATTAGTGCCGTCATGGCAGCCTGGTGCTGTGTAATGCAGCACAAAAATTTTCCCGTTGAGGGATGAATGCAATGCGTTAAAATAAAATAAATTGTTCCTAGTTCGCACACATCCGCAGTTGCACTGATGGGGTGCGCGTCTATAAATAAGATATTTGCAGAAAAAAAAAAAATACTGCAGACAAAAATAAATGGGCGTGGTACGGTACCAGCACAAGTTGCACATGCGTGGTAGCGCTATTTAAAGTGCTATTTATTGCTATTTAAAATGACGTGTCAGACTTGGGATAGAGTTGGATATAGAAGAGTTATTTTTGTCGGACTTAATCAAGTTTCAGGTAAAACCACGGGTGTGCTTTTATTAGAAAATAGTACGGTATTTGTATTTAAAATACACGAGAATACATTTTTAAAGTAACTTTATTTATTATTTCTTGTTTAGATAATATAAAAATATATAAGTCTTTTTTTTTTTTTTGAAGAGGATGTTCGAATGAACAAAAGTCCAATATACTAGTATATACTGTAGACATGAGGGGCGTATTTCTTAATCAGAATCAGAATCAGAATGCTTTTATTGCCATGTCAATGAGAATATCAGACTAGGAACTTGCTTTGATACAGGTGTGCAATAATATAAGAAAAAAATTAATAAAAAAATAAAATAAATAAAATAATTTTAACAAAACAGAGTGCTCAGAAAGAAAAAGAAAAGTAGTGCAGATAGTAAAGTGACAAGAGGGAGGTGACTAAGAGATGTGGGGTTCAGGTTATAAAGTATTAATTAGACTAACGGCAGAAGGGAAGAAGCTGTTTTTGTGGCGGGACGTTCTGGTCCTAATGAACCGGAGCCTCCTGCCCGAGGGGAGTCGCTCAAAAAGTCCATGTCCAGGGTGGGAAGGGTCAGCTGCTATCCGACCTGCACGCCCCCGAGTCCTGGAGACGTACAGGTCTTCGAGAGATGGAAGGCTACAGCCGATCACCTTCTCTGCAGAGCGCACAATGCGCTGCAGTCTGTCTTTGTCCCTGGCTGTGGCTCCAGCGTACCTCATGGTGATGGAGGAGGTGAGGATGGACTCGATGATGGCTGTGTAAAACTGCACCAACATCTGGGCAGGCAGCTTGGCTTTCTTCATCCTCTGCTGGGCCTTTTTGATCAGGGAGCTGATGGATGGCTCCCACTTTAGGTTCTGTGTGATGGTAGTGCCGAGGATGCGGAAAGAGTCTACAGTGGTGATGGGGGAGTCTGTCAGCGCAAGGGGGGTAATGGGTGCTATAGCTTTCCTAAAGTCCACGATCATTTCCACTGTCTTCTGAGCGTTGAGCTCCAGGTTGTTGTTCCTGCACCAGGACACCAGCTGGTCTAACTCCATCCTGTAGGCCGACTCATCACCATCAGAGATGAGCCCGATGAGAGTGGTGTCGTCCGCAAACTTGATCAGTTTGACAGAGTCATGGCTGGAGGTGCAGCAGTTGGTGTACAGGGAGAAGAGCAGGGGAGAGAGGACACAGCCCTGTGGAGATCCGTGCTGATAGTCCGAGAGGTGGAGACATTCTTCCCCAGCCTCACGCACTGCCTCCGGTCTGTTAGGAAGTCAGTAATCCACCTGCAAGTGGAGTCAGGCACGTTGAGCTGAGAGAGCTTGTCCTGAAGCAGAGTAGGGAGGATGGTGTTGAATGCAGAGCTGAAGTCCACAAACAGGAGTTTTAACGCCAAAAAAAAAAACTGTAAATCTACTCATTTTAAGTATGAACATAATAAATATATAAACTTTTAACCAAATTTTAGCCAAATTTTTCCACCGAGAAAAGACAAACCCCCTACTTAGACCATATTAAACGGGGTTTTCATCGTTTGGATTTAGCTGATCTTGGTCTATGTGAAGAAATGTCCTCAAATGTGATGTTAAAGGCAGAGATGCACCTAACGTGCATGCC
This sequence comes from Neostethus bicornis, assembly GCA_902685375.1. NCBI lineage: Eukaryota > Metazoa > Chordata > Actinopteri > Atheriniformes > Phallostethidae > Neostethus > Neostethus bicornis. The sequence continues at coordinate 38,325,264 of LR738541.1, forward strand.
AATGCATGTCCCTTGTAAACGGAGATTTGCGTTTTTATGCATCGCGACCTGCGACAAGTAATGCATTCGGCTTTTATTATCACATAAACTTTCCTAGCTCGGAGCTAACATTTAGATAAATACTGCCCACTACTGGTCTTGCATGTTTATAATCACACTCAGAAGCGTATTTCTCCGGCTCCGTGTGGACGCGGATATTTCGAAAACGGTTACGTGTGGACGCGAGCGTTTTCCTAAAACGGAGGACAGCAGATATGCGTTTTCAAAAATACCCGGCTACGTGTGGACACGGCCTAGGTGTCCTTGGGAAAGACACCCAATCCCCCCATTAGTGCCGTCATGGCAGCCTGCTGCGGTGACATGCAGCACAGAAATTTTCCCGTTGAGGGATGAATGCAATGCATTAAAATAAAATAAATTATTCCTTGTTCGCACACATGCGCAGTCGCACTGATGGGGTGCGCGTCTACAAATAAGATATTTAAGATAAGACAAAAAAATGGGCGTGGTACGGTACGGTACCAGCACAAGTTGCACATGCGTGGTAGCGCTTTTTAAAGTGCTATTAATTGCTATTTAAAATGACGTGTCAGACTTGGGATAAAGTTACATATAAAAGACTTTTTTTGTTGAACATAATCAAGTTTCAGGTAAAACCAGGGGTATGCTTTTATTGGAAAATAGTACGGTATTTGTATTTAAAATACAAGAGAATACATTTTTATAGTAACTTTATTTATTATTACTTGTTTAGATAATATAAATCTATATGTCTTTTTTTTTTGGAGATGATGCTCGAATGAATAAAAGTCCAATATAGTATACAGACATGAGGGGCTGGATGACGTCATTGTCCAAAGCTTATTTCTTAAAATTTAAAAAAACTATAAAAGCACAAACAAAATTTTTACTGTAAAAAACAGCACAAACGAATGACATACTTTTGTTTTTATTTTGTTTTAAGAGGGGCCAACTTCACGAGGGTCTGTTTGGACCATGAAGAGGTGCAGCACTTTCAAAATTACAATGATTTTATTTTTAATAGACTATTGTTTCCAAATGAAGCTGAAATGAGAGTAAAAGTAGAACAAAAAGCACGCATGTCGTTAACTGATCGAATCAAGGCAAACCCCCCCGCCCCCCTATAATTAGTTGAACTTGAACCCAAGTAACACGTAGGATTATGAGAAACCTAGAACTACTAGAACTCCCACGGCCGTTGTTCTGACGAGATCTGCGGCCTCATCGCTAAGTTCATATCTCGTCAGGACGCCGTCAATTTGACGGTTAGCACTATAGTGATGACGTCTTACACGGAAGTGCCTCGGTGACTGACAAACGTCTTCTCAAATCCATTTTTGGCGCGGGAAAAGTTACAATGCATTTAATTGAGGTGTCAAAATGATTCGGTTCATTGACTAATGTCAATATTTCAGTTAAATTACGACAACGTACAACAAAATGAAGAAATATTAAAAAGCCCAGGAACGTATAAGTTTAACGTAATCACAATAACTAGACGTCAACTTCTGAGAACCGTCAAAATGACGGCGTTAGCAGTTCTAGTGTTAAAGTAGATACAAAAAAAGCCAAAAAAATTCAAAATAACCCCAGAATATAAAACACCATGCACACAAATAGAATAAAAGTAATCATTATTATTTTTACTTATTATTTCTATTTTAAACAAATCCCGTTAGGTTGGATCATGTTTAACTGTATCAAATAAAAATAGTTGTGTTTATATTTATTATTGATTTTTTTTTTGTCTCTTTGTGTGGCTGCCGGTGGGTTTGTTTGTTTTCCTATGCAGGGACACTGTGTGCAGGCGGGGCTAGTTTTTGGGGGTTCCACGTCACCTAGTAGCTGTTGTACAGCGTGTGCCAGAAGGGGCGGAGCTTAGCCATGTGGCCATGACCGTAATGGTCATCAATCACGTGACCTACTGCTTGCTCCATTATTGGCTTTGGTGGATCACGTGACCAGCCGACACGTTGTCATAGAGATTAGCTCCTCCCTTCTCGCAAATCGGGTGTGACGGTCTGAGAAACGAGCGCTCCCAAACAGCTGCCGATAGGCGGGGTTTAAAGTGCGAGCATGCTGCTGATTGGTGTAGTATCAGCGCAGCGGGCTGAGCTGTGATTGGTCAGAAGTATCCAGAGGAGGTGTCAATCAGACAGAAGCCCCGCCCCTTCCCCGCACATTCAGCGGACCGCACCGGGACCGAAAGCCCGGACTTTGTTCCTCCGCATCTGGAAGTGATCGATCAGTGATCAGGTGTTTTTATCAGGAGGGAATGTCCCGTCTGCTGGAGAGCAGGAGGCAGGACAGGATGAAGGAAATCAACCTGAAGGTCAGTCTTTAATCAATAAAAACTAATTAAGATCAATCAGTCTGATCACAGATCAATACGAGATGATCACAAAAAAATACTTTTTAATCAGAAAACCTGCTTCTTTTTACTGATGAAAACATCTGGAAACTCCGGTTCGGTTCGGACTGGTCCGGGATTGGTCCAGCAGCTGGATCCCAGTCGAACCAGAACCTGGACTGATCATCCGGACCAGTCCGATCCAGAAAAGATCGATGAAGGAAGTTCATCAAAAAAGAGGAAACACTTTTTTTTTTTTTTTTCCGGAAAAGACTTGAATTGATGCTCGTGCGCGTGTTTGCGGCGGTTCGGAGTGCGTGTCCGCGTGCGCGGGCTGTGTGAGCGTTGCGTATGTTTGGGTTCGGACTGAGTTCTGAAGTTAAACTGTGCGGGTCCGGGATCTGCAGCGGGTCTGGGATCTGCAGCGTGGCTGCTTTGTCCTGCTCTGTGGGGGGAGGGGCGGCCCTGCGTGCGGAAGTCTGCTCTGAGAGACCAGGGGACCCGGGCCAGGTCCAGATCGTGTAGGTCTATGGTAGACCAGATCCTAAAGTCCTGAAGAGGATCTGAAAACATGGATCATTCAGGACCAGGATTTAAACCTCAGACCCCCTCAGATGTTAAACCATGGACCATGTGAAAACCTAACCAGACCATGGAACCATAGAACCAGAGAGGAAACCAGGTTCACTCAGTTAGTCATCATCTAAACCACTTTATATAACCTGGTTCATTATAAGTGAGAGGCAGGGTACACCCTAAACAGGTCACCAGTCTGTTGCAGGACCACACACAGAGACAAACAACCACACTCACACACACACACACACTAACAACATTTTCAAACAACCTAACATTGCTTGTTTTTGGAGAGTGGGATGAAACCTACACATACACATGGCAGAACATGCAAACTCCACACAGAAAGGACAGTAAATAAATCCTTGCTCCTTGACCTTTTCACTGCGATGCCACTGTGCGACCCGCTGCACCAAACTCGGTCAAGTTAGACGGTTTAACTCGGAAAAAATGGGATTTTAGTAAATACGGACGTGTTTTTATTTCTGTAAATCCCCAAAAATATCTGCCCGAAAAGTGTTTTGTCAACGCGTGTCATAATGACTCGGTTTGGCGGCCATTGTTACAACGTAGTCAGAGCTTGAACCTCGTCTTACGTCACTCCGGCTTATTGGAAATGGACTGGTTCAATTGTTTGTGATGAAATTAAAATGGCTGATAAATCCAGTCTGGTATGTAAACTATGGACTCAGACCAGATGTTAAACCAGAATCTAAACCATAGACCAGGACCAGATGTTAAATTATAGAGCAGAACCATGAACTAAGTCTATGTTTATACCCGGCCGTCACGGCGTTCCCCCTGTCTCCCGTATCAGGAAGGTTTTCACATCGTACCGAGTACTTAAAAACGTATTCATCAGCCATTTTGAAAATCACAAAAGATTGCGCAGTCAGTTTATAATGAACCAGAGGGACGAAAAGAGAGGGCACCAGTCTAGCTCTGACTGTGCTGTAACAATGGCCGCCTGGTACTCTGTTTGAAAGCAAGTAATTTTGTTGGCATTTAAATTTTTGGGCATTTTTTTTTGTCCGCTTAAGAAATGACAATACGTCCATTTTGGCAAAAAAAAAAAAAATCGCATTTTTCCGATAATAAATTGTGGCAAAACCGTGTAATTCGACTGGTTAGTGTTCTGTTTAGGATCTGAACTGAAATGGTTAAGTTTTTGTGTATTCGTATACATATTTTTTTTTTTGTTCTTTACTTTGTTCAATCGGATCAGATCGGTGCGGCATCAGCAATAAGTAGGACGGTGCATCGGTCCGTCGTGGTAAAGAGAGAGCTGAGCCGAAAAGCAAAGCTCTCGATTTACAAGTCGATCTACGTTCCTACCCTCACCATGGTAACCAGGATCTACGTTCCTACCCTCACCATGGTAACCAGGATCTACGTTCCTACCCTCACCATGGTAACCAGGATCTACGTTCCTACCCTCACCTATGGTCACCAGCTGTGGGTGGTGACCGAAAGAATGAGATCACGGATACAAGCGGCCGAAATGAGCTTCCTCTGCAGGTGGCTGGGCTCTCACTCAGAGATCAGGTGAGGAGCTCTGCCATCTGGGAGGAGCTCGGTGTCGAGCCGCTCCTCTTCCAGGTCGAGAGGAGCCAGATGGGGTGGTTCGGGCATCTGGTCAGGATGCCCCCCAAGCGCCTTGCGGGCAAGGTGTTTCGGGCACGTCCCACCGGGAGGAGACCAAGGGGCAGATCCCGGACCTGCTGGAGAGACTATGTCTCACTGCTGGCCGGGGAACGACTTGGGATCCTTCCGGGTGAGCTAGAGGATGCAGCCGGGGTGAGAGAGACCTGGGCTGCCCGCTTGAGGCTGTTGCCCCCGCGACCCGACCCCGGAACAAGTGGAAGAAGACGGAACGGAACTTTGTTCAATCGACAATGAGAAACCCAGTCAAACAAGTGTTCTGTGATATTGAAATACAAATAAAGTGGGATTGAATTGGACGCTTGAAGATTTAATCAGAAAAGAAGAAACTGGTTCCTCTGCATCATGTTTTTACCCGTCCGGGTCGGATCCAGTTTTTTTTACTCCTTTGATTTTGTTTCTTCAAGTTAAACCAAATAAAAACAACTAAAAAGCAAAACCTCAGAATCCAGATCAGATTCAAGCAGAACAGGGTTGAACTCAGTGTGAATAAAAAAAAACTAATCCTGGTTTTACAAGTCCTGCTGGTGATGGTTCCGATGGCTCCAATTGGACCTCATTCTTTAAGTTGTAACTTTCTACCAATCAGAAGCCAGCTTCATACCTCGACCTCTCTGTGACTGATGATGTCATGAGAGGTCACATGACTGCAGTTCTTCCTCTTGAGGAAGGCGAGGCAGACGAATCCTCACGCCTACACCTTGCTGAGGCTGCAGTACAGTTGCCATGGCCACGAGTGAGGCTTCGGTTACTATGGTTACCTGCCAGTTATTGCGGAGCTCCCCGCCTACATGGTCCCACTCACAGACACACACGGTGATCAATCATTAGCAGAGCTTTGGTAAACAGAGGAGACTTTTATGATCGATAACCTTTGATCAGTTTAATTAAATCTGAAGCCTCATCTGGTCTCACCTGGCTACCCGCAACCTCACCTGGATACACCTGAGAAGATTCTGAACTCTCCAATAAACCGTCAGACACATAGGACCCAGAAAACCAGGCCTTGAGATAAAACCACGCCTTTTTATAAACTGAACATTAAAACTCACGATAAGCCAGGAATCATAATAAACCGTAACTTTGATTTTACTGGACCGTGTTTTACACCGAGTCCATTGGTAAATCAGACTTTACGATGAAGTTGATCTTATGATCACCCAAACTTATACAATAAATAATTAAATGAATTACTCTATTCATCTCTCACCGGGGAAATTTGTGTGCTGCACTCCTTACACCGCAGCAGGCTGCCCTTCGACGGCGCCAATGGTGGGAGAAGCGGGGGTTAGGTGTCTTCTACAAGGACCCTAGACGGTGGTCTCAGCGGGAATCGAACCCGCGACCTTCCGGTCCGCGGGCGAGCGCTCTAGCGCTGATCTACCGTCTCCCCGCAATATACAATAGACCTAATGTTAAAAACACTTACACCACAGCAGGCTGCCACCACAGTGCCAATGGTGGGAGAAATGGGGGGTTAGATGTTTCCCCAAGGACACTAAACGTGAACTCAGTGGTATTCGATCCCGCGAACTTCCGGAGAACTTCCGGTCCAAGAGCGAACGTTCTACCACTGAGCTATTGCCTCTTCTAAACCAGACTTTATGAGGAACTGGACCTCACAATCCGCCTAGCGATGAACTGGACCTCACAATACTAAATACTAATACTGCTGGTACTGTTATCCGAGCTTTCTCAAAAGCTGGTATCCTTTCTGAGGAGCCGCACAGTACAGACAGTGACTTTGACAGCGAGGAGCGAAGTGGACCTGCTCTGTTGGATTTTGTGCAGCTGTTCGATTCTGAAACAGAGGATGAGGACTTTGACGGAATTGAATAAAGACTATTACCGGTAATGTGCTTGTTTATACTACTTAAATAAAGCACAACCAAACTCAGTTTTGCTCCCAATCTATTTTTTAATACGCACATTTGCATGCTTGCGTGTGTGTTGTTGTAAGGCGGTGTGTGACTGAGGCTGCGTCTTTTCTTACGGTGCGCCTAATGGTCGTGAAATTACGGTAACTTTGGTTACGCTTCATCAACCCTTCCAATAAACTACACTTTGAAATAAGCTGACGTTAAGACAAATCAAACCTTAGATTAAATCATATTCACTTCAGAACCTCTCGCTGCCGCGGAGTACCTTTATGAAGACATCTTTTGTACCTATTCTCAGTTAAACTAACGTGTCCTCTTACCGTTCACCAGAGGCTAAAAGCACCTGAGCCGGTGTCCTGACTTAAAACCCTGAAAGTGAGCTGGTTCTGGTCCTCGGAGGGCTGGAAGCACCTGATTGTACCTGGGCTGGTTAAGCTCAGGTTACCTGGATGTTTCTCTTTCTCTCTCTCTCTTACTGTTGTAACCTCTTCTCACTCATCCGCTGTGTCTCATGACCCCCCACCCCGGACAGAGGTCTCTTTCTTCTTCATCAATGAGCTCTTTATTTATTGATCAGCTGATTGCAGACTGGCACCTCCTGGCCCAACATTTTAAAGCGTTTTCCTGCACATGTTTTAAGTTTAGAAACTTTCTCGTACTATTTTATTAAAGACTCTGATTAGATTTGGTTCATTGACTAGAACCTAGATTTAAAATCTGTGAGCTGAAAGAAAATGTCTGTGTACACAGAGACTGCTTTGTCCTCTTCCTTCTCCTCACAGAAACCAGAAAGAGGAAGTTAATCTCTACCAAAACAGGAAGTTAAGCTTGCTGCTCGTTGGCCGGTTAAGTCCAGTCTAAGACCTGGTTCTAGAGCTGGGCTGTGATACGGTTATACAGAGAGAGGTCTGGTAGCTCGTTAGTCTGGTACATAGAATGATAACTAATCTGTCTGGGACCAGGTCTATAACATGGTCTAATCCATGGTTTGGGATGTATTCTGATAAATGTCCTGGTATCTAGTCTTGTTATTTAGTCTTGAGTATCTTCCCTGACCTGCTTATGAATCCATATTTAATCAGAAACCTCGTTTGTAATCCGGTCTGGTCGCTGGCCTGACAAGAAGTTTGTTTAAAGATCTAAAGAATTATCTGATATTCTGGCTTAAATCTGACCAGTGAAATGGTAAATGTTTGGTAAATGTCTGGTAAATAGTCCAAGATCTGGTCTGATTAGTTGGTTTAGTAACAGCTCTAAACCAGGCATGGGCAAACTACGGCCCGCGGGCCACATGCGGCCCGTTAAACATTTTAATCCAGCCCGCTGAAATTGAAAAAATTAAATAAATAAACCTTGTTAATGTTTTATTTCCCCTGCAATTCTGATGTTTGCTCACTAGATGGCGCACTCTGGATAATATTGGCTTTGTTGAGAAAACAACAACACTGCTCCCATTAAAATGTGTGTGTCTCCGTGATGTGCACGCTGTCAAAATAAACCGTGTGCACAGATATGGAAAGACATCGGGGCCAATACACACACGTAAACAAGCGTGTTAGATGTTAAAACAAGCAAAATGTTACATCAAGCACTTAGATTTCAGACCTAGCGCTGCTAGATTCAAAATTTAACGCTCTTTATGTAACATTTAGTGCTTGTTTAAAATCTAGCGTCATTCTATCGGTCTAATCTAGCGGTTACCAAAGCATGCCAACAATCTGATCCTGTTCCAGCCCCCTGGTCAAATGTTAGAACTTAATGTGGCCTGCGAACCAAAAAGTTCACCCACCCCTGATCTAAAGTCTGGTATGGGTGGTGACTTGTCCATTTGGGTTGGCTGGTCAGTGCTCAGCTAACCAGTCTAGGACCTGGTCTAATGCCTGGCCCAACACCTGCTCTGGTTACAATGTGACAGGTCCTGGACCTGGTCTACTAGGTTTAGTAGACTAATGAGGCCTGGAGTCTGATACCTGGTCTGTTCCGTCGTCTCCCGCTTATCTGGGGCCGGGTCGCAGGGGCAACAACCTCAGACGGGAAGCCCAGGCTTCTCTCACCCTAGCTGCATCCTCCAGCTCACCCAGAAGGATCCGAAGTCGTTCCCCATGCCAGCTTCGAGACATAGTCTCTCCAGCAGGTCCGGGGTCTGCCTCTTGGTCTCCTCCCGATGGGACGTCCCCAAATCATCTCGAAATACCTGGTCCAATAATCTCTGGAATCAAAACCCATTAACGTTTTTGAAAAAGAAACAATCAAGAAATTATTTATCCCATGATGATATTTAAACAATAATCTCTGACACATTGTTTGCTCGTCCCGGGGGAGGGATCTCTTTTTCATGTGGATCCCCACGAGGTTTCTTATTTTTTCCCCACTGATGGGTTTTTTAAGAGTTTTTCCTCACCGTGAAGGAGAGTCTAAGGGCATCAATGTGCTAGTCTTGTTTAGTTAGCATTTGTTAGTTATTTTTCTTGCTGTGTATCTGTGATTTTGGGCTAAACAAATAAAATTGAACTGAATGATTTGAAATGAAACTTTGGCACCTGTTAATCTCTAGTTCGACCTGAAACATTCCTGTCAGGGGGGACGGTCTGGTCACACACAGACCAGACCATCACACCAACCTGATCCGGATCCATGTATGATGATCTACTTTCAGAACAAGGAGAAGGAGCGCCTCAAGGAGCGGGAGAAAGAGGCCCGTGAACGGGAGGCGCGCTCCAGCAATGGCCACCTCTTCACCTCCCTCAGCGTGTCGGCCACCACCCTCTGCTCCTCCTGCAACAGGAGCATCACAGCCAAGGAGGCGCTCAGCTGCCCAGGTAGGCACACCTGACGGAGACCTGATAGAAGGTCAGGGTCAAAATCACCTGAAGGAGAGCTAACCCTGAGGTGTAGAGATGAGACTGTGTGAGGACACTGACCAGCTGAGGACAGGATGGGGGTCTTTGTCTACAGAGTGACATATGGAGGGGTAATCCCCCTCCCCTCATGGACCCCAGATTACCAGTCTGAAACATGTGTTCCTCCTGACCCAGTTCACAGGGTTCCTCTTAAGCAGCCAATCAGAGCAGAGGATGCTGTGAAGGAGAGGCAATCTCTACCATCTCTGAGTGGGTTTGTTTTGTTCCTAAAATCCAGCTCTGACATAATCTTAAGTGGTAACGATGAGACGGTCAGATGATTCTCACTGTTTTTAAAACATTGTCTCAGTGCTGCCGCCCGGTGGGCTTCCAGTGGGAAGGAAACACCATTCAGAGAACAAAGAAGATCTCTACGAGACAAATAATGCTAGAATGGAAGTCAGAGACATAGGAAGACCATTCAGACTGAAAGAAGAGACCAGGGTCTCCAGGGTTTTACTGCTGTGAAAACTGAGCCACACCCGTAGAAACGGGACGGGACGGGAACACAACCCACATCACAAATCCTTTATCAGGAAAAAGTTGTCTCAATGGATTCATACACTGACCTGAACTAAAACAAAATAAACAAAAAATAACTCATTCTACCAATCCGCTGAATCCAGGAAGGGTTTGGAGGGCAACAGTCTGGACTTCCCTCACCTCAGCCACGTCTTCCTGCTCACTTGGGAGGATCCTGAGGTGTCCCCTGTCAAGCTTTGAGACAGACTTTCCAGCAAATTGGGGGTCTGCCTCTGGGTCTCCTCCCAGTGAGACCAGCGAGGCGTCCAAAGGCATCCTAACAAGATGCCTGAACCACCTCATCTGGGTTCTCTCGACTCGAAGGAGCAATAGCTGTACTCTGAGCTCCTCCCTCTAACTCTGAACAACAGTCTAACCACCCAGCAGGGGAAGCTTATTTCGTTCACCCCCCACAGTTGGTTACCATGGTGAGGGTAGGAATGTAGATTCTGGTTACCACGGTGAGGGTAGGAACGTAAATCCTGGTTAGCATGGTGAGGGTAGGAAGCTAGATCCTGGTTACCATGGTGAGGGTAGGAACGTAAATCCTGGTTACCATGGTGAGGGTAGGAACGTAGATCCTGGTTACCATGGTGAAGGTAGGAATGTAGATCCTGGTTACCATGGTGAGGATAGGAACGTAGATCCTGGTTACCATGCTGAGGGTAGGAACGTAGATCCTGGTTACCATGGTGAGGGTAGGAACGTAGATCCTGGTTACCATGGTGACGGCAGGAACGTAGATCCTGGTTACCATGGTGTGGGTAGGAACGTAGATCCTGGTTACCATGGTGAGAGTTGCAACGTAGATCCGGGTTACCATGGTGAGGGTAGGAACGTAGATCCTGGTTACCATTGTGAGGGTATAAACGTAGATCCTGGTTACCATGGTGACGGTAGGAACGTAGATCCGGGTTACCATGGTGAGGGTAGGAACGTAGACTCTGGTTACCATGGTGAGGGTAGGAACGTAGATCCTGGTTACCATGGTGAGGGTAGGAACGTAGATCCTGGTTACCATGGTGAGGGTAGGAACGTAGATCCTGGTTACCATTGTGAGGGTAGGAACGTAGATCCTGGTTACCATTGTGAAGGTAGGAACGTAGACTCTGGTTACCATGGTGAGGGTAGGAACGTAGATCCTGGTTACCATGGTGAAGGTAGGAACGTAGACTCTGGTTACCATGGTGAGGGTAGGAGCCTAGATCGACTGGTAAATTGAGAACTTGACATTTTGGCTCAGCTCTTCAACACGATGGATTGATGCAGCATCCTAATTATTGCAGACTCTGCACTGATCTTTCTGTGGATCCGCTCCATCCGAGAGATACTGAAACAGACCTCACTCCGCCCCCGTAGGGAGGGGACACACCCGTGATACATTCAGAGGACACAAAAACGTCTCGATCAAACAGAAATAGCTGAGTTTACTGTGGAGGTCATATTGTGCTGTGGTTCATGACCTGTGTTACCTGTCTCTCTCTTCCAGCTTGTAACGTGACCATCCACAACCGCTGCAGAGACAGTCTGGCCAGCTGTGCCAAGATGAAGCAGAGGGTAAGACCGGTCTCTGATGAATTTAATCCTGTGTTCTGTTTCTTAGTTATTTTTTTATTTGTCCTCTAAACTCGTGTCAGGGTTTTACCAGCTTGTTAAATGAACAACTAAACGTCTCACGTTTCAGGGGCGGATCCAGGATTTTGTAAAAGGGGGCGTATTTTTAAAAATAAGAGTAATTTTTTCTGCATTTTGGTGCCCATTCACTGGCCCTGTGAGGGGGTAGCTTGACTAGTCCCATTCCTTTCTTCTTCTTCTTTTTTTTTCTTTTATGGATCAAAAGGGGGGCTGCGTGCCCTCCCAATCGCCTCCCTAGATCCACCCCTGCTATTGCCCTTGTTTCCCATAAAAAAAAGCCGAATCTGAGAAACCACAAGTCAAACTAAAGTTAAAAGGCTTAACGAAGCATTTAGAATTGGATGGAAAGTCTTTTTGTCTTGGATTGAAGAATAAAATCCTCTCGATGTCGTCATGTTGGTTGTAATTAGAACACCACTGAGCTCCTGGTTTTCTGGTTTTATTCTCTCTTAACCCTCGTTTTTTCCTCCTTTCTGAACCACTGCTTTACGTTCCTCCTCACCAGATCCCACTTCCTGAACCTCCGATCTTATTTGGATGTAGTTTCTCTTACTAATACCTCTTTGTTCCCGACGCGAACCTGTCCCTCATCCCTGTACGTGGGTCCCAATCCTTCCATTTTTGGCACGGGCACAGCAGAAAAGCAGCAAAGGAGGACGTCACCGTCAGGATGCTCATGGAGGTGCATCTAGAGCTTGAGAAGACACGAGCAAGCTCTGGTGATCGAGCCGGGGACCACCGGGGATCTCCGAGTTCTCCAATAGTTTCAGTGTGTGGAAGAAGGCGAAGACGACCTCAAGCTCGGTGTCCACGTTGTTTCCGGGGTTCTTTCTGGGACCCCCCAGGTTCTCTGCAGTCTTTCCACATGGACTCTCAGGTCAGCCTCAGATCTTCAGCCTGCAGTGAAGGATGTACCTCTCTGGGTTCCTCTGCTTCTGGTTCATGATGCTTGCTTTTCCTCTCAGGGCTTTTCTTTAGGAAAATCCTAAACATATCGTTCCTTCTTCACCCCGTCCCTCGGTTGGTTGGTCCACATGGTTCTTCCCTTGTTTGGGATGTTCTACCAGATCTTTTAATGGCCGCCCTGCTCCCTTAAAATGTCCAGGCCTTGTTTCCCCTGTCGGTTCACCTGGCGTGGTTTGGAACATCTGGACTTCCCTTTTTAAACACACCTGGTTGTTTTCCTTTAGCGTCTTTGGTTCCACCGTCTGTTCATCGTCTCACCGTTTTGTCTGTTTCTCCCTCAGCAACAGAAGCTGGCGCTGGTCAGGAACAGTTCGGCCCTACAGAACGTCGCCCTGAGGACCAAAAGTAAGTCATCCTGTCTGTTTACCCGTCTGTTCTCCATGGTGATCTGTTACTGTGCTCCTCTGCAGCTCCCATGATGAAGGAGCGTCCCACCTCGGCCATCTACCCCTCCGACACTCTCCGCGGGTCTCTCCTCGGGTCCAGACGAGTTCGGTCCGGTTTGTCTCTCGCCAAGAGCGTTTCCACCAATAACATCGCAGGGTTAGTGAGCACACTGGAAAGGGGTGGGGTTAACATGTCTCACTTGTTTGACTCACCTGTTCTCTCCACCTCAGGGCTGATGACTCCATCGGTCTCAGGAGGATCTTGTCCCAGTCCACGGAGTCCCTGAACTTCAGGAGTAGGACTCTGTCCATGGAATCTCTCACAGATGATGGTCTGTCTTTAATCTCTTTATTTATGTACTTTATAAATATTACGATCAATCCCGTTTTATTGATGTTATTGTCTCGTTGCTCTTTGAATTCCTGAAATGAATCTTGACACCCCTGCGAGTATGTCAGGTGACTATAGATCAGGTGTCCCCAACCTTTTTTGCACCACGGGCCGGTCTAGTGTCTGACAATATTTTCACGGACTGAAAAACTAAATAAGAGCAGCATTAAAAACCAGTCAAATCTGAATAATTGACTGGTTTAGTGTGAGTTTTTTGAGCAGTATCTTTTTCACATGACGCCAACAGAACATGAGTAACATTCTCTCTGCTCTAACGCACTCTGGTTGCTATGGTAACATTAAAACATACCTTCAAAATGTAAGACGTCAGGAAAACAAACAGCAAAGAAATACTTGTTTAAGCTTCTCATAGTAAACTGAACCAGTGGAAACTCTGAGATTGTTTAGCTGTAACCAGACAGTCACATATTGGGTTGAACCCTGAAGAATGTTGCTCAGGTCCAGTCTGACCTGTAACTTTGTAACTCTGTAGCTCTCTTTTGCAAAAATACTTTTGAAATCTTTGTCACATGACGTGTTGCGTCGCAGCCTCGACGTATCATGACCTGCCATGATGTGATGGAGAAAATCTGGCGTCAAAATAAACTTCATTAAGAGTGGACTAACAAACAAAATGGACATATTGAAAGTTAATTATTCTTTTGAATAATTCAGTACCGGCCTCACCCCAGTGGTCGGAGATCACTGCTGTGGAGATTGTTTCCAGCCAGCTTCCCTCGCTTCCTCTCAAAAACGCACAGACAAATTCTTCTCTCGCTCGCTCCTTTTTCTCTCTCTAAAACAGACCGACACAAACACAAACTCACAGACTTTTTTCTGCATGCATGCTGCCCCTATGGGAGGGGCATGGGCCGTAACAGCAACAGGTGCTGCACATTGCTTTCAGGCTTAACGTGATTTCATGTCACAGACCCCAAAATTCATCAATAATACTAGAAAAAGCCGCCAGATTGGCGCTTTTTTGGGGAAACCCCCTCCCGCCCCACCGAAAACAATAGAAAGTGTCTAAATTTTAGCGACTCTAGCAACTAAAGGTTTTTCATACTCGCTAAATGTAGCGTCAAAATTGCTGAGTTGGCATTACTGACTTTATTTCATTTGTTTCCTTAACACCTGGCGTTCTGCTTGGATCCAGTCCGCGATCGACTGGTTGGGCGTTTCCGCCTTAGACCAAGTTAGTTAAGAGTCAAGTCCCTGCTTAAGATTCAAAACGTTGGTAACCTGTTGGGGTGGACCCGCCTCTCATTTGGGTAAGCTCTGGCATTTTTGGTTGATGTACGGCCATCATTTTCCAACTAGACTTAAACATCAGTGACACATAAAGGTGGTGCAATCATGGTATGGGCTGGAATCCTGAGGACAGAGCCGGTTGTCTCCTTGAAGGTTCCTGACCTCTGAATAGTGTGTACCATTTCTGACCGACCACTTTTTGTCCAAAAAGAAGAATCAAGTTTTCATAAAGTAATCTATGCTGAGGCACGACACCATGTCATGCTGCAGGACTCTTCTGACTTCCTCTGACCCCAACCCTGGATAGTAGTCTGGAACCGGGTGTGATCAGGATGTGTTATGACGGTGTGAGGCTGATGAAGCATCTCTGTGTGCAGGGGAGTGGTGGTGGAGCTCGTTGCTGGAGGAGCTGCAGGCAGATGGCCGCTGCGTCCAGGCAGACAGCTGGAGTCTGGCTGTGGAGCCCACCTTCCTGCAGACACTGCACAAAGACCTCATTAAGCAGCAGGACGTTATCTACGGTACGAGGGGTTTTATTTTTTTAAATAAACTCAACCTATGATGAATCTGATACTAATCTAAATATAAACACTGCTTGTTGTCAAGACGACGGAATGAGGAGGCTGTCTGGATGATTTACAGCTGGTCTCTTTCTGATCAACAGAGCTGATCCAGACTGAGTTCCACCATGTCCGGACCCTCCGGATCATGGAGGGAGTCTACAGAAAGGGGATGCTGGAGGAGGTGATGCTGGAGGCGGGCGTGGTGCACACTATCTTCCCCTGCTTGGACCAGCTGCTGGAACTCCACTCCGCCTTCCTGACGGAGCTGCTTAACCGCAGGAAGGAGGGGCTGGTGGAGGGCAGTGCCAACAACTTCACCGTGAGGAGGCTGGGAGACCTGCTGCTCCGACAGGTACGTCAGCTCAGCGTTTGGATCCGTTCCGTTCGTTCCGTCATCTTCCGCTTGTTCCGGGGTCGGGTCGCGGTGGCAACAGCCTCAAGCGGGCAGTCCAGGCCTCTCTCTCCCCGGCTGCATCCTCCAGCTCACCTGGAAGGATCCCAAGTCATTCCCCGGCCAGCTGTGAGACATAGTCTCTCCAGCGGGTCCGGGGTCTGCCCCTTGGTCTCCTTCCGGTGGAACGTGCCCAAAACACCTCGCCCGCGAGGCGCTCGGGGGGCATCCTGACCAGATGCCCGAACCACCCCATCTGGCTCCTCTTGACCTGGAGGAGGAGCGGCTCGACTCCGAGCTCCTCCCGGATGGCAGAGCTCCTCACCCAGTCTCTGAGTGAGAGCTCAGCCACCCTGCGGAGGAAGCTCAATTCGGCCGCTTGTACCCGCGATCTCATTCGTTTGGATCCATCCAAATGAATTCCATTTAGTCGCATGTCAACTAGGAGTGAGCTTTTTGAAAGTACACACCCCTCCCAGTGGAGAACCCAACCACAGCCAATCAAACTGACTCATGGCCTGGCTTTCTTCTCTCATTCGCTACGCAAAACCTGTCAAAGGTCCCCACGTAGTGTGAATAGTCACTACGTTTTTAAACGGTGCATCTGATTGGCCAGTTTTTAATGACAACGAAACAATTCAGACCTCCGGAGAATGTGTTACAGAGTGAGAACGGTTACCATGACAACAGTGACTAATAACTGCTGATATTTCAGTCCTGCAGAGTTTGGACTTTTTAACTGGAGAAATATTTTGTGTTTAGTTTTCAGGTCAAAGTGCAGAAGATTTAAAGAAACTCTACTCCGAGTTCTGCAGTCGACATCCCAAAGCTGTCAAGCTCTACAAAGAGGTTCTAACCCGAGACCGAAGACTGCAGCAGTTCATCAAGGTGAGAGCTTCTCTACTGGTTTCACCGTCAAACATTGGAAACGGACCATGTGAACACCAAACTGGTGTCTGGATGTCCAGACACTGCAGGCTGAGTTTAGTAACACACAGTAACACAGTTCTATGAGCATGTCGTCGGTTCAACCTGCCTATTATTCAGTGGTGGAACGTAACAAAGTAAATGTACTTCGTTACTGTACTTAAGTAAAAAAAATTGTGTATCTGTACTTTACTGAAGTAAAATTTAAAACCTGTACTTTTACTTTTACTTCATTACATTTTAAAAGTGTGTTTTACATTTTTTATTACATTTTTGTTCAGGAATTTAAAAAATGTAAAGTTGTTTTTAGCGCATCTTGAAGCCGCATCGCCAAAATCAAAAGGAACAGTTGATCGGGAGAAGAAGTTATGAATCGAGGCTCAATCAGAGTCGAGAGTAAACATTTTCCTCATTCATTCAGCGCCAAGAGCAGGGGCGGTTCTAGGATTTTCTGAAGATGGGGTGGGGATGGAGGGCGGGGACGTGAAGTCATTGACAAAGCCAATATAGGGTGACTGGGGGCCTCCCCCCCAAAACATTTAAAAAAAATAATTGTCATTTTCCTGCATTTTGGTGGACTATTTCCTGGACCTTCTAGGGGATAGCTTGACTTGTCCCCTTTCCTTTCTTCTTTTTTTTGCGGACCAAAAGAGGGGGCGGGGGGGCGAGGTCACGCCCCTGCAGAGTATTTATCCTGGTTACCATGGTGACACCCTACAGCACAAAAAATATTTGAATTATGGTCGAATACTTTTACTTTTTACTTAAAAAGTACAATTTACACCAATTACTTTTGTACTTTTACTTAAGTAAATTTTTTGCCTAATTATCTGTACTTTTACTTAAGTTCAAAAAGTGAGTACTTCATCCAGCACTGCTATTATTATTTACAATAATCCAAGTGGAGCATCTGAAGATTAAGTTTATTTAAAACAGGATCATGTCGTCTTAAAACAATGTTAACAAAATGAAACCAACTCATTTTCATCTGGAATCTTAGGACCAAGCACTAAAATACAGATTTACAAACAGAACATGTCAACATTGTAAAATATAATCATTTTAATTTAATGATAACGTAACATAAACATCATTTATTCTAGAAATAAAGCGTCACAACCGACTTTCTTTAAGCATTGACACCCATGGCTGCTAAGAAAAGAATTAAATATACTTTATTTTTCCCCAAAGGGAAATTTGAGTGTGAACACCTCGATGCCTCCTCGCCCTATCCACCGGCGTCCCAGTCAGGTCGCACTGTGTCCAACTTGGCAACCCAAAAGCTGGAGTATGGAATGGGTCCACAAAGCCAGGCCACAGTGAAGAACACCAAACTGTATTTCACTGGGTCCGAGTGAGCGCCTCCAGTTCCTCAAGCGAGCAACCGGACGTTTCCATAGAAACCAAAGAACACAGGGCCTGAAGCACCTCCTCTTGACCGTCTCCTTCTCCACACCTCCTCCAGATGGACTCTTTCTCCTCTGCTCCCCCAGGGACCAAACCAACTCCTTCAGCCACCATGGCTGGTCGCTGATCATGCACGTCAACAACAAAATGACTCCATAACCAGCTAGCCGTTGGGAAAGAAGCCGGACTATTTCTAAAAAAACAGCTGTCTGACACAAAATGATAAAGTCCCTACCCTTGGTCCCTCCCCTCACATGCCCCGCTATTGGGACTAGGAGCGAGAAGAGGGGGAAATTCAGTGTGAAAAACTCAGTGGAGCTGAATAAATGTATTTAAAGCTCTTTTGGGGTAAACATGGGTATCTGAGCTACCAGACGGTACCATGTTCATCTATATGGTACCAGATCAGAATTAGACCCCACCCCTTTTACTCCACACGGTGAGACCCTCAGGACCACTGATGGAACAGTTGGAACAACTAAAAAACATTCATGCTGCTTCAGTTTGATATTTTATGTTTGGAACGGGACACGTTTAACTTGATTCAGGACTTTTTTTTGTTAAAACTTGTTTACTAACATTTTTTTTCCCATGATGCTCAGCGTGTGTGCCGGGGTCCTTTGCTCCGTCGCCATGGCGTCCAGGAGTGCATCCTCCTCGTGACCCAGAGGATCACAAAGTACCCCGTGCTCCTCCAGAGGCTCCTGGATAACACCAAAGGTAAGAACCGTCCCACCTAGAACCAAACCTGGGGCTGAGACCTGGTCCAGATTTGGTTCTAGGAAGGGGTCCATAGAGGGTTTTGTGAGGGCGTGGAATCAGGTCTCAGCTTTCTTTATTCTTCTAGTGATGTGTTTAGTATAAAACAGCAGACACATCTGGCACAGTGATGACGTGTCTACATCCATGACTGCAAAGCATTACACATATTTAAGGACGTATGGGGGATGGGCAATAGTCAGACTTTCACACATACCTCCAAAGTGATAAATCAGTGTTGATGTGGGACGGATCGTCTAAAAACCCAGACTGTGGTTGTTTTTGTGCCTAAAATCCAATGAGAATAGATATTACTCATGAGATAAGACCGATGCCCTGAAGATCTGTAGTGAGAGGAGGGAGGAAAAGCTGGAGAGGTGGAGGTTTGCACTAGAAAGAAGAGGAATGAAGATTAGTCAGAGTAAAGCAGAGTACATGTGTGTGAATGAGAGGGATCCAAATGGAAAAGTGAGATTACAGGGAGAAGAGATAAAGAAGGTGGAAGATTTTAAGTACTTAGGATCAACAGTCCAGAGCAATAGAGAGTGTGGAAAAGAGGTGAAGAAGCCTGTTCAGGCAGGCTGGAACGGGTGGAGAAAAGTGTCAGGTGTGATGTGTGATAGAAGAGTTTCAGATAAAATAAAAGGGAAAGTGTACAAAACCGTGGTGAGAGCGGCCATGCTGATTGGTCTAGAGACAGTAGCACTGAAGAAAAGACAGGAAGCAGAGATGAAGATGCTGAGGATCTCTCTGGGAATGACCAGGATGGACAGGATCAGAGGAACAGCACATGTTAGAGATTTTAAAGTCAGAGAGACCAGACTGAGATGGTTTGGACATGTGCAGAGGAGAGAGAGAGAGAGTACATCAGAAGAAGGATGCTGGATTTGGAACCACCAGGAAAGAGGCCTAGAAGAAGACCAAAGAGGAGGTTCATGGATACAGTGAAGGAAGACATGAAGATAGTTGGTGTGACTGAAGAGGATGCAAGAGATAGGGTTAGATGGAAGAAACTGACTTACTGTGGCGCCCCCTGAAGGGAAATGCCAAAAGGAGAAGAAGAAGAACGGGGATGGGCAATAGTCAGACTTTCACACCTACGTCTAAAGTGATAAATCAGAGCCGGATCGTCTAAAAACCCAGACTGTGGATGTTTTTGTGGATAAAATCCAATGAGAAAGATTTTTCTCATGAGATGAGACCGAAGCCCCAGGTGTGTTTATCTGTCCCCTGACCTGGTGTCTGCGACTCCTCCAGGTAACGAAGAGGAGGTGCAGGCCCTGAAGCAGGCGCTCGTCCAGCTTAAAGAACTCATTAGCTCAGTGGACCAGGAAGTTCTAGAACTGGACCGGACAAGGAGGTTGCAGGAAATCCAGGCCCGTCTGGACCCGCGAGCCCAGGCCGAGGTCCGAGGAGGAGGGATCTTTAGAGGAGGGGAGCTGCTGAGGAGGAAGCTTCTGTACGAGGGGAGCCTGCACTGGAAGGTTCAAGGATCCAGAATGAAAGGTAAGGAGAAACATCTGGAACGTCTGTATGGAGCACCTGCTCACAGCTTCCTTCTCCAGATGTTCAGGTGCTGCTCATGTCGGACATCTTGGTTTTCCTTCAAGAAAAAGACCAGAAATACACCTTCGCATCCCTGGTGAGTACCGCGGTAACACGCCTGATCTCTGACCTCTCAGACCAGCTCACCAGTCCTGTTCTCCTCCTGGTTCTAGGACAAGTCTCCAGTGGTCTCTCTGAATAATCTGATTGTGAGGAACATAGCCAATCAAGAGCGAGGGATGTACCTGCTCAGTAACTCCGCCCCTCCTGAGATGTACGAACTGTACGCATCCTCCAAGGACGAATGCAAGACCTGGATGACCCGGATCCAGCAGACCGTTGACAGGTACGTCTGCTTCTAATTGGTCCTATGGGGTGGGAGCAGGTACGGCTGCACGATATATTGATATTAGGGCTGGAACAGTTAATTGATTATAATCGATTATCAAAATAGTTGTTGACTAGTTTGGTCATCGATTAATCGTCTAAAAAGTTTTTACTGTCAACTGCACTTAGATTGGTCTCCTTGTGGGGCAGTAGAGAGCAAATTGACGACGCACGCTACCAAAATAGGAGGAGAAGAAGATAGCAGCCAATCATTGGCCTTCATTTCACTCCGCCTCACGTGATCAGGCAGATTCAACAAGATGGCGGAAAGAAAAGTTTGGATCTTTTTCCGCTAAATTTGAAAAAGACTCGCGTTAATATGCAAAGTTTGCGAAACGGACACGTTTTGGCACGGAAGCATAACGACGCTGCACAAACATATGAAAAAAAAACCATGTCGTACTCAAAGCGGGAGACGGCAAACCGGAGCGATACATGATGTTATTTCTAATAAAAACAATTTTACACGTCGCTAAATACACTTTTTATATTCTGCAAAATACAAAAACAACCTGACATGGACTATTTTTTGTGGAAAACGGTTGCACTCCGCAGCAGAGCGCTTCTCTCAGGGACTCTTATTTTGGAAATGATCGTGTCCGATATGAGGCCGCTGTCAGTAGGAAGACGAGAGGTTAAAAAAAAAAAAAGATCGCTAAATTCAATCCAGAATACGACACCCCTCCTCTACACCGCAAAGCACATTTTTTCCCACAAAAAAATGAGTGTTGTTAGTTGGGCACCCCTTTATTGATTAGTAGATCTGTGTTTGTTTTTTGTTGGTTTCTTTTGCACTAATACTTCACAACTTGAATGTTTTTGTATATTTTTTTCTCATGTTAATCTGGGGCCTTTTTTTGTACGATACTTCTGAACAAGGTTAAATTTACGAATCCAGAAGTGTTAATGGTTTCTTGTTTTCAAATGTGATCCAACAGTTTACATTTGATGTTTCATTAGCCAGTACTACTAAAGGTGTTGTTTATGTGGTTATGAGTTGTGTTTTACACAATTACATTCTAGAATATGCCGAAAAAGTAATATTTATTAAGTTGTCATTTTATCCGATTAATCGAATAATCGATCCAATAATCGACAGATTAATCGATTACCAAAATAATCGTTAGTTGCAGCCCTAATTGCAATCAAATCAGCATCTAAATATCAATTCTTGGGATTAACTCATTGCAAAGCAGCCATCTGATTGGTCGTAGTGGTTCTGTGTCGTTCTGATTGTATCACATCGTTACTCTTCTGTTTATCTGCAGCTGTCCGTCCAGAGAAGATTTCCCCCTCATCGAGACAGAAGACAAAGCTTTACTCCGACGCCTCCGAGGTAACGCTCCTCCCGATCCACTTCCTGTTTTACTTCCTGTTCCACTTTTTGTTCTATTTCCTGCTCCATCTTCCCTTTTCACTTCCTGTTCAAAAGAAACTAAATTTAAACAAACTCCTACCGCTTGTGTCCAGCTGACATCCAGCAGAAGGACAGGGAGGTGCTGGAGCTCCTGCAGGAACGGGTCACTTTGTTTTCGGACCTGTTGGAGGCCACGTCACGAGGAGACGCCGAGGACGAGAAAGGAGTTAACGTCAAGACCTCATCGTCCTGCTTTAGAAATCTGTTCAGAGCCGACACTCCTCACGCCCCTAAGGCTGAGCCACTGCTCCTCTCTGCCATCAGTGAAGGTGAGGAGCCACCCGGACCTCACCGACACTTTAACCAGGACGTGAGCCAGACCTGGAGCCTCACTTAGAAAGAGGGCATACACCAAAATATGGGCTCACGCCAACCCGCACATAGATTGAGCTATTTATAAAAGGAATACAGAACGAAGACTTTAGTCTAAGTCTAAGCTAAGTTACAAATGGTCGTGGGGAAAAGCAGACAGCTGTGGACGGAACCAGAAGAGAAATGCAAGGAAACAATAAGAGAGCACACATAACGACACATAATTAAAAATATTGTCAGTTACGATAACTGCACATTGTCAGTCACCATGTTTGATCACCTTATTTTGAAAATGCATTATTTTGCATTCTACAGATAAAAAATTAAAACAAGAATGATACATTAACCACATTAAGATTAGAAATATTTGGTCCACCTCCGCTGGCTGATGTGGATTCCTGACACGCGGGTACTTTAAGGTCGGACTGACAGATCAGTTTACGCCATTCTCTACGTCAGTAGTGCCCAACCTTTTTTGTCCCAGGATCTACTTTTCAAGAACGCCCTGACACCTACCAGTCCTGTGTTAACATCGCAAACCCCAACAGATCGTTACCCTCTTAACACGTTTTGTTGTTACATAAACACACCCTCTCACACACAGACAAGTCACTCTCTCCCTTTCAAACACACACACAGACAAGTTTCTTTCTCTCAAACACACAAACAAATTCCTCTCTCTCTCAGACACATACCAACAAATTCTCTATTGTTCGCTCACTTTTTCTCACTCTAACACACACAGACATTTTCTGCGCACATGCAGCGCTTTACGAGGAGGAACGGAGACACCAGCACGCTGCTTATTGATTACAGGCTTAACAACGTGCTTTCATGTCACAGACTCTAAAAATCTCCAATAACACTAGAAAAAGCCACTACATTAACACTTTTTTTAAGCGACTTTTTTTTTTAGCAACTCTAGCGGCTAGAGGTGGTTGGGGTGGGATGGATTTGGCCTGAGATTTGATCTATTAAGCTTAGGTGTAGTAAAGGACGTTACAGGGATGTTTGTAAATCCTAAATTTACGCAACATAAGCAAGATGAATAAGCTTAGCAAAACACACTTCCTCAGCTGAAAATCTGAGCAAGTCTTTACAAAAGACTTTCTATTTCAGTGGACAAGCTGATGATGCTGATGTCAGATTCCAGTTCCCAGAAGTCCTGCATAACCAATGGAAACCAGGAAATGAGCAGTGAGTCATACGACCTGAGGTCCTCCCATCTGACCACACCTATCTGTCTCACCTCATGGTTTCTGTCTTTCTTTTAGACGGAGACTCGGGTTCTCTCATCACTTCAAGTAAACTTAACAACAGCTCTTCAAAGGTAACTCACCTGGTTTAGCCCCGCCCACTAAAACATGTGTAACTTATCTGGTTTAGCCCCGCCCACAAAAACATGTGTAACTTATCTGGTTTAGCCCCGCCCACTAAAACACATGTAACTCATCTGGTTTAGCCCCGCCCACTAACACATCTGTAACTCATCTGGTTTAGCCCCGCCCACTAAACCATGTGTAACTTATCTGGTTTAGCCCCGCCCACTAAAACGTGTGTAACCCATCAGATTTAGCCCTGCCCACTAAAAGTGTGTAACTTATCTGGTTTAGCCCCGCCCACTAAAACATGTGTAATTCATCTGGTTTAGCCCCGCCCACTAAAACATGTGTAGCTCATCTGGTTTAGCTCCGCCCACTAAAACGTGTGCAACTCATCTGGTTTAGCCCCGCCCACTAAAACGTGTGTAACTCATCTGGTTTAGCCCCGCCCACTAAAACGTGTGTAACTCATCTGGTTTAGCCCCGCCCACTAAAACGTGTGTAACTCATCTGGTTTAGCCCCGCCCACTGAAACATCCTAGTTTTGACCTGCCTGCTGAAACATCTATAACTCATCTAGTTTGGCCCCACCCGTCAAAGCTCGGTCTAGACCAATGCTTCTTAATTATTTTCTGCTACGCGACCACAGCAAGAAGAAAACAATTCGTGCCCCTTGACTTGTTGCCATTACTATAAACACTACACTTCTTTTCGCCTGCTCTGTGCAAAAAAAACCCTAACACCATACAGCTAATACTACCTGCTCACACTTTGACAATCAGAGCGTTACTGCCAACTACTGTAGAGGATGTACAATTACACTTTATTCTAGAACGGCGGGAAGGAGAAAAAAAAAAGCATGTTCTCTGTGGTAACACGCGCCCCTCCGGTATCACACTTGCACCCCACTGTTTTAGAAGCACTCATTTAGAATGTTTTTATAATAAAAAGTTGTAATTATACTAAGTGCAGTCATTTCTACTTTTTTTTCTTTTCCAGGATAAAAATGGGAATCAACTTCAGGATAAAACCCAGAACGAGGTAACGACTACTTACAGCTGAAAACCAGAAAACTTAGATGTTGGTCTAACTGTTAACCTGGTTAAGATGATTAACCATGTTCTACCTGTTTTTTAGGTTGATTTAACCCGGTTTTAATGTTAAATTACTAGTTGTTCCATCTCGGCTATAATCTGGTTGTTTATAGATTTTAACCTGGTTTAAATTTGGCTTTTAAAATATTTGATTTTTATTAGTTTATTTTATTATAAACTAATAAAATGTTGGCTTTTTATTAAATAACAATAATAATGTGTTTTATTTACATTTTGTGAGATTGTTAATATTTTGATAAATAATATTGATCCAACCTGTTTTTTATCTAGTTTTAACTTTTATAACAAGACGCAGAAGTTTATGAATTTAGAATCAGAAACAAGTTTAGTCAGCGGCCGGTGTTCTATCGGGATCTGCGGCCTCATCGAGATCGGAGTTCCAAAAACTAACCTTAACGCTAAATCCAACATGCGACGTATGGCAGGTCGCAGATCTCGATGGTTAGATCATCTAGAAGCGAGTGGGAGCGCTCTGGGCTGTGCAGAGGCGCAAAGTTGCAGATCTCGTCAGGACATTGGCACGGTGGTGCAGTTTGTAGCACAATGGCCTCACAGCAAGAGGGCTGTGGGTTCGAGTCTAGGTGGGGACGAGGCTTTGAACACTCGTCTTTCTGTGTGGAGTTTGCATGTTCTCCCTGTCTATGCCTGGGTTTTCTCCGGCTTCCTCCCACCCTCCAAAAACACGCATGCTAAGTTGATTGGCCACGACATGATTGCCCCTAAGAATGAGTGCGTGTGGATGGTTGTATGTGTGTGGCCCCCGACAGACTGGCAACCTGTTCGGGGTGTACCCTGCCCCTCGCCTCAAATCAGCCGGGATGGGCTCCAGCCACCCCGTTACAGATAGACGGTTAAGATGGTCACTGACTGAGTTTTAGTCAGTTTTAATCCATTTTCAGAATGGTTCATTTTGAGGAGGCAGAAAAAGTTCTTTTAACCAATCCAGTGTCAGGAAATAGAACGGAGAGCAAAACGGGATTATTTAAACACAAACCCTAAGAATCATCAGTTCAGAGTTTCTCTCTATCTTTCAATAATCTGTCTGTCTAAAGCGTGTTGAAACCGAGCTGTGATTTATCTGACTTGATTCCAGACGTCAGCACCTCCAGCTGACTCATCTCTGACTGTTTTTCTTTCACAGGAAGTCCGTCAGAGACTCACCAACCTGGGCACGCAGCTTCATGCCCTGCAGGTCTGAAAACATCCGCCTACGTTTAAATAGTTTTGGAATGAGCCGCTGACATTCCTGATCCTCTCTGGTTTCACCTTTAGGCGGCGGTGATCCGTCAGGACTCCATTCTGGAGCTTT
Organism: Neostethus bicornis; assembly: GCA_902685375.1. NCBI lineage: Eukaryota > Metazoa > Chordata > Actinopteri > Atheriniformes > Phallostethidae > Neostethus > Neostethus bicornis. Next base: position 38,351,258 of record LR738541.1, read on the forward strand.
CCGTCTTCTCCACCTCCTCTTCAGGCTCCGCCCCCGGACAACGCCTTCTTCGCTCGGTATCCGGTGACGCCGGCCTGGACGCGAGCGGTGAGGTGGTGCTGCTGCAGCGGCAGGTAGAGCTGCTGCAGGAAGAACTGACCCGGCTCCGTGTGAAGGGGGAGGAGTCAGCCAAGAAAGGATCCGGGAAGAAGAAGAAAAAGAAGGATAAAGAGAAAGCTGAGGCCAAAAAGGAGGAGCAGGTGTGGTTCCTGTCTGATCCCCTCATAAACGAGGCCTGCGTTTGAGCCGAAACCAGAAAAAGAAACTTTGTTTGTCCACAGGGTAACAAGAGGCGTGGCAGCAAAGAGATGGAACCGCCCCCTCTCGCCCCATTGGCCACTGAAGATCCTATCGACCAATTAGATGGTGTCCATGAAGGAATAGAGGAGGAAGATGAGGAAGAGATGAAGATCTCTCCTCGCTCCGACAGCCCTAGAGGTCAGTATCAACAACATTGTGATGTTACTCATGTCACCATGGTAACTGTGACCTGTGACCTCTCAGACTTGCAGGACATCCCGGAGGAGAGTGAGAGTTAAACTGGCATGGTGATGTCATCAGATCCTGGAGGTCATCTCCTGACTTTTTCCCTCCAATATTTCTGAATGTTAGAAACAGGAAGTAGAACCTCGTGACCTGCTGACATCGGGGCTTCACAGGGGGCGTGGCTTGTTTCATGAAAATGAAGGAGTTTATTGTTTTATGTGTAAAATTAAAACTCTGTATTAGTGTGGACTTAAACTGGGAGAACCGATCACAAAACCTCCAACATTTAAAGTTTTGGGGTCTTCATGGTGACCAAAAAAAAAAAAAAATGGATGTTACATTCCGTCAGAAGCTGAAGGACCCACTGTTTTTTTTTTTTTTACGTGTTTCTTTCCGGTCTAGAACCCCGACACAAAGTTCCCTTTGGGTTCTAAACCTTAACCCAGAGACCCTCTGGGGTTCTGAACCCTAACTCTGAGTGTCCCTACTAAACACATTAACGGTCACCACACTACATTTCCCAGAAACCCTTTGGTTCTACGGCCTGCCAACCAAGTCGGAACTTGGACCTGAGAATTTTTTTTGTTTATGTGAAGTTTATTTATAAAAAGTGAGAAAATTTTAAAAACTTTGTGTTTACAAAAAAAATGTTTAGAAAAACAAGCAAACGTTTTGTGAAGAAGCCAAACCAAATATTTTATTTCAGGTTAAAAACGTGTAAATATTTCAAAATGCTGAATTTTAATTGGTCGTTTTAGAGGAATGACATCGTCGCTCTTTATGTTAGCATGGCTGTGTCTTTTATACTAATATCAATTAACCAATCAGCTTGTTAGTGTCGACATAAACGAGGAGGATCCCGAAGACGGATTGTATAGAAAACATTCTCTCTACGTTGAACGTAAAAGCTACGAAAAAGATTCTTCCTTCCGTCTCTTTGCTGGAAAATTGCTATTATTTCATTTCCGTTGAAACGGTTTCTACGGACATCGCAGACGAGCGATGGTCACACGATGACGTAAAAAAAGTGATGACTAAACACTATAACTTGGTAGATTTGTTACGTCATCTCTCCGATTCTTACTGGAGCCATTTTGTGTCTTAAAGCACAACGGAAGGAGAATTTAACCAGCAACTTAAATGATTTTCTCATGTTTTACTGTGTAGAAAAAAAAAAAAGTGGCTTCTTTTTAACTTGTCATTTTAAAAAAAATATATGAAGCATCAGGGTCCAAATATTTATATCTGTTTACTGAAGATAATGTTTATGATTGATGCTGTAACGACGGAACGACCAGACGGGAAGGTTTAACCTCCACATGGGACGTTCAGATGTGGCTCGGGTTCCTTAGAAGTGTGGATGAAACATCCAGATGTGATGAGTTGGAAACCCCACAGCTAGAAGTTTTAACATCTGGAGGTTAATCTCCAGATGTGTGGGCGTGCCCACCAGATGCAAAGTTGTACAGACCGTCTCTTTAAAGTGCTGAAGCGATGCTGTAACATTTCATTGTAGTTTAATTGTAGTAAAGCTGGACTGAAGTATGTTTTTATTGATCTTTGATCAGCCTTATTGATTCCTGCTGGATGTCTGACTTAATAAATCTATTCAGCTGCCTTTTAACTTTTTGTGTTTGGGGTCTTTTTATTAACCGTCTTCTCCAGCGTCCCGACAGCCGGACAGTGGTCTGTTGCAGATTACAGACATCTGGACGTTTGCTGATACCAGCAGGACAATGTGTACTTGATGGAAGAGTCTCTGACCCTACATGGCAAACTGTTAATAACCAATGGTTGACGACGGCAGATCCATAGGGCAGGGCACATCGCCCACCCCGTTTTTGGTCCATAAAAAAAAAAAAGGAACGGGAACTAGTCAAGCTATCCCCTTGCAGGACCAGCGAATGGGCCACCAAAATGCAGGAACATGACTCTTATTTTTCAAAATGTTCTTGGGAGAATGCCCGCAGGGCCCCCATACTGGCTTTGCCGATGACCTCACGCCCCCCCCGCCCCTTTAGAAAATCCTGGATCCGCCCCTGATTGAGGTTGAAGCAGTCATATGTAAAGATTTTTTTATAGATATATTTTGTCTGATTTACTAAATTGTCATTAGGTGTAGTTTTTATAGTAGAGTTCTGTTCTAAGTGGAGGTGGGAGCTGGAGGCTACATGTGGTAGCTGGGGCAGTTTGTAAGGGTTTATATTTTTGTGTGAAGAAGGGCTATAAGACTGCAACAGGGAGTTTACTGCAGATGCTCAGCTTGTCTTCAACTGGACAAAATCACAGGACTCAACGTAAAGTTTATTAAAAAAGAATGTTAACTAAAGGTGTCCGCAGCAATGCTGGTAGGAAAAACACACACAAATAAAGTAGTCCAGAAAAACTAAAAATTTGTTTCACCGTCTTCCACTTATCCGGGGCCAGGTACAGGGGGAACAGCATCAGACGGAAAGCCCAGACTTCTCTCACCCCAGCTGCATCCTCCAGCTCATCCAGATGGAGCTCGAGTCGTTCCACAGCCAGCTGTGAGACATAGTCTCTCTCGTGGGTCCAGGGTCAGCCTCTTGGTCCACTCCCGGTGGGATGTGCCTGAAACACCTGACCAGCGAGGCGCTTGGGGGCATCCCGACAAGATGCCCAAACCACCCCATCTAGCGTCTCTCGACCTGGAGGAGGAGCTGCTCTACACAGAGCTCCTCCCGGATGGATTCAAAAACACATATTTCAAAGCATCTGAGAAGAAGCCAGAAGGTCAGTCAGGGAGGCAAACACTGTGTGAACCCCCCCAGTACGTGAACATGGAGGGAGCAGTCTTTTAAGGCAAGCACTTAAACATTTTGTGAATTGTGGCCACCTGATGGACTACAAACCTAAGAGGCATGATGGGAAATGGTGTCTTGTCAGTACGAACACTAACAGCTAATGTAATGTTTTGGTCAAACTGACCCTCTGCAAAACAGACTCCGTTCCACTCAAAATCAGGACACATCTGCACATACCTGTTCATTTTTAATTGCTGAAGCCCACTTGTCTCATCTCTACATGATGCATTTTGTAATTTAAATCAAGAGTGATGTGAAAGGCTCTAAATTAAATAGTCATTAGCTGTTATTTATAAATGTCACACCTGCCCCTCACATTTAGCAGGTGACTCCTCTGCCTCTACTGCAACGCTTCAAATGTGTGATTAATGGACGTCTAAAATGGAAATTTAACACAACTTAATTCACATTGAAAACATCTTTCTCTCTTCATCTCTGACATTTTTTTTTTTTTTTGAAAAATGCACCAGCAGAACAGGTAGCACTTTCTGGAGCTCCTCTTTCGCGATCCAAATTTAGGTGTTATTTACTAGTTTTTAGCTGTTCAGAACATATCCTGTACAGTTGAAGAGTTTTTTAATCGCTATGTATAGTTTTGTGAAGTATTTTATTGTTTTGTTTTCGTTTTATTAGCTAAGGATATGAATTTGGTTAATCAGGCAATCGGCGTCTGAAACTCTAGTTATTTTTTTTTTTTTTTTTTTTTTATTATTCTTTAAAAACTTAGAAGAGTTATATAAATTTGTTATCCGTTTTGTCATCGTTTTTACTTTTTTAGTAGTATTTTTGCAATAGCTATGGTTGTTTTGCCTAACCAGACGACCAGCTCAGACTGGCATTTTTTGAATTTTGAAAGTTTTTGTAGCATGTTCCAGCCATTGCTGTTACATACTTACTTGTACTTTAGGTTAAACTTATTTACTTTTTTTTTCTTTTAATCCTTTATTTATTATGTATTTATTTTCATAGCTGTTTAGATGTTGTACTCCTCAGTGAAACATCTAAACGCTTACCATCCAAATGATTGGACAATGGGCAGAGTGGCCCAGAAAATCACAGAGGTTGTGTCAGGAAGGGCATCCGACGTAAAACTTTGCCAAATTAAAATATGCAAGACAGTTCAAGAAATACCATACCGGATCGGTCGTGGCCCGGGTTAACAACGACCGCCATCGGTGCTGTTGACCAACAGGGTGCCGGTGGAAATTGGACTACTGGTGGTCAAAGAAGAAGAGGTCAAAGAAGAAGAGGCGGAAGACGCGTACATCGGCAGAGAGAGAAGAGAAACCTCAAGAGTCTGGGACTTAGGGTAGGAACTTTAAATGTTGGTACTATGACGGGTAAAGGTAGAGAGTTAGTTGACATGATGGAGAGAAGAAAAGTAGATATCCTGTGTGTCCAGGAGACTAGATGGAAAGGCAGCAAGGCTAGAAGTCTGGGAGCGGGGTTTAAGTTGTTCTATCACGGTGTAGATAGGAAGAGGAATGGTGTAGGAGTTATAGTGAAGGAAGAATTAGTTGGGAATGTTCTGGAGGTAAAAAGAAGGTCAGACAGGGTGATGAGCCTCAAGCTAGAAATTGAAGGGGTAATGTTCAACGTTGTTTGTGGGTATGCGCCACAGGTAGGATGTGAGGTCGAGGAGAAAGAGAAATTTTGGTCAGACCTTGATGAGGCAATCCAGAGCATCCCTAGAAGTGAGAGAGTTGTTATTGGAGCAGACTTCAATGGCCACGTTGGTGCAGGAAACAGAGATGATGAGGAGGTGATGGGCAGGTTTGGTATCCAGAACAGGAATGCAGAAGGTCAGATGGTGATCGACTTTGCGAAAAGAATGGAATTGGCTGTAGTGAATACTTATTTCAAGAAAAGGCTGGAACACAGGGTGACTTACAAGAGTGGAGGAAGGAGTACACAGGTAGATTACATGTTGTGTAGGCGGTGTAATCTGAAAGAGATCAGTGACTGCAAAGTTGTAGCAGGAGACAGTGTAGCCAAACAGCACAGGATGGTCGTGTGTAAGATGACCATAGCAGTGAGGAAGTCTAAGAAGATGAAGGGAGTGCAGAAGACTAAATGGTGGAAACTGAAAAAGGAAGAGTGCTGCTTGAACTTTATAACGGAGTTGAGACAGGCTCTTGGTGGGCAGGAGAAGCTTCCAGATGACTGGACAACTACAGCTAATGCGATCAGGGAGACAGGCAAGAGAGTACTTGGTGTGTCATCTGGAAGGAAGATAGATAAAGAGACTTGGTGGTGGAATGAGGAGGTGCAGGATTGTATCAAAAGAAAGAGGCTGGCTAAGAAGAAGTGGGACACTGAGAGGACTGAGGAGAGTAGGCAAGGGTACAGGGAGATACAGCATAAGGTTAAAGTAGAGGTGGCAAAGGCAAAACAAGCAGCCTTCGACGACTTGTATGCTAAGCTGAACAGCAAGGAGGGAGAGATGGACCTATACAGGTTGGCAAGACAGAGAGACAAAGATGGGAAGGATGTGCAGCAAGTTAGGGTGATTAAAGACAGGAATGGATGTCTCTTGACAGATGCCAGTAATGTGATGGGAAGATGGAAAGAGTACTTTGAAGAGTTGATGAATGAAGAGAATGAAAGAGAACAAAGAGTAGAAAACATTACCAAAGTGGACCGGAAAGTGGCTAGGATCAGTAAGGTAGAAATAAAGAGGGCACTGAAGAGGATGAAGAGTGGAAAGGCTCTCGGCCCTGACGGAATCCCTATAGAAGTATGGAAGTGTTTAGGTGAGGTGGCAGTAGAGTTTCTGACTGGGCTGTTTAACAGAATATTAGAAAGTGAGAAGATGCCTGATGAATGGAGAAGAAGTGTGCTAGTTCCTGTTTTTAAGAACAAGGGAGATGTACAGAGTTGTGGTAACTACAGAGGAATTAAACTGATCAGCCATACGATGAAGTTATGGGAAAAAGTTGTCGAAGCTAGGCTAAGGTCTGAAGTAAGAATTTGTGAGCAGCAGTATGGTTTTATGCCTAAAAAGAGCACTACAGATGCAGTATTTGCCTTGAGGATGCTGATAGAGAAGTACAGGGAAGGTCAGAGGGAGCTGCACTGTGTCTTTGTAGATCTTGAGAAAGCGTATGACAGGGTACCTAGAGAAGAACTATGGTATTGTATGAGGAAGTCTGGTGTGACAGAGAAGTATGTTAGAGCGGTTCAGGACATGTATGAGGGCTGTAAGACAGTGGTGAGGTGTGCTGTAGGTGAGACAGAGGAGTTCAGTGTGGGGGTGGGACTGCACCAAGGATCTGCTCTGAGTCCTTTGCTGTTTGCTATGGTGATGGATAGGCTGACAGACGAGGTCAGACAGGAATCTCCATGGACAATGATGTTTGCAGATGACATTGTGATCTGTAGTGAGAGGAGGGAAGAGGTGGAGGAAAAGCTGGAGAGGTGGAGGTTTGCACTAGAAAGAAGAGGAATGAAGATTAGTCAGAGTAAGACAGAGTACATGTGTGTGAATGAGAGAGATCCAAATGGAAAAGTGAGGTTACAGGGAGAAGAGATAAACAAGGTGGAAGATTTTAAGTACTTGGGATCAACAGTCCAGAGCAACGGAGAGTGTGGAAAAGAGGTAAAGAAGCGTGTTCAAGCAGGCTAGAACGGGTGGAGAAAAGTATCAGGTGTGATGTGTGACAGAAGAGTTTCAGCTAAAATGAAAGGAAAAGTGTACAAAACCGTGGTGAGACCCGCCATGCTGTTTGGTCTAGAGACAGTGCCACTGAGGAAAAGACAGGAAGCAGAGATGGAGGTAGCAGAGATGAAGATGCTGAGGATCTCTCTGGGAGTGACCAGGATGGACAGGATCAGAAATGAGTATATCAGAGGAACAGCACATGTTAGAGGTTTTGGAGATAAAGTCCGGGAGGCCAGACTGAGATGGTTTGGACATGTACAGAGGAGAGAGACCGAGTACATCGGCAGAAGGATGCTGGATTTGGAACCACCAGGAAAGAGGGCTAGAGGAAGACCAAAGAGGAGGTTCATGGATACAGTGAAGGAAGACATGAAGATAGTTGGCGTGACCGAAGAGGATGCAGCAGATAGGGTTAGATGGAAGAAACTGACTTGCTGTGGCGACCCCTGAAGGGAAATGCCGAAAGGAGAAGAAGAAGAAGATCAGGTGTTTGGGATCAAACCTTACAAACAGTAATAAGATGTGCATCATTTTGTATTTATTTAGTGAATTTATTTTTACTATAACCCTGTAACCATATCAGTGCTGAAACTGCCAGAAAATTCTTTGATAATGCGACCACTGCTAGGAAGCTTAACATGAAGCACTCTGAAGTTATACAAAGCATTTTATTCTGTGTTACACAAAAAAATAGTGTTTCATTTGCAGTATGGTGATAATCATCTCTTGCCATGATCAGGTTTTCCACAGTTAGAGCCCGGTGATTCTGGGGTCATAGCCTTTAAGCCATAAAAGGAAAAAGGAACAACCACTTTGTACTGGAACATACTCAGAAGAAATCATTTTAAGGGATAAATAAGATCGAAATGGCATGGCCCAAAATGATCTTGTATGTATAGCAGAGAAAGTACCTTGTATTTAGATCCATCTTGAAGGCTCATGGTTTGGTTTCTTTCCCACTGCATCATCTATGTCCAAAACTGTTTTCTTAGGATGGATTTTGAGGAAGACATCTAAATAAATAAATGGACCGTTCCACTCTTCAGTGAAATGACAACTGGAAAGAAACTTGGATTTAAACAGTTTGTAGATGATCAGCTCATCCAGAAGATCCTTCCATTCCTTGAGCTGTACTGGTCCCACAGGGCTGGTGATCCTAAGATACAAAGGAAACATCGAACAGTTACTCCTGTATCGTCTGCCCTGAGAATCTGTGTTTCACCTGGAAAAAGCAAATAATTTTTAAACTAATGGATAATTCATTTTTTTTCCAAAAAGTACCGATTAGTTGGAAATTTTGACAAAAGTGTAGGCATCTTAACTACCATTAATTTTCTAAACTATTGTCCTAAAACGTTGTCCACAGAAAGTGGAGTCCATGTTTAATTCCGAGTCGTTCCAGCTACACGTCTTCTATAGTCTCTGCTTTGTAAAGTGTCAGCTTTTTTTTAGGAGTTCCAGAATGACCATCTGATTCTGCTTCAGAGCTTCCACTTCCCTTCAAACCAAGGTCTCAATAGGTTCCTGATCTGTGATAAATAACCAAATATTAAAATGTATTCCATCACAACAAAGCAGGGACCACCACTTTGTATTTTTAGACAAGTTTTTAACTGGTTATTTAACCCTAATAGGAAAAAATGTGTTATTTTCTGTGGACCAATGGCTGTTGAAGAGCCCAATCTGTAGTTTCCATGAGTTCTACCTGGGGTTGCAAAGCCCTCCCAGTGATTACTATGGACAATTCCATTGGGAGTTCGACCTGGACATCTATTCATGTTGGAGTAGTAACAGTCACTCCTGGACTGGTCTGCTCATCGAGAACGGAGAAACAAAGAAGATATTATGGATTTAACCCCGCTCATGCCCCTGGAAACACTTCCAAATTGCCAAGAATCCCTGGATACAGTACCTGTAGTCTAAGCAGTGAATTCCAGTGGAGCCGATAGGTTCATACTTCCATACTTTGTCAGGTCATCTGTGACCTCTGAACCCGACTGAGCATCTCCATCTTCAATGCAGTGCACAAGAATGATACGGTTTAACCGGGAAATGACGTACAACATTAAGCATGCATCTTTAAAAGCAGAGAGTTTTGAACTAACAAGAAAATCAAAAAAATCAGGAAACAAAAAAGAGGGATACAAAATTGTCTAAAGAAAGTTTTTCCAGAGAAAACAAACCATCATGTTCTATCCATGTTTATCCCTGCAATCCCAGTGTTCCCCAGTAGATGGCACTTTGTTGACACATTATTTTCCTTCATGTTTTGTAGGAATATCAAACAATTAGTTTTTCTTCTTCCAACATTTTACAGATTTTTTTTTTCAAATGATTAAAGTATTTTTTGTCAGATATTTTTCTTCTACTTGGAAAACATTTGACTTTCTCAATTTTAATTTAATTGATCTTGTTTTGCTGACATCACACTTCCAGACATGAAAATAACTGTGAGGTTTATTAATGAGACGAGTAAAAAAAACCCATAAAAATTTAGTAAAAATTAATTATGAAAATTGAACTAAAGCTCGTTTTATTTTACTTTTTTAATATCAATAACAACTCTGCTTTTTGCGGATGATGTGGTTCTGTTGGCTTCATCGGACCGTGATCTCCAGCTCTCACTGGATCGATTTGCTGCCGAGTGTGAAGCGGCCGAGATGAGAATTAGCGCCTCCAAATCCGAGACCATGGTCCTCGCCCTGAAAAGGGTGGAATGCCCCCTGCGGGTCAGGGACAGGGTCCTCCCCCAAGTGGAGGAGTTTAAGTATCTCGGGGTCTTGTTCACGAGTGGGGGAAGGATGAAGCGGGAGATCGACAGGCGGATCGGTGCGGCATCAACAATAACTAGGACGCTGCATCGGTCTGACGTGGTAAAGAGAGAGCTGAGCCGAAAAGCAAAGCTCTCGATTTACAAGTCGATCTACGTTCCTACCCTCACCATGGTAACCAGGATCTACGTTCCTACCCTCACCATGGTAACCAGGATCTACGTTCCAACCCTCACCTATGGTCACCAGCTGTGGGTGGTGACCGAAACAATGAGATCGCGGGTACAAGCGGCCGAAATGAGCTTCCTCCACAGGGTGACTGGGCTTTCACTCAGAGATCGGGTGAGGAGCTCTGCAATCCGGGAGGAGCTCGGTGTCGAGCCGCTCCTCCTCCAGGTCGAGAGGAGCCAGAAGGGGTGGTTTGGGCATCTGGTCAGGATGCCCCCCGAGCGCCTCGCGGGCGAAGTGTTTCGGGCTTGTCCCGCCGGGAGGAGACCAAGGGGCAGACCCCGGACCTGCTGGAGAGACTTCAGGGAGAGCTGGAGGATGCAGCCGGGGTGAGAGAGGCCTGGGCTACCCGTCTGAGGCTGTTGCCTCCGAGACCCGACCCCAGAACAAGCGGAAGATGACGGACCGAAATCAATAACGAGGACCGTTAGTCACATAATGGGAACAGCAATGAGCAAGAAGCAATGTCTTGGACGCATAGATGCTCATCGTGGAGATGGGATCTCTTTTCATGTGGATCCCCACAAGGTTTCTCATTTTTTCCCCACTGACGGGGTTTTTAGGAGTTTTTGTGTTCATAAATTTATTTTTTTTTCTTGTTTTTCTTTCTGAATCTGGAATGTGAAGTCCATTAAGACAGAAAAATCTGCGATTTTGGGCTAAAAAAAATAAAATTGAGATTGAATTGAAGGGTCCACAAGTAAAAAAGTTGGACCCACTCTGTCCTAAAATCTGTGGAGCAATGAGGTAGAAGAAGTTTTCAGTTTAGCAGCAAAGTATGAGTACCCCACTATTACAAAGGATCCCCAAAAGAGCCCAGATGTTAAGATGTGATACCAGTCATCCCAAATGTGTACATGTGATGGCACTCAGCCCAGATGTTAAACATCACCACAAATTCTCTACTTCCGCATTCAGGGTGTGGTCTCCTCTGATTGGTGGGTTATGATCACCAGCCCCTCCTCCCCAGCAGTTCCATCCAATCAAATACCTGCACATGTGCTGCCAAATAAGGAAATGCTTTATAGTGAGGTTTTCTTTCAGACATTTCACAATAAATCTTTTTTTGTTTGTTTCTTTTGTCTTGATTAATTTATATAAAATTATAGGATTTTATTTCGATTTTTCAGCGTGTTTATAAAGTATTTAAAGAGTTTTTAAGGTAAATTTGAACTGATTAGGTTTAATTTACTTCAGTTGTTTTTTTAGAAACAGCTGCAAACTTTTGCTGACGTCATTTCCGCTGGAGGGAATCTAACCCGGAAGTGGGCTGGGTTCGGACTTGTCTGGTTGAGGAAGCGAATAAACACCCGAACCAGAACCCAGAGGAACCATCACAGGACCAGTAACCTCACCGATCCACACCCAGACACGCCCATTTACACCAGAAGTCTCTCTAATCGGTACTTTCTTAAAGTTTAACTCGCTCTGCGTCCCGTTAGCTGCTAGCTGCTGACATCGAGGTGGAGCTCAGGTGTGATTCTACTGAAAACCGAGACAGGTGAGTACAAGTTAACCTGCTAGCAGGCTAACAGGGCGGTGGTCCTCACACACATCACGATTCATCAGAATATCGGAAATAATCGATTTGTAGGGTTCGATATCTGACCGATACATGATCCACTTTTGATCGGTAACTAAACCAATAATTTACCCACATCTGATCGATAACTAGTCCTTATCTGATCGATAACTAGTCCTCATCTGATCGATAACTAGTCCTCATCTGATCGATAACTAGTCCTCATCTGATCGATAACTAGTCCTCATCTGATCGATAACTAGTCCTCATCTGATCGATAACTAGCACTCATCTGATCGATAACTATGATCAAAGTTCACACAAATATATTTGTTTTTAATTTGAAAATCTTTTTTAGCATGATTTCCGATTTATTCTAAAATGGGAGGAGCTCAGAATAGAGCTGGCACTCCTCTGGGTTGAGACAAGCCAGATGGGGTGGTTAGGGCATCTGGTTAGACTTCCTTCCTGGTGATTCATAGTAGAAAAAGTTCAAAAAAGTCTTCTGGACAGTTTAATTCTTGATCGAGACGTTTCGACTTTCATCCGGAAATCATTTTCAATCTGAATGAAATGGACTGAAAACTGGATCTATTTATACTAACCTGAGTAAAAGGTAAAAAAATAGTAAGGCAGGGCTCGACCAATGAGCCTGTGTTACCTATGATGGCCGTGAATGGCTCCTATTGTAGCCACAGACCAGTAAACGACCAGCTACCTTCACTGCATTGGATTTTATTCGATCCGTTGCAGTGAAGGGAGCTGCAAAAACACTACATTGGTGAAACGAAGCAACCACTCCACAAAAGACTTTACCAACACAGAAGAGAAGCCTCAAGTGGTCCACAGTCTGCTGTACATCTGCATCTTAAATCCACCAAACACACTTTTGAGGACAGTGAGGTGAAGATTCTAAGTAGAGAGAAAGGATGGTTTGAAAGAGGGGTGAAGGAAGCCATCTTTGTGAAGAAAGAGAGTCCCTCTCTGAATCGGAGTGGAGGCGTTAGAAACATTCTGCCCGGGATTTACAGCAGCATTCTGAAGCCATGGACTAAAGATGACACCTCGTGACCCAGATTCACGCCTCTCGTTAGCAGGTATTTCTATTCACTAGGCTTTTAGCATTTTTATAATAGGTTTGTTTACTGGTCTGTAGCTACAATAGGAGCCATTCACGGCCATCATAGGTAACACAGGCTCATTGGTCGAGCCCGTCTTACTATTTTTTACCTTTTACTCAGGTTAGTATAAATAGATCCAGTTTTCAATCCATTTCATTCAGATTGAAAATGATTTCCGGATGGAAGTCGAAACGTCTCGATCAAGAATTAAACTGTCCAGAAGACTTTTTTGAAACTTTTTCTACTATGGATCACTCCTGGATGAATGAGGGACTACACGGATTTGTCCCTGGTGAGGTGTTCTCAGGTACATTCCATTGGGAGGGGATCCAGAGTAAGACCTGCTGGACCTATGTCTTCACAGCTGGACAGGGAACACCTTGGGATCCTTCCGGGTGAGCTGGAGAAGGCAGCCGGGGTGAGAGAAGTCTGGGTTTACTGTCTGAGGGTGTTGCCCCCTTAACCCAGCCCCAGATAAGCGAAAGATGAGGGACCAATTAAAATATTAACTAATAAATAGAATCAGTTCTGTTCCGTCATCTTCCGCTTGTTCCGGGGTCGGGTCGTGGGGGCAACAGCCTCAAAAAGGCAGCCCAGGCTTCTCTCTCCCCGGCTGCATCCTCTAGCTCACCTGGAAGGATCCCAAGTCGTTCCCCGGCCAGCTGTGAGACATAGTCTCTCCAGCAGGTTCGGGGTCTGCCCCTTGGTCTCCTCCCGGTGGGACGTGCCCGAAACACCTCGCCTGCTAGGCGCTCGGGGGGGGGCATCCTCACCAGATGCCCGAACCACCCCATCTGGCTCCTCTCGACCTGGAGGAGGAGCGGCTCGACACCGAGCTCCTCCCCAGATCTCTGTGTAAGAGCCCAGCCACTCTGCGGAGGAAGCTCATTTCGGCCGCTTGTACCCGCGATCTCATTCTTTCGGTCACCACCCACAGCTGGTGACCATAGTGAGGGTAGGAACGATATAATCAATTCCAGTAAAAATAAAGTTTAACTGAGTTTTTAATGTTTTTAATAAACTAAATGAACAAATAAAAATACTTTTAGACTTTTTATTGATAGTTTAAGGTAAAAAAAAAAAAGACAAATTTTGTAAGTTCATTTCAAATAAAACCCACAAAAATACAAATTATTGTTGTCCTCTCTACCCACTCCTGAACGAACAGCTGAGTTCCTTCTCCAAGAGGCTCAGACAGCTCCGCTCGAGAACATCTCGTTACCAGAGGTCTTTCTTCCCGTACGTGATCGGGCTCTACAACGACTCACTTTGCAGATAGGAAGTTGTTGCTGTGACACACAAATTTCCCCTGTGTGGGATCAATAAAGTATATTCTGATTCTGAAAATATCAAGATATTTAAAAGTATCTATTCCAACAAACTAAAAAATATCCATACAAATATTTAAAAGTTCTACTTTCTCTTTTCAACAATTTATCTGTAACTAAAAAAATCAAATCTCAATAACTGAATTGAAAATACTTTATGAATCCCTGAAGGTTAAATTTGGTGCTGCGGTGCTAACACCTTGATGCCTTCCCGGTCTGCTTACATGGGTGTAAAACCTGGTATATATATTCCTGCTGGGCCAGACCGAGCGTCCCCAGCTCCTCCATTTTGCCAACGAGCGTCCGGATGTTACCCATGACAACCGCAGGGACACTGGGCTCAAAGCGCCTCCTTTCTGATCGTGTCCTTCTCAGTTCTGTCGGGACGGCACCGACTCCTCCAGCCATGCGGATCTAGGTTCCGAGAACTAGCTGCTGGTTGAGTCCACGTTAACAAAACAATATATTGTAATAGAATTGTCTTTGTATCAAAAACGTATCAAACATCAATATTTTGAAGTTGACTAATTCAGTTTGTTCATCTTGTTCTGATGAATAATAAACGTGGAATCTTATATTTAGGAAACAAAACAAGCTGTAAACGTTAACGTAAGACTCTCAGGAACGTAGATCAATAGATCCTAACTTCGTTTGATTTGAAAACACTTCATAATGGTTCACATCAAATACTTTAAGGAAGGATTGGATTGTTTTCTGATGATTTTGAAACTATTTTAATAATTTAATAACAGTTAATCAAACAAAAAGGAATCATTTGTGGATGAATTTTTTTTAAAAGTTCAGTGTTTTCGTAACTGAATCGTTGGGAAATTTAACCTCACAAATTAAGAGCTTAAAAAACCAGAACGAACAGAAAAAAAAGGAAGCAAAATTTTTGCCTGGGACTCCTAACGAGAGATGAAGTCATCTTCTGGTAAAGAAACGTGCCGATGGAGACCGGAAACACCAATCAATGTTTCTAAAAGTGGACGAGAGAGTGGATCGGTTACATTAGATTAGAACAGACGACCGTTTAAAGTGTCTCTGTACACAAACTATAGCTGGTACTGATGCACCAAACCCACACCTTCATCATAAAACTTTGAAGACTGTCTCCCATGATCTCACTGGGCTGTGATGGCATGAAACCCAGAGCAGGCTGAAACATGAAGAGAATAAAACACCAAGCAGTAGATCTCTTCTAACTCACACACAGATAAATTTATTCCATCATGTTCCTCTTAAGGTTTTATCCAGCGGTTTGTTATTGATCAATCTGATCCCTGATCCATCAGATCCGCATGAGAAGATGAGTGGAGGCGTGAACAGCATCGAGGCCGTGAAGAAGAAGATCAAGGTGTTGCAGGAGCAGGCAGATGAAGCGGAGGAGAGAGCTGCACGACTGCAGAGTGAGGTGGAGAAGGAGAAGAGGATCCGAGAGGAGGTACGGTAAATCTGGCTGGGGTTCAGAGTGGGACCATACAGTCTAAAAATAATCATTCAGAAAAGGGATCCTCCTGTTAGACAGAGGATTTAATGTAGGCCAGGGGTGGACAAATCCGGTCCTCGAGGGCCAGTGTCCTGAAGGTTTTCATTGTGTTCCTGATTCAATACAGCTGATGCACAAAAAGTGAAATCATATACCAATAAAATTTGGCACAGTGACTCAATTAACAGGATCAGGTGTGAAGGTGTAAGAACATATGGAAACCCTTCAGGACACCGGCCCTCGAGGACCGGATTTGCCAACCCCTGATGTAGGCGGTACAGCTACATCCATCCATAAAGGTTTCTCTATGTGATCTTCTTGTGCTTCTTGTGTTTTTAATTTTATTTTAATATACTTTATTAATCCCTCACCGGGAAATTTATGTGCTGCACTGCACCACAGCAGGCTGCCGCCTCTGACGGCGCCAATGGTAGGGTTAGGGGGTTAGGTGTCTTCTCAAAGGATCCTAGACGTGCACTCAGTGGGATGCGAACGCGCAAATATCCGGTTGACGTCTGGTCCGCGGGCAAACGCTCTAACCACTAAGCCACCGTGTCCTGTAATAAAGTCTCACCGTCTTCTGTCTGGACATACAGTATTTCTCTTAGCATTCTAGTAGCATGCTAGCGTAGAACCTCAGTGCGCCAGTTTTACAGATAAAAACAAGGCCATAGTAACTCTATTAAACTAATGTAGTTTATATTTAGCATCAACACGACACAAATTGGCATCCATTACTGGCAATGAAGTGTATTTTTATATGAAAAACAAATCACAGGTGCGAAACAACTTGATCTCCATCCCGCCCCAACCACCTACAACTCCAAATATGGTGAATACAAATGACATGATGCGCATGTAGTGGTCCTCTAATGAGTCATTAGTGCCTGAAAATACTCATGAACAAATTTAGTCAAGGAAGAGTCATTTCTTGAAAGCGGAGGTGGCGATCCTCGACACCCAGATGTAGGAGCATAAAGCGGTGTCTTTACCAACCACAGCTGTGGTGGCGTTACTCACAAACTAAAACCAGTAGAGTGTGAAGCGGTCACCACGGTAACAGTAAGTGGTAACGCTTCGATTTGTCACTGAAATAAAAAAGAAATGGTCCGATTGTAAAGTAGTGAAAACAAAATAGGAATCCATGTTGATCCTCGTGATTCCCAGCTGGATGTTTTAATGTTATTATTATAATAGTAATTACGATCTACCTGTGGAGTGCATGGTTTCAAAATGTGTTCAAGTATTGTGATTAATTAATTATCATATAATGTGATAGTTAATGTGTTTATGTCTTGATTGACCATCTTTTCCATGATGTGGTCCATTTTTCTTACATCAGTATTTCTGTGTGTTTTCTAAATGTTTCTTTCCTCTTTGCTTTAAATGCTTCATTTCACTGTCTTGGTTCACTTCAGCTTCTGTCCACAGGTGTCGTCTTTTCTCCTAGAATTTGCGTACAGCAGCTCCTGACTTTGTTTAGAGTTACACAAAAACACACTCGATGTATCGCTTTTATAGATCGCTGAGTTTGTGTGAAAGTTAGTGCACACATGGATTTTAGTGTAAGCACGATTTTTATATGAGGCCCTAGAACCACTGTCCATCTGAATGACTCTGGTAACTGGTGATGAGGAAGGTAGAGGTCCCTCTTAATTACCATGGTAACTAACGATGGTCAATTTGGTTGCTTTTTGTCTGACAGGCAGAATCTGAAGCTTCAGCTCTGAACCGTCGTCTTCAGCTGAGTGAGGAGAATCTGGATCGCGCCCAGGAGAGGCTCAGCACCGCCCTGCGTAAGCTGGATGAAGTGGAGAAGGCTGCAGATGAGAGCGAGAGGTGAGGACGTCTACTTCTCTCTGAGCTTCTCAGAACCAAACTCTCACACCTGTATGTCTGTCTGTCTCTCCGTCCTCAGAGGAATGAAAGTGATCGAGAACAGAGCTCTGAAAGACGAGGAGAAGATGGAGCTGCTGGAAGTCCAGCTGAGGGAGGCCAAACAGATTGCTGAGGAGGCCGACCGTAAATTTGAGGAGGTAAGAACAGATCACCTGATGAGACGGATTCTTCTTTTTCCATCATTTCCCTTCAGGGGGCGCCACAGCAAGTCAGTTTCTTCCATCTAACCCTATCTCCTGCATCTTCTTCGGTCACACCAACTATCTTCGTGTCTTCCTTCACTGTATCCGTGAACCTCCTCTTTGGTATTCCTCTAGCCCTCTTTCCTGGTGGTTCCAAATCCAGCATCCTTCTTCCAATGTACTCTCTCTCTCTCCTCTGCACATGTCCAAACCATCTCAGCCTGGCCTCTCTGACCTCTAACATGTGCTGTTCCTCTGATCCTGTCCATCCTAGTCACTCCCAGAGAGATCCTCAGCATCTTCATCTCTGCTACCTCCATCTCTGCTTCCTGTCTTTTCCTCAGTGCCACTGTCTCTAGACCAATCAGCATGGCCGGTCTCACCACGGTTTTGTACACTTTTCCTTTCATTTTAGCTGAAACTCTTCTATCACACATCACACCTGATATTTTTTTCTATCCGTTCCAGCCTGCCTGCACACGCTTCTTCACCTCTTTTCCACACTTTCCATTTCTCTGTACTGTTGATCCTAGATACTTAAAATCTTCCACCTTCTTTATCTCTTCTCCCTGTAACCTCACTTTTCTTCTTTGCATTGATATTTTTGGTTCTAATTCTGGTTAGAGCGCCCCAAGTGGTGGAAGAAAAGTTCACAAAAAAACCTCATCTTTGTAGAAACCTCATGGTTCAAATTCTAGAGAAAAAGTATTCAGTCCCAGGGGGCGTTAGCCTGGCGGCAAAGTTGCCATCTTCAACCGGATGAACCTGGTTCGATTCCCCCTGGGGCTGCTCACAGTCTTAAAAAAAAAAAAAAAAAATGGTTAACTGCCCACAGTGCCAACTATAGATGAACTGATTAGGTTTTCCGTGACGCACTTTGTGTATCTTTGCGTTTGAAAAAATAAAGTTAATTTGATCTTCTGTGTGATTAACAGGTGGCCCGGAAGCTGGTGATGGTGGAGGGAGAGCTGGAGCGTGCCGAACAACGGGCGGAGCAGTCCGAATGGTAACCTTCCATTACATCATCGCATGACCTCTGATTTCATCAGATGACCTGAGTGTGATGTCATACCGCGTCACTAACCCTTTCTTCTCCTCCTCGTCTCCATGGAAACTGTTACTGCTGCATGTGTGGCTGCTCATCTGTCTCTGCTCGCCCATCCATTTCTCTCTCTCTTTCTCCACCTTCCTGTCTCCACCTGTCTAACAGTAAGGTTCGGAGGTTGGAGGAGCACCTTAGGAGTCTCGACCAATCACTGAAGAGTCTTCAGGTGTCTGAGGATAAGGTACTGCGGGGCACATGACCTCCACCTGTCAGTGAAGCTCCTCCTCCTCTTGCCTCCATCACCTCTGATCTCTACCTGCCGCTTCAGCTCCTCCTCCATCTGCTGCCTCTAAACATGACACACACTTCACGCTGTCCAGCTGATTTTACACACACAGACCTGGTCTTAGGAACACCTGACGCAGTGACTGACCGTTACACCACTGACACCAGACGTATCCGTCTCATGCACACCTGACTGTTCTCTGATGTGACCTGCAGCAAAAGCCGAGGGATGGAGGAGGAGCTGAAAACGGTCTTCGCTAGTGCACGGTCTTTGGAGGCCCAGGCTGACAAGGTAGGAGGAGGAGGAATCTGGTCCTGGGTTAGAATCCTTAAACACATCGTCTCGGTTTCTTTGATGAGAAAAAACATTTGGAAAAAAGTTATCAAGATTTTTTTCTCAGAAAGATCTGTCGTTTTCTGTTTATTAACCAGATTTTAAAAATAAACAAAGAAAAAAGTGCCGAGTCACTAAACAAAAGAAAATAAATACTAATAAAATAATAAAACAAAAATCAAAGAGTGTTTTAAGAAGAAAGAAGAAGAAAGACTTTCTGAACATCTGTTTCCTTCTTTAGAACCGTTCCATCATGTTCTGGTTTAAGTACAGACGAAATATTAGCTGCAATACTTTACGTGTCAGGCCGTTTTTGGGGTTTTTTTTACGCCTCTGCTCACAAAAAGTCAAGGAAGCACTCGGGCTGTTTGTGCGTCCGTAGCGCTTTTACCGTTTTACATTGATTATCCAGATCAGATGTGTGATGATCTGACGAAGGTTTACCATTCTGATAGTCCTAAAGCTTCCTAAACCAGTGGAAATTTTTAACATACCTGCCCACAGCTAATCGGTCATCACTGTAGATGAACTGATTGGGTCATGTGGCCAAGGATCAAGATCACAAAACGTAGGAACCTTACTTACACATGGCAGTTTCAAGCTAGTTATCACAAAGACCTCAACCATTTATTAAATCACCAAGGAGGTCATGATCCGGAGCATGTGTGTGAACAAGATAGCTAAAAAAAAAAAGTTAGGGGTACATTCTGTTTTGTCGTCTTCCGTTTACTCAGGGCACGGAGTCGTCGCGGGGGCAACAGCCTCAGACATGAAGGCTTAGGCCTTCTCTCACCCCAGCTGCATCCTGAGGTGTTCCCTGTCCAGCTGTGAGACATAGCCACTCCACTGGGTCCAGAGTCTCCTAGTAGGACGTGTCGTAAACACCGAGGGGTGAATTTCCACAAAGTTTTCAGGATATATCGCAACGGAAAGATGAAGTGATTAAATTTTGGGGTGATCAAAGTCACTGTTTGGGTCCAGAAGTGTCTTAAAGGTTGTGTTAAAGTCTTGTCACATGCTGGCACTTAAAGAGACGTCCTGAAACGTTCCGAAAACGAGATCAGGTCTTGTTTGTTTATCACAGTAGACACAAGATTTTATGCCTTTTTTTTAATGATTAAATTAGTCGTCTGCTTGTTAATTGCCAATAATTAGTCTTGAAAAATCCATTCCAGTTGATTGTTTTCTGGTTGTCTGTTCTCTGCAGAATGAAATGCTGCTGTTCCAGCTCAGGGAAAGTTTCACCTCTCTGAGACATGCAGCAAAGTATTTCACACCCCGCCCACGAGCCATCAGACCGTCAGGCAGATTTCCTTCAAACAGAATGAGATTTTAATATTAAGATAAGATTACAATCTAACAAGTTTAAAAGGTTTCTTATCTCTGTGTTATGGAAGCTAACAACAAACAACCATCTTCTAAAATAAAGCAGAACGTTTTCCATTCGGTCTGTGTGTCACTGAGGAAGCAAACCTCATGGCCGCGAGAGGAAACGGAAAACATCAGTCTGTCTGCAGGACGCAGGGTCACAGGATCAGGAAAGTTTTACAGGTTTAATATGGAAAAGTTGTAATTTCATGTAGTTAAATTTGACATGAATGCAGTCTCGTACAGCTGGTTCATGGGTACAGCTCAATCTAGGTGACTGGTCGTGGGCAGCTGACCAGTAACAGCTTACTGGCTCTAGGTAGATGTTTATGGGTAATTAGTTTTCGGCTCTCAACAGTTTGTAACGCCAGACCGTCTCTAAGCTAACACGTGATTGGCTGCTGCTTGTTTATTTTTATTACAGTACTCCCAGAAAGAAGACCGGTATGAACTGGAGATCAAGAACCTGAGCAACAAACTTAAGGAGGTAGGTCACCATCTGGGCACCCCTTCTTATTCACCCGGAGCGGTGTCTCTACTCCTAATTCCACTTTCCCCACCCGCTGACTCTCGATTTCTCTGGAGTCTGAATCTGGACTTTGTCTTGCAGGCAGAGACGAGAGCCGAGGGAGCTGAGCGTTCTGTGGCTAAACTGGAAAAAACAATCGACAGCCTGGAAGGTAAGTCTAGTTTCATAGAATTATACAAGGGTGTTTCTCTGTAACTGTGGTTACCACCAATAAGCCAATCAGAAGGTAGTGAATTTTTCGGACTATGTCACTCTGGATTATAAATTGCACCCGCCAAAAAATGCACTTTTCAACTACTCCCCCAACTCCAAAAGTAGACGATGTGGCGCTACCTCTTCTGCGTTGCTTACGATTAGACTCATTGTCAGCTATCAACACAGGTATAGGGCGCCCTCTTGCGGTCTAGTGTGAAAAATCCGTTCCATCATCTTCCGCTTGTTCCGGGGTCGGGTCGCGGGGCAACAGCCTCAAACGGGCAGCCCAGGCCTCTCTCTCCCCGGCTGCATCCTCTAGCTCACCTGGAAGGATCCCAAGTCGTTCCCCGGCCAGCTGTGAGACATAGTCTCTCCAGCTGGTCCGGGGTCTGCCCCTTGGTCTCCTCCCGGTGGGACGTGCCCAAAACACCTCGCCTGCGAGGCGCTCGGGGGGCATCCTGACCAGATGCCCAAACCACCCCATCTGGCTCCTCTCGACCTGGAGGAGGAGCGGCTCTGCCATCCTCACCCGATCTCTGAGTGAGAGTGTGAAAATAACAATAAATAAAATAAATAAATAAAATACAATAGTGTGAAAGTAATACATAAAATTATGGGAACAACGTGTTACTATTTTCACACATAAGTCGTTCCAGAGTATAAGTCGCACCTTCAGAGTTAAACTTTTTTTAAGAACCTGCGACTTATACTCCGAAAAATATGGTATTTAATTAGTGAAAGCAGTGCATTCTATCATCTAAAGACAGGAAGAGAATGAGTGGTTGATGAGTGAGCGAATCATTAATTGATCAAATGTATGTGTTTGCAGATGCTCTGAGCTCAGCCAGAACTGCCAACATGGAGCTGCAGGCCACTTTGAACCAGACCATGGAGGAGCTAAACTCCTACTGATCGACCTCCTCCCCTCTCATCCCTCTCCTAAAGAGGAGGTCCACCTCTGGCCAAACAGACCTCCTCCCCTTATGGGTGGAGGTCAGGAGATGATCCTCCTCCTGCCTTACATTCCTGTGCTCAACATGACCATACAAAGTGTTTCTTTGCCCTCCTCCCATTCCATCCCTTTTTACCCCTCCTCCTACTAGAGGATTAACACTGACTAACAATCAGGTCTTCTCATTATTAGCCAACCACTAATCATTGTTTACTTTTGAGCCAACGATCAGCCAATTATTGTTTGTTTTTTTTTCCATCATGAAGCTTCATTAACAAGGATGATCAGCCAATCAAATCATTCCACTGCCAAATATTGGTAAAACCCTCGGGGCCAATCAGAAATCATGCTTTAACATTTTCCCGCCACAAATGACCCCGATGATGTAATAAAGTTTATAAATGTTTTTACCTGCTGATGTCATTGTCGTACTGATGATGTCACCACTTAATGTGCTGATGGGAATTTTATAAAATAAAGCCTGGTATGTTGACCCACGTCGTGTTCACATCATTGACTGTATGCAAGATCTGGACATAGTTAGCCCGCCAAATAAGAAATACCCACCGCCTCCAAAAAGCATCAATATATTGAAAAATTGGTAGGAATTGCTCGGTCAGTATTGTCATAGTTAGTGATGGCCAATAGATTAAATTATTTAATTTGAATTTTCCATCTGAGGCTGTTGCCACCGTGACCGGAACACTGTTTTACATTAAAATGGATGTTTAAAAATGGATGTGGGGGGCGTGAGGTCATAGACAAAAAGCCCTTTAGAAAATCCTGGAGTCGCCCCTGAGAACAGGATCAGATGGATGGCATGCTTTGGTAACCACTAGTTTAGACTGGTTAAATGGCGTGCTAGATTCTTTTTTTCCTCCTTTTATTAATTGCTGCCATTTTAGAAAATTGGGGAGGCTCACATGCTAATTTGCTGTTCCTATTTTAGCCTCTAGATGGCAGAATTTAGAACACGCAGGTAACAGCGCTGCTGCCCAATGTATTACGTAATTCTACACGCGGGCCAGGCGCTATTGATTTTATGACGGAGGCTGCGGGCCGGATGAAAATTGACAACGGGCCGCATTTGGCCCCCAGGCCGGACTTTGGACATGTCTGGTCTAGAGACAGTGGCACTGAGAAAAAGACAGGTAGCAGAGATGAAGATGCTGAGGATCTCTCTGGGAGTGACCAGGATGGACAGGATCAGAGGAACAGCACATGTTAGAGGTTTTAAAGTCAGAGGTCAGACTGAGATGGTTTGGACATGTACAGAGGAGAGAGAGAGAGTACATCAGAAGAAGGATGCTGGATTTGGAACCACCAGGAAAGAGGACTAGAGGAAGACCACAGAGGAGGTTCATGGATACAGTGAAGGAAGACACAAAGATAGTTGGTGTGACTGAGGAGGATGCAGCAGATAGGGTTAGATGGAAGAAACTGACTTGCTGTGGCGACTCCTGAAGGGAAATGCCGAAAGACGAAGATGCTTTCAAACAGCTACGTAAACAGAGAGCATGCAAACATAACTTTGCAACTCTGTTATTTGACCAGTTGCACAAGTTCAAGAAGTTAACAACTAGCCAGAATGATACGGTGATCTAACAATCTAGATACTGTTCACCCCACGTGGTCACAGTTGACATTTTTTTTGGCTGATGAAATCCGGAAGCTAGACCGTGAGTCAAAGGTATTGGCTGCGGTTAGGGTGAGCTATCTTTCCGGCTCCAAGACTTTAGCATTGCACCATCTATGTAGGTACAAAGTGGCAACTGCATTAGCTTTACCTTTTTGGAGCCAGATGGTACGAGTGACATCACACTGAGTCCTCTCTTACAAGTAATGGATAAACCAATGAATCATTTAAAAAACATTTTAATTAATAAAACCAGTTGAATAATTCATAATTTACATAAACTCTTCAGTCATGAGCCTCTCATGCTGCTCCATAACCAGCCGACCTGTTCAGTAAAACTGAATCTGATGTCTCTAATCAATAGGGATTGGTCTAATTATCAGATTCTGGTTTAAGAAGCATCAGTTATCAAAATTGATCAGTAAAATTGATCATCTGTGTCGGCCTGCGGCTGCTTCTTCTGCCATCACCAGGATGGGCCGCAGCTGCTCCTCCAGTAGGGGTGTGTCCCCATCGTTGGTGATGAGCCAATCAAACGTCACGCCACAGTCCAGCCCGCATTCTGACTCTGCATCGTCCACACCTTGGAGATGGGCGTACAGGTGAGTTATTGACGGTCCACCCAAGGGGAGAGAGGTGGTCCTACCTGGTGTGAAGCTCCACCCCCTCTGCTTCCTGGTCTTCTCAGAACACTGAACTCTGACACTGCGGGTCTGCAGAGGAAACTCGGACAGAAACCATTGGAGGTCTGACAGTCGGCGGGCATCACTCACCACCTGGTCAATCAGGGAAGAGAAACATCACCTGATCAATTGGATAGGGCCAATCAAAGAGCAGCGTTTTTCCAGAGGCTCAAGATGTCTTAGTATATCTGACCAATGAGAGAGCAGTCCCCATTTGTTATGTGAGCCCTGAATCCTGGTCAAATAAAATCCCTAGGTTTCTACCACGAGGTCAGGGCTACAATTACACCGCTCAGCGAGACTGACGAAACATCTCAAGTCTTTTGGGCGTATTATGACGACCTCAGTCCCATCTGGGATAAGAGGAGATAAACTGAGAAAGAGATACAACCAATTAGAGAGGAGACAGAGCTAACAAATGAAACATCCCCTGTTGTAAAAGGAACTGGCGTTCACTTGGCCCATAATGGGCCGAGTGGGTTTGAATGTGATGTATGAAGAGTTCGTGTAGTCCGGAAAACAAAGCGTAAAATTACGTTCTAAATACTCTTCAAATTCTCAATCTGGGGAATCGTTACCAACATGGTTGATCTAATTTTTTCAGCTACAAAATCGCCAAAATGGCAGACGGACACTCGTGTTCATGCCACGCTGTCATCTCTGTTTGCTTAGTTGCCCAGACATTTTTCCATTGCAGCAATCATAAGCTAATGCCTGCAATCCCTGATCTAGTTGCCGGAGTAAGAAGAAATTGAGCGGAGGTACTAGATGGCGCCAGAGAGGCTTGTGATATTGGGGTAGAAATTAAATTGAAACTGGATTATAAATTTGTTTAAATTTTACGGTGATAGTATTAAGTCACTATGAGAGCGCTCAGTATGAGGGATGGCCTTCTGTCGATTGAGGCAGCAAAACACCAGCAGAGAATTCTGGGATTTGTAGTGTTAGCGCTACATGCACTGTAGCTATAATACCCGTGGGTCATTCCCAATAGTCACCTAGTTTTGTTTTGTGGGCATAAAACATTTATACTATGAGCCATATTTAGTCCACACGCCACGTTGCTACCAGTGGACTAGAAGGAAAAAAAAACCCACTGTCCAACAGACCAATCAGACGAGTCCACCGGCAGACTCAGCTTCCAAACAACCAATGAGATAGGAAAGTCACCGCCCGATCGGCCAATAGAAATCCTCGCCTATTTTAATTTTTGTTGACCCAGATCCAGATTCCATAATGTGTGTCAGATCTATCCTGGACTTACCCAGACTGGTTGCTGAACACCTGTGGTTGCTAAGCGACAGAAGAAGCCTGGGTCTTTGTCCCGACGAGTTTCCCCCCAGGAGATCATGTCGGCCCGGTATCGCTCCTTGTAGGGACCAGAACCCAACAGCTCATGCAGGTCCAGACCATGCTCCTGCAGGACAGGAAGCGCTCAGTGGGTGTCTCTATGGTAACATGATGCTCTCAGCAGGTGAGGTTTTACCTGAGCGTACTGCTGTTTCAGTGGTCCGGACAGACGCAGGATGCTGCAGACCTCCGAACCCAAACTGCAGAGTAACAAGTAGCAGTGGTTTCAGAAATAAAAATATCACCCACAGTCCGAGTGAAGTAGGTCTCCACTTCTACATTTGGTTCATATGCATCCAACACCTGGTTCTATATCAGTTTGATTTGGATTAGTTACGTTGTCATAGATACAAAAGCAGAACCAGTATGGGTCACTAAGATGGTTTAGTCCAGGGTAAAACCTGCCCAGTCTGACATTACTGAACGCCTACAAAATGACTCTCTTTCAAGATGATTATGATACATTCTGGTTGCTGAAGTAAACTGGTTACCAATCGTTACGTCACCCTGGCTCATTATAAATTGGCTGTGCATGGTCAATCTTTTGTGATTTTCAAAATGGCCGATAGATGCAGTCTTGGTACTCACTCAGTATGGACTGAAAGCGTACCCAGTACGGGTGGCAGGAGGCATGCCCTGATAGGTGTGTTGATCTCCTCTTTTATCAGCTACTAAACTACAAACATGGAGGAGGAAGGCTTGTTTTGACATCACTGCACCATCTCTGTTCTCTGATTGGGTAGGAGGTTTTATGATTGCTGAAATGCATATTTTTGTTAATGATGGAGATACAATTTTGTTTTTTCTTTTACAGAGTGTATTCGAACAGAGATCATTCATTCAAATCAGAAGGTAATGCAGATAATCCCTGACCTAGTAGCTGAGGGGAAATTAAATTGAGCAGATAAAATAGGTTTTACACTTCCAGGAGCAGGTGCTTCATATCCCTGGAACCAAAAAAACATTTGGTATCATTCCGTTCCGTTATGTTCCGCTTGTTCCGGGGTCGGGTCTCGGGGGCAACAGCCTCAAACGGGCAGCCCAGGCCTCTCTCTCTCCCCGGCTGCATCCTCTAGCTCACCCGGAAGGATCCCAAGTTGTTCCCCAGCCAGCTGTGAGACATAGTCTCTCCAGCGGGTCCGGGGTCTGCCCCTTGGTCTCCTCCCGGTGGGACGTGCTCAAAACACCTCGCCCGCGAGGCGCTCGGGGGGCATCCTGACCAGATGCACGAACCACCCCATCTGGCTCCTCTCGACCTGGAGGAGGAGCGGCTCGACACCGAGCTCCTCCCGGATGGCAGAGCTCCTCACCCAATCTCTGAGTGAGAGCCCAGCCACCCTGCGGAGGAAGCTCATTTCGGCCGCTTGTACCCGCAATCTCATTCTTTGGGTCACCACCTACAGCTGGTGACCATAGGTGAGGGTTGGAACGTAGATCGACTTGTAAATCGAGAGCTTTCTTTTCGGCTCAGCTCTCTCTTTACCACGACGGACCGATGCAGCGTCCTAGTTATTGCTGATGCTGCACCGATCCGCCTGTCGATCTCCCGCTCCATCTTTCCCCCACTCGTGAACAAGACCCCGAGATACTTAAACTCCTCCACTTGGGGCAGGACACTGTCCCTGACCCGCAGGGGGCATTCCAACCTTTACCGGGCGAGGACCATGGTCCTCATTTTGGACCATCATTTGGACCATCATGGACCCTTTTTGGACCATGGACCATCATTTTGATAAAAATAAAACTGGAAAATAATACTAAAAAAAAAAAACTTTTTGAGCTCTGTCCACTTTTCTTTCTTTAATTTTACAAATAAGTTAAGAAAACGGGATTAAACTGCTAGCCTGTCCGAATGAAGAGAACCTTTGACAACTTTTTTTCTTCATGTGCCCCCTGGTGGTAAACATTAGAATTGCAGGAAAAAATGACGGTAAATTATTTTTTATAAATTTTAAACCTTAATGAATCTCATTTGAACCTAAAGTTTTTAAACTTTAAAAACCTCCTTAGACCACTTTCATTCCCATTCTTCAGTCACTGGTTCAGTCTTACCGCTCCTGGATCAGGTTTGTGACGTAATCCTTCCCAGACTTCCTCTTCCCACTAAAAACCAGTACTAGTTCTGGTCCAGTGGTTCGGTTCTCCATCCCAGTAGCTTGATGGACCAGAACCAGAAAACCAGTTTATTTACAAGGTGGAAACACGCGACCATCGTCAGAGCGGACCGAACCAATCAGAGAGCAGTTCTCCCCTCTCTTTATCCTGTGTTGGTACATCCCAACGTGATGTCACAGAGAAAGATGGCGGCGGTCCGGAAGTCCGTGATGTTTCTAGGAGGAAAAAGTTCTGCTTCGGTTTTGAGGGTGAGGGGCCGTCATGCTGCGTTAACACTGATTTATAAGATCAGTGTGTTCTGATCTTTGTGAACAGTGTCGGTGTTTAACTAAAAAAATGTTACTGTTGTTTAAAACTGAAAAAACTTTCAGGTGAACTTTGACCCAGTTCCATCCAGCATGCAAAACAGTACATTATATTATAAAACAACACAATCCAATGCAATACAACAAAAACACTGGAATACATCACAATAAATACATTAAAATACGCTGCGATACACTGCCATACATTAGGATACACTGCCATACATCGCGACACACTGCCATGCATTGTGATATACAGCCAAACGTCACGATATACTGCCATACATCACGATACACTGTGAAGAGGAAAAATGGAGTCTCTATTCCCTACGTGTCAGGACTGTCGGAGAAGGTACAGAGAATCTTCAGACAACATGACATCCCGGTTTTCTTTAAACCGGTCAACACATTACAGCAGAAACTAGTACATCCTAAAGACAAGATGGCTACAGAAAAACAGAGCAATGTAGTTTATTCGATCCGGTGCAGTGAAGGGAGCTGCAAAGAACACTACATTGGTGAAACGAAGCAACCACTCCACAAAAGACTTTACCAACACAGAAGAGAAGCCTCAAGTGGTCCACAGTCTGCTGTACATCTGCATCTTAAATCCACCAAACACACTTTTGAGGACAGTGAGGTGAAGATTCTAAGTAGAGAGGATGGTTTGAAAGAGGGGTGAAGGAAGCCATCTTTGTGAAGAAAGAGAGTCCCTCTCTGAATCGGAGTGGAGGCGTTAGATACATTCTGCCCGGGATTTACAGCAGCATTTTGAAGCCATGGACCAAAGAGGACACCTCGTGACCCAGATTCACGCCTCTCGTTAGTAGGGATTTCTATTCACTAGGCTTTTAGCATTTTTATAATAAGGTTCGTTTACTGGTCTGTGGCTACAATAGGAGCCATTCACGGCCATCATAGGTAACACAGGCTCATTGGTCGAGCCCGTCTTACTATTTTTTTACCTTTTACTCAGGTTAGTATAAATAGATCCAGTTTTCAATCCATTTCATTCAGATTGAAAATGATTTCCGGATGGAAGTCGAAACGTCTCGATCAAGAATTAAACTGTCCAGAAGACTTTTTTGAAACTTTTTCTACTATCACGATACACTGCCATACATCACGATACACTGCCATACATCACGATACACTGCCATACATCGCGATGCACTGCCATACATCGAGATGCACTGCCATACATCACAATACACTGCCATACATCGAGATGCACTGCCATACATCACGATACACTGCCATACATCACGATGCACTGCCGTACATCACAATACACTGCCATACATCACTACACACTGTCATACATCACTACACACTGCCATACATCACAATACTATCTTTTTTTTTTTTTTAAATTGCAGCTTTGCACTTCCATACCTTGTTGCCCAAGTGGCAAACTTTCAAAAATATACCAAGAACAACTTTACAAATTAACACTCCACTTATCGATCCAGTAAACCTGGCATTACCGTGGAAAGAGAAGTTTTTCTAATCCTCAGCTGGTAAATCTGTAGCATGGGAGAAAAGTGTGGTTAGAGCGCCTTCTCACTCCTTTACTGAACCAGTCAGTGTCTCTATTTGGTCACCCTGTCTCCTCCGTCCTCTGCACAGCTTCAGCAAGATGAAACACATTCTTTCAGTTTAAACAATGTACTTTATGCTGCTTTATTTAAAAATGTTATATTCTGTTTAATGATGCTGTAACTGTAGAAAAAGTAACTAATTAGATTACTCTGTTACTCCGATAGTAAGGCTTTTTGTAATTTTGTTGTACTTAAAGGTCCCCTATTATGCTTTTTTTTCCCTTATTTTATCCTGTGCTATGTATCTGATATGCATAATTTTACATTCCGCCACAATCTCAACACAATAGTTTTTAAATACTACCCTGTTTAGGAGCGCAGTTTCAGACCCGGAAGTCAAAACAGCTTGTTTCAGTCTTTTTTTATTTTTTTTTTCCCGGGACCCGCCCCGTTGGTTGCGATTGGTTGTCATTCATTGTGATTTCCCTACCCACCCAGCACAGCGTGGAGCGGGAGGGGCGAGGTGTGCTTCACAGTAGAGTGAAGCACGGAAATGGGTGGATATCAGGGTGGAGAGCAGGTAGAAGTGGGGGAGGGTGTTTGAGCTGCAGGGGGCTGAACAAAAAACAGATGTACGTCACTATGTTACACCAGTCGTTAGAGGTTTGGAGAACACGCCCCTTACTTTGGCTTTAAATATCTCAAAATAGCATGAATCACAATAAAACACACTTTGGGGGATTGTTTGGGGTAGTACTAAGTAAAATAAAAGGTTAAAACCTCATAAAAGTCAGTTTTGCATAATAGGGGACCTTTAAACTGCGTTACACTGAACACAAATAATAATGGAACACAAATTAAATAGTAGGACACAGAAAGAAGAACTGTTGATCACATATATCTTGATCCCTCACCGGGAAATTTGTGTGCTGCACTACACCGAGGCAGGCCGCCACCTATGACGATGCCAATGGTGGGAGAAATGGGGGGTTAGGTGTCTTCTTTAAGGACCCTAGATGTGAACTCAGTGGGATGCGAACCCGCGAACATCCAGTTAACTTCCTGTCTGCGGGTGAACGCTCTAACCACTGAGCCACCGTCTCTCCTAAATAGTAGTTAATAATGATTTTAAATGTAGTTCCAGCCTGCTGGAAGATCAGTTCTAGAGTTTGATGGTTAATGGTGAGAATTATTGTTACTTTTTATACTACATCAGGGTTGCAGGAGTCTGCTGATGAAGCTGTTTTAATTATTAAATGTGTGTGTTCTTAATGAACAAATATTAATTTGCTGGTTTAACTTTTGTCGTCTTTATTCACCCAATTTGTCAAGAAATCTATCAAAACCAAAAATCTATTTTTTTATACACACTACTCAGCATTCTACATTCAGACATTCTAAACACAAGTAGTCTGAAGAGGTCTAAACCCATGTTTTCCTGCCTTTTCTTTCTAGTCCTGGTTCCACAGGTCCACGGGCCTTCGATCCAGCTCTGATTCTCCATCCAAGTTTTTCCCTCCGTCAGAAGCTTTGATGCTGCCAGCTGGAAGCTTCAATAACAAAGTGGCCTTTATCACAGGAGGAGGAACCGGTCTGGGCCGGGGCATGACCCACACGCTGTCCCAACTCGGAGCTCAGTGCATCATCGCCAGCAGGTAGGAACGAGGGGCCGTTCCAGAGGAGAATGAGATAAGTAATGGGCCAAGGCCAATGGAGAGGGAGTCAAGACAACACAATCAGCTTTGTTTTAGAGTACCTGACAAATATTTTTCACGGCCTTGAGTTTGTGTCAATAGCTTCCATGACAACCAGCCAATAGGAGCGACTCGGCTCCATGTTTACATCCATTTTACAGAGTAGATCTCAAACCGCAGCCAGTCTGCTAATTGGAACCCGAGTGGCCTTCAATATGGCCTCTGGATCACGGGTTACATCCAGAATTGTCTTTATTAGCGTCTGTATAATTCCCATGAGTTTCCTAGTTTTAATCAGACTATATCTAGTTCCAAATTATAATCCAGTTTTTTTTTCTGTTTTTGTTTCCAGAAAGATTGAGGTCTTACAGAAAACAGCAGAAGAGATCAGCAGCCAGACTGGAAACAAGGTACCCAGAGAGAACCGAGCCAGTTTGATCTGGTCCTGGTCCTTCCCAGCCTGGTTTGGTCTTGTGGTCTAGTTTTATTTGGTTTCTCTTCTTCAGGTCCATGCGATCCAGTGTGATGTCAGAGATCCAAAAGCTGTCTCCCAGTGTGTGGATCGGATAGAGTCTCTGACTGGACTACCCAATGTAACCACGCCTTATACACACACCTGTTTTACAATCCATACACATCAGATACAAGTTGTGAGCACTGAACACCTTCAAAGCGTTCTCTGCTTCCCTAAAACACAACTAACTAGTTTTAATAATATAACGGCCATTAATATTTATAAGCTTTTTTAAATGGTCTGTTTGGTTTCTTTCATGGCTTCTCTGATGGCTGCTCTGCTTCCGATAGTCTGTTTTCCCAATAAAGTGTTAGACCAATAACATTTCAGCCAGCCTTTGTTGCTGAGTAGACTAAAATAGGAATAGCTTCCATAAAGGATTTCAGAGTCCATTCCGCTGGGTCTCTACATAAAGTGAACTCCAAAAAAACTTTTGCTTTGACTATTTAGATTTTGAGTTGCTCACCCAGACCTTCTCACAGGGCTGTCCACGGCACCTTTTTTTAAAGCTCCAGATTGGACAGTTACAGAGTCAAACTGTGAAGATAACAAACAGTATCTGTCGAGGACGAGAATGGAAAATTTGTTTTGTTGTTATAAAACCTTTTTTACCAGCAAACAACAACTGCAGGAGAAGAACAAGGGAATTTGGTGGTTGATTTACTTTTAAAGGTCATTTTCAAGATAGGCTCTTAAAAAGAAGTTGAACAAATTAAAGAAATCTGAATAACATGGGACCGGACAGGCGTCCTCATATGTAGAAAGTGTATTCAGAAATACAGGCTGGACAGCCTGGACTTTAAAGAAGAGAGAAAGATGGAGTTAAGATTGGCCAAGTTTTTATAGAGTAAAAGGTTGTTATATAGTTTACGAAGGTAGCTGCCGAGGATCTGATCGCCAGGGTCCCCACTGTTGGCTGCCACCCATCTCCTCCTTCACCTGACCCCTATAACCCCTCCTGCAGGTGGTGAGTCCACTGAAAGGGCGCCCCATGTCCCCTGTTCGGGATGAGCCCGGCTGGGCCCTATTGGTAAAAGCCGGGCCACCAGGCGCTCGCTCTCTTGCTCCACCCTCAGGCCTGGTTGCAGGGCAAATTGGCCATGCTTGATCTCTTCATAGGGGTTTTTGAGCCGTGCATTGTCTGGCCCCTCACCTAGGACTTGTTTGCCTTGGGTGACTCTACCAGGGGCGTTAAGCCCCGGACAACATTGCTTCTAGGATCATTGGTGCACACAAACCCCTCCACCACAATAAGGTGACGGCTCAAGTAGGAGATTTTTTACAGTATGTACAGTTTGTTATACAGTATTCTTCAATATTATCAAAGTTTTTAAGGTTTTAATGAAGGGTTTTGCGTATCCCATCTGACTTTTCTCCTTTGGCACAATAGGATTGTTTTATAACCAGGAAGTGGTTGAGGCCTAATTGATGCAGCACTCCTGAAGGCATAGGTGTGAAATGTATGGCAGAGCACTGACTGTTACACACTGCTTACATGCCCATCATATAAACACCCGATACACACATGCACACCTCATACATAGTTAATAGACATTCTTGATAAACACGTGTCACTCCCATTCCATACTTGTCACCGCACAATACACACCCGATATAAATACACACCTGTGACACACGTATGTGATTTTGCGTCTTCGTTGGTCAGGTCATCATCAACAATGCGGCAGGTAACTTCATCTGTCCGTCAGAACGTCTGACTCCAAACGGCTGGAAGAGCATAACCGACATCGTCTTGAACGGCACCGCCTACATCACGCTGGAGCTCGGAAAGAGGCTCATCAAGAACCAGATAGGTATCAGATACCTGGTACCAGAACCAGAAAAGTATCAATCCAGAACCAGACAGGTAGCAGAACTGTCAAATCCATTCTTTAACTCTGGTTTTTGATGGTTACAGGTGCCTCCTTTTTGGCCATCACCACTATATATGCTGAGTCCGGTTCTGGTTTTGTGGCTCCGAGCGCGTCGGCAAAGGCTGGTGTGGAAGCGCTCTACAAGTCAGTCCTCTCGCATCACAACCACTACACCAACCCGGAGGTGTGGTTATTAGGGTAACAATGTCGTTGTTCCATAGGTCCTTGGCAGCAGAGTGGGGTCGCTATGGCCACAGATTCAACATCATCCAGCCTGGACCAATCAAAACAAAGGTACCGCCCACACTGCTCCTGATAGGCAGTTTTCATTTGTTACTCTTACCTGGACCTCCTTTATTAAACGTACGTATGTACACCCAAAAGGGCGTAGTTGGGGTGGGATCGATTTCAAACCAGCTTACGCTTGAGATTTGTCACATTAAAGAAGTTTCATTTGCATTAGGAGACTTAAAGTAATTTTGATAAATCTCACGTTGGCGTGTCGTGGGCACCGCCGTGGTGTGGAGCTAAAAGGTTTGCTCAACCAAAGATCTACGCAATTCTTAGTAATTTAGACACTTGTTCTGGTCGTCAGGGTGCCTTCAGCCGTCTGGACCCCACAGGAGCCTTTGAGAAGTCCATGCTCCATCGAATACCAGCGGGCCGCCTTGGAACTCCTGCAGAACTTGCTAACTTGGCAGCTTTCCTGTGTAGTGACTACGCCACCTGGATGTCTGGAGCGGTGAGTCTAGGCTAACCTGGAAGTATAGATCTGGTTCTTCTTAGAATCAAGGTACCAATATGTCTAAGTCAGGGATGTCAAACTCTAATACTCAACGAGCAAAAGTGTAATCGTTGGACAAAGTTGGAAAGTTGTGGCCCAGCGTTAGAAAAGATTTGAAACAGTTTCCCTTTAGATTTACCAAATGACCTTTTCTTTTGAATCTAAACAAGTTCTGGACTTCTTCTTCTTCTTCTCCTTTCGGCATTTCCCTTCAGGGGGCGCCACAGTAAGTCACTTTCTTCCATCTAACCCTATCTGCTGCATCCTCTTCGGTCACACCAACTATCTTCATGTCTTCCTTCACTGTATCCATGAACCTCCTCTTTGGTCTTCCTCTAGTCCTCTTTCCTGGTGGTTCCAAACCCAGCATCCTTCTTCTGATGTACTCTCCCTCTCTCTCCTCTGCACATGTCCAAACCATCTCAGTCTGGCCTCTCTGACGTTATCTCCAAAACCTCTAACATGTGCTGTTCCCCTGATCCTGTCCATCCTGGTCACTCCCAGAGAGATCCTCAGCATCTTCATCTCTGCTTCCTGTCTTTTCCTCAGTGCCACTGTCTCTAGACCAATCAGCATGGCCGCTCTCACCACGGTTTTGTACACCTTTCCTTTCATTTTAGCTGAAACTCTTCTGTCACACATCACACCTGATACTTTTCTCCACCCGTTCCAGCCTGCCTGCAAACGCTTCTTCACCTTTTTTCCACACTCTCCATTGCTTTGGACTGTTGATCCTAAGTACTTAAAGTCTTCCACCTTCTTTATCTCTTCTCCCTGTAACCTCACTTTTCCATTTGGATCCCTCTCATGTACACATGTACTCTGTTTTACTCTGACTAATCTTCATTCCTCTTCTTTCTAGTGCAAACCTCCACCTCTCCAGCTTTCCCTCCACCTCTACCCTCCTCCTCTCACTACAGATCACAATGTCATCTACAAACATCATTGTCCTTGAGATCTAAGTTCTGGACAAAACCTGAACTTGGAAAACGTTAAGCTTAATGTTATACAATAAGAAGGAGGAGAAAGCATTTATAGATCCTTTTGAATGATGCATCAAAACACCAGCATAGCATTCTGGGACTTGTAGTTTTAATACTACATGCCCTCTAGGATAGTAAGTTTGCTGGTGGGTCAACTCTAATAGTAATTTGGTGAGAGATGATTTTACTGCAGGACAAATTTGGCTTGAATTTGTCACCCAGCCACATAAACAGTCAGAGAAAATACAAAATCGGGGCAAAGTTGGGGGCCATCTTGGATATACTTTTAAATTCTCTCAAATAAAAGAACCACTTTTTTTATATCAACCTTTTTGTTTAACACAATATGGAACTATCAAAGCATATTATTACACAATGTATTTCTTAATGTTACAAACACACAAAGTAATAAGTACTTTTTTTTAAAAAAGCAAAGAGAGTGTTTATGTGTCAGTTGTTGAGGCAAAATTCCGAACACTGCATTCAGGTATTTTCAGTACAATGATCTATATGCTGTAGTACCATCAGGCCAGCTAGACAATTCGTTTTGGTCATTATTCGCAGGCTTAATTTTCAAATATAATCAAACTGTGGGCCAGAGTTTACACCTGCAGACTAACCCCATGCTTCTGTTCTTCCAGGTGATCCGGTTTGATGGAGGAGAATATGTTTCGATGGCTGGAGAGTTCAATGACCTACGCAAAGTAAGTTCTATACAAGAAACCCGATTCTCCTGAATCCTGGGTCCAAATGCAGACTGGATCAGATCCAACCTGGAATCAGTTTGTTAAAAAAAAACAGAGCTGGACTTAACGACCTTTGCTTCCAGGTGACTCCAGATCAGTGGAAGATGATGGAGGCCATGATCAAAAGCACGAAAGGATCCTAGCAACAGCCAATCAAACACTCCGTCTGTGGCTCCTTGATGTCAGAGTGACTAATAGACTG
Source organism: Neostethus bicornis (assembly GCA_902685375.1). Classification (NCBI taxonomy): domain Eukaryota; kingdom Metazoa; phylum Chordata; class Actinopteri; order Atheriniformes; family Phallostethidae; genus Neostethus; species Neostethus bicornis. The sequence goes on from LR738541.1 coordinate 38,387,944, forward strand.
TTATTTGATTAATTAGCTGATCAGTTCGTCCAATAAGAAGCTCCCTGCCCGATGATGTGACCGTCCGCACATGCTCAGTGTGACTAAAGATGTTTAATAAAAAATATGTCAGTTTTTTTTCTCACACAGCTGTTTCCCAGTGTTACCAAACTAGTAATAACCTGCAATGTCATAATTAAATCAGTTTTAATCTGTAAAAAACACTACAAGCGCGTACAGAGCAATAAAAATTAGTCATAGATATACTATGATGAACTACGTGAAGCATTACTACAATAAAACCAACATGAATTGTGAATGCCTCCAGACAGGTTGTTGGATTCGACAACAAAGGAAAATTGCACTGCACTTACAAAGGCCTGCCTTATAGCCCTTGCAGAGTAACACATTCATACCTGATGGCACAAGGTACCAAACCGCAACCTAGATGCAGCAATACGGGGTTTAAGTATTTTGATCAAGAAGACATTGACATGAGCTCCTGTGCTGGGGACCAAACCTGCGAACTTTCGGATGGAAGAAGGCCTCTTGCCCCTCAGCCAGAGGTGGGCAAACAACGGCTCGGGGGCCACAAACAGCCTGCAAAATCTTTTCATCTGGCCATTCCATTGGCAGTTGTTGAGAGGCATTCCAGATTTGCTCTTTCTAAATTGGTAGGTAATTTTACAAACTTATCCAGTCAATATGCCATTTTTCTACCTCCAACTGTACATTTTTACTTGCAATCTTATTCTTTTTAATCTCACCCAGTATTATAACCAATTAACAGATTGGCTTCCTGCAGACATGGAAATAAGAACTTTCATTGTAGAGACGAGTAAAACCAAAAATAAGAAAACCAGATGAAAATGATTGAGTTGTTACCGTAATTTGAAATAACTGAATTAAAGCCTGTCTTCTACATACTGTAGCCTACCTCATGTCAATGTCCCTCTAAGCTACGTGCCTGTGCAATTGCGCACTGCTCGCAGGTTAATGGAACACAAGAAAACCTTAAAGCAGCGCACAATATAAAACTCAATGTAAACTACATATGTTAAAATGAGACAGAGCTCTGGAGCATATCTTTTCTTTCTTTGAAAATAATTGCTTCAAACCGCTGCTTCAGAGTTTGGCTCGTCACTGCTGGTGACGTCACAAAAGAGTAAAAGTTTTTGCTCCGCCCCTTCTGCTCAGGAAGCTTCTGCATTTGCTCAGACACATAAAAATTAGAGGGAACATTGCCTCGTGTCAATTTTTTTCGTTTACCAAAACAAAAGAAATGTGGCCCTTGGTTCACACAATAGAAGCGTTTGTGGCCCACTTCCCACGACTGCAATAAGCCGTGCCGATACATTGATGTGAAAACCGCAGGAGAACCATCCATGAAGGAAATAAACAGACCATTTTGACAAACTCAATACTGGAAAAGAACTTCCAAGTTTATTAAGAACGTGAAGTTATACTGATGAGGAACCACACACACATCTCAGTGTGTGTTGATGCTCTGCTGCTGGCAGCGGCTGATCAATGTAGCAACCAGCTTCTGCAGAACTTCGGCCCGCATGCTGCTGATCTCCAGAACCTCCTCATGGTTCACCTTCTCCTCTCGATTATAGTCGAGGCTAACCTGTGGGACAAAGGGACATGTAAGATCCAGTCTCTTCATACCAGTTAAGATCTGGATCACTCACCATGTTGGTGATGAGGGACAAGCCCAGAACTCTGAGTCCACAATGTTTAGCCACCGTCACCTCAGGAACCATACTCATCCCTGCAGAACCCAGGTAGGGGGAAGATCATGAGAAAACGTCTGGTTCTGTCATCATGTAATGATTCATGCAAAGCTTCCAGAAACTTTTCTTCAGTTTTTTTCCCCTCCATCTGTCTTTCAGTAGTTCTGTTTCTAATTTTGAGTCTTACCTACAGAGTCACATCCCAGAATGCGAAGCATGCGGGCCTCTGCAATGGTCTCAAAGTTAGGTCCACTGACCATGCAGTAGACCCCCTCCCTCAGGAAGTCTTTGCAGCCCAGTTCTGTCCCGACCTCCAGGACTAGACTCCTCAGGTCCTTGCTGTAGGCGTCTGACATGCAGGGAAACCGGATTCCAAACCTAAAGGCACACACAACATTTTTTAGAGCAGCTTATGTGCCCAGGGGTAAAAGACCCCAGACCCGCTGGAGAGACTTTGTCTCACAGCTGGCCGGGGATCAACTTGGGTTCCTTCCGGGTGAGCTGCAGGATGCAGCTAGGTTGAGAGAAGCCTGGGCTTCCCACATGAGGCCGTTGCCCCCCAGATTAACCGGAAGTCGATGGAACGGAACGCTTATGTGCCCCACTCTATTCCTGCCATCCCGCCCTTTCTCCCCTATGGTACCCTAATCCCTCAATATCCTTCTTTACCTCTCATCATTGGGTCCAAACAGGGGATGCTGCCCAGCAAACCCTGGCAGGTTGATGTGGTCTTTGATGATCATGATGTCGCCAACCTTAAAGTCTGGACACATGCCTCCAGAAGCATTGGTCACCAACATGGACTCCACGCCCATCAGCTTAAACATCCTCACTGGGAAGGTCACCTGTTAAAGGTTAGACAGGAAAACACAGACAGGTATGAACAGATAGGTAGGCACATGCGCCTGGTACCGCTGCATGATATACTGTATCATCAAATTGATATCGCAATATCAACACTTGTGATTAGCTAATCCCGATGAATTGCGATTTTCCCTCGCTGTTTACGTGTCTCTCACACACAGCGTCTGTCTTTCTGTGACTCTGAGGGGCTAGCTGATTTGTCAGGTCGTTTACAGCTGACCAATCAGTTTGATTGTTGTGCAATCAGGAGGCAGGGCCAGGAGACCCGACCTGGACCCGCCTCTTTTAGCAGCTTGAGCTTCAAGTAAACATGATTCTGAGCTTTTTAAACCACAAACGTGTAAAATAACAACTAATGAGCCATTTTCTATGAGGATAATTTGATTTTATAATAGTGTCATGCTGCACAAAAGTGCCCAGCCCTCATGGGATAGTAAGACACCGAAAAACAAAAACAATATAGCTCATCAAAAAAGATACACAAAAACCCCCCAAAATTTTATCTGGGTACAGCTTTTGTCATATTCTTCCCCCTGTTTTGCAAAGAAACCTAGTCAGGCGGTAGGTCGGTGGTAGAACGTTCACTCTTGGACCAGAAGTTCGTCGGGTCGAATCCCACTGAGCTCATGTCTAGATGTCCTCTTAGGGAAGACACCCAACCCTCTGTTTCTCCCACCATTGGTGCTATCCTGGGAGTCTGCTGCGGTGCCAAGCAGCACACACATTACCCCGTTAAGGAATGAATAAAGTATCAAAAAATTAAACCAAAAACCATTTTTCTCATTCAACCTACTACGTTTTACCTTCAAATAAAACTCTTCGTAAATCATAATTGAGTGTAAAGAAGAAAAAAAATAGAAACTTATGTCTTATCAAGTTCAAGTTACACAATAAATAAAGAGAAAACTTTGGATTCTGAACAACGTGTGAGCAAATACTTTGGGATTAGAAAAAAAAAGATGTTGGGTAAAGGAACGTGTTACGTAGCATTGCTTAGCGCGATTGGCTTTTATGAGAAACTTTGATCGTGGCTTTAAAATCTTTAAGGCTTCTGAACACCGTGGAATATAGAAATGTATAAAAATTCTTGGTAAAACTACAGTAAGGATTTGTAGTTTTATTAGAAAGTTTTTGGTTACTTTGGTTACCAGAGCGGCCATGCTGATTGGTCTAGAGACAGTGGCACTGAGAAAAAGACAGAAAACAGATGGAGGTAGCAGAGATGAAGATGATGAGGATCTCTCTGGGAGTGACCAGGATGGACAGGATCAGAGGAACAGCACATGTTAGAGGTTTTAAAGTCAGAGAGAACAGACAGAGATGGTTTGGACATGTGCAGAGGAGAGAGAAGGATGCTGGATTTGGAACCACCAAGAAAGAGGACTAGAGGAAGACCAAAGAGGAGGTTCATGGATACAGTGAAGAAAGACATGAAGATAGTTGGTGTGACCGAAGAAGATGCAGCAGATAGGGTTAGATGGAAGAAACTGACTTGCTGTGGCGACCCCTGAAGGGAATACCGAGAGAAGAAGAATTAGAAAGTTTTTGTTGCACATTTAACATTTTCTCTGTTGACCACTCAAAGTGTATCCTCTATAGTTTTATAGTTCTTCAGCTTGTAGGTCAGTTTTGTTTTACTTCTATGGTTCCATTTATATTACACATGCAGGTAACTACAGTCCGGTAGACACAAATACTCCATACTGGTCTAGACATATCCTACTGTAAGCTAGGAGATGATGAAGGCGAGGACAACTCACCTGACAAAGAGAGTAACCTTCATACAGGTGGAAGTGACCCTTCATGAAGACACAAGGTGTGTCTTCAACTGTCCCAAACACCAGACAACCATCATGACCTGGAACTAAAAATGGTTCATCTGATCAGTTGGGTTTTCATAGTAACCGTGCTATTATTGTCTCTGGTAGAATGAATAAATCTGAGTCAATTTTCACTCTGAGTTATATATTCATGGCTTTCATCCTACACAAGCAGGTAGAACAAAAGGGGAATGGTAGTGGAAGTGTTGGAGGAGGAGCAGTAGATGAAAGGTGTGGCGGTTAGGACATGAACTCACCTGTGCTCACAGGAAAGTTAGGGATGTCCTGGTACTTGAAGGTCTGCTTGTTGGCAGCTTTGTCAGCCAAGAGGCCAAGTCCAGATCCACAAATCACAGCCACCTTTGGCCGGTGGGTGGTCTGACTCAGCAGCCATTCTGTGGTCAGTTTGTAGTCCTCAAAAGAGCAGCAGCTGGTAGAGAAACATATTTAGGACAGTCCCTCAGGAAGTTTAACTGGTTTGAGGATGGTCACATTGCAGCAAAACTGGTCAGAGGTCAAACCCGAACACTCTTAACTGGTTTAAAAACAGTTAAAAATAGTCAAACCAATCTGCAGACAGTCAAGAAAAAGTCTAGCTGGTCTGAAGAGAGACCAAACTTTCCCAAAAAACTTTTCTCACCAGGAAGTTCCTTTGGCATGCATCCTTGTACTTCAGGGGCGTCAGATGAAAAGGAAGAAAACAAGGAAGAAGAGGTGGAAGGCAGACAAGCGTCCTCTTTTTTTGATTGGTCTATAAACATCCTCGAGTTCATTGACTCCACTAAACTGTAACCTTTGTTGTTTGTTCAGCTTTTTAGTTAAAAAAAAGTCATCTGACGTAACCCATTACAACATCAGGACTCAGGTCCAGGTCTGGCTCCAAGAGACCCCTAAAGTTGTTGAGATACTATCACGACGTGGGTGCCAAAGACAGATGAGGACCCACTTGCAGGACAACAAAGATGGTTTATTTTTGTAAGGCAATCAAGTAAAACCGAAAAGAAAAAAGACATGGTTGAGTGGAATGACTTGTGGTTATTGTTCCAAATGAATCTCATGGTCAGGCAGCCAGGAAGAAACCTGAGAGTACAGCAACCAGTCCAGACGACGGAGAGAAGAAAAAAAACACTCTTGAAACCAAGTTCAGTCCTACTGGTGTGAATGGTGACAGGCTGGAAGGGATGAGCACTTGACTCCGAATGAACTGCATTTAAAAAGTAGCTGCGCAATCACCATCAGGTGTCTCTAATCAGGGAGATGAAAGAAGGTCCTGGGCTTCCTCTGGTGGTGGGCGAGGGAACCGTAGATCATGTCCACACGTAGCCGGGTATTTTTGAAAACATATATTCGCTGTACTCCGTTTTGGAAAAACTTTTGCGTCCACATATAACCGTTTTCAATATAACCGCACCCACACGAACCCGTATAAATATACTTCTGAGTGCGGTTAGAAGCATACCAGACCAGTAGTGGGCAGTATTTATCTAAACGTAAGCTCTAAGCTAGGAAGGCTTATTTGATGGATACTAACTGACTGTAACTTATTTGTACTCATTTGCCCCCCAACAAGAAGCAGGAGCAGTTGAGTGTGTAAAAAAAAAAATCAAGAAAAGAGCTGTTTTTTTTGTCAGAGGATCCATGCTGCCCACTGTCTGAAGTTAAAAACAAGGATGCACACAAATAACATTTTTGCAATAATTGTTGCAAGTAGTGACGTTTAAATTCGCAAAACGCCGGTTATGGACGTCCACACGCAAACGCAAAACCGGAGTTTTCCAAAATCTTCAATTTGGTTGAAGTTTTCAAAAATGATGGTTTTGAGCGAAAAAACCTACGGGTTCGTGTGGAGGACAGACCAAAACGGATAAAAATACATTTGTTTTACCAGACACCTGGCTACGTGTGGACGGGGCCTTAGTGAACCTGGTTCAAGGTCACAAACCTGATTTCCGATTAGCGTGGTGGTCTGTGGTATTTTTGGTCCGTGGCGGGTTCTAGTTTGTTGTGAACTCAGTGGTCTTTGCTGGGGACAGCAGACTTTGATAAACTTTGATAGACTGTATTGACTTTGATGGACTCGGTCATCTTTGCTGTGTTTCAAAGGACAAAGTTGATCATGTTTTTCTGAGCTCTGAATAATTCGGGTCCTGATTGGTCCATGTGCTGGTTTTTCAGGGTTTTGGGTTCTCCTAATCCAGGTTCCTCTTGGTAGTGATTCCATTGGTCTCTGGTTCTTGGATTGGCTTCTGTGCCGTTTGTTTTATTTTTAAGGATTCAGGTTCCTAACTGCTTCTACTGGGATTTGGTTCTTGAATACTGCTACAACCAGTGTGTGTGTGTGTGTGTGTGTGTGTGTTTGCTTTGTAGTGAGCTTTGCATAACTGTGAGGACGCTCATGCAGGAATCTGTAAAATCAGTTACCATAGAAACAGTGTTTCCATAATAATCCAAGTGTGTTTCAGCAGAATTTGCAACACCAGCTGATACCAGCTGATCCACCAGGTCCTGCTTACGCTCCCTCTGATTGGTTCTTCAATTTTTGACCAATTCTATGTCTTTCAAACCAACTTTTCCTCTGCTCTGAGTTGTCTTGTCTTGTTAAGATTTTCTATCTGAGTCTGATTCTTTTGGTGGGTAAATGACAGAATCCAGACCTACTGAGGAGGGGCTGTTGGAACCATAAGTACCAAATTTTTAAATCCGTTTACTGTCAGGGAACCACAAAGGGAGCAGTCGAGGAGACATATTTCGCTTTGAGGAGCAGATCCAGCCGGCAATCAGCAGCTTAGAGTTTGAAGATTACACTATTCTTTATTCAAGATTTTTATTGTCAAAATGTGAGCATTGTGAGCCTCAGACGGGAAGCCCAGGCTTCTCTCTCCCCGGCTGCATCCTCCATCTCACCCGGAAGGATCCTGAGTCGTTCCCTAGCCAGCTGTGAGACGTAGTCTCTCCAGCAGGTCTGAGGTCTGCCTTTCGGTCTCCTCCCGGTGCCTCCTCCAGACGTGCCCAAAACACCTTACCAGTGAGGCACTATGGGGGCATCCTGATTAGATGCCCGAACCACTCCATCTGGCTTCTCTCGGTCTGGAGGAGGAGCGGCTTGACACCAAACTCCTCCCAGAAATCTCTTTTTTTCTTTCTGTGTTTCATTTTTATTGTGTTGGAGTCTGAGCAGCCCCAGGGGGAATCGAACCAGGTTCTCCTGGTCGAAGACGGCAACTCTGCCACTAGGCCAACACACTCTGGGACCATGATTGTGATAGCTTGACAAAGTCTGGACACAAGTAAAACAAAAAAAAGATACAAATGTTGAGATAAAAATAAAACAAGCATCAGATAAAAAACAGCATGAATAGACTCTGCACAGCTAGACAACATGAGAGGTCGTAGATGATTATTTACAGAATATCTTACAGTGCCGTATTAAAGTGACGGTGCACTATTATAGTGATTACTCTCGTTACACTGAGTGTTGCCGTAACGTGTCCTTAATGCCGGTCAGTAGGGTGTGAAGGAGAGATGGAAGGCAGTGGAGTGATTGCTTCAACAGTCTCTAAGATGTGAAGTAGTTGTCTTGATGGTCCTGTACTGCTTCCCTGATGGGAGGGGTACAAACAGTCCGTTTCCTGGATGGGTCGGGTCGGTTACTAAGCGTCCTCTCTTCTGCTGAATCCAGGAGCACCAAACCGAGTCCAGATGTGGCAGACAGCAGCCTACGATCCTCTGTGCAGTCCTCGCCAGTCGGATCAAGTCCTTTCTGTTCTGTATAGTGCAGCTGCCGTACCACACAGTCATACTGAGAGATAGATTACTCTCAATGGTGGCTCTGTAGAAGTTCACCAGATGTAAGGAGGAGAGTCCAGAGCGCTTCAACTTCATGATGAAGAAATGATAACAGTCTGTGAGAGGTCAGAGGAGATGTGGATGCTGTCTACAGCCTTCCCCTGTAACCAGACAGGACCATGTAGAGTCCTCCTGTACCTCCTGAAGTCCACTATCACCTCCTTTGTCTTGCTGGTGTTCAAGATGAAGTTATCAAAATGTGCTAAAAAATAGTGTTTTGGGGACTCAGTCCCAAAATGGAGACCTGTGGCTGTTATTCATTGGTGTATATGTTGGTTCTGCCATCCGTAAAAAATGCAACCAGTCAAACTCTATGTCTTTGATTTTTAGCCATGACAGCCTAACCTTCTGAGGAGTCAATGTGGTTCTTAGAACCAAAAGAATCAGAAACTTTGGAAAGAAATGAATTAATTCATCTTCTGAATGCAGGAGCCTATCCTGGCTGATTACTGGCAAGAGGCAGGGTACACCCCGAACAGATCACAGTCTGTTGCGGGGCATAAAGACAGACGACCATTCATGCATACATTCATTCCCAGGGCCAATTTCTCGGAGGCAAATCACTCTAACAAGCATGTTTTTGGAGGGTGGGAGGAAAATGCTTTACCACTGCCACTTCAGGCAGTGGTAGAGAGAAGGTCCCTGAACAAACTTTTATCCATCATGGACAATCATGACCATCCTCTCTACCCACTACTGGACAAACAGCGGAGCTCCTTCTCCAAGAGGTTCAGACAGCTCTGCTCGAGAACATCTCGTTACTGGAGGTCTTTCTTCCCGTACGTGATCGAACTCTACAACGACTCACTTAGCAGATAGGAAGTTGTTGGTGTGACACACAAATTTCCCATGTGTGGGATCATTAAGGTAGATTCTGATTCTGAAACCGGCGTACCCGGAGAGAACCCACACATACACAAGGAGAACATGCAAACTCCACATAGAAACACCCGTGTTTCAAGCCTCGTCCCACCTATGACTTGAACCCTGACCTTCTTGTTGTGAGGTCATAAAGCCAACCACCATGCATCAGTGCATCTGGCTCATCGCAAACCCCATGAGACCTGCCCCCCTTTGTTTTAAACTAGTTTGGACACCAATTCTCAAACTGGTTCCTCTAACAAGTTTTCCAGCCTCCCACCAGTTCTCCTCACTTCTCCCATTGGTTTCCAGTTAAACTCAGCTCCTCTGTGATTGGTTGAACATGACGCACAGTGCTGCCACCGTCTGGAAAATTCTGGAACAGCAACGCACTAAAGCTCATTAAAAATAATTAAAAATCTAAATAAATCAGGAAACGATTGCTGGATATTTTTATTGAAACATTTCAGACTAATGCATCAGAAATAAGTGGTTGCCATGGAAACGGCGTGTTTGATCCCCGCGCCATTGATCATCTGCTGATTGATGTGCACGCGCTGTATGGGTTAATGTGCTGGGCGTGCATCGCACTGAGGGAGGAAGAGGAGGAAGAGGAGGAGCGCAGTCTGTCAGTCAGTAAACAGCTGAGTGAGGAAGAGGAGGAAGAGGAGGAAGAAGAGGAGGATGCTGCTCCTTCAGGCGGTAAGAAAAACTCTTCTTCATCCTGCATCATCTTCCTCAGCTGCAGCTCCATCATTCCTCCATCAGCTGCAGCACTTTGGTCCTGATGAAGAGGAGGATGAGGATGGTTGTGTCCAAACCTCTGCGCGCGTGCACGTCCGTGCTGGTGTGGTCAGTTCTCGCGCAAAAAACAGGCGCGCAGCCGGTGTGTAAATATAGAAAAAAGTGCGTCAAAACTGCGGAGTGACGTAGAAAGAGCGGATCTCCTCGCACCGCATTCCTGCACTGCCCACCTCCTCATCATCCTCATCTTCATCAACATCTGGATTTTCTCTGACTGCAGATTCTGGATTTTTGTCAGCATGTAAATGATGTTTGATCATCAGACCTGGTTCTGTTGATGGTCCAGCAGAACCAGATCTAATGATCACTGATTAATCTGATCAATAAGATGAGTTACCTTGGTAACTGATGTGTGAAGCTCAGAGTGAAGCTGAACACATAGTCCTGGTACTGGTTTGGACTCTTCAGCTGACCTCAGCATTAAATTGATTAAAATCATATTAAACAGGTTAATAAGTAAAAAAAATAATTAATAAAAAAAACCTCACAAATGTTTTTGTAAATATACTTTATAAATTTATGTGCTGCATTTCACCGCAGCAGGCTGCCACCTATGACGGCACCAATAATGGGAGAAACGAGGGGTTAGGTGTCTTCTCCAAGGACCATAGACGTATATGAGGGTGTGTGCTCTAGCCCCTCAGTGGGATGCGAACCCACAAACTTCCGGTTCGCAGGCGAACGCTCCAACCACTGAGCCACCATCTCCCCTATTTATGAACTTTGAAGCAAAATTATTCACATTGAAGATTTTACCTGAGCAGGATGAAAGAAAAAGAAAACTAAACTGAGAAACTATAGGATAAGAAATAAGAAGAAACGATTATGGGAAATATTATAGTTTTATAACTTTTTAGACCATGTTTGTTTGTATGTGATCATTGTGACGTCATCTCTCATGGTCCTAAGTTCTTCTATTCATGTGATCTTCTTACTATGTTTAACCTTTGCACCAAGTACAGAAAAAACACGCCTTGTTTACGCTGTGCCATTTATAATGAGATACTTCACACCCCTCCCCCACTCCTGTGTTTCTAATCTGAGCAACCATAGACATAAACACACTAGACTTAGTAAACACTTCTCCAGTCAGATGTAGTGTGTGTTTTAAAATTAGTGGTGTCGGTATTAGACATGAAAGATGTTTGATTCTAATAATCTTGTTTTAATCTAAGTCAGTTTTATGGTTTCTATGATTTATAAAGTCTCAGACCCCGTCCACATGTTGCCGAGTATTTTTGAAAACGCATATCTGCTGTCCTCCGTTTTAGAAAAACGCTCGCGTCCACACGGAACCGTTTTCAAAATATCCGCGTCCACACGGAACCGTATAAATATGCCTCTGAATGAGACTATGATCATGTCAGACCAGTAGTGGGCAGTATTGATGTAAACGTAAGTTCTGAGCTAACCAATCAGAGCACCTCTCTTGCATGGATCCATGCTGCCCACTGTCTGCTTTTGTAAACGTGGATGCTAATGAGTCACGTATGTGCATTACTTGTCACAGGTAGTGACGCATAAAAACGTAAATCTCCGTTTTCGCACGTCCACACGCAAACACAAAAACGGAGTTTTCCAAAATCTCCACTTTGGCCAGAGTTTTCAAAAACACCGGTTTTGAGTGGAAAAAAACTCAGTTTTTGTGTGGACAGCAAAACGGATGAAAATGTATTCGTTTTCAAAAATACCCGGCTACGTATGGACAGGGCCTTAATGAAAACCCCAACAGTAAACATGGAGCTAACATTAGCTAGAGAAGATTTCACTAGTGGACAAAAATACAAAAAAAATAAAATTATATTCACATTAAAATATGAAAAGTAAACTCTGAGACCTGCTTTCAATTGTCCTCTGATTAGAACCAGAATCCACCACACAGTGCTCACACATCGTATCTACTACCATAGGTAGGACTACCGATCCAAGATGGTGGCCGCAGCAGCCAATGAGGGCTCTACTCTTTATGTCTATGTGTGCCACACCCAATCAGACATTGTTTCTCCTTAGATGGTGATTTCCTCTCAAAACATAGGACGTAACAGATTGAAAAAACGTAACAGGTGAACTTGAACTAAAAGCGTCTGAGCAGAAACCGAAAAGTGACAAAGAATAAATAAACACGTTTTCGTAAAGTAAATAATGTGTGTTACACAGAATTCGTCCCCCTTTAAGAAAAAGTTAGGGACATTAGGCAAAAACCAAAAGGAAGGGAAGGTGGCAAAAAGGAAGCTTAGTGAAAAACAAAAAAGAAACTTAGCGGAAGCTATGAGGAAACTTTGTGAAGCCAAAGGGAGCAAAGTGCAGCCAGATGAGGGAGCGAGGTTCACAGGTGAAAACCAACCAAAGCTGTTAGAGGTAAAAGGAACCTGAGGAGTGCAGGGAGAGTTTCTGTGAAGCTACGAGAATTCAAATAGGTTGATCTATCAAACTGATTCTTTCACTCCGTGGAAATAGTCTGACCTCACAGATTGAGGTTTGTTCGTTCCTCATTGGGCAAGAACTTTTTTACTTAACCAATCACCGCTTTCTGGTCAGGACCGAACATGACGTAAGCAATGCACCTGAACAGTCACTGTAGTCTAGAAAACAGGGTGTAAAAGCAGACTATTCCCACCGGCAGCAGGACAAACACGTTTTTATCCTGAATAAACGTTTCAAACATTTTGTTCTGGCTCTAAATCATCAATTTTGGGAATTGTTGCTAAAATGAACCTTATAGCTCATTCGACTTTCCTGTTTGGCTACCAAACTACAAACAGACTCGGATGGCCGGTTGTGTTTGAGGATTTAATGTCATATCTGTTCGTTGATTTGCCGGCTGTTTTCAGGGGTCTTTATTCGTAATCCCTGACCTAGTAGCGGGAGTTAAATTGAGCATTGTCACTTGGTGGCACCAGCCTGGGTAAAATAGAAGAAGCGCTGATGGGAATCAATCTAAGCTAGAAGAAAGTTGAAGAGATTAGGGCGGGGTTTCAGTCTCAGTTTAGAACTTATATTAAGTTCAGTTAAATGATTTGTAAATTTACTTTGAAAAAGTTTCAGTTTGTCTAAACACATTTTTCAAGTGTGAAAAAACAAGAAAGGATCCATCGTGTTTTATTCTGGCCATGTTTTCACAGAAGGAGAAGAACAATGTCCAACCGTGTTTACCTGTGCCAACATGTAGGAATCTGTGATGTATGACTGGAAACACATACGTCCACAAATATCTTGATACAATACGGATAACACAAATGTTAAACTGAAATAAACGAGACTGAAAGTATAGTAGAAAAAGTTTCAAAAAAGTCTTCTGGACAGTTTAATTCTTGATCGAGACGTTTCGACTTCCATCCGGAAATCATTTTCAATCTGATAGAAATGGACTGAAAACTGGATCTATTTATACTAACCTAAGTAAAAGCCACAGACCAGTAAACGCCTCCACTCCGATTCAGTTGGAGGCGTTAGATACATTCTGCCCGGGATTTACAGCAGCATTCTGAAGCCCTGGACCACAGAGGACACTTCGTGACCCAGATTCACGCCTCTCGTTAGCAGGAATTTCTATTCACTAGGCTTTTAGCATTATTATAATAGGGATCGTTTACTGGTCTGTGGCTACAATAGGAGCCATTCACGGCCATCATAGGTAACACAGGCTCATTGGTCGAGCCCTTCCTTACTATTTTTTACCTTTTACTTAGGTTAATATAAATAGATCCAGATTTCAGTTAATTTCTATCAGATTGAAAATGATTTCCGGATGGAAGTCGAAACATCTCGATCAAGAATTAAACTGTCCAGAAGACTTTTTTGAAACTTTTTCTACTATGGATCACTCCTGGATGAATGAGGGACTACACGGACTTGTTGCTAAGAGACTAAAAGTAGTTCAATTTGCAACAAACACTCTCACCTCATCGGAAACTTGTGTTGAAACAAAATGATCAAAGTTAAAATGAAATCAACAACAAATAATACACGTAAAAATGATCATGAAAGAAACAAAGTTTTGTCCAGGTGTTTGGGTTCGGTTTGAAGATGATAGGGTTCTAGGATACATATCATACATAGGTGTCGTATCTGAACTCTGACCAACTGGGAAGTTCAGGACATCAAAGTTCAGAGATCAGGCTGATCTCTTTCCCTGATGTCCATCTTTCCTCTTTCTTATCTTTAGCAGGAGGTTTAGAGCTGCTTCGACAGGCTGCTGGTGGGTTTGGTTCATGTTTGAACCACAAGAGGGCAATAAAAAAAAATCCTAGAATGTATATGCAGGTGAAACTTAAAAATCTCCCTTCGTCATGTCAAGCAGAATGTTTCTCTTAATAATTTGAGTCTTCAGACCTGTTTTCTGCTGATTAATTCACTCATACTCTATTTTTGATCATTTTCCTCCATGTTTTTCTCAATGGGTCACCAGTGAAATAAATACAATGAAGGTTTAGAGAGAAAAAAAAATCTCCTGTTCTGGAGACCTGAGTGTATCCTGCTGCATCATCAGCTCATCACACGCTCTCCATCAAAATGTCAAACCTCTTTTCATAAATGTCCTGTATTTTTAGTCTGAATATGTGAGAGAAAAGAACAAACAAACAAGCAGATGAAGATAAGATGGGACCTGTGCAGGTGGTGAGGAGGGGTCACAGGTGATGAGAATCTTTTCTTTTTAAAAAGGGTAAAATATCACAGATTGTTTTAACCTTTTAGGAAATAAAATATATTCTTAACTCCGTGTGGGAGAAATTAGAGTGCTTGATATTAATATTTACATAATAAACACGAGGACATGAATCATTATAAATAAATTGTAAAGAGATTGGACACAGACGAGAGACTCGGTCAAACACGTTTCGGTGAAAATGGCCTCTGTTAATTAATGACTGTTAAAACAACAAAAAAAAAAAAACCTCAACAAACTTTATTTATAAAGAACTTTTTAAACATTAAATGTAACACAAAGTGCTTTACATGTTAAAAACCCCAGAACACAAAAACAAAATAAAGACAAGTCCCCCACCCAGAGATAAAAACCCTTTTACCCACACATACACATCCATACATGTACAATCCAGATAGAACACACACCCTCATACATGTACACAGGCACACATACACACTCACTTAAAAATGCAATAGGCTGGATGCAGATGGAACACCTGAGAACACGGTATCTGAGGAGCACCGCAACAGGAGCCGAGGCACACCTACGATCACCGGCCATGATCCAAGGCCCCAGATAGAAGACGAAGCCGGAGCTACTACCCACCAGGGCCCCAGAGCCAGGGCCCCGGAGCCAAGGACCAACAGTCATCGATGACCACAGGCTCTCACTGCAGAGGACTCCCCAGTGGAAACACTGGAGATGATAAAAGATTAAATGACATAAATAAAAGTAACTAAAGCTAATAAGTAAAAAGAAATGTTCCACTCAATTTAATCTCACTTCAGCTACTAGGTTAGGGATGACATGTAGCAGCCAACTGGAAGACCCTGGAAAAAAGACTGGCCAATCAGCAGAGGAGAGGACACCGTTGGGCCATTTGTGGCTCGGTAGCCTATTATGTAGTAGGTTGACTATGCACAAATCTGATTTGAGGCTGTAAATACAGAGTAAAGCGTATCACGTCAGCCAAACTAGCGCTTATGTGTTACATTCCTTTTTTGATGCATTTTTAAAAGAAACAGCCCTCTCTGTTGAGGGGAGGGACAGAGTGTGAGCAGAGCAAAGGCACTAAAACACTTTCTGGTTATGCTACAATATAGGCACCTAAGAGAACAAAATCCATGGCCTAGAACACAGATGTTTGAATAGTTGCTGAATATTACTAATAATTTGACGTCACAAGTTATTCAAACATGCATAAATGAAACAGAAAAACAGTTCAGGTGCAGTACAGTATGTTAGTGATACATGAGTAATATTCGAACATGGTGGACAGTCTCCGATTTCACCTGAAACTCCGCCTTCAATGTAAACGTCTGCTCATACTGTTTATCCAATCAAAGTTCTGATTCTCAACTCTCTCTCTCTCCACAGGAGATGTGACTCATCATGGCGACACATCAGTCAGCACTGAGCTTTGGGCAGAAGGTTTAAGAAGAGGCAAAGGATCATGGGAGATGGAGGCCCCCTGCAGACTGAGGGAAACGCCCTCCTGAAGGCTGTCTTCCAAGGAAAGCTGAGGCTTACACGCCTGCTGCTGGAAGGTGGGGCTTACATTAACGAAGGTAACGAGCGTGGAGAAACGCCCATTTCAGCTGCCTGCCTAGCCCGGTACGACGACCCCCAAACCCGACACAGAATGGTCCGCTACCTGCTGGAGAAAGGGGCGGACCCTAACATTCCAGACAAGGGGGGCCGTACAGCGTTGATGCACGCCTGTGCCGGTGAAGCAGGGAGGGATGTGGTGTCCCTGCTGCTGGAGAACGGAGCAGACCCCAGCCTCAAAGACTATGCTGGCTCTTCTGCCCTTATACACGCCATCAACCAGGGGGACCGGGACACCCTGCAGGTGCTGCTGGACGCCTGCAAGGCCAAAGGCAAAGAGGTGATCATCATCACCTCTGACACGTCTCCATCGGGAACCAAAAAGACCAAACAGTACCTTAACTCGCCCCCCTCTCCTGGCATCGTGGACAAACTATCTCCGGCCTGCATGTCTCCATCTGACGTGGAGATCGGCACCTCCTCGCCTGCGGGAGACCTGGCCCACAATGAAGAGGGAATTTTTAGCTTCGCTCTCACATCAGCACTGCCGCTACCATCAGCACGACCGGCGCCCCGCAAACTTCTGAAGAGGCTGAACTCTGAACCTTGGGGTCTGGTGGCCCCTTCTGTGCTGGCAGCGCGGGCCCAGGACCGTGTGGAGCGAGATCCAGAGAAGGAAGCTGGCTGGGATGTAAACAGGACCATCACTGAGGTGAACGGCCTGTCCATTGTGGAACCAACTAGACCTCTGTTGTCACGGCGACACAGCATCGAGACTCACGAACCATGTTCCCCCAAGCCCATCGATCGGTCCTGCTCAGAGGATTGTGCAACATTAGCTCCGTCCTGGGCTGATAAGGTCCAGCAGCACCAGAGTCTGTACCGCAGAAACACAGCCCCAGAACCACAGGAGAACCCTGCAGGACCTCTTACTGGACCTCCTACTGGTCCCACTGGACCTGCTGTGGCCCGAGTTCTGGCCCACTCTAAGCTGACCCGCATGGATCACTATGATTCAGACTCACACCTTTGCCCAGAGTCCATCCCTGGGTCTCCTGATTCTGGACGTTTGTCTCTAGAACGGAGACGCTACAACGCCTCCCCTTTGTCCCTGGTTACCTGCTCCTCCAGGGAGTCTTTGGAGAACATCCCCAACTCAGTGTCCCCCATCACAATGCGCAGGCGCCCCCCAGGGCTCCTTGAACGCCGAGGTTCTGGGACCTTGCTAATGGACCATCTGTCCCATAGCAGACCTGGATTCTTGCCTCCGCTCAACATCAACCCACAAAGACCCATCCCAGACATTCGAGCAAATGGCAAGCCCACTTCTCCCATCCACTCAGGAGTGAAGATCCTGGTCCCGGTGGCCCCTGCCTCGCCCAAACGGGGTCCTGACTTTAAGATGAAGAAGAAGCTGATGAGGAGACACTCGATGCAGACGGAGCAGATGAAGCAGCTCTCCACTTTCCAGGAGATTCTGGCTGAAAAAGAGTCCAACGGAGGAACTGAAGACTAGCCGCCAGACCAGCTGACTGAGTCCAGGTTCTGGTCTCTCAGGAAGTCTACACCAAGGAGGTCTTCAATGGACGATGGCCAGATGGTCCTCTGTGACAGAGTTCAGTATCTAAGCTCTGACGTTTTGCTTCACAACTCACTTTTCATCAGTTTCTCTCAGCTGGTCCTGGATCTCTGATCAGGACGGTCGATGTATCTATACTCTGAATTTAATCTTAAATATTAGTGACGAGTTAATCTGGCCTTTTGTTTTAGAACATTTACTGACATGGTGGTGCTAAGAAACATTGCACAGATGTTGCTGCGGGTTCAGTCAAATGACAAGAATGTTATAAAAACTGCTGAGAAGGTTCCGCGGTAATGCAGAGACTTTACTGAAATGTTGCACTAAAATTGCTGTAGTGTTGTTGGAACACCGATGAAAGGATGTACAAACATGGCCAAAATGTGACGCTGGGATGTTGGAATATTGCTAAAAAGTTGCACAATATTTGCTAAAATGTTATCAAAGGAGATTGGACGAAGTTGCTGAAACATTTTGAAACATTTCTGATATATTAGAAAAATCTTCCTGAAACATTGTTGAAACGTGAAAATGTTTCAGAAACATTTTGTAAACAAGGCTTAAAAGTTGCTGGAATTTTATAGAGATGTTGTCATTGATCAAATTTTGATGAAACACACTCAAACGATGCAAAAAAAAAAAGTTGTTGGAAAATGACAGAAACATTTTATTACATCGCTAAAATGTAGATGAATGTTTTGGAAATATTACATGTTGCTAAAAAGTTGTGGAAAAAAAACTGAAATGTTGGTGAAACATTGTTCAGACACTGGAAATTTTCTAAAACAATGTGGAAGAAATGCTGCTGAAAGATTTCTGGATTATCGTTGACATACTGCTGAAAAGTTGCGGATATTTTGTAGAGAAAGAACAGAGGAAGGAAACTTGTGTTTACAGACGCACTTTTGCACTGAACCTGTTTCTTTGGTTCTGCTGCAGTTTGTCTGATTTCTTTCAGGTAATTTTTCTGCTTCTGTTCCAACTGTGAAAAATCATTTAACAAAAGGACCTGACGTTTCTTTTCATCAAAACAGTATACGGTATTTCTTTGACATACTCGCACTGTAATGATTCTGTACATCTGACTACTCTTTGTGTTGGGGAGAAGGCTTGCTGATTGTTTCTGAAACTCCAAAGAAGTGGTCTGAACCATGTGAGGTTGAATCCACCTGGACAGACCGACAGGCTGCCATTAGATTCAGACCCAGACCTGTTGGCATAATTTCTGAAGGACTACTGGAAATAAACGGGTGAAAAAAGTTGGCAAAAAATTTTAATTTCTCCATCTCACAATCACAAAAATATCTGAAAGGCTTTCACACACTATCAAAGCAGTAGTATCTACATAACTACCGTAATTTCACGACCATTGGGCGCACCGTACAAAAAGGCGCAGTCTCAGTCACACACCGCCTTACAACAACACACACGCAAGCATGCAAATGTGCGTATTAAAAAATAGATCGGGAGCAAAACTGAGTTTGGTTGTGCTTTATTTAAGTAGTAACGATACTAAACAAGCACATTACCGGTAATAGTCCTTATTCAAATCCGTCAAAGTCCTCATCCTCTGTTTTGGAATCGAACAGCTGCGCAAAATCCAACAGAGCAGGTCCACTTCGCTCCTCGCTGTCAAAGTCACTGTCTGTACTGTGCGGCTCCTCAGAAAGGATACCAGCTTTTGAGAAAGCTCGGATAACAGTACCAGCAGACACGTTAGTCCAAGCATCTACAATCCATTGGCAAACTGTAGCGTAACTCGCCCAGCGCTGCCTTCCACCCTTCGTGAAACTGTGGTCTCCTTCGGTCATCCATCGCTCCCACGCTGCTCACACTTCACTCTTTAACGTTCTCATGCCTTTTCTTTCAGGTCCGCCTCGCAGGCACCGCGTTTTCTTTTAGGTCCGCTTTTTCTCACACACAAGGCGCACCGCACGAAAAGGCGCACCGCTCATTTTGAAGAAAATCTAAGACGTTTATATGCGCCTTATGGCCGTGAAATTACGGTAAACTAGACAGGACTGGACTGGATTCAACTGGACTGTCCCTACACTACCGTAATGTTCGGACTATAAGTCGCACCAGCCAAAAATGCATAATAAAGGAGGAAAAAAATGATACAAGTCGTACTGGAGTATAAGGTGCATTTTTTAGGGGAAATTTATTTGATAAAATCCAAAAAGAAACATGTTATTTTGAAAGGCAAATTAAAATAAACTAGAGAACAACAGTCTGAATGAGTGTATGGTAACATAACGTTACCGAGTGCGAGCGTATTGGCTGGTATGTTAACATACTGTATTAAGAGCTATTCAGATAACTATAGCAGAAAAATAAAAACATGCCAACAAGTTAACTAAACCAAATCACTAAATCCAATCAAAGCTTTTAAACAAATCCCCCAACTTCGGAAGTAGACGATGCGCCGCTTCCTCTTCGATTTTGCTTACGTCGGACTTCATTGTCAGTTGCAGTTCTAATTATTCCCACCTTTCTGAATCCCAACGGGTTTCCGTTGTCTAGGTTTTAGCCCGCGATTAGCTTTTTTTGTTTGTTTTGTTTTCTTCATTACCTTAACAGAAACTTCCACTTTTCTCCAGTTCCTTACAAGTTTTTGCTAACTCAAAACTTTCTTTCTGTTACTTTATTGCCGTTTCTGGCTGCAGCTTGTAATCTGAGGAATATCATTTTCTTTTCAGAACCATTTTTGTTCAGGCCTTCTCAGTTGTTTTTATAAGTTACCGGCAAAGTTTAAATTATCAACAAATGCCTAGAGCGCCCTTTTACGGTTAGTGAGAAAATGGCATGTGAAATGATGATAATGTGTTACTAATATCACACACAAGTTGCTCCGGAATATAAGTCGCACCCTCAACGAAACAATAAAAAACTGACTTAAACTCCAAAAAATATGTTAATAAGACACGACTAATGAGTTAATAATAATGTTTACCGTAATTTCACGACCATTAGGCGCACCGTACGAAAAGGCGCAGTCTCAGTCACACACCGCTTTACAACAACACACACAAGCATGCAAATGTGCGTATTAAAAAATAGATCGGGAGCAAAACTGAGTTTGGTTGTTCTTTATTTAAGTAGTAACGATACTAAACAAGCACATTACCGGTAATAGTCTTTATTCAAATCCGTCAAAGTCCTCATCCTCTGTTTTGGAATCGAACAGCTGCGCAAAATTCAACAGAGCAGGTCCACTTCACTCCTCGCTGTCAAAGTCACTGTCTGTACTGTGCGGCTCCTCAGAAAGGATACCAGCTTTTGGGAAAGCTCGGATAACAGTACCAGCAGACACGTTAGTCCAAGCATCTACAATCCATTGGCAAACTGTAGCGTAACTCGCCCGGCGCTGCCTTCCACTCTTCGTGAAACTGTGGTCTCCTTCGGTCATCCATCGCTCCCACGCCGCTCACACTTCACTCTTTAACGTTCTCATGTGTTTTCTTTCAGGTCCGCCTCGCGGGCACCACGTTTTCTTTTAGAATCGCCTTTTCTCACGAGCACCGCGTTCTCTTTTAGGGCCCACCTTTTCTCACACACAAGGCGCACCGCTCATTTTGAAGAAAATCTAAGACTTTTATATGCGCCTTATAGCCGTGAAATTACGGTACTTTTTTGATCCCTCACTGGGGAAATTTATGTGCTGCATTACACCACAGCAGGCTGCCAGGACGGCGCCAATGGTGGGAGAACAGGGGGTTAGATGTCTTCTCCAAGGACCCTAGACGTGAAGTCAGTGGGAATTAAACCCATGAACGTCTGGTCCGAGGGTGAACGCTCTACCACTGAGCCACCGCCTCCTTAATATTCACATCTATTCCATAAGCCAATCTATAAGCTTCATATTGAACCCTATGGATTGGGAATGGGTACTGAGTTTATGTGTGAGTCACAGTAGGTGAGGCAGTGATGTGAGGTTTTTATACGTGTTCACAGACATCTATTCAGAAAAGAAACACGACGCTGGTACCACAGCATTATAGAACAACAAGCTGTTTATTTCTCCAACAGCATAAAACCAACACAGAAAATATAAAACATTTAAAAACAATTAAAAACTACAGAAATGGCCATCAGTGCAGCTGCTTCAACACCAGGATGGACCCGAGTCGTGCCATGGGACGATGTGTGCTGGACGGTTCAGTAAATGGCTTCATCCATGTTGTCATCACTGTCTCCACCGAAGTCCTCGGCGTCACTCAGGTACGACATGATGTAATCAGTTTCCTAAAAGACAAACACCTGTTAGTCATTTCATCCATAGTATGTGTATCTGTGTGGGAGGCTCTATGTGTGTGTGGATGGTTCACCTCCTCACACTCCTCTTCATCGTACTCCTCCTCCTCTGGTTCTTCTTCTTCCTGCTTCGTCTTTTCTTCTTCTTCTCCGTCTGAGTTGTGTTGCTCCTCTTTTTTCTCCAGCGTCTGTCGGGAAGCAGCTACAGGTTAAACCGTCGCTGTGGTAACCACACCGTTCCCACAGCAACCAGGTTAGTAGGTGTTTGTCTTTGTGTCTGAAGTGTTTCCAGGAAGAGTTTAGACCACAGGAGGGCAAACTTTTTGACTCTTGGGCCACATCGAGTTCTAACATTTGACAAGGGGGCTGGAAAAGGAGCAGATGGATGGCATGCTTTGGTAACCTCTAGATTAGACCGATAGAATGATGCGCTAGATTTTAAACAAGCGCTAAATGTTACATCAAGAGCGTTAAATTTCAAATCTAGCAGCGCTAGGTTTGAAATCTAAGCCCTTGACGTATTATTTTGCTTGTTTTAACATCTAACACGCTTGTTTACGTGTGTGTATTGGGTCCGTTGGCTTCCCATATCTGTGCACACTGATTATTTGACAGCGTGCGCATCACGGAGACACACACATTTTAATGGGAGCAGTGTTGTTGTATCTTTTGCACCATCTAGTGACCAAACATCAAAATCACAAAAAAAAAAAAAACCATTTAAGATTTATTTATTTAATTTTTTTCAAGTTCGGCAGGCCGGATCAAACCGTTTAACGGGCCGCATGTGGCCCACGGGCCGTAGGTTGCACATGCCTGGTTTAGAGGATGTTAAGTAATGTACAAAATGAAAGATTTAACACAGGATGTTTTTAACTCTGGCTCATAATGTAATTATATTTGGCCCGCTAAAGTTTATGAAATGATAATCTGTGATGACCTGTTGGTGTTACAGCCTTCCGCACAAAGAGATAATACTACAAATCCCAAGATGCACTGCTGGTTTTAAGGAAAACCTACTTTCTGGAGGTTTTTAACATGTTCAAAAATAATTTCCACATCAAAAACAATAACTGAAGTTATTTTTATCATTTTATTCGTGCGTATTTAAGCTTTTTTTTTTTAGCTCTCCTGTCCAGTGCTGGGACGCTATTTAGGAGCCAGCTTGTTCTCTACCCGCGGATTTTGTTCTCCGCCACACCACATGATGACATGAACAGAAATTGTTCTTCCAGCAGCACATGGTTAGGTGCGCTTCACTCTCTATTTGCAGTTACAAACAAGATTTCCAGTGTCAAGCAGGTGCCAAAGGGTTGGATAGGGCAGGAAGCGAGAGGAGGGGGAATTCACAATATAAAAAATGGAAGTACAGTAAATCTGAATATATTTAATTAGAAATGTTTTTGGCGAACAAAAAGTACCATAGTATGGAGTCTCGGAGCCCTTGCGACGGGCTGTCCGGTCTCTGTATGACCGGAGCCAGAGCTTGGTCCGTATAGCTGGCAGTATGTCGATTCCATTTCCAGTGAGAGTTGGACTCCGCCAAGGCTGCCCTTTAAAGACAGAATATCTAGGCGCAGCCGAGGCGTTGGAGGGATCCAGTTTGGTGACCTCAGGATCGGATCTCTGCTTTTTGCGGATGATGTGGTCCTGTTGGCTTCATTGGACCGTGATCTCCAGCTCTCACTGGATCAATTTGCTGCCGAGTGTGAAGTGGCCGGGATGGGAATTAGCTCCTCCAAATCCGAGACCACGGTCCTCGCCCGGAAAAGGGTGGAATGCCCCCTGCGGGTCAGGGACAGGGTCCTGCCCCAAGTGGAGGAGTTTAAGTATCTCGGGGTCTTGTTCACGAGTGGGGGAAGGATGGAGCGGGAGATCGACAGACGGATCGGTGCAGCGTCAGCAATAACTAGGACGCTGCATCGGTCCGTCGTGGTAAAGAGAGAGCTGAGCCGAAAAGCAAAGCTCTCGATTTACAAGTCGATCTACGTTCCTACCCTCACCTATGGTCACCAGCTGTGGGTGGTGACCGAAAGAATGAGATCACGGATACAGGAAACCAAAATAAGCTCCCTCTGCAGGGTGGCTGGGCTCTCACTCAGAGATCGGGTGAGGAGCTCTGCCATCTGGGAGGAGCTCGGGGTCAAGCTGCTCCACTTTCTAGTCCATAGAAGCCAGATGGGGTGGTTCGGGCATCTGGTCAGGATGCCTCCCGAGTGCTCGCTGGTGAGGTGGGTTTGGGTACATCCCACCAGGAGGAGACAAAGAGGCCCGCTGGAGAGACTATGTCTCACAGCTGACCGGGGAACGACTCGGGGTCCTTCCAGGAGAGCTGCAGGATGCAGCCGGAGTGAGAGAAGCCTCGGCTTCCCGTCTGACGCTGTTGCGACCCAGCCCCGGATGACCGGAAGACGACGGAGCGGTCTGTGACTTGGTCCTGACCAGTAGGTATTTGAGTTCGACAGATTAGATTCTCACCTCCAGCTTTAAGAGAACCTCGTCTTTCCCACCAACATCCTTCTTCTTCTTCTTCTGGGCTGGCTGAGCTGCTGATGGCTGTTTCACTGGCACCAACGCACCTGCACACATACACGCACACACGCACACACACACACACACACACACACACACACACACACACACACACACACACACACACACACACACACACACACACACACACACACACACACACACACACTTTCAGAACCTTCACCAGACTAAACAAGAAAACCTGCAGAAGAAGACTTTCTATCCATTTGACATCAACTGGCAGGGGTGTGATTCTATCCATCCTGTCCCGGCTTCCATCGTGCAAGGCAGGGTACACCCTAAACAGGTCACCAGTCTGTCTCAGGGTGGAAGTGAGATCTACACACTCATTTAAGATGGCATGTCTCTGGACCACGCCTCCTCGCTAAGGTGTTCTATGTCTTCGGGGGGGCGATATGGAGGAATATCCAGGACACACTGGATAGACCGCGCCTCCTAGCTGGTGTAGAACACCTCCCCGCCACCCACAGGAAACAGAGCTTTGAGAAATGACAGTCTGGTTCCTCTGGTGGACGTAGAAAGTAGAGTTCTGATAGAAGTAATCAATATATAAATGGAAAAAATCAGAGTTCTTACGGTTTTTGGACTGCTTGTGAAATTTGAACTGCAGCTCTTTGGGGAACCTCTTCCAGTCTGAAACGACAAAACACTCACGCTGAGCTGAGGAGGAAAACTTGTCAGAGTTACCATGGTAATGATTGTCTTACCTTGAGTCAGATCCACCAGTTTGTCCACCTGCTCTCCGATGAGGTATTTATCTGAGTATCGCTCCACGTCTGCACAGGAAGGAGGACAAGGACCCCTCAGATTGTGTCAAGGAGAACTGTTGGTCCTGGATTTGGTGGACCTGGACAGAACTTAACGTACCTGATTGTGCTACAGCAGGTAGGATGAAACATGGCAGAGTCCTCATCGCTCCTCTGAAGTCCTGCTTCAAGGCCGTCAGGTACTCTGCTTCCTCTCCGCTCGTCAGAGGGAGGGGCTTTTGCTCCATCACCTGGACAATAACACATGGGTAAACTACAACACCCAGTCTTCTTCTTCTTTTGGCATTTCCCTTCAGGGGTCTCCACAGCAAGTCAGTTTCTTCCATCTAACCCTATCTGCTGCATCCTCTTTGGTCACACCAACTATCTTCATGTCTTCCTTCACTGTATCCATGAACCTCCTCTTTGGTCTTCCTCTAGTCCTCTTTCCTGGTGGTTCCAAATCCAGCATCCTTCTTCTGATGTACTCTCTCTCTCTCCTCTGCACATGTCCAAACCATCTCAGTCTGACCTCTCTGACTTTAAAACCTCTATAACATGTGCTGTTCCTCTGATCCTGTCCATCCTGGTCACTCCCAGAGAGATCCTCAGCATCTTCATCTCTGCTACCTCCATCTCTGTTTCCTGTCTTTTCCTCAGTGCCACTGTCTCTAGACCAATCAGCATGGCCGCTCTCACCACGGTTTTGTACACTTTCCCTTTCATTTTAAAATGAAAGGGAAAGTGTTTTCAATCTCAGACTTGACCAACTCAAGGTTTAGATTTAAACTCAAAGTTTCTTGAACTTCCTTCTTGAAACGGGCCCCTGGTCAGATGTTTATTTTTATTTCAGTTAAAGAGACAGTAACTACCGGTTCAGGTGAAAAAGGGAGAGTTGGGATGGGGGAGAGGAGTTATGAGGGGTGTGTGTGTGTTTGTGGGGGCGGGGGCAGGGTTTAACGATCTGAATTTTTAATGTTGTTTAAGTTTTATCTGTTTTGTTCATCACTTTGTGTAACTTTTTGTTGTAAAAGTGCTTTATAAATAAAATTTGATTTGATCCTGTTAGTGGGTTACTTATGGGTTACTGTGTCTTTGTAGATCTAGAGAAAGCGTATGACAGGGTACCTAGAGAAGAACTATGGTATTGTGTGAGGAAGTCTGGTGTGACAGAGAAGTACGTTAGAGCAGTGCAGGACATGTATGAGGGCTGTAAGACAGTGGTGAGGTGTGCTGTAGGTGAGACAGAGGAGTTCAGTGTGGGGGTGGGACTGCACCAAGGATCTGTTCTGAGTTCTTTGCTGTTTGCTATGGTGATGGACAGGCTGACAGACGAGGTCAGACAGGAATCCCCATGGACAATGATGTTTGCAGATGACATTGTGATCTGTAGTGAGAGGAGGGAAGAGGTGGAGGAAAAGCTGGAGAGGTGGAGGTTTGCACTAGAAAGAAGAGGAATGAAGATTAGTCAGAGTAAGACAGAGTACATGTATGTGAATGAGAGGGATCCAAATGAAAAAGTGAGGTTACAGGGAGAAGAGATAAAGAAGGTGGATGATTTTAAGTATCTAGGATCAACAGTCCAGAGCAATGGAGAGTGTGAAAAAGAGGTGAAGAAGCGTGTGCAGGCAGGCTGGAACGGGTGGAGAAAAGTATCAGGTGTGATGTGTGACAGAAGAGTTTCAGATAAAATGAAAGGGAAAGTGTACAAAACCGTGGTGAGAGCGGCCATGCTGATTGGTCTAGAGACAGTGGCACTGAGAAAAAGACAGGAAACAGAGATGGAGGTAGCAGAGATGAAGATGCTGAGGATCTCTCTGGGAGTGACCAGGATGGACAGGATCAGAGGAACAGCACATGTTAGAGGTTTTGGAGATAAAGTCAGAGAGGCCAGACTGAGATGGTTTGGACATGTGCAGAGAAGAGAGAGAGAGTACATCAGAAGAAGGATGCTGGGTTTGGAACCACCAGGAAAGAGGACTAGAGGAAGACCAAAGAGGAGGTTCATGGATACAGTGAAGGAAGACATGAAGATAGTTGGTGTGACCAAAGAAGATGCAGGAGATAGGGTTAGATGGAAGAAACTGACTTGCTGTGGCGCCCCCTGAAGGGAAATGCCGAAAAAAGAAGAAGAAGTGGGTTACTTATGGGAGTGTGGGGGGCTTACAGGGAACAGAGGTTTGGGCTGCTGTGTGGTTGTGGCTCCAAAGTCTCTTCCAAACTGATCCACGTTGACCCTCCGGCCACGTCCTCGACCTGCCATCTGCTTCTTAATCAGAAATCAGGCTTAATGGAAGAATCTGGAATGAGAGAAGAACCCTTAATGACCAATGAGATGGATTACTTATTAATGAACATTATGTTTATTTATTTATATTAATGATCAAATGACCAATTACCACAGAAGATGTATACATGGGTGGATGCACTCTAACACTAACAGAAGCTAAAAGAGGGGTACGCCTGGTACAGGTCGTGTGTCTAGAGACATGAATCCCCTCCACTGTAGTAGTTACATGATAATGATCACTATGATTACGCCATGTTTTTTTTTTATCTTAGTTAGTTTGTGGTTAAACTCTGACCTTGTTTTGTTTCAGACTAACTCTCCCGCTGCGATTCCTCTAAAAAAAATCCTCAAACTTTTAAAAAACAAGAACTCTGCTCATTTGTTTTGTTTTTGTCCGCCATTTTTTTTCTTCTTCGGTCTTCAGCAGAAGGAATCAGCGCCTCCTGCTGGCCGCCAGGAGGAATGGTTTACAGCAATTAAGTAGATGAGTAGATGGATTTCATCCTGATGGAGCGAGTACGATGAAAACACATACATAATATATATATATTGCTTGTCTAGGTTCATATGAAAAGGTTTACAGTATTTTCAGATTTGATTTTATTTTTAAATGATTGTTTTTCCACAACTTAGTATTAATTTTTGTCCCACTAGTATTTTAGGTTTGAATAACACTTCTAATCTACAGCATAGAATCTAAGACCACGTTCATTCACAGAAATTGTGCTCGTGTTATTTATTTATTTATTTATTTACCATTTAGGAATATTTAAATGCCAGCTCTGCCATCCGTGAGGAGCTTGGTGTGGAGCTGCTCCTCCACCGGATCGAGAGGAGCCAAATGGGGTGGTTCGGGCATCTGGTCAGGATGCCTCCCGAGCGCCTCACTTGTGAGGTGTTTTGGGCACGTCCCACCGGGAGGAGACCAAGAGGTAGACCCCTGGAGCGACTATGTCTCACAGCTGGCCAGGGAACGACTTGGGATCCTTCTGGGTGAGCTGGAGGATGCAGCTGGGGTGAGAGAAGCCTGGGCTTCTCGTCTGAGGCTGCTGCCCCCCTCGACTTGGCCCCGGTGAGTTTGACAACTTAGATTCTGACCTCCAGCTTTACGAGAACCCGGCCCCACATAAATGGAAGACAACGAAACGTTAAATAATAATTATAAGTTATTTATTTGTCGCTTCAGCCTCACAGCAAGAAGGTCAGGGGTTTGAGTCCCGAAGTGAAATGAGGTTTGAAACACTGGGCTTTCTGTTTGGAGTTTGAATGTTCTCAACATGTATGTGGGGTTTTTCTCCCACTCTTCCAAAACAAGCATGTTAGGTTGATTAGCTGTTATGAAATTGTCCCAAGGAATGAGTGTGTGTACAAATTCTTGTCTGTGTGTGCTGCCCCACAACAGACTGGCAATCTGTTTGGAGTGTACCCTGCCTCTCTCCTGACATCAGCCAGGATAGGCTCCAGCACCTCCAAAGACCCCATTAGAAATATGTGGTTTAGAAGATGAATTAATGAAATTTTTTGCTTCTTTGAGGATATTTTATTTAACTTACCACCAAGCATGTTGGTGTAGATTCTCAGACATTCAGGTCATAACAAAAAAAAAGAACAAAGTTTCTGGTTGGAAGACGTTCGGCTTCTCATCTGAGTGGCTCCTTCAGTTCTGGCCCAATTGTACTGAGCCAGCTGTTATAATGCCAGCTCAGTACCAATCGGACAGAACTGAAGAAGGATGGCTCAGTGGGTACAGTGACCGTCCTGTAACCAGAGGGTTGCTGGTTTGATACGCTACCCAGAGTTTATGCCAGGGTGTCCCTCAGCGAGACACCAAACCCCTAATGTCTCCTGATGGTGGCTTGCACTGTCCATGTCAGATCCCACCATCAGGTATGAGTGTGTGTGTGTGTGTGTGTGTGTGTGTGTGTGTGTGTGTGTGTGTGTGTGTGTGTGTGTGTGTGTGTATGTGTGTGTGTGTGTGTGTGTGTGTGTGTGTGTGTGTGTGTGTGTGTGTGTGTGTGTGTGTGTGTTTGTGAATGTGAGCTATATCGTAAAGTACTTTGAGGAGCAACACAGGTAGAAAAGCACAATTTAAGTAAAGTCCATTTACCAGGAAGCCAGTCGGATGAGAGACATAATGTCTTTTATCCAGAATTTTTTCGTCCTGTGGATTTTTTTAACCATTTATTTTTCATCTTTCATTTTGCATTTACTTTATTTTACTTTGTATTTTTTTATTGTATAATGTTTAAACAAATAGTTTTTTAATTTTGTTCCATTTCGGTACTGAAAAGGAACAAACTCTGACCTCAAAACCAATGTACATACCATACTACGATTTTTGTGTACAACTACACCACTACCTTAAATTTACATCTATATGGGAGGTAGAGAGGTGGAGGAAAAACTGGAGAGGTGGAGGTTTGCACTGGAAAGAAGAGGAATGAAGATTAGTCAGAGTAAAACAGAGTACATATGTCTGAATGAGAGGGATCCAAATGGAAAAGTGAGGTTACAAGGAGAAGAGATAAAGAAGGTGGAAGATTTTAAGTATCTAGGATCAACAGTCCAGAGCAATGGAGAGTGTGGAAAAGAGGTGAAGAAGCCTGTTCAGGCAGCCTGGAACGGATGGAGAAAAATATCAGGTGTGATGTGTGACAAAAGAGTTTCAGATAAAATGAAAGGAAAAGTGTAAAAAACCGTGGTGAGACCAGCCATGCTCATTGGTCTAGAGACAGTGGCACTGAGAAAAAGACAGGAAGCAGAGATAGAGGTAGCAGAGATGAAGATGCTGAGGATCTCTCTGGGAGTGACCAAGATGGACAGGATCAGAGGAACAGCACATGTTAGAGGTTTTAAAGTCAGAGAGGCCAGACTGAGATGGTTTGGACATGTGCAGAGGAGAGAGAGAGAGTGCATCAGAAGAAGGATGCTGGGTTTGGAACCACCAGGAAAGAGGGCTAGAGGAAGACCAAAGAGGAGGTTCATGGATACAGTGAAGGAAGACATGAAGATAGTTGGTGTGACCGAAGAGGATGCAGCAGATAGGGTTAGATGGAAGAAACTGACTTGATGTTGCGCCCCCTGAAGCAAAATGCCGAAAGAAGAAGAAGAAGATGGGAGGGAGAGACAGACAGACAGACGGTGAACGAATGGATCTTAACAGTCATGTTTTACGTCTAAATTTAAAGTAGAATAACGTGTTTTTTTATTTTTTAAACCAAAGAGAATCAGATCCGTCTGTTGATCTGTATTAATGCATCCATCCTTCCATCTATTGTCCTCTGCTTATACAGGTCAGGTCATGAGGCAGTGACCTCATCAGGTGAATGCAGACTATCCATCCGGTTGCTATAAAACGAGATGCAGCTTAAAATTCATATTCTGCCTTCATGCTTCTATTTTCCAAACCTGTGTTCATACCTGAACAAGTCTGACCCGGTGGAAAGAAAAGGAAACGAGGAGCTGTTAAAAAAAGATGGACTGTATGAAGACTAAGGGTGCATCTTCTCCTGCAGCTCTTATTAGACTCGTTTCTCTCTTCTGGTGACCCCTGCCTTTGACCCCTACCCCCACTGGGACCAACCTCCACAAACCACGCCTCCTGTGGGACCAACCCCCACAGACTCCTCCCTTTCAGCGTGCTGCTTGATGATCAGTTTGAACCAGGTCTTCAGAGTGAGAGCATCTCTGAACCAGGAGGAGAAAGAAGAGGAAATAAGAGGAAGTTTTTCTGCTCCTGGATGTTTCCCCTCACGGTGTTTTGGATTTAAAGAAGACCAGGATGATCTTCACAGTACTGATGGTGGCGGGACTCTTCTTCTCAGGTCTGATTTTTTACCTTCATCCATCAGTCTATGGTCTCTCCATCCTCACCATTCACTGCATCCTCTGATCAGCTGATTGAACAATGTGGGGGAAATCAGGGTGGGGGGAGGTCTGGTTCTCATGGTTCAGGTCTGAAGGATTTACTGACTGTGGGGTCCTGAATGGGAGGGGGTAGGAGCGTGACAATTGCCCCCCTGATGAAGTTCATGGTCATGGTGGGATGTTGGGGCCCCGTCTGCCGAGGCCACGAGGGGTCAGAAACCCAAAGGGCAGAATGAAGGATGCTGGGGTCTTTCTGCTCCCCCTCACCACCCAGCTGGGTCTCAGCATCCTCTTGGGAGAACAGGTCTGCACAGATTAAGTTAGAGAAGCTATGGTCTGGGTCAGAACCTGGACCCAACCAAATTTATCCAAAACGAGATTGGATCCAGTTAAGACCGACATGTTTGGAAGTTTAAAAGAAATTTTTGAACTTTCAAAAATCTCTTTTCACCTTCAAGTCTGAAGGTCAAGTTTACCATTTCTGAGAACTTAAAAAATGAAGTCCACCTAAACCAGAACTAAAGGAAAACTCCATTAGAACTTTATTATTAATACTATATTATTTAATATTCATTTAAAACGGTTTTTATTCCAAAACACATTAAAACTCTACCACTGGTATTTAAAATTTGGTATTTTTCATATTTTTCATATAATAACGGATATTTATTTAGTTTTGTATATTTTTATTTTCACACAAAATGAGAACCATCTCGACCTGCCTGTGTTTCCCATGCCGGGGAGAACTTCAAATAAAAACAGAGTCTACAACGTAAGAAAACCTCCATTAGAACTATTAATACTGTTTCCAGAACTCGTGATACTGTATTGTAGAACCAGTAAAACAAATTTCTGTTAGAATTGGAACCACAAAAGAAAATCTCCAATAGAATCAGAAACAGGAAGAAAAACTTGTTTTGGATCTCGAATCCATAAGAGAAACCTCAGTTTGATACGAAACCAATGATGAAAACCTCCATTAAATCCAGTACCAGTAAGAGAACGTGAATGGTAAGAGATAACTTAATCAGAACCAGTGGGGAAACTTCATTCAGAACCACTAAAGTGAGGTAAACCTCTACAAGAACCTGGACCGAAAAGGAAAAACTCCTCTTGGACTAGAGCCAGTAAGAGAAACCTCAATCAGAACCCCCATCAGTACAGGAAACCTCCATTAGAACCAGATGGCCAGTTGGTTGAAACTGGATTTAAATGGAGTTTGTTTATTTTGACTGCTGATTGTCTTATTGATCGTGATAGAACCGACAACCTGATCCGACGTGTCCTTCAGATCTTATCTTTGGACCTGTACTTCATTCAGAACTGAACCAGCACTCTGATCTGATCTTAGAACTTCTTCAGAACTTAAAGTCTAGATTCTGGTAGGATAGGTTCCAGACTCTGTTGTTTCGTTGAACTTGAACTTGATGAATGTTCCTGGTGAGAAAAAGGGGCAGCTGAAGGTCTGGGGGTCGGACAGCTGCAGGCTCGGCCATGTTTTGGTGTTTTCAGAGATTTGTTGGGGGTTGTTGTGTCTGGATCTACTTTTGTTGTCTTTATTGTTTTCATTCATGCTTTGCATGGTAAAGGAAAGAAGGGAGGATCCTTCAGGTCTGGGGTGGCGGGGCGGATTTAGGGGTCCAGACATCATGGGGAGTCCTGCTGCTGGTTGGTCTCCTCCCACGGCACCCAGTGAAAGACCAACTGGGACCAGTCCTGAAAGGATGGGATGGGATGGAGAGGGGATGGGATAGCATTATGGTGTGAATGATGATGTGGTGGTGGGGAGGGGGTGGTCTGTGGGAAGAACAAGGAGGGGGTGTAGATGAACGGACGGGTGCTGGGGCGTGCGCTCAGCGATGAGTCGACTTTACGAGGACCCGATGTGTTCGCTGATCGAGTGAACGAGAAAAGTTGAAGCCTAACTTCCCTGTTTATGTTCCCAGTACAAATTAAACAATACATTTAATTTCCTCTTAAATCAATTCTGTTTATCTCGATTTATTTATTCCAATATTTACATGAAGCCATCTTTAAATGATTAATACACAGTTAATCAGACAGAAACACACGATCAGCAGATGAATAACAAAAGTAAACAGAGGTAGAGGATTCCTGCAAAACCTGATGAAGACCCAGATGGAGGAACAATTCTCTCCCAGGATGAACACACGGAATGTAACGAGGACTGAGATTATCTATGATACCATTGATCATATTTGTAGAATACAGCAGAAAGATTTAATCCAGATAGAAACAGGTAGAAGAATAAAGACGAGAGGCGCCTCAGATGAAGTCTATACCTCAAGATAAAGGTCCAGACTTCTTTGGGACGTGAACTCAGATATGAAGCTTGGGACAGTATTCGCTCCTTCAAAGAAGAGTAGGAGAGAGATTAAATGTGAATAACTAAAGATACAGAACCATAAAATGACTAAAATGGAACGGCACCTTCCCTTTTGTGATTTTGTAAGACATTGGTAGGGTTTTCCAACTGGGCGACAATGTGACTCTAACACCACAGTCATATGTTCTATTCTGCTTGTTCCTGCTAACAATCTTGTTGGTGTTGAACAAGCTGAAAACTTTTAAGTTTGACAACTAGCAGAGTTAACACAGATCAAACCTTGATGCAACAAACACATTGATGAGTTTTTAGCATCACTTTTAGGAAAAAATTGCATGGTTGTAATTATGCTGTGCTTGTGGAAATTGCTGTTCAACACTTTGCTTTATGTGAGACAGGAATAGCCATTTTAAACAAGGTCAAACTCTCACCATCTAGAAAGACTCTTTAACATCCCTAAGGGTTTTAGGAACTGGTCTGAAGGTTGAGAAGAAATATTCAGGTCCAGGTCTTACTATCCCTCGCACGGACATCAGGTTTCTGTATGTGGCATCATCTATGTAACAGTAAAAATAAAACGTGTGTTTTGGAATTAAATTTTCTAAATGAAGTATCAAAACCCTAAAAAGAATGGGCCCAAGAACTGAGCCCTGTGGAACTCCATAGATAACTTTAGAGCAATAATTAAACTCTTTAAATAAATAGGATTCAGGTTGTTGGAGGGCAGATTTTCTGATCTGTCAGTCCCCTAAAAGTCATAATTTATTTTATGACACACATAGACATCATATTTTATTCCTCGTGAAAAATAAAAACCAGATTTTATGACAGAACAATATAAACATCAGATTTGATTAGCATTATATTTTATTCCTCCAAGAGCACTGACATGGCATTAAATAAGAAAATGTCATTTTTAAAATAATTTTGTTAACAAATATGTGTACAGACCGAAAAATGCCAAATTTGTAATTCAAACCCAACCAGCTTGTAACTGGGAACAAGACCCTTTTTATTCATTTTTCAGTCTTTTATGAACATCTGATTTGTTCCCTTTGTTTCCTGTGTCACCACTGGCTCTTCAATTTGCATCCCGACTGCACAGACGGAGGTTAAAGGTCACCTTTAACCCCCACCCCCTCTGTTTGTTTAGCCTGAGTTTTGAGGACTACGTCGGTGTGTGTGTGTAGAATGGGGGAGGTGGTTCTTTAATGAACCTGTCAGCAAAATTCAAAGTTCAAGTGCGGCTTCGCACTTCGATCAATATAATCAATAGAGATGGTCAGGTGAGTTCCACAACAGGATCAAAATATACAATAGGATTGGGGACAGAGAAGAGAGCAGAATAAAACTGAATAAATAGAATAAAATGATGTTTCAATCTGCAGATGGGACCTAAACCTGAGACGTCCATTATCACTCCCTTCATCATTCTTGTCATCATCTCCATCTTTATCCTTACCATCTCCATCCCATCAGTGAGTATCTGTACTTGGTTTTGATTGGTTTCGAGCTGATTTCAACCAGAGACAGGAAATAAATTAGTTTGGGATCAAGACAAGGCCTTAAGGCAGACAAAATATAAATCTGAGAAGAACAAAAAAAAACAAACAGTACGTTTTTGTCTTTGTATGCAGATCTATGGTGACCAGATGGATAATACTGATGAGCCTTTGGCAACTCTTTTCCGTAGCTTCAGTGTTTGCATTGAAGTTGTTGGAAAGTGTTGTTAAAGCTAGACTAAAGATAGAAGTGAGCATTTGGGATTAGCAGAGTGGTTTGATACCAAAAAGAAGAAAAAAGAGTAGTTCAGATGTTGCATTTGCTTTCAGGATGCTGATAGAGAAGTACAAGAAAGGTCGGAGGGAGCTACCTTGTGTCTTTGTAGATCTGGAGAGGTTTATGACATGAACTGGAGTATCGCGTGAAGGCGTGAGGCAACTCAAAATCTATCCTGCCTCAACCAGGTCTGCAGTGTCAGAAAAGTATGTTAGAGCGGTGCAGGACATGTATGAGGGCTGTAAGACAGTGGTGAGGTGTGCTGTAGGTGAGACAGAGGAGTTCAGTGTGGGGGTGGGACTGCACCAAGGATCTGCTCTGAGCCCTTTGCTGTTTGCTATGGTGATGGACAGACTGACAGACGAGGTTAGACAGGAATCCCCATGGACAATGAAGTTTGCAGATGACAATGGGATATGTAATGAGAGGAGGGAAGAGGTGGAGGAAAAGCTGGAGAGGTGGAGGTTTGCAGTAGAAAGAAGAGGAATGAAGATTAGTCAGAGTAAAACAGAGTACATGTGTGTGAATGAGAGGGATCCAAATGGAAAAGTGAGGTTACAGGGAGAAGAGATAAAGAAGGTGGAAGATTTTAAGTATCTGGGATCAACAGTCCAGAGCAATGGAGAGTGTGGAAGAGAGGTGAAGAAGCGTGTGCATGCAGGCTGGAACGGGTGGAAAGAAGTATAGAAAACTTTACCAAGAGCAGCGTTATTATTTTGTCTAGAGACAGAAAGTAAAAACAGGGCAGATTTGGAGGTAGCAGAGATGAAGATGCTGAGGTTTTCTTTGGGAGTGACCAGAATGGACAGGACCAGGAATGTATATCAGAGGAACAGCACGTGTTAGAGGTTTTGGAAATAAAGTCAGAGAGGTCAGACTGAGATGGTTTGGACATGTGCAGAGGAGAGAGAGTACATCGGAAGAAGGATGCTGTGTTTGGAACTGTCAGGCAGGAGATCCAGAAGAAGACCAAAGAGGGTGTTTATAGATGAAGTGAAGAAGGACATGAAGGTAGTACGTGTAATAGAGCATGATGTAGGAGATAGGATTAGATGGAGGAAACTCCATCTGTGACAACTCTCTGAAGGGACACCCGAATAGCTATGAACAAAGGGTGATCTAGAACCCATGGAGCAGTAACCCAGGTGATCAAGAATAAAGATAATCAATACCCTAGCTTATCAATACCACTTTCGATTATAAATCTCTTCCAGGTGTTCTTGGTGCCTCAGAGCTCGCCTTCCTCACAGAACCCAGTGATGTAATAGCAGTGAGAGATCGTCCCCTGATGCTGGACTGTCAGGTGGAAGGGGAGGGACCTATCACCATCACCTGGAGACGTAATGGTGTTCCTGTGGAGATTAGTTCCAGAACGGTGTTACTAAGCAACGGCTCTCTGCTGATTAGAAACTTCTGGAAGCGACGCGATAGCAATGAGACTGATGGTGGCGAGTATGACTGTGGGGCGGAAAACCGCTATGGGAGGCTAATAAGCCGCAAGGCGAGGGTCCAGGTGGCATGTAAGTACATACTGTATACACACAGTCACAGAAACGCACCCAGGTGGATACAACTTTTAAATTCTTTCCTTCCCACAGCGCTCCCAAAGTTCCAGTCTCATCCCCAGTCTCTGGCTGTGGATGAAGGTGGCGTCGCCAGACTCAGCTGCCATGTAAACGGCATTCCAGAGGCTGAAATCACATGGCAGAAGGACCGCCTCGCTTTGAACACAGATGACCCCAGGTAAACATGACAGGAAGTGATGTCATAAAAATGAATGCTGATTAGTTCTTGTCATTAAGCATCACTAAGGTGTGTAAAATCAACTAAAATAATGTTGAGATTTGTTAAACTTCACTGAGTCATGTTGAGCATGTTTTAAGGTTTACGAAAAGAGTGTAGATTCAAGTAAATTCAATTTTTTTTGTATAGCCCAAAATCACGGAATTTCCGTCTCAATGGGCTTCACAAGAAAAAGAGGAATGTATTAACACTGGTTGAGGTGTGATGAGCTTCACTAAGGTGTGTTTAAGTTTGAGGTTTACCAAACTGTGGTAAGGTTTACCAAAATATCTCTTTTAAGATCACTTGAGTATGTTTTTAGTTAGATTAGGTCTGTCAATGCCTGATCCCGTCAGACCTCAAAAGCTAAGCAGGCTGGGCTTGGGCTGTACTTGGATGGGAGACCACCGGAACCCCAGGTGCCACAGTGGGACGGCCATTGAGATTAAAATAGTCATTGTGTCCCTGGGCAAGACACTTCACCCACATTGCCTAGTCTAAATGGTATGTGCGCGATTGGTTGGTGATGGTCAAGAGGGCCGATGGCGCAAAATGGCAGCCTCGCTTCTGTCAGTTTGCCCCAGGGCACCTGTGGCTACGACAGTAGCTTACCATCACCTGGTATGGAGTGAATGAATAATGTATATGTGAAACATTTTTGAGAGTCCTGAAAAGCGCTATATAAATACAATGCATTATTATTATAACTGTCATCGATATTTGTTCAGTTGGTTTTTTTAGATGTAAAAAGATTCTCATCAGGCTTTGAAGTTAACTTTGATGTAGATTTTCTATTGTTTGCTTGGTTGTTTAATCAAAGTGTGTTTATATTTAACAAATGTGTTATGATGTCTTATCAAAGTGTGTTATTGTCTAAAAAGTGGTTAAAATATGTATGTTGTGATTTTAAAAGGGTCTTTTAAACTTTATTGAAGTACCTTCAGGTGTCCTAATGTACATGGATAAAGACAGATATGGTTGTTGTGGTGTCTTCAGGTTAGGGTTAGGTTCAGGTGAATGAAAGTGTGTTGTGTTCAGGTGCATTAGATAGATAGTGTTGTGTCGGGGTCAGATACAATAAAGTGTGTTGTCTTGTGTTCAGGTACACTCTGCTCCCAAATGGCGTGTTGCAGATCAGCGGTGTGCGGCGCTCTGATGGCGGTTGGTTCCGCTGCGTTGCCTCCAACATTGCCAACACCCGCTACAGCCAAGAGGCTCAGCTTGCCGTCACCTGTAAGTGTCTAGACAAAGTCAGCCTGGTTAAGGTGATCATTGTCTAAGTTTTACGTTTCTTGTTCAGCTGCGGGATCGAGGATCTACAAGGAGCCCGTCATCCTGTCTGGTCCTCAGAACCTCACCATTAACATCCACCAGACCGCTATCTTAGAATGCATCGCAACGGGAAACCCCCGGCCCATCGTATCCTGGAGTCGGCTAGGTAATGTTTCTCAGAACTTGGGTCTCTGTGCTTCCTCATCAGACCTCCTAAGCTAATGATTTGTTTTGATATCTGCTAGATGGGCGTTCGATTGGGGTAGAAGGAGTCCAGGTTCTGGGAACCGGGAACCTGATGATCACTGATGCCACACTGCAGCACTCAGGAGTCTACGTTTGTTCTGCAAACCGACCTGGAAGCAGGTCCAGAAGAACGGCGCTGGGACGACTCTTTGTCCAAGGTACACGTTTGCTTTCCCATTATGGATCCCAGGGTCCAGACCTGCTGTACATCTCTAGATGCAAGAAGCAGAATTTGGTTCTTATGTTAGTCTGTGGAATGGATTTCAGAGTCTGATTCAGAAGTCTTTATCCGAGGATTAGGTCACGGTCGACTGGTGTGGATCCTAAGGTTCAGACCACTGTCTTCATTTAAGAATCATTCTCACACCCAAATCCATGCAAACACTGACTTCTAAGCAAATTGAGCAATTTACAAATCTGCTGGAAAGCATGGACTTTTGTGTAAATTTAAAGGAAGTCAGAAGCTGCTGTACGCAAATACCTAAATGTGGGAAAAAGACAACACTTGTTGACAGAAGCTCAGGTGAACCGAGAACAGTAAAATGAAACCTTTGAAATGAAACATGAAGCAATGAGAAAAAAATTAGAAATCATACATAGAAAAATGTACCACATAAGGACAGAGAGTTGATTAAGATAATGTACTGGCACATTGTCAGTCACCACATAATTGAACTCGTTTTAGAACTGTGCGTTATCGCAGGTTCACTACTACGTGGTATTTCACACCCTTCTCATAAAAATAATTATTATTGATAATGATTTTATTAAAACATCCAGCTGGGAATTAGCTGACATGGATTCCCAATGCAAGGCGACTGACTGTTTTTGTCACCGCTGTAAATTTGCAATAAGTATTTTTTTACTTCACTGACAGATCAGTGTGTGTCAATCACAGAGTTACCGTGGTGACCACTTCCCACTCTCTTTTGTTTGGGGGCGATGCCACCACAGCTGGAAAATGGCAACCCTTTGCCATCGTTCATGGTTAATTTCATGTGCCACTGACTCATTTCAGGACCATTGCATCTGCATCACGATATTTGCATCATCCATATTTGGACTTCTAGAAGCCTGGTTGGGGCTGGATAGATTTTGAGTTGCCTTACGCCTGAGATTTGTTACAAGAGTGATGTACGAAGCTTAAGTTGTGTTAGGAGAGTTATCGTGGTGTTAATAAATCCCAAGTTTGTGTGGCATGAGCAATATGCTGATAGTGCTGATCAAAAACGCTCGCTCAGCCAAGCATTTTGGCTGAGCAAGTCTTAGTCAATGAGCCTGATCTTTATGTCTGGTTTCTGAGGGTTCATACATTGTCCTCTGGGTTCAGACATGGTCATGAAGTCTGAATCCCAAGTTCTCTGACGTTTCTTTGTCTGATGAACTTGAACTCATCATGTTAGTGTTTGGATGGGTTTGGGGGTGATTGTTTCGCTTGCCTGGCGCACTCAGCTGCGACTCCGTCAGAGGTCAAGGTCGGGGAGCAGGGCAGGGATGGGGGATGAGGGTTCGGAGGTCATGTGGCTCATCGTCTCTACTCAGACTGAATTAGCATAAGAACAGCTGCACTCCACAATGAGGACTTTTATTCTTTCCGTCTGTCACCACGTCCTCACACCACAAACCACGACATCATTGTAAACACCACACGTTTGTTTGAGACCTTCGTCCTCCTCATCCTCATCGCTGTGTCCAGAACACCGACCAAAGCTCCGACCAGCAACAAATCATCAGCTTATGATCAAACTCAAAAACACAGACGTGTAATCTGGAACTCTGGTTTCTTTAATTCTTTTAAGAGGACCAAACCCACCAAAATATAGGTCATCGATAAACAACATGTATATTGTAGTTCATCTAAAACATGAATGGTTACCATCTTATCATCTGACGAGATGCCCACGTTGCAGTCTACCCAATACATAACATTTACCAACGAAGCAGTCCATAAAATACGAGACCACTCACCACCGTGGTAGTTTACATGGTCGATTTACCATCACATAATCTCAAAAGAAATCTTGTCCAATTACTAGTAACTAATATTATTGTTTTAAATTTCTGGTTGTTGTCCTCAATTTTTAATAAATGTGCACGTTAGTGCATGTCAACAAAGTCGTGGAAATTTTTCTGCAGTCTTCAACTCATCGAACATAAATTTTACTTCTTACAAAACCAGCGAATGACGTCAACATAAAAATAAAAGAAGAGCGAAGCTGATTGATGAAGGAAAGAGGGAGGGTCTCATTCAGATATCTCCAACATGAGAGCAAAACACACACTAACAAATACCCCGCACCCCCACATATACACCCTGCCCTTTGACCTGTGACCCCACCCTTCTTTGCATTTAGAGAGAAATGGGCGGAGCCTCATAGGGTTATGTGAGGGGATTGAGATGTGTGTGTTGTCTCTCACTGTTGTCGTGGAGATGGGGGTAAAGGCAGTCGAGACAGCATCTGTTTGTATGTGTGGCAGGGTTAGAGGTCAACATGGTGCTTGAACACAAAGAAGTTCAAGTTCACACCCTGACAATGAGACAAAGGGAATCCTAAATTTTCTCATTCGCTCGGGTTCCACTCGGTTCATCATCTAATGTCTGCTTCATGATCTTGAACTCCAGATGTCCTGATGGAGGAAACAGTTCCCAGCATCGTTTGTTCTAGTTTTCATATTTATGAAGATGAAAATAAACCTTTTCTTATAGTTTCAGTTTTTAAGGGAGGTTTTCTGAGTTTATCTGCTAAGATAATAAAATGTGAGACGTATGTGGAAGAAGGGGGTGCATCTAAGATGACCGCTTTGGAGTTACAGATTGTCCCTGTGTTAAAACTTCTTCTAGGAAGCTGCTTCACTATGAGAACAGACACTTCCTCTGAACCCCTTTTTATTTTTCATGGAAAAGGCTTCAAAGTGTTGTCTGGACAGTGTCTTTGATGATCGAGACGTTTCGATCTTTATACAAAAATCATTTTCAACCAATCATTTTCATTTGTAGATTAAAAATGAAATGTCCTGATCTTCAAATACACGGTCCAGAAGACACTTTGAAGACTATTTTAATGATGGATCACTGCATTATAGAAAGAGATCCCTTACAAAATGAGGGATTCCATCCATATTAACAGTTGAACCTCCTCAGAACGTTCAGGGAAGGTTTTTCAAAGGTTTGCCGAACGTCCCTTAAAGGTTATTTTTGGTTCTCTAAGGGTTCAAATAGAAAGTTTTATGACGGTTGTGAAACGTTATTTTCTGGTTTTCAGAACGTTCCCCTAACCTTAATTTTAACCACAATGTTTGGAATTTGGTTCCCTTAACATTATGGGACGGTTAAGTTATACCGTAATTTCACGGCTACAAGGCGCATATAAACGTCTTAGATTTTCTTCAAAATGAGCGGTGCGCCCTTTCTTGCGGTGCGCCTTGTTTGCGAGAAAAGGCAGACCTAAAAGAAAAAGCGGTGCCCGTGAGGCGAGGCAGACCTGAAAGAAAAGGCATGAGAACGTTAAAGAGTGAAGTGTGGGCGTGGATTGTGTATAAAAAAGGTATGTGCTGTATGCACAACATTCGTGTCACATTAACGTACACTGGGGTTACTGGCTACGGCCGGTCAAATCTCTCTGATCATACTTTAGAGCAACGACCAGAGCAATGATCGATACTTATTTTTGAAATCACAGGGGATTTCGGTTCCCTGTTAGGCGTAATATACCAACACTGGTATCTCGCGACATTAAATGAACTGAACACAACATTGCTGTTTTAACCCTGAAAATGGCAAAGAGACACGCTTATGACGCTCAGTTTAAGCTTAAGGCAATCAGCTACGCGGAGGAACATGGGAATCGAGCTGCCGCAAGAAATTTCAGCATAAACGATTCAATGGATTGTAGATGCTTGGACTAACGTGTCTGCTGGTACTGTTATCCGAGCTTTCGCAAAAGCTGGTATCCTTTCTGAGGAGCCGCACAGTACAGACAGTGACTTTGACAGCGAGGAGCGAAGTGGACCTGCTCTGTTGGATTTTGCGCAGCTGTTCGATTCCGAAACAGAGGATGAGGACTTTGATGGATTTGAATAAAGACTATTACCGGTAATGTGTTTGTTTAGTATCGTTACTACTTAAATAAAGCACAACCAAACTCAGTTTTGCTCCCGATCTATTTTTTAATACACACATTTGCATGTTTGCGTGTGTGTTGTAGTAAGGCGGTGTGTGACTGAGACTGCGCCTTTTAGTACGGTGCGCCTAATGGTTGTGAAATTACAGTAACTTAACCACCGAGTAACGTTTAGTGAACGTTGGTTTTTGGTAAAAACAAACCTTTAGAGAACCTCAGGTTAATGTTCCCTGGAGCTTCTCTGTTTGCTGGTTTGAACCTCTTCTATTTTGTTTTTGCTGAAAAAGATGCTGCTGTTTTATCCTGATCAATGTCTCAGTCAGACTGCCTGCTGTCCGCTCCTGGACAAAATGTGAAAGCGAATTCATTTAGTGGAATTTTGGGTTGCTTTGAAACACAGGTGTTAAAATGAGGACAAACTTCCGTGAACATCTTTTTTAGCCTGTTTATTTAAAGACCATCCCATAATAAATGGTCTGAATTTCCACAACTTTACCATGTTAGATATGTTTAATTTGGACTACACAAATAATAGAGAAACTCAAGGTTGCTGTGGAATACCAAAATCAGGACCTGTCTCAATGTGTCACAGCACACACACACACACACACACACACACACACTTTAGAGGAGAGTGTAGAACAGGAAATCTCCAAGTGAAGTAGTTCAAGGAGCCAGTAAAGTATTTCAACTGGATTTACTGATAGTGTTAAAAGGTCTAAATTTCTTCTGCTTGGTTTTTAGCTCCTCCAGAGTTTGTCCAGTGGCCTCAATCCAGCTCCAAACCAGTTGGTGGCAGCGCCATTTTCAGCTGCACGGCCACCGGTGTTCCAGAACCACACCTCATCTGGTTGAAGAACGGCAAACTTCTCCAACCGAGCCACAACGTCAAGCTTGCCAATGCAAACACGTAAGACGGTCAAAGACTAACTGACTCAGCAGTCAGACCAGGACTGAGGAGAGACTCAACAACCATCCCTTCTCTTCTAGAACCCTTGCCATCACCCGTATCACCCCTGACGATGAAGCCATCTACCAGTGCATCGCTGAGAACAGCGCTGGGACCAACCAGGCCAGCGCCCGACTCGCCATCAGCCAGGGTTTTGAGCAGCCTGAGACCCCTACAGGACTCCAGGCTGTTGCCCTGAGCTCTGGAACCATACAGGCAACCTGGGACCGACCAGAGGAGCATGTCAGCCAGCAAATCATCGGATACGTTCTGCACATCAGACGGCTGGGAGGTAAGAAAATCTGAGAGTCCATTTTTCTCTGAGGAC
Organism: Neostethus bicornis; assembly: GCA_902685375.1. Classification (NCBI taxonomy): domain Eukaryota; kingdom Metazoa; phylum Chordata; class Actinopteri; order Atheriniformes; family Phallostethidae; genus Neostethus; species Neostethus bicornis. The sequence goes on from LR738541.1 coordinate 38,432,163, forward strand.
CAATCATTGGCTGGGTGTCTTCTGTTTACTCCCCACTTCACTTTTCTACTTCCTGTGTTCTTCTTAGAACCAGACAGTGCTGAGCTACAGGAGGCCGTCAGTAAAACCACCTTCAGTCATGACTTCAACAATCTAGAACCCGCCACCACCTACTATATTTACCTGAAGGCCTACTCCGCCCTGGGGGGTAGCCAGCAGACCAGCAGTATCACCACCACAACACTAGGGGGTGGTAAGTCTCATCTGAGATTCACTTCAATATTACTTTGTTCTGAGTTTCTTCTTCTTTTTTCGGCATTTCTCTTGCTTGGTGTGGGGTCACCATTGCAAGTCAGTTTCTTCCATCTAACCCTATCTGCTGCATCCACTTCGGTCACACCAACTATCTTCATGTCTTCCTTCACTGTATCCATGAACCTCCTCTTTGGTCTTCCTCTAGTCCTCTTTCCTGGTGGTTCCAAATCCAGCATCCTTCTTCTGATGTACTCTCTCTCTCTCCTCTGCACATGTCCAAACCATCTCAGTCTGGCCTCTCTGACTTTAAAACCTCTAACATGTGCTGTTCTTCTGATCCTGTCCATCCTGGTCACTCCCAGAGAGATCCTCAGCATCTTCATCTCTGCTACCTCCATCTCTGTTTCCTGTTTTTTCTCAGTGCCACTGTCTCTAGACCAATCAGCATGGCCGCTCTCACCACGGTTTTGTACACTTTCCCTTTCATTCCAGCTGAAACTCTCCTGTCACACATCACAACTGATACTTTTCTCCACCCGTTCCAGCCTGCCTGCACATGCTTCTTCACCTCTTTTCTACACTCTACATTGCTCTGGACTGAGTTTGAACAGCTTTATTTGAGATTTTAGAAGCTTCACTCTTTTACTAAATATGACAGACATTAACTGGTTGTGATATCACAGCTGTAGACAGCTGTGCACCATCACAAAACCACCACAATATCCCTCAACCTGAAAACCATTTGATTCTGTTTTCATAGTTTTTTTCATCTGTGGTGTGGCAATGGAGAGTGTGGAAAAGAAGCGTGTTCAGGCAGGCTGGAATGGGTGGAGGCAAGTATCAGGTGTGATGTGTGATAGAAGAGTTTCAGCTAGAATGAAAGGGAAAGTGTACAAAACCATGGTGAGACCGGCCATGCTGATTGGTCTAGAGACAATAGCACTGAAGAAAAGACAGGAAACATAGATGGAGGTAGCAGAGATGAAGATGCTGAGGATCTCTCTGGGAGTGACCAGGATGGACAGGATTAGAGGAACAGCACATGTTAGAGGTTTTGGAGATAAAGTCAGAGAGGCCAGACTGAGATGGTTTGGACATGTGCAGAGGAGAGAGAGAGAGTACATCAGAAGAAGGATGCTGGGTTTGGAACCACCAGGAAAGAGGACTAGAGGAAGACCAAAGAGGAGGTTCATGGATACAGTGAAGGGAGACATGAAGATAGTTGGTGTGACCGGAGAGGATGCAGGAGATAGGGTTAGACGGAAGAAACTGACTTGATGTGGCGACCCCTAAAGGGAAAAGCCGAAAGAAGAAGAAGAAGTGCACCTCCTTCGGGTGCTCTGAGGCACTTTTGAATAAAATGAATTATTTTTACACAACGTTTTGACCAGGACCAGTTTTTTGTGGGACGTCTCAGAGGGTTGTGTGACTACATGAAAATTTGTTTCTGAAACACGTTAACTCATTTCTGTCTGTTCCACAGTTCCCAGTTCACCCAGTTTCTTCACCAGAGTGTTGAACCAGACTGCCATGCAAGTATACTGGGAACTGCCCAGTAAACCCGGGAAACTGGAAGGTTTCAGATTGGAGTATCATGGGGTGTCAAACCCAGACGTCCAGGTTCAACAGATCCTCCCACATAACATCAACACTCACACCATCTCTCACTTGGGTGAGTAAAACTCCTTCCAGTCTCACTGGACCTGCTCTCTGATTGGCTGTGAATGGTGTGGGAGAGACCACCCTTCAAGCAATCAGAGCATCATGGCGCTGAAGGTGACCAATTGTGTCTTTCTGCAGAACCAGCAGCAGTTTATGAAATCCAGTTGGTAGCTTTTAACGGGAACGGAGATGGACCGGCAACTCGTCGTCTGGTGTCCCTGTCTGAGGGCGGAGACTCTGCCAAAGGTAAGAGCTCACCAGAATTATCTTTGTGAACAATCTGACCAGTTTTGTCTCTACCAGGTGGGTGGAGCTGTAACTGTGACCACCCCAATGGTTCCATGTCCACCTTGCTGATCGGTGTGCACAGCGGCCTCGCCTGCATCCTCTGCTGCCTCCTCTTCATCCTCCTGGGATACAGACGCAGGTCAGACCTCATCCTCGTCATCGTTCTTTGTCTCTGACATTAATTACTTTCATCATCCTTTATTTCTGGGATTAATTTCTTTTGTCTTGCGTTCTTGTTCCAGTTTTCTCTGCAGGAAGTCGGTGAGTTGGGAGACTCCTCCCACTCTCAATGTAGTCAGAGGTCCTAAAGGCGACACACCTGAAAACATCGAGCTAAGCCAGGTAGTTAAAACTCATAAAACCCAGATACACTAAGTGTGAGTTACCAGCCGTAGCCTGGATATTTTATAAGTATAAATTGGGAGGGGTAGGGGAATAAAAATGCTGTGTGATTATGTAATCAAATCAGGCTCAAACCTGGTATGACCAGATGGACGAAGGGAACAGCCTGGAGCGTAGGGGTGGAGCTAGACCAGGAGGGGGCAAACTTTTTGATCCGCAGGCCACATTGAGTTCTAACATTTGACAAAGGGGTTAGAACAGGATCAGATAGATGGCATGCTTTGGTAACCGCTAGATTAGACCGATAGAATGGCGTGCTAGATTTTAAACAAGCATGCAAAAGCGTTAAATTTCAAATCTAGTGGCGCTAGGTCTGAAATCTAAGTGCTTGATGTAACATTTTGTTTGTTTTAACATCTAACATGCTTGTTTACGTGTGTGTATTGGGCCCGATGGCTTTCCATATCTGTGCACACTGTTTATTTTGAAGGCGTGGGCATCACGGAGACACACACATTTGAATGGGAGCAGTGCTGTTGTTTCTTTGGCGCTATCTAATGAGGAAATATCAGAATTGCAGGGAAATAAAACTAACAAGGTTTATTTATTTACTTTTTTCAAGTTCGGCGGGACGGATTTAAACGTTTAACGGCTGCATGTGGCCCGCGGGATGTAATTTGCCCATGCTAGACAGTGTGGTATTGTGAACTCTGTCCATTTACTAATAGTTTAAAATCAATACACCATTTAATGGGAAGCCAATGTAAGGAGAATAAAATCATGCGTGTGAAAGAGACAGAGTCTAGCTAAGAAGAAGTGTGACACTGAGAGGACTGGGGAGAAGAGATAAGAGTGAGGGAGATCAACGTGTAAGGTGAAAGTATAGGTTGGCGTACAGAGGTTCATTATTAGTGTGAAATCAGCTACTTCTTTTCTCCATTCACAGAGACGTGACTCCATTCCCGCTCCGGTGATGGTCATGGTTGAGTCGACCCCACCAATGAACCCCAGCGCGAGCACAGGATAAAACACAAGCTCCATCTCACCTTTCCCTTCCTCTTTCCTTTATCTCTCCTCCTGACCTCCAGCTGATGGTGCCTTCCTTCTAACCTGACAGCCTTTAAGACCAAACACGATGCCCTCTTCAGGTGTTTTTACCTGACGTGTTTGGTTGTAGCTTCATATAGATTTAATAAGCTAGAGTTATTATGCAGATGATGAAACTTGAGAGATGTCTGACTGCACCGACACCACGGCTTTGATTAAGATGTCCATTTGCTTAGTCCCCAATTCATCAAATTTTATCTTTGCCAGAAGCAGGTTGATTGTGTATTTCAGCCCCTTTTCGTATTTGGCTGTTTATATGACTCCTGCGGGTGTCTGGTGATGCTCCAATGCTTCCTCTTCTTCCCTGAAACCAAAAGCTTTTCTCTAAGTTTTGTGTTATATTTTGGTCACCGTCTGTGCCGACTTTGCTGAAAGATGAGGCCTTCGCTGAGCTGACCAGAGAGTGGGTGTCAGAGAATCTGGAGACGTTACCCGTCTACTCTAGATCCTCTGATGCTCAGAACCAAAGGGAATAATTATTACTCTGGTCAGCAGGTGGCAGTAGAGGACGTTTGGGTCCTCTGTTGTGCTTTAGTGTGTTTGTGTTTCTCACCGTATTTACCTCAAGTCAGGATGTAGAGGAAGTGAGAGCCATCAGCTGGACCCTCATTTCTTCCCTTATCTTTCCTTCCCTCCCTCCTCCGACTTACCAAACTCTTTCTGTCCAAAGAAAGCTACCTCAGGCTCGACGCCTCCTGCTGCTGGTCACGTCAACCTACCTCAAAACCAAAAGCCCCCCTCCTGGGCCAACTTTTTTTCTTACCTCCGAAGAACCCCTGAACTCTGATGTCCGTCTGATCAGCATCCATACGTTTATGGAGCTGATAAAAGGAACATCGAAGCTTGTTCAGAGACTTGAAATGTTGCTTCTTGAAACCCCAAAAACTCTGCCAAGTCTGGCATCAGGTCTCCAAACTCTTCAATGTTTTCTGGATCCAAAGACCTCGTTCAAAAGTCCATTTTCAGGTTTTTAAAAGACTGACGTTCTAAAATAAGATGCTTAGATCAGAACCTGTGGTCTTGAACTCCAAACAACTGTACTTTTATAGGGCCTTCTCGTACCTGTAGAGCAGCCAAAGCGCCTCACATTGTACACCACATTCATATCTGTATCTCCAATGCTGTAGATCTCAGAATTGGAGATCTGTATCTCTAGTTCTATCCCATCAAACCTTTCCCAGATTTTGAACAATTTGGATCCTGAAGCACGTTGTGAGTTAAACCTTTGAATTACTCTGGGAAGAAGCATTTTTGTTGCCTCAACTCCACCAAGGAATGCGCAGGTAAAATGGCAGATAAGCCTTTTCCTGTGGCAAATTTAGATGAAAGTTCTTTTCTTTTATTTTGGAGACAGCTACTCACTTCCTGTATGTGTCTGGCCCTCCGTCGGCCATCTTTAACACGTCCTAACACTTAGCAGCTTTCTGTAGATTTCCAGCCAAATATTTTGTGAAGTTAGCTCAATAACATCCAAAGAAAAGATTCTTCTTAAACATTTCCTGTTTGTTTTCACTCTACTTCTTGTGTGGAGTTGAAGAACAAACCAACCAAAAGAAGTTGTCGCTGTCATGTTTTGTATTTGAGAAGAATGAGGTGGAAAGTGGAGACTTTAAATATATTTTCATATGTTCTAACATGATGAGTTCAGAGCGTCTAATGACCAAATAAGTGAAATAAGGAAACACACCCACCAAATCCCCTAAATGATACTGACGTTTGTGGAATAACAAAGTCTGTGTTCACTCTTTAGACTGACAAGTCTGAGCACCCATCCCTCCACCCTGAGGACAAGAACCTGTTAATGTTTGTAAAATGTGCCTTTAACCTCCCACCAGTGGGTATTTCACTCCACTACCAGAAGCATCACACCATTCTTTTTTTTTTTTTCAACATTCTCTATTCATCCCTCACCGGGGAAATTTATGTGCTGCACTTTACACCGCAGCAGGCTGCCATGCTGCCGCCAATGGTGGGAGAAAAGGGAGGGTTAGGTGTCTTCTCTAAGGACCCTAGACATGTACTCAGTGGGAATCGAACCTGCGAACTTCCGGTTATCTTCCGGTCCAAGGGCGAACGCTCTCCCACTGAGCCATTGTCTCCATTCACTACTATCACTCTCCACCACAATGTTAACTGCACTCCCTGCATGAGTCACTAATCTAGAACCTTCACTAGTAAATAGTACGTGACCTTTTCACCGCTTCCACTTTCCCTATCCATTACCCCACTTACAATGTACGACATATTAACAATATAGAGTGCTCTATATGTATACGTTTTGCGCGAGACCATGGTACTATATGTTATCCTACATACAATATCTTTATCAATACTCTGTACGTATCCTTTGCTGCACTCTGTACACTACCCTACACATGACCCTATTTATGAATGACTAAACTTAATACACAGCAGAATTCATTATGCGATATCCAATGCCCAACATTTTTGATCTACCAGTGCGGCGTTAACGTCGCAAACCCTCACAGATCATTTCCAGCATGCAGTAAAACTACCCTCACAACACGTTTTGCTGTTGTTACACAAACATTAAACATCACAAACTCAGACTCTCTCAAACACACATACACACAGTCAAATTTATCTTAAAACACAAACACACAGACAAATTCCTCTCCCTCAAACACACACAGACAAGTTCCTCTCTCAAACAGACACATATTAAGTCCTCTCTATCTCAAACATACACGCAGATAAATTCCGCATGCATGCAGCGCTTTGGGAGGAGCCACATTATCATCAGCCGCTGTGCATTGAGAACAGGCATAATAACGTGCTTACGTCACAGACCCCAAAAGTCTCCTGTAACACTACAAAGTGCCGCTAGACTGTCGCTTTTTTGAAAAAAAGAGTTGCTAAATTTGAGCAACTTCAGCTGCTAGAGAGTCGGATCACTCACTAGATATAGGGTCAAAGTCGCTGAGTTGGCAACACTGACTTCATTTCATAACGTTTTTTCGCTACACACCTGGCGGTCGATTTGGAATCAGTTCATTGACTGGTTGGGCACCCCTGCCCCATACAATGACATTCCAATGCAAATTATTCAATACCTTTTACACTATTTTACTGTACGCTATCCTGCACGCTACCATATAGATTACGGTCTCTGTCATTACACCATATTCCAATATTCAATACAAATCCCTAAACTTTTCCCTGTTTGTCTTTTAGTACCCTATGCACCATACTCTTTACTCATATACAGTATTTTACTATCGATTACCCTCTGCACCCCCTAAATATCTATAGATTATCTTATTCGTTACCTTATGCCATATGCTATGCATCACTATACACATTACCCTAGATACCATACAACACCTTAATACACTACCTTATTACCCACCCTGCACATTACCCTATACATTACATTGTACATTATTCTATACAAATACAACCTTCAGGACTACACACTACCTTAAATATTATCCAACATTATCCTATACATGATCCCATACACCATTAAATACCCTCTACCCTACATTACACTGAATGCCATATGTTTTTCAATACACCATCCCATTCTCCCCATACAGAATACATTACCCCATGCATAGTCCATTAACAGTTTGAATGTACCCTGCCTCTTTACTGTCCTCAGGGTGGTCTAGTCTGGTCTTCAGTTAAGTCTGGTTTGGTCCATTTTGATCTGGTTTTGTTTGTTCCAATCTGGTTTATTCCAGCTTAGTTCAGCCTGATCAGATTGAGTCTGATTCAATCTGCCCTAGTTTAATTGAATCTGGTCTGGTCCAGCCACGGCTATTCTGGTTTGGGTCACACTTGCTTTGCCCAATTCAGTCTGGTCAATTTGGCCCTGGTCTGGTCCAGCCGAGTTCAGTTTAACTTGATCAGTCCATTCTGGTGCAGCTTGATTTGATTCAGCTTGTCAGGTTTATTCCAAGAAGAAATGACCTGGTCTATTCAGGTCTGAATAGGTCTTGCTTAACCTGATTCAGTCTAGGTGACTGGGCTCTGGTCTGGTCAAGCCCAGTTCAGTCCAGGCAGATTCATTCTGGTCAGATCCAGTCTGATTGTCTCAGTTTGTTCTGGTCTGATTTGGTCCAGCTGGAACCTTCTTGCGGCCTTTTTCTCTTTGAGCGTGAAATCTCTGAATGTTTAAAGATATTTTTGGTTGTTCTTTTTCTAGAACTTTCTTCTTTGGGTTTGTTCTGTCGCTGCCGTCAGCAGCAGAGATGAAATTCTGCCAAATTTCTTTGTACGCTGATGATACATTTTATTATTATTACCGTTCTTGTTTATTTTAGTTACTAGTTAAAATAGATTAGATTCGATAACTCTGTCAGATTAGCTCTAGACGGGAGGTAAAGCCATGTGGGGAAATTTAAAAAAGATATTTTATCTGTTTAGTTGAATTCAGACCACCTCCGACTGTATGTAAATGTAGTTTTGCTGATGAGGCTAGAACCAATGAGAAAAGTGATGCTTTAATATTACTGACCTCTCAGAACATTTATTTTCATTAAAGAGTCATAAAAACAAAAACATCCAAAGCTTTAAACCAAGTTAAACAGTCTAATTTAAGATTCTGTTCAGTCGTTTTTTGTTTGTTTCCTTGAAACTTTTTTTTTTGATTAATGCGAGATTGAGTTTTCACCATATGAATGAAAATAATTTGTATGCTGTTTAGACTAAATGCCAAATAAAATGGAAGTAGAAACATGTGTCTACTCTTTTTTTTATTGTATTGCGCACTGCTTGTCATCACTGTCTGGACAAGCGTCACTTGTTAAATTTTCAACCTAACTTTGAACATCTAGGTGTCAAACTCTGGTCCTGGAGGGCTGGTGTCCTGAAGGTTTTTAATGTGTTCTTCCATCTATACACCTGATCCAGGTTAACAAGTCTTCTTCTTCCTCTTTTGGCATTTCCCTTTAGGGGTCGCCACAGCAAGTCAGTTTCTTCCATCTAACCCTATCTGCTGCATCCTCTTTGGTCACACCAACTATCTTCATGTCTTCCTTCACTGTATCCATGAACCTCCTCTTTGGTCTTCCTCTAGTCCTCTTTCCTGGTGGTTCCAAACCCAGCATCCTTCTTCTGATGTACTCTCTCTCTCTCCTCTGCACATGTCCAAACCATCTCAGTATGGCTTTATTAGGCTCTGACTTTATCCCCAAAACCTCTAACATGTGCTGTTCCTCTGATCCTGTCCATCCTGGTCACTCCCAGAGAGATCCTCAGCATCTTCATCTCTGCTACCTCCATCTCTGCTTCCTGTCTTTTCCTCAGTGTCACTGTCTCTAGACCAATCAGCATGGCCGCTCTCACCACGGTTTTGTACACTTTTTCTTTCATTTTAGCTGAAACTCTTCTGTCGCACATCACACCTGATACATTCCTCCACCCGTTCCAGCCTGCCTGAACATGCTTCTTCACCTCTTTTCCACACTCTCCATTGCTCTGGACTGTTGATCCTAGATACTTAAAATCTTCCACCTTCTTTATCTCTTCTCCCTGTAAACTCACTTTTCCATTTGGATCACTCTCATTCACACACATGTTGACAGGTTAACAAGTCATTGTGCCAAATTTGATTGGCTGTTGATTTCAATTCATGTGTATCAGTTGTATTGAACCAGGAACACATGGAAAACTTTCAGGACACCGGCCCTCGAGAAACGGACTTTGACACCCTGCATCTACAGTTTACAGTTTCAGGTGGTGACCTGAAGAACAAGAAAAATATCCTTCTTGTCAGATAGAGGGCAGCATTAAATTTACTGACCAGAAGAAATTTTACGGTATCCTTAAGGCAAGTATAAAAAAGAAAAACAAACCTCACGCAGGTACTGACAAGGTAATTATTTAAGAGAAAGGGACAAATATGTGTGTAAGATGAATTTTTAAAGTGCTAAAAATTCCTTTTCTGACGAGCTTCCACACACAATGCATTCCAAATTATTGTGCAAATTGGTTGGAGCGTCATCAAGATGATTTCTTGATGACGGCTGATGTGGTTCATCTGGATTTTTTTGCATCTCAGGGTTTGTGGATTTATTAAGTCAGATTTTGTCACAATCAGTCAGTTGAGCACAATTAAAGAAAATAAGTGGGTGAAAACATTCCATTTATCACAGGTAAGCAGTTAAAGAGATTTGTTTTCTGATTCAGAGCCCACACTGTGCCATTCAGAGTTTGATCAAACCTCAGGGATGCAGGCTAAATCAAAGTACCAACCTGATGCACATGGTTAGTGAGGACTTGCTTTATTAGGCCGTCCCATGCAGGAAAGGTTGGGAAGGGTGGGCAGGAAATTTGATCCATTCACTAACTAACTTGTTACTGTCCAGATGAAGATTCTAGGATTTATTTCTTGATATTTAATCCTTTCATACTAATTACGTTCAGCAAAAAAAGAAAGTGGTAGAATGAAGATAAGCGTAAGTATTCATGTGAATAATGGACAGAATATGATGGAGTTAGCGCGCTAACCGCACAGTTTGCAAAGCCAAGTTGAGCAATGCTGGACCAGTACCAGAAGAACTGAAGGAACGTTTTTATTGGACGCAAGCAGATGGGGATATATTAATCAAACTCCCACTGATTTCAAGATGAAGAGACTGCTTGTTTGTGCCAAAACCCTCTTAATTCAAGTAGATGTAAATATGACTTTAAGCCTCCTTTTCGTTCCGTTCCGTCGTCTTCCGCTTATCCGGGGCCGGGTCGCGAGGTAAACAGTCTCAGACGGGAAGCCCAGGCTTCTCTCACCCCAGCTGCATCCTCCAGCTCACCCGGAAGGATCTTGAGTCGTTTCTCGGCCAGCTGTGAGACATAGTCTCTCCAACAGGTCTGTGGTCTGCCTCTTGGTCTCCTCCCGGTGGTACGTGGCCGAAACACCCCACCAGCGAGGTGCTCGGGGGGGCATCCAGACCAGATGCCCAAACCACCCCATGTGGCTCCTCTCGACCTGGAGGAGGAGCGGCTCGACACCGAGCTCCTCCCGGATTGCAGAGCTCCTCACCCGATCTCTGAACGAGACTTTAAGCCTCCGGCTGGAAAAAATCCCAGATGTTTGAAGACTTTGCTGATTTTGTTCTATGAACACAATCTCAATGACTAGTTTTTTTTGTCTAGCGGTGAAACATACTTATGTTTTAAAGTTAAAGAAAACAAAGTGTAACACATTTTCAAAAATAAAGTGCATGAGAAACTGCTGGGACTCCAGTTCCTTCAACTAGGTTAAGCATCACCACTGAACCACTGAACTCTTCGTGTTTATTGAATTCAAACAAGTGCACTCAGTGTTTGACAAAGAAACTGTGGCATAAGCAAACTTAAAGCTCTCCTGTGTTTGGATTGACTGGTTCGTCCACTCTCATTAATAGAGTCAGTTTGTGGGGACCTGGTTTTCGGTCTGTGGGTGTGGCTCATGCTCAGCACTATGCTGACCACGCCTAGAAGACAATCGGTCCAGCGACTGAGGAGAGTCCTCGTTCCTTTTTCGGCGGCAGCAGGCGGTGAGGTCCGCTCGGAACGATGGCGTGTAGAAGCCGTAAATAATCGGGTCACAGCAGGTGTTCAGGTTACCAAACACAAAGAGGGCGTGATGAACGTATTCTGGTGTGACACGTAGCATGTCGGGCTGGAACCAGTACCAGATACCTAGTAAGTAGTATGGAGTCCAGCACACCACAAAAGACAGCACAATGACCACCATCATCTTCAGAGTCTTCATTCGAGCTTTGGGGATGATGTCAGTACCGCTGCGGCGCAGGTGGGACTCACCTGCTGGGAGATGAAAAGAACGAGTGTTACAACTGTGTCAATGTTTGTTTCTACAGGTGTGTGTATAAGACCAAGTGTGTTTCATGTAACAGTCCAGGTGTGTTTGTTTATCCCCAAATTTTGGGGATAAGTTGTTTTATGTATTTGTGTGGGTGTATTTGAAGTTTGGTCAGAATCTATCCCTACAATATGTAAGGAAATCTCATGTGACTGCATTTCCTCCGCCCCCTGGCTCTGGAACTAGTGTGTAATTACACACAATGCAGTGGGTCTTTATCTTAAGTTGGTTGTAATTATTTTTTGTTGTTCTCTTGTGCTTCGTTGTCAATAAATACTTCTGATTTTGATATTGTGTTACTTACTAGCCCAGGTGAGTTTTAGACCATGTCCACATGTAGCCGGGTATTTTTGAAAACGTATATCTGCTTTCCTCTGTTTTAGGAAAACGCTCACGTCCACACATAACCGTTTTCAAAATATCCACGTCCACACGGAGCCGTATAAAGACGCTTCTGAGTGCGGTTATGAGCATGCCAGACCAGTACGGGGCAGTATTGAGTGGAGGAGAAGGGAGGCTTATGTGATTAATAATCGCCATTTCTCCTCCTTTTCTTCTCGACAAGAAGCGAGAGCAGTTGAGAGGCAAGAAAAGAGGGTCTGCAACAGGGTCCGTGGATCCATGCTGCCCACTGTCTGCTTTTGTAAACAAGGACGCACACGAATGACCTATGTGCATTACTTGTCGCAGGTAGTGACACATGAAAACGCAAATCTCCGTTTTCGCACGTCCACACGCAAACGTAAAAACGGAGTTTTCCAAAATCTCCACTTTGGCCGGAGTTTTCAAAAACGCCGGTTTTGAGTGAAAAAACCCCTCTGTTTTCGTGTGGATGGCCAAAAAGGATAAAAATATATGCGTTTTCAAAAATACCCGGTTACGTGTGGACAGGATCAGTCAGCCAGTCATCTTCTTATTCGTCTATCCCTTTCGGGGTTACGGGGGTTGCGGGGGTTACGGGGGGTGCCGGAGCCCATCCCGGCTGATTTAAGGCGAAGGGGAGGGTACACCCCAAACAGGTCGCGGGGCCACATACATACAACCATCCACACACACACTCATTCCTAGGGGCAATTTGACACCAGCCAATCAACCTAACATGCATGTCTTTGGAGGGTGGGAGGAAACCGGAGTACCCGGAGGAAACCCACGCAAACACGGGGAGAAGATGCAAACTCCACACAGAAAGGACAGTGTTCCAAGCCTCGTCCCCACACATGACTCGAACCCATGACCTTCTTTCTGTGAGGCCACTGTGGTACCCACTGCGGTGTGGACAGGGCCTTAGGTATAAATGCTCCAGTAACCAGCTCTTGGTTTTCTGTTCACGTCTAGGTGTGTTGTAGGAACCTGTACACTAGTGCTGAACTAGGTGTGGTACCTTTGTTTCGAAGGAGTTGGTGGTGGATGTGCAGCAGGATGCGGCTGTAGCAGCAGCTCATCACCAGCAGTGGGACCACATAAAGCGTGATGAAGTGGAACATATTATAAACAGTTTCCTGCCATCGATGACTGAAGCTGCCATGAGACACGCACTGAGTGAAGTCTTTAGAGTCCACCCTGATGGTCCGAAAGATGAACAGCTGAGGGGTCAGATGAAAACAGAATAATCATTAAAGTTTGGCTCAGTACAGGTTTGAAGTTTTGGTTCTACTGCTGGTCCCAGTTTGTTCCAGCAGGTGGTTTCTTAGCATTGTTAGCATTTCTAATAAAGACCAAGGGGAGCCTTTAGCCTGAGCTAAAATCAAGAGCAACAATGTCGATAATCCTACACCGGGAAGCTTAACATTCCAGTCATTTATGGCTTAGTCAGCTGTTGCAGGATCAACTGCAGGAACTTTGACCTGGATCAGCTGAGACCAGCAGTAACAGAAGGAGACATTCTGAACAGACGATCAATGTCAGAAGAACACTGAGAGCAGGAAACATGTGAACAGCTGTACCTCCATCATGACCTTCAGCCGCTCTGATTAGAATCTCATTCTTATGTGAAGCACTTCTGCTGGCAGGTTTGAGATCACCTGGAGGTGATCTGGTCCTGATTTATGTCAGAGATGTTCTATCATGCATGCCGTTAACATGAAAGTCATGTTCGATATCATTTCAAGAAACCCAGTCAAGAAAGGACACTTTGACGTATCCTACTCCTTTTAGAATTTTCCACAGTGTAACATAACCAAACAGCTCTGGTTTCATCAAGGTAATGATGACGGCAGATCTATAATGTAGAGAATTTACCACATTGATTATGTGTTGTGTTCTTTAAACCAATCACATGCTTTGCTGGCTGGCATTGTTTGGAATGTTACTAAAAGGAAAACCAAAATAAACAAGTAAAGATTAAATTAAATTGATTAAATACCGTATTTTCACGACCAAAAGACACACCGTGTTAACAGGCGCTCTACTCCCAGTTTCGTGTGCTCTGTATTTAACACACACATAAGGCGCACTTGATGATAGGGCGCGGGTTTTATATACTACATATCCTCTACTATGTACATCCGCCTTACAACAACACACACACACACAAGCAGACAAGTGTGTGGATTTAGAAATAGATCAGGAGTAAAACTGAGTTTGGTTGGTTTTATTTAAATATTATTTACAGTCGTCATGAAGTCATTTATCAAATCCATCCAAGTCCTCATCCTCTGTTTCTGAATCTAACAGCTGCTCTAAATCCAACCTCGCAGGTTCACTTTCCATGCTGTCAGAGTCACTTTCTGTACCGTGCGGCTCCTCGGAAATGACGCCTGATTTTGCGAAAGCATGGACAACAGTGCCAGCAGACATGTTAGCGCAAGCATCTACAATCCACTGGCAAACTGTGGCGTAACTCGCCCGGCGCTGCCTTCCACCCTTCATTAAGCTGTGGTCTCCTCTGGCCATCCATCGCTCCCACGCCACTCGCAGCCTTACTTTGAACAGCCGGTTCACGATGATGTCCAGGGGTTGGAGTTCCTTTGTCAGAGCTCCCGGAATCACAGCAAGCGTAGCGTTCGTCTGCTTCACTTGTTCTTTTTTATGTCGGCGTTGAGATGAGCAACACACAGGGCGCACCGCACGATAGGGCACGCCGCTCATTTTGAAGAAAATCTAAGACTTTTATATGCGCCTTATGGTTGTGAAAATACGGTATAAAAGTCTTACAAAAACTTGCAGCAGAGCAAGAATTAAACAAGACGCTTATTTGAAACTTTGGCCAAATATGCCTAAATAAATACCTTTGTAGCCCCATAAATTTTCAACCTTAATCTTTGCTCGCATATGACGCAGAAGATTATTTTTTGAAGTGTAAATTGCAGTTTTTTCCATGGTTCGACCAGGGGTGCGACTTATACTCTGATACACCTTATACTATATACATTTTCTTGCTTTTATGCTTTTTTGTGTGGTGCGACTTACTCCAGAGCAACTTATAGTATGAAAATAGTTTGTCATGGTTGATAATGAGAAACTGTGGCTAGTCCAGTTAAAACATCTTTAGTAGTAGTGGAGATGTTGTGTTCCATTCAGAGATGTGGGAAATATTACATCCACAAATGCAATGAAGGAGGATCGGACAGCCTGAGTGTTTAATGGCTCTTCCATATTCTGTGGGTGGAGGCGTAAAAAAAGAACCAAGATCACCACTCGATGGTACGGTATGATTCACATGTTTTCCCTCCTCTCTTTCTCCTCCTTTGGAAAGAGTTCTGTTTCAAACTCCTGATGGATTTTCTGTGTTCCTGTCCTGGGCGTGGCCAGACTGAGGAGGTCTCTGTTTGATCTACCATCCTGTTTCCATCAGGATGAAGAACATCTACTGATTTCTTCAGATACAAAGCTGTTGAGTAGAATAAACTAATATTTACTAAACATTGTTAGATACATTGGAAGCTCGTCCTGGAAGAGGGATCTATTCGTCATGTGGATCCCCATGAGGTTTTTTTTTTTTTTTTGGCCTGTACTAATATATTTGAATTGAATCAAACAAAATCCACAAAAATGCTGGCAAAAACATAATGGAATAATTTCTCAAAGTCTTAAATGGTAGAAAAAACAAAGATTAACATGCTTTAAAAAAAACATTAAGGTACAAAACAACCAGGCAGTGAAATATGAGGCTGATGTTTAAAAAGAGAAAAGAACACCTCAGAAATTCTATTGTTCTGTCATGAGGTTTCATACTGAACACTTCTTCTGAAATGATTTATGCATTCATAAATCATGTTGTATTTGTGTGTCTGTGGTTGTGTTAGCATTGTGATGGTTTGCAGCAGAGATTAATTACGGTGTCTTATGTTGACTGTCTTTTGTATTTGAAGTGACCTCTGAAATTTAGTTTCCCCAAGTTCCCCCAAGCCACTAATAAAGCTATCTCTTCTATTTTAGCTAAAAAGAGAACACGATCTAATAAACAGAACCCAGAGGTAGAACAGAACCCGTACGTAAACGGTCATTCTAAACAGCACTTACAAGTAGACATTAACATAAGAAGTGCTGGTGAGAGGGGGTATTTGTCCTGTTTTCTAAGCCGTTAACATCTCATCAAGAGCAGTTTTCATGTAAATGGTTCATTAAGATTGAGACGGTTAGTGGTTCATTGAGATGGTTTTTTGCAACCAGTCCTTTTGCTGCAGTTTTGACTTTCAACTCAAAGTCTTATAGAATCAGACTGAATGAGATTAATTTTATTTTTTTCCCCACCGATGTTGTTAGATTGCTGATATAGGAATGATTTCTCACAGAAAAGTCTACCGATCAACCAATGTGTGGTAGAATAAACAAGTTTCAATAGAATTGATCCAATGGTCCTGCACACAAACTGGTGTAAATATCAGGCGGACATAGAATACACAAGAGGACAGGTGGCATTTATGAGGAGGGTTTTAGGTCTCCATGTTCATTTTAGACATGAGCAAGATCTTGATAAATGCTGCGACAGAAAACAATAGAGTCATAATAAACGTGCCTATTAATATTCAGATCCATGCTCAATCACAACCTTTCTGAGACATAAAGGAAAGAATGTGGCAAATAAGAAGAATGTCACTGATTGGTTTTAAATGTTTGAAAATGTGAGTCAGTTTGTTTGTTTTTACAACTTAAATTTGCATTAAAAATGCCAAATAATAAAAATAAAGTATCTTTAATGAAATGTTTAGAGTTTACAATTGAATATAAATGTTTATTTTTTGTAAACGATGACGAAAAGATGCATAGTAGTCAGAAATGTATTATTATTCAAAATATTCTGAAGACCGTCATCATTATATTATTGATGTATTATTTTTTTAGATGTGACTCAGTAACCTGCCCCCAATCCAAAAGCAGAACCCATGCGGAAGCCTCGCATCCTACCTGGGGTGATGCCATCAGCAGACTCAGGCTCCAGGCCAGCAGCAGCATGTAACGATTCCTGCGGTGCGCACTCAGGGCATCAAAGGGATGAAGGATGGCGTTGTGACGGTCCAAACTAATGACAACCAGGATGAATGCGGAGGCGTGCATAGCAAAGAGTTTAAGGAAAGAGAGCAGCTTGCACAGAGCATCCCCTCCGTACCACTGCACCGTGATGTTCCACACTGCATCCAGTGGCATCACCACAAAGGTCATCATCAAGTCAGCGGAGGCCAGGCTCAGCATCAGAGGCCGCAGGTGAGAGGCCAGTCTGCGGCCACGCCCGCACCACACGCTGACCAGCAGAGCCAGATTACTGCAGGCGGCAAATAGGAAGAGCACCAAAGTGGCACACACTCTGAACTGGGCTGCTCGTGTGAAACTGGGAGGCTGCCAGTCTGCGAGAGGAGGAGGCTGGGTTATGTTGGAAAGTCTTAAAGATGGAGAGCTGGTGGGCGGAGCCAGTGATGACCCATTACCTGACATCCTGGAGGAGAGAAGAAACAGGTGGTTATGATGGCAACTGAGACGTATCCCATATTCATTATTCATTCAATCCATACCAGGTACTGGTAAACTACTGTTGTGGCCACAGCTGCCCTGTGGCAAGCTGACAGAAGTAGGCTGCCTTAACTGCGCCATCGGCCCTGCTTACCATTACCAACCAATCACACACACCATCCAGACTAGGCAACGTGGGTGAAGTGTCTTGCCCAGAGACACAGCAACAATTTAATCTCAATGGCCGTCCTACTGAGGCTCCTGGGGTTCAAGTAGTCTCCCATCCAACTACTGCCCAGGCCCAGCATGCTTAGCTTCTGAGATCTAAGGGATCAGGCAATGACAGGCTGGCACGGCCTGTCATAAGCTGGTATTGATTTAATTTCTTTATTAATACTTTTTAAATATTTCCAAATAGCCTGTCTCTTTTATTCCATGACTGTTTTTTATGGCTGCACTGCTTCCAAATGTATGTTTAGAACATTTGACTAGTCCAGGAGTGGGCAAACTTTTTGGTTCGCGGGCCAGATTGTGTTCTAATATTTGACACAAGGGCCTGAACAGGATCAAATGGATGACATGCTTTGGTAACCACTAGATTAGACCAATAGAATGATGCGTTAGATTTTAAACAAGCGCTAAATGTTACATCAAGAGCGTTAAATTTCAAATCTAGTGGCGTTAGGTCTGAAATCTAAGCGCTTGATGTAACATTTTTGTTGTTTTAACATCTAACATGCTTGTTTACGTGCGTGTATTGGCCCTGATGGCTTTCCGTATCTGTCCATATTTTTATGTTCGGCGGGCCGAATTAAAACATTGAATTGGCCGCATGTGGCCCAAGGGCTGTAGTGTGTCCATGCCTGGACCAATCCCATTTCCTCCAGTATTTGTTGCCAGGTAGACTAGAATTCTATTCAAGACCTTCAGAATCTGTTGAACTAAACTCACTGTTTGGTTTAACTGTTAGACACCTGGAGAGTGGAGGTCGGGGTACTTCAATGGGAATATGACTGTTGAAAAAAAATGTGTTTTTTTTTACCAGCGAACAACAGCTGATGGGGATGTTTTACCTAAAGGTCATTTTCAAAACAGGATTTTTTAAAAGAAGTTGAATAAACTAAAGGAAACAGAGTATTATGGGACAGAACAGGTGTCCACATCTGACAGGACAGACTAGACTTTCAGTATTGCTGAGGAGAGAAAGAGAAGGATTTTATCTACAAAATATCCAAGTTTTTAAAGAGTTCTTCTTTTTTGAACGAACTGCACCGGGCCAGCTAGAAAAAGACATTTAGCTGGTATAGTTACTAGTTGGATTCTAGGTAATAGAAGCTGGGAAAGTATGGCTCAGTGGGGTTCTGTCCTCTAATTCTATCAACTATTCTCTACCAGACTGCCTTGGTCTTTGATGTATCCACATCGCCCTTGTCTGATCCCTGTCTTTCCATCTCATTCGTTGTTCTCTAATATCTTTTCATTTAGTTTTTTTCCACCACTAGTTGGTACAGTATGATTCACATGTTGTCCACCTCTCTCTTCCTCCTCTGTTCAAATACTTGATGGATCCTCTGTGTTCCTGTCCCGGGCGTGGCCAGACTGAGGAGGCCTCTGTGTTCCTGTCCTGGGCGTGGCCAGACTGAGGAGGCCTCTGTGTTCCTGTCCTGGGCGTGGCCAGACTGAGGAGGCCTCTGTGTTCCTGTCCTGGGCGTGGCCAGACTGAGGAGGCCTCTATGTTCCTGTCCTGGGCGTGGCCAGACTGAGGAGGCCTCTGTGTTTGATCTACCTTCCCGTTTCCATCAGGATGAAGAACATCTACTGATTTCTTCACACATAAAGCTGCAGAGTAAAGTCAGATAATATTATCTAACAGTCTTAGACACAGTGGCTGCTCGTCCCGGGCGGGAGGTCCCTCCTTCATGTGGATTCCCATGAGGTTTATTCTTCTTTTTTTTTTTTTTTTCTTTTTTCCTTCTTTTTTTCTCCACTGTTTTGGAGTTTTTCATCATCTGCTAATTTGTGTAGCTATCTTTTGTTCGTTAGCGTTTAACAGTGTCTTTGTGTATCTACTCCTTGTTCTTTGTTTTTGTACTTTTTTTATCTAGAACGTGAACCCCGTTCAGATCATTTCTTTTGTTATTTTGACCAATAGAAGGAAAATAGAATTTAGTAAAATATTTTAGTCTAAGTTTATGAGGTCTTTATGAATGATTCCGTATGTCAGAGCTGTTTGTACAATTGAAGACTTTTTATTAATGGATTTTTTTTATTGAGTAAATGATTTTAATGTGAAGTTTATCGTCTAGATTTTTTTTTTTTACTCACTCTATTTATCCCTCTCTGGGGAAATTTGTGTGCCGCACTCCTACACCGCATCAGGCTGCCTATGATGGCGCCAATGGTGGGAGAAACAGGGGGTTAGGTGTCTTCTCCTAGGATCCTGGACGTGAACTGAGGGGCATGCGAACCTGCGAACTTCCGGTTGACTTCCGGTCCACAGGTGAACGCTCTAACCACTGAGCCACCGTCTCCTCCGTCAGGTAATCAGATTACCTGATCTGTTTTTCTTTTATCAAGCCAGTGTACATTTATTTAAGAGCAGATTGATCCAGATGGAGCACAAATGAAGGTCTAGGTGTGAAATGGTCGATCTGGCATTGACATATATAGATATGTGTGTGATGGTGTGTATTTGTGTGTGTGTGTGTGTGTGTGTGTGGTTGTACATCTACAAGTACTAATCGATCGATCTGTCTGTGTTACCACGGTCTGTTCCTTCCTGTCCAGCTGCCTAAATCTACTTTTCTGTTTGTTCCTCCTAATCACCTGCTGAGCTCTGCCACATCCCCTGTCCACCTGTCCTCTTATCTGCCGTCCCACAGTCCATCACACACCTTTGTGTTGTCTCTCAGTCTGTACTGAAGATTCCTGATATGTCTCACAGACAGAACAAGTGAACGTGTTACCATGGCAACTAATTCACACCTTTCAACCAGGAGTCAGCTAAAGATAGATCATTCCAGAACCAAGTAGAACCAAAACCAGATCAGGACCTCAGGACAGGAAGTTGGATCCTCGCTGAATGAGGTTGTGTGGTCCTGATCAAATGGTCCTAATAAAATCATCAAATTTCCTGGTACCCACGACACACACAGGCTGTGTTACAGCCTGTAGCTATAAATAGCTTCAGGCTATTTGTGTGTGGGTCTGTGTGTGTGTGTGTGTGTGTGTGTGTGTGTGTGTGTGTGTGTGTGTGCATGTGTATGTGTGTCACCATAGCAACTTGAATCTCTGCCTGGAGAGCTGGGGACCGGGCCCACCAAGTCTGACTGATGGCCTCTCAGATTTTTATTGAGTTATACACACACACACACACACATTCTCAGATGCACACACACACACGAATATAGTCATTCACAGAAACACACAGACATATATGCACACACACACACATACACACACATATACTCATTCACAGAAACAGACATATATGCACACACACAGTCTCACACACACACACACACACACACACACACACACACACACACACACACAAATGTAGTCATTCACAGAAACACACATACTGTACGTATATGCACACATAAAGTCTCACACACACACACACACACACACACAGATGTGCATACACACAAAAATGCAACCCCCACACACACAATCTGACATAACGATGCATACACTCAGAAAAATAAATAAGCCTGCTGCTTTGTAATGTCATTTTAGCAGCTGCATTATTTGTCTGACCGGATCGATCCTCATCGTGTCTCTATCTGGACGTCACAGTGTGAGCTCTCAATCAGACACAGATCTCTTCACACACTTTCCTTTCTGTGAAATATCGAATGTTTTCTTCCACCATCAAACACTAGAGATCATTTTTCTTTCTCAGATTGATGGAAATATTGATCTGCTTCATCATGTGGAAAAACTTCAGGAGCTTTTACTTTAATTGAGCTCAACTGATTGTCAGAAAAATATGATTTCTGGAACCCAAAAACCCTCAAATGAATCAATACATCCTAATAAATTAAAGCAATGAATAATAATAATAATTTTAAATGCACTGCATGTGGATGGACACGGTACGTATACATGCACACACAGACGTGTGCTATTCGACCATAACTGGACTTCAGACAGACTGAGCATGTGCAGTACAGAGCTCACTGACGGACCAGCTGGTCACTGAGCATGCTCAGTACAGAACTCGCCAGCTGGTCAGAGCAGCATCACAGCAGGACTTTGGAGTAAGGTCCACCTGGAACCCGGATGAAGGTTGCTGTAGTCATGTTCGAACCTGAATCCTCTGACCTGTCCTGAACGTTCTGATCCAGGTGGGAGACGATGTCGATAAAACGAGATCTAATTTCATTTAGTAAAAAAAAAACAACAGAATCTCTGATTTCAGATTGAATCTGTGTGAAGTTCATTAAACACTCACAGTTTTTTGTGTGTGTGTGTTGATCAGGTTTTTACCTGGTTGGTTCTCCTCCTCAGACCAAACGTACCGGTTCTTCTCACGTTGAACTCCTGGTTGTTCCTTTCAGATGTTTCACTTACATCTTCAGGTTCTCCAGTTCTTCTAGATTCTTCTTCTCAAACTAAACTCTTTGAGATGTTTGATCCTCATCCTCTGAACAGTTCGTCAGATTGAACTCCTGAGGGTCCCTCTCAGATCAAACTGTTTGATTCTCATCTTTAGAACAGATGTTCTTGTTCTTTACGTCTTGATTGGTCCAGACTCTTCACTTCTCCTCTTCATGATTTTTCTTTTTAAAACTCCAGAAGAACATGTGGAACCAACAGAAGAAGCGTTGGAGTTCTTCCTCTCTGTAGCTGGTGAAACACTGAAGAGAAAATCTGAACAGAAACCTGAAGCTGACTGCAGCGAGAGGGCGGAGCCACGGTGTGTGTGTGAGTGTATGTGATGAAGATCAGCATCCTCCTGCAGAGCTGCTGCATCTGCACTTCTCATCATGAATAAAACAAAACCTCCCAGTCTCCTGCACACACACACACACACACACACACTGACCTCCCGGCACATGCATTCCTTCATCATTAATATTGATAAACTTTCTTTGATTATTCGTCTCATTAGAGACTCTTTAACGTCGTGTTTATTTGGATTTGTTTATGAATAAGAGGGTCTGGAACCTGCAGACACGTGGTTCAACATCTGCTAAAAATAACTCAAGAACGTCTAAAGTATTTATAGAAAAACACTCTGACAAATACAGATTTTCAGATGTTTCTATTGAAACATCGCATTTTTAAAACAAAATGACTCTTTTTTTTAACCTGTTTGATTTCCATTTATTTTTACAGATATTTTCATCAATAACATTTGATATTTTTATGAAATTAAAGTCTCAATCTTACTTTTTAATTTTTGTTTCTATAAAAGCAATTTGAAAAACATTTGATGTAATTTTTCTATGTAAAAAAAATTACAGACTTATTATTTATCCCCTTTTAAATGAGAGCTTTTATTTTCCCCCTCGTTTTAAATCTTGATAAAAACTGAAGAGGGTTCATCCATTTTTTTTCAGGGTCAGGACTCTGTGAAAATGTGCAGTGGGTTTTTTTTTTTACATTGGAATGTTT
Source organism: Neostethus bicornis (assembly GCA_902685375.1). Taxonomy (NCBI): domain Eukaryota; kingdom Metazoa; phylum Chordata; class Actinopteri; order Atheriniformes; family Phallostethidae; genus Neostethus; species Neostethus bicornis. The sequence continues at coordinate 38,455,135 of LR738541.1, forward strand.
TGAAACCGAAGGACATGATCCTAGATTTCTGGAAAACACACCGACTCTTCATTATGACTGGGATCAAGGACACTGATATCAGGATGATGGAGGAAATGATCAGTTTAACAGCTTCCTTCATCCAATCATTCTGGACCAAAAGCTCTGGTTTAATGAAGTCCAACAAAGATTCTATTTTTAAGACAAATGAAGACTTTTAAACACGTCTTCAGAAACGTCGACCTTGAGCACCCGCATCTTTAGACATCTACAGATCCAAAACTATGCCTCAGTTTCAAAACAGTGCACAAAACGTTCTGGATAAATGTTTAAATGAATCAGAACAAAAACTCACAATTACCGTAATTTCACGACCATTAGGTGCACCGTACGAAAATGCGCAGTCTCAGTCACACACCGCCTTACAACAACACACACACAAACATGCAAATGTGCGTATTAAAAAATAGATCGGGAGCAAAACTGAGTTTGGTTGTGCTTTATTTAAGTAGTAACGATACTAAACAAACACATTACCGGTAATAGTCCTTATTCAAATTCGTCAAAGTCCTCATCCTCTGTTTTGGAATCGAACAGCTGCGCAAAATCCAACAGAGCAGGTCCACTTCGCTCCTCGCTGTCAAAGTCACTGTCTGTACTGTGCGGCTCCTCAGAAAGGATACCAGCTTTTGGGAAAGCTCGGATAACAGTACCAGCAGACACGTTAGTCCAAGCATCTACAATCCATTGGCAAACTGTAGCGTAACTCGCCCGGCGCTGCCTTCCACCCTTCGTGAAACTGTGGTCTCCTTCGGTCATCCATCGCTTCCACGCCGCTCACACTTCACTCTTTAACGTTCTCATGTCTTTTCTTTCAGGTCCGCCTCGCAGGCACTGCGTTTTCTTTTAGGTCCGCCTTTTCTCACACACGGCGCACCACACAAAAAGGCGCACCGCTCATTTTGAAGAAAATCTAAGACGTTTATATGCGCCTTATAGCCGAGAAATTACGGTATTTAAAAAAACACTTCAAAAAATGAATAAAAAAGGAACTGGAGAAAGGATTTATTGTTGACATATGCTAACAGGCTTTACTTTAGTCATATTTTAATACACACACAAAGTGCTAAAGAGGCTTGGAACACTGGTCTTTCTGTGTAGAGTTTGCATGTTCTACCCGTGAACGTGGGGTTTCCTCTGACCCTTCAGAAACATATATGTGAGGTTGATTGGCTGCAAAAATTGTCCACAGGAATGAGTCAGTGTGGATGGTTGTGTGTGTGTGTGTGTGTATGTGTGTGTGTGTGTGTGTGTGTGTGTGTGTGGCCCAACAACATACTGGTGACCTGTGTGGTGTACCCTGCTGCTTGCCTAAAACCAGACAGAACAGTCTTCGGCATCCCATTGCTCACACAGGGATGAGTTGGGTCCCAAACTTCAGATCTTTAAGGGCCTGTCTGACGTTTTGAAACATCCCCGACCCATTTTCTATTGTGTTTGTGGACTTTTTAGTTTGAAATAAAACCAAAAACCCTCATGCACAGTGATATCTTACACCACATTCCAGAGCTTTGGAAAGGTAGAGACACGCCCTCTTTAAAATATATTGATAAGAGAATTTAAAAACTTCATCTTACGGACGCTGCGTCGGTCCATCTTGGTAAAGAGAGAGCTGAGCTGAAAAGCAAAGCTCTCGATTTACAAGACGATCTACGTTCCTACCCTCACCTATGGTCACCAGCTGTGGGTGGTGACCGAAAGAATGAGATCACGGATACAAGCGGCCAAAATGAGCTTCCTCTGCAGGGCGGCTGGGCTCTCACTCAGAGATCGGGTGAGGAGCTCTGCCATCCGGAAGGAGCACGGTGTCGAGCCGCTCCTTCTCCAGGTCGAAAGGAGCCAGATTGGGGTGGTTCGGGCATCTGGTCGGGATGCCCCCTGAGCACCTCGCTGGTGAGGTGTTTCAATCATGTACCACCGGGAGGAGACCAAGGGGCAGACCCCGGACCCGCTGGAGAGACTATGTCTCACAGCTGGCCGGGGAAAGACTTGGGATCCTTCCGGGTGAGCTGGAGGATGCAGCTGGGGTGAGAGAGGCCGGGGCTGCCCGTTTGAGGCTGTTGACCCCGCGACCCGACCCCGGAACAAGCAGAAGATGACGGAACGGAACGGAATTATTGTCTGAAATTTATTCTTTTAGTTTTAGTTTATATTTTTAATTAGCAGCTGACATTGTTCTGATTGAGGTCATTGGTTGTGATTTGTTAAATGTTACGTCATTTTAAACCCTGGAATCAAATCGTTCAATCATTCATAATAATTTTATTCTTGGAAAAAATATTACACAAAAAAATGGAGTACTTCTTGTCGTACATCCGTGCAGCACTAAGGGTCAGTTGGAAAAATTCTTACTGACCCACAATAAATAACAACCCAACATTAAAGTTACATTTTTTCTGATACAGAAGACATGATTGAAGATTATGAAGGTGATAAACAAGCTGATGAAGATCCATCTCTGACTGTTATGGACACGTTTTACTACATCAGTAAGCAGAACCGGGACGTCCATGTGGGCGTGGGGTGTTTTGTCTCTTTTGTGTCACCTGAACTTGTGGGCGGAGTCTCTACTGGACGAACCAAAGAGGATTCACTGACGGGACACGGCAGATCATTACCAAGAAGAAGTATCATAGAATAAAACAGAATCCAGGTTTTTACACACCTGTCAGTGTGGAGGAGGTTCTCTCTGTCCGACCACAGCTCACCTGAAATCACACAGAGGAAGGTCAACTCACCTCCTGCAAAGACACCAGCTAACACCTGGTGTCATGGGCTGGTACAGATAAGTTACCGTTATAAGAAAGACAAATTCTCAGTCTTCTTCTTCTTCTTCCATCATTTCCCTTCAGGGGGCGCCATTGCAAGTCATTTTCTTCCATCTAACCCTATCTGCTGCATCCTCTTCGGTCACACCAACTATCTTCATGTCTCCCTTCACTGTATCCATGAACCTCCTCTTTGGTCTTCCTCTGGTCCTCTTTCCTGGTGGTTCCAAACCCAGCATCCTTCCTCTGATGTACTCTCTCTCTCTCCTCTGCACATGTCCAAACCATCTCAGTCTTGCCTCTCTGACTTTAAAACCTCTAACATGTGCTGTTCCTCTGATCCTGTCCATCCTGGTCACTCCCAGAGAGATCCTCAGCATCTTCATCTCTGCTACCTCCATCTCTGCTTCCTGTCTTTTCTTCAGTGCTACTGTTTCTAGGCCAAACAGCATGGCCGCTCTCACCACGGTTTTGTACACTTTCCCTTTCATTCTAGCTGAAACTCTTCTGTCACACATCACACCTGATACTTTCCTCCACCTGTTTCTGCCTGCCTGCACATGCTTCTTCACCTCTTTTCCACACTCTCCATTGCTCTGGACTGTTGATCCTAAGTAATTAAAATCTTCCACCTTCTTTCTCTCTTCTCCCTGTAACCTCACTTTTCCATTTGGATCCCTCTCATTCACATACATGTACTCTGTTTTACTCTGACTAATCTTCATTCCTCTTCTTTCTAGTGCAAACCTCCACCTCTCCAGCTTTTCCTCCACCTCTTCCCTCCTCTCACTACAGATCACAATGTCATCTGCAAACATCATTGTCCATGGGGATTCCTGTCTGACCTCGTCTGTCAGCCTGTCCATCACCATAGCAACAGTCCCACCCCCACACTGAACTTCTCTGTCACACCTACAGCACACCTCACCACTGTCTTACAGCTCTCATACATGTCCTGGACCACTCTAACATACTTCTCTCTCACACCAGACTTCCTCATACAATACCATAGTTCTTCTCTAGGTACCCTGTCATACGCTTTCTCTAGATCTACAAAGACACAGTGCAGCTCCCATTGGCCTTGTCTGTACTTCTCTATCAGCATCCTCAAGGCAAATTCTGCATCTGTAGCGCTCTTTTTAGGCATAAAACCATATTGCTGCTCACAAATTCGTCATATATTTATCTGCTGAGTCATATGTTTACCTGCTGAGTCAGGTGTTTACCTGTTGTGTCAGAATTCTCAGGAGTGTGTCGTGGCTGGTTCAAGAGTTCTGAACTGGAAAGATGGAGAAACAGATGTAACTATGTTTACTGTATCTACATATCAGTACATTGATAAACAATCAGTGTACATTTTAAACAACTGGCACCTTGGCAGATCTGTAGAGGTACTATTTTTAGTCCACACAGAGGATAGATTATACCAGCGGTATCTGTATGTATATGCTGGGTATTAACATTTCTTTGTGATGTGTACGTTATTGTTCAAAAATACTAATTAAACCTTTTTCCTGCCACTTTGAAAAAAAAATGTTTAGTTTGCACACACGAACATAAAAAATGTATGTTTTTGCTAATTCCTCACGGTAACCCTAATTCTTCACACCTGGTACCAGTTGCCTCTCTCCAGAATTTACGCCTATGTCTGATGTTATGGTGTTCTGTCCCTACTAGCACCAACGTCAAGCCAATCACCATCAAGAGGCGGTTGCTCAGTGGTAGAGTGTTTGCCCTCAGACCGAAAGTTAACCGGAAGTTCGTGGGTTCGAATCCCACTGAGTGCACATCCAGGGTCCTTGGAGAAGACACCTAACCCACCATTGGTGCTGTCCTGGCAGCCTGCTGAGGTGTAATGCAGCACACAAATTTCCCCGTTGAGGGATCAATAAAGTACATGTTATTATTACTGAGTCTGGACCTGCCATGCCTGCCAACGACTCGTGTCTACCCTGCCCTGCAGCGCGTGCACGGGTGGAACCTGTTTATATTTGTTATGGTGATCTGTTCATATATGTGTATACATAAAAACATATTTGTGAAACGTAAAGGTTGACAGAGACAGGCAGACAGACAGACAGACACACAGGCAGACAGGCAGGCAGACAGACAGACAGACACACAGGCAGACAGACAGACAGACAGATCGACAGGCAGGCAGACAGGCAGACAGACAGGCAGGCAGGTAGGCGGGTAGGCAGACAGACAGACAGACAGACACAGGCAGGCAGGTAGACAGACAGATGGACAAACATGTTGTCTGTGTTGGAGTTACCTGTTCAGTGCAGATTCCACATTAAGGTACTCTGGTGATCCACTCTGTGTCACAGCTCCTGAGATGCCATCATCTGTCCTTCCTGCTGACAGAAAAGAAAGTGTTACCATGGAAACGTAACAAAACACCAAGAGCAGACAAGAACTGCTAACAATGACAACGAGGTTCAAGGGCTTTGAATCTAATTTCTATCCTATAATGATTTGGAATGCAACTAAGAGAAGTTGAACATTGGAAGAGGTCCATTACTAGCACCAGGTTAGTACTGGTGGACTAGATTATATTCTTTAGTCTTCTATCTCTTAGTCACCTCCCTCTTGTCACTTCACTATCTTTATTATTTTCTATTATTTTCTATGACATTGCACTACTTTTCTTTTTCTTCTGAGCACTCTTAGTTTTGTAAAAATTATTATTATTTTTATTTATTTTATTTTTATTATTTTTATTTTATATGTTTGCACACCAGTACCAGAACAAGTTCCTAGTCTCTGATGTTTTTCACTGACATGGCAATAAAAGCATTCTGATTCTGATTCTGATGTGTATCTGATTTATTGATTGGGAACATTTGGGCCAACACCTTGTTATGCTGTGAGTACTCATCTCTGTGATTCATTATTTCCTTCTAATCACATTAACGATAATGAAGCATCAACAGTCGACTAACGTCTTTATTAAACCTAATTGAACAATGAAATGTCTCCATATGTTCTAGAACAGCCATGGGCAAAAGCAGCCCACGGGGCACATGCAGCCCATTGAACGTTTTAATCCGGCCCGCCGAACTTGAAAAAATTAAATAAATAAACCTTGTTAGTTTTATTCCCCTGCAATTCCCATGTTTCCTCACTAGATGGCACACTCTAGATAAGTTGGCTTTGTTGAGAAAACAACAACACTGCTCCCATTAAAATGTTTGTGTCTCCGTGATGCCCACGCTGCCAAAATAAACGATGTGCACAGATATGGAAAGCCATCGGGGCCCAATACACACACGTAAACAAGTGTGTTAGATGTCAAAACAAGTAAAATGTTACATCAAGCGCTTAGATTTCAACCCTACCGCCACTAAATGCACGTTTTTAAGCGCTGTCGCACTAGATTTCAGACCTAGCGCACTCTTGTTACTCTTGATGTAACATTTAGTGCCTGTTTAAAATCTAGCGCGCCGTTCTATCGGTCTAATCTAGCGGTTACCAAAGCATGCCATCCATCTGCTCTTGTTCCGGCCCCCCTGGTCAAGTGTTAGAACTCAATGTGGCCCGCAAACCAAAAAGTTTGCCCACCCCTGTCCTAGAACAATCCCACTACAGTTCTTTTCCGATAAAGCTGGAAGAGAATACGAACGCTGGTAAAAACACAACTTCTCTTTTTGGAACCAGATGTTAGACAGTTGTGATGTTTTATCTGAAGTGTGTTCTCTCATTGTGTCGTGATTTGGGTTCTTTTTTTGTGCATTTCAGTTGTGATCAAGAACAATTGTAAAGCAGTAAATGACATTGCGGTTCCCACAAAGTGGGCTAGAACCCTAATCCGGCTGCTTCAGGAGAACAGGTGAGCCTCACCTGGTGAGGGAGTCGACTCACTTTGCTGGGCTGAGTTTTGATTGGCTGACAGAGTCTGTGAGATGCCATTCATCCTGAGGAGAGTAGACATGTTTAAATGCAGATCTTGATCAGTAACCTCTGATTTTTCCTTCTTGTTTCTCTTACCTGCGCTGCGAACTGGCGGGTGACCTGTGTGGGTGGGGCCTACGAGGATGTGGCCACTAAAAGAGCAGAGAAAACATAATCTGATGGAGGGGGAGCAGGTGTGGGAATGGTTTGTACTGGTTGACATCATTGGGAATAACGACATGGAGCAGAATTACAAATTAATTTCCATTTTGAGAACCAATAACAATAACTAATTACATTTCTTAAGCCCGATACCCACAAAATTAAATTATGCAGCAGAGGGTCTGACCGCCAGGCTTTCCATCGTCGGCTGCCACCAATCTCTTCCTTCACCCGACTCCATGACGCTTCTGAGACTACTGAAAGGGTGGCCCATGTTCCCTGTTCGGGCTGAGCTCAGAAAAACCGACATCATGGATACAAGCTGCCAAAATGAGCTTCCTCCTCAGGGGGGTTGGGTTCTCACTCAAAGATAGAGAGAGGAGCTCTGGCATTTGGGAGGAGCTTGGAGTAGAGCCGTTACTCCTCTGGGTCGAGAGAAGCCAGATGTGGTGGTTTGGGCATCTGGTTTGGATGCCTCCTGAGTGCCTCGCTGGTGAGGTTTTCCGTGCACGTCCCACCAGGAAGAAACCCAGAAGCATAGACCGGACTTGACGGAAAGACTATGTCCCACAGCTGGCTGGTGAACGTCTCGGGATCCCTCCGGCTGACTTGGAGGATGCCGCCGGGGTGAGAGAAACCTGGGTTTCCCGTCATAGGTTGTTGCCCATAATCGGGCCATGGATAAGCGAAAGAGAATACGACGAAACAAAACATTGTAGCTGAGTTCCTAACCAAGTTCCCTTTTGAAAGAGGTCAATTTTAACAGTAACTAATTACATTTCTTAAGCCAGATACCAAACAATAACTTTGGTGTGTACTGGTTGGCATAAACGTGGTCATACCTGTCGTCCAATTCTGAGACTCTGCTGCAGGGCTCCAGTCAGACGCTCCACCAGTCGATCCTGAACACCCCTCAGGTCCTGAGGAAGAGGAGAACACTTCAAAATGTTTTTGTGAACCACTGGTGAAACACATGAATGATCACCTGGTTGCATATTTATTTAACCAATAGGATTTAGACCAGGTGAGACTGACAGATGATCACCTGGAAACGGAATTAGTCTTAAATGTGCTATCAGGCTGTCAGGATCCAGAACCAGGGGGACGTATTCTGTACTAGAACTCCGTCCTCTGGTTTCATCTGCTGCTCCTTCATTCCATTCTACCAATGACGTTCCTTGACAGACTAATTGAGTCCACGCTACCCTTCATATTTTTTTAATGCAGTTTTTCTTTTTTTACATCATATCCATCAACACTACTGCTTCTGTAGTGAGAGGAGGGAAGAGGTGGAGGAAAAGGTGGAGGTTTGCACTAGAAAGAAGAGGAATGAAGATTAGTCAGAGTAAGACAGAGTACATGTGTGTGAATGAGAGAGATCCAAATGGAAAAGTGAGGTTACAGGGAGAAGAGATAAAGAAGGTGGAAGACTTTAAGTATCTAGGATCAACAGTCCAGAGCAATGGAGAGTGTGGAAAAGAGGTGAAGAAGCGTGTGCAGGCAGGCTGGAACGGGTGGAGAAAAGTATCAGGTGTGATGTGTGACAGAAGAGTTTCAGCTAAAATGAAAGGAAAAGTGTACAAAACCGTTGTGAGAGCGACCATGCTGATTGGTCTAGAGACAGTGCCACTGAGGAAAAGACAGGAAACAGAGATGTTTGTAGCAGAGATGAAGATGCTGAGGATCTCTCTGGGAGTGACCAGGATGGACAGGATCAGAGGAACAGCACATGTTAGAGGTTTTAAAGTCAGAGAGACCAGACTGATATGGTTTGGACATGTGCAGAGGAGAGAGAGAGAGTACATCAGAAGAAGGATGCTGGGTTTGGAACCACCAGGAAAGAGGACTAGAGGAAGACCAAAGAGGAGGTTCATGGATACAGTGAAGGAAGACATGAAGGTAGTTGGTGTGACCGAAGAGGATGCAGCAGATAGGGTTAGATGGAAGAAACTGACTTGCTGTGGTGACCCCTAAAGGGAGATGCCGAAAGGAGAAGAAGAAGATCCATCAACACTACCTGACAGGTCAAGTAAGGACTGTTCCAGATGTCTTGTTCCTGGTGAGGATCCCACCTGGATCTTGTTGTACCTGTGGGTCCTTCATCTCATTCGCTGAACCATTCCTCACACCCAATTACTCATCCGCAAGATGCTACCAACATAAACCATGTGACTGTAGATTTATATTTACTAATCTGTGATGACATCACCATTGATTTGGCTGCTGAACGGGTGGACCTTGTGAAGTGAACATGATGTCACCCACAACTTTTGGTTCTAAACCAACTCAATGTTAAATTTTTAGAGTTTGAAATATGCTGTCATTGGTACCGTCTGCATTTGCAGGGTAAACATCATGCCAACTAGGAGCTAGCTTTTTAAAAGAACACAACCCTTCCACGGGAGACCCTAACGGCAGCCAATCCATCTCACTCATGGTCTGGTTTCCTGCTGTTATTGGCCAAAAATAATTTGCAAATTGAACCTGTGAGACATCCCATGAAAACTTGAGGTATGGAACAAAAAAACGTAAAAACAATCAGGACTTTCGAGAATACTTTAAGGTAACAGAGCCAGAATGTTCATTGTGACAACAATAGTCACCGAGTAATAGTTGCTAATTTTCAATAGAAGTCTATGAGTGCAGACTTTTTGGAGCTGGTGAGGGCTTCCCGTTAAGTTTACAGAGGGTTACAGTTGTTATGTCACCATCTTCTATACCGGGGTGGGCAAACCTTTTGGTTCGTGGGCCACATTGAGTTCTAATATTTGACAAAGGGGCCGGAACAGGAGCAGATGGATGGCATGCTTTGGTAACCGCTAGATTAGACCGCTAGAATGGCGCTAGATTTTAAACAAGCGCGCTAAATTCGAGAGTGTTAAATTTCAAATCTGGCGCTAGGTCTGAAATCTAGTGCGATAGCACTTTAAAACGTGCATTTAGCGGCACTAGGTTTGAAATCTAAGCGCTTGATGTAATATTTTGCTTGTTTTTACATTTACATGCATTTATTGGGCAGACCCCCAACCCGCTGGAGAGACCATGTCTCACAGCTGGCTGGGGAACGACTCAGGATCCTTCCAGGTGAGCTGGAGGATGCAGTTGGGGTGAGAGAAGCCTGGGTGTTTCCCGAATGAGGCTGTTGCCCCCGTGACCCGGCCACGGATAAGCGGAAGACGACGGAACGGAGCGTTTATCGGGCCCCGTTGTCTTTCCATATATTTGTACACTGTTTATTTTGACGTTTTATTGGGAGCAGTGTTGTTGTTTTCTCAACAAAGCCAGTGAATCTAGAGTGCGCCATCTAGTGAAAGATCAGTAATTCTGAAGTAAACATCCGAATCGCAGAAAAAATAAAACCAACAGGTTTTATTTACTTAATTTTTTCACGTTTGATGGGCCAGATTAAAACGTTAAACAGGCCGCATGTGGCCCGCGAGCCGTAGTTTGCCCATGACTGTTCTATACAGTCATGCAGGTGTTCCAGGTGTGTTACCTGACAGTGTGACAGGGCGCCCAGAGCTTGTTTGTAGAGCTGAACGGCCTTTTGCTGCTTCCTCTGCCTCAGGTAACACTCAGCCAGTGACTCACACACCTGAACCTGAGCCAGATAGTCCCCTACACACGCAAACACACAGATCAACACTTAGCACGGGTAACACCTGACACCGACAACAGGAGAGGATACCTGTGTCTCTGAATCCCTGCAGAGCCAGGATCAGACTCTCAGCTGCCTCCTCTTCATCTCCTAGCATGCTACAAGCGAAAGCCAGGTTACTGAAACATCTAGCCTGGTCGTCACGACAACCCAGGGAACCTGCAGAAAATATCCCAAAGATCACCTGGACATCTTACCTGCTATCCTTAAGAGTACAGAGTGTTTAATACAGATAGCTTTTATGTCTCTGACAGGAAACAGGTGGTAGAAAGGAAACAGACAGTTAACAGGTGTGTGGTCTCACCATAGAGCCCAGCTGCTAGCCTGTGATAGGGAACAGCAGAAGGGAACTGCCCCAGTGAGTTTAGAGCTGCCCCCAGGTTGTGCAGTACTTTGGCCTTTAGGGGAGGATAGAGATTAGCGGGACCCAGACCCTGCTGGAAGCACTGCACCGCCTCCTGGAAACACCTGAGCTTGCAATAGGTGACTCCCAGCGACAGGTACAGCTCACCTGTAACACACTCCGCAGGTTAGCTGTTCATCTGTAGATCCATACACCTGTCAATTGTGATGATTACCCAGAGTTTTTGGGTCAGTGATGCTGTCCGTCAAACTTAGACACTCTGTCAGAACGCCTCTGACGTCATCAGGACTAAACTCGTCTGATTGGATCATGTGACTTCCTGCTTCCTTCAGGGCAGTAGCAGCTGAATCAAACATGGCCGCCACTTTGTAGCTTTCAGCTGCTCGCTGGAAACCCTGAACGGCCAGAGACCAGTCCTGTAGATCAGAGGACACCTGTTAGACCTGGTCTACCTAACATGGTACAGCAGCTCTGCCTGAAGAACCAAGGGCCTCATACTAAGAATTGCGTAGATCTTTCTAGCCTAGCTAGACAGTCTTGCTTACGCCATACAAAAGATTTATCAAAACCACTGTGATTCTCCTTGCGTAATGTAAACTTCGTAAATCCTGCTTGTGTCAAATCAAAGGCATAAGCTAAATCAAAACCCATCCCGCCCCACCACGCTTCTAGAACGCCAAATATGGATCCTCCAAATGATAAGATGCATCTGCAATGGCCCGCAATTCAGTAGGTGGCATTCGAAATTACTTATGAGCAATGGCAAGGTGTTGCTATTGTGCAGCCGTGGTGACGTTACCCAAAAAGTGAAGGGCGATTGCCACAAAAAAACAAGATGGCTGACACACACTGATCTTCCAGTGAAACAAAAAAAAAATCTGTCCTTATAGCGGTAACAAAAAGAATCTAGCCATGCACCAGAAATCCACATCCACCGCTGGAGACGGTGCCCAGCATACGTTCTAATTATATTGTATTAATTATTTTTAGGTTGAGGATGTGAATTTTTAGAAGCAGGTGGTGAAACAAGTTTACATGTGATGATTAACTAATTCCCTGTTAGATGTGGTCCGTTTTTTAATCACAGACATTAATGTGAGCTTCTTAATTGTTCGTTACTGTTCTAAATGTTTCATTTTACTGTCCATAGTTCACTTCAGGTTTGGTTCACATGTGTCGTCTTTTCACCCCATCTTGGGTTTTGCGTACGGCACCTCTTAAGTTCCTTTTAAAACACTCAAAAGTCCCCGCACTTCACCACCTTCAAAAATTGAATTGAATATACTTTATTAATACCGAAGGGAAATTTGAGTGCTACAGTGCCTTGATTTATTATTATTATGCCCCCTGGCCCTATCCACTGGCGTCCCCGTCCGGTTGCACTGTGTCCAACCTGGCAACCCAAAATCTGGAGTCCAGAATGGGTCCACAAAGCCTTGCCGCAGTGAAGAACACCAAACTGGCCTCTCTGTATTTCACTTGGTCAATGTTAGCGCCTCCTGTTCCTCAAGCGAGCAACTGGACGTTTCCAATGGGAACCGCAAAAACACAGAGCCCAAAGCACCCCCCTTAGAACGTCTCCTTCACCGTACCTCCTCCAGATCGACTCATTCTCCTCAGCTCCCATGGAACCGAACCAACTCCTCCAGCCACACACGGATGTGCCTCTGATTATTAAGTTATTAATAATTATTAATAATATAATAATTATAATATCTGTACTATCACACAAATTGTTCCAGTTGTGTAATAATTTCTAAACACTCTTCACAAATGAGTTCTCTGGTCCATGTGATAGATTGGGTTCACCTGTTAGAACTGGTCCAGCTAATAGTCCTTCTACCCTGGTTAGACTTATCAGACTTGATCCAGTTGTGAGGATCAGGGTCCCCTGCTACAACGGAACCTGTATACAAACTCCCTGTCTTTATTGACACAAAAGAGACGGTCTGAATCTGAAAAAGATGGATTTTACCCCACGGTGGTGGGTTTTAGTTTTGTTTTTAGGTTCTGGGTCTGACCTGAGTGTTGCTGTAACAGCGGCTCATCTCCATGCAGGTGTCCCCCTCGCTGCCCCCGTCTCCCTGGGACCTGTACAGATGGGCTGCTTGCAGGAAGCAGGCGGCGGCTTCGTGGTGTTGGCCCAGAGCTTTGTGGGCCAGGGCCAGGTTGAACTGGAGGTCAGGAAGTTGGTCTGCCTTTGGTCCAGGTTGCGTCTTACGCATCAGGTCCAGACCTTTCTGAGGTCGTCCTGCCTCCAGGTAGGCAGCTCCCAGGTTAAAGGAACAAGCCCGCAAGACCCGGGAGTCCTGGAGCTGGAACATCAAAGAGAAATGTTGGTCATTCCGTTAATTTTAGTCCTACCTGTTCATCTGACCTTTGGGCTACCGCTGACCTTTTACCCTCACTTTCCATCTCTTCAAGTGACCACTTGGGCCGATGATAGTCCTAATGCTCTCTCCTGCCATGAGGTCACTGTCATTGTCCAAAGTGGTTCACCTTTCACAGCTTTGCCGTTTCATGTTTTTTAGTGCAGTTTTTTCATGCCGTTTTAAAACAGTGCATGGTGTTCTGCATCTGATTGGCTGAGGGACAGGGATGAGGGACTCTCTCTACAGCTTGCCAAATTTATGTATGTAATGTTCTCAATGACAAAACACACAATGTCGACAACGCTCTGCACTGGCAAAGGCATCTGAAGCCGCGCCCAAAAGAAAGAGAGAGATCCAAAATATTGCAGAATGAGTTCTTCTTCTTCTTTTGGCATTTCTTTTCCGAGGTCACCACATCAAGTCCGTTTCTTCCATCTAACTCAGGCATGGGCAACCTACGGCCCGCGGCCCGCATGCGGCCCGTTAAAGGTTTTAATCCAGCCCGCCGAACTAGAAAAAAATTAATAAATAAACTTTGTTAGTTTTAGTTTCCCTGCAATTGTGTCATTTCGTCACTAGATGGTACACTCTGAAGATATTGGCTTTGTTGAGAAAACAACAACACTGCTCCCATTAAAATGTGTGTGTTCATGATGCCCACGCTGTCAAAATAAACAGTGTTCACAGGTATGGAAAGCCATCGGGCCCAATACACGGACGTAAACAAACGCTTTAGATGTTAAAACAAACAAAATGTTACATCAAGCGCTTAGATTTCAAACCTAGCGCCGCTAGATTTGAAATTTAACGCTCTTGATGTAACATTTACTGCTTGTTTAAAATCTAGCATCATTCTATCGGTCTAATCTAGCGGTTACCAAAGCATGCCATCCATCTGATCCTGTGCCCAGGGCCGAATCCAGGATTTTCTAAAGGGGGAAGGGGGCGTGAGGTGATAAACAAGACAAGCACCTGTGGTGTTTGCTAGTTTAGGGGCTCTGAGGGCATTCCATCCCTGAACATTTTGAAAAAATAAGTCATTTTGGTGCATATTTTGCCCAATGTTATAAGAATTAAAGTAGTAAGAACACTTTTTATTTTGGTGGGCCACATACCCCCATCCACCCCAACCCCTACCCGGATCCGGCCCAATTGTCAAATGTTAGAACTCAATGTGGCCCTCGAGTCAAAAAGTTTGCCCACCCCTGAACCAACCCTATCTCCTGCATCCTCTTTGGTCACACCAACTATCTTCATGTCTTCCTTCACTGTATCCATGAACCTCCTCTTTGGTCTTCCTCTAGTCCTCTTTCCTGGTGGTTCCAAACCCAGCATCCTTCTTCTGATGTACTCTCTCTCTCTCCTCTGCACATGTCCAAACCATCTCAGTCTGGCCTCTCTGACTTTAAAACCTCTAACACGTGCTGTTATTGCAGAACGAGTTGAAACTAGTTGAAGTTGCTAAATGGACTCTACTGGACTTCCACCATTCATACCTGACGGGGATGCTTCCATGCAAGGTGCAAAACACCATCAGGAGACATTGGGGGTTCGGTGTCTTACTAAAGGTCACCTCGGCATGAACTTCTGGCAGGGGATCAAATCGGCAACCCTCTGGTTACAGGGCGGTTGCCCTACTCACTGAGTCACCTTTCCCGCTTAATTCCATCTGAACTTCGAGACATGCTGAAGAAAGCTAAAAGCTTTGCAGCTATCAGACGCCATAGTTAATTCCGTAAATGAGCAGAAAACAATTACCTATAACTATGTTCTTCGCTCGGACACAGACAGGTTACCCCAGGCCAATGGTTAGATGAGTTTTGAGACCTAAATATATTTTTGCTGTTTCTCATTCCATCTGTTCTGTCCATCTTTCAGTCACAGTAGACCTTCCCTTCACCTTAAACCTGTTTTGACCCTCTGATCACCCGTTCCATCTGACCTTCTCTATGAACAGCTTTAATGCTTGTGGACCCCAAGTTGTTCTAAAGCTTTTCATTCCAGCTGTTCTCACCTCTTGTTATGTGATACCTGACCTTCTAGCTCTCACCTGTCCAGCGGTTTTCAGAGCATTTCTGAAGCAGATGAGTGCATCCTGGCTCCGTCCATCCTGTAGAGCTCTGTGACCTGCAGATGTTTGCTCCTCAATGTCTGCTTCTCTCTTTTTCTCCAACTTCTTGCTCTTCTTCTTCACTTTCACCTCTTCCTCAGGTGAAGCATCAGAAGCCATGTTCTACTCAGAGAGGAGGATAGCATCAAGTAGAAGGAGATGGAGGTAGCAGAGATGAAGAACAGGTGTCTGCTAACCCTCTCAGTGAGGATCTGATCAGGTCTGGAATGGATCCTCATGACACTCTTCCAGGCTGTCAGGTTAGAAAAGTCTCACCAGGTGTTTTAAAGTTAAGAAAAAATCAAGTAGAAGAGTTTGATTAAAAATTGGCTTAAAAAACACACAAACAATTAAATGATCAGCTGATTATTAGAGATCTAAGTTTCTAATGACAGTGTAATAAACAACTGGCTCACTGCTTCCCTGGGTTGCTATGGTAACAAAGAAACGTTCGTGACAAAAACTAGGTTAAGTGACTTAAAATGTATTTTAAAATTGATTTATTTAGAAATTATTATGTTTCAAGTATTTTTGTGCCAGAATCTGGGTTTAAAAGTGAGAAATTCCTCAGTTTTAAAAAGAGATTGAGGAAAAACTACAAAGACCAAAATGCAACGCGACAGAAAACTGACGTATGTGTAATCAGCCAATCAGAGCGCGGCGGGTCTTTATTCAAACCTCAAACAGGAAGTAATTTGTTTGACTTTTTTATTTGGGTTTTTTACGAAGCGGACTGAAGTTTTCTGGACGATTAAAGGATTTAATAAAAAATAAAAGATTTAAACTAATTAGAGAAAAAGAAAAACCTCGAACAGCAAAAAAGATGGACTCACAAAGTTCTTGTAAGTCACACTTTAATAAAAACTAGTTTTATGTCTGAAAAAATGATCCTAAAAAATGAATAAATAATCAAAGGTTATTTATGTATTTATACTTTTTGGACCTGGAATCATTTTAAATATTATATACTGAATATTTTTACGGTAATTTTGTGAAAGTTTTCTTTATAAAAACGACAAATAAGGAGTCAATTCTTCATAATTTACATTAATTTATTCATTAAAAAGATCAGTGAACACATTAAAAATATTAATAATTGACTTAAACTTGTTAAATAATGTCAATAAAACTTATTTTTATGTCAAAGGAAATAAGAATAAAACTCATTTTCACAAATGTAATAAAAATAATTCACAACACTGTGATTTAATTGATAAAAAACAGTTTAAATAAAGACTTTAAAGTGAATTTAATTCTCAAAACACTGAAAACATGTTTCTATTTTTCACACATGACTTTTATTTTAACCATAAAGTAAAAAAAAAAAAAACTTCCCTCTCCTTCAATTAAAATATTCCTTTTATCATTAAAATCCACTAATAAAATATTAAATAGTGAGTTTTTACAGAGACTAGTTTGTTTGTTCTGCTTTTTGCAGGTAAATAATATTAAAAACTTTGTTTTGTTTCAGATTGAACTGAGTTTTTATTCTGAGTGTAAATCTCTTCCTCCCTCTAGAGGAGGAACTGGTTATAATGGAAGAAAACCAGATCAGGTCAGGCAGGTCAAGCAGGCAGGAACATCAGCTGGAAACACTGGTCTTTCTGTGTGGAGTTTGCATGTTCTCCCTGTGTATGTGTGGGTTTTCTCTGGTTTCCTCCCACCCTTTAAAAACATACATGTTAGGTTGATTAGCCACGATGACATTGCCCCTAAGAATGAGTGTGTTTGTGGATGGTTGTGTGTGTGTGTGGCCCTGCGACAAACTGGCGACCTGTTCGGGGTGTACCCTGCCTTTCGCCTTGAATCAGCTGGGATAGGCTCCGGCACCTTCACGACCCGGTCAGCGAATAAGCGGTTTAGAAAATGAACCAGATCAGATTTTTGTAGATTGCTCTAGATTTCCAGATTTGTTTTATTCCAACTTTTTTTTTCACAAGCTAAAGACCAAAATCAGAAACTTTACAGTCTGAGCTCGTTATGCTGACTGACCTGTTAAACAGGTAAGACTCAGGTAAGAGATCCAGATTTCTTTTCCATGGATCGTATCCAGCAGCACATCTTTGTAAATGATCTGAATAAAGAAAATAAAGAACTAGAAAAGACAATAAAAAAGGTCAAAGAGAAAACTAAAACATCTTGTAATATTTAGATTGAAACAGGGCTGCACGGAGGCCTCAGAGCAAGGTTAGGTTGGGAGTGAGGCTTTAAACATCATCCTTTCTGTGTGGAGTTTACATATTCTCTCCGTGCATGTGTGGGTTTTTTCCGATCCTCCTGGACACTGTTTACACTCTAAGGCAGGGGTGGGTAATTAATTTTTCTCAGGGGCCGCATGAGAATCCTGAATTGTGTCAGAGGGCCGCCAACTTTCTTTTATTGTAAAATGCATAGCTGGTACTGATAATCAGAAGAATAAAGCACTCTGTAAATATGTATATTAGGTTATGTGAAACTGGTTAAATAAGAAAAACAATTTATTTTTTAACTTGTTAATCTCCACAAACAATAACTTGTAATGCTTTCCACCTTCAGTGAGAATAATCCAGTCTGTTCTGAACTTCATAACTGAGAATGTCTGTTCACATTGATAGGTAGATCCAAAGAGGACTGGGATCCTCTGAGCATGCCTCCTCAGGTGTGGAAAGTTCTCCTCTTTGAGGGCGGAGTAAAAGTCTACGACGTGCATACGTAGCGACATAACGCTTTTCAAAATAAAATAAAATTTCAAAATGAAAGTTAAAAAAAAAAAAGGTTAATTTATGGTGTTTATGATTGGCCTCACGCAGGCCGGACAGGGACGTACAAAGGGCCGGATGTGGCCCGCGGGCCTTAATTTGCCCAGGTCTGCTCTAAGGGAGAGCCTGGCCGCTTTGCAGAAGAGACTCATTTTAGTTGGTTGTGGCCTAAGTTACCCCCTACAGCTAGTGACCACAGGTGTGGATCGGAATGTAAATTTACGGGTGAATCCGGTGCCTCTCTTTTCGTTTGATTCCATTTGTGCTGATGTTCCAGGTGAGCGTCTGACTGCGGAGCAGATGGACGAGCAGAGGATCCAGAACGTGGCTTACCAGTACCTGTGCAGACTGGAGGAGGCCAAGAGGTCCGTACCCAGAAGCAGCTGAAGGATTTTAAACTGGATCCTACTGATGGTGGTCATTTTTATCTCAGGTGGATGGAGGCGTGTCTGGGGGTGGAGCTTCCATCTCCCAGCGAGCTGGAGGAGGCTCTGCGGAACGGCGTCATCCTCGCCAAACTGGGTCATCGTTTCGCTCCGGACGCTGCCCCCATGAAGAAGATTTATGACTCCGATCAGCTTCGATACCAGGTCACATAACAAGCATGGAACCCAAACCAGTTTATTAAAAACGTCTTTAATTAAGTGAGATATACAACCAGGTCTAAACCAGATCAAGCCAGTTTCCAGGATCCTGAGGTGTTCCCCGGCCAGCTGTGAGACATAGTCTCTCCAGCGGGTCTGGGGTCTGTCTCGAGGTCTCCTCCTGGTGGGACGTGCCCGAAACACCTCACCAGCAAGGTGCTTGGCAGGCATCCTAACCTGATGCCCAAACCACCCCATCTGGCTTCTCTCGACCTGGAGGAGGAGCGGCTCGACACAGAGTTTAAAATAAAACAAGAAGATAAAACATGTCGATCAGCTGTTTTATTCGTGTTTTATTTGGAATATTAATCAATCATCTGTAATCATTGATCTGTCCAGACGATGGGTCTCCAGTTTCGACACACCGACAACATCAACCACTGGAGGAACGCCATGACAGCACTGGGTCTGCCATCGGTGAGTCGTCACCAACCAACTAATCAATCACCTCCCGGCCACCTGATCGGTTCTTAATTATTTATTGATCTGGCTGCCGTTAGATCTTCCATCCAGAAACGACCGACGTTTATGACAAGAAGAACATGCCGAGAGCCGTTTACTGTATCCACGCCCTCAGGTACACCCGGACACCGTGTGTGTGGGCACACTAAGTTTTTAGTTTTCCTGTTTTTTGTTTTTTTTGGGTTTGAACATTTTTAATTTGTCACTATTTTAATGCTAATGTATCTTTCGCAGTATGACGACATTGTGATCTGTAGTGAGAGGAGGAGGGACGAGGTGGAGGAAAAGCTGGAGAGGTGGAGGTTTGCACTAGAAAGAAGAGGAATGAAGATTAGTCAGAGTAAAACAGAGTACATGTGTGTGAAAGAGAGGGATCCAAATGGAAAAGTGAGGTTACAGGGAGAAGAGATAAAGAAGGTGGAAGATTTTAAGTATCTAGGATCAACAGTCCAGAGCAATGTAGAGTGTGGAAAAGAGGTGAAGAAGCGTATGCAGACAGGCTGGAACGGATGGAGGAAAGTATCAGGTGTGATGTGTGACAGAAGAGTTTCAGCTAAAATGAAAGGAAAAGTGTACAAAACCGTGGTGAGACCGGCCATGCTGATTGGTCTAGAGACAGTAGCACTGAAGAAAAGACAGGAAGCAGAGATGGAGGTAGCAGAGATGAAGATGCTGAGGATCTCTCTGGGAGTGACCAGGATGGACAGGATCAGAGGAGCAGCATATGTTAGAAGTTTTGGAGATAAAGTCCGAGAGGCCAGACTGAGATGGTTTGGACATGTGCAGAGGAGAGAGAGAGAGTACATCAGAAGAAGGATGCTGGGTTTGGAACCACCAGGAAAGAGGACTAGAGGAAGACCAAAGAGGAGGTTCATGGATACAGTGAAGGAAGACATGAAGATAGTTGGTGTGACCGAAGAGGATGCAGCAGATAGGGTTAGATGGAAGAAACTGACTTGCGGTGGCGCCCCCTAAAGGGAAATGCTGAAAGAAGAAGTATCTTTCCCTGTATGTTGATGCTCAGAAGTGTTTAAACACTTGATGTGCAGCACCGTGCATGCACGCCTATGTGCACTCCGTGTCAGGCCTCCAGGTGAGCCCCTCTCACCTTGGACACGGACCATTTGAGGCAGAATGTTGGGGTCCTTTTGAGCCAGAACTTCTCACCAATAGGTTTCTTTCTCTCTGTTATTGAACATCAACAACATTCCTGATCCGTATGTCTCTGATTGCTATATTCTGTTCCTTCCTGCAGCTTGTTCCTGTACAGACGAGGTTTGGCTCCTCCCATTTACGATCTGTATGGGAAGGTGAAGTTTACAGGTAAATATTCTGCTGTCTGTCTGGGATTAGATGACCGTTCTCTAAGGATTCATCTTGATATGTCTCTGATCAGATGAAGAGATCAGTAAC
Source organism: Neostethus bicornis (assembly GCA_902685375.1). Lineage (NCBI taxonomy): Eukaryota > Metazoa > Chordata > Actinopteri > Atheriniformes > Phallostethidae > Neostethus > Neostethus bicornis. Next base: position 38,475,759 of record LR738541.1, read on the forward strand.
ATGAAGGTGGAGCTGGATAAATACTGCATCCAGATGCCGGCGTTCAACAAAATCGGAGGAATCTTAGCCAATGAGCTGTCAGCAGACCAGGCTGCAGGTAAAGCAGCTCTCTGATTGGATGATCAGAGGGAGATGGAGGAGGTATTCATATGTTTCTCCTCAGTTCACGCAGCTGTGGTCGCCATCAACGAGGCAGTGGACAGAGGGGTCGTGGAGGCCACGGCAGAGGCCCTGAGGAACCCCGCGGCTCTGCTGGTAGACCTGCAGGAGGAGCACATGGCTGTTTACCAGCAGGTGCTGCAGCAGGCCAGGAGGAGGAAAGCTGCTGGAGGCGGGGTAAATACCCAACTCTGATTGGTCCAAGCACACGGCTAATGTCTGTTATGTCATCGGTAACGTTTGTGTGTGTGTGTCAGCGTGGAGGTTCAGAGGATAAAGACATGTACGAGGAGTACCTGAGTCAGAAGGAGATTCAAGACCACGTCACTAATGTAAACGGTGAGGAAAAGTAACAAACAGCAGCTGGTCTTCATCCAGACCGAGAGAGGGACGGTTATCAAAACAATTAACTGTTTATAGAATGAAAAATACTTTCTTAATCTTTCTGGGAGGCAGATGTCCAGAGAACATCCAGACGTCCAGCAGGAGCAACAAACTGGCTTTTATTTTGTTAAATCCACAGATTAGAAACTCAGATGGGATCAGATGAACATCGTGGAGGAATTTGTAAAATATCAAATCAGTGGTTTCTGTAAAGTTTATTTATTACCGCGAGAAAAAAAAAAAAGTATTTTCTGGACTATTAGCCGCTCTCCTCTATGAGCCGCACCTGCTCTATTTAAAAAAAAAACGATAATAAAACAATGCATAGACCGCACCTTCGGATAGGCCGCGGAACTCATAACAGTACCTTTTAACACGGCAGCAACTTTGCTGGTTAAAACGGAACAAAACCAATAGAAAATAACCAGTATTTATTAACTTCATTTCTCTTTCGTCACATTAATTATCTAATCGGAAGCACCACGACGGCCCCGCTTTGAAATCTTCAATATTCATTTTGCGTGCTATTGTTTTGGTTTTAAGTCAGATCTGAACATCGGATACACCGCTGCCACTCGCTCTCTGGATGTTCACCCAGTCCTCCAGGACATTTTCAAGTTCAGGACACCTGCTTTTATGTCCGTGACTTTCGGGGTTGCATGAGCTCTTCCCGCAGTCGCCTCCAGCATCTCATCATCATACATTCATTGATGCCAAGCTTGCGTGCAGCCGCGCGGTTTCCTTCCTGGATCGTAGATCGATGGCCGTCAGGTTAAAACTTGCATCATACAAACTTCTTCGTGTGGATTCCAGAATGACTGGGCAAGAATTTGAAAACTATTAATAGTTGGTAATTTGTCGTCTGTGTTCTAAAGAAAAAAGTAACATCTGCTTCTTTGCTTTATTTTTCTTTAGTTTTAATTCTAAACCTGGTTATTGCGCCCCTAGCGGTGAAAGAAAGAACAACAGAATAGCAGCACCCTCTCTATAAGCGGCGTGGTTCAAAACATCTGAAAAAAGTAGCAGCTCATAGTCCAGAAAATACGGTAGATTTACAGGATTTAGATTTTTATACGCCTCCTACGTAAACATCTAAAACAATAAAAATCAGATCAACGTTCTGAAACAAAGAAACACGTCAAGTAGCACAAAAGAAGGTGTTTTATATCCTCCATCTTTCTTAAATTTAATGGAGTCAAGCTTCGCCTTCACATCCGATCAACCAACTGATGTCTCGATGTGTGTTTCAGTCCGAACCGCTGTGGACCAGGTGGATGAAGCTCTGGATAATTCAGATGAACTTTCGCTGCTCGCCGCTTTGCAGCTGCCATGTTTGACCCTCAGAGGCGTCCGTGGGGAAAACGGACCGTGGTACATGGACCAGCTCTTAGCAGACCGTCAGCTGAAGGCTCTGGTATTGACACACCTACTCACACACACACATTATTTAGCTAGCTGTTCAGCTAACCTGAACCCCTTACTCAGGAGCAGGGGTCTGTGGATCCTCTGGAGCCCGTAGAGCTGCAGGAGAGCGTTTCCGTGGCGAACAGAGAGGCTCAGCGAGACAGAAACAGTAAGTTTCACTCCTTCTACATACACTACTATTCATCCTGATACACATACCCACCTGTTAGTCTGTGTGTGTGTGTGTGTGTGTGGTTTAGTTCAGGTTGCCGTTGACAACGTGAATTCATCTCTGCGTGGCAACGACCCCCGACACACAGTCAGCTGCCTGCTGACCGCTGACCTCCAGCTTCCAGAGGTGTTTCCCTCCGCGGCTACGCTGTATCACCGAGAGCTCCAGCTGCTGCAGAGGCAAACCCCCGAGGTACACACACACACATCTGCACAGGTACACATACATTCCGAGTCCTGAGTTGTTGTATTCTGATCACATCCACTAGGGGGTGCTTCAGTTGGAGGAGCTGTTTGTTGCCGTGGAAATGCTGTCGGCTGTGGCGCTGATCAATCAGACTCTGGAGGCGGGACACGTGCAGCAGTTCAGCTCCTCATTGGTCAGCCCGTCTGCAGGACTCTCCGATGTGGACCCCGCCCTGTTGGACAGGTTAGCGCTGCACCTCCTGATGTTCCCATCTTCCACACCTGCTGATGATGATGTCACTGTGCAGGTACTTTAAGCAGCTGCGTGTGGTGAAGCAGCAGGTGAGGAAGTATCTGGACTGGAACCAGCTTCAGGAAGGAATCAACTCTGTCAACAGTTTGGCTCAGGACGAAGAGCAGCGTATGTAAACCCCTCCCCTCTTGTTTTTGGTCCAATGTTTATATGACGACCTGAAGATGTTGGTGCTCATTAAGCATCTAAGTGATGTATATAAATAATATACAAGATAAAAAAGTATAAACAAGCCAATGTAAACATGTTTAGAAGATTACACAAATGAATGAAAAACTAAGATCTGCTTTAATAATTAGTCAAAAGTTGAGTTAAAAATGATTTTCACCCTCTTTATAAAACATGAACAGCCTCTGAGGCCCTGAGGTTCTCTGGCAGGCTGTTCCACACAATGAAAAGATGCCTGATCATTGGTTCTGGTCCTAAACTATTCTTATCTGTGTGCTCATCTTAGAGCTGCTGGCCATCAGCCTGGTCAACGAGGCAGTGGCGCGGCGGGACCCCCAGCAGTTGCTGTCGTCTCTCATGTTGCCCACCTGTGGACTGGATGGGGTCCTTCCTGCCAACATCAGCAGATACCTAAACCTGCTGACTGCAGCAAAGCAGCACAAAGCTCAGGTACCACCCTCCATCATACAGACAAACTCAAGGTGTTAGATGTTTAAACCTAATTCTGTCCCTCTGTCCAATCAGGTGAGCAGAGACCCAGGAGCTCAGCTGTGGTTGGCTGACATCCAGGAAGCAGTGAAGCAGGCCAATCAGCAGAGCCAGAAAGCCCTGAAGTGTAAGAATCACTCAGATTAGAAGCTGGTCTGGTCCAGACTGGTTTCATCTTTCAGATTCTAGTCCTCCAGGTCGGATCTAGTTTGGTCCAGGACAGTCCAGACCAACAGACCGTGGTCCCATTATAGTAATATATACCGATATGGTTTAAACTAAACTATTCATCTTTACATTCATTGTCTGATGCACATATTAACACTTCACAATCAGTGAGCAAATTGTTTTCATAAAACCAGTAAAGTGACCCAATCATCCACTAAGCATAAATCGATGGATTATAAACCTTAATTTTTTAACACAGCTACCAACGTTCAACCCTGTGTGATCTACCCTGGTTTTATATTTTGATATGGTCTGGTCCAGCCTGGCTTTGTACAGTCTGTTCAGATCTGATTTTATTTGGCATAGGCTAGTCCAGGTATGGGCAAACTACGGCCTGTGAGCCACATGCGGCCCGTTAAACGTTTTAATCCGGCCCGTCGAACTTGAAAAAACTAAGTTAGTTTCATTTTCCCTACAATTCTGATGTTTCCTCACTAGCTGGCGCACTCTAGCTATATTGGCTTTGTTGAGAAATGAGTGTGTCTCCGTGTTGCTCACAGCTTAAAAAAAACAAAATAAACAGTGTGCATAGATATGGAAAGCCATCGGGGCCGATACACGCACGTAAACAAGCATGTTAGATGTTAAAACAAGCAAAATGTTACATCAAGCGCTTAGATTTCAGACCTAGCGCAGCTAGATGTTAAATTTAACGCTCTTGATGTAACATTTATCGCTTGTTTAAAATCTAGCGTCATTCTATCGGTCTAATCTAGCGGTTACCAAAACATGCCATCCATCTGATCCTGTTCCAGACCCCTGGTCAAATGCTAGAACTCAATGTGGCCAGAAAATCACTTCCTGATTCAGAACAAAACTCACTTCTCCATTAGTGTGCAGACGTCACCTTCAGGTGTTTGGTCTCATTCAGCTGACCAATCACTGATCAATAATTGTTTGATTAATAACAACCAGTAATTAAAAAAAATAAAGAAGCTGGAGTTTTTTGGGGAATTAGTGTGGAAATGATTTATATCCAGAGTGACATAAAGTTTAGTGTTTTGATTTTTTGGGGTGCCTCAGTGTGTCTGGGCGTGGCAGCAGTGAACCAGGCTGTGAAGGAGAACCAGGTGAAAATGACCCAGAGGGTTCTGCTGCTACCGGAGCTGGAGCTGAGGGGAGTGATACCAGACTGTGCTGCAGAGTATCAGAGAGGACTGAAAGAGCTCATCGACCAGAGGAAAAACACAGGTATACAAGTTTACAATGAAACCAGGTCCTCACACACACACACACATACAAGTATATACACGGTTTACACCAACACAGCCAGAATACACACAGACGAGTGCACTCACACAATTCAATTCAATTCAATTCAATTTTATTTGTATAGCCCAAAATCACAGAATGTCCGTCTCAATGGGCTTCACAAGAAAAAGAGGAATGTATTAACACAAATATACAGCAAGAAAAATAACTAACAGGTGCTAACTAAACAAGACTAGCACATTAATGCACTTAGACTCTCCTTCTCGGTGAGGAAAAACTCCTAAAAAACCCATCAGTGGGGAAAAAATAAGAAACCTCATGGGGATCCACGTGAAAGAGAGATCCCTCCCCCGGGACGAGCAAACAATGTGTCAAAGATTATTGTTTAAATATTAGCTTATTCTAATCTACAGCTAAATATCTAAAGAAGTCAATAAATGTTCTTCATCCTGATGGAAACACGGGGGGCTCTTCAGCCCGGAGATGTCAAGTACGGGGATGAGTAGATGTTCTTCATCCTGATGGAAACACTGGGGGACTCCTCAGCCCGGAGATGTCCAGAACGGGGATGAGTAGATGTTCTTCATGCTGATGGAAACACGGGGGACTCCTCAGCCCGGAGATGTCCAGTACGGGGATGAGTAGATGTTCTTCATCCTGATGGAGACACGGGAGACTTCTCAGCCCAGCGATGCCCACGGCAGAGATGAGTAGATGGATTTCGTCCTGATGGAGCGGGGATGAAGAAGCGCGGAGGTCTCCTCGGTGTGGCCATGCCCAGGACAGGAACGCAGAGTCCTGGATGGGGCTCTCTCCCAGAAAGGAGGGAGAGAGGTGGACAACATGTGAATTGTATTGTACCAACTAGCAGTGTAATTCTAAATAATCAGACAATTTAGAACAATGAATGAGATAGAAAGCCAGGGGTTTAGGGTAGAGGGTTAGAGTAGGGGGTACGGGGAAAGAGCCAAGACAGTCTGGCAGAGAATAGTAGATAGAATTAGAGGACAGAACCCCAATGTACCATACTTTCCCCAGCTTTTACTATCTAGCAGCCAACTATTAATTATATCAGCTAATTGAATCTGTTTCTATCTGACCTGTTGATAAGCTTGTTCAAACAGGAATGCTTTAAGCCTCCCTTTAAATGTAAGAACACTGTCTGCCTCTCTCACTTGAGCTGGGAGCTTATTCCATAAAACTGGAGCTTGGTAGCTAAAGGCTCTACCTCCAACTGTACTTTTTGAAATCCTAGGAACCACCAACAGCCCTGCATTTTGTGAGCGGAGTGTTCTGCTTGGTTGATAAGGTACTATAAGTTCACTAATGTAAGATGGAGCCATGCCGTTTAGGGCCTTGTAGGTTAGTAAGATGATTTTAAACTTGATCCTAAACTCAATAGGAAGCCAATGGAGAGACGCTAGCACGGGAGTAATATGATCTCTTCTATGAGTTCCTGCTAATAGTCGTGCTGCTGCATTTTGAACCAGCTGAAGACTTTTTAGGGAAGACTTAGGGCATGCTACGAGCAGAGCGTTACAATAATCCAATCTCGATGTAACAAATGCATGGATGAGTTTTTCAGCATCACTTTTACATAAGATATTTCGGATTCTAGAAATGTTGCGAAGGTGAAAGAATGCAGTTTTACAAGTCTGAGCTATGTGAGCTTTAAATGATAAATCTGGATCAAATAAAACTCCTAGGTTTCTAACGGTGAGGTCAGAGGCCACAGTTACTTCGTCGAAGAAGACTGCTTGGTCAGTAAAAACATCTCTCAGATTTTTAGGACCTACTACAATAACTTCAGTCTTATCTGAGTTTAAAAGGAGATAATTGATTGTCATCCAAGTCTTTATGTCCCTGATACAGGTATTAAGTTTTTCTATATGGTCACTCTGGTCAGGTTTGACTGATAAGTACAATTGTGTATCATCTGCGTAACAGTGAAAATTAATACTGTGTTTTCTGATTATGTTTCCCAGAGGCAGCATGTAGAGCATGAACAGAATAGGTCCAAGAACTGAGCCCTGAGGCACACCAAAACTAACTTTGGTAGAAGTAGAGGACTGATCATTTACATGAACAAACTGGTATCTATCAGATAAATAAGATTTAAACCATTGAAGAGCTGCTCCTCTGATCCCTAAGTCATATTCTAATCTTTGAAGTAAAATGCTGTGGTCAATTGTGTCAAAGGCTGCACTAAGGTCTAAGAGAACTACGATTGAAACCAGTCCCTTTTCTTTGGCTAATAAAAGGTCATTTGTCACTCTAACTAGTGCAGTTTCTGTGCTGTGGTGTGATCTAAAACCTGATTGAAATTCTTCAAAAAGACTATTTTCATGCAGGTGACGGTTCAGCTGCTTAACTACAACTCTTTCTAGAATTTTAGACATAAAAGGTAAATTTGATATTGGTCTATAGTTGGCCAGAATGCTGGGATCTAAATTGGTCTTTTTTAGAAGCGGTTTAATAACTGCATGCTTAAATAACTGTGGAACATATCCTGTTTCTAGGGAGGAATTTATTATAGTTAAAATAGGTTTGTTAATTACAGGTAGCGTTTCTTTGAAAAGCTTGGTTGGAATTGGATCTAAAAGACAGGTTGATGTTTTGGAGCATGTAATAACATCTGATAGCTCAGTTTGGTCTATAGCAGTGAAACAATCTAATGTTACAGAAGTTTTTAGAGAAGCTTTCATTTCTGCAGCTTCAGCCTGCTCTACACACAGGTGTACACACATACAGGTATAAAAACACAATAAAGTATGCACACTTACAAGTATACAGACATACAGTTACACACACATAACAAACGTGTGCTACATACGGAGGAAATCATACACACATTCAGGTGTATGTACAGAGACACACACTTACATCTGCCCACACAGAAACAACGGTAGACACACAGGTACAAAAAAAATACACACCCACAGCTGAACAAACGTATTGGTAAACATACAAGATACACACACAGAGGAAACTGTACCCATACAAAGGTATATGCCCATGCACAGATTGGTACACACACATACAGTATACAGCTATACACACATATACATGGGTACACACATTTAAACCTGTAGAGATCAGTGGTGGATGAAGTACTCACTTTTAGTACTTAAGTAAAAGTACAGATAATTAGGAAAAAATTTACTTAAGTAAAAGTAAAAGTATCAATAAAAAAAATCTACTTAAGTAAAAGTACAAAAGTAATTGGTGTAAATTGTACTTTTTAAGTAAAAAGTAAAAGTATTTGATCATAATTCAAATGTTATTTGTTGTGCTATAGGGTGTCACCATGGTAACCAGGATAAATACTCTGCAGGTGTGTGACCCCCCTCTCCCGCCTCTTTTGGTCCACAAAAAAATAAAAAAAAGGAAAGGAAAGGGGACAAGTCAAGCTATCCCCTAGAAGGTCCAGTGAATGGGCCGCCAAAATGGAGGAAAATGACACTTATTTTTTAAAATGTTTTGGGGGGAAGGCCCCCCAGTCACTATATATTGGCTTTGTCAAAGCCCCACCCCCCTTTGGAAAATTCTAGACCCGCCCCTGCTCTGCTCTGTGTAATGATGGCTTAACTTTTTATTTAGAAGTAAACACAACGAACAACGATCTTCTGACTCTTTTTAATTTGTTCTATATTTGATGTTTGGTTTTTGAATGAATGTGGAAAATGTTTCTCGATTCATGACTTCTTCTCCCGATCAACTGCTTCTTTTGATTTTGGCGATGCGGCTTCAAGATGCGCAAAAAAAAACTGTGTATTTTTCAAATTCCTGAACGAAAATGTAACAAAAAATGTAAAACACACTTTTAAAAAGTAGCGAAGTAAAAGTACAGATATTTGCTCTAAAAATGTAGTGAAGTAAAAGTAAAAGTACAGGTTTTAAATTTTACTTAAGTAAAGTACAGATACACAATTTTTTTTACTTAAGTACAGTAATAAAGTACATTTACTTCCTTACGTTCCACCACTGGTAGAGATACACAACCATGATCACACAGATTTACAAACAATAGTAGGTACTGTGTATACACATGTAGCCACATGTAGTAGTACACACACACACAGAGGTATACATACAGATGTGTGTATACCAGAAATGAATGTGTAATTCTCTGGTTTTGGTACCTGGTTAGTGCCCGCTGACTGTGTGTGTGTGTGTGTTCAGGTGACAGCAGGGGTGCGTGGGTCAGAGTTCGCCTGCAGGATGGAAATTTTTACTACTTCCATCTGACCCGGCTGGAGGGAAGCTGGGAGCAACCGGAAGGATTTAAACCAAACACCATGTTTCTTCAGCATCATGAGATACAGGTCATACACACACATCTAACACACACACACATTGGCAGAACACACACAGACTCAGCGTGGTGTGTGTGTGTTTCTACAGGAGGTCATCAGCAGCATCTCGTCGTCGTTCAGCCGGGGCGTCATGTGGAGAAGCAGTGAATCTCTGGTGGTCCGGCTTCAGGCTCGATGTCGGGGTTTCCTACTCAGACGCCAGCTCAGCGCTCGCCTGGCGTTCCTGTCCGCTCAAACCCCTGCTGTCATCACCATCCAGGTACGCTCTGACCCTCATGATCTGCTCTCAGACCGGTCCTAAGAATCTGTGACTGTGTTCAGGCCCACTGGAGAAGGTTCCTGCAGCAGCAGGCCTACCGGAAACGTCTGCAGTTCCTCTACAGCAACTGGAGGGCCGTGGTCAAGGTCAGTGTTCTCCACCATGGATTAAACCAGACCAGATCCGAGTCAGCGGACCGCAGCCGAGGCGTTGGAGGGATCCGGTTTGGTGACCTCAGGATCGGATCTCTGCTTTTTGCGGATGATGTGGTTCTGTTGGCTTCATCGGACTGTGATCTCCACTGGATCGATATCGATTTACTGCCGAGTGTGAAGGGGCTGGGATGGGAATCAGTGCCTCCAAATCCGAGACCATGGTCCTTGCCCTGAAAAAGGTGGAATGCCCCCTGCGAGTCAGGGACAGGGTTCTACCCCAAGTGTAGGAGTTTAAATATCTCGAGGTCTTGTTCACGAGTGTGGGAAGGATGGAGCGGGAGATCGACAGGCGGATCGGTGCGGCGTCAGCAATAACTAGGACGCTGCATCGGTCTTTCGTGGTAAAGAGAGAGCTGAGCCGAAAAGCAAAGCTCTCGATTTACAAGTCGATCTACGTTCCAACCCTCATATATGGTCACCAGCTGTGGGTGGTGACCGAAAGAATGAGATTGTGGATACAAGCGGCCGAAATGAGCTTCCTACGCAGGGTGGCTGGGCTCTCACTCAGAGATCGGGTGAGGAGCTCTGCCATCCGGGAGGAGCTCAGTGTCGACCCGCTCCTCCCCCAGGTCGAGAGGAGCCAGATGGTGTGGTTCGGGCATCTGGTCAAGATGCCCCCCGAGCGCCTCGTGGGCGAGATGTTTTGGGCACGTCCCACCGGGAGGAGACCAAGGGGCAGACCCCGGACCCGCTGGAGAGACTATGTCTCACAGCTGGCCAGGGAAAGACTTGGGATCCTTCCGGGTGAGCTGGAGGATGCAGCCGGGGTGAGAAAGGCCTGGGCTGCCCGTTTGAGGCTGTTGCCCCCGCGACCCAACCCCGGAAAAAGCGGAAGATGACGGAACGGACGGAACAGATCCGAGTCAGGAACTGGTCCAAACGGTGTGAGCTGAGATTTACATCAAAACTACGACAAGTTAAAGTTTGAATAGAAATTAAAGTTCAGAAGTGAACCAGATCAAGTCTTCCTCTTGGTTTTAGACCAGAAGATGAACCAGTTTTAAGTCAGATGTGGTCTGGTCTGTTTCTATAAGCACGGTTTATAAACGAGCCTCCAGGTTCAGACACCTTCCTCTCTCTCTGGTAGATCCAGTCTCTGGTGAAGATGTGGTTGGCGAGGAGGAAATACCGAGCTCGGCTGAGGTTCTTCAGAAAAAACGTAAGTCTGTTTCCGACCAATCAGAGAGCAGGTATCTAACAGTCACCATGGTTACAGGTGAGTGCTGTGATAAAGATCCAAGCCTTCTTCAGAGCCAGCAGAGCGAGACATGAGTACAGGATGCTCGGTGAGTGGCCGAGGTGTGTTCTCTCTACCTGATTGGCTCTCCTATAAGCCCCGCCTATCCTCCTGATGCAGTGCACTCGGACACGCCCCCTCTGTCTGTGGTGAAAAAGTTCCTTCACCTGCTTGACCTGGGAGATGGTGACATCAGAGAAGAGGCGGAGCTTCTGCGTATAAGAGAGGAAGTGGTGAGGAGCATCCGGTCCAACAGGCAGCTGGAGGCGGACCTGGACCTGATGGATCTAAAGATCGGTCTGCTGGTCCGGAACAGAGCCACTCTGCAGGTAAGACACATGCCACGTGCGTGAACCGTGTTTGGTGTTTTAGAGCGGTGGTTGGGGCGGGATGGAGATCAAGCTGCTTTGTGCCTGAGATTTGCTTCAGGTGTGATTTATGAAGCTTGAGTTACAGAGATTTTGATCAATTCTTAGTTTACATGGTGTAAGCAACATCATAATGCTGAGAAAAAAAAGCTTCTTAACAAATGAATCTCCTGATCTGGTTCTCCCTCTAACGGTCTGAGATCGGGTCTGGTTCTCCTTCTAAGGGTCTGAGGTCTGGTCCAGTTCTCTAAAGTCTTTATGTGTCCAAACAGGAAGTGGTTTCTCACTGTAAGAAGCTGACCAAGAAGAACAAGGAGCAGCTTTCTGACATGATGGACGTGGAGAGAAGCAAAGGATTGAAAGCTCTGAGCAGAGAGAGGAGAGAGAGACTGGAGGCTTACCAACACCTCTTCTACCTGCTGCAGGTAACACACACACACACCTCTTCTACCTGCTGCAGGTAACACACACACCTCTTCTACCTGCTGCAGCTAACACACAACACTGTGGTTTGGGCATGCAGTAAGGCCTCTGTGTGTGTGTTTCAGACCCAGCCGTCCTACCTGGCCCAGGTGATCTTCCTGATGCCTCAGAGTCGCTCCACCTCCTTCATGGAGATGTTGGTCTTCAGTCTGTTTAACTACGGCTCGGACCGGCGAGACGCCTTCCTGCTGCTGCAGCTGTTCACCGAGGCGCTCCGTCATGAGATCAGGTGACTTCCGTCTGACCGCTACGGGGTGCTCACGATTCAGATCATTCTGTGGATCAGAGTCTGTGATTGGATCATTTTTCAGATCAGTAGAAACAAATGAAAAAGACGAGCATCATCCTCCCAGTGTTGCACTGTCAGGAGGGATGATTTATCCACTTCTTCTTCTTCCGGCATTTCCCTTCAGGGGGCGCCACAGCAAGTCAGTTTCTTCCATCTAACCCTATCTGCTGCATCCTCTTTGGTCACACCAACTATCATCATGTCTTACTTCACTGTATCCATGAACCTCCTCTTTGGTCTTCCTCTAGTCCTCTTTCCTGGTGGTTCCAAACCCAGCATCCTTCTTCCTATGTACTCTCTCTCTCTCCTCTGCACATGTCCAAAACATCTCAGTCTGACCTCTCTGACTTTAAAACCTCTAACATGTGCTGTTCCTCTGATCCTGTCCATCTTTGTCACTCCCAGAGAGATCCTCAGCATCTTCATCTCTGCTACCTCCATCTCTGTTTCCTGTCTTTTCCTCAGTGACACTGTCTCTAGACCAATCAGCATGGCCGCTCTCACCACACTGTCTCTAGACCAATCAGCATGGCCGCTCTCACCACGGTTTTGTACACTTTTCCTTTCATTCCAGCTGAAACTCTTCTGTCACACATCACACCTGATACTTTCATGGTATTGTAGTGGATGATTTATCCACTACAGATAGCCAATTTATAACGAGGACATTTTTGAAGCAGCAGTGCAAAATACGGAAAAAACTAGGCTATTGACGAATTAGATCATTTTACTTTGGTGTTTACTTTTTTATTCTAGGTTTAAAAATATTTAACATTTTATCATTATAATTACTTTAAGAATTGAGTGGTTTAAAAGTTTATTTATAAAATATAGCAGCACAAAACATGAATAATTACATAGATGTCACATTGACGGTCATGGCGCTTGCAGGTAGATTTAGAACATGATGAACACAATGAAAAGCGGTCGTGGAGCAGACTGCACTCGTGTCAGTGAATGCGTGCGCATGCTCACTGCAGTACTGACTCGGCACCACAGTTTGATCCACTGACTTCTTTCCTTCAGCAATAATTTTAAGAGTAAAACCAGAATGTTTTCATACAAGTGATTTAAAAGTCGTGTTTCGTTCAAGTTCCGCCATTCAGCATGATAGTGCATTGCTTTCGTCCCAATCTGAACGGACGACAGGTCACTGATGATATGGTGTGTGTGTGTGTGTGTGTGTGTGTGTGTGTGTGTGTGTGTGTGTGTTAACACCTGTCTGTTCTCCAGAGTGAAGGTGGACCAGCCTCAGGACGTCGTGACGGGAAATCCCACCGTCATCAAGATGCTGATCAACTTCTACCGCCATGCTCACGGCCAGAACTACCTACGGGAGTCTCTGGGTCCAGCTCTGCAGGAAGTCCTGCAGGACCGCACCCTCAGCATCAGGACCGACCCCGTGGAGGTCTACAAGACCTGGATCAACCAGACTGAGAGTCAGACCGGACACAAGAGGTCAGACTCACTTTAATGTTCTTAACAGCTGGAGAACTTTAACTGACCTGGTCTAACTGACCCCCACAGTCCTCTCTCCTACGAGGTGTCTCCTGAGGAAGCTCTGTCCCACGCTGAGGTCCAGAGGAGGATCGATATCGCCATCATTAACCTGAAGAACCTGACGGACCGCATTCTGAAAGCAATCACCTCAAACCTCCAGAAACTACCGTGAGTTTGAGTGAGTCAGCAGAGTCCTGCTGGTCCACAGAGTCCTCATGGTGGTGTCTACATGTTGTAGGTACGGTCTCCGCTACATGGCAAAGACCCTCAGAGATGCTCTGAGGACCAAGTTTCCTGCTGCTAAAGAGGAGGAGCTCTACAAGGTGAGCCAGGACTCAGAGGAACGTCCGTCTGGATCCGTTTCACTCATTTTAATCTCTGTCCAGTTTCACATCAGTCGTCTTAATGAGGGTCACACAACAGAAACACACAGTCATAACTAAACACACACTCTTTAGAGCACTCCTTCTCAGAGAGGGAAATCCCCAAAAAAAACTGTTTTAAGAAAAACAAGATGCATTCCGTAGCCCTAGTTTGTCTAGATCAGGGGTGGGCAAACTTTTTGGTTCACGGACCACATTTAGTTCCAACATTTGAACAGCGGCCCGGACCAGGATCAGATGGATGGCATGCTTTGGTAACCTCTAGATTAGACCGATAGAATGACGCTAGATTTTAAAGGGCCCATCTCATGCAAAATAAGTCTTTTCACATTGTATCCTCTGCACATACACACGCAAAATGTGGGGTTTATAACATGCATTACATCATAGTTATGAAAATAGATTGATTTGGTGGAGCACAGTCACAAACCCGGAACTATGAAAGGCTGGGTATCGCTCATCCCCCTGCCCGTCCTGAGAAAGTACAAGCTCCGCCCTCTGCTCTCACCGAGCCGCTATTCCTCCGCCCATCTCTGAGCGGGAGGGGGAAGGCGGGCGTAGCGGTTTGGTAGCGTCTGAAATAAGATTTTATCATGTCGATTCATCATGTTTACATTTTGGATCCAGAATCCGACGAGGATTTTGAGGTACATGAAGCACAAGCATCGCGGCTGGAGTGGAGGCGGGTGAGGAGGGCGGGCGGGTGGTGAGGAGGGAGGGGGGCGTGTGCGAAGTCCGTCCTGGCTACGTCAAATGCGTCATACTTTAGACATCTGCTCATTGGTTGTTTTGTCTGAGCGTTCCAGAAATCCACAGAAAAACGGGCTAAATCAATCTAGAAAGACACACACACACACACATATATACAAGGTCCGGACATCACACACACACATATACAAGGTCCGGACATCACACACACATACACATATACAAGACCCGGACATCACACACACACACACACACACACACATATACAAGGCCCGGACATCACTCTTACAAGGTAGCCAGGTACCAGGTAGAAAACTCTGGAAAGTCACTTTTGCATGAGATGGGCCCTTTAAACAAGCGCTAAATGTTACATCAAGAGCGTTAAATTTCAAATCTAGCAGCGCTAGGTTTGAAATCTAAGCACTTGATGTAACATTTTGCTTGTTTTAACATCTAACACGCTTGTTTACGTGCGTGTATTTGGCCCGATGGCATTCCATATCATACAGTGTGCCATCTAGTGAGAAAACATCAGAATTGCAGGGAAATTAAACACTGACAAGGTTTGTCTATTTAATTTTTTTCAAGTCCTGACGGGCCTGATTAAAACGTTTAACGGGCCACATGTGGCCCGCGGGCCATGGTTTGCCCGTGCCTGATCTAGATGGCAGGTGTTCTCCAGCTGGGTGTACCCTCTAAGTCCTTGTCTCCCTACAGATCGTTGGGAACCTGGTCTACTACCGCTACATGAACCCGGCCATCGTGGCTCCGGATGGATTTGACGTGGTGGACCGTTCTGCCGGGTCCACCCTCCAACCTGAGCAGCGCCACCTGCTGGGCTCCATCGCACGCACCTTGCAGCACGCCGCCGCCAACAAGCATTTCCATGGCGACGGGTACCACATCCGGGCTTTGAACCAGTACATCAGCCAGACCCACAGCAAGTTCCGGTGAGACCACACAGACCCTCCTAGATTTAAATCTAGTTTTATTTATCGACTATTCGCAGTATAAAAAAGAGACGTGGTGTGAAGCTCAAAGCAAACCAGACGTACAGGCCTGTCCTGTATGGAACCTGATGGTTCTGGATGTTTCCAGGAGGTTCCTGGGGTCGGTCTGTGAGGTACCAGAACCAGAGGACTGGTTCAGCATGGACGAGTTTTCTGAGCAACTCATCGTCAACCGACCAGTGATCTACATCTCCATCAGCGAGCTGCTCAACACACACAAGGTGAGATGAGCCTTCAGAACCAGCATCACACACAACACCTGGTTACCATGGAAACTCTGTGTCTCCTCAGCTGTTACTGGAACACCAGGACGTTTTATGCCAGGATCCATCAGACCCCCTGAGACTGATTCTGCAGGACCTGGGACCAGTTCCAACCCTGCAGGAGCTTACTGGTAAAGCATGCAAACCTTCAGCTGGACGATACCAGTTCAGACGGGTTTGATCAATCCTGTGTTCTGTAGGTGACTCTTCAGCTCTGGGAGAGCTGCTCTCAGAAACCAGTAAGATGGAGGTTTCTCTAACGCTGACCAATCGCTTTGACATCTTCAGCGAGTCGGAGGGCAAAGCGGACGCAAGAGGGCTTCTTCTCAGGTGACTCACGAAGGCCTCGTTATAGAAGAGTAACAGATCTTTGGCTGACCAAATTTTTTTTTTTTATATGATTTGATTTATTATGCAACTATCTTTGAGCTGGTAGCTCCTGAAAATACTCCTGACCAATCAGTGGAGTGTTGCCATTTAAAAAGAAAAAAAACTACTTTCACTCTGGGAATCCATGTTAGATGCCCGGGACGCTGTAAGGGATTCCTAGCTCGATGTTTTAACAAAATCAGTAATTCCTTATAATTACTGGAGGAAAAGCTGGAGAGGTGGAGGTTTGCACTAGAAAGAAGAGGAATGAAGATTAGTCAGAGTAAAACAGAGTACATGTGTGTGAATGAGAGGAATCCAAATGGAAAAGTGAGGTTACAGGGAGAAGAGATAAAGAAGGTGGAAGATTTTAAGTATCTACAATCAACAGTCCAGAGCAATGGAGAGTGTGGAAAAGAGGTGAAGAAGCGTGTGCAGGCAGGCTGGAACGGGTGGAGGAAAGTATCAGGTGTGATGTGTGACAGAAGAGTTTCAGATAAAATGAAAAGGAAAGTGTACAAAACCGTGGTGAGAGCGGCCATGCTGATTGGTCTAGAGACAGTGCCACTGAGGAAAAGACAGGAAACAGAGATGGAGGTAGCAGAGATGAAGATGCTGAGGATCTCTCTGGGAGTGACCAGGATGGACAGGATCAGAGGAACAGCACATGTTAGAGGTTTTAAAGTCAGAGAGGCAAGACTGAGATGGTTTGGACATTTACAGAGGAGAGAGAGAGAGTACATCAGAAGAAGAATGCTGGGTTTGGAACCACCAGGAAAGAGGACTAGAGGAAGACCAAAGAGGAGGTTCATGGATACAGTGAAGGAAGACATGAAGATAGTTGGTGTGACCGAAGAGGATGCAGCAGATAGGGTTAGATGGAAGAAACTGACTTGCTGTGGTGCCCCCTGAAGGGAAATGATGGAAGAAGATTTATAATTATCTTCATGTAAAGAAAGTAAAAAGTTGGTGTGAAAAATGAATTTAAACATGGTGGTTTGACAGTGTGTGAGTCAAACCTCCATGACCACAATCTTTTCCATGATGTGGTTCATTTTTCTAATGACAGGCATTTACATCTATGTATGTTTTTAAATGATTTCCTCACTGCTTTAAAAGCTTCATTTCACTGTCCTCAGATCACTTCAGCTTCTCTCCACTCGTCTCTTGTCTTGTCCACGTCTTACCGCGGCTTAACAACAGTCAGCTAACGTCTATTTGTTTATTTTCTTTTCAGTACGAAACAGCTGATCATCGACATCATCAGGACCCAGTCTGGAGATTCTCTCAGCGACATCCTGAGAACAAAGACCTCGCCTGATCAGGTAAGCTAGGGAGAGTTTTTGGGAGGGGCTAAGCTGGTGTTTAATCACCTGTTACCGTGGTTACCATCCAGGAAGTGTGCCATGACCGGCTGATGCAGCGTCGGGCTCAAAGAGATGCTCAAACACCCGAGAAGATGAAGAGGAACCAGTCACTGGTCGCTAACGGTAACCTGAGTCTGGAGGAAAAGAAGAGGAAAGTCCTGCGATGTCTTCGTTGTCTGGAGTCCCTGGGGGTCCTGAGACCCCCTCAGTCTGAGAACCAGATCCTGCAGATGATCTCTAAGGTAGGACTGCCTTCAGAACGTGGACCAAAGTAGTCCTGAGCGGTTCACCGATTCATGAGATCATTGTTTCCACTTCCTTCAGGACATCAGGCAGCAACGGATGCACCGGCAGCGACGAGGGGCGGAGCTTCTGAAGCTTCGTCAGACTCTGCTCCGCCTCCAGGAGAAGAGCAGCTTCCATAGTGAACAAGTGGACTACTACAGACATTACATCACTTCCTGTCTGGATAACCTGACCCCCAGCAGGTACACACACAGTATACACACACCAACAGATACACACACACACAAAAGTATTTACACATGTGATTGGTCTGTGTTTCAGCAAAGCGAGCAATAAGAAGGCAGCGGAGACAAAAGGGAAAAAGAGAGTTCCTGCTCTGAGCTACAGCGCCGCCCGGCTGCAGGAGAAGGGAGTTCTGTTAGAGATAGAAGACCTGCCAAGCACGCAGTAAGAACACACACACTCACACACACCGCTGCTCACATGACGACACCCCTTACATCACTTTCTGTTTCAGGTTCAAGAACGTCGTCTTCGACATCCTTCCTGCGGACCAGAAAGGGATTTTCATAATAAAAGCTCGATTCCTTGGAGTGGAGATGGAGGAGTTCCTTCTGAAATACCAGGTGAGAACGTTGGTGTCTGAACCCCACTACCATCCACCACTTCCTGTTTTAAACTTATCACAATAAAAGAACAGGAAATACAACTCATCATTTCCTCCTTTATTTTGAACTTTATAGTAATTTTGTTCCTCGTAGATGAAAACGTAAACACACTCATCATGGAAAATTCTGGAAGAACTTATGCAGTTTTTAAGTTAAAAGTATCAAAGCTGCTGATTTAGAAGGAAACGTTGCTGCTGAATGTAAACTTAGTATTAATAGAGAGACGTTGCCGTGGTGATACCGTTTTGCTGCAGCGTCACAGGGTCTGTTTGGAAAGAAATACAGTTTTTGTCAAGCTTTTGAGAGAATTACTGTAAACGGCTTAGATTGTGATATAAATCATATTTTTTCCATATCATCTGGTCCAAACTGAGTTGGAATAAGACCAGTACAGAGTCAGCAAGCCAGAATGAGACCCAGACTAAACCTGGTCCTGTGTGTGTGTTGTAGGACCTGCTGCAGCTTCAGTATGAGGGCGTGGCCGTGATGAAGATGTTTGACAAAGCGAAGATCAACGTTAACCTTCTCATCTTCCTCCTCAACAAGAAATTCTTCAAGAAATGAACCAAAGACCTTTCACTTCTATTTTTCTCTGTCATCCAGTTATTCATTTGGATTTCCATCAGAGTGAAGCATCATCTCACACTTCTACCTGATATCCTATCACTATGACTTCCAGTTCACTTTATTTCAATAAGAGTGAGACATCATTTTTAAACCTGTCTCTGAACTAATCTTTTTAACACTCCAGTATTTGTGTCAGTATATTTTTAAAGAACTCGTTTTTAAAATCTATTTATCCATTTTTTTAGCTGCGTATCACTACATCATGCATGATATAAAATACTAAACAAGGCATCTCGTATTTATCTGCACTTTGTAATCAAAGCTTTTATTGGTCAGTGGAATTTAAACCGAGTGAGGCATCTTTATCATTACTCCAGTCGTAAGAAGGGAAATCTAAAGGAGTAAGACATCATTACTCTACACTATCTTTGATTTGTAAATATTTACTGTCTGCTTTTCTTACATTTTAGTTTTTGTATGTTTTTTTTTCTACTTTTCACATGTTTTTACGTGTTTGTCACTAAATTCTCTGCCATTTTTAACAATTAAAAGTATCTTCAGCTCATTTGGTTCTTGATGATTTTTTTAGATTCAAAACTTTTTGTGGAAAAAAGTGGCTGAAATGAGCTTCCTTTGCAGGCTGGCTGGGTTCTCAATCAGGGATAGAGTGAGGAACTTTGACATCCTTGAGGAGCTGGGGAGTAGAGCCATTGCTCCTCCGGGTCGAGAGAAGCCAGATGGGGTGGTTCAGGCACCTAGTTAGGTTGCCTCGCTAGTGAAGTGTTTTGAGCACATCCCACCAGCCGGATACCCAGAGGCAGACACCTCAGGATCCTTCCGGGGGAGCTGGAGAATGCAGCTGGGGTGAGAGAAGCCTGGGTTTCCTGTTTGAGGCTGTTGCCCCAGCGACCTGGCCCCAGATAAGTGAAAGACAACGGAACAAACTGTTTAGTCTTCTGAACCATTTATCCCTAATAGGATAACGGGGTGTGTCGGATCCTATCGCGGCTGCTTTCAGGTGAGAGGCAGGGTAGGATGGAACTGGTGAAACCCACACAGAAAGGCCAGTGTTTCAAGCCCCACGCTCGTTCCGGGTGCAAACCCTGACCTTGCTGTGAGGCTACTGCGCCACCCGATTTGAAACTTTCAAAACTAATTCCACATTTTGTGGTGAAAATTCAGGCTAATTCTTCCACTCCATGACCTGCAGGGTTCAATATAAAACGTATATTTTTAAGTGTATACAAATGTATTTATTAATGGACAGATGTGTATATTAGTGGTGGGCGCTGCCAACCTCCATCGACCTCTGAAAATATCTGAATCACTAAACATCATACATTAGATTTTGACCTTGAACCAAAAAGAAGTCTCCAGATTTTTTTCACAACTTAGATTTTTATTAATTAAACTCTGAAACATGTTTTTCAGTCGATCGTTTGATCGAAACCAGTCTTTGATTGTCTTTGTTTTGATTAACAGCTCAGTGGAACCCGGGTGGGTCAGAGGTCAGAAGCTTCCATCTGGTTGAACTTGTCCTGCAGATCCTGAGCGCTGAGTTGAGGAAGACCTCCATCCAGAGGACAGCCCTCTACCAGACTGTTCATAGGAGTGGGGGGAACCCGGACGTCCAGGTCTGCGGTACTTCCATCCCCCTCCTGATCCCTCAGGAAGTCCTTCACGATGGGGAGGAGCTTCTTCCTGGAGGCCAGCGTGTTGCCTAGGAACAAAACGTACAGTCATGAGGATGGTTAGTGGGCACGTCATGGAATAAGCTCCCAGCTCAAGTGAGAGAGGCAGACAGTGTTCCTACATTTAAAGGGAGGCTGAAAGCATTCCTGTTTGAACGAGCTTATCACCAGGCCAGATAGAAACAGAGACATTTAGAAGCTGGGGAGACCTGGTCCACTGGGGTTCTGTTCTCTCCACTGAGGAGGCCTTGGTGTTTGATATGGTCACATTATCATTGGCTGAATCTTGGCTTCATGTCCTGTGGACCCCATCTCATCTGTGCTCAGCTCAGCTGTCAGGTGCTCACTCTTGTACCCCACAAGAGTAGCCACGTGGCTTCAGTTGATCTTGAAAAGCTGGCCCCCGGGTCACAGCACGGCCGAAGGATAGCCGCTCTCCCATTGCGCGCAGAATATCTGTATAGAGCTTGGTGATAAATCACTTGTAGACGACCTGATTCTGGGTCAGGGTTTCGTGCGTAGCAGAGCAGCTACTCCTCCTCCGGATTGAGAGAAGCCAGATGGGGTAGTTCAGGCATCTGGTCAGGATGCCCCCCAAGCGCCTCGCTGGTGAGGTGTTTCAGGCACATCCCACCGGGAGGAGACCGAGAGGCAGACCCCGGATCTGCTGGAGAGACTACGTCACACAGCTGGCTGGGGAATGACTCGCGATTCATCTGAGTGAGTTGGAGAATGCACCGAGGGTGAGAGAAGCCTGGGCTTCCCATCTGAGGCTGTTGCCCCGGCGACCCAGCCCCAGATTAACGGAAGACGACGGAACGGAACAGAGCAGCTACCTCGCAGCGATCTTTTGAAAGTCAGCTCTTGATTCAACTCTTTATCTGTCGGCTGGACGCTCGGACAGGCGGACGGACGCTGGCTGGCGACGGCACCGAGGGTGACCCGTGTCCAACCAAGAGAAACAACGCCACAGTTTAGCAAACATGGAGGTGATGTCACACAAAGCCCCCTCATGAAGAGCCCCTCCTCAAAAGTCATTAGAAATCAGAGACGTTACCTTGGTGATAGGCTGAGATCTGAGAATGAGGGCTGCTGATTGGACAGAGATTGAGGGCGGGGTTTTGGGACTTCTCCAGGTACTGACACACCTGCAGACAGAAACATGGTTGTCATGGTAACGCCGGTGTGACCTCCATGTAACACAGGTGTTACCTGGTGACTGCAGGTGGCGCTGTGGCTGAACACAGCCAGCTCTCTGATTGGCTCCTTGCTCTCACTGAAGGAGATGGTCATCATCAGGAGTAAATCACATCCCACCTTCTGGCAGAACCGCGACAGGTCCTCGACTAGCCCCGCCCTCTGCAGGAAGACCTGCTCACACAGACAGTAGCACGCCGTTACCACGGTAACCGACTGGTCAGGCTTTGAGTTGCTCACTGACCTCCAGAGAGAGGTAGAGAACAGAAATGGCCACGTTCAGACTTCCTGTGACCATCTTCATGTCTTTAAGCAGCATCTGCTCCGTGTTCAGACCTGCAGGGAAAAGCGTTACCAAGAGGTGGACCTGGTACAAGACCTGGTCTTTCAGGAGGGTCACTCTGACCTGAGACGTCAAACTTGGCGTTCTGCAGGGCCTGGAATAAAGCGCCCCTCGGTGGCAGAGCAGGGAACTGGGTCTCAAGCATAGCTGCGTACTGGCTGTCCTTAGGGGTCACTTTACCCGCTGCAGGAGCCATGTTCACACAGTCCAGAACGATAGTACCTACACACACACACACACACACACACACACACACACACACACACACACACACATCAGTTATTATACCATGGTTAGTACTTGACTCTGGCTCCTAGAAATCCATTATTTTTGGCTAATGCTCACCTATGAAAGATGTTTCAGTTTAATAGACTGAGTGTTCTATATTATTAAGCCTATTTAAACGCAGGCAGGTAACCATAGCAACCAAAACTCAAAACAAACATCACTGTAAGTTATTTAGATTTTTATCAGAGCTGCAATAAAATAAAACAAAATCACCAGTTCACATTCATTGTTTATTTATCAATAGATCTACTGTATTTATATGTGTGTGTGTGTGTGTACCATAGAGCAACTGGGCCAGCTGCTGGTCCAGGATCTGAGGAGCTTTCTGGAAGATGCGTTCTGTTACCAAGGTAGCGCAGGATCCAACGGTCTCCACGGTAACGGGACAAAGAGGAGAGGACTGCCTCTCCAGGACGTGATGGTCTAAGACCCCCACTACTGCCCCCTCCAGGTCACTGTCTGAACTGCAGGTGGGAGGAGTCAGTGAGTCAGCTGATCCAAAACTAGCTAGAAACCTCGGTCAGGTTACCTGGACAGGACGTTGTGATCAACCAGCGTGAGACGCAGGCGGCCGGCTTGGTGTAGACCCTGCAAGTCCAGCTGGTCTCTGAAGATCAGCAGGTTAGGAGACAGGTTCACCTGTCGCATGAGGAACAGGTTGTCTGATCGCAGGATCAGTTCAGACTGACGGATGTTCATCACCGGAACAGGAAGTAGCTCGTCCTGAGCAGACTGACAGGAAGAGAGACGTTACCACCTGACCACATCTACCTGTAGATTAGACTCACCTTATACAGGAAGTACGCAAACGCCAGAGCAGACACCATGGAGTCCAGATCACAGGCCTCATTACCCAGGACGACGTGAAACCTTCCATCATGTGAACCCTAAAAAAACAAAACCAAACACTGGAACATGTCCTAAACAACACGACAGCAGCCTGGAACACCAGAACACACAACCACATACAACCTACACCCCTTTAAACCAGGGTGGCCCAACCTTATTTGACCCAAGATCTACTTTTCAAGTAGCAACCCTTCTGAGATCTACCAGTCCCCTGTTAATATCGCGAAACCCAACAAATCGTTTTCAGACGGCAGTAAAACTACACTCACAACACACGCGCACACACACACACAAGTTCCTTTCTCTCAACCACACACAAACAAAATCCTCCCACGCTTGCTCTGTTTTTCTCAGTCTCCACACAGACATTTTCTGCGTGCACGCAGCGCTTTGCGAGGGGGAGGGGCCACAGCAGCACCAGCGGCTGCTTATTGATTACAGGCTCAGCAACGTGATTTTACGTCGAAGACTCCGAAAATTTCCTATAAAACTAGAAAAAGCCGCTACATTGACGCTTTTTGTAAAAGGAAAAAAAAAAGTCGCTAAATTTTAGCGTCTCGAGCGGCTAGAAGGTCTGTATACTCGCTAAACATAGCGTCAAAAATGCTGAGTTGGAAACACTGACTTCATTTTTTTCCTCCTACACACCTGGTGGTCGACTTTAAATCAGTAGGCCGCGATTGACTAGTCTGGCACCCCCGCTTTAAACTAGTGTATGTGCACATGATGTGTCGTGGTACGGCTTCAACCGATTTCATATGTAAATGAACATTTTTCATTCTGACTTTTTAAAGTTTTTTTTATTTCATTGGCTTGATTTTTAAAAACTATTTAATGGTCAAATTTATAGAGCTTTTTTTTATTGTATCTCTGTGCAGCACTTTGGGAACTGTTTATGAAATGTGATGTATAATAAAGTGCATTGGAATTATAAATGGTAATTACCACCCTCACCTATGGTCACCAGCTGTGGGTGGTGACCGAAAGAATGAGATCGCAGATACAAACGTCTGAAATGAGCTTCCTCCGCAGGGTGGCTGGGCTCTCACTCAGAGATCGGGTGAGGAGCTCTGCCATCCGGGAGGAGCTCGGTGTCGAGCCGCTCCTCCTCCAGGTCGAGAGAAACCAGATGGGGTGGTTCAGGCATCTGGTCAAGATGCCCCCCGAGTGCCTCGCTGGTGAAGTGTTTCGGGCATGTCCCACCGGGAGGAGACCAAGAGGCAGACCCCGGACCTGCTGGAGAGACTATTTCTCACAGCTGGCCGGGGAACGACTTGGGATCCTTCCAGGTGAGCTAGAGGATGCAGCCGGGGAGAGAGAGGCCTGGGCTGCCCGCTTGAGGCTGTTGCCCCCGCGACTCGTCCCCGGAACAAGCGGAAGATGACGAAACGGAACATTTTAAGTTCTTTGTTTCACTTTTAAAAAAAATCAAACTTGGAAAGAAGAATAAAAAAGTATCTACTGTAAAACCAGTTTTAATCAGTCAGAAAGCTACTGGAAACCATTCGAGTAATTCAGGCCAGTCGGCCCAACGAGAGTAGTATGAGAAACCTGTCTGAAACCAGTTTAAAGCTGCCTGAAACTCTTTCAGACAAACCCCGAAGTACAAGGAATCAGTCAGTGAACTAGCTGCTAGCAGAAGTTCTTAAACACGTGGAGAACCTCCTGGAATTATCTTACACCTCCTGAAACAACAATCAAAATATTTTAAACCAGACTAATAAAACTTTCACATTGGAAGGAATGTTTCCGTTACGTTGTCTTCCGCTTCTCCGGGGCCGGGTCTGGGGTCAACAGCCTCAGAAAGTTAACCCAGGCTTCTCTCGCCCTGGCTGCATCCTCCAGCTCACCCAGGAGGATCCCGAGGTGTTTCCTGTGAAACACAGTCTCTCCAGCGACTCGGGGTCTGACTCTGGGTCTGTTCCTGGTGGAACACACCCGAAAGACCTCACCAGTGACTGAGGCGTTCGAGATGCATCCGGACCAGATGTCCATACAACCCCATCTGGCTTCTCTCAACCCGGAGGAGCAACAGCGCCTCTCTGAGCTCCTCTCAGATGGCAGAGGTCTTCACTCTGTATCTATCTGGTGGTGGATTGTTGGAACAGATGCCCCCCACCCTCCTTAAAACACGTTTTTACTCTTTGTCAGCATGTTTCCCCCAAACATGTCTGAATTTAACATTTATTCTCATAAATCCTTATTCATTTTGTGAGGTGAGGTGCTGTAAACATTACACATTCATTAGTTTGTGTACACAGTTAGAAAAACTGAGCAGTGAGAACATTAAAGTCTTTATAAATTCAGCATAAAATCAGTTTAATTCATTTTAAAAAAGAAGTATTCTGATTTAAATATAGTTTATTATTCACTCTGCCTGAGTTTTCTTCACTTATTTTACTTGAAATTCACCAGAATGTTTGTGTTCTTAATAAAAACTACTAATTCATTCATTTTAAAAACATATTTTATCTTAATTTTAAACTTATTTACCAGCCGCTTTACCCTGACCAACATGGCGGACGTATGTTGGTCAGGGTAACATACATTCCGGTCACTTAAAGACGGAAGTGACCTCCGGTAGCATAGCGGAGGTCACTTCCGTCTTTAATTCAATTAGAATCTAATGTTCAACATGCTAACAGCTAATTAAACAAGATAACTACGAAAATACCTTCAAGGCCTCGCGGCACTGAGACAAGAAGCCCTCCATTCTGATGCTAGAAGCCGCTAGCTTCACAATGCTAACAGCGCTGCTAACAGTTAGCTTCAGGCTGCTAGCGGTTAGCTCCTCGCCGCTAGCTTCAAGCCGCTAGCGGTTAGCTCCTCGCCGCTAGCTTCAGGCCGCTAGCGGTTAGCTCCTCTCCGCTAGCTACAGGCCGCTAGCGGTTAGCTCCTCTCCGCTAGCTTCAGGCTGCTAGCGGTTAGCTCCTCGCTGCTAGCTTCAGGCTGCTAGTGGTTAGCTCCTCGCCGCTAGCTTCAGGCTGCTAGTGGTTAGCTCCTCGCCGCTAGCTTCAGGCTTCTAGCGGTTAGCTCCTCGCCGCTAGCTTCAGGCTGCTAGCGGTTAGCTCCTCGCCGCTAGCTTCAGGCTTCTAGCGGTTAGCTCCTCGCTGCTAGCGGTTAGCTGCTAGCCGCTAGCCTCTCGCTCCTCCAGCGGCCTCATGGCCGTGAGCTCGTGGATGAATCCGTTAAAGATTGAGGTAGGGTGAACACGCGTGGGGGTCTCAGTCTGATGAGTCCACTTAAACACATGAGGGTCAACGGGACTGAGGGTCCATTGCGAGGTGAAAGGTCATGAGTCCTTTACGTCATCAAAGTGGTTAAAATTATAACTAGAAATTAGTTAAAGATTAACAGAAAAAAAATAATTCAGACAGTTTTAATGTACTTTTTAATAATCAGTTATTTTTCACATACATTATAAAATAATTTGATATTTATAATCAAAGTATAAAATGAACAGTACTTTGATCTGAACCCCCAAACTGGATCTCATCATGTTCCAGCACCCCTCATAATACTTGTTTTCAAATTTAGAATTTAATTTTTAAAAAACTACAAAGTAAAAAATCTCCAAGCACATGATTAAAAATAAGAAGTCACTTTTCTACATGTTCATGACAGAAAAGGATTCTGGGTAATGTAGTTTTAAGCTAAAAAGAATAAAGAAAAAAAAGTGAAATGATTGGAAGTGAGCGTCAGCTGACTGGATCATAAATGTTTCCCTGCAATCATTTATTTTGGTGCGAGTGGTGCCAGGCATGTAGGGGGCGCTGCAGGACGGTGGTGTTCCTATCAGGTTCCCATAGCAACAAAGCATCACCACCTAGGAGTCAGCAGCCTCTGACCTGCAGCTGATTGCCAGCTGCCACTCCATACAGTTTAGATCTTCTCTACATAGTTACCAGGAAACATCCCCTCTTTTCCTCGCAGCCGGCCGAACCACCAACCCGATGGATCTGCAGAGACAAAGGTGCTCAGTAAAGATGTCCAAAACCAGACCGAACCCCAACAAGAGGCGCTACCTTCAGTAAGAATCTCAATGACGTCATCGGTGTTGAAGCTGAGCTCGTCTGTGTCCTGGGCGTCGTAGGGGTAAAGCGCTTTGCACTGAGGAGAGCGGGGCTTCGGTTTGGGTCGACCAACTGCAGGAGTCGGTTTGACCTCCTTAGAACGTCGTCTGTGGAGCCTGAAAAGGAAAAGCAGGAATAAAACTGAAGCAGAGGAAACGGAACAATACTGAAGCCCGCAGGAGGCGTCTGGTTCATCTCTGATGCTAAGATCCAAATGGTCTGGTTCATCTGGAGCTGTCCAGCAGTAGATCAGCTGGAGTAGATCAGGATCAGAGATCAACAACACTACCCACATCAGGGGTACCCATAAGCTACTTTTCAAGTAACAAACTTCCTAAGACACACAGACAAATCCCTCCCTCTCAAACACACAGACAAGCTCCTCACTTCTTCTCAAACACACAAACAGACAAATTCTCTCTCTCTCTCGCTTTCTGTTTCTCTACAACACACAGACATTTTCTGCAGGCATCAGAGGTGAGATCGGGCCTAAAAAATCCAGCCCGACCGATCAACGTGATTTGCGGGCCCGAGCCTGAAACAAGCCCGAAATGTCATATTTTATTCGGGAGGGCGAGGGTTATTTATAAATAGGAACATTTTCAGGAACACGCTTTTTTAATTAAAAAAAAAAAAAAAAAAACCCACACTATCGGACCCTTAACGCACTTGTCTGTGATGGCCTGCTTAGCGTGAAGAGGAGGGACAGTCTTTGAAACAAATGATAAAATAGATCTTTGACGATCATAACTTTTGCCAGTCCAGCTGTTTAAATGCCCGCTCAGCGTCGAGGTGCCAGTCTTTTTGGTGTCGTATGAAAGCAAAGCTCCACATTGACTACATCCAGCGAAGCCAACGCAAGTTTCTGTAGCATTTTGAACAATAAATTTGAATCTTTTCCACACCTCACTCTTACCGGTGTGTGTTTGTCTTTTCAGTTCTCCTGCTTTTAGTTTATCCTTAACTTCTTACTCCTTCATATCGGGGATACCAGTTCAAAATAAATAAAATAAAGACGTGCGCAGGAGAGGATTACCAAATTAAGAGGAGTGCACAGAGCATGCTCTGGCTCTGTGGATCCTGTTTAGTAGTTAAACATTACTTCTCTGTTTTATCCAAATTAAATAATTTCATAACAAGTATTTATTAGTTTAGTACACACACCTCGTTTTAGTTTATATTTTATAAACATATATTAAAAAAAGAGAGAAGCCCGAACCGAAGTAATGATTGACATTTTTAGGCCCGACCCAACCCGAAAGTCGACTCGGGCTCGGGGTTAAGATCTTACCTCTGGCGCGCATGCAGTGCTTTGGGAAGGGGAGGGGCTGCAGCAGCACCAGGCGCTGTTTATCGATTACAGGATTAACAAGTTGTTTTCACGTCACAGACTCCGAAAATCTCCAATAACATTTGAAAACGCCACTAGATTGACGCTTAAAAAAAGCGTCCTACACACCTGGCGGTTGATTAGATATGAATCCGCGGGCTACCAGTGGACTGCGATCAAGTGGTTGGGCACCCCGGGCCAATATGGTCCCATCGAGTTTCCCACAGGATTCTTTCTATAAACCGCAGACCCCGCAAAAGTCAGCAGCATCCGAGTCTGCCTGCAAGGTTTTTGTTTTTTTATTGAAGATTGTGAGAAGTGAGCTGCAGTTGTGATGTTTTCATATATTATTAATAAAATAAAGAGTAAAAAAAAAAAAAAAATCTAGGCGCAGGCGAGGCGTTGGACCTCAGGATTGTCGGCTTCATTGGACCGTGATCTCCAGCTCTCGCTGGATCGATTTGCTGCCGAGTGTGAAGCGGCCGGGATGGGAATTAGCGCCTCCAAATCCGAGACCATGGTCCTCGCCTGGAAAAGGGTGGAATGCTCCCTGCGGGTCAGGGACAGGGTCCTGCCCCAAGTGGAGGAGTTTAAGTATCTCGGGGTCTTGTTCACGAGTGGGGGAAAGATGGAGCGGGAGATCGACAGGCGGATCGGTGCGGCATCAGCAATAACTAGGACGCTGCATCGGTCCGTCGTGGTAAAGAGAGAGCTGAGCCGAAAAGCAAAGCTCTTGATTTACAAGTTGATCTACGTTCCAACCCTCACCTATGGTAACTAGCTGTGGGTGGTGACCGAAAGAATGAGATTGCGGGTACAAGCGGCCGAAATGAGCTTCCTCTGCAGGGTGGCTGGGCTCTCACTCAGAGATCGGGTGAGGAGCTCTGCCATCCGGGAGGAGCTCGGTGTCGAGCCGCTCCTCCTCCAGGTCAAGAGGAGCCAGATGGGGTGGTTCGGGCATCTGGTCAGGATGCCCACAGAGCGCCTCGCGGGCGAGGTGTTTCGGGCACGTCCCACAAGGAGGAGACCAAGGGGCAGACCCCGGACCTGCTGGAGAGACTATGTCTCACAGCTGACCAGGGAACGACTTGGGATCCTTCCAGGTGAGCTGGAGGATGCAGCCAGGGAGAGAGAGGCCTGGGCTGCCCGCTTGAGGCTGTTGCCCCCGCGACCCGACCCCGGAACAAGCGGAAGATGACGGAATGGAACGGAAAAAAAATGGCCGCTTTACTACAACTGAAGAATGTTTACTGTTTATGAGCAACTTCAGGTTCATTTGAGGATCAGTGTATACGCATCACTTTTATTTGCTTGGTCTATATTTTAAAGTTCTAAAGGTGTTTTTTGGGTGGGATGGAGATCAATTTGACGGAGATTCGTTACAGGTGTGATTTATGAAGCTTAAGTTGCTTGAAAAGATTTACGAAGTTTTTAATGAATCTCAAGTATGTGTGGTGTAAGTACTGTGGTAGAGCTGAGCAAAAAAAAACCTGATGAAGATTTAAGTAATTCGTAGGAAATGAAGCCCCAGATGTTCCGTCATCTCACCCAGCAGCGCCCTCTTCAGGAACGTTCATGAAGCCCATGTCGTGTTGCTGGGTGGGCTGGTTGTTGCGGCGGTTTTGGTTCTGGAGACGTGGAAGGGTGGGCTGCTCCATGCTGGACTGCTGCCTTAGTAAGGACCCTCTGGAGGACGGTGGGCGTGCTCTGGAGTTCCTGTTCTCTCTTGGACGGGACCCTGGCAGACAGACAGACCCTCAGAACAAACGTTGAGATTTTCTAATCATTTTTCTTCATTTTTAATTAATTCTATGTCAAAGAAAATAACTCGTGTCTATCCATCCGTACAGAGTTGCTGAAAATCTTGATTATTATTTCTTCACATCTCCGGTCTGTTAGATCCATTGATCACAACGTCCTGTCCAGGTAACCTAACCTAGGTTTGTAGCTAGTTTTGGACAGTGGGGGATGAAGTACTCACTTTTTGTACTTAAGTAAAAGTACCAATAAAAAAATCTACTTAAGTAAAAGTACAAAAGTAGTTGGTGTAAATTGTACTTTTTAAGTAAAAAGTAAAAGTATTTGATCATAATTCAAATGTTATTTTTTGTGCTATAGGGTGTCACCATGGTAACCAGGATATATACTCTGCAGGGGTGTGACCCCCCCCTCTCCTGCCTCTTTTGGTCCACAAAAAAAAATAAATACTTAAATTAAAAGGAAAGGGGACAAGTCAAGCTATCCCCTAGAAGGGCCAGTGAATGGGCGCCAAAATGGAGGAAAATGACACTTATTTTTTAAAATGTTTTGGGGGGGAGGCCCCCAGTCACTATATATTGGCTTTGTCAAAGCCCCACCCCCCTTTGGAAAATTCTAGATCCGCCCCTGCTCTGTGTAATGATGGCTCAACTTTTTATTTAGAAGTAAACACAACGAACAACGATCTTCTGACTCTTTTTAATTTGTACTATATTTGATGTTAGGTTTTTGGCGCTGAATGAACGATCAACTTCTTTTGATTTTGGCGATGCGGCTTCAAGATGCGCAAAATAAAAAACCTGTGTATTTTTCAAATTCCTGAACGAAAATATAACAAAAAATGTAAAACACACTTTTAAAAAGTAGCGAAGTAAAAGTTCAGATATTTGCTCTAAAAATGTAGTGAAGTAAAAGTAAAAGTATAGGTCTTAAATTTTACTTAAGTAAAGTACAGATACACAATTTTTTTACTTAAGTACAGTAACGAAGTACATTTACTTCGTTACGTTCCACCACTGGTTTTGGATCAGCTGACTCACTGACTCCTCCCCCTGCAGTTCAGACAGTGACATGGAGGGGGCAGTA
Source organism: Neostethus bicornis (assembly GCA_902685375.1). NCBI lineage: Eukaryota > Metazoa > Chordata > Actinopteri > Atheriniformes > Phallostethidae > Neostethus > Neostethus bicornis. Next base: position 38,507,396 of record LR738541.1, read on the forward strand.
GTGGAGGTATTAGACCGTCACATTTTAATGGATTAAAATAAACTAAGAATGACCCACCAAGTCAAGTCCAAGGGCCGAAATTAGCAACTAAATTATTTTCTTTTACAGAATTTTTTGGAGACAGTCAAAGGATTGGCCCTATTATGGGATGTGCTTTCTGTAACCAAGCTAGAGAAAGTTCTAGTTGAGCCACATCTAAATACATTAAAGCCTGAATGGACAGACAATGTGAGGGGTTTCTAGCCCAGAAATCTCTCACCAGCTTGCGTTGTGTGTCCATGTATTTTATGGACACAAGTCACACGTTTTACTTTGAGTGAGTGATCTTCATTCCATTTCATTTCTTTAGATCTAATGGGTGTATGAATGAACTTGTACCTGACTGGTTCCTGTTGGTAGATGGCGCTGAGTAGCGGCTTTTCCGTCTGTCAATCCGGGTCGGCCCTGCACACCAAACACATAGGTGACCGTGTGAAGCTACCAGCTGAACCACAACCCTCATCTACTCTGAACTTACTGGAGTTTTTAGCCATGCCTTGTCCGATAGAGACCTGCAGGACTTTCCCACTGGGTTTTAGGACCATGGTGTCTCCCTGGCCCAGCTGGAACTGGATCTGCCTGGATCCAGGGGCGCTGAATGGACCCCAGTTGCCCTTTTTTACTTTAAACTCCAGACTGGAAAGAGATGGAAGAGGAGATTCAAAGAGAGACCCATCTAGCGCCCATCTATCCTCATTCTACAGCCAGCTAGGAAGGTAGTATGGTAAACTTCAGATGCCAGCCAGCCATGTGAGTTGCCCTCTATGAACATGTGATGATGAGAAGGTAAATATGAAGATAGACTAACAGGTTGTTGAACTTGAGCGGTAGCTTCTTATTCGTTTTCTCCTGGTAACGCTTCACCAGCAGGCTGAGGAACTCGGTCTTAAAGACGCTCTGCAGAACGCTGTCATATTCCTCCTCATGGACGATGAAGATGTCGTCCTGTAGAGTGCTGACAGACAAAAACAAACACCTCAGGATTCTGACCTACAGTAAGCCCATCAAAGAGTCTGACTCCTACCTCAAGGACATGGACTGAACTTTGTTGAGCTCGATCTTCCTCTTCAAAACTTCACGGATCTGACCTTTCTCTGGACCCTGCTTCACCTTCTCCCGACCAATCAGGTACAGGAACTTTGGAGTCAGGATGAGGTCCTGCTTCACAGTCTGAAGGAGAAGTCGATACCAAAGTATCAAACAATGTGCCTCGTGCTTCCGGATTGTTTTAATAAGGTAAGCAGACTATTGAAGCAGTCATATGTGGAACATTTTTTTTTTACAATGGTACAATGGAGAGTGTGGAAAAGAGGTGAAGAGGTGTGTGCAGGCAGGCTGGAACGGGTGGAGAAAAGTATCAGATGTGATGTGTGATAGAAGAGTTTCAGATAAAATGAAAAGAAAAGTGTACAAAACCGTGGTGAGAGCGGCCATGCTGATTGGTCTAGAGACAGTGTCACTGAGGAAAAGACAGGAAACAGAGATGTTTGTAGCAGAGATGAAGATGCTGAGGATCTCTCTGGGAGTGACCAGGATGGACAGGATCAGAGGAACAGCACATGTTAGAGGTTTTAAAGTCAGAGAGGCCAGACTGAGATGGTTTGGACATGTGGAGGGGAGAGACAGAAAAATTTTTACCCGGAATCTTCGGTCATATTTCAGTACAACGTCAGCAAACTCAATCTTCTCTTTGCGTCCAACGAACTGCCGGATCTCCGGGTGGTTGTCCATCCCGATGTAGTCGCCCACAAAGTTCCTGTTAATGCTGTTCCTGCGACGCTCCTTCTTGTTCAGCAGAACGTCCGAGGCTGGAAGGAAACAGGTCAGAACCAAACCAGTGCTGTTCTGTTTGGGTCTCCTCGGTTGGTCTTACCTTCTTCTCTCATCTGGACGTACTTGCGGACGGCAATGTGCTTACGCCACGCCTTCTGGATGACCCGAGCAAAGCCGTTGTACTTCCGCTCCCTCATTTCCTCCAACAGGAAGAGCTGCAGAGAGGAAACCACCAGAATGTGAGCCCTGTCTGACGAGGACAACACCAGACCTCAGAGTCTGAACCAGAGCCTGTCCATTTCATACCGACTCAGGAGCTTTGATGAAGATCTTTGTTTTTCCCAGCTGGAACTGGTCTTGGTCCATATTGACCGATTTGAGAAGGTGCAGGACTCCCTGACGCTCGTCGCCTCTCCAGTGTGGCCAGGTCTCCTTGGTAAGAATGGCGTACCTGTATCACAGCAGTTCCTGTTAGCGGGGCATAGACGTGGTCCTGGTTCAGACCGAGCTGGAGATCTGACCTGTGAAGGAACTTGTTGAAGACCCTGCGGTAGGCGTATCCGGCTCGCCGAACTCTAATGTTCTCTCGGAGCCCCAGGTACTCCACCTGGTGTCTGACGCGGTTCTCCTCCCAGTCTCTGGGCTTTTTGGTCTCATTGGGTTTGATGCAGCGGATGTAGTGAGGGGTACACTTCATCAGGGTCTGCACCAGGGTGTTGGCTTGTTTCTACAGACAAGGTCACATGACAACATCCACGGTGAAGACTCCACAGGTTTTATTATTCCAGATGATCCGCTCACCTTGATCTTGATGCTCGCCGTGGACGGTCGGCCTTTTTTCTCTGCCTCCAGATTCTCTGGGAACAGCGCTCGGATAAACGGACTGAACAAAAACAGAGTTTAAAACGTTACCCACATGTTGACATGATGGAATCAAAACGTCCATGTGATGTCATACATGTTTTTATGTGATCATGTAAACATCTTGCCGAGCTCTGTGTTGTTCCACACGTCACAGTCTTGCAATAGCATTAATACACAATTAACTATGTTTTTAATGCAACATACTTTAAACTTCCCTTTGGGGTGATTCTTACGCTGCTTTGAACACCAACAGAGCCAGTGGCATGAGCTCAAGGTGGAGATTAAACCCACTAAACTATGCCACCCACAGTGTCATAGATATAAATATGTCACCATGACACCGTACACCAACATATTACTAGAATCGGCATGGGTAAACTACAGCCCGCGGGCTACATGCGGCCCGTTAAACGGTTTAATCCGGCCCCCGAACATAACAAATAAACCTTGTTAGTTTTATTTTCCTGCAATTCTGATGTTTCGTCACTAGATGGCGCAATCTAGATATTTTGGTTTTGTTGAGAAAACAACAACATTGCTCCCATTTAAAATGTGTGTGTCTCCGTGATGCGCACACTGTCAAAATAAACAGTGTGCACAGATATGGAAAGCCATTGGGCCAAATACACGCACGTAAACAAGCGTGTTAGATATTAAAACAAGAAAAATGTTACATCACGTGTGAAGCGGCCGGGATGGGAATTAGCGCCTCCAAATCCGAGACCATGGTCCTCGCCCGGAAAAGGGTGGAATGCCCCCAGCGGGTCAGGGACAGGGTCCTGCTCCAAGTGGAGGAGTTTAAGTATCTCGAGGTCTTGTTCACGAGTGGGGGAAGGATGGAGCGGGAGATCGACAGGCAGATCGGTGCAGCATCAGCAATAACTAGGACGCTGCATCGGTCCGTCGTGGTAAAGAAAGAGCTGAGCCGAAAAGCAAAGCTCTCGATTTACAAGTCGATCTACGTTCCTACCCTCACCTATGGTAACCAGCTGTGGGTGGTGACCGAAAGAATGAGATCGCGGGTACAAGCGACCGAAATGAGCTTCCTCCGCAGGGTGGCTGGGCTCTCACTCAGAGATCGGGTGAGGAGCTCTGCCATCCGGGAGGAGCTCGGTGTCGAGCCGCTCCTACTCCAGGTCGAGAGGAGCCAGATGGGGTGGTTTATGCATCTGGTCAGGATGCCCCCGCGAGCGCCTCGCAGGCGAGGTGTTTCGGGCACGCCCCACAAGGAGGAGACCAAGGGGCAGACTATGTCTCACAGCTGGCTGGGGAACGACTTGGGATCCTTCCAGGTGAGTTGGAGGATGCAGCTGGGGTGAGAGGCCTGGGCTGCCCGTTTGAGGCTGTTGCCCCCGCGACCCGACCCCGGAACAAGCGGAAGATGACGGAACGGAACGAACGGAATTATTTGAATATTCTGATGTTGTGAACACTACACGTAAAAAATGTGTGAATGTAAACAAACCATGTCCAAGAAGCAGGGCATCCCAAATATGTCACCATGACACCAACATACTTCTAGAATAGGTATGGGCAAACTACGGCCCGCGGGCCACATGCGGCCCATTAAAAGTTTCATTCCGGCCCGCCGAACATAAAAAATTAAATAAATAAACCCTGTTAGTTTTATTTCTCCTGCAATTCTGGTGTTTTCTCACTAGATGGCACACTCTCGATAATAGTGACGGTTCAGAAAACAACAACACTGCTCCCATTAAAATGTGTGTGTCTCCATGATACGCACGCTCTCAAAATAAACAGTATGCACAAATATGGAAAGCCCCTGGACAAATATTAGAACTCAAAGGGCAAATCAAAAAGTTTGCCCCCCGGTCTAGAATGTAACTATGCCATCATCCCGTTCTCACTATGATGCCCCCCACCCGTGCGTTATGTAGATAATGTGTTTTGGGAAACTAACAACTCGCTGCTCTGCATCAGCTCGATGATGTCATTGAAGAGGACGTCTCTGTTCCTCTCACAGAAGCCGTTGACGTCGTAGGACACCTGAACAGACAGACGGGTGTGGTCAAGACGGGTGTGGTCAGTTCAGACAGACGGGTGTAGACCGGTGCGGACCTTGCCAGCGTAGTGGTGGACCACAAAGCCTTTGTTCCAGCTGCTGAAGTGCTCGTGTGATCCAACCTGTCCCTGAAGCTTCTGCAGCAGCGTCTGGTCCGCCCCCTCACCTTTGGCATGCATCGTGGCACACACGTCGTCCAGGATGCTCATGATCCCAAGAGGATTCTGGGAAAATATAAGACAAATTATCACCTCCATCTCCTCACACCCATCGCAGGATGTTTTAAGATGTTTACCCACCAGCTTGGACTCGATGAGGTCACACACCACCTTGTTGTTAAAATATTCAATCGGTGACCATTTGATTCCTTCCTGAACGTATTCGTCCTGCAGAAACATAAACAATAGGTTTCTGAAAAGTCATCATTAAGACTGGATTAAACAGATCACTGCAGCCAGAAAACAAGAGGCTGCTGTTCTGCTGTGTGGCGATCGGGGGGAATACAAAGAGAAAACTGTTCTTTAGGAATCACGGGACGGGTACCCATGGCTGCCCTACTCACTGTGTTGTGGTGATGGAAAAAAAATGAAAGACTTACTGTCTAATCAACCAACGAACGCATGGATCGAGTCCTTGGAAAAGGGGTCTTGTTCACAAGTGGGGAAAGGATAGAGCGGGTCAACGACAGACGGATCGGTGCAGCGTCAGCAATAACTAGGACGTTGCATCGGTCCGTCGTGGCAAAGAAAGAGCTGAGCCAAAAAGCGAAGCTCTCGATTTACAAGTCGATCTACGTTCCTACCCTCACCATGGTAACCAGGATCTACATTCCTACCCTCACCATGATAACCAGGATCTACATTCCTACCCTCACCATGGTAACCAGGATCTACATTCCTACCCTCACCATGGTAACCAGGATCTACATTCCTACCCTCACCATGATAACCAGGATCTACATTCCTACCCTCACCATGATAACCAGGATCTACATTCCTACCCTCACCATGGTAACCAGGATCTACATTCCTACCCTCACCATGGTAACCAGGATCTACGTTCCTACCCTCACCATGGTAACCAGGATCTACGTTCCTACCCTCACCATGGTAACCAGGATCTACGTTCCTACCCTCACCATGGTAACCAGGATCTACATTCCTACCCTCACCATGGTAATCAGGATCTACGTTCCTACCCTCACCATGGTAACCAGGATCTACGTTCCTACCCTCACCATGGTAACTAGGATCTACGTTCCTACCCTCACCTATGCAAAAGATCGAGATTGCAGATACAAGCGGCTGAAATGAGCTTCCCCCACAGGGTGGGTGGGCTCTCACTTGGAGATTGGGTGAGGAGTTCTGACATCCAGGAGAAGCTCGGATTCGAGCTGCTCTTTCCTCCAGGTTGGAAGAAGTCAGATGGGGTGGTTCGGGCATTTGGTCAAGATGTCTCCCGAGTGCCTTGCTGGTGAGGTTTTTCGGGCACGGCCCACTGAGAGGAGACCCTTACCCTGCTGGAGAGACTATGTCTCACAACTGGCTGGGGAACACCTCAAGATCCTTCCGGGTGAGCTAGAGGATGCAGGAAGGGTGAGAGAACCCTGGGCTTCATGTCTGAGGCTGTTGCCCCCACCACCCGGCCTCGGATTGGCAGAAGACGACGGAACGGAGTCCTTATAAAAACTCTAAAAAGAATACCTGCTCTGCCTTCAGCGTGAGTTCGATGAAAATTTGCTGCAGCTTCTCGTTGACAAAGTTGATACAGAATTGCTCGAAACCGTTTTTCTGCAAACAGATAATAAATCCATCAGAGTTGTTGGGACACATTTAGATTTAGTTAGAAGCTAAGCCGTTAAAAAAGATGAATGGACTGGGTTTCACGTGGTTTTTTTTCCAGACTAAAGTCCTTCATTTGAATGTATCTTTGGTTTGAAATAAGTCTGAATTTTAAAGCAGACCTCCTAACAGGTGACAGAAATCTGTTTTACCTGGAAGATCTCAAAGCCGTAAATGTCCAGAACTCCAATGTTCAGCTCCTCCTGGTCTTTCTGCATGGCTTTATTTATACACTGAAACGCACAGGAACGCTGAGTCAGGACGACTGAAGATGGGAGGAAAACTACATGTTGCAGAGTGATGGTGAGCCGGCAGGTTCATTTAAAAATACTCAGTCAGTTTTACATCTATAGAAATTTGACTCCAAATCTGAGACCCTGGTCCTCACCCAGTAAAGGGTGGAATGCCCCCTGCGGGTCAGGGACAGGGTCCTGCCCCAAGTGGAGGAGTTTAAGTATCTCGGGGTCTTGTTCACGAGTGGGGGAAGGATGGAGCGGGAGATCGACAGGCGGATCGGTGCGGCATCAGCAATAACTAGGACGCTGCATCGGTCCGTCGTGGTAAAGAGAGAGCTGAGCCGAAAAGGAAAGCTCTCGATTTACAAGTCGATCTACGTTCCTACCCTCACCATGGTAACCAGGATCTACGTTCCTACCCTCACCATGGTAACCAGGATCTACGTTCCTACCCTCACCATGGTAACCAGGATCTACGTTCCTACCCTCACCATGGTAACCAGGATCTACGTTCCTACCCTCACCATGGTAACCAGGATCTACGTTCCTACCCTCACTATGGTAACCAGGATCTACGTTCCAACCCTCACCATGGTAACCAGGATCTAAGTTCCTACCCTCACCATGGTAACCAGGATCTACGTTCCTACCCTCACCATGGTAACTAGGATCTACTTTCCTACCCTCACCATGGTAACCAGGATCTACGTTCCTACCCTCACCATGGTAACCAAGATCTACATTCCTACCCTCACCATGGTAACCAACTGTGGGTGGTGACCAAAAGAATGAGATCCAGTATACAAGCGGCTGAAATGAGCTTCCTCAGCAGGGTGGTTGGGCTCTCACTCAGAGATGGAGTGTGGAGCTCTGCCATCCGGGAGGAGCTCGGTGTTGAGCCGCTCCTCCTCTAGGTCGAGAACAGCCAGATGGGGTGGTTCAGGCATCTGGTTAAGAAGCCTCCCAAGCACCTTACTGGCGAGGTGTTTCGGGCATGTCCCAACGGGAGGAGACCAAGAGGCAGACCCCAGACCCGCTTGAGAGACTGTGTCTCACAGCTGGCTGGGGAACGCCTCGGGATCCTCCTGGGTGAGCTGCAGGATGCAGCTGGGATGAGAGAAGCCTGGGCTTCCCATCTCAGGCTGTTGCCCCCACGACCCGGCCCCTGATAAATGAAAGACAATAGAACGGAACAGAAAGAAATTTGGCTCACTAGAATCAGCAGTAAATCATAAAAATGTGTCAAAAATAAAATCAGAACTTCTGAGTCAGCAGTAAGACAGATTCTGCTGAATCATCAGTTAAAAAGAATCGCTGACTCAACATAACGACAGATAAAGAGTCAGTAACACGTCTCTAAATGTCAACTTGAACTAGAAAAACTGAGCGTCGGGCGGTCAGGGTCCTACATTGACGAGAAAGTCAAACAGGCGGGCGTAGAGCGCCTTGGACAGGGCGTCTCTGGAGAACGACGCCTGTTCGGTGTTCAGGGTGACGGAGATGGATTCAGACTTCCCGCCCCACTTGCTGTCCATCACCCTGCTGGTCAACTTGCTGCAGAGACCATCCTGAGGGATTCCCAGCAGGAAGGAAGGGAACGCCAGGACTGCCGAAAAAAAACACAGAGATGTTAACTTTGACCCTCAGTGGATCCCAGACGTTCAGAGTGACCCGGTCTTACAGTCCTGACTCTCCACCACGGCGTAGTTGTTCTCTTCTCTGAAGTTGATGTTTCCAAGATGAAGAATTCCAGCAACTAGCTGGAGAACTGAGTCCTGCTCATCTGGGGACAAGCCCACCACGGACATGGCTTCCTGAGACAGACACAAGTACAGACAGGCAGGTTTAAGTGTGTACAGATAGAGACAGATCAGAACAGGTCACTGAGTCTAGAAGAGGTGGATCTAGTCAGTGGGATTAATCGATGCGGCCGTCATCCTTGCGTTTGCATGGTAATCACTTTACCAACCAGGACTGAGCTTTTTGAATCCTCACTTTTCTAAACAATCCATCTGACTCATGGTCTGGATTCCTTCTGTCATTGGCCAATTAAAATCTGTCTTTCAAACGTCTCCCATAGACCATGTTATTGTTTAATCAGTGCGTCTGATTGGCCAGTTAATAACTTAAAGAACTTGTGGTAAGACTGGTGCACGCGGGTGGACACAGTTTGCTATGTGTGATAGTCAGTGGCGGCTGGTGACGTGTGGCGCAGGGGCGCCACCCCCCCCCACCCTGATCACCAAAAAATATATATGCATATATATCTATATATACATATATAAACATGTATGTGTTTATAAGTATGCAAAACTGTCGAGTGTGAAGATTACATGCATTTTAATAATGTTTTACACCGTTTTATTTTATTTTCTTACTTCCTGTGCAAACCGGAACGAGGGTGCGGGGTACGTACGCCCCACCAGGAAAACGTATTAATGTGTATGTGGCTTCCGGTTTTTATGGAAAAAAACGTGACGTCAGTTCTAAATTTTTTCCCATTCATGTGTATTGCAAACCATAACCACGCCCGCGGGGCGCAGAGATTTTCCGCCCATCGGGTGTGTGATAGGTTATCCTCTCTGTCAGTCTGTTACATGAACCAATCAATTAGCTATAAGCTGACCTATAAATCCCACCCACGCCCTTTCTTTTCACTGCGGAATTCTGGGAGTCTTCATCATGGCGTCGGAAGCTAGTTCAGTTGCTAACAAAGCTAGTGGCTTTTTTAAAGAGAATTCAGTGTCCTCCCTTCTACAGAATCCGTTTTCTAAGCGTTCTAAAGAAGAAAAAAGGAGAGTGAAGGAGCTTGGACTGGACATTCCAGATTTGACTGTGCAATAAAACAGTGGAGATCGCGGCCGCTTTTATGTGTAGAGGATAATGAAGGTCTATGAAAAGTGGCGGTGGCTAACTGGATGAGAAACACTTTTTTTTGTTTCCCCTGCTTATTGTTTAGTTCAGCAGCAACTGAAAAGGTGTGGATATCAACAGGGGTGAGTGACTTGAAGCATTTGTCTGAAAAGTGAAAACGTCATGAAACTTGCCGCAGTCATCTTGATAGTAGCTATAAGCTAAGTGTTTTTGGCAGTAGTAACATCCTGGCACAATTAAATGAAGGCTACCGAACTGGCATAAGGAAACATAAGGAAGAAGTCACCAAAAACATACACATATTGTCACAAATAATTTTATATTTATTTTATATATATATATATATATATATATATATATTTATATATACTTTTATATAATATATCTAAAAAAAAAAATTTTGTGTGTGTTTGAAAAATGTGGGCCCCTCCAGTTTTTTTTACCACCAGCCGCCACTGGTGATAGTTCTTTAGAGTCATAGGTGTGTGTGCAGACGTGCGTGTGCGGGTACAGACCATAGTATCAGCAAACTCCTTCTTGTCCACGATGTCATCGACAGTATACGTTCCTGATTGGTTCAGGTAGAAGTAATAGTCGGGCGTGGTGATGCCGAGGTTCTCCCGCTGTTCTCTGCTGGCTCCTTCCAGAAGCTGACATCATAGATCGTGATTAAGACAGGTGTGGAATCCACACTGAGAAAACGGACTGCTGTGGACTGACCTGGTAGTAAATGTGAAAGTTTCTCTCTCCGGGGTTCTGGGAGACTACTCGACTTTTCTCTAGCAGGAAGTTGGAGATCTTGCCTCCATCGGGAGCGCCGCCTCCGCTGAACTGGATCTCAAAGTATTTTCCCTGTGGAGGGGACGCAGGGTGTGGATGTAGAGCAGGTGTGGGATGTATGACGTGTGTGTCTCTACACTTACAAATCTGCTGGAGTTGTTGTTTCGGACGGTTTTGGCGTTCCCAAACGCCTCCAACAGCGGGTTGGACTGCAGGATGATGTCTTTTACATGCTGTAATGGCGACCACAAGGTGGAGTAACCATGGAAACAGAGAACAGAGAGTGTGAACAGGATTTAAATTTCTGGAAATCATCTCACACCCCCACGGCCCTTCGCCCACACCCCCTCGCCCACACCACCACGGCCCCTCGGCCACACCCCCACGATCCCTTGACCACACCCCCACGGCCCTTCGCCCACACCACCACTGCCCCTCGCCCACACCCCCACGATCCCTTGACCACACCACCACGACCCTTCGAACGCACCCACAGCCCCTCGACTACATCTCCACGAACCTTCGCCCACACCTCCCTGACTCCACATGGAAACCACTGCCGTTGGCGTTAGAAGCCAGTCAATAGAACCCAAGCCAAAAGAACCCCAAACCCAACAGAACCTTGTCATTGAAGCCCAGCCCATGAACCCCGTCTACAGAACCCAGTCCACAGAACCCTGCCAGTAAAAACCAAGTCAGTAAAACCATCTAGTACCCATAAAATAGAAACCATTGACAGTAGAACCCTAACGGGAGATGTGGACGTTGGAAAGCAGAGAGCTAGGTCAATCAGGCAGTAGGACTCAGACAGGAGACAGCGGGACCCAGGACAGCGGGACCCGGGACAGCGGGACCCGGGACGGCGGGACTCGGGACAGCGGGACTCAGACAGTAGAATGAAAATAAGACAGAATCTAGCCTAGTAGAACCTTCTCAGTACGACCCATTAGAAATGTGAAGTAGAATGGATCTGGACATGTTTAGAACTAGGAGTAGAACTTGGTAGCAACCTGGACTTTGTCTCCGCCCCCGGACACCTTGGACACGTAACTCATGATGTATTTAGCAGCCACCGTTTTCCCAGCTCCGCTCTCACCGCTGCAACACAAACACAGCATAAAGATCTGTTCTGATCCCGGTTCTAGTTCCGTTCCACCCACCTGATGATCACACACTGGTTCTCGTTGTCGATCATCATGTTTCTGTACATGTTGTCGGCCAGAGCGTAGATGTGGGGAGGGTTCTCGTACTGGGCCTGAAAGGAGTTTATGTGAGTGTGCAGAGTACTGTTTGTGTGAGAGTGCGTGTGTGTCTCACCGCTCCTTGGTAGAGCTCCACCTCACTATCAGTGAAATATGGCAGCTGTTTGAACGGGTTCACTGAGATCAGGACCGGACCGATATACGTCTGGGAGCTGGGTCAAAGATCACAACCAGGACTATGAAATGGAACAAGACAAGAACTAAGAACTCCTACAAACTTGGTACAGAAACTACGATTGAGGGACGTGGATAAGGGACCAAGAAGGAGTCCCTTCTTGTTTGAGCAGAAACCAAAATAAGCAGCTTGCAGAAGTAGCAGAAACTAGAACCCAGTACCAGGATCTACAATCTGGGACCAGCCCAATTAGAAGGATACAAATATGTAGTCGTCCATGTATCTCTTCTTTAGGTTGTCCGTGATGGCGTCCTCCGTTATCTTGGACAGCAGGACCATGTCGTCCACCCCACTCACCTTCACATTCTGGGCCTGCCAGTGGAAGCGCTGCTTACTGCCCTAAAGAGGGTTAGGGGACACACACATAAAGCAAGTCAGGTTAACAGGTCGCTATAGTAACCAATAAAGATCCTTCAGTGTGGCTAACCAGAGCTCATATCCTGCCTTTGCTGGACCGACCCATACTAAGCGCAGGACATACCGGTAACATGTACACGACTGGATCCATGTCTACTATACCTACAGGTTGTCGTCGGTGTACATCCGGTGTGTAAGTGGGGTATTGGTTGGTTACCAGTGTTTGACTGGACCACCACTAGTGAATGACATGTCTGTAACCAGTGCACAACCAGACCACAACCAGCTTCAGACCTATTTACACCAACAGGTCTTTGAGCAATGTACAGCCATTGCGTGGTCAGTGTCGGCCAGTCTATACCGTATTTTCCGCACTATAAGGTGCACCTAAAAACCTTAAATTGTCTCTAAAGTCCACGATGCGCCTTTTAACCCGGAGCGCCTTATATATGGATTAATATTGAGCTACAACAGGTGTCGCAACTGTGGTAAGCAGCCGCCGACTCCATTTCCCCCGTAGAAGAAGTAGTGCGCAGTGCATGCTGGGATATATGAAAGGGCGTCTCATTTCCATTTGTGTGTTTGTGTAAAGACCCGGAAATGGCTCCTACCAAGAGACACTGTTACAATGCAGAGTTTAAACTCAAGGCGATCGGTTTTTTATTATATTTTATTATATATATTTTTGTACAACCATCATTTGTTGAGTTTTTGTGTCTCAGGAGCTAAATTACATGCTACATAGCTCGGTAAATTAATCATTCTTCATATTCTTCAGAACACGGGAACAGAGCCGCACCGAGAGAGTTTAACATTAATGAATCAATGGTGAGGAAGTGGAGGAAGCAAGAGGATGCGCTGCGCCAAGTAAACAAGACTAGACAGGGTTTATCTCCAATGGAAGATAAACTGTGTCACAAAAATACTAATACTTTATCTCGGAGAAAATAATAGAACAGCTCTTTATTCATTTTGGGAGTAAAAACAGAAAGCTGTTTTGTAATTGTTAATAAAGTTTGACTGACCTGTCTGACCGTTTTTTTTTTTTTTTACATTCCCTTTAGCGCAGCACCATTTAGTGAATGCATAACGTAACCCCAGCCTTTACTGTAGCGTCTTATAATGCGGTGCGCCTTATACAGGCATGTGAAAAAATTAGGACATCTTATGAAATCCTGTGTATTTTAAAATATATTTGGACATATGGGTAGTTAATGTCAATTTTAATTAAACTCAGGGATCCAAGTAATATAACTAAACAATAAAAAAAATAGGAAAAGCCTTTTTAAAACTTTCTGTAAAATTTAATTGAAAAATAATGCAATTTCTGGTAAGGAATAAATTAGGACACCCCCTATATTATCCCTCTTAAAATGTTGAAAATCCCAAACAGGTGCATCACGTCAGGTGCACATGATTAGTACATCGTTACCCAACATTTGAACGGAGCCTTGCCCTATTTAAACCTCAGATTTAGTTTGGTGTGGCCCTGACATTTGAGATGTTGAGGTGAGCGCCATGGTGAGGTCTAAAGAGCTTCCTGATGCCCTCAGAAAGAAGATTGTGGTCTGGTAAAGGATTTAAAAAGATTTCAAAAGAATTTAACATCAGCCATTCCACCATTCGCGAAATTATTTACAAGTGGAGGACCTTTAAAACAACTGCCACCATGCCAAGATCTGGCCGTCCGGGCAAGTTTACCCCCAGAGCAGAACGCAAGATGCTCAAAGAGGTCCTGAAAAATCCTAAAGTGTCATCAAGGGAATTACAGCAGGTTCTGGCAACTGTCGATGTGAAAGTGCATGACTCTACGATCAGAAAGAGACTGCACAAGTGTGACTTGCATGAGAGGTGTGCAAGGAAGAAACCTTTGCTCTCTAAAAAAAAACATCAAGGCCAGACTGAAGTTTGCCAGAGAGAACATAGACAAAGACCACGACTTCTGGAATAAGGTTCTTTGGACAGATGAGTCTAAAATTGAATTATTTGGACACCAGAACAGAAGACATGTTTGGCGTAAACCAAATACAGCCTTCCAAGAAAAGAACCTCATACCAACTGTAAAGCATGGAGGGGGCAGTGTCATGGTTTGGGGTTGCTTTGCTGCAGCAGGACCTGGCCAGCTCACCATCATAGAATCTACCATGAATTCTACTGTGTATCAGAGGGTGCTTGAAGAAAATGTGAAACCATCTGTCAAAAAGTTAAAGCTGAAGCGTAACTGGATACTGCAACAAGACAATGAGCCAAAGCATACCAGCAAATCCACCAAGGACTGGCTAAAAAAGAAGTGGAGAGTCCTGGAATGGCCAAGTTAAAGCCCTGATCTTAATCCCATCGAAATGCTGTGGGGTGACTTGAAACGGGCTGTACATGCAAGACACCCCTCAAACATCTCACAGCTAAAAGAATTCTGCATTGAGGAATGGGCCAAACTTTCTCCTGATCGATGTCAGAGACTGGTAAAAGGCTACAAAAAGCGTCTCGTTGAAGTTATATCAGCCAAAGGAGACAACACTAACCATTAGGGGATAGGGTGTCCTAACTTTTTCCTCCATTAAAATACATACTTTATTTTTTTTCTTTTTTTGGATTGTTCATTTTTGTTGTTAAATTGCAATCAAATCACTTTCTTTTTGAAAAATACATATAAACATGACTGGATATTGGAATGTGAACCATTTCTAAATAAAGAGCTGATTATTTAATGGTGTGTCCTAATTTTCTCACATGCCTGTATGTGGAAAAAGTTTTAAAAAATGTCATTTATTGAAGGTGCGCCTTATAATGCAGAAAATATGGTAATCATTGTAGGGGTTCAAGGTGGTCGCTAGAAACTAGAACCTGGGTTGAGAATGGAACCCCAGGATTCTGTCCTCTATTTCCATCCACTTGTCTCTACTGTTCTCTGGCGGACAGAGGAGGCCTTGGTGTATCCACTTTTCTCTTTATTGATTCCTGGCTTTTCTGTTCTTTGGCCCTCGTCTCATCCACTACGCTCTCATGTACTAGTTGGTGGTGGTGTAGAATATGTTGTTCCCCAAAATGCTCCTTGTCCAGTTCCGAGTTCAGTTCCTGATAGACTCTCCGTGTTCCTGTCCTGACCAGACTGAGGAGAACTCTGTGCTTGATAGATCCACATTGCTCCTGGCTGATTCCTGGCATTCCTATTCAGTGGCCCTCATCTCTCGTTCATCCTGCCTCTGCCCCCAGATACCACCCAGGGGCAGATCCAGGATTTTCTAAAGGGGGTTGTGAGGTCATTGACAAAGCCAGATTGGGGGAAACTGGGGGCATTCCCCCCAAGAACATTTTGAAAAATAAGAGTCATTTACCTGCATTTTGGTGGCCCATTCGCTGGCCCTGCAAGGGGATAGCTTGACTAGTCCCCTTTTCTTTCTTCTTTTTTTTTTTGTGGACCAATGGGCGGGAGGGCGTGGGGGTGGCGGGCATGGGCCCCCTATAGCCACCCCTGGATTCGCCCCTGGCACCCATTTCTATCAGAATGAAGCCTACATATTAATACTGATTTCTACAGTTATACAGCTGTAGAGCTAAATGGGCTACGTGCTAAATACATTGCCTGTCCGTCCCAGGTAGGGATCCCTCCTTCATTTGGATTCCCATGAGGTTTCTTTCCCCCCCAGTGTCAGTGGGTTTCCTCACATAGAAGAGGGGTTCAAGGACAGGGAAGCTTATTTCTGTGTATTTGTTTGTATAATCTTGATTAATTTACTGTGAAACTCATTGAGACCATGTGCTGTGGTACTGGTAGATACAAATAAATGGAATAGACTGACGATCCGTAGACGATAATTGATGATATTAATGACTTTATAAATAATAAATTAGCAACTAAATGTTAATCCAGTTAATGAATATTTTAATTTGTCCCTTTTAAAATTCTCAGTTTATCATAAGTTAATTTTTTTAAACTTCAAATGGACCAAATGATATCGTTTCTGAGATTTGGATGGTTTGATTATCGTTTCTACGGAGACGATGAGGGATTTTCTGACTGTACAAACCTCCTGCTGCTGGTTCATTCCTGCTGAATTCCCAGCATTCCTTAGTCTTGTGAGAACACGTCACACTGTGGGACGGTACAGTGTGTGTGTGTTTTATATACGAAACAAAAAAAAAATAAAAGGAAACAAAAAGGTAACAAGAGAAGAGTAAAACATTGTGCCATGTTTGGGCGTCGGCCCCGCCCTGCTGCTCAGAATCACCACCAAGTTCTTAAAACTCATCGGGTGCTCAGAATGTTCCCTTCTTCCTGCAGCTGGTTGTTCACAGGAACAAACATGATCTGACTCACTCCAGTGGAACTGAGCTTTGATTGGTTGGTTTGAATTGATTAGAGTTTGGGTTGGCACGGCTTCGTGGGTACAGCGGCCATCGATCAGTGGCCCAGAAACTCATATCGACATGTCTCTGAGACACGGAACGCCTATTATTCCTGATGGGTTGTGGTTGGCACCTTCCATTTGGATGCATGTGTGTAGATGGATAAATGTGGGGCACCATAAAAATCACTTTGGGGTACATGGAGGTTCTCTAAGTAGGCTACCTGGCTTTGAGCAGCTTATACCAACTGTGGTCACAGGAGCCTATGCCAGGTAAGTACAGGTGAGAGGGTAGTTCTGTTGACCCATAACAGGTCACCAGTCTGTTACAGGGCCACGCGGAGATAAACAACCACGTAAGGCTAATCAACCTAAAATTCATGTTTTTAGAGTGTGGGGGGGAAACGTAACTATAGAAATCCTACACATACACAGGGAGAACATGCAAACTCCACACAGATTCAAGCCTAACCCCACCAAATCTAACCTTCTCTCTGTGGGATACAGTGCTGCCCGTTTCTATGGTACGAAATGGATGAATAATTCAATCCCTTAATCCCTACGGAGCGTGCCAGAGCCTATCCAGGCAAGAGGCAGGGTACACCCTGAACAGGTCAACAGTCTGTTGTAGGGTCACACACACTCATTCCTTGGGGATGTTTCTCAGTGGTCAATTAACAGTTTGATCAGAAAGACCAGATTCATGACCAGGTCTAAAAAAAGTCTGACCAGGATCCGGTTCTTGTCCAGTGTCAGACCTGACATGACAAGACCAGGCTCCTAACGTCCTGGACCAGAACTACATTCAGGTTTAAGGCCAAGACCAAAGTCAGTGCCAGGTCCAGAAGAAGCACAAGTAGTAAACCAGTTCTAGATAAGACCCAGGATCAGGATGAGATGGAACACCAAGACAAACCCAGACTTAGATCAGGTGTTTGGGTTCAGGACTGGACCCAGGACCAGAACACACTGGAAGTACTAATGGATCTGATCCAGAATTAGTGGAAGGATCAGAACCAGGATCCAGATTTAAACTGATACCATTTCCAGACCTAAGACAGGACCCAGGATGTGGACCAGCCCCACAGCTGGAACCAGTAGTCATTGTGAAGGAATGAAGTCAGTGAACTCACCATGGCTGCTGGTCCTTAACTTCCTGCTTCAGATCAGAGTTTAGAAATCTCAGCTAGGTGGATCTAACCAGGACCAGGTGGTCCCAGGTGGACCAGGAGGACTCAGACAGACCTGAGCTGGACTCAGTCTGAACCACAACCGTTGACTTTGTTCCAATTTTCCTCAATTTTTTCCCCCTTATTTTTTCTGTTTTCTTCCTTCAGCGTCTCAACTTTCTGCAGGTGTGGACAGGTGAGGCCACGCCCCCTCCTTAGACCTGTGGAACTCTGGGTAATGTAGTTGAGGAGGAGTTTAGGATCTCCACAAGAATTATAATGAAAATAAAGATTAGATTAACTTCTGATTAATAAAGACAAATAAATCCATGTGTGTTGCTTTTGTTCTGGAATTTCTTTCAGGGGCGAATCTAGGATTTTCTACAGGGGGCGTGACGTCATAGACAAAACGAGGACCTGTGATGCTCGCCAGTATAGGGGATCTGGGCGCATCCCCCTCCCCTCCCAGAATATTTTGAAATTTAAATCATTTTGATGCATATTTTGCCCAAAGTTTAGTATGAGTAAGATGGTAAGAACACTTTTTTTGTGGACCAAAAGGGGGGCAGCGTGCGCCCCCACACGCCCCTGGATCCGCCCCTGCCTTTTATGTCTCCAGGTATTATTCCTACTTCCAGAAAACCACATCCGGATTTTAAAACCATATTAAACTAAATTTGGCGCAGTGGGTTACTGTTCCAACCCTCACTATGGTCACCAGCTGTGGGTGGTGACCAAAAGAATGAGATCACGGGTACAAGCGGCCGAAATGAGCTTCCTCCGCAGGGTGGCTGGGCTCTCACTCAGAGATCGGGTGAGGAGCTCTGCCATCCGGGAGGAGCTCGGTATCGAGCCGCTCCTCCTGCAGGTCGAGAGGAGCCAGATGGGGTGGTTCGGGCATCTGGTCAGGATGCCCCCCGAGCGCCTCGCAGGCGAGGTGTTTTGGGCACGTCCCACCGGGAGGAGACCAAGGGGCAGACCCCGGACCTGCTGGAGAGACTATGTCTCACAGCTGGCTCGGGAACGACTTGGGATCCTACCAGGTGAGCTAGGGGATGCAGCCGGGGTGAGAGAGGCCTGGGCTGCCCGTTTGAGGCTGTTGCCCCCGCGACCCGACCCTGGAACAAGTGGAAGATGACGGAACGGTTACTGTGTGGACTTTGCATGTTCTCCTCGTGTATGCGTGGGTTTTCTCCGGTTTCTTCCCACCCTCCAAAAACATGCTACGTTGATTGGCCGCTACATTGAAGATTGAGTGTGTGTATGGTTGTATGGCTACCTGTTCGGGGTGTACCCTGCCCTTCGCCTCTACCCTTTCGGTACCCCAAAAGGTATAGACGGTTAAGAAGGTGACTGGAAGTTCCAGGCAGGAGGCCTAGAGAAGGTTTGTAGATGATGGAGAACATTAAGACGAGATGTGATGAGAGAAGAAGGAGTAAAATGTAGAAAACAGATTTATTCATTGGAAAAAATCTCTTTAATCTGAGCCAACGCCTCCTAGTAGAATGTTCGCTCTTGGACCAGGAGTAGTCGGTCGAATCCCACTGGGTCCATGCCTAAGTGTCTTTGGAGAAGACGCCTAACCCCTTAGTTGACTCCACCATTGGCGCCATCGTGACTGCCTGCTGCGGTGCAGTGCAGCAGAAGTAATTTCCCCATTGAGGGATAAATATAGTGCGTTTTTTTTTTTTATCTTCTTTTGGTGATTTAAACAACCTGCAGGTTCTCAGCATCTCATCTTTTTGTGTGTTTAGTCATTTCTTTTAAACTAGCCTCATAGCGGCTAAAGGTAGAAAAAGTTTCAAAAAAGTCTTCTGGACAGTTTAATTCTTGATCGAGACGTTTCGACTTCCATCCGGAAATCATTTTCAATCTGAATGAAATGGACAGAAAACTGGATCTATTTATACTAACCTGAGTAAAAGGTAAGAAAATAGTAAGAAGGGCTCGACCAATGAGCCTGTGTTACCTATGATGGCCGTGAATGGCTCCTATTGTAGCCACAGACCAGTAAACGAACCCTATTATAAAAATGCTAAAAGCCTAGTGAATAGAAATACCTGCTAATGAGAGGCGTGAAACTGGGCCACGAGGTGTCATCTTTAGTCCATGGCTTCAAAATGCTGCTGTAAATCCCGGGCAAAACGTATCTAACGCCTCCACTCCGATTCAGTGAGGGATTTTCTTTCATCACAAAGATGGCTTCCTTCACCCCTCTTTCAAACCATCCTTTCTCTCTACTTAGAATCTTCACCTCACTGTCCTCAAAAGTGTGTTTGGTGGATTTAAGATGCAGATGTACAGCAGACTGTGGACCACTTGAGGCTTCTCTTCTGTGTTGGTAAAGTCTTTTGTGGAGTGGCTGCTTCGTTTCACCAATGTAGTGTTCTTTGCAGCTCCCTTCACTGCACCGGATCGAATAAACTACATTGCTCTGTTTTTCTGTAGGCATCTTGTCTACAGATGGCTAAAGGGCTAATAGCCGGTCAGCTTTTAGAAGATGGTGGATAATTCCTATTTTAGACATTATTTTTTTCTCATTATTTACACTTTATACACCAAGATATTGTATTTTATAGAGGTTTTTAAAAAATATATGTTTTAGTTTAAGTCCTTCAAATATAAGAAAATGGTCCTCAGATAGAAAAGGGTGGGAGGCTCAAATATTACCCTGTTTACATGTGAGAGAAGGATGGAGGACGTTCCCACCCTCAACTATGGTCACCAGCTGTGGGTGGTGACCGAAAGAATGAGATCGCGGGTACAAGCGGCCAAAATAAGCTTCCTCCGCAGGGTGGCTGGGCTCTCACTCAGAGATCGGTGAGGAGCTCTGCATCCGGGAGGAGCTCGGTGTCGAGCCGCTCCTCCTCCAGGTCGAGAGGAGCCAGATGGGGTGGTTCGGGCATCTGGTCAGGATGCCCCCCGAGCGCCTCGCGGGCGAGGTGTTTCGGGCACGTCCCACCGGGAGGAGACCAAGGGGCAGACCCTGGACCCGCTGGAGAGACTATGTCTCACAGCTGGCCGGGGAACGACTTGGGATCCTTCCAGGTGAGCTAGGGGATGCAGCCGGGGAGAGAGAGGCCTGGGCTACCCGCTTGAGGCAGTTGCCCCCGCGACCCGACCCCGGAACAAGCGGAAGATGACGGAACGGAAGAAGGATGGACGAGACGGAAGGATGGAGGAGACTGATGGATGAAGGAGACTGATGGAAGGAGGAGACTGAAGGATGGAGGAGACTGAAGGATGGAGGAGACTGATGGATGGAGGAGACTGAAGGATGGAGGAGACTGAAGGATGGAGGAGACTGATGGATGGAGGAGACTGAAGGATGGAGGAGACTGAAGGATGGAGGAGACTGATGGATGGAGGAGACTGAAGGATGGAGGAGACTGATCTGGGCATCAACACTAAATCGGTCAGTTGTGGAAAAAAGAACTGAGTAAAAAGGAAGCTCCTACATGATAAGTTGATGGAGATTTGTACCCTGACCTACATTCACCAGGTGTTGGTGGTCACCCAAAGAACAAATCCTAAATTCAAGCAGCCATTTTTTATCATACTGTATGAATCCCTCAGTCCTGTGCTTTGAACTTTATCTGTAGGGTGACTGGACCAGGTGAGGAGCTTGGTCGTCCTGGTCGAGAGGAGCCAGATGGGGTGGTTTGGGTACGTCATCAGAATGGCTTTCTTACACCTTCTTGGTGAAGTGTTTTAGGTATGTGACACTTAGAGAAGGCCTTAGCGTTGACCCAGGACTTGTTGGAGTAGGGGCGGGCAACTACCTGAGATGTGGCATTTTAGCCTGCCCCACTAAACAACAACACTGAAACACGGTGGCACATTGGTTAGCACAGCAAGAAGGTCGTGAGTTTGAATCCCAAGTGGTGGACAAGGTTTGAAACACTGGCTTTTCTGTGTTGAGTTTGCATGTTCTACCTATGTCTGGGTGGGTTTTTCCCACCTTCTAAAAACACATGCATGTTAGGTTGAGGACATCTTCGAAAACATGACTCATCTCAAGGAGATTATCATCCTAATAAAAAATTACTTAGGTTTTTTTTCCCTGGAGGTTCAGAATTTTTGGTGTGCATCACTTTGTTGTCACAATAGTCGCCTTTCCGAGTTTTTTCTGCAACATTTGGTGTGTTTTTGTGAATTTTTCCAGTTGTAGTAATTTTTTAGACTATTTTTCTATGTACCTGGCACAATGTTTTTTCGGGAATAGGCCCTTTGGTTACACAATCAGAAGTTTGCCCACCGCTGAACAAGGGCACAGGTGACACACTTAGGCTCATCTGCCTCCAGTGTAATCGAACCCCACCAAATTTTTCTTTTAATATACTTTATATATCCCTCACAGGGAAATTTGTGTGCTGCACTACACCGCACCAGGCTGCCACCTATGACGGCCCAATGGTTTGAGAAGCAGGGGGTTAGGTGTCTTCTCCACGGACCCTAGATGTGAACTCCGTGGGATGCAAACCCGCGAACTTTCGGTTAACTTCTGGTCCGCGGGTGAACACTCTAACCACTGAGCCACCGTCTCCGTCTATTTGGAACTGGTCCACCGGCGTTCTAGCCTACAGCACATCTACCACTCCACAGGAAGGAGGGGCTCCCTCCATGTGGAGGGAGCCACTCCCCCTTCTCGAGATGGATGGGCGAGAAATCCAATTCAAGTTGACTTAGGTCTCTAATTTGTCACAAGTGTGATCTTTGAAGATAGAGTTGGGTCAGAATAGTATGGTGCTTGGTCCCAGGGGGCATTGGCTCGGTGGTAAAGTTTCCCCCTTATGACCGGGAGAACCTGGTTCAATTCCCACTGGGCCTAAGCCGTCCCTGAGACTACTGAAGGACCCAATATAAAAAAACCCACTAAAAAAAATAACATGGTGCTTTTGATAAAACTCAAGCTTGTATGGCGTAACCAACATGGCGGGCTGAGCAGAGATCTCTACAACTTTTAATAATGAGGCTCCTGGTCTTTGATAGTATGGATTTGTGGTCCTCTGAAGTCCTTTAGGGTCCTCTGAGGGGGTCTTTGTATGTCCTCCAGTGATGAGCAAACAGAGAGCTTCTCTTCAGACAGGTGAGACAGAGACAGGTGGACATCTTTTAATGGCTCAAACAGAAGTTAATCATGAAACAAGTTCTTGTCCTTCAATCCACCTGCTTCATATTCACAGTTCAAACTAAAACTGGGGCGCCCGATTGGCTAAGAGTCCTGCTGGGCAGGGAATTAGAAACATCTGGAGAGAGTAAAGAAACGAAAACAAAAGGACAAACAAAGAAAGTGGAATAAAAGAGGAGGAGTCCAGGATGTCACATGATGCCGTTGGTTAGGTACTGGAAGCCGTCGTACAGCTTGGTGGTTAGAGACCTCATGGACCCGTCCACCAGCTGGTCCACCAGCAGCTGCAGCTGCTCCTCAGTCAGACTCATGTGGAAACGCTCCTTCAGACCTCGCATGGTGCTGGAGCCGTGGAAGCAGGGCAGCTGGGAGCCTAGAGGAACAGCAGGGGTAAGAAAACACCTGGAGAGCAGCTATGCTGAGGGCGGGGCTTAGACTCACCTTGCTGCATTATCTCTACGATCTGTAACACCCGGTCCATGTGCTTCCTGGCGGCGATTAGACCCTGCAGCATTAGCATCTTATAGTAGTTAAACATGTCTCCCTCTGGACCGCCCATCACCTGCCAGACAAAGGGTAAAGCACAGACTGGTAATGGATCAGAGACTCCTGATTGGTCAGAAGTTGGCGAACTCACGTCTACAAACTCTGCAGTGAGCTTGAACGCCGACGTTTCGAAGCCGAGATTTTTAGGCGAGCTGGACAGGATGAAACCGAAGTCGATGTGGATGATGTGACCGTCTGCGTCCAGCAGGATGTTCCCGTTATGTCTGCGGCACAGACAAGTAATTAGAGTCTCATCCTTACAACTACTGCTTGGGTTTTTCTAAAGCAGTGGTCCCCAACCACCGGGCCGCGGACCGGTACTGGGCCGTGGGTCATGTTGTACCGGGCCGCACAGAAAGAAGAAATAACTTCCATTATTTCCATTTGGTTTATTATTCTTTTTTTCTTGTTTGCTGCTGTAACGCAAAAATTTCCCAAGTGTGGGAATCAATAAAGTCATTCTAATCTAATTCGAGCCATATTGATTTTTTAATTTGAAAAGTCACCGGATTTTCTTCCTTACATCCGTCAATGAGTCACTTTTGACGCATCATTCCCTTAAATTTAAACCCATAAACTAGCAAAATGAGTAAAAATCAAAGATTTCTGAGAAGTTTCTTTGCTGATCGGAGTTACAGAGTTATGAAGCAGACTGTACCTTAGAAACACTCTTCAGGTTTCAGGTCAAGATGGGACTGTATGGTTCCAGCAAAACAAACTCAGAACTCCGATTACTGTGAGGAGCCGAACTAGTATTTTTATTCACTTTGATTTTGTGATGTCTTTTATTTTGAAGGTATGTTTACCGTTACCATAACAACCAGAGTGGATTCGAGCAGAGAGAATGTTTCTGTGTTATAAAGACGCTGCTAAAAAAAATTCTCGTGAGTACAAAGTAAATTTAAGTTTATTATTAATTAAAAAAAAAACATTTTTTTCAGGTTGGTTTTGTTTAGTTTTTCTGCTACACCTTTAGACCGGGCAGCACGGTGGCACAGTGGGTAGCACAGTGGCCTCACAGCAAGAAGGTCGTGGGTTCGAGTCCCAGGTGGGGATGAGACTTGGAACACTGTCCTTTCTGTGTGGAGTTTGCATGTTCTCCCCGTGTCTGCGTGGGTTTCCTCCGGGTACTCCGGTTTCCTCTCACCCTCCAAAAACATGCATGCTAGGTTGATTGGCCAGTGCCGATATTCCCCCCTAGGAATGAGTGTGTGTGGATGGTTGTATGTGTGTGGCCCCGCGACAGACTGGCGACCTGTTCGGGGTGTACCCTGCCCTTCGCCTTAAATTAGCCGGGATGGGCTCCGGCACCAACAGCAACCCTGAAAGGGACAGACGGATAAGAAGATGACTGACTGACTGACCTTTAGACCGGTCCCTGAAAATATTATCAGACACTAAACCGGTCCGTAGCACAGGAAAGGTTGGGGACCTCTGTTCTAAAGGGCTCTTCCTCACTAAGAAGGAGAATCTAAGAACAGGTTAGTTAAAGAATGATCTGTTGCTTTTTTTAAAGCTGTTTTTTTTTTTTAAGCCTGTTGGAACAACTTTATCATAATATCGAGTGACCCGTCCCCACTCAGACGTGTCTCACCTGTCTTTGACCTGCAGCAGGTAGCAGATGAGGCTGTACCCCGCGCAGCTCTGAACAAAGTTCCTCTGAGCGGAGAGGAAAGCTTCGGTGGTGGTGGCGCCGTGCTCCTGCAGGAAGTAGTCCAGCAGAGACAGCTGGCTCTGCTTCTTCACCTGATGCAGTGAGACGGCGTTCACCACCGGCTCGATCATTCCGCTGTCTGACGATAGGACCAGGATCTTGTAGGGTTTTATCCACAGAGGGACTCGTTCCTGTTCCCAGATGGACTGATCACACACACAGCAGGATGTTAGGACAGGAGGTGGAGACATGAAGCAGGTGATGTCACACATTTACCTTGAGCTGCTGGAGGACCTGGAAGGCCAGCAGCTCCTGTCTCAGATCATCTCCACACTTCACGATTACAGACAGGAGCCTCCAGTTTGGGAGGTGTCCGTACGGAGACCCCTCTCTGATCCTCCTGTAGGACACACACAGACCAATCAGCTGGCTTACACACCGAGAAAGCAACGGATATGGGTATCAGAAGAAAGAACGACATCCCCTCGTTGTTTCACCGACAGGCTGGATAGTTCGTTATAATATCAGATCATATTAGTGCTTTTTAACATGACAATTATTTTGACAGAGAGCAGCGCTACATTTCTGGATCTGGAACGATCTTTTCTCAAAGTGGATGTCGTAACGTGGTTATACACGTCCGTAATACCGACTCATTAACACTAGGACCGCCACAGCTCTCAATATGACTCTAAGTTACTTTAATATGCTAATTAGAATAAAGAAAACACAACCTAGCAGGCTGAGCTTTTATGAATTTTAATATATGAGACGGTGGATCAGCGCTAGACCGCTCACCCGCGGACCGGAAGGTCGCGGGTTTGATTCCCACTGAGACCACCGTCTAGAGTCTTTGGAGAAGACACCTAAACCCCGCTTCTCCCACCATTGCCGCCATTGAAGGGCAGCCTGCTGCGGTGTAAGGAGTGCAGCACACAAATTTCCCCGCTGAGGGATGAATAGAGTAATTCATTTATCATTTATTTATCATTTATAAACATGTTTTCCATTTTATTATGAAGTTTTTTTTTTTCCTAAAAATGAACATTTCAAAATTTATAAGCATTTTATTTCCTCTAACCTGCTGCGCCCCGCAGCAGCTGAGAGGACGCATGCATTGTAAGTTGTTGCTATGGTAACAAACACATTGCTATGGCCACACATAAGTGTCTGTGTTCATATTTGTGGAGAGACACAAGGAGGACTCTGACGCCATTACAGAAACATTTTAGAAAGATTGAGTGAGATAATATTAAAGAGACACCATGAAGAGAGTCTGAATAAAGTCAGCCATGTTTTCTAGAAAAGTCTTCAAAGTTCAGGTTAACATATTGAAGCCGATTTATAACGAGGACATTTTGAAGCAGCAGCGTAAAATGCAGAAATTGATGAATTAGCTTATTTTACTTTGGTTTTTGTTTTGTTTTTTATTCTAAATTATAAAAATATCTAACATTTTATTATTATTATTACTTTAAAAATTGAGTGGTTTAAAATTTTATTTATGAAATAAAGCAGAAAAAAATATGAATAATTACATAAGCATCACATTGACGGTCATGGTGCTTGCAGGTAGATTTAGAACGCGGTGGTCCTAGTGTTAATGAGCCTAATTAAACAGCAAGCAGCTGTTTAAATGCTGCTGTGATAAATCCTTGTTTGGTCACCATCACGGTTTGATTTACCAACCTCTTTATGAATAAATCTAACATAGAAGCTAAAATATTGGTTTTAAGTAACCAGTTCCTTCAGATCCCATGACGGAGCTGCATGTGGATGAACCTAATCATTTAAAGTTTATGAGTCCTTCTAAACATCTACCTCTTTGTTAGAAACGATGGGACACCAGATGTCATCATCATGGGTTGATTGTCTCACAGAGACTCATCATGAGACCACAAGATTGAACACACACACAAAATCTGTTTAGAAAGACAATTCTGTATCAAAATAAAAGCTGCAGAGAAAGAGGAATTCTTAGGAGATTAGAACTAGTTCTCTCTCCTCTGTCAGTCTACTGGGTTGTCTCTTTATGTCTAGAACAGGCATGGGCAAACTACGGCCCGCGGGCCACAAACGGCCCGTTAAATGTTTTAATCCGGCCCGCCAAACTTGAAATAAATTAAGTAAACCATGTTTTTTCCCCTTGCAATTTTGATGTTTCCTCACTAGAGGGCGCACCCTAGACATATTGGCTTTGTTGAGAAAATAACAACACTGTTCCCATTAAAATGCGTGTCTCCATGATGCACACGCTGTCAAAATAAAACAGTGTGCGCGGATATGGAAAGACATCGGGGCGTATACACGCGTGTAACCGAGCGCATTTGAAATCTAACGCACTTAATGTTTTTTTTTTTTTAAAAAAGCCAGTCACGAGGAGAGTGATGGTGACTTCCTGAAGGATCAGAGACATTCAAAATAAAAGTTATTCATTTGATTTTCAGTGTTTAAAAACTCATTTCAAAATCAGAGATTTTGTTTTAATGCTTTTCTTCAATTCAATTGGAAATTAAAGCACATGTTTTCTCCTCCAATGAGGTGAGGTTACCAACGCTCCTGTTCCGGACCCTTTGTCATGTGTTAGAGCTCATTGTGGCCTGCGAACCAAAAAGTTTGCCCACTCCTGGTCTAGAACCTGACGATGTTCATCACTTTTTATTCTCTCCAAATCAGTCCGAAGATCACACGCATCCTAAACTGAACATGTCAACTGACCAGATCCCAGACCAGTGATCCATTCAGTGACCCCTTCAAGACTGAACTCAGAGAAGAGAACGATCTTCTTACCGAACCTTCTCCTCCCAGGGTTCCTTCAGGGCCACAGCAGACGGGTCCTCAGGGTCCCGTTTGAAGGTGGTGGGTGCCTGAGCCAGCTGTTCTGAGAGTCTCCGTCTGAAGACAAGATGGGACAGCTGTTTAAGACCAGAGATGACGTTTCTCAGAAAGTAATTAGTTACAAACTAAAGTAACTGATTAAGAAACTGATTAAAAAATAACGCTTAAATATTCTACAAACTTTATATTTGTATAAAATTTGCTCAAATTAATATAAAAAAACAGTCCGTCCAGCATTTAACGATCACAGCTATTAACGCAGGGCGACAACATGAAGCAGTGGTTTAACACGGTGGTCTCACAGCAAGAAGGTCAGGGTTCGAGTCCCGGAGCGGAGGCTTGGCTCAGAACTCTGGTCTTTCTGTGTGGAGTTTGCATGTTCTCCATCTGTATGAGTGGGTTTACTCCCACCCTCCAAAAACATACATGTTAGATTGATTGGCCGCTATGAAATTGCCCCTATGAATGCGAGTGTGTGTGGATGGTCGTCTGTGTGTGTGGGCCCGCAACAGACTGGTGACCTGTTCGAGGTGTACCCTGCCTCTCACCTTAGCTCATTCGGGATAGGTTCCGGCACCCCGCCGCGATCCCGTGAGGGACGGATGGTTCAGGAAACAGAGTGAAACTATTAACGCAAAATCAAACTCCACAAAATTGCGGTAATCCGCAACTTAGTCAAAAACCACCAAAACTTTTTAACAACTAGGTCTTAAAAGGCCCTTTTTGGGGAGGCGTTGGCTCAGTGGCAGAGTGTTTGTCCTTGGAGAAGCCGGTTTGAATCCACTGAGCCCCTTTGGTGTCCCTGGACCGGACACCTAACCCCCTAGTTGCTCTCACCATTGGTGCCATCGTGACTCAGGAATTTCCCAGTTGACCGATCAATATAGTACGGAAAAAATAAAAAAAATAAAAGCCTGTTTAGACCAAAATAATCCTAAGAAAAGCTGTGAAATCCTAGAGGGACTGATGATAAACTTTGATAGTAATGATGTGTAGAACACGTAGAACAGGTGTGTAATAGTTTTCTGGTGAACCTGATGTCTCCAGCGGCGATGAAAACCGGCTCTTTGCTCTCTAGACTGGTGATGCTGTCCACTGAGAACTGGCTGATGTTATCACAGCTGTTGGTGTGGCCTTCAGGGAGCTGCAGGACGTCACAGAAAACAGATAGTATCTCTTCACGTCACACAGACATACAATACAAACTATTATGGGATGTACAGACATCATTATTATAGTTTCACTGAGATGAAAAAAAACTCCTCTTAATGAGGACGGAGTTCATCGGATTAATTTAAATAGTTCAGTTTGGATCAGACATCGTGGAAACACGCATCGGTCCAAGTACAGAACCCTGAGGAACTCCACGAGTAATAAAACACTCAGAATTTAACAACTTGATGCCGAGACATCAAACGAAATTTCTGACCTTGAGCTTTGGTTGCATAACCTTGCACACTTTATCAGCTAATCTATGGTTTGTACTGAATAACTGTGGGGAGTTTAATTAAAATCCTGCCTGGTGTTTGGGAGACATCGGGTCTTCAACAAGACTAAGTCAATATCGAGGCTTCAAACTCCAATCGATCTACGTTCTACAAGTAGATCTACAAGTCGATCTACGTTCCAACCCTCACCTATGGTCACCAGCTGTGGGTGGTGACCGAAAGAATGAGATTGTGGGTACAAGCGGCCGAAATGAGCTTCCTCCACAGGGTGGCTGGGCTCTCACTCAGAGATCGGGTGAGGAGCTCTGCCATCCGGGAGGAGCTCGGTGTCGAGCCGCTCCTCCTCCGGGTCGAGAGGAGCCAGATAGGGTGGTTCGGGCATCTGGTCAGGATGCCCCCCCGAGAGCCTCGCGGGCAAAGTGTTTCGGGCACGTCCCACCGGGAGGAGACCAAGGGGCAGACCCCGGACCCACTGGAGAGACTATGTCTCACAGCTGGCTGGGGAACGACTTGGGATCCTTCCAGGTGAGCTAGAGGATGCAGCCGGGGTGAGAGAGGCCTGGGCTGCCCGCTTGAGGCAGTTGCCCCCGCGACCCGACCCCGGAACAAGCGGAAGATGACGGAACGAAACAAACTCCAATCATACCTCCTACCCCCTACTACTACCTCCTATCCTACCTCTTATCCGCCTCCTACTACCTCCTAATTTCTCCTAATACCTCCTTTTACTACCTCCTATCCTACCTCCTTCTACTACCTCCTAATACCTCCTATCCTACCTCCTTCTACTACCTCCTAATACCTCCTATCCTACCTCCTCCTAATACCTCATATCCTACCTCCTACTACTACCTCCTATCCTACCTCCTACTACCTTCTATCCTATCTCCTACTACTACCTTACCTACTACTACCACTATCCTACCTCCTACTACTACCCCGTATCCTACCTCCAACTACTACCCCGTATCCTACTGCCTACCCCCTTACTACCTCCTACCCCCTACTACTACCTCCTATACCTCCTATTTAGGAACTGGCTTGTTGATCTTACTTTAGAAGAAATCAGGTTTTCTATGAAAGGTTGAGCCCAGGTTTTTTTTTTTATGTCTGACAGCTCGTGTTAAAAAAGATCAAAGATATTGATCGATCGCTCGTTAAAGAAGCAACATAATAATCCACAGTACGACCTCCACCTGCAGATCTCCGATATCATCCACAGACCACGCCTCGTCATCGTTGTCATAGTTAGGGACGATGGAGAAGCTTCCAGCTCGCTGTTCTGCCGTCATACCGCAGTCCGGCAGGTTCTCTACGGAACGTGTGCTTCGAATCCGGTTCTCTGGAATCCGGATGGGAACGCTGGACATCTCAAAGTTCTCACATTCCAGGACCTCCACGTAGATCAAGTAGGGAGCCTAAGGAGGAGCAGCAGACACATGATGGCTGAAGCTGGTGGTCTTCATGATGATCTGACTCACCTTGTCTTTGGAGTTGAGCACCACGGCCTGCGTGTGCGGCACACGCACCACGTGGTGGTCGAAGGCGGCGGTGGGCAGCCACACTCTCGCTGGGAGCTTGTGGTTGAGGAGCGATAGCTCTGAGATGAGTCGCTGGGTTTTCTGCTCCTTGGTGGGCAACGTGGCCAGACGCTTCCCAATGCCCATCAGAGACTTGATGAACTCCCTCTGAGGAGCCAGACGGACTGGCTGAAACAAAAACACAGTCAGACAGCAGGTAGGGACGGGGTTAAGCTCAGGTGAGCTCAGACGGATAGATGCAGCTCAGATGTGTGTGTGTGTTGCATCTGGACTCAAATTGGATTAAACCGTTTCCCGGTGCCAGAGCAGAACTTTACAACCAGACGCCAACACACACAAACACCTGACAGATGGATCACTGAGAGGAGCAGATACGATTCGGATTCACCCAAAACCTCCAACAGAATAAAGAACCAGCATGTGAGACGAGAATCAGAGATTTCCCACAATGCACCCTGAAGTTAGAAGACGAAGTGTCTCGACTTACGGGACCAGAATCAAACTCCAGACTGTCAGAGCTGGAGGTGTAGTCCTAAAGGGTCAGAGGAAGAGGAGGCGTTCAGCTGCATGTGTACAGTTACCCTGTGATAACCTGATTGTTTCAGATGAGCCTTGTTCAGTGCGTACGACGATCTCTACCAAAATTGAGCGATTTATTTCTAAACTTTAAGCAAAGACAGAAGCTGCTGTTCGGGAAACCCAAGATGTGGGGAAAAGACGACACACGTGGACAGAAGCGGAATTGCACTGACGACAGTGAAATGAAGCTTTTAAAGCAGTAAAGAAAATAAATCAGAAAACATACAAAAAAATGCCCACATCATAAAAAAAATGTAATAAAAAATATGATAATAATAATATTATCATCAAAACATCAAGCTGGAAATGACGTGCACTGCTTTTAATGGTTGACATTAACGCCCAGTGAGCGGAAAAGCAAAGCTCTCGATTTACAAGTCGATCTGCGTTACCACCCTCACCATGGTAACCAGGATCTACGTTCCTACCCTCACCATGGTAACCAGGATCTACGTTCCTATCCTCACCAGGATCTACGTTCCTACCCTCACCATGGTAACCAGGATCTACGTTTCTACCCTCACCATGGTAACCAGGATCTACGTTCCTACCCTCACCATGGTAATCAGGATCTACGTTCCTACCCTCACCATGGTAACCAGGATCTACGTTCCTATCCTCACCAGGATCTACGTACCTACCCTCACCATGGTAACCAGGATCTACGTTCCTACCCTCACCATGGTAACCAGGATCTACGTTCCTATCCTCACCAGGATCTACGTTCCTACCCTCACCATGGTAACCAGGATCTACGTTTCTACTCTCACCATGGTAACCAGGATCTACGTTCCTACCCTCACCATGGTAATCAGGATCTACAGTGGTGGTCAAAAGTTTACATACACTTGTAAAGAACATAATGTCATGGCTGTCTTGAGTTTCCAGTTATTTCAACAACTCTGATTTTTCTCTGATATAGTGATTGAAACAGATCCTTCTTTGTCACAAAAAACATTCATGAAGTTTGATTCTTTTATGACTTTATTATGGGTAAACTGAAAATGTGACGAAATCAGCTGGGTCAAAAATATACATACAGCATTGCTAATATTTGGTTACATGTCCTTTGGCCATTTTTACTTCAATTAGGCGCTTTTGGTAGCCATCCACAAGCTTCTGGCAAGTTTCTGGTTGAATCTTTGACCACTCCTCTTGACAGAATTGGTGCAGTTCAGTTAAATTTGTTGGCTTTCTGACATGGACTTGTTTCTTCAGCATTATCCACATGTTCTCAATGGGATTTAAGTCAGGACTTTGGGAAGGCCATTCTAAAACCTTAATTCTAGCCTGATTTAGCCATTCCATTACCACTTTTGATGTGTGTTTGGGGTCATTGTCCTGTTGGAACACCCATTTCCCCCCAGACCCAACCTTCGGGCTGATGACTTCAGGTTTTCTTGAAGAATTTGAAGGTAATCCTCCTTCTTCATTGTCCCATTGACTCTCTGTAAAGCACCAGTTCCATTGGCAGCGAAACAGGCCCACAGCATAATACTACCACCACAGTGCTTGATGGTAGGCATGGGGTTCTTGGGGTTAAAGGCCTCACCTTTTCTCCTCCAAACATATTGCTGGGCATTGTGGCCAAACAGCTCAATTTTTGTTTCATCTGACCACAGAACTTTCCTCCAGAAGGTCTTATCTTTGTCCATGTGATCAGCAGCAAACTTTAGTCGAGCCTTAAGGTGCCGCTTTTGGAGCAAGGGCTTCCTTCTTGCACGGCAACCTCTCAGTCCATGGCGATGCAAAACACGCTTGACTGTGGACACTGACACCTGTGTTCCAGCAGCTTCTAATTCTTGGCAGATCTGCTTTTTGGTGCTCCTGGGTTGACTCTTCACCCTCCTGACCAGTTTTCTCTCAGCAGCAGGTGACAGCTTGCGTTTTCTTCCTGATCGTGGCAGTGACAAAACAGTGCCATGCACTTTATACTTACAAACAATTGTTTGCACTGTTGCTCTTGGAACCTGCAGCTGCTTTGAAATGGCTCCAAGTGACTTTCCTGACTTGTTCAAGTCAATGATTCTTTTTTTCAAATCTGTGCTGAGCTCCTTTGACTTTCCCATTGTAGCGTTTGTGGGTGCTTTTATCCAATGAGCCCTTTTTAAATGGCCTCAGAGAAGTCACCAGCTGTAGTCACTCATAATCACTCACAAGAAGTTAAGAGGTCATGCTATGAAGCTCATGTCATTGACACAACTTTCTAAGTCTCCAAAATTGCTCATTCATGTTGCTGTATGTATATTTTTGACCCAGCTGATTTCGTCACATTTTCAGTTTACCCATAATAAAGTCATAAAAGAATCAAACTTCATGAATGTTTTTTGTGACAAAGAAGGATCTGTTCCAATCACTATATCAGAGAAAAATCAGAGTTTTTGAAATAACTGGAAACTCAAGACAGCCATGACATTATGTTCTTTACAAGTGTATGTAAACTTTTGACCACCACTGTACGTTCCTACCCTCACGATGGTAACCAGGATCTACGTTCCTATCCTCACCAGGATCTACGTTCCTACCCTCACCATGGTAACCAGCTGTAGGTGGTGACCGAAAGAATGAGATCGCGGATACAAGCGGCCGAAATGAGCTTCCTCCCCAGGGTGCCTTGGCTCTCACTCAGAGATCGGGTGAGGAGTTCTGCCATCCGGGAGGAGCTCAGTGTCGAGCCGCTCCTCCTCCAGGTCGAGAGATACCAGATGGAGTGGTTCGGGCATCTGGTCAGAAGCGCCTCGCTGGTGAGGTGTTTCGGGCACGTCCCACCGGAAGGAGACCAAGAAGCAGACCCCGGACCCTACTGGAGAGAGTATGTCTCACAGCTGGCTGGGGAACGACTCGGGATCCTTCCGAGTGAGCTGGAGGATGGAGCTAGGGTGAGAGAAGCCTGGGCTTCCCGTCTGAGGCTGTTGCCCCCGGAACCCGGCCACGAATAAGCGGAAGACAACAGAACAGGACGGAACACAGAGAATTACTGTAATTTTGATAAATCCCAAATTTCCATGACTTAAGCTGATTAAAGAAACATGAGACCACAGCTGAGTAAGTAGGTGGAGTTACTAAAGAACTTCCAGTGAAGCGGTGCCTCCTGGTTCCTGTCCGGGCCCACTGCAGCTTTCTAAAACAACAACTATTAAATATTGTCTTGCCGATCGTCGGTCGATTGGCCAAAGAACTCCACACACACTCCACCTGACGTTCAGGCTTCATCACTCCGAACGATGTTGGGTGATTCTTCACAAAAAACAAAGCAGCACAAGGAGAGTTTTGTTCAGCTTCTTTAGGGTCTCTAACTACCAGTGGTGGATTGGAATGGAGTTCATGGTTTGCTGTGTTGTGTCATGCTCTGTTTTTTTGTATCGGGGACATCAATAGTCTTCTTTAGGAGCAAATTAAGGAAACCATGAAACTTTTAAAAGGTAACAGAACAGAAACTGAAGAGCCAGAAGTTTGGTTTTATTTTCTCAAAACTGCACAATACACATTTATTTTTTTTTATCCTGAAAGATGACGCTTCACATGTAACAGCAGACCAGAATCCTGCACAATGTGGTCGGGAAACATTTGACATCACTTTTAACACCTTCATTAACCTGGACCAATTGAAACGTTTGACCATGCCCACCTCAGATGTTAATCACAAGAAAGAAGCCAGTGTGAGGAAAGCTTTGTTTGGTCGATTAGAAGCTCAGAGAAATTCCAAACTAAACAAGCATTGGTGTTTAATAAGAATATACCGGGAGACACGCCTCCTACTGACAAATACTGAAGGAGTAAAGGTCGCCATGGCGACGCCCTCTATTCATTCGTCAGTCAATAACCCATCATGTACCCATTCACCGTCCACGTATCCATGATCAACACATTCTAATTGTCTCTCTGAGTAAGCATCTACTCATCAATCATCTAAACATTATGTACTAATTCATACATCTATGAACCATATATGGTAAGAAAGAAAGGAAGAAAGAAAGAAGAAGGAATTCCTCTTCTTTCTCTAGAAAGAAGAGGAATGAAGATTAGTCAGAGTGAAACAGAGTACATGTGTGTGAATGAGAGGGATCCAAATGGAAAAGTGAGGTTACAGGGAGAAGAGAGAAAGAAGGTGGAAGATTTTATGTATCTAGGATCAACAGTCCAGAGTGTGGAAAAGAGGTGAAAAAGCGTGTTCAGGCAGGCTGGAACGGGTGGAGGAAAGGATCAGGTGTGATGTGTGATAGAAGAGTTTCAGCTAGAATGAAAGGAAAAGTGTACAAAACTGTGGTGAGACTGGCCATGCTGATTGGTCTAGAGACAGTAGCACTGAGGAAAAGACAGGAAGCAGAGATGGAGGTAGCAGAGATGAAGATGCTGAGGATCTCTCTGGGAGTGACCAGGATGGACAGGATCAGAAATGAGTACATCAGGGGAACAGCACATGTTAAGAGGTTTTAAAGTCAGAGAGGCAAGACTGAGATGGTTTGGACATGTTCAGAGGAGAGAGAGAGAGTACATCAGAAGAAGGATGCTGGGTTTGGAACCACCAGGAAAGAGGACTAGAGGAAGACCAATGAGGAGGTTCATGGATACAGTGAAGGAAGACATGAAGATAGTTGGTGTGACCGAAGAGGATGCAGCAGATAGGGTTAGATGGAAGAAACTGACTTGCTGTGGCGACCCGTAAAGGGAAAAGCTGAAAGAAGAAGAACCATATATGGTAATCATCCATCCACCCATCAGCCTGCTAACGATCAGTCGTCAATCTGTTGAGTATCCATCCTCCAATTATCCAACTACCAACTCCTGATTGGTTGTTTTTGTCCAATCATTAGAACTTTTCATCCATCGTTCATTCATGTATTTATTTATTTATCCAGACATCCACCTGT
Organism: Neostethus bicornis; assembly: GCA_902685375.1. Taxonomy (NCBI): domain Eukaryota; kingdom Metazoa; phylum Chordata; class Actinopteri; order Atheriniformes; family Phallostethidae; genus Neostethus; species Neostethus bicornis. The sequence continues at coordinate 38,543,743 of LR738541.1, forward strand.
CCATCCATCCGGACACTGAAGATGGAGTAGGATCCACAGCACCTACCTCGTCCTGGTTGTTCTCCACTTTGGGGTTGCTGGCTGTCCTCTTCAAGTTGCTGCTGAGGTTGATGCCCACTGTTGCGTCCGACTTGGAGCGCTGATGTGTGCGTTTGCTGGGCGATAGGGTATGCTCGCCGGCGGCGTGAGGTGTGAAGGGGGTCAACGTGAGGGGCTCCCGGCGGGCCAGTGGCCGTGCGGGTTTCAGTTCGTCTGATAGGATGAGCTTCCGGAGCTTGGTTCCTCTGGAGTGGCGCTGTGTGGAGATGTGCATGTCGGAGGAGTATGCGCCGAGCAACCAGGCACAGCGCAGACTGAAGGAGATACTCTGCCGGCAGCGGTGTACCTGCACACAACCGCACAGATGCAGATACAGGTACACATCACAACCATGTGGTCGCTATAGAAACTCACCACGTAGGGCTTGATGGCGTCGCCTACGTCCTCGTCCATGTGGATGTACATGTTGAGCAGCTGAGGCAGGAAGAAGTCCACGTCCTCGTGCGGGAAGCTGAAGAGGCGGTTCCCGATGTACGCCTGCACACCCGGCTCTTTGGAGCTGTGCAAGTAGGAGATCGCCATGGAAACGTCAAACAGTTTGGACTCAAACAGTCTCAACAGCCACGACTGCTTGGATGGATTGTGTCTCTGCCGCCGCCGGGCGCTCTTCACCGAGCCGAGGGGCTCTGGCTCCGGTCCATTTTTCTGTGCAGGTTCTCCCTCCACCTGCAGGAGCTTCACCTGCTGCAGAACCTCCTGACACGCCCGCTGGGCCACCGCAGCATCGATCACCAGGCTAAGCTCCGACACACCCTCATTTATAATGTCCAGGGGAGGGGTGACGGCCTGAGGGGGGGCGCTGGAGGATGATGGGGTAGAGGGCAGTGACAGCGAAGGGGAGGAGCAGCCGGACGGGGTCGGGCTATTCTGGTCCCAGGGGACGGGGGACACGTCCACCTGGCCGTCCTCCATCATCACCACAGGTAAGCTCCGCCTCCTCCGCTGGAACACAAAGAGGTCACATAATCACACACAGTATCACTGGGTCTAAAAGACAGAATCAAAAACTAGATTTTTAAGAATCGTTACATTTTTATTTACTTTTTTTTTATTGTCAGTCAGAAAGTGAGTTTCTCTGATTTTCATTTTGTCCAGGAAACTTTTAAGATACTCTAGATCTTTTACTTTAAGTTTTACAGCTCATGTTTTCATTGTGAGTTGGGTTTTTTTGTCACCGAACAGTAGACTGTTTTGAATTTTCTTTCCGTTACGTCATCTTCCGCTTGTTCAGGGGTCGGGTCGCGGGGGCAACAGCCACAAACGGGTAGCCCAGGCCTGTCTCACCCTGGCTGCATCCTCCAGCTCACCCGGAAAGATCCTGAGTCTTTCCCCGGCCAGCTGTGAGACATAGTCTCTCCAGCGGGTCCAGGGTCTGCCTCTTGGTCTCCTCCCGGTGGGACGTGATAGAAACACCTGGGCATCCTGACCAGATGTCCAGACCACCCCATCTGGCTCCTCTCGACCTGGAGGAGGAGCGGCTCGACACCGAAGTCCTCCCGGATGGCAGAGCTCCTCATCCGATTTCTGATTGAGAGTCCAGCCACCCTGCGGAGGAAGCTCATTTCGGCTGCTTGTACCCGTGATCTCATTCTTTCGGTCACCACCCACAGCTGGTGACCATAGGTGAGGGTTGGAACGTAGATCCTGGTTACCATGGTGAGGGTAGGAACGTAGATCCTGGTTACCATGGTGAGGGTAGGAACGTAGATCCTGGTTACCATGGTGAGGGTAGGAACGTAGATCCTGGTTAACATGGTGAGGGTGGGAACATAGATCCTGGTTACCATGGTGAAGGTGGGAACATAGATCCTGGTTACCATGGTGAGGGTAGGAACGTAGATCCTGGTTACCATGGTGAGGGTAGGAACGTAGATCCTGGTTACCATGGTGAGGGTAGGAACGTAGATCCTGGTTACCATGGTGAGGGTGGGAACGTAGATCCTGGTTACCATGGTGAGGGTATGAACGTAGATCCTGGTTACCATGGTGAGTGTAGGAACGTAGATCCTGGTTACCATGGTGAGGGTAGGAACGTAGATCCTGGTTACCATGGTGAGGGTAGGAACGTAGATCCTGGTTACCATGGTGAGGGTAGGAACGTAGATCCTGGTTACCATGGTGAGGGTAGGAACATAGATCCTGGTTACCATGGTGAGGGTATGAACGTAGATCCTGGTTACCATGGTGAGTGTAGGAACGTAGATCCTGGTTACCATGGTGAGGGTAGGAACGTAGATCCTGGTTACCATGGTGAGTGTAGGAACGTAGATCCTGGTTACCATGGTGAGTGTAGGAACGTAGATCGACTTGTAAATCCAGAGCTTTACTTTTCGGCTCAGCTCTCTCTTTACCACGACGGACCGATGCAGCGTCCTAGTTATTGCTGACGCCGCACCGATTCGTCTGTCGATCTCCCGCTCCATCTTTCCCCCACTCATGATCAAGACCCCGAAATACTTAAACTCCTCCATTTGGAAAAAATTTTCTTTTTCCACTAAAATTTTACTTCGAACTGCAAACGAATCTATTGAATAAAAAACTGTTGAAAGTTTAAAATAAGTTTAATTTTTTAAAAAAGTAAGATTTAAATAGAAAAGGTTCATATTAGAAAAAATTTTGCTGATCAGCTCATGTGATCAGAAGGTCATTGTTCTCTAACACTTCCCTTTTTTTTTTTTTTTTGTCAAATAAGGAACTTTTTTCTACTTTTCAAGACCTTGAAAACACCCCCACCCAGACGTGGCGTCTCAGATCGATAAGTTTGTTTTTACGTCTAGAGATAAAAACCATGAATGTAAGCAAACTGTTCATTTACTCTAAACAATAAAATGAAAGGGCATCAGAGTTATTAATAGATCATTCATAAAACACAAGCTAGGTGTGGTGCCGGACACACTGATGCAAAACTTAAAACTATTAATCTTATCTTCTTCTTTCAAATAAAAATGCAGATACTTTTTCTTCTTGAATGCCTTGCAGAAGAATCTTTGAGATTTTATCAGAATCCACAAATTTTTTTGTATTAAAATGCAACTTAAATTTTCTCTTCATGTCTCAAAAACATGTAGAAAATACGATCCACAAGGTCGGGAGGGATGGACAACAACATGTAACAAAAAGCAGAGAAGAAGAGTGAGTTGCTATGGTTACAGGACAGCCCCACCTGCCTCTAGATCAGGCATGGGCATATGGAAAGCCGTTTCATTCAGTCGTCTTCCGCTTATCCGAGCTGGTAGCGGGGGTAACAGCCTCAGACTTCCCGGGAAGCCCAGGCTTCTCTCACCCCAGCTACATCCTCCAGCTCACCCGGAAGGATCCCGACTCGTTCCCCGGCCAGCTGTGAGACATAGTCTCTCCGGCGGGTCTGGGGCCTGCTTCTTGGTCTTGCAGGAGGGGCAATAGGGGACGGGGGAAAGAGGAGATGGGTGGCAGCCCACTACGAGGACCATGGCGGTTAAATCCTCGGCTGCATATGGCAGGCCAATGGGAGGTAACATTCTTGCAAAATCTTACATCAGGCGCTAAGATTTCAAACCTAGCGCCGGTAAATGCACATTTTTAAGCACTAGTGCGCTAAATTTCAGACCTAGCGCGCTTGATGTAACATCTGATAATTAAAGCACATGTTTTCTTGATACCCAGATTTGTGTATTTTATTTTCTCCAATGAGGTGAAATTACCATCTGCTCCTGTTCAGGCCCCTTTGTCAAATGTTAGAACTCAATGTGGCCCGTGAACCAAAACGTTTGTCCACCTCTGGTGTAGATAAAATGACAAGATTTTGTACTGATAAATATAAATATGCTTTACTTTGTTTTTTTTTTTCTTACAAAAAACCCCAAAAGACCAACTAAAACAATCTGTGGGAGCTACCGGTAGATCACGATCACCGTATGAAGCGAAATAGGATCATTTCCCATGAAACGCCTGATGCTCTCTCCAGCAGGTCCGGGGTCTGCTCCTTGGTCTCCTCCCGGTTGGACGTGCCCGAAACACCCCGCCCGCAAGGCGCTCGGGGGGCATCCTGACCAGATGCCCGAACCACCCCATCTGGCTCCTCTCGACCTGGAGGAGGAGCAGCTCGACACCGAGCTCCTCCCGGATGGCAGAGCTCCTCACCCGATCTCTGAGTGAGAGTCCAGCCATCCTGCAGAGGAAGCTCATGTCGGCTGGAGAGACTATGTCTCACAGCTGGCCGGGGAACAACTTGGGATCCTTCCAGGTGAGCTAGAGGATGCAGCTGGGGTGAGAGAGGCCTGGGCTGCCCGCTTGAGGCTGTTGCCCCCGCGACCCGACTCCGGAACAAGCGAAAGATGACGGAACGGAACCACCTGATGCTCTCTCACGGTACACTAGTGTGCCGCGGACCACAGGTTGAAAAACGCTGGTCTAAATGGTTGTTTAGCTTTTATGTGTTTATTCATTCAATCATAAATAAAAATAACTTGTTTTGATTATGTTTTAGTTTAATTGGAGGAAACTTCAAACTTTTTTGTACTCATGTCTGAATCAAACCAAGAAAAGTTTGTTTAAAGATTTTTTTAAACTAAACTAATCATCAGTAAAGATTAAAAAAAAAAAAAAACCTCTCAGTCTCTGATTAAAAAAAGCTCCTCTTTGTTCAGAAGGACTTTAATCTGTAGGCCTCCATCTTTGTTTTGGTCCAGAAGAGTTTCAAAAAGATTCAAATAAAAACTTTTAAAATATTTTTACAAAATATTTTACATTCTAACAAAATAACTTTAAAAACATTTAAATATAAAATATATTTAAAATGTTTTCTTCCAGTTAGGAGTGATAAATACTGTGTGATGCTAACATCTGTTAGCATCAGAGCTAATCCCTCAGCTAGCACCAACACATGTGTACGTTCCAGATGTTCTGTCTGTCTGTCTGTCTGTATTACCTGAAGAGGATTTAATCCGTTTGGAATAAGATCTTAAATCCAGTCTGATGACCCCATTGATTCTTACTTAGCTTCATCTCACTGCAGCCACAAGGGGAACCCGAACATCACAAACTAAATCCGGCCATTAATCTGGACATCTCTGAGGACACAGCGCTCCCTGTGGTTCGGAGGACTTCCACTCACATTCTTTATTTTATAAATCTAACTTTTAGGAGGAGCACAGTGGCCTCAAAGCAAGAAGGTCGTGGGTTCGAGTCCCGGGTGGGGAGGAGGCTTGGAACACTGTCCTTTCTGTGTGAAGTTTGCATGTTCTCCCCGTGTTTGTGTGGGTTTCCTCCGGGTGGTTCTAGGACATTTCAGCCACGGACATTTGAGCCAAAAACCTATTTTATGTAGAAAATTGTGATATTTTAAGTAAAAATTTATTGTAAATAAACAGTTGCACTACAGAAAATAATTGGTTTTAGTCATTTTTATCCCATGGCTCAAATAAATTCTGATATTTTTGAAAAATTTTGATATTTTATGTAAAAATTCAGATATTTTATGTAAAAATTTTATCGTAAATAAACAGTTGCACTACAGAAAAATTGCTTTTGGTCTTGAAAATTTTTATCGTGCAAAAATTTTTATCGTGCTTTTAGTCATTTTAATTTTTTTTTTATCGTAAATAAACAGTTGCGCCCAGTTTGCAGTTCTTCAAATACCGTGGCTGAAATCTCCGAGTCACCGTGGCTCAAATATCCTAGGTTGCAGTTTTTGGCTCAAATGTCCGTGGCTGAAAAGACCGTTCACCTCGAGTCCCGGGTGGGGACGGGGCTTGGAGGCTTGGAACACTGTCCTTTCTGTGTGGAGTTTGCATGTTCTCCCCGTGTTTGTGTGGGTTTCCTGCGGGTACTCCGGTTTCCTCGGTGAACGGTCTTTTCAGCCACGGACATTTGAAGAACTGCAACCTGGGCGCAACTGTTTATTTACAATAAAAAAAATTTAAATGACTAAAAGCACGATAAAAATTTTTGCACGATAAAAATTTTTAGGACTAAAAGCAATTATTTTCTGTAGTGCAACTGTTTATTTACAATAAATTTTTTACATAAAATATCAGAATTTTTTAAAAATGTCAGAATTTTATCAGAATTTTCTAAAAATATCAGAATTTTTTATTTGTAAAATACCAGAATTTTAAAAAAAATATCAGAATAACACAAAGGGTTACATAACTGTCCTACTGGATGAACGGTCATGTCAGCCACAGACATTTGGGCCAAGAAACTGCAACCTAGGCTATTTACAAAATATCACTATGTTTTACATAAAATATCGCAATTTTCTACATAAAATAGGTTTTTGGCCCAAATGTCCGAGGCTGAAATGTCTTAATTTCGGGGGCACACATGGCTCAAATATCCTAGGTTGCAGTTTTTTGGCTCAAATGTCCGTGGCTGAAATATCCGTGGCTGAAATGTCCTAGAACCGGTTTCCTCCCACCCTCCAAAGGGTGAACGGTCTTTTCAGCCACGGACATTTGAGCCAAAAAACTGCAACCTAGGCTATTTGAGCCATGGGATAAAAATGACTAAAAGCAATTATTTTCTGTAGTGCAACTGTTTATTTACAATAAATTTTTTACATAAAATATCACAGTATTTTACAAGTTTAGTTGTCCTCCACGAAGGTTGTGACTGATGCCATGAAGGAAGGCAGGGATGGTCCTCTTGCCTGTGTTTAAGTCAAGCACCAGGTTGTGGAGACGAACCTGAAGCTCCTGGTACACCATCTTCCCACGCTTGGAAGCACGGATCCCACGCTCCTCCTGGAGCAGAATACCATCGACGGTGGCAGCCTCAGCCTGCAAGCACTCAATCAGCTTCCAGACAGTGGGGTTGGAGTGGCCCACCAGACTGATGAACTACACTCAACAAAAATATAAACGCAACACTTTTGTTTTTGCTCCCATTTTTCACGAGATGGACTTGAAGATCTAAAATTCATTCCAGATACACAATATTACCATTTCTCTCAAACACTGTTCACAAATCTGTCTAAATGTGTGATAGTGAGCACTTCTGCTTTGCTGAGATAATCCATCCCACCTCACAAGTGTGCCACATCAAGATGCTGATCTGACATCATGATTAGTGCACAGGTGTACTTTATACTGCCCACAATAAAAGGCCACCCTGAAATGTGCATTTTGTTTTTGCTTTATTGGCGGTCTGGGCACTCAGAACCAGTCAGTATCTGGTGTACCACCATTTGCCTCATGCAGTACAACACATCTTCTTCGCATAGAGTTTATCAGATTGTCTATTGTGGCCTGTGGAATGTTGGTCCACTCCTCTTCAATGGCTGAGCGAAGTTGCTGGATATTAGTGGGAACTGTCGTATACACCGGTCAAGCACATCCCAAACATGTTCAATGGGTGACATGTCCGGTGAGTATGCTAGCCATGCAAGAACTGGGACATTTTCAGCTTCCAAGAATTGTGTACAGATCCTTGCAACATGGGGCCGTGCATTATCTTGCTGAAACATGAGGTGATGTTCATGGATGTATGGCACAACAATGGGCCTCAGGATCTCATCACGGTATCTCCGTGCATTCAAAATGCCATCAATAAAATGCACCTGTGTTCTTCGTCCATAACAGATGCCTGCCCATACCATAACCCCACCACCACCATGGGCCACTCCATCCACAACAATGACATCAGCAAAGCGCTCACCCACACGACGCCACACACGCTGTCTGCCATCTGCCCTGAACAATGTAAACCGAGATTCATCCGTGAAGAGAACACCTCTCCAACGTGCTAGACGCCATCGAATGTGAGCATTTGCCCACTCAAGTCTGTTACGGCGACGATCTGGAGTCAGGTTAAGACCCCGATGAGGACGACGAGCATGCAGTTGAGCTTCCCTGAGACGGTTTCTGACAGTTTGTGCAGAAATTGTTTCGTTATGCAAACCAATTGTTTCAGCAGCTGTCTGAGTGGCTGGTCTCAGACGATCTCGGAGGTGAACCTGCTGTATGTGGAGGTCCTGGGCTGGTGTGGCTGCTCGTGGTCTGCGGTTGTGAGGCCGGTTGGATGTCCTGCCATATTCTCTGAAACGCCTTTGGAGACGGCTTATGGTGGAGAAATGAACATTCAATGCACGAGCAACAGATCTGGTTGACATTCCTGCTGTCAGCATGGCAATTGCACGCTCCCTCATGCTTGTGGCATGTGTTGCATTTTGCTGTGAGACAAAACTGCACATTTCAGGGTGGCCTTTTATTGTGGGCAGTATAAGGAACACTTGTGTACTAATCGTGATGTCAGATCAGCATCTTGATGTGGCACACTTGTGAGGTGGGATGGATTATCTCAGCAAAGCAGAAGTGCTCACTATCACACATTTAGACAGATTTGTGAACAATGTTTGAGAGAAATGGTAATATTGTGTATCTGGAATGAATTTTAGATCTTCAAGTCCATCTCATGAAAAATGGGAGCAAAAACAAAAGTGTTGCGTTTATATTTTTGTTGAGTGTAGTTATTCCAGCCCTCACAGATGTTGTTGGTTCTGGGCTAGTTGTTGAGGGTGGCTTGATGCATGTTCCATTTCTCTGGTTGGAACATGGGTGGCATGCGACGTAAGCGGACTGGCCTGATGACTCCAGGTCTGGTGTTGGAGGGGACGTCGCGACGGTGGCGGAGCTGGCATGAAACGTAGGTTGAGTCAAAGTACTCAACAAGTGCTTCTGCATCATCGGGCATGGTGGAGCGTAGATGTGCCATGCCTGACTTGACATCCTCTGGGGGCAAGAAGGCGAGGGCATCCAGCTGCCCGCAGAACAGGCGGAACTCATCTTCTCACTCATACAGGTTCTTCAGCCCTAGGCCCTGGATCTGCCTCCAGATAGACTGGCTCAGGTGGTAGAAGCAGAAACGAACCTGGACCTCCAAAGACATGCATGCTAGGTTGATTGGCCGGTTCCAAATTGCCCCTAGGAATGAATGAGTGTGTGTGTGGATGGTTGTATGTATGTGGCACCGCAACAGACTGGCGACCTGTTCGGGGTGTACCCTGCCCTTCGCCTTAAATTAGCCGGGATGGGCTCCGGCACCCACAGCAACCCCGAAAGGGACAGACGGATAAGAAGATGACTGACTGACTGACTTTTAAGAGGGTTGTTTTATTAAACACAAAATAACAATGTACCACTTGCGAATTCACTCATCTTCTGAACCGACGTAGTACGGAGTGGCAGAGCCTATCCTGGCTGATAGGTGTAGGCAGGGTACACCCAAACAGGTTGCCAGTCGGTCACGGGGCCACACAGAGACAATAATCGACACACACTCATTCCTAAGGGCAATCTTGTAGTGGCCAATCAACTTAGCATGCATGTTTTTGGAGGGTGGGAGGAAACCAGAGAACTCGGAGGAAACCCACGCATAGAAGGGGAGAACATACAAACTCCACACAGAAAGACCAGTGTTTCAAACCTCGACCTTACCCCGGGACTCCAACCCCTGACCGTCTTGCTGTGAAGCCACTGTGCAAACCACTGTGCCGCCTATTTCTAAATGGTATCCAGTCTCGTCATTCTCGTCATGTATGTGAAGTAATATCTGGTTTTAAAATAATAATTGGTTTAGTCTTATAATAGACCTGAATTACACGTGAAATTCAGACTTTCAAGACTTATACTAATTGTAAAAGTATGTGTTTGGTTGGTAGAGTTGTGGTTCATTGAATTGAAAATACTTTATTAATCGCCAACGGTAAATTTGAGAGCAATGAAGAGTGTGGAAAAGAGGTGAAGAAGCATGTTCAGGCAGGCTGGAACGGGTGGAGGAAAGTATCAGGTGTGATGTGTGATAGAAGAGTTTCAGCTAAAATGAAAGAAAAAGTGTACAAAAACGTGGTGAGAGCGGCCATGCTGTTTGGTCTAGAGACAGTAGAACTGAAGAAAAGACAGGAAGCAGAGATGGAGGTAGCAGAGATGATGATGCTGAGGATCTCTTTGGGAGTGACCAGGATGGACAGGATCAGAGGAACAGCACATGTTAGAGGTTTTAAAGTCAGAGAGGCCAGACTGAGATGGTTTGGACATGTGCAGAGGAGAGAGAGACATCGGAAGAATGATGATGGGTTTGGAACCACCAGGAAAGAGGACTAGAGGAAGACCAAAGAGGAGGTTCATGGATACAGTGAAGGAAGACATGAAGATAGTTGGTGTGACCGAAGAGGATGCAGGAGATACGGTTAAATGGAAGAAACTGACTCGCTGTGGCGCCCCCTGAAGGGAAATGCTGAAAAAAGAAGAAGAAGAAGGTAAATTTGAGTGCTGCAGTGCAAAACAGAAAGACTGAAGAACCTGTAACTACCTTGAGACTGGTAGTTACAGACTGGAAGATGAATGGTTAGAGTCTGACGGAAGACGACAGAAAGGATTTTTTCTTTCGTTCCTTTGAGCAGCGTGGTTATTTTCTCCTAAATGTTAGAAATGAGTACCACGAGAGAAATGTGTAAAAATCAACTTTTTAGAGCTTTCCACCTTGTTTGAACATTATTCCCCTGTCAAAAACACAGCTGAAGTGGTTTTCTATTTCATTTACGCCTATTTTCATTATTCAATACACTCAAACGTGAAGTTGTTCTTAACCACGCCCACATTCTGATGTAAGCAGGAAGTGTTTTAGCGCAGCTGCTCTGCTCATTGTAGGTACATGTACTAAAGCTTTGAAAATTTAATGTGCTTTACACTGTATTTGTGGCTTCAAACAAGATTTACGTTGTGCTGTGCATACACTCAGAGTGTGGGGCCCAGTAATAAGAAAGAAAAATTTTATTTAGTATTAAAAAAGAAAGAGAAATTGTCATCATCGGAACCACTTAGCTCAACCAGGGTTGTCAGACATGCCAAGTCTCCCATATTGGGCGAAAGACTCCCGCAATTAGGAACTGTCTCACGCTCACTCGCCAAGGCTAATAACTCTCCTGCATGATGAACATGATTAGGTATGGTGAGGCTAAGCACATGGCATCTCCTGCTGCAGCAGTTGTGCATTTGAAAGCTGCTACTAGTCTTCTGCATGGTCTATTGCCAGTATTTTTTTGGTGAACATATGGAAGAAGTCGGACATCCGGGAACTTTGGTTATGAGACAACTTATGTGCGTGATCTGCAAAACAAAGCGTGAACAAGCAGTACAGGGGTGTATTCCTGGTGGTAATTCCTCTTTGTACTGATATATAACGCTAGGTGGTAACACACGGAAGACGCACAATTTACCAGCTGCTTTCTCATGTTTTGAACGGTTTGTTTTACGCCAACTGCCATGGCGGGTGTTGTCCATTGGCGGATGTGACGTTATGGCATATCATAGCCCCTCCTACTTTTGGCCCCGGCTCAAAATCTCCCTCTTTGTGAAACCAAAAACTTTGCATCTCTGGGTTGTGGTGGTGCCAGAGCTTATCCATGCTGGTTACAGGCAAAAGATGGGTACATCCCAAACAGGTTACACACTCACTCCTCGAGGCAATTACCCTTTGGCGAATCAACCTGTCGTGCATGTCTGTGGAAGATGGGAGAAGACCAGAAAACCCAGAAAAAAAAATCTATGTCTATACAGGAAGAACATGCAAACTCCAAACAGAAAGACCAATGTTACAAGGTTGAACGTCCAACCTTTTGAATGTAAGACTCCAGTACAGCCTGAAGTAAAATAAACAAGTACTTATGGGGGTATTTTTTTATTGACCATTTTTTATTTACCATGTTTATCTACAAAATATAAGAAATACTAATTAAAATTTTTTTTAAAAAGCAATGCAATGAAAAGAAGTGATGCTCAAAGTTAATGTTTATTATATCATTTCATATCCATTCATTCATCCAATGGTTTTTAAACAGTTGTTTTTTTATAACACATATGTTCATTTTTAGTAGAGCTCTTTTGTTTGAAAAGAAGGAAAAAAGACAGACTCAGTTTCTGGTTTAATGATGGACATTCTGTCCAATCAGATCTCATTTGATTTTAAGTTTTGTAAAACAAAAACACAGCTGAACATAATGTTTTGTAGATAATGTTTAATTAAGGTCCAGGTCTTCACAGCCAGATGTCAGACGTGCAGTCTCCTCCTGGGTACCGCAGCTCATGAGCTAGAGCCGGACCGTCAGGCTCTTTCCCAAAGTCAACCAGGAAGTCCTCGTTAAGGGAGAGACCACCATGGTCAGAGTCCACTTGGATCTGAATCATCACAGAACCCTCTCTAAGGACACACACACACAAATAGACATCACAGACAACCTGTTTAGACAAAAAGTAGACATGATGTTTAAATTGCTCATTTACTGTATGAAGCGTGTATTCACTCAAACGTAGGCGTGTCAACTTCTGTGCAAACTGAGTGATTTATAAGGTGACTGAGAGCGTGGACTGTTATGTAACTTCAAGACAAGTCAGGAACTGCCATTTACAAATCCCAAAACGTGGGAAAATGACAACATTAAAGTTAAATGCAGACAGTGAATTGAAGCATTTGAAGGAACGAGAAAATAATTTGAAAACTCACATAAGTGCCTGTTATTAAAAAAAGGGTGTACAGGTTGTAACCTTCTTTTCTAAAAAAGAAAACCTTTTCTAAAAGTGAGTGTTACCGGTGGCCGAGTGGTAACAAACAGATTTCTTAGCAGGTTCTGTTTCACAGGGAGACCACGCTCAGGGTAGAGTCAAAACATAAATTTAATCCAAGACAGCTCTTCATAGGTATCATACCACATTCATCCTAGTTCAACATTCGAAAAACTAACAAACTACTAACAGTCAGCAACGGCTAGCTTTTGTTGTTCTTCAAAATAAACAACAACCGCTGTCTACTGTCAGCATCCATAACACAACAATCGTTGCTGTCATGGTAACAGTGAGGTTACATGGAGAAGAGATAAAGAAGGTGGAAGATTTTAAGTATCTAGGATCAACAGACCAGAGAAATGGAGAGTGTGGAAAAGAGATGAAGAAGTGTGTGCAGGCAGGCTGGAACGGGTGGAGAAAACTATCAGGTGTGATGTGTGATACAAGAGTTTCAGATAAAATGAAAAGAAAAGCGTACAAAACCGTGTTGAGAGCGGCCATGCTGATTGGTCTAGAGACAGTGGCACTGAAGAAAAGACAGGAAACAGAGATGGAGGTACCAGAGATGAAGATGCTGAGGATCTCTCTGGGAGTGACCAGGATGGACAGGATCAGAGGAACAGGACATGTTAGAGGTTTTAAAGTCAGAGAGACCAGACTGAGATGGTTTGGACATGTGCAGAGGAGAGAGAGAGAGTACATAGGAAGAAGGATGCTGGGTTTGGAACCACCAGGAAAGAGGACTAGAGGAATACCAAAGAGGAGGTTCATGGATACAGTGAAGGAAGACATGAAGATAGTTGGTGTGAACGAAGAGGATGCAGCAGATAGGGTTAGATGGAAGAAACTGACTTTCTGTGGCGACCCATGAAGAGTAATGCCGAAAGAAGAAGATAGAAAAGAAGGTTAAGATTATTAGACATTGTGGCCCCGGAAGTGGAACTGGACCAGTACCTAATCATGTCGGGGTAAAATTGTTTGTCCCATCCGCTGTAAAGAGATGTTGTTGCATAAAGTCTTCTTCCATCCAGGCTAAGCTGAAGCATCTGAGGACCTCCAGGAACCCGTTTCCCCTGATAGAGACACATGGAGGGGACATGTTGAGGGTTCAGGTGTGTGGAAAAGGTGTCTGATCTATTTTACCTTTATGATCCGAGGACTTGGCTGCTCTTGGTTCTCTGGGTCTTCCAGGACTCTAACTGGTCCATCTCTGCACAGACTTCCTCCCAGGAACACCTGGAACACACAGACAGGTGATTGGTTCCTTCTGAAGATCCACACGTTCAGCATGACAGACAGTCACCTCACCTGACCGACCAATCTCGGCTTCCTGCGATCAGTGATGTCATACTGTCTGATGTCACCGTGCAGCCAATTACTGAAATAAAGGAACCGGTCATCCAGAGAGATCAGGATGTCTGTGATGAGACCTGGAGGTAACAGACTGGTGTGAGGTCACACAGACAATTGAAACGTCACACAGACAAGTCGGGTCAGGTTTTCAGACTTACTTGGCATCTCAGGCAGCATCCATCCCTCCACCTTCTTACTAGGAACACTAATGACCTTCTCTGCAGCCCAGTCACTTTTCTGAGACAAACAGCAAACAGCATCCTAACTTTATGACATTTACAATAGAAACTTTGTACAAATGTTACCCTGTTAAAAGCTTTTTGATGCTAAAGCCATAACATCCATGAGGAGGAGCATTCTAACGTAAAACAGAATAAAAGAACATGCTAACAACTAAAACCGCTATCAGGTAAAAAAAATAGTAAGAAGGGGTCGACCAATGAGCCTGTGTTACCTGTGATGGCCGTGAATGGCTCCTATTGTAGCCACAGACCAGTAAACGAACCCTATTATAAAAATGCTAAAAGCCTAGTGAATAGAAATTCCTGCTAACGAGAGGCGTGAAACTGGGTCACGAGGTGTCATCTTTAGTCCATGGCTTCAAAAGGCTGCTATAGATACCGGGCAGAATGTATCTAACGAGGACAGTGAGGTGAAGATTCTAAGTAGAGAGAAAGGATGGTTTGAAAGAGGTGTGAAGGAAGCCATCTTTGTGATGAAAGAGAATCCCTCACTGAATCGGAGTGGAGGCATTAGATACATTCTGCCCGGTATTTACATCAGCCTTTTGAAGCCATGGACTATAGATGACACCTCGTGACCCAGTTTCACGCCTCTCGTTAGCAGGAATTTCTATTCACTAGGCTTTTTAGCATTATTATAATAAAGTTCGTTTACTGGTCTGTGGTTACAATAGGAGCCATTCACGGTCATCATAGGTAACACAGGCTCATTGGTCGAGCCCTTCTTACTATTTTTTACCTTTTACTCAGGTTAGTATAAATAGATCCAGTTTTCAGTCCATTTCATTCAGATTGAAAATGATTTCCGGATGGAAGTCGAAACATCTCGATCAAGAATTAAACTGTGCAGAAGACTTTTTTGAAACTTTTTCTACTATAAATCTTGTTAATGTATTATTTTTCCTGTAATTCTGATGTTTTCTCACTAAATGGCGCCAAAGATACAACAACACTTCTCCCATTAAAATGTGTGTGTCTCTGTGATGCCTATGCTGTTAAAATAAACAGTGCGCACAGATATGGAACGCCATCGGGGCCAATACATGCACGTAAACAAGCATGTTAGATGTTAAAACAAGCAAAATGTTACATCAAATGAATAAATAAATAAATAAATTACTCTATTCATCCCTGGGCGGGGAAATTTGTGTGCTGCACTCCTTACACCACAGCAGGGTGCCCTTCAACGGCGCCAATGGTGGGAGAAGTGGGGGTTAGGTGTCTTCTCCAAGGACCCTAGACGTGCTCTTTGTGGGACGCAAACCTGCGAACTTCCGGTCCACTTGCGAATGCTCTAATCACTGAGCTGCTGTCTCCTCCCTCAAGCGCTTAGATTTCAAACCTAGCGCCGCTCGATTTGAAATTTAACTCTCTTGATGTAACATTTAACGCTTGTTTAAAATCTAGCGTCATTCTATCGGTCTAATCTAGCGGTTACCAAAGCATGGCATCCATCTGATCCTGTTCCGGCCCCCTGGTAAATTGTTAGAACTCAATGTGCCCCGCGAACCAAAAAGTTTGCCCACCCCTGGTCTAGAGCCTGGAGTAACTGACCTCTGTCTTGTAGAACCTGAAGACCGCTCCCCGCAAGGCACATCCCACATAACCCTCTATGGCATCTGGGTTGTGGAGGAATCGAACCTCCAGAGGAATGGCTCCATCTTCTCCTAAATCCAGGGTCTGGAGCTTCCTGTGGGTGGTCCAATCCCAGACATGCAAGCAGGTCCCATACAGACCTCCAAAAGAAAAGAGAACAAGGATGAGGACAAGGACCAGGTAACCATGTGCATGGAGTGCACATTTGCCGTTTCTGGTCTCATAATCTGAGAAATTGTTCTCAGTTAACAGTTGATTTATTGTGCCTTTAGGCTGATACAGTTAAAAATGGGGGGTGGAGGGGCGGGGGGGGCAGCAGCAGTTCTACTTAGAAATAAGTTGAGATCCTTCTTATTGAAGACACCGAAGGGAGAACTCAGCCAACCTGTGGACGATATGAGGATCCACCAGAAAATCCAGAACTTTTTTGGCTCAGCTTCACAATGACTGAATTAGCGCCTCCAAATCCGAGACCATGGTCCTCGCCCGGAAAAGGGTGGAGTGCCCCCTGCGGATCAGGGACAGGGTCCTGCCCCAATTGGAGGAGTTTAAGTATCTCGGGGTCTTGTTCCCGAGTGGGGGAAAGATGGAGTGGGAGATCGACAGGCAGATCGGTGCGGCGTCAGCAATAACTAGCAATAACTGCATCGGCCCGTCGTGGTAACGAGAGAGCTGAGCCGAAAAGCAAAGCTCTCGATTTACAAGTCGATCTACGTTCCTACCCTCACCTATGGTCACCAGCTGTGGGTGGTGACCGAAAGAATGATATCGCGGGTACAAGCGGCCGAAATGAGCTTCCTCCGCAGGGTGGCTGGGCTCTCACTCAGAGACCGGGTGAGGAGCTCTGCCATCCGGGAGGAGCTCGGTGCCGAGCCACTGCTTCTCCAGGTCGAGAGGAGCCAGATGGGGTGGTTAGGGCATCTGGTCAGGATGCCCCCCGAGCGCCTCGGGGGCGAGGTGTTTCGGGCACGTTACCGGGAGGAGACCAAGGGGCAGACCCCAGAGCCACTGGAGAGACTATGTCTCACAGCTGGCCGGGGAACGACTTGGGATCCTTCCAGGTGAGCTAGAGGATGCAGCCGGGGAGAGAGAGGCCTGGGCTGCCCGTTTGAGGCTGTTGCCCCCGCGACCCGACCCCAGAACAAGCAGAAGATGACGGAACGGAACGGAGCTTCACAATGACAGTCAATACAGCACCATAGTTATTGTGGATGCTGCATCAGTCTTCCTGTGAACCCACCATACAGACCAGTCTGTGGACTACGTGGTGATTAAGTTGTAACTTTTAGTTTTAAAGAGTTAAAAACATTACTCAGCTCTAACAGAAGAACCGAGATGTGAAGCTGAGCGAGGAAGAAAAGTCAGACTTAAAGATGGAGGAAGTGGTGAGGAGAAACGAGCTGACTCACCTTCTTTGATGTGAGCAGGATTGAATCCATCCACCAGAGCCTTCGGGGCGCCCCATTCAGTGCTGATCATCACGTTGTGACGGGGCTGATACCAGAAATCGTAACCAAAAGGCGCTGCTTCTTCTGGTGACTCCCAGTTACCGACCACCTCAAACGTCTCACCATCAAGCAGAACGAAGCCACCTGCAGCAGCACTTCTAAATGTTCACTAGAAGAGGAGCACCATGCACAGAGGTCTGAACAGGCTTACCTTTACCATGACCTGCAGGGTCCCCCATGCAGCTGATCATGATCTGACCACTCCCCAGGCAGTGACTGGTGTGAGGGTTTGCCAGCCCACATTTCCAGTAGAGATCCACTGGCTCCACCATCTGAAGAAACAACAAAATCAGAACAAATCGGTTGAGGTTTTTAAGAACAGCAGATAGAGTACCCACTTTACCCACTGGGGTCTTTGTTGTGATGGCGACATTTGAACATTTAAAGACTAGTGTGGGTCTATCAGGAATCACTAAAGAACTACCTGGGTCAATTTGGGATCTATTCAACTAAACTCAGCACGGTCTAAACTTTTGTCTGACATGTTTTTAATGGTCATGGTCTTTGATGGGAGATACACTGATGAAGGTTCTCTACTGTAAATCCTCCAATAATGTTCATTAGTGATTCCACATGCTTCATGAGTGTTTCTGTTATTTGTATTTTGTACTTTGTATTTTGAATTACTCTGTTCATCCCTCACCGGGGAAATTTGTTTGCTGCACTCCTTACACCGCAGCAGGCTGCCCTTCAACGGCGCCAATGGTGGGAGAAGTGGGGGCTAGGTGTCTTCTCCAAGGACCCTAGACGTGCTCTCCGTGGGACGCGAACCCGCGACCTTCCGGTCCGCGGGCGAACGCGCTAACCACGCGGCCACCGTCTCCACCACTGGACATGAATCAAGAAAACTAAAATCTAGATTCTAGACCAGGCATGGGCAAACCATGGCCAACGGGCCACGTGCGGCCCCGTTAAATGTATTAATCTGGGCCGTCAAACTTAAAAGAGAAATCAATAATTAAATCCTGTTAATATTTTGTTTTCTTGCAATTCTGATGTTTCCTCACAAGATGGCACACTCCAGCTATATTGGCTTGTTGAGAAAACACTGCTCCCATTTAAATGTGTGTTTCTGTGATGCACATGTTGTCAAAATAAACCGTGTATGCAGGTATGGAAAGCCATCGGAGTCACTACATGGGCGTAATCTAGCGCTAAATGTTAAACCTAGTGCGCCAGATGCGCGTTTTTTAAGCGCGAGTGTGCTAGATTTTGTCTTACTGCTTTTCTTCATTTTCTTTGGAAATTAGAGCACATGTTTTCCCCACATCCCATTGAGGTGATTACCAAAGCATGTCATCCATCTGATTCTGTTCCGGGCGTTTGTCAAATGTTAGAACTCAATGTGTCCCACAGATCAAAAAGTTTACCCACCCCTGGTTTAGACTCTTAAAAATTATGGAGAAAAAAGTTTGAACTACATTTGAATTTAAACATCTGGTTACAAAGGGTTGAACAGAGAGAAATCAAGTTGATTTAGGTTGAATTTACCCAAAAGATCTCAGTTTATGTACAATAGGACTCACACGATAGATTAAGTTCTGGGGTTCCTCAAGGTTCTGTACTTGGACCAATACTCTTTACTTTAGTTAGACTTTTTTTTTTGGCCATCTCCTCTATTTTTAACACTGATTAGATCGAGACAAACTGTTTTCTTGTGATAATTTGTTCTGATTTTAGGGTGAGTGTTATTAATGAGGCAAAGTCTGTTTTTAAAATGTTTTGATCAGTTGTTTTCAAACCCTAATAGTTTCGTCGAGCTATCTGAGAGATCTAGTGAATGAACGAGCAGGTCGAGAAATTAGAGCAAAACCGTTCCATTCCATCGTCTTCCACTCATCTGGGGCCGGGTCGCGGGGGCAACAGCCTCAGACGGGAAACCCAGGCTTCTGTCACCCCAACTGCATCCTTCAGCTCCCCTGGGAGGATCCCGAGTCTTTCCCCAGCCAGCTGTGAGACATAGTCTCTCCAGCGGATCCTGGGTCTGCCTCTTGGTCTCCTCCCGGTGGGATGTGCCTGAAACACCTCACCAACGAGGCGCTCGGGAGGCATCCTGACCAGATGCCCGAACCACCCCATCTGGCTCCTCTCGTGGAAAGCGTGGCTCAAACACCCGTGTGAAGCGATCAAACATGGCCAAGTTGCACTTGCCCGGACGCAAGTGACCGGGGTACCCCCTTGGAGCCAGGCCCAAGGGTGGGGCATGAGAGCGAGTTCCCGGTGGCAGGGCTTTTACCCATGGGGCACAGCCAGGCTCAGCCCAAACAGGGGACATGGGCCGCCCTTCCAGTGGACTCATCACCTGCAGGAGGGGCCATAGGGATCGGGTGAAGGAGGAGACGGGTGGCAGCCAATGACGGGGACCCTGGCGGTCAGATCCCCGGCTGCATAAGCTAGCTTTAGAGTAAAACCAAAAGATGAAATGAAGCAGACCTTGTGGATCCTCGGAGCTCTGGGGTCTGTCCCTACATCCACAACATAGATCCGTGAAGAGATCAGAGATGGAAGAATCAATCGGTTCCTGCTCTTGGAGGCGTCGTCGTAGCAACTGCTGCAGGCATTCCAGCCTGAGTGATGCAGCTCGTCTTTGAGGTTGGGCATTGGCAAACGGTGAATGACCTAAACCAAAAACACTGTTAAGATAAACCTTGACAATTGCACGCAGATATGGAAAGCCATCAGGGTCACTACACGTGCACTACACTTTAGCTCAACAACACATCAGAAACGGGAGAGAAAGCATGTGTCAAAACGGTTTAAAACAGAAACATCATCGCAAACTAGAGGGAGATGTCCCAGTCTAAAAGCAGAAAAACAGCCGGTAGATCCAGGTAGATCAGGTCCAGCTCTACCTGGCAGTAGGACGAAGATTTAGGGTCTACATCAACGGTAGCCAGGTAGTCGGGTTTGAGGGTGCTGGTGTTTCTGTAGATGCAGGGTAGATAGACGATCTCTTCTCGAGGACCTTTAAAGACCAACAACAAAAATGATGAGGAGGAAGCACCTCCTCAAAGCCAATCAGAGAAAAGCAAGTTTATAAACAAATGATGTCACCCTTCATCGCCTCCAGAGGGGTGCGGTACCCTGGTCCACATCCGGAACAATTGGCTGTAAAACAACACAAAACCATTAAAACATCCCGAAAAAAAAGTCCCACAAAAGTTCTGCATATGAAGAATTATTTTACATGTTTTTTTCACTCTGTTACATCACATATTTTCAGAGGAAATGACCATATAAGGAGAAACAATGTCTGATTGGGTGTGGCACACGTAGACATAAAGAGTAGATCTCTCATTGGCTGCTGCGGCTGCCATCTTGGATCGGTAGCAGCGTTGCCAGGTGTACGATAATTATCGTATTTGTACGATTTTTTTGCCCTCCGTACGATGTACGATCAATAATTGTAAAAAATGCTCAAAATACGATAATTTGAACGTTTCTTGTCTGTGTAATTGTGTGAGTTGTTTTCATCTGCCGCGACTGTTTGTCGGAGTTATTTTTTTAATGAACCCTGAATGCATCAAACAAAGGAACAGATGAATGATTGGCTGATAGGTCCAGTCAATCATTCTGGCTAGCGATTGCATACATTGGGGCGAGTAGCCCCGCCCACAAAGTTATAAAGAGCAGGGACGTCAATTTCCGTGTTTGAGGCTTGTTGTGGGCTCGGAAATCAAAGCGTTCTTCTGATGTTGAAAAACTGAACTTTTGATTGAATTAACAGTTTTAAAAAACAACAGCAAAGAAAAAAATCTCTTTATTATTTTCTGTCTCCAGTCAATGTAAACATCTTTGCTGAAAATGTTGTAGATGGTATTTTTATAAAAATAACTTTGATCTGTGACGCATTATTTTATCTTTAGAAACAAAGCTAATTGAACTGATTAATCCATAAATAGTAGTGGATGAAGTATTTGTGCTTAAAAGCATCCAAAATGTTATTGATTAGTTTATAAAGACTGACTGAGGAGATTAAAACTACACATCGCTTAGATTTTGTATAATGTAGATGTTTGGGTTAACATTAAAAAGCCTGATATGTACACATATATATGTAGATATGTATATATATAAATTTATATATACTGTCTCCTAAGCCCCGCCCCTACTGGTTTCTTTCTGGGTTTCTTAAAATCTTATTTCCCTGTTTTTTGTTTTTTTTTTTGCAGTTCTTTAAATTTTAGAAAAAGAATCCAAGAATTTTGCCTCCTGTGTGTTTCCTTCACTCCCACTGCCTTACGAGTGCATGTAAAGGGTGTTATTTTGTTAATGGGCGTGGTTTTACAAGGTGTACGATAATTTTTTGTGAAATACGATAATTTTACGTCATTGGTACGATAATCCAGCACCTCCCACCTGGCAACGCTGATCGGTAGTCCTACTTGTGGTAGTAGATCCGATGTCTAAGCACTGTGTGGTGGATTACTTTTCATACTTTTATGTGAACATAATTTTATTTCTCTGTATTTCTGTCCACTAGTGAAATCTTCTCCAGTTAATGTTAGCTCCATGTTTACTGACAGGGATTTTCACTGAGACCCTGTCCACACGTAGCCGGGTATTTTTGAAAAAGCATATATTTTTATCCGTTTTGCCGTCCGCACAAAAACGGAGGTTTTTTACCACTCAAAACTGGCGTTTTTGAAAACTCCGGCCAAAGTGGAGATTTTGGAAAACTCCTTTTTTTTGCGTTTGCGTGTGAACCTGCGAAAACGGAGATTTGGGTTTTTATGCGTCACTACCTGTGACAAATAATGCACATGTCATTCGTGTGGGTCCTTGTTTACAAAAGCAGACAGTGGGCAGCATGGATCCACGGACCCAGTTGCAGACCCTCTTTTCTTGCCTTTTTGTCCACTCTCAACTGCTCTTGCTTCTTGTTGAGGAGCAAAGGAGGAGAAATGCGTTGCAATCGGTGATTATTAATCACATAAGCCTCCCTCTTCCTCCACTCAATACTGCTAACTACTGGTCTAGCATGCTCATAATCGCACTCAGAAGCGTATTTATACGGCTCCGTGTGGACACGAGCGGTTTCTTAAAAAGGAGGACAGCAGATATGAGTTTTCAAAAACCCTTACCCTGACCATGTCCACGTGGACAAGGTCTGAATCATAGAAAACATAAAACTGACTTAGATTAATCAGAATCAGAATATACTTTATTGATCCCACACAGGGGAAATTTGTGTGTCACAGCAACAACTTTCTATCTGCTAAGTGAATCGTTGTAGAACCCGATCACGTACGGAAAGAAAGACCTCCGGTATCGAGATGTTCTCGAAGGGAGCTGTCTGAGCCTCTTGGAGAAGGAGCTCCGCTGTTCGTCCAGGAGTGGGTAGAGAGGATGGTCATGGTTTTCCATGATGGACAAAAGTTTGTTCAATGACCTCCTCTCTACCACTGCCTCAAGTGAGTCCTGTTTGCTGCCAATAACAGAGCCAGCCAGTCTGATTAGTTTATTCAGTCTGTTGGCGTCACTGGCTGCGATGGTGCTCCCCCAGCAGATGACAGAGAAGAACAGGGTTCTGGCCACCACAGACTGATAGAAGGTCTCCAGGATCTTGCCGCACACATTGAAGGACCTCAGCTTCCTTAGGAAGTAAAGTCGGCTGCAGGGCTTCTTGTACACAGCAGTACTGTTGCTCCTCCAGTTCAGTCTACTGTCGATGGTCACTCCAAGGTATTTGTACTCCTCAACCACCTCCACATCTCTACCCAGAATGTAGAGCGACTGCAAAGCAGTCCTCCTCTTCCTGAAGTCGATCACCATCTCCCTAGTCTTGTCTACATTGAGGAGCAAGTGATTCTCTCCTGCCCACACCACAAATCCATCCACCACCCTCCTGTACTCCTCCTCCTGCCCACCACTTATACACCCTACAACTGCTGAGTCAGAGAATTTCTGTAGGTGGCATGAATCGGAGTTGTGCTGGAAGTCTGAAGTGTACAATGTGAAGAGAAATGGAGAGAGCACCGTGCCCTGTGGGGCTCCCACACCACTTACAGATTAAAACAAGATTATTAGAATAAAACATATATCATGTCTCATATCGACACCATTAACTTTAAAAGACACACAACTTCTGACTGGAGAATTTTTCACAAAGTCTACTGTGTTTATGTCTATGGTTGCTCAGGTTAGAAACACAGTAGTGGGGGAGGGGTGTGAAGTATCTCATTTGCATTTAAAGGTAGCAGCTCAAAACAAGGCGTGTTTTTTTTTTCAGTACTTCAGAAGATCACAAATGCATTGAATGAGAAACAAGACATGATGATATGATGATTACATACGATACAAACATATTTAAACATGTTATAAAACCATCATATTTCCTCTTTAAATTTAATATGAGATCATAAGATCCCAGGATGAACCATGTCCTCTGAGAACAAATCTGGTTTTCTGAAACAACACATGGCTTATCTGGAACTCAGAACGATAGAACTGGATGTTCGTTACAATCTGGGGAACAATAAATTTCCTGCAGCAGCTCTCAGTGTTACAGAAGGTGCCAAAACTTGAGGGGTGTTATTTTTCTCCATAACACAGATGTGGTGTAAAAACATACCTAATCTTTTCAGTCACAGTAAGGGGGTGAGAACCTCGGAGGGACGGAGGGGGTTCAACTGGGAAAATGGCTGCAAAATCAACAGGAAGCACTTTTTCAAATCAAACTTTCTGAACCGGCTCCCCGGCATTACATAACCCCCAACTAAGCTGTGGTCTCCATGGAAACAGACTAAGAATTCCTGAGATCCTGGTCACGGTCCAAAGAGAAACATCCTGAAGGTTTTTATCAAACTTTACAAGGTCGTTAAAAAACAGCTGCTGAAAAAAACGCCTTCAAAATCTCCACGATTCGGAAAAAACTAAGTCGACCACAAAAAACAGAAAAAAAGGAGAAACAGATTTAAACAAGGAATTATATATTTTTCAGATTAAATTTGTAAAAGTTTGTGATAGTGGTTTTTTTTTTTCTAACTTTAAAAAATCAATTGTTCAATCATTTTAATCTCGTTTCTGCTGCTTTAAAAACTATCTGAAATTTATTACGTTTGAAAGAATACGTTTGTACAAAAAAAAATCTTCCCGACTTTTGAGTTTCTTTGTGTTCGTCCTTCAAATCTGAGTAAAAAATAAGATTAATACAGTTTTGTAAGAATAAGCTTGATTATTGATTTTTATTTTTTGTAATAAGACCGTACGTGTTCACAAACGTACATAAACTTTGTGTAAACATGCCAGTTTGTGGTCGAAGACTAATTTTCATTTGTTTTACCAGGACGAGGGTCACAGATTGTTAAAAACCCGACACATTAACACCCCTTCCACTCATCCATGATGTTACTTTGTAACAAACAAACACCAGTTTTTATCAAGTACTTTTAAAACTTGTTTTTCAGAGCTTTTCAATTCAACAGGAACGAGATCAACTGGTCAGAAAAAAAAATCTGTGAAAAAAATAAGCAACATTTGTTTAAAATTGTACTTAAAATCTCTAATAGGTGGGGAAGCCCACAAGCCTCACAGCAAGAAGGTTGTGGGTTCGAATCCCGGTTGGGAACGAGGCTTGGAACACTGATCTTTCTTTGTGGAGTATGCATGTTCTCCCCGTCTAATTGTGGGTTTCCTCCCACCCTCCAAAAGCATGCATGCAAGCTTGATTGGCTGCTACATGATTTCTCCTAGGAATGTTTGTGTGTCTGTGGTTGTATGTGCGTACAACCACAGGCGACCTGTTTGGGATGTACCCTGCCCTTGCCTCAAAACAGCCGGGATGGGCTCCAGCACCCTCCGTAATCCCAGGAAGGATCGACAGTTAAGAAGGTTCCATTCCGTCATCTTCCGCTTGTTCCGGGGTCGGGTCGCGGGGGCAACAACCTCAAACGGGCAGCCCAGGCCTCTCTCTCCCTGGCTGCATCCTTTAACTCACCCGGAAGGATCCCAAGTCGCTCCCCGGCCAGCTGTGAGACATAGTCTCTCCAGCGGGTCCGGGGTCTGCCCCTTGGTCACCTCCCGGTGGGACGTGCCCGAAACACCTCGCCCGCGAGGCACTCGGGGGGCATCCTGACCAGATGCCTGAACCACCCCATCTGGCTCCTCTCGACCTGGAGGAGGAGCGGCTCGACACCAAGCTCCTCTTGGATGGCAGAGCTCCTTACCCGATCTCTGAGTGAGAGCCCAGCCACCCTGTGGAGGAAGCTCATTTTGGCCGCTTGTACACACGACCTCACCTATGGTCACCACCCACAGCTGGTGATCATAGGTGAGGGTTGGAACGTAGATCGACTTGTAAATCGAGAGCTTTACTTTTCGGCTCAGCTCTCTCTTTACCACGACGGACCTATGCAGGGTCCTAGTTATTGCTGACGCCGCACCGATACGCCTGTCGATCTCCCGCTCCATCCTTCCCTCACTCGTGAGCAAGACCCCAAGATACTTAAACTCCTCCACTTGGGGCAGGACCCTGTCCCTGACCCGCAGGGGGCACTCCACCCTTTTAAGAAGGTTAAGAAGGTGACTGACTGAATTTCTATTACTGAATTTGATCATTAGCAAAATGTTTTTACTATGAATAAAATTTCAGACTGATTTAACTCTATTTTAGTTATTTAACTTTTATTTTAGAGGAAAAACAGAAAGACAGTTTGTGCTGTTTAAAAAAAGACTTTTTGAACCAGTTTTGTTCTAAACTCTTTACTTCAGTCAGATTTTTAGCAGCTTGTTTTGCATTTTTAGCCTAAAGGTAAATAACTGCGTCATCAGCGAACATCTGTGAGAAACATTTGGTAAGTAGTTGATAAGGAGAGAGAATGAAACTGGGCCTAGGACACCCACAGCACACCTGACCCTGTGGGACACCAACATCTACACATTGAGATTTTACACCATCAACTCATACAAGATACATCAGACTTTTTAATTTCACTCCGTGGAAATGGTCTGACCTCACAACATCGTGGTTCATTAGCTCTACAGTCAGCGGGAACAGTTTTTATTTAATCAGTTGTTTCTTTCTGGTCAGGATTGAGCGTGACATTTGTAATGTGTAAACTATGAATGGAGTGAGTGTCGTCCAGAAAACAGAGCGCAAGATTAAATATTTCCTCAATAAACTTTCTAAAGACTATCTTTAGTCTGAGTCTTTAGACCCTCTTGATTGTGCGTGATCCCTAGACGAGTCTGGGGAATCATTACCAACAAGGACCGAATAGACTGGTTGATCTACTTTATTCAGATAAAGAACTACAAACATGGAGGACGAACGCTTGCATTCATGTCACAGCATCATTCATCTCTGTTCTCTGATTGGCCAGATGTTTTCTGATCGTCGCAAGATTAAACTAATGTCTGCAATACCTGACACAGTTGCTGTGGCATACAGAGCGGAGGCACCAGGCCCGCCTGCCTCCCTCCCTGCCTCGCCCACTACATACTGTTTTTTCCTGAATGAATACAATTTAAACCACTAGAAAACCTTTTCAGAAAAGTTAAACGGAGTCATTCCAGATCAGAATCTCTATGTTTACAGTTTCACTTGTTGATCATTTTACCCTCAACCGCTGATGACATCACCAGGGACAGCCAATCAACATGCTCAGATTAAGGTGTGACCAGCTCTGCCCAAACTGGAACCTAATGGACTTTAACAGCAAAAAAGTTACATAAAACTATTAAAGAATAACTTCCAGTGAGCGGGTCCCAGACCAGTCCAGATCAAACCAGAGTCTGAACTGGTTTCATCCAGATGTGTCTGACCAATCATAAAACAGATTTAACTACCAGATGTTCAGAAGGAACCAGGTGAGTACACACACACACACGCACGCACACACAAACACACAAAGTTTTTCTGCAAGAAAACTTTTTCCTGGTGAAAACTGAGCAGATTTTTCCAGCTGATCCAACACACACCTCCTCCACCTGCGCGTGCACATGTGGGCCCCGTGGGGCCCCTCACGCACTCTAAGTAGTGACATTGAATAAATCCCTGCAGGGTCCTGGATTAAAGCTTACCCATGTCTGTTGCTGGTCCGTGCTGCAGCAGGTCTGGAGTGCAGGGGTCAGAAGTTCTAGTGAGGGTTTTGAGGGAGAAAGGGGAGGAGCCACGAGCTGACACATTAACCCTTCACGTGGAAAAAAAAACCCACTGGAAAAACACCGGGAATCACACACACTGAAGGATATGCTGGTGTCTCTGTTTCTTCTGATTTAAAGAGTTTTTTCCTCCACATTTTGGACAGAAATCCATCTGAAGATGGAAAACAGAAGCAGAGTTTTTTTCTTCATGATCCAGAATCTTTTGTTCCATCTCCTCTGCACATGTCCAAACCATCTCAGTCTGGTCTCTCTGACTTTAAAACCTCTAACATGTGCTGTTCCTCTGATCCTGTCCATCCTGGTCACTCCCAGAGAGATCCTCAGCATCTTCATCTCTGATACCTGTCCAGGGGCGGATCCAGAGGCGGCAGTTGGGGGCGCACGTCCCCCTTTTGGTCCACCAAAGGAAAAAAAAAAAAAACAAGAAGAAAGGAAAGAGGACTAGTCAACTAGTTGGAATGGGCCACCAAAATGGTTCATTTGGGAGATGGTGGCTCAGTGGTTAGAGCATTTGCCCGCGAACCGGAGTCAACCGAAAGCTCACAGGTTCGCATCCCACTGAGTGCACGTCTAGAGTCCTTGGAGAAGACACCTAACCCCTCGTGTCTCTCACCTTTGGCGTCGTCATAGGTCGCAGCCTGCTGCGGTGAAATGCAGCACATAAATTTCCCGTTGAGAAATTAATAAAGTATATTTAAAAAAAAAAAAATACTCTTATTTTTCAAAATGTTCTGGGGCGGGGCGGGGAATGCCCCCAGGCTCCCGTATACTGGCTTTGTCAATGACCTCACGCCCATGCCCCTCTAGAAAGTCCTGGATCCGCCCCTGTTGTCTGTTCCTTAGTATGTGTAGATCAGGGGTGGTCAAACCAAGGCCTGAGATCTTCAGGTGGCCCTCTAGTCTTTTTATTCGTCTTCTAAACCTACATTATTTTACATTCAGTACATAATGCTACAAGTTCCTCTGGGCTGTTTTTTTGTTTGTTTGTTTTTTGGACTTTTTTTGGACATGTTCCACAAAAAACTGACTGCAAAATATTAAGTTTTGAATTGAATGTAAAAGGTTTATTTTCTAAGACCCTCCTGATTGTGTTTGATCTCATAGTGCTTCAATAACAACACGACTTAAAACCAATACAATTTAATATCAATGAACATTAAACAATAAAACATAAAAACAATGAAAATAATATTTAACATTCACAATATTTCACAAAAAAACCCCACGTATGTCTCCACATCCATCCTTCCTCGTGAACAGACGGTGGAGCCAAAATGCAAAGCTCTCGATTTACCCTTCAATCTTCCTGTTGTAGGAGGCGGGGTCTGGAACAAGATCCCAGATACAAGCAGAGGAAATGAGCTTCCTCCACACGGTGGTTGAGAGGAGCTCTGTCACCAGGGAGGAGCTCAGAGTAGAGCTGTTGCGCGTCTGGATCAAGAGAAGCCAGATGGGGTGGTTTGGGCATCTGGTTAGGATGCCTCTCTGATAAGGTATCTCTGGCATGTCTCACTGGGAGGAGATTCAGAGGCAGAACGAGGACCTGCCGGAGATAGTATAATGTGTCTCACAACTGGCTAGGGAACACCTTGGGATCCTCCTGGTTGAGCTGGAGGATGTGGCCGGGGCGAGGGAAGTTTTGGCTTCCCAGCTGAGGCTGTTGCAATGTGACCCTGTCCTAGATAAAGTGGAAGACAACAGTATAGTCCTTGGAAGAGCTTTAAGAGTCCAGGCTCCGTGGTCTCAGCTGAACATGGTGGGAGGGAACATAGTGATCCGGCGGGAGTCTATCACTTGGAATCATTTTTATTCACAGCTTAAAGTTCTGCTTTGGTTTGACTCTTTCCATATCACCATACGGTCCTAGCTTCCCAGCTACGGATATGATCTCTCCATATTTTTTGTCTTTAATGCAGAGGACCATAATGCTCTGGTGGCAAGGACCTGAAGAAGCACCTGGTGCTCAGGTACAGGTCTAGAGAGAGGAGGTTCTGTAGGTAGGGTGATGTATTTGTGAGGATTATCTGAGATGAAAAAGAAGCAGTGATTTTAGGATGGAGGTCTCTCCTTGTAACCTCACTCCTTCTTCTGGGTCTCTGTCATTCACACATGTACTCTGTCTTAATGCAGCTAACCCTCATTCCTCTCCTATCAGGACAAACCTCTACCTCTATTGTTTTATATAGATTTTTTTTTGCCATTGGCAGTAAAACCACTCTGGAAAACAACTGTACCGTATGTAGTAAAAAAAAAAAAGACTGTACACCAACTATTTCAAGACCTAAAGAAGTCTCTGGAAAGAGAAACTTCCTCCACGTGATCTCTGCTCTCATTAAAGAAACATTTCACTCTATTCATCCCACCTGGGAAATTTGTGTGCAGCACTCCTTCACCGCAGCAGGCTGCCACAACGGCACCAATGGTGGGAGTTACAGGAGGTTAGGTGTCTTCTCCAAGGACCCTAGACATGAACTCAGTGGGATGCGAAGCCACAAACTTCCAGTTGACTTCTGGTCCGCGGGCGAACACTCTAACCACTGAGCCACTGTCTCCCCCGTTATGTCGAAAGCTTTTCTGTAAATATCATAGTTCAGGGGGATTCTTGTTCCAACCTCGTCCGTCAGTTTGTCCATCACTATAGCAACATGAAGGTCACCTAACCCCCCGTTTCTCCCACCATTGACGCCGTCATAGGTGGCAGCCTGCTGCGGTGTAATACAGCACAGAAATTTCCCCGTTGAGGGATGAATAAAGTATTTTTAAAAAAAAAAGGGTCTCAGAGCAGATCTCTAATCTGAACTCCAGTGACACCCACAGCACACCTGACCACTGTCTTTCAGTCCAACTGGGACGTCTCATCTCCTGAACTACTTATCC
This sequence comes from Neostethus bicornis, assembly GCA_902685375.1. Classification (NCBI taxonomy): domain Eukaryota; kingdom Metazoa; phylum Chordata; class Actinopteri; order Atheriniformes; family Phallostethidae; genus Neostethus; species Neostethus bicornis. The sequence continues at coordinate 38,574,061 of LR738541.1, forward strand.
CAAAGTGGGCTCCGGGACCACCCGGCTGATTTCAACAGGGAGGCAGGATACACACAAAACACCACTCCAGGACTCTAACCTCTGACCATCTTGCTGTGAGGTGCAGTCTAACCAACTGGAAGTCTTTCATAAGATAAACAAAGATTTTCTTTATTGTTTATGAAAAATAATAAAAGCCAAGTGAAAAAAAAACATTTTATTTTATAAGACATGGAAAGAACAAAACAGGAAGCAGCACCGTTATCACTCAGAGCTGGAGTTTATCCAGACCTGTCCTGGTCAGCTGGTCAGTCCCAGCTGGTTTCCATGCAGTTCCTCTGCTGTTCACCAGGTGGAGCTCTTTAAGGTACTTTCACAATAAAAACTGTCTTTTGTCCACGTGGACCAGTCTGTCCTACCGCTGTCCTCAGTGTAGGTCTTTGACACCAGGTGGAGCTAAAGCTGGAGCTCTTTAAGGTCCTTTTCATCCATAATGCTCCAGATTTTGCTCCACGTGATGGATTCACATAAACCCAGATGTTTATAAACATCTGGTTAAAGCTCAGACATTTTAATAGAGCACAGATCCTTCAGCTCTCTTCTCTGTACTCCATTTCTTCGGTCTGACTCGTCACAGTCACCTTCCACTCGTCCCCTACTTCCTCTCCGATCTCTATCCGGGTCTCTCGTCTTTCTGGGGTGATCCTGTCTTCCTCTCCTTCTTCTGCCTCCCGTCTCTCCCTGTCTTCCTCACTACATTTTTCAGTCTCTTCATTTTCTCTTTTCTTCGTTTCTGTCTCCTCAGCTTCCATCTTTCCCTCCATTTCTATCTCACACTCTTTCACCTCTTCTTCTTCTCTCTCCATCTTTTCCTCACTTGGATCTTTACCCTTGTTTTCTATATCTCTAATCGTCTCACCCTCGTCCTCCTCGGTTTTTTGCCCTTCCTTTTTCCTCTCTCCTTCCTCCATCCTATCCTCCTGTGTCTCCTCATCCCCTGTGTTCCTACAGCTCTCTTCCATAGCCTCTTCTCCCTCCTCCTCCTTTCGGGCTCTCTCTGTTGTTCCCTCTGTTTCACCTTCCACCTCTCTCCTACCCTCCATTCTATCCTCCTGTGTCTCCTCATCCCCTGTGTTCCTACAGCTCTCCGCACCATCTTCTCCTTCCTCCTCTTTTCGGGCTCCCTCCGTTTCATCCTCTCCCTCTCTCCTATCCACCATGTTATCCTCCTGTGTCTCCTTATCCCCCGTGTTCAAATAGCTCTCCTTCACACCCTCTCCTCCCTCCGCCTTCCGGCCTCTCTCTGTCATTCCCTCCGTTTCATCTTCTACCTCTCTCCTATCGTCTATTCTACCCTCCTGTGTCTCCTTATCCCCCGTGTTGCTACAGCTCTCCTCCACACCGTCTTCTCCCTCCTCCTCGTTTCGGGCTCCCTCTGTCGTACCCTCCGTTCCCTCTTCCACCTCTCTCATACCCTCCGTCGTCATGTCTGTTTCCTTTAGTGTCTCATTTCCGTCAGTGTTTTTTCTGTCCTCGTCCACCTCCGTTCCGTCCTCATTGGTCTTCTCTACCTCCATCAGTTCGTCTTCAGTGACCTGGAAGTTTTGTTGTGGTTGCTCCTCCTCCGTCTCCTCCTCGTCCACTTCTTCCTCCAGCTCCAGGACATCCAGTGAGTTCAGATCTGCTGCTTCGCTGCCAAGAAGGATCTCCGTCAGGCTCTTGAGGAGCTCCACCTGGACGTCTGCTGCCGTCTGGGTCAGTTTGTCCACACGTGTTTCTCCAGAGATCTGATTGGAGGCGTCACTGGACCCCTGGCTGGAGGTGTGGTTTGGTGACCCCTGGCTGGAGGTGTGGTTTGGTACCTGGTCTGATATCTGATTGGGTGACGTCTCGCTGGATGTCTGGTTGGATGATCCATTGGACAGTGACTGGTTGGAGGTGTCGCCGGCCCCCTGGTTGAAGGTTTGAGCGGGTGTTTGGTTCGTTACCTGCTTCGGTATGTGGTTGGGTAACTGGTTGGATGTTTGGGGGGATGCTTTGTCGAGTGAATGGTTGGATGTCTGACTGAATACCTGGTTGGGGGTTTTGGTGGATGCAGGTTCAGATGTCTCGTTGGACGTCTGGTCTGACGTTTGGTCGGGTGCAGGCAGGATGCCAGTGAGGTGGAAGGACCGCCTGAGGAGATCGGGGACCTTCTGCAGGTGCCCCAGGGCCTCCAGGAGCCAGTCCACCAGCAGCTGAGTGATTTTGGACTGGAGGTCCACTGAAGAAGCCTCCAGCAGCTCCGCAGGGTTCCTGCTGGAGAACTGGGACCAGCGGGACAGGAGGAAGTTCTGAAGAGCTGGTTTCAGAGCCATCTCCAGAGGATGGAGGCGGAACGAGCATCCAGCTGGGATGACTGCCGGAAGGCAGCGAGATCCGTTGAGGGAACTCAGGAACTGCTGTCCCAGATGTTCTCTGTGTTTGTCCAGGACCAGCATGGACTTCCTGGGCTGATCCCGACCAGACAGGTACTTGAACCACACCCTCGGGGTCCAGAGCTTCAGACTATCTTCTGGGAACAGACCCTCAGGATGGAGCAGAACGAAGTCCGGCAGGGTTTTGATGGGTGGGGGTTTGTTGGTGAGAATCAGTGACGGAAGCATGGTGCCATCAGCCAGTGCCGCCAGGTACACGGTCACTATGGGAACCAGTCCTGTCAGCTGCAGGGCGCGGGATCGGTGAGCCTCGTCCTGGACCAGCTTCAGGTCCAAAAACAGGCAGAGTTTATTCATACAGCAGACAGAGGACGCCTCCAGCTGGTGGGTCTGGAAGACCCTCTGAGTGAACTCCTGGAACGCTTTGACTTTGTCCTTTAGGAGAGGGGGGAGGGCGTAGGTGAGCAACGGCATGGGGGCATAGGCTCGCACGCCCAGGCGGTACTCCAGCAGGAAATCCACTGCCCAGTTGTAGGAGATCCTGAAGGAGTGTGTGAAGGCCCCTTTCTTCTTCAGTGAGGACAGTTTGTGAAGGAGGTTGTTCTCTGTGACGGGGAGCTGCTGTTCCCTCATGGACAGCACCCAGCAGAGAAGCCGCGCTTCCTCGGACCCCCCGTGCTTCAGATCGGTCCGCCGCCTCCCCATCCCTCTCAGCCATGACCGGATCCGAGCAGGTTTTATGGAGAAGAATCTCGATGCCTGGTAGATTCCTTCACACAGTGCCATTAGACTGACCCTCAGCTGGTGGGGGTCCTTACTGTCCTCACAGCTCCACACGGCTGGTGGTGATGGTGGGCGAGGAGGAGCCAGCTCCTCCTGAAGAGGAACCACAGGAGAAGGAACGGGCTCATCCTCCACCGTTGGCAACCCGAGAGCAGGACCTATATTCTCTGGGATCGGCTCCTCTTTCACACTCAGAAGTTCTTCATCAGGCTCGTCTGCTTTCTCCTCATCAGAGGATGGGATGTTCTCCAGGGGTCCCATGTCCTCGTCCACGCCCTCAGGAAGCTGGACTAGCTCCACCGAGCCGCTGCAGACAGAAGACAGGCAGAGAGTCAGGTGGAGCAGGGAACGTGTCAAACCTGGAACCTTACTGAAGGTGAACGGCATGGTGAGGGAGGAAACGGTGGCAAAGTTTTTCATGAACACTGAGGGTTTTCTCTGCTTTTTGCGGATGATGTGGTTCTGTTGGCTTCATTGGACCGTGATCTCCAGCTCTCACTGGATCGATTTGCTGCCGAGTGTGAAGCGTCCGGGATGAGAATTAGCGCCTCCAAATCCGAGACCATGGTCCTCGCCCGGAAAAGGGTAGAATGCCCTTTGAGGGTCAGGGACAGGGTCCTGCCCCAAGTGGAGGAGTTTAAGTATCTCGGGGTCTTGTTCACGAGTGGAGGAAGGATGGAGCGGGAGATCGACAGGCGGATCGGTGCGGCATCCGCAATAACTAGGACGCTGCATCGGTCCGTCGTGGTAAAGAGACAGCTGAGCCGAAAAGCAAAGCTCTCAATTTACAAGTCGATCTACGTTCCTACCCTCACCATGGTAACCAGGATCTACGTTCCTACCCTCACCATGGTAACCAGGATCTACGTTCCTACCCTCACCATGGTAACCAGCTGTGGGTGGTGACCGAAAGAATGAGATCGCGGGTACAAGCGGCCGAAATGAGCTTCCTCCGCAGGGTGGCTGGGCTCTCACTCAGAGATCGGGTGAGGAGCTCTGCCATCCGGGAGGAGCTCGGTGTCGAGCCGCTCCTCCTCCAGGTCAAGAGGAGCCAGATGGCGTGGTTCGGGCATCTGGTCAGGATGCCCCCCGAGTGCCTCGCGGGCGAGGTGTTTCGGGCACGTCCCACTGGGAGGAGACCAAGGGGCAGACCCCGGACCCGCTGGAGAGACTATGTCTCACAGCTGGCTGGGGAACGACTTGGGATCCTTCCAGGTGAGCTAGAGGATGCAGCCGGGGAGAGAGGCCTGGGCTGCCCGCTTAAGGCTGTTGCCCCCGCGACCCAACCCTGGAACAAGCGGAAGATAACGGACCGGAACTGAGGGTTTTTGGGGGCCTTCGTTTGGTACCGCTATGTTACCCGCTATGTCTTATTGATTCTACTATCAACGTACCTGATCCTGTCCTTCAGGAAGCCCGCTTTCGGGGAGCCTGTGGAGAGAAGATAAGTGTGTGAGTGTGGATAGGTGGAGATTTGTGGGTTGGGGGTGTGAATGGTGGGACCTTTAGTGTGCGGCGACAGGCCGTGGAACTCCCAGAAGCAGCTGGTCTTGCAGAGGTTGGTCTTACAGGTGATGCAGCCGTACACGCTCTCTCTCCGGATCTTTTTCGCTTTGCAGTTCTTGCACCTTTTGGAGAAGCTGCTGAGCCTCCCCAGGCGGTGTTTCACCTGCTGCCCGTGCCATCCCGAGATCTCCAGCGTCTCAGGTTGCTTCTGGGCACACTTGGCGAGCTGGTGCCCCAGGCGCCTGCGGAAGGCGACCTGAGAAAAGAGGCCATCCTGCACCCAGGCGGGGGGGTTATCTTTGCGGCTCTCCCGCAGCAAGATGAAGGCGTTGACGATGCTCAAGTTCACCAAGAACCAGAATATGTTGCGCCAGTGGCGGTCCTGAGGGACCCCGCCCAGTGGGTTGCAGGCCAGAAGCTGCTTACAGATGTCCACGCCCCTCATGTTCTCCTGCAGGAGCCGGAAGGCCAAAGGTCGACTCATGGGGTCCAGCTCCCCCACCTTGGTTTGAGACCTCCTCCAGACCGTGTCCACCTCACCTGGAGAAGCGTTCGTGGACAAGCAGCCCATCTCCTTGGTGTCCTTCCAGCGCGTTGCCAGCAGGGGGCCGAGGCGTCTCTGGAGGAAGTCCCCTGGTTTCTCCAACCGGCCCTCCTCCCAGAGCCCGCGTGGTAGGATGGTGCTGAAGGCGGGGAAGGAGCTGGAGGCGTAGACGCCCTGCTCCAAAAGCTTCAGCACTAATGGAACGGAGGTGAGGGAGTTGGCCAGGAACAGCTGGTGGTGTTTGCCCTCCAGACCTTTCACCAGCTCAGGGACCACCCTATACCCAGGTTCTGTGGCCCCCTTCTGCTCCAGTTTGACCAGGAAGCGGTGGCAGAAGCCAGACTTGGAGTCACAAAGGAGCCAGATCTGTGGCTGGTTGCTGTCGCCCTCCAGACTGGCCAGCAGAGCGCGGTCCACAGACAGGCAGCTGTTGGGCCGGTAAGAACTCCACATGGCCCCGCCCAGAATCTCCAGCATGGGCTGGAAAATGTGCAGTGCGTGGTCGGTCTTACTGGTGCCGCGGTAGTCGTTGGTGACCAAGCTGCCCATCCGGAGGTTGTCAGCTATTTGCTTGAAGCGGTTGAAGCTCATGGAGCGGTAGAAGGTGTAGCTGCTATCAAAGTGGTTCCAGGACCAGTAGTTGGAGAGGTCGGGCAGGTTGTGGATCCCCATGAGAATCACGAGACCCAGAAACCCCCTCACTTCGTCCACGGTGACAGGGACCCAGTCTGAGATGGGGGAACCCAGGAAGATGGATGTCCGGACATGGATGTTGGTCTCCCTGGTGAGGAGCTCCACCAGGGCGGGGGGGAACATCAGGTTGAAGTAGTCGACGGCGTCGCTGTTCTTTGACAGGCTGTGGTACGGCCCGCTGGACGCGGTGAACGGCTTGATGGAGGAATGAGGGTCAGAACTCTCAGAGGGGTCGATCCAGCTTCCTGCTACCTTCCAGTATGGGTCCACAAAGTCCTGGTTCTGTTCTGGTTCCTCCTGCTCTGCAGAATGTGGAGTTTCAATGAACTGGATGTCAGGTTCAACGAAACCTGAAGAACAAAAACCAAGATCAGATTAAAGGATTCAGGACCTGATCCGGTTGGTCCAGGACTTGATCCGGTCGGTCCAGGACCTGATCCGGTCGGTCCAGGACCTGATCCGGTCGGTCCAGGACCTGGTTTTGTGTGACTTACTCTTCTTACTGCAGATGGCACTTTGATGGTGCGGGTTTTTCGTCAGGTGTTCAGCCATCTGATCGCCCGAATGCGGCTGGAAAGCACACCAAGAGCAGCGGAGCAGGAACACGCTGTATATCAACACACACACACACGTTAGTAAGAAAAACATTGATCAGGAAGTACTGATCAAGGATCGGTTGTTACCATGGAGGCGGGAGCCGCTGCTGGGGGAGGAGCTTCTGTGTGGATCCTGGAACGTGGTGGCTAAAATGACATGATTGGTCAGCGGTTAGGAGGGATACAGGTACGGTCATAGAGATACTGAATACAGTATAAGTACAGTACAGACCAGCCATGGAGGAAGTACGGCCTGTGGGTCACATACGGCCCATTAAACAACTTGAAAAAAATTAAATAAATAAACCTTATTGATGTTTTATTTTTAATGCAACTCTGATGTTTCCTCACTAGATGGCACACTCTAGATATATTGGCTTTGTTGAGAAAACAACAACACTGCTGTTGTAATTACGTGCAGTTTGTATTTGGTAAACAATAACAGACTAATGTCTGTTATTGGTCCCCATGGTGTCCCGAACCATGACCTTCTGTCAGTAGCACAGTGCAGCGTGGTGTGGTACTGACCGGATCATGTGCGTAGCGTAGGCTCTGGAGCAGCAGCTGCTATACGGACACAGCAGACAGTGGACGTGAGTGGGGTAGTGATCGGAGACGTCCGAGGCGTCGGTTCCACACTCCAGACACATTAGACGGTCTGCGTCTCCACGGAGCATCCTGCAGGAAGGACAGTCAGCTGGAGAAACACACGGCTCCCCTCAGACAGCTCCCCTTAGACGGCTCCCCTCAAACGGCTCACCTCTTGGCCACCGGCCGCGCTGACAGACTTCTCGCCTGCAGAATTGTCTCAGGGTCCGTCTTGATTTTGATTGGCTGGATGATGGTGGTGGAGCGTTGGAGAAGCTCACTCCCTGCTGATGTCGCTGCGCTTTTTAATTTCCCATAGGTCCGGACCGTTACCTGCAGAGAGTGGGAGGAGCTTTACAAACATAAGAAGATGGGGTGTTAACCTTACAGGAGGGACTCACCTTTGACCCAGGAGGAAGACCGTGGAGTTTAGCCGGTCTACGGAAGCTGCGGTGGTTGTCGAGCTTGTGCTGCATTTTCTCCCTCCCACAGGTGAACTGGAGACGGCAGCGGTAACAGTGGAACCCCGGGTTCAACTGGACAGATACAGACAGGTCGGTAGATAAACAGTCGTTCCTTGAAGAGGTCGATGACTGTTTCTAGGAACTGGACGAAGCAAGCGTGAGCATCTGTGTGCCCAATAGGAACTAGCTAATGGTTTCATCAAGTCCAGCACCTGTGGAGTCTTACTACCCAGTAACGTTCCACAGCAACCACTTTGGCTCTGTTACCGTATTTTCAGTACTATAAGGCGCACCTTCAATAAATGACAATTTTAAAAACTTTTTCCACATATAAGACGCACCGCATTGTAAGGCGCTACAGTAAAGGCTGGGGTTACGTTATGCATTCACTAAATGGTGCTGCGCTAAAGGGAATGTAAAAAAAAAAAAACAGTCAGATAGGTCAGTTAAACTTTATTAACATTGTTTTTTAGTGTGTAACAGAAAAGATTTAAAGTGCATCAATAAACTTGAAATTCAAAACTCCTGTAGTGCAGTGGTCCCCAACTACCGGACCGTGGTCCGGTACCGGGCCGCACAGAAAGAAGAAATAACTTCCATTATTTCCATTTGGTTTATTATTTGAGCCTTTATGATAAAGGTTTACTTGATTCTTGCCAACCTGGTGCCTGTGGGCACCGGGTTGGTGACCCCTGGTGTAGGGTTACCTGTATGTGTGCGTGCAGAATTACCTGTGTATGTGTGATTGTTTGTAATGCAGGGTTACCTGTCTGTGTGTGTGCAGGGTTATCTGTCTGTGTGTGTCCAGGCTTACCTGTCTGTGTGTGGGGTGGGGGGGGGGTTACCTGGTGTCGGAGCAGGGTTACCTGTCTGTGTGTGTGTGTCTGTGTGTGTGCAGGGTTGGTTACCTGTCTGTGTGTGTGTGTCTTTGTGTGTGCAGGGTTACCCGTCTGTGTGTGTGTGTGGGGGGGGGTTTACCTGGTGTCGGAGCAGGTGGTTCTGGTAGTTTAACGGGTTTCTGCTGACTTTCAAACAGAAGACACAGAGTAGAAAACTAGAATCAATGTGGAAGCTGGCGAAGTGATGAAGGACGTCCGAGTAGAACGACGAGCGGTAAAAACACACCTGCAAGTAAGAGCACACACACCTTAACTCACACACCAGGCCAACACGTGGGGTTGTGTAGAACACACACCTGGCATATGTATGGCATCTCCCCGGGTTTGTGGTTGGACTTCATGTGGTTCAGGAACACCACCTCGTTTTCAAACCCCCACTCACATATCCGACAGAGACCTGATGGAACAGAAGACCATGAGCCCAGATGTTGGCGGAAAGCATTCCAGGTGTTAATTCAGGTGTGGGGCTTACAGGAGGTTGGGACGGGGCCGTGCACCTCATCTTCGTGAATGTGGAGCTGTGTCGGGGAGGAGAACTGGCGGTAGCAGCACCGGCAAATTGGGACGTCCTCGTTTCCTGCAACCAGCTCAGAGTGCTGCAGCATGTGCTGCATGAACCTGCACACAGCGATGTGATTGGTTAACCCTGGATGACATCACAGCCTTCTCTTATGGTCCAAAAAATACCTCAATCACATTTATATTTATAAAATATTTTTACTATTTTCCGTTCTCTCCATCTCGCTCTCTCTAGTTCTCAATTTAGGTTCCTTCCCTCATCTATGGTGACCAGCTGTGGACAGGTGACCGAAAGAACAATATCCTGGATACAAGCGGCCAAACTAAGTTCCCCTACAAGGTGGCCGGGCTCTTGTTGACCGGGTGAGGAGCTCTACCATGTGGGAGGAGCCAGAAGTAGATTTGTTGCTTCTCTGGGTCGAGAGAAGCCAGATGAGGTGGTTCATACATCCGATAAGGAGGCCTCCCAGACAGATCCCACTAGGAAGAGACCCAGAGCCAGACCCAGTACTTACAAGGAGAGGCTAGGTAACACCTCGGGTCCCTCCCGGGCGAGGAGGACAAAGGTACGGGGCTGTCTGTTTTCTGTCACAGCTTTTTCGATGGCTGAGCTGCTTCCAAATAAAGCGTTTGACCAATCACATTTCAGCCAGCATTTGTTGCCAGGTAGATTAAAATCAGCTGAACGATCATTACACTTCTACTTCAGCCAATCAGATTTTGAGTTGGTCTTTTGAAGAATTTTTTAGTAAAATGTTTTATTCTTTTCTTTTGAAGTTTCTGAGGTTTTTATGGATGGTTTTGTGAGTTGCGGGGACACGCACGGTTGCAAACTTTTTTCCGACTGGACTGTTTATTCATTAAGTGTGTGTTGAGATTTTTATTTGTGATGTCAGAGCTATTTGTTCTCGTGTTTACACAGTATAGGAAGTAAGTAGTATTAAGAGCTGATCGATTGCTGATCGCTCCATCCTTCCCCCTTCATGAGTGGGGGAAGGATGGAGTGGGTGATCGACAGGCGGATCGGTGCGGCGTCAGCAATAACTAGGACGCTGCATCGGTCCGTCGTGGTAAAGAGAGAGCTGAGCCAAAAAGCAAAGCTCTCGATTTACAAGTCGATCTACGTTCCCACCCTCACCATGGTAACCAGGATCCATGTTCCTACCCTCACCATGGTAACCAGCTGTAGGTTGTGACCGAAAGAATGAGATCGCGGGTACAAGCGGACGAAATGAGCTTCCTCCGCAGGGTGGCTGGGCTCTCACTCAGAGATCGGGTGAGGAGCTCTGCCATCGGGGGGAGCTCAGTGTCGAGCCGCTCCTCCTCCAGGTCGAGAGGAGCTAGATGGGGTGGTTCAAGCATCTGGTTAGAATGCCCCCCGAGCGCCTCGCGGGCGGATGTTTCGGGCACGTCCCACCGGGAGGAGACCAAGGGGCAGACCCCGGACCCGCTGGAGAGACTATGTCTCACTGCTGGCCGTGGAACGACTTGGGATCCTTCCAGGTGAGCTAGAGGATGCAGCCGGGGTGAGAGAGGCCTGGGCAGCCCGCTTGAGGCTGTTGCCCCCACGACCCGACCCCGGAACAAGCGGAAGATGACGGAACGCAACGGAAGAGCTGATCGATGCGGACGGAGCGTATATTTGTACTTATTTACACACACACACACAAATCCAGAACCCCAATCACACACGCATCACGCATAAGATTGTACATGTCTTAGGTGACCCACCTAACATTGTTCTCCGCCCGGTACGAGCAGACACTGCAGGTGAATGCCAGGATCACGTGTGCCGTTTTCCGGAGGCTGACGTCCCCCTCGTACGTGCCGTAGTAAAACTCCTCCACACTCAAGACAACCCGCGGAGACTCCTTCACCGTGGTAACACTAGACACCACAGGAGCGGGACGAGGAGCTGTGGACAACATGATCGGGTTGATCTCCGTTCTTCATGAGGGTTTTCAAACCATTACGGAGACAGAACAGCAGGTTACTACCATTAAAGTTCTAGAAAGCTTACTGGTACTGCTGGTGGGGGTCGCAACATGGCTGCTTCCAATGGCAGAGCCTGAAGGAAGGGCGGGGCAACCTGCTAGTTTGACGGGTTTGGCTCCGCTCACTTGGGTGACTTTTAAGTTAACTGTAAAGAGAGAACCCGCGTGAGCGACCAGTAAAAACAGGACAAACCCCTCCCAGTACGACCCACTAACCTGGACTGGCAGGGCTAGTTCTGAGGGTCAGAGTGGTGGGCAGCTGCATGAAGGCAGGGGTTGGTAATTGGGTGGGAGTTCCAGACACGGCCGGCCTAATTTGCTCCTGTGGGATGACCGGAGACACGCCTACATTGGGCCGGACCAGCTGTCCAAGAGACGGTGCTGTGGAAACAGAACACATTGATCATCGATTGGTGGAGATTAATGACTGGAACGCTGGTGGTTGGTTAGCTTACATTGGATGAGCGTGAGCGGCTGGACCCTCTGACCCGGCTGAAGATTTAGGACCAGGGATGTCCCCGAGTTCATCACCGTGGGGACCTGGAAGCCCTGGATAGGACACGAGCATGACATCAGGTGGATTCGGGGGTTTGGATCCCCCTGGATCAAAAACTCCAGCAGCATATGTGAAACCCGAACCCAGACATAGCCCCACCTCTAGCAGGACAAACAGACTACAGAACTAACCAATCAGGATGGTTCTAACCTTGGGAAACATACCTGTGTGGTGAGGAAAATGGGCTGTGAGGCACCAGTTCCAGAGTTAGCTGGGACCAGAAACGTCCCTCCTGCTGTCTGCGTCAGAATAAGGGGCGGGGCCGTAGCCACGAAGGTTGGGGCCGATGTGCGCGTGGGGGCTACAATGGAGGGAGCGGGGGATCTGACGGCGGGAGAGATGATCTGCAGGGGCGTTGGGGCTGGGGATGGAAGTACAGAGATAAACAATGCACACATGTTGCTACACACACACACTCACACACACACACACACACACACACAAAACAACCCCTCACATGCAGAGAGGAAACACCCAGCCATTTTACAAGTTCTTCTAATTAAAAATCAAGGAGAGGTCGGAAATTTTTTATCGTATTCATCGTAAGTATTGATTTGTATGACACAGCTGAAAATTCGGATTTCAAGTTAGTTGTCATCCTTCGGTCTGCAAAACAGATAAGTATCCCAGATGTGAGAGCTACAGCCCCCTACAACACTTGCTGCAAATGTGATCGGTGGTATGAGTCATGGGGGGAGCAGTGGCAGACTGACTTTTTTGCCGGTATTAAAATTTGGTACGAGCCTTTGTTAACAACCATAGTGGCCAAATGTTTCCTTTGGTTTTCACTAGGTGTGCACACACTGCAGGAGTGCATGGATCCACACAGGGCTGCCAGGTTTCAGGGCTGTCCCCCCGAGACACATCGAGTTTGAGTTCCCTTTAAAGATTTTCAATTGGTTTCAGGTCTCTCTTGGATCAAAAGTTATATTGAAAATAGATAGTAGAAAAAGTTTCAAAAAAGTCTTCTGCACAGTTTAATTCTTAATCGAGACGTTTCGACTTCCATCCGGAAATAATTTTCAATCTGAATGAAATGGACTGAAACCTGAATCGGAGTGGAGGCGTTAGATACATTCTGCCCGGTATTTACAGCAGCATTCTGAAGCCATGGGCTGAAGATGACACCTCTCGTTAGCAGGAATTTCTATTCACTAGGCTTTTAGCATTTTTGTAATAGGGTCGTTTACTGGTCTGTGACTACAATAGGAGCCATTCACGGCCATCATAGGTAACACAGGCTCATTGGTCGAGCCCTTCTTACTATTTTCTTACCTTTTACTCAGGTTAGTATAAATAGATCCAGTTTTCTGTCCATTTCATTCAGATTGAAAATGATTTCCGGATGGAAGTCGAAACGTCTCGTACAAGAATTAAATTGTCCAGAAGATTTTTTTGAAACTTTTTCTACAATGGATCACTCCTGGATGAATGAGGGACTACACGGACTTATTGAAAATAGATCACAATACGTTCACATAAATGGAATTGATTCAGAGCGTGTAACAGTGTCATGTGGCGTCCCTCAGGGTTCAGTGTTGAACCCGTTGCTTTTTATTCTTTACATTAATGATATTTGTCTGGTGCCAAAAATTTTACACCTCATATTATTTGCTGATGACACAAATATAATTTGCTGTGGGGATAATTTGGAAGTATTATTTGATGAGGTCGAAAAAGAACTAAACTTCTAAAAAACTGGTTTGACTCAAACAAATTAAGTCTAAATTTAAAGAAAACAAAATTGATAATATTTACAAACCGCAGTATAAATGTGAATAAAAAAGTCTTTATTCAAGATACAGAGAAAGAGCAATTAAATGAAATCAAATTTTTAGGAATAATAATCCAAAACAAATTAAGTTGGAAAAGTCACAGAAAATTTCCGTTCCGTCATCTTCCGCTTGTTCCGGGGTCGGGTCGAGGGGGCAATAGCCTCAAGCGGGCAGCCCAGGCCTCTCTCTCCCCGGCTGCATCCTCCAGCTCACCTGAAAGGATCTCAAGTCATTCCCCGGCCAGCTGTGAGACATAGTCTCTCCAGCGGGTCCGGGGTCTGCCCCTTGGTCACCTCCCGGTGGGACGTGCCCGGAACGCCTCGCCTGCGAGGCGCTCGGCGGGCATCCTGACCAGATGCCCGAACCACCTCATCTGGCTCCTCTTGATCTGGAGGAGGAGCGGCTCGACACCGAGCTCCTCCCGGATGGCAGAGCTCCTCACCCGATCTCTGAGTGAAAGCCCAGCCACCCTGCGGAGGAAGCTCATTTCGGCTGCTTGTACCCGCGATCTCATTCTTTCGGTCACCACCCACAGCTGGTTACCAAAGGTGAGGGTTGGAACGTAGATCAACTTGTAAATCGAGAGCTTTGCTTTTCGGCTCAGCTCTCTCTTTACCACGACGGACCGATGCAGCATCCTAGTTATTGCTGATGCCGCACCGATCCGCCTGTCGATCTCCCGCTCCATCCTTCCCCCACTCGTGAACAAGACCCCGTGATACTTAAACTCCTCCACTTGGGGCAGGACCCTGTCCCTGAGCCGCAGGGGGCATTCCACCCTTTTCCAGGCAAGGATCATGGTCTGGGATTTGGAGGCACTAATTCCCATCCCGGCCGCTTCATACTCGGCAGCAAAAATCCTACATCATACATCAGCATACAACATCAGCAAAAAGCATGGTATCCTTTAATAATTCCTTTTTGTTATTTGGGATGATCGGGACTTGATGAGTCTAAAATCAAAAAATATTTTTTCTACATTATGTAGGAAGACATATTCTTTTAATACTGTAATAAAATAATTCTCAACATTGTAAACTCTTACAAATATTTTAAATTGAACATTTTTTGCTCAAGGTCGAGAGGAGCCAGATGGGGTGGTTCGGGCATCTAGTCAAGATGCCCCCCGAGCGCCTCGCGGGCGAGGTGTTTTGGGCACATCCCACCGGGAGGAGACCGAGGGGCAGACCCCGGACCCGCTGGAGAGACTATGTCTCACTGCTGGCCGGGGAACGACTTGAGATCCTTCCAGGTGAGCTAGAGGATGCAGCCGGGGTGAGAGAAGCCTGGGCTGCCCGTTTGAGGCTGTTGCCCCCGCGACCCGACCCCAGAACAAGCGGAAGATGACGGAACGGAACGAACGGAACATTTTTTTCATTCTTGCTGTTCTAAACTGAGCACTTATGTGTGAAAGGCTTTGTAACAGTTGCGATCTGCCTGTAAGCAGAGGAACATCTGGCATGAAACACACTGCACTCGGGTTTTCCCTGAGCAGCCTTTAGCTCTGCAGCGCGCCGCATTCTTCAGGTTTACCATCTCTGGCAAATGTGCATTAGCTTTTCTGCGGACTGAAACGTGGGGCACTGCCTTGACTGGACGCCTTTTCCCTTGGACCGCAATGTCTGTATCATCTTCACACTCTGAAAAGTCCGAGTTGTCATTGTCATGCTGTGCCAAAAAGCTCGTGGCCACTTCCATACGAAATTCAAGGAACTGCATGATGTTTTTCTTTGGTATTCCACATGTAGCCCGGTCTTTGCGGTACAGGAGCCAGCTGTTGGCCAAAGCCAGATCTGTAAAGTGCATTATCATGCGTAGTGTCCATTTCTTTGTACGACCACTCATGCGATAGTAACTCATCATCCTATCAACAAGGTCAACTCCGCCCATCTTGGAATCGTATTCACGAACGATACTTGGCCGTAAGATGGTCACATAGCGTTTCAGTTTTTTATCCCATCTCTGACAGGTGTCTTCTGGCTCTCTATCGTGAACATTAGAAATCATAAGTACTGGTTTGTCGTCGTACCATTTAAGGACACAAATTTTTCCGTCTTCAGTTGTAACTTGTGCTGAGGTACCTCTTCCATCCTTTTTCATTTTTTTGTCAGTTGGCAGCTTCTCCACCGCTGCAGTGACCCTACTCTTCATAATTGTGCCAGTTATGTTCATGCGCTTCTTAATCATGTGTTGCACACTTTGGACTGATGTGAAGAACCGGTCACAGTAAACACGTGTATTAGGATGAAGAGTCTGAGACAGACGATCTAGCACTAAGCCTCCCAAACCTAAATCCTCTGGTTCTTCAACCTGCTCACGCAGTGCATTTGCACCTTGATAAATTTCAAAGTCCAGCACAATACCATCAGCTGTTGCACAGATGAAGTTTTTCATACCAACTGGGTTTGGTTTCATTGGTAGATATTGTCGATATGGACGAGCTCCTGTCAAAGGAATCATTTGCTCATCAATAGAAACACATTCAGGACGAGCCTGAGCCTTGCAGCCGTCCAGAATGCGATTCAGAAAAGGTCTCACCTTCCAAAATTGATCACACGTTTTTAGATCCTTGAGAACGTCATCATCAATGAGAACTTTTAGTGAACTCCTCAGTCTGAAAAATCGGTCTCGTGTGAATTTTTCAGTGACGGCAGGAAATTTCAACGCTTTTGACCAGTACATCCGGATTTCAGGATATCGAACGCATGACATCAAAATGCAGGCACCAAAAAATTGATAAATTTCATCAGTTGATGTGTTGAGTGGGACCCCACTTTTAGCCAGTGTTGTAGCATTGGAGCAGTCAGCGATTGTTTTCATCAATTCCTGATCAATATACTGTTGTATGTAATCCAGTGGGCTCCACTCCTCCCTGTCCTGAACGGTTTCATCCTCATGTTCAAACTCGGCTTGATTTGGCGTTAGCTGACAAGCTTTCCATTGCATCCCACGCCCTGTTTTGGCCTGATCTTTACGTTTTGGATCCGGTGTTGTTTCTTCAGGATCATTGTTTGAGACATCACCCACTCCCTGCTCTATCCGAGAGCGACATCTGACTGAGCGTGATCTGGCAACGTTGCGATCTGAACGATATCCTTCATATTCGTCACGTTTATGTTTACGTCCCCGGTTAGAGGGCTGTGGAATGGGATCCTCACATCCACTACTGTCCTGCTCACTGTTGCTTTGCTCCTGTCGTGAGGGTTGATATTCAGGATCGTCCACAGCGTCATCGTTGTCTGATAAATCCTCCACCTCGGAGTTGTTTCCATCAAATGACCAAAGCAATTCCTTTGCTTGTGACAACGAAAGGACCTCTGGTAAAACACAATAAGAGAAGGAAAAAAAAAAAACTGTGCATATTTGTTTTTAAGACGCGTTATCTTTTTGTGTGGCAATAAGTAGTTGTTTTCTACCACAATCGTGCCAAGTACAATTTAATTTTCACATATTAGTGTAAGAATTTTTGCTAACGCTAACATTTTCACCCCTTCCAGCGGACTCACCACCTGCAGGAGGGGCCATAGGGGTCGGGTGAAGGAGGAGATGGGTGGCAGCCAATGGCGGGGACCCTGGCGGTCGGATCCTCGGCTGCATAGGCTAGCTCTAGGGACGTCGAATGTCACTTATCTGGCGGGTAAGGAGCCCGAGCTGGTGCGCGAGGTTGAGCGGTTCCGGCTAGATGTAGTTGGACTGTCCTCGACGCACAGCTTGGGCTCTGGAACCAGGCCTCTTGACAGGGGCTGGACCCTGTTCTATTCTAGAGTTGCCCTTAGTGAAAGGCGCCGGGCTGGAGTGGGCATACTTGTTGCCCCCCAGCTCGGCTCCTGTGTGTTAGAGTTCTCCCCGGTGGACGAAAGGGTTGCTTCCCTCTGCATTAGGATGGCTGGGGATGGGTCCTTACTGTCGTTTGTTGCTATGCGCCGAATGGCAGTGTAGACTACCCGCCCTACCTGAACCAGATGGTTCGGGCATCTGGTCAGGATGCCCCCCGAGCACCTCGGGGGCGAGGTGTTTCGGGCACGTCCCACCGGGAGGAGACCAAGGGGCAGACCCCGGACCCGCTGGAGAGACTATGTCTCACAGCTGGTCGGGAAACGACTTGGGATCCTTCCAGGTGAGCTAGAGGATGCAGCCGGGGAGAGAGAGGCCTGGGCTGCCCGTTTGAGGCTGTTGCCCCCGCGACCCGACCCCGGAACAAGCGGAAGATGACGGAACGGAACGAACATTTTCACCAAAACTAACCCCTGCTGTCTACATTTGTGGACTGCATGTTCAGCAGCATGCTACATTATCAGTGTTACTAGGTTTTGTAAATATTAACTTCAGTAGTAGACATTGAGCACTTATATGCATATCTAAACAAGAATTAGCCATGAATGTAGAATTTTTATTTTACCTTGGCGAGATTTGTATCTGGAGTTTACAGCTGAACATTCAGGCATGTTGGCAGCCATCTTGAATCTAAATAATAATGTCTCATACACTTCTATCATCACAGCAGTATAATAACTTCTTATGTGGACAGCAGGACCTTGTAGAGAAATAGTGTGTTTTGTAGAGGTGAGATCGGGCCTAAAAAATCCAGCCCGACCCGAGCCCGACCAATCAACGTGATTTGCGGGCCCGAGCCCGAAACAAGCCCGAAATGTCATATTTTATTTGTGAGGAGTCGGGAGGGAGAGGGTTATTTATAAATAGGAACATTTTCAAGAACACGTTTTTTAATGAAAAAAAAAAAAAACCCACACTATTGGACCCCTAACACACTTGTCTGTGATGGCCTGCGTAGTGCGAAGAGGAGGGACGGTCTTTGAAACAAATGATAAAATAGATCTTTGACGATCATCACTTTTACCAGTCCAGCTGTTTAAATGCCCGCTCAGCGTCGAGGTGCCAGTCTTTTTGGTGTCATATGAAAGCAAAGCGCCACATTGACTACATCCAGCGAAGCCAACCCAAGTTTTTGTAGCATTTTGAACATTCAATTCGAATCTTTTCCACACCTCACTCTTACTGGTGCGTGTTTGTCTTTTCAGTTCTCCTGCCTTTAGTTTATCCTTAACTTCTTACTCCTACATTTTGGGGGATACCAGTTCAAAATAAATAAAATAAAGACGTGCGCAGGAGAGGATTACCAAATTAAGAGGAGGCGTTCACGTGCGCAGAGCATGCTCTGGATCTGCGGATCCTGTTTAGTAGTTAAACATTACTTCTCTGTTTTATCCAAATTAAATAATTTTATAACAAGTATTTATTAGTTTAGTACACACACCTTGTTTTAGTTTACATTTTATAAACATAGATTTGTTAAAAAAAAAAAAAAAAAAGTCAGCAAGAGAGAAGCCCGAACCCGACCCGAAAGTCGGATCGGGCTCGGGCTTAAGATCTTACCTCTGGTGTTTTGTGGTCTAGACAACCCAAAATGTGTTGTCCACAATTGTGGACGCCAGGTCCTAGGAGGTTAAGACCAAAGAGCTGTCCAAAGTCACCAGAGACAAAATTACGGACCTCCACAAGGTTATAAAAGCAAAAAGTGAAAATAGGTTCACTATTGGAGCAAATATTAGAAGATAGAGGAAACTAAACTTGGCTGTCAACCTCCCTTCGATGGGACCCATAAGATCTCAGCTCATGGGGTCTTAATGATCTTCAGAAAAGAGAAGAATTAGCCCAGAACTCCACTGGAGGAGCTGGTGAATAACCTGGAGAGAGCGGGCACTGTTGGTAACACACTAAGATGTCATGGTTTAAAATCCTGCATGGCACGGAATTTACACCTACTTAAACCAGTCCATGTCCAGGCTTGTCTGAAGTTTGTCAGAGATCGTCTGGATGATCCAGGGGACTCATGGGAGAAAGTTAGGAGGTCAGATCAGACCAAAATAGAACTTTTTGGTCAGAATTCCACCAAAAAGAAGAATGATTACCATCCGAAGAACACCACCCCTGCACTGAAGCATGGTGGTGGTAGCATCATGCTTTGGGGTGCCATGCAAGATGGAAATTTCAGACCCCTTCATAATTTCTTATTGAAAAGACTTGCAAAACAGCAGGGTGTAAAAATACTTTCTTCACTTTACACACACACACACTGACCTGCAGGGGCAGATATGATAGGGGGCAGAGACTTGGGAGCAGAAGGAGACGGAGGAGATGGGGGAGACGGAGAGCCCTCCACTGGAGAAAGAGAGAGAAATGTTAAGTGAGAAAGTTCAGTGGGGTGTGTGTGTGTGTGTGTGTATGTGTGTGTGCACTTTACCTGGCTCACAATAGTCTATGAAGTCCACATCCTCCTCCTCTACGCTGTCATCCACCTGTTGCCACGGCTCCAGCTCCTCCTCCTCACACTCCATAAACAGCTCAGTGTCCATGTTGCTGTGGAAACAAGATCAGCTTCAAAATCTACCTTTTTAATGAGTAGAGGGGTGTCCTATTATTGGCATTTTTACACTGAATCATAATCCCTCAACAGGATTCTCCAAAAAGGGGGACGTCCAAGCGGTGATGAGATCTGATTGGTTCTCTACAGGCGCTTATACACAGTATTGAGCACTTATCCTGGTCCAAAGCAGGTTATGAGTTTGCCGCATGTTGCCATGGAGACTTCCTTCAATAGGAAGTGATCCAGATTTGTAGTACTGCATATCCAGATGAACGCTTTAATCTAGATTCGAAGTACAGGACCTTTACAGGTAAACAACGGGACTTTAAAACATCACCTGCAGTGATGGATGAAGTACTCACTTTTAGAACTTAAGTAAAAGTACAGATAATTAGGCAAAAAATTTGCTTAAGTAAAAGTACCATTTAAAAAAATCTACTTAAGTAAAAGTACAAAAGTAATTGGTGTAAATTGTACTTTTTAAGTAAAAAGTAAAAGTATTCGATCATAATTCAAATGTTATTTAGTGTGTCGCCATGGTAACCAGGATAAATACTGTGCAGGGGTGTGACCCCCCTCTCCCGCCTCTTTTGGTCCACAAAAAAAATAAATAAATAAAATAAAAGGGGACAAGTCAAGCTATCCCCTAGAAGGGCCAGTGAATGGGCACCAAAATGGAGGAAAATGACACTTATTTGTTAAAATGTTTTGGGGGGAGGCCCCCCAGTCACTATATATTGGCTTTGTCAAAGCACCAGCCCCCTTTGGAAAATTCTAGAACCGCCCCTGCTCTGTGTAATGATGGCTCAACTTTTTATTTAGAAGTAAACACAACGAACAACGATCTTCTGACTCTTTTTAATTTGTTCTATATTTGATGTTAGTTTTTTGGCGCTGAATGAATGTGGAAAATGTTTCTCGATTCATGACTTCTTCTCCCGATCAAATGCTCCTTTTAATTTTGGCGATGCAGCTTCAAGATGCGCTTAAAAAAAAAACTGTGTATTTTTCCAAATTCTTGAACAAAAATGTAACAAAAAATGTAAAACACACTTTTAAAAAGTAGCGAAGTAAAAGTACAGATATTTGCTCTAAAAATGTAGTGAAGTAAAAGTAAAAGTACAGGTTTTAAATTTTACTTAAGTAAAGTACAGATACACCATTTTTTTACTTAAGTACAGTAACGAAGTACATTTACTTCATTACGTTCCACTACTGATCACCTGTACGGGTAAACAATTCATTTTACTCTCTCCATAAACTTCAACTCTTTCAGAACTCAGCTGCTTGTATCCGTCACACACACTCCAAACCAATAACATCACAGCTGTCCTTCTATAGCTCCACTGGCTCCCCATACCACGCTGCATTTAATACCAAATCTTGCTCTAGTGGTCGCTAGTGGTCCTGGTATCTGCAGTAAAAATACACCATTAAAATACTTTACATAGTACAATATAATCATTTAAAATTCCATTAATAATTCATTCAATTAATTCATACTTCATTAAAAGAAAAGCAATAATATCATGAACAACAACAATACCTCATCTTATTGTTTTTTAAAAGTGTGTACATCAGATAAAACTCTCACCTCAACGGGCAGTTCAGTCCATAATTTTGCGACTCTGTATAACACCGTCTTTTTTAAAAAGTTTGTTTTTGGTTGATGTAGAAACAAATCAGCACACGACGAGTGAAATGAGAACGGGTCTGATCCACATGTATAATACAATCATAACAACATTATGGTTTATTTAAAAACATCAGTAGGATGTGCTCAGATGTGCCCACCATGCTGTTTGGTCTAGAGACAGTGCCACTGAGGAAAAGACAGGAAGCAGAGATGGAGGTAGCAGAGATGAAGATGGTGAGGATCTCTCTGGGAGTGACCAGGATGGACAGGATCAGAGGAACAGCACATGTTAGAGGTTTTAAAGTCAGAGAGGCCAGACTGAGATGGTTTGGACATGTGCAGAGAAGAGAGACTGAGTACATCGGCAGAAGGATGCTGGGTTTGTAACCACCAAGAAAGAGGACTAGAGGAAGACCAAAGAGGAGGTTCATGGATACAGTGAAGGAAGACATGAAGATAGTTGGTGTGACCGAAGAGGATGCAGCAGATAGGGTTAGATGGAAGAAACTGACTTGCTGTGGCGCCCCCTGAAGGGAAATGCCAAAAGGAGAAGAAGAAGAAGTAGGATTTGCTCTAACTTGGTTTGAAGCAATGGCCAAGATAACATTCGGTGAATCTCAGTAACACGAGTTAAATATGGGGACTTTAGCATGAAGCGGGCTGCCTTGTTTTGGACGACCTGAAGTCTGGATAAATCTGTTTTCTGTCTGGCAGACCATAGCATAGAACAATATTCCACATGTGATAATACCAGCGATTGTACCACTATTTTCATCACAGCTGGAGTCAGAAAGTCCCAACATCGTCTGATCATTGCGATGCCCTTGCCCATTTTACTAATCACTTGATCACTGTGAGAGCTCCATGATGAATGATGATGATCCACTGGAACACCAAGAACTTTCATTTCATTTCATTTACTTGATCCAAATCAGAGTTTTTCCTTCTCAAAAGTGTTTTTTTTTAACTTTTTTAACTTACTTATGAGTAACATTGACTTTGTTTTAGAAACATTTAAAACCATGTAATTTCAGCAGAGACTCAAATTTCTTTCCCATAACATTTGATATTTCTTCTACATTTGAATTTGCAGAGTACATGGTGGAATCATCAGCGTACATGACAACTGATGACTCTCTGAAAACATAAAGCAAGTCATTGGAATAAACTGAAAATAGGAGCGGGCTGAGACAGCTGCCCTGAGGTAGACCACAATGGACCGCATGATGAGTTCTATTACCAGTGGTGGATGAAGTACTCACTTTTTGTACTTAAGTAAAAGTACCAATAAAAAAAATCTACTTAAGTAAAAGTACAAAAGTAGTTGGTGTAAATTGTACTTTTAAGTAAAAAGTAAAAGTATTCGATCATAATTCAAATGTTATTTTTTGTGCTATAGGGTGTCACCATGGTAACCAGGACATATACTCTGCAGGGGTCTGACCCCCTCTCCCGCCTCTTTTGGTCCACAAAAAAAAAAAAAAAATAAAATAAAAGGAAAGGGGACAAGTCAAGCTATCCCCTATAAGGGCCAGTGAATGGGCTGCCAAAATGGAGGAAAATGACACTTATTTTTTAAAATGTTTTGGGGGGGAGGGGAGACCCCCCAGACACTATATATTGGCTTTGTCAAAGCCCCACCCCCTTTGGAAAATTCTAGATCCACCCCTGCTCTGTGTAATGATGGCTCAACTTTTTATTTAGAAGTAAACACAACGAACAACGATCTTCTGACTCTTTTTAATTTGTACTATATTTGATGTTAGGTTTTTGGCGCTGAATGAATGCGGAAAATGTTTCTCGATTCATTACTTCTTCTCCCGATCAACTGTTTCTTTTGATTTTGGCGATGCGGCTTCAAGATGCGCTAAAAAAAAAATTGTGTATTTTTCAAATTCCTGAATGAAAATGTAACAAAAAATGTAAAACACACTTTTAAAAAGTAGCGAAGTAAAAGTACAGATATTTGCTCTAAAAATGTAGTGAAGTAAAAGTAAAAGTACAGGTTTTAAATTTTACTTAAGTAAAGTACAGATACACCATTTTTTTTACTTAAGTACAGTAACGAAGTACATTTACTTCGTTACGTTCCACCACTGTCTATTACTAAGATAATATTTGGAGAGAAGTAACTCATGATTGATCAAATCAAAAGCAGGACTGTAATCCAAGAAAACCACCCCGACCAAGTTGCCCTTGTCTGATTCTTTGTACCAGATATCCTGTCTCGTATTCAAAGCCTGACTCAGCCTCACACCTCCATATCTCACTGACCTTCACCATGTTGCCACACCTGCTCGCCCTCTCCGCTCCTCCTTCTGTATACAGTTTTCTGTCACTATGTGGGAGCGGCACATTAAGCCGCTCTGTTCCGTGCCTTTGGAACTCACTCTGTCCTGACCTCTGCAACTTTGATACACTTTCAAATCCAGATTAGAAACTCATTTTTTCCACCTGGTTTGTTCTCTTTAACCAGGATTTTTCTCTTTTCTAAATCTATGTTTTTATCATTTTTATGCCGACCATTGTATTGTATGAGTTTTTTTTAACTATATGTAAATATGTTGTACATGACCTTCAGTGCCCAGAAAGGCGCCTTAGAAATAAAATGTATTATTATTCTTATCGTCTGGACCGCTGAGCCCTGGTGGGTTGAATTAGTTCCAGTATTGCGCTAAAAAAAAGGACAATTGTGGTGCCCAGACATAATTTACCCAGACTGTGTTCAATATGCTGTTGTTTCCCCTTTAAGAAGGGCGCGCTTTGATTACGTCATGTCTTAACGTCTGTAATCAAATGTTATTTAGATTGTATGGTTCACTCTTTATTTACCAAATACACACTATGTGCTCAATTAAGACTCCAACAAAAAAAAACTTTTAAACCGTCCAACATTAAAATTATGGGGTTTTATAGAATGTTTTTAATCTTTGATCATTTTTTTGTACAAATTATGACGAAAAAAAAAGTGTTTTGGAAGAATAATTTCGGCCTTTTTCCAGTTTCGCGAGCCACGTAATTTGTTTTTACATCTAAAACCTGCATAAACAATAAGGAGACTGAAATAACAACTTTTTGATACAAAAAGAATAAAAATTTATCAGCCAATTTTACCTTATTTTGATGCTTTCGTCACAACATCGTACGACATTAAATCCGCGAGCGGAGATGCACGTTGGTGACGTCATAGACGAGTCTATCATATCTATGACGTCACCAACATGCGTCTCCGTCTCAGCTTCTTCTGGTGAAAAAAAATCCAAAATTGGCTCATAAATTAAAAGAAATTGCATCAAAAGGTTGTTATTTTAGTGTCTGTTCGTCTTTATGTAGGTTTTAGAGCGTAAAAACAAATTATGTTGCTCCCAACCGAAAATAGGCTGAAATTATTTTTCAAAACAAACAAAAACAGGGTTGCTTAGTTTCCGCCACAAGGCGGTAATTATCGCAATTTATACCGTTATTTACAGTCTTAGCGGAAACAGATTTCTGACGCCTAAAACGGCAGAAACTCAGAAATAAAAAAAACATTCTTTATTTTCACCACAAATGTATAAAAAAAATTAGATTTCTATTGTCTTTAAGTAGAAGAAACGGAAGATGAAAATATCTTTTTTAGCCTCAGTTTCAAACGGTTCTAGGACATTTCAGCCTCGGACATTTGGGCCAAAAACCTATTTTATGTAGAAAATTGTGATATTTTATGTAAAACATAGTGATATTTTGTAAATAGCCTAGGTTGCAGTTTCTTGGCCCAAATGTCTGTGGCTGACATGACCGTTCACCCAGTAGGACAGTTATGTAACCCTTTGTGTTACGTGTGAAGTAGATATATTCTGAGCGTATCTCAGAAAGTGAAAAATTCTGATATTTTTTTAAAAATTCTGATATTTTTTAAAAAATTCTGATATTTTATGTAAAAATTTTATCATAAATAAACAGTTGCACTACAGAAAATAATTGGTTTTAGTCATTTTTATACCATGGCTCAAATAAAAAATTCTGATATTTTATGTAAAAATTTGATATTTTATGCAATTTCTTTTTATCGTAAATAAACAGTTGCACTACAGAAAAATAGCCTAGCCTAGGTTGCAGTTCTTCTAATGTCCGTGGCTGAAATCTCCGAGTCACCGTGGCTCAAAGAGCCTAGGTTGCAGTTTTTTAGCTCAAATGTCCGTGGCTGAAAAGACCGTTCACCCTTTCAAACACATTCATATCACAGGATTATTTATGTTAACGTTCACGTCGACGGAAACTGTTATGTTTTTAACTGTTAACGCAACCGTCTCGTCAGAAACAAGTTTCCGCCGGTGGAAATGCAACCCTGCAAAATAACCGATTTTTATCGTTAATATTTGGAAAAAATAAATAAAACAAAACAACAACAAAAACCCCGATAATGTGCAAGGTTAAAACCAGGATGTGACCACCCCCTCCCCCCCAGGTTTTATTTTAGTCGAAGCCAAGAGGCAGGGTACATCCCTCACAGGATCATTAACACACACACACACACACACACACACACATTCCTAGGGGCAATATTTCAGGGGTCAATCTAAGATGCTTGATTTTGGTTAGTCGCAGGAAACTGAAAAATTCAGAACCTACAAGTACAGAAGGAGAACATGCAAACTCCACGCAGAAAGACCAGAGATGTAAGTATCAGCACACCCTGAGATTTGGAACCCCCAACCTTTTTACTGTGAGGCCACCTGCAGCCCAGATAGACCCCAGGACCCCAGGTACGGATTTTCTTAACGGTAACATCAACAGTCACAAAAGCTCCAAAAAATATTCTAGTGCCTCCTCAGGCTCGGAGGGTAAAAACACCAGGTGTGTTTGGAGGGAAGCGTTGACAGTATGCAAGAGGAACCTAAACGGAGTGGCCCCTCCCTCCCCGCAGTGCCACACCGCTTCCACACAAAGAGCGCAGAACGGAGCTCGTGCAGTGGTCCAGGTCTTACCTGCAGATGTGGTCAAGGAGATGATTTAGAGATGATCCAGCATGGCGCCGAACACACACACAGCAGCTTGTTTCGGACCGCCCTACTGATTGGCCTTTACAAGCTTCATGTCACTTCCGTATCTGAAAAGGCAGCTTCTCATTGGTGCGTGAATTTTTTCCGGATAACCTGAAGTTGGTTCGCGAGGCGTTTCACGCTGTTTTGTTCCTGCACCGGAATCACTGCGGTTCTAGTTCTCCAGACCTAACTTCTGTGGTGCCACAATGCGTGTTTACATCCACAGAATCGTTTAAAACAAGCACCAAAAGAGAAGAAAAGAACAGACACTGCCGTGCAAGGACGCCATTTTGTTTTTGTTTTCCTTCAGAGGGCGGGGCTCCGGTTGTGACGTCATATTTCCCATTCAAGTCAATAGGCTTTTTTTTCATCCACTCAATATGTCGCGTTTACTTCCAATTTTGATGAAAAAACATGGTTTTCACAATTAAAAATGTAAAATGTTGTCATTTTAGAGTTCACTTTGGAAATAAAAATAAAAACAATTAAAAAATTATTCATTTAGAAAATTTAGGGGTTGTTTTTAAATATTATTCCATTTTAGTCAGGCTTGAACCACCTGATCTAGTACATAATAATAATAATGTATACTTTATTCACCCGTCACCGGTAAATGCGGTGCTGCATTGCACCGCAGCAGGCAGCCACGACGGCACCAACGGTGGGAGAAATGGGGGGTTAGGTGGAATCATTCCGTGGAAACAATCAGGCCTCGTAACATTGGGGTTCGTTCACTCCATAAAAGCGGGTACATTTTTTATTCAACCAATAGCTGCTTTCTAACTGGTAACAGGTGTAACCTATGCAACACCCAAATAAGTCAATGAAGTCCGAAAAACAGTATAAAAAAATTTTTTGTCCTGAATAATTTTTACTAAACATTGTTTTCAAATTAAATTCTCAATCTGGAAAAGTGTTGCCAACACAAACCATATAGCATGGTTAATCTCCTTTTTTCAGCTTTAGAACTACAAACATGGCGGACGGACGTAAGGACGTTATCCAACGTCAGTAATTGTAGGTGGCACAAAGCCGCTGCCAGGTCTGGCCTCTGTTGTGCCTATTTAGTCCTTCATCTGCTGAACCACTTCTCCTGTCAGGGTAGTGGGCGGGGGGGGGCTGAGCCTATCTCAGGGAAAAGGCGGGGTACACCCTGAACAGATCACCAGTCTGTTGCTCGACTACACACACAGTCTGTGTGGGTTTTCTCCAGGTACTCTGGTTTCCTCCCACCCTCCAAAAACGTGCATGTTAGGTTGATTGTCCGGTGTCAAATTGCCCATAGGATGAATATGTGTGTGGCCCCGTGACAGACTGGCGACCTGTTCGGGGTGTACCCTGCCCCTCGACTTGAATAAGACAGGATGGGCTCCGGCACACCCCGCAACCCCGTAAGGGATAGACGGATAAGAAGATGACTGACTGAATGATGGGTTTCCTGTTGTTTTGTTCAACTTTATTTAACCACATAAAATGTTTAAATGATCATAAACTTTAAAAGTTTATTAACTAATGCAGGTGGAGAGAAAAAGTTGTGTTTCACTTAGATTTTGTGAAAACACAGAGATAAAAAATACCAGATTAAAAAAATTGTTTTAATCAAATTTCTTGTTTTTGTATGAAAGCATGTTTTAGATCAGACATGGCAAACTACGGCCCGGGGGCCACATGCGGCCCGTTAAACTGTTTAATCCGGCCTGCCAAACAAAAAAAAAATGAAATAAATCTTGTTAATGTTTTATTTTCCTAAAACTCTGATGTTTCTTCACTAGATGGCGCACTCTAGATGAATTGGCTTTGTTGAGAAAACAAACACTGCTCCCATTAAAGTGTGTGTGTCTCCGTGATGTGCACAGTTTAAAAAAAACAGTGTGCACATATATGGAAAGCCATCAGGCCCAATACACACACGTAAACAAGCGTGTTAGATGTTAAAACAAGCAAAATGTTACATCAAGCGCTTAGATTTGAAATTTAACTCTCTTGATGTAACATTTAGCGCTTGTTCAAAATCTAGCGCCATTCTATCGGTCTAATCTAGAGGTTACCAAAGCACGCCATCCATCTGATACTGTTCTGGCCCCCTGGTCAAATGTTAGAACTCAATGTGGCCCACGAATAAAAATGTTTGCCCACCCCTGTTCGAGATGATCAGTTGCATGTAACATCTAAAGGTAATCTTGTGATTCACAAGCTTAGAGTCAGGGTTTCACAAGTTGTGAAATGTTTCTGTTTTTTTTAGTTTGAATTCTTGGTTGTTTTGTGGGGAGAAAAATCTGGGTTATTAATCAAAGTCATCATCATAGACGTAAAGCTGTGGAGTGAAACTAGAAAATAGTTTTATGGAAAAGGATCATTTAAATCTTAGGGTTAAAGAAATAAAAATCCCATCATTCTCTAAAATATAAATTGCTATCTTTTTGTTGATCAATAAAATCAATTGTCTGTACGTATAAGAATTTTTTTTTCGCTTCAACTCAATTTAATTAATTGGTACCAACTTGATTTTAACTCTGACCTACGGACCTGAATATGTCTGTCTTACAGGTTTTATTACGGTCGGTCAGTCAGTCAGTCAGTCAGTCAGTCAGTCAGTCAGTCAGTCAGTCAGTCACCTTCTTAACCGTCTATCCCTTTTGGAGTTTCAGGGGGTGCCGGAGCCTATCCCGGCTGATTCGAGGCGAGGGGCAGGGTTGCCAGTCTGTCGCAGGGTTTTATTACATCTTCTTTTAATTCTCTTTTTGTGATAAAATATTTATTATCACATGTTTTTACTCTTTTGACTTAAACAAAGTGAAATAAAATAATCTTTTTATGCGTTCGTTGTCATCAACTTATTTGCGACCGGGTCGCAGGGGCAACATCCTCAGACGGTAATCCCAAGCAGCTGCATCCTCCAGCTCTCCTTGAAGAATCCCAAGGTGTTCCCTGTCCAGCTGCAAGTCATGGTCTCTCCAGCTGATCCCGGGTTTACCCCTGGGTCTCCTCCTGGTGGGACGCGTCCAAAACACCTCACCAGCGAGGTGGTCGGGAGGAATCCCAAGCAGATGCCCGAACCATCCAGTCTGGCTTCTCTCAGCCTGGAGGAGCAACAGCTGTACAACAAGCTCCTCCCGGATGGCAGAGCTCCTCACCCTATCTCTGGGTGAGAGCCCAGCCAACCTGCGGAGGAAGCTAATTTCGACTGCTTGTATCTGTGAGCTCATTCTTTGGGTCACTTTTTTTTGCCAGATTTAAGCCACTGTTTCTAACCTTCAGTTAGTGGTTTACTGGTTTGTTTTTTTTCCTTTTAAATTGTGTGTTTTTTAAAATCTAAGAAATGTTTTTTCTGTCTGTATCGTTTTGTTGGAGAGGGGAACTGAAGAGTGTGTCGTGGACAAAAGAGATTAAGTAAAACTGTTGAGATGGGTGTTCCGGTGGACACAGCGTTTAATCCTTCAGAAAATATTCCATCTCTTCATCCTGATGAACCTCATGAGGTGAGCCTCACAGAGGACCAGTTCTCTGTAGAACCTCTGAGTGGAACCAGGTGGTTCTGGTTTCCTCCTGTGAAACTGATCCAAGAGCAGCTTTCTGCAGTATAATCTACTGTAATCTTTTAATCTGACCCTCCCCCCATCCACCATGTCCAGCTCTGGTCTCTCATTCGGTTCTGACCCGCCGGGATGAAAGCTGCAGCACCGCCGGACTTCCTGGTGCTGCCATGGCACCAGGGGTCTGATGCTGGGGTTGAGGAGGAGGGTCTGGCTCCTGTGTTGCTGAAGGCTGGAGCTGCACTGGGAGTCGCTCTGATCTGTAAGACCCTTTTGATTTATAATCAATAACTTCCTGATCTCAAAGCCTTCGGTTTGTAGAAGAAATGTAGTGATTAAAATTTAAACTAAACTGGCAAAAAACTTTAATTCAAACAGAAACCCAAATAATTTTCCACATGGGGTTTTTCTCTGATTTTTCTGAAGCAGCAACAAAGTTTCAGATTTGTTCCGTTATCTTCAGTTCATCCAGGGCCGGGTTGCAAGGGCAACAGCCTCAGACAGAAAGCCGTGGCTTCTCTCACCCCTGGTGCATCCTTTAGCTCACCCGGGAGGATCTCGAGTCATTCCCCTGCCAGCTGTGAGACATAGTCTCTCCATTGGGTCCTCATTGGGTGCCTCTTGGTCTCCTCCTCGTGGATCGTGCCCGAAACACCTCACCAGCAAGGCGCTCAGGAGGCATCCTGACCAGATATTCGAACCACCCCATCTGGCTTTTCGCGACCTGGAGGAGGAGGAGCAGCTCTACTCCGAGCTCCTCCCGGATGGCAGAACTCCCCACCCGATCTCTGAATGAGAGGCCAACCACCCTGCGGAGGAAGCTCATTTTGTCTGCTTGTATCCGTGATCTCATTCTTTCCATTGGTTGCCATGGTGAGGGTAGGAACGTAGATCCTGGTTACCATGGTGAGGGTAGGAACGTAGATCCTGGTTACCATGGTGAGGGTAGGAATGTAGATCCTGGTTACCATGGTGAAGGTAGGAACGTAGATCCTGGTTACCACGGTGAGGGTAGGAACATAGATTCTTGTTACCATGGTGAAGTTAGGAACATAGATCCTGGTTACCATGGTGAAGGTAGAACGTAGATCCTGGTTACCATGGTGAGGGTAGGAACATAGATCCTGGTTACCATGGCGATGGTAGGAACGTAGATCCTGGTTACCATGGTGAGGGTAGGAACATAGATCCTGCTTACCATGGCGAGGGTAGGAACATAGATCCTGGTTACCATGGTGATGGTAGGAACGTAGATCCTGGTTACCATGGTGAGGGTAGGAACGTAGATCCTGGTTACCATGGCGAGGGTAGGAACGTAGATTCTGGTTACCATGGTGAGGGTAGGAACGTAGATCCTGGTTACCATGGTGAGGGTAGGAACGTAGATCCTGGTTACCATGGTGAGGGTAGGAACATAGATCCTGGTTACCATGGCGAGGGTAGGAACATAGATCCTGGTTACCATGGTTATGGTAGGAACGTAGATCCTGGTTACCATGGTGAGGGTAGGAACGTAGATCCTGGTTACCATGGCGAGGGTAGGAACATAGATTCTGGTTACCATGGTGAGGGTTTTCCGTTTTACCTGAAATCTGAAGCTGGTTCCGTCTTAAACATGACGTTATATGATGACATAGACAACAACCACTTATCTAAGAGCAGCTCATAGTGAATTTGTGAGTCTATAGAGAGTTAATAAAGCCTTTCAGAGCTGATGATTAGATGGGACGATGTTCCATGAAGAAGCTCCTTGAAGGAGTTCAGTTGGGATGGACAATGGGAGGAATATCTGAAGAGGACACGAGCGTAGATGGCAGGTCATGGACTTCCTGTTTACTACTTCCAGCATTCTTCCTCTGGTGAATGTATTCTATCTGCACGGCATCACGAGGACTCTGAATCAGACATAAATCTCTTACAGAGACGAGTGCAACCTTTACATTTCTGGAAAAAAAAGGGTTTTATTTTTCGTCCAAGATATTCAACTAGTTCCTGTTTTTCAACAGTGGAAATATTTTTTCTGTCTCCTCTTGTGACCCCAAAAGTGATGAATGTCTTCTTGATCAAACTATTGATCAGTCTGTCAGTCACCTTCCTATCCGTCTATCTTTTATGGGATTGCAGGGAGTGCCAGAGCCCATAACGACTGATTCAAGGCAAGGGGCAGGGTACACCCCGAACAGGTTGCCAGTCTGTCGCGGGGCCACACACATACACTCATTCCTAGGGGCAATTTTGGCACCAGCCAATGAACCTAGCACACATGTTTATGGAGGGTGGGAGGAAACCGGAGTAACCGGACAGTGTTCCAAGTCCCGTACCACCCCAGGACTCGAACCCACGACCTTCTTTCTGTAAGGCCACCGTGCTACCCCTAACTATTGGTCAAGTGTTTCTAATTTAAAAAACAAAGAGATATAAAACTTTACATCAGCTTTAAAACTTTTATGAGACTTCAAGATAGAGCAGATCATAACAGTACATGCTATACTAATCTCGTGTGTGTGTGTGTGTGTGTGTGTGTGTGTGTGTGTGTGTGTGTGTGTGTGTGTGTGTGTGTGTGTGTGTGTGTATGTGTGTGTGTGTAGGTGTGGCAGTGCTCAGGAAGTGGATAGCAGGTGGTGTGTGTCGTTGTTCAGTCCGTCTGGACGGGAAGACGGTTCTGGTAACTGGGGCCAACACTGGGATCGGCAAGGAGACCTGCAGGGATCTGGCAGGAAGAGGTCAGAGGGTCACTAAATCTTGTTTCCATGGAGATGGTTTATGATGTCATATCTGGTTTTTAAATCTGGAGCAAAGAGATTTGTTGTTTATCTTTCATAAATTCATCCCTGGTATCACACATACACACACACACACACAACACGACACAATGTGTACTAAACACACAACAAACATGCTGTCCTGCAGGGTAGTGTGTTTCCGTTCTGTCGTTTTCCTCTTATCTGGGGCCGGGTCGTGGGGGCAACAGCCTCAGACGGGAAGCCCAGGCTTCTCTCATCACAGCTGAATCTTCCAGCACACCTGGAAGGATCCCGAGTCCCCAGCCAGCTGTGAGACATAGTCTCTCCATCAGGTCCGGGCTCTGCCTCTTGGTCTCTTCCTGATGGGACGTGCCCAAAATGCCTCACAAGCAAGGCGCTCGGGCCCCATCTGGCTCCTCTCGACCTGGAGAAGGTGCAGCTCTACTCCGAGCTACTCCCGGTGGTAGAACTCCTCACTCTATCTCTCAGTGAGAGCCCAGCCACCCTGCGGAGGAAGCTCATTTCGGTCGCTTGTATCCGCGATCTCATTCTTGCGGTCACCACCCAAAGCTGGTGACCATGGTGAGGGTAGGAATGTAGATCCTGGTTACCATGGTGAGGGTAGGAACGTAGATCCTGGTTACCATGGTGAGGGTAGGAACGAAGATCCTGGTTACCATGGTGAGGGTAGGAACATAGATCCTGGTTACCATGGTGAGGGTAGGAACGTAGATCCTGGTTACCATGGTGAGGGTAGGAACGTAGATCCTTGTTACCATGGTGAGGGTAGGAACGTAGATCCTGGTTACCATGGTGAGGGTAGGAACTAGATCCTGGTTACCGTGGTGAGGGTAGGAACGAAGATCCTGGTTACCGTGGTGAGGGTAGGAACGTAGATCCTGGTTACCATGGTGAGGGTAGGAACGTAGATCCTGGTTACCATGGTGAGGGTAGGAACGTAGATCCTGGTTACCATGGTGAGGGTAGGAACGTAGATCCTGGTTACCACGGTGAGGATAGGAACGTAGATCCTGGTTACCATGGTGAGGGTAGGAACATAGATCCTGGTGACCATGGTCAGGGTAGGAACGTAGATCCTGGTTACCATGGTGAGGGTAGGAACGTAGATCCTGGTTACCATGGTGAGGGTAGGAACGTAGATCCTGGTTACCATGGTGAGAGTAGGAACGTAGATCCTGGTTACCATGGTGAGGGTAGGAACGTAGATCCTGGTTACCATGGTGAGGGTAGGAACGTAGATCCTGGTTACCATGGTGAGGGTAGGAACGTAGATCGACTTGTAAATCGAGAGCTTTGCTTTTCGGCTCAGCTCTCTCTTTACCACGACGGACCAATGCAGCGTCCTAGTTATTACTGACGCCGCACCGATCCGCCTGTCGATCTCCCGCTCCATCTTTCCCCCACTCGTGAACAAGACCCTGAGATACTTAAACTCCTCCCCTTGGTTCAGGACCCTGCCCCTGACCTGCAGGGTGCATTCCACCCTTTTCCAGGCGAGGACCGGGTTTGTCAGCCCCTGATCAGACTTTGAGTCAGTATGAGTGTATTGAAGCATGTAAAGCTCTGGTGTGTGTGCCGAACAGGAGCGCGGGTCGTGATGGCCTGCAGGGACCTGATCCGAGCAGAAGCAGCAGCAGAGGACGTTCGTCAGTCCACTGGGAACGGTAATGTGGTGACCAGACATCTGGACCTCGCTTCCATGTACTCAGTGAGACAGTTTGCTAAAGAATTCCTGGACAGTGAAGAAAGACTGGATATCCTCGTTAATAACGCAGGTATGAACACACACACACACCCAAAAATATATATATAAATCTAGGGGTGCAAAGACATTTTTTGGTCCAATATTTGGAGATTTTACTTGATGCTCATCAAGCACTGGAATTGCACTCCATCTCGCAGGTTGTCTAAACAACAACTTCATACCCTGAAAGATTCTTCTTCAGAGTCTGCTCTGATATTATTTGATGTATCAGCAAAACACAAACCCAATCGAATCATTTACCAGGAGTTTAATTCATCAGGATTTTTGTTTTCACGTGACCACCCAGTCACCTTCGAAGCTACACAGAAACTCTATGCTCGTGTAAAAACGGTCCCAACAAAGACCAAAAGGCTTTTCTTATGTTTTACGTTATAAAGAACAATTTTTTCTGTACGTCTTTTAAAATTTTAATGGGAGGCAGTGACTCAGTGGTAGAGTTAACCCACAGGTTCGATTCCCACTGAGTTCACGTCTAGGGTCCTTGAAGAAGACACCTAACCCCCCATTTCTCCCACCACTGGTGCCGCCGTGGCAGCCTGCTGCAGCATAATGCAGCACACACATTTCGCCGGTATACATTATTATTTACAGTGTTTTTAAAATAAATGAAAAACAATAATTTTTATCCACAATCTTTCTAATGAGTCCTTTCAAGGATAATATTTGACTTTTTTTGGTTTGTTATCTTAGTGAACAAGAGTGATTCAACCTGTACGAGGTGCAGTGCTAACCACACCTGGCTCGATTGTTTTGAAATGTCGTTCGAATATTTTCAATGTTCTTTGAAACACAGAAAATTGGGACGTTTTCTGTGTTTCAAAGCAGGACTTCATAAAGAGTAGCAGTTCTGCCCCACGTCACGTTGTGTGATTCTTTCATTTTGTAGTGTTGACATAGTTAGTTTCGGTTATGTCACTTCCTGTGTCTTGTTAATGACCAACAGACGAAGCAATAAGTCAGCCACAGAATCTGCAGCTTAATCTATTCATTTTTAGTTAGAATCGAGGAATCAATGTTGTAAGTTGTTTTTGAATGTTTATTGTTTGAAAGGTGTTATATCTTTGCTAGATTGGAGGAATATGCTAACGCGGCTCAGCTAAAGCAAACGGTATACACTATTGTTTTCTTGCGTTGATGTGGCACCTGTTTATTTCTTTATAGTGAAGCTGTATTTGTTTTTCTGTATTTTTCTTATCGTTTTTAATTCTGTTCATTATGAAAGAATCATTATTAAACAAACAAATTATCACACGATTCGTCAGTTTGTTTTGAAAGAAGTTTAGCGTGGTGTTTCGTCAATGATCCTTACACCTCGATGAGAGCAGCTGTCTGCGAAGTCTAGCAAATGTGGATCCTGGTAAACATCCCTGTGTGTGTGTGTCTACCGTTTGTCTACCTGACCTACGTGACCTCTCCACAGGTGTGATGATGTGTCCAAAATGGCTGACCGAAGATGGCTTTGAGACCCAACTGGCTGTTAATCACCTGGGC
Organism: Neostethus bicornis; assembly: GCA_902685375.1. Taxonomy (NCBI): domain Eukaryota; kingdom Metazoa; phylum Chordata; class Actinopteri; order Atheriniformes; family Phallostethidae; genus Neostethus; species Neostethus bicornis. The sequence continues at coordinate 38,609,973 of LR738541.1, forward strand.
CACTTCCTGCTGACCAATCTGCTTCTCCCGATGCTGATAAGCTCCGCCCCCAGTCGTGTGGTCACCGTGTCCTCCATAGCCCACCGAGGAGGTATGACCTTTGACTCTTGGGTTTTCGGGGAGCGTACATCACTGATTGGGGGGGTTTGTCGTTCCTCAGGACGTATAGACTTGGATGATCTGTTCTTCAGCAGGAGGCCGTACAGCGCGCTGGAGAGTTACAGACAGAGCAAGCTGGCAAATGTTCTCTTCACACGGGAACTGGCCAGGAGACTGAAAGGTCCTTACACACACACACACACACACACACACACACACACACACACACACACAGATGTTACCGTGGATCATAACAGATCAACAACGGGCTCTGCTGTGTTTCCCTGGTCTAGGTTCAGGTGTCTCAGCGTTCTGCCTGCATCCTGGAGTGATCCGTACAGAGCTGGGCCGTCATGTGGAGGGCTGGTTCCCGCTGCTCGGGGCCGTGCTGCAGCTTCCTGCACTGCTGCTGATGAAGACGCCGTGGCAGGGCAGCCAGACTAGCATTTACTGTGCTGTCACACCCGGAATAGAGGACCAATCAGGGGCCTACTTTAGGTAACAGCACAGACGCAGTCGGACTGTAGACGCTCCTGTAAAAAACTTCATGGTAAAAAAATACAAATAATTCAATAAAAACACACTAAATTCGAATTAAATCCAAAACTAATGTGAATATAATTTTATTTTTCTGTATTTCTGTCCACTAGTGAAATCTTCTCCAGCTAATGTTAGCTCCAGGTTTACTGCCGGGGTTTTCACTGAGATTTTATAAATCATAGAAACAATAAAACTGACTTAGATTAAAACAAGATTATTAGAATAAAACATCTTTCATGTCTCATACCGACACCACTGACTCTAAAACACACACAAGTCCCAGGGATGATGGCCTTGTGGTAGAGATACCATCTTTCGTCTGGGAGAACCAGGTTCGATTCCCAATGGGCCCAAAACTTTCCTGGGACTATTGGAGAAAAGACAAAAAAAAAAAAAAAAAAATACATATACGTAACATCCGTTCCGTTCCGTCATCTTCCGCTTGTTCCGTGGTCGGGTCGCCGGGGCAACAGCCTCAAGCGGGCAACCCAGGTCTCTCTCTCCCCGGCTGCATCCTCTAGCTCACCTGGAAGGATCCCAAGTCGTTCCCCGGCCAGCTGTGAGACATAGTCTCTCCAGCGGGTCCGGGGTCTGCCCCTTGGCCTCCTCCCGGTGGGACGTGCCCGAAACACCTCGCCCGCGAGGCGCTAGGGAGGCATCCTGACCAGATGCCCGAACCACCCCATCTGGCTCCTCTCGACCTGGAGGAGGAGAGGCTCGACACCGAGCTCCTCCCGGATGGCAGAGCTCCTCACCCAATCTCTGAGTGAGAGCCCAGCCACCCTGCGGAGGAAGCTCATTTTGGCCACTTGTACCCGCGATCTCATTCTTTCGGTCACCACCCACAGCTGGTTACCATGGTAAAGGTAGGAACGTAGATCGACTTGTAAATCGAGAGCTTTGCTTTTCGGCTCAGCTCTCTCTTTACCACGACGGACCGATGCAGCGTCCTAGTTATTACTGATGCCGCACCGATCCGCCTGTCGATCTCCCGCTCCATCCTTCCCCCACTTGTGGGGGAAGGATGGAGCTACTTCCCCCACACTCCCCCCACACATATAACATCTAACTGGAGAATTGTTTACAAAGTCTAGTGTGTTTATATCTATGGTTGCTCAGGTTAGAAACACAAGAGTGGGGGAGGGGTGTGAAGTATATCATTTGCTTTTAAAGGGAGCAGCTCAAAACAAGGCGTGGTTTTTCAGTACTAGATGAAAAGGTTACAGAAAGTAACAAGATCACAAAAACATGAGAAATTAAGACCACAGGATATGATTTTACAATGTTTATTTATGATAAAACATGTTTTTTTTGTCTTTTTATAATTTTTTTTTTTTTTTATGTATCCTTCCACTTTTCAGCCCCGTAGTCCAAGGGAGAGCTTTGGCCCAGTGGGATTCGAATCTGGCCCCCAGACTGTAATTCTACCACTAGGCCAACGCCTCTTGGGACCATACAAACATGGTTTAACACGTTTTAAAACCATAATATTTCCCCTTTAACCTTAAAGGAAGGGTCATTACTGATCTTTGGAGTTCGGGTTACAATAAAAGTGCCAGTTTCCTTAAATTATTTTCCATTTTTAGTCTTGTGTTTTGTATTTTTGTCAGTAAAGTGCATCTTTTAGTAACTTTGGATTGTTGGAAATAATTGTTTTCTTTTAAAATTTGTTTCCATAGTGACTGTGCCGTGATGGAGGCCAATCCAGAGGGACGAGATGATGAGGTGGCAAAGAGGCTGTGGAAGGAAAGTGCCCGATTGGTTGGACTGGTGGCGGACCAATGATCAGGATGGGATGACGCTCCCATTCTGGATACCAACAGGAAGATGACTACGAAGATTGGGGTGTCACTTCCTGTTTCATTAGGACTTTAATTTCCTCCCATGTTATAATGTCGCTCATGTCCACCTCAGATATTCCTCCCACTGTCCATTTTTGTTTCTTACATTTCTTTCCTCGTCGTTGACGTTCCTACCCTCACCATGGTAACCAGGATCTACGTTCCTACCCTCACCGTGGTAACCAGGATCTACGTTCCTACCCTCACCATGGGAACCAGGATCTACGTTCCTACCCTCACCATGGTAACCAGGATCTACGTTCCTACCCTCACCATGGGAACCAGGATCTACGTTCCTACCCTCACCATGGTAACCAGGATCAACGTTCCTACCCTCACCATGGTAACCAGGATCTACATTCCTACCCTCACCGTGGTAACCAGGATCTATGTTCCTACCCTCACCATGGTAACCAGGATCTACGTTCCTACCCTCACCATGGTAACCAGGATCTACGTTCCTACCCTCACCATGGTAACCAGGATCTACGTTCCTACCCTCACCATGGTAACCAGGATCTATGTTCCTACCCTCACCATGGTAACCAGGATCTATGTTCCTACCCTCACTGTGGTAACCAGGATCTATGTTCCTACCCTCACCATGGTAACCAGGATCTATGTTCCTACCCTCACCGTGGTAACCAGGATCTATGTTCCTACCCTTACCATGGGAACCAGGATCTACATTCCTACCCTCACCATGGTAACCGTGATCTACGTTCCTACCCTCACCATGGTAACCAAGATCTACGTTCCTACCCTCATCTATTTTCACCAGCTGTGGGCGGTGACCGAAAGAATGAGATTGCGGATACAAGTGGTCGAAATGAGCTTCCTCCACAGGGTGGCTGGCCTCTCACTCAGAGATCGGGTGAGAAGCTCTGCCATCCGAGAGGAGCTCAGTGTCGAGTTGCTCCTCCTCCAGGTCGAGAGGAGCCAGATGGGGTGGTTTGGGCATCTGGTCAGGATGCCCCCCGAGCGCCTCGCTGGTGAGGTGTTTCGGGCACGTCCCACCGGGAGGAGACCAAGAGGCAGACCCCGCTGGAGAGACTATGTCTCACAGCTGGCCGGGGAACAACTCGGGATCCTTCCGGGTGAGCTGGAGGATGCAGCAGGGGTGAGAGAAGTCTTGGCTTCCCGCCTGAGGCTGTTGCATCCGCGACCCGGCCCCGGATAAGCAGAAAGCGACGGAACCGGACGGAACCGAACTGAACGAACGGACACATTTCTTTCCATTTTATTTTCAGTTAAAACTCTTTTAGATCAACCTCTCGACACCCCCCGTGTTTGGGCCGGTGGAACCGGGAAAAATATCCTGGAATAATTTGGAATTGGCTTTTAGGCAAATGGAAAAGTGCTGTTTTTATGGGATGTTTTTCTGACTAAAGAAATATGTTGTTTATTCAGGAATATTTTGAACAAACTGAGTGTACATTTGGGAACATTGGACCTGATTAAAGTTAAGACACACTTTTCACGTGCTAAGAATTTTCCACTAATTATTGTTTTTTTAAATTGTCGTATTAAATCATTGCATAAAATTGAATAAAAATTTATTGTGCAAATATCCTAAGCTTTAAAATGATGTACAGATTTCTGTTAAAAAGAAAAATTGAGATTCCAAGGCCAACCCTTACCTTGTAGGTCAGGGGCTCATTTACATTCCCCATGTTTGTTTCATGTTCCATTTACTTTTCATCATGTTCTTTATCGGTTTCTACACTGTAGAGATGTGGACACGACTTTTATGAAAAAATTCTGTTGATCAAACATTTGTTTTGTGAATATTGTGTTTGTGAATGTATTTAAATGAAATAAAAGGGACCTTAGAAGTATTTGTTTTTTCTGAGGGAACTTTAAACTGTTTGGTCTCCAGGACTGACCGATTTGGTCTCTTTGATCTTCAGACCTCCATGTTGTTTTTTTTTTTTTAACTGGAGTTCTGTTCTGCTTCCTGTTGTTTCTTTCTTTCCCTCCAGTCTCTAAACTAGTCAGCCATTAAATGTAGTATTTAGTATTTAAGGTCGGTCATCTTCTTACGCCGGTGTTCTAAAGAGATGAGCCAACAGCTCTACCAATCAAAAAGAGCTTGCTCGTACCTCATGAGGTGAACGTTGGTATCTTCTTCTTCTTCCATCATTTCCCTTCAGAGGTTGCCAAAGCAAGTCAGTTTCTTCCATCTAACCTTATCTGCTACATCCTCTTCGTTCACACCAACTATCTTCATGTCTTCCTTCACTGTATCCATGAACCTCCTCTTTGGTCTTCCTCTAGTCCTCTTTCCTGGTGGTTCCAAATCCAGCATCCTTCTTCTGATGTACTCTCTCTCTCTCCTCTCCACATGTCCAAACCATCTCAGTCTGACCTCTCTGACTTTAAAACCTCTAACATGTGCTGTTCCTCTGATCCTGTCCATCCTGGTCACTCCCAGAGAGATCCTCAGCATCTTCATCTCTGCTACAAACATCTCTGTTTCCTGTCTTTCTCTCAGTGCCACTGTCTCTAGACCAATCTGCATGGCCGCTCTCACCACACTGTCTCTAGACCAATCAGCATGGCCGGTCTCAACACACTGTCTCTAGACCAATCAGCATGGCCGCTCTCACCACACTGTCTCTAGGTTTTGTACACTTTCCCTTTCATTCTAGCTGAAACTCTTCTGTCACACATCACACCTGATACTTTTCTCCACCCGTTCTAGCCTGCCTGCACACGCTTCTTCACCTCTTTTCCACACTCTCCATTGCTCTGGACTGTTGATCCTAGATACTTAAAATCTTCCACCTTCTTTATCTCTTCTCCCTGTAATCTCACTTTTCCATTTGGATCCCTCTCATTCACACACAGGTACTCTGTCTTACTCTGACTAATCTTCATTCCTCTTCTTTCTAGTGCAAACCTCCACCTCTCCAGCTTTTCCTCCACCTCTTCCCTCCTCTCACTACAGATCACAATGTCATCTGCAAACATCATTGTCCATGGAGATTCCTGTCTGACCTCATCTGTCAGCCTGTCCACCAACAAGTATACCAACGTTGGTCTTCTTAAAAAAATCTATGTTAGATTAGGTTTTATAAATACTTGATTGATTCCCACAATCACCTCCTAGTATGTCTATCCCTGACAGGGGTGCTAGAGCCCATCCCAGCTGATTTAAGGCGAAGGGTAGGGTACACTCCGAACAGGTTGCCAGTCTGTCATGGGGCCACACACATACAACCATCAACACACAGACTCATTTCTACGGGCAGTTTGGCACCGGCCAATCAACCTAGCATGCATGTCTTTGGAGAGAGGGAGGAAACCGGAGTACCCGGAGGAAACCCACGCAGACACGGGGAGAACATGCAAACTCCACACAGAAAGGACAGTGTTTCAAGCCTCGTCCCCACCTGTGACTCGAACCCACGACATTCTTGCTGTGAGGCCACTGTGCTACCCACTGCCCCATAGTGCTGCCCCACTTCAGCATATTCCGTTCCGTCATCTTCCGCTTGTTCCGGGGTCGGGTCGCAGGGGCAACAGCCTCAAACGGGCAGCCCAGTCCTCTCTCTCTCCGGCTGCATCCTCCAGCTCACCTGGAAGGATCCCAAATCGTTCCCCAGCCAGCTGTGAGACATAGTCTCTCCAGCGGGTCCGGGGTCTGCTCTTGGTCTCCTCCCGGTGGGACGTGCCTGAAACACCTCGCCCGTCAGGCGCTCGGGGGGCATCCTGACCAGATGCCCAAACCACCCCATCTGGCTCTTCTCGACCTGGAGGAGAAGCGGCTCGACACCGAGCTCCTCCCGGATGGCAGAGCTCCTCACCCGATCTCTGAGTGAGAGGCCAGCCACCCTGCGAAGGAAGCTCATTTCGGCCGCTTGTACCCGCGATCTCATTCTTTCGGTCACCACCCACAGCTGGTTAAGCATGGTGAGGGTAGGAACGTAGATCCTGGTTACCATGGTGAGGGTAGGAACGTAGATCCTGGTTACCATGGTGAGGGTAGGAACGTAGATCCTGGTTACCATGGTGAGGGTAGGAACATAGATCCTGGTTACCATGGTGAGGGTAGGAACGTAGATCCTGGTTACCATGGTGAGGGTAGGAACGTAGATCCTGGTTACCATGGTGAGGGTAGGAACATAGATCCTGGTTACCATGGTGAGGGTAGGAACATAGATCCTGGTTACCATGGTGAGGGTAGGAACGTAGATCGACTTGTAAATCGAGAGCTTTGCTTTTCGGCTCAGCTCTCTCTTTACCACGACGGACCGATGCAGCGTCCTAGTTATTGCTGACGCCGCACCGATCCGCCTGTCGATCGGCGGATGGGTGCAGCCAACGACCCTGGCGGTCGGATCCTGGGCTGCATAGGCTAGCTCGAGGGATGTGGAATGTCACTTCAGCATATTGAAATTATAATTTGAACTCCTTCTGGGGAAATCTGAGGTTCTGGTAGGACAGTCCACAGTAGCTGGACAGATTTGCTCTACGAGAAAAAGTCTTTATGGTTTTTATTTATTTTTAATGCTTTACATCTTTAATTTCGGTTTTCTGTCGCTTTTTAAATTTGCTGGATCAGACAGGGAGTGTTAATAAGAGAGGAAGAGGAGGTAGAAAGAAGAGGGACAGGGTACAGAGGACAAAAAGAGGAGGACAAAGAGAAGAGACAGGTTACAGCAAGGGTGGGCAAATATTTCTGTTGGCGGGCCACATTGAGTTCTAACATTTGACCGGGGGGCCGGAACAGGACCAGATGGATGGCATGCTTTGATAACCACTATATTAGACCAATAGAATGATGCTAGATTTTAAACAAGCGCTAAATGTTAAATGAGACGTTGGAGGGATCCGGTTTGGTGACCTCAGGATCGGATCTCTGCTTTTTGCAGATGATGTGGTCCTGTTTGCTTCATCGGACAGTGATCTCCAGCTCTCACTGGATCGATTTGCTGAAGAGAGTGAAACGGCCGAGATGGGAGTTAGCACTTCCAAATCCGAGACCACGGTCCTCACGCTTGTTTACATGCGTGCATTGGCCCCGATGTCTTTCCATATCTGTGTACACTGTTTATTTTGTGGGGCGTCATGGAGACGCACACATTTTAATGGAGTAGTGTTGGTGTTTTTGGCGCCATCTAGTGACCAAAACCCAGAATTACAAGAAAAATAAAACATTAATAAGGTTTATTTATTTAATTTTTTTATGTTCGGCGGGCCGGATTAAAACGTTTAACGGGCCGCATGTGGCCCGCGGGCCGTAGTTTGTCCAACCCTGGGTTACAGTGAGCCCAGGTGGAGTCAGAAGCGGTGGCGCAGATTAAGAGGAGAGCAAAACTTTGAGAAAAAAACACCGTCGTGGCTTCAGGTGTGGTTCTGCTACCTCCCGTTAGGTGGCGCTCTGCGTCTAGCTGGGGAGCAGGCTGAGCCTGCGGGGAGTCCGGGGGAGGAGTAACGGGACACCCGATGCTCCGGTCCTCCCGCGGGACTCTACCCGGCATCCCTGCTCACCGCGGGAGGAAAGACGGACTTTACTCAAAGTTCGGACATCATGAAGAAGAACAGCTTCG